>OW052057.1:73438122-76086656 GCA_932526445.1 Phragmatobia fuliginosa
GATAAATTTATTGCCTACTTGCATTCAACAATTGTTCAGACACTTGAAAATAATGTCGATACAGAACTATGAGTATTGTTTTGTCATTTACAGTTTATCTTATTGACTTGCAATGCGGTTTAATAAGTTATTTTAGATCATAGTACTTTCTTATTGCACTTTGACTGCACGGTTGGCCTAGTGGCTAAAGCGGCCGCCACACCGCTTTCTACTGCGCCGAGTGTCGTGGGTTCAAATCCCACGTAGGATAACACTTTGTGTGATTCACAATTTGTTGTTCTAAGTCTGGGTGTTCTTTGTGTCCGTTTCATGTATGTTTGTAAAGTCCTCCGCGACACAGGAATTTATATTCCTAATGCGGGAGTTGTCTTTTAAAGGAGAGAAAAAAAAAGAAAAAACTTGCTTTATGTACAATCCACAGGTATTCAATACTTTTTTCTTTTGATTGTAAACAATATATTAACTTTACATTTGAGTTCCGTTTCATTGCTTCTTATAATATTTAGTAAATATATGTATTATGTAATGTAAACTGTTTCTGATTTGATAGATTTAAAGTCCGAGGTTTTATAAAAAGTTTTTTAGCCATCATCGTCTATGAACATTGTGCATTATCAATACCATATTATTTATAAAATATTGTAACAATGACATATTTACTATGGCATGCATCAGATAGCTAACAACAAGTAATGTTGTTTACATTTTTGAATTACCTATTTTTTTAGTAAAATAAACTACTGATTTTCAAAATGAATATAAATATGTATATATAGACATACACAGTCCTGTACTATAAAAACGAGACTGCGTAAACTTCGAAATACGGAAGCTAACTTAAAAATTATTAAATCCCTACATTTTAATAGAAACTCTCACTCATCGGCAATAATACTCAACAACATGGAATCCTGGGGAACTGCTGTTCTCGTAGTCACTACAAATGGAGCCGTATAATTAATACTACTAGATAGCTACGTAAAATCAATTTTCTTGATGTGCATATTTACTGGTGTGTCAAATAACTATTTTTATCTTTACCTAACTAGAGTCATATGCAATAATCAGTTATGAGTTTTCAATGGACCTAGTTCCGCGAAACCTACTTTAAGAGTCGCTGTTCTGTTTTAAAATTAGAAATATGCCTAATATATTTCTTAAGTCTATAGAAATAATGTATTTACAAAGCTTTTTCAAAATTATATGCTAAACGTTTGCAGTTCACTAGATATAGGCATCATATCGCAAGTACCTACTGAGTTATGTAGGTCAGTTTTTGTATTCCGTTTTCACTATTCAAATAAACGTTGAGCTACGTCACTTAACTCTGAACCGTGAACGCATGAACATCATCTCAGTTAATTGTATGAGAAACGAGAATGTCATTTTCGGTCACGTTCCATTCCGAACAATTATATTTTCTAGCAAATTAATAACGCTTTTATTGTCATGCGTTTGGAACGCCAATGTTACTACGCGGTTTTTAAAACTAATATTAATCTGGTTTAATATAAAGGTTTGCGTTATTATCAGTTTTTTAAACGGTTCAATGTTTTTATTCTAGTCTTTGTTAACTTGTAAACAGTAGTGATAAACATATTTTGCACATCATTTTGCAATTTCTTCTCGTGTTCTTAACGTTGCGTGGCTTAGTTGGGCGTGACGCACCGTTTTGTCGGTTGCTCTTGCCGATACGGTCTACATGCGGCGGAGCATCCGTCGAGTAACCCCTGGTTTCGGCTCACATTTTCTTCTTCAATAGGGAAAGCTATCGATTTCTTCTCTGAACCGTATACAGTATAAATATCAATATATTGTGCTCTTTCTTTGACGTGTACTTCGTTACTACAGAAACTTCTTTAGTGATGGTTCATTGTATACAAATAATGATTATTGCAACATAACCAGGCATGTGTGAAATTTTTGCAAAATATACAGCAATTATGAAAGCTAATTACGTATTACGAAGCAGCCCATTGTTTACAAATTCTTTGTTGAAAATTTCATTTGCAAGTCCTGTTTGTTTTATATTGTTTCCCACGGGCTATTGACTTTTCAACTCAAACTCTATGAATGAATGATCAAAAATACTGATGTGGTCTTACATCAATTATTAATTATTCAAAGATTATTCATAATTTTTAATGGTGGTAACCTTTCTTTTTTATGGTCATTATTATTTTTATCAAGATTACGTTCTTAAATAACATGTGTAATTTGTTCTTTAGTCAAGTTTTCACGTGCTTCTGAATAATTGGTTGATGCTAAGAGAAATTAAGTACATTTTAACTGCCTTGAATTGTTTTATACACTTTTATCTCACCAGTATTTACTTATAGTAGTTTAATATTTTTATTTTTAAATATCGCAAATTCAATTCAAAATGTACATATAACGAAGTACTCCTAAAAATACTTTTTTTTTTTAAGAATATAACTGTAAACTAGTTTCCATAGGCTAAAAGAAAATAATCATTTTGTTTTGATACATTTCTTTCCTTACAATGAGGCATTTTTTTTAAGACCAATCACAAAGGTCTTATCACCTTTAAATGCTTGAAACCCCAACTTGCTGCTGCGAAAGCCTATTCAAGGCACTTGACATACAAAACATAATTCATAGGTATGACGTGCATTGTGAGTTATATTGCAGCTCATTACAGAATTTAAAGCATCTATCACTCACACCTGCCGTTCGACCTTTTCCTCTTATATCATTAGGCATTATAAGAGACCAAATTTACATATAAAACTTTCCTTGTCATAGGTCAATCTTATGGAAACAACTTTTAAATATAGATTAATTTTGCCGAGCACGTAATGTAATACCTTATCTGTAAATAACTATTTTGCATTAAATTTAAGAAAACATTTATGCGTCGATCTACATAAAGAAAATGAACCATATTTATTGTAGTGGTTTCTTTTTTGAAATAATTCAATCGCGAGACGTTGCTTATTCCACTAGAACATTCCAGTATAATAGATTCCAGTTTATTGTATTCCATTTTCAGCCATGACAATAGTTACGTCGCAAGATTAAGCGGTACTCAAAACGGTATTATAGTTGTCGATGCAATTGAAATATTCATAGAAGTGGAATCTTCGGACACGACCAGCCCAGTTATGAGGTGAAATGCAAGGTCGGGAACCGTGGAGTTATTGTGCTTATAAACTTTTTGTCATGCATCTCACCAACTTGTATTGTATGAAACAACTGCTCTATTCAAGCAGATATTATGCCGTGCGATACTCAACTCGGAAGCGTTCCTTTTTTCATCGTTTTCCCTGTTTGTTATTGTATTTGTTTGTTATACGAGTCCCACTTATTCTGACGCAGATGTATATTGCTTAGCACCAACTTACTTGCACCACTTAATGCATTATAAAATTCTGTAAAACACTTTAATTTATTTTCTTACGCGTTTCGATTGGTTATAAATAAAGAAAACTTTTTCAAAATCTGATGTCATTGTTCGATAGTTTATGGAAGGCTAAAAATAGATACTTAGTGGCTAAGGCACGGTGGTATCGTGTCATCGTCTGTAAGTGCCTGTGGTTAACTTTGATCCAAACTGGAAATGATTACATAGTTAGTCTCTACCCTTAACTTGTAACCACAAATCAGTGAGGGAAGACAATCTTTCTAATAGCTTGAAGTTTCCGGCGCGGGCTGTTAATGGTCTCACCTGTCGCTTGCTATTCCAATATCTCTATTGTTTGATATTATGATGGTTGTGTTATATTTAATAATAGGGGTTAAAGTATGAAATTACCTTTTTATTGTAATAGGTACTTCGAATTGAAATATAATCTTCATGGTTTAAGATTTTTGAGTGAAACTATTTACAAATCGTAGCTATGAGGTTCTTCTTTTAAAAAATGTGCAATTTTCGATTATCGACTTTCAGTTGTTTTTCTATTCAGCTTAGACAAAAAATATGGATACTTTGAAAATAGGAGTGATTTTTGAATACGAGTTCCGACCCGGAACTAATGCTACAGAAACAGCTCGCAATATCAATGTTGCGTTTGGAGAGGCTGCTAATCAATGCACCGATTTTAGTTTAAACGCTTTCGTGATGGAAAGTTTGATTTGAAGAACGAACCACATGGAAGACCGTCCACACATGTGAATAGCAATGAATTAAAAGAGATGGTGGAAGCCGATCCGAGCGAAACTACCCAGGAATTACCGGCATGGTTTAACGATACCTTACCTATAATATTGACTCATTTGCGTCAAATGAATAAAATAAAAAAATATAAAAAATTGGTGCCTCATGATTTGAAAGAATTTTTTTGATAACTGTGTTGCTTTGTTTAATCGATACAGAAATGAAGGAATATTGGATCGAATTGTGACATGTGACGAAAAGCGGATTCTTTACGATAAACGTAAGCTAAAAATGTAATGGCAGACCCCAGATCAAACGCCGCAACAGTGTCCTAAAGCAAAACTTACTTATAAAAAGGTAATGGTAACAGTTTGTTCCTATTCATTCCATGGGTATCGTAAGAGGCGACTAAAGGAACAAAATAAGCAGCTAACATCACTGCCAAGAGAAGGAAAACTTGAAATAAACCGTCTGGCCAGCGTGGTATAGTAGGCCCAAACCTCCTTTCAAAGGAGGCTATTGATGATGATGATTGATGAACTGTTTGTAGGTCTCAGCATGGTGTTATTCACTATAACAATATACAAAAAGCTTTCACATAGTTTGTAGAATCTAGATCACTAGAGTTCTATCGCAAAGGCATAAATGACCTTCCTATTATATGGCAGCAATGTAAAGATAATAATGTTAGATATTTTGATTAAATAAATATGTTAAATGAAAAAAAAAACTAATTTCAATTTTTCAGTACAAATCGGCAATTTCATACTTTAACACCTAATATTATAAAAACTCCGTTTTATTTCTTTAAGAATGAATATGCTAAATTACTTATATATACTTCAATTCAGATTAAGTTCTTTGTTATGTATTATTTATTTGTCTTTCGTTGTTTAGGAATTTAAATGCTATGGAATATGCTTAAGAATAGAATCAAATATTTTTCTTTGTGACTTAGTTTTTTTCCCTTTACAAAAATATTTTTTGAAATAGTAAGTAATATATTAATAATAAATGAAAAATTTTGTCTTATGATGACGAGTTTTTTGTAATTCATATTAATAAATGCCGTCATTTTCTATTTGTGGTATTAAAGTCGTCTGACTTTTTGATTCGTCTTAAGTAAATGTTCTTCAGTTAACCGAGTGATTGTCAATTAATCTTTGCTTTTGACTTGGATTTATGAACATACTAATTGACAGACCGCACCGCCATGAATCTTTCAGATGTACATGGTTTTATATTCGCTCTGTTAGCTCTATAACGATGTTAGCCTACAATTTACTCTGTCAATCTGTATGCGAAGACTAAAGAACTGGTTGTCGAATTTCAACCATCTTTCATAAAACGTAAATTTTTACGTATACAATCATTTTCTGTTACACAGATACAAAAATTGCACATGAATAACAAATATGAAGATATAATCAATGTTCAAATCACCTAAAACATATAATTAAAAAAAATCTGAAAATATTAAAATGTGTGTAAGTATAAAATTTGAAATTTTAATTTATAGAATTGAAGGGTAAAACTCAAAAATATATTTTCAGTTTATTTAGTGTAGACTGTTTTAGTGAATACAAGTTAGTAAAAAGCCGTGTAAAGGTACATTTTATGTTCATTTCATAGACATTAACTTCTCTGAAACTGCGTTTAATGTTCAACTCACATAATTTTACAACAGGTCAACATGAAAAGTCACCAGTATTGATGATTGGTTTGTATAATTCCACGGCGCCTCTTGAACCTCGCCTAACGGCTTGTGCTATCTCGTATACACGAATTACTGTAACCTCATAACATAGATGCTTCGGGATAGCTCGCCAAAAAGATTCTAGACTATATTCCCCTAGGTTGCTATTAGTATTTTTAGTAATTCCATATTATTATTTTTTTACTAGAAATTTGAACTGTCTATCTATCTGTTGGTTACGTCTAATCTTGCGAACGGCTTTACTGATTGTGAATGAACTTTCACGGACAGACAGCCGGTTATATAGGGAGTACCTTATGTTACTTTTTAGGGTTCAGTAGCCAAATGGCAAAAAAACGGAACCCTTATAGATTCGTCATGTCTGTCTGTCTGTCTGTCTGTCCGTCCGTATGTCACAGCCACTTTATTCCGAAACTATAAGAGCTATACTGTTGAAATTTGGTCAGTAGATGTATTCTTTGAACCGCATTAATATTTTTACACAAAAATATAAAAAAGCAATAAATTTTGGGGGTCCCCATACTTAGAACTGAAACTCAATTTTTTTTTTATCAAAACCATACGTGCTATACCATCTATGGATAGGTGTTCAGAACTGATGTTGAGGTTTATAATATCATTTTTTTCTAAACTGAATAGTTTGCTCGTGAGACACAAAGTGGAAAAATGAGTGTCCCCCCCCCCCTGTAACTTCTAAAATAAGAGAGTGATAAAACTAAAAAAAATATACGTTGTACATTACCATGCAAACTACCAACGAAAATTGGTTTGAACGAGATCTAGTAAGTAGTTGTTTTTGTTATAAATCATAAACCGCAATTTACCTTTCATTCAATCAATACACTATTATAAAAACATCGATCAAAGTTACATCGAACTACAAGAAGTTTTATATGATGTTACTTGCTGATACGGAACCCTTCATGGGCGAGTCCGACCCGCACTTGGCCGCTTTTTTTAGACTGAATTTACCCTGTAGCGCTAGCCGCGGTTGTTGTTTTACGGCACCATGGGGCTTGTCTAGTTACATAAATTATCCTCAGGTATATCGATAATACCTCCATATTTGTTTTTTAATCGATACTTCATACATTATAGACACTTCATAAACACATAATAATGTATTTTAGCTATCTACTATCATTACTAACTAATAATATCCATTAAAATCCGTTAACGGTTTCCATAATAACAATGTTTATGCTAAGGCAATGATTTACTGCGTTGACATACAAACATAAATGTATGTCGTTGTTTTCATTGAACATAATTTTCACTTCATGCTCCTTAAAGTAATATTAATTAAAAAGATTAAATCGGCTGGTAGATATTAAATGCAAACATTTTATGAAATTTTATAGTGGCTTTAATGCCTCTTAAGAAAATAAGTGGAAACCAAGCTAATTATTTAAACCGTGAGATAAAAAACCTATTAATGTAGAATAAATCATGCGTTAAGTATTTTAAGTTAATTAATTTTGATATCGAAGTTAACGGTATAACTTCAGCATATTGGGACACAAAATTGTTAGTTCCTAAAGTTTTTAAAGTTTACAAATTTAACAATTAAATGATACTAATGAACGGGATATTGTAATTTGTATATTATATATTATTATTTTGTAGTATTTGTAAACTATTTAGAATTCATAGGCTCCAAGGACGCTTACAAACATGGTTTTAAAACTCTATGCTTCTGGATAGTGTACAGTGTGGAGTCAAAATGGTTACAAAGGACCTCCTCTATGACATATTAAAGGAACGTGGTCCAATAATTGTGTATATTAAGATATTTATTAATTAAATTAACATGTTACTTTTAGCAATATTATGAGGTCAAATCTTTGTGTTAAAACTAACAACACAAATAGTGTCAATCGTGAATACCCTAATCGCGAATTGAAAAGGACATTTCTTTAAAAACTAGCACTTTCCTGTAAATTCTATCGTATTTATGGTCACGACTCTGATCTGTAGAGGTCGTAGCATTACGGAAATTGTCATTCATAAGAATTTCCGACCGTGTAATCAAAAAGTTTGGCTTTTTGTTATTAATTTTATTAGAAGTAGATCTTCCTTTAGCAATGGACGGCCATACAATAACTAAGACATATTAAAAAAAACTTGGTTCATAGCATATAATATATAAATACTGAAATAAATAAATAATGAAATTGGACAAACGTATAGATTAGAATCTGGTTCATTAAAGAGTAGATTGGAAAAGAAAATTAAATTGATGTGAATTTGTATACAGGGTGAATTTTTGAGACGGGACAGTAAGGGCAGGTACCTTAACCGTTATAGTTACAGGAAAACGCTTTTAGGAGACTATCCATATTTTTTCAAGATATTCTGATCTGCATTTACAGATTTTGGAAAAAATGTACAGCCAGCAAGAAAATTGTCATTTTATACAAAAACTTTTTTTGATGCCAATAGATTCTGTTTCTTATAAGGATCAAAAGTCTCTATTGGACCGAATGAGGTTTGAGTACTAGAAATGTCAGAAATCGCAAAAAACTTATCCCATACATTTGTACGGAAATAAATCATTTTAATATGTATTTTAGACACAGACAAACATAACTTACATCTACGAAATAAATTGTCAAAATGACCGATGTTTTCACGAATACATAAGTTCACTCGTTCTTACACTGAGCTACTGAGCTAGCAGCCGATAAATTTCTAGGATAGATGTCATTTAAAATCCTTGTTAATGCATCTTTCAGCTCCTGAATACTGTTGTATTTTTTATAGACTTCGTTTTTTAGGTAGCCCCACCGAAAAATACCGAGAGGCGTTAGATCGGGGCTGCAAGGTGGCCACTTGGTTTGTGGCGGAGTGCCTACTTGCTGAAAATAAACTTTTCGCAATTCGTACAGGAGCCATTCATCCAACTGGTATTAGAGATTCTCTAAAATGACTTCGTTATACACGGCAGAATTAAGAGTACCTTCATAAAATTCCACCATTACCACTCGGTACTTGTCGCAGTGGATACTTATTTGCGTACCACATCAATGCAGATTTCCTGGGTTGGGTTCCTATTAATTACAAAATACGCTTCAATAAGGATATCCATCCAAGAAAATTATCGGTTGCTACTAGCTCAGTACAAAAACGAGTGAACTTATGTATTCGTGAAAACATCGGTCATTTTGAGCAATTTATTTCGTAGATGTAAGTTATGTTTGTCTGTGTCTAAAATCCATATTCATCATCATCATCAGCCTATCTCAGTCCACTGCTGGACATAGGCCTCTCCCATTGCACACCACTTTGATCGATTTTGGGCTTCTCGCATCCAGCTCCTCCTACCAGCCATCTTGCGCAAATCGTCACTCAACCTGGCCTGTGAAAATCCATATTAAAATGATTTATTTCCGTATAAATGTATGGGAAAAGTTTTTTGCGATTTCTGACATTTCTAGTACTCAAACCTCAGTCCATCCAATAGAGACTTTTGATCCTTATAAGAAACAGGATCGATTGGCATCAAAAAAAGTTTTTGTATAAAATGACAATTTTCTTGCTGGCGGTACATTTATTCCAAAATCTGTAAATGCAGATCAGAATATCTTGAAAAAATATGGATAGTCTCCTAAGAGCGTTTTCCTGTAACTATAACGGTTAAGGTACCTGCCCTTACTGTCCCGTCTCAAAAATTCACCCTGTATACAGTACCAGTAACACTTAAAATTGAACAGACAGACCGAAGGCTTGCAATAGATCTAGAATAGCATTCAGACAATTCAATATTTATTTAGCAAATGAAATACAATGACTAATTGCATCGATTTCATTCGATTCATAGCTTTTAAGTATTACCGAGGACTCAGTCAATATAGATAGAATACACTGAAGGCACAACTTTTTTTCCAAAACTACCAGTTAAAAATACCTAATAAAATTAATGTAAAAATAATGTTTTACATAGGTACATATTGTAATTATCGATATTTTAAATAGAAGATTGCAACATCGAGACTAGAACCATAGCGAAGGAAGCATGAAAATCAAGCTTAGCGTGCGTTTCTATCACGCGAATCAATTTTTATTATCGAAGGGCCTCTCATTTTTTTATGTTTGAATCTAAACTGGCACTTAATACATAGGTGACTAAGAATACTTACTCATAACTACAGAAAAACTCTATGATAAAATCTATAATAATTAAACCTCTCCGGTCATATTTGACAGTCATCAAATAGTCGACAGACCGTGCTCATGTGCTAGATGTTTACCCCTGGTACTTCTCACGCCACTGACTTAGTTACCAGACTGTCTTGTGATGGCTTAGAAACAATTGTCTAAGATTTTGTTTGTTTTATTCTCATACTTTGTACGGCTGGCAGAGGATTAACGAATCAATCGCTGTTTGTAAATAAAAAATAACATAATGATACATATTTTGGACATATGACACAAAACGCTTACGTACATAATAATATATGTAGATAACAACAACGTTTCGAAATAAATATTTGCAAATCATACGAATAATGGGTCCGACCCGGGAATCGAAACCGAAACCTCAAGCACACCAGTTGCATTTGTTACCACTGCACCACAAAGCGATTTGACTTAATAACAATTATAGCCACATTGAAACCTATTTACTCAAAACTTTTCAAATTATGAACCTACTTCTTTCAAAACAAATCAAACCATTTTTATTTCAAATAAACCAATACAACGGCAGTTTTGAAACGTCAAGTAGTCAGTCAGTAGTCAGTCGTGAAGCTAATTGTCTCTTCCAATTCGTAGATCTTATGGAGAAGAACAGACAAGAAACTCCATGGACTTTCTCATTAATAATTATATTTATTAGTCAAACTCAAATAAACAAACAATAAGTAGTTTCTTGAGGCAGAAATTTTGGTTTTTGATCTTGAACCGCATTGTTAATTTTAACATGTTAGTCATGTTTAAGGTGTATAAACTGTATTACACTACACTACACACATATTTAAATTTAAGGACATATTTTTTTAAATCGAGCACAACACTCACAGGAAGCATTAAGGATTTAATGAGAGCTGCATTAACCGTGTTCCTAAATAAATTATAATATTTTATGGGAATTTCTCGGGTTTTATTTTGGATGAAAGGACGAAATTATATAGTTTCAACGTGCATAAAAAAATATCCCACGGTAGGTATATACTCGATCTCCGTGATTTAGCATCCTGCATACTATAAACATATTTCTTTCACGAAACATTAAGTATTGATAACATTTGGTCATAAATTACTTATTGCTTTTAAGTTTTAATATCTAAAATAAAGCTAAATATATGCCAACTACTCACAGAAAGTTTGACCTTTACAGCTTAAAACAATGTTATAGTGAATGTTCATGACTTATTAAATACAATACTACATATGGCTATGTATTTGTGACTAAAACCTATGTGAACATTCGGAATACTCTGCGTAATCTACACTTGAAATCGTTGATTACTTTGAGAAAACAACCATCAAAGGTCTTCAATTAACGGTTCACTAGCAATTAAATTAGAACGAACTCTATTATTTTCGATCGTGACGAGCTCTTATTCCACCGTTTCAAAGGGAACAACGCTAATTTCTGTGTCTTACGTTTTTTACTTAAATTTCAATTAAATCGACGACGTGTTTCCGGTCCGATGACTGCAGTAGTTGTAGGCCTCGGGAAACATAATAGAATATGGACCAAATTGTCTGTAGGAGGTGTTACCACTGAGCTATTGTGCGACCTCTGTGGAATTTGTAACTAACGGGAAATATCTTGCACTTCACTACGCCACAAATGTGCGTGAGATGCATTTCGCTATGCCATCGATTTATGAATCGAGTGACCGCTTATATATCGATATACTTAATTCTTTCACTCAACTGGAAATAATTTTAATATGGTAAAAACGTACTCGTCGTATCACGTAGGTTTTGCATTAAGTATGTATTTTGTTACAACATGGAAATGGACCGCTGATAATAACAGAATGTTTTTAGTTCTGTGCGCTCTCCTGAGCGTTGAATAAGACGCAACCAAGGGTTTGCGGTAGGTAATTAACATGAATTACAACAAATAGTTTAAAACAGCACGTACTTGCTAATGCTTACTTCGACATTATGTCCACTTTATCAGTAGGGCAAATGGTAAGTACCTGCAACAAAGAAAATAATTCGGTCAGTATTACAAGTAAATACATTGCACTCTCAAAATCATAATGCTCCTCGTGGTTTGACGATTATAATTATCGTCTCGTCAGTCATTACTGCGCTTGGAGAATATCTTTATTGACAGCTCAAAGGCGAACACAAAAGGCGCGTGAAAGCCACCATTGTGCCTGGCTACATCTATGACTTACACAATGCTACTGGCGACGCCTAATAATCCATCTGTAACTTTACAACCAGCAACTCATTTAGGAAAATGAAAAGCCCGTTTCAATGAGCTCGACTCTCCCTTATTGTTGTTCGGTTAGATGTTGGCCTGTACAATAGCGTCTAAGGTTATCAGACCGAATGATGAGGCCTTCAGATGTGCTTTCACCGATTACGTATTCTTTTGTATACGTTTTACTTTGTCGAAATGTATCGATAAATTGTTACGTCATGATGGTACTAATTGGAATAAAAAATATCGCCTCTCATCTGGAACCAAGATTGGAGTGTTCACCCGTTGAACTTTCTCCCCCGTGTAAGGCTTTAATAACATAGGTTCCCGCTAGCTTGAGTTTGAACTCGGGGTTAATTACTATAACTAGCTCTAGGGATAGCGCGCTTGGAAAAAATCCCTATGTTTAGACAAAACAATTTAGGATAAATGAGTTATTCTATATCTTCATTAATATTATGAAGAGGTAAAGTTTGTGAGGTTTGGTTTTCTTTGAATCTACTGAGCTGATTTATAAAATTCTTTTACTAATAAAAATCCACAGCAATTGTGAGTGTCATAAGCTGTTTAATAATCCGAAAAATTATTACCGCGATATCCGACCAACAAACGGGCAAATGCTCGTGTAATCATATAAAAATAGTGTGTAGTTTTCTATTCCCTTATATTCATTGGATTTTCTTTCGGCTGTGGAACAAATCCATCAATATCATTTTTTATAAAATAATAAGAAAAAAAGCGGCCAAGTGCGAGTCGGACTCGCCCATGAAGGGTTCCGTACCAGCAAGTAACATCATATAAAAGTTCTTGTAGTTCGTTGTAACTTTCATCAATGTTTTTATACTAGTGTATTGATTGGATGAAAGGTATATTGCGTGTTATGATTTATGACGTAATAAAAAAAACTACTCACTAGATCTCGTTCAAACCAATTTTCGTTGGTAGTTTACATGGTAATGTACAACATATATTTTTTTTAATTTTATCACTCTCTTATTTTAGAAGTTAGAGGGGGGGGGGGGGACACACATTTTTCCACTTTGGAAGTGTCTCTCGCGCAAACTATTCAGTTTAGAAAAAAATTAACTTAGAAACCTCAACATCATTTTTGAAGACCTATCCATAGATACCCCACACGTATAGCTTTGATGAAAAAAAAAAAATTGAGTTTCAGTTCCAAGTATGGGGACCCTCAAAATGTATTGTTTTTTTTCTATTTTTATGTAAAAATCTTAATGCGGTTCACAGAATACATCGACTGACCAAATTTCAACAGTATAGCTCTTATAGTTTCGGAAATAATTGGCTGTGACATACGGACGGACAGACAGACAGACAGACTTGACGAATCTATAAGGGTTCCGTTTTTTGCCATTTGGCTACGGAACCCTAAAAATTAATAAAATGAATTTTATGGAAACAAAGTATAATTGTGGTAAATG
The DNA here is from genome assembly GCA_932526445.1 of Phragmatobia fuliginosa. NCBI lineage: Eukaryota > Metazoa > Arthropoda > Insecta > Lepidoptera > Erebidae > Phragmatobia > Phragmatobia fuliginosa. Next base: position 73,451,787 of record OW052057.1, read on the forward strand.
TAAAATTTTACAGTAAATATAGTGTTAATCGCAAATAAATTGGTTACCATGCAAGGAAAAATGATTTTCTCACTTTCTAGTTCAGCTTGATTAACCGCAGCGAAAACTGCTTTATATCATTCATCTCTTGTGACGATGTGTGTAGAATTTTATGCTACCTATATAGACAGTACTTATATTCAGAACTGTCTTGTTAACCCTGTTCTGAAGTTTATACTGACAAGATCTGTCGATTAGAGACTTATTTTAAGTATTACAACTTTAAGTGACACATGACAGTGCCATTGGTCTTTTGACTTTACGGTTGTACCAAACATTTTAATATATTAGTTTCACAAGTATTTTCACAATTAAATTGTAGTACACAAAAATAACAATCCTACTGCACATACGTACTATATCAATCTTTATCAGTACAAAGAAACTATCAACAACTATCAGATGCTTTTTTTACGTAGTTATTTTTAAGAAAAAAAACAAAATTTCAAAACGCCTTCTGCCCAAAAATATTTGGCTTATCACTGTTGTTTTTTCAAGAACAATAAAACCACTTGATCTGTACAGCTGAATGCTTTATAGCACTGCTATATTCTGTCTCAGTTTATCGCAGGCTGAAAGCTAGTAACTAATTAAAGCCGCTATAACGGCACGCAAACACAAATTCTCACAAATGGGTAACCTGTCATCGTTGACAGATTCACCTCATTATGGTTATAGGGTGTCTATTGCATCCTCGGTTTAAAAATAATAAATGAAATATTTAATAAGTCTTAAATTGTCCGTTGCGAATGTTGTCATTTTGTATGATTTGCGTCGGCTATAAATACCTAGAAGCAAGTCATCCATCACATTACATCAGCATTAATGGAGTATTTTCTCGATGCCGTTGTGGATAAACTAAGTCATGCAATTTTCTCTTTAAGTTTGTTTTTATAATCTGACAAATACACACAGAGAGGTGTATCGTGGGTACTTGACTTGCTTTCAAGATGTTTGCAGAAACTATTCTCCATGTATATCAACATGTAGTACATTTCTTTTACAATTGGGCGTTTTTCTAAGTGACATAATGTTTTAATCTACGAGATTACATTTTTCTAACAGACGATACGGAATATTTTTCTATAAATTTTCAAGCACACAATGGACATCGAGAGTGTAAATCTTTTTCTTCATTATAAATGTTCATTAATTCAAAAACAATTGCATTCCATGCTTCGAAAGTACGAATGGCTTATCCAAGCCCAAGGCTTTCTTTAATGCATTAACTAAACGACGGACCCACGCTGTTTAAGACGATTTGAATCTTGCAAACATTTACTCAACGTCAAATTTTTGATCCATTATATTTATTTTATGTCAAGTACTGCATTTGACTCTCACGATCGTTAATGTTGGTCCATTCGACGGGTGGGCGTTCGACCTTATTTTGCCACACAGTACCCACCTTATAAGGGACCTATTAGTTTCATGACATAAAGGCAGACTACATCCATATTAGTTCATTGTTAATAGACATTGTTCAGAATATCAATATAAGCCAGATAAGCAACCTGTTAGATTGTTAAAATGGAAGTCATTTGGTCAAAAGTTTGGTATCAATGGGATTTTGGAATTTTACTTCAAATTCGATACTTGCAACCATTTTCTAGAAAACTTTTTGGAACGATAACAATCATCCCTACTAATATTATAAATGCGAAAGTAACTCTGTCTGTTACGCTTTCACGCCTAAACCACCGAACCGATTTTGATGAAATTTGCTATGAAGATAGAATTGAACTTGGGAAAGGACATAGGCTACTTTTTACCGCGATAGCCTACATGCACGCTGGCGGAGCCGCGGGCGAAAGCTAGTACTTATTATTTTGTAAAAAAATACACAAAATGGAATGATTAAATATGACACTTTTAATATCAATAAAGTAGCATCGTACCTAAAAATATTATAATTAAATCTTGCTTCTTCTATTTCATGTTGCAATTTGGCCCTACTTCTATTATATTATCATCTTCATCATTAGCATATCGCAGTCCACTATATTTAATAGATTACTATATCAGAAGACTCATGTTCTTCGTAGCATATATTTGTTTTACAAAATATTGCAATTCTTGTAACATAAACGGTTGAAACAGGAAGCAATTGAATGTATCCCACAGGTGTATGTAAAACGCTACAAATTATTCTACTAAAACGATTTTCTACACGCATCTTTAATCAACAAGCTAGGGTTGCTAGATTTAAATTGATATAAAAACATAGTATTTCATGTTGAAGGAGAATTACAACGTTATTTATTTTACATTCAAATGTATTTTCTTATATCCAAACCTGCCAAAAATCTCTACTCTGCCTGATGATTCTACTCAAGTTTCCCATGAGTAAAATCCAAGAGTGGTGGACACCATCCTCATTGTTAGTGCACACAATGCAGCAGCCTAGTGAGATGCGCTTGCACTGGGCCTCCGGTCTCACACACACCAACGATACATCAGCACGAATGGCATTTTAGATTGGTCTTCTATGCAAGGGTAGTACTGCCCCTAGACCGGGGCAGTACTACTAAGTACCTGCTTGTTCGAGATGAAAGCAACGAGACTCTACTATTTTTAGTACCTATTCTCTTATTTTACCTATTTTATTCTTTTCGGTTGTTTATTTTCATTAAATGGGTAATAAAATATAATAAGCAAATTCCATTGTCTTAAAATTAATCAAGGTAACATTATGTAATAATATACTATTTTGTAATCATTTCTGATATAATTTTGTTTGCTTGGGGCCAAGGTTCAGGTCTTTCCTGTCTGCATATATTTTTATTATAGTTTATAATTCACTCGAGATTTTGTCTTTTTGTTATTACATTGAATTCATGGGTACTTGATGGTTACCTTTTTTCGAACGATTCCACCTTTACAACTTATAATAAAGAGAGACAAAATAAAGAAGCACTGTTATTCGAACTGGGTGCAAGACATTTAAGACGGCTTATTAGGTATTGGCACAGTTTATGTTATAACACTCTTCAGAACATTATGGCACCTCGTATACAACTCGAATTTAATTAAAAACAGTACAAAGATCTCTCTTGGTATAATAATTGTTATGCATTTTAGTTACCCTTTAAAACTTTTTAACCCATAAATTGTAATGGCAAAATAAATTCAAAAGTAGCACGAAGAAAAGGAAAAAAAATTACATTATCATGTGCAACTAAACCTCACAAATAAATTAAGTGTTATAGAGCTAGCAGCTATGCTTAAAACTAAATATTTTAAAAATAACTTGTACAGCAAGCAAAGTTCAAAACAATTCAAAGAATACTGTACGGACTTTTTTGATTTATCGCCTGCTAAGATGACTTTACTCAGCCAGATGAAAAGCATGAGTATAAAATTCCGTTCCAAATATGATTTTTATCCGTTTACCTCGATTTTCATCTCGATTTTTATCCATTTACCTCGATTCTCATCAATGCAACCAGTGACAGTGACGGTGTACAGCCAGTGGTCCTCTATCATGCAAGAATCAATCTCTTACAGTAAATTCTTGTAATGTACATATCTTGTCCTTACGTAATTTGTTTGTTAGTTTGCATTTATTATTACTTTCTAGATAGATAGAAAATAACAGTACTAACTAAATGGCAACCCTAAACGCTTTAAAAGGCGTGTGCGCGGGAAAAGGGATTTGCGAAACATGTTTCTACAATGAGATAATAGATTACCTGAGATTAGATTAATCGAAAGAGAGGCAATTTCTCTACTCAGGCGTAATACAGAGAAAGGCCTAAAGTATCCTTTGTTCTAAGTTATCCGAGATAAACGTGCCGTGATATAAAATGGTATATATTTGCCATCTGATTTCGCTTCAAGAAATCAGTGCTTAACATTATTTACATTTAAGAAGTGAAATGCTATTAAGTAACACATGCCTAACTAAAGATACTATTAAGAGTGCATTCATTTTCTTTCTACACGTATGACTCGTAAACTTGACCTAGTTTCAAAGTAAACACTCATTATTATTCGAAGCTACTTGGCGGCACGAGCCCATATTACTAGAATTTCGCGGACAAACGTGCAACGCATACTAAGCGGTAAAGTTAAAACGATTCGCGAACTACCTTTGCATTCATTCCGCAATGCAACACACTAGCACGAATAAAGTGCGACCCACGTCAGAGTAGGGAAACTGTCAACTGACACGTATATATGTACGTGTCAGTGAACAGCACAACTAAATGTAGGTTAAAACTTTCGTCGGCTTACAGTCATTTCAACCGCAATCCAAATAAGAGCGCCAGTCACGTTTCCAAGATCGCCACCGATATCTGCAAGTGGCCGATCAATTACACTGATTTTTATAACAATATACTCCACAATGCAGGTACGAGTTATTGTATAATTATTCTATTTAGATTTCGCACTCACTTCGGTCGCTGAGGCTATCGAATGATGGCTTCCCACGCATGCTTGCTCTAAATACTGTGTACTAGCATTTCTCTTGTACTCGATTATTTGCACTGGCATTGATTAAATTATTCTCGTTAACAAATAACCGTAGGTCGATGAATCAAAATGCATGCCAGCTGCACTAATGTATGTGCAAATGATAATGCAGCCGGTTCATATAACAGTTTAGAGCTATTCCGTCAGAAGTGATATCGCCATACTAGATTACAAGTTACAGTAATTGACGCTAGTGAGATGTTTAAGTACATTATATCCACTATCCGCTTTTTACTGCTCGATCTTGCTATTTATCACTTGATGTACGCTTGAAACGAAAAGTGAACCTGTTACTCAACGGTTTAATACAAACCGGTCACTATCAATGGCGAGGAGTTTATATAACTCGATTCCTATCATCGTCCTTTTCGGATTTATCGATCAACGGTATTAACGACAGTTCGACGGTGTTAAAGGATAAGAAAATGCTACACGTTCTTGAGGTAACCAGAAAGACGTTGGTTTACATAAATATGCAATTACCGTTGTCACTAATAACCCTTGAAGTAATATAAATACTTGTATTAAGAGTAATATGACTGTCTAATTTTAATCATTTTATTTGACTAAATTCAGCGTAGTATGGTATTGACAAAACCCTTTCTGACATTTAGACGCCCTAGTGCCCAAATATGAGATATCCCTAAATGAAGTCCTGTATGAAATCTTTCTAAATATCGTTGTATCTATAACTTCTATTAAAAAGAAATTCGTCGTGCTCAATGACCGCTCTTGTTTGTACCACTTATCAAATTCTAAATTAAAAGTATGAGGAACAGTAATTTCATCGGCTATTTAGCAATATAACAGGTGGTTAAACCCGAAATCGTTTAGTCTGGGTAAGAGGAGCTTATCGAATGCTCAAATCAAAGTTGATTGGACAGGGCTAAATAAAAAAGTGCATACCGCTAGATGACACAGTGCTTTATTGAACAAAATTCCGTTGGACGCAACGGTAGGCCTACCGAGATGTAGATGATGACACGGGAGACGTGCGATGAACAAGCGGGACAGATTGGTGCACTTTACATAATGAAACACTACTTACTGAGACTATAGGAAATTTGACACGGATTTAACTATGTGTTGTGACTATGTGCAATTTATGGCAAAGAAAAGTCTGTACCCACATAGAATACAAAAATATTTATCTCGTAAATAAGTTATTACAACCCAATCTGCGTCTTCTATTGCCCGTAGCGTGATTTTATACCGTGGAAAGAAATTAGTATAACATAAAAAAGTCTATAGTGAGCCAACCTTTAAAGATTTTTATAACTTTTTCACGGATCTTTAACCATTTACGCAGCACACTCAGTAGAAGCTTTCTACTGAAATAATTTGCTCCCGTTTTTAAAACATTTTTATTAATACTTTCTGTTGATCTTAGCTTGACAATATATAGCCTTCCTCGATAAATGGGCTTATCTAACACTGAATGTTTCAAATCGGTCCTGCCTATTCTTGCCTATTCGTGCTGAAGTCAACGTGGCTCTACTACTTTCGAATGATATGATTAGGACGATATGCTTTTAAATGCAATTTATATAAAGAGAAAATACGCAAAGAGAGATAAAACCTTTTTCGAATGAAAATTTGTATTTTAATCACATTATACAATTCCTAATGCGACTACCAAAGGCAACTTATACTAAACGCAGTGGTAATTAGTGTCGTGACCACTTAAACCACTGCGCTCTCCATGTTGTCTAGCATATTTCCAACCACAATAATTATTGCAATGCGGAATTTATAACAAGATTTTGTTCAATGTTGTTCCAAGTTTCCTCTTTAAAGTTAAAGCGTCGCGTTTACTGTCCAAAAGACTGATGTGTAAAGATGATGAGGTTAATGTCAATTGCGATTTATTTTGTAGCCACTATAGCTGAAATTCGTTGACAAATATAATATATATTTTATAATGACTGTACTCTGCCTGATGGGAAGCATGAGTAGAATTCAGGTGTAGGGGTCACCATCCTTATTGTAACGGTTGGCAATATAGCATGGTGACCCATGGCGGCCTGATCAAATAATTCTGCATTATTCTCCCTATCTTAATCAAAATATCAAGCAATCCTACTTTAAAATTGTATATTGCTATTTTAATAACTTGACAACTAGCCGGGAGGTCGTTATTCGTGAGGACGTATTCATCTGCACGAACTGTGAGGTTTCACATAAATGTACAAGTGAATCGAGTTAAAATGCGCTAAGCCTCAAGTGCATACAGAGACCGCAAAAGCATAATCTGCGATCTGCCACGTTCTGGCCATAAATGATAGGCTAGAATTTTATACCACTCTTCCTATGAATTGCAAATGGCGACTCACCGCATAGAGCTATCGTGATCTCTCTATTCCTTGTAAAAAGCCTTACACTTTGCCTTATCTTTAAAAAGACGAATACGACAGTAGAATTATACATATACAAATAAATAAAATTGAAGCATATGCATGTAATATCAAAAGACCATTTTTCTATTAAAAGCATACGAAAGTAAATATGATACATCAAAAAGCAATTTTTAAAAATTAAGTTTCTGTCTGTTTGTTCCGGCTAATCTCTGGAATGGGACGACCCATTTCGACGGAAGTTTCTCTGGCATAAAGCTGATGACATAAAAATCGGCTAGTCTTTAATAAAGTTTATTATCATGGATATTTACTTTTACTTGAAGTCATTATAGCAATTACTATTACAATACTTTAAGACATCTTAAAGCGAATTCATAACTTCGTCTACAAACTACATATTTACACAATATGCACTAAGTGCATGTAAAACATTCAAGTCATAACACTTCATACCTCTTAAAGTGAGAAAACAAATAACTTCATGATTTCCATTCCTTCTGGGTTATACTACTGATATTTGACCTGGTGTAAGTTAGTGCTCGTGTGTTTGTTTGTTTAACGTGTTTGCTCCTATTTAGACATCATTACTTGCACATAGCTATTGGTAATAGCATTTGAAGCAGTTTAAAAAATTTAAACAATAACCGTTAAATAAATGATGTTGGTACTTAGTATGCAAAGAATTTTTCTCAAAGAATCTTCACTGTATTCCAAAAAGACGATAGGGCTCTGTGTACAAGGGATACTTTTCTTTATAGATGATATTATGCAGTCTGTATAACAATTTCCTAATCCAAATGAGTAAAGAGATTAAAAGGAAATTACCAATACAGTGTTAATAAACTGAAGTATTCTCAAAGTCTACTCAGCACAACACCGTATTAAATTTAGCAACTTCGAGAAACTTTCGTCTATACTAGGGGTACATGAACTGCTTCTAAAGGACCACTTCTGTATAAATCAGCGTATACCGTGTGTACGAAACCGGCTTCAATATGGGAAGATTATTGACCGGATCCCGTTCATAGTTTAACCTTCCCTTGCGTTTGTGAGCTAAAAGTATCACAAAGAGATATACAATACTATAATGTGAAGTTATTATATAAATTATTCTTCGCTAAATATATAATTATATAAAATTCTATGCGAAAATGTTTGATTGATAATTATGAGTGTTTATTAAAATAATGAATAGTGTTAATAAAATAGTTAACATCTTATTACCAGACCTACTGGGTTTGGGAATAGGACGTAAACTATTTTTATACCCCTAGGCAATAAAGTATGAAAAGGACGCGAACGGAACTGTTGGCGTCAGCAAGTTGCCATATAGGATAAGTATCGTCCTAACATGTTTGTTTGAAATTTCAAAAATTTGTTTTTGTTCAAGTGATGACGTTGACATTAGTGAGTGTGAGCTGTTTCCGGAGTAGAGCATTATTATGCCCTAAATACTTAGTGATGAGTTGTTATTACATGTGAACATATCAGAATTTTAAGTGCACTCATCCACATTTATAAACAACTTTCTTCTTTGCTTGATAAAATTCATACATTTTTAAGTACTTGAAAAAAAAGTCTCTTTTCTTTTAAAATTAAAGGTGATATGTCAAAAAAGAATTAAAACTTAAAAAAACATCCTCTTCAAATACGAATTTATGGTTTACATCTAACACTGACATGGTGTTACAATAGAAACATCCAACAACAACCATGAAGTCAATACATAACAATACCAAACGATATTCGGTAATCGGTCACGAAAGTGGCTCAGTTCAAGTAAGGAGAAGCAAAAAAAATGGCCACGGTATGAATTAATTATGCCTGCGACACGAAGGCCTAGAAGCACTTTAGGTTACTGAACCATCGAGATGTTCGGCGCGAACAAAGCTGAATAAATACATACATATCGGAAAGATACCTGCTAAGACTAATCGATCATGTGATCACAGAACTTGTTTTCACGCCGCTAGTATTACAGTGACACATTGCGATTTAGATTACAGTACGATTAGAAGTATGTAATTAGTTGTTAGCGAGCAGGTGTATTAAGTTAGAGCGAATAAAAAAGAAATCAATAACTGCGGTTTAGTTCTCGTGATAAGTTTAAGTTATCTAATAGTTTTCGTTGTCTGTAATTTAAGATATTATGACTCGTCCAAACTGTTATAAGTTTTGTGTGTGTATCTACAAAATAGTCTCTAAATGTATTAAGATGCTATAATTCATTTCAATCTGTTGAGAACATTTAAAAGTCATTTTGTAAAAGTGGGGGGGGAGGGGTTTCAAATTGAGCATATTTCCATATTTTTGTTTTTAAGTATGGGTAGAGAAAAACTTCTCAACTTCAATGTCTTATTTCGTCGCCCTAAGGAAAACTTTATGTTGACTGGTTTTTTAAATCAATAGTATTTTTAAATTGATGTATCTCTTGGTAAGTTCAAATTAACAACTTTTCATACTAAATGCATATAATATATACGGTATCAAAGGTATGTTACACCTTATAATATCAGCCATCTGCCAGTAAAGCGTACCCATTAGAAATCGCTCTATTCATTCCAGAAATAGAGTCAGAGACAGACTACTAAAAACAAAAACAATTGTTTGATGTGAATCTCGTATATGCTTCCATATGCATTTAGTAAAACGCTGCTAATTTAAAATTATTAATAGACATTTCAATTTTATTTATTTGTTTATATTTTGAATAAAAGTAAGTTAAAATAAGTATAAATATGTTCTTTACTAACTCTAATAAACTTCATCGTAGTTGTTAAATCTATTGACCCTCATTAACCTTGAAAAATGGCAAGAAAAACCTTATGTTAGCCCAGTAACACAAATTCCTTATTTATAATGAGCGGCGATATTCGTCTACTATGTGACAAACCACTAAGTAACGTGTCTACATCATTTAAGTGATCTAACTTAGAGATAACTGTGCGTTTTGTTTTTTTGATCGCCGCTACGTGCAAATATTCGTAGATTTAACTCAATATGCTTAAAAACTTGCTGTCTAACTGGGGCAAGTAGCCTAATGATTCTGTTTTGATTGTTTGTAACCGTTTTAGCTTTGTGGTTTTAGTAGTTGCTTGTAGTGTTTAGTACATGTAAAATTTGGCAATTGATATTTCTACGTCATTATAGTATCATATTAGCAATATAATATTTTACTTGTAAAAATTTGAGACAGATCTATTCTCAATGCCATGTTTACAAGGAATGTAATTCCACTAAAAGTTACTAAAACATACAAATATATTATACTTGTAGTAAAGACAAGGCTTAATAAATGCATTTTTGATTTGCATTTGCTTAGATATATGAAGCCATGCTAAAGTAAATTAGAGTTATAAACGTGTAGCCTGTACTTAGTCCTGCCGCCTGCAAATTGCATGGAATATCTATGCTACGTAACTAACCCGGGAAGATCATTGTCTCTGTAAATACAATGCATTACACTATTAAATAGACCCCATAATAGTATATTACTACGAGCTTGCTAATCTTCTTCTTTTTATGTATATATAAATTTATAAAAATGAATTGCTGTTCGTTAGTCTCGCTAAAACTCGAGAACGGCTGGACTGATTTGGCTAATTTTAGTCTTGAATTATTTGTGGAAGTCCAGAGAAGGTTTAAAAGGTGAATAAATATGAAAGTTTTTAACTATGTAGATTGATAAATCTTAAGTTTTGTCATAAAGTAATATTTTAAGTTTATTTCATAAAAAAGTTTAGGTCTTCTATTTATCGATTAAAGCAAGTCTGCCGGGTCAGCTAGTATATAATATATATACATACAGATATGATATTAGTAAGCCAATACCCGATTGGAATATGTAGTTGAAATAATTATATTTCAATTTATAAATAAATTATAACAATCTCTGAATTAGTTTTCTTTGTTCTTTAATTCTGAGTGTAACAAAGCTTATTCAACGATGCAAAAAATCGATATGTTCTAAAAATAAAAGAGATATTTTTAAATATTGCAATTTCTGCAATATAACAGGACTGCAAAGGGAATACAATGTTTAAAGCAAATCTTGAATAATTGCACTATTTTAGTTCTTTCTCAAATAGAAGAAGAGGGCAATTAATTAACCCATTAATTTCAATTTTGTACCTTGAATTTTAACCAAAAAATACATGTTACTGTAGATGTTAACATATCTTGCACATTCTGACAATTCTAAATTAGTAAGCAAAAATAGATTTGCTGCATTAGCGAAATATTCTTCATTTACGTAAGTTACTTTCTTAAAAGCACGTTTTTTTTTTGTTAACTAGAGGTAAGTTTTGCGGTACTAGCATAAACACGAATGAAAAAATACGTTTAGAGAAAGCTTTCATCGTATCTATATGACATAAAAGTAGCTAGACAGATACGGTTAGCCAAGTTTTCATTTTATAGTTAATTTTACGTACCATAATAGCTCACGGCATCAGAACATTCGCGATTTACATTGTTTCCTCGCGGGAGGGCCAGTACACAGCTATCTGCTTCGTGACACTTGATATGAAAATATGGCTGTATAGTTTTAATGTAAACGGCGAAGCTTAGAAATACATTTAGAAATATGACATAAAAGTAGCTAGACAGATACGGTTAGCCAAGTTTTCATTTTATAGTTAATTTTACGTACCATAATAGCTCACGGCATCAGAACATTCGCGATTTACATTGTTTCCTCGCGGGAGGGCCAGTACACAGCTATCTGCTTCGTGACACTTGATATGAAAATATGGCTGTATAGTTTTAATGTAAACGACGAAGCTTAGAAATACATTTAGAAATAAAAGCGAGGCTCATATGAAATCATACTGCTGAATCTTTGAATCGTGATTGAAAATGTTTCTTTAGTTTGTAGTTTTGAAATAATGCTTTTTAAAATCTTGTTGTATTTGTTTCTGCCACAGGGGCATGTTCGGTTACCAAGGTAGTAGACAGCCTTTGTCTCTTTTGCTATTGATACCCATAAACATTATATCTTACCTATGAAGTCCCCTAATCTGTTGCTAGTGACATTCAGACAGTACATTATGTAATTTAAGCAAGTGATAAGAAGAAAATTGATACTAAAACTGGCCTGTTTATTATGAAGAACTACTTTCCATTTTCAATAGGTACGTAAAAGGTAGTTATAAGCTCATTTTAAGAGTTAGATACAATTTGATCATAGTTCGCTTAATCATTGTGCATTACATATCATTAACGCTTTCACAGTAAAACTATAGGCGTATACGGTAGTTCGATGAGTGTTTTACAGTAAATAAACGATACTGCTAACAAGAAGTAAACCAATAAAATAAATAACTCCAATAAAGACCCATAATGGACGACCACTTAACACGAACCATGCCATATTTTTACATTAAATTGCTATATTTATGTTGTTTGATCAATTTTTTAAGAGACGTTGGAGAAATCGCTAATGGCTCTACAATGTTTGCAGAAAAATGCTACTGTTCAATCTTTTGCATTTATTAGTTTTATACACACTTGATGAATGTTAACTAATGATTTTGTAATTCTCGATTGAACGCGATATAAAAGTTTTTTCAATAATATTATACACCTTAAAATAGAAATCTGCGGGATTGCTACCATATACCTTTTTGTTAATGAGTATTCGATATTTCAGCACATTTCGGAAGAAGTAACTTGTTACTCCTTGTTACTCCGTGATCATGGCGCTTGCAACAGTGCCGAAATATCGGATACTCATTAACAAAAAGGTAGCAATCCCGCAGATTTCTATTTCAATGATACTGACCATGAAAGTTTAAAACAATATAATATTACACACCATTGAGAAAATAAACAAATTTAAATATGTACCATGCTGCTTTATTAATAAACGTAATCTCTCTCTGTTAAATAATTTTCTTACATTTTTACCAACCAGTGTTATATTGATAAGTATATATTTGATTTCAAATTTAGATTAAAGTTATGCAAATTAAGATTTTATTTATCGATTAGAACATCACTGTTGCGCTTTGCAATCGATTTTCTTAAAACTTCATATCATTCTTACTTAGTAAGGTTACAAAAAATTTAAGGATTGGCTTAAATATGAGTACTAACTTGTTACGCTGCCAGTCTTGCATGTCATGAGTGAGTGAGACGAAGTTGAAAGAAACCATTTTCAATATGGTTCCAAAGAAATTTAAGTTACGACCAATATAAAGATGACACGTATTTGCTTCTAATAATAAGCTTTCACTGACTATAATTCTCCAAGTTTATGACACTATCGTCGAGCTATTAACGCTCCAAACGCTGTCTTGTCCTAGAATTCGTGAAACTAAAAGTAATAGTCGGGCTAAATGCAGGTGGGTACGCGATGTTTTCAATTTAATGGTAACCAAACTTAAATGGGTACAATTCAATTCATCTAAAATCCACATAGCCCTAAAGAATCATATGAAATTTAATAAGCAAGTAGTTACACAGTGTGGCTTTTTTATATAGTGTTGCCTAAATAATGTAGATAATTTAAAATTGTGGACTAGCTTTTAACCACAGCTTCGCCCTATGTGCTTTCTCAAGAATAAAATTAGATCTTTGCCAAAAGTAATTGAAATCAATGCAGCGGTTTATACGTGATAGCGTAACAAATAAACATAAAAAGTTACCTTCGAATTTACAATGTTAGTATGGATTAGCAGGTGTTGATAATAATCAGAAGAGTGAAACTCACTATTTGTCAAAATAACATCACATCATCATCATTATTACGTTCTATAAATGTGGGCAACATTTAATTAAGACCATTAATATTTTCTGTTTACAATGTTATAGTGAACTCCATATTTAATAAATTATTCGAAACCAAGAGGACAACACTAGTATAAACGTTCTCGGAAGATCGACAACAGCCAATCCGATAATTAATATAATTTATAATTTGTACATTTATTTATTTTAGTGTTCCTTTCATTTTTTTTTTTCTTGAATAAATAATAAACATAAAATCTTAAATGATATAATAAATTACTTAGAATTATATTAGTCATCGGAATAAACAATAACAACATTAAAAGTTTGCTATAGAACGTAGTACCGCTATCATAGTGCAGTAGTTACATCAACCATTTAAATTTTATATGAATGTGAGAAACTGTATATTCGTACTGATAACATATTCTCGTTAACACCCATGTTGAATTGTATTGATAAGTGAAGTATTCAGTTCTCACAATATTTCGTTAGGTAACGGCAATATGCTTTGTGAAAGAACTCGTAAATCGCTGTGTGAGAAAGGTTTAAATGCTGTGTGGAATTAGAAAATGCCATTGAAATGTGTATTACGTGAATGATTGTATGTACTTTCATTTCTGAGGACTGAGTGTGCTCCATTGGTTGTCGCCTAAAAATATGCATTTCATTTATATTATTGCTTAGTGTCTCCAGTCTTTTACGATTGTAAAAGTATTTTACGATTGTAAAAGTCAGTCAAGGCGCTTAATGATTATTAAGCGCCTTGACTCCGAGTATAAAGCCTATTTAACTGCATTGTTCCCTAAATATTGATAAAATTCCGCTCTTTTAAAAAAATCCTAAAATCCTTAGACTCTTTAAGGAACATATTGTAGTAGAAGTTTTCGGCAAAGTAGTATACGTTTCCTCTTTTTATTTATAATCCGGAAATTAACAAAAGTTAACAATTTTTTATCTATATAAATGCCAGAACAAGTTCTCAAGCTCAAAATACTCTAGTACTACATTGAAATGATCAATTTTGATTTATTTTTAAAAACCTTCCATCTAAAGTCCAAATGAAGTCATTCGCTCCAAGTCCATTAAAGTGGCAAACCGTTGAAAGGAAACCCAGTCTTGCCCCATTTTTCGTTTTTATTTTTGATCTGTTTCAGTCCCCAACCCGCACTCGTCCAGTTTGGGGACTTATGGCCTTAACTCACTCCATGGAGGAGACCCAACCCCAGCAGTCCAACATTATGGGTTGTTGATTGATTGATAATATTTTTAATCTCCAGAAACGTGATTTCTAGGAAATGATTTCCAACCTGTTTGTCGCATCAGTATTAAGTCAATGAATCCTTTAATGACATACGCATTGTTTATAGATAGTAATGTATTCTAGATATTACAGTACGCTGTGATTATCATACAATTGATTAGTTCCATAATCTACACAATAGCGCAGAATTATTTTAATCTACATGAATCAGAGATATGATGTACAACAATGAAGACGCTGGACAAGTCGGTTGGTCATGATTTACCGAAAAGACGAATTTTCTTTGAACTGTGATTTTTAGATTTAAGAAATTTCACCTTTTTAAATTTGAATACATACAATATTAATCCTTACTGATTATAATTGTAAAAGTAAATCGGTCTGTCTGTCTTTCTTTCGCGCTTTCACGCCAAAACTACTGAACATATTTAAATGAATTTGGTACACAGAAAGAAAAAGAACTGAGAAAGAATCCGAGTACAAAGCCGCTGGCGAAGGCTCATGTTCCTATAAATATATATATTTTTAGTTTTTCGATCAAATGTTAGATTGAATTGAATACCATAAGAGGTACCTAGAGTTACGTGTAAATAATTAATGAAGATGTCATCATCAGTAAAAGTTCAATCAAATAAAACGTAGTCCAGTATTGGAAAATAATCACCTTATCAATAAAAGTGCTTTATTCTATGATATTTAAAGTGATATTTTTTCTATAGTTCATCGATTTCACTGTTGAAACTTAACTATGTTATACCGATTCGATTCGACTCATGTTAAGTTTTCGCTCCATCGTGAGTCGAACCTAAAGCTCGTGCTGCGATAGGTCACCAGCACTCAACTCACTCCATTTTATAAATCATGCAGCGGTAACTGTATCATATCTATAAAGCAATATTTACATTAGTTACTAATACAGCCTTATACTTATAGTTATCGATACATACAAACCTAACCTAATTCACTTAGATAACCTCAAGAACTTCGTATATTAGACAAATTTTGTTTGTTGTAACAAACAGTGATCTCCTCTCAGGTAGAAGAT
Organism: Phragmatobia fuliginosa; assembly: GCA_932526445.1. NCBI lineage: Eukaryota > Metazoa > Arthropoda > Insecta > Lepidoptera > Erebidae > Phragmatobia > Phragmatobia fuliginosa. The sequence goes on from OW052057.1 coordinate 73,467,697, forward strand.
TTTCGTTGCATAATTAAACCTATCTCAACTCCGCATCGACGACTTTATCAGGTTAGGCCACAAATGATATGTTTACTGAAAGATGAAAAGCAAAACACGAATTCAATCAAAGTTCTTAAACACGTGTAAAGCATGTGTCAGTACCATGTCAGACTAATATCGGTTGTAGAATTAATTTCACTTTCGATTAAATTTTAACGAATAGAGAGGTCAGTAGTACCGTACTTTCGCTCGAGGCATCTAATACAATAGTGCTCTGTTATGTGCGTAAGAATTCGTCATGTTATGACATCATTGTATTATTTTTAATCATACTTTTTATTGTTGCAGGTATGTATGGAGGCCTTGGACCTTGACGTAAGTTAAGTATCTTGTCAGTTGCTCTGCCAACCTACTAAGTTACTAAGCCGTTCTTTGAGGCTTATCTATTTCCTGAGCTCAGAAACAACATTGTTTTAACTTAGTATTCCTATTTATGCCACTGTGTAGTTAGTAGTACATTGTATTATGTATGAAAGGTTTGGCTGTGACTTAAGAACCACAAGCGCCATATTTACATTACTAGATACTGCCTTGTTCAGGCGCATATTTTACCAAGTAAACAGTGTATATATTACCAATTTCGTTTCATGAATCTCGTCTTTTTCTTACTGTTGCATTATAACATTATAGTAAATAAATTTATAATAATCCTAAGCATCCGCATAGGGTTAAACGTCTACAGTATTACATATACATTTATAACAATTTGACTGCCTTGTTGGTCTAGTGGTTAGCGTATGCGGCTGCTGATCAAGAGGTCTCGGGTTCGATTCCCGGTTCAGACCAAATATTTGTGTGATCCACAAATATTTGTTTCGGAGTCTGGGTGTTTTTCTATGTATAATATGTATGTATTTCCAAAAAAAAGAAGTATGTTTATGTATTTATATCAGTTGTTTAGTACCCATAATACAAGCTCTGCTTACTTTGGGACTAGATGATGTTGTGTGTAAGATGTCCAAAATATTTATTTACTTCTATTTATTTAGATATGACTGTATGTTTTGATACTACTTTTATGTCCAGTCATGCATTGGACCTGAAAGGGAATGTGTGTACTTATGTTGTAATAGAACTATCACTTTTTAAAGCAATAGAGAGTTGAACATCGTTAAGGTTTTTTTACACCCATTTTGAAAAGGAAGATTGCATCACGAACATTTCCAACAAACAGACAGGACTGAATAGAATTCCTTTGTCGGAGAATTCCTCTCAGTCGATATCCACTTATAGATGTGATTCGTGCAGAAAAAAGTTAAAGTTGTGTGATACAAAGGTTTTAATCGAGAGGACGTTGTCAAATTACCCGCGAATCTAGTGTTTCATGTTTGGTTATTTGTTCTATATTTAATGCAATGATCTGTTCAAAATACTTTTTAGATATTTTAATTTTATGTAAATCGAAAGTAACTAAAAACTGTTAAAGTGAATTACGGGATATCCATAAAAATCTGCGTCAAGAGAAATTTCCATTTCTTGGTTCTAGTCTTTTCTTTTCTTTAGCGATTAAATAAACGTACATATGTATATCTGGCTAACCGCTATTGCCTATTTCAAAACTGAGTTAATAAATACGGTTATTGTATAACTTACAATATAGTCACAGCATTTGTAGCCTCGATTATCAAGTGCTGTTTCAGAATTTATTTTCTTAAAATTATGCAATTACGTACGAAATCATATAAAGTGGCTTAATGTTTCTGTAGATGATAAAAAATAACCCTAAACTTTCAGATAAGGATTGCTTCTTTGCTGAGATCTATCGCTTCAGTACATGGGTAAACTAATGAAATAAGTTATACTTTCCAAGTTGACTTTCTAAGAAAAAAATACGAAACATTTCATTTTATAATCACATCCCTTTCTTATGATATCTTTACATTCTCATTTGTGAATGCATAAAACCGACTTCATTCTTGCAAATCACTATTATTAAGACCGTTTTATGGTGATTTATGTATGCGCTCTCGTTGCTTCACAATAGACTCTTACTTCCCATGAAGAGAAAAATTAGATAGACTCTAAGGTCAAATACGGAACATTGGAATCGCCATTATAGCTCTCGAATCGATTTAATACAATGCTTTCACTGAAAATGTTATTGTTTCTACGTAATAGAACTTTCTTTAAATAACTACCAGCCATCGGTCGAACTTGTTAGTCGCATCTTCTTATCAAATCTCTCGTTTCAAGATGCATTGTCTCAACATAAAATGACTTACTACTAAAAATTACTAACTACAAAACAACGCTAGCTAACCTAGCTTTAACTGTATTTTTTCGTTGATTCTTGCCAAAGTGACTCTGCTCTGCCTGATGGGACACATGAGCAGGATCCAAGAGCTTGGGCACTGGAAATATACATTGCAAATACACACAATGTGGCATGACGACCCACACTATCGTAACCTAGTGACAGACTCTAGTATTCTGACTAACATGTAGGTAAATTAATGTATCTGAAATGTCCGATCTATTTAACAACAAAAAAATTGTGAATTAAATAAACTAAATATAGCTTAGAAAACTAAAGGCACAATAAATTTATTACCCTTAAGAAATGCGAATAGATAATAAGATGAAGAATCCTTATCTCCTTCCTCTACTTATCGAGAGAAGAGCTAAAGACTTTTCTATGAATGACAATATATGATTATACTACGATGATTAAGCGCAGTTGTATTTGAGAAAAATTTTCATTAGCGTATGCGTATTTCTTCAGTACATCCACAAGACATTTAACTCCTTTCCTACCGTTTGAAAAACGATTTCATTGCAAGAAGGCATCCATCTGGTAAGCGGCCAGCCATAAATAAAAACAGCCCAAAGACTTTTTTAATAAATTAATAGACAAAAGCATAAGATGATGATGATAAAAAAAGTTTTATATAGGCCAATTCTGTTCCTTTAAAAATGTTCTTTTAAGGGAAGAGTTGAAGAGATAATGTGTAAAAGAGAAAGAATTCTGACCGTCAGATGTGCATATAAAGTTGGTTTTATGTCAGTGTATAGCTCCCTTTCTTCGGTTAGAAAGTAAATATGTTACGTGTTTCGCATTGAACAAACGTTTCTCATTTACTTAACACTGTGTTTATCCTGATTGCCTTGTGACATTTCGCTCTCTGATCTAAATACATGATAATGATTCGCAGCTCACCGATAGTGAAAAAAAGTTTCTATCAACATTGATCATTTACCACACTACTTTCGGGCTTTCTCTTACGTTAAAGCAATGAAATAATTGTATCGGCTCTGTAAGAAAATTGATTAGTATGAACTTATTATTTCCTCGAATTAATTCCAAATCGATTTGTTTTCAGTATCGCTTCATTTTCTCCTTCTGAATATAGGGCAATTTTTCCGTTGAGAAAAATTAAACATTGCTTTTAATCACCTGTCAATCATTGATATGCTCGAATAGTCTCAAATCGAGCTGAACGATGTATTTAGTTTGTCAGAGATCTTTTGCATCACAATGAAAAGAAACGAAGCACAGAGGTGTGAAAATAAATCTTTACAACTATCGAATACTAAAAGATCACTGATAGAATAGTTTTTGTACACAAACAACCGTGAAAATGTGATCACACGTTCCTTTGTAGTGTGACTATTTTTTGTGAGTAAGCGACTAGCTACTTAATAAATAATCAGTAAATGTCTCCGTTCCTGTTTTGTTGTTAGTAATTGAAGCGAGCAGATGCGAAAAGCCCGTTTAATAAATACGTTATTCATTAGTAGAAGCAATTTACAATTGTCGTAACACATTTACCAATATTATTGATTCTCGGACTTATTATTTACTTTTTATATCGAAATTCTATGTATATTATTCTTTGCATAATGAATTTTCGTATCGAATTTCATTATGTTCTTTCGCGTTTTTATGTACTGAAAATGTTCATAAATGAAAATCGGTTGTGACAAAATCACATAACAAGTATTGTAATAAAATACGTATATTATTTCGTATAAGAATTTCATAAGTATTTTTACAGAGGAGGTAGCTACCGACTTCAAACGTTAAACTTTATTAATTTAATATTAGTCTGTTGCCATCCCAACGGGGTATGTTCGGTATTTAATCAAACCATTCGGCATATGTTGTTGTTTACTATGAAATTGTTGTATCAACTCAAGTACATACAAGAAAACAATTTTACACACTTTCTACGATTATTTACTTGTTAGTTTCGCTTTCTTAGTGCCGACTATTTACTTTATAACTTTTGATGACGCAGCGAATGTTTCAATTCTGTATACCATTCTATTGATTTGAATGTTTGTTATGAATTGATTTGCACTTTTTTAAAGAAATTAATGAATGTTTGTTAAAAGTCATGACTGTAATGCATATTTAAATAGTCACTATCCAAATAGAGAAGAACATGTGTATCTATTAATTGCTTACGAATGGATTTTAATGTAACTACAAATATTTTAGTGACCTCTGGGTGCTGTTTTTTTTCTGTTATTTTATCTGCCATGGAAATGAAATTATAAAAAGGAATGTTCGATCCGGCTTAGAACTAATATGAAACTGTCTATCTCTTGTTTTGAAGGTGATTTTGACTTTAATTACTAGTTAACTTGCTACAATACCGGGTAAACCTTAGAAAACTAGTAGTTATGCGTAATTTTATTGTATGCATCTGTCTTAAATGACAGTGAGTCATATAGGCGAGCCCACACTACACCTTTTTTTTTTGTTTTGTTGACGGGGTGTAAAAATCCCTTCGGATCTCCGGCTCCGGGGACTGAAGAACCAGGAGTATGTGGTGAATCCACTAAAAAAACACCCCGACGGCCGGTCTCAGGTGCCCTGCTCTGAGGAGGACCCGGACCATGTTATTTCAGGTCCTCCTCAGGATCGGCACCGCGCCTATCCAGGCTCTATCCTAGAGGAAGCCACAGAGGCTTCCTCCTGCCTATTGGCCAATCATTATATATTTTGGGGCCTGATCACATTTTGTGACCAGGCCACCATCCAACCTCCCGCCGCAGCTACTTAGTTTGCTGCCCGAGGTCCCCTTTCTCTGGAAGCTTGCAGCCCCGTCGACGGTTCGTGTCGTCGCCGGCGTACTCTACGCTCGGGATCGGCCCTCTCCCGATCCCATTCAGCGGTCTCTTTCTGGAGCATTACAGCTTCACAGAAAGAGACCACTGCGCCCCAGCCCTCCTCACCCGCCAGCATGGCAGCAATGATTGCTGGCGGGGACAGGTCTCGTCCGATTTGGCCGACTAGGACCTCGCGTTCAGATGCCCACGAGGGGCAGTCTTCCAGCGTATGCTGGGCGGAGTCCCTGTCGGCTGCGCAATGGAGGCATTGTGCCGTCTCCTCGCGTCCGATCCTATTCAGATACTCACCGAAGCAACCGTGCCCGGTGAGTATCTGAGTAAGTCGGTAGGTAACGCGACCTCCCTCCCTGCCTACCCAAGCTTCGAGGTTAGGCAGAACGGCACCGACAGCGCGTTGGCGTGCATTCTGCGGCTGTTCCAGCCGCGCGCGCCATTGTGCCAGGGCCTGTCGATGGGCGTTCCGCCGCATTTCGAGCTCGTCCTGACCATCCACACCTTCACCCCGGCGGATAGCGCGAGCCTGGTCATAGACCCTCGCATCCATATCCGCCAGAATATCGAAAGGTGAGAAACGTGCCAGGACTGTCGCCGCCTCCGATGAGATGGTGCGGTATCCTCTCACTATCCGAATGGCCACTACCCGCTGCGCTTGGTTGAGCTTAGCTCGGCAGCGGGAGGATGCCGATAGGCGCTTTACCCATATCGGCGCTCCGTAGAGGGCCATGGATCGGAGCACCGTACAGTAGAGGCAGCGGACTTCTTCCCGCGGGCCCCCTAAGTTTGGCAACAGCCTTTGTAGGGAACCCGCCACTGCCCGAACCCGGGGGATCATACGCTCGAAATGCTCCTCGAAGCTCCAGCGGCTGTCCAGGGTGAGGCCGAGGTACTTGATGTGATGACCAACCTCGACCTCCGTTCCTCCCACTCTAATAAGCGAGTGGGTAGGAACGGCACCTCCGCGTTTCCTGTGAAACCACAGGGCTTCCGTCTTATGAGGTGCAACCCGTAGACCCAGACCGCTGATCTTATGGACGACACATGCCACCCCTAACTCGGCGAGCTCCAGGACTTCCTGGAAGCCATGCCCCCTAGCCATTACTAGAGTGTCGTCCGCGTAGCAGACTACACTCACGCCAGGGAGCAAGCTGGTTCTCAAGACCGCATCATAAGTGAGGTTCCACAGAAGGGGTCCTAGGACCGACCCCTGGGGAACCCCGCATGTGACCTCCCTGCGATGTTCTTCGCCGTCCCGACCCATATACGATATGAACCTATCACAGAGATACGCCCCGATGATGTTTCGCAGGTAGAGAGCCCACACTACACCTAATATACGGCTTATAAACATCTGATTACGAATCTGAACTTTTGAATCCAAATGTTCCGTATTAATCGAGAAAATTTATGAGACCCCGTATCGATCCAATACTTTATCTGTCGTTCTACAAATGCACTAAGCAGTAACTAAGCCAATACGGTTAATGCAACGGATGTAACGCGTTTCGGTAAGTAACTGTCTTATCACAGCCCGTAACCAGATCTTCGGACGGGTTTCGCGTGTGGCATTCGCGTGTAAAGCGTACCGGATAAACGCGTTTAACGCCGACAAACGTGACGCCACTTATAATCGATGATTAATCGGTTATATCATATTCGATGCAGTGTAAATCCTGCTGAAAAATCTTTTAGCTATTCAATTTGCTCGTTTTTGATGTTTTGATCACTCTACAGTAGTGTAACTGATTTCCGCTGTCGTTCTCTTTTTCTATTACATACTTGCAATAAAATGTATCTTTACCAGTTTTTTTTAGTATTCACGAGGTATTTTATAGGGTTATTACGGATTTCTTTCGCATAAAAGAGTGGATAACAACCAAATAAATAAAAAATACACATGCCAAGTAAAAAGGAGATTTGTACGTAAAGGGCTTTGGTATATTATTTCTAATAGTCCGCCGCACTTTTCTTGATACGAATAGAACAAAGAAAAAGGTAGATTAGGTTAAAAAATGAAGATAGTGAAGCAGGTTGCGGTGTACCGCAAATCTAGGATTGATACTGCAGAAGTTCGCGTATCAATCTGAATGAATAGGCCACTGGGACTCAGAACTCACCTAGTACATATAAAAAAAGTACGAACACAATGCACTATTTATCACGTCTAATCAATGTATCACGTCATTTCTTCACACGTAATAACTTTGACATATTGTTTCGATTCGCATGTAATTCACTCACAACTAAATATGATATTTATTATTTTCACGCAAATTAAGCATGAAATATAAATCTAATGTGTGCCAAATGCTTATCATTCCGTGTAATTTATATTTTTTTCACGATTTCTCGGTTAGTGTTACGATGTTGCGTTTGAAGTTTAGTCAGTATCTCTTATCGCACAGAATTATTTATTCGGTGAAGTGTAAATGGTTGCAATAAAAAGAATGCTGCAACAAACCTAATTGACTTAAGCTTTCTATTCGAATGAAACCTAATTGAGTAGTAAAAGTAAGTAGAAAAAAGGTAAACAATGAACACCCGATGTCGCTAGATTAGTCCAAAGTTACGACTTAGTCAATTTATTTGCTTGTGCTTTTGGTATGTTGTAGATATTTTGATATTTTCTTTTACACGAGCCTGCCAAAGTAACTCTGCTCGATGCAAAGCATGGATAGAATTCAAGAGTAGTGGTTGCTGCGAATTCAGACAGTGAAGCAGTGCAGCAGCATGGTGATCCACACTATGGCGGCCTAATGAATGCTTCTGCATCATCGAGTCATTTCTTTAGTGTTTCCTTATTTAGATTAAAATCTGCTTTCTTTCACTGAGAACTTAAAAATTGTACCTACTAACATTTTTAATTTCTATTTTTGACATGCTATGTATTTTTAACATTTTGAAGCTGAAGAATAACGTACAAAGTGCGTTTGAATCCCTGCTATATCGCCTGAAAATATCTATACTCTAAAACTTTACGACTGTACTATTTATGTATTATTATATGTAATATTACTATTTATGTCGACACTTCACGTAAAGTAACTTCTACTATATTTTATCACAACTTTCACTAATACCAACATCTATTCAACCCTTTTAAAGTCTTGCCTCTAACTACATTCGTGCACGCTATTCATATCGACATACTCGCTTCCAACTTACACAAAATAATGAGAGATAAAAAACTGGGTAAGGATATCATTACCCCGACGCTGCTCCCGATGCAATATTGTGGTCAATAATGATATCGGTAATCAAAACGGATTGGTGTAGCTTCTTTTATGTTCTTTATTTGATAATGGAGATGAGAGTAATCGAGTAAGTGGGTTATTGTGTAATTATGTTTTTTATATACGATGCATCTCTTATAGATCCAGTATCAACGCAATTTCGAATTCTATTTTAGTGGTGTAAGTAATTTTAATAAAACAGAACTTGGAAATTTACATTAAGACAGACACTGCATTGATTGATTATTTTTTTCTAAATCGAGGGTGCTTTGCTTCCAATTCACTTAAATTGATTTCAGATTTGTATGCATTACATACCGTGAAGGCAATTGTTAGAAGACAGTTCTCTTATTTCTATTACACAAATTGAATTTACAATTACAACTTTAGATCCTGGGTTGTGCAATACATTATTTTATTTCACTCTTATTAGAATAGCATTAAATTTATACAGTAATGAAATTGTTAAGATAATTGTACAAATCTATTTAAAATGGAAATGTCACTAAACAGAGATGATGTAATAGAATAAATGCAAACGTAATGTTTTGCAGTTAAATGTAAGTTATTTTTTTATTTTTTATTTATTCAGCAAATAAAAACATTTTTATTTGCTGATTAAAAAAAATTTAAAACTTAATAAAGTGAAGTAACCTTATTGAAGAACTATCGACCCATTTCCCTTCTAAGCCACATCTACAAGCTGTTTTCAAGAGTCATCACGAACCGTCTTGCGCAAAGACTCGACGAATTTCAACCACCGGAGCAGGCCGGATTTCGGAGCGGATACGGCACTATAGACCACATACACACAGTGCGGCAAATTATACAGAAGACCCAGGAGTATAACCAGCCCCTGTATCTAGCATTCGTGGACTATGAGAAGGCCTTCGACTCGGTTGAGATCTGGTCTGTTCTGGAGTCCCTGCAGCGTTGTCAGGTAGATTGGCGATACATCCAAGTGCTGAGATGTCTCTACGATACCGCCACCATGTCCGTCCAAGTACAGAATCAGCAAACAAGGTCCATACCATTGCATCGAGGAGTGAGACAAGGGGACGTTATTTCCCCGAAATTGTTCACAAATGCAATGGAGGATATGTTCAAGACGCTAAACTGGAAAGGACGTGGCATTAACATTAATGGCGAATACATCTCTCACTTGCGATTTGCGGACGACATCGTCATAATGGCAGAGACACTGCAGGATCTGCAACAGATGCTGAATGACCTAGCTGATTCTTCTATGCGCATTGGCCTACGGATGAACTTGGACAAAACCAAGGTCATGTTCAATGAACATGTTCTACCGAAACCGGTTGCAGTACACGATACCGTTCTCGAGGTTGTTCAAAAATATGTCTATCTTGGGCAGACATTGCAGTTGGGTAGAAACAACCTCGAGGATGAGGTGAATAGAAGAATTCAGTTGGGTTGGGCAGCGTTTGGAAAGCTACGTCGAGTCTTTTCGTCGTCGATCCCACAATGCCTAAAAACGAAAGTTTTCAATCAGTGCGTCCTACCTGTTATGACATACGGAGCCGAGACCTGGACACTTACGGTACGGTTGGTCCATAAGCTTAAAGTTGCTCAGCGTGCTATGGAAAGGGCTATGCTCGGCGTTTCTCTGAGAGATCGTATCAGAAATGAGGTGATCCGTCAGAGAACTAAGGTCATCGACATAGCCCACCGGATTAGCAAGCTGAAGTGGCAGTGGGCTGGCCATATTAGCCGCAGAACTGATGGCCGTTGGGGCAGAAGAGTTCTTGAGTGGAGACCGCGTCTCGGTAAACGTAGTGTAGGACGCCCACAGGCGAGGTGGAGTGACGACCTGCGTAAGATGGCTGGCAGGAGCTGGATGCGAGAAGCCCAAAATCGATCACAGTGGTGTGCAATGGGAGAGGCCTATGTCCAGCAGTGGACTGCGATAGGCTGATGATGAAAGTGAAGTAAAGGGTCTACTAGAGGAAACTGTTATGTCTTCGTTAGAAAGCAATTTCCATTACTTTGTGAATTTTGCTTCATTTGTTTTCACCCATGACTATGCCTTTTCTAGACGAGCACTTCAGAAGCTTCAATGAACACTTAAATATCTTCCCACTTTACGACCATTATATTATGTAACTTGTATTATGCATGGTCAACATTATATGTAGAGTTTTGAATGGATACTAATATTAGGTAAAAAGCACCATAATATCTCCGCCACCAGCATTTCTTTTTTAATTAAATAGTCTGCCAATATGACTTCCCTGCCTACAAAGCATGAGTAAAATCGAAAAGAAGGGGCCACCACACTGTCAGCGAATGCAGACAGCATCTGCTAAGCCTGGTATTTAAAACAATTTTACAGCTTTAGAAACTTATTTTAATTGCTATTGAAATTCATGTATACCTTTAACTAGTTCAATAATAAATGTCTTAAACAATGTAATTTACTGTTTACTAAAGTGCTTGTTCGTACCAACCGCGTTAGTTCCTTAGCGACCATTTCATAGGTACAATTGCCCCTTTCTCTTCTGGTACTTTCTACCTATAATGCGTTCTGATTAATTAGATTCGATTAACAGCGACCGATACCTATTAATGATTCAATTTGTTCGCAAAATTGAGATTTGTTTGGTTTCATTTTGCTCTCATACGAATTCAATAGCTGCAGGTAATTAATTATTCCAATGTTTTGGTTTGAATTTCCACGATATATTTATTTCTGCCTTTTTTCATGCTTATTTAGAATAGAGAGAGAGAAAAAGTCTGCGGAAATTTCGTTTTTTTAATAAAAAAAAATTTAACCTATTTGTTTGTTGATTTTTTATAGTCATATTTAAAATCAACGTTATGTATAACATGTTCAAGACAATAATTGGCATGAATCTTTCAACCCAAAATATAGAATTTCAATGAAGTGGTGGGAAAAAGTTCCATTCCTACGCATAAATTAACAACTCATAAGTGGAAAAATCTCAAAAGTCTACTGTTTATCAAAATAAGAGTATCATTACAGATAATCAACTTCAAAATGTAAACTTTGTATTATTTTGACTTGTTAATTAGGATTTCAAATTCAATGGTAGCTTGTATAAACCAAATTTAAAACATTTCTCAACATTATATCTTTCACTAGAACATAACAATGGTACCACAATGGTTCCTACGTAATAATTAGATTATGGTTTACAAAAGTATTTAATTGTTATTGCTCTAGAGATCTTCATTTAGCTGATAATTGTGGAAATATGTTGTTGAGTGTGATCTTTGTGGGTATTTTAGTTTCACTCTTGACTTTAATGTGCTTTATTTATATACTTGCTGTTATTGTTTGTTATTCTCAAATTTAATGACGGTCTGCGCTTAAAAGTATATCAGTGTGTTAGTATGCACTAAGAAACTACTAATCCAAAATATATTTTTTATATGAGCATGCCTAAGTGACTGCCTCGTTGGTCTAGTGGTTAGCGTATGCGACTGCTAATCAAGTGGTTTCGGGTTCGAATCCCGGGTCGGGCCAAAAAGTGTTTTCGGAATCTTCTTAGGAAATTCCTAATAGCTGCCCGGAGTTTGGAAGTTTGGCGGTGATTCACGCCCGTGCCTCGGAGAGCACGTAAAGCCGTCGGTCCCGGTTGTCATGAACATGTATGGCAATCGTTATTGGGAAGTCAGTGCCCCGAAATATACTGACAACTAGTTCAATCTTCGAATTTCGGTTCTCCCTTAGGGTTGCGGAAGTCCGATGCCAGTCGCTCCGTGGAAAAACTGAAATTCAGGTAAAACCGGTTGAACTACTAGCCAACCCCAAATAATATTGGGAATAATGGCTAGGAGGATGTTGAGCATGCCAAAGTGACTGTTCTCTGAATGATGGAAATCATCAGTAGTGGTCATAGTACACATTGCGAATGCTGACAATGCATTATGGTGACCCATACTATGGCAGCTTGTTGAGATGCTTCTTAATCATTGGATACATCATCTTTAAAAAAATTAAATAGTAAATTAGTTTGGACCTACTTATGCAACACGCGACCAATCCACACACATACCAAATTGAGATAATTGTCCTTGTCTCTTTAAAGATAGGATAATTATTTCGATTTTGACATGTGTGTGGATTAGTCTCTTGTTGCATAAGTAGGTCTTAGATAAGCGTAAATAATTCGACTACAGTGTAATAAACAAAAATAATTAAAAACGGTACCAAGACATTATCCACTTGGAATTAATTTTCTCAATTATCCTACCTCACAATTTCCTTGCAAACGACGAGGTGACTTAGTGTTCTGATGATGACCATATCGTTATGGTAAGGCAAGCACGCTTATGGATATTTCAATATCTAACGATGTCGCCATAAATAACGGTGATAGTCACGTTTATCATGGATAAACGACCAAAATGCAAATATCTAAACGTTGCGGACACCGCATCGTATCTGCAAACCCGTTAGATTCACCCGGTGGCGTCTACCAACCAACGGTTCACACACCACCTAAGTACCTACAACGTTAACCCACCTTATGGAAAAAGATATCAATGCCATATCATGCCATAATATAACACAACTTAGTGGTGATTTGGGAAATGAAAATCTTTTGTAATTAAATCTAAATACTTTTATCTCTACTGTATAATTGTGTCATCTTGTCTAACGTTTCTTCATTATTTATTTATCTATCGTTATTTTCTGATCATTCTTCGAGAATGGAAAGGTCTCTATTTGAGCTCCTGGCAATATATACGGCAATTTCATGATTATTTATGAAGTATTAGATTGAGAGCGAAACAAAACATTCTCATTTATAAGGTTTCTGTAAAATTACCAATAAATCGTAGCATTTCTAATAATTTGTTCTGTTCTATCAATCGACTGATTAAAACTGTAAAGATCATCAAACAGTCCTTTTGTATTATAAATAGCTCTTTCATTAACCGTGCAGCAGTGAAAGTTCACAATACAGTGTCACTGTTTCTGCTGAATTTGTTTTTGCCCGAAAATTTGCGCGTCCATCACAGTTACATCAACCACAAACTTGCTAATGATAGGAAAGTACCACCACAATATGAATTTTGAACACTTTTTTACGCATTGTCTGCGATTTTCTTATTTTCTAATGCGAATGCTTTCTCTAATAATTTTTTTTACGATATTGCTTCGTGATTTTTTATGGGTCTATATTTTATGTACGACTATTTTGAATTCATATAATATGATGACCTCAATTAGTTTTTATCGACAACTGTATGGCGTATATTATATGAAATTTCAATTAACTATTTAGATATTTTTTCTCTAAATCTGTTTTCTTAAGTAACTTTAGAAGATTTTGTAATGTGTTGGAGAATCACATAACGATAAAAAGAATCTTTCATTGTTTAAAGAGTTATACTTTCATAATACTAGAATATAATACTATTTAGTAGTTAAAATACAAATTAATATACATCATTTCTACGGTTCGTGCATGTGACATTATCTTTCTGATGTAAATATTGGAATTCCTCAATAAAATTCAATATTTTGCTCAAGTTTGGAACTACTTTTTCCTTTTTAATTTGTTAAGTGACATTTATTTCAATCATCAACTACAACAATGAAGTAGAAACTGACTAACAACGGCATGTAATATTTTAGTTTGTATATGGTCACAGGGCAGAACGCAATGTGCTTTTTATATAGCTTTTTCACAATAGCAATGCACTTCATTGACTTTAGAAATATTTCCTTGCAATGTACATAGTCATGCTCATAGTGGAGAATGCGTAGGAACCTTGCTCTAAGGGCTCATTTCTTCCAATTAATAATCTCTCATTCGTGTACTATCTTATAATTTAATGTACACGTTTCTCGTGTACATTAAACTTGAGTGTTGTTTCAATGTATTTTTCACTTTTAAATATATCTAAATAAATTAAAATTGTTAATTGGAATCTTGTAGGAAAAAATTACGATCGAACACTCGGTGAAAACAAGGTAACTGATAGTAGGAAAGTTGCAACTATTAGACTGTGAACAATTAAGATAAAAATAAAATAAAAATAAATCACTGACCTCTTTCTTAGTCTGCTCATTGATCTTGACGTGGGTTTGTTGGGGCTTATCGCGAAGCGGCAAGTATCCTTCACGACTATCGGCTGGCTCCACAGTGCTATCCGTCTGAGTCGTAGACTCCACAGCAGCGGTACTTGCGGTACCGGGGTCCGTAAAACGTACATCATCAGCTGTACTCAACGTAGGAGCTGTCTCCTTAGGCCCATCGGCCGTTGTACCCAAAGTTTCGATATCGGAAACTGTCTCAGTGCTGTCGCTATTTAGAGTAGTTTCCGTATCTTGAACCGTAGGCGTCTCCGTAGTGCGCACTATAGGACGGATCGTATAATGCTTTGTCGGCCCCCGGTTGGTAGTCGCGGACGAGTCTTTCATAGTTTGCGTAGGGAAATCGGTTTTCGTTTGTGTAGTTTTTACTTCAAGTGTCGTGGTTGGTTTGCGAGTTGATTTTTTCGTTTTAGGCGGGCTCGTAGCGGTTGGGTTAGTCGCGGGCGCGGTTGACTTTGTTTTGGTTGAAATTTTTTTTGCATACGTCGTGGAACGTTCCTCTACAGTAGTTGGTGCTGGGGTATTTTCTACGGTCGTAGTTGGTGGTGGTTTCCTGTCAGCGGGAGGGTCTAGATTGGATTGCTTGGGAGTCCGGGATGGTGGGAAGAAATAATCCATGATGGATGGAGATCGGTTACGGTTAGTAGGTAGCCATGCCCAGGGGTTAAAGTCGATGAGTCGGGGTCGCGGCGGGTCATCGGCAGCGGTGATGCTAAGGAGGGCGGCGAGCGCGCAGAGTGCGATCAACGGACGATTCATGGCGCGACGTGCGCGTGCGGCCGCGACGACGATGCAAGCGGGACTGCGCGAAGGCTGCCGCTGAAGAGAAGCCGCCACCGATCACCCAGTTCATTCCGCCCTACGGACAGTGCTGCAGATGCAGCGGCAATAGTTCCTGTTTAATTTTCTTTTTTTAGAATCTATGCGGTTCTTATTTTACGTGTAGTTAATTATGTAATTTCGGAAATAAATAAGCGTTGATTTATAAACAGTTATCTATTTCGCAACCGTTTTTTGCAACGCACACGCATAGCGAATTTTCTGTTTTTGTAGTTTACCAGACATTATTACAATAGTTTGGTATTTATTTATGTTGTTTACCTCGCAGTTTTTATATAAACTCTAAAAATATCACCTGGTGGTCAAAACTCGACACTGTGATATTAGACCTGAAAACGGTCTTTCCATTAATTTTTTCACCACGGTAGATCAACATATAAGAATCTGTTTTGTTTTGATGCCTTATGTTGTTGATATCATAAAAAAAAAAATATTTAACACATGTTTATTTTAGCAGTATTCTGTAATTCGTCTATTCTTAGAAGTGTGCTATACCTACTCTACCTACTAAATTCTTCTCGAAATGAATACGTATTTCACATTAGTACGCAATATCGTGTAAATGCAGACGTTAAAATTGTGGTGAAAATGATTTACTTTAGTGATGTTCTAGATGTAGATTAAATAATAGATGTCGTTTTGGTTTAGTACCTATATCCTTTTTATCCACGTGTGTCATCATCATCTTCCTAGCCTTATTCCCAATTTTATTTGGGGTCGGCTACTAGTTCAACCGGTTTTACCTGAATTTCAGTTTTTCCACGGAGCGACTGGCGTTTATATCCACGTGTGTATGTTTTTTTTTTAGATATTTATGTGATCAAGTATTCAGAAATACTCAACAGTAAGCTAATAAGGGCTCCAATTTATTTCTAGGTTAGATTCTCATCCAGGAATAATAATCAGTACGATCGTTTATATCTAGATGTAATTTATCAATAATAAGCATGTATTAGAAAAATTATGTAAATTAGTACGTTGATCAGTTTCCAGATGACCATAGCGTAGAATAAACCTAGTTTGCCAACCTTAACATAAGAAATCATTTGAAATTATTTTGAAATAAGTATATTTCGATTTTAAGACCAGACGTGTGTTCGTATTAAGAGGTGACAAACGGTAAACCACCAGAATTCATAACAATGGAAACGACAACAAGACTTCCTCTAAGTAATATATGTAAATTGCACACTAAGTGCATTTCTTACCTATTACCTAGTTCATATAGAACGTCCGGTTTCTCTAGATAAGTGAGTTCACGGTCAAGTCATGATACCAAATGCACACTTATATTATTTGACCTGTGGTTTATTCTTTACTTTGTAAGATACAGTTATTCAATCACACCGTTGAAATTTGCTTAGTAAAATAATGCACGTTATTTTAAATTTGTAACAATATTAAAATTGAGATGCTCCACCACAAACCGTAGCAATGGCGGCTGCACGGGTAAAGTTGCTATACGCTCCATTTAGTTTTCAATCATTGTCTCCCACTTCACCTGCAGCCAGCAACAGCCACTAAATAAGTATCATGAGGTTATTTAGTGGGACAATGCAATCAGTAAACCAATATGAATTTACGTGTACATATGAATCTTAAAATAGTCCAAATAATTTTGCGGCGAAATCTATAATGCATATTTTTTCTCTTTCTCTTAGCCGAAAGACGTCTAATGCTGGACATAGGCCTCCCACAAGGTTCTCCACAACTAAAATTTTGTACATACATAATTCATTTATTACTGTTTACGGTTTATAATTAATTTAATACAAATGTTATGTTTTTGTTTCAAATAAAAAGAAATAGTGAAGACTACATTATCGCTTATAAATCTCACTGAATATTGGTAGAACTAATTCAGCTTCGTTTACTCATGTAAGACATAGATCGTAGCATCTTACAATGAAATATAACTTACGATTTATTTTCACTTTGTTCCTATATGAAATATGAGACTTACATTTTCTTCTCAACCAAAAGGTGTCCACTGCTGAGCCTCCGTCATTTTTTGCCACAACGCCCTGTCTTGTGCATCCAACATTATTTTAATATAATATACATCAGTTTTATAAATATAATCGGTACTAACATCCGTTATATTTACGTAGGTAATTGTAGGTGGTTAATATAACCCGAACAGTTCTGAACACATACCTTGTTCACTTATTGCACCGAAGTCCGTGGAACAGTACATGTAAACCATGGCAGTAAATCGCTAGTGTGCTATAAAGAGATCTTTCGAACGATGTTTATCGACATATTACGGCCATACAGTACTCTCTCGACCGTTATTGCTAATTTAATATTTAAATAAGGTTTTCACACACTTTCATGAACTTAAATTCTTGTTAAAATCGCACAGTCTAGAGTATTCGAATATTTGAAATGTACGAGGTTGAGTGTTTTTTTAGAAACACTTCATTACAACATATCACGAAAAATTTGTGCAATTCATCAAACGCAAGGAATGGGTTTGATTTGGTTTAACTGTAGATCCATTCAGGATAAAGACTCAGTTGTGATCTATGGATGATCATTTCCAGCTAAGATCTATCCATGTCTGCATAGTTAGGACAGCACCCTTTCCTTTAAAATTAAGCTTTCTCAATTTTAGCACTAACACTAACTGGTCCACCAAAGTGCACTTTCTCATTGGTAATGATCGCAGGGTTACACAGGTTAACTATTGACCCACCTGGGGGAGATTTCTAAAGTTTGAATTGTATCAAACTACATTCAATACTGCATAATAATTCAAAGATAAGTAACCTCTACACATATTAGTGCATTTACTCCACTTTACAAACAGATACATAGAGTGAACCAAAAGTAAACTCCTTGAAAAAACTGAATTAAAATAGTAAGATATTTTAATATGTTTCTGAACCATAACCATTAGTAATGTTTAGCTTAGCAAGCAGTGTCATCAATATTACAAATGCGAAAATTCTGTTACAATGAAGTATATTGAAAAGGTATGGTACTATAAAATGCAGTTATAATATTTCCTTTTTTAGATAGATTTTTCTTATTACACTGCTACTGTATTTTGTTTATATCTAAAATTTACTTTATTCTTAGTTTATTTTCAAAAAGAATCATCTTTCAAGTTCCTACCACACATTCAACTAATACACACTGCTGTAAAATCTCTATTAAAATATTATGCGCTGTATGAATTTATCCTTTGTTTTTTGATGACATCCGTGTTCAACTTTAACAGGTACTTTAGAAATTTTGTAGGCAAGTAGATACTGAATTAAACACAAGAATAATGAAGCCTAGGCCTAGTATTCTTGTCCCATCGCCTGCCGCCACAATGACCATTGTTCTCTGTTGAATTAAATTACCTATAAACGTTTAAATGGTATAGAATAACAAATACGTAAACTTCCTAACATGCCTGCACAAACCAGTGCTACATTTTTGGGTCAACTCCAATTGCCTTAGAATAACTAATTCTATTTAGTTTGACTTTACATACAAGGAACCACACTTTGTAAATATTATAAAATGAAATTGTACAAAGTCACCAAAACCTTATAAGACATAGCTCTCTCCCTCTTTTTAAGAAAGAAATGCAAAATTTGAAATGCATCTTAAACTTTGTATGTAGAAGAAAAACAGAAAATAGAAATGGCTACAAAAAGCCACGGATTCGCTCTAAAACGCGTTACCGGTACCTAATGTAGAGATAGATCTAAAATAACATGAAATGTACTAAGTTTTATATCTAATGGTATCATGATTTGTAAATATTAAAGGAATTTATACCATTTATTATCATTACAGTATACATCCATACATATTATTCTATTTTATAAGAATTTAGTTTACGTTAAGAAGTTAATTTCTCATTCTAAGAAATTATCGAGCAGTAAAACACATTCATTTACATGTTTTAGATAAGAAATAAGTTTAAAGAGAAAGCAAAAATTTTCAAATCTAATTACTAATAAATCTACAAAAACTAACAGGCTTTTGAAGTCCAAAGTAAATGCTGCCTAAAAACACACTGTACCATATATACATATATTGTTGATTAGTTGCTCCGAGAACATACAAATTACAAGTCATTAACTCATCGTATTATTAACAAGACGGCTTCTCGTAGACAGCGCGTACATGATGACTGTGCAAACGTACACACAAGTTGACAAACAAATTTTATCGTCTATTTCTATTTAAAGAAGACATCTTTTTATATTTTCCATAGTATCAATATTAGTAATAATATGTTTTCAACATCTATGAAATATAATCATTGACAGATAGTGATGCACTGAATTACATACATACATTACATACTATCTATGTAGCATAACCAACTTATTTCTAATAAATAAATAAATATTTCGGACATCTTACACACAACGCCATTTAGTCCCAAATTAAGCAGAGCTTGTATTATGGGTACTAGACAACTGGTGTACATAGACATACTTTTTTTTGTAAATACATAAATATTATACATTGAAATTACCCAAACTCCGAAACAAATATTTGCGGATCACACAACATTTGGTCCAACCCGGGAATCGAACCCGAGACCTCTTGATCAGCAGTCGCATACGCTAACCCCAAGACCAACGAAGCAGGCGTATTATATGTATTTGCTATACATTAATCATCTAGAACTAATTTTAATATTAAACTAAATATTAATTACGTAAATATAGATAATAGTGCGTTGGTTCAGATTGCACAATGAATAGCGAGTCGTGTAGCGATACCGAAGTGTGACTTATTTGTCGCGCCCGCTCCACTTGCGCAGGTAACGGAATTCGACAGTTTCACCAGACAACCAACCGACCGTCATCCGAATCCGGAACAAGACTAAATCCGCGTGAAAATGTACAAACAGAACAGCCTTTTATTTGCTTGTTTATAAGCTTTACAAACCTATGTGTATTACTGTAGCATAAATTTACTTTAAAGAATATTAAACGTTGTGCTTTTCACAATAAGATTCAATGTTACTTAAGAAAAATGTCTGGTAGTATTTTTTTATTTTGGTAAGGGATATTTAAATTCCAATCAAGTTCGTAATGCCGGATCCACAGTGTGAAGAGCATGCAAAATATCTTTAGAGGATTTAAGACTCACTACTTCGTGATCACTTCCTTCACGATTAAGGTTTGTGTGTCGTTTGTAAACTGAGAGTGAATCGAAACTAATGTTTTATGAAGTGTACAGTTTATTTGTTTCATTAATGAGGCTACTTACGGAACCTTTAATACCAATTCAATATTTTTCAATCGTATTGCAGACGACTTGTAAATTACCGTAATGTTACCATTCGCATTTCACATTTAAAGTCAGAAACAGTCAGATAAAATTTCACAAAAATAACCAATGAAAGAGTTGATGAGTTTCTTATGGATCGCTTATAATGATAATATTTTTAATAGTAATCAAATTTGTTTATACACGCTACGGGCAAAACAAATGGAGACAAGTTTGCATGGGTCAGCTAGATAAGTATATTAGTGCATTCTGATTTAACATAACTAAGACTTAAATATAGGTGATCAAATTTATTCTCCTAAAATCATAAATTCATGAGTAGTCCTTTTTATTTTTGGAGTTGGTAAATACTTGGTTTTAAAAGATCTTAGGCGGAAAACTGCAGTTACGTATCAAATGTAATGCACTCAGCTAAATAATACCAAACTTATTACTCTGCTAAATAACTCTATACTTTTAAGTATCGTCATAAAATTACCTGCTTATCAGTTTTTGCAAAATACTGTAGTGAGTATGTGAATTATTAAAATTCGCTTCGTCATTCCTTCATCGGACCACTAGACGCAAACAAAACACCAAACACTTAAAAAAGTTTGATGTAAGTAACATCAGATCAATTAGCGATGTATTCATGACAATATAAGCTCTTCATCATCACTTATTACATGGTCATTACTTGTTCATATTATCAACTGCTTATATTAGAAACTTTTTTATAAAAGAGCGATCAACAGGTGGATGGGTTTCTTAATATTTATTTATTTGGTGGCTTTCATCCGCAGCTCTGCCCGTGTATTTCAGTTATAGCGTTAAATGTGTATGATAATAAATTGTAGTCGCTTTCAAATAAGTTCAGTATTTTTTGGATGAAAGAGTTTAACAAACATTCATCCTGACCAACTTTCACATTTTTTATATTAATAGAATTATTAAAAAAAAACATACACAATCACTATCATTGCCATATGCATACTATAGTATAATATTATGAATCGGAAAGCAACTTTGTCCATCTGTATGTCTGTCTGTTACACTTTCACTGGTAAACTGTTGCACCGATTTCGACGATGCTATTTGATTTAATGGATTTATTGTGGAAGACAGACATAGACTACTTTTTATCGCTGCAGACCTAGTAAACTTATAAATTAATTACTATGTAAGAGTCTTCTACCGCGTATGGTCTTCTAAAAGTCTCAATCACAATTGTGTTGCCCTTTGAGTTACGATAATTAATCATTATGTTCATCATCAAAATTCACTCGGTGAAAATAAACTAAAGATTTGCTTAATAATGGTTTTTTATGAAGCCGTGGTCCCACACTACAAACTGCCCATATGTGCCATAGCATAACTCTCCGATATTATTTGCACGGTCATTTTATATCCATTTTAGTGTACTGTCTTGTATAATATTATTATAACAAACCATTTGTGAGTATTATTTGACAAACGATAATATTTTCACTCTTTACAATGTTAACATAAGAAGTTTATGCATTTAAATGTTTGTAAGTAATAAAGTTTTGACAAGTTATGCATGAAATAGAAGACGAGATGATTTGATCTGTACAAATAGATAAAATTGGAGTGTCTATACGTAATATCAAATTAACAGTTTCTTACTAAAAGCATATCAAAGTATATATGGTGCTCAATGATCCCTACTATAATATTATAAATGCGAAAGTAACTCTGTCTGTCTGTTACGCTTTCACGCCTAAACCACTGAACCGATTTTAGTGAAATTTGGTATGAAGATAGAACTGAACTTGGGAAAGGACATAGTATACTTTTTACCGCGAAAATAAGGGTAGAAGGAGTTGAAATAGGGGACGATAGTTTGTATGGAAGTTCCTTATTGTCAAACATAAAAGCATGTAAGATTGTTCAATCTACTCCTTACCATGTCGCGCGATATAACCGAATTCCACGCGGGCGGAAAGCTAGTATTTAATATATAAAAATGGTGCTCACATCAAAAAGGCAATTTTTATTTATTTTTGTCTGGATGTCTGTCTGTTCGTCTGCTGTTTAATTAGGCAAATCTCTGGAACGGCTGGATCTATTTTAACGAAACTCTCTCTGGCAGAAATATAATGACCTTAGAAGTAACTTAGGCTATTCTTTTATAGACAAGATTCGCTCTGCTCTGCGTTACTCGCGATTTACACCAACAACCGCGGTTAACACAACGGAATTCATCTAGAAGACAATATTGTTAAACGGTGGATCATTACCACCGTAAATTGTGATGGGTTTTAATTCAATCAATTATATATCTATACACTTATGTGTAGTTCAATCATTTATGTGTTAGTGAGTATTTTTTACTTACTTTTTTTTAATTACTTTATTACTTAATACTATTTATTACTTTGTTTTAAACACATCCTAGACATGGCTTGTCACTTTATCCTTACTAATATTTCAAATGCGAAAGTAACTCTGTCTGTAGGTATGTTGTCTGTCTGTAGGTCACATCAAAACTACTGAACTGATTTTAATAAAATTTAGCCTGAGAAAGGACATTGGCTACTTTTTATCGCAATAACAAACATACACGCGGGTGAAGTCGCCGGCGAAAGTAATTGTTAAATATACTTTTGTTATGTTTGTTTTAGCAGTGAAAAATAGGATAAATTCCTTACGAAATAGACCGACGTCGTTTTCAAAGTTTTACAAACCGTTGGATGACGACACATCACAGGTCTAGTTTTTGTGAAGAGCCTTGGGTAAGCCCTATGAACAGCAGTGAACAGAGTCTTTCGAATGAGATTATGTTAGAACAAAGATGACGATTATGACACACAAAGAATAAATTGTCGCTTTTACACGTTCACTTAAATCATTTAAATGAGCTAGTCTTATGACTAGCTAAAAGCCACCGCTCCGCTCGCGTCCGTTTCATTCTTTATTACCTAGTGGTACAAAAGTGGTTTGCGTCCTTTTCGCAGACCTACTAAATAAACCTTTATTATCATTATATACTAAGTATCAATTCACAATAATCGATCAAGCCGTTTCGGAGGACTATGGCGACTAATATTTTAACACAAGAATTTTATTATAAACTAGTTGACCCAGCGAACTTCGTACCGCAAACTTTAAAATTCCAAAACTTGATCGCAGCGCCACCTACCGGGTCCAATTGCGAATCTAAACCATTCCCAGATCCCCTTGAACACACACAAAAAATTTCATCAAAATCGGTCCAGTCGTTTGAGAGAAGTTCAGTGACATACACACTCACACAAGAATTATATATATAAAGACGTAAAGATTTAGCCATTTTCACACTTGTTATTTGCCAGTCGGTTTCTGCTACAATTGAAGTATGTATCGTAGCTTGAATATGAAATCCGTTCTCCTTCATTCTTTATAGAAAATGTTTTAGTTTATCATGTAATTAATAATAGCAATTACTAATCGAATAATTTATACATAGCTAAATAGTAAACCATTTTGCAAAAGTGACATAGACTTTTATGACATTTTACAATGATTCAGCAACAGAGAAAGCACTTCTCACCAAGGCTGTAGTGTGTCAATTATTGAGCAGTTAATGGCACCTTTCTAGTGAATTTATGTTCATTACTTTTGAATATCTATGCTACGAATACTTATCAGTTTCAATTTTCGCACCATCACTACTCATCATCACTCTGAACTTCAAAAAAAACATTTAAGATCCTATTGACCATTTTTACCAATCCTTACTTTACTCTTTTTTTTTCTTCTTTTTTTGTTGACGGGTGGAAAAATCCCTTCGGATCTCCGGCTCCTCGGGGAAACAGGAGCCAGGAGTATATGGTGTTTCCACTAAAAATCACCCGACAATCGAACTCTGGCGCTCTGCTCCGGGAGGACCCGGGCGATGTTATTTCAGGTCCTCACCGAATCGGTGCCAGGCCAATTGTCAGGCCCTATCTCGGAACAAGCCATTTCCCCCATCATTCCGACGTGGCAGCCTGACCTCGCATTTCGTTCATCCAGGCCGCTATTATTCCCCCAACCGCAACAATCTAAATGCCACTAATCAAATCAAATCATTTATTCTGCAATTAGGTTACATGAACACTTTTGCAAGTTAAACTTTTTTTTTGAGCAGATGAGTTCGGCGTTTCAAAACTGGACTAGCCCTGAGAAGAAAGGACGTAACAAACACTAGATGTCTCCATGGTCCCGTCACGGTTCCTAACGCCGCTGGCGTCTTCTTCGTTCGTGATCGGCCCTCTCCCGATCCCGTTCAGCGGTCTCTTTCTGGAGCATTACTGCTTGTAAAAAAATGACACTAAATGTTAAATGAAGTTTACCACAAAAAGCCGCGTCGGTTAAGCTACTTTTGTGATTAGCGCGCACATAGGCTAGCAAACTAAAATTCTAAAAACTGCGGTTTTATTTTATTTAATTTTAATACCCCTTTTATTAGTTTTTATTCAACATATTTTATGTACGAACTTCTTTATTAACTTCTTACAGTTTTATTAAATGTACAGATAAAAAGTCTTCTTTAGTCTATCTATGACAATTATTTTGTAACTAATATAACATAAACAATAAATAAGAAATATAGGATAACAATAATGATTCAGTTAGTAGTTATTAAATATATATATATAAGTCTTTGCTAACGAAATAACAAAAGCTACGTTGTGTTCTAAATTCTACAAGTCACGTTAGTCCGAAAACCATAAAGACTTCCTAAAGAAAACATCGACCACTCATCTGAATAACCGCCTTTCTTTCATAACAATCTTGTTGCCTACCCGGTGTTTTAATATAGTCCCTTTTAAAGATTGCTTTTGCAATGATGTTGATACTGCATCAAATGACTAGTGATACTTTCAAGTTTTCGGATTTTTTTCAAAAATAAATTATAGCCTTAATTACAGTATGTGTGGTATTTACTTACTTAATTACTTTTCGGTGGAAGATAGCTAAAGAAAACATTCAATTAATATCAATACCTAAGTTTAGTTTAGCGTTGTTGCAAAAAAGTCTTAGCAATATTTGCAATCATCTTTAAATTTAGGCTTGGGAAACAAAGCTGATCAATTCAAGATATTCCACTATCTAATTTTGTGAAATACTATGATTAGAAAAAGTATCAATTCAAGATAAACTAAGGGCACTCACAGTCATCATCAGTCACACTCCGGAATCATGGTTCACCTACCTTGAATTTACCATTACGGTACAACCAAACTCGTAATTGGTAGGAGCAATTCTCATAACTCCAATATAAACATCCCCAAATGTCGCTAATCAATGCGTTTCAAGTTATATAAGGGTTGTGACATACGTGACATACATATACTGCTACGAAATTCAAAGAAATCTGAGACCTGAAGAAGACATTAGTTTTGGCTAATGTTTTCAAAAGTAAGAATGACATTTCTTATACACGGGCCTATTTTCATCTAAGAGTTTACGATAAAACCTGAGTAATTGCTACATGCTATAATTCAAATAATGTAGTACATTATCTCAACAAAACAATACAATGCTAATCTCGCTACATGATAAGCTTTCAATGGAAACTGCGATCTGCCTGCTCTTAGCTTTGAAGCATACGCGGGCCCATTCTCATAATAATCAATGTGGTCTCAGCTAGGAGTAACAGAACATAATGACCGCAACCCAAGAGACTAGCCGTGGGGTAATGGTGCGAACACGTATAAAACATTTTAATATAACACAGTACCGGATCTTGCACTCTCTCACTGAAATAAAACTGTTTTATGTTCTTTCAAATTTTCACAACTGTTAGGAGTAAAAAAAACCTATTTATTTAGCTTATTTTGTATATTTATTTCAAGAACGATACTTGTAAATACAGTGCTGAAATAATGGTCGGATGTAAGTGGAACTATATATTGATCTTTTCAGGTACCAAGATCTACTAGGTCTAGATCTAGGTGGTAATGAAAAAAACCTTAACAATGGAGTCAATTGTCACAAAAACTTTTCATTTAATACACTGAATAAATAACGAAAGAAACTTATATTTTATATTTAATATCTCTTGTAAGTTATATTATCGCAATTTCTCGATAGTTTTGTATTTAATATTGGAATTTATTAGAATTAAATTGTATATATTGGAACGTTAAATGGTAACTCAAATTAATTCAATCATTCTTAAGTTAATTTAAGTCATTTATTTGTATAAAAAGGGTTAAATTATTATTATAATATAATAAAATATAAACAATACATATATTTAATCTCTATGCATTAGTTATCTTTATGCTAAGTTTACTAAATTCTTTTTTGAAAAAGAACAGGTACGGATTGCAAACTCGTTTTATATCTCAGAAATAATCCGAACCGTTTGCAATCCGTACCTGTTTGTTGCTAAAGTCATTATAAAGGAGCTGTCCGTAATTACTGTTTAATGATTATTTTTATTTGTGCGACTGGCGATGATTCCAGCTGATGATTGACGCCAGATTGTTCGCGTAAACTGATGTGAAAATAAACTTAGAAAGTTTCCAATTGCGTAAGTTAATCGCTAACTGGTAGTAATATTATGAAACACCAACGATATTTTTTTTTCTCGCGCTCGATTGTTTAAAATTCGTTATGCAGAAGTTTAAGTGGACTCAAACATGTAAAGTTTAGGCAACATTCCTCTACTATATGCTTACCCTGTCATTAAAAAACTTTATAAACTTTGTAATATCGTTACTAACGAGAGGCAAGGTCTTCTAATTCAGAAATATTGCAGTCTTATATAGTTACATTCAAACAGAAAATATAAACAATTCAGGGTATTCACAACCCCTGAATAATTCACTACGTAGTTGTCGTAGAATAGTCAAGTTTTATTTTTAACGTTTTTCCGTAATTCGTTAATTGTTCTAAAAATACCTATATTACGACATAGTCGACCAAGTCGAGAAGAAGTATATTATTATTTTAACCACCATACTAGGTAAAGTGATTGACGGTAAAATGTCATTCCTTACGTGACTACAGCTACTAATAATTATACACTTAGGTCTTGCTAGATGAAATACAGGCAAAAATTTAAATGAAACACGCAATGTTACATTTTTACTATTCTTTATTAATTCGTATATATAAAAGTAAACAGGTATCAATCGGCTTTAAAAGTAATATTTGTAATTTCGCAACATTTTAAATAAATAAATATTTTTAAATATTTTTTGGACATCTTACACACAACATCATCTAGTCCCAAAGTAAACAGAGCTTGTGTTATGGGTACTAAACAACTGATATAAATACATAAACATACTTTTTTTTGTAAGTACATACATATTATACATAGACCCAGACTCCGAAACAAATATTTGTGAATCACACAAATATTTGGTCTGACACGGGAATCGAACCCGAGACCTCTTAATCAGCAGTCGCATACGCTAACCACTAGACCAACAAGGCAGTCAAATATATATATATATACTAGGTAAAGTGATTGACGGTATATAGCGGTATATAGATATATAGCAAATATAGAAATAAATTTGCATGCTACCGCTTTGTTGTTGCGAGTGAAAATTGATTGTTGGTTAGTGGGTATAATTATAGTATAGAACGGGGCCACACTCTCGGTGTGACAAGCTGCCCCGTGGGATCTACGTGGCCTCGTGACACAAATCGAACCAATGTCAACAGTGTAAAAGATGAACACAGTTGATTGGATATATGATAGCTACTGTTTATGAGGGTACAAAGATAGTAAAGTAGGAATGATGTTTGAAGCAAGCGAAATTGCAAGAAAGTACTATTAAGTTACCATCGTAGCATTACAACTTCAAGTAAAACTAACGCTAAAGATAGAAAACTTCAACTATTTACCTACGAGCTGGTACAAAATTAAAAACCTTTAATCATTGTCAGACTCAGACATGAGATGTACACTCAGCTTCATAAGTTCTTAATAATAAGGCTTACTTTATACTATTTCTACAAAATTAAAAAGGAAAGCTCTCCCTCTTTTAGAGACAATCTAAAGCTTCCAATTCTAGTTGAAAATAAGATGTAAGTATTTCCATTAGTTTACGTCCGCTTAATAAACTGAAGTACACTAAATTACTTCACCATCCTCTACCACAGTTTATACACATATAATAAAGAAACATTTCCTATACAATACTAAAGGGCCATAGCGTATTATATAAGCAATTTATAGCAGACATTGAAAAGAGGGTTGTAAAAAGACTAATGAGCTAACAAGAACAAAATTTACCTACAATTCTTTTATAAATATGTACCATATATTTAACGCAATCAAAGATTAAATACTTGGAAGATATGTTGTTAAACCTTAATTTAACATTTCTTACAAAAGAGCTCTCTACAAAGAATATTATAGACTCTCAATTTTATCTTAACTTATTTATAGTAAACAAGACAATTCTTCCCAGTGCACCAATTTCTCGTGTATTTCATCTATTTATTCAGCTGACAGTACTTGAGTTACGAGTGTAACTATTCACTTTTCAATTACACTCGGCAGTAAGACATGTGCAGAATAAGCTGTGGAGAAATTAAGGGCGTGTTCTACAAAGATAATAATATTCAACAAGCATAATTTCTAAGTTTATAGTTAGATATCTATACATGTGGTCAACGAAAACGGGAATTCCTTTCTTGACCCTTAAAGATGTAAGTACATAGTCTACTTTCACCGTAAATTATGTACTGCTGTACTTGCATCTATGCAATCCATCAAGGTTGCTTTATTAGAGTAGATTTATTAGATAATTATTAGATAATGACAAAATTGCCTACTTATCGATAAATTGAACTTTTTAACTAATCATATTAAGACAGAATCTTGCAATTTACATAAGAAGATTACACTGTCAAAATATGTAGTAGTTTTTCGAAGTACATGTTACATTGTTTATTAGCATTATTATGTTTCTCATAGTATATCCCTTCTAATTCTAAAATGTTGACATTTGGGCAAGATTACTACAAAATTTATGTAAAATGAAGATTAAAACCACGTTACATATTCATTGTACAAAACCTTCTCAACAAGAGTCAGCTCACATTTGCCTCGTCTCAAAAAAAACGAACAATATCTTCAGTTAATCTATATTTAAAACTTGGGTTCACATAAAAACATGCATTTTTTGTAATTTCCGGTATTGAATAGTTTTTTTTTAATGACAGAATTAGTACCAGTAAATATTTGTAATATTTCGCCCTGGTTGCCGCGATACAAGCCACGAGCTTAGTGTGGAAACCGCTATGAAGTTGAAAATGTAATGTAATTTAAGATAAAAATAAATAAATAATAGGGTACATTTTTAATCGACATTGTCTCTCCTAAGAGCAGTACATTACATAAGTACTTTTCTTAAGGAGTTATTTAATCCGGAGACTCCCTGAAACTCCTGTATATTTCTGTGTTCTTTTTTTATTATAAATTCATGAATTGCCGATCGTTTAAATTCTTAAAATAAGTAAAATTCAGATAAATCTAAACAGTTCCCACAAAAAATACGGTAACATTCATAAAGCTCGTTAACTTAAGTAAACTATAACTGCGACACCTGCGGTGTTTTAGATTTCTGATCCGTTTAATTCACGACTTTACGTGTACAAATAATAAAGGCCATTTTGACATAATATCGTGCGCAGATTATCGGTAAACTTTTTGCGAATAGACACAAAAATCACGAATTATCAAAATGACGAGCGGTTTAATTGAAAGAATTTAGAATTCTAACTGTATTGATTATTATTATAAGAATCTATCCAAAGTGCTCAGAATTGTACCAAATCAGTAGAATTTAATTTTAAAATCAATTTTTACAGAATAATATATAATATCATTATCGAACATTGCGTCATTTAAAAAAAGCTAAGCACTAAATTCATGACTAACTTGTTTTGATTGAGACAAAACGGTACCCATTTAAGATATTTTTAAGATTTGAAAAACGGTCTTAACCTTTCCATTTAAACGTATTTTTATTATTCTTAATTTATTATATCTATTCTTATGAGAGAACAAATCCACTAAATTACTGAAAGGTTTTAAAATATAGTGATGTCAATATGTTAATCAGATCTGATGATCTGCTCTTTTGCGCTTTATTTCTATTATTAATTTATCTCTATCCTGAAACTCGTGTCTTCCATGAAGACAGAAGCATGTCACTATTAAGACGCTATAACATGGGTGTCATCATGGTGCATTGTCTGTATTCGCAGTAAGGCAGGAAAGATTCACTAAAGCATGCTCTATTTATACTCGTAAAAATACTTTATGCTACTGATAAAATTACATAGGTTTGGTTGCGAAGACTTTGTGCGACGATCTGCATTTTTTTAATCTAGACGACAAACAAATAGATAGACCAGCCGTCCGTATGCTTATGCACCTCAAAATCACAAGTGCCTTATCGCTTTCTGAGTGCCTCCACTCGAAGAAGAAGATTATGGCCGTGGTAATTTGGTGGTATAATGCTATGAAGAAAATGTGTCACACTGATTTCTTATGAGCACACGTCTTTCCATATTTATGAGTTTACAACAAAAAAATTTAATAGTTATAAATTGAATAAGAAAATGATTGCACAATTGTATTAAATAAATGTGACCTGTGGTGCCTAATGTGTTTGTCGCAAGTCTAATGGGCGTGAGACACATTAACATACAACTCTAGACATTTTTTATACCAAAGCTAGATGATCTTGCTTAACATTTTACCAAAGTGATGAAATCCCACGAAAATAACCACAACCTATGAAATTTCACTTTCAACAAAAAGCCCGGTCGTGACA
Source organism: Phragmatobia fuliginosa (assembly GCA_932526445.1). NCBI lineage: Eukaryota > Metazoa > Arthropoda > Insecta > Lepidoptera > Erebidae > Phragmatobia > Phragmatobia fuliginosa. The sequence goes on from OW052057.1 coordinate 73,499,004, forward strand.
TTAACGTAATCAAAGTTATTGTAGTAGAGAAAATTCGATTAAGTACTCTTTCTATTTGTAAAATGATGAACCTTGAAATGAAGCGCAAAATGAATTGCAGGCCACTTATTTCTACCGTTTTTATTTAACCACTTGCAAATACACCGTATTTCTAATATACCAACAATGACTTTTCCCCTATGACCTCTTCTAATGTAAAGCAGTCAATTTTCATAGTTAATTATTTAAATAAACGTATATATAGTTGCTTAGAATGAAAGTTTACTAAAAACTGTAATGAATAATAATATGCCAAAAAATATATTACATTTTATCAAATAAAATGGATTAGGAATATCATCATCATCTTAATCCACTGCTGGACAATGACCATGGAGAATTTTAATGTAAGTTAATTAATTAACTATATTGCACAATTCAATTGCTGATCGATACTTCTCATACTCGTATCATTGAGAATACCTCCAAAACACTGAAAAAACCTTACACAACAAGAAACTAGATGTACTCCATTGTTATCCCAATGAAATGATGTATAACCATGTAAATTCAAAAATATTTCTTAAATAATATCTATAATCAGTGTTACATAAAACTGCGAGATTTTTGTTCAAACCTCAAAACCAAAATATGGATGGCAAGGGCTTTTAGGATAAAAGCCCTTGCCATCCATATTGAAAAGTAATGGACCGTAATGGAAACTTATATGAATCCGTCGTCAATTTTTGGGCAGGACCACCTAGATATCAGTTTAAGCATGTCTCGATTCAGAGACGTACTGGGTATTCAACTCTTAAAACTTTACTGTCTGTTTTACTGCCTATGTAATATACGTTGTGCTCGAAAGAAGTCGAAACAACGTTGATGTCACGATGTTCTCCACGTTGCTCGTTTCTTTCATTGAAAACTGTATGTATGGTGTATATGTAACCGTATGGAGTAGGATACATTATACCGGTGCTGAATGCTTATTTCTTTAGTTTTAATATAAAAACCAACTTCTATTATGTTACCACTATGAAGAAATCGTAACAGAAAAGCATAGAACTTATATTATCTTATTTTATTGTGACCTCATTATGACCCGCCTGACGACTTCCTGATAGACTTTTATGGATAGATTCTATCTCGTTCATGAAACGTGTAACGTGATGTGTATCGTAATATATTTTCCCATAAAACAGTTATATCTTTTTTATGAATTGAGTTAGCATAAATTTCATAGTATCATTTTATAAATTGAGTTATGATTAGTTTTCATATTATTTGGCTGCTAGAGATCTGTGCACATTTATGAATTCTTTGTTTTATTATTAAAACTTTACTGTCTGTTTTACTGCCTATGTAATATACGTTGTGCTCGAAAGAAGTCGAAACAACGTTGATGTCACGATGTTCTCCACGTTGCTCGTTTCTTTAATAATAATTATTTCTAAAACAAAGGTCTTATACCTTTGCTTTTCATCACCGATTTTCCAGATCCAGTTGCTCTTGCCAAGTAATGACAGTAATAATCTGCAAGTTAAAGGGTCCTATCCTAATACTCTCGAGAGGCATGGAATCGGCTGATGCTTAAAATCTCTCATTATTTATGTAATAGTGATTGTGTATACATACATAGTTACTTTAACAGGTTGTTTATTTTTAATTATAATCAAGAAATAAAGTTACCGTACCGTACTGTACCGTTAGATGTGTTTCTTGTCGATTTTGACCACGGCCTCCTGTCTCATCGGAGACCAGCCAACTAGGCATAAGATATTATAAAGCGATCCTTCAGTTCCATCATCTGATAGGATTTTATCCGATGCGGGCTGTTTATCTCACCTTAGTTTAAAAATCAATATTTTATCCAACTTCTATTGCATTTCTTAGGATTATGGACGAGAGAAAAAGCGTTTTTACGCACGTAAAAACTGATTTACTGTGCGAATTAGCGGAACCTGACAGCCTTTTTCCCGAGCCATTTGTTACGTTATTATATCGTAATCTCTGATTAGCTACAGTCTATGAAACTGGCTTATTGTGACGCCTATCTGCGAGTATACCAGTACTTGTCCTTATTATTCTAAAAAGTTAACTGTAAATTGAGATAGTGCGACTTACGTTTTAGAAAAAGTGCGGTACTAGAAGAAAAACATCCTCGGTCGTTTAGATAATTCTTAGATTTTAAACGAATGTCATAAAAGTGTCTGTACTCGTATATGATAGTGTGAAGATTAAATGTTTAACTTCAATAAACTAGATTTGCAAGTTTGGCTCTTTGACTAATTGTGAGTGACTGAGTGACCGCCCCGAGTATTTTCGCGTCAAATGTTAAAGATTTTATGCCTGTAAAATTTGTGAGATCTATAGGAAATTATATTTATCTAATAAACCTTATAACCCTGTATACAAAAAAGTTACGTTATTAATATTAATACACTAATATATTGAAATTTAAATCCGTTTGGTACGCAAGTAATTTCAACTGTATCACTCATCAATATAACTGAAATAAGTGCTATAATGTAAATAATGTTTTTTATCTTACGTAGCCTAGACGTTATAAAGAGATAGAAACACGAAACGTGACCAGACCACACTAAATGCCTGATTCGATCTTTATTTCCCAAAATTGTCTCGATTCTTTGGACGATTAATTCATAATTCTATGAAAATACAAGTACGTGGTTCCGTTTTTGTGAAAAGAAGTAACCTCTCCCGACACGTTTCTGATAGGGAAATGATAAGAAGCAAACAGTAATTTTTGCAGGTAAAAAAATTACCGTTTCTTTGTGAGCCGATTGTAACAGGCTTGTTAAAACTTCTAGGTTAGCCTTACATTTTGAGCAGGCCACTATTTTGTATCATTCAAGTGAGTTGATACAGACTACTGCATTGAAATTTAGAATATTACATGCTGTTATTGTTGACAGAAAACGTAAAGACTAAAGACAAGACAGAATAAAAAATGTTGCTGTTTTTTCCTAACTTAAGTAAATAAATAGTACATTTATATAAAAAAACTACTATCTGTATACTCATTGGCAATAAACGAAATATATTAGTTTTCTAACTCTGTGAATTGTATACGAATGATTATTGTGCTGTCGCCAACAGAATAAATGAAAATGAAAAATTTACAAACTTGCCCTTTCTTTGGCAGGAAAAATAATTTAGTAACTATCGTAAAGTTCTTGTTGACTATTTTACATAAATTAACATGAGTTAGAGTTAAGTATAGGTACTATATAACTATGTATTCTGAGAGCAATAACATAATTGTGTAACCATTTCCGAGAATCGTCTTCGAAGCAACAGTCAGCTGAAAGTGTGCGTCGTACGCGTTGCCGCGGTAGTAATCATTCATAAATCGATATGTAATAAGTGGCAATAAAGATGAAAATCTTATAAATACCTTCATTGCATCTCAATGATCTCGTATCGGTGCGATCACAGAACCAAAGTGTCGGTAAGTAAGCGATTGCACACTCGGCACGCGTGTAGGAAATCTATTAAACGCATCGTCGCACGATGATTACACACGAATGTTGCGGCAAATATCTGATAATGACCCTTACTTTCTTTCTCATAAGAGAAAACAAATTACTATATCTCTCTGTATCAACAGGTAGTAGAGCCCCGCTGATTTCAGCACGAATAGGCCGGCTATGCCGGGGCAGTACTGCCCTCACACAGAAGACCATCCTAATAATGACAGCATTCTTGCTCTCGTATTTCGTTGGTGAGTGTGAGACCGTAGGCCCAATCATTCTGCATCATACTCCCGGCTTCCAGAGGCCGGGAGAACGATGCAGAAACATCCGAATAGGGCCATGGTATGTGTCACCATGCCGCATTGCTTACCCTTACAATTTGGATGGTGACCCCTACTCCTGGATTCTACTCATGCTTTCCATCAGGCAGAGTAGAGTCACTTTGGTAGACTTAAACATAAAAAAAGTGTAATGTAGTTAATATCTGAATACTGTACATAAATAAGCCAGTCAACACAGAATAAGTTGTGGGTAAAAACATAATAATGGTGTAGTTATTATGATATACATAGATATCGATGTAAAAAATATATAATACTTTTCACTAAACTCTTAAAAAGACTAGCTTTTGCTCCCGACTAGGTCCGCATGGTAGTTCTAATCAGAAATCGTAGAAAAGTATTTACTTTAAACTTCTAACTCTCTAAGTCTTCCCTGAACTTCATCTTCTTCGTCTTCTAGTGACTCTTCAATCTTGAAGGCTGGCTGTCAGCTTTCTGTACTCCTCTCTGACATTGGCCAGGCGGAACAGTTGTTCAATGGAGGTGATACCGGTTCACTCCTGGATATTTCGCAGCCACGATTTCTTTCTTCGCACAGCGCGTTTCTTCCCTTCCACACATATCACACTTCATCTCTAAGGGTGCAATTCCAAGGGATGAAAATTGTCAAATTGCGTTCTTAATTTGCACTAACCTAAAGAACTTTTTTTCAAAATGTCATACTTCTTATTCCATCACGTTGAATTGTGCTTTGATTGATCAGTGAGTTAACCAGTCTTTTACAAATGTATATTAGATAGAGACATTAACCTGAGTACAATAGTACTCATTCACAATATGTAGTAGATTACCGGTACTGTTCCAACCCCTTGGCACTGTCGTGTGTATAAGTTGATGAAGCTGTTCCTTGGTCAGATAAACTGATAACCTAAGGAAAAGAACGTGGGTGGGATGGACTAGATGAGGAAGATCAAGGACCCGGTACTGTGTCCACATTAGAAGAAAAAGGGATCTATAACTAGTTGTTGTTTGACACTGTCTAGTTTGTTGTTGTGTATGTCGTTTGTTGTTTTCTATTGGTAAAAGAATTTTCAAAATCTGTTCAGTAAATCATGAGGTTACCTAAAACGTTACAAACTAATAAACTTCGCCTCTTTATAATATTAGTAAAGATAAATGTTCTATTAGATTAATTTACAAAATAAAGAACAGTGCGAAACATTAAACAAAATGTGTAACTTAAGACCACGTCCTTTCTAGGACAATATTTGCCACTGTTTAACTTGAAAAAGAGAAAATGATACTAAAAGGGAAAATTGATATCGAAACATTTATTTTTCTGTCAATAATTTAACTTATTAATACCTATACATAATAAAACAAATAAAGGAAGACATACCATATCTTGGGTATTATTTGACAAAAACCAACGTACTATCGTATTTACATAAATACAGCTTAACGCGTACTACTTCTGAAGATTTATAGTTAATTTTATATTAAAACATCAGTTATTAAAAGTTTTGACTGCAATAACAACAGGCTTACATTGTTGTATAGTATGTGATCTTTAACTTAGCTGTTATAACATTAACTCATATTATTTACAATTTTAAATGGTCAGTATTTAATCGAGCCAATTTTTATGACCTGTGTTACACATATGTATTAGTACAGCTAGAGATTTTCGCTAATTTCGGTATCAGCTGATATCAAATCCCTCAAACGTAATTAAATACTTACAATCTTATAACATTTCGTATAACATAATTATTATCATACAAATTGTTAACATAAACAAAACAATGAACATCTTAACTCAGTCTTCTTGACTGGAGTGGAAGACTTGGAACAAACGCAACAAACTACGTCAGTATGGCAAGTATATAATTATTAAAATATGAAAAATAATAATTTAAACTAAACGTTTGGAATGATTCGACTTACGCTAAAAATATTTACACGATTATAACAGAAACAGTGCGCAATACAAAGTACTTAAATTATTTACATCTGTATCACTTTTAAACATCGTTGTACATTTTTCAAATCAATTTTTTGTTCTTATTTGATCGCGTAACGTCATTAGACTAGCGTCCGATTGACACCAGACGTATCGGTTCTCAAAACCGCAGGAACAGCTATCACTGTCGCATAAATTATTTAAGAAATTAGTCGTTTTTTTAAACCAAACATGCCTAACACTTTTTTGTACTAAACAGGTAATGAGCAAAAGCCTACATCGTTGTGTGTTCACTTCGTAAAAAGCACGAATTGGGTGCATTTTGAGTTACATATCACACGTAATTGAGAAGTTGTAGTACTTATCACTTATTTCACTCAATCTTTATCCCCCACGAATCTGTAGGCGTCTGGTGGAGGCTCGGGCATGCAGTATCCGTGGTAGGTGCGAATATCTTCTGAAGCGTAAGTTATACCTGCTAGAACCCCAGTCTCTGTGTGGTGCTTTGGGCAGGTATGACCACGAGGGCATTGACAGATGGTATTGGCATTAACTTCATCGATTTGTTCATGCCGGCGCCTGGCTGAGAATAATTTGCAAGGCTCCTTTCTCGAACAGCGTAGCCTCTGTAACAATCAAATGAAAAATGTTAAATACAAAATAATTTTATGTTAAAAATATTTTATTCATTCGTGGTCTTTAATTTTGAATATAAAATGTTAAATAAGAAATTCTGAACATAAAAGTATAAAAATTATTTAACTAAATGTATCAGACTAGTTCCATCTATCGTCTCGCCATTAAACCACAGTCATCGTAGTAAAAGTAAAAGCTACTCACGCTCTGCGGCGAACACGCAAACTGGTACTGGTTCCCTTGTTCACCGCTAGGTGTCGTATACGGTAACTTCTTTAACAGATATGTTACTGAGTACTTGGGACAGTGGCAGTTGACGATCTGCTGAGTAGCGTTGCTGTCGGGGAATGAGTAGATGATCCAGGCGGCGTCTTTGAAGTATCGGCATTTTGGAAGACGTTTTACAGGCTCACATGTTTTGTAGAGGGTAGTTTTGTCTGCCAATGTGTGATTGTCGTCCGCATTTAAATCACTAAAATGAGAAAAACATCAACTTTACCATATGAAACGACAAATTTTAAAATGAATAGCTTAATTTGTTAAACTAATACATAAGTAAGGCTTCGGTGGCCTCGCAGTGCTTCCATTCACTATAATTTGATATTTAGAATTTACCTACTTAGTTCATTGATGAAACACATCCAAAATTTGAATATAGTTAGTATACCTACTTAATATTTAACTATATTTCTATTTTGATGGGTTTACTATTAAAAAAACAAATTTATATCAAAGCTCTAAAGTCTTTTAATTATATAAATTGCACTAATTCAAAGGGTAAATTAAACACGTGGTAAACATACAAAAACTATTTTATTTTTTTAAATATACGTTTTAGCCAATATCTGAATTGATAAACCCCAAAAATTTCAATATTTTGTAAAACGTAACTTGGATTTAAGAAACTCATTGCCATTTTCAATTACGTCCCCTAAATTTAAGGGGTCATTTATAAAGAGTTAGGTTACCCTTAGCGATATTTTCATGTTCTACACGTTTTAGAGGGTACCTAGAGAGTGCTTAGATTTCTCCTAAAATTTAAGGGCTACATACGTTAAGGGGCTACTACTGAGAAGTCGGTTTAATTATAATCTAAATGTTTCATAAAAAACTAATTAAAAAATTTGTTAAATTACGCATTTTGTTTATTGTTTACGTAAAAAATTCTGTTCTAATTGTTTTGACTTCTTTTTATTAATAGTGTCTGCTATTTAAAAATACTGACCTAGAACACGGCCTATGTCCCAAACAACGACATTTCCTCTCGATCCAGGGTTGCGTCGCATCGTACAAGTCCACTTTACTGCACACTTGTCGCGGCCTGCAGTCTGGAAGATCGTCCTCTGAACCCTGGAAAACACCAGGGAATCTTCATGAGTACACTGCCATAGACAACAATACTTAATACATAATTATATTGACTTCGCTGTATATATATATGTATATAATTATATGACTCTTTCTGTATCGCACATGACGTTTGAAAAGAGAGAAACTAAGAAAAGTATTTTAATTCCACTGTAATAAAATGCGTTCATTGAAATTTCGCGACAGCAAATAAAAGTAATATCAAACTATACTCTTTAGCGATGTAACTGTATTCACTTCGTTTCAAGACGTGTTTTCCTTGACCGCAACAAAAATCACACACAAACGTAATACAATGGTATCATCAAACACAAGTTATCTACAGTATGTTTGTGTTAAAACGTTGCTATGCATGAAATATGTCAAACTTTGTTTATAACTGTTTATCGTTCAGCTTGCATCGCTATCGATATATTCACCAATACAATTGAACTCACAGAATACTAAGGCAGAAAAAGCAATATTAATCATTACCACAAAAGACGACGGCGTGAGAAAAATGGAAGGTGTTCCTAAGACACCTGCCATCCAAGGGTACGTAATGAAAGAGATTATTATGAGGTACGACTTTAAATCGATGTTAATCATACCGTTCTAAAAACGAATCACAATATGAACATGTGCGCTCCGCATCCATTCATTATTTTTTGTGTCGAAAAGGACCATCGGTCGTACTTCCGACCGGAAGACGTGCCATTCGGCAACCTGTTAGCTGTGGGAAGATTTTTTCTGCGTACAACTTGCAGGGCTACTGCCTTTACGCCGGCAATAATTAAGTTATTACTCTGTTATAAATTCTGGTATTTAATTGGAAATGATCAACATCCGATTAATATTTTTTGTGTCGCTTGTTTATGACTGTTCTAGTTTTAATTAATGCCAAACGTCACTTTGTTGTTCAAATAACTGTATTTTGAAAGTATTAAATTTGCTTTTATGTTTGTGTATCACAATTTTTTTATTTTTTTCAGTTTTACGCAACATATCTAAATAAAATAGAATCAGATTTTATAAACAGTATAATTACTTATGTTCAATACGATTGAAGCACGATAAAGTATTAAAGCGTACACAATTCACGTATCCACGTTCAATGTTTAATATTGATCACCTATGTTATCAATAGGTAAACTAAAAAATGTTTCACTATAAAGAACAACTACGGGTATTTATTTTTTCTTGTATACTTAAGTACCTGTATAAACCTGTATGAGCTACATTGAAACACATTCTCTAAAATTGATTAATCTCATTACATATAATACATACATGCTGTTAAAATATACGTAAACTAAACTACAAGCTACTAATGTTCCCTACTCTTACTCATATGAATAAGCATTTCGATCGAAAGATAAAATTTTAAAATTCTCTCGCATTCTTATATTAGCACACTTTGACAATGCTGTTCTTAACATAAGCGTGAAAAAAAGATTTTTTTCGTTGTTCCGGATATGCTACCCGTTTCTTGTGTATTGCGATAGATTTCGCGGAAATGGCCTCAGTTAGAATCTTCCAAACACCGGATACAGCCCTTTTGTGTAACAAACAAAAAGCCATACCACAGACATTGTATGGGTTGTTGACTTACTTCGTCAAGAGTTTACCTTTATTTAACGGAGCCTTGTCGACGACCTGAATGCTAATGCCGGTTGTAAGAAAATAACAATTCGGACGCTTTTGAATCCTTAATAAGGGAACAAAAAACACAATAGTACTACGCTGTTTGTATTTAACAGCCTTATCATCAATCTTGTTTCGGGAAATGTGTACAAGGATTCTCGCAGATTTATTTATTATTACTAATACTTTGGTGTGCTGTCGCGTGGTTAATTTATTTATGAATACAATCACAGATTATACAAACGACTAGCCGTTGTTAATGCTTGGCGAGACGTCGGATGCTCTTAGGAGATTTTTTGGAAACGATATCTGAGACACGAACAGTCCTGAAGGCGACAGTCTTAAAGGACGTAGGTATCGTTTTAGTTCTTTTTTTAAGTCAAAATTAGCAAGAAGCTTATGAATAAGTAAATTCTACCTTCTTGTTGTTTCAATAAGGTATAAATTAGATTACAAGTATCTAGATAGGATCCCAGGGCATTATACGACGAGCGGTGAGCGATAAACTTTTTATTCGATAATTTGAACTGAGATTAAATTTACCTTTCCGCGTACAGGTCTTTGATTTTATGTTATGGGGCTACTTATTGGACAAAATATACCACACAACATAAAAGCTATCAATGCAAAACAAACCGGTGAACATAAAGGAAATATATGGGTTTATTTTGCGGCAAGCGTAAGAATAAAAATAACTTATCACGAATAACTACAACATTAAAACGATTTATTAAAAACTATAGCTCGATCCCGCACGTTGGTTTAATTTACATCTAGTTACGTTCTTTCTCATCGCCTATCCACTGTTGGACATAGGCCTCTCCAATTGCACACCAAGTTCGTCTTTGAAATTACCTGATCTTCAAAAATTTATACGCAAAATTGTAATCTTTCTATCTACTTGATTGATTTAATTCCTGCGTAACCACTAATTCTAATATATCCTAATTGAACTGATATGATTAATTGTGAATTAAATAAAAAATAATTTCTTTATTAATTCACAAATAATCATATAACTGAATAAAATAATAATACTTTAATTAACTTTGAAACTTCTAATTTTATTCCAACTAAATTTGACAATTGTGTCTTGTAAAAGTTCGTAGGGAGATGATGCAAATGGACCTAGATTTTCACGCAGTGATGTTTTAAATGGTCGTAAAAAAGCCAGAAAGTGGGCAGTATAGAAATATAGATATAAATTACGATGGTAGAAGGCTCCTCTCAGATAATTATAGATCAAATAATCACTTCCAATGGTGTATCCATTCTCTTTCATTTCCATCGTCGGAAAATGTACTAGTTTCTGGTGAGCAAGCTATCGAGGAAGTTTCTGATTGGACAATGTGTGTTTCGATGAATTTTATTAAAAAAAAACAAGTTAATAAAAATAGTGTTTTTTCTAAATTGTTCTCGGTTTTGCGAAACTTTTTGCGTACCTCGCGTGTTAGTATTTCACGTACAGTTTATTACATATAGGTTTTATTTTATTGATATTTTCTCGATAAGGAAGCGATGTGACACTTGAAAATAAAGACAACTGTTTCGAGCCTGCGTAATTACTTATCTTATCCTCTAGCGTATCTTACAGTAAATGCAGAGTATTTTACTATTATTATATGTAGATGATGATGATGATGATATGTAGAAATTATCTTGAATATTTTTCAATTTAACAAAGAATTTTATGAAATTAGTGTTTATTTTATTTATTTAGAGGTGAAAATAAGTGTCACCGATGGCTATAAACTTCCTTTGTAAACAGAGGCTTATGTCCAGCAGTGCACTGGTAACGGCTGCTGATATGAGAAGTTTTAGCAGTCGAAGGGTCAAAACTTATTTTGGTTTATGGACGCTAGTACTATAACCTACAAATATTCAATTTTTGCCACTTGTTTAAAAATTGACAGCCCCAGTAGACTATAAAAAAGTGATCTGATAGCTCCAGATAGAAAGCTTGCTGGATTGTTTCGAACGCAGAACAATTAGAATTATTCAGTTTCGCACTTTGCGAAACTGAATAATTCTAATTTTTTACGCAATTTCTGTTCGCTGGTACTATAACCACAGCCTCCGTTGTCAGACCCTTTGTCGGGTGTTGTAGGGGTGAGCGGGGCGGAGGGCGCATCCGGTCGCCGAACAGGTGGCGCGCGCGCAGCCATTGCCGCGCCCACTCTAATGAAATAATTTGTTAGCCGCGCCGACCTTCCACAACCTTCTCCATATGCTTATCTCATTCTAACTTGTAATAGTAACATACACCTATTTCTTTCATTCTTTCAATTTGCCAGTACTACATTATCACTGAAGAAAATAGCATATTTTTGTTCCAAACTTTCGCCGGCTATTTCTAAAAAAATATTTGTAATTTGCCATTACTTTATTTAAAATATTATAATAAAATGTTACTATATATCTCAGTTCTAATGAAATAGTATTTAAAAGTCCGCTTGGACGACAGGAAACCTCTATAAGGCCATTCATTCATAAATATAAATGGTTAAGTGATCATTTTGTAAGAAATAAATTAAATTAGCGACAGAATAACAGTTCGCATAATCGTAGCTTAAGGGACAAACTCTTATAATCGAATAATAAATTTTGCATAATTCATTAAACAAAAGTAAACTTTATCGCAGTTTTTATAAAACGTTTTCTTGCACAAATTGTGACTGTCGGGTTCCTTTATAACACGCGATCTGATGTTTTGTGTTAATGTTATGTGTGAAAGAACCTTATGTTTAAACATGCATTTTCAAACTTCAGAAAAAATCAACCTAATTTCAGTTTTTTTTATGTACACATATAAATTAAAATTAGCCCATTTTGTAGTCGGAATCGGGCATTTTAACGTTTCTTCATAGTAGTTCTGAAGAAAGTCGTAACTTTATTTCATTAATATTTGAAATTTAATTATTAGTGAGACACAAGATATTGTCGTAGGTATAATAAATAAAATACAAAGATTGGATGCCTCCGGGGACGGACGCCGGATGCTCTCCACCATTCCGGGAACACAGGTAGCTGGTAACCGAGAACAAATTACTAATCCAGTAATTACCCCATAGCCTTCGGTCACATGTTATTTATTACGAGAGCAATTAGACGCAGCCTCCGGTTATACTAGCCTCGAATGTAAGTTAATTTTAGGATGTGAATTGGGGTTTTTTAATAGGCAGGTATAAATAAGAAGGTTTTCTGAGTTTTGACAAGACCACAAGACAAAAGGGATAAACAATTTAATTTTATTATTAACTTTGCCAGTTTGAATACTTAAATTTATGAAAAACAGAGACCATAACGTATTATTTCTGTAACAATATTTTTGACTATTGCTTTAAGGCTGATTCACCTAACTGTATGCTTAAATATGTGTGTACTTTTATAATAACTACACGAAATCCTTACTACATTCAATTCGTAAGCTTATTTTAATTAATCCAGTTCCAATTAACCAGAAAAGAATGTAAAATATTTTTCTTCCGCAATAAATCACTACCGAATCCTGTGTCAATACAACTAATATATAAAAAACTAACATCATAAAACAAGAGCCGTATAAAATTAATTACTTAAACGGCTAAATTTATTTTATGATTGCCACAATAACTCGTAGATATTTAAACGTTACGCATAACTATGATCAAAATATTTAAATTTAATTCTATTTTAATATAACTACACTCTATAAATCACGCAAACGGATAATTAAGGCAGCACGGCGTACGAAGGCGTATAGTACATGGTACGACGTTGACGTCGCATTTAAAAGACATCAACGCCTCGCGTTTCTGTTTGTCCGTAGTGAATGGTTGGCCACGCGCCGTCACTGTCTCGTATGTATACAAATACATTGTCATACGTATCTTATATGTCAAACATATGTGTCCAATGACACCGGCAGTTATGAAACAACTCGTATAATGTCCGTGCGTTATTATACCTACGCGAATGTAAACACTTAGGTACGTGTTGTATGCTAAATAAAGTTGAAACTTGTTTGGAATCATTACGATAGAACTAGAATATTCCTTTGATACGCTGTTTCGATTATATTCACCAGGTCTGCGATATGATCCTAGGTTCAAATTGTTGATGGTCGGTTTATATTCTTTATTTTTTCACTTGTAAGTTATTATTTCAATCACAGTCTCAAAGTACCTACATACATCTAACCGTAAATTCGTGTGAGAACACGTGGTAATCATAACCTGTCAAAGTCTTAAATGTGATATCTATGTCTTAAGTAATGCTTTTATATATTTTTTCCGAACCCTATTTCTCGACATGTTTAATCAAAATTGATCACAGTACTGGTAGAAAAAAACTGCCACAAAAAGTAGATAGCACAGTTTGAAAAAAAAAGGGATTTCTAAACAAACAGACAATTTGAATACCTTCAAATCAATGTTCAAACACTTCACATAAAGAATTTAAAAAATCTCAACTCTCAGACTCACTTCCTCATATTACACAGGACGCATCTACACTTATTGTAAAAAGTTGTAAGCGCCCATATATGATCATAAACTTACGTCCTTTTACTTGTTTGCTTAGCATGTCTATGTGTACATACGTCCCTATTGTGGGCCAGGGCATCCGTAGCGGTCCATTGAAGACGCACGTGGCCTCCCCTTGAGACGGAAGCGGGGCCCAGTTACACTTCGACAGTAATCCCACTCGAGACCACTTGAGTTTATGGTCACGAGAATTTATAAGACACTAACGAACTTGTATCAGTTTGAATATTACTGAGATTATTGTATTAATAACGTCTGTCCGAAAGTATTGCTCACGTCAATGTGATTTTAATATTTATTCAAAAATGTTATTTTCATTACATGAATGCTTAATGATTTTTTCTTAAGATATATATTATATAGAGACTAGCTGATGCCCGCGGCTCCGCTCGCGTTTTAGAGGTATCAAAAATAGATGTTGGCCGATTCTCAGACCTACTGAATATGCATATAAAGTTTCATAAAGATTGGTCAAGGCGTTTCGGAGGAGTATGGCAACGAAAACTGTGACACGAGAATTTTATATATTAGATAAGTGTTGAAAATGAGTTCATAAGATACATATGTATTTTGATAACTGCTGTGATTGTGAATAATTTACCGATGTGTGATTATTGATTAAATTTAGACAAACGCTGAGTTTTACATCGTTGTTTAAATGTAATAATATACACCTACTTACTTCTCCTGTTGTATGTATACATGTACATATACAGTAGGTGAAAGAGAAAGATAGAACAGTTTTGAGGTTGTGGTTACGTTTCACATCAAACCCGATTATTGACAGTTTTATTGATACTTGTTTATTTTTACTAGGGTTTTTTAGTGTGGTTAACGTTTATTATTCTTGTCACGTAAACCTACCTTGGAAGGCCTTTACATACCTATCATTTCAAATTCGCCCATATAATAGGGTAAAAACTAACTATCTATATGACAAACAAATACATTAAATCAAACTAAACGGAGGTACAATTAAAATAAAAAAAAAATCAAATCATCCAAACAGTACTAAAATTCGTACTTATTACTGGAACCGAAAAGAAAAACAATACAAATAACAGTACTTAAATTAACCTGTTTTTATTTTCAATTATACTTAAATTATTTCAAGCTAGATTCAACGGGTGCCCAGTATATTGTGACGAATTATATTATATATATATCATATATGTATACAACTTTTTAATCTAAACCGTTGAGCCTCGGCCGATTATTCATTATATCCATCCCTAGTCTCAGAAACTTACCTTTATATTTGTGAGACCTAACGCCCGTACTTCCATAACAGCCTTTCTTAAAGGTCAGCGTTCACATAAAAAAAAATATTTTTTCAATCTCCAAAGAGACGAGTCGAACAAAAGACAATATAATACACACGAAATGCCTTATAAGATACTTAAGAAACTATCAAAGAATATCTCTAATATCTCTAAATATCTAATTCAACTTCCGAACATTTATCCCTGTTCCAAAGACCCCATGATTTCGAAGACCCGTCTCAACGTTTTTTTATCCTCGGTTTTCTTGACGCGTGTCCTAATGTCACGCTTTTTGCCTGCACCATCCGTAGCAAAGCGTAAATTATCTCATTACATATTTTGTATTGATTTTATTGGTCTGTAAAGCCGTCTTGGAAAGTTTTACTTTTGTTAGACAAGTGTCCAGTCGTTTTACTTCTATGGAAGACTTAAACGTCGTGTTTGTTTAATATTATACAGTTTTTGGATTTTATACCTAATGTTCTTTTTATTACCACCAATTGCAATAGTTTCTAATGTCCACGTTACCATGCATTTGGTATTTCGGAACAAAGTCATTATAGATATAGTTATTATTTTTTAACTTGCTATATATTCCACACAAGCTGAGCCCTAAGGTACTAAGTAACCTAAGTTACTCTTTATATCATCAGTTATCTGCCAGCGAAAGTTCCGTCAAAATCGGACAATTCGTTAATCAAGATGGTTAGCCGGAACAGTTTTTTTAAATTGATTTTTTGTTGTAAGTACGATAAATATAAATTTCATATAAAACATTATATAATCGCGTCGTGTAAGAAGAATGCCAGTTTTCATTTATGTAAAATAATTCATACACGAACATTATAATGAATTAATTATGTTCAAAATATTCAAAGGTTAATCATTTGATTGAACAAAGTATTTAGGTATAATTAAATGGCGCCAGACACTGAATGCGAAATGAAAAAACTTACAGTAAAACGCATTATGTTTAACTGATTTAGGTTTTTTTGGACAATCAGCGTTTTACGACTTTTAAATGTATGGCTTCGGCTGATTCATGCGACTTGGATGTCCGTATTAGCATTATTTTTTCTTTTTGTTTTCGTTAAAAATTGCATCACAACGCTATTTGCGATTTTACGAGTCTAATGAAGTATAATTTTAAAATAAAATATTAATTGTCCTCCTAATGTTTCTGTGGAAATGTATTGAGTCTTGCTTTAATGACAGAGTTTATATTCTCAAAATTGTAATTGGTGCCTTCATTCGCCTCATTCAAAATTTACGAGTTTACTTTTTATGAAACTATATTCATTTTGTTTGCGTTTAATTTAATGTCGCCCTTTTGGTCTCTAAATTAAGATTTCTTAATGCGTATAATGTAAGATTTTTCTTTTCTTCCATAAATATTTTACTTAACACCTAGCGCAAATTACGGAACTATCCATTGTGTAATGGAAAATTGGCGTATTACACAAAAACAGGGCGAGCCGCACGAGGTCGACGCCTAATCATGCTTTAATAATGATTGATGATCTGCGAATATAGTGAACTAGCTGAAGCCTGTATCAAATGATTACGAAGCGCCTTTGTAGATGGTCATATTTCAGTCACAGGAAATGTCTTGTCATACTAGACCACAATATTCACAATCTACAACTCGACCTTTTACCGAAATCTTCATCACGCCGACATGTATTTCACAACTTTATTATCAAATTCAATGTAATGATTAAGAGACTGAACAAATAAAAAGTAAAGACTTTTTCTAATTTGAGTTATACTAAGTTATGTACTATACAGGTATAAATAAATAAATATTTCGGACATCTTACACACAATGCCTAGTCCCAAACTAAGCAGAGCTTGTACTAAACAAATAACTTAAATACATAAACATATTTTTTTGTGTAAATACAAACAAGACATTATACATAGAAAACACCCAAACTCCCAATCAAATATTTGCGGATCACACAAACATTTAGTCCGACACGGGAATCGAACCCGAGACCTCAAGCACAGCAGTCCACAACACTGCGCCACCGAGGCAGCATATTGTCTTATACAGATGGAATTATTATTATTCACAAGGCATTCTTTACTTCCCTATCAATCTGTCATCTCCTTTTATACCACAGGATGGCATAGAAGGTAATCTAAGACAGATTGAATTTAAAATGCACAAATTTAATTTTTTATCGTAAAATTAGTAGTGCAACAAATAGCATGCAGATAAACTTTATCTGCGCTAAATTTAAGAATTCTCCGTTCACATAATTTTAATCAAAGAGGACAGTTTCTGCTTCACGTATTAATACAGATTCAGTTTTAGAGTAAATGAACATCAATTTATTTTGTTTTTATAGAAATATACTAGTATACATAGTACTGGCTGTACCGTAATCATTTCAAAACTTGAGCTCAATCGTTGTAGTTTATTTATGATTTTGAAGCGTTTATATACCCACAAAACATTCAAATACATGGATAATATCATATTATTTAATATAATCATAGTTTTAAAAATATCATATTTAATTAAATAATACCGTTCACAATTCGCCGCATGTGAATCGTAAGTCAACATTCAAATATGTACGCGTTGATTCGCCAAAGGAGACAATTGCTGCAATTTATAACTAAATTGTAACACCATTATCCTATTCCGTATTGATTGACGTTGCCGTGAAACTTTATTGAATATCCCTCTTGTGCGGCATCCTTAAGCACGTGTAAATTGCGACAACACCCAATCTCAACAAGTAGGGATGATGATTGATATCCGAGAGCGATTTAATCTCTTCATATTTCTGACCTACCCAAATTTACTGTGAGAGCGATGAAATAATGACTCGAAACCGCATCGCAACACGAGCCTACTTTAACACGAAAAAGAATAGGAGGAAAATGAAAGAAATTAGCTAACATCGCTGGCTTGTTTTTTTCTTTTGGAGCAGAATTGTAGTAGAACTCAGCACATCTTAAATCCTTGAGAGACGGGATCTCATGTAACTACGTACTTATAATCTTGTCGTTTGTATATGTGCCAACTTAGTTACATATTATAACGATTAACATGTGTTCTATGTTCGTTGTGGTATTTTAACTTTTCACGTTTTCTTATGGCAAACAACATAATGTCGTGTATTATTATATGCGACGAATCTATTCAGACTTAATCATTGACTATTTCAAAGGACCCGACAGGACTCTAGAGGTGAGTCTCATCGGACTGATCACAAACACCCTCTTCTACTACGGTTTTGTTATTCAAATCTTGGGTGCACTTATCTCGCCTATTATTTAGCAGTTGGCACTCGAACACACGCTGTGCGTTTGAATGATCGATTACTACGAACATTGCCATCTCTCACATCAGCACAATGGCAGAATTGCACTTCTTGTCATGAGTTATGAATCCCAAAAAATTTCGGTAGATACTCGTATATCTGTCAGGATTTAAACCCTAACCGTAAAATAAAAGATGAACAATCAACAAGATAAGTTTGAATTCCATCGCTTAAAGAGAGGATCGAAAAACGGTTACCGTTACGAATGGGCTTAAAGGCAGTAACATAAAAAATGTTTTTTTAAACCAAATAGCACACACGGGCCGGGAGCAAAGCTCGGTCCGTAAGTCATCGAAGCTGTCAAGATAAGAATGAGTGAATGAACACCTGCCGCCACTGGTGTTACGCGCGCCCACGCTCCCGCGCAACGCTTCCATTTTGTAATACAATTTTGTTAATGTGTTCGTAGCTTACAGTTTTATATTTTATGTTACATGTCTTTAATGTCCATATTTGAATAAACCGAATAATATTTTTAGACTGTTACCGATATAAGGTAATTAGGAACTTGGGCTAGAGCGATAATACTCTTAAATCGCTTTAAAATTAAGAGTAGAAATGATAGATGTTAATTTTAAAGATTGTAAGTAACGAAACTTGAAGTCCGGAATCCGGAACTACTTTTATTTTTATTACCATTGAGGTTATTTGTTGTGTTACGTGCTCATTTCTTAGTTTTTTTTATTGACATATTCTATAAAAAATATATCAGGTGATATCCGTTGTTGAAGATTCTTGAGAATGTGTTTATTTTTCCGCATTTTGCTTCTCAGTAGAGATTAGTCATGGTGAGACCCTCACTATGTATGAAAAAATTATTTAGCCGACGTTCTCGCACTATTTATCGGTTTTAATTGGTCTAATTGATGGGTGGTACCCTTCGGGGAACCTCGGCAGTATCTTTAGGAAGACCTACAATTGGTGCGTTACTCATGTGAAGTTTAATATTAATTTATTTAATGCAAGATTATATTTAGTTTCGCTCCCTATCATCAGTTTCGAAGAAATTAACACGGAACGCTTTGCATATTTGTATTTATTATGGCCAGTACAGTATTTGCATTTAGGTACATTTTACAGGGGTTTATGTGTAACTTACGCACAGACAATATGTTACTTCTAAGCATTTCACACATAATATACTTATTTTACATTACCAATGTAAACTAAAAGTTGTTCGTTCTTAAGTATATATTTACACGGCTCAAAGTCTTTCCAGATATATTCACGAAAAATAATCACTTTTTAGAAATTTTAATGCATTCAATAAAATGTCCTACTTATTGTTTAGTTTTACTTTAATTAAATAATAGTGACAATTGATACATTTAGCATTTCAGAAACTGGTAATAACTTCCTTTGAAATCCAACTCGTGACAACCGTCACGATTTGTAAGTTTAAATATTGAATTATACAACAGTGTCCCAATAAATTATTAACTATGTTGAGGTCTGTTAATCATACACTTATAGATTGTAGTTATGAATAATCTTAACCAACTTACTTTGGCGCTAATTTCTACCGACACATGCCACCGGTAATTACTACAGTTTAACATACATTCGCAATATTGTTAGTGCGACAATCTCGATTACTCGAAGTTTGACTTCCAGCTTCAATGCCAGAATAACAACAAAACAGGAAAGTAGGCGCCTTACTTTCAACATTCAGAAACATAACCAAAAACATTCTACAGTCATCGTTGCAAAAGAGAGCTTTCAAACTTACCCCGGTCTGATATAAAATCTTCAGATCACCCTTCTGTGGTGTTGATATTCTCTTGTGGGGTAGAAAGGACAGCTTTTCTGGTCTCCTCAGATGTATCTCTGCTGAAGGCCTGAACGCCTCCAACGGTGTTCTTATCACAGCTCGAACCTCGCAAAGTGCCCACGCCAATAGCAAAGGGATTAACACTTGCATGTTTGCTTGCACTATTAATTAAACACTAATAAAATAAATTAACAAAAGTTGATACAAATCAAATGTAACGTTTGATTTGTTTAAAAATTGTGAGCGGTGTTCGATATTCGGCGTTCGTGCGTGTTCGTGTCGCGTGCGGTGTGTCGCGTCATGAGGTCGGGCAAGCTCGGACTGGCAGCAGCGCGCCGAGGCAGGTACGACCTAGCCTACGCGCCCGGTATAACCACCTTCGACTGCGACCAGTGTGACTTGATTCTTTAGAAGCTTTCCTGTCAATTTGGCGCGAGAACAATTATTGATTAAATTATTCAATACTTCGTTTTTTGTAAATTAGTCCTTAAGGACGAATTTATAACATTTTTTTTATTAAAACTTAGTTTGAGAAATTTTTGATTTACAAATACAGTACGGTACATTCTATAGCATTAACGAATTGTAATCACATATTAGGGAACTTCACTATTAAGGAACGTAGTAAACTATTAAGGAACTTAAAAAAAAAATATAAGTTGTGCATTAATTTGTATTTTTTTTGTGTTTGCAACCTGCAAACAAATAGCATAGTAAATGTAATAATTTATTTTAACTTCTCAAATATGCCAAAATTACATATTTCGTGGTTGATTCAGTTGACTAATCAAGGACTACTATATCGCTAAAAATGTGACGTCATAAAATATGTTTTTCTTCACGGATCAAGACTATTTGGTTGCGACGGGTTGACTTCCTACCGACGATGTTTTTTTACACAATCTTGTTGCTCTGTTACAAAGGTGCGTCCACAGATATTGCGCGATATATTGATTAAACATTAATAGGGTTAACTTTCGTATTATTTTTTTACCAGTTATTGTTGAAATTTTTAATAGGGATTAACACTTTTTTATGTTGTTTTAAGACTACGTTTTTTGTTTTATCTGTATCTACATATTTTAAAGTGTTATTATATTAGGCCAACCCCAAGTATAATCTGTTATCTTTATATGAGAATGAAAAATTGGCATACTTTTAGCTTTCTAATAAAAATCACTGTTGTGATTTAAACTCCACACGAGTGGGTACTATGGTATCTTTTCCCGTTGTCGAAATTGACAATTGAGCACATACATTTCCTTCGTCGTAGAAGTTTCTAAACATCGAACACCATCAAAGAGGCTGCTGTCGTTAAAAAAACTACTATTTATTTCTACTCTAGCTTTAAGAATTACAGCTACACTAAAAGAATAATAAAACTAAAAAAAAAACACTTCCGGATTTTTTACTTATGTAGAGATTACTTACTTCATTCAAGTGCGTTAAAAAAATACAAAAAAATAGATAAGATTCCCGCAACAAGTAAGGAGGTGTTGTCTGTCGTAATAGTCACTTGACCAACAAAAGCTTTGCCACCGACCATCGTACATATACAATTGTTTTATGCTCAAAACAATACCATTCATGTATTCGTAGAACAGGATTTCAACTCATTGATGTGAATTCGAAAAGATTCCATTGTTAATGTAACGCGACCTTATATCTTCCGTCCTTCTCGCTCCCATTCACCTCGCGGCCGCATGAATGAACCGCTTCTTATGAATGGACACAGTCGCTATAGTACTATATGTACCTACCTGCAATTGTAGGTATAGGTGTTGTTTATATCGAGTTATATGAATGTCGGGGAATACAGTATGTATATGCATAGCTGTTGGAACCGATGGCACGTGGTCAATCGTCTTTTTATTCTGTATACGTAATAAATTTTCCGAGAGGCGAACGTTGCTTTTAAAATAAAGCGTGTTTTGCCAAGAGTGTGGACTTTGGATATGATTTATGCTGATTATATTATATAGATTGTATAGTTCGTATTTCTACGAACTGTATATGTATAATTTATGGTTGGCAAAACATGTTTTCTAATATTGAATTCATTCAAGCGTACCAAGTTTGTCATTTTTATACTCGTGACAATCTTTTGACTATACGCTGTATAATTCTGTACAAGTAATATAACAAACTTATATATAAAGTTACTAGCTGAGTCCCGCGATGTTACCTGCGGTTGTTATTGTAAATCGCGAGTAAAGCCGCGGAGCGAAATCAGTCAAAAAAAATTTGCCAAAGTTACCCTTTTTTCATAATATATTAACCGTTGTGATTTCTTTGCAAAATAATGAGTTTCAATACAGCACATTGACAGAAGCCTCTCTAAGGGCCACAGCACACTAGCTACTTTTAGCATCGGCGATCGGCAACTAGTCGCTTTTTAGAAGCTAAATACGGCGACCGAACGCTCTACACCGCACACTTAAAAACGCCAAACGCGGAGATTTAGTCACTTTTTAAAAACGCGACAGCAGCTGAACGCTACCCTCCGCACATATTCGGATGCCGGTAGCATCGATTTGGCATCTGAGCAGTCGCTAAAACGCGCGTTTCCGATACCGCGATCGAACGCAGGAAGTCGCAAAATCGCTGATCGCCGATGCTAAAAGTGTGCTGTGGTCCTAACAGAGGTCGCCCCACAGTATTACAGCAAGGGTTTTTTGAAAAAGGGTATTCTAAGTTGTAACAGAAATGTCTATAAGCCGTGACAACTTTTTACTAACAGACACACTTTACGAAAGAATAGTCAGTTCTTGCATTACTTTTTCTAAGTATATACTTGTACGGTCACCCAGATCGCTAAAATGTTTAACGGCAACGCAGTAATGTTTAGAGCATCATAATTATTGACCTCATGGTTGGTCTAGTGGTCGCCACGCCGCTTTATACTGCGCCAAGGGATTCAAACACCACGTGGGACAACACTTTGTGTGATTCACAAATTGTTGTTCCGAGTCTCGGTGTGTTTTGTGTGCGTTCAGTACGTTCGTAAAGTTCCCCACGACACGTGATATATATTCCTAATGCGAGAGTTGTATTTTATAAAGAAAAGAAAAAATAGCAAGTCTTGTTAAAACTGTATACCTCATAATTTGTCGTAACAATCATGTTATTGCAAATTGTTATTAAAATAAAAATGATAAATGGTTATTAGATTCAGGCAACGTCACGTAAGGTTACAATTAGACCTTCGGAAGGCTTGCGTAGGAAGTAAGCTCTTGTACAATCTTCCATTATAATAAATTGGCCTTGTACTCAACTGTGAAACAAAATTTATTATTAGTTTCATTCGCTGGTCTCCCAAAACCAGCTATAAATATATACATATTTAATTATTGCTTCAAATGTAAATCCATACCAAAATTATAAATTTGAAAGTAAACTCTATCTCTTTCTTACTCTTTCACGGCTAATTCGCTAAAAATAGGAATATATTAAACCTGGGAGAAGGACATAGCCTACTTTTTGGCATGAAAACCGACATACATGCGATCGAGGCAGCGGAAAAAATCTAAAATGAAACCTAACATATATGCCTACCTGATCTTTTCTACATTGTCCAAATCACACACAAAAGCGGATGCGACTGCTGTGTCCCAGGTCGGAACAAATGTCTGTGTGCAAATATTTGTTTCAGACTTAGGGTGTTTTCTATATCTTCTTCTAATATATAAAATTCTCGTGTCACAGTTTTCGTTGCCATACTCCTCCGAAACGGCTTGACCGATCTTTATGAAACTTTATATGCATATTCAGTAGGTCTGAGAATCGGCCAACACCTATTTTTCACACCTCTAAAACGCGAGTGGAGCCGCGGGCATCAGCTAGTATTTATAAAAAAAGTATGTTTAGGTATTTATATCAGTTGTCTAATACCCATAATACAAGATCTGGTTATTTTAGAACTAGATAACGTTGTGTATAAAATGTCCGATATATTTATTTATATTAGATATTTATATTATACCATTGAGTCCTAAAAACTAAAACATTTGAGACATTAGCTATAACTGATTTAATCATAATTATGCCAATGCGTTCTGTGTCGCCATACTTTATATTATAAATAGATAGCGACGTACGCTGGATTCGCACCGATATTTGAAATTTTCGGTATTTCTGTTCTACAATACGCACGCATCGTATCATATAAACCTTCCTCTTGAAGTGTGTCTATTGGTAAAAAACACATTTACATCTGTTGCGTTGCATTAAAATCTAAGCTTACAGGAAGTAAAAGGGACTTTATGTCATATTTATTTAAAGATATTAAAATAAACAGTGTGTGAACTTAACCTTTTATTTTCTGGTACGGGAATCCCCCCGGATACCACGTGGTTATGGCTATGTCGGACTCGAACCGACCAAAAACCGCATGCTGTCACGGGCACTAGAAACCGGGGTAACCAGGTGCCAGCATCAAAAGGAAGTACCTGGAACCTCGACGAGACCAACGTACGTAGTTGTAAGTAGTGTGTAATTAGTAATACGCGTTATTTAGTGTATTGCTCTTGCATCATAAATGATTGCAAAGAAACACTTTTCATCTTCACTTAAAGATTGATGTTAATTGGCACGATTGCACGAAGGTACCAATAAAATATTCTTATCCGTGAAGAAAATATGTACCTACATAAATAGTTTTCTTTGACCTTTAACTTGGCCTCGCTTATACGTCCAATGATTAATTAAACATTTTTTCATAATAAATTCTTAGGTGAGATTTTAAATAATTATTTTCATTGCTTAACTAGCTTATAAAAACATTTATTTCTGATAAGTATTATAAATGTCTGAGTCACATTTTCTTATAATGTTTCCTTTATTGTGGGCTGTGTTTCAAACATTTCATTTTCTAACAGTTTTTATCTTTTTAAATATGTACATCAGTTTGCTCTGCTTCATTCATGTGTATATCATAGTATTTTACCATAGCAACCATTGTCAATTGGTAATAATGAAGGAAACAAAAACGGAACCATGGAATGAATACTCCACTGTTCCTTCGAGCTCCGAACCCAAATTCAATTGAAAAAAATCTTAGTACGGTCACGTTTCCAAGAGTTGTCATAAATGTGGATAACAGAAGAGCACTCGAGCTTTTGTGTAGGGAGAACTAGACAAAGGTGTCTAAAGAGGCACTTCACTACGAGTGGTCAGCATTTTTTTGCAGCGCTGTTTGCACCTTCTCGCTACGCCGTCGGCACGCGCACCGACAGGTAGGGTTGTCGAAGATCCTTTGTTGAAAGTGAATATACATTATAATTATGTTTAACAAAATATTCCCTTACAGAATAAATACCAAGGAACTTGTCTTCTTGCAAAGTATATTTTGTAATCACGATACTTACCATATAACGACAAGTAACTAATTTCGATATTTTTTCACTTTTACTATAAGTACAACTGCTTATTTTTTTTTATCATAGTCATAATCTACATGGAGGTGAAGATTATGAAAATTTTATGTTAAAGATGGTTGATAAAGAAACCAAAATACTAGGAAATGTTTTAAGTATAACTGACAGTTAACACGTAATAAAAAGTAAGCACTGCAAACATGAGCAATGTCATTAAGTGGTATCCATGTGTTATTGATTTTTTAATAGTATGTATTAAAAATACCAAGGCCAAACCCTCCTTTCTAAGGAGAGGCCTATGTCCAGCAGTGAACTATTAGAGGCTGTTGATGATGATGATTAAAAATAAAGCTTAAAAACACTAACAAAGGTCAGTTACATAAAAACAAACGTACAGCTGAAGCTAATAAAAACGTGTTAAAATAGGTTAAGACGGAACGCGAAGAAAGTTGTAGCATTAAACAATTGCACATCGGACACTTAAATAGAAATATATAAAAAAAAGTATATTGCACCAACCCTATGACTATTTGTTCCTGAATATCAGATAAGCTTTTTTTCTATAAGTGTGAACTTAGAAGTGTGAAACCCAATTAAGTTCAAATTTTTTCACTAAGTACTTGTTACTTTTGTCAAGTCATTTGAGCTTATCTTTTGCGGAAACCCTAGTATCTAGGTCAATGCATTACAACGTATTTATATTATCATTGTAAGAATACTAATGGATTAGTTGTTGTCATTGTGCTGACGGATTAAGATTACAGAGTATCACCTATTCGTCCAATGGTTGCAAGTTCACTGCAAAGACAAGAAAAACTTGATACAAACCCTGTACCAACACACCAAACCAACGTGGTATAGTAGACCTATTCCTCCTTTCTAATGAGAGACCTATGTCCAGCAGTGGACTGTTAAAGGCTATTGATATGATGTTATTTTATTGTTAGAAATAAACTATACACTCGTATATGAATCCATACCAATATTATAATTTCAAAAATAGCTGTCGTCCATCTGTTACCTTTTCACGGTTAATCTCCACCAACGATTTCAATAAAATTTGGCCAGAAAATACTATGACATTTCAGAAGACATAAGCTACTGTTTACCTCAAACACAGACATATTCGTGAGCAAAGCCGCAGACAAAAGCTAATACATGACTAAAGTAGACATTAAACTATCACAACAGAAATCGCTTGCCGTATATTATTTAGTACCTATGTTCGTATCCCAAATAATTATTTTAATCCACGCAATTTAACAGAAAAGTTCTACACTATGGCCATTAAATCAAGCTTATCAATTATAAAGTGTTATAATTACACTTAATGATTGCTATGTAATGATTATAGCTGGAAAATATTTTAAGTTTTCACTTACCTAAGTTAGTTCTAAGTAAGACCTACTTATTTGGTTAAGTTAACAACGACCTGTTCGTGGATGCTGGATTAGATTATTGCAGTGTTATGAATATTTGTTTACGTAACCATACATTAAATTCAAATTTCAATGCATAATTTGCATTACTCATGTGTATCTACAAAATTTTACATTGAACCTTTAAGTCGTAAATATTCAATTAATATCGTATTAGATGGAGTTTATCTAGTTCTTCTCACTTAGAAATACATATTATATTAAAAATTTGGTTTCTTAATTCCAACTGTTAATTGTAGTTTCAATTATATTTTTTAAGGTTAGTTATATTGTTAAAAAAATAAGGCCCATTTTATGCTTTTGTATTTTGATACGATTGTTTAAATACATGATTAATGTCTATTGCAACCGTAAGCTAAACTTTTCGTTCTTATAATAACATCAACGTAATTGCGTAGCTTACCAAAATTGTAGCGTTATTTCTGAAATATTATTATATTTTAACACGACTTGGTTTAATAATATTTATTGTATTTTTTTTTTGCCTTTTAAAGTTATCCTGTTATAATATTATATATAATACACATAGAAAACACCGAAACAAATATTTGCAATTCGCACAAACATTTGGTCCGACCTGGGAATCGAACTCGAGATCTCTTGATCAGCAGTCTGAGTCAGTCAGTCATTGATAAGCAAACCACTAGACCAACAAGGCAGTCAATATGGTAAACGTTTCTGTAATAAAAAATAAATAATAATTATACATATAGGTTACATACCTATTGTAGTAAACCTAATATAAGAGAATACAAATAATGGGTATCGTTTAAAACATCATCGCTTATAGAATAACGATGTATAACAAATACAATACCCATTTGATAATCATTTAAAAATATACTATTTGTAAAGTTTAGAAAAGTAGTTTTCGTACCTATATTTCCTTTATTATTGCCAAGTCACGGAACATTCGTGATAAGAAATATTAACTTTAGCCTGTCATACGTATCTTGATGGAAACTAACACGATATAAAGGAACACGAAGTGATAGTATATCCCCCGTGAGTTAATTACAAAAGAAAACTTAGCCCGTTAGTTACAACCGGGTTGTCGGTAACTCTGAAATCCGTTTGGTCGTTAAAACTTTTAACATTAATTATAACACTGGAGATCACGCGATTCTAACCTGTAAGTGTTACTTTTATTAATAAAGAACGATAAGATAGACAGAACCACAATAATTTAAACAAAAACCTGATACAAAACGAAATTACAGGTACAAAAAATATAAAAATAACACCAAGTGCGTTGCTAAGACACACCACTAGAGAGAATCTTGATTAATTCGGCTACTCTTTATCATGTTTTCGCTACGAGAAAAAATAATATAAAAAGAAAAAAGTATTATTTATAAAATAATGAAAATAACACTTTTCTTTTATACATGAGAAAATTTTGGATGTATGCTTATCACTACTAAGTTAATTTTAATTAAATTTGTTACATAGATGCATTAACTACTGTAATAGGATATAAGCTAATATTTATCTTAGAGATATTGATTATAAAATCTTTATTTAAGTGGGCAGACTATATGCTAATAAACGATCAGCTCATCGTGCGATCGTAACAGTTTTCGTAACTAATGTTTAAACACTGTTTTAATATAAAATATGACAGTTTACCTTGTAAAAGACCATGAGTTATTTAGACGTGCGGATTATTTACAATCACCAGTAGCCAGCGATATGCTTTATAACAGTATATAAATTACGTGAACATAATTACCCTATCTACAATAATTAATCAAAGAAAACTCAAGATCCTATAAAATATTAAACTTGGGTTAAATTCAAAACTTTGTTATTCATATTTCATTACACGATATTTTTAACTACTTAGCACTACAATGTTAAAATTTAATAGCTAAGTGTCATGTAAGACCTTGAGTTCATAACATAAACTTATAATCTCATGAATATTTTGGTTCAAACAACACTGAGCTCGTTATTCGGCTATTATCTGGTTTTATGGCACCCTAATCCATTATTAATGTTCGGCTTTTATGATTTTTTGTAATAATAGCAAAGGGTTTGCGTTTTACAATTTTTGTTATACATTTTTCTAAATTTTAATATATTTAAATCCCTCTTCATCGAGGGTTGACTCTAAAAGCTAAATGTACCTCTTATTTTTTTGTATTATAACTTTCTGTATTTTTATTTCAATTAACAAGGTAGTATAATACCTTAACATATGTATTGTCAATCACATGAAACGTCTTAACTGATGATATAAAAAAATAATCTATAAGAAGAGCGTGACATGAATTACTAGTAATTTTAACATAGAAGAAGTGCCGAAAGTTAAATATTATAACCAGTAATGGATTACAAATTTAAAAAATATGTACGTTAAAAGTGCTTCATGTAGGCACGAGCAAAACTGTCTGATAAACTCTAAGATACCAAAACTCTAAACATTAGTCGTTCAAGTTTTACTGGTCAATTACATAAACCTAATGATTGATGACCAAAATTCTTATACACATATGATATATGTGACTGTTGGAACGCTACTTTTTTAGGGTTCCATATTTCACGTTTGAAATCCTTATACTTTTGTCATATTCGTTCGTCCGTCCCAGACTTACCTTCCAAACTAGCTACTGGTAGAAAGATGAAACTTTGCAGGGATATGTGTATTTTTTGGTGTTCCTCCCCTACACGTTTATTTGTTTTTAAAACATCAAGAGGCTGCATTTTTTTAATTTAGGTACACGTTTGCGAGATATTTAAATTCAAACTCCTCCCCCCTCCAATAGCTAAACAGCTGGCTCGAAAAATTTGGAAAATACATGACCGCAGCTAATTTTGTTCAGGAGTTATTATAGAGACCTAACTAAGTAAAAGCGCTTACTCGGAAAACTTCGTACAATATTAACGGAATAATAAGTAAACATGTAAAATATTAATGAGTGAAGTAAAATTATATGAGTGACTACGGAACTCTAGGCAATGAGTGACCTGATACGCACGTATCCGGTTTTTTTGTTATTTAAACTTTTTTAAGATGAGATTGCGTAATACTATAATATTAATTTATTAAATATTCGATAGTCCGAAATTTTCAACAGTTATTGAAACGGTAAGATGTGGTTCTTTTTATTGCTAATCATCATAATAATAATAATATCAAAGTATTTTTATATAATGTTTTATAAGCAGTATGACTGTTTAACTATCGTTTTCCACTTTAAAATTGTTTAACATTAAACAGGATCATAACTGACCCGTGGAGTAGGCCTTCTGGAGAAACCACGTTAAAAAAACGCGCCAAGTACTCTTCATAGGTGGCGTGGAAATGTGTGCATATTATGACGATAACAACTTTTATGACTTTTTTTATCTCAGGAACGGTGGCTCGTAGGAAAAAGAGCATTTAAACATTTTTATAGATAATTTTATAATCTACAATTTTGTCTAAGGTGCTTTTATGATAAAACTTACCGTTTTGCTGAAAATCGCGAAAAACTCATTTTGTTGGCCTTTGACCTTGAATATTTTTTTTCCATACACGGGAATGATGGGGAACTTTTAAATATTTATAATTATGTTTTGAAAAATTTCGCTTATTTTCAGTTTGTTGGGACTTTATGTACCTTCAATCTCATTTTTTGGTCTAGATTGACCGGACTACTTATCGTAGCTTTAGGCAATTCTTTATTCGGTTGTCTTTGAGTAAGTCTTCAACAACCCATAACATCCGACCGCTGGGCTCGTTTCTCAGATTACTATGGCCTATCCTCTCAGAAGAAGGTTAGGCCGTAGTAAGTACCTAAATCCCTCATCTTGAAATATCATCCGAATTGTAATTTGATCTAATAATACATACTTAAGAACATTTACATATTAAAATTAGAAGCAGATTAAGCATATTAAACTTAAAAACTTGGAGCTGAAAAAATATATAGTGTACTCACATTATATTGTAACTAATCTATAGCCGGTTCCAAAAATAACGGGTCAGTCACATAAACCAATAACGGGTCAGTCACATAAACCCGAATATCTCCCGAACTACGTATGCCATCCTAATGAAACGAAGACTGTTCAATTGAGAATTTAATTATACAGATAAAAAATAAAATAAAACTTAGTTACACCCACAATATTAATCTTAAATTAAAAAAAAACTAAAGTAGTCATATTTTTCTTAAGATTACATTTTTTTTATGATTGTTTTTTTGCTGTTTTTCATCACTTTCTTCATTTAATACTTTGTATTGCCTCCACGTGATGAAGCCTCCAGTGATGAAAAACAGCAAAAAAACAATCATAAAAAAAATGTAATCTTAAGAAAAATATGACTACTTTAGTTTTTTTTTAATTTAAGATTAATATTGTGGGTGTAACTAAGTTTTATTTTATTTTTTATCTGTATAATTAAATTCTCAATTGAACAGTCTTCGTTTCATTAGGATGGCATACGTAGTTCGGGAGATATTCGGGTTTATGTGACTGACCCGTTATTTTTGGAACCGAGTGTAGTATTAAGCCCATTTATAATGATTATGCGCTAATGTAATCTCGAACACGAGTTCCCAATCACATTTTTTAACTAATGTCGACCTCGTCTCACTTTACACGTGCTACAGTCCCGATATTACCCACCTGTGACCTCCACCTTCACACAAACACCATTCAATGTTGACATTTAACACAAGTATGCTCCAAAATACCCCATAATCAAAAATAATGACGTTATTTCGCTATTATTTTACGACGGTCTGAGAAGACGTCATAAGAATAAATAAAGTTTTCTTCAGTTGGTCTTGCAGTTATTTGAATTGACGTTCTATTGAAATAAATTTGAAAAGAACCGCGATAATGACATTAAGGTTTTAATATTGATACAGTTAAGTCGAATGTTAGTAATAAAAATAACTTTCTACGTACGTAATCCCTACTTATAATATAAAATATGCGAAAATAACTCTGTCTCTCTGTCGGTTACGTTTTCACGCCTACACCGCTGAACCGATTTTGATGATTTTTTGTATAGAGATAGATGGAACCTTAGTTTATGATAATTAGAACAACATTTGGGCTTTTTTTGTATAGAAGTTCTTTAGGCTAAAAAATAACAAAAGAAACAATTATTAAGTATACACCAATTGCCAAATTATTCCTGCAATATTTGCCTAGCTTTATCCAAATAAATCTCAAAACTTGTCTTAATTATTTTTATTGATTTTAGAATCCGAATATTATTTATTACTCATTATGTATTTATATTTAAACCTGCCTGCCTGCACGGTCTGACAGCTGAAAGCATGAATAAAATATAAAAAATGTGGTCAAGTTTCGTTTCGGAGGACTATATTTTATAATCTATGGTGATATACGAAGTATGAAGTAATAGTATACAGTTGCCGGAAAGAAATTACTTCTTTTTTTACATCTTAAGTCATTACATACAATCTCATCCGCACGGCTCCTCTCAAGCAACACCCGGTCTATCCTTTTTCCTGCTGGACACCTGTCACTGTTTAAGGAAACAATTTAAAAATACATATACCTACCTACCGTGGGCGATTATTAGACAGGCTTTCGGTAAACTGTTATTAGCTACCTCGATTAATTTATATAAACAAAATCTATCTATCTATATATAAAAATGAATTGCTGCTCGTTAGTCTCGCTAAAACTCGAGAACGGCTGAACCGATTTGGCTAGTTTTGGTCTTGAATTATTTGTGGAAGTCCAGAGAAGGTTGAAATTATATGGTTGGTATGAGAAAAGAAACGTGTTGTTTTAGTATTTTCTTCAAAATTTTGACGTCTTTTCTCAAGAATATTATTTGTGAATTAACGAAAAGATTAAAAAAAAATTGGGCAAGTGCGTGTCAGGTCACGCATAGAATAGGGTTTCCCGGTATACAGTATAGTTTCATAGTATGGCATACAAATGCAAGTGGAAATAAAATCGTGTCCAATAGATAATTGTTATGTTCCCTTATTATTTAGTTATTTTTGTACAAGGTTTCCCAAGTAAGCATACATATTTCACAAATTAGTCCTCTATGACTCTTGAACTAACAATCTATAGTAGCTGTCTATATAAGCTGCTAAGGTTTTCCTTTATAGTTCAAAATATGGACTACTATCGTGATTTTTGACCTTAATTTTTGACCTCCAGCCTCTACCTTTTAGAGGCTGGAGGGGGGACCGCGCTGTTTTTACAAAAAATGCCCTTTAAAGTTGAAAAAATCGTCTTTGCAACGTCTTAATCTTTTAAAGAGACCTACCTAACGATACCTCACACGATAGGGTAGACTCAAGAAAAAAAAACCACTTTACGTGGAGGGGGATGTACCCCAAAAAAAACTGTTCTCATAATTTTACTGTAGCACTTTTTCGACGTAATAGAAACACATATAGATGCAAAGCTTACATTTCTAGCACTAACCGTTTAGACGGTAAGTCGAAGACATACGGACGGACGGACATGACGAATCTATAAGGGTTCCGAGTCATGAACTACGGAACCCTAATAATTGAATTGGTAGAGCGGGTTTTGAGCTTTGCGCGTAGCAACATTTGAAAAATGAATCGCTATTAAGTTTAATTTATATATATTAGTTAACTAACTTTCGCACTGCCTCTTTGGTCTAGTGGTTAGCGTATGCGACTGCCAATCAAGAGGTCGGGTCGGGCCAAAAAGTGTTATTGGGTTTTTCTTAGGAAGTTCCTAATAGCAGCCCGGAGTTTGGAAGTTTGGCGGTGATTCACGCCCGTGCCTCGGAGAGCACGTGAAGCCGTCGGTCCCGATTGTCATGAACATCTATGGCAATCTTTATTGGGAAGTCAGTGCCCTCAAATATACTGACAACTAGTTCAATCATCGAATTTCAGTTCTCCCTTAGGGTTGCGGAGGTCCGATGCCAGTCGCTCCGTGGAAAAACTGAAATTCAGGTAAAACCTGTTGAACTAGTAGCCGACCTTAAATAAACTTGGGAATAAAGGCTCGGAAGATGAGATAACTAGCTTTCGCCCGTGGTAATAGTAAACCTATGTCCATTCTCTCTCTGGCTCTGAACTGCTTGTGTACCTAATTTCATTTCAGTAGTTTTAGCGTGAAAGCGTTATAGACAGACAGAGTTTCTTTCACATTTATAATATTAGTAAGGAAGTAAAGACTAGTATCATAACGTTCTATTAAATTAATTTGCTTATTTTAAATATCAATGAAATAAAAAAAATTACTTGGATTGGCAAACTAGTATAAAATGTAAAATAATTCCAAAACGGATATTAAAACATAAGAAATATTTAACAAAAATATACATTATTTTTTATTGTTTTCATTATTGTTACAATAATACCTATATCCGCTGTTTCAAAGAAGCAATAATCGCATAATTGCTTATACCATAAAGTGTATTGCATAATACGCCTGTACTTTGTGCACACGTGTATGTAGAAACAATATTCATATCACCTATTATGATCAATTAGACCATAAGGTACTGGTTGATCTCGACATTTTTTACAAAAAAAAGTTAATATATGTATTTATATCAGTTGTCTGGTACCCATAGTACAAGCTTTGCTTAGTTTGAGACTAGATGGCATTGGATGTCCTTTTTTCCTTTTAATCCCTGAAGTACCTACCTGGTTGTCGATGACTTATTAGTTCATTATAGTGAATGATTTATTTACATTTTATTAAAATTTATTTTAAATATTAATATAATTTTAAAGTAAGTCACTATGATCCCAGTTCCCTTTTATTTCTCTGTGTGGAAATCCCATCGAATATCACCAGTTGGTGGTTATGTCGGACTCGAACCGAGAAAATGATGACCCTCTTCATAATAATAGCGCATGGCGCATCCACCCCGGCTTGATTCTGCTAGGGTGACGATTGCCTCACCTGTCACCCCCAGGCTAGCGCTTATGGAGGACGGAGATCGTTCTGCGACCTCTGGCGCCTGAATCGTCTACGGTACCGGGAGAGATCTGAAATCTATTATTTTTTTGCTCATGTCATCCTATTCGATTTTAGTTGATCGATTTATAAGTTATAAGAGAAAACTATATTTAGCCGACATGTCTGAAGGAGGGGCAGTGTTTTGATGCTAGTACAATTCCATACCATATCATTTATTTGTATTTTTTTTTTAATCAATCAAGACTTGTAAACGCATAACTGACAAACACCAAATTAAGGAAAAGTATGCACCTACAAAATGATTTTTGGTCTGTACCCTGTTTTAATTGGGATCCTAAGGGAGGGTTTTTCTATTTCAAACAGATGTTTAAAAATAACTCTCTGAGTAAAAAGTTCCTCTAATATTAAACTTTAACGCCTATTAAAATGTCTCGTTAACAACTAAAAGAATTAACAAATGCAGCTTTTAAATCACAAATGACGTTCACCAAAAACATAATCATTTCCGCTCCACCGCCTATCTTGTAAGCAGGTGGTCTCACTATAATTGTACAGTGCGTTACTACGTATGGTGTGACTCAGCCTACATCTAGTCAAATATGTCTCGCGTACGATATGTTTTAATCGTTTTGAGCCATATATGAATATTCTATATATAGAAAATCGGAGCAATGTGACGAGTGGGCGGTGATGCTTGTTACGTGCAATCAGATGACTTGATTGGAGATCTCAAAAGTATATTCCTAAAGCCAAACTTTAGGAATATACTTTTGAGATGTAGCTTAAATAAATCTGTCATTAATGAAAAGCTTAACACCCTCTCTAATCTTGATCTTTGTGAATATCAATGTTAACTGTGACTTTAAGAAATATTATATTTTTCTAAGTAACTTAGTAAGAAGTAAAGTGTTTTATTTTTCACTGAAGTTTATCCTCAGCTGAGTCTTTTAGTAATAATAATAATTTTGGCTGTCTATTTATGCATGTATGCAATGTGTCAATAGATTCGTAATAGTGGCGCGGCTGACATAGACTATATAAATTTTATCAAAAGTTTTTACGTGGACGGATTGAACCTGACCTTACATCTTTTATACATATGTAAAAAAGGTTGTTGCCAAAAACTAGTTCAATGTGGCCACTTTTAATAAAGTATGTAACTCACTGTACAAACTTACACCAAGGTAAGTTTACCGGAGCCATTTAAATGTCCATATAAGAAAGCCATAGAAGGAAACAGTGGGCTTCATCGAGTGGGTTTGAACCCACTACCCTGATTCTGTGGGTAGGTGTAAACAAATTACATAACGAGACGTTGCGACAACTAACGCAGGTTGTTGAGTAGTACATGTTGCAAGATATTTATTGTAAAACTGGTTATATTATACTTGAAGGAAACTACGATAAAATATCTAAGTTAAATGTAAATTAAAGTCGTATCAACTCATAGATATTTGTATATCATAACGGTGGAAAATACACATACATAAGTTTATACATTAAGAAAGTCTAGAACATATACATTTTGTTCTAGTTAATTTTATACAGTAATGGACAGAAAAGATAAAAGGATCAGTCACTTAAATGAAATTTAATTCTGAAACTCATTATTATATTTATATTATTAATGATCAGATTCAGTGTGAACTGATTTAGTGTAGCAGATTGCGTTTATGTTGTTTATCGCGTTTAAAATTATTCATGCCCTTCCTCAAGTATCTATATGTCAAATTTCATTGATATTAACTATTTTTTAGTTTTAAAAGCGTAACAAACAGAGTTACTTTCGATTCATGATATTACTATAAATGGATTGTAGTGGAATCAACGTATTCAAACACATGTTTTTCAACTTAATCACTACATATTATAAAACAATAACTCTGCCGCGTCTGTCTGTCTATTCGCAATAAACTTAAAAACTACTGTACCGATTTTCATGCTGTTTTCAGCAATGGGTAGATTGATTTTCGAGGAACGTTTTGGTATATAATTTGTTAAGTTATAAAAGTTTTTGAAATATCTATATTTACCCGTGCAAAGCCGCCTCTAGTAATTTTTACATTAATGAATGTTGAACATTGAGACGTGTAACATGCAAGTAACTTCTTAGTAGTAAGAAAGGTAAGTATCCTATTTTATGTACTGTGCTGTCGTTCGTCAGTTTTCTAAATGACCAATTACTTATATCTGTTTTCTAGCAGGTGCTATCGACGTTTGCTTATCCGCGGCACACTTCTAACTCTTACTTTTAAACGGAAAGGGCAGACTTGTGTCATTATCGAATATCCTCTAACTGATCGGATTTAATTTGTTCTTATGTTATGCGTTATCGTGACGGGAAACCGTCGACAGGAAGCGAGTAAAAATGTTATGTCGGCCGAGTAATGGCAAGCCAACACGGATAGACTTTTTACTTCGCTCCGGCAGGGCTGCCTCTTGAGTGGGCCCAAGATTATAACTGTACTCGCATTAGCCTTTTTTTATACAATTGTACTCTTTGGACTCAATGTCATATTAAAGATACGTTCACAAAATGTGTGGATACAAAGTGTTTCTTATAGAATTAACTATCGGAACTAATTATTTAATAGTGATATTAAGAACAAACTCGTTCTAAGACATTTGGAGCTCTAACCGTAACCGAAATTATCGGATATTCGAAATACAAATGTTAATCTAATCTTTGAATGTTTTAGTATTTAAGAGAATAAATCATTTGTTCTCTTTGTATTTTTAAGATAACTTAGAGAAATGAAGGAAATGTTGTTAATTAAATTCGTAACTGTATTTAAAACCAGGCAAAATTGCTCACATGTCCGTGCCCGTATCCTGGATTAGTAAAATTAATGTTTCAGAATTTGAAAAAGCTTACATTTCAAACTATATTTTCAACATATAAAGCATGATAAGATGTTGACTACGTATATCTTGTATATTTAAAACTTTATAAATTATCCGTTGTCGTTTTAAAAAATAATAATAGGTATTTTATTATTATTATTCTCTTTATTTGATAATATTTACATATAAATTACATTTTTAAATATAAATATAAAAAGTACATTTAAAAATATAAAAAATAGTAGACCACCGACTTCGGGTACAGGGACCAAGAAACCGGTGGTTAGGGCTCCAAAGACAGGAACCTCCTCACTATACGTGCCGTGTTAAGAAGGACTGCCCTCTGCATCAGACCCTTGATCCAGCCACGTGAGCCTCTTAAGGTGTTGATCGAGGCTCTTGGCTATCAAACCATGAGCAGAAACAACTATCGGAACAATGATCGCCGAATCCACATTCCACATATCGACAATCTCGTGAGATAAATCCAAATATTTGATTTGTTTCTCTTTTTCAACTTTCACGAAATTTTCGTCATGAGGAACAGCGATATTGACAATCATTGCGCGGCGCTCTAATCGATCTATCACCACAATATCAGGCTTATTGGCAACAATAGTCCTGTCGGTGATAATAGATCGATCCCAATATAATGTAGCAAGACCATTCTCGAGAACTGGGTCGGGCTCATACCTGTAGTATGGCACCTCCAAATTCACAAGTTTGTATTTAAGGGCAAGTTGTTGATGTACGATCCTGGCTACTTGGTCGTGTCTGTGCAAATATTCACCGTTAGCAAGACGAGAACAACCAGAGATGCCTGATAGATTCCCCGGGACGGTGACATGCCCGACATATGTCAACCGTACCATCCTTCAGGATATATTTTCGATAGTTATTCGTCATGATAACTTCGTCCATAATTGCACAAACAAAACCTTCGGTTTCTCCAAAGAGATCACCATACCGTAGCCAGGAAGTCGATGCTTTAAAGTCTATATAAAACCGACCATGAAGCTCTTTGCCCTTCCATACCTCCTTGCGATCAACAGTACTAAGTACTACAGGTTTGCGGTTTATTATTATTATTATTTCTTAGATAACAGACATCTAAAGCTGATATAGTTTTACATTGTGACGATAGTAATTGGTTATATCTACTTATAACCGTATGCCATTATACTTTATCATTTAAACACTTGCCCTGTCTATTGTAGTGCCTTCTACAATCTCCTGATATAGCTTTACTAAGATGAGCAGCTGTATACATAGTGATGTAAAATATATAATCAATGATCCAATTCAACTATATCTCAGTTCTTCATTTTACGTATATAAATCCATTTATGCTTTAAAGAGTCTGGTGAGGTGCTATAAGTTTTTACTTATCTGGCATAAAATTATATATATTGTGCCACTTTACATTATAGCTTTTGTGTATTCGTGGTAAATAGTCACCTTCCTCGAGAACCAAAGTATCTCAATGGCAAGTTTAATTGAAATTAGTGCAGCTGTTTAACCGTGAAAGCGTTACGGACAGTCAGACTTACTTTAGAATTTATTATATTAGTATGGATGTCATCCAGCCTTTGAAGATACATAAAGTTTTTAAACTTCTTTTCAGATAAGTCCAACAACTCATAGTAATGAACATGAAATCATGTTTTGAAAGGTTGTTAAATATTAATAAATATACGTATGTAGGTAATATGAGTAACTTTGATTCGTGTATGAATTCTCTGTCCTAAGTGTTATGGGTTTTATCTCCACATGAGACAACACTTTGTATAATCCACAAACAGTTTTTCTGAGTCTGGGTGTTCTTTGTTTAGATTTTATGTATGTATGCAAAGTCCCCACGACACATTCCTTGGCGGAGTGGTCTTTTTAAAAGACAAAAGATAGGATACGAGTAAAAGAATTGAATAGCAATCTAATCGAGTAATCGTTGCTGATGTCTTGATGGGAGCCCTGTACACCTTGGGGACAAATTACGCTTCACCGATTTTAGTTTCCAATTTGATGGAATCTACCACGTTTTTAAAGAATCACAGCGATACCGGCTGTTTTTCTACGTAATTACATAACAGAACAATAAGTGTTGAATAACAACCTCAATTAACAAAAAAAATTTGTCGGTAGTTTAGAAATTATGACAAACTTATCGTGGATGAGACGTTAGTTCCAAGTGTGGTCTAGATAGTCTGCACCTGGAACTAACGTAGATACATGTACATTTGCTATCGCAGACTTGTTAAAAATAGCAATAATGTTAATCAGACATTCGTTGTTAATTAACTTCTTTTCCTAGGGTCCTAAGTGGCTTTCAAATCTTATACTGTTTCTATTCATCAGGTTAAGTTTCACTGTGGGTTGGGTTTATATATTTTGAAAAGGGGACTAAAGAAAAACGAAATCTATAAATATAACGACAACAAAATATTATTAGCGTACTTTATTAGTCCGTGACTGAGTCAGCAATGAAATAAAATCATTGAAAATGTCATGTTAATTTTCGAAAAAAGAATGGGACAGCTTGGCCTTGGCTTTTATATTTCTCTGGAATCCCCACGCTTTTAGGTAACGTTAAAGAGCAACACTATTTTGTAAGTTGCAATAGTTTTAGTCATAAGATTGATAATTGATTCATTGTTTTGCAGTAATTTAAATTATTTGTAAACACAGTATATCGGTCATTTGACAATGGTTACCAAAACGATATTTTTCAACGACAATCTGATGAAACCAGTGTTGTACCGATATGAAATTTTATCCACACATAAATGAGGAAAGTTTATCAACTTGTTAATACAGATTATATAATGACCTTCTATAACATCATAAACTAACCAAGCTTAGTTTGTTTTTATTATCACGTGATTGAGTTTCGAAATAAAAGTTGAGATTGTTTGTATAGTTTGGTTGAAGCTAGGAGACGCATGATCGTTTGAATACTTACTGTCATCGTTACGTTTTATAAGCTCCCTGGCTCACAGTGGTCTTATAAATCCTAATAACGGCGTAAATTGCCCGAAAACGATATTATATTTTTATGTTAAGAATGGTTTCTGCATTTCTCATGGCTTGTTTCGTGTCAAATATGTAATAGTAGATTAATATGTAGATTCTGTCAAGTTTAATTTCAGACGACTGTGTGTGAGATCTATATTTATATAGAATATATTATTAAAGCTTCCCTAAAGTCTTGCAATTGTAAATAATAAGAAATTAGATATAAACGTCCAATCAATGGAATGTTGTAAGAAAACAAAATGATATTATTATTGAAATTTAACATCATAATTATCCACCTTCGTACTACGAATTGCAATCGACGTCCACGAAGTACCGACAGCATAACAGATTCTGTTACATCCTTAAATTTAAAGTATGGCACATTATTTTGTTTTATTTTTTTAGTGTCAAATAAAGCTAAAACCATTAATCTGACTACAACCACCTTAATTCTTTAACCAAACTGCTAAAAAAGGAGGCTGAAATTGGCCTTGTTCTTGATACATAAATTATGCCCAATAAAATTGCAAACTTAGCACCTCTCAAAACGTAAATCAAGCTAAAGTCATAATAATGCAATGAAACCTAACTACTTCCTCGGGAAATAGTCTATGTCGAATAAAACGGAAATAATATTTTATTATAAAGCTAAATAAGGAACAAACACTATTTTGTTTCCAGTATCAAACTACATATATAAACAGATGTTGAGCTTTTTAAATTGAAAACAGATGGTGCTTCCGTTTCAGGTACTTGTGGCCTGGATTAATTAACATAACAGACAAATACTGCCAAGGTTAAAAGTTCTTGTAAATAGATCACCTACTCCGTTCACTATCATATCTTAATTACCCGTACACTTTGGTTGTTAGAAAATATTTTTTTTAAATGTGTACCATGTAAATATTATTCATAGTTTACACACATTACACCTTATATATATATTTATATATTAAAGACAAAAGCTTAATCTTGAACTACACACATTAGTTACACTATTTTACCCTTTATTTAAAAATTGCATGTATGTATTATACTTTCTATGAATTAGCATATTCAACTTATACATTAATTCAAGCTTATTTTGCTGATCATACACCAACCCTGTACACAACACTTCTGAGTAATATTGACTTCATTCGTCACGGCAATTGTTCTGCTAACGCTACCACAATCGTGGGAAAATAGTAAATCACGCGTGTACAAGTAGGAGGTACGGTACGACACGTCTGCATCGCGGCTGGCATACGCATACCGTCCGCATATTAATGTTACTTAGAGACAGCCATTTAAATATCCGTGTTACCGATCCGGGTGACATTGTCTTAGAATAGAAAGATTATGGCAAGCAAGACACTTGATGCTAAGTGACTACAGCCATTCATGTTCAGCTCTACCTTCAGTGCATTATCATTTGAGTGCCTCATCTCCTTGGCGGAATCTGATGGCGGAGGGTTGTGCCTGGTGAAATGCAATGAAGAAATTGCATAACAGCGTTTCTGTGAGACAGTGGTGTGTGATATGAAAAGCATTAATCATCATCAGCCTCTGCTGGACATAGTCTTTTCCTATTTTTTGTGAGCGAAAAAAAATTCAACTTATGTCTTAAATATATTTTTAAAAATCATCTTCCAGCCTGATAAGCTCCTTTGTCTTTCCTAACTAGGAACCTTTTTTTTACGTGGGGATAGCTTTTCGCACCATACCCTTCTTGGGGAAAACGAAGGGTGTGTGGTACTCCCGGTCAATAGGTCTACCCACTAAACTACGTGGTGGCCTACCTCGGCAGTCGGGAGGTACACCAGGAACGCATCAGCGGCTTCTGGTGTGTCCCCTGCCATATTCCAACACCGGGGTACATCCCGGGGTTACTGGACTTTCCTAACTAGAAACCTTAGAAACTATAAAAAAAACGCTGTAATTAGGGCATCAAACTGGCAGCAAATATGTCTTTACGGTTAATGATCATATAATTATACTCTTTCTCTTCATCCATATAATTTAATAAAAACATCTGTACTTTGCTTAAGCTACGTATCTGACGGTGAGGGGTTGACGGTATTTATTTAGCTGCGATGGCTCGTTTGCAGTAGGTCGTTTGCCATTTATATTGTAAAACGAAACTAATATCGAACTATAAATAAATTTGACGAAACACCAAACTCATAAATAACGACTAACAGGTATAATATAGAGATTTATATCTGTTATTAGTGTAATAGTCGTTATATTTTAGTATTTTTAAAACCATTTATACTATAAATAGCCATCAAGTAATAATTCGATTATTTTAATTTGGAGTCTGATTGAGGCAAAAACTAGTGGACGGTTATTAGTGAAACTTGTATGGTGTTGAGTTAACCATAAAATAAAAGATTAAACAATAAATATTTATGCAACTTATGAATGTTAAACTTTTAAAGTTGTTGATGAATTAAGGATTGTTTTATGTTACGCATCACAATCGAATATTTTATTTTTATGATAAGGCGCAATAATTCTGCATCATTGGTCCTTAATATAAAATTAAAATATTTCACTAGGCCGCCATAGTGTGGGTCACTGTACTGCATTATCTGCATTCCCAACAGTCGGTCCCAGTTGTTATCTTAGGAAAACGCTCGTGAAGCTTAATTGGAGGCTGTGAGGGCGGCCTAAAAACATCTAACAGCCAACCTACGTAAGGTTGGCTGTTAGATGTTTTTAGCCACAACGTTTTCTTTTCAGTCCCACTCGGCAAACGTGATCCGGATGGTCGAGAGGAAACCCGAGCTCAACAGTGGGACATTATTGGCTATTGATGATGGAGACGATTGCTCTTCTATTATATGATATTCTACTCACGCTTATCATAAGGCAGAGTAGTTACTTAGACAGGCTAAAATATAAAAAAAACGTTTCAGGTTTCATTGGCTAATTTTTAATTTAAACGTAAAACTAACATTAATTACAATAAAAACGTAAGTTGCATCATCTCACAAAGTCCACTTTTATGTAATCGTACGCCTGAGTGGAATTTATTGTAAAAATACCGTAGATATCTCAAGTCCCGTTCACCACCGACCTAAAATGGACAATCCATGGATAAATAATTAATATCTCATCTCCAGTAGTTCCGTAAGGTTTTTCCTCCCCATATATGCCATCATGAACGTGAGCATCTGTCAGACGGATGTCCTGCCCGTTACACACGGACAGGGATATAGGGCACAACGGTCCAAGCCAGAGTCTACCTAATTACGTTTACTTACCTCTTATTATACTTATTAACAAGATATACGTTAAAGATTAAATTTCGTTAACGCAAAGCTAGGTAGATCTCTTATGATACGTTTTATTTGAGGTCTTGGTTGCCTTATAATAAGCTCAGGGTATCACAACTCCAAGTACGGTGAAACAATACTTTTAAGAATAGACTTTTGTTAAAAGCGCGAATGAAACACAACACGTCACTATTTTAGACACGGTGAATAATGAAAGTGAAGACAGGATTATAATTTTAGCCCCGAATAGGTCATCGTTTTTCTCTACAACGATGTAGTTTCTGATTACGGGGTGCAATTGAGTCCAAATGGATTCATCATTCATCATGAATTTAGAATACGTATTTTTTTCAATACCTTCTTCTGAGCAGTGTTATTTCTGATTTTATATTAACCAATTTTCTCAAACAATTTCTTGAACCTTTACTGGTTCAGTGTCTTAGTGTCACTTTTTACTGCAGTAATCAATTTGAACAATAATCTAATACTAGTTGCTCATAATAAACTCCGAAACTATCAAACCGATTTTAATGTTTTTTGCATATGTGTTTTGTTGACGTGTCTAAGATAGGATAGTTAACATCGGGCTTAAATCAACAGGATCAGAGCGTGGCTAGAGCTAGAGAGAGCTAGAGCTATAAGATTTCTTTTTTCAGACCTCTGTAGGTAAATTTAACTTAAACGATGCTTTTACAAATATATATCCTTATCATATTAAATGTTATCGTACCAAAGATAATTTTAATTTAGTAATACATATGTTGTGTATATGAAATTTACGTAACGAACTTGTCATAGAAACATAAAACTTGTTATAAAAA
Source organism: Phragmatobia fuliginosa (assembly GCA_932526445.1). Lineage (NCBI taxonomy): Eukaryota > Metazoa > Arthropoda > Insecta > Lepidoptera > Erebidae > Phragmatobia > Phragmatobia fuliginosa. Next base: position 73,543,904 of record OW052057.1, read on the forward strand.
ACCAGCTGATGAATGATTATGCGGAGAATGCTCAAATTACATCGTAAGTCCCCCCGCAGGAAGTGATGTGATTCTATTCTGACCGGAAATCGCAAGGCCACTTCGTGTGTAAATAGGCTTAAATTGCAGTCGAGCGTGTGCATGTTACATCAGTGAGTGACTAGCATTATAAGTGGCAAGAACCAAGCGACGATACGACTTTTGCAGCTTTTGATCGAAACAAATATTCGTCGATATGAGCTTGAGTTTGTCAAATCTGACATTGAAAACTTAATCGTAGACGTTTAAATAAAAAATATTTGACTGATTTTAAAGAGCGGTATGCGTTGTACTTTTTTTTACGGAACTAGGTGTGGTAAAAAAATAGATTGTTACTAGTAAATGACTGCACGTATGGCCTAGTGCTTTAAGCGATCACCACGCCTTTCTAGTGCACTAACTATTGTATAAATGTTATATGGGACAACACTTGGTGCGATCCACAAATTGTTGTTCTGAGTCTGTGTGTTCTTTGTGTCTATTTCATGTATGTTTATAAAATACACAGGATGTATATTCCTAATGCGAGAGGTGTATTTCTAAAAAGAAAGAAGGAAAGAATTGTTAGCTATTATTGACTTATTACTGATTCTAAAAAACAACATTAACCTGAAACGAATAATAATAATAATAATAATAATTTTATTTTCAAGCAAGAACTTAGTACTAGATTACAATTACAATAAAACTTAGCAATATTTTACATAGCAATTAACATTATCATCTGCAATCAAACTAGGCAAAGCCTGTATTTCGATTGTCAGCGTTTTTATTTTAGATAGTTATAACTCATGAAATTTTCGTAATCCAATACCTACCTGAAATTAAATACAAGTTTTTTTTAATTTTGTAATTATTTAATTTTTTCTGTGAAAGTGTGAAAATGTGAAAAGTCCTCTTTTTTGAGTAATGTAAGTGATGAAATGATGTAAGTGTTATGAGGCTAATGTCGTGGTGCATTAAGAGGGTGAGAGATCTTGTAAGTTTAATAGTGTGAATGTGTAGGGGTGTGTGATATGATGTACTCGTATGTGATCTGTGTGGCTGTGTATAAACTGTTGTTATTTATGAATAACACTTTCATTACTGTGCTACAACTAATAGCCTTTCTGTTTCTTCGTATTCAAGTTTTTGTAAGTACTGACTCACTTTCACCTTACACTGTTTTTTCGTGAGAGGGTAAATGTTTATTTTTATATTTATTTTATTATATAAATATGGCCCAAGAAATCCAATAAACCGGCCGCTAAATTTTGTTTTCCAACTGCTCCGTTTTTCACATACTGTATTTTTCCGACGTTTCTCAGTTAACTTAGGATCGTAGAATAGAGAAGTATGTTGTATAAGGATGATGCTCCGTATGAACAATTGCCTAACTGTCAAGACTTCGCACATGTGGTAAAGAGTCGTGGTGGGAAAATAAATAGGTTTGAAATTACTTACCTTTAGAATAGCTCGCTGTACGACCTCAATGGGCTTCATAATGGTTTTACATGTGCCTCCCCAAGATGATATACAATAAGTAAGTAGTGACTGACACAGAGCATAGTATACCAATTTCAGAAGCCCGGGCTCAGCAACATGCCTTAAGGTTTTGAAAACATAAATGAGTTTGCGTACTCTAGCACATAGTAGCTTAATATGTTCCCTGAAGTTGAGGGCACTATCGATAGTGACACCTAAGTATCTAATAGAATGTACGCGTTCCAATGGTAAGCATTTACAGGGAACATTAGGTAAACACTCATGTGATATAATTTTGTGGCTGTTGCTAAGCCCAGATACCTGCCTAATGCCGAAACACATGTACTTGGTCTTTTCGACGTTCAGTGTAAGAATATTTCTTTGAAACCATTCGCTAGCAACATTGAGACCTCGCTGGGCAGCTTCGAAAACTCTGTCCCATGTATCAGCCGCAAATACTAAGGCAGTATCATCGGCGAAGGATATAATTTCACCATGTGTAAGTTCAACATTGGTGAGCTCGTTGATGTATACGAGAAACAGAGTAGGTCCAAGGATACTACCCTGTGGGACGCCGTGTGTCACAGGAAGAAATGAGCTTTTATGTTCGTCTATTCTCACGCATTGAACTCGCCCAGACAGATAACTTTTAAAAAGTTCCAATTGAGTGCCTCTAATTCCTAGTGCCTCTAGCTTATCCAATAAGATGGAGACAGAAACCGTATCAAATGCCTTGGCTAGATCTAAAAACATACAAAGACATTTTTGTCCTTTATCCAAATTTTCACTAATAAAACTTGTTAGTTTATTTACAGCTTGTTCAGCTGACCTTCCATGCCTAAAACCGTACTGATTTGTAGAAAGCAGATCGTGTTTTTCAAGATAATTGATTAATCGGGAATTTATTATCTTTTCTAAAATTTTTGAGAGTGCTGGTAGGATGGATATTGGTCTGTAGTTGTTGATACGTTTTCTGTCCCCGCTCTTAAAAATTGGACATACCTCTGATGTTTTTAAAGAGTCGGGAAATATGCCAGACTTTAGACTGTCATTTAATATTTTTGTTAGAGGTGGAACAAGACTCCTTTTGTGTTCTTTGATAAATTTACAGCTAATTTTATCATATCCCACTGCACAATCAGTTTTCAGCCCCATTATTGTTTTTTCCACCTCTTCTTCGTCGGTGTCAAGTAATACAAATGAATGCATATTTTTATTTTTATGTGTATGTCTATGTAAAGTGGTGTTTGATGTATATGTATATTTTTTATTAATTTTATCCGCCAGTGAGCTGCCTACGTTTATAAAATATTTGTTTACTTCATTAAGCGATTCATCAACAGAAGTCGAAAATGTTAGGAGTTCTTTAGGATGTTGTGTTACTTTTGTTGTGTTGGTTATCGTTTTAATTACCTTCCATAGTCTTTTTTTATCGTTTTTTGCAGTTTGAATTTGTTCTTCTTCGTATGCTCTCTTTACTTTTCGTAACAGGTTGTTACAAAAGTTTCTATAGCGCTTGTAAGTAATTTTAAGGATCTCGTTTTCCGGAGTCAAACTAGATTTTTTATGCAGTTTGTCCCTATTTTGCATACATCTTAACAATCCTGGGGTTATCCAAGGTTTTATAACTTTTTTACGTCTTGATAGAGGTATTGTTAGTGTATTATGCTCGATAGCAGTTTGAAGGCATTGCGTGAGATATTTCATGTTAGTATTTGGATTACCTGACTGATAAATCGGATCGAAGTTAATCTTCATTACATCCTCACCTAAACCTTGTTTATTAATTTTGGTCATCGTGGTGATGGTATATCCACGTGGCTTTGATAGATTAATACAAGATAAAACTGGGTGGTGGTCTGTTATTGTTACATGTGGGACTATTGTAGTGGATGTGGTTTTTGATTTTATTAGTGCGTGGTCAAGGCAAGTCCCGCTGTCACTACGAGTTATTAACTGATGTGCTGGTAAAAGACCATGAGTTGCAGCCAATGTTAAATAATTTTCACCGTTAGTATCTATTTTATTAGCGTTTATTGCTATATTTATATCACCCATGACAATGGTGTGTTCAAATGATGACACCGTCTGTAGAATTTTATCTAGAGAAGAAAGGAATGGATCTATTTTTGCGAAAGATGGTGATCTGTACAGTGCAATTATGGCAGCGCTATTGTCAACGGTTGCCACTAGACAGTTACAGTCATGGAAGTCAGTTGGTTCTATCACATTTACGTCGAGATCTTCTTTGTAGTATATAACTACACCATCATTTTGTTTAGAATTTTTCTTTGTTGCTGTGTGACGATAACCGGCTAAGTTAGGTATGGCAGATGTACAGGATAGCCAACATTCCGTCAGTATAATTATGTCACATTCCAATTTCATGCTATGCAGCATAACTTCGAAACTTAAAATATTGCGGTTTATACTGCGTATATTCTGTGTCAATATGAGTAGGCGTTTAGATGAGAAGCTAGTAATAATCTCCTCGCATTTCTCCAAATCTGCTGTTTGAGAGTGGGATACGGATAACTTATCCAGGTCATCAGTTATATTGATTATGTCACCAAATGTTTCTGAAATGTGTATTTTTTTAAATAATTGTATTCATTATTTAAACGATTTGTATGGAAAGTAATTTTAACTTTAGGATGTAATAATTTACTGACGTGTACTTTAGTAATTTTGAAATATAGTGTGTATTTGTTTGTGAGGTTTAGTTGTTTTATTAGTTTAGTGTAAGTTGATAACGTAGTGTTGATTATATTTATCTTTGGATGTGTGTTGTATAGTAAGTCACTGCACCTTATATAGAGAGCTAGTGCTAGTGAGCTAGTGTTATAACAAGAAATAATCTCAAACATAAAAGTAACATGCATATAAAATAATAGCAAAACTTGACACATAGTATTTGCTAAAATTAAAAATAGTCACATCGGTTTTACATTTTTCCTCAATTTATCCAGATCCAAGTCATTATTTATTCGTATATGAGGAGAACCTTCTTTTTTTTTGAGATACACCACATCGTTTGACGTCCAGCAAAAGTCGTAGTCATGACTCTTTCGTAATTGCCTCGCTAAGTAATATAGTCTTTGGGACTTTTGGGTGAGAGTCTCTGAGACATATATTGGCTTAGGCTTATAGCCCTGATTCAAATTGGTTGTGCCCAGTTTACCACCTTTTGGTTTCGACTTGTTGAAGATCTCATCATCTCAGAATCATGATAGTAAAGTGAAATTATCGTTTTGATGCTAACTTTATGACTTAATTCACTACAACTTTCTCGGATCCGGTCAATGTCGAATTGACACGATTGGATTTGGTCGATCTATGCAGAACTCTAAACCATGAAAAACAATGGCTTTTCGGCAATCTTTCCACATAATTATTGCACCATTCCAATGCACTGTATCTCAAGCAGAGTATCAACTTACTCTGCAGTTTCGCAACTATCACCTGTCTTCCACATTCGTCGTATTTCGTCAGATCTTGTCGGTACCTACGATTTTTTTTTGCTATTTGAACAAGTCATACACAGTAATAACACTACCAGAAAACTGTTAATTGCATTCGTAGAGGAGAATTGCTTTGGTTAAGTAAACCTATTTTATCCCACAAACAATGATACGTTTAACAAAAAATTTATGTTGTCGAAATCTTTTATGAAACGGAGGACAACGTCAAAATGAATGAAAACTTGAAACAAACCCATCTAGCCAGCGTTTCATTGTAGGCCAAAACGTCTTTACTCAGGAGAGGCTAATAGCCAACTGTGAACGTTTAAAGGTTGTTTGTGTGTTGTGTTGAAATATGACATATGTACTTAGCATTAAACAATACAAAAAACTGATCTTTCAAAACTGTTGTCCAAGCCTATATCAACACGAGGGAACTATGCAGATTATAGACCAGTTATCGAATTCGTTACAACCTGGTCATCAGCTGCCTTGTACGTAACACAACTTAATTGCAAGAACACTTGAACATTCCACAAAAATGCCTTCACAAATCTATGTAGTCTGAACATAATAAACCCTAACATCGATTTACCACGTAAAATTCGCCATTATCTCAATCAACAGCGCATAACTCAAAGATATGACTTTCTCAGTGGATCTACGTCGGACCATTCATAAAGAATAATTACTATTTACTGAATGAAAACCACAGGAAATGGGCTCCTCTGGGCCGAGTCGAATTGCAACCACACTTGGTTACGTCACCCGTCTCCATTGCCTACCATTGAGCGGCTGTTTATTGTAATGGACCAGCAATACGTGTTCGTTCGATATAAAAATAAAAAGTCGGAAAAGATATGTAAACATTTTACAGGAAGCATGTGGATGTTTGGGGATATGTAGAGTGATATTTTGAGGGTCACTGGCTCTTGATAATTACTTTTGAGTACAGCACAAATTATTTGTGATTTGAAACTATCGCCTTAAAATGTTGCATATTTTGAAATGCAACATGCCGTTTTAGTTCATTGTGTCTAAACATTTCAAGATATTACAAAACAGTTAACCATCAAGATCTGAGTTTTTAAACTCTATCCAATCTTCAGCACTAAAAAGCTAATTGATAGACTTACAAATATTTTTTTCGTAAACATAAGTCAAGGTTGGCTTGTGCAGCGTTAACTAGCACTTTTTTTAGGATTTGCAAAAAATTAAAAAAAAAAAAATTATTTCACAGATATTTAGCGAATCTTGTAACTCTTTAAAAAGAGAACCAATGCATTGTTAAATCAGACAACTTTGATAAAGTCCTATTTAGAAAAGAGACACTGAATTTATGCTCAAGAATACGAAGTCTATTGGCACTTCATGTCTTTAAATATGCTAAGCTTTATCAATTCATCACCTATGAATGTATAACAAAATTTACAACACGTAGGCTTATTTTATAAAAAGGACCGTTTGGTAGGCCAAACGGTCCTTTCTATAAAATAAGCCTATGTTGTTAGCTGTTATGCTTATAATACAATAATGAGGAGCACACTACCAGAACACAGTAATAGTTTGCGAATGGGTTTACCACACTTTGCAAATCTTAGCATAATTTTGAAATCTGATAAATGAAATAACATTTAATTCGCCCTTGAATTTTTTACATAGTTACTGCCACAAATTCCAAATTTTTATGTCAATCATTGTGACATTAGCCTAACATTCCTTTCCAATGTACCTACTCACATGCAATCTCAAAACTTTTTACGTCGTAGCTTGACCGCGTAGAAATTCCGATGCGACTGTTCCGCCAATTATTTTAGTGTATGTTTCCCGTTACCAGAATGTTATTATTTTTTCGTTAACATTCTTAGCGAGGTCCGGGCTCAAATGTCTGTGTCTACAAAGAGCTCCCTTATTTATTGGACAAATACGACCGTAGTTCTCTCTAGGTGTCTTGCGGACGTGACCAATTGAACCGGATGCACGCCCATGGCCGGAAGTCCCCCTTTCATCTTAAAATGGCCCCGTCGAATCTGTAAGAAGCAAGGAATTTTTCTAGGCCGCTGACCACTGAATATTTGTCAAACGACCCCGGCAATATCACGAGGCGAACTTTTTTTGGACTGTTACAACTTTTTAGGCTTCCTGCAGAGTTGCGGTTTTTTGTCGGTTGGTACATTCTCAGTGATGCGTTAAAGACTATTCTTTAAACAAGTTCCCTAATTACTACTTGTTTACATGTTTAGGTTTATATAGCATTTCTTCTTAGAGTGTATAGCAGTCAATTGAGTAATTTTAGGAGAATCGAACTTAAAATGGTTTCAATAAACTGCACATGGATAGATTATACAACTATTCCCTGTGATCCTTGATAAATTCATAGGAGTTTAAATCTGTTTATTTATGTTATGGTTGACTTACAGCTAACATTATAGGATTTCTGATTACAAATCCTATAAAGGTATAAAGTTCTCACTTGTAGTGTTTTCTTACAGGACATTGTATTCAGCTAATTTTCAAAGAATTTAAGGCTTAGACGTCCTCGTTACTTTGATACACTTATTAAAAACGTTACGTTACTTTCATACACTTATTAAAAACGTTACTTTACTTTGATACAGTTATTATAGCATAGATATATACTATGCTGTTTACAACGCTCATCAAAATCCAACGCCCACTTTTTCTGTACTATAAAACGACACACATCTTAAGAAGCTGAATTCTACTTGGAGCCTATGAGCCAACGGTATTTGTTTTTAGTACTGAATTGACCAAAAACTAATCTTGTTCTTAATGTTTTTCAGGCAAACTATACGCAGCCCTAGGTCGCCGTGGAGGTCGGATCGTTGCCAGCGATATGCAGACCGGTTCAGCATCATTCCGAGTGCATGCTTTAATGCCAGTCGCTGAGAGCTTCAAATTCGCGCTGGAATTGAGAACGCACACCTCTGGTCTGGCCGCACCGCAAATGTTGTTCAGTCACTGGGAGGTTAGTGCATTTGTAAACAGGTTTCGTAACTTAACTATGACTTTATTGTACAAAGGTATTTTTTATTATTTTGAATAGATAATGCAAGATTTATATCTTAATGAAAGGATGGATAGTCCGTATGGTGACGCATTAAGAATACCTAATGTCACCACCCCCATTCATCTGATTCATCCTGTAGGTAACAGCCGGTTAAGGGAGCAAAATACGTTTAAAATTCCAAAGAGCAGGAAAACTTGACACAACTGTACAAGGATAGCAACCTGGTTGCAAGGTGTAGTAGGCCAAAACCTCTTTTCTAAGTGTCCAGGACTGCTAAAGGCTATTGATATAATGTGGATCGATGGATGGATACCTTTGGATGTAGGTACATATATCTTGCGTTATCTTAGAAGATTAGTAAAAGAGAGAGTTTTATTCTACGAAATGTAGTGTTCAGTTATAAAAAGAATAAAATGCAAGTTATTACTCGTAATGACATAAGTATTATTAGTACTTACATATTTTGACTATCTATTGTGATTTTTTACCCGACTACGGCACTGCCAAAGGATGATTTTGATGATATTGGATTTTTCAGGCTCTGTATGTATGTTCGTCTGTTCCCTCATAGCTCATCAACTACTCATTAGAACTGGACGAATGAGGTACCGTTAGAAGCGTCTTGATCGTCCTCTGGTTATATAGGCTATATCTCTCTAGCTGTTATAAAACACAGTGTTAAAAAATAACTTAGATAAATATGCCGTGTTTGATATCATTGCAAAGTGCGTTATCTGTACTTTTCAAATATATATACATTATTAGCATTTGCTCGTGTTTATTACAGTCGGATTGGTTTGTTAAATAAAATGTACTTTCCAAATAAATTAATATTATTACGGCACTAAAACATTTCAAATAAAATAAAGTAAAAACTAAAACCCAACTGGCTTTATGTCAGTTGGGTTTTACATTACTGAAAAAGTATAAAACAAGATTTAAACAACATAGTACCTACTCGTACACATATAAGCGTACAAAGATACACATATTAAAGTCGTAGTCACGCTGTTTTAAAGTGTTATGGTACGTTTCTATGTAGTTGCAGTTGTGTGGTTTTAGAGCACGATAGACATTATTGACAGATGTTCCTTTTGAGGCGGTGTTGAAATGTGTAACATGTCTAAACCTAAACAAACATAGAATATGCACTACCTACTATTAGTTTAACAGACGTGGTTTTGAATACAAAATAAATATGATTACAAAGGAATACCTATTAGATTATTACGTACTTACCTACCTACCAATTACCAAACAAACTAGAATGTGAAATTGAATTGAATAATTCATCAAACTGTCTAATATTATATAGCCCATCATATATTATGTTATAAGTCACCTATTGTGTACCTGTTTTGATACAGTATTAAAATAAGTCGCAACTTAAATTATTTGTGGTTTTTGTTAATTATCTATTTTCATTTTTTCCAGACGATCGACATCGATCCATTTTGGAAACCGCGCACCGAGGAAGAGTACCTACATTGGGGTGAGAAGTGGGATGGCGTTAATCGTGCTAAGGCCTACATGGACTCAGTTCGAGCACGGAAGGGGCTAGCCACTGACAAACAGCTGGTACAGCACGCCGAAAAGCAAAGAACTCTTTCTAAGAACAAATAATATTTTTAAATCCACCAGAACCATTTAGTAACAATCTCACAACAAAATTTATCAGAAGAAATGAGTATTGTAACTCAAGTACCACCTGTCGAAAGAAAATAGCAATCATACTGCTAGTGGTTAGAGCACCAAATGTCCTATGCAAAGCAAAGGTTTTACTACAGTAAATGAAATTTGAAATAATTTTAGAACATACTTAGGTAAGGAACGTTAAACGTTAAAATTCATTAAGTGGCCAAATTTATACATTTTTACATTTGTATAACAAAATTTAGGTACGTATTATTATGTGCATATAAATTTTGTTAATGACTTATGGTAACAATTTACAACCAATATTATTTGAATTGATATTATGAGCCAGATTCGCTAGTCACAGTTACAGACCCTGATAAACTATTTTGGATTTAACCGTCAGTTAACTGGTTTCAATTACACAAGTCTCGGATAAAGACAAATCCGTGAGATAACTTATCACGGATTTGTCTATCATAAATTGTCTATGGAACAAATCTTAAAGTTTATCAAAAGGTGTTGAAACTGGCTCTAATAATTTTGAATGCATTTATAGAAGAGTTCCACAAAGAAAACATTATCCTATTGCAGTGTTATTTATTAGAAAATTAATTTCTCGGACTTAGAGTAAAGTTTTTGTTGTTTGTTTAGATAAATGAATTTGTAAATTATGTACCTACCTAAAAACCTTTGTAGTTTAAATCTAGCTTGTTACTGTTCCTATAAAATGTTATTATTAATTTGTAGCTGCTAGTAATATAGACTATCTTTTAATACTTAGCAAGCTTAGCTTATTTTTTTTTCTTATACTGAATTGTAGTTACCAAGGATGTCCCATCAGAATACTCAGAAGTTCATAAGCTGAGTGTATACAACTCAGCTTGGCTGAGTGTATTCACAATGAAGAAGCCTATAAAACATATTAAATGTAGTTTTTAGCTGTTTCTCGTAATTTATCTGCATTTATGTTGCTCTTTTTCTAATAATGTACTTGCTCATAATGTTACTTAAATACTCAATTAATACTTTATAATTGAAACATCAAAATCGTGTATTTTATGATAGTACTGAACAGAAGTTTAATGTTTCCATAATTTTGTTTATTTAACATCTTTGTATGCCTTATCTAAATTCTATGAAGTGCAATTAGGCTTCCTAAATCACTTCAAGTGATACTGACTGTATTTTCTTTCTATTCAGCATAGCAATTATTATACATATATATATAGTTATATATATGGCGTATATATATAGTTAGTTATAAATTTAGTTTTTTAATTCTTTCTTAAATTTCCACGAACCCCATTAGTTTAGTGTAGCCCGGTACTTTTTTGATGCTTTTGATTTTAACACAAAACTGAAGATAATAAAGAAAATAACAAAACACGTCAAAAAGCAGTAAAACTCATCAAACAGCCACTAGAACAGACTTTTTAACTTGTTGCTATTTTGTCTAATCGTATAGTATAATTATTATGAATTAATTGAATATTTATTGAGAGGTTGTACTACAATGTATTTGATATTTTTTTCTTTTTAATAAAAATTAAGCCGCAGTTTATTTTTTCTTTTAATTTTCTAAATTAGGTTATTATTCCCTTGTAGGTCGCTAGTATTATCTACACCTAAGGTAGCAGCATCTGCATATTCAATGAACTGGTTTTAGAATATTCCTCCTTCACTACTATACTCTGCCTGATGGAAAATAAGAGTAAAATCCAAGAGTAGGGGTCACCATCCTCACTGTGAGTACAGACGATGCAGCACAGTGACCCACACTATGGCACCGTAATGAGATGCTTCTACACCATTGGACCTCCGGTCTCACACTCACCAAAGAAATACGACAGCAGCAAATGTTGTCATTTTAGGGTTGGTCTTCTATGTGATTCAATTTCGTATTACATTTAATTTTTAGGCAAAGAAACTAAAATAAATGCATTTTATCAATCAACAACCCAAACTATTCCACCGCTGAGGGGATGGGCATGGGTACATATGTCCCCACCCTGGCGGCCTGGCCGAGTGCAGATCAATTGGCGACTGGCAAGACAATGTTGTGGATACGTAAATCTTGCCGTGGGATGTTTGAAACTGCCCGAAGACCTCAAACTAAGCTTACCAAGACCGAGTTCTTAACGTGACCTCCAAGTAATGAAAACGATCATGTCATCATGCCACAAACGGTCACTCATCTAGGTACTGACCAGGCCATTGTTGCTTACCCTTGATTGTTTCCAATCCTAGGTTTCGTGTGAAAGCTTGCATTTAGAATATCCATACAAGTAAAAAACTCCTAAAGTAATTATACAACCTATAAAGTGAAACCAGCTCTAAATAATACTTTTTCATCAGGCGCTTTTCTGATGTAAATCTTTACTTATTACAAAATGAAGTAACTTTCTCTGTTTATTTCTTAGGGCTTTTAAACTACTCATCGGAAGTTAATACAGTTTTCAGCAATAGGTTAAGGTATTCAAGAGAAAGGTTTACATGTGTAATAACATGCATATTCTAGTCAGTACCTGTTTTAGGGACCGATTCTCCACACTGTCTTTACCTAGTGTACCTGTTTAGGGGCGCTGCAGCTCTGACCCTGGCTCTTCTAATGAACCTGCGCACTTACTGAAGGGCGCTAGAGTAATGAATGCACACGGGCCCTTCACGGGCTAAATACGTCCCTGATTCTAGCAGAGGAAATCTGATGATTTTAAAGATTTTGATTTCATTTTGGGGTCCGAGCGTAAGTTCAAATAAAACAACATTACATTGAGTTAACTCATGTATCTAATATTTACAAAACTCAACAAACGAATTACAACTTGAAACAAAATATACAAACGCAAAACCATACATACGTCCATTAACAATTCCTATATAGTAAACATAAACACGATAATACAAAATAATCAGTTCTATGACCCATAAACTTGCGCTATTTTAACTAAATTTTACATTGCATAGAGCGACACGGTAGGGAGAAGTCAAATGCAGTTGTTACCCTCTGTCAATGCAAAAGCCCAAATGGGCATATGCATTACATTTAAGACATAGAATGTTTTACATGTGAAAGAGTTCATAGTGACAGTAAATTTATTTTTGTATGCTAGTCTAAAATATGTATATATGAAGATTACCCGCAAAAAACCTTTTTTATATGATAAAGACGCTATCTATAGCTACTCCCCTCCGGTGTGCGTGTTCTATGCATTTATTGTTTAGAAGACAAACTACTGCCACAACTGACTGAATGGTTCTTATCACAGAAATTTAAATAAAATGCATTGATTCCTCATGGACTAATATTTTGTTATGTACCTGTACAGTGTGATGTCACATGCGATTGTGTTTGTATTTCATATCGATAAGTTCTAAAAAGATCGATAGACGTTATCGAATTATCACAGTTTTACAAACAGACGAATAAAGAAATATGGAACATTCATATTTACATTGATTGATTGTTTATTTCTAGACAATAGTGGACTACAAGTCTGTCACTGTTAAAAAACTAAAGGTGAGGCAAAATGAACCTAACTTTGTGAGACGTAAGTCGTATTTTGATTTGCGCAAGTTCTCTATCTCAAATCTATCCAACGTATTAACTTCAGCTTCCTCAACTCGCAGACCATTCGATTAAAATAACGTGCATGATTCAGGAGACATTTTGCGTTGTCAAGGCACAAATAACACTTTTGAATGCAACTTAATTCAGCGTAAATTACATTACTCACTCATAGCTCAAATAATTACATTCGTTTGGCCTCACCTAACGTGGATTGGGAGTAATTTAGATCACGTTCGATGCTTAATGTGTGAATTGCATAAAGACAAGAATCTAAACACAACTTTGTTGACATTAAATATAATAAAATCAACATTCTTTTTGTATCATCATCCCAAAATACTAAAATTATTTAAAAGTCAGATGTTTTACTTTTTAAATCGCATACACATTTCCAAATCATTCGAATGTCATCAGCAAGCTTGATTACATTTATATCTCGAATTAAAACATGATTTAAATAAATATTCGTTAAAAATAATTTAGAAAATGGCTATGCACCCAAAACATTAACTTTACGTAAAATCGTAGTATTTACAATGACAATATAATGAAACTATAATCGCTCGTTAACTAGCCTACCTACAACTAAGCTATTGTACAAACCTTACTATCACTACTTGATATTTCAATTATTCTAATGTTTTTGTCTTTGGCAATATTAATTATTCCCGATTAATGACTCATAGGAAGTGAACAGCCTTACATAACATGAAATATAAATAATGTTGTTTGTGTTGACAGTCTGAGCACATCCATTTGCATCTGTATATCGACTAATCGTTTGGTTAGTCGATAACACAGTTAGTCACTAGCCTCCAGTCTATATGACTAACACAGAAATTTAAGTAATCTAATACAAAATTACCAAACGAATACAACATTTGTTTAATGTTTCTAATTGAAGACCCACGGGTATCAAACCCGAAACTTAAAGCACAGCAGTCGCATACGCAACCAATGAGCCACCGAGGGAGGCAAATGTATGTTCATCATCAAAAACCTTTAACAGTCCACTGCTGGACATAGGCCTCTCCTTAGAAAGGAGGTGTTGGCCTACCATACCACGCTGGACAGACGGGTTGGTAAAGGATTTGTTTCAAGTTTCCTTCTCTTGGCAGTGATGCTAGCTGCTTATTTTGTATATATAATGTATGTTATTCATATTTAATTACTTTTATCAGCAATATTTGAGGCTGCTAGCACACGTCTAAGTTACAGAATAGTTTCACTGATTCGGTTGTTTTTTTATATATAAACCTACCAAAGTGACTCTACTCAATCTTATATAAAGAATGAGTAGAATCCATCCTCAAAGTGACACGTACAATGGCGGCTTCGTGAGATGTTTCTGCCTCATACTCCTGGCCTCTCAAATTCGGAGATTTTGTATTAGATTATTCATTATATTAGCCGTAAAGGCCTAATTTGTAGTTAGAATACGTTGGCCGACTTTGGCACGGATGGTAACCTATAACAATTAGGCCCTTAAAACAAGTAAATTATATTATTAACAGCCAAATAACATGTGTCTATAATATATGAATATCGTGTAAACTGTTTCAATCAATACAATCATTCAGCATGTCTATATACTATCTTGTAATGTACAAAATATTTAGCTTAATTTAGTTTTACAAAATAACATCAAAGATATTTGGAACTACTATAAATAAGGATACAACTTATAATCTTTGTTACAATTTTGATTGCACATACATCACCCCACTTACGATAAAATCATATCCTAAGTACCTAACCCCATAGAACCATATAACAAATCCTTGAGCGTTACCAAAGACTAGAATAATAAAACAGTAACTACACGATCTTTACAAGTACCTATTTACGTAATTATTTAGCTTCAATAAACTACATGAAAAAGTTTCAAAATGGTTTTAGAATTGATCATTCGGTTCTATTTTCTTGAAGTAATTACTGAATCGTGCTCACCGAGCGTTGCAAACATACATGCGAAAGAAGAAAACATGTAAGCATCGATTGAAAAGTCCTCGATGCAATACTGCACAGAAAAATATCGATTAATTTTATTTCTTTGAAGTCTGCTAATGATAACTTTTTAACCGACTACAATAAAATCAAAAGGTAATAGTCAGTATATGTATGTTTGAACGTAATGCCTAAAAACTGCTGAACCTCTTTTAGATTACATATAATAAATGCATTTAAATATTTTTAAACATTACTATGTTTCTATGTACTTCAACGCTCGATGTGCACCGATCTTTATTCGTACACCTAACGATTTCTGTATCGATTATGGAACTATTGCTCACACTAATATTATTATTGTCAATATAGCGGCATGTTCGAAGAAATTTGATGACTGTTTCAATAAAATACTGTATAAAAAATTATCCATAGAAACCGACACAGAAATATTAGATGAGAAACACGTGATCTACGAATAATGTTGCTTTTTGGTTATCATTAATACATAAATTGGCAAGAATATTAAGAAATTAGGCAAAAGATTGGTACAAGCAAATGTTGGGCCATCAACACACATTGGATACTTGCTCAAAAGGAATGTTGGTTATAATAAACTCTTATTTATATACTAGCACCGCTTCCTTCTGACGCTATCACATTCACAATTGTATACTCCTCAGAAACCCGCTTTAAATACCGTCACCGTCACTGTGTCACCATAAATAAGACATCGATGTCCAAATTCAACTACTACTTATCATTAGGAATATTTAGTTAACAGCAAAGATTTACACAACATAAAATTTTCTTAGGTATAGAAGAGACCTGGCGAGGATGTGTAGCGATGGCGGATAGTCAAAGTAATACAATATATAAACGTAACTAAGTACACGTACGTATACGTAAACTTAAGTAGATGAACGTATACGTACGTAAACGTACCCTTAAGTATACGTACGTATACGTAACCTCAAGTATATGTACGTGTACGTAACCTTAAGTGCATAGCATAGACGCACGTACGGTCATGGAAGGCCGGTCGACTGTAATAGCGCCTGCAGGCACTAGAGCAATTCTCCTTTACTACAATAACGACGCTATGCTATTAAGGTTTATATTGTGTTATTTTGCCTATCACGTCACACGTCCTCGTCACGTCTTTTTAGTATATACGTATAGGGTTGTGACAAGTACATATTTATACATTTGTCACATGCTAGAGATCGCGTATTACAATCATAAATTGGTACAGGACTATTCTAAATGTATATCAAGCACATTGCAACAAATCGACAGGGATCCAAACTTAATGCATTCGCACTAATTATAGAAGAATTTTTTGGCTAAAAAGTAAGCTAACTAGCACACAGGTGGAGCCGTGGACAAAAGCTTATATTGAATATGTTTCAGAAATAAAATGAAGATGAAGAAACGGAAAGAAACGTATACCTTAACTATTTGTTGCGTCATGTGCAAAGAAATTATGTCCTAAAATTGATCCCAGAATGAAAACTAATGTTTTTTGTTATTTTTAACCATCTTACAAAAAATATTCCACATGATAAGAATAAAATGCTGAAGTTATATAAAATTGTGATTATGAACATTTATAATTTCAAATCGAGAGGAACAAACACGTGTTACATCTGTTCATTAATTATCATTTAAAGGCCAGGTTCACCACTTGCTGATAAAACCATAAATGCATAAATATAATATATATATAATATATATATCAATACAAATGAATAAAATGTAAGTATATGTGTGTAATTTCAAATTTAAACACAATTTCACTAAAGACATGTTGAAAATATATATAATTACTTACATAAAAAACAGAAGACTTTTTGTTTGGTCCAAGATCTCTAGTACGACTGGTACGTATTTTGACAGAACTTTCACTGATAAATCACCTATAAACTTTATCGTTAAGTTCTGATAGAACTAACAGATGTTACTAACAAATCTGATAGTTATCTACTAATAGATAATTGTCTGAAACTTTATCAAGAACAAGTGTAAGTGGCCCTTAGTTAAACATATTTAGGTTGAAAATTGAACGTAACACGATACACAGGTTCACCGCGACCTCTAAACGCACCTTACACTAAAAGTTTGTGTTTGACACAAATTAAAATAACGTAGCTATGTCTCACAGACATCACATGGATATTTCACCGACATCTATTTACAAAATACATGATATATAAATGATTTATGAAATTAAAAAACAAGTTTGTTTGATTAAAAATTTGGTACAAATTTTTTTTAAATAAATTATGTATAAATCGTTTGAGAAATGTTTTAAAAAAACTTATGGTCGTTTTCACCAACGTCCCCTTAATCTAAGGGGGCCACAACAAAAGTTAGGTATCCCTTAGTGCTATTTGCGTTTTCACTGACCTTAAGCGGACACCTAAGTGCTTTGCTGTCTTAAGATTTAGAGGGTAACCTTCGTGAATGGCCTCTTAGTAAGGAAACGGTTTAAGTATTGTTGGTGAAAACCGTCAATATTCGTTCAAAAGAAATGCGCAAATTGTGTAAACGTATTTCGTATTTAAAAGTCGAACTAAGAAAATTAAAAAAAGAATAAACAATTCGCGCCACGGATTTAAAAAAAATAAAAACCGTGACGTCATAGTTCATGACAAGATAAAAATGGATGAAATAAATAATATATAAGTCTAGTATCACTTCGTCTCACTGACTGGTTTCTTTCGGACATCACTCGACTAAACTGGCTACCACACGGTACAAACGAAGACTTTTCATATGTGATTTTAAATCCTAACTTTGGATGAGCCGTATGTTATTTTGAACCGTATATCTACTACAGTTCGGTACATATTAGCCTAAAGATGTTTGTTAACTGAAGACAGTTTCGTTGGGTACGTCGACGTTTATGTCTCCCGCGCCGGTTTGGGCCATGTCGGTCAGTATGACGCCAGATAGCGCTTCTAATGATTGTCGCACCTGAAATAAAAACCAATTTAATATTTTTATTAACGAATCATCATCGTCCTATAGCTTACTATGTCGAAGATTATTGTGAAATACATGAACATAGGTTTTCAAACGGAGCGACTGGCATCTAGCATACCTTAAGACGAACTGAATTCGAACATAGAATCAATTTTATTGTCATGTAGATATGTTTATATATTTGAAGGCACTGACTTCCTAATAACGATTGTCATAGATGTTCATGACAACCGAGACCTACCACTAAACGTGCTCACCGAGGCACGGGCGTGAAAAGCCGTCATATTCAGGGCTGCTAATAAAAAAAATGTAAAGAAAACTCATTAAATGTCCGACTCGGGCATCGAACCCTCTATCAGCAGTGACATACACTAACAACTAGATAAACTAGACAGTTTATAAAGGATGTGGATGATATTGTCAGTGGTGGTGCTATGGGTAAGTAGGTGGTGGTGGTACCTTGGTGAGCAGGAGCAGGTTGGTGGTGAGGAAGGCGTGCAGTTCGTTGGCAGCGCGGCCGTGCAGGCGCGTCCTCCACCTCACCAGCTCCGAGTACAGCTCCGACCCTGTCAGACCCGCTAGCTCCGACTGGAACAAGAAACATTCACTATTATAAGTTATAACCCCCCTGTATATCTGTAAAAGTAGCCTTGTTCTTTCTCAGGCTCTAAATTATCTATGTACCAAATTTCATTTCAGTTCAGTATTTTTGGCAGGAAAACGCGACAGGCACTTTTACATTTAGTAAGGATGAGATCATTTCCTTCCACAGTATTAAGTAAGTACTAAGTCCTGAGTGTTGTTGCTTCTTGTGTTCTGGATTATTTTTCTGGAGCAGTTATAGTGACGATAAAATGTAGGTGTGTACTGAGTTTGTTGATCCACAATTCAACTCATGTAATACTTACTTTTAATCATTTTTTGTTAAAGGTTCTCATTTAGTGATGATCTAGATGACACGTTATGACAGTCTGATCATCTTTTTTTCCCGAAACATCCAAAACTAAAAAGTCTTTAGTTTGTTCAAAATATAGTTAGCTAAAAGAAGTACTGCTGACCCTAGATGACACGTTATGACAATTTGATCATCTTTTTTAAGTTAATAACGTAAGCTAAATTCTGTATAAACCTATATGAAACTACAAATTGTGACGTCACCATGCTATTATAGAAGCATTTGTTCCTTGTTTCGCAATAAAAAATCGCAATACTTGGTTTTCGCAATTAAAATATCATCAAATATAAAAATTATAAGAAGTCTAAGTTTTTTAAGTAACTAATTATATAATTTTTGATCATTAGTGACTTCTTTTTAAGCTTATGATAGATTTTAGATGGCTTTACAAATTACGATTTTTGTCTTCTTAACCGCCTTGAAAAAAAAGAGGTTATTAAATCTTTTTTTTTATTTATAGCCTACCAAAGTATAGAGTTACTTGCCTGATGGAAAGTAGGGTCACCATCTTTATTGTGATTACAGACAATGATACACTATGGTGGCTTAGTAAGATTCTTCTGCAACAGAGCCTTTGGTCTATTACTCACACTCACCAACGAAATAGAACTACACAATCATCAACAGCCTTTAACAGTCCACTGCTGGACATAGGCCTCTCCTTAGAAAGGAGGTTTAGGCCTACCGTCTTTCAAATACGAAAACATAGTTAGTAGAGTCACGTTGATTATAGTACAGTATAGTATAGTATAGTATAGTATAGTATAGTATAGTATAGTATAGTATAGTATAGTATAGTATAGTATAGTATAGTATAGTATAGTATAGTATAGTATAGTATAGTATAGTATAGTATAGTATAGTATAGTATAGTATAGTATAGTATAGTATAGTATAGTATAGTATAGTATAGTATAGTATAGTATAGTATAGTATAGTATAGTATAGTATAGTATAGTATAGTATAGTATAGTATAGTATAGTAATACCACGCTAGCCAGACGGGTTGGTATAGGGTTGGTTTCAAGTTTTCCTTCTCTGTCCTCTCCTCCAACTACACAAATGTCAATATTAGGATGGTCTTCTGTGTGAGGGTAGTACGGTCCCGGTCGAGGGGGCCCATTCGTGCTGAAATCAACGTGGCTCTACTATCTATGTTGTCGTATTTGAAAGACGATTTTATAGATTCTAGTTTAGAATATGTTATAGTTATGTAAGCAATCATTTGATAACAACAAGTAATGAACCGTGTCGCACATTGCACGAGCAAAATAATTCTTATTTGTTCCGGTTATTCTGACATAGACGTCAGTCTAGTCGACAGACGTCGAAGTCGTGAGGCATGCTAACATACCTACGTTAGAGTATGAAATTTGAAAAAATAATGCAATTCGTCACCGTTTTGCAGATTTTAAAAGAATACATGTTTTGGAGAGAGATGATTGAGCAGTCCAAGTATTTGAGATTAATGACACGTTTATCAATGATTTAAACTTCAATTTTAAAAAATATAAAAAAATATTTTACAATTAATAAGTTTAATTTGTAAATACATTACTTTGGCTAAGAATACTTACTAATATTAATAAATAATTAGTAAAATATTGATCTATAGGTTTTAAATGGTTTTAGTATTGATCTCAGACGCACAAGCGTTAAAAAGCCAAATAAGAAAGCGGAGTTTTGTTTTAAAAAAACGCAGTCCAAGACAAATACCAAATTAGGAAAGAATCCTGTGTTGCGAAGTCCTGTCCATTAAGTGAACACAAAGTACATCCAGACTCGGAACAACAACTTTTGGATCATAGTAAGTGTCGTCCCATGAGGGATTCCACAACATCAACCGTTTAAACCGTTTTGGTAATATATTGTACCTATAATTATAATATATATGTTATTGTTATTAACATTAGAACACTGATGCAATTGATTGAAAAAAATGTTGATCGTACAGTAAAATAGTAAGTTATGTGTTGAACTGACCTGCGTGTGGTAGGTGGCGTGGTACAAGCGATAGGCGAGTAGCGCGGCGGAGAGCGTGAGCAGAGCCGCGGCGGCGAGGAGCGCGTGCCAGTACCGCGGGGAGGACGCGCCCGCTCCGGCGCCCGCCCCCGCTCCGCCCGTCAGCAGGGCCGGCTGGATCACCGCCGCACCTGACGCTACATACAATACAATAATCTTTATTATACAACAGATCATTCAATTCAAATTCAGTAGTCCATCAAAATTATGATTATTTTTGCATGTGAGAATGACGGAATAAAATATTTATAACGTAGTATTTCGGCATTTTAGGCCAAAAACCCAATTGCTTAGAGTGTACTCTTAGCTACGTGTATGTACTCTATGTGCTCTAAGTCTTAAACTATTGGCGATCACGTTCTATATTTTTTTGTGAAGAATTAGTATATTTGTAGCTGTAAATTAATTTAAAAAAAAATAAAAAGGGTCGAAGTTACTCAAAACACGATTTGAAATTTTCACTTCCGGTTTACTATACCTAAAAAAATTGAAATTTAGAATTCGACAAAAAAATTATAAACTTCAACTCTCCTACTAAGTAAGTAACCATACTTTTTAGTTTTTATAAAAAAATATTTGATGCAGATAATAAGCATCTAAAAATCCATGAATTCACTTTTAGTGAATTTTTAAAAGCTCGTAACTCAGCAAGAAAGCATCATACGAAAAAATTATTGTGTGTACACATCCACGTCTACTAGAAGTATAACTAACCAGAATATAAACAAAATTAATGACCTCACTTTTTTTTGGTTGTCCGCTTGACGTGAAATGCGCCATTTGGATTGAATTTGGATTAAACTTTACAATAATATAGCTTATATTATTGTAAAGTTTAATCCAAATTCGTTCAGTAGTTTTTGCTCGAAAGAGTAACAAACATACACCCAAACTCACAAACTTTCGCTTTTATAATATTGGTAGGATTAGTAGGATTCATACTGAACAATTGTTATTTGGATTTTTTGTAATAACTAATGATATCTAACAGTTTGTAGAATGAAAATCTGTATAAATAAATGAAAACTGTTGTATTGTTTGTAATGTCAAATTAATAGTTTTCTACTAAATACATAATATGAAAATATATACCTACGGAGTAAGATTTACATCTTTTTGACTTTGTGTCTGTTCTTGCCGACTAATATCTGGAACAGCTAGACCGGTTATGACAAGACTTTCACTGGTAGACAGCAGATGATACACGGAGTAACTTAGCCTACTTTAAGACTATGTCCGTGTGGTGACGGATTAAGAATACAAAGTGTCACCACCCGTATTCATTCCGCGGGTGTCGTAAGAGGCGACTAAAGGAACAAAATAAGCAGCTAACATCACTGCCAAGAGAAGGAAAACTTGAAATATACCGTCTGGCCAGCGTGGTATAGTAGGCCCAAACCTCCTTTCAAAGGAGAGGCCTATGTCCAGCAGTGGACTGTTAAAGGCTGTTGATGATGATGAAGACTATCTTCGCTTTGCGGAGATACTCGCATTGTACAACGATGACCGCAGGAAACAATTCGTGACTCAGCTACATAAAAACAACGCGTGTAGTCTTGTTAAAGGTAATACGTAATAATTACTGAATTTACCAATTAAAAGCTACGACTGTATAATATTAGTACATATACTGACGTCTTTTAATTAACAATAGGTAGGCGGAATCTTAATTGCGGGGTAATTAAAATGGTGTTTAGTTATATCGTATATTTTTTCTAAGTCAGGCAGATTAGTCTGTTTTATACTACGTCTACTATAATAAGGAACAATAAAATTTTAATGTTTAGTATACTTCCAGCAAATGCTATGAAATGTATATTATATATCTACTAGCTGATGCCCGCGGCATAATAAAATAATAATAATAAAACTTATGCTTTTTTTGTACAGAAAAAAAACTTAAGCTACTTACACACTTCCTACAGAATGAAAACATATTATAAAATAAGATTGTTAATAAAAAGATTTGTTATATTAACAATGATGTCTGCTATGTATAGGCAATAGACAAAGAAATAATATAATAACGTATGAAATTATTTTTTAAGTAGAATGAATGAGGATTATTGTTTCAAAGAAAATCAAAATCGTGCACATAAACAAGACTAAAAAGTATTATTTACCAGCCGCAATTATAGCCTCAGACTCCCGCCTAACAGGTGGTGTCGCAGCGTCGTGGTGGTCACCGCCCGCTGAACTGCTATCGTCTTCAGGAGAATACTCTGATACTTCTAGCTCCACTTCTGATGCTGGAAGGTCCTGTTAACGGACGAATCCAATAAAACTTCGGACCTTAATTACAAAATACTTATTCGTATGTATCATACATCTAAAGTACGACCAACGAGAAGCGATATAAATGTTCATTTACCTTGGACTATGCGACTGTGGAGTTGACAATAAATATATATATATATCTCTTTCTATCTTTTGTATTTGTCGTTATGTCTCGTTCTCTCGGCAGAAATGTTAGGGTCAAGACGGGATCGCCAACATTCGGGCGGCCAGTTTAGTAATAATAGTGATTCATTCCGTTTCGGAATTATAATCCCAATTTCCATACCGTGCCTATATAACAGAGGTCAAACCGGTCGTCATACACCGGGCACACAGTATTATGGCAAGCGATATTCAGAAAAAATATGAATAATCTCGTTACTTAATTTAAATCTCTATTATACAGTAGTTCGAATTATAACAAAATAAAAAGTATTTTTTTTTGGCACGCTAGGTAATTTTCGAAATATACTGTCTAATAAAATATGTAACTCAACTATCAAAAAGTTACACACCCCTGCTGTTTTGTTTACACTCAGTATCGCTTCTCGTTGGCTGTACTTTATGTGGTGACGGATTCAGAATTTAAGTGTCACCACGTCATTCATTCCATAGCTGTTGTTAGAGCCGAAAATTAAGACAAACTACGTAGGCCAACAATAATGTACCTGTTATTTTTGACTGCTATTCCATAGGTGGCGGAACTGCAAAAAGAAGGAAGGAAAACTTGAAACTAATCCTATTCTAACCAGTCTTCCAAGTGATAACTAAGCCAAAACTCGAATCTCGTTTATAACGAAACATAGAAACATCTATGTCCACAACCTGCACTCGGTCAGCGTGGGGACGTAAAGCATCTCTTGAGAGGAGGCCCTAGCGCAGTAGTGGGACGTTGTGGCTTGTTGATGATGATAATGATATATGTCCAGCAGTGGACTATTTAAGACTTGTATGATGATGAATGACTATTCGTAAAACAAGATTACGATGTTTATTGATTTGAACTTAATGAAGCATGTTGTCTATGGTTTACCTTCATGTGAATACAACACATATTTCCTCTAATGCAAATTGTGAGAAAATTTCACATTTGTAAACAGGAAACTGAGTGAAGATTCAAATTTCTATGTCGACTATCAAAATAGGAAGTATCAAATCAATGTCAACTTCGTTTAGGTATCACTTAAAAGTTATGCATGTAAATTAAGAATTAAGTTCTTAATTTATTTATTTAACAAACATACATTATGTAAGATAATCCAAAAAAATTAATTTAAATTCCCTTGAAAGAGATACCTATACAAACGAAACAAAACCAAAACGGCTGTCTATTTAAAAACTAGGTTGTTTGTAGAGCTTGTTCATGGTGATGAGATTAATGGAAAACGCTATTATATTATATATACTAGCTGATGACCGCTGCTCCGCTCGCGTCATAGATGTTGGCCGATTCTCAGACCTACCCGATATGCACACAAAATTTCATGAAAATCGGTAGAACCGCTTCAGAGGAGTATGGTAACTAACCATTTCGAACGAACATTGTGACACGAGAATTTTATATATAAGATATTACTTATTAACAGGAGTATTTAGTGGGCTTGAACTTCTGTGTCAACGATAAAGATCACTACCACTTAGACCAATAGATCCTTAAGTGCATACCAGTATTGCTCACTTATCTAGGCAACGTTACGATGACGTGGTCTTTCAAGCTATACTGTTCACAATAGCTCAATGAATATTTGCAACTTACTTGTGGTTTGTTAGGCATAGCTTGCTCGGGTGTTCTAGCCGTTTTCCAAACATGCATCATAAGCTTATACGTGGAATCCCTGGAAAGCAGTGAACCGAATACGTGTCGCTCATCTCGTGTGCAAACTCCTACGGCATTTGGAATGATACGCGCAACCTTCTCCTTTGTTATCCGGAGGACTGATATTGTTGGTATTAACAGCTGAAAGTAAAACAATCACTTTTATAGTGTAGGTATAATTTTTTGCAATGTCGTCAGATAAACATAACTTATGTTATTACTATATTTGGAGTCGTAACGAATTTAGTCTCAAAAATCAATCAATGTGAACTTATCTAAGAGACTCGGTAAAAAGAATTACTACATCGATAAATAAATTACATTCAGCAAATGCAGCCTATTAAATCTTAACTATCTCAAGTGTGTGCGGCTGACTCAGTTAACTTGCTCACCTTGGTCACGTAACCGAACACATTCGAGTAGAAAGCGAAGTAGTTCTTGGTGATGTACAAGTGACCTTGAAGTAAGAGATCTCCCACTAACGCGCACGAATAATCTGTAATAAAAAAGTATTAATTAAAGCACACAATAGGAAGCGGTTCATTAAATTAATGGTTTCTCTCAGACCAGTTTTTCCTTTCATTCCACATTACTATTACGTTAGTTTTTTTTTTCTTTTTTGTTTGAATCTTAAGAAATGGAAGATTTGATAGTAATGTAGATTAGATACTTACAAAGTTCTTAATGATTCCTTTAAACAGGACTTTCAATAGAACAAATATGTAGGTAAATTCCCGTTCATACTTGTAAAACAAAGAATGGTCTTTGTATGACAACACTGGGAACCTAATTTTTCTTATCAGCAGCGGCATTTGAGGTAAAGAGGTCAGGATACTAGAATATGTTGGTAAATAACTTCAATAATAATAATAATTCCACAATAACATTCACGCCCCCAATGCAAATACAACATGAGGAATGTGTGTCACATGATGTTGACATTGAACCTATCGGTAGATTAAGACTTAATAATCATTCACATGGATTTTAGCAAACGGTTTCGAGATAAAAAAAAAACTTTGGAGTTTTGGTTGGTTTTCTGTGTAATTTTTGCACGAATGGGCTGGCTTGACTGGGCTGGTCCATTCCGGAAAATCAGAGTGGCTCTACTCCTTTAAATATATAAATCACAAAAGGTAGTACAATGACATCATTCACGTTGATATGTTTCTTTGGTGAGTGCTAGACCGGAGGCCCACCAATGCAGAAGCATCATCATCATCAACAGCCTTTAAGAGTCCACTGCTGGACATAGGCATCTCCTTAGAAAGGAGGTTTTGGCCTACTATACCACGCTGGCCAGACGGGTTGGTATAGGGTTGGTTTCAAGTTTACCTTCTCTTGGCAGTGATGTTAGCTGCTTATTTTGTTCCTTTGGTCGCCTCTTACGACACCCGTGGAATGAATAGGGGTGGTGACACTTTGTATTCTTAATAGCATAGGTCTACTATAAAACTAGGCCGCCATAGTGCTGGTCACCATATTGCATTGTCTGTGTTGACGACGAGGATTGTAACCAATACTCTTGGATTCTACTTAAGCTTCGTAGAGTAAATTCTCTTTGGTAGGTTTAAATATTTTAAAAAGATAAGAAATTAAATTAATGACGACACACATAATCTAGTCCCAAACTAAGCAGAGCTTGTACTATTGGTACATGACAACTGATAGTAATACATATATATTTTATAAATGGTATATGCTTTTAGTAGAATTGTATGTATATAAGGATATTGATGCTTATGATGTGGGAATATTCTAATGTTTTGTCCAACTTACAATTAAGCACTTTCTCTTCGGGACCAACTTGCGGGAAGTGTCTCTGGAACTTTTTTTGCCGTGACTTGCTGGGCAACTTCCCATCTTTGGCGTCTGACGTATCACCCGTTAGTGACGTATTTAACGCTGCTGCACGTACTGAAGGTGCTGACCCGGATAGGGGTTTTAGCGTCTGCCTGCAACAATTGATAGTACGATATCAATTTTGTAAATTTTAATTGCTACTTTTTTAATTTTTAACGGATAATATACGGAAGAGTTTTTAGTATTTTTATACTAATTAATATGAGCTCTATTTAAAGAATATATTCATATTTTGCATTTTTTTGCATTTTTATTGTTTATGCCTACTTCAAAGTTAGCACTTTATTTTTAAATTGTAAACCAAGCGTATTTTGAGCTATAAAATTTTTGTATAGAAATTGACAAACTTAATATTATAAAATTACAAACGCAATTAATAAACAACATCATATCATAATCTAAACACAGTACATTTATTTTTCTTCGTAAACCACATTTACAAGTCTACCGAGTTATGGGACTACTTCGCATAATAGCAAAATGTCGGCCATATGTCGGAAACCGTGTTATTCTGGCAATTTCGAGTCCAAAACAACTACGATTTCCTGGATTCCTATACATAGCTATAAGAAAATTGAAAGTTGTAAATCTGTAAAGAAAATTGTAGGTAAGTCGAAAGATATAACGTTCCACTTCAATATTCATCATCAATCATCGCCAGTCCTCTCCTCATTACTTCTATTTAAAAATGAGGTAATGGCCCACAGTACCACGCGTACCACATTTTGCGTAGTTAACTTAGTAGGATAACGCCCACAATATGAATAGGAAGTCATTACACGTAAATATTACGATCGGTAAAGTAATAAAATAATACATAGACAGTAATGGTTGAACTATCATTTAGAATATTGTATTAAATAGTATAGCCCTCACTTAGCATTCTAATCTTAATGCTCTTTTTGTTTAGTGCTTTAGAAAAGCATTGAGTGTTTTGTAGTTTGGAAATGTGCCAAAACTTACTGTTAGCAGTCTAGAGTTCATTTAGATTACAAAGAAGACTTTATTTGAGTGAAAATTACCAACAATAAGATAAAGACAAGTGTGTTGGTTCTGAGAATATGGGTCATCTTGAGGAAATCCATATCGCTCGAGATGCTCAATGGCTACCCGTTAACCAAAGCGACCTACTCAAAGCAAGGCACTTCGTTTATGCGACTTTGCTGTAATTAGTAAAAGGAAAAATATGCTTATTCTGTGTTTTATATTAATCTATGATATTAAACTATTATGTTATTCAGTATCTTGGTATGAAATTCTAACAAAATATTAAACAATATAATGTATTAAAAAAAAAACATAATTATAAAAACTAATCAAACTGGTACTTAAACTAACTTACGCAGTACGCATACAAGCAATTATACATACAATAACTAATTATAAATAACTAATTAACGCACATAGTAATTAAATGTATAAAAATAATGGTAATTATTATATTTTGTTATAGCATCTCGTAAAAAGTCGCAACCAGAAATAACTATTGCTAAGATATTGTGATTAGAGATTGAATACCGGGATCCCGGGATCCCGAAAACTGGGATCCCGGACCGATTTTTCTTCGGGATTACAATCCCGGGATTGACCCACAATCTCGAAATTTCCCGGGATTGAAAAAGAAAAATCTAGGCTTATAAAACCTTTTTTGTTCCACTCAAATCTTAACCGAAAGTTTTTTTAAACTCGACAAAGTTAATTTCATTATTCTAAAAATTAATTCACGCTTAATTAGGCATTGAAATTTTTGAGAATAGTAGTAAACATAACAAAAGAGACATATACGGCTTTATAACTCGAACGTGATCCGACGCTTTTTCTTTGGCTGACTAATAAGACATTGACATTTTTGATAATGGTAGTAAAAATAACAAAAGAGACATATACCTTTATAACTCGATACTCTTTACTTTTATATATTTACTTTTGTTAACAATTTTGTTCATTTTGTTATAATTCATATTTGTTTCTTTGTATTTCCTTTTGTTATTTATTAAAAGTTAGTTTTCTTTATTAAATTGTGTTTATTATTAAACTATTTCAAATTTTCGTATAATCCCGGTACCAGTACCGGGATCCCGGGATCGCTCCGATACGATCCCGAAATCCCGGGATTGAAAAATCGTCCTGGTTTGCAATCTCTAATTGTGATACTAGATGGTCCTTCTTGGTGGTCTTAGTACCATGATGCACTTACTACAGTTTTGTATAGTTTAACGATATATATACCCATAATTTATCTACCAGTTTATCATATCAAATAGCAATCATTTATTGCATACATAGTTTATAATCTCAGCTAATTTTCAAATCCATAATAACTAGTAGTCAGTAATAATCATCATCTTTCATTTGAATAGCCGAGGATCGTACTAAGTGGAATGCATAATTGGAGAGGCCTATGTCCAGCAGTGGACTACGATAGGCTGATGATGAAACTTGCATTCCGATGAATCAAGAGCGAGATATTCTAACACCAACTTAATCAAGAACATGAAGCTTATGATTACTAAGGTCTTAAGGAAAGAGGTCATTTTCGCAATAAAGTTTGACTTATTGAGCATAAACATTTTATTTTCGTTTTCTTTCATTACAAGTCATAGCGGGATACGCAATAAACATTACGGAAAATGAAGATAAGTTTGTTCTTATTGTCTCTCTGAACGATTCATACAATGTAGGTCATCTAACAACATTGAGGGATATAAGATTTCTGATACATTATAATAAAAAACTGCACGAGACCTCTGTCACAGTATTGATGGTGAATAATGGTTTTAATATGACCCCTGAATAGTTTTCACTAGCTAGTCACGTATCGGTTCCATCTGATGAAATTAATTAAGCATAAACCTAATCGATAGTATTGGTATTTCAAAAGAAAGATATTGTAACCAGCTTCTTATCTCTTGATTCAAATCAATACTTTAGATAATATAGTTTCTCTAGCGTTAACACAAATCGAATGAGAACAGATACTGCCGCAATATGGAATGGGCATCGTTCAATTTTGCGTAGGTACTAACTTTTTTAGGAATGACTACGATGACATTCTAGTACTAAGGTTTTTTTATTTTTTTGCGAAATTTATATAAAGGTCTGGTCAGACAGCCAGCGTGGCGTTGCGTGGCGGGACGGGACGGTGACGCGACGCTGGCTTGGCGACAGCGCGCGGTCACACTGCCGGCGCGATCACGTCCCGTCCCGCCACGCCACGCTGCTGTTTTTTTTATTGCTTGTGTCAAAAATCGTACAAACATACATGAGCACGACCACATTCAATTAATTTTTCGACGTCCATTTTTGTATGAAAATACAAAATCGTATCAACGCTCGGTCCCGTCCGAAGCGACGTGATCACGTCCCACCGGCAGTGTGACTAGTGTATAGGTAGTCATTGGGCAAAAATCTCAATAGGCTGCCATAGTAAGGGTCAACATTGTCACTGCATTGTCTGCAGTAACAATGAAGAAGATGACCCTTACTCCTACATTCTACACATGCTTTCCATCAGGAAGAGTAAAGTCACTTTGGTAGGCTTAAATATAAAAAAGGAAAATATAATATGTACAATACATTTAATAATGATACACGCTTTACTTTTAATTTACGAACACATTCCTGGTAAATATATATATGTTTAATTACTGTCACTTATTATCAGTCAAAAGCAATAAATTTGGTATTGTAGTTCTGATAACATCGGGCCAGTCATAACAACGCAACTATAATATTTAACTATGAGAAGTGACCCTTTGTCTACTACAATACTGTCATATTTTGTTACATTGGCAAGACGGTATTTAATAAATACTGTGGATATTGTACGACTACGATAGCTGCACAGTTGCACTTCTATTTAAGTTTTAAAACTGCTGTATGTAACGGTGCGAACAATCATCAAACCAAGTAGCGCGTAACTGTCACTCCAATTCCTCAAAGTACTTTAAAAATTATTCGAGGAAGACGCCTCAGTACTCAATCTGCTTGAGTTTGCTGTGAGTTTTTGTAACTATTACATTCATTCGTTACTTTAGAGGTGATTTAAAAAAAAACTTAGAATTTTAAAATTATAATTTTAACACCCCCTATTGATCCGTCGTCCATTCGTACGCCCATCCGTCCGTCCTCGACTTACCGCCCAAACGGTTGGTGCTAGAAAGATGAAACTCTTCATTAATATGTTATGATCACGTCGTCAAAGTGCGAAATATTACGAAAAAAAAATAGTTTTAAAAAACTAAACAAACACGCTTTTAAACTAAAACGTAGAAAATAATTTTAATGTAACAAAGCGTGGGCGACATTATTGAAATATGTATATATTTTCAGAAAGCACCCCACGCTTTGTTACATTGAAATGATTTTCTACTTTTTAGTTTAAAAGCGTGTTTGTTTAGTTTTTAAAACTAGATTTTTTTTTAGACTAAAACATAGTATTTTTTTAAACTTTTTTTTTTCAAATTAGTGTATTGTCATCGGTCCTCGATAAATCTAAAAGTTTGAACGAAATCTGGCAGTTTAAAGTGGGTCAAAATCGCGCCCAAAGGAGTCGGTTACAAACATACAGATGAAGCTAATATAAAGCGTGTAAAAATATTTGTATTTGGGGTACCTCCCCTACACGTAAAGTGGGGATGATATTTTTTTATATGGGGTATCATTGGATAAGCCTTTTAAAATCGTTACATGGTTGCTAAAACCGTTTTTCGATTTAGGTTTTTTTTTGGTCAAAAATGTCATAAAAACTGAGATAATAGAAGATAGGTAGAGTTTACATACATAAACCTTCCAAGTCTTCTTTATTCCCAAGATTATTTTAGGCCCGCTACTACTTAAATAGGTGTTACTTTCCCAGAAAGCATGTTTCTTTACTAACATACGTAAAGTTTGAACTACATTAAAAGTGTATGTATTGCGCTGTAGTTCTCCTCTCAGCCCTTGGCAAATTCGCATAGGTAACTCCTTAATCACTGTATTAAAGAGACATTTTTTTAGTCTTGCGTCGCTATAACATGTAATCGTGTAGTAATCAGTCATAGTCATATCGCTCATCTTGCTGCCTCGCGTGGCTATTTAAGGGACAACAATACATTTATTGTCTTGCTTTCTTTCATATATTTTTAGCCTTTAAAGAAATATGCCAAATAACTACTTAGAAAGTGACTCTGGCTTACTACGCTAAACCGCTGCACAAAGATCAATGAAATTTATCATAAACTAGCTGAGTCCCGCGGTCAGACGGACGGACAGACAAACAGACTTTAAAAAAAATAAGAAATATACAAAAATGCCTTTTTGATGTGACTTGTGAGTATACAGGTACTTATACATTTAGTAAAAAAATGTTCATTTAATATTACATACAGACACTCCAATTTTAATTATTTGCATAGATGTATAGATTATGGCAATACTTTGATTCTTATGGAAAGACAAGCTCTTTACTGCGATAACCGCCATACACGTGAGCAAAGCTGCGTATCATATACTCGTAAATTGTAATTTCACTACCAGTTGACCTATAGTGTCTGTAATCTATGTGTTATGATAGAGTAATAAAACTAAATAGCTTGTAGGTACATATTAATCTTAAAACTTTCCGCTTGTGAGGATAGTGTTATGCATTCTAACATCACATTTCAAGAAATGAAATAGGTACCTATTTACTTTTCTTTAATTAAAATAAGAATAAATCATGTTGTACTATCGGCCCGCTGAAATTTTCATACCTTCAATTATTACAGGTTGTATACATTTTACTACAAGGTAATTACTACTGGCTCCTTACTACTAGCAGACACTCGTAGTTAGGAGCTAAGAGCCATGTCAAACTGCTGATGTTTAATTGAACAATAGTTTGATTGCGGACTTCTGACGTCCACTATCTGACTGGTGGTGGTTATCAGTCTTAAAACTGAGTTCACTAATTACCAAGCGTTCCTTGTACTAAAACTACCTACAATTTACAACCACTACGGGTATGTGTAGACCTGTTGTAATGTCTACCACTAGAACAATAACCCAACGGAATAGAAATAGTTATTTTTTCATCATAAGCAACAAAAAGATGAAGTACTCATACTCCAAAACTATCTAAAATAGACCAAATATATTTATTTTCCAAAGGTTAACAAAACAAAGTAGGTATGTTGAATTTCATAAAAAGCGGCCAAGTGCGAGTCGGACTCGCCCATGAAGGGTTCCGTACCAGCAAGTAACATCATATAAAAGTTCTTGTAGTTCGTTGTAACTTCATCGATGTTTTTATACTAGTGTATTGATTGGATGAAAGGTATACCTTTACCAATATATTGCGTGTTACGATTTATGACGTATAAAAAAAAAACTACTCACTAGATCTCGTTCAAACTAATTTTCGTTGGTAGTTTACATGGTAATGTACAACATATATTTTTTTTAGTTTTATTACTCTCTTACTTTAGAAGTTAGAGGGGGGGGGACACACATTTTTCCACTTTGGAAGTGTCTCTCGCGCAAACTATTCAGTTTAGAAAAAAATGATATTAGAAACCTCAACATCATTTTTGAAGACCTATCCATAGATACCACACACGTATAGGTTTGATGAAAAAAAAAATTTTGAGTTTCAGTTCCAAGTATGGGGACCCCCAAAACGTATTGTTTTTTTTCTATTTTAATATAAAAATCTTAATGCGGTTCACAGAATACATCGACTGACCAAATTTCAACAGTATAGCTCTTATAGTTTCGGAAATAATTGGCTGTGACATACGGACGGACAGACAGACAGACAGACAGACAGACAGACAGACAGACAGACAGACAGACAGACTTGACGAATCTATAAGGGTTCCGTTTTTTGCCATTTGGCTACGGAACCCTAAAAATCTAGTCGATCATTTTACCTTTGAAGTGTTAATGAATCAACACATTTAATATGCAACGGAGCCAAAATAACAAAACCATGTTTATCAAGAGAAATCTCTGGACGAAATTTTTATGTTCTTTCAAGAATCAAAAGTTGTCAAACAATGATGGTCCTTCAAATTTTTCAACCTTGACAAACCGTAGCTTTAAGGTTCGAGCACATTATGCCGGGCCGCAGCGTGTCGGGGCGGGCCGCAGCGCAGCGCAAAATGCTAACTTAGCACATTGTGACGGGCCGGGTCGCAGCGCATTGACGGATTTTGAGTAGAGTGTACCGCATGCGCAACTGTTGTGTATTTAGTGCAACTGTACCTTATGGATAGCTCTGACGAAGAACTTTCTTTTTTTTTGCCTGCTGTTAGAAGAAGAAGAAGAAGTTAGAAGAAAAAGTATCAAAAAACGCAAATTTCGTAAAATAAACACGTACGCGCATGCACACCAATCCGCTTGCTATAGCACACTGTGACGGGGCGCAGCGGGGCGGGGCGGGTCGCATCGCACGGACGCAAATCCGCGTCGCAATAATGCGAGCCGCTGCGGCCCAACACAGTGTGCGATACTTCATACAATTTGTATTGAAGCGATTTGAGCGGATTTTTGCGCTCCGGCCCGGCACGCTGCGGCCCGGCATAATGTGCTCGAACCTTAAAGGAACACATGAATATATTAATAACTAATCGGCCTGGCTTTCTTCTAAAATTAGAATCAGCAGTAATGTGGTTTGGTTTTTATTTACGGAATTCGCCATTCTAAACAGTAGATCGTGAGCGAAACGTTACCTAATTTTGCTTGCTTTTTTTTTTTGTTTTAAAGGCTATGTACTTTCTCAGGCTCTAGAATATTTGTGTACCAAATTACAATCGGTTCAGTAGTTTTGGCGTAAAAGCTGGACAGACAGACAGTTACTTTCAGACTAATTTAATATAAAAGTATGGAAAGTATCTCATTAAACTGTGTAATATTAAGGTATATTCTGCACGCATGTATGCAGCATTACCTAAAATTATATATTACCAGGAGATCTTCTCAAAGAATGAAGACATTGGTTTGGTATTTGAGACAAACAAGAGAGTATTTGGTGTAATGCATACATAATAGATATTCAAGCACTACACTGCGCTTTGTATTATACAAGCATAACATAATTACATTATGCATACAGTGAGAGGGCTTACAATGGGCTTTCCATGAACAAATTGAATTTACAAAGTTGTCAAAACGGAGGAAATTTACAAATCTTTGTACTTATAGGCGATGTTTATCTATATATCTAAAGGAATTGTGATTAATATGTAGGTGTACTTAATTTAATTCTTAGGATAATCTATTAATAACTAGCTTCAGCCCTAAAAAGTACCTATCCTATTTCGTTCCTTAAGAATTAATGTATCTTCATGCCATATTTTATTGTAATCGGAGCAGCGGTTTAGCTATTAAAGAGTAACAAACTGATAGACTCAGTTTCGAATTCATCTAAATAAATAAAAATAAAACTGGGGTATCTGTAATATCAAATAAACAGTTTTTTAGTAAATGCATATCGATATATATACGGTACTTAAATCAAAAAGGCTTTTTTTTTTGTCTGTCAGTCTGTTCTTTTGGAACGGCTGAACCGATTGCCATGGGACTTTCACTGGCAGGAAACTCATGACACAGGGAGTAGCTTGGGCTATTATTTTTTTTAACTAGCTCCGATCTGTGGTGTTAATCACGGTTTACAAAAATAACCGCGGTATGATCTCCAACTAAGCTAGGTTGTAACTTGGGCTATTTTATTTTAAACTAGCTTCGATCTGCGGTGTTAATCGCGGTTTACAAAAATAACCGCGGTATGATCTCAAACTAAGCTAGGTTGTAACTTGGGCTATTTTATTTTAAACTAGCTTCGATCTGCGGTGTTAATCGCGGTTTACAAAAATAACCGCGGTATGATCTCCAACTAAGCTAGGTTGTAACTTGGGCTATTTTATTTTAAACTAGTTTCGATCTGCGGTGTTAATCGCGGTTTACAAAAATAACCGCGGTATGATCTCAAACTAAGCTAGGTAGTAACTTGGGCTATTTTATTTTAAACTAGTTTCGATCTGCGGTGTTAATCGCGGTTTACAAAAATAACCGCGGTATGATCTCAAACTAAGCTAGGTTGTAACTTGGGCTATTTTATTTTAAACTAGCTTCGATCTGCGGTGTTAATCGCGGTTTACAAAAATAACCGCGGTATGATCTCCAACTAAGCTAGGTTGTAACTTGGGCTATTTTATTTTAAACTAGTTTCGATCTGCGGTGTTAATCGCGGTTTACAAAAATAACCGCGGTATGATCTCAAACTAAGCTAGGTAGTAACTTGGGCTATTTTATTTTTAACTAGCTTCGATCTGTAGTGTTAACCACGGTTTACAAAAATAACCGCGGTATGATCTCAAACTAAGCTAGGTAGTAACTTGGGCTATTTTATTTTAAACTAGCTTCAATCTGCGGTGTAATCGCGGTTTACCACAATAACCGCGGTATGATCTCAAACTAAGCTAGGTAGTAACTTAGGCTATTTTATTTTAAACTAGCTTCAATCTGCGGTGTAATCGCGGTTTACCACAATAACCGCGGTATGATCTCAAACTAAGCTAGGTAGTAACTTGGGCTATTTTATTTTAAACTAGCTTCAATCTGCGGTGTAATCGCGGTTTACCACAATAACCGCGGTATGATCTCAAACTAAGCTAGGTAGTAACTTAGGCTATTTTATTTTAAACTAGCTTCAATCTGCGGTGTAATCGCGGTTTACCACAATAACCGCGGTATGATCTCAAACTAAGCTAGGTAGTAACTTGGGCTATTTTATTTTAAACTAGCTTCAATCTGCGGTGTAATCGCGGTTTACCACAATAACCGCGGTATGATCACAAACTAAGCAGATCCAGTATTATGGCAAAACATTATATGTACATATAACAGTCAAACCCTGAAAGCAATTGTGTTCATTACATATGTATTTGTCCTGGGTTTGAATCGAACCCACATCTCTGGCTTACTAGTCAGAATTTCCAACTACTAGGTCAGTAGGTCATACATTACATATTCCTATTACAACCGTTTAATTGTGTTGCGACGATAAGTACATAAACTGAAATAAATGTTTGCCAAATGTAGCACGATATAAGCGAATTTATCAGAAATTATCAGTCACGGTAATAAAATATTATTCAGATATTCTGCACGTGTGTCTAATATCACCATTTGCTGATATGGTTTATACGAGATTATAAGGAGGTTTCCAAAAAAGTGTTTTGTTAGCTCAGAAGTTTGTTGTCCAGGAACCGATTTAGCAAAATCTTTCTTTCACTAAGAAGAATATAATATATTAGGTAGTAGGTAGGTACTTATTGCGTGTTTACCCTGGGAGCCAATGAGACGACACGTTGATCTTAATATTTATTAATGACTACATTATCTCTGTAAGACTCCGTATTGACTCCATCTAATTTAACTTAAACTAAAGCTTATATACAATGTAATATGTACAGGTTTAGGTGGGGCGCTCGGAAGTACTATTTACTTAATTTCTTAATTGACAATATGTTATTTGTTCTTCCTTATTATTAATTTATAATATTACTATTGTTTGGCGGCACGTACGTTAACTTCAGTAAAACAATTATTTAATCACGTAGCCGTGTAAAGATCTAAACTACTAATATTCTGTGGCTTCGCCATAGATATTCCCCCTCTGAAGAGAAGAGATATCCTTACACCTTGTAATCTTTTCCATAGTAGGAGTCAACCCTTGGCTCGTTGTATGATAACCGAGGAAATCAATCTCCGACTTGGCGAATTCGTATTTGTTTGCATTTATTGTTATGCCGTTTTTATGTAGGCGCTTTTAGATTGCGCGCGGTAGCTGGCGCTCTTGTATGTTTTTCGCTTGCGCTGTGTGTGGAAGTCGGCTGTCTGTGCTCTGTTGCGGAGCTTGCCAGTGCCAGGAGTGAGCAGTTCCAGTGAGTCGGAACTGAGTGCCGCTGGTTCCAGTGAGTCGGAACTGTATGCCGCTAGTCCCAGTGAGTCGGAACTGTAGTCCGCTGATCCCAGTGAGTCGGGCGTGCGATGCGCGGTGCTGCGGTGAAGTCCCCAGTGAGTCGGGGCTGATATCCGCTGATCCCAGTGAGTCGGGCGTGCGTAGTGGCTGGCTGCTGCGTTGACGGGAGCGAGTTGCTCTTCTTACGTGGACCGTGTGTGCAGTGTGCTGTGCCTAGCCGCTGATTAGGCCGTAGGGGTAACCAGGCTGGAGCCGTCGCGTCCTGCGTGTGGTGTCCCTGTGGAGGCCTTTGTAATATCTTCATATTTCTCTTATAATCCCTTTATTGGTTCCTGTAGAGAAGCGTTTAAAGATCGCATTGATGCAATTTTTGTTCTCACTATTTTGGCAGGCGTTTCCAGACCTGTTTTTTTTATCGATC
Organism: Phragmatobia fuliginosa; assembly: GCA_932526445.1. Lineage (NCBI taxonomy): Eukaryota > Metazoa > Arthropoda > Insecta > Lepidoptera > Erebidae > Phragmatobia > Phragmatobia fuliginosa. The sequence goes on from OW052057.1 coordinate 73,582,339, forward strand.
ATCGCGGCGAATAATTTGTATTCGCATGCTTGGCTCTTATTATTTGTGCTATTTATGACCGAAATGTTAGCACCCGTGTCGACTAAAAATCTATAACCACTGTTTGAGTCAGTTATAGTTAGACGGTTTGCTGAAACGATTATGGAAATAACATAATCCATTATGTGAGTTTCTGTGGCGCGACCTTGACCGTGAATGTGGCGTATGTCGTGTTTGGTATTTGCTGCGTTGCCTAGGTTGATTCTCGCGTATGCTGCGTAATGCATTTATTTCTATTCGCATGGCTTCAAGTTGTGACGATATGTTTGTAACTAGGTTAATGTCAACCGCTGTCTCTTGAGTATTTCTCTTGTTGTAGGTCAAGTTTTCGTATATTTTATCGGCTAACTCGCTCTAGTTGTCTAACGACATATTGTTTGTGACTGATAATATCGCTGTTAGTGAAGCGGGGAGTTGCCTTAGCCACAGCAGGCGAATAGTGTCGTCGTTTATTTATCCACATCCAGCTTCCTTCATTTTTCCCAAGAGCTGGGAAGGCTTCTGGTCTCCAAGATCCATTTCTGATAGTAGTCTGTGGAAACGTCGGTGTTCGCTCTCTTCGTAGCAGTTTATTAGACGTTCCTTGATGGTGGAGTACTTGTTTTCGCTGGGTGGGCACCCGTGTCGCCTCTTGAAGGTGTTGTTGTTGGAGCCATTTTTGGGATGTGATAATTTCGTAATGCTATTGTTCTTTAGATTCACTGCTGAACACCATATAGGGTTCCGGTCGTCCCGGTATTATATCAGCACTAGAAACCAATAGATCACGTCGGGGTCACCAATTATTGCGTGTTTACCCTGGGAGCCAATGAGACGACACGTTGATCTTAATATTTATTAATGACTACATTATCTCTGTAAGACTCCGTATTGACTCCATCTAATTTAACTTAAACTAAAGCTTATATACAATGTAATATGTACAGGTTTAGGTGGGGCGCTCGGAAGTACTATTTACTTAATTGCTTAATTGACAATATGTTATTTGTTCTTCCTTATTATTAATTTATAATATTACTATTGTTTGGCGGCACGTACGTTAACTTCAGTAAAACAATTATTTAATCACGTAGCCGTGTAAAGATCTAAACTACTAATATTCTGTGGCTTCGCCATAGTACTCATTATTTAGTCTCGTTAAATTTAAAGGAAGACATATCATGATGCAGGCGCATTTAAGTCACAAGATTAGTGCACACGGAAGGAGATGGAGATACAAGAAAAATGTACTGGACGGACCAAACTCAATTGCATTGGAATTTAAACGTAAAAATTCATCGTCATCTAAGCCCAAACACGTCCACTGCTGGACATAGACCTCCCCATCCAGGTCGTCGGAACACCTTGCCTTTCAGGCCTACTTACACTACGTTTTCCGATATGCATTCGCCACTCAAAAACTATTTGGTCCCATCGGCCATAGTTTCTGAGAGCAATATGTTCCGCCCAATGTCACTTAAGTTTAGCAATTATCCGGACAATATCGGTGACCTTGGTTCTCCTCATTCCTGATTTGATCATGTAGAGAAAATTCAAGCATTGCCCTCTCCATTGCTCTCTAAGTGTCTAAGCTTTCTTATGAGGTCGATTGTGAGCAACTACATCTCTATATACTTATGCTACACATCACCATCACTGTCGACACACACTGGTCAAAGACTGTATAATATGACAGTAGTAATAAACATTTACGCTGGGTAGTGTTACTTAATTATGGCTTATATGACACAAGTAAAGGAAACAAAATGTTCTGTTTACAGTTCAACAAGCTCAGTTGGTAACCAATGAACACAAAGATCGATTGAAGTAAAACATTGTTATGAAAATGGAAACTGCTATCGTCGAACCGTTAAGTTTACGATGTACTTTAGTCCTGTTTAATGGGGTAGGTAAAAACGCCTTGGTCAAAATTGATGAGACAAGACTTCCTTCTAAATCTATCCAAATAATATAAATTCTCTTAAGCCATTTCAGCTGTTATATTCATGTCAGTACTTTTTTAGGGTTCCGTACCTTATTATACTAAGATTCCGTTTGTCTGTCACTAAGCTGTATCTCGTAAAGCGTGATACTTAAACAGTTGAAAATTTTAGAGATGATGTATTCCTGTTGCCACTTTGACAACAATCAGATACTTTTCTAAAAACAAAGTAAATATTATTCTATTTTGTTATTATGCTTTTTTGCCATTTTTTGTTCAATATTGAAACGGCTGTTGTAGCCAAGATATCGAGCTATTATCGTAACAGATTTCATAAAACAGTGAGAGCTGTTATATATATACATTTCTGGTAATTTTTTGGACAGTAATAGATTTGCGGTTTAAACTGAGTTTCCACGCAGAAGGGAAAATGTATGACTTTTTTAATACCTACATTATATATGCTTAGAAGTTACATTCTAAAATAATATTTGCCAGTTAAATCTGAAACATATCTTAGTTTTACCCAATAGTAAGTCAAACTTCTAATCGTACAACATTACCATATTGTTTTTTTTACTGATTCAGGTCATAAATATTTAGATATGGCTTTTAAAATAAACGAAAAATCCTTTCTTTCACCATCTTTCAAAAGGGTTCATCCATTGGACCGTTCTGCCCTAAGATTACGATGCCACGCTGTACTACATTATTTTCACGCCAGACAAAGTCCAGCAGCAAGAATGTTCAATGGAACTACCTGATTTTACTGCCTTATTTACTGACTAGCTGAGAGCCTCGTTGTTTCCGAGGTTACTGTTGTAAATCGCGAGTGACGCGTGGAGTGAAGCTGGTCTAAAAATTGGTCTAAATTACTCCATAAGTGATCACCCATTTGCCAGTGAAAGTCCCGTTGGTCCAGCCGTACCAGAGATTACTCGGAACAATCAGATAGACACCCAGACAAAAAATTTAAAAATTGCGTTTTGAATGTCAGTACCGTATTCTCAATAATATTAAAAAAACCAATCACAAATTTAAGGATCCAGGAATAGATAACAGAAATGATCAGGGAAAAACACAAAACCTTACTTCTTCAAGAAGAATACGCCCATCTTAGAGAAAATTAGAGCACGAACACGAGCACCAAACGAGGCAACGTTAAAGTCACACTTGGAACTGACCGAGAACTGTATTTGTCCCAGGTTATAATGCATCCATCTATACGGGATTCTGGACCTCGTCTCTAAAAACACGTAAACCTTGCCATACAGAATCAATTCTTAATGCTTAAGACAATAAGACTTTTATGGTAAATTCTACCGTTGTGCTAAATACATTATACATCTAATGACGCATGTATTTACGCAAGTTATTGAATTTTAATAAAGCGCGGATAGCAGGGAACAGATAGGATGTTTGCCATTCAATTCGTACGGTCAGAACTTATGCAGTCGTTCTTGAATTAATAATAACTTTAATAATTCATTTTGTAATTGTGTCTTTCGAACCCTCGTTTCTCAATTTTTTATTTGGTTGTACCGTATTCATTAAAACTGGTACGTTGTATGTTGGTGTATATTTCTAGTTTCTAAAAGTCGGCACCAATGTATATCAAAATCACATTTACCTAAAGCTTATTGGTAATTTAGCGACACGCAAAATGTTCAGACGCAATATTTTACTTCGTTGTTCTTAATAACAACGAAGTCAAATATTGGCCAAAATGCTAATTCTTACTTCAGTGTATTATTATTATGTAAAATTCTAAAAGCGTTGTTGTTATGTTATATTTAATACGTTTTCAAAAATTGACAGAGATTTTACCGTTGTTTCTTTGCAGAGATATCACCTAAATAAAGTAAAGTTTTTCTAGAAATAAACAATAATTTTGTTTATCTATTCTTCTTTTCAATCGTTTAGCTCTTGGCAGAGCGGTCGTAGTCACATTAAGGTTTTCACGTCGGTGGCAGAGGCGGACACAGTTCTCCAGGACGATCTCACGCCATCGCTGTCTATTCGCAGCTTGTCTTGCGCAGTCAGACACACGGTTACCCACTGCGGACTTCACTTGGTCAGTCCAGCGCATAGGTGACCTGCCGCTCTATGAAGTCGCCATCTCGTCTGGAGACATGCCTAAAGTATTGCAGAATGCGCGATTGTACTACGGCCGACAGACGCTGCGTGATCGGCTCCCGGAGCATGAAATGACGTTAGCGCGGAACTCCGTCCACGATATCCCGAGCATCTTCCTCCAGCAACACATTTCTAGAGCATCTATCTTCCGCTTTTCAGATTCATGTATCGTCCACGTCTCCGCCGCGTAAAGAAAAATGGGAAATACCAATGTCCGCACAAGTCTGATTTTGGCGGCTTTGGTAATATGGCGATTTCTACACACTTTTCGTAGCTTCTCCACCGCGGTTCTGGTTATATGTTTTTCTAATAGTTCAAGTGTTTGTTTGAAAATTTGATAGATTTGAGAAATTCTTTCACTGTTAGATGGTATATTTATCGAAGTATATTATCACGCTACAACCAAAAAAAGCGAAGTATCAATGTAAAATGTTTAAAACGGGGGAAAATTAGTTTTGGGAGCTTACATTGCGTGCGCTGCGTAAATGTTAAAAGATTCATGAAAATACTGTATTCATGAACGTAGTGTTCCTCTTGAAGAGTTCTAAAAAAAGTCCACTACAGCATTTATCTATCTTTTAAGGTTGACTCACTAAAACTTTTTTTATGGGAAACTGATTTCGCGTTACAACATCAGTCTACGGGCAACAGAAGACGCAGACGGAGCTTCGTGTGTCAGCCAGTATATAATAGACACACATAACGTAACACATTATACGTCAACATTGCAATCATTTAAAAAAAAAACTAAAACAGTGTAATTAAGTTACATAATGTTACAGTGGATATGTAAATTAAAAAGGTTTAAAAAACTAATTATATTTTTGTGGGCATTAAATTGCACTTAGTTTTATAATAAGAAGTATATATTATTGGTACATAAAACTTAAACAAATACGAGTAGTTATAATGTCTAAGTCTCACCCGTTAATACGTCCATTATTGTAACCGCTTTCTCCGCTGGATTCTTCTGAATACTCGAAGGAAGCGTTATCCACCATACTTTAAGATTTTAAATTCACTCACTATCCACTTTATAGTATAGACACAGTTCGTTCATGAAAACTTTTAGTCATCTTGTAAGTTTTTGGTGTCACTACATCGTCGAATGGAATCTACAGTTGGTCACTGACACTACAAAAGGACATAATTATGAGCTGCAGATATTTAGAAGAAGATAGAAGAATACAACATTAAGATTCTTATTTTACTATAATAATGATAGAAATTGACTTTGCAATGAAACACGGACGAATAACAGATAAGATACATGTATATCAAAACTGAAATCGTTCGTTCAGATTATAACAAATACTACGACTTAATATATAACTACGACTTAAAAAAACATTCAGACGGATTCGTTAAAGGTTTAATAAAATTTAAATTAATTTAACAAAAAAAAATATCCTTGAAATATAATTAAATGAAGTGAGTATAGATTGAAACATTACCAAGATGTAACCAACTTGAACGTTTCTAGCAGAAGTGCAATTGATTCCTACATCAATAAGAAAATTGATTTATTCTAATGTGCTCAATGTTATGGAAATAAACACGCTCATATTATTATTTTTGTTTCATGTACAACACACAATAACGATCTATCACTATTTTATCACATACTGAAATATTTCAGATTACCTATAAAAGATTATATTATTATTATATATTATATTATTCACGCACAATGGTCCAATAGCTATGACTAAGTGTGGAAACCGCCCAGGAAATTAACTAACTAACCTCTAAAAGATTAAGCAAAAGATTAAAAGACGTATTAGAATTGCAACATAAAATTGTGAATAAATCTAAAGAGAAAATAGTCAAAAAATTCCCATGTTCTAATAACACAATGACATAAATGATCACAACGCCATGCAGTACGGTGCCATTGGAAATTATTCAGTTGAGCAAAAGCGGACGCTTTAAACCGGTCTAGAAAATATTACTTGAATTACAACGACAGATTCACTGGATGCAAAACCATGCACACGATCCGGTTCAAAGGCTAACATATTAATAAACAAAAGCAACACACAAGCGAATCACATTCAAAATCACAATGTCTGTGGTATGTATAATTCTAAGCACAATCCACACACTTCTCTGATAATATGGTGCACGACTGTAGACACTCAACACAGTTCCAATACAGAAAAAGCCGAGACACGAGTTTTTACTGACGTTCATCAAATAATTATGAATTATAAAACGCGTACTAAGACCGAATGTAGCGGTCCGTCCGCGCTCGCGAGAATAACTGTTGAAAACAGTTGTACATAAACGTATCTAGTTATAATATCGATTGTGTATCGAGCTCGAAGTAATTTATCGCTACGATAAGATAATAAGTTGCGAGTAAACCATAACACTATAAAATTATACATGCGTGTTATATTTTCCAGTAAAAGTAAAGCAACAAAACATTTAAACATTACTTTATAAAAATAGTACGTACAAATAGATGGAGTTAACATGGCATAGAACAAGATAAACTTGAGGTAAATGATGTTGTTCAATGACCTTGTGAGTCATCGTATAGAAACACTGAAGACTGGCCGACTCGCTGAGAGATCAAGTGCTGCTGATATCGAAGTAAGAGAAAGGTAACAAAATCGTACGATGATCGGCAAACACGACAACCTGAGCCCCTTATTCGCTAGCTCGAATGCCGGAACTGTCCCAGTGTGATTGCAACGCGACAGGACACTGACTGCCAACAGTGTCCGCGAACAAGTAAAGCGCCAATGTTTATAAACAATCAATGTACGGTCAGAAAACAATGGTCTTATAAAATAAAGAAATCTATTAAATTCTCAGATATTTCACAAAACAAAGAGGTGACTTCATTGTAGAACAGGTATTATTCTTCAGAATTTGTTCTAGTTTAACACAATGGTCTAACTATGGAATCTATTAATTAATATGTTACATCATACACTATAAGAAAAAATATTCTAATATTACAACATGGATTTTACGTTTTAAGTGTCAGTGCTACTTCAAACGTAAAATCCATCTAACGAAATAAAATAAGCAAATAAATGAATTCATTTACATTAAAGAATTTCATATAATCATTACTTTGTATAACGTAAACAGTACATTTAGTAACGTAGTATTTTTATCTATTTATAATTTTAACACACCATGCCACAATAATCTATTTGCACATTTTATACTTAGTTTTTGTTTATAATCTAATGAAAATACCTAATACTAATATTAATAATAGGTGTTTCTTAAATGAAATCTTGAATCTCAATATGTAAACCTTTTCTGTATCTTTTCGTATTCTGTAGCATAAAAGCAGAACTCTCCTCAACTAATATCGTTTTAAATTGAAAACAACGAAAAGGGAAACAAAACAATTCAAAAATGATTGATTTAACTTTTTAAACTTTATAAAAACTGAAAATAGACTCGTTGGTTTTTTAAATAGATTTTTGTATCTAAGCATGAAAAAGATTGTGATGTGAATCTAATTTATAGCTTCTATTTTTTGTATTTCTAAATAAAAATAGTTATCGGTAAATAACATCAGTTTTGTTGACTGTACCTCTGATGTCTATACGTGCTAAACGAGATCGTCCCGGGTACATCAATATTATCTACGTTGATTGGACAAATGGGCACAACAAATGTATCATTTCACACGTGACAAAACGTACTTTGTTCTATAATAAGTATGGTTTATCCTAGTCTATTTATTTCCACGTTTTTATAACTAGGTACTCCATGCAGTTTAGTCTTCGTTTCTGGTATTTGTGGCATAATGAAGTATCAAAGCCTATAAAATCTCCTATCTATCTACAACCCAATATCTATGTATATAATTGTCATATAATAAATAAGTAGTTGTGGTAAATAAGTAATGTAACATACACCCAGAAATAACGAAAAACCCTTTCAGTTGATTTCTAACGTCGGCGTCGCGGGTTTAAATATAGGTAAACCGAACTTAGACTTAACTATATTCTAACAAATAAATATAATGGAAGTTTCTGTTTGTAATTTCAAATTAACGCCTTATGTATTTGAAAGAGTATTAATTACATTAAAAATCAATTATTAAATTTTTTGTCTGTCTGTCTGTTTGTTCCGAAATCTGGATGGACCGATTTTGATGAGATGTTTACTGGCAGAGAGCTGATGATATATTTTAGGCTACTTTTTGCTCATCTTCAACTCGCGGAATTATCTGGACCCAGCTAATAATAAATATATTTTAAGTTAACCTTACTTAGGATAAAAAATCTGTTATAAAAACTCAGGACTACAAGGTTAATGTAATGTACTTTATATGATGTATGAACAACCTTTTTTTGTCTAATTAAGAGCTAATTATATATAATGTGTTATTGAACTTGATATTTAACTTAACTTCATGCGATTGTATAACTTACATTTTCGTATTCTAAAACTACATATGTTGTTGAAAATGCATGTTGTTGAAATAATTCTAGTCATGCCCTAGTTTAATAAAAGTGGTTACATGGATAAAATAAATACTTTCGTGTATGTAAGAAATATTCGTGTAAAGTAGTAAATTCTAAATCCAGCTGAATGAAAACAATTTGCTTCTACCCTACAGAATTAAAACTATATGCCTGGTCAGGCAGATGACGAAATCGTCAATAACCAAAAATACTCCTTGCATTTAAATTAAAATTGTCTTTAATCTCTATCGAAATTAATATATACTAATACTAGCTTTCACCCGGCGCTCCGCCCGCGTGTATGTCGGTTATCGAGGTAAAAAGTAGCCTATGTCCTTTCCCAAGTTCAGTTCTATCTTTATACCAAATTTCATTAAAATCGGTTCAGTGGTTTAGGCGTGAAAGCGTAACAGACAGACAGAGTTACTTTCGCATTTATAATATTAGTAGGGATTATAAATTCCTAAGTAACTCTGTCTGTTATGCTTAAGGGCTAAACCGCTAAACTGATTTAGGCTACTCTTTACTGCGATTACCAACCAAAAGGCAAAGACTAGTTACATATAAAATTACAACGCTGTGTGAGGTCTCAAAAACCAAAAATTGACAAAAAAAATATCTACGAACAAACCTAGTAGGGGCACTGTCAATGTTTATACAAACAAATGTATCGTTACTTGTTGACTTGTTGACATTACAACGTACACAACGTTTATGGCATAATTTTACTAACTCTAGTTCCACGGTAATCAATCACATAAAATATTTTCCAAGACGTTTCACGTAATATTCCTGTAAACGTGAAAGATATACAGTAAACCTAATTGATTGAAGGACGTAAGATCTAAGAATATAAAGAAAATGCCTTATATACACGTTGCTCTTTAATAAAGAAGATTAGTCTATGCTAGACATACTACAGATGATTCAAATTTAAAATCACGATTAACTTTCTTTATTTAAATCAGTATAAATCAGCTTGATTAAGCATTCAATTAATACCTGATTTGAAAAATATATTATAAAAATAACTCGAAAAAAACATAATGTCACGGAATAAAAAAATCCAATTGATGGATCTTCATAATAAATACAGCCCTGTCCTTTTCTATTCGTTAGACCTACAGTGTAGTTGTAATTGTGACGTATATTTCCAAGTACCTAAGTATTGCTTATTAAGACGCATCGGAATGAGATGATCAGAAGTTGTTCTGGGAAAAAAACCTCACTCGGACTTCTGGCATATTAATTTCTATCGGGAATACATATCCACACCGTAAATTTTTTGCCAGTCTGATGCCGGAATCACCTCGCCAGAAACCCGATGAAGTTACGGCCTGAAAGGTTTCCACACGTTAAAAAAGACAGAGGGTAAAACACTTCTTCCCGTGATGCTTTCATATAGTTTAAACTTGTATCACGTTCATCAGACCTTTCATAAATGCTCGCCGGTTACGGGTTTTAATGCTACTCAGCATATTATGTAAAGCGTTTGTAATAATAGTAACCTGAAGAAAGCCGTACCTACCCGCTCCTGTTCGCCCACTTAAAGAGGCTTTATACTCTTTTCGTTCTTCGTTCATATTTTCCACATCTCTCCAATCCATCGCAACATCGTATCGAGAATAACATAATTCATCCCCGTCTTCATGTATGTATTATTTTTCCAGAATACAGTACCCGTACAGTACACACATATAACAGTAACTACAGTAAACAAACTGAATTACTCATCATCTCTTCCTAGCCTTCATTATTCCCAAGATTATTTTGGATCGGCTACTAGTTCAACCGAGTTAACTTGAATATCAGTTTTTTCATGAAGCGACTGGCATCGCTCGGACTTCCGCAACCCTGAAGGCGAACTGAATTCGAAGTTGGAACTAGTTGTCAGTATATTTGAGGGCACTGATTTCCCAATAACGATTGCCATAGATGTTCATGACCACCGACGGCGACGGCTTAACGTGCTCTCCGAGACACCGCCATTTTTCATACTCCGAGCTGCTATTTAGAATTTCTTGTACTAAAAACCCAACAACAGTTCAACTCGAGATTCGAATCCGAATTACTAAGCACACATTTAATTGAATGCCAGGTATTTTTAGAACTGGCTTCGCGGACAACCTTAACATGCATCTTAAAATAAACCCGAAAGTCTTTTATGACGTCGGCACTTGTCTACGTAAAATTCATCATATCCACAGCTGTTACAATATTTTAATGCACATTAAAAGTAGCCAATCAAAATTATATAATTAAAGTATCATTAATTTATAAAATGAACAAAAAGGAACCGAGTAGTAGGTACACCAAAAACAAGTGAACAATTCAAGAAATTATCGATCATTTTAGAACGCGTTGACTAAAAAAGTTGACGATCACAACCTGACACCAATAGAATTCGCTTTGTAACAAAAAAAGACCTCCTTCTTTTTTTTGAAGTCGGTTATTAATACCACAAAAGTATGAAAACACTCTGTACTTACTCTTACAACATACATACACTTATAATAATGCTACATTACTTTCACAGTTGATATCGTTTCAAGTTTAATACCGTTTTCGGATTCCAGAATCAACAATAACAGTAGTACTGACACTAATGTTATTGTCGATTCTGAAAGTGTTATGTAGTGAACGTGGAAAGGAAAATATTATAGAAATATTATCATGTTCAGTTAGCTTCAACGCGATAAACATTTTGATTAATGTATTTAGTATATAAATCCGATAACGAGTTGAATACCAATTTAAATCAATTACTTGTCAACTAAGAAACCATTTTACGTTGAAGCGTATAATACGACTGTTTGTCCGTGAATCAGAGTATCTCCCCTATTTATAAGTGTGTAATCATCACCTAAATTTATGTTTAACTACCTGGCGAATTTTAATTGGGTACTTCAAGTGTTATTGCTCTCTCATGTTATTTGGTTGCTAAGATTCATTCAGTAGAAACTGTTACAGTTTTGTTATGAGAGGTCAGCTGTTCCCGAAAAATAGTACTACCGCTAATAAAAAGTAATATGTTGGACTTTTTGCTGCCTTTTTGCTACCGCTTACAAGTGGAGAATATTTGGGTAAAACAATTTTATATTGTGTCCGCAATGTAATTAATTACACATATAGTGAACGGTGTAAGATGTCCGAAATATTTATTTATGTACGAAAATATTTACTTTGATTAGGTACAAGGTGAATCTCACGACGTTGCCCACAGTTATTGCTGTAAATTTGGTCTGAAGCTAGAGTCTAAAGAAAATTTCATCCAGCTTTCTGCCAGTGAAAGTCCTGTTAAAATCGGTTTAACTGTTCCAGAGATTAGTTGGAACAAACAGACAGACACGCAGACAGACAATAATTTTAAAAATTGCCTTTTCTATGTAAGTATCGTATTTACTTTGATATGCATTTGATAATAATCCAACCGATTTCGGCCATGGCGACCACTTCGATCTCTTATAGGGCTTGGCGCTGATACGCCCGGAGATAGTTTATATAGCCGATGTTCGCAAGAAACTCCCTTGCACAAAGTGGGCAAGTGAGCTTACCGCTCTCATAATTATAGTGAATGGCGGCGAGTGGACGGACTTTAAGCTCATCTCAGACACACCAATTTTACTTATTTTTATAGATTAGTCTCAATACGCACATAAAACTTTCATCACCAACAAATCGAATAGTAAGTCATTTAAGACTATATGCTAAGGCATCGTTACTTTGGTTTGTCTCCTGAGTAAAACGTAAAAAATCTACCATCGCTTAGTACACCCATATACAAATTCATATCTGCGGAAATCGCAAATTGAATCGAATCCAAAATATTGATATTTAAAAAAAATGTAAATAATGATTTTGTTAATTTAAATAAAAAGTACCTGTATGCTCCACCTATGAAGGTCGTTAACATCCTATAACCTGCCGCTAAATATCCCTCCGTATCTTCTTGATACGACGACATTGTATTAAAATATAGTCACAAAAACTATTGACTCATCCCATTGTAAGCTATACCATGCCACTACTATCTAAGCTATACCCTCCGCTTTTAAAAACAATATTATTATATAGTTCATTCGTAACGCGTACTTAGAAAACACTACCGTTCCACTGAAAGATAAAAACATAACTAATTACAAACGTGTACATAAACGCTGACATAGTATTAATAAAAGATTACTATCGCGTTATTGAACCTTGATAACCGTTATCATGTAAATTCGTACTTTGCGCTTAGCCATTTAAAAGTAGATTATAACGTTTCTAATGTTGTAACGTAACGTTACTTATTATTAACATTGGTTACATTTTTATCAACTTAGCTTTTAATCTTGTATACAATATTATTTGACTGCAGTCTTAGTTGCGATTTAAATATCCATAAATAAGAATTACTTATAACCAAGGCTATTATGTCTGAGAGGTTTTACTGCTGTGACTTGAAGGAGTAATACAAACTTCAATGTATGAAAGTATGCAATGGTGTTATTAGAAAAATCTATATCTAGAACTACTAATAAAAAAATTCTTACTTATCATGTTTACTGGAGCGAGGCGGGTGAGGTTCTAGCTGCAGCGGGGTGGCGGGGGCGGAGCGAGGGACCCCGACCCCGCCACCCGCCGCGCCTGCTGCGAAATTGCCGGTTGACCTGAAAGAAATTCAAATGATTAATAATATAATATAGATAATATACATTATGCATCAGTGTCATCACCCCTTTTGCTCCCCTTGGTAGACACCAAGGGGAGCAAAAGGGAGCAAACTATATAAGAAGCTAATAAGGGAACAAACTATACAGGACAGCATCACTGCAATAAGGAGGAAAACTTGAAATAATCTCTATACCAACCCGTCTGGCCCAGCGTGGTATAGTAAGCCAAAACTTCCTCTTGAAGAAGAGGCTTATGTCCACCAAGTTCCGCAGTGGACTTATAAAATAATTTTGATATACATACATACATGTGTATAACCTCGTTATCAGACAAGGAACATAAAATATATTAAAATTTGTAAAGGAAATAGCGCAGTTGCAATGATATCTGTAATTTTATCTAAATTTCCCAGAATAATATGGAGAGAGATAACCCCAATAGATTAATTAAGTCACTAAGACATCTTCTGATCTCCAATTTTATTTTCGCAGCGGTAACAATAGTATGGCGAATTATATGTTGCCGAACTGGAAAATGGTTTTTAAGGTTAAGGTAAAAACCCTCTTAATTTAATAAGAATTTCTAGTAGGTACTCAAATGCTGAGGCGCCTAGTACTCAATGATTAGAAATTGACACTTGAACATTGGTATAAAAGAGTAACTGTTTTGATTCATAATATCCTATGCTTATACTGCTATACAAATAAAAGATTCGATTAGATCATCCTCAAGCCTAATATTCATTATAGTATTATACATTTCATTATTGTACTTACTAGATTCTAAACAGAATGTGGTTCAATTACCCCTGGCACTACGCCTAGGTATTGAATATATATGTATATTTTTTATAAATTCAAATCTAATTCATCTGGTGTTTTGGGCGCTAACGGTACAAATACGAAGGTGGCGATTGACCTAACAACCACACACATATTTTAATGTGACAAAGTATCTTATGAACTAGTTCACTATGAAACCTGCAAACTACACTACAGTTTATCAAGCTCTATAATGAATCAGAACGGTATTAAGTTTGACCTAATTAATACTTTATAAGTGTTATAGAACTACTTACATGTCTACATCTAGATCGTAATTTACAATTGAGAGTACATTACAACGAAACGGTGGATGATTGATTTTGATTTTTCTTAATATTTGATGCATTCGGCATTATATATTAGTTGAATATTCACACCAAACTTCCCTTCAACTTAAGTTGGCAAAGCTCATTTAAAAGAGTGCCTTCTAAAATAAGAGTGCCTTAGAGATATTCTTATCTATTCTAAACTAATCGTAGGTACGAGATTTGAATTGAAAATAGAAAGATATAAAGTGTATTGAATCAAAATAAATATGCAAATAACGCTTCTGTGCCAGTTCGGCTCGTTCTATGAAACAGATTTACTGTTTCATAGTATGAACCAAACCGGCAAAGTTTCTTTTTAATTCATTACATTGAGGGCCTAATCAGCAAATAGACAGACCATGGTGGACATGATGGCTTTAGTACAACTTGCGAACTTTTGACATGTTGCCAGAAAACGAATGTATAAAAAACCTCCTCTAGCATACCTTTTATGCCTGTGGCTTCTTCGTGTCGTAAAGTTAGTTTGTGTCACCACATAAGAGGGACGCCCTCTATATTTCCTCGGAATTCTTCCTTTAGTCATGTTTCTACTCATTTATCGATAGAAGTATAGTCTCACGAAGGCACTTAATACAACAAAACAGAAATGTTAGACCTGTTCAAAACTCGATATTAACTAGTCCACAGAAAAAACTATTAGATTTTTTTACTATAAAGTTTGATAACAACATACTACTCACTGCGAAATGTTATGATACACTATAAGCAAAATATATTGACGAAACACTTTCACTATACCTCGATACCTAACAGCAGAAACCTGATACTCAAACACAACACGACCTTACTGTCCGTAAAATACAATAAATATTCAAACACGACATTTGTTCAAATAATCGTGACGTGCAAAAATGATTGTGTTGACAATAATAATCATATCAAAAATACCAGTATCCGCTGATTACATCATAACATACTATAGAGCATAAATAATAACCAGAAAAATCAGTAGAACTCATTACATTTTACTATTCATAGGCGCTTAACATACTCGGAAGTAGTAGAAGTAGATATGTCATAGTTCAGTATTAATTTATAATGCAATGGAAGTCTTCATAATTTTTGCTCATAAATTCAAGGGCAAGAGTTAATAATGGTAATGAAAACATACGAGAAATAATAACCAGAAAAATCAGTGGAACTTATTACATTTTACTATTCATAGGCGCTTAATATACTCGGAAGTAGTACAGGTAGATATAATGTCATAGTTCATTAATAATTTGTAATGTAATGGAAGTCTCCATAATTTTTGCTCGTAAATTCAAGGGCAAGAGTTAATAATGGTTAAAAAAAACATCCGTCAGGAATTCATAGTTTTACCTTAATGACGCGTTTAATAAAAGTTTATACAGGCGTTTAATACAGGTATTAAATGCCTCAACAAGGTAAAACAGAAAAAAGACAAGTTAATAACGAAGTTTTATGTGTAAAGATTTGAGACTTTCAATATGCCTATTATAAAACACTATATTCAGTACTTTTAACAATATTCTACGTAAATTTGAGTAAAAAATCGATAAAACAAAGTAGACATACCCTGGGCATATTTCTGATAGAGCTACAACGTCGAAACACATTAAACGATGGCGTTCCCCTTGACCTCGTTAGGCTGATTGCCTCTTAAGAGCGTCTAAAAGGAATCGGGACACACAGAAAATTTCACGATCTTCATTTCGTTTCATTCTTTGGGTTTGTAGTCAGGAACTGTATCAAATGTTTTGTTTATTTCCTTAGTTTTGTGCAACTATTTAGAAATTAATAAGCAATAGTCAATGGAGACCTATGCAATCAAATGACATTCTCATTCCATGTTTTAGATTGATGTTAATAATATGTTTTATGAATTAAAAAGAGTTATTGTTTGTTAGAAATGTTTAATCTTTGGAAATCTCAATTTTCAATAAGAGTAAGAAGACTAAGAGCTAAGAATTGTAACGCAGGTGGCACTGAATTATGCATTTATTCAATTGTTTATATGTTTAAGATATTGCAAGTAATAATAGTTTTGAACTTTTACGAAACAGAGATACAAGATAGTTATATATCTGTGGACTCGTGAACTTGGAAAATCTATACAAATAAATAAAATTGGTGTCTGTATGTAATATAAAAAGAGTAGTTTTTTACTAAATGTGTATATTAAAGTATATAATAATAGTATATTAAAGTATATAATAATAGTATATTAAAGTATATAAGTAATAATAATATATATAAATGTATATAACATTTAAAATACAACTTTTAGTACCGATTTTGAAGGGACTTTCACTGGCAGATGGCTGAACTTAAGGAGTAACCGTGAGACTTGGCTAATGCCTATATAATACTAACTGTACCACACAACTTCATTGGCGTGTCTCTTCAATTATGATCGGCTTCTATCGGTCTAAGCGAGACACTAAATATTTAATTAAGCACTCCAGCAAAACACACATTCGAAAATCGGTTGGTTCGGTAATCATCGTGAGCAACAACGTGACACGAGAATTATATATATATTATTATTCTTAACAGATATTTTAAGCTTATCAAACAAAACAAAATTTAATAAGTTTTTAATTTAGTCGCTGAGGTAAGCGGTAGTCTACGTTATATTGTGTTCGAGTATTGTTTTGATGGTCTGTTTTGAATAGTACTACCGCAAGATTATTATTAAGTCGGTGTTGGCTGAGCAAAACCAAACAGTGAACGTTACAGGCGCCCGCATGTCTATCGATATTGTTTAAAGTGTATCTACGTTATTTACGATTACTCAGAACCAAAACAACGGAAGTCATTTTCCAAAACTTCATAATTATTCAGCCAAACAGATTCTTAAGTATAAGTTCATGCACCTATTTATATTTTAAAGTAAATCACTATTATTTAAAAACAGGAAAAGTCGAAATATGGGCATGCACACTTTATGAATTTAAATATTATTTTGGACACAAACGTAAATCAGCACTTTGTATTTATATACCACTTACAGATATATGGCTTTTTGATTTGAAAGGAAAGGTAACATCAAATTTAAAGAAAAAAATAGAAGTACAACTCGAATTTTTATATCTAACTTTCCTTCAATAATTCAAGTAAGAGTTAGAGAAAGCTTAAATGAAGGAGCTGATTCCACCGAGAGCGTTAGACCAGAACGCAGCAGGCTCAATTAGAACCGGAGATATAGAAAGCAATCGAAACATGCTAAATATACAGAAGGAAATCACGTTTGAGAATAACGTAGAGGGGTGAAAGTTAGATTACCAATGACAAATCTATAAATCAATATCTTTTTAGATATTTTGACCAGCCAAGTGCGAGTCGGATTGCGTGAAGATTTCCGTACAAATCCCGTTTCATAACATGGGTACAGAACCCTAAAAGGAATATAGGTTAGTACGGTAACTGCACGGATGGAGTAGTGGTTTGTGTGATTCACAAATTGATGTTCTAAATCTGTTTATTATTTGTTTCAGTTTCTAGATATTATTTTATATATTTATTATTATTTATATAACTCTGAACAATTTTGTTAAATTTTAAATCAGTATAGGTACGGATATCAGCGATACTTTACATATTAAATGGTAACTTAACATATTTAAGTCCTTAGCATTTGAATATGAGCTACTTGCACGCAACAGGAACTACAGCTATATGCTAAGTGAGTAAGGTATTGTTATCACCACGAAGAAATCTAAGATCCAATATCTAGGCCATAATAGAACCTTACATATAAGGAGTAACTTAGGATACTTTTAGGTATTACTAAATACAAAAGGGGTTAGTTAGTTATATCTCGTCTATTTGGCCGATAATCTGTATCAATCCTTGAAATTTATAAACGAGTTGTGAAAAGGTGTGTTCTATTATTAATCTAATATGTTTATAAAAATCTATTGTAAATACTTTTCCTTTAATAATCATAAAATAAAAAAAAATCATCTCTATACTCAATAATAAAAAATACAATTGTTTTATAAAATTAATATAATACGTATTGTCTAAAGTGCTATTAAACGTAATATTATGATAAAATGTTGAAAAAGAAAACTCACACACACACACACACTATAATATTTTTAAAGGTTCCAAGTATTCTAAGGACCTTCAGAAAGCCCTACCGTCACCGTGGTGGGAATTATCACACATTGCCATGACCACGTCACACATAAAGCTAAGCATAAATCTATAACTAAGAACTTACGTCGTATTTATTTTTCATAGTAGAATTTTTACTCACTTGTTCTTCAGTCTTCCCTAATTCGTCTGATTCTAAAATTAGAAGTTGCATTGCACGATTAACCAGATGTTATTACTGGATCATTTAAAACATTGTTTCAAAGCATAACTTGATATTTGACTAGCCCGGCTCCAATTCAAAGAAACGTCCAGATTTGTTTATAAACTATAACAAGTTAATTCGTAGTTTGCTGGTCACTTCATTAGTAAAAGGAAAGTGTATCAGTCATGAGGTTTATTGGTTTTACACTCTTAGTACTTTACAAAATACACATAATAGAAAATGTAAGATACTTCAAACACATGGTACTTCTTATGTTCATATATTCGTGTAGAAAAGTTTAGTGAAGTTTATTATTTCTAGAAAATGCTGCCATATAGTTATATGACAGGACTCACAACTCCGGATACGAAGTCTCCGGAACATATCGATTCACACCCTATAGACAGCGGCGAGCATGAAAAAGTTATTGGTTTGAAAAGCTACGATGAACGAGATGATGACTATGACAGCGATAATGAAAAGAAAGTCCGAACAAAGAAGGTAACAAATACACAAAGTTATTTAATTAAATGACTTGTATGATAAATTGTTCTAATAATAAACTTTTTCTCAACAGCCATGTGCAATTGTCGTGTTATCCAGCGTTCAGAACCCATCAATGCAATCATTACTACGTAGATATCGATATAATTCTAAGGGTAAGATAAATTTTCTAGCCATCTAGTGTTTAAATTTGATGTGCCAAATTAAAGTCACTGTTTTTTTTAGCATATTATGTCGAGCTAAGTCAGTAACGATAGAATAATTTTATTATATTTCTAAAACTATTGCTTTAATTTATGTTATATGTATTAAAAGTAGAAAAATCATGTTTAATAACAATCTGGTTTTCTAGGAGTTCTAATTCCAAGTAGCGTGAAGTACTTTATCAAGTTACCTCAGGGTCTTCGAGCTTCGCCAATCCTTATGCCATTGAACGACAAGGCGTTCTCGCCCCTCGGAGGATTTGTAAGGTGATATATGAAATGGTTTTTCCTATGTTATTTAGACTAATATTTCTCTTCTCATAACAATGTTATTCTTTTGCAGATACTACAAGGAAGTTCCTCCAATACCGCATTCATTTTGAGACATTGAAGTTCTAATTAGGTATTACTTACATTCTAAAAAGATCAAGCTTCTAAAAATGATAGGCAATAACATTAAATTTGCTGCTAATAATAATATTTTTATTATTGCAAAACATTTTCAATGGGACACATTAACATTTCAAATCAAAATTCAAATCAACCCAAATCCCAGATGTAGTATGATGAGAACAAAAAAATAATTGTTAAGTTTAGATCTCTAAAAAAATTGGAAACTTTATAAACATATAAGGACACATAAAAATATTGGGCACAATTGCGGATTACGCGTAATTTGATTTAGAATTTCCTATCGACTCCAATTTACGAGCGACCGCGTCGTAGCAGCTGTCGATTAGAACAGCAGTAACAACATTCGTTCACGATTAACGATTGATATAAAACAGAAGATTTCGTGGAAGAGAATCTGCTATAGATACTTCATACCTACCGTCTATAGATTGTTTGTGAATAAACAACTTCTGCACGTATTCTTACGATACCGGTATTCTATTTCTACTTCAATTTCTATTAAAATACGCAAATTAAATCGAAGGTGGGAAACGAACCAACCTCGTGTGACCAGCTGACGATTTTCATAGACTAATATCGACTTTGCTGGCCTACAAGAATACTTGCGAACATGAATACATAACAAATGAAACGAGTGAAAATGAATTTTACCCACACGATATATAATTGAGAATATATCCACTACAAGGTAAGGAACGTTGCTTCTACTGCTGTCTCAATAAATCATCATCACTTCGAGTCGAATTTCTTAACCATAGATTGAGATAACGTGACTCTTGCAATACTAGAAATTCTACATATTATCCATGAACCAGTTACCATTTAAGGTGTTTAATTGCTTCTCATATAACATGCATTTCGACCTTATGTCTTTCTTTTACCGTTTAATTTGCTATGTGTAGATTAGGGCCGTAAATATATAGCATTATAATATACATATATAAATAAATACCCCTACCAAAGTTATTTTCTTCATTAGGATTAAGAAAACTTATCTACGTATTTTACACAAATATTATGTTAACCCGATAAACTTATACGAGTATATTCATAAGCTATTTTTGTTTTTTATTTTACTGTAACTTACCTTAATGCTTATAACTATAATGAATAAGTATCTAACGGTTAGATTACTTAGATTCTATCCAATAAAAATATGCTTGAAATTATTAGTTTAATTGGACACCCTTTGTGACACAATTAAAAAATAAATGAATCTAAGTTTAGAAATAGTGGCAACATCTACTGAAATGTATTTCTATTCGACTTTAAGATATGTATATTTTATTAAATAAGCACCAAATCAGCAGAAGTGTTACTTGATGACGAATTATCAGACAGACATAATTGGGACAATTTAATCTGATACCTTACGAAAAAAATGAAACGTTATAATAAAATATGAGCTATATTTTTTATAGCTATAGAATTTATCTTTAAGATTTTATTTCATGGAAACTTTACTCATAATATCTAAATGCGATAGATCCTGTCTTTTGGTTAACCTTGAATAAGTTTTATTTACAGCTTGTTAAATCACGGACCTGTTTACTTTGTTTTGAGAAAGGTCAGTGTGAGTAATCTCAAATGAGGTTGGTGAAAAAAAAAATGAAAAGCAAAAGATATATATTTAATTATTAAATACATAGAGATATATGTTGCATGCGGATGTACTTCAATTGTTTTTTTTTAACATTTAAAGTTAGGTAACTTGTCTACGTCGACTTTTCTTCAATTTTAGAAACATGCAGAAACTTATATCATAACTCCTCACTTAGATTTTATAGTTTTAGTTTTATAAGCTTGAGTAGTGAATATATCTCCTCGTTGTAAATAAATAAATAAATATTTGGACAACTTACACACAACATCATCTAGTCCCAAAGTAAGCAGAGCTTGTGTTATGGGTACTAAACAACTGATATAAATACATAAACATACTTTTTTTTTGTAAATACATACATATTATACATAGAAAAACACCCAGACTCCGAAACAAATAGTTGTGCACCAGATCAATTTCAACAACATCTTAAAAGTGGCAGACTTATCGCTCAAATGTAATCGGGCAACCATGGGATGGAAAGTGAGGGGTAGTACCCAGTGCAATATAAATACATAGGAAAGTAGTGTATATACACATTGTACTACTGGTATTATTGACAATACATTGCAAATAGTGTGTCTCTAAAAATAATTCAAATGGTAGAACGTCTAGTCACCTCATGTCTTACAAACATTTATAGGCATTTCAAAATTGATCGATCGTCTTCAGTTAGACAATAATATAAAAGAAAACAATTACTCATTACCGCTACAATTCCCACATACAATAAATGCCATGAAAATTACTACAGGTATCGTTGTTTACTGCGAAATTGTGACCTTCGATTATCAATATCTACAACAACTTTGGTGTCTGACGAGTTATCTAATCTTATATGTGATAGCAGAGAATAAAAATAGTTTACCTGAGATATTAAGCTGTATATCACTAAACAGGTGTGTTTATAGATACAAAAACCCAATATAGAGATTACTCAGTAAAACTCTAACAATAAAATCATAACAGTAAAATAAAGACAGTAACGTTAAATAATAGAAATCAGATATTGCTTTAATTGCCTATCTACTATATGCAAGTCTAAGACAAATACTGTAAGAAAAATGCTAAACCGAGGGAGTGGGTTGTTTCTTATTCAAAAAAATCATATAGGTATGTGTTAGCACAACAGCTTCTGCTCTGATGCTAATTTGTAATTTGTATTTATAATGTACATCTCTTTAGAAGTATGCCCTTAATATATTAGGATCAGACGGCCACAGAGCTATGTCTATGTATTAGTAAATTAGTGTACATTTATACTTGTTTGTACATATTATACGAATTCTATGCATTATCAAATTATAATTCTTAAAAACTCATTACCCTATCTACTACTACTGTCTCTCCGAAACATTTTTAATCTATTCTAATGCTGCCTGGAAGATATTGCTTTTGGCAATAAGGCCGCCGTATGTACATTATTTAAATGACGAACTTTTCGAACTCCCTGTCAGAATCAACAAAGTGGCCTAATCGTATAAAGTAGACTGCAAAATATTTTATAAAATATGATGATAGATATTTCTACAGCTAAGCTTAGAATGACGTAGATGCTGCAAATATATACTAAATTAATTCTTCCAAACGTTGTGTAAAGTCATGCGCATGAACCGGTTTTATTCTAAATAGTAATGTAAGCAAATTAAACGACTTCAACAGATTTTTGTAACATATGTTTAGTGTTCAATGTGTACGAAAGTGTTTTAAATTTATCGTTTAACTATTTTTGAAAAATCTAGTTTATCTAGTCTACCCGTCTTAACTTTTGGTATACTTAGGTATACGAGCGCATAAACCACATTGAAAGCAGCTAAAACAGAAAGCCCTACAAAGTAGTAGTAAGTATATTTTAACAAATACAATTGAATTGTACGCAAATTCTTATCAAGAAACGAGGAATTACAGTTTAGTATAGTTTCTAACACAGGCGCTATCCATTTCCTAAATTTATAGGTTCTTCATAAAGTTATTACTAGTTATTAGTTTCAGGCCCCCATAGCCTTCAAATGCAAAGTCTTAGTTCTATTCAAACACTTAAACATACATAAAGCTCAGTTTAGTTAAAAAAGAAAGATCCCGAAAGATGTCAAATATTTCAAATATTTTAGCTTTCGCATCAGCATCAGCACCAGCCCATGCTATTATTCCATCTGAGACATATTCATTGAAGCCTTGACTTGTGGAGAGCTCGCGATAGAACTACATGACATATATATAAAAAAATATCTGCACTCACTTAGATACACGATATAACTCCTAAGCCATTGTTCCTGGCGAACAGGAGTTGTCAAATCCATAAATTAATATATTCGAAAGTAAATCTATGTTACAATCTCACGGCTAAGCAACTGAACCAATTTGGACGAATTTCAGCATAGAGATAGATTGAACCTTGTAGAATTATATAGGTTACTTTTGTCGCGATAACCGACATACACGCAGGCCATACCGACATTCATGAAATCATTTCATAGTAAGATATTATGTTTTATCAGCATCCGCTGATAGGTCAATCCTCAGCAACAAAGTTACAGTTTAAAACGTAGGTATCTACTTGCTTCCTGATGTTTCCAACACTCTCGTAACTCTTACTTTACACATAGTTTATTATGCGGTAAAACAGCCTCTGATCAGATCATAAAATGATGCTATTAACGTCTGAACGGCTATGGTTACCGTTACTTAAACACTAAAAAGTTTAGGTTGAATACTAGCAACACAAATATTTTGATATTTCGAACTAGATTAGCGTTCTAATTCAACATTTTTTATGTAAACATTCAATCAACTAGCAAGTATCAAGAGATGGCGTGTATTACCCAAAAATCTAATAAGAGGATTATCAATTTTATCAAAAGCTGTTGATGATGATCTGTATAATATGTAGCATTAGAATGTTATAGATAAATAACATATCAAAAAGATAGGCAAGTTCCAAAAGGCTAGGCGTACTTATCTCAAAAATCGATGGAAGAAAAAGTATTTGGCCACCAGCCAAGTTAACTACTTAAAGTAGATAAACTCTATGAGAGAAGACTCCGATAGTCGTGGAGACCAATAGTAGTGTAATCACATCAAAGAGGAACAGTGCGACTTTACTCATGTTTAATTCATATAATGTTTAGTCACGTATGTCTGATGGCCTTGGCACTGGCATCGTATTCTCTAGGAAAATAGTCACGTACTATAGAATTTGGTGAGCAAACGTCCTGAATTATAATACTGCCGATAAAACTATGAAAATTGAGAAGATAAATACCGAGTGTAAATATAAAAGTGTATTATACCCCTGATGGCTGATATAGAAGTCATTACAAAAAGTAAGTAAGCCCTTTTAGCTCCAGCTGCTTTTGTTTTAAAAACAAATAATCAAAACAATCTACCTAGGAGTAATAAAAAACAAAGTTAAACAAGATGATCTTACAAGTTTTTTTTTTGAATTTTTTTCTTTTTTATTTAAAAACAGCCAAATCATATCTAATCTGCCTGATGAAAAGTATGAGCAGAATCTAAGAGTGGTGATCACCATCCTCACTGC
Source organism: Phragmatobia fuliginosa (assembly GCA_932526445.1). Lineage (NCBI taxonomy): Eukaryota > Metazoa > Arthropoda > Insecta > Lepidoptera > Erebidae > Phragmatobia > Phragmatobia fuliginosa. Next base: position 73,607,221 of record OW052057.1, read on the forward strand.
GAATGTGGACAATGCTCCAATGTGAACCGCACTATACAGAAATTACTGACAATAACAATGCTATATGTATATGTCATCATATGACTGTATTATTGTTCACAAGCAACACATGGTTCCAAAAAGGAAACATGTATTGTTTATACGCAAAATGTAACATAAAGAAGTATGTACCTACGAAGATATAGTTTCAAAACCACAGCAACTTATAAACACATTAGATGAAAATAGGCAGTACCTTTAAACAGTATCAAAGTGCTTAAAGGTACAACGTGTTTTATGTTTACTTTACGTTTGATCGAATTAACAATCCGGAGCCCAGGCGTAATAACATTTGAATAAGAAAAAAGAATTTTTATTTTATGTGTCCGGTAACTCCGGTAGCAGTGTATTATTATTATACAGTCGTATTAATAAGATATTTGTACAATTAATTTTGAAACTTGTATTCGCATACAACAACGAGTCATTTAATGAAAATTTGTTTAAACTCCTCTAAAAAGCTAAACTCTTTAAAATACAAAACAACGTCGATACTAAACAGTGACTGTCAACTCTAATTCAATGCCATTTTTGTACTGAATTAACAGTGATTTAAACAAAAGTAGGACCCTAATTTTTAGGTCGCGCCTTTGCCATAACAATTACAAGGTCAACATGAAACCCTATATATTTAATTCAACATCATACCTATTGGTGGTGCCCTCATTTTATTATGGTTTCATTAGATTACTGAACAGTTTTAAAAAGCTCAAGAGTTTTTTTATTTTAGGATTTAATACCATAGCTATTTACATAGTTAACAAAAAGTGGTTAGTTTAACACCAGCTTATTTTGTTACCACTTATGGTTAACGATATATATAAGCTAGGGTAGCTTAATAGATATTCACATTAGTTATTCAAATAAACTAAATGTCAAACAATTCGGTCTGACAGATGTAAAATTGTGGATATTTCTAAACTTGGCCACAGAAAATGACTTTTTACACTGCTTTCTAAATTTGACAAATTTAACATCACAGCATACATAGCGCTTTTTTAAGACAAAACCTTAAAACTTTTTACTATAATATATGAAAGAGCTATATAACACGTTTATAATGATACTCATCTTGGACTCTCTTCATTCTCTTTGGTGACTGACTGATAAAATGTCAAAGAACAAAGACGCGTCTTTCTATTGAGTGCTTAAAATTATGTATTACAACGCCAAGTAATACGACAGATAGGTTTTTTTTTTTTTTTTTTATTTGATGCCTACCAATGTGACTCCACTCTGTCTGATGGTAAGCATGAATGGAATCCAAGAGTGGGGGCCACCACACTTCCCGCGATGCAGGAAGTATGGCGATGCTGACCCAAACTATGGCGGCTTTGTGAGATGCTTTTTCACACCCCTCTTAAAGGACCCGGGATCATAATGGGAAGGAAACACGTGGGATTCTAGCGAGTTCCAGTTTTTAACCGCTCGGCACAGGAAAGAAGAGCCAAACCGTTTAGTTCTAGTGCGTATTTCTTATATTAATATCAACGAGAATGTTAACATTAAAAGTACTCGTTTCACATCACTATTTTATTACTTCGTTCTTTTATGACTACTCAGCCTGATGAAAAGCATGAGTAGAATCTATGAATAGCGGTCACTATATTTATTGCAAATGTAGGCAATGCAGTACGGTGATGGTGAAGATACTTCTGCATCGTCATCGTTTTCTCAACGAGAATAAATAATACGTATCACATAAAATACATGTAATACTAAATACTGTTCCGAATGTGATATTGCAAGTCGATAGTAAGTAGTCACCCACGACAAATTAGGCAGCATCCTTAACTTTACATTGAGTGACATCATCGACAATAACGACACGAGGCACTTGAATACGAATCACATACAAATTCGGCAGAAGTTATTGGTATGAAAGTTTTGTACGTAAAGTTATAACGAACGATATTAGAATTATGTAGAAAATTTTCTTGATGTCAAATGATTTAGACTAGCACCAATTTTTTGAAAATGATTATTTTTGTTACCATCTGCTATCCTGAAATATTTTTAGAAATGGTAGGCTGTCTCTCTCAATCTTGTTATATTATGACAAATTATTGACAAATTACAAACGGAAATGCACTGATTACAAAGTTTGCTATATTTACGAAGTTAATACCATTTTTATATTAAAACTCAGATCTACTACTACTACTACTACTACTACTATTATCAATATTTATCTAGCAACACTGACTATCCACGTTGCTATGGATGGGTAGATGCGGGCAGCTAAGTGCGCCAATTTACATTCTGTCTTTTAATTTCTTAAAAATTTGTTTACATCATAGTCATTTAGTTCGCTAATTGAAATAATTACTTACTTACATTGTACTGATAATATACGATACTAACAAAAAAAAAACAACCCATGGTTTTACTACATGTAAACCATTTTATTGAAATTACCAACATCAAAACAGAATGAGAAAGTAATCTCAATAAATAGCAAAGCAACTGATGTTCGTATTTAAGATTTCAATTTAAGTAGTGAAAGTTCACAAGACTGCAATAAACGCATGCGAATTGCGGAGTTCTAGTGCAATTTGCAATAGAAAGAGCAATTGTACTAGTATATCTACTACAGTGAATAAAAGTATGTTTAAAGTTTGGTTACAAAGTTCAAATATAAAATGCTAGCAGTCACTTTTACGTTACTTCAAGAAAACGTTGATATCAAAATATTCTTGGAAATGCGTCTCAATTAAATTAATTGGAATCTTGTTTGATTCATATCTACATCCAATTATTTGATGAGAAATTTTATTTATTTATAATGAAAATATTTCTAATAATGAAATATACCATATTAGCATATCTAAATAACTAATAACAACTCGTGATGGAATAGAATTAAGATGAAATATTTAGTTTCTATTATGGGGATTAATCTTCAGCTCAAACTGTACGACCTAGTTCATTAATTTTACCTAGAGATATACAATGTTGGTTAGAGAGACCAACGTAAGCCAAAACAAACTGTAAATAGAATAACGATTTATAAACTAAAATAAAGAATATTTAAAGGTTAATAAATCAAGTTTGTTCTTTGAAGTGTCTAGTTATATTGAACTGCGTCGTTCGATTAATTAGGCGAACATTTATAAAACAAATTATCCTGGCCTTAACGTACCAGTTATTTTGGTACCGACGGCGTTGGGTGTTTAGTAGGTCGCCAACACATGGTAAGAATCTATCATAAAGTTGCGACATAGCTGCACACCGGTATGCGTACCTACTGCTCCAACACAACACACTCCTTTTATAGTATAAAATCAACAAGAATGTTATTTTTTAAGCGTGCCGCGATGCAGATGTAGAATGTTCACATGCGTAGATTACAGTAAATTTGGTTTGCTATGCAGAAAGTATGTTAGTTAAATGTAATATAAAATAACAATATGCGCATATGGGATTGTGTTTAAAATATTTATTTCGTTAATTAAATACAACATTCTGATGCACTGGACATAGACTGCGACTGCCTATATCTTCGTCAGAATTTCCGAATAAAAATATATTATGTAAAAAATAAGTAACAGTAGCGCATTCAGTACGTCCACTGTGTCAAATTACTATGAAGAGTTAGATGACACAAAATTAAATATTGACATAAAAAGAGACCTAAAAAGAATAAAACCCCAGAGAATGTCACGAGAATATAAAACCAGTCTCAGCGAGGTTATGCCATGATTGCATTAATTGTACTTATGTAGGTAGGTGTGTGTATGTCATACTTTAAAATATTAACAGCATCTCATATAACTATATACTTATTACCATATAGTTATAAGGTAAGACACAACAAATCAAAAGTTAAATCATACTGCAGGATGTCATGGTGAGTATTTGGAGATATACCCAATAATAAGAATCGTTTTTATTCGACGAAGACGTTTACAGAATTAACAAGTCATTATATCATCGTCTTGCTATACTCGGAATAAATTGACCTCTAATTGCTTTATGACGGAGCAGGAAAACCCATGTCTCAATCGAGACCGTAGACCAATATCTAAAGCATATGAAAAGCAAAATTTTTATATTTAGGTTTAAAATTAAGGGTTTTCGCATAGACCTTTAAATATAATAATCAAAAAAGGTTTATTAAGGTAGTGGACATAGGCCTACTAAAAATGGAAGTTTTGGTCTACTACACCACGCTTATTTAAGCCTACCAAAGTGATTTTACTCTGCCTGATGGAAAGCACTAGTAGAGAACAGAAGCAGGGGTCATCATCTTCATTGTGAGTGCATGTGCTTCGTTGCTGCCTCCGGAGGCCGGGAGAATGACAAAGAATGATTAGGCTTCTGGTCTCACACTCATCAACGAAAGACGACATTACGAATGTTGTCTTTTTGGGTTAGTTTTCTATGTGAGGATGGTACTGCCCCGATACTACTTATATTCTTAATCCATCACGACGTAATATATTCCAATATCTACAATTCAGTTTTAACTAAAAATATATTAAGATGTTATATTTAAAATTGAATTTAATAAATTGGGACATAAAACCACGCTCATACAATAAAACACAAGGTGATCGGTAGAGACGACTGTCGTTGTTGACATTTCACATAGCTTCTTCAATATTTATAATCATTATGATGGTAGTCAAATAGCGTTAAATTTTAAATTGTTTATCCTTTAGACACGCTATCTCGTTAGCCAATACGGCACAGCAGTAGAACAAAAGTTATAGATAATATTGGAAAGCTAGAAAATCTATGTAGCTTTTACGGTCCGTTTACGACCTTACCGCTGTGAGCGGTAGCTAAGAGCGAAACGCCGAGCGGTAATATCAAAAGTATAAAAATGTACGAGGCACGCCACGAGTCGCCGCTCATAACTAAGCTGCTTAGTTATGAGCGGCGTTTCGCTCTTAGCTACCGCTCACAGCGGTAAGGTCGTAAACGGGCCGTTAGATTCAATAGAGTACCGTTTGAACCATGTTGCGTTATAAGACAGTTAACTATTCGTAGATATAATTGTTATTATGTTTATAAGTTTGAGTTGAGAGTGCATTAGTCAAAACTTACTTAATTGCGTTTTGACCAAAACACATAGAAGTATTTAATTTATACGCGACGTAGGACATTTAGTCTTCAATATCATGTTTATTAATGCCAATGCGATACTTGACAATACGACTATGGGCAGTTATGACATCTGGCGATGAGAAAAGGGTTCTAGCAGCCCGATATTTTGAATAGCACATTTACAGCAACTTCACAATTAGGTACATTCAGTGGCGGATTAACCACGTAGCAAGAGTAGCAAATGCTACAGGCCCCGCGCATTTAGGGGCCCCGCGCTTCAAAGATTTCTGACTGCTAAAAAGTATCTACTTAAATCGAATCGTGAAAAAATCGTGAAGTGTTGTGGGATACTCATGTATTGCGGTCTCCCTGACTGTCTAATAGATTTAATAACAAGCAAAACAAAATTATGATACTTTGAAGCTTTAACATGCCATATTTATTGTTTAAAATAAATTTAGTTTAAAAAAATATATGCATATTTTAACATAATAAAACCATTGGCTTTGTACATGCATAAGTATATCAACAGTCTAAGTTTTAGTAAATGAACAGATTGCTTTTCTCTTTTACTCAGACTGCTTGCTCTTTTCTCTCCATGGCTCGAAGATGTTATTTATAAATTACTAACTTTGATATTTTGAAAAACAAAAAATAACTCCACATTACGAATAGTTAATTCTCCAAAAAAAAAATAGCACTTTGTTGATGCGATATTAACATAATGTATATTCATGCAAAGTTTCATCTTTCTAGCATTATTCGTTTCGAAGGTAAGTCGAGGACGGACCATGGACATTGAAGAAACTAGAAGAGTTCCATAGGTCGTGAACTTTGGAAAACTAAAAAGGAATAAAAATAAATGGACTACTTTATCTCGAATCATAAGGATTTTTTTTTTCTTAAATCTTTTTCATTAGAACAGACAACGTAAAAATATATTTCATAGTAAGTGTTTTTGCAGATGATTTGGAGGGTAGCCTTTTTTACGTTGGGAATGCTTTTTGCACGTGTGAGGGACTCCCGGAGGTACCGGTCTACCCCTAAACCCGCTGTGGCCTACATCGGCAGTTTGAAGGAACGCCAGGAACGCAGCAGCGGTTCACATCTCCCGAAGATGTGGCTGCAGCGACCCTTAGGTGATCATCAGGGGGCTAGCGAACTCGGCTACTTCCCCTTCATAGCCTCCTTTGAGCGTGATCAGCCCTATCTCTGACTCGCGGACTCCTTCTGGAGCATAATGTCCTCACGGAAGAAGACCGCGGCTTCCCATCCCTCACCACTCGCCAGCATTGTGGCGATCAATGATGACTGGTGAAAGGTCTTGTTCGCTCTGTCCGACCAAGACTCGACACTGATTTCCACGCAGGGCAGTCGACGTGCCTATCAATGCGCATAACATGCGGACATGCATTTTGCCTCTCTCTTCGCCATTCCGACCAACAGTTCATGTCGGCCAAAATGTCGAAGGGTGGAGATCGGGGAGGGGTGAGAGCATAGCCTGGGCGATGAATTAGTGCAGTTCAATGCATTGCTGAACTCTGTAGTAGGTAGTGTAATTAACAGTTAGAAACAAGAACTTTACTTAATATAATCATTCTATGCAATCTTATTACCCGAACGTTGGAATCACTTAGCACATGTATTTGTCGCATATGATCAGCCACTAGTGGTTAATGATCTTCGACAGTAAAAATAAACTCAGAAACACGATGAACTCAAAGCGCCTGAATCTTTTTACTTTGATGAATATTTTAATTTGATTGAACTCGGTATACTGAAATGAATATTTGGTCGGGATCTCAACCCGTGAGAGGACATTGATAGAACAAGGTGAGATGGTTCACTTCACCCGAACATCTCGTACGCAACACACAAGACACAAGCTGGTACGTGAAGTACTGTAATCATAACTGATGAGGTACTGATACGCGCAGTGTATGCTTGATAATCTAGATCACTTTCAACAACGAGCAGTACGCATACGGCATACGTACGGACGGTGGCCCACACTCTTGAAATCTTCTCATGGTTTCAACCAGGCAATATGGCATGTTTAAATAAAAAAAGAACTGATTTACTCAGAGAGGTTGATATAAATAGTATTACTATAAAAGACTTCATTGTACCGTTTTTAGGGTATTCGTCATGTCCGTCCGTTCTCGACTTACCATCCAAATGTTAATGGTATTTCCGCACGGAAAAAAAAGAATTTATAGAGGCCTAACTTGTACAATACGCTTACTTGAAAATTTTCGTACAAAAATAACAATTTTCTATTGGATACGGTTTAAAAGCCACGTACCATTATGGGTGACTACGGAACCCTATTCTATGCATGGCCTGACACGCACTTGGCCGATTTTTAGAAACATAATTGTAACATCAGTAAATAACCATTGGTAATCACTTTTAGCCATAAAGCATAATGTGTTTGAAGGTGTCTATAGTTATAAATCCTAACAATAATATCCTGAAACTATCATAGGGCCCCGCGCTAGAATTTGCTACAGGCCCCGCGCTGGCTTAATCCGGCACTGGGTACATTTCAAATATACATTGGTAATATTGCGTTTTGTATCGAAGAAAGCATTCGTTTGGTATTCTCAGACTATGTTTTTATTTATGAAGCTTTAGTGATAAGTGATAAGTTAATCTTTGTTACGTTATACTTTCGTAAAAAGCAATTGGCAGGGATTCTACAAATGAGCATTCTTGTTTTAACGCTTTCCTTGAAGATGCCAGTGTTTTGCGATAAAGTTACACGCTCTGCGTTATAGATTTGTAGGTGTATGAAATGTTATACCCGAAACACTAACACTAAAAGTACTCATTTGTAACTTGGTAGGTACTTTAAATTTGTATCTAAACTTTAATTTTACAAAAAGTAAATCTACCGCATCTGAGGACAAAATTAACTCCTGCTGTCCTGGTGAGTCATTGGAGCTAATTTAAGCAAACGAACAAAATGTATTGTAAACATAACTTGTGTATATATGTAGGTACATTCCTACATTAAAGGAAACGCAATAGAACACAAGGAACTTTTTATTCAGTGGTAACGTATGCGCCTGCTGCGCTAAAGATCTCGGATTCGATGCCCGGAGCGAACCAAATGTTTATATGATCTGCAAATATGTATGTTTCGGAGTTATGGTGTTTGCTATGTTTAATACGTAGGTATGTCTTGACAAAAAAATAATAGATGTATATTTACGAGTTTATCAGTTGTCTATTACTAGTTTGCTTATTTTAGTTATAGATGGCGTTGTGTGTCAGATGTCTGAAAGTATTTATTAATTTAGCTTTCGCCCGAGTGTATGTTTTGCGTTGCGTTATCGCGGTTAAAAGTAGCCTATGTCCTTTCTCAGGCTATCTAGACTATAATGTGTACCACATTTCATTTAAATTGGTTTAGTAATTTTTCCGTCAAAGCCGGAAGGACAGACAGATAGAGTTACTTTTGGATTTATATTAGTAAGGCAGTAGGTACTGAGGCGTAAGGAGATTGAGGATGTGTGAAGCATCTTAACCTAAATTGAAATGTGAAATGTGAGTCAGGTCACCATTCAAGGCTATCCTACTTTTGAATACATGTTGTTCAGTATTTGGATTAGGATATACAATAGAATTCATTCAAGAAAAAGAAATATTCCTGCAAGATAGAATAATTTCAACCAAAGTCAAGCTAAGTATAGCTGTGATCTTCACTCAGTGTTCACAAAGAGTGACTCAATAATCACTCATACAATAAGATGATGACAATGGCAAGTATTTCAAAGACATAATGAACATCAGACAGATTAACATATGCTGGCATGCTGACTTACCTCTAACTTTTTAGTAAAGTTATAATTATATTTTATGTGATATAAGTAAGTATACATAACTGTTTTTAGATTTTCCTCAACATTATTTTCCTAGTTGACAGACAGTTGGTCATGAGCAGTGTAACCCATTTGAAAATAGAACCTTTTGAATAATTTTATCACGATCCTACCACATACCTACTTTGCTGTACAACAAAAATATGAATAATATGCTTTTGTCTGCTACTTCGTGCACATTTTGTATATTTTTTATCTATTGAAATTTGATCTAATTTGGTATCTATGCCTAATAAAAAGTGGTGTATAATCAGAGAGGCCAATGTACATCAGTGGACTGCTGATGATGCTGATGGGTATAGCATTTTGTTTAATCTTTCATAATAACTTAATTAGGTTCACTAAATGTTTCCTGTATATTTTTTAGATGTACATTTATAGTCAACTCCATAGTTAATTATTTACTTATCATACAGAATGTTGCCAAAATACAGAAAACTTAGAAAAAACAATTATAAAATGCTTTTTTTTTAATTTTTCTGTCCTGAGCAGCTGAATAACTATTGAAATATTTGAAAGAATTTGCAAAGATTATTTAATTTTTGGATAATGAGTCATCTTCTGAGAGATGCAAAATTAAGTAGAACTGCAAGAAATAACTAATAAAGTAAAATTTAAAAAAAAAGTTATTTCCGATTGATTTCAATTTTTTGCAAATAAAATCTGCAGTATGTAAACAAGACATTGGATTATAAGCACTATCAATACGCCAACATTACCAATTCCATCCCCAACACTACTAACTAATAGTTAGTAATATTAGAACTTAAACCAGCAATTTTTTGCATTTGGATAATGCCAACTAGTAGTTAGTAACATCAGAACTGAAACTAGCAATTCTCCGGCACCTTGACAGTGCATATAATTCAATGTCTAGTAATGACATACTACGGACTTAATTCTACAGGCATTTTCACCATGGCCTTCATTTGTGGCAGGTGTACTTTCACACCTTAACTAATAATAAAGAATCCTCATTTTCATATCATTAAGTCATCACCATCATGATCATTTATTATGCAGAAAAAAATGTAGGTAAAATAATTTTTCTTCTGCAAAATGTTTTCCTTTTTCCTTCTCTGCTTACATAATACCTAAATAAATTATTTTGAAGCTTCTGAGTTAAATGAATTGTAAATAATAATTACCAAGTTTTCCTAATGGTCAAGAGTGTCCTCGGTGGCCTCTTGGTACTTGCATCAGTAATAACAGAGAATCTGTCACTAAAGCTCCTCTTCACCTCCGTAAACCGGTTTCCAGAAGACAGCCTCAATGACTTTCCTGTGACAAGAGCGTGAGATTTTCTACGAAGTCTTACAGCCTGATCTTCTTCAGTATTATTATAATTCGCTTGTAATGATACCCTTTTACGTTCTTTTGTATATTTCAAATTAGAATCTGATACATTTCCATTTATTTCACGATTTTTGTTATATGCGTGTTCTGTGTCTCCAAACCCCTGGACGAAACACAGCATAATTTCATCAGAATAAGACTCCTTCATTTAGAAGGTCATTACTTAAATACGATTAACTAAAAACTCAACACAATAAGGTCACTTGAGACAGTGATTCGTTCGGAGTTTTTAGTATGTTACGAAAGTTAGTCCGCTAACATTTTCAATCGCGAAAACTGAATAGACATCGTTCGTTTATATAGACCTAATTCATTTGAAAGTTATTTCGTGGTTTGAGGTAAACTTATACCTGAAATGTCAACACATTTATTTCATACGAAACACTCGAATCACACAGTGTAATTTGACTGTAATCGAATTATCTTTCACAGACTTGCAGTCTTATGATATCACAAATTTACAAAAGTTAATTAATTTCGTAAATATAAAGGCCGCCGAAAATCGGGGTAAAATGACATTTAGCTTGTACGTTCGGTGACCGCCCGTAACTCGTGTTTCGTTCGAAAACACAATTTCACACAGCGTCGGCTGTTTGCGAACTGACAGTCTGGCTCCGGTTTAGCGGCCCCCACTCAACCAGCCACGCCGTCAGTTACAAGTTACAACTGCGCGGCGCAATGAATGAAGAATGGTGACGTCGCCTGATGATCGTGTGGCCATAGTGTGGCTAGTGCAATTTTTTTTATGGAGATGGATTCACCGTTATTCAATTAAATTTTTAATCGAACTTACAAGACATAATATAGGTATTATAAACCTGCACAGATAGATAGAGTAGGAATACGAATTTACATATGTTAGCAATTGTTAATTAAACCTTTTAAGACAATAGGAAAAAAAAGCGTTTAAAATTAGCAGGTAATCATATAAACCTTTAGTTTATTTGATTTAGTAATTAGCGTAGGTACGTAGTAGGAAGGCATATTACAATTTATTGTGTGTTATTAACAACCAATCTTTTAATTATTTTAAAAGTTATTTTTTGTTACTTTGATTTGTCGATAATTTTCAAAAGCCTAATTGCAATGTTTTTTTCATTAAATCTATGAAACATCATTATTTTCATAAAACACCAATCTGTCTTCTCTATCGATGTAAATATTTTGCAGATACAAATTTATATAACACTATCTTTTACCTGTGGCTCCGCCTATGTGTATGTCGGTTTTTGCGGCAAAAAGTATCCTATGTCCTTTCCCAAGGTTTCATTTATCTCTGTACTAAAATTCATCAAAATCGGTTCAGCGGTTTAGACGCGAAAACCTAACAGACAGATAGACAGACAGAGTTACTTTCGCATTTGTAATATTATTTGGGAATATAGTAACGCTTTGTTCCCAATGCGTACTGATTTATTTTCTACAATACTCGTATAACCCTAAAAAGTGTGGGATCACCAAGGCTACCGGGAACCAAACCAAACCAAAGCCAACATGTGTATGTATTCAATTGACTGGAAACCCCACATTCGAAATTAAAGAAAATATTTTTTTATCTAGAAGTTTTTTATGCCTTACATATAGGTACTCACTAGCTTTATTTCCTAAACAGTTTTCATGAAATTGTAATCAAAATTAATAATACCACTCAATGACACATACCTATGCCATGATGTGAAATTAGCAGTTAGTTTCGACCAAAGACACGTAAATTGCTTTAAAATACAATATTTGACATTTTCATTTTAAACACAGTGAACGATTGGAGTAGGGTAGCTAGTGGATCAATAAATACGGCATCTACATATTTTGATATAATTCTCCTAGGTAACAGGGAAACAAAACACAAGGAATTAGGGATAACTGTTTTCGTAAGTTTTCGTTTCATGTTAAAATTGACTAAAGAAGTTGTCACATTGTGTGCAGAAAGATTTTATTACCGATATTTTTTGTTGTTTGGTGTTACCTATATTTTGTAAGAAATTGTATAATTAATGACCTGTTAATTTGATACTACAAACAATCCATTTAAAAATAAAAACGGAAAATTGTTTCGAACGTCCTATAATTTATTTAAATATTTGAACATGACATATCTAATTTAATCTGAACTTGATACTGTTAACTTTAATTCTCCCTTCTAAAATTAACTATTAACATTAATTAGACAATAAATTTGATACCATATTAATGTTTATTGCTATGCATATAATTACAAAAAAAAGTATGTGTGTAATTACAAAAAAGAGGTATTTTTATATATTTATATCAGTTGTTTAGTACCCATAATACAAGCTCTGCTTAGTTTGGGACTAGATGATGTTGTGTGTAAGAAGATGTCCGAAATATTTATTTATTTATTATTACTTTACTGATATGGTGACGTCATAAGCTTCAAATAAGAGATGGGAAAACCTTAAATAGTCTTTTAATATAGAGCTCACTGAGACTTTTGTAACCACACTCCCGCATTAAGAATAAATCCTACGGCTCGGGGGTCTTTGCAAACACATACCTATATGAAACGGATGCAACATCCAGGACTCGTAACAACAGTTTGTGGAGTAATGTGTTGTCCTATGTGGGGTTTGAACACAGTGGGAAGCGGCAAGACGAGCTCTTGAGCCACAACGCCTGCATAGAGCAGTCGTTTTGTTATATAACAACGAAGTATTTGTATAGAAGAGACCGTTCAGTCTGTGGCAATTTTTTGCCGAGTACAAGGATTTTCACTTTTAGTAGTCCATTCTATCAGGACAATGTTACTTTATAGTGATCCGTGCATGTAATCAAAGGATAAGCTGTAATAAAGAAAGGCTAAATTTTTTCTCACAACAGTGGCATGTTTCTGTAGGCCATACGACCCTCACTAGAGTCGTATGGCCTTAATCCTCTCCTCAGAGGTCACTACTGACAAAACAACATTGTGGCCACATAATCTTGACGTTGAATGTTTTTAAGCCGTCTGAAGGCCTCTAATTAAGCTTCACGACTAGTATCTTATGATAACAACCGGGACGGTAACCTCCGATTCATGGAGACGCTCATGGTATCACGGTGGTGACCGTGGTATGGCGTGGCGTGGATGGATGCATCCAGGTACTCACTACTTAGTGATTACCTAGGGCAACTTGGCTATGAGCGCCTCATTCGTGCTTGCCTTGCCTTAATTACAGGTTGCCACGGAAACCAAAATAGTAACAAATAGTCAGGAACTTAGGCTTCCTAAACGAAAAGAAATAAAAAACAGGTACTCTAAATATTGTCCTTTTATTAAGAATTAAAAACGGATTCGAGCAAATAATATTCTCTCCATTATATAAATCCGTTCAGTACTTTTAATGTGAAAGAATAAAAAACGTCACATACACCCTCACAAATATTCACACTTATTAAATTATTAGGATTTGATTCAACGAAATTTTCGAAATCTATACAAATAAATAAAATTGAAGTGTCTGTATGTAATATCAAAACAGGTTTTTACTAAATACCTACATGTGAAAATATATACGGTACTTACAGCAAAAAGAATTTTTAAAATTTCTGTCTGTTCCGTTCCAGAGATTAGCCATACCTAACAAAAAGATAGTTTTTGTTATGGCCAATCATGAAACGGCTAGACCGATTTCGACGGGAATTTCACTGGTGAATGTGAGATGGCTGATAGCTTATGGAGTAACTTGGGCTTCTTTTACAGATAAGCTTCGCTTCACCACGTTACTCGCAATTTACAACAATAACACCGTGGGGCTAAGTTAGTATAAAAATAAAATCAGATTTAACTTAAAAGAAGGCCCCAGCAATTTTGTAAGTCATGTAGACCAATGGTTATAATTAATAAATATTTTTAATGTTTTTTTATTTCATTTTTTTTTTAATTTCATTTTATTATAGAAATCAGGGTATAGGTACCTTTGTTTTTGTATGTCATGAATATGTAGAAGCGCTATAAAGGTTATCTGAATTTGTAAAATTCAAGTTTGAATGATTCAAAATCAAAATCAAAATCAAAGCATTTATTTCAAGTAGGCCAGTTACAGGCACTTTTGAATTGTCGAAACAAAAATGTAGCTACAGTCCCAGTCACAAGACATAAAAACTGTGAAAGTACTGTAGATGCCCATTCCCTAGCGTAGATTCATACTACATGTAAGCTTCTAGATCATCCCTGTTCTGTGTTTCAGATCATATCAATGTCATGTCTATATTTAAAAATCCTGGATACAGGTATTTGTAAACTTGCAAGCTTCTGTTTTTGATTGTTTCTCCGAAAAACAGGAGCCGAGATCATCGATAATTTTATTCAGTGACAGGACGGTTGACGGAAGCTGAACGATATTACTTTATATCTAACAATAGATTTAAAAAGAAGCGTGACTCAATTACTTCAATCGATTTCGCATTTTCCTCAAATATTTTCCATACATGTTTTGATAGGGATTGTTGCTTCAACGAAACAGATGCTTTATAATAATAAACTTTTAAACGATTCGTCACTGAACTTCCTGATTATAAATTAATGTTGATGGGAGTTTAAAACGGGAATTAAAATGTTTGTTTGTGTGTTTTACTTGTTATTCCGCCGAAGTTTATTAATTTAGTTACATTGAAGTGCTGTTTAAATTGAATATTTTTATCTTTTAATTTTAATTCAATTTCCACTTCTTAAAAGTGGTCTAAAAGCTGTTAAATAAAAGTGTAGGACGGTGTCTGATGCTATAACTGCTATAAGTGTGGGAGTGTATGAATATTAAGAGCCTGTATTCAGCAATAGCTTGCAATCATAATATGTCCAAAAATTATAATGGTAATAGAAAATACGCTAACATTGTAATAATGTAAGCTTACGAAAATATAATTTACATACTTATAGGTGGATAGAACTCAATTCGAAGCCTAAATTAAAGATAATTGTTTTGCCATTCTATGTTTGTATCATCAATGTTCCACCGTATCTCCTGAGCTACCCGTTCTAATCAATGAAGTGTCAACTGATATCCAACTGATTTTCTTGTTTAGATAATGAAAACACCTACCTATCCATGTCTATACAGACACATACTTTGTATTGGTTTGTTGGAATATTTCGAATGAAAGTTTTACGGGCAACGATCCAACTTACAAGGGCTCACGGTAAAATCTCACCCCGTAATCCACAGGATCGGGCTGATCATGGGAACGGATCATTCCAGGGTGTCTCGACAGAAGCTTAGACTAGATAAACGAGTGCAACGTAAGAATTTTTTGTGTTTTTATCTTGAACCGAAGAATGAAAGTGTAAATTTTGGAGTGACGATCTGACGTATTATTGGGTCACATATAGAATCATAGACATTAACAAATACGTTGTGTTAAATTGATCCATGACAGAAAAATACTGTGCTTACGTTATATTGCAGACAAAAGAATTACTTTAAAACTAAACTCACAGCTCAGATATTGTTCTACCTTAAGTGCTAAGAATAACAAAGTATGCTACTGATCACTTTGAAACTGCCAGACCTACTTTAAATGTTCTAAACACTTAATACCAGATTTATTATGCAAATATTATTTGGCGAACACCAAAAGACGTACGATGTAAGTAGGTTATAGATATAAAGCTGACAGATTTAGGTCAGTCATAAACCTATTAGCTGAGAAACCATTCCTTGCCTAAATCCACTCAACATATTGAGACTAACTCACAATTGATTTTACTTTGACAAGGTTCACTTCCTACTTGCTAGTAATGAATCGATCTTATTGTATGTGTTGGTGATTTCTTTTTTAATTTTCCTGTTTTTTTATCGTTTTTAGACAACAGCTTTGTACACCTAAGAGCAGAGTAAAATCTTGATAGGAAAACAGATACTGCAATAAAGCTAGGGCTTTCATCGAATTACTTTTCCAAAAAATTGAAATTTATTGTTTAGGTACCTACGTATAAGTAATTATTTTCGAGGGTATTAAACGCTACTTTATTATTTGTTTCGAATAAAAGCAATGCCGCTTGAAAAAAAAATCATAAATCAAAATGATTTATGTTTTTTTTTCAAGCATTTGTTTTTTAACTATTGCCAAAGGACAATCGTACATTTAATATACTAGTAATAAAGCCGGTTCCAAAAATAACGGGTCAGTCACATAAACCCGAATATCTCCCGAACTACGTATGCCATCCTAATGAAACGAAGACTGTTCAATTGAGAATTTAATTATACAGATAAAAAATAAAATAAAACTTAGTTACACCCACAATATTAATCTTAAATTAAAAAAAAACTAAAGTAGTCATATTTTTCTTAAGATTACATTTTTTTTATGATTGTTTTTTTGCTGTTTTTCATCACTTTCTTCATTTAATACTTTGTATTGCCTCCACGAGCTCTTCTGACAGCTTCCAGGCGATTAGGCATGCTGTACACCAAATTTCTGAGCCGGTGCTGAGGAATACCTTCCCATTCCTCCACCAGTGCTTGTATGAGCTCGGGAAGCGTGATTGGTGGGGGGTTTCGACCTTTCACGCATCTCTGAAGCTCGTCCCAGGCGTGCTCGATGGGGTTTAAGTCCGGGCTTCGCGCTGGCCACTGCATGAGTTCGATACCGACCTCTTCAAGGTAGTCATGTACAATTCTGGCGGTATGGGGACGCGCATTATCATGCATTAATATGCCATGCCGGTCCATCCTGGCCATGAAAGGACCTACATGTTCATTGAGGATCTCTTCCACGTACCTCTCTGCATTTAGAGTTCCATTTTGAATGAGCACCAGCTCGGTGCGGGCCTCAGCAGAAATCCCAGCCCAAACTTGTACGGAGCCTCCACCGTACGCCACTTTTTCCTCCACACACGCTTGATGGAAGCGCTCCCCTGGTCTTCTGTACACCAACTGCCTACCATCATGCTTATAAAGCATGAATTTAGACTCGTCCGTGAACATTACCCTAGACCAATCGTCTAGTGTCCAGTTTAGGTGTTCGCGCACGTATCTCTGTCTTGCAATTCGATGTCCCCGTTCCAGTTTGGGGCCATTTGCGGGCCTCAATGGTTTCAAATTTGCTTCAGCAAGACGTCTTCTTACTGTTTGAGCGCTTAAATTGCCACCTCCAAAGCGAATAAAGTGAGTTTTTAGACCAACAGCAGTTTGAAAACGATTTCGGAGCATTGTAGCCACCAGTTGTCTGTCTTCCCTGGCCGTTGTGCATCTTGGTCTGCCATTTCCTGGTCTTCTAAGGTGTGATCCGGTCTCTTGGTACCGCTGGACTACCCGCTGAACAGTCGACAAAGATACACCAATGTTTCTGGCTGTTTCACGCTGGCTCCGCCCAAGTTCCAAAAAAGTTAGGATTCTGGTACATTCCTCTAGCGTGACTGCCATGCTTCACCTCACAGAATAATAATTATGCACGTGGAAGACGTTCACGATAATTTTTTTTGTGACAGAATAGAAATGGAAAGCATCCATAATGACATGAAACAAAAATTTTGTTTTTAAAAATAGTCATTTTTTTAAATTTTGTTTTTCTAATGAAGTTTTTTTCATCAACCAGTTTAAATAATATGCTATTAGAAGCGCAACTAAAAAGTCTTTATTCTGTTTTTTATTTCATTGATCTAGCTTTTACAGTTCTGGAGGTATTTCAATTTTTGTGACTGACCCGTAATTTTTGGAACCGAGTGTAGTTATGAGTTGATTTCAAACTACATGTGTAATCAGTGGCGGATTAACCACGTAGCAAGAGTAGCAAATGCTACAGGCCCCGCGCATTTAGGGGCCCCGCGCCTAACGATTTGGCATAAAAGTATCTATTTAGATCAAACTTGAAACGCGTGATGGTGTAGTGGGACACTCGATACAAATAAGTTTCTTATGAGGTTTAATGATGCTGTACTAAACACGTGTAGATGTTCAAAACAGTCTGCCATAACAAAAAAAATGAAAGATAAAATGTCTTATGCAACAGAAGTACAAAATTAAATGCCAGAATTCGTCCTGTCGTGTTTTGTAGTGCGATACCGGAGGCCCCAACGATGCAGAAGCATGTCACTAGGCCGCCATAATATGCATCACCATGCATGTCATTGGTTGTGTCTGTGCAAATATTCACCGTTAGCAAGACGAGAACAACCAGAAATAATATGCCTGATAGATTCCCTAGGTCGGTGACATGCCCGACAGATGTCAACCGTCTTTTAATTATATATATCCGATAGTTGTTATTCGGCATGATAACTTCGTCCATAATTGCACAAACAAAACCTTCGGTATCCCCGAAGAAATCACCATACCGTAGCCAGGACGTCAATTCTTTAAAGTCTATATAAGGCCCGTTCAAAGCCCGATAAAATCGTCCATGAAGCTCTTTGCCCTTCCATACCTCATAGGTTTGCGCCAATTCTACTTAGCGAGAGCGAGTGGAGTGAATCCGTTATCCACTGCAACTACACTCCCACGTCAGTATTAAGAAAACATTCTCTGAAATTGTATATCTCGCAAATATGTAGGGTCTTGATATTTAAAAATCCACGACCCCCAAACTTTCGCGGGATGTACAATCTCAAAACTGACGAATGTGGATGGTGCATTCGGCATTTTTTTGCTTCTACCTATCAACGGGTAAAAGACACGTTAAAAAGTTATTGTAATAATGTATTTGATTCCCAATCGTTGATTTTGCTTTGCGCATTTATTCGTCTCTGAGGATCAGCAACAACATTGGTTAGCGATCTTTATGGAGAATAAAACGTGTTAAAAATGAACTGCGAAACAGGATGAGCCAAAAGCGTCTAAATAACCTCACCTTGATGAATATTAAAAATAATTGAATTGCAGGGTGGCTTCGGTATTCTGGGTATGGATAATTATCATGTATGTATAGATGTTGTAGGGATCTCAATCCGCGGGAGTACATTGAAAGTGTCACTAAAGTGGCCTCGCGAAAACTATTTTTTTTGTACTGAATAAGGTGAGACGGTTCTCCTCAGCCGAGCATGTATGAGTCTGTACGTATGGTACTCTCATCATGGTGTTCTCATTTTTGCCATGGATCCGTGAAGTATTTGTTTGTTGTAGCGGCAAGCAATTCGCATTATTGACGCCACCGAGTTCCTCGAAACTCTGCAGCTGCAAAGAAATATCGCCTCTGTGGCAGTCCTCTCTTGCATTTAGCATGTAGTGTGTTCTGAAGAGGTCTTCTAACTGACCCCATCTTCTCCGTTCCTCTATAGGCCTTAGAAGTGATTGTTTCAGATTTCAGTTGGTTGAAATAACTCTCTCGCTCCGGCTCTTCTTTCCTGTGCCGAGCAGTCAAAAACTGGAACTCACAACCAGCGCTCGCGCACGTGTTTCTCTTCCACCACGATCCATGATCCTTTAAGCGGGGAGTGCAAAAACGTCTCACTATACCGCCATAGTGTGTGTCTCTACGCAGCTTTTTATGTATAGTATCCCATACGAGTACTCTTGGATTCTACTCATGCTTTCAATCAGACGTAGTAGAGGCACTGTGGCAGGCGTCATTAAAAAACAGATTAAAGTAGAAACGTCGATATAAACAGTATTATTAATAAATTTACCCTCATTGAATCAAAGAACGGTTGCTTGTAACTGTCTTTTCCTTAGAAACGTAAAATCCTGAAACTACCCAAGGGCCCCGCGCTTAAGTTTGCTACAGGCCCCGCGCTGGCTTAATCCGGCACTGTGTGTAATGTGTGTGTAATTACAAGAATCCCTCTAATTTAATACGTTCAATCTCGCATTCATATTGCTTTTCTAGTTATCAATATCAAGAAACATCTGTAGCCTAGTATTTTGGCAGCTAAAATATTATGCATTTTTCAATGTGTTATTGTTCAGAACACAAGATTAATAGTCTTATTTGCTAAACCATGCCAACTAACCATTATAACTACTGTGACATGCGATGTAAAATACTCTATTATTAGAAAAATATTAACGTAGTGCTATTTTTTTCCGCTTATTAAGCAGTACGAGTGGAAGAGTTGACGGTTGGTAGCGTTTTGATAAAAAATGATTGAAGGGTTTTGCTTGTAGGTTACAGTCCCTTAACCATAGAATGATCCCTTGGCTACGATACCGACGAAGTAACTTTGTACAAGCGATTTATTTAGTATCATCTACATTTTCATGCTTAACGTGCCAGTTATCACAAACCTGCTAAGCCCCGCGGTGTCACCCGCGGTTGTTAGTCGTGGGTAACGCAGCGGAGTGTAGCTAGTCTAAAAAAGTAATCTTATATACTCCTTATACCATCAGCTATCGTTATCTGGCCATGAAAGTCCGGTCAAAATCGGTCCAGAGGTTCCAGAGATTTTTCCAATTAACAAATAGACAGACAGATCGACAAACGTAGTGTAGGACGTCCACAGGCCACGTGGAGTGATGATTTGCGCAAGACGGCTGGCAGGAGCTGGATGCGAGTAGCCGAGGATCGATCGGGCAATTGGAGAGGCCTATGTCCAGCAGTGGACTGCGATAGGCTGATGATGATGATGATGTAAGTAGTGCATAAAGTTCGGCATTTAGTGATAAAGTTCGGAATTACTAACAGACAGTCTGACTTTATTTATTGGTAAATTAATAGATGTAAAGATGAAGTACGATATATTATGTTATAAACATAAAAATTAACAACTAAAATATATTAAGTCTTAAAACAGGCATTCGCATTGAGTATGATGACTGTTAGATTCTACTCATGCTTGCTATCAGACTCAGTAGAGTCACTTAAGCTCATAGGTAAAAAAGTACCTACTGCTTATACAAATCTATTGGCACATACGTTTTATGTACAGGTTGTTTCAAATCGAAATGCTTGATTGCCACATCTCATGTATTACTATTTTTACACGTTTTTAAATACTTTCACCTGTCCCTTTGTTTTGTCTAAAATGGAACCTTGCAAGTTAAATTTGACCCACTTCCCGATTGAGCTGAAATTTTGCATGCGTATGTATATTGCGTGATGATGCATAATTATGACAACATGGAGTTCATCTTATGTTGGAACTGAAATATGGCCATAGGTGCTTCGTAATAAAACGACACATTCAACTCCATCGAGTTTGGGCTCGTTTGATTTGTCTTAACAAGTACTTTGATCCAGTATGATAACCGAAATCTGATGCTGAAGTTTAGTGGTATTTATATCACCTAGGCAATTAAACGATACAATCCCGTCGAGATTGGCTTTTGAGTTGGTTTTATGAAAGCTTATTTTTAAGATAGTTAAAGTGTTTCATCCAATTTTATTGTTACCTTAAATTTACACGGACAAAGCAATGGTGAATACTTACATCTTTTGTTTTGGATATTCATTGTGGATCACCATCTAACTTTATGTGTTCAAAATATAATATTAGTATAAATTATAATATATTATATGTGATTGTAGGATATGAAACTGATTACAGAAGCATCAATTACTTTTACAAAAGATAATACTTTATTACGTATAAACTAGACTATAATTTGACGAGACTGACCGACTTTACGACTGTGATAATGATGTTTCCACGTCATACCATAATAAAGTGTTCTAATACATTCGTACTACGAAAGGTGTAAAAACGGACTGCGACGTCAGTGTCGCTAATATTTTGGCACAAACACGAGGGAGTGTCGCTAACGTCATACTTGGCACATACACCGCCCGACAAAGACACGTCATTCGCCCACATAAGTTAGCACTTTCAAAATTGGAATTTCCTTGATGCGTGATAAAACTGACGAGTGGCCTTGGAGAGAGGTCAATGTAATTGCTAGTGTAAGGTGATTAAAATATAGCACTACTAGAGGATTTTAAAACCACTTAGCGCGGGAGAATACACACTATTACACACAGCACTAATAATAATGCGTCAAGATTAATAAAAAGTTTATTGATATTTACAGACACTATTGAAATTGGTTTTTCGCTAAGTAATATATTATATTAGTATACCAAATCTTTAGTATCTTGAGTTTGTCTGGGAACTGCATTGAGGTCTTGGGTTTTACCTAACGCTAAAATCCGCTTCATATTGATGTGAAACATCTATAGCCGCACGTAAAACAGATTTCTGGCCTGGCGACGCCTGGCGACGCGTCGCCACGCCACGCTATACGATGGTATATATATACAGTCTATATGCAGTAGTGTGTACGGTGTGGCGTAAATTATAATTATACTTATAATATAATTATTTAATTATAATTATTATAATTATAATTATACGCCACACCGTACTATTTTAATAATTAGTAATATTTTATTTTATCATTATGACATATTTAGTTCCTATTACAATATGTTCTTTTCTGCATATTACTTTTACAAAATAATGGCGATGTTTCACATCTGCCAGGCGTCCCGTGGTGACGGCTCACATTTTTTTTTATATTCAATTGAAATTTTGATAGTTTGCCTTCTTTAAAATTTTTGACTAATTTTTATGCTTGAAAAGTTAAGTTTATTCCACAGATTGGTAGGTAAGTACTTAGGTATTGGTTTTTAATGAAACTAAAATAAGTGAAATAAGTACGTAGGTACATTAATTTTATTTAACAGTCAATCAACTTATTTATTTTTTTTCCTTGAAATGCCTTACCAGTATAGTAGGACATTGATATTACGATCTAGTCTACGGACTAATGAGTAATTTTACTTTGACTTAAATTAATAAAATGAAACTATAATAAGATTGTGTCCATTAACACTATTCTTATTGTCTCTAATTAATTGAAGGCACTCTGTTCTAGTGTTCCTTTAATACACTGCACTAATGGTATTATTTTGTACACTTTGCACTTTCACTTAACTAACTCAAAGGGTTTTATCCTTTTGAGTCTTCTTTTAATATTCGTATTGTCAAGGAGCTGGATAGCCTCAACATTGACATGATGATGAAGTCGGCGTTCATGAGCTTCGGCGTACTTCGACACGATGTCTGCGACGAGTTCAACTTTGAGATCCCGATGGAGGTCGTTCATTCTAATGTACCAGGGTGCATTTACAATACCCCTAAGTACTTTATTTTGAAAGCGTTGTATCATCAGTGTATTGGATTGTTTGGTACATCCCCATAGCTGGATACCATAAGTCCATACAGGCATAAGAACTTGTTTGTATATCAACAACTTATTATGTACGGACACTTTTGAGTGTTTACCCAAGAGCCAGTACATTTTTTTGTAGCGAAGATCCAGCTCGTCACGTTTCTTTTTGACATGGGCTTTCCAGCGAAGCTTTGCGTCTAGTGTCATTCCAAGATATTTGGCAGTATTGGCATAGGGTATTATATGACTATTTATAAATACCGGGTGATAGTTGGGTGATTTATTGGTGAACTCGAAATGAACCGATTTGGATTCATTTAATTTTATTCGCCATTTACTCGTCCAATCATAAATGGTGTTCACTGCTACTTGAAGTTTATCGACTGCTTCTTTATGTGTGGACCCAGTGGCCATAATAGCCGTATCATCCGCAAAAGTTGCAATGATATTTTCTTCTAATTCTGGCATGTCAGATGTGTATAACAGGTACAGTACCGGACCTAGGACACTTCCTTGTGGTACCCCCGCTTTAATAGGTTTCAGCTCAGAATATGCATCTCCTTCTCTAACTCTGAACATTCTATTAGATATATAGGATTTTAAGATATCTGCAAAAGGTTTTGGTAGCATTCTTCTTAATTTGTGTACAAGTCCATCATGCCAAACTTTATCAAAAGCTTGTGCTACGTCCAGAAAGACTGTGGAACACACTTTATTTTCTTCTAACGTTTTTTCTATTATATCCGTTATTCTATGAACTTGGTCTATAGTAGAATGTTTTTCTCGAAAGCCAAACTGATAGTCGGGTATTAGATGCTTTGATTCTATTATTGGTTTCAACCTTTTTAACAATAGCTTTTCAAATAACTTAGATATTATCGGTAATAAAGAAATAGGCCTATATGAGGTTATTTCGTGAGGTGGTTATCAACTTATGAAAAGTTAATTTGTTAGTATTGTACACTAAAGCAGTCAAAATGAATATAAGGGAGAAAATCATGTCATAATTTGTTCTTGCCCGATTTTTATTATCATTAAGTAACTGAGACAATAAGGTCGAAGCAGTGTCAATTAGTCATTTGGGCAAATGGCGATAGACATCTGATCGTCTGCAGCAATAAATTAAATGTGCAATTTGAAAATACATCAAAAAATCTTTTTTTTTTTTGACTGTCTGCTCTAGCTAATCTACCACTGTCAGGTGTTATAATAAGTAACTTAGCTTAGTTTATTATTATTTTTGTTACACATCACGCGAACAAAGTCGCATCAAACAGCTAGTGAAACATAAAATCATAATGTGCAAGAAGTAGGAACATACTACTTACTACACGAGTATGTTGTATTAGTTTACACAATATATGTTTTCCTTTCCGCTCATTAATTCTATAACTTTTAAGGGCATTATTTGAAATGCACTGTTTATTATCTGAACACAACCTACTTAGAACCTTCATGGACGGCAAGTTATGAGGGCACGTAACGTTTTTGTATTTATCGTTTTTTCATTGAACCTGTGAATGTTACACATATTTTTCCATTTATAGGTAAATATATATTAATTCCTTACTGAACAAAGTCTTTCATACAGATTTTTTTCCCCTTTTGTAACATTCATATAACGTAAAGCATTCTTCGATAAAAGACCTAGGTATCAAACACTAATTCAATTCCAACCTAGTTCTTGGGATTAGCACGTTCAATCAACCAAAGGAAAACTCTATGGCTTTATAGAGCTATAAATCATGTGTCTATGATACAAGTATTCAATTATGTAATAAAAAATTGAGGTCGTCATTTTAGATAGGTAAATGCAGAAGTAATTCGTGGATTTGTAAGTATCATCTTAATATTGACCTGTAGGGTTTTAAGTTTTTGTTTTAAATGTTGCTAAGCGGTTTGCTGCTAGGTCGAGATGGCCTAAATCGAAATGTTTGACCAAAAAGTTCTTTAGAGCTCCAGAACGAGTATTTTCGCTCAGTATAAATGCACAGCAAACGTACTAGAAAGACTAAAAATATAATTATTAATCTCTACAAAAACATATAAAAGTAACAGAACAAAATAATGGTTCTCAAAATGCAAAATATTTGTCTTTGATCAGGACCGAATGGCCCTCCATTTCACCAGTCAAGATCAGTAAACATTAGTCCAGTCAACTGACCAGTCAACAGTAAGTAGACTGATCAGGGCAGATTGTTTTCCTCTGAAAAAATTGTTTGACTTTTAAATGAAGGCAATATGTAATCTTTAAATTTTCTTGCTGTACTGGTAGTTACTGTACATAATAACATTGCTTTAAACTCTTGATCATATAGGGTACGTGATCGAAACTATTTTAAAACTGGATAGCGACATCATTTATGGAACTTTCTAGAACAAATTCGTCCATGACGCAAATACTTTTATTCAAATAGAAGGTCACCCCAAACGTCGAAATATCATGATTTAATAGCTTTATGTAATTCAAATGTCTGTATAAAAATCCACAGTGAGAAGTAATAGCCTTCATAGTTTACGTAATAATAGAATAATAAATTATGTATGTGACTCACATCGTGGTACGAACTACAGTTGTTGTAATTTTAATCTATACTTAATATTATGATGCTAAAGAGTTTATTTGGTTGAACGCGCTAATTTCAGAACTACTAATTCTATTTGAAAATTTCTTAATGTTCATTTAGCGAGGAAGGCTATAGGAACAAACAACGATGAATAGTTAATGTTTTTCAATTCGCAATAATCATGTACTCAGTAGTCAAAAAGTAGTGTTAATTTTCGATTAACATTTTGACTAATCTAAAAAATTGGCAAAGTGCGTGTCAGGCCACGCATAGAATAGGGTTCCGTAGTCATCTATTAGTACATGGATTTAAAATTCTGTCCAGTTGATAATTGTTATGTTTATTTATTATTTCTTTATTTTTGTACGAAGTTTTCAGTGCCCTCAAATATACTGAAAACTAGTTCAATCTTCACATTTCAGTTCTCCCTTAGGGTTGCGGAGGTCCGATGCCAGTCGCTCCGTGGAAAAACTGAAATTCAGGTAAAACCCGTTAAACTAGTAGCCGACGCCAAATAAACTTGGGAAGCTCGGAAAAAGATGATTTTTGTACGAAGTTTTCCAAGTGTGTGCATTTTACAAGTTAGGCCCCTATAACTCCTGAAACAAATGTATGTCTACCTATAATGATGATTATTACACTGCTTAGTAGTACAGTTTTCGGTTTCTAATCTATATAATTCTAGTTTCATTTCAGAATCGTAATAGAAATGGTTTATGAACAGATTTGGCGTTCACAAGAACTCAACTTAATAGCTAATTGTACGAGTAATTGATTTTTTGCTAAGCTGACGTTTGCAGACAACATTACCATATTACCGTCACCTGGCTAGTAATATTCCAATTTGAACTAATGCCTATATTGGCCTTATAATATGTTCATTAAATTTAAATAGTAATGATACAATCCTGTATGCAGCTTTTAACCAGAATAATATGACGAAATGTCATTTATCAGTCACAAGAGCTGTTTTGATTTGAGAAGTTCAGTTCAAGCGAGCCGAGCAACTCAATGACCTTGAATTTGACTATGTATTATACGACGCCAGTCAAACAATTTGATTGAAATTTCAATCAAATTATATGTATGTAAGTAAAATTGCGTCTTAAGTGTTAAAATTTCTACAATCGAATACTGAGAGATCTCCAATTGCATTCAAATGCATTCATATGCATGCATTCAAATATAAAAATAAAGAAAAAGATAAAAATTGTTCACAAACAAGTTTTCCTTTTCATTTATTTTTTACTTTTAAGTGGTTACTGGACAGGATTTTCATTCTGTTCATCTCATTCGACGGATCATTGTTGTGAGATATCTCGCAACTATGATGCGTTGAATCCGATCAAATACCACTACCAAAGTACCTTTAAGACGCATCATAAGAGTCCAAACTCGACCCGGTTACCTTGTTTCGATAGGTAGAGCCTATAAACATCTGCCAATTTCATTATCAAACCCTTGTTACCATTTATGACAAAGTACTCGTCCAGTTCAATTAAACGAGCCCACAGTCAATGTGGTTGTGTCGTTGCATTATGGACTTCCTAGGGCTACTTTAAAGCTCAATCATCAGACCCTGGATACCATCTCAAGATAGAGTCCTCGTAAAGACAACTCTAAATGGTATTGCGTCATGTCATTACAGAGTTTGTGAGATCTCCTTTCTGCTTACAAACTTTCAGCACAATTGACTGAATATAATATTTTTCTGTTCAAAATTGAATATTTAAATTCCACGGGAACGATTTATTAAAGGTTTGAAAACAAACTAAGTTCATACAATCGTTTGGCACAAATATCAATACACTTCTAACAAATACTTTCAGGAAATATAACCTCATTCGTAGGTGGGTCAGCGTATCGCTGTAAATGTATATGTGTTGCCACCATTACGGTAACCTGGACTAAGAATTGTTTGAAGTCTGACATGATTTCACTATATAGTTCTGCGTTTCTAGGACGGTAGACGTTAAAATTTGGTCACGTTGTTGCGTCTTATTTTCCTATAAATTGCTTAGATGTTTACAAGTCAACAAACAGCTTCATTTAAATACGTTATTCACGAGCTAGTAAACAAAAGAACAACAGTAGCCTTATTCTTGACCTATTCAATCCCAACCGATCGGTATTGGATTTGTGACATTTCGTACTATTGAATTCAACACTACGAAACCATTTCCATCGTAATTTGAAATTATAATTGGATTCGTATTAGATTGAATTTGATTGGGATTTATTTCCAGAGTAAGGCCACAGGTCCATCGATTAAAAGTAATGACAGTGGTATCATTCTGGTACTGAATTAAGTTGTTTACCTAGATTCGTTAATTATTTTGCATGAATCGTCTTTTGTGGTACAATTGAAATAATCTCCTTAATAAATATGAATTGTTTTGTTTTAACTAAGTCTAGATTTTGTCAAATTCCGTTCTCATTGTTTTACACAAACTGTTTTTGTCGATTGTTGAATCTTAAATCACACTTTAAATGCGGAAGTAAGTTTATTTGCTTTTTTTCTCACGCTTTCGCGTGCATCTAAAATACGTAATTGCTTCGTACAAAAATGGGCTTTTTATCTAAAAAATACGATCGAGTTTTGTTAATCCGGCAGTTAGTTAGGAAATGCAGTTTCGAGACAACAACTCACAAGTTTTTTGCCGTGCTTACTACCTTTTTCTAACACTAGCGACACGCCCCGGTTTTGAACGGAAGTTTTTGAAATTATTGTACTTCCTCTATTATAGTAGTAGTTCCTTTTACCTTAGTTACGCAAACTAAGGTAAAAGGTACTACTGCTTTTTTTCTTCCTAGCCTTAATTCCCAAGATTATTTGGGGTCGGCTACTATTACTACCTATATTTTTTTTTCAAATATAATTCTTAGAAGTCTGAAAGGCCGAATACAAACACATTGCGTTACCTAGATATCAGATGGGTTCCTTATTATCTATTCTAAAGATATTTCAACGGAATTAACGATACATGTGTTTTTCTTGAAAAAACTAGACCAAATGAATATAAAGCAGACTATTATAGAATGCAATCTATACAAAAAATAAAATTGGAGTGTCTTTATGTATGTACCTATATGAAAGTTTAAACTGAACTGACATTCAAAATACAATTTTTTTTTTTAAAAACCCTGAAATCTCTGGAACGGCTTCACCGATTTTCATGGGACTTTTACTGGCAGTTGGCTGGTGACACAAATAGTAACATAGGCTATTTGTTATGACTAGCTTCGCTCCGCGGCGTTTCTCGCGATTTTCAACAATAACCGCGAGTAACACCGCAGAACTTAGGTATTGTTATATAAACTAAGAAGCTAGGTTGTCTGGTTGCTCTCAAACTTTAGTTTAACCTACTGTAACAGTTTACTGTTACAGTAGGTTAGGTAATATGATACATATTTACTATTTCACTTATCCATACTTTCGTACATTTTAAGAATTTAACTGACTATCTGTTAAGCTTTCGTGGCGTCTTTCTTCTCTCAAACACCGGGATTCTCAATGAAAGCATTGAAACAAGAATATTCACATGTAGAATCCATACCAATAGTTCTTTTGTAAGAAGAACGTACATATGTATATACCTTTTAGATTACCTACAGAAATATTTAAAGCTTATCATCAGAGCTTATAATACGAAAGAAACTATCTCTCTGTTACCTATTCACGGCTAAGCCGCTGCACCGATTCTGTTTCCGATGAAATTTGGCATTTCATAAACCTTGATTGTTGAGGCACATAATTATAAACTTCTCTTTACCACTTGACCGACATATACGCGGACGATGTAAAAATCTAGTATGTAATAAATTTACTCTTTGACATGTAAATAAATGGTTAAAAAATTTAAACATTGTTCTTGATTTAAGTATTGTTATTGAAATGGTGTTTATTTGAAATTACAAACAAACACTTCAAGTTTATTTATTTCTGTAGACGTACGTAAATTTAATTATTTCTGTACATCCGCCGACTAGTATAGACAGCTATCATAATCACATATTTTCTGCACAAATCATTAAAGTGGTTCCGTAGAATTTGGAGTTTAAATCACTAAAGTTCTACTAAAGAAAAATAGTTCAGAGAATCAACCAGAATATATTGGCCAAGTTCATTGGATACTCCGTGACATGTTGTAACCGCTACTTCCTTTATTAAATACTAGCTTTCCATCCGCGGCTTCGCCCGCGTGGAATTCGTATATATCGCGCGACACGGTAAGGGTAGATTAAACAATCTTAGATGATTTTATGTTTGATAATAAGGAACTTAGACACAAACTTTCGTCCCCTATTTCAAACCCTTCTTTCTACCTTTATTTTCAAACGGTTCAGTGGTTTAGGCTTGAAAGCGTAACAGACAGACAGACAGACAGAGTTACTTTCGCATTTATAATATAAGTAGGGATTACACCATCTTCCGATGGTGAAAAGTAGAGATTTCATCCCAGAAAACACCCTAATTTTTTGAAAAAAGTAGATATTTTGACGGGTGAATTTTCGGTCTTAAGTCAAATTCGGGTGAAAAAATAAATATTTCAAATCAAATAAATTACAGTGTATTCGAGACATAAAAGGTAAGTTTTTACTAAATTTCGTTTAAAAATAATTTTATTTGTAAAAGATAAAAATAAAAACCAAAAACTTAATTTTTTGAATTTTTCACATATAATTTGAGGTTATGTAAAAAAAAGTGTAAATAAAAAATCGGCCAAGTGCGTCTCAGGCCACGCACGGGAAAGGGTTCCTCAGTCACCCATAATGGTACGTGGATTAGAAATTGTATCCAATGGATAATTGTTATGTTTACGTATTAATGGGTTAATTTTGTATGACTTTTCCAAGTAAGCACATTGTAGAAGTTAAGCCTCTATGACTCCTGAACTAACAAAGTCATCTAATTCGTTATAGTTTTCATTTAAAGTTATTATATGGACCACTATCACGAATTTTTCCAGACTTTTTGAGCCGCCCGTTTAGCTTTTAGAGGGGGGGACGCCCTGTTTTTTCAAAAAAAGTGGCCTTTAAAGTGGAATTTCTCGCAAACGGATACCTAAATAAAAAAATGGGTTTAAAGATCGTCTTAACAACCTGTTAATGTTTTTAAAAGACCTATACAATGATAAACCAGATGATGGGGTAGCTGCGAGAAAAAAAACGTCCCCACTTTACGTGTACGGGAGGTACCCTAAATAAAAATATTTTTCATAATTTTATTGTAACGCTTTGTCGACGTAATTACAATACATATTCATGCAAAGTTTCATCTTTCTAGCACTTACCGATTGGAAGGTAAGTAGGACGGACGGACGGACGATAAGGGTTCGAAGTCATAAACTTCGGAACCCTAAAAATTGTAGATCTTTTGATTACCTACAACTTTGCCATTTCACTTTTTTCCATAGGACTTGTAGTTTTGCCGGAAATCGAGATAAACCGTTTTTTACTCTTTATTTTATATATTTGCCACTCTACCCGGCCTGATGGAAAGCATTACCCCTTCCCGACCTCAGATCCCCCGTAAATTATTTTCCCTTTCATTTTTATAATATTCTCCTCCTTTTCCAATAGGTTTCATCCTACTATAATTTTATTTGTTTTCAAAAATTATCTACTCTGGACTACTGGTACATATGTCATTGACAAACTATCATTATGGTTGCCATGCAATTGTGTTATGCCTAGCAACCTGTGAAGTTTTGACAGGAGATAAACAGTGATAGATTTTGATACCTACGATTTATGTATTTTTATAATCACCTAGCTTTGGCCTCTGTATCTCGATTATTGCAGTAAAAAGTAGTCTATGTCCTTTCCCAAGTTCAGTTCTATCTTTGTACCAAATTTCATCAAAATCGGTTCAGTGGTTTAGGCGTGAAAGCGTAACAGACAGACAGACAGACAGAGTTACTTTCGCATTTATAATATTAGTATGGATTTTATGACGTCATAATTGTGACGCGACGAGACTAAACAAGCCTAGCTCATTCAAACGAGCTTGCACATTTATTGATAACTAGCTTTCCATCCGCGGCTTCGCCCGCGTGGAATTCGTATATATCGCGCGACACGGTAAGGGTAGATTAAACAATCTTAGATGATTTTATGTTTGATAATAAGGAACTTAGACACAAACTTTCGTCCCCTATTTCAAACCCTTCTTTCTACCTTTATTTTCAAACGGTTCAGTGGTTTAGGCTTGAAAGCGTAACAGACAGACAGACAGACAGAGTTACTTTCGCATTTATAATATAAGTAGGGATTACACCATCTTCCGATGGTGAAAAGTAGAGATTTCATCCCAGAAAACACCCTAATTTTTTGAAAAAAGTAGATATTTTGACGGGTGAATTTTCGGTCTTAAGTCAAATTCGGGTGAAAAAATAAATATTTCAAATCAAATAAATTACAGTGTATTCGAGACATAAAAGGTAAGTTTTTACTAAATTTCGTTTAAAAATAATTTTATTTGTAAAAGATAAAAATAAAAACCAAAAACTTAATTTTTTGAATTTTTCACATATAATTTGAGGTTATGTAAAAAAAAGTGTAAATAAAAAATCGGCCAAGTGCGTCTCAGGCCACGCACGGGAAAGGGTTCCTCAGTCACCCATAATGGTACGTGGATTAGAAATTGTATCCAATGGATAATTGTTATGTTTACGTATTAATGGGTTAATTTTGTATGACTTTTCCAAGTAAGCACATTGTAGAAGTTAAGCCTCTATGACTCCTGAACTAACAAAGTCATCTAATTCGTTATAGTTTTCATTTAAAGTTATTATATGGACCACTATCACGAATTTTTCCAGACTTTTTGAGCCGCCCGTTTAGCTTTTAGAGGGGGGGACGCCCTGTTTTTTCAAAAAAAGTGGCCTTTAAAGTGGAATTTCTCGCAAACGGATACCTAAATAAAAAAATGGGTTTAAAGATCGTCTTAACAACCTGTTAATGTTTTTAAAAGACCTATACAATGATAAACCAGATGATGGGGTAGCTGCGAGAAAAAAAACGTCCCCACTTTACGTGTACGGGAGGTACCCTAAATAAAAATATTTTTCATAATTTTATTGTAACGCTTTGTCGACGTAATTACAATACATATTCATGCAAAGTTTCATCTTTCTAGCACTTACCGATTGGAAGGTAAGTAGGACGGACGGACGGACGATAAGGGTTCGAAGTCATAAACTTCGGAACCCTAAAAATTGTAGATCTTTTGATTACCTACAACTTTGCCATTTCACTTTTTTCCATAGGACTTGTAGTTTTGCCGGAAATCGAGATAAACCGTTTTTTACTCTTTATTTTATATATTTGCCACTCTACCCGGCCTGATGGAAAGCATTACCCCTTCCCGACCTCAGATCCCCCGTAAATTATTTTCCCTTTCATTTTTATAATATTCTCCTCCTTTTCCAATAGGTTTCATCCTACTATAATTTTATTTGTTTTCAAAAATTATCTACTCTGGACTACTGGTACATATGTCATTGACAAACTATCATTATGGTTGCCATGCAATTGTGTTATGCCTAGCAACCTGTGAAGTTTTGACAGGAGATAAACAGTGATAGATTTTGATACCTACGATTTATGTATTTTTATAATCACCTAGCTTTGGCCTCTGTATCTCGATTATTGCAGTAAAAAGTAGTCTATGTCCTTTCCCAAGTTCAGTTCTATCTTTGTACCAAATTTCATCAAAATCGGTTCAGTGGTTTAGGCGTGAAAGCGTAACAGACAGACAGACAGACAGAGTTACTTTCGCATTTATAATATTAGTATGGATTAAATTATAGTAGTCGTCAGTTGTTCGACTCACATTATATAAATGAATTCAAAGAAACAGTATTCAGCCGTGAATATATATCCGCCCACGCTTGTCAACGAGGACAATAATACCTATCTCATTCAATCGATATTGTCTGTCTTCGTGTTGTTATTCTAACGTGACTTCTTTCGTAGCCCTTCGTAATTTAGCTTCAATTGTTTCGATAATTCTTTTTTTAGTGAATAAGATAAACAAGTAGCTAGTGACAATCGCAGTACAGAGACACCAATAACTAACGCCCTTTGAAAGTCTCCCTCCCTATTAAAACCCAAAGCAGGTGAAGCTCCAGTACTCTCTCCCCTCATACAAGAAATGATGGTTCAAGTTCCTGTTATCGCAGTCATTAATTAAAAAGCAAATATATAGTTGAGATCACCTGTTTTCTTAGAGTTTAATGATGTTACTCCATTCGCTCTTGTCTGAACTCACCATACTTCATCATACCACTTCCACAGCATAAAAACAATCTAGACAAGTCTTATGTTTGGAGAAACGCAAGTTTTCGAGTAATCGTGGGTTTTTCTTTATTACAGTTAGCATTGCTTGCGACATCTATATTATACTTTCAGTAACACTTGTTATTGGTGGTTAATATTCCGGCACAGTATTATGGCATTATTAAACAATAGTTAATATTGGTAACCGAGCAAAGCTCGGTCGCCCAGGTACAAACCTAACCCTAACAAATTTTCCAAGCATGATGTTGTCGTTCAGAAAGTGATGAATGGACCGTTAGACATCAGATCAATGCACTCGGGGTCAGGTTATCGGATTTGATCTTAATATTATTCTCACTAAATTGCTACTGGTTAAATACGTAGTGTGTTATCATGTTATTGTATCGAGTAATGTTTTTTTTCTGATAACATTTAAGTAGCACGTTTAGAGTGATGTGCCGAAATCTTTTATTATGACCCATATATGTATTTGTATAATACTTTAATGTGTCACTAAATCCTCTTCTTTAAAGTAAAAAAATAAATGAAAAGGCAATATTTGATAGGAGAGGGTTTAGCAAAAGTCAGTCAGTCAGTAGTTTGGGTTACAAATGAATTATCTGTATCATCTCAAGAGTCGTTCACAGTTGAACATACACCTCCCTTAAAGTTCCCCTGATCTTCATCAGATCGTCGGACCACCTTGTCGGGTGCCTACCAGCGCTGCGTTTTCCGATACGCGGTCACCAATCCAGAATTTTATTTACTTTACAAGTGAACGTGTATCTTCAAATACTGCCTCTGTCGACTGTGGAACATTTTAAATTACGATTATGGACCAAATTCAATTTTTTACTGTCAGTTTTTTTCTCAAAGCCTTGCCTCATGTCAATTGCCAGTCATATAAGATTTAGATGTATTTGATAAATCGGGACTACGCTTGCGTGTATGTCAATAATGGCGACAAAAAGTAACCTATGTCCTTCTCCAAGGTCCAATCAGTTCAGTTGAACAATAAATCAGTTCAGGGATTTGACCGTGAAATCGTAACACACAGATAAGAGTTAATTTCAAATTTATAATATTAGTGTAGATAAGATATTAGCTTCTTGAATGTTAGGATTGGTTAATTAATGCATGTTGTGCAAATACATTAGATTCTGCTCCGATTTTGGCCCTACCTCTCGGCAGGTTAAAAGTAAAGGTAATCTTTTGCCCCACTCCCTCTCGTTTAAAGCTTTATGTTTTAACAATCACGAAAAAGTCCATTAAATTATTCACTCTCTAGAAAACTGTAGTTGATTAAAGATAAATTTTTAACATCTAATGTTGGCAAGCTGTGGAAAATCCACTTTACATTGATAAGATACTACTAAGCATCTTACAAAGAACCTTCCTGAGGTTCTAACTTTCTGAAAAACTTTGACTATTGTAAATATGATTTTGACGGGTTGTATAAATACACAATACATTTAAAGACCCTCTCTATTGTTGAGACGTATACTCATCATTTTTGATCACTTTATGATTGTAAAATGTGTTTTGAGTGTCAATTAAATAAATAAAAAAAAAAACAACAGTATTTCACAGTCCACTTCTGAACATTGGGCCCTCCTTAGGAAGAAGGCTTTTGCCTATTTTACTGTGTGGTGACGGATTAAGAATTCAGTGTCAACACTCCTACCCATCCCGAGCGTGTCGCGAGAGGTTACTAGGAAGCCCACTACGCACTGAAAAGAGAAAGAAAACGACATAAAGCAATAGCATAGAGCAAATAATCCTTGATAGGTTTTGTCTTGTCTTCAAAAAAGTGTATTTTAACCCTTCGGGTGCCTGGTACCTAAAAATCACTTCGCATGCCTGGTGGGTCTGTGAGACCCGTAAACAAAATGCTTGGTTTTTACCTACTTAACGAGTCAGAAAGCTAAATACAGGGTTTTTATTAATTTTCACTGACATTTAAATTATATGATTGGATAAATTAAAACTAAAGTTGTTTTACAAAATGTTTATTACCTAATTTAAAATTCTCATATTTTACGTAACAAAAATTCACAATTATCCAAATACCTAACCAGGCCGCAATGGTAGTATGGTTTCCATGTTACTTTGCCTACCCTGACAATGAGCATGGTGGCCCTTACTCCTGGTTTCTACTCATGGTTTCCATCAGTCAGAGTAGAGTCACTTTGGTAGGCTAAATTATAAAAAGAAAAAAAAAATCGACGCGTGAGACAAATTACTCAATGGCTGAGACATCTCAACATCACTGTCATCACTTTCACTTTTATTGGGTTCAGCATGGACTTCTGCTACTTCCTCAGTACTATCTTACCCATGTGGTACATCCAAGTAGACTGATTCATCTCCACTATCATCAAAAACCACATCTTCGTATTCATATTCTTCTAAATCCCACAGTTCTGACTTCGTGAACTCTTCGTTCTTTGTCCAAGCAGTTCTACTCTGGAATGCGCTCCCTCTTGAAATCAGGATGTCCACTAACCGTTTCGTATTTAAAAAGAAGGTACATGAACTTCTTCTCAACGATATGGTAGTGTCGTCGTAACGAGATTACACCAACAAGATTTCTTATATTCATAGTGTAAATATGTATCTATAATATGTAAATATATTTAATATGTATGTATATATGTATATGTGTGTATGTATATGTATGTGTATGTATATATATATATGTATGTATGTATGTGTATATATATGTATATGTGTGTGTATGTGTATATGTGTGTATATATGTATTCATAATATGTATCATATTTGTTTAGAAATAAACATACTTTATCTTTTATTTAATAAGGATATTTTATATGTCGAATTATGTAACCTATGCGCGCCTACCTCACAATATTTCTCCACCACCCAAAGGTCGACTGGTAGAGAATGCCCTGGGCATTAAGTCCGCCGATGTACAAATGTGCATAAAGTTATAAAATAAAAATAAATAAAATAAAAATAAATCTCTCTCAAAAGCTAGACAGATTTCAAAATTCGTTACTAACCATTTTTAACTGATAAAATATTATTTTCGTAAACAATTTACCACACAAAACATAATAAACAAAAAAAAAACAAAAGTAAGTACTTACGGAATAAAAGTTACGCCGCGTGCCTGGTAGGGTCCCTGAGACCCGAGTGCACATAAAACACCTCTTACCTGAATGCGTGTGCGTCGCGGATTACGGGAGAAGAGACAAAATGGCTGCTAGTTCATATCGCGAAGCTACTGAGAAGCGCAGCACGTTAGGTTAAAAAAATAAAAAAAATATCGTCGAAGTTTTGAAGTGATGGGTCTGTCAGACCCACCAGGCACCCGAAGGGTTAATGTTGTTTTACAAATGTGGAACTAAATATGCATGTGACTTGACGTATTTCGTAGTCATTTCTTCAAAATACCAGGTTTTGTTATGTAACAAAGTTACATACTATTATTATTATCATAATAGCTGTGATTCTTGTCTCATTTATTGTTAGTTTGAATAGATTTGCTTAAAATGTTTCCATCACACGTTTGCGTGCCGTATTGAAGGTGTTTGGCGCGTGGTCTATACGTAGTATTATTCCTACAATCCTACAAGAGTAATTTTAGAAATCTAGTTTTTTTATAGCATAAGAATTTGATTTTTTGTGTAATATATGAGTAATTAATAAAAGTTTATAAGTAGAAAATTTTTTTCACCCATCATAGGTTGGCTGATAGCGATTGGCGAGACGCGCAGCAGCATCCTGCCTCGGAGGTGAGTCCAGTCACCCCGGAAATTTACCCCAGATTAGGGGTAAGGCAGGGGGGACACCGACGATGCGATCCTGGTGTTTCTCCCGACTGCCGAGGTAGGCCGCCGCGGGGTTTAGTGGGTAAACCGGTTGCCCGGGAGTCCCACACACGCCCTTCGCTTGCCCCACGAAGGGTATGGTGCCCAAAGCATTCCCCGCGTAAAAAAAAATGCTGATAGCGAAAGTCCAGGGCATTAAATAAAAAGTGTACAATGAGTTGTACGTACGTTATTTAGTGTTATCAGTCAAAGTAGCTTTTACAGTAAAAGCTATGCTTAGTTTCAGGCCAGATGGCGTTGTGTCAGATGTTTGTAATATTTACGGTCAGTTTTACCTAATAAAGTTTCAGATACTTATCTGTAATAAATTCTATGTCGGGGATGAATTTATAAACAGATTTACATAAAACACTCACAAAGATAACCCAGACTCAGAACATTAATTTGTGAATCACATTAAGTATTGTCTCATGAGCGGGGTTTGAACCCACAACACTCAGCACAGAAGAAGTATTTAATGTATGCAAATAAGTTATTAATTTGAAATTACAAACAGATACTGTAATCTACTTTATTTCAAAAGAAAATCTCCCAAGGAGCACAAGTAATCTCGGTCTAGGACAGTCAACTATTTATTCCCGTTCCTCAGAGGGCACGTAAAACCGTCGGTCCTGCACCCGATTCCCCACCCCGTCTCATCGGTCTGTGTGAGTGAGGGAACAGATAATGCACCTGCGTTTGCGCACATACCTGTGCACTGTAATATCTCTGGCTTAGTTGGCTGTTCTCCGTTTACACTGGCCTGGCCGCCATAGCCGGCTAGGAGTACATCATTAAACTTACTGCATATAAATTCACATTTCATAATAGTAGTAAACTATTTTGTATACAATGTAGTTAATAGGTATTACAATAGTATTATATATCCAGACATAATCCTATTCTATACGATATAATATTCTTACTAAACTTAGGTGGAAGAGATTAAAAGTGATTACAATACCGCAAATGTTATATCTATATAACATTTATTTTAGATTTTGAAATATCCTCTAAGCCTTAAAATGTACGTACTTACTTAACACAGAGCAATGTAACATTCTGGGAAACAAAATCAATTGAATAAGAGCCGAAACTTATATAATTAAAATTATACTTCATATATTTATATTAATTAACTATTGACTTACCGCCGACGCCAAATTAAGTTATCGGGCGATATAGCTCGTCGAATGGTAGCGAGAGGCAGACTCTCCCGCCTTAAAGACCATCGCACTGTTCTTGTCACACCTGGCACACTACCTTTCATATCCATTGGAACTAATTTCACTGCAGAATCCATTTGAAAATCCAAGTAAGTATTGTTACGTTCTAAAATATATTTAAATTCATACTACCGAGAATTATTTTTCTTGTTAGCATTACTTTAAAATAGTGTAGCGACTATAAAACATCAAGAGCAAACTAAATGTTATACCCTTTATCTGCAGAGATTCTGTCTCATATTTACTTTTTAAGATATCATATACAAAACGCAAATACATAAATACACTCATATCGTTTACTACACAACGTTAAACATCTTGGAGGTTATATTTTGATAGGAACTTTTAGTAATGATGAATGAGAGAACAAGTATGAACTTTTTGTGTTTTTGACGTCAATGACAGTAATAAAGTATGACAATCGAGACCTTGAGCAGTCACTTGTTTCAATACAAAAATTTAATTAAACGGCAATGATGACATCTGTAAACAGTAACTGATTTATGATCAAGGAAACGAAGCTTCTAGACATTTTGAAACATGAGCGCGAGTCATGGTAGATAGATTTCAAGTCTTCAACCCAAATTCTTATTTCCTATTCTCTCTTTCTAATTTGAAGAGATATAGAAATGGGCGTGCCAAAGTGACTCTACTCTGTTTGATGGAAAGCATGAGTAGAATCTAAGAGTGGTGGTGGAATCGTGGGTGGAACGAAAATATTTTCGTTCGTTATTCTACAAACCGCGCATTGTCATATTATAGCTGCCTGTCGATACCTCAAGTATATGACT
This sequence comes from Phragmatobia fuliginosa, assembly GCA_932526445.1. Classification (NCBI taxonomy): domain Eukaryota; kingdom Metazoa; phylum Arthropoda; class Insecta; order Lepidoptera; family Erebidae; genus Phragmatobia; species Phragmatobia fuliginosa. The sequence continues at coordinate 73,647,298 of OW052057.1, forward strand.
GTTAATAATGCGAGAGTACTTGTGAACTCAAGTGTTAAGGAGAATAATCTCAGGCTTAGGGCTGGCAACATCTATTTTTGCAGAATATTTTGTCATTTTTAGTTTTCAAAGTGGAATTATTATACAACTGATGACCTGCCATTAACTAGATACTCAGTTTCATAAATCACGCTTTTAATTACAGTCAATATTATTCTAAGCGGGAGACATCTTTGCTATTAGTAAACGTTTGTAGTGAAACTTAAATCCATTTTTAATTAAATAAATTGAAGTGAGACCGAACTTGATAACAATAAATTTAAAATTCCACTAATTAAGAAATGAAGGACACAGCTTATTAAAAATAATCACGGTGATACTTTTGTTGTGAGATACAGTTGAATGGCGAGTATACGGTGAATTTCCACTTATCTGCAAACAGTTTACTTAAATACAGATACATATACTTATGTTTAGTACTGTATTCTGTGTTCGGAAAGTAGAAGGTATCGTAACCTTTTCAATTTTATCGCGAATAAGTCCCGTATACAGTAAAAACATGAGTATGTGTTAAAGTCGCGGAAGTCTAAAAACAAATACAGATACTTCCTTTGAAACTAATTGATAATAAAATTATAAACAGTCACGAAAATATAAATTCGTTACCTACCGAAATAAAACCTAATATGAAGACTGTCAACCCTACATTAAATGAGTAAATAAATTATTTTCACATCGAAATCTATCCCTCTCTTTCTCTTTGGGTAAGTGAAGTTCGTAATCAAGTTAGGTATTTGTTTATGGACGATTGAAACTTGGGGAAGTTTACCGAATTTGCTGATGACTAACGAACCATAAAAATCTTTACGGATAGTTGTTGTAATTCAATTCGCAAGGGCGAGCTCTATATACTAGTCATTGCTATAGATTGCACACATTCATCTATTCGTATTTATCGGAAGAAAGTTGTCATAACGAAATAATAAATATTATACAACGTTATACACATAAAAGCAACCTGAGCGTTACTTAATACATTTAACTGGCTGACCCACGCAGCCCCGTAGCGTGATATTATATCATCAATTCATCATCATCATCATTATCAACAGCCTTCAACAGTCCACTGCTGGACATAGGCCTCTCCTTAGAAAGGAGGTTTTGGCCTACTATACCACGCTGGCCAGACGGGTTGGTATAGGGTTGGTTTCAAGTAGGACCGAGAAGGAGTCTTGAGACGTCGGGCCATGTCGTGCGGTGTTCCACAGGGGTCTGTCCTCGGACCACTCCTGTGGAACATGGGATATGACTGGGTCCTGCGAGGGCGTCTCCCCCCCGGGGTCGGTGTAATTTGCTACGCCGACGACACTTTAGTGACAGCCCGGGGGTCGACCTTCGAAGAGGCGGCACGCCTGGCCACCACAGGAGTCTCCCTGGTGGTCGGGCGCATTGAGGCGCTGGGTATGCGGGTGGCCCTAGAAAAGACGGAAGCCCTACTTTTCCATGGGTCCCGTCGTGGTCCACCCGCCGGCGCCTCCATTGAGGTCAACTCGGTCCTCGTACCGGTCCGGGCCCACTTGAAGTATCTGGGTCTGGTCCTAGACGGTAGGTGGCTCTTCGACGAGCACTTCCAACAGCTTGCTCCGAAGCTGATCGGCACTGCCTCCTTCCTTGGGCGTCTTTTGCCCAATCTGGGAGGAGCCAGTGTCGCCACGAGGCAGCTGTACACGGGGGTTGTCCGGTCTATGGCACTCTATGGTGCACCGGTGTGGGCGGCGGCTCTGACCGAGCAGAATAGGGCGCGCCTCAGGCGGCCGCAGAGAACTCTGGCGGTCAGAGCCATACGGGGTTACCGCACCGTATCGACGGAGGCGGCGTGCGCCCTGGCCGGAACACCCCCGTGGGATTTGGAGGCGGAAGTGCTCGCCGACGTTTATCGGCGAGTGGCTAACTACCGGGCGGAGAGTGGTGGAGTTGGACCTCCGCCCGAGGACGTGCGCGAGTGGCGCGAAGCCGCTCACCGAGCCACGATGGATCGCTGGTCAGTCCGGCTGGAGACTCCACGTGCTGGCCTCGCCACCGTAGAGGCGCTTCAGCCGGTCATCGGCGAATGGGCAGTGCGGCAGCACGGGACCCTTACCTTCCGACTGACGCAGGTTCTTTCCGGGCATGGTTGCTTCGGAAAGTACCTGCACTCGGTTGCCATGAGGGAATTGAGTCCCGCCTGCCACCACTGCGACTGCAGTGAGGATTCGGCTCATCACACGCTGGCGGTCTGCCCCGCATGGGAGACGCAGCGCCGGGTCCTCACTGCAGTCATCGGAGAGGATCTCTCGCTTCCGGCCGTCGTTCGTTCCATGACCGGCAGCGAGAGCGCATTTACCGCGGTCGCAACCTTCTGCGAGGACGTAATCACGCAGAAGGAGGCGGCGGAGAAGGCCCGGGAGGACGACATCCAATCGGACCAGATTCGCCGCCGGCGACTCGGGCGGCGGAGGCGCGAACATCTGCGCCTCATGCCGCCTTGAGTGTGGCCGTGGGTGGACGGGATGGGTTTTCCCTCCACCCGCCCTATGTGGCCAGCCGCGAGGAGGCGGCGTCGGTGTGTGCCGGACGCCGCCTAAGAGAGGGTCGTCAAACCGAGACGGTGCCCGCATCAGGAGCGGGCAGGCGCTGGAGAAGTTCAGAAGGAGATCTCACCCTGGACTTCTCCTCCTCCTAAACGGAGAAGCGCGGAGAGGGCACACTGTGTGGTTTTTAGTCGGTTCAAGTCCGACACACCACCCCGCCGTAACCCCCGGTGGGGTGACGGTCCATGATGATTTTCCACACATAAAAAAAAAAAAAAAAAAAAGGGTTGGTTTCAAGTTTTCCTTCTCTTTGCATTGATGTTGTCTTGCGTATTTTATCCCTTAGCGCAAAAGCAAATTTAAAAATGGTTATAGTAAGCCAACTTACTTATGCTGTCAAGATAAACAAGATAGACTTATGCTGTCACTGAACGTTCTTTTAGAACGTTCAAAGGGAAATAATTCTGTCATACATGATTTTTGCAAAACTTTAACCGTTAATAGCAACGGAAGCTCTCAAAATGAAAAAAAAAACCCTGGTTTTGAAACGTTCTTCATTGGCTCGTTTACCTGTCTAGTACCTACTTACGGTGGGCGGGTTATCCTAGCATTAGTCCCACCCATATCAGTTCCTTAAGTGTCTAAAGAAAAGTTTAACCAAATAATATTATGAAGGCGATCAGAATAATGATGGGGATGACAACCTAGAAATAGTTGATTTATTAGAAAACAATAATATTGTACTCACTGTCCCGGGAAAGCCGGTGTGGGAACACGAAGATGTTGCCCCTTGCGTGGGCGCTCCGCGTCGCTACCGTCACTCGCTTCCTCTACACCGAGGGCGCTGCTCGACCCTCCCGCGGACCTACAGACAGACATGACTATAGATGCCACACGTCACGTTACATACTAAATTTATAACGAAAATTGTAAGCAATTGACCGTATTTATAATGCAGATAGTTAAGCTGGGATGGACACATAGACAAAGAGAATGCAGAAAAAAAAATATATGAAAAATATCCCGATCCCGACGGAAAATTACCCTTTCTAATGCTACTTAGTACTAAGGCTATAAGACATTTTTATCGTGATAAGGTTTAAAATGAATGCCTCTAACCAGGTGTCATCGTGTACCTAATTTAGTTTAAATAGCTAGGGATAGCCCGGTGTAAGGTACGCGTCCATTGGCCCGCGCCGGACGCACCGCACGCACGGCACGCAACGGATTCAACGGATTTGCCTTGCTCGTAAATGGCAATGCGGGCGGCGCGGATAGTGGACGCAGCACTATGTGAAATCATACAAAGCAAAATAAAATCCGTTGCGTGCCGTGCGTGCGGTGCGTCCGACGCGGGCCAATGGACGCGTACCTTTAAACAGACATAGACCCTTGCATAAATCCCCAATAAGCCTAAAAGTTAAATGAACGTAAGAATTACCACTCTAATGTAATCATGAAGTCCCCATCGATCTCGTGTGTGCGAAAATTAGTAGCAAAACTAGGTTTTTGGATTTTTGTTTGTTTTACGATAAAAGTAACTTAAATTAAAATTATAGTGTTTATAAGATATGTATTCGTGTGTGTGTGGTATCATCGTATAATCTTCTGAGGTATCTACAAGTACTCGTAACAATCAACTCAAGTTGCTTGTAAGAGTTACAACTGTTACATCATTATTACTTAATATCCGTAATGTTTTTAAACTACGATTAATACGTACTTGCAGTAGAGTACAAGAGAGTGAGTTACAATGACCACGATTGTTATTATCATATAACGTGTTAGTAAAAACAGTTCCAAGTGATTGCTTCTAATGTCACTGAGTGTTAAACTGCTCCTAAAATGAAACAGATCCTTTCTAGCCCCTTTTTTCTTGGTTTGTTCATCACTGTAGTGAGAGTGAGTCTATCTAGAAAAGGTCTATTTTTTAACATTTTATAATTGAGTTTGTGTGTTAAGACCGCTCTTGCACACAATACGACACAGATATCCTAACAGATATCATTTCCATTATAATAATGCGATTTTTTACATTACATACAGTACTGACTAGACATACAAGAGACAACCTTAATGGCATGTTGAAATTGCATAATAAAAACAACGCTGAAAATAAAATGTAGGCTGCTACAAAATTAGATGCAATTTTCCTAAAACGTTCTACAATCTTAAAGGTAGGTAATTCCTTAATTTATAACATGCGCTGTATTCTGTTAGTATTTTGCGTCTCCGACTACTTTAAGCACGTTTTGTAGTGTTTCTGTAGTGCGTGTCAGGCCATGCATTGTATAGTGTTCCTCAGTAACCCATAATGGTACGTGGATTTAAAATCGTATCTAATAGATACTTGTTATGTTTCCTTATTAATGCGTTATTTTTGTATGAAGTTTTCCAAGTAAGCGCATTCTACGAGTAAGGCCTCTATAACTCCTGAACTAACTAAGTCATGTAAGTCGTTATAGTTTTCCTTTGAAGTTCATCGTATGGACGAAATTACATTTGCTTTAAATTTATTAGCGTATTGTCTAGTTCATATCTTCCTAGCCATTATTCCCAAGTTTATTTGGGGTCGGCTACTAGTTCAACCGGTTTTACCTGAATTTCAGTTTTTCCACGGAGCGACTGGCATCGCACCTCCGCAACCCTAAGGGAAAACTGAAATTCGAAGATTGAACTAGTTGTCAATATATTTGAGGGCACTGACTTCCCAATAACGATTGCCATAGATGTTCATGACAACCGGGACCGACGGCGTATTGTCTAGTTTATATCAATTAAGATCTATATCGTTCGAAATGAGTTGAGTTTTTTTTATTGCCTGTTAGACAAATGAAAGCCATACTGATTTAAAATCTGATCAATTGATTTTTGTAACTGAACCACCCCAGTGGTTAAGGATTTAGATAACGTGATTTTTTATCCGCGGCAAGAAGTATGTGTCTTTGACAACGTGGATCAATACGTGTGCTGACGAATTAAAAATGCGAAGTGTCACCACAAATTGGTATTGAAGTTAATTAATAATAGCTGCCCGGAGCTTAGAGGGCACGCAAGGAAGAAAAATGTAACTGGAGTTTTACATAAAAATGTCATTCTGTCTATTTAATAGTAAAGCTTTCGAAGGCATAGATATGGAGATTTGAGAAAGGATTATTTCTATAGATGGAACAATATTTATCTTACTATTCAAATACAATAGCTTGTAGGCAATATTGTGATAGAAATATGATACGTTATTTTCTTATAAGATGGTCTATAATTCAAAGTACTTTTTCAAGACGTAGTTGATGTTACTTAAAATATTTAGGTATATTCAATTAAATCAATATTCATTAATAACTGAATAAGAAAATAATAGTTTAAGTCACGAAATTTTTAAAAACTTTCTAAATTAGAACTCATATCATATATCAATTAATATTTGGAAACAGAAACATATACTTTTATTAGGAATATTTACACCGAAAACAAAATGAAGTAATTGGAATACTTAAATTGTAATGATATCTCTAAGATTCCATTGTCCGTCCGTCTGTCCGTCTGTCACCAGGCTGTACTCATGAACCGTGATAAGTAGACAGTGGAAATTTTCACATAGTGACTACTCTGTCTGATGGAAAGCAAATGCTGACAATGCAGTATGGAGACCCACACTACGGCGACGTATTTCAATGCATCATTAGATACGTATGCTGTCATTTTAAGGTGGTCTGCTGTGACAGGGCCGGATTTAGGGGAGGGCAACCAGGGCAACAGCCCCGGGTAGACTAGTAAACACTAGTGAACAACTTTTCCTTTCATATTTTTTTTCGCGTTGTACCTTTACCTATAGTACTTTGTACAAACATGATTACATTCTCTCAGCTCGGAAAGTTCCGTTCGTTTTAGATAATTATTGTTTACGATTATATTTATATGTTCGTTAATAATAAAATAGTCTATACTTGGTTTCACAATAAATTATTAATTGGAAAACTAGATTGAAAAAAATTGTTCATTTTATTTGGAATATAATTTGGGACCAAGAGGCCTCCACTCTTTTGTTGCCCCGAGTCCTCCACACCTTTAAATCCGGCTCTGTTCTGTGACCGGATCATTTTAATGGTAGTACCGCCCCGATCGAGCTGGCCAATTCGTGCTCAAAATAGCGTGACTTTTTTACCTTGAATTTACACTTATAATACTGACAACGAAGAGATTTACTCTAGAAACTAATCCAATTTGGTTTTGTCCTGGTTTTCAATTCATCTTGAATCGACCTTGACCTAAAAGCCATAAGTACATAATCCCAAATGATAGCAAATGCAATTGAAATGTGAAATTAGGTTATCGTGTTCTAGTTCGATTATGTCAATAGGTACGATTCTTAAGCAGTGCGCTGACGGGTGACTTTTGTCGCTGCGACAAAAAAGTTTTTGTCACGTCGCGTCGCGTCTTAAAATCTGAGTGCGCACACGGCGAATGACAGTCACGAAACATTTTTGTAAATCCATGGTTCATTCAACGATATGCATTTGGAGGAGACAGTCATTATTTGCGAATTCATACGTCGTAAAAGTTTTCGAATGATTGCAGAAAGTTTTAATGAATTACTGCATATTTTCAAAGTATTCACCACATAGTTTAGTACACTTTTCCCTTCGCTCAAACCACTAATTATAACATTTATTCCACTTTAAAGTTGGGGTGTTAAAAATGTTTTGAGGTTCAAAATTTAAACACATTCGAATAAAGAACTGTTCCAAATTCATAATTGCCGTTAAATTTGGAAACTAAAAGGCATGGTCAACTAGTACTATATATGTTTGCTTATCGCCAGCGGGCAATCAAAAGTAAGCGGAGAGCGGGGCACGGAAAATGGCGTCAGGATAAACTATTTTGTATGGATTTTTGATTCGATTCGAATCAGAACAAGAAGAATCGATTATTGAAAAAAACGATTTCTAAAGGATCGATTCTATATCTTTTCTGTATTTACAATATAAATATAAATCCATTTTATGAAAAACAAAAATATTTATTAAACAATCTGTGTGATCTCTTATCAGTAAAATTATCGATTTTTTAGTTCAAGAATTCGATTATAACAATTAACATTAATTATTCGATTATTTTGTAATTCTCAAAATTAAATAACATCTAATAATCTTTCAACCAGTGTTCACCTACACAAATTATATCATATTTCATTTTCTCTAAAAATAATTCAAGCTCTAGTAATTTCGAAGAAAAACCTTGAATATTTTATTAGAACAACTTCAAGGCATACTGCTTAGACCCTTTATGATAATGTGGTGATTGAACGCTAGGAGACACTTCTGTTTTGATTACAATGCTATTTCAAACAAAATCCCCTGTTGTCTGAAAATATAAATAAAAAGTTAGTCCTTTCCGCTTTCCGCTTTTGGCTTAGGGCACGGGCAGAAACTGTTTCGTCACTCGTGCGCGCGCTTGTATCTAAATCTAGCGGCGCGGTGACAGTTTTGTCGCAGGCTTCTTCGCAGGCACAAAACAGTTTTGTCATCCGATTGTCACGTCGCAACGTGCGCGCATCTCCATATAATTCTACAGCCATCATGAAAGTGACAAAACAGTCACAGTGACAAAAGTTTCCCGTGCGCGCAGGGCCTTAAGGTGATTTTATTACTTTTAGTGGTATAGAGGGCTAATTAGCAGACGGACTTTGACTGGTTAGAATTAGTTTTTTTTTTAATCTTATTTAATTCTTGTGTTGTTACTATTGCTACCCGAATTATTGTCACATACTTTAATATCTGTACAAGAGTTGTTGTCCACAAGAGATTACTATGAGCGAGAAGACCGTCAGTTGACAAGTTTATATATTGTAACTGTTTTTGATATCTGTATAACTGTGTGCAATAAAAAAGAATAATTATATTTATAAATAAAAATAAATAAATCGGTAATAATCAACAAAAAAAACGGTTAAGATATGATCGCGCATCGCTGTAAACTGTGGTATTAGTTTGGTGCAAACGACCCATATTATGTGCCAAAGCATGGTCTTTTATACACCTGTAAAATATAGTATATACTCTATAGCCATGGTTATAAAGGATATTACAAGTATATACTTCTACTTAAATTAATATGTTTAGTTACCAGGAAATTATGAGGGACTAATGGCTGAGTGGTAACAGCGTAGGTTGGTAGGCAACATTTGCAATGAAAGGGATAGTAGCCAGGACGGACTATGGATGGGTGACCATTATTAACACATTGACGTCCCTCCGTGTCTCAGAGTAAACAGGGCCATACAAACATATTTGGTCAACTTTACTAGTGATTTTTTTTAAAGAGCTTCAGTTTTTCCAAAAAAACTTTGGGTTCTGGAGGTCTGATAGCCGTCGCTCTACGTAAAAATCGAAATTCAAGCGTTTCATAGTCGCCTTAAAGCCGACCCCAACTTAGATTGGGATAAAGGCTATGCAAAAGTATGGCATAAACATGGAATAATATACAAAGTAGTTGTCAACTTGCTAATCCGTAAAGATAACAAATATTGTAGAGAAGAAAGTGTTTAATGTCTTTTTGTATTTTAAAATATAAAGGATTTTTTGGAATAGAATCTTAAATTGGAGCTAAACTAAACATGAACTAAACACAAAACAATAGTACCAACGAGGTATTCCTTTTAGTAAGAGAAATCGAAGGATATTATGTGATAAAGAACAACTTAATTAGAAACAAGGAAATAAAGCCGGTTCCAAAAATAACGGGTCAGTCACATAAACCAATAACGGGTCAGTCACATAAACCCGAATATCTCCCGAACTACGTATGCCATCCTAATGAAACGAAGACTGTTCAATTGAGAATTTAATTATACAGATAAAAAATAAAATAAAACTTAGTTACACCCACAATATTAATCTTAAATTAAAAAAAAACTAAAGTAGTCATATTTTTCTTAAGATTACATTTTTTTTATGATTGTTTTTTTGCTGTTTTTCATCACTTTCTTCATTTAATACTTTGTATTGCCTCCACGTGATGAAGCCTCCAGTGATGAAAAACAGCAAAAAAACAATAATAAAAAAAATATAATCTTAAGAAAAATATGACTACTTTAGTTTTTTTTTAATTTAAGATTAATATTGTGGGTGTAACTAAGTTTTATTTTATTTTTTATCTGTATAATTAAATTCTCAATTGAACAGTCTTCGTTTCATTAGGATGGCATACGTAGTTCGGGAGATATTCGGGTTTATGTGACTGACCCGTTATTTTTGGAACCGAGTGTATTAGAAAATACTAGGTATCTAAGTAAAGAGGAAATAATAATGTACCTACTGAATACTAAGTATTCTGTAGTACATTATTTAGAAACATGTAACGATATTCAATTTTATTTGTATTTTACATTTGAAAATCCTAACGATTTTATTTTTATAAGCCTTATTTTAAAACAAATAAGCTTATAAGTAGAGGTAAATGTATTCATTATATCCTTTTATATTGGTTTACTCTATTATATATATACAAAATAATATTAATAATATTGTGCTTTTACTTATATAAAACTATGTATTTTTTTAAATATTATCAAATGTATGGCAAAACTATAATTTTTATAAAAAATGAGACAAACATACATTTACATAAGTTATTGCTTCTACAAACATGAATAGGATTAGACAACACGACACAAACATTTACTTAACTAAGACATGCACATGCAAATAATTTAGTACCTTGGCATTATAAGCTCTCAAAAAGCTGCAAGCAGGCTATATCTCGTTTATACGGTAAGGAATAAACTTGTCGCACTCCATGCTGTACCTAGAAAATAAGGGTATGGTTGGCGTAAAACTACTTCTATAAACATATGTACTACATTATGACTAATTGTGTAGGTTGCCACTCAGTAGTCTTCCTGTAATTTATTTTGACATTAATTAATAACGTACAATCAGCAACGAAAGTCGCCTAAAACATACAATATGTTTTGACCTTAGTGTTAAATAGGTCCAAAACGTAGAATGTTATAAACCGAAATAGGATATATGTTACCGGTAATCTGTATAATCCGGCATTCTATATAATACCTAGAAAATGTATACAATACCTAAAACGTGTAGGTAATGTATAAAATATTACTTATTTTTTACTTTGCCTGGGTATTCTATACAATGCCGAATGCGCAGCCGGTAATGTGCCAAGTAAGCGGACAGTTTAAAAACAAACAATATTCTCGAACTCAACTAATTTATATGATGAAACAACAGAGAGTATCTGGCGCTCGGCGGCAGCGTAAATGATCACTGTTAACCTCACCTAAACATAAATGATTCTAAAATGTTTCATTTGCCCCTCATTTTGTAGATACTTACATAACATTGATAAATACGGTTCCGATGGACCTAGGTAAACTATGTAATGGACAGTAATGTTCTTGATATTCTGGAATGAGCCTGGACGCCCCAGACATTATATACATAACCTAAGCATTGTATAGAATACCTGGATTGTACAGATTGCCATTTACATTTAGAATTTATTTATTAGAGCTTTAATAAGTAGTTTAATGACAAACTTCTATGGTGGATTGTTGCTTTTATTACTAGTCAATAGTTACCTAACTAGACTAGCAACAATAAATTAATTCCAACAATTATAGTCTTCGTAGGCTCGATTCGACCAGGGTTTTTCTGGCCGCACTTAACTGTTTATTTTTGCACATATACATATCTATTCAACTTAGAAAGTGTAAGTTTCCAATCAGTATTTAATCTAATGCTGCCTCTTCCTCGTACTTGGACATATAAGTTAGTTGGATTTATTTATCTACCAGAAAAACAAGACAGGAGTTGTTTTATCCAAGAGTAACACTCAAGATATTATGACATTATGCAATTCTAACAAGAGAATAACATCGAGGAATCGAAGGAGGGGAAATAAAGCAAATGTTGATTTCAAATTCTTCCGAGTAATGGCTTACATCAACAGTGAAAACCTGTTTGAAGAAAACCAAAAAGAGGGAAAATCATTTTCATCGCTACACGAGCAAATAATAGGTTTTGAATATCTTTTGAAGCTCTTTTTTGTCGTGTAATTATTGCGCAAATTGGCATTTATTTTTGCGCTATTTTTACCAGTTACGCCCCCGTCAAAAGAATATACTTACTTTCAACTCTGTGGGTTAATTATACTTTTCTTTAGTACTTGTATAGGTTCTTATTGTTAAAAGAATATTTATAAATATATTTAGAATTTGTGACTTAAATTTCAAAGTATATGTAGTACGAGTGTGTTTAAATGAAACAGGACATAAATACCGTTACCACAGGGGACATAAAACGATTTTTTCCTGAACGAAGTGTATGGCTTTTTGGGTCACACTCAGGTATACTGCAAAAATCATTAAACTTATATACATACTTTTTCTCGTCGTAAATCTTAAGCTGAAGTACTTATGCTTACGCTTGATTGCGTGGGATTATGTGGGATTGTGCTACATTACGAGAGGAAAGTTTAGTGAATTTTAGGACATACCTAAATAAAAGATTGAACTTAACAGGGTTTTATTATCAAAATCACTGTGAAATGCAAATAAAATTCGTCAGAGAGATTCAATCTTGTCAGCATTCGCTAAATATTTACGAATTTTAATTTAGGCTATCAAAAAAAAAGTTTAACAATAACATCTCGATTGAAACTGATAATATGGCTAAAGTTTTATATTAAGTTTATATTCTAATTGAGACATATGGGTTCTATCTACTGGAGGAAGATTCCCTGGACATATCGGCAGAAAAATTGCAAATGCGTGATTAACATAACTTTTGTTGAAGGACCAAAGGCCGTTACCAATTTACTATCACTTAGGCTCTACAAGACTTGTTTGATCACAAAATCCTGCATCTGTTTAACAATACAATATACGAAACACAGTTTATATAGTGGCACTGCTAAGAATTAAACCAACTCTTTAGGTCTCTTTTAACACTCGTAATAAATAATAGTAAATTTAAATTACAAAATAATTTTCCAACTTACCGGAATATTCTCTTCAGGCGACTAATGACTTCGTGTTTTATATACACCGCTGTCACACGATGTTAATTAAAGGGACGCCCAATTACACTCGCACTTACTTCACAACACTGTTTTTATATAAAACACACATTCTAATTTAGATGAAGCTATTTAGCAGTTCCATATACATGTATGTAAGGACCTTAAATTGACCAACTGTAATTCATCGATTCTATCGATATATACTTTGTGTTAAAGCTAGATAAATTTAAGTAAATTGATTTTTATCAAGGCTGCTCATATATATCGTTAATGCTTTATTGAATATATATTGTTACTGACGATGTCGCTTCATTAAATGATACCTCAACGTATTATATATTATCATCTAAACGATAAGATTAGTACATTGGATTCATTTTGGGGAAACTAATCACAGATTATTTACTTAAAGTTATGTATTATATATAATCATTATTTACTTATATTCATTATCTATTATGTAAATTGAGATCCCACAAATTGATGGGGATTACTAAATACAAGAAAAGTAATAGAAAAATATGTAAAATCTGCGAAAAAAGAAGTGTTTTTACACAAACAGAGATTATCTTTTCATATTTCTGTACACGAAGTGACTCATTCAGATAACCCGTCATAAAACAATTAACTGGTTATAGATGCTATCGCACAATATACAAGTATTTAAGATGTGGCTATAGATTATCAGAAACCTCCTTCTAAATATGATAAGTAATAGATAGTACGTTCATTCTCTCATAATATTAATTGATATGTTTGCCACTTTGATGACGAATTAAAAATACGTATTTTCACTATCTGCATTCATTCCATGGGTGTCGTAACAACCGACTAAATGAGACTCAGGACAACAGCGTCAACAGCACTACAAAGAGAAGAACGTAGCTTAAACTATACCACCAACCTATCTGGGCAACATGGTTAAATAGCCAAACCTCAAGGACCTTAAAAGGCCATTGACGATGATGATCAATATATTCACCTACTCTAGTCTCTTACTCACATTAAAATACCCCGAATCATAAATTCGTCTACAGATACGTAATTAATATTATTATTTATTTACATCTGGTGTACGATTATGTTACATCGGGTCTGAAATTGAGTTATTAGCAAATAATATTATAGTTATATAGAACACAAAGGTGTTCCTATTAAACTACATATAACTTGCGAAAGATTTTTTAATTTTCAAAAGTATTTTTATTTTATTAAAACTATTATTTCTTTTATTAAAATTATGATAATAATACTATACTAATTTCAAATTTCTTAATTATTTTTCCCATAACAAAAAGTAGGCCATGAACGATCACTAGATTTCAAAGTATACTATGATAGTGATATTTAGCCGGTGTAGGTACTTAGGTACATAATACATAAGTTTATATAGTCCCACTAGTGATTTAACAAATAACGATATAAAAATAAAATTTCCTTTGTTTTCTAATCTGAGACTATATAGTTGTCTAAATAAGCCAAAAGATTATATAACAAAAATACTACATAAACTGAATAAATATTACTTTATACTATAATAATATTACAATAATCAATAAGAAAAAACTTTCATTAATTACAGTTTAGAAAATAAAATAATACATATCTATTAGTATCGGCTTTCATCAATATTAAAATATCAGTTATACTCGACATTTATTCCTTCAGACACGATTCTGTTTCACCGTCATTCATTAAAATATGTTCATAAAGCCTTCGTTTTTATAACTATTGAAAATGGAAGGCACAAGTATCAAGAATAGCTACTGTTACAGTCCATGATGCGATGACTTACAATTTCATTGGATTAAATGCAATGACGCAACAGATATATTATAAGGTACATTTGAATACCATTTCTATGTCTAGTACATTTAACGACAATAATAGTAAACGATTAATTATCTAACCTTTTAATTTAACACGTAGAAATAACTGTCTACGTAGAGATATAGTTACTTAAAACATGAAATCCGGCGATTTAATTTTTATAATTTTTAAATTCCCAGTGTCAACAAAACTAAAACCTTTTATTTTGTAATCTGTGCCAAGGACACCTCTTAAATTCAAAATACATCAACAACAGACAAACTTGTTTTGAATGTAGTTGGGTAAATAGTCACCTAAATTAGTTGAAAATAATATTCACTATAACCATGAGCTAGAATGGTCGATGGTAGCAGGAAACACTTGAAACAAACCCTATACCAACGCAACTATCAGCGTGGTATATAGCAGACCAAAATCTCCTTAGAAAGGAGATTTTATACATATATGCCTATGTCCAGCAGTGGACTGTTAAAGGCTTACACTGTAATCAAATCGTATATTGGGTTGTTTAGCTAATATGTCTGGCACCACGTGTGTTAACAGTAAACGTAATATTTAAGGCAAGAATCTAGTAATGAAATTATTTTTCATTAATGATACTAGCAGTAGTAGTAATCCTCTACGAGTAAAGTAATGATATTATTAATGATTGTATATGTGTGTTATTTTCTCGACTCTTATCGTGTTACTATGAGGCAGTTGATAAGTCTCGCGTAATAACGCCGCAATGTAATCGTAAACATATTGTATTGTTTAAAAACGGTTTTATCATTTTATATGTCAATTATATGATAATTTTAGATATCATTATAATGTAAACATTTTTTTTGTTGACGAATACAATATGTTGTACCTTAAATTGCAGTTAGCTACCTACATTGTAAACATTTTGGAGTCCCTTACAGACTTCAATAAGTTTGATTTTTTAAAATTTATTTTTGAATACTTAGTATATTCGAGAACGTATACTATTTGGTATAATAAACAATCCCTAAAAGACATCGAACTATTCACACTCCTTTTCACACTATTTTTGAATTGATATTAAAATCAATTTATAAACAAAACATGAACGATAAACACACATCGATTTTAAATTAGATAAACTGTTTTACAGCTGTCAAGAACTCAAGACCCATTAATAAACACAATTTGATTTGATGAAACGCTTCAACAAATCATTATTTCATAATTACACTAAGCCAAGTCAATACACCGTATCACTAAAACACAAGTTCGATTTATGAATATGTCGTTTTTGTCAACAAATAACGCTTTTATATATCACTAAGAGACTGAAATAAATAAACATTTAGTCCTTTCTTTGGATAGACCTAGTGCACACTGTCCATTTACAATGCCGGAGAGCTGTCATCTGGGTAAAAAAAAACCAATCAAAGAATATTCAACCTTCTTGCCATGAAATTATTGTTTGAAATGAGAGTAAAGCTGCCGGTGCTAGGGTAACATGCGCAATGGTGCATTGCGCAGAATATTGATTCAATCATATGTATGATGGAAAATATGGCGGAAAATTTGATTCCTTTTTAAAATATTATATTTTTGTATTGCAGTATATTTACTTGCAAAACAAATTAAAACACATGTTAAAATATTGGTCTAAAATACTGATCTAAATAAAATATAATTGGCAGTCTTCAATTCCTAAATGAACACGATACTTCACCCTATTTTCTTTCAACACGCTTAGCATGCGTAATAGCGACCGTGATAAAATAAGCTTAATGGTATATTTAAGTCCTTCTTCATGACATATTATCTGGGTATTTATCCTCACTACTAACACGCTACGGTAACTTTTATTTTTATGTTAAAAGTAAATTTAACCAACGATACTCGTAAAATTCATAGAAAAAAAAAAACAAATTAACGAGACTACTATTAGAAGCCACGCTGATTTTAGCACGAAGTAGCTCCTTTCACAGGCTGTAAAATATCTGTGTACTAAACTTTATACAAATAAGTTTAGTAGTTTAGTCGTGAAAGCCGGACAGACAGAGCTACTTTCACATTTATAATATTAGTAAGGATTGGTCTGTTTTTCACAATGCAAAACAAATATATTTTTTTAAATAACTTAATTGATATTTTTTTCAAGAATGCGTTTGTTTGTTATGTTCGGTCTCCTTCAGTATAAAAGTTCTGGAAAACTAAGATCGTTACGAAGTTTGATTAATTTATACAAAGCGTTTATTTATGATTCTATTTCTTTGCGGTTTTACTCCTATAAGTAGAATAAGATGTACACACGTTCTTAGTTGGTAAAATGATTATAAATGTAAGAAGTAGCCTATGTCCTTTCTCAGGCTCTAAAATTTGTGTGTACTAAATAACATTCAAATCGGTTCAGTAGTTTTGCCATGAAAGTCAGACAGACAGACAGACAGACATAATTCCTTTCACATATAAAATGTTAGTAAGGAAGTAGGAATTGGTCAGTATGTATTAAACACATGTATTCAATGTTGTAAGATAGTTGACCCCAAGGGCACCTAGTTATCAGGCGTAAGGAAATGTTTAAGCTCTGTTAAAGTTTATTGTGCCCAAAACGAACATACTTTTATTCTATCTATAGAAAGTTGTTGTGAACATTATTATAATAATATTGATAAAGATTGTTCCTAAATAAAGCTTCATTACATAAAGAAAGGAGTACAACGAGAAAAAGACGTCAAAGAAGTTGTTATATATATCTGAGGCGCCGATTAAAACCGCAAGGCGAACTAAACTCGTGTAGAGAGGGTTCCGTGCGATTAATTGTGGTTTTTAGGCCCATTTTCACCAACTATACTTGAACCTTAACCTTACTAGGAGCCCCTAACGTAGGCAGCCTCTATATTTGAAGAGAAACCTAATTATCTAGGTATCCGGCTACCTCGGTAGAGGTTTTTAAAAAACGAATATATTACTAAGGGTTACCTCACTCTAAGTAACTTACTGTGAATTTGGGAACAGTTAGGTTGATTAGAACATATTATTTACGTTAGATTCTACATATCTCTAATGGTAGACGTAAGTCTTCTTTTTCCTAGCCTTATTCCCAATATTATTTGGGGTCGACTAGTCGAGTTTTTCCACGGAGCGACTAGCATCGGACCTCCGCAACCCTAAGCGAGAACTGAATTCAATTCTAGTAGAAAACTAGTTGTCAGTAAATTTGAGGGCACTGACTTTCCAATAACGATTGGCATAGATGTTCATGACAACCGGGAGCGCCGGCTTGCCGTGCTCTCCGAGTCACGGGCGTGAATCACCGCCAAACTTCCAAACTCCGGGCTGCTATTAGGAATTAGTTTTTAAAATTAGTGTTGCGATCGATATTGAGAGATTAATCATGAATCAAGAACGAAAATATTCATATTTTCGGTGAATCTTTCATATTTTTTTTTATAAAACTATTTCGGATATCTTACAAACAACGTCATCTAGTACCAAATTAAGCAGAGCTTGTATTATGGGTACTAAACGACTGATATAAATAAATACATAAACTAACTTTTTTTTGTAAATACATAAAACACCCAGACTCCGAAACAAATATTTGTGGTCCGACCCAGGAATCAGCCGCATACGCTAACAACAAGGCAGTCATTCATTTTAGGCAGGAAATTAACAGCGGCTTTACTTTATTCGATTTTGATACCCAAAAGTGAAAATAATATTACTAAAGCGATTTCTTCTCTACTCGAACTAAGTTTAACACACGTGATTGTAACGTTTTTACTTAACTATCGCATGCGAATCCTTTTAATACCTATCAGAAACTCAACGCGTAATAACGGAAAACTTCTCTTCACAAAGTAATTATCTACAGGCCAAAGACATAAATGCGAATGTAGGTTAAATTATTTGTTTTTAAAAACTGATAACAAATCAGAATTTAGTTGATAGCTCAATAATATTATAATGAAAAACTTATAAATGATGTAATACAAATGATGAGTTTGATTTCGATTCTAAAATAGCAAAGATATTGCGGTACGTTTATGGAAAACATATTATTAAAAATACATTTCCTAACACGTCTCTAATCTGTTTTGGTCTTCAATGAAGGGGAGTTAAGTTCAGAGCAGTAGACTACAATGGAATGATGACAATGAATGGGATTACACTTATAAAGTCCTAACACATGTTATCTGCAGGTTCTAAAAACTATCAATTTATAAAGTGAGATATGTTAATTATGTATTGTTTTGTGTTATCTGCTCTGTGCCATCTGTCTCCTTTATGGGACATTCAGCCGTATCTTAGTTGGTGCTAATGCTGGCGCGTTCAGTATGTGACCTGTGTCACATCCTCATCGTTGAGACAGTTGTGATTATTACTGTGGTTGGATTAGATCTTAAGGTATTTTACGCTTTAAGCGTCGTGATTTATTGTGGTTATCCATCAGTGGCCGGGTCAAGGCATTTGGATGTTGTTTGATGTGTAATGAACGTATAGGACTTAGTATAGTATACAATTTCCTGTCTCACTGTGGGTATCCGCAGGTCGAATTATGAAATAACTCGAATAAGGTGCAGCATACAATTTAAATATATACCACTTGAAAAACAGGAACGTTAGATTCTTAAGTTAAATAATCATGCTCATTACCGCCATGAAACTAGTTATTTAGCAGTTTTCCTTTCCATGTACGTAATAAGTACCAGTTACTCAGGCCTGCAGAAACTTGATGTGGAGATAATTGTGTATACGTTAAAGCATGACAGGGCGAAAAGGCAATATCGCCACGTTAGAAGGCAAGGAAAATAGTGGCAAGAAACTTAAAAGAGAGGCTTGGAAACATAACATTCTCGGAAACGCACAATAAGATGATGAAATTATTACATATATTTTTAAATTATTAATACCCTCTATTAGACTGAAAACCAAAGAAATAAATTATAAATATTTTTATATGTTAGAATAATAAGAGTTTTGCTATCCTTTGTAACTAATTAAAAAAAAACAATTCTTGAAAACAAACAGACACACACTAACATTACACATATTTCTTGTTTTACTAGCGCCCCAGCCCGGCTTCGGCTACGCATATATTTTACATGTAAGCCTTCCTTTTAAATCATTCTATTTATTATTGAAAAGTACATTAAAATGTATTAAGTAATTTAAAAGATCTAAATGTAAGCGACTTCATTTTATGTGTGTATCTAAATACATTGTGAACAAATATTTGTCTATCTTTCACTTTAAATCTTTATCATTCACTAGCTGACCCGTGCCCACTTCGTTGGGCATAACTTAAATATAAAAGTTAGACATATGCTGTCGTTGACTTTTTTGTAGGCATTTTCATGCTTCACATCTTTTCTCTAGAACTCAAAAATATATCTTTCATAGTTAAGGCAGAGTTCGTAAGAAACGCTTTCATTCGACCGTTTTTTCTCGGATTCACTTTGCAAAACGGACTACCACGTAAAAGCCTTGTTATTTTTCGGTTTTTTATATAACCTATGACACTCAGCAATAATGTGGCTTTCTGCTGGTGAAAGAATTTTTAAAATCGGTTCAGTAGATCCCAAGATTACCCCTTACAATTTAACAAACACACACACTTTACTTCTTTATAATATTAGTATAGATAACACAACACATTATACAAAAGCAAATACCTTGGTATGTCTGGTCTTATAATCATCGTTCTAAAAAATATATTGACCGAAGTGTGAAGGCAAAAGAATACTATCCATCACTTCATAATCTTGATTACAAAGCAAAACCATATATTCTTACATGACTCATAAATTAATTATGAATGTATTATCTGTATATATGTATCTATATTTTATATGTATTTTCTTCGGTGACCATATTGGTCAATATACAATACGAGAATTCTAGTCAACTTCTCACACATTGTTCGACTTTTGACAAAAGGACAAGTTAACAGCAATATATATATACACAACATCAATAGCTTATGGATACATAAAATATCAATTATATAATTATTGATGTTCACCACAGGGTCGGCTGTGATAATGAAGATAAGGAATATTATTGATATCAAAGTGAGCCGATGAACCCTGCTCGATTAAGGTCGCTGCGTCGACGCCTGTTAATAGATGCCACTGGAGAACGAGGCACTTGCCTAAATCAAGCCAAACTACTACCGCCATTAGAGATTACTATTATGTCAATAGGTGGTCTTAATTTCTTTGAATTCCCTTTAAAATATTTTTAGAATTATGTACGACAATTCCATCCCTTGAAGTAGACCCCAAAAGCGCCTTTTAACTTTGCAGACAACCCGGCTATAAACCGAAACGTGACGAAAATGTCAACTATTTCAACGTCAGTTTGCTCATTTTTGGTTTACAATTAAACAATAATTTATTTTAATTTTTAATTATTTCGATTATGTAAGGTTAGCGTTGCATTAGGATCTAAAGGTCGTAAGAAGTAAGGACACAATCACACCACATCAAATGCCCTTATTTCTGCGCCACATCTTTGCAGTGGCATAGATACAGAAGACGTACAAGAAGTATTTCTGTAGAAACAGCACTTAAATGCGTTAATTCACACAATACGTTTGTCATGCAAAAATCATTACTATAATTTATAAACCATCAATTATAATAACTATGAAAATCGTGTAAAACTAACTTTAGCAGTGGTCAATTTGCAATAAATATAATGCTAATCAGCTTATTTTTTAAAGAAAACAATATTAGTGTTGATCTTATACACACACAATTATTGAAACCAGTCAAACACCACTCACGTTATATAAAGCCTGGGAGCTTCAGTTGCTTCCTTATCAAACACCTGCAGGGACCTTCGATGAGATGCAGCCGGTATATCCAGGTACGCCCGTTCCGGATCTGTGTGGTGTGGACATGACATTATGAATACAATAGACGTTGGAAGTTAATGCACTTTTTGGTTTAGTTTGTTCTTTCTTTGAAAATGATACTTACATGTGTTGCATTTGGTTAGATTTGCTTTTTAAGGTTCCGTAGCCGAATGGCAAAAAACGGAACCCTTATAGATTCGTCATGTCTGTCTGTCTGTCTGTCCGTCCGTATGTCACAGCCACATTTTTCGGTAACCATAAGAGCTATAATTTTGAAACTTGGTAAGTAGATGTTATCTGTGAACCGCATTAAGATTTTCACATAACAATAGAAAAAAAACAATACATTTTGGGGGTCCCCATACTTGGAACTGAAACTCAAAACATTTTTTTTCATCGAACCCTTATCTATGGATAGGTATTCAAAAATGATATTGAGGTTTCTAATATCATTTTTTTTCTAAACTGAATAGTTTGCGCGAGAGATACTTCCAAAGTGGAAAAATGTGTCCCCCCCCCCTGTAACTTCTAAAATAAGAAAGTGATAAAACTAAAAAATATATATGTTGTACATTACCATGTAAACTACCAACGAAAATTGGTCTAAACGAGATCTGGTAAGTAGTTTTTTTTTAATACGTCATAAATCGTAAAACGCAATTTACCTTTCATTCAATCAATACACTAGTATAAAAACATCGATCCAAGTTACAACGAACTACAAGAACTTTTATATGATGTTACTTGCTGATACGGAATCCTTCATGGGCGAGTCCGACTTGCACTTGGCCGCTTTTTTAATTAATTTGTTTATGGACAAATCTTAGCTAGGTCAAGTGAGTTCGTATTTGCCAAAGCCCTTTCCAATGATATGTCCATATTTGCGGATTTATTCATGGTTTTAAAGTGCGAAATCGCTGCAACCTCGCCTTATATTGAGCTAATTGGTTCTATCAAACCGATAATTAATTTTACTATTAGAAAGCCACAATATTAAGACGGACCCGCAGGCAAAAGCTAGCAATGTATAGTTTTCTTTGAGCCTATTCAGCGGTATATAGTCTTTAGTAGTATTTGTATGATTTTGATGTGAGAAACAAAAGGTTATGTATGTATGTTTATATCACGTAATATGTAAAAAGAAATAAAACTGATTAATATTTCTTATTGCATAAATAGAAAGAAAGAATGGGTAAGGTATTATAAGCATTATGTTTTACAATCACGGAAAAGTATTGTATACATTACAGGTAATGATTTATATAGGCAAGATATTTGCAATAAAATTATTATGGGAGAATTTTGCAATGAAGTGTTTTAATTATATAACCCATTTCACAATGGGTAGGAGTTTCACAATCACTAATCATTAGGGTGACTCACAGATAAAAGTAACAAAATACTTAGCATAATAATCCTCACATACATAATAATAAAGTGTAATGCAATAAATGAATCATAGTACACGATTCAAGAGACTTCCGTAGAATCCAGGATGTAGAAGGAGAGAATGAGACTACCAGGATAGATTTTAAATGAAAAATAAAGAATAGATTCCGAAGTATGAACCGATGATAAGTAAAATTTTTCTTTTGAGATATCGCCCGTAATAATTATATACCTATATAATCACACAAAGAACACTAGACTAAGAATAACAATTCACACAAAGTGTTATCCCGTGTAGAATTTGAAGCCACAACACTTGTCGCAGAAGAAAGCTTACATTTGTAATTTTGTTATTCATATCGAGCAAAAAACAGTAAGTTGCCACTCTGATTATGGCACGAATCGGCGAGCTCGACGAAGGCCGTACAACCCCATACAGAAGACCAACCTAAAAATGACTGCATTAGTTTTGTTGCATTTTACTGCTGGGCATGGATCTCCTCTCAGGTGAGGGTTAAGGCCATACGTCCCCAAGTTGGCCGAGTGCGGGTTGGAGACGAGCAAGACACGTTCTGGCTACGCAGTCTTGCCGTTGGATGTTTCTAAGCCGCCCGAAGGCCTTTAACCAAGCTTCACGACTGTTATCTTATGATAACAACCGGAACCGACTGACTAGCGTGACCTCCAAATCACGGAAACGCTCATAACATATCACGCCACAAACGGTCACCCATCTAGGTGCTGACCGCACCATCGTTGCTTACCCTCTGTGACTGTTTCCAATCACCTAACGCCACCCGGCTATGAGTCCTTCGTGCCATAACATGGCAAAACCCTAAAAGGGATAACTGCAGTCACATAGAATACAATAATAGATGTTTTTACGTAAGCAATGTAAGAAGCCGTGGTCAATTACACAATATTGGATTCACCCTTTAGATTACATAGGCACGTGTGCGAACACTGAATTATATAATACTCGCCTCGCCTTACTGTAGTCACTGAAGCAAGGGCATAACAATATTACTGTTATTCAATATTTGCATCACGTGACCTTGGTAAACACGACTATATTAATAAAAAAAATCGGCCAAGTGCGTGTCAGGCCACGCATAGAATAGAGTTTTGTAGTCACCTACAATGGCACGTGAATTTCAAATCGTTCCCAATAGATAATTGTTATGGTTACTTATTATTTCTTTATTTTTGTACGAAGTTTTCCAAGTCAGTGTATTTTACAAGTTAGGCCTCCTGAAATAAAAGGTGATCCTCTATAGTTTTTCTTGAAAGTTATATATGGACTACCATCATTCAGATTTTTCAAACCAGCCATTTAGCTTTTAAATGGGGGGAACGCCCAGTTTTTACAAATGCGTTTTGAAGTAAATAACTCGCAAACGAATACCTAAATCGAAAAATCATCTTAGTGACCTCTCAATGTTTCCAAAATCCCTACCATTAGGTAGGGATATTAGATACTATCATTAGATACTCCACACGATGGGGTAGAAGCGAGAAAACAAAATCATTTCTTCTTTACGTGTAGGAGAGGAACCCCAAATAAAAATATTTTTCGTGACTTTATTCTAGCACTTTGTCGACATAATAGATTATAAAAAAAAAAAACAAATTAGTCTTTTTTAGTCTATAAAAAAAAAGTTTTAAGAAACTAAACAACTACGCTTTTAAACTAAAAAGTAGAAAATAATTGTAATGTAACAAAGCGTGGGGTGCTTTCTGAAAATATTTTAATAACGTCGCTCCACGCTTTTAACATTAAAATTATTTTCTACTTTTAAGTTTAAAAGCGTGGTTGTTTAGTTTTTTAAAGCAATTTTTTTTTGTAGATAAATTAGTTAACACTTCAAGTATAGGAAGGAAAACGAACAATGGCTACAGTAACTCGTAGAGGCTGGGATTACGTCCTACAATTGTAGAGGCCTCTACGATAAGGAAATCAACGCGTATACTTCTGCGAACCATTGTTTGAACCCTAATTTATTATTAATTAATTTTGTTATGAATTAATTGAATTACGAATATATTTATATATTTTTTTGGAATTTGTTATTTTAATCTGTCTAGGAATTATTGTTTAGTTCTGTATAACAAATTCCAATAAACACTGTTCTTGCTTTAATGGGTGGAAGGCGCTGACGATTGTAACAAAATTTATAATAGTACGTTACCTGTTATGTAATACTATTATTAATTAGTATCAGTATTAGTGAAATTTGTTATGAAGAGCTCATAGCCGGGTGGCCTTAGGGACTTCACACACTGGCGACGCGAACACGCGCGTAGGCGCGGGCAGCCAATCCCGAAGCTGCTAGCCGCACGCGCTCACGCGCCTAGGCGCGTGTTCAGTGTGTTGGACCTGGCGTGTTTTCTATACTAATCGATCTACTTGCATACAATATTAAAATCTGCCGCTCCGCGCTACGCGTCGTAGCGAGGTGCAGTGTGTGAATCGCCTTAGGTGATTGAAAACAATCACCTGGGATAAGTAACGACGGAGACGTCGCGATCAGCACCTAGATGGCCCTTTGGGGCTAGATGTCCGTTTGTGGTATATATATGTTATGAGCGGTTCCGTGATTTGCAGGGCACGTTAAGAAATCGGTCCCGGTTGTTATCATGAGATAACAGTCGAAAAGCTTATTTGGTGGCCTTCAGGCGGCTTAAAAACATACAGCAGCAAGATTTCATTTCGAAGATTTCAACGTGTCCTGCCAGTCCCCAACCCGCACTCGGCCAGCGTAGGCTTTAACCCTCTCCTGAGAGGAGACCCGAGCCCAGCAGTGGGACACTATGGTTGTTGATGTTGTGGAGGAACGGATGTCGTGTTCCTCCAACATAAAGGGAGGATCCTCCGACCAGGCGAGGTGATCATGCCTGGTGGGCCACTGCCCAACAGTTGATGTTGGGATGTTGTATATATGCTAATCGGCGCGAGAATATTACTTTCGCGATGCAGGATTAGTAGTTACTCCGTATAGATCGTTACGTGTTTTCTCCGTAGTTCAATGTTCCTTCGGTAGATGGCGCTGTTGTATGTTTTTCGCTTGCGCGGTATGTGGAAGTCGCCACATCACTCCCCTCCAAGACCGGAGGTCGATATAATGAGACAGCTGTCTGTGCTCTGTTGTGGAGCTTGCCAGTGCCAGGAGTGAGCAGTTCCAGTGAGTCGGAACTGAGTGCCGCTAGTTCCAGTGAGTCGGAACTGAGTGCCGCTAGTTCCAGTGAGTCGGAACTGTATGCCGCTAGTCCCAGTGAGTCGGGGCTGAAGTCCGCTGATCCCAGTGAGTCGGAATCGCTTGCGGTGCGCGGTGCTGCGGTGAAGTCCCCAGTGAGTCGGGGTTGTTGCTGCGTAGTGGCTGGCTGCTGCGTAGACGGGAGAGAGATGCTCTTCTTACGTGGACCGTAGTTGCAGTGTGCTGTGCCTAGACGCTGTTGAGGCCGTAGGGATAACCAGGCTGGAGCCGTCGCGTCCTGCGTGTGGTGTCCCTGTGGAGGCCGAGGTTGCTGGCTGGCTGAGACATCGCTGTGGGAGTGAACAAGATGGCGCTGCTGATCTGCTTTCTTGAAGGTTGCTTCCAATCACGTCGGGGTCACCACTGTGGAGGAACGGATGTCGTGTTCCTCCAACATAAAGGGAGGATCCTCCGACCAGGCGAGGTGATCATGCCTGGTGGGCCACTGCCCAACAGTTGATGTTGGGATGTTGTATATATGCTAATCGGCGCGAGAATATTACTTTCGCGATGCAGGATTAGTAGTTACTCCGTATAGATCGTTACGTGTTTTCTCCGTAGTTCAATGTTCCTTCGGTAGATGGCGCTGTTGTATGTTTTTCGCTTGCGCGGTATGTGGAAGTCGCCACAATGTTGATGATTTCGTTTAATGTCGTTTGTGATCAACAATAAATGCATACTAACCATTATCGACGATGCTACATAGACCAGTGTCAGACACCGATCGATCTCGAAGTCTGAGTCTTGATTTAGTTCTTCTGAAGGTGGACCAGTTCCGCGCCACTGATAAACGGAGCAGACGGTTGAACCTACACACAATACACTTATTACTAACTAGCTGAATCCCACGGTTATTGTTGTAAATGGCGAGTTACGCCGCGGAGCGAAGCTAGTCTTAAGACAATTAGCCTAAGTTACTCTTCATGTTATCACCTATCTATCAGTGAAAGTCCTTTCAAAATCAAACCAGCTGTTCTAGAGATTAGCCGGAATAAACAGATAAAATTAATGCTTTTTTGGTGAAAGTACCTTAATATACAAGAATAATTTCTTAATATTATGCATTTAGTAAAAAATAATAATTTGATATTACAAATCAATTCAATTTTATTGAATTTAAGTATGGCGCAAAAATATACACCCAAAGATCCCCTACCTCTGTTTAGTAATACACAGGTCAATAATGTAGGTAGTGATTTTCAGTATTTTAAGAAATGATTCCTATTAATGTAAAAGTTGATCTTTTTTAAAAGGGAGTTACAGTTCATTACAAAACTACAATGTATATCGGTACTTACAATCTAAACCATCGAATTCAATTCTAAGATAACAATCGCTAAATATAGCTAGAATATTTTTAGCCCATAAATATTCGCACATATTCGTCGTTACGCTCGTGTATATCTCATCTTAAGCAGGCACCACACTTCGTTATTCGCTATTCGTTATTTGTCTACGCCGTATTCGCCCGAATATTTGTTATGCGCGCAAACAACAAACACGCCACCACACTTCGTACTGGTATATCAAATAAGGCAAATAGTGGGTAAAGTAATTCAAGACAGTAGGGAGACGACGTTTGAGAGCTGTCAAAAATTTTCTCTTCGAAAACATATAAAAAATATTTATGAACATAAATATTAATTGTATTTCAATAACGAAATTCTTGCCGCGTCGTTCGTTTGGTTAGCACGTGCGTTTAAATTATCAACGTGTCTTTAGTGAATCTGTGGCTATTGAGTCCCTTTTTTTTTTTTTTTTTTTTCTTTTTTTTTTCTTTTTTTGTGTTCTCCTATTGGTTACGGTGTGTTGTTTGTAGCGTAGTAATATTACTGGTAAGTGATTAACATGAACGGCAGTAAACCGCCCGATCCTCCTGATATATCAGGTTCAGTTACCCCACCTTTCTCCCCTACTCCTTACCTATCCGATCAACCCTCAACCCCTCCTAACCCCTTAGAGCAGTTGGCTAATGTAAGCTGCAGCATCACGGTGCAAAGCAACAGCCCTCACGCCTCTGGCTCTCGAAAACGACAAGGAGTTGATGTGGTAAGTACCACACCTCTTAAACGTACCCCTACTGAAACAAGAAGCGTGGTTGGCCGAGACAGATACACGATAAGTGATAGCGGTCCCTACATCGTGCACGTTTCCCGCATAGAGTCCCAATTAGGTTCTAGTATCACTCTCCACCCCATTTCTTTTGGCCTTTTCCTTTTTAAAAACAATATCTGCAATGTTGTTAGAGATGGTGTCAAAAAAGTAGGTCGTAATAGGGTATCAGTTCAGTTTGCGTCCCTTCAGGATGCCAACTCATTTTTAACAAATCCTTTACTTAACACCTTTAAATATTCCGCCATGATCCCCACCTTCAACATCACTAGAATGGGTGTAGTATCAGGCATCCCCACCGATATGTGCGATGAGGATGTCATCAAATTTGTGACGGTGCCGCAGGGTTGTGGGCCGATAATTAAAGTCAGGCGCCTTAATAGGAAATCCTTTACTGAAGGTCTATTGGAATGGAAACCTACGGAAACCTGTGTCCTCACTTTTGATGGCCAGGTTCTGCCCAAAAGAGTGTACTGCTGTTACACCTCACTTCTTGTTCAACAGTATATTTACCCAACCGTACAATGTAGAAAATGCTGCAGGTTTGGTCATGTGGAGTCCATCTGCAGGTCCAAACCAAGATGCAGCAAGTGTGGCCACGACCATCCTGGCAATGGTTGTGTTGTGTCAGAGAGCGAGGCCTTTTGTGTGCTGTGCTCCGGTGCCCACTTTGCTTATAGCAAGGCTTGCCCGGAGTATGGTAGACAGAGGGCTATTAAGACCATGATGGCGGAAAAGAACATTTCCTACATGGAAGCTAGTAAGGTTGTTCCTTCTCTAACACGTCGATATGCTGACATCCTGAAAGCTCCACAACTCACCCAATCCCCACAACCTTCTCAATCCACTCAGCCCATCCAGTCCCTTCAGCACACCCAGTCCTACAAAAAAACTGTGGCTCGCCAACCCAAACCTCGATCCCCACTCTTACACTCCTATGATAAAGTCGCTCACCAATCCATTACTCAATCTCCCCAACCTTCACAACCTAATGGTTGTGCTCTGAATAACCCATCTATTGAATCCTCAACTATCGATCTTCTGATACAACTCCTAACTACCCTACTATCCCCC
This sequence comes from Phragmatobia fuliginosa, assembly GCA_932526445.1. Taxonomy (NCBI): domain Eukaryota; kingdom Metazoa; phylum Arthropoda; class Insecta; order Lepidoptera; family Erebidae; genus Phragmatobia; species Phragmatobia fuliginosa. The sequence goes on from OW052057.1 coordinate 73,676,373, forward strand.
AATTCATCTCTATCTCAGTCTATTATACCGTCCAACGTTGCTGTCTCACTAATTAACATTTTAACAAATTTCAAAAATGGCGTCCCACCAAGTATTTCTACAATGGAATGTGAGGAGTGTGTTTCATAAAAAACACGACCTCATATTCCTGTTGAACAAATTTAAGCCTCTGGCTATCTCTCTCGCTGAAACCTGGCTTTTGCCAAGTCTCAACTTCCATGTCCCCCACTTCAATATACTTAGATCTGATAGGCCTGATGGCTATGGAGGTGCTGCCCTACTTATTAATACTAAAATCCCCTTAGTCCCTCTATCCTTGCCCTCAGTCCCTGATGATATCAGCGTTGTTGCAGCTAAAATCTATAACATATCTGTGCTATCCATCTATATCGCTCACCCCCATCAAAGTTTCCTGCCTACATTGAGAGCCATTTTACAGGATCTACAGGGCCCAATATTGGTTATGGGAGACTTTAACTGCCATCACTATAGATGGGGATCCGAACACTGTGACTCGATCGGTTCAGGTTTAGTGGAGATCCTCGATGATCTGAGCCTCTGTGTACTTAACAGTGGCTGCTCCACTCGTAGAGTTCTTCCTGGACAAAATAAAAGCTGTGTGGATTTGACTATTTGCTCACTGGATATCGCCGCAGCTGCTAGCTGGCAGTGCACCCATTTATCGCATGGTAGTGATCATTATCCAATTTTAATATCCTACCCTACTTCAACCCACTTGGTTAGATCACCCCCTCCCCTTCTAAAATATATCCTGTCCGAAGCTGACTGGGAAACTTTTTCCCAAACCCTTGAAAACCATGTTAATTCTCTCCCCAGACTGGACCTTAGACCCTTATCCCATGATGATCGCTACCTGGTGATGGACTGTTGTGACGCGCTCGTGGAGGCGATCAGTTCAAGTGCAGACAGCTGCTTTAAAGCCAAAAACACAAGTAAGGGCAAAATTCCGTCACCTCCTTGGTGGGATAGCGAGTGTACTAGGGCTGTCAAGCGTAGAAAGGAGTCTGAAAGGAGATACAATGCTGAGATGACCTTCCAAAATTTATTAAACTATCAAAACGTTTTCGCCTCTACCAAAAGACTCCTTCGTCGCAAGAAGCGTGCCGGTTGGATTAAATTTTGTTCCTCCTTATCTCCATCCACTCCATCTTCAATTGTGTGGAAGAACATAAATCGGTTTCGATCTGGTTGTGCGCCCTCAGTCTCCTCCCCTATCTCCCCCAATACAGCTGAGCTTTTCCTGGACAAAATCGCTCCTCCTTATGTCCCTCAACTAGATGAAGCAACTTCACCTGGCTTACCATTTCAGTCAGTAGATGTCCATGATGACCCATTCTCTCTAGAAGAATTGAACATGGTCCTCAACAGTGTTCGAGACTCGGCTCCTGGTATAGATGGCATTCCATATTCTTTTATAGTTCAGGCCACCCCTAGTACAAAATCTTATTTTCTAAATATTCTAAATTTCTGCTATTCTAATGGTTGGATCCCAGATAAATGGAAAGTTCAAATCATCATTCCCATCTTAAAACCAGGTAAACAGGCAGATGATCCGAACAGCTTTAGGCCAATTGCCCTCTCTTCAGTCCTTATTAAATTACTGGAGCACCTCATCAAAAACCGCCTCGAATGGATTGTAGAATCAAGGAATTTGCTACCAAACTACCAGTTTGGCTTTCGCAAAGGGCTCAGTACCATGGACAGTGTTGCAGTTTTGGTAACTGATATCCGTCTTTCTCTGTCACGAAATGAATCCGTTGTAACATCTTTTCTCGACATATCTGCTGCATATGACAATGTCCTACTGCCCATTCTCAGGCAGAAACTGCATCAGCTGAGAATTCCGGTTAGGATGATCCACTGCATATGTGCAATGCTTGTGTCTAGAACTCTAGCCCTAAGGATCTTAGGTGAAGAGTTTCAGAGCCAGAGAAAGACTTGGAGGGGCTTACCACAGGGCTCTGTACTGAGTCCTTTATTGTTCAATCTGTACACTGCAGAGATGGGCACCTGCTTAAACAATGATTGCCGTATCCTTCAATATGCCGACGACCTGGCACTATATATTTCAAACAATTCCATCCAAGATGCAGCTACATCACTCACTATTTCCCTTAATTCTCTGTGGCAGTGGCTATCAGACCATGGCCTTAGTCTTTCAGCACAGAAAAGCGCGGTTGTTATTTTTACAAGAAAGAAAACTCTGCCACAGATTGATGTCCAGGTACAGCTGCAGGAAATTCCTCTATTAAACAAATTTAAATTCCTGGGAGTATACCTAGACTCCAAATTAACTGGCGTTCACCACATCAATCATTTAGTCGCAAAATGTGAACGTGTTGTCCCTATTTTGAAGGCTCTAGCTGGGGTATGGTGGGGATCCCACCCATACACTATGAAGCTGGTATATAATGCCTTGGTTCGCAGTTTGTTGGACTATGGGCTATTTTTATTGATCCCATGCAATAAAAGCGCATTGGCAATGCTGGACAGAGTCCAATCTAGGTGCCTTCGCATTGTTACTGGTTGCATGAAGTCCTCTCCTATAAATGCCTTACAGGTGGAGTGTTCAGAGCCACCTTTAACATTAAGAAGACAATTTCTAGCTTCACGCTTTACTATGAAATCTGTAACTAAACTTTCTCATCCTCTTCTTCCAAAAATTTTAGAGTTAAACTCCATTTGTAATACCTCAAACTACTGGACTCATAAAGAAATTCCGTTGATTCTACAATCCTTTCGCAATTACTCTCCTATCATAAACTCTGCTGTGTCATTTGACAAGCTCCCCCTCTTTTCCTTTAACTATAATGTCCTTTGTTTTAAGCCTAATGTTATACTTGATGTTGGAATCCCTAAGAAATCTGTAGCTTCTACTTCTGCCTTTAATACTCATTTAGCTGAACACTGGGTTGGGTTTGAGAGGTTCTTTACTGATGCCTCTAAACTTAATAGTGACAGCTACACTGGAGCCGCTGTGTACTATCAAAACTCTAGAATTATTTTGCAGTACAAGTGTCCAAAAGAAGCTTCAGTATTTACTGGCGAGTGTGTCGCTATCCTAGAAGCATGCCTATATACTGAATCACACAACATCCATAAGGCAGTCATATTTACTGACTCTCTTAGCTGCCTTAAAGCCCTGCTGCAAAATCCCTTTCGTAACAAACTTCACAGCCCACTGATCCTGGAGATTAAAAAAAGCCTCTTGAATTGTTCCATGAACTCTAAAATGGTTCAACTAGTATGGGTTCCCAGCCATAGTGGCATTGTGGGCAATGAGTGTGCTGACTCACTGGCCAAAGGTGCTGCTACTTCTGCAATGGCGGACCAGAAATACCTGGTTCACCAGCTTTACGATCTCATAAGTCTGCCTCAGAGAGAATTGCTTACATCTTGGCAGGTAGAGTGGAACAACTCCTCACATCTTAAAGGGCGTCACTACTACGCAATTCAACCTTGTATCTCCCCAAAACCCTGGTTCTTCAAATTTAAGAAAGTATCAAAATCCGTCATCTCCACTATATGTAGACTCCGCATAGGCCACTGTAGCTCACCAGTTTTTTTAAACAAGATTCGGGTACGGGATTCGTCTATTTGCGAATGTGGCTTAGACGATGGCAATCTTGAGCACATATTCTTTAACTGCTCTAAGAATATCCCATCCCTAGACCTTTACTCAATCCTCCCGAAATTAAAAATTCCCATCCCTATTAACTTCTCATCTCTCCTAACATTTTCATCCCCCCACTTTCTCCAAGCGTTGATGTTGTTCATTCGCTCGAATAACATCAAACTTTGACCTTTCTTTCTACCAATGTCGGAATCCGTTTTTGTGTTGGTCTATTTATTTATTTAAGAATTCATATTTTATTTAATTGTCCTTGTCTGTTAGTTTCAGTGTACTGTATCTACTAACCACAACAAAAAGGGAAAAAAAAAAGAAAAATACAGGTTCTCACTCAGTCCACTTCGAATGTTATTTGTTTAATTTTTATTTTTCTATGGCAAAACCCACGTATTTCCATCGTACTTGACACTGGCAGAATTGTCGACACCGGCACAGTTTGCCATTTATTAAGAAGAAGAAGAAGAAGAAGGCAAATAGTGTGTTGTAGAGATGTGTCATTGTCATTTTTATGGTGAACTAAACGAAACCATACGAACGAACGAAACATATTCTTTTAATTTCCTTTTTATTTTATTAAATTCACAGAAACAATACTTAAATGAAGTCTAATTATTTTGATCATATAATAAACTAATTTAATCGTTTAATCGATTTATTTTATTTCAAAAACTGTTTTATAGTCTATGGTTGTTAGTTATGCACAGGGCATTGTCATTTTTAATGGTCAATGAACGAACAAAACATATTATTTTAATTGCCTTTTTATTTTATTAAATTGACAGAAACAATACTTAAATGAAGTCAAATTATTTTGATCATATGATAGGTTATTTTAATCGTTTAATTGATTTATCTATTTCAAAAACTGTTTTAGAGTCTATGGTTGTTAGTTATGCACAGGGCACTTCACTACCCGTCCGAAGTGTGGGCAGTCGATGCGTGTATTCGCCTTATTCGTGTCCTTTGAAGTGTGTCAAAAAACCGACAAGTCGACGTATATGCGATTCACTATTCGATGCGTACGAATAAAGCGAATATTGGCGAATATACTCTCCACACTTCGCCGTATGCGCGCGAATAACCCGCATAACGAATAGCGAATAGCGAAGTGTGGTGCCTGCTTTAAGTGGTAATATGGTGGGTATTTGTGTTTACGCTATGAGTAAGTGCCCAAAATATGTTACGGCTTGGTGAGCATATTTATATGTAAAACATGTTTTTAGAACTTCTGTATGCGTTGCTACGAATCTATACAAAAAAAATCATATGTTTGGCACAGACACACATTCAAGAGTGTGATACTTCCTGTACAAACGCGTTAACAATATCACCCCGTAAGTCACCCGGTTGATAACTAATTTCTTTTACCCAATGGGAAATGGCAATGAAATATTTTTTTTTTAAATAAAATCACAAATAAAAAATAAAAATTACAAGTGTAATTTAGGATCACAATGACATGCCTAATAGATTCCTTCAAAATAAAGCAAACAGTTTACGTACATACGACATGTAAATTGCTAGACTGCACATTGATTTTTATAATTAGATAGGTATAGCAGTATCAGACTTGGCGACCCTAATCTAAATTAATAATAATTACTTCTTAGATATATTGTTACTAGCATTGATCTATAATGCACGTTTATAGTTCGTTACGTTTGAAAAACATAGTTACAATATGTTTAATAAGTTTATGTCAATAGTTTTTTGATTATTTATTGATATGGCTACAATTCTGTCCTTTAAATCAATATAAATTGATACACCTTTAGTTAGATACATTGATTCAAACAGGAATAGGTTAAAGTAAAGATTAAATTATGAACTGAATAAAACTAAGAGAAATAAATTGTATTTGTGTTTAGACTCTGGCTGACATGTAAGTTATGAAAAGCCCGAGATGATTTGAATTTGGGTAAAATCGTAAAACAAATTGAACCGAATGAAAAAACATTGAGCGCTAATGATCTATTAGATCGCGATTCAATTTATTGAATTAGGTTTCACGCCCTTTTTAGGGTTCCGTAGCCAAATGGCAAAAAACGGAACCCTTATAGATTCGTCAAGTCTGTCTGTCTGTCTGTCTGTCTGTCTGTCCGTCCGTATGTCACAGTGAATTATTTCCGAAACTATAAAAGCTATGCTGTTAAAATTTGGTCAGTCGATGTATTCTGTGAACCGCATTAAGATTTCTACATAAAAATAGAAAAAAAAACAATATATTTGGAACTGAAACTCAAAAATTTTTTTTTCATCAATCCTTTACGTGTGGGGTATCTAGGGATAGGTGTTCAAAAATGATGTTGAGGTTTCTAATATCATTTTTTTCAAAACTTAAAAGTTTGCGCGAGAGACACTTCCAAAGTGGAAAAATGTGTCCCCCCCCCCCCCTCTAACTTCTAAATTAAGAGAGTGATAAAACTAAAAAAAATATATGTTGTACATTACCATGAAAACTACCAACGAAAATTGGTTTGAATGAGATCTAGTGAGTAGTTTTTTTAATACATCATAAATCGTAACACGCAATATACCTTTCATCCAATCAACACACTAGTATAAAAACATGGATGAAAGTTACAACGAACTACAAGAACTTTTATATGATCTTACTTGCTGATACGGAACCCTTCATGGGCGAGTCCGACTCGCACTTGGCCGCTTTTTTTATCTGTCCCAACTGTCACCTCATAATGGATGGACGAAATACCATACCTAACTTTATCGCCTTATAAACGAATATTGCAATACTTGCTCTTGAGTCAGCAGTGAGTTGCAAATGCTGTCGAACTTCTTATTATAAGCTGTGTAAGTATTATTGATATTTAAAAAAAAAAAAGTCAATTTAAATAAAGCTAATTACAACACTTCACCATTACAATTTTGGAATACACCACCACGATTCTAAGTTATAGTTCCAGAATACAAAACTAGTACTGGTAGGAACACCAATACAATGCCAGTACTTGGTAAGTGCCTTAGGTGGTATTAGGACCTACCCTCAATTCTTTTTTTTTATTTGAAGTTTTTATATCTGGTTTACTCATTACACTAAAGGTGCAGACACATTATCGGACGCGGCTGACGGATGCGGCTGAGACAGAGCTGTGCACACTATCTGACGTAAGTCGCGGACGTGACCTTTGACTGACCTTAAGCGTTCGGAAGTCCGAAAGAAATCTGGTTGCGGACCAGTGTTGCCAGATGTACGATTTAAATCGTATTCATAAAAATGAAATAATAGCTAGTAATATTATCTAACATGCAGGCACTGGAATAATTGCAACTTTGAGACTTTTGATTTTACATTTAATTAGATTAAAACTGATAATTACAGGATTTTTCTTGTTTTTAATGCCCTCCCTACAATGTATTCTATTCGTTACTATCATTAAATTATACAAAATATAATATAAAGATAAAAATGTAGATTTACTGTTTTTAAATTTGAAATTTACAGTTTTCTACAGTTTTTTTTAAGCCTATCTACAGTTTTGCTCCATGCTGGGGTTGACAACCCTGCGCGTCTGCAAGCAACGTCCGAAAAGACCGTGCACATTATCAGTCGCGGCTGTCAGCCGCATCCGTCAGCCGCGTCTGATAATGTGTCTGACCTTAAGTGTCCGTGTGAGGTGGTAGTAATTTAACATCAGGTAAGACGTCTACTTGTTTGCATTTAAAAAAAGTGTATTAATAGTTACCTAATTAGGTACTTTTAACAGTTTTGCAAATCCATATTTATATTATAAATTCGAAAGTAACTGTTACGCTTTTACATCTATACCAATTTGGATAAATTTCGGTGTAGTTATAGATTGGACCTTATAGAATGACGGAGCCTCAGGCAGAACTGGTTCAGTATAAATCCCTCAACATTTTTTCCATAATTTAGCTTTAATGCGACCATCGATCATTAAGTTAACTAGAATATAGAAACTTACCTCTTTAGTGGAGTATCAGAACTCTCTGATGACGAACTTGAACTTGAAGTTGAAGTTTCACAACTGCTTGAATTCAATCGATACACTTGACAACTTGCACTTTTTTGTATAGTCCTATTAATAGTTTGTCGTGGTTTTTTATTTATAGGATTATGCATTGTTATGTATTGTATAACGAAACGTTCACTTTCAAATCTGTTTGAACACTAAACGTGTTGACTATCAGTTGAGAATTTTGTCATTCATATTCTAAATTTAAACTGAGATGTAGACCGGTGGCGCTCACGCCGACCGAATAGCTCTGAGAAACAAATTGACTCACTGGTAATTAGATCAGTTGAAACCGCGTAAGTTATGTTTACAACCCATCCTAAAACGTATGCCCAAACATTTCATTTGAAAAACTCGTAAATCAATTCTACGTGAATCAACGTTATTTTGATAAATTCCAGATAAAGGAATTTCAATATGTTTGGTTCATTCGATTGATTTAATATAACAGACAACACAATATGCGCTTAGATTAACATAAATATATACATATCTTCAAATTCGCTTTATTGTTACTGTCGCTCGAGAGAATGCATTTTCACAAACTACGAAAAATGTCAAAGTATTTCATTTCAATCACGAAATATTATAAAATCATCATTATCATCATAATCATCAGCCTATTGTAGTCTACTTCTGGACGTAGGCCTATAAAATGAAATTTTCTTTGGCTATTAGTATATAGACAGTCATGTCAATTCCAAAAAATAAATATTGATATTTTGATATTTACTAATATAGAAAATCCAACAATTCCATGTATCTATTTTTGCAACGTAAGTTGTAACTTTAGGGTAGCATGATAAATTAAGTTCCTTCAGGCAAAAAAAACAAATTCGATCGTTTCAAAATTTATTTTAAATCTAACATAAAACCATCACAATACAGTCAAAATGGAAGATGGCGTATTTAAACCGACCTTGAAATTTAAACTAAATAATTATTAATAACATGATTCCTTACAAAGAAATCAAATTCCAACTATGCATATATGTCCCGTAGATTAACACATGTTTTATTAAATTTTACATTCTGAGAAGACATCGTGTGGCAATCAAATCGATATGACACATTCAAAACATATTTCGTTGGGAACAAGTAAATACATACTAAAGTAACTAATTTAGTGGTTCACATAAACTACTGAAGAAATTGAACCTAGCTACATAATCTTAGTCTAATAGTGCTCTTAGTAGTACGGCCGGCGTGGGTTATTCTGTAAAAAAGAAAATTATATTATTACGTTAACCGACTTCAACTGACTGCCTCAGTAGCGTAATTGTTAGTGTATATGCGACTGTTGTGATAGAGGTCTCGGGTTCAATATCTAGGTCGGTCAAATGTATGTGTGATCTACAGAAATTTGTTCCGAAGTTTGGTTGTGTTTTATGTACAACATGTATATATTTACAAAAAGAAAATTATATAAGTATTCTTTCATACTACAAGCTCTGCTTAGTTAAAAGCTAGATGGCGTTGGGTGTTTCATGTTCAAAATATTAATTATTATTATTTATTTCTATCATTACTTTGCAGAGGTCTCAGAGAGTTAGTGATGTTCAGATACAGTTTAACCCTGACCTGGACCTTGCTCACAATTCTCCATTCATTGGTTTAAGCAATATCCTTTTCATTCTATTGCCTTCCGTTTTTGTCTAACGTTCCCCTTCGATATAAATTTCTCACGCTCGGTGTAGTGAATGACCACAAATTGCAGTTAGCCAAGTGTAGTTGTATAATACTACTTTGTGTCTACTCCTTCGAGGATACGGGCGTGAGTGTATGCCAATTTCTTGGGTGAAAGGTGGTGAAAGGGCAATAGATATGGCGGTCTATCAATGTATGTATATTTCACCATTGCGCCTGAACTACGGAAACGATTTTGATGAATGAGGCATCAATAGATTTTAATAATGGCCAAGGTGACATAAACTATAAATTTTATAAATGGTTTTTACGTTGTCGGTTATAGGTTTTTAATTTCAAACCTACTCTTATTCCTCTAATAAATGACACCAAATTTTAGTTTACAAAATGTAGGTTTCGTTTAAGCTTGTTCGTTCGAGGTTAAAGGTAAAGGCGTATGCAAGACCTACTCAAGTCATCTCGGTCATGACCTTAACCCCCTAAATTATTACACTTAGCGGAACTAAAAATCTGTCGAAGTATAAAACAACTACAGGAAACTAAAAAGACAATAGGTCAATATTCTAAAGAACAATACTGGATACAAAATAGTCAGACAGTCAAGTAGAACCATCGTTTGAACGCAATGCAATGAAACAAAATTATTTATTCTGCAATTGGCTCACGTTAACACTTTTGCGCGTATTTTTTTTTTAAGCAGACGAATTCTGCCTTTCCTAACAGGACTAGCCCTGAGAAGAAATTACGAAATAAACTCAGGGATCCTAGTCTCTTTCAAAGTCCAGATTTCTGTCTGTCTGGCTTTCACGCCAATCAAATTTGGTACACAGATAATCTAGAGCCTGAGAAATAGCAGAAAAAAGAAACCTATGTCCTTTACAATAGGTTTCTTTTTACCGCGATAACCGACATACACGCGTACGAAAGCTAGTAAATAAAGGCGATAATTAAACTTATGATAATAATTATTAGTCAAATAAGTATATGGACACGAGGCATAACACGTTTCGTGTCGTAGCTATATGAATATATTTCATTTGTAAGGTAGAAACCAACACGTATTCCAATAATAGAAATATATTACATTCATACATATATTTTAATAGATTTAAAAGTTCATTGTCATCAGTTTGGCATGAGAATGAACTACCGTAAATATGTCATGTGACACGTGTTAAACTAAAAATTTGTTTTACATTTTTGATACAATTAAAGGCCGCTGCATACGTGACGGGATTTTACACGGACGGGACGGAACGGGAAGTTTTGCAAACATCGTTTCATACAAAATGTATAAGGAAATGCATACTTCACGGAGACACGGACGGGACGGGAACGTGGCACACACGGGACGAGCTAAACATCGTCGCCGACGATGTTTAGCACGTCAATAGCAATTAAAGCCTATTCTTGAAATGAAAAATCCATCTTTCCTCACGTCACGGTGCGTATGCATTTACATCACGTCTCCGTTTATAACGAGGCAACAACGTCCACGTCCCGTCCGAGGTAATATCTCGTTACGTATGCAGCGGCCTTTAGTTGACATTGTGTTACCAAGTTTAGTGTTTAGTGGCTTGGTACCTACTTGTAATAGCCCAATAATGGAGAAACATCTCACTAGGCCGCCATAGTATGGGTCACCATGTTGCGTTATCTATCTGCATTTACCATGTGGATGGTGACCCTACCACCTGGACTGTACTAATGCTTTCCGACAGGCAGAGTAGTCACTTTGGTAAACTAAACTCCTCCCCTCCTTGCGTCGTTATCCTCAATTCTGAGGGTCGTGACCCCTACTTATTAGTGTTCTGCGAGTGGCAGTTCACATTTGTCTCGGTATTGAGCAGTGTGCAGGGCAGGATGGAACTTACTGCTGAAGGAGGAGCAAATTTGGTCTGCCCAGAGCAATGGGCTGCGGCCTCTGGGTCTTTCCCCTCAATTTTGTCAGTAACCATCAATCTTTTGAGGTTATCATCGGCCCTTATCGGCCCTAACCTTAATAAAAGACTAAAATAAAAAAGTGAAGTGACAAACTTCCACTTTTAAACTTGAACTTATTTTATTTTTTTAAGACTTCCAACAATACAGAAGATAAACCCAGAAGAAGGATAACGGAATTCACTTCTTATTTTCCTTTCTGATTAAATCGTTTTAGTGTGACTTAACTATTTTAACTCACCAAAGGATTTGGTCTAAAGCGGTAAGCGAGCATCATTCGCTTGCGATAAGCATCGAACTCGTCATCTTCCGGAGACACCACATCAGATGTGTTAGCGCCAAGCCCTAGGTTGGATACTGGTTGGTTTGCTCTGCAGAACAACAAACATTCTTACAGATCACTACACTCCTAACATAACATATAGTTTGAGTTGTCCTACATTTTTAAGGTTGTAGAGCTACGCTGTTTTCAGTGCGAATGGGTCAACTCGACTAGGGCGGTACTACCCTCACACAGAATACCAACCTCAAGTGACAGCATTTGATGGTGAGTGTGAGATCGAAGACCCATTCCAAAAAGCCGACATAGTGTGTATCACCATAATGTATTCCCAATAAGTATGGTGATCAATACTATTGAATTGTACTAATGCTTTCCATTACATTGAGTGGTATCACTTTGTCAGGCTAACTCATAAGCCCAAAAGTTACATTCAGACCACAAGGAGGTCTCGGGTTTGTAAAAATGTTCGTATGATCTGCAAATATTTTGGAGTTTGGGTGTTTTGATATTTATGATTCTAATGAAGCGTATACCGTTACTGCTTCATTTTATTTTTAGTTAATATTACATTAAATGCTTATTCCATTAACGCATGAGGTATTTTTAATAGGTTTGGAGACATTTATTATATTTGAAATATTTGTATACAAGTAACAAACTACAACAGTTGGTCTGCTGCTACCTAATCCAGGAGGAATCCTAATGTTTAGATGTATAATGTAAGTGAAAATAAAATAATACATACTTGTTTATAGGTTCCACTATCCCTGAGCCTTCAGCGCCGAGACCCTGCCCCTCACTCCAACCCAGTTTCTGTAGCATCTTGAAACCTGAAATAAAATGTAACAACTTATAGTTACGAATAGCTAACAATCGTGACAATTTTGTGCTTTGAAAACTCTACTTACTAAACAAAAAAATCATTTAAAATGCGTTTTGTCCTGTCAAACGACATTCTAAATGTCAAAGATTGACTAAAGTTAGTTATGTCACATTAAAATTGGTGGTTATCTAAAAACATACATGCAAAAAAGCATTTTGGAAATCGCTTCACTAAAATAAGAGACAAATTTGTGGCGAAATTAATAATAATAAATTTGTATTTGTATTCCTTTATAAATTATTCAGGTATAATTTCTGATAAGTCAAAAATATTTATGTTTTCAATAATCAATACACCTACCACCTACATGTTATTACAGTACCTAGTTATTAATAAATTAGTAAATGCCAGATCAGGAAGGATTTCATTTATGTATCTTTAGTGGTAACTAAAATATTTAGATCACAATTGAGACAGTAATTCAAATTATTCAAATAGCACAATGTGTTTCTTATAACGTGTTGCTGCTACACCTGGATGTCGTCCAAGTTTTGAAGTTTAGTATGCTCAACATTAGAATGCATGCATTCCGATGTAATAAATATTATTGGTAACATTTTCGAAATAATATACTGAACTGATGCATACGATTTGTTAACCAGAAAAAACTGCCACTGTGGGGACGAAACAAAATGCTCAGATGTAGTAAGTTTAGTGTATTGTGTCGAAGTACTAATCCCTACTAATATTATAAATGCGAAAGTAACTGTCTGTCTGTTACGCTTTCACGCCTAAACCACTGAACCAATTTTGATGAAATTTGGTATGAAGATAGAACTGAACTTGGGAAAGGACATAGGCTATTTTTATCGCGATAACCGACATACACGCGGGCGGAGCCGCGGGCAAAAGCTAGTAGTACAAATAATTAACGCGAGCAAGTGCGGGTAGTGCACACCTCTCGCAACACGAAGGCGTCGCTAGGTCACACCCGTGACCACTAGCGGTCACGGGTGTGGCCATTTGCAATGTCGAGGATATACAAGTATCGTGACCTTTTAAATATACTAGTATACAACTGTGTACATGATAGATATCGGATACATAACTATGAAAAGGTAAGTTACAACTAACTCAAATTTTGAACTACCAATCTCGATTCTCGTCTCATAACAATTGTACGTTAATGCTAGTAAAGTGAAAGAATTGTTCATGAATTGTCAATTTGCACTTTGCCCCCATTATACATGAATTGGCATACAACAAAAACAACGACATTACAAATTACGCTTGTAGGTAAGGAAAAATGAGGGCCAATGCCAAAAATTATTCATTGTAACATTTAAACGCACATACCGACATTGTCTTCCTTCAGTTTGAATTCTTTGTAATCGCTCAAGTCTGGCTCTTTGCCACTTTTCACCGCCGAATACTTCTCCATAAATCTGAAAACATGTCATGTTTTAGCAGTTTGAAGAAAAAACAAACGATACAATTGAATATTAAAGCAAAGCGTCGGGCCATGTCACACATCTTTCAATATTATGTTATTTAAAACAAGATAGCTATTGGTCCAGTCTTGATAAAAAATATGCTGATTGTTCAACCTTGACTAATCAGGTCCCAAGTTTTCGGCTTTATCTTCTTGGAACGTCATTGATCACACGTCACTATTTTTTTAAACCCGAATGGACTATAAGCTTCTACTTTATCATAATATATGTTTGCGTTTTTTTTTATAGATTCCGTTCTATAAATAATCCTTTGCCGCAAAAAAATTGAAACGAACACAAAGAACACCCAGCCTCTGTATAACAACTTGTGGATAGGACAGTGTTGTTTCATCTGGTGTTTGAATCCACAACACTCAGTGCAATATTTTCTTATATTAACTCATTCAAGTTAAGCCGTGGAGGCTAATAATGATGTAGACTCATGCTGAAGAGGAATATACATAGTAACTAAATATTCTCTATTGTACTCACTTTTTAAGTTCCTCAGGAGGTAAGAAATCTCCAATATGATGTTTCCCAGCTGCTTGTTTAGTCAATTCAGTGGCCCACTTCTCAGTTGCATTCATTTCCTTGGCTCGTAACCTAAATAAAAATAATATTTTATTAAGATAAGCGAAGGAAAACTTGTCACAAAACCTATACCAACTCGTCCGGCTAGTGTGGTGTAGTAAGCCAAAACCTTGTGGTATAGTAATAAAGTAACTCCTTTGTCCTTACAAAGGAGTTACTTTGTAAGGACAAAGGTTATGGTCGATGATGATGATGATGATGATGAAGTGAAATTTTGAAAATCCAAAGCTACTTTAAAAACAAAGATTGCGTTAAAAAATAATACCTATTATTTCACAATATTTACAAAAATGTTTCATTTTGTTTTCTAAATATGGCGACCATTGGTTCTCAATTAATCTTACACGACGTACAAAAATAGACATCACGTGTAAGTAGGAGACAGCGCCACCTGTTGTATTTTGATTCATATGCTTACAAAAATCTTGTGCCAAAAATCCATGACATAATTTATTAATTCCTGATAATATCCGACTATTGGTATATGTGGCGACTTCCACATAAAGCGTAGGCTTAAATTATACAACAGCGCCATCTGTCGAAGAAACACTGAACCACGGAGTAATAAACCGAACTACGGAATGCTGAACTAGAACAAGTAACTACTAATTCTGCATCGCGATATAGAAATTCTCGGGACGATTAACATATATACAAGTGCCCAACATCAACCGTTGGGCCGTAGCCACCAGACATGATCACCTCGACTGATCGAAGGATCCTCCCTTTGTGTTGGAGGGGCACGACACCCGTTCTTCCACAGTGGTGACCTCGAAGTGATTGGAAGCAGCCTTCAAGTAAGCAGGTCTGCAGCACAATCGTATTCAATCCCACAGGGATGACCGTCACCAATTCTCAGCCAGCCAGCAACTTCGGCCTCAACAGGGATACCACACGCCGGAAGCGACCGCCACAGTTTAGTTACCCCTAGGCATAGCACATTGCACATACAATCCACGTAAGCAGAGCACCTCTCTCCCGTCTACGCAGCAGCCAGCTACTACGCAGCAACTGCCCCAGACTACACAATTACACTGTATACAACAGCGCCATCTATCGAATAAACACTGAACCAAAGAGTAATGAACCGAAATACGGAATGCTGAACTATACGAAGTAACTACTAATTCTGCATCGCGATATAGATAAGCATATGAATACAACTGCCCTACATCAACCGTGGGGCCTTAGCCCACCAGGTATGAACACCTCGCCTGGTCGGAGGATCCTCCCTTTTTGTTGAAGGGACACAATACCCGATCCACAGTAGTCCACAGTAAATTCATCATTGTCAACAGTAGGAATATAAATAGTAAAGCCGAACTTTATTTATATGTATCACGTGACCATATGTTGTGTAAGGCCTTGGTGGGAAGGCTATGTACAGCAATGGTCGTTTTTGGTTGAGATTATGATAATGATTTTTGAACGAGCTATAAATATTCAAAATTTGTATGAATTGTAATATTAATAACAAAACATTCATGAATAGAAAGTCATCAATATATATCTATATTCTTTTAGCAAGAAGCAATGTTTTTAGCTAGAAGCGACCCATTTTCAACATGACACATTTTTACATATCATTCTGAGAAACTATCTAAATTAATACGACTTATTCTAAACCAGGGTATACTAATCAACCAAAGGTATGTTATTAAAAAATGAATCAGGATAATGATATAATGGCGTGCAATGGGAGAGGTCCATATACAGCAGTGAACTGCGACGTTGAGGTAGAATAGAAGTTCATAAGAGTATTAGAAAGCAGAAGATACCAAAAACCCTAGAAGAATACTTCCTTGTTAGCAAGGTCATCTGAAAGTAGTTTAAGATTATATGAAAATGAGGACATATTGAAAAAAAAAACAATCTATTTGTTAGTAGTGGGTTTATTTAGATGTAGTTTGTTAAACAGATGTGGTTTCAAATGTTAGATCATGGTCTAATAAAAATATAACTTACTTATGTTCCCAGGTGCCCTCTGCAGTATCTTCATCGCTGTCATACTCATATTTATATTTACCAGCTGCTGCCAAGCGTTCTACCTCCTGTCTCTTCTTTAACATGTCCTGGGCGAATACACAAAAAATATAACATAACTTTGGTCTATTATATAGTGAAAAAAATATGCAGATAAAAATTTTTTTTTTTCGTACGTAAATCCCCACGGATGCCACAGCTTGGTTGCTATGTCGGACTAGAAACGACTAAAACCGCACGCGGTCTCGGGTACTATTAGTCGAGGAACCAGGTAGAGGTTCAGAACACTAGATAAAAATTACCTGATAAAGGAGATTCAGTTTAAAGTTGTCTTCACACTTTTTCCAATCTTCGCCGCTGAGGTTAGTGGTGCCATAGTTAGTCATTGCATACTGCATCAAAGCCTGGTTGCTGCGATGCAAGGCAGTCAGTCTCATACCCTCTTCATCAATCTTCGCCAGGCCTAAACAGAGAAATTCATTTTAAAGTTATTTTATCATCCTAATATGCCAAATGTGAATGAAGCAATAGAGGTGTGTCAGGACTGTACCAAGTGGGGATCGGTTGTCTCTGCCTTTGGGAAATAGGCGTGACTATAAGTATGTCATGTGTGTTTATCATCCCTTGGGCTAGTTTTTTTTTTAACACGAAAGGTATTCATGCCGTCTGTAGTATCATAGCAAAAGTGTACCTATTAAAAATTTTATAGTTATAACATTAACAGTGGACACTAAGAAACAAATATTTGTTTTTAAATTTCAACCATACAAACTTTAATAAGACCACATATCTGTGTATATCTGTACAATAATGACAACTAAATAAAGAAGCTTTCTGACAATGTATATCCCGTCAAAATCGTTCCAGCCGTTCCAGAGATTATCGGAAACAAACAGACAGATAGAATGTTGAAAAAACCTATTTAGGGTTCCGTAGCCAAATGGCAAAAAACGGAACCCTTACAGATTCGTCATGTCTGTCTGTCTGTCCGTCCGTATGTCACAGCCACTTTTTTCCGAAACCATAAGAACTATACTTTTGAAACTTGGTAAGTAGATGTAATCTGTGAACCGCATTAAGATTTTCACATAAACATGGAAAAAAAACAATACATTTTGGGGGTCCCCATACTTGGAACTGAAACTCAAAAATATTTTTTTCATCAAACTCATACGTGTGGGGTACTTATGGATAGGTGTTAAAAAATGATGTTGAGGTTTCTAATATCATTTTTTTCTAAACTGAATAGTTTGCGCGAGAGACACTTCCAAAGTGGAAAAATGTGTGTCCCCCCCCCCCCCTGTAACTTCTAAAATAAGAGAGTGATAAAACTAAAAAAAAAAATATGTTGTACATTACCATGTAGACTACCAACGAAAATTGGTTTGAACGAGATCTAGTATGTAGTTTTTTTTTAATACGTCACAAATCGTAAACCGCAATTTACCTTTCATTCAATCAACGAACTTCAAGAACTTTACGTTACTTGCTGAAAAGGAACCCTTCATGGGCGAGTCCGACTCGCACTTGGCCGCTTTTTTTTTTGTAATTAGTACTGTTCATTTGATATTACATCCAGACACTCGAAATTTTGTTACCTTGTATACGTAGAGATTATTTTAATGTCCTCTACTACATGTTATTGTCATTTTAAACAATTAGAAACACCTGCTTATAGTGTCAACCTATCGCCGTCCACTGCTGGACGAAGGTCTCCCCCAAGGAACGCCAACCGTCCCGGTCTTGGGCAGTCCGCATCCAAACACCTGCTTAGTGCTTGCGTAAATGCTGTATCGTATAGTATTAACAATGTAGGGAAACAACAACACCATCGACAATGCATTACAATAGTCACGCCTAACTAATGTGACTAATGCACCTTCGCAGTTTCAAGAGTATTCATTTCAATGGTAACTTATTCCTTGAACTATTGAATAAATTTTTATGTTATTTAAACGTGGGTACATTTTTTAGGCTTCCATAGTCACTCAGAATGGTGGGTAGATTTAAAATCGTGTCCAATAGATAGTTGTTATGTTAACTTTTTATTTCTTAATTTTGAACGAAGTTTTCCAACTAAGTGCATTTTACAAGTTAGGTTTACAAGTTAGAGGGGGGGGGGGGGGCTTTTTTTCAAGTTGAATAACCTATAAACGGATACCTAAATCGAAATGTTGTACCATGTCAAATAGATATTTACACTAAGCAGCAAAAATAAAAAGGCTTTTACTGAGCTTTTATTACTTTATTTTTTCTTAAAAAGATTCCTTACATTTTTTTTTGCAAATTATTACAACCAGAATATAAAATTAATATTGCAATTAATATGTTTTTTGACTTTGGTATCTTCCGCACTAGAAATATTTCTGATCCGCGGACTACTTTAGTAACACACACACACAATTCAAACTATAAACAAAATTTTTTGTAATTCCAATATTCAGTGCAGAGTAAAATTAGCAACTTAACCAATTAAACCACTACGCCATCTGTGCCGTTCAATGTTATCTATGTGCTGAACATACAACTCATTCTTAGTCTGAAATTTAATTATTGCTTAAAATGAGTTATTTGGTGACATACCTGGTTCTGTACTTAGCCCAACACTAGACAGCAGAGGTGCAACTACTCCCGGGGGTTTAATATCAGCCATTGGTGGATTGTCACTCCATCTAGATTTCTTTTTCTTGCGTTTCTCTCTTTTGTTATCTGATTCTTCATCACTTTGAGAACTAGCCTGCTCACGTTTGACAGAATGTTGTGAACGCTGATGCGAGTAGCTGGAAAAATAATGTCCAAGTTTATTTTGAAGGTTGCTTTTCAAGATTTGTATACGCGTATAGTATAATATTATACAATGACAGAGGTAGATGACATTTAAAATGCAATAAAAAGTTATGATGGTTAAAGTAATAATATTCTAACTCTTAAATCATTAAATAGAAAATGGCGTAACTAATATGTAATGTTAAAATAGTATAATTATATTATTTTAAATTAATAAGTAATAAGTCACTTGTGTAATTAAAACTATGAAAGCACAAAACTAATGTAAAAACGAAATATTAAACAAATCATAAGATAAGTTACAATAAGCTTGACAAAACTAGGGTGTAATTTTTCTGACGGGTTTACAATACATTCATGTAGAATTTGAGGCAAGTTGCATGCGGTTTTTGATATTAAAAAAGCAAAACTAAGTTATTTATACCTGTCTCTATCATCTTTACAGTATGTTTTATCGTCATTACTCTCGTCATCTTCCAAGCTGAATTCAGGCTCATATTTATCCTCTGGTTTTACCTCAGGTTTTCTATCCTCTTGTTCACTTCTGTACTTAACAATCAATTCCCTGAACGCCTTATACTCTTTCGAGTTAGTGTTGTGCAGAAACCTGTAAGAATTTGCTTTGTGCTATCATCTTGGATTGTGCGTAAACAAGAACAAAGGATGTTTCGTTTAAGGCTTTATTCACCTCGGAACTAGCCTGTTAGAACCGTGCAGTAATCAGTTACTGCTATATTATACAAAATATTTTACTGGTTTGACGATTTATAACTATATGAAGTTTCTACTTTTGAACTTTAATGACATTAACTAGAAATATAATGATTGTATAATTCTGTAACCTTTAAAATATGTATGATGCAACTACTATAAATTTACCACACAGTTCTATGATATTGCGAGAAAAAAAATTAATATATAAAAAAGAATACAGCACGTATCCTCCTGTCGGGATCAAAATATTTTTACCACAAGGACTGATCTTGTGTGTGTATTGCTTTCAGCACATTTTCCCAATGGTCACCGTTGCACGCGACTTCGGAGGCGGCGCGATGGACGGCGGGCGGCAATGAATCTGTGAGAACTACACACCACGGGTCAAAATATGTCTGCTGTCGAACCACGAACACATACCTACTAATTACCACAAATCAATCGCAATCGATAGCATCATTACAATATTTTGTGCTAATTATGTACCAAATTATCATTTTAAGATTTAAAAAAAAACACGATATTATTTAGTCATTAGCTTGACACAACGAACTGAGAACCTACAATTACTGAAAATAACCGCAGATAAGTTCAAAGCTTGAGTGTATGATAAATTTTAAAGAATGAACATGGTTATACTGCAACACATAGAGTTAGAAAGGTAATTAGGTTAGAACCCTATGTATTTTTATGTATAGTATATACCTATTGGGATTGATTTGGGTAAGTGTTTAACCGATTACTGGTACTGAGATAACATGTCAAAGCTTTCCAATATATCATGTAATCAATTTTTTTTATTATATGTAACTAAAGTAAAGTAAACATGACTGAAATTGAGTAACATTTATTGAACTAATGCTACTTAAATATCAGAAAGCTTTTGTAACAGTTGTCAAAACAACCTTTGCGTCATTATGGCAAGGAGCGATAATAATACAAGGGCGAATGTAAATCTTACATCGGACAATCTTTACCTAGATTTGAAGATTGGAACGATCCCGACTTGCTATCTTTCTCATTCTTCGACAACTGATTCAGCGGCGACGGTATGTTTCTAGATTCCTTAGACGCAGACGACTTGTCAAACGGTTTTGAATCCGACATGTGACCAGGCATACCGCTCGGAGGTAAGGGAGGATTCGGTGGCATGAATGGCATAGGAGGACCGTTCCCATTTCCGAAGTTTGGTGGACCATTAGGTGGGAAAGGAGGACGTGGCCCCATAAAAGGCATGTTGCCGTTGTTCATAGAATTTGGAGGACCATTTGGTCCCATCATAGGATTTGGGAATGGCGGACCAAAGAATGGAGGCATAGGACCATTAGGACCACACATATTGGGAGGCATAGGGCCACAAGGTCCATTAGGTCCCATAAAATTCGGCGGCATTGGGAAATTGGGGGGGCCAGGAGGACCACCCATAAAGGGTGGCATCGGACCACCAGGAGGCATGGGTGGCATAGGTCCCCTTGGACCCATTAATGGTCCAGGTCCCATATTAGGACCTGGACCCATATTAGGACCTGGACCCATATTAGAACCTGGACCCATATTGGGACCTGGGCCCATATTATGACGAGGTCGTAAGTTAGGTCCTGGACCCATGTTAGGACCTGGACCCATATTCGAACCAGGTCCCATGGGTCCCATACCTGGACCAGGGCCCATATTAGGACCAGGGCCCATATTAGGACCAGGGCCCATATTAGGACCAGGACCCATATTAGGACCAGGACCCATATTAGGACCAGGACCCATGTTTGGACCAGGACCCATGTTAGGACCAGGGCCCATGATAGGACCGGCGCCCATGTTGGGGCCGGGGCCTATGTTCGGACCTGGACCCATATTTGGACCAGGGCCCATATTTGGGCCAGGTCCCATTCCAGGTCCAGGGCCCATGAGACTTGGAGCCATTATGCCTGGAGGCATGGGTGGAAGCCCCATAGGAGTAGATCCCATATTACTGGGTGCTTCATTAGAATCAGCATCATCATCTGAATTTGGTGACATCATCCAAGGTTTATGCTCGGAATCCGAGGAGTGATTTGTAGGTGGCGCAATAGGAATTTGCATAAGAGCTGGGATATTATGAGAGCTGCCTTTGTTGTCGACGAATTTTTTTCTTTCTTCCATCACTGATGTAGTAGGACTATGGGGACGATTGCGAGAGTCCCGTCGATTGTCGTTCCAACGACGATGTTTGTCTCTGTAAAATAGATTGTGTTGTTACAGAAGCCTGTTGTTAAAGGCATCTGCTTAGCTTATCAGTAGACAATATTATAACAATATCCTTAATTTCTGTCTAAACTAATTTCAGGCAAAAGTTGTAAAAAAAAAAACCTACACAATATTATATCCTAAATATTTTAACACAAGTCACTAGTCCTGTTAAGGCGATTAACACACGGCACCGCGCACCGCCGCTGTAGGCGGTACATTTCAGCTAACTGATTCACCTACCCTGGTCATCTTAGGTATTTAAATACATGTCAAAACTTGTGTCGTTACTGCTGAAATGTGTCTTCCTAAGTCCCCGAGACATGTAGTGTGGGGGGTGCGGCAAAGTAGAATATCACCAACCCATTACTTCAGGTGCATTAAGAGGCAACTAACATATGAGGCAGAAAATGTGATACTTCGATAGATCAGAGAATGGGCAAAGATCAGCAGTGTTTTGGTATGCCTCATCATGTCGCTTGCTCAGTATGGTTCAGGTAGCAGTCGTAGCATGGGTGTTGCGCGAGGTGTTAAGGATCTCTGGGTTACGGACGTCTATCACATGTATACAATGGATTGATATTGGCTACATACAATAGAGAAACTCTGAGGCTCACAAAACACTAGGCCGAATCAGAGGTGAAGTTGGGCTAGATACAATGGCATATTCTGGGGTTATCTGAAGTCCGGACATAAGAAGAGGACACAGTAATTTTAGAATAGGGACAATTAGGGACATCTACAATACTTCGGCGATGACTCTTTGGCAAAATCTTTGGCCAAAGGGTCACATTCTCCTCACCTTCAGCTTCAGGCAAATTTTGAGTCAAATATATGTAGGTGTAATTTATCCATACATTTTCAGCAATGAAGTTACCAGAGAACACACTGTAGGTGGTTAGGAATTACCATGTGTGAGGTGTGATGTATGAATTACCTAACGTTATTAAGAATCAATGTAGAGAGAGAGTGAAGTCTAATAAACATGGTCTTATTATTATAAAATTTGTCATATGTACCACTAAAAGATTCCAAAGATAGAAGGTTTATTTTCATCATTTGAAATCATGAACATTGGAAACCTTACTCGATGATAATAACAATAATCCCTACTAATATAATAAATGCGAAAGTAATGCTGTCTGTCTGTCTGTCTGTTACGCTTTCACGCCTAAACCACTGAACCAATTTTGATGTTATTTCGTATGAAGATAGAACTAAACTTGGAAAAGGACATAGGCTACTTTTTACCGTGATAACCGACATACACGCGGGTGGAGCCGCGGGCGAAAGCTAGTTAATATATATGTATGTAAATCAATCAGTAACTGTCTCTGTCTGTTACTGTTTACTTACACCTCTGAACTGATTTATATAAAATTGACAATGGAGATAATTTGATTCTTGAGGAGGGACAAAGGCTACAATTTACCGTAAAAAGACAGATTTACAGACATACACACAGATAGAGTTGTAGGCAACAGTTAGTTCCAATATAGATACAATATTTACCTTTGTCCTCTATCACCCGACTTTCTCCTATCATCATTCTTAGGTGGTATATATTCTTTTTCATATTCTTCATCATTGTAAGCCTGTTCATTACTTTCTTCAATGGCATCCTCCTCATTTTGTTTTTCATTTTCTTCCTTTTCTTTCGTGTCTTGTTTCTGCTTTTCCAATAAAGCTTTAAACTGACTCATAAAGCTACCATCATTGGAAAATATATTGACTGAACCTTGCTCATCAGATTGTGATGGACTGTAAACATGATTCAATTGTATAATGTTACATTTACTTTTATTAGAATTACAATATGAAATTAATAGTGCAAAGCTGAAGATTTTGTTTTGTTTATTTGGTTGCCTGTGACAATCTCACAAGGACTAGGACAATCTGAAATATTCCTTTATCATTGGATAGTATAGTTATCGAGAAGGATCTAGGCTAAAATAACAACAACTTAAAGCAGCAACCTAAAGGAGCAATGGCATGATAAAAATATCAATGACAAATATTGTAAAACATTTAATAAATCAATCTTAAGGTTGGCTCACTATTTTAACTTTGGTATGGTAATGGTAAAAAAAAATGTTTTATTACGGGCAGTACCAAACGCAGATAACATAATGCACAGATTGGCTAGTTACAGTTAGGTAAGGGACCAACATATGCAAACTTATACATAAAGCTGTACTGCACAAAATATTTTAGGATTCTAAAGTTGAAATTTAAATGCCACTGGCACTAACATATTGTGGAGGAACAACAGTCATCTTTGTTGAACACAGAGGGAGGATGCTCTAGGAGTGATCATAACTGTGACATTATACTATATAAGTACACTAATCACTCTAAATGTTGCTACTAGTTATTTCATAGTTGAGAGTGGCCGTTTGATGGTGTTTAAGTTTTTCTGATTTTATTGCATATCGAAGTCGCCACAATGCTTATGACTGAAGATAAACAATACAATTTAAAAAGCTAACTCAACAAATATATGTGTATCATTATGATTCATATATAATATTACAGCCAAATATTCTCTCATAATGAAAACTGTAACCCAAAAACAGTTGTGAGCTTGATTATTTGTAAAGTAAGGTTTGAAGTTTATGGTTACGTCTTGGTATATAATCAGAATAATTTCCGATTCATCAATAGCAAGATTAAGTACGTTTATTTAGCTAACGTTATTAAGAAATAATTGTATACATGAATGGATATACCAACTTGGATAATTTGGCCTGTGCGGCAAGGGCTGCAGCTTGTTTTTGGGCGTCCACTTTAGCCTGTATCTCCATTTTCTTCCGTTCAATAATTTGTTCCTGCTTCGACATTTGGGCCCATCGTGTACTTAAGGCCGATTTATTTTTATTATCTTTAAAATGGATCATTGTTACAGAGAAGCAACTGAAAATTAATTATTTTCGAGTGAACTAAACTATCAGTACTTTAATCGGATTCAGACTTTTTTTTTTAAAAGCATAAATAGAGATGGGCATAAATACATATTTAGATAATTACGATATCGGATGAGGTGTGAGTAGAGACTAGAGATGGGTTTATGCCAAGCATAGATTTAGAATAATTGGTATTCTATCAGTGACAATTTAATAAATAAAATTCTCGTGTCACAGTTTTCGTTGCCATACTCCTCCGAAACGGCTTGACCGATTTTGATGAAATTTTTTGTGCTTATCCGGTATCTATCCGGCCAACATCTATATTTCATCCACCTAAATGTTAGGGGTAGTCCACCACTAATTTTTATTTTTTTATTTTTTAGACAAAATTTTTAATTTCTATTTTTTTATGATACAACATACAAAAATACATACAATCCTCAATTTTCACCCTTCTACGATCAACCCCTATTTTTTAGGGCGGTACGAAGTTCGTCGTTTCAGCTAGTTTAATATAAAAACCTCGTTGGATAAGAGTATACGTAGTGTTAAATACTCTTTGGATAAGAGAGGCTTACGTCTAGCATAACAGTGGCCTGTTATAGGCCATTGACAATTGATTAGCTACATTTGTGTGAGTAGGAAAGATTAGTCGACGATTAACATTTCCTTCTCACACTTGAATAAATGCCCGAGCAATGCTCAATGTGCCAAGTTTTTTCCCTTTTGCCCGTATTTGTTTTTGCCCTCGACACATCACTAGGTATGTGACTTAGGTATTTGTATTATGTATTTTGTACCATTTTAAAAATCGTTTATGAGTTAAATAGGTATAGTCTGGCCACGCTAACTCTGCAGAAGTAAGAAAATAATAGAATTTGAAAATCTGTAGATGGTAACACCGTCTATACTACGAAAAACTAATTTGATACTAGTTGATTTATTTTTATTTTAGCCAAGTTATTTTGTTTATATTCTGATGTAGGGCATAAGTAGGTAGGGCATTGTACCTATACAGTACAGGTTGTAATAATTCTGATTCCTAACTTTTAAAAATCTACTGAGGCTATGGTTTATCTACACATTAATATTAATTTAGCCTTTACTTTAAGATCTATGAAACAACTCAAGGACAGTATAAAAATAACGATAGATTATTAAATGATAAACATAATTTATTGTTGAGTTTCATCAAGATATACATTAGGTTTTCTTGTTTCTACAGGCTCGTTTCTTAACAAAATTTTATTATGAATCTATGGCTCCATGCCGCCACATCTTGTTTTTCCTTATGGACTGTCCGTTCGTCAATAATATAAGGCACTTTCTTTCGGGTCAAATAATACTGATATATTGTATTTCGTTTGGCGCATTGGTCAAAATTGACAATATTAACTTTCGTTGCCCGTGCCGCACGCTTTTTGCCAGGAACCCTCCAGATCCATGGGCGTACCCAGGGGGGGGCAGGGAGGGGCAGCTGCCCCCCCCTGGAAATCTCGCAGAACATGTATGAACTCGCCTAATTACTAATCAAAGTATAAACGGGGCCTTATGCTCTAACTTTTCTAACTTTTAAATAAAGCGCGCAGTAGACACTGGCAAAATGCACAGTGCAATCGCAAAAAAAACCGCACGAGACGATGGCGGACGAAGAATACCGAACTTAGCCGAGCGTTAGAACGCTCTTAAACGGCAGTTCCATCATCCGAACCAAACCACCGGGGATGATTCTAGACGTAATATAGCTCCGCCACCACCGCTAAGGCAACCGACTGCTCAGCGATCGTCTGCATAAGAAGGTCTTGTGCTGCACGGCAGTGGTTCATGTTGCCCTGTAAGAATTTATGGATGGACGCGAATTTTTAAGCTTCAATTGTCTCCTGTACCGAACTGATTTCCGGCTGTGTCCCTCCTGCAGCCGATGAGTTTTGACTGGTGTCAGCACGGGCTGGGGTGGTTGCCGTATGCGGCCCCGTTTTCTTTTTTCTCGGCGGGGAGCACTTCTTGCTCCCTAGCCGATGATTAGCGAGACGGCCAAGGTCCGATCCGACCGAAAATTTCCGCGTTTTCGCTGTGCATGTTCGTGTCACGTGACCTGTGTCACCACACACGTAACATCTCGCACCCCGGTCTGTCTCGTTGGGACACTTAGCTCTGACGTGTCCCATTTCAAGGCACTGGTAACACTGTAACGGGCGTGCTAGCAGTGCCACTACACGGACACGCAATAATAGCATCCGTGTCATACAGAATATCTTGCAGGCGTGCTGTCAGTTTGTCTGCTAAAGCGGCGCTTTCCTTCCCGGGGATCAGGGCGCCGGTCATAGCTCGCTTGGTGCGGAGACCACTTTTTGGCTTTGGGCGACTCCACGCCACTTCCGTCCCCGGACTTAAGGCCGCTGGAAGCAGCAAGTTCTTCGTACCTGGGCACTGACCTCCTATCATCTTTTTTCGGACTCAGCAAAAACACGGTCCAGCATGTACTCTTTCCGTAGCCTCCATACTGCGTCTGTCAGTGCCGACTCATCGGCTCTTTTATAAAGTTTCGACACTCCAGCCCTGATGGTCGTCAAAGCTGTGACGGCAGCCCTTTTGCCGCCTTTGACTCCCTTAGTCCCTTGGACGGCCTTCTCGATCGCCGAAAGGGACTCCTGGATGCTAGAGTCGATATCGGCGACGGGTTGGCTCCTCAGTTCCGCCGCAACCAAGATGGACCCGGTGCGTCATCACGCTTCGTCTCGATCCCTGTTCAACTTTCACCTCTCTTTCTACCCCTTGTTGTGGCCTTTTGCAGTGCAAGTTTCTTGAGGTCGGTTTTTTTTATTTGAAGTGCCCTTCGGTTTTGGCTTACGGGTTTGTGGTGACCACGAGGATACAGAACAGAGAGCCAAGCATTGCAATCTCCTTTCTGCAACCCTGGACCCTTGACCCTTGTGCGCCCTGGTTGATGTGCCCGGACTCGGACACCCTTGTGTACGTAACTATGCCCCCCCAGAATACGGTGGGCAGAACAGAGGCTGACGCTGTAGTGCCGAGGGATTCTCCGTACGCGGCGCAGCTTGGGTTAGGAGTAATTTTTTAAAGAGCTTTTCTTCCACGCGGTGTTCTCCACCCTCCTCCCCGTTCGAGAAGACTCGCGCTCCCGATTGTTCAGCGTATAAGGGTTGGGCCGATCGGTTGCCGGAGTTCGGCAGTGATCACCGTCAATGGCTCCATATGGAATCTTCGACGGCAACCCCGTCGACCCCATAAAGTGTCGTCTTCCGATGTAACTCTCGCTCTCGAGAGGTAGCTCTTTGCATGTGGCCTAGGCCACCTTTGCTTCTATGATTTTTATGGAGGTTTCTTCTCTTGGCCACTTTCCAAACTGGGAGAAGGACCCCGCTCCCGGACATCGGCGTCTGTAGGTCGGGCCGACCGGTTGCCGGTGTTCGGCGTTGACCGCTACCAAGTAGTTTAGGAACAGCCGACAGCAGTCCCGTCGCCTCCCTTGTAGCCCTTAGGCTGCACTACTTTTGCCAGGGACCACATTGGCCGCGCCAGTAACATAATGTCCCGTGTACCACCTTCCGCGCGCAACTGTTGGTCGTCGCATTGGACGCCAGGGCGTCTACGGTCTTTTGGAAGGCACATTACATATACCTAATGTTTCATGTAGGTGTGTTTGAGTAGTGTGTAAGACAAAGAGCCGCGGACGATCCGACCTAAAAAATTTAACTTGCCCCCCCCTAGGCCAGATGCTGGGTACGCCCATGTCCAGATCCCTTGATTATTTTGGCCCTTATTTTTGATCACACTTAAAGTTCGTTCGCTGAATCCTGTAGAAATAAATATAAATCATTTTTAAACTTTAATTTGAACTTGTATTCAATGCAATATGTATTGGATGCACGTTGTGCCTATTTTAATAATCTAACGAAAATTTTAGAAAATAAATACGTAAGTAACAGGTTCTCACTATTGATGGTAAATTCTTCAAGAGCCTTCAGCTTCCGTAGGGCAACTTGAATATGAGGTTTCAATTCATCACTTTTACTACCTGGAATCTCTAAAAATAAATACTTGTTAAGAGTTGAGTATCTATAATTTATGTAATAGTTGCTTATGACCTAAATCCTATCTACAGGAAGCAAATCTATAGATAGATATGTTATTGAAATTGGACGTTAATATGACACGAGCTTCTTGTCAGCATCATGAACAGGCTATGAGTATTCGAAAAAATGTTCTTAGATACATCTAATGGTAAAATAAAACGGCGAAGTATCAAAATCAGTAGATTTACTTACACGTCAACTTTTCGATATCTTGTAAACATTGTCGTTTTTGGCTAAGGACGACATCATGCTGTGCCTTCACATCTTGGAATTTACTTATCATGTTATATAATAACTTATGCACTCCACTTTTTATAGGTTTAACTATTTTTCTTTAAAATATATGAAAAACAACAAACAGCATATACAATGTGACAGCTTACGTACCACAAAAGTGACATCGGAAAAAGTATACCATATAAAAAACTTTTTGGGGTTGCCCATTTATTCCACTGCAAAGTTAGCGTGGCCAGACTCTAGTAATAAATGTATTTGCGGAGCCATAGGGCCATATAAATTTCACCACAGAATTTTATGATATTTTACCAAAACCTGGTCACATTTTAGATCAGACAAATGTAGACAATCGTCGTGATTTCATTTAGTCGGCTACTAGAAGCTGCTAGAAGCTAGCGAATAAACACGTTGTCAGAGCGTTTCCGTGAAGTGCTTATTATTATCAAAATTCCGAGCTATGTGTTAAGAATGAAGGTGTAAAAACTATGGTTCTAAAGTAAATAAAAAGGAAGAGTTACATACCACGGGTAAGTATTTATAAGTAACTACGTAATATTTGTATTTTGTCACGGTTTTGTTTCCCATTTACCGAAATTATTAAATGATATTAAAGACGCGTTAAAAAAGGACAGAGGATAAGATTGTAACTGAAGTGTGACAAGGACTAATAACGGTCGACTAGATTAAATCAAACAGAAGGGATATCGTAGGCACAATACATACCTATCGTCCGCGTCCTCCAGTACCGTCTAATTAATATGCTCATATTATTATTATGTGTTTAGTTGTCATTGTCTTTCAGTTAATATGATGATTATATTATTTGGCAATTATAGTGTTAAAATGTATGTTGGTAAAAAGACAGTGTATATTGTTTTGTATTTTCCAGATTTCCAAGTGATGATCTTACGAGAATGAAATGCTTGAGAAACACCACGCAGCCCACACAACATGTATTTCATCATCATCATCATCAGCCTTTAACAGTCCACTGCTGGACATAGGCCTCTCCTTGAAAATTCGGAGAAGGCAAAAGCCCTAACAAAAACCCTTGCCGACAAATATATGTTGATGTAAAACATCTATAGCGAATGATTTGAATAACTATTTATCCTTCTTTATTTGTACAAATTTACTGTGTTTTTATATTGTTATTGAAACTAAATCGATAATAATTTTCTTCGTTGTTTTATTATTACTACATTCATTTTCTACGACACTCATTACGTTACTGATTGGTACTTTTAGCAAATGGCGATATTCAATGTCATATCTGTATCAATTTTAACGAGTTCTTAGTCCATGATTTACTATGAACCTCAAAGTGCAACTCGCAAGAGATAGCTATTTCTTTCTTTACTATGCATTCCGTATTATCTTTTGCATTCGTAATCGTAATGTATGTTTACACCTATAAATAAGTACGTCATGTCATGTCATACCGCAACAATATCGAACGCCGTTTAGTATGAAAGTAACCTATCTTTTTATGAAACTCTTTTGCAAAAAAAAACGGGCACTTATGCCTTTGCTTAAGTGCCCGTTTTTTTTGCAAAACGAAACTATTTTATAGTTACTATTTTTTTGTTTGACAATTTTAGGTATTGTTATCCTCAGAATTTTATTAATTAATTTGGAAGGAATAGTTTTCATCAGTTTTATCATAACATTTTGATTAAATTATTGAGAAATAATGTTTAAACTCAAAACACTATTAATGTACCTGCTCGCTAAATAAAAATGAAACGCGTTAATTTCTTTGTTTTTATTGAATACAATAAAAGCAGATAAAAGTTTAGTATTGAGTGTGACCCCCTCTTGCTGAAATCACTGCTTGCATTCGTCTGGGCATGCCAGCGAGTATATCTTTTATGGTTTCTTAGGGAATACGTTCCCACTCCGCGGTAATCACATTCTTTGGCTCTCTGATGGTCTGCAGAGCCGGTTGCACTAATCTCACTCGTCGCTTCAGAACGTCCCAGACATGCTCTATGGGATTGAGGTCCGGACTTCTAGCTGGCCAGTCCAAACGACGAATTCCGACTTCTAACGTATACGCTTCTACATCGCCAGACCGGTGGGCGCGAGCGTTGTCGTCCATAAAAATTGAGTTTTCGCCAAGAGCGGTTAAAGCGGGTTGTGCATAAGGAATTAGAACTTCCGTTATGTATCGGTGTCCAGTCAGGGTACCGTTTTCGATGAAGACTAACTCCGTACGATCCATAGAATTTATTCCTGCCCAAAACATAACAGAGCCCCCTCCTTATAGTGTGATTTCTTCAAAACATGCCTCTGCAAAGCGTTCTCCTCGTCTACGTAGCACTCGCCGACGTCGGTCTTCACCATGCAGAGATATCCTGGCTTCATCGGAGAACAATACCCTATCCCAGTCTTCATGAGTCCATGACACACAATTTCGAGCGAAGCTAAGCCTGGCAACTCGATGTTCACGTAGTAATTTAGGGGCGCGTGCCGGGCGACGACTGTGTATATTAGCAGCGAGAAGCCTCCTCCTGACCGTCCATAGACTAATTTGCACATTTCTTACTTCTTCGAGTCTGTTCTTGAGGTCCACATAAGAAGATTTGTGATTTCTCAACGCTTGACTAACTAGAAAACGATCATCCCGTGGTTCGGTACATGTCTGTCTGCCAGAACTAGGTCTTCTTTTGACGGAACCGGTCTCTTGATAGCGCTGCCAGGTCCTTTGAACTGTCGACCGACTCACATTCAGCCTCTGAGCCACGAAGCATTGGCTGCAACCTTCTTCAAGCAGCGCAATAATTTTGCTCGCTTTTATCACTCTATCTACCATTTTCGAGATTGCTAAACAGCAATAACAATACTTTTAAATGTCAAAGACATCAGATAATTTAATAAAAATTGACAAAAAGTTAATTAGAGATAGGGAATTAGCGCCACAAAATGTAGTTAAAAGTTGTTTTCTTTAAAAACCAGGCTCAGTCAAAAAAAATTGAATTTGGAAGGTACTCTTATAAACATTAAGGCACTTTTATAACTGGCCTGTAACATGTTCAAATGATTAAAACCTTTTTGTTATTAAATTTTTTTCAGCCAGGAAGAAAATCGAAACCGCCCGTTTTTTTTGCAAATGAGTGTAATATCAATATCATTGGCCGTATCATTTTTTTTTAAACAAATATGTAATGAGTTGTGTTAAGTCTCAGCTATATAAGTATTTTCGTTCAACAGTTTGTATAATCTGTACATTTTATTTCTGAATACTTACTTTTCAGATAGCTTTGACCAGGACGTTTCTGATTTTATATTATACCCGTAACAAGTGCCAGTACGTTAGGTTATTTAGTGATTTTGGTTGTCCAGTCTGATCTCGACTGCCTCGTTGGTCTAGTGGTGAGCGTATGCGACTGCAAAAGGTCTCGGGTTCAAATCCCGGGTCGGGACAGTGTTGTTGGGTTTTTCTTAAGGAAATTCTTAATAACAGCCCGGAGTCTGGAAGTTTGGCGGTGATTCACGCCCGTGCCTTGCAGAGCACGTTTAGCCGTCGGTCCCGGTTGTCATGTACATATAAGTCAATCGTTATTGGGAAGTTAGTGCCCTCAAATATACTGATAACAAGTCAATCTTCGAATTTCAGTTCTCCCTTGGGGTTGCGGAGGTCCGATGCCAGTTGCTCCATGGAAAAGCTGAAATTCAGGTAAAACCGATGGAACTATGGCCGACCCCAAATAAACTTGGGAATAAAGTCTAGGATGATGAAGTCTGATATCGATATACTTACATATCTGTGGTCCTTAAATTCCAGACGAATCATATATTATTTGTAGCTATATTCATATAGGTAGAATTGCAGTAACATCACAATACTCAGAAAGTTACTTTCTTTATTTTATATTTAAGCCTACCAAAGTGACTACTCTGCCTGATGGAAAGCATGAGTAGAATCCAGGAGTTAGGGCCACCATCCTTATTGTGAGGGTAGGCAATGCAGCATGGTGACATGGCGGTATGGTCAGATAATTTTGCATCACTGACTGGGCCTCTGGACTCACACTCACCAACTTAATACGACAGCAAGAATGCTGTCATTATTAGGATGGTTTTCAACTTACTTCAAGTTTTATTATGATGTCTATCAGTAGTAAATTTTAAGAGGCGGAATTATGTAATTTCTAGATAATTTAGTTTAAATGTGTACAATTTACCAGTTAACTTTAAGAATCAAAACATTTCTTCGCCTCGTTTTATACTAAAATAAAACATCACACATAATTGCAATTATTCTTTTTATATTTTTTTTTCATCAGTTTAAATGGAAAATACAATTTCATTTATTTATAATGTTGTCATTTATTATTTTGTAAACAAATATATTATAAAAGATTTACATATTACTATCAAAACAAAATATTCACAAAATGGCAGACTAACTAAACAATTACTTAGCTGTTTCATCAAGCATGCTAACAATTGCATCGTTTTGAGCTAAACAAGAAGGAGAAAGTTTGGCACTGATCCCATTATTCAAATAAAAATTAAAGATGGCATAAATGCACATTGCAGCAACACTATTTGTCGTACAAGATAAGTTAGTCTGTTTGCCCAGATTTTGAATAGGTACCTTTTATAACGATACTCTTCACAACCTCTCTTCAGCTCATGGTTTGCATGATCTAATACTGACTACTTATTTTATTTCCACGTAATCACGATCAGACGACTAGCGCCTACGCACTGCCAAAGTTTTCAAAACTATAAAGGGCAACGCCAAAGAGAGCCTACATCTGACTATTGTTTTTGTGGTAACTTCGACAGTTGTGATACACTAATCTGCTGCCTCATTGTATCCAAATTCAAAATGACTTAATTAAAAAAAAACAAACAACTCGGGCTCCTTTCATAACAATACAAATTCCATTGTATGGATAAAATTAACTCAATTTTAAAACATTCAAACAAATCATCAATCAATTCAAATTAAAAAGTACCTCTTCACATTTCTGCATTACCCTGCCTTAACAAAATCATATTATACACTTAGACAGTTGACAAACAAAAAAAGCAATGGAAGAGGATAATGAGCAAATGAAATCACAAAATATATAGAAACATAGGACACTGTGTAAGTTGGTCGAGTGAATGCTTTGGTGCTCTAACTGAACAAAGAGGTTGCAAACTTACACAAAACATTTCAGTGTAGCAAAAAGCTTAAATCTCTTCCACTGTTACATGAAATGCCGAAAAGAAAAGTATAATTGATAAATTGTACCTATACTTTGTTTATATTCTAATTTTTTTTTACATTTTAATAATTTAAAAACAACCAGTACTCGGTCGAGAAATTTATATCCATTTTTTTGTGTATTTTATATTTTGATGAATATTTATAAGCTAATTAACGTGAGCCGATGTCAGGATTCATAGCTAGTCGTCGTTCGCTCGAACCGGCTGGCGAGTCCGTCCGCCCGACTCGAGCTGTATAACGTTTCTATATACATTAACACTACCGCATCTATACATGTCGACTCATATAATATAATGCACTGATATTTCGAGGGGCACAGCAATATCGCAGCAACGTTCCGCACCGCCGCCCGGCCGCGCCGACACCGACGTCTCGGATATAATACCCCGTCATATACATTTCATACTCATTAAAAAAATAACACTAACATTACATCCCTTAACATGTCTAAATGTCTAATTCGTACTCTATTTACATTTGACATAATACATAATATTCAAATTGTTCGGTGTGACGACAGTCTTGCGAGATCGATGTCGAGCTCGCGCCCGCGGCGACGGCCTACCTCTCATTACTGTACAGCTAATTTACAATAACATTTGATCAGAATACGCAAACTCAATGATATATAATATATATCTAAATTTAAAGTAACGTAAGGATCATAGTGTACGTAACGCCCGCCTTAAGCTGCTATAATATCAGTTATGTTAAATTATATAACATTACTTTTGCACATGACAAAAATGCCACTCGATTATGTGTAACAATATTGAATTAAATAAAATAGGCCACTTTCATTGTAGCAGTTCAATACAGGGGTTAACACAACCAGAATGAATAAATATACAATAAGATACTCTTTGACAAAATGAATGCATTTAATCATTCCGCTGTGGCGCATTTGTCATGGCGCAAACATAGATAATTATAAATCTGGGGAATTAGTATTCCTAATATATCACTAACTAGGATTTAAGATGACATCACTAGATACTAAATACCTTCTATTCTGTACAATGGACTATGATATTTTATTGAGATATCTTTCCTTTGTATAAACATGACAAAATACAAATATTTCTGTCCAACTTTATAATAACTTAATCGGTAACAATCGAGCAACATTTGACATTTTATTACTCCCTTTGTGACAGTATAATTAGATATCATATTACGTAATAAAGGGATATCTTATTTTAAGTAATTTGGGCTTGTAAATATGAGTCTATTCTATGTCCCATCCCTGTCAATATGACACTACGAAGTAAGCCTAAAACGATTTTTGTAGCATAGTGTCACATTATACTTACAACTTTTAATAAGGCCGTGTAGTACTTTATATGAGTTTTCAATGCCTGTAAAAATATACTTTCAATCTATAACGCTATCGATGTACTAGGTGCGTCAATGAACAGTGCTAAATAAAGGTTTTGATAAATGGAATGCATTTCTCACAATATCCACTTCAATAATCAACAACCTCCCAAAAATATTAACAGAACAAATTATTTGCGATAAAATGTAACGATAAAATGATTTTATTAGTACAGTGCGCGTTACATTCAATATTTACGAATTATAATAAAACAATCGATAGTTCTTAAACTAGTGGTAACAATAACATTTCAACTGATTGATCCTATCGATTTCGATTGAGTTCATTTATATATTAGTGAAAGAGATAAATTTCACACTAAATAATGCGTATAGAGAAAGGCAAACTTGTTCGAAACTTGTACGGGAATTCGTATTAGTAATGGTTTGGTAGCTCGGAAAGTGAATTCCCGCATAAAACAGCCACTCGCAGGGTTTGTTACAACTGTTATTATAACAATAATATTTGTATATATCTAATTTGCAAAATAAAAATCATTTAAATGTGAAAATGGATTAGATTATATTTTTTTCTTCTTTTTTTGTAAGTTGTAAGCTCATTGTGATAATAAAGTCTTTTAACAAATCTGTCACAGCAACTGTTTCTTAGAATTTATGTGATTTGAATAAATAAATAACCAAGATTAAAAAATTCACAGAGAAATTTAATTACCTAATATCATGGCCATAATATTGAGCATTATAATGAGTAAAAAAAGCAAAGATAAACCACAAACATGTCATCATGAGCAACAAAAGGGCACTTATGTTTGAATTGACCAAATAACTTCACATCACTAATAAAAAATCTACACTTTCTGTATATACATAAAACAATTGACGATTATAATGAGAAAATGAAACACTAATGCCGTTTTGACACATTAATTGACAAAAAACTAACAGAAGTAACGTTACTCTTTAACAATATCTTGTAAATCTACCAAGTGTTCGAGTTATATTACAATATACGCATATAACAACAAATAAGTATACATTAGGCGAAAATTAACATTACAATGACAATTACCAAGTTTAAGGACGCTCGTGCCGTTACAAGACGACTTCAACAAACTGCATTTGGAAATACGTAATGGACACGCACAAATTGTTTGGCTCAAAGATTAAAATCAGAATTACTTAATGCTAAATCATTTCAAATATGGACGTTACTTTCAGGACATAATATGCAAGACGGCTTTCCACACATTTGGACCAGGGAATGTGTAGTCGCGTTTGGGCGAGGTGTGTCGTCTGATCCGCATGTACAATATATTTACTAAGAATTTTATTGTGATCTGGAGGGTACTTCCAAAAGGACCAGATAAGTTCCTTACTTCTAGTGGATGTTTAACACTGGCCGGTTGTTGCTATTATTTAAGACGTTATGTTGGGCGACGGTAAATCAGATTTTGCTTTAGAATATTTGGCAAACATCATTTAAGCATTTGGAACTCTGTCGTGTAATCCCGAAAACTTTCTAACGCTAAAACATGAGTCGTCAAGCTCTGGAAGGGCTTTCTTTGTGACATTCTTAGTAAGTTAGTTGTTACTTTACACCCATTACATTATATACACGATCTTTAACCGGCAATGACACGACACAGCCAAATTTAATAAATACAATATACTATATTGAAAATAAACCCGAATTTATACTAGTCATAACAAAATTTAACAAGAACTCGATAAAATTTCTTTATAAGATACTATTATTTACAACATGCAAGTCGGGCAAGACAAAGTAAAATGAACGTCCAACATTAAAATATGGATGGATTATTTAGAAGCGAAAGGGACGAAATTGGATAAAATACTAAACAGCAAATACAGTAAGCAAAAAACTGTAGTTTCAAGGCTATGCTATAAATAGGCCAGGATCTAAATTGACTTTTTAAATCTAAATACTTCACTGCTATATTTCTTAACAGCAATATTTTATGTCTTTAACATATTAACCTTGTAATAAAGAGAAATAGAAAAAAAATATTTCGCAATCAAAATTTATTTGGACAACACTAAAGACGGCAATAATTTTCGACTGGAATTAAATGTGGACGAACATATATCTAAAATTGGACTATTAAATACTTGATATTTTAATATACATAATATTATATTTACATCATAAAAATCAACCAGGTAAGGTATAAAGGGTTGGCGATATTTCCTTAATTGAATGTCGAGTTTGCGATTGCCACTTAGTACTCGACAACAGCTAACAATGGTAGGAATAGTGAAAAACAAAGTAGTTCAGAGAAAAGTACGTACATGTTGCATTAGATTGATTATATTAAAATATATTAATTACAGGGGAACAAAGTAAGTGAATAATCACTATACTGAAGATGGTTAAGGTATCGCTCTGTTAAAATTAATGGAAGAACAATGAAACTTAATATACTACTATGTAACTTAATATTTTTTTTTATATAAAAACTACAATGAGAATGACTAAAACAGAACAAAAATTACCTCAACCACGTTGTCACAATTGGTGATTGTATGCCGAGTTGGCAGGCGTCCGGCGTATATAATGTATACCTTTAACGCTTATCTTAAGTTCATTAACAAGGCATTTATTCATATACGAATACCGAACTTTCATTTTCGTCCTTGCTTAGAGGTCAGTTGTTCGTTTGAGTTTAATTGAAGGATCATACCTCATTGCATGCATGAGTCATTATATTTATAACTAAATTTATTTTTTACAATTTTGTTCAACTATGTTACGAATAAAAACTTCTAAATAGGACAAAAATACGAGGACTATGTTCTAAAACATGATTTGGAGGTACAATTATTTGTTTATGAACATCCTCCTACTTTTATGCAAGTTATAGAAGTCACTTCAGTTTCCACGATTATCACAACGATATAAATATTATATTTACGCCTGAAGCCTGCCAATGTAATATACTGTGTAACGTTATGCCAGACGATAGCCAAGATACTTTACTATGGGTTTGAGTGATCAAATTATAAGATGCCAGATTAACGGTACAGTTCTAGCGTATATTATCCTATGGATACTTATACATAATTCAAAGATAACGGTATCTACAACTCGGTCATCGGATATCGTCGATCGAACCGAACTGTTGTGAACATGTCACAATATTACTAAATTCTTATATCCTCAATGATAATATAACGTCTCACAGTCAGAACGGCTTAACAACACCGTTGAGTACATACAGCCTGACGTTTTATACTCTAATATTATTATATATAATATAAAAAGCTTAAACTCTGTCACTATACGGGAGACACGTATAAAAACTATAGATCTTGTATCATAAATGTTCAGTATTAATGTTGAGATGCTCTTGCGTAGCGTTATATCAGTACTATAGGCAACGGGCGGGCGGCGAATAACTCAGATGTCAGTATGCCTGGGTAGTGCTTGCTGTGGAAACACGCTCCGGTTTCAGGTTGCGCTGTGAACAATACAAAAATAACATTCAATTAGAGTCAACAATAACAAATAATAATATGTGTATGGTCCCAAACGAGGAAGAGCTTGTACTATGTTAAATAAAACTGCTGATAAATACTTATATTATACAGATACACAAATAATTATGCTATTGAGATATACAAACATTTGTTATGGATAAGAAACGATCGTCATCATTAACTACCAGACCAACACTTCAATGAGTGCACAGTAGTGGTAGTCATAATTAGTAGTTCAGTAAATTATCTTATAACTATTTATATATATTTAATACAGTAAACATACACATTTGTAACACAAAATTTGAATACACAATATCATGGGCGTTCACAGATTTTGATAGTTATCATTTTCGACAATTATTACATGTAATATAATTATATGTTTACTATGCTACTGTGCTATTCCATGTGCAATTACCAGAGATCGGAATTGGGTGTGTGAAAATACCTAAAGTTTGCAGTAAGTTTGCAATATTAATATGGAGCTGTTACAACCACTGTTCTTGCAATTGAAATAAATGTTTTTAATTTTTTTTTTATGCAGTGCAGGTTTAATAATTAAAAAAAAAAGCCAACTTCAAAACTATGCAAAGACGCGAAAATGTTCGTTTTCCTTGCATCAACATGTAGCAAAACTTTTTAACTTAAGATACAGATCAAAAAAAGAAATTAAAACCGCATTAGCATTTTGCAGATATATAAAATTCTGTGTTTGACCGACAAAGAACAATTGGGACTAAAAGACCGAATTTTAACCGGAAAAGTACAAAACAAAAATTTATTTAGAACTGTATTAGCAGAAAATTTATTTAGAACTGTATTAGCAGCTTGTAAATGTTTATAGTTCGGTGTTTCAAAGGTAAGGAACATGTAAAAAAAAAACAAAACTAAACCGGTAAAATTCAAACCCGGTTTAGCTCCATATTATGTCCCGCTGCAAACTTTAGGTATTTTCACACACCCAATTCCGATCTCTGGCAATTACTCATAAGTTAGGTAGGTCGGTAGGTTTCAGGTAGTAAATCCATGCTGATTTCAGCACAAATGGGCCAGCTCGACTGGGGCAGTTATACACTTACACAGAAGACCAACTCTGGAGGCCGGGAGAATGATGCAGAGACATCTCTCTAGGCCACCACGGTGTGAGTCACTGGTGCATTATCTGCGCAATGAGGATGGTGACCCCTCATATTCATGCTTTCCATCAGACAGAGTAGAATCACTTTCGTATGCTTAAATATATATAAAACGAGCTAAATATTTGCTAAGATTTTTCACACATTCTAGAACATTCGCCATCGGAATAATACAAAATGAAAAGTTACGTCATTATAAAAAGATTTAGATGTATATCACTATGTTATGTAAGAAACATTCGCATATGTAACCGTAAGGTTTATATTCCATTTAGTAGAAATCTCGGTACGATGTAACAATCAAGGTAAATTAGTGAAGTCATCAGTAGGAAAAACCAATTAGGTTGAGTCATTGTATGTGGTATAGTGGATTCCCTGCACAATAATGCATCATACACTCAAAACAACATTAATCTACATTACGTATATATAACCACTATTTGTCTAATATATATACATATAACACTTACAGGCACGTTTCCATAGTCCTTCAAATGTGTCGTCACAGACTTGAAAATAAACGGTTAAGAATGTAAGATAAGCTAATGATAAATAATTCTGACTCTTATCATAATTTACTAAAAAGAGGTTAATAACATGTTGTAATGTGATAATAAAATTTTTTTTTGTTAAATAAATATTTGTAGGATTACATAATTAAAAAAAGGAAAAAAACTATAACCTAATAATAAGGCACACGGGTCATTATTACAAATCTATTGATAGACTGCTAAAACTTGGTACAGTTTACTTTGCAAAAGAAATTTATCTATCAAATTGTAAAAAGTTTTACATTATCATTTTTATCTATAATACTTATAGATGAAAAAAAAACGTTGTTTTCAACTAGCAGCTCTTATCACGATACTAATTGTTATTATGAAATGCTGTTGACGTATGTAAACATACAGCGGAATGAACGTGCGTCACGAAAGTAATGTTCGTTTTGACGAAGCGCGAAGCAAGTTCATAGACGTATTTTTATTAAAAGTCTGTCTAAAATCTATTAAGTTTATAACTAGTTTTAGCCCACGTGTATGTCGGTTAAAAGTCGTCATGTTTTTTCTCACGAATTAAAGCATCTTTATGCCAAATTTCATTGAATTCTGTTCAGCTGTAAAAGAGTAACAGAACTACTTGTACTTTCGAATTTATAATAATAATATGGTTTTAATAAATCGTTAAATAAAGCAATTGTTATTACTTGTCACGTGAATTATTATGAGTCTCATAATAGCATATGGACTGGTTTTGTTCGAGGCGAAACATCTACTAGGTTTAGCTTCAACCTTTACTATTTATGTTATGTAACCATTAATTATTAGTTTTTAATAGATTCATAAATTATTTAATGTTGTGTGTAAATCTCTGTTTATTGATTAAACGTTAGTCGTTTTTAGTATGATTAACTGTGTGCTTGTAATTTCAAGTCTGTTTGTTCCAGTTGAACTCTTAGACGTCTGGACATTTTGAATTGACTTTAACTTGCAAGTAGGTGCTGTTATAAAGAGTAACTGAGGCTCCTTTTAATGGGCTAGCTTCGCCACGGCGTATAACAACAAGAGCGGGGATAAGCCAGTCAGGTGATAAATTAAATAAGTAAACGATTATGGAATATAGTAAAAGTATGTGTGTGGTCTAATAACTCACCAATTGATCATATTGATTCACCATGCGCTTGATATGATTGAGTTTGCGATGTAAAAAGTTCACTCGCCGTCTTTCCTTTTTGTACCCGGCGTCATTGTTAACACGACGGTATTCATCCACGATGCGTTGTTCTATACTCTGTGTTTGAAGAGAATAAGTTGGTTTACTGCGAGTACTAACATACATACATATCTATATTCTGTTCTGGCGTTAGGAAATATATACATGATCAAACAAATGCCCATACAAACTATTTGTGGATCACACAGTATTTGCCCATGTGGTATTTGAATCCACAAAACTTGGCGCAATAGAAAGCGAGCTTAAACTATTAGACTTAGATACACATCTGAATGCTTCCTTCTTAATAAATTTTCAGCGACAATTTAGTAGTTCTGTTTTTTTATTGCCCTGACATGAATAAGTAGTAAATTGAGTTTCTGAACTTTACATATAATAATTACTAGGTAGGTTCGAGCATTAAACTTCTGTTTGAAGGGAAACCTAAGGTGGACACATATTGTAGGAAGGCTTGCATTTAAGCCAGTGTTATAACAGTCTTGGTTCGGACTGGATAAAAGCTTAAGGAAAGCGATGTGGGGCGTGGTAGTGTGGTGATGTGGTGGCGTGGCAGTGTGGGGTTTGGTGAAGTGGTGGCGTGGCAGCGTGGCGATGTGGTAGCGTGGTGATGTGGCGATGTGGGGTTTGGTGAAGTCGTGGCGTGGTAGTGTGGCGATGTGGTATTGGTGAAGTGGTGTCGTGGTACGTACCTGGTGGTGCGGTGAGAGCGGCTGCGCGCGCTTGAGCTCAGCCTCGAGGCGCGTGAAGAGCGCGGCCACCTGCGCAATACGCGCGTACAGCAGCCGATACTCTTTGTACAGCTCCGCGAACTCGTTCTTGTAAGCGCGCCGGATGTTCGAACTCGTGATCGGCGGGTATTGCCTGTA
The DNA here is from genome assembly GCA_932526445.1 of Phragmatobia fuliginosa. Lineage (NCBI taxonomy): Eukaryota > Metazoa > Arthropoda > Insecta > Lepidoptera > Erebidae > Phragmatobia > Phragmatobia fuliginosa. The sequence goes on from OW052057.1 coordinate 73,719,544, forward strand.
AAACCACATCACTTGACACTTACAACTATACATTACCTTTCACTAATCCTAAGGATTTCAAACGAATCCTTCATATTTATGTTTGACTACAATTCATTGTGACGTTAGGTGTTGTGAGGGTGATGTTAAGAGAAAATCCTATACCAATCATATAAGTCACAGTGGTGGAGTAAGCTAAAACCTCTTTTCGAAGGAGAGGCCTATGTACAACAGTAGACCATTGATAAATGTTGATGTGATGATTTGGATGTGCGTCACTTTGTACATTTTGTAATGGCTGTTTTCTAATGTTACATAATACTAAGAGCTAATCTTTAAAATACAAACTAAGTTATGTCTATGAAATAAGAGAAAGTTATCAAAATTTTCCGTCTAGTGTCAAATTCTTCCTATGAGTTGTGTACACTACTACTACTGTGTTATGAAATTCTTTAGCCATAAGTTATCACTTGAGTAAATAATAAGATGACGTAGACGCTTTGTTACTCTAACTTTTAAAACAAGTATAATACTAATAACAAAGACATTTATTAAAAAAAAAACTACCTCTCAATTTCGTCCAACGATTCCTCTTCAGCCATATTCTCATCAGGAACAGGTGCAATTTCAGGATTTTCTAATGGGACGTTATTTGCAATTTCTTTTGCTAGAAAAAAAAGCTTATAATTACAAACAGATATAGACCTTCATTAGTGTCAACAATTTAGAGTAAATGGAAAGTTTCAGATTTTAACTTAACATGATTTTATAATAAAGGTCTGTGCGTTACCACCCCTATTCGTCTCATGGGTGTCGTGTCGATTTAGGGAGCAATACTACTAGAAAGAGAAGGAGAATTGGAAACAAACCCTATACAAATACGTTTGGCAGGCGTTGTAAAGAGGCCTAGGTCCAGCAATGGATTAATAACGGCATGTGACGTGATATTAATGAACTGAGTGGTTGAAGTATCTTTAACTCTGGTCCTACTGCCAGTTAATTATATTTTTAAATCCTCCGAAGAAACTTTTAAAATAGCATGAAATATTTGATGAATAAATCCTTACTAATATCATAAATGTGAAAATAACTCTGTGTCTTCACGGCTAAAAGTACTGAATCGATTTAAATTATATTTGATACACAGAACATCTAAATGTGTATGATCATAGAACATCTAGACTAAACCTAGATATAGTCTGAGAAAGGACATATGCTGCTATTTACCGTGATAACCGAGATACAGCGAGCAGAGCCACGGGTGAAGGCTTACAATATAATATACTTATAAAATTATGTTTAGAGAACATACCTGCAATATTATTTTGCTCTACTAGGGGACTATTTCTATACCCGTTTGTTTTAACAGGACTGGGGCAGAGATCCTTTACTGTAGTGTAATTGAGGGTGTAACCATTGTCTTTTTTAACTGTAAAAAAAAGTACGTTGAATGAGTCATGTTCTTTAAATTTATATAATTTATACACGTAACTTAATAGAAGGGTTATAGTTACATACAAACAAGAAGAAACGGTTCAAAACAGACAAGATTCTATTATAAACTTTTTAAAACTATTATGCGGAAGTGTGGAGATTTAAAATTTTAAACAGGCCCGCAGTTTGAAGGGGAGTAGCCATATTATATGGTTCCTCATCTCCAGTAGGGACTAAAAGAGTATCAGATGAAGTTTCTTGCAGCTCTTCTCCATAGGAATGACATTCGAAATTGCCTGGAAAGGCCTACTTGAAATTAAAGCTTATTGATTTTCACTCCCTACGGTGTTACTCTCTGAATATATCTTCATAATATGTTATTCAGTCGTGAACTTAAAAAAGCAATTAAATTTTTTGATGGAATGTGTCATTACATTACTACAGTTATTTCATTAGAGCAAGCAAATGATGTGTGTGTACAAATAGTTGAATATGTTTATTTACAACTAATATGTGAAATCATGTCTGTTGAGTGTCAATTTTGGATTTCTCTTTTATTAAAATTCGAGACTGAAGGCCCAATGATACAGAAGCTTTTCAACACGCAACCATGGTAGGGGTCGTTATACTGCATTGTCTCCATTGAAATGAGTATGTGACCACTACTCTTGAATTCTACTCATGCTTTCTATCAGGCAAAGTGGAGTCACTTTAGCAAGATCATACATAAACAAAGTAAGTTCAAAGGAGAAAGTGAAAGTAGTGATAATAAATAAATATTTCGGACATCTCGCACACAATGTGCGCTAATCGCAAACTAAGCAAACTATTATGGGTACTAAACAACTGATATAAATACATAAAAATACTTTTTTTTTGTAAATACATACATAATAAACATTGAAAACACTCAGACAGCGAAACAAATATTTGATTCGACCCGGGAATCGAACCCGAGACCTCTCGATCAGCAGCCACATACGCGAACCACTAGACCAACAAGGAAGTTAAGTATAGAAAGAGAGATGAGCACACGAACCATTGGTCCGGTCGTCCTCGTTGTCCGAGGCCTGCCTCTCGCCGGAGGAGGTGGTGGCGTACCCGGAGGAGGGCGGCGAGGGGCGGCGGTAGTGCGAGATGCGCTGCTTCTTTGCCGCGGGCGGCTCCACCTCGACCGCGCCGCCCAGCGCCGCCACCGACGCAGCCGCCGCACTTGCCGCTGCACTCGCCGCACTTGCCGCCGCACTCGCACTTGCACTTGCCGCCGCACTCGCACCGCTACATCATACTCACGGTTACACTCTATGTACTACCGGTCACCGTACTACACCTCTTTGTTGGCTTTCGATTGCGATTTTTTAACACAAACAAATAGCCTTCGTATTAAGGACGACAACAAACAGAATAAAAAAAAACAAATTAATGGATGTGAATAACGTTTCTGAACGATTATAAATATTACTGTTTTATAGCTTTAAAAAAATAAATCGTTTTCAGAACTATATTTATTAAGATTTAAATTTTAATTGAGTAGGGACTAATGCTCGTTTTCACGGGATCATACTTCAACTGTCTCCTTACTAGGATACCCCTAAATTTTGGGAGACATCTAAGCACTTAGATTTCCCCTAAAGTTTAGTGTACACGAATATCATTAGGATTACCTAACTCCTAAGTAGTCCCTTTAAATTTAGGACACATTAGTGAAATTCAACAGTAATGAAAATAATTCTCATCCCTTTTTCAATAAAGAACAAAAGATGTAATAATACTTATTTCATCATTATCTCATATTTTCTTAATAAGCTACATAAAATATGGATAATTACCTGTTAGGAGGCAGGCTTGGAACAGGCAGCGGTGCCGTACTGGTCCGTTTGCTAGCACTGGGAGAGGCGCGCGGTGAAAGGGAATTAGCTGAATCGCTGCTTAGTGGTGGTGTTAGGTTTTGAGGTTTCCGCCTGTACAAAACATATTGAGTATTATTTTCTTTTCCTATATACCTATTTACAAACAAACTAAAATAAACATAATCAATCAGAGGAGACAATAGTGGGATAATACTATCCCACTATTGTCGCCTCTCAGGAAGAAAGAATACTCTTTGTTGATTATAATGACTAAATAATATGCGACTTACCTCTTGAGCATGCGTTTCTCCTCTTCAGAATAAAACGGCCAGTCTTCATTAACGTCATTCCAATTGCTCCTACGTAAGTGGTAACAGTTATCTTTTAGAGTACTGATAGAAGGCAGGATCTTATTGACCATGCTGCGCTCCTTTTCTTTGATTCCCTCTGCAAAATTAATAGCAGCGTTAGTCAAGTTCAATTTGGCATACAATTCATGTAAAATAAAGTTCTCGAAATCGCACAACTTACCACTATTAAGCCTTAAATACAATTCTGGCTTCTTAAAGGGTCGCAACGCTAATAACTGAATAAGTCTTTCTCTGTAATATAAAAATGAACATGTTAGGTATGCTTATTTCACGAACATTTTATGAAACAAACAGGATTAACCTAATGAGATACCCTTCTAACGATATGGCAACACCAGGAATTACAAACAAGTATCGCTGACCTTGTACAAAGTATTATATAAAATTAGTTTAAAAAGTCATTAGGCTTGTTTTACTTTTTTTATGATAAAGCTGGAAAAGGCAGTTCAAGCTGATTAACTACCCATTATCAGTTCTGTTGATGACATGTCAAAATCACCTTTGTGTACAATTTCCATTACAAAACAACAACGATTTATTACGTCCTTGAGTGTGAGTCATTCGCAAATGTATTGACTCTAATTTTATTCAACTACGAGGAAACAGTACTAAGATGTTGAACTGACAAGCTGGTAGTTTGTATGCAGATAATTATGTTATAAAACATGAATATTATTATTTGTCTGTCTCTGTATCTGTTACGCTTTCACAGCTAAACCGCTGCACGCTGCAAGGAAGGACATAGACTACAGTGTACCGCAATAACCGATATACAGGCGGAGTCGAAGGCAAAAGCTAGTAGTCCAATAAATGATACAAATGTTAGTTTATTTGTTGAGTAAAAAAAAATTGTTCATGGCACGTCTGTTATTCAACGATGTTCGAGTTTTGATTTACGCGTCAAAAAATTAAGCAATATCATAATTAAACAAGGTCACGTTTCATAACAAACGTGTCTAGTAACTTTTTGTAAAGTATATGCTTTAAGTCTGCCCAGTCGCAATCTAAGAGACAATAGTTTCAAGTAAAAATAAGTATTTATAAATTATTTGAACATAAAACCGCCAGCCTTTTGTATATCAGCCGCAAATTATCATATTGGTTTTATTATGATAACGATAAATTTATCACCCAACTGTTCTGTGAGCGACAATGTAAAGCTACTTATGTAAGAGAATTCTCTATCGGACAGTATCATGCTGTTTTTAGTAATTATGTTTTATGTCATATAAACATATTAATTGGTTTTAACATTCATAATGACTGAAGTAGGAAAACTGAAAGTTCCACGAATAAACCTGTGCTGACGTAATGGTGAATCCCAGAATTTGCGCCACTTCTTGTTCATCGGAAGAAATATTTATTTCGTTTCCAAGAGCCGAGCGGCAAGATGGCTTATCCTTTTTAATATACTAACTACTACCATTGTACCGTGTGGTGACGGATTAAGAATACAGAGTGTCACCACCCCTATTCATACCGCGGGTGTCGTAAAAGGCGACTAAGGGATAAACTATGCAAGACAACATCAATGCAAAGAGAAGGAAAACTTGAAACCAACCCTATACCAACCCGTCAGCCAGCGTGCTATAGTAGGCCAATACATCCTTTTCAAGGAGAGATTTATGTCCAGCAGTGGACTGTTAAAGGCTGTTGATGATGATGAACTACTACCATTATAATCACAATTATCATTACGAGATGATAGACATATTACTTAACTTAAGTTATTATTACTGTAATGACCAGACGAATCTACATTCTGCATTTTGGTTTAGATATACGTACTAGTTAGTTGAACTTTCTGAAAGAGATAAGAAAGGCTAGCTCTGCAAGCAAGGTTAGGCAAGTATGTATTATATGTATGTATTATGTTGTACGAGGCACATTTATTAATTTATGTTTAGTAATTCTGTTAACTTCATAATCATTTGTAGACCGCATCCTACGTGCAAAACCAACAATATATACGACAGACTTATGTTTTTGTACGGAATTTACGTATCGATTCTTTCTCCTTCAATTTATTGCACTGTTCTCCTCCAATGTATTGTTTAAGTAATAAGGCTACAAATATAATATCATATTACAATACGATTGCACTTCCTGAGTCCAGTTGTGATTCTGCATGATTTTAGTTTACAATAAACAGTCATTTTCATTTTTTTCCTTTTAGATGCTTAAGAAATTCTTAGGCGGTTAGTGCAACAAATACGTTTTTAAATCACTAAGATTTCTTTGTTCAGCGAAAAAGTAGAGTATGATTTTTCATGGCATAAATTGAAAATTTATGTGGCATCAAATCAAGTGTTGCCTTTTCTACAGCAAAATCTTACCTAATCTTTGAAAATATACAAAAAATGCGATAACGAGTTTGTTATTATTTAATAATTTTAATATTCATGTGATAATAGTGCAAAAATTGTATGCTTGTTAAGTCCGGAAAAGATGTTTGTGAACATTAGACTGCTAATTAGTACTACTAGGAACACTAGAAGTGCTGTAAATATGCAACATATAATAAGAATATTAATTTTATTTTGGGTTATAACAAATAAAGAGACTTACTTTAAGGATCGCCTAGTGAGATCCGGATTAGGGGGTGGCCGTTGCGGCTGGTGCGGATTGGTGTGCGGGTGCTGTGGGTACTGTTGGTGTGGCGGCTGGACTGGTTGTGGAGCCTGGCGAGGCACAGGTGGCGTGGGTCTTTCGACCCGGTCTGGGCGCTCAACCCGTTCAGGCCTCTCCGGTCTGTCTGACCGTTCGGACCGCTCGGGCCTGTCTTGTCTCTCTGGCCGCTCGGGCCGTTCCGCTCTGTCCAACCGCTCTGCCCGCTCCGCTAGTTGTGTCGCTCCCGAGTATGGGTGTGATGAACGTACTTTAACTCGACGTCCGATATCATTTTGATTAGGTTTAATCACGCGGGTGCTGGAATGCGATCAATACGGTGAGAAGAGGAATGTGAAATATATCATGCATAAAACTAACTAGTCAATGACAAAGTTCTAGTAACAACTTAGGTTTTGAGTTAGTATCGGGTTCTATTAAATTTCAAAATACATATTTCTGATCATATGGCAGAACACTTTGTGTGATACAAAAATTGTTGTTCTGAGTCTGAATGTTCTTTGTGTTCATTTAATGTATGTTTGTGAAGTCCCAACGACATAGGATTTATATTTCTAATGATAATATTATAACATTTTTTTGACGAGTATTTTGGGAAATTGATAGACTTTAGTAATAACAGTATTCTATGTAGGTATTACGTTTGTACTAACCATTTACTCTGCTCCGCCGCGACTGTTCTCGCCATACGGTCCTTCGTTGCTTCATATGAATCGTCATTGGCCTGAACGCGCATCCTACGCGGTAATGGCCCGCAAGACTCCAAACGGCGTGCGCCTCCACTTCGGACGCACTCGAACGATCCCTGAAGCATATTCATATCACATTAACATCGAACAAGAAAACATGTAGAATGTTACCGCAAAGTATGGAAGGATGTGGTTCTAAACTAGTGCAACGTCCCGGCATTTGATAAGAACAGCAGCGAATATTTTGATATGTATTTGACCGTTTAAAAAAGTTAGAGTTTAAAAAGTCACATATATTTTTCACTTAATCACTTTTGAATTTTTAAAAAGATAAGTCGTGTCACGGTTTCAAACATTGATCCACACACTGGTTTGGTTGTTGATACGTACTATAGCAACTGGCATGGCATGAGACATACGTTTTGAACAATATTATTTGTACCATTATACCATATATAAAACCAATTAATTGGCGTAAGAATCAATACTTAGATCTTTGTAGTACGTGTACAGGCCAGACAGATTGTTATAGCGCCTGTGTCAAGTTTTTCTTCTCTTTAAGGTGGATATTTTATAAAAACATTTGATATAATTACTATTACGTACAAATACATATACATACACTTACATACGGTCTTGAAATACATTTTGTATTTCAGGACCATGGTAGGGGTCCTGAAATACAAAATGTATTTCAAGACCATGTACATTGTACGTGATAGCTTTTATATTTGAAGTCGATATCTATTTAACTCCTGTGTGTTTTATAAGCTACATAATTCAATACTGATAAGAGAACTTCAGGAGCCTCCAAAAAACAAAAAGATAAAAATAATGTTTTATGATGTAAAGTACGCGCAGAGCGACTGAATTCGTACTTTCTAACGAGTTGGATAATATTCTTGGCTACGCCGCTGCATTCCAATCAAGTTAAATGTGCATTATTTTGCGAATATCCGGATTATAAAATAATAAAGAAATTGCAGGGATACTGGAAATATTGACCACATTTCAGATAGCGAATTTATAGCACGGCGGAATAGAGTACAATGTCCTTTGCAATACATGCGTTGCGTAATCATGTAATGGTTAAAATCTCTTTGTATGTCTGTCGAATAAACAGGTTGGTAACATTTATTTAAGGATACAAATGTCCCAACTCAATATACTATTATCCTTCATTTTAGAGTTTAAGCTACCTATAAAAATTTTGACGATAAATAAAATGATAAACTATGTAGTGCTCGCATGGCATGACTGGTTCTTAATGAAAGTGAACCGAGATGTGGCCCAATAAATAATGTTCCAATATTCAGCAATCTTTTTCTCATAATGTTTGTATTAGAATACTAGAGCATCTAGAGATGCTAATAGATATCCAAAATTACATTATCTCGGTAGATATGTGCAAACGATTTTTCACTGGAAAGAAATTCTTTTGTCTGAACTCAGTATCTCGGAATCATGGGCTAATTTCCAGGAACCATATGTTTTTGAGGGACCACCAGTTCATCATTTTCGGTATTAGATTTCAATGAACAGCTACTGCCGGACAGTCATTGGAATAGGATTTATGACTAAGACACTCATATCACTTTAATAGTTTCGGATTAGAAAAATTGGTAGCTTAGTGAAATGCACTCGTTTTCCCTGTTTAATGAAATGTGAAATGCTCCCTGTTTTGTCCTGTTCTCTAAATTGACTCAAAATAAGTAAACAATTAGATAATGGACATCATCAACAACCAATAATATCCACTGTTGGGCTCGGGTTCCCTCTTATGAGTGTTGAGGCCATACGTGATCCCTACTTTACATCTACGAGCGAATTTTATTGTTTTACAGATAAGAATATGAGCGCATTAGTTAATGTTCATTAATGTAATATTAATGATTTTATGCATCATTTATTCTACATTCTCGTTTAACCGAAATCTAAGAAATATTTGGACTCCGATATTTCCGATATTTCCAATATAAAAGATTTCATTTTCTAAAAAAAGCATAAGGTGAATGCGCGTCGCACAAACCTTCAGATAGCATAATAAATAATTATATAGGCAACAAGCGCTATCCAAAGGCCTGAATTATACAAAATCGTGCCACTACTACGATTTTAATAAAATTCGTCATAGAGATACTTTACATAGGAAGGGCATAAGCTGCCTTTACCGCGATAACCGATACAGACGCAGGTGGAGTTTGCGGGCAAAAGTTAGTTACATTTTAATAACAATTACTTACCTCTGCTGTCATCGCACGCACCATATTGCACTAAGTCTACTTAAAAAATCAAATTTAACACTTCAACGTCCACGTCAATTGAAATAAAGATTGCAACTAACGATAATAAGGGTCTGTTCTGGTGGCAGCTAGGTTTTCTCGTTTAATAGTTCAATAGGGTTGTAAACCTAGGTGGGCTTAAAATCCCTTTATTTCATTTATCTATCAGCAGTTAGCAACACAAAGAGTTCGATGGTCTACAATAGGCCTTATTTATCTTCTTTGTTCATAATGGTCTACAGAGGTGTGGTAATGAGGTGCACTAAGCTTTAGTTAAGAATTAAGTTAGACAAGAAAAATAATAATAAAGACATATCGAATACAGACAGGATTATATAGATTCAATTCTATTCTATATAGAATTGAATAATCTTTCCATTTCATTCAATTTACATTTAGGATTCCAACGAAAGTAAGACCATGTACAAATGGCGGCCTTATCGCTAAAAAGAAATTTCTTACAGATACATTTAATGTACCCAATAAATCATACTACTCTATATTATGTAGTGTCAAGTTTTGTGACCAATCTGCTAAACGTTGGGTCTAGAAGATTGGTCACAAAACTTAGTTTGGTTGAAGAGGTTGAACGAGTCATTGTGACTTCTTGGGGAAAAGCATTCCAGAGAAATCCTTCTCTGGAATGCTTTTCCCTTGGAAGGTTACAGAGAACTATTTCTCTTGTTTATAGATGATGTTTTGATTAATAGGTGGTCTTTATTCCCGAACAACGCTATTTACAATCGGCCAAATACTCATTTAAAAAATAAGGAATACTGTACCTGTGGACCCTCCATCTCAGCATTACTGTTGATGCTGAAGTGAAATGTAGCCTCGCCTGATTGCCCATTGCCGCTGGCAGGTGCCGGAATTGAAATTTTCTGAAATAAACGTTAGTGTTCATATTAGTAACTGTACATTCATCCTCATATTCAACATAATGATAACTGATGTAAAAAAAACATTAAAGTCATGTAAACGTACATATTATAAAGTAAGGGTTTGTGTCAAATGGGATCTTAAATGATGATATTGATATATACACAAACGTACATACATGTTTTTCCAAGATTAAACAAATGTTGGAGACAATACTCAGTTTCTTAGCTGCAGGTCAGTTTTCTTGAAACTGGATATACATCAGCTTGTAGACTAAGAAAACGTAACGTGATATAAATAAATTCGTTGTGGACTCTCTGAATTATTTTACGTTTTGCTACCGTTAAGCGCTTAATAATTAAAATATATAAAGCGCTGTAATATTTACGTAAATAGTACGTAGAAAGCAAGATGGATAGTTGGGATCGGCTACTAGTTCAACTCATATTTAATCAACCCATAACCTGAACACTTTTTTCACATCTTACTTTACTAAAGGCGGTCTAAAATTTTTGGACAGCAATATATGTGCATAATTCGATTTAATACTTGAGTATAAACAGTTGTACTAACAAAATACTCCTCGAATTTTTAAAACAAATACATAATGTAGTATACATTACTCTGATGACCGATCAATTAATTAAATGAGAATGAACGAAAATACAACTTGGTCGACCGACTGAATGTAATATAAATTTTAAGAGTAACAAACAATTTATTGCTTTTGCAAATATTATTTCAGAAAATGGGACAATTAACTATGGAATTATATGACTCTTATGTGACTTAACACGTACATTCTGCAGAAAATGCCAAAATCCTAAAACGTCATATCATGATGCCATGGAAGGTGAATTTTGAATGGAATCTGTTTTATCGCGTGTCTAAAATGTTATGTTTCGTCGTGAGAAATCTGGCACGATATCTCTTGTGAATCACACATGTATAATAGCTAAATGACTTTGGTGCCTTTATATTACAAAATAAAATGCATTATGAGATACCACCACAAATGTTATACGCTATAACATCAATTTGTTAAACATCCCGAATCGGAATGATAATAATCACATCAGATATCGAACAGTTTTTCTTATATTTCCAAAAATGCCGTACACCTCATGCACTTGCAACTGTTTATGTCCATATGCAGTGAGGTATACATATAATACAGCTCACGAAGTAATGACTTTCATCGCCTGGTATGGCAACACTCCACAGCGGATAAGCGTATCATATCACTAGTAGTTGTGATAAATTCACTTCAATAAACAGTATTTAAAGCTGTTGATCATCCAAATACAACTCAATTTTGGAGTTCAAAACAAATTCTTCTTAATTCGATTCTAAGTGACAAGAAAACATATATTATAATACAATGTATTTTTTTTTTATTTGATGCCTACCAATGCCTCCACATGACGGATTAAAGAACAATGTTTGAAATAAACGTTTAGAGAACATTTTACGGATGTCAATAATATTAGATTGTTATTGTAAATCATTTTTCTTGGGCTCATGCGTACCTCATTTGGTAGCGCGCACCTACATGCGTGGCCGCGAGCTGCTTTAAGGTCGCCGTTGACAATGTGTGCCAACACCACAATGCCAGGCAATTAACCTATTAAAGAGTAAGCCGCGAAGCCGACACCGATGGGGCAATAACCCGCCCAGTCCCATCACTAACATGTTAACCGATACAGAGATATAGGTGATCTCATTTACATGCATCAGAATCCTTCTCGAATTTTCTCCGCGTGAATTTTTGTTCATTTACCTTTCATAGTATGTAATATTTCCTTTCGAAGTAATAAAATAAGATGCATGTATGCATTAATTTTAATATGAAAACTGACTTCTATATATTTATTTTATTACATAATCATATTTTTTGTTAAATAATGTTAGAGACTGACAAGGTGTTCTACAAAAACTAAGTCAATAATGCACAAGCGACGTCCATCACGCAATTCAAATCTGATAAACGCAAAGCAAAGGCATAGAACAGAATATAGAATTATGGAGCTAATGAGGAAAAAACCCGCTACGAACGAGCAGCAGACAGTGCGGGGAGTGCGGAGTGTGGCTTTCTCTACGCCACTGCCGACCGATATAAAGAGCGCCTCGCGATGGAACACTTCGGCATTCGGTCAACAGCCGTCTCGCCCGCATCGTGTGTAGCTTCCATGGTTATCTCTATTGTTTGCTTTGCTTTATTGACCGATTTTTGTGATTGTCACTAATACAATAACATATATGAATAGGTAGCTAGTTGTTTATAGGTAAGTAGTCTAACCATCTGCAAAATGTACCATGTCAAGGTCGCTGTTTTCATTGTGTCTTCTTATGAAGGTCAGGCAATATCGTTTAGACCGGAAAATAGGTGGTACACGAGGAAATCCGCCGTCCATTTTTCAAGGCATTATTGTAATACCAGCTGGTCGAACAATTCGTAGGCATGTCATCAGATTTTACACGATGACTATGATATTAATCTTGATCTTTCGGTTACGTCATTTTAAATGCGTAAATTCTGATTCACTTGGTTTGTTTTAATTTTTCAATTTTGGCAAGAGTTTTCTTTATTGTGTATTGCCTGTCGTGCGTAACGACTGTCTTTGTTGGTTACCTAATTTCTCAACAAGCAGCGAGCGGTAAACAGACTTGCGAAGTGAGAGGCCAACGCAACCGGTTCGTTCGGCTTGCTCGACCGATAGATACACAACTACGTAGTAGATAGCGTACTCGGCTCCGGATTGGTTTATACGTTCGCGATTATACAAGAATAAACACTAATACGTGTCATAATCCAAGATTCGTTTCTAGGTAAACGCTCGGGTACATTGTATATTACAATCAAATTATAATTACGGTTCCATGGGACAAACCCGGACACAAAACCAGCGGTCGTGTGCCTCAGCCTCGAGTTAACGTGTTGTATCTTGTTGACGTAACATAGTGGAGGTGGCACAGATCAGACAATGTAGATTCAACTCTAAACGTAAAGCCTTTTGGAACAGTATTGTTCGCACCGATTATATACGTACGTCAGTAGTGTACAATAATAAATGGTTCACTTCAACAAAATCGTAGCGGGAAATCCACGCGACTGGCTTGTGATCGCCACCATGTTAATTGCTTACGAACTTGTTATTTTCTTTATTTCTTGAGATATGATAACGAGTATTTGCTACGATTTTAAAGAACTCGTTTACAATTCGACTAAAGGCAGTCACTGGACTACTTCACTATTGTGACTGCAAATATGTAGTACATAAGTATAAATATATAATTTGTCATATTCTTATGTTTTGTCAGTACTTGCTTTTTATTATACACATATTTCCAAACAAATGGTTCAGTATAAGAATCGGAAAGAAAAATAATTATCTGCTTATCAATGTGTTATCCAATTCATCCTTGAAGTTGAAAACAGTAGAAAAGCAATGGTACTCGACTGCATTTAAATTAACGTATTTAATGTAAACCTAAATTAATTTTAAAACGACTGGATAAAACATAATTAATTTTTGAATTATTTTTATTTTAATTATATTAATTAAATGCCAGATTCAAGGTCTTACAAAACAGTGATTGCATTAAAAATTCAAAAGGTACAGTTACAAGTTAGTATGTCAATTCTTTTGTAAAATTAACGCAATCGTGAGAAGTAGTTGGGCTATCTCTAAATAAACAAAGGAATGTTAATGTTCATGAAGCTGACATATTGATAAACAATGTCCACTTGAGTATAAAGTTTTCCATATAATGTTACAACAAGACTGCCGTCTTGGCGATAGGCTATCTTAAATCAACAATATGGAGAGTTAAGAATTTGGCAATGCGTCCGCGGAAGAAATTGTTCTAACACAATTTACTAACGGTAATAGTCACTTTCATCGCAACAGACACATTTAAAGGCGAAGTGAGTGGCCAGTTATTCGTGAGGTTTCTACGATACTATTTGCATATTCACCGACTTTCTAATGGACGATGCGGCCGCTCTTGTCGCAATCGTCGGCAGTGGTGAGGTAACACCGATTCATTTAATTATATACTTATGTTGAAAAAAAAATAGCATTCGATTCTCGCGCATTGTTGCCATTCAACAGTCACCTCAATGTGTGCGCGCCTGTCTAGCTTGGGTTTTTTCGCTCAATCGGCGCTCGCTCATTGGCTGGCTCGAGGCTTATTGAAAAGCTGCATTCGAAAACTAGAATGCCTTGCCTTCACGTTTATGTACGATTGATAATAATTTCGTCAGCTAACTGAACTATGAAAAAATTTAACACGGTAGAAACGAATTACATCAAAGCGTTAAAATTTTCCACTCTTCGGTACATCTAATGTTTACTTCTTGGTTGCATATTTCATTAGCTGGTACTCGAATTATTTGTCTATTAATTCCTGTAACGGTGAATGAACTGTGTTCATTATTTATTTGCGTGGTAAATGATTAGATTACCTGTTGTACTCAAACCACTTGGACATGTAGTTTGTTATCAGGGCTTCCTATAGATAGATATCGGATATCTACGTGAAATCTCTTAGTTTCTGCTATTAGAATTAAAATCACAAATTCGTATTTAAAAAATGAAAATAAATAAATAATAATAAATATAAAACGAAAAGCACGAGAACATGCAAGTACTTATTTAATATGTAAAAAATATCAAAAGCGCGACGGTGGACGGGTAGGTCTTTGCAAGGATTCATTATGTTGCCGTTCTCTATCGCGGCGGTCGCTCGCGACCTTCCGCCAGAGGAGGGGCACCTCTCACCGACGACGTGACTGCAACCACGGCCTTACGTCGCGAGGCTGTATTGAAACCTATACGTAACGAAGCTCTTTCTAGCGATGGTTACTCAACGCCCGATAGTTCAGCCGATACACACATACTTACTTCGCCGTACACACTACTAACAGATCACGTGATTACCTTGCGTAACGAATTATTGCCAGCACACTTTTTGATACAACGTGAAATACATAGAAATCTTTCATTATTGAGACATATAAATATTTAGTTGTGAAATTATAGCCAGGATTGCGATAATGAAATATCAGTATCGTAATCTTTATTCCTCAAGCATCATTGTAGAGCATGCTGTTTTATCAATACCTTAAATGTATTTTGGTTAGTTATAATTTATTTGGAACATTTTAAACTAAGCTTTGAATGGCGACAGCGAACTAGTACGAATAAAAATGTGATGCGAGAGATCGGCTCATCAAAAACAATGGTAAGTAAAAGGCGAATGGATGAATGTTCCCACTACAAGACGGGGCTATTGTGTGGGGCTAAGTTACTTTTACTGGCAATCAGACAAAATAATAACTTATTGTTTCATTATGCAGACATTAGCAGACACAAAATAATTCGGTTTTAAACGATTGCTCAATACATAACCTGCGACTAATATTGTGGAAAAGATTACAAGTTTTACTAAATGCCTACCCACCTACAAACAAAACATAAAAGACATGCGTCATGAACGCATATTTTAAATTCAAAGTAAACAATAATATAGTGTCTTAGAACTAACAAGTTGTTTATATGCTCTTTATCACAATCAGAATTCAGTAGTTTTATCTTGTGACGTCACATTGTTCAGGGAGAGGGGCACGCCTAAAATATAATCATCAAGAAAGACAAATTACTAAAGTATATATTATATATATCATTTATAAAACCCTCCCAGACTAACACTGGTTATCTTCGATATTCTCATTCACCGATATAGAAAGAATAACATGTCATGTTTTGGAGCTTGATTTAAACAAAAATACTAACAGGAAAACAGATTTCATGAGACATGTTTCAAATGTAACATACTGATGCGAAAGGGGATTGACCGAGGTTATTTCCCTCAGGATTCGAGGCTAAAGAAAAGGTAATTGTGCTTGTGATTGAAGAGGTTCAGAAATAATTTAAGTGGATTTGTAGCAAAAGTTATATGGTCACATAGTGCATTATAATTTTTAGTTAGGTACATAATCGTAATTTTCTTTTAATTAGGCATATTATAGATATTGACGGTAGTTCAAGGCACTGTAGATGCAATATCTGACGCACAATATAACGACGAGACCAGATAATGTCCCAAGTATTTAGATCAAGGTGCGAAACACGCGTTCGAGAGTCGAGATCGGATCCGAGGAATTTTTGTTGAAGATCACGCTCGTTTCGTTATGAAACCATAGCAGAATATAAATATTAGAAATTATTGTTTATAAAGAGATACGTTGTATGGAAAGAAAATCAAGCGCGATGGCAGGGTCACAATCAAGCCATAACCTTTAACAAGTTTAAATTAATCTTATCAAGAGTAAGCATAATATTGATAAACACGATGTACCTACTTATAGCAATGAATTTTCACTTTTCTATTAAATATTCCTTTTCGGAACACGTGTCCGATAAATTGAATGATTTCTGCAAATGTGATACGACAACTACTAATATTGTTGGACAACTACTTATATCACAATTACTTTATGGATAACCCATAGAGTAATTGTGATATAAGTTTTTCCCTATTTTCATAGGAAATATATGGATAGCGTGTGAATGTCTTAAACAATCAATTTTATGACACACGCAGGTAATTCGACGTATCTAAGAAATCGCCTTCCTGTTAATATGTAGATATTTCAACAAATTGATATACGTACATATAAATACAATTAAGTATTGACTGCTGGTCAAGAGTTCTCGGGTTCGATTCCCGGGTCGGACCAAATGTGTGATCTGCAAATATTTGTTTTGGAGTTGGGGTGTATACATAGGTATACCTAATATCTGTTTACAAAAAAAAACAGTATAATAAAAACCCATATCACATATTGTCCGTGTGGTGACGGATTAAGAATACAGAGTGTCACCACCCCTATTCACCCCGCGGGTGTCGTAAAAGGCGACTAAGGGATAAATTATGCAAGACAACATCAATGCAAAGAGAAGGAAAACTTACCCTATAACCAACCCTATACCAACCCGTCTGGCCAGCGTGGTATAGTAGGCCAAAACCTCCTTTCTAAGGAGAGGCCTATGTCCAGCAGTGGACTGTTGAAGGCTGTTGATGTACTTAATTATTATTATTAGACTGCTTTGTTGGTCTAGTGGTTAGCGTATGCGCCTGCTGATCAAGAGGTCTCGGGTTCGATTCCCGGGTCAGACCAAATATTTGTGTGATCCACAAATATTTGTTATGGAGTCTGGGTGTTTTTCTGTGTATAACATGTATGTATTTACAAACAAAAGTATGTTTATGTATTTATATTAGTTGTTTAGTACCCATAATACAAGCTCTGCTTAGTTTGGGACTAGATGGCGTTGTGTAAGATGTCCGATGTCCGAAATAAATGAATTTTATTTTATTTATTGTCTGATGTAATGGTGTGCTACGGTAATAACATTGGAAATCTTACTCAACGTTTCTACAAATCCATTAGTTTACAGCCAGGAACTCTTGGAAAAACTTTTTACACTATACTGAAATACAGTACATGTAACTGTGTAGATGATGTACTCCTAGCCGATAACGGTCACCGGAAACCAGGCTAGCCGACTTTGCAGGACATATTATGTATAGTATACAACAATGTCCGCAACCACAGGTTCACTCTCATACTAAACTATAACCATACTAAAAGATAATGTATGACTGACATTTGAAGCCCGAAAGGGCAAAGACCAGGACCAAATATTACACACAATAAAGCAGACAAATTGACTGCGAAACTACGCCCCATTGCTGAATTCAATATTCCGCTAAATCGTATAGGTGCGCCGCATTATTGTTTCAAAGCAGATAATACATTGATTGTTTAAAATGCTTTTTCTCTTATTTATAAATAACCTCAGAATGAAGGAAGCAGAAAGGAGATTGATGATTGCCATTTTAATAGGAGATTGTAAAGAGCAAAGTGTATTTTCTTGTATTACGAATCATATTAATTTTTTAATTAAGAATAAATGCATAAATCTTATTTCAATTTAATTTGGTACTTACATTAAAACTCGCTTATTAGTAATTTTAAGTATGATATAATTTACTGAATTTCGTTCATTTTGGAATCTTTACCCATAATGTTTTAAAAACAGTCCATATTCACTGACCTTCAGTGTCAATTTGTAACTTGTGGTATGCAAAAATAAGATATATTCGCATACAGAATTAGTGTTTAATAATAAATAATTGAATTACAAATAGTCAACATTTATACTAAGCCCAATTTAAAGAATAACATAAAAAGTACGGGTAAACGAAGTCATTTGAGTAATGATTTTAGAATGAAATTATGCAATCCATAATAATATATAAATTCGAAAGTAACTCGTCTGTCAATTTACAATGTAGATTCTCTGATTCTTGAGAAAGCATATAGGCTACTATTTACCGCGGGAATGATTTGTAAATGAAGTACATACAAAAACAATATACAACACACATGTATATAACATATATCTGACTAACACTAACTGTAGTAATGCAAATAGGTATGCTTCTGAGCAGCACCTGTTATCCTAAAATTTGTATTTGAAAGGAATTGATGTACTACATAAACTACACTTATGTGTCACGTGAATAGTTTTTGTACAAATTAATGAACTATTTTTACTACTATAATTAATACAAATCAGGTCACATTGTGAGATATAAATTAAACTCGATGTTTAGTTAAATAAGAGTGGTTGTATAACGGGCAACTTGGGAAGCAGACAAAAGGAAAACAATTGCGTTCAAACTGGTTACCTCACATTACTTTCATCTTTGAGTCCGATACACAAGATAATTCCTCTGGCGCTTGGACGTTCAGGAAATTATAACGATGCATTAAATTATGAAAACATTAATACTTTTGCCTCAGTTGTAGGGGTTTCATTCAATAAAACTTTTTGTCAATCGTTTTATTTCAATCGACCTCAGATTTAGTGAAAAAACACTTAAGTTTAAATATTTGTCAATTCCTATCCATAATAGCGAAGTTAAAATGAAGAAATCGGTTCAACACCCTATTTTACATTCAAATCGATTGTATGAACGAATAAGGATTGGGGGCATTCGTATCCTTAGCCTTTTTAGTTAGCATACATGACATGTCACTAGCAGTATAATTAATTTATAGTGTATAATGTCGCAAGTAAACCAATTCATTGAAATCGCATAATATTAAAAAATGGCTGAAAAGTTTGCCATTGTCGGCGCCGCCTACTCGTGAAGTTCAGAATAGTGCTTGAAGCGAGCGGTAACTTTTACCTGCTTACGTAATGGTGCCAGGCACAATTTATTATCGGCTGCATTGCAAGCTTTCGTAACGTAAGCCAGTATAGTGCTTTTATACACTGTATAAATGTCTATTAAATTGGCGTCTTTCCGTGCATGTAAATTTTTTCATTATCATTGTCAACAACAGTCTTTAACGGTCCACTGCTGGACATAGACCTCTCCTTAGAAAGGAGGTTTTGGCCTACTATACCACGCTGGCCAGACGGGTTGGTATAGGGTTGGTTTCAAGTTTTCCTTCTCTTTGCATTGATGTTGTCTTGCATAGTTTATCCCTTAGTCGCCTTTTACGACACCCGCGGGATGAATACGGGTGGTGACACTCTGTATTCTTGATCCGTCACCACACCGTAGATTTTTTAAGTGCACCGAATAGATAATCATACATAAATCAATTTAGTTATGGTCAAGAAAATTTTTCATAAAAAACCGTACTAAATTTAAACATCAAATTATTCTGGCAAGATATGAATTTTGTTGTGAAACATCTATAGCCGCACGTAAAACAGATTTCTGGCCTGGCGACGCGTCGCCACGGCACGCTATACGATGGTATAATATATATACAGTCTATATGCAGTAGTGTGTACGGTGTAGCGACGCGTCGCCACACCGTACACACTACTGCATATAGACTACTATTTTAATAATTAGTAATATTTTATTTTATCATTATGACATTTAGTTCCTATTACAATATGTTCTTTTCTGCATATTACTTTTACAAAATAATGGCGATGTTTCACATCTGCCAGGCGTCCCGTGACGGCTCACATTTTTTTTTGTTTTTAACAATATAAGTAATAATGAAATTGAAATATAGAATAAAGTAAAAATAGTTTGTCTGCCAACAAGTGAAAGCGGTTACTAACGAAATGATCTAGTTACCAATTTTTCTCTTGTAACCTATGTAGAGATATTGTATAGTCAGATATTACTTGAACCGTTGTGTAACATACTTTTGTTTATTTATGGCTCTACAAAATTTTACTGTTGATTTTATAATGAGGAGTTTTATGTTCACTATTTACGCAGGGTTTAAAATAGTAAAATGAAAATGTGACAATAAAATAAATCGTTTTCTGAATTTGTGTGAAAAACTTCACCGCTATTACAGTCTAGATTCATTTGAACAGCTTATAACATTCAACAGTGAAAACTTTTAATTGGCCTTCATTTAGATTATGGATAAATATTGTTTTGATGTAAGTAACTAGCTGTAAGTTTTCTAAATCGTAAAATAAAATAAAAAGGTATCTTCTTAGCAAGGAGGTTTTGTCTACTACACTGCATTAGCCAATCGAGTTCGTTTTAAGTTTTTCTTCTCTTTGTAGTAATGTTGTGCTGTGTAATTTACTCCCTTGGTCGCTGAGGGTACGCCGTATTTTTGGTCTATCTTAGAAGTGGTGATCATTACAAAATATCACTAATGCCGGTGAAATACAAAAAGTGTTTTGATTTCATTACGGTTTATTGAATCTTATTTATTAATTCGTATAGGTATAATAAAAGCGTGTTACCCAACCTATGTAAATATGCATATCCAAGTACTTCTATCAGGCGACGGGCTAACGTCTTTAGACTTACAAATATATGCCTGACCTTTTGATCCTTCACTTTTACATTTGAAATAGGGGTTTTCAATAGTAAAATAAATTTTATATGGTTTTAAACATGTTAAAAATACAATGTATAGTATTGAGTGGGGTCATATCGATGAACTGGGAGGAGTTCTCACAAGATCGGTCATGTGCATAATTATCTACCTATTTGTCATTCAACAATAACATAATATTGCAACCATTATCAGTAGGATAAAATACTCACAAGTGTAAATATATGTAACCTGATTTGAATCGTATTCCCCAGTAGTAAGATGTTAAGTAAAATTGCAACTGCTGCAAGTGCAATGTGACATTGTACAGCAAGATGGTATATAATGACCTCATTTGTTTCTAGTAAATGTACCTATATATTTTTTGCATAAGAAATTCATAATGTTTATTCTATATTCCTACTACTTATTTATTATCTTCATATTCTTAATATAAACATTAATCTATTTACACCTCTGTAAAAGACTTATTACATGAGGTTATATAATTGAAACCAATTTAGTATTTAGTATCAAGTGGTAAAAGAACAACAGACTAATGAAAATTGTCTAAGAAAAGGTTGTCTTAACTACATTCATCAATATAGATCTAAAACTATTTTAAAGCTGATGTTGAATATAATTAGAAACAAATTTTAGTTTTACCTACTCTCAATATTTTGAAGGAAGAGTTCCCTGGGATCACCCAAACGACACCACCGAGGGTATTCAGGAAGATAATTTGTGAATTAATTTCCTAGAGGTACTAAACCTTAAACAATGTTTAAATACAGCGATGATTGTCACACACATGTAGTCGACGGAAAACATCTTGAGGAAACAACATTTCTAAGGAGAAATTGAAGATGAGTATTATAAGCATTCGATGTATAGCGAGAGGCGCCACCTATGCGTAGTGGTCATAAACAACGATATATGGACGTAATAAGTGTTATTTTTATGATTCAACGACTTGTGATTAATTTCGGTCGCGATATTTAAAACAATAATGTGTACTTACAATCAACTTGATGTGCATTATCTAAAATTTTGATACTTTACAAACAAATGAATATTTGAAATTTATACGACATTATCAGATCATTATTGCGGTTTCAATTTTACTCATGGTAATTTCACTAGTTAGTAAATTCTTACGTATTTTACGCATTTGTTGACTTTGACATACAAGACTAGTACATTTTACGTCCACTTCCTCGTTGGGCATCGAAAGCGGTATATTAGCTATGTATGATGGACACGCGGCGTCAGAGTACTTAACAACTTTCCCTTCTTTAATGGAAAAACAACATTAAAACAACAGCCTTACGGGTAGAACTCGAAAGGCACGATCTATTACGCGTGGGATATCGACTATGCCGCAAGTTCTACTTAATCAAGGTGTTGACAATCTTTAGTGCTTGTATGAAAAACTAGGCTATCTAAATCATCAACAGAAATACTTGTAATGAAATTAAAACATCGATGAAAAATGGATGACATCTGAATGTCGCAGCAATCATATAGTTTGGCATTATGGTGAATAATATTATGAGAATTTTAAAACTGTGTCTAGTCAGTAACGATGATGAAGAAAATCGAACATTAAAGTTAAAAAGTGAAAGTCTATAAGTGTTCGATAATTGATTGGTTCAATTGTTTACAATATTTCGGAGACCAACATGCTTGTTTGCAAAAACATTGAAGCATTTGACGTTTATTATTTAAAATTAATCGGAAATCGTTTAAAATGCGAATAAATAATAAATACACTCGTTATTACCGTAATGTACGTATTAAATTAATAAAAAACTAATTAATAAGGAATTAGTTTAGTGCACGCTAACTGCATGAATATTATCATATTCAGTTAGCATGCACTAAGGATAATAGAAAGGTACTTTACATGGAACATTTTCTGTATCATGTTACGACAAGATTAATTGTAATTGAATACTGATATGAAATGTTGTTCCTTCAATTTAAACTAACGAATATCTAAGGCACGCTGGCCTCAATTAGAATCCGAGATACGCCCAAATTTACGTTGCCGTACGCTTGGGTCCAATAGCAAAAGCACGCGCTGTAAAGTGAAAGTGAATAGCGCGCACGTACGGCCGGCTCGGAACCCCAATAAGACGACACAGCCGTCCGCATACTTCAGCAATTACCACAAGGAAATCAGCACCGTTCCGCCAAGTCACTCCCAGAGCCCAGACTCAACCACAGATCTACTTGATGACCATCAAACGCATCGACCGAATATCAATCTAAACCAAATATGATAATGAATACTTGCACATTAAGCATAAAACGTATCCCTTGATTAACTTTAGTTTAAACAGAAGATTATTTGATCAAGATAGAAGATTAAGATCACAAATTTACGATTTGATAACGAATGCAGCTCTTATAGATTTTTTTTTAATCAAGGGCTATATTTATTTATTACATTCACTGGGTCTTAGCTTTTATATTCACTGTAAGGTATTAATTGAATGTATTATCAACCCTGACACCAAGGTTGAAACCAGTACATGCAAGCAATTGGCCTCAGGTATTGGTTTTAAGGCTCTCTTCTACATTAGTTCCGGTTCGCGATGGATCGTGCAGATTTGAGTGTTACGTAATGATTAGCAATGTTCTGAAGTGTTGAACGTTCAGTAGCTCTGTTGCCACAATTGAATTTTACAATATAAATACCTGTGAAATACGGTAATAGCAATTAAATTAAGATGACAAAATAAAATCTACGAATTTCACTTAAGAAAATGTGAGCTCTGAAAAAAGTTTTAGGCTACGAAATATAATTAGCAATTTAATTTTGATAATGTTTAAAAAAACAAATGAGCCTGATCTATTTATAATAGCGTTTTATTTCCTTTGCTTGAAAAACTCCTTTTGCTTTAGAGTGCACCAAGACAAGTCAGAGAACGTAAAAAAAGTCATGAGTTTGCACAGATAAGGAGACTAAACGAACGAAGTAATACTGTGATTTACACATTAGTACAAACTATTGTGGGTTGCAAATTTACTACATTTTTGTCGGACAAGGCCTTAATAGACTGGGCCAAGTTTATCGCGGGGCATGGATGTAAAAACAAAAGGTCTGTGTTCAAGATCTTTTTGAACTGGTAGCTACAACAGGCGTCCTTGTAGCGAGTGTAAACACTATTGTTTGATCACGTGGCTAAACCCATTATGATCTGATAAAGGGGTTTGCGCCCATACGTACACCTTTGTTCTATAGTTACTTCGGTAACAATGTCTGCCATAGACGCCTATTTCTTTGATTTCTATTTACCCATTTCCAATTAATCTTATCAAATAATTTCCGAATATGTAAAATCACTTCATATTATCAAATAAAGTCCTCCGCCGAGTCTGTCTGTCTGTTTGCGATAAACTCATGCGCAGTTGCGGGAGAAAGCTAGTTTCAGTTTTAAAGTAATGACTGCTTGCTTACTCTATGAACATTGATGTATTATAAATCAATGACTATAAATTAAACCGAGTAATATTTATTCATTAATGAATGTTTTTATTCAAATTCTTAGTTTCGCGCTAATTCCATTTTAGTGACTTTACTTGGTTATTACTTTGTACATAACTAAAATGCAGTGCTGTGACAAACTAAAGCCTTCGTTTTTATAAAGATGCTGTATAAGTAGCTAATGTCACGTTTAAAGTCGAGCAAGGTTCTCTAGGGAAGGTTAAAAGAACAAATTTTATAATGAGCGCTAGAGAGAAATCGACTAACAGTTGCTAGCCTTCAGTGATCAACCAAGTATTACAAGAAGATCAAAATGTGATCGGGAAATCAAACTTGACGAAGGTTTATGAGTGATTTGTACAATAAAAGTAAAGTTGCTTAGCTACATATAATGTCGGCGGTAGGTAACAATAACTGATCGCTGTATTCATCAATCAGTACTTACTATTATAATACCAATATACTTGAGGTAATTGGCCTTAAACCGGCCTGAACCACACTACTGTTAAATAACGGTACATTTTGCAATCCCTGACAAGTTTAATTTAAAACACATTGTGTTCAAAATTACGCTATTTTATTTCGATGCATAAGAGTTATCTTATTATCAAAACATTATTTCTTTTTGTATAAAATCGAATCCTGTTTTTGAGGACTGTATTAATGTTCCGTAAACCGTTGGTGAAGGTAGTAAGTGTTGGGAGGACAACGACCTGACCGAGTCAAGATGTATTCCAATCCAACTAACAATGTGAGGAATATTCAATTTTATAATGCAGAACATTGGGTTCAATGTACATAGTGGTGTATGAGTCATTAGATGTAAAGATATATCGATACTACAGGCTATTGTACACACACGTATTATTTGTGGGTTACAGTAACTAAATGTGCATAGCATCAGAACAGATAAAAAATCTAGTAAGAAGTTAAAACATAATCGTAAAGGGGACAACGGCCGTCGCACCTGTGAGGTGCACTCCTCATGTGCCTACTAGCGACTGGAACGGTTGCTATTTTTATACGTCCACTCTATCTTATTTACTATTCTGGTCTGCGACTCATTGAATTGTGGTTATTATGTGCAAGTTGGATATGTGCCAGCGAGTCTCGGACCTAACACACCGATACAGAGATATTCGAGGAACGATGGCGAAAAGTTTTCAGAGAACCGTATTTATCTCAAACGTATTCTTTACATATTTTATAACATAAAAACACAAAATCAAGGTCATTTACTGCCAATTACTATGCTCAATGTGGATATGGATAAAATAATTTACCGAATATTAAATTGCCACGTATTTATACAACGTTATAATAAAGGTAAAACATAAAACATGACATTTTAGATTTTGAATAAGGTTGTCGGGGTCGTTTACATACTATACAAGCAAGTGTATCTCGTTGAGCCACACGAGAAGAGATCGCGTCAAACCGGCAACGGAGCCGCGCGGTGGCAACAAGTAAACCGGTCGAAGGCGCCGGGCGTCGGGCGCGGGGATCGACCGAGACTTTACACTTTGTAAACAAACTGATTTAGCTACTTTTTTGCAATTACTTAAGTGATTAGAATTGAAAGTATGTTATTTTATTTTAATGCAGTAATTATTATCAGCAAATGGCTTCATAAAGGGTTAGTTCTCCTAATTACAGGTTTCCATTTATTCATCTCCATAAATTCTATATATGTAACTGTTCTAGGATTTATATATATAGAAGGTGCATTAATCCTGTAATTACTGTTAATGTATTCACATAATATGGCTGATTAATTATGTGTTAATCATAAATTTGAATCATAATCAATCATAATGAATCATAATATTGAATGTCAATCTATTTATTCGAAGCCTTATTTATCCCCGTGTAACTGAAAGCTAAAAACGACGTGGTCTCTGACGTACGTGAGGGTGTATGATCCGCATATAATCGTTTTGTTTTTTCGAAATTATTTTATAGTAAATAGTTCAATAGACTACAAAGCACAGAGTCAAGTAGCAAATCGAAATCAGTTAAGTAGGTCATCATATAATTTCGCAAGCGTATCGAGTGCCGCAAACGTTAACTGGTACGCCTGAGGCGAGTCAAGGCTTGTTTGACGATGAAGCTCCTGACGAACCTCCACCGTTTCTGTCTCTACTATATCAATTTTTTTCATATATTTATCCCAAGATATAACATGAATAAACAGTTTCTTAATGTTCATTTGAAACGTCATTAGCGATAAGGTCACTGAATTATGTAAAATGCACAGAGAAGTACGTGATATGACTATTGTTACCAATATGACATCTTGAGAAATGTAAGATTAAAAACATAAATTACGTCTGAAATAACAATTATAACGTATTTAATTATTATGCATTGTCGTTACAGTAAAAAGACTAAAAAAAATCATATTTAGTGAGAAATATAGAGAAATTTTATGACTTTACATCCTGCATCCTGCTAAACAATAGCATTTGAAAAGATTGTTTATAGTGGTAATCTGTCCTTTGTAATACAATTGGTAAAAATGAAATATTTTAAGTGACAATAGACAAAAAACATTTGCAACACAGGAATTTAATCTTTTACAGGAACTGTATTCAATGGAATAGTATAAAAAAGTGAGACGATTAGATAAGAGGTAGGTACATTTTGATAAATATAGGATTGATAATCCTGGTTTCTAAAAACTTTGGAATTTTACTACATTCAATTTTGTAGTTAGCTATTTGTACTTTCCATTTAAATACGTTTTTGTGGTTAATTCTTTGAGACGTTTCAATGAAAGCTATTTTTAAATACTTTTCAATTTTTTTCATCATTGTGAAACTTACCCCATCATTTCCGGATAGGAACTGAATTTTAGGTTTTGCCAATCGGTCCTGAAACAGAAAAAAACATTTGTTAATAATCTTGTTAGTACTTTCAACCCAAAAGTTTGTTACCAATCATGTTAAGGAGAACTAATTAATGGGCATAAGGGAAACTAAAGACAACGCGACAGTACTAAAGACGGCTAGCGCTTTTCTATTTAAAAAACAACAAGAAAACTGTGCATGTTTTGTGTTTTTCTGTCATAAAGGCCTATCATATAACATCAACAGATTTTAATGACCAACTGTGTGACACAGGACCCTCCTTTAAAGGAGGTTTTGGGCTTCCACCGCGCTGACCAAAATGGTTGGTTTATTATTTTAAAAAAAATCAGCAGCAGTGATGTTGTCCTGTTCACTGTCTTGGTCGTCTCATAGGATACCTATAGGATGAATATTACAGGTTGTTACATTCCTTCTTCTTAATCCGTCACCACACGAATAGTCTAATGATTGACAAAGTACTCATTGCAAGGAATCAGAGAAATCGACTCGAGATTTAATAAATAGGTCTTCTTGCGATATAAAAAAAAGACACAAAATATAAAAAAAAAAACAAAAAAAAAAAAAGACTACGTTATCATATTTACACATAAACACTATTTATTTGTACACATATACGTATCATATTTATATACATTCGCATATCTGTAAACATATATATATATATATATACATATATTTTTTTTGCTTTTAGAATTATTTGCATTGTAATGTTAGGTTTAAATATCAGCAGTGATGATGATAGTTTCCAATCAGCTAGTAGTCATGACGATAGCTTTGTGAGTATACCTTCGCTCTGTGATACACTGCAGGCCCAGTTTTCGGATGTAATCAGGAATTTTAATGTAGTCCACATAAATGCGCAGAGTATTCCGGCCCATTTCCCAGAGATGCTGACTAGCTTCGACTGTAAGACTATTCACGCTATTCTCGTTTCGGAGTCATGGCTGAAGCCATGTCTTCCTTCTATGACTTATTCTCTTCCTGACTTCCACTTAATAAGAAATGACCGTGCGAATGGTGCTGGGGGAGGTGTTGCCATATACTTGCGTAAAAATATTCCTTTTCAAATTATAGACTTGTCGCGGGGGAACACTTATTTTTGGAAATAGAGCTTAATCATACTAAGATATTACTCGGTGTTTACTACTGTCCCTCTTCTCGAATAATTTTTTTACCAACATTCGAAAAGTTATTAGAAAGTACAACACCCGCTTACAGTCACTGTATCATTATGGGAGATTTTAACACTTGCTTGTTAAAAAATGATCACCGCTCTTCCACATTCCACAGTATAGTCGAGTCATGTAATATGTCTGTCCTTCCCTTAAATGCTACTCACCACTTTCCTAATTCTACTCCATCCCTTCTAGACCTTATCCTTGTCTCTTCCCTAAATTCAGTTGCTAAGCATGGACAGTGCTCAGCTGATGAATTTTCCTACCATGACCTTATATTCCTATCCTATAAAATACGCCCTCCTAAACCTAAAGCCAGGATTGTTATGCAGCGAAATTTTAGGGACATGGACCATGACACTCTCCGACGAGATGCTGCTGCAATCGATTGGAGTTTGTTGGCACAAATGGACTCGATTGATAGCAAAATAAGCTTTTTCAATACTAAATTGACCAGCCTCTATGATTCGCACGCGCCGGTCCGGGCTATAAGGCTCAAACATTTACCCACACCATGGTTAACAGCTGAAATAAAAACCTTAATTTCAAAAAAAGCTGTGGCCAAAAGTAAGTTCAAATCTAGGCCTACACTTAGTAACCGGGAAAAATATATTACTATCCGAAATGTCTGCAGTAAGGCTTGTAGGAAAGCACAACGCCAACATATCCATAATTCGGTCGAGAACGGAGACCCAGCTAAAATTTGGAAGTTTCTGAAAACATTAGGAGTTGGTAAGTCACAATTACATTCAGATTCGAAAAAAATTGACATCGAGTTGCTGAATCAACATTTCTCTTCTTCGTCTAAATTTAACCAGACCCGTAAGGCAAATACCTTACAATATCTTTCTACGCTTCCAGCTCCTCATCATCCACCGTTCTGTTTTAATCAATTATCTGCTTGTGATGTTGAGAAATGTATTAGGTCCATCTCTTCCAACGCTGTTGGTAGTGATTGTATAAGTCGTAACATGATCCAACCAATTCTTGCTGAATTGTTGCCTGCCCTATGCCATATCTTAAACTACTCCTTGCAGTCCAGCACTTTTCCGAAGATTTGGAAGGAAGCATTAATTATCCCACTACCGAAAAAAAACAACCCTAAATCCTTTTCTGAGTACCGTCCCATTTCCATTTTGCCCTTTCTTTCAAAAGTCCTAGAACGCCTTGTGCACACCCAATTATATTCATTCCTAAACAGAAACCAACTCCTAAATCCTTTCCAATCAGGTTTTCGTGCGGGTCATAGTACGGTAAGTGCGTTGATCAATGTTACTGACGACATCAGGCTAGGTATGGAGAATGGAAATCTTACAGTTCTCTCCTTGCTTGACTTTAGCAATGCATTTAATAGCGTAGATTTCCACATACTACTGGGCATATTGCGTTCGATCAACATATCTCCAACAGTAATTGATTGGTTTCAAAGTTACCTGTTTGGACGAAAGCAGCGGGTGCGCCTGGAAGAATCCTCATCTTCTTGGTGTGAAACGTCTGCTGGGGTACCACAGGGTGGCGTTTTATCTCCTTTACTTTTCACTATATTTATAAACTCCATCTCAAAGTCATTAACCTCATCCTACCACCTTTATGCAGACGACTTTCAAATTTACACACAAGCACCGTTACACAAATTATCTGAAGCCTTTTCATCTATTAGTCTAGATCTGGCGCGCGTCTGTGAATGGAGTGAGCAATACGGAGTTGTGGTGAATCCATCTAAGACCCAACTTATTGTTGTAGGCAGTCCAAGGATGATATCGAGAATAGACTGGACACAACTACCGAATATAACGTTTAACGGTACACCATTAACAATGAGTAGCTCTGTAAAAAATCTGGGGATTAATATCGACAACACATTAACATGGGGTCCTCAATTGCGAGAGGTCAGTCGAAAACTGTTTGCATCGGCGGGTTCCTTACGAAGATTACGCAACTTTCTCCCAACCGCTACTAAAATCGAACTTGCACAATCCCTCCTTCTCCCCATACTCGACTATGCTGATGTCAGCTATCTTGATATCACGGAGGAGCAACTTGATAAACTTGAGCGCCTTCAAAACTTTTGCATTAGATTCATATTTGGACTCCGCAAGTATGATCATATTTCTGAATACCGCAACCAGCTTAAGTGGCTCCCAATTCGCCTTCGACGGAATGCTCATATTCTTTCCATACTTTATGGTATTCTATTTCACCCGTGTACTCCAACTTATTTAAAGGAACGCTTTGTTTTCCTCAGTGACACACATACAAGATCCTTGAGGTCATCTGAAACTCTGGAACTGACAGTACCAACTCACTGTACAAGGTTCTATGACAAGTCGTTTACTGTACAGGCTGTCCGACTTTGGAATGCATTGCCAATGACTATAAGGCGTGCCAAATCTTTGCCTTCTTTCAAGAAACTGGTGAAAGAACACTATCTGTCATCTTAATCCACTTTATACCGAAAACTTATTCTATCTATTATTTTTCTTTGTAATGATAATGTAGGTACTGTATTTATATGTGATGTGTAACTATCTATGTATGTATTTATTCACTTGTAATAATGTGTATTACAATCAATCTATCTTTATAATTTACTTTTATACTGTTATAAATGTATATATGTAGTTTGGTGTGTGTGTGGGTGTGTGTGTGTGGGAAGGGGGATAGATTGTGTGTATGTGTGTGTGTGTATATATTTTTGTTTTGTTTATTTTTCGCACCAGAAACTGCCCGTGAATTCGTTCTTTTTAAGTCTATTTTTTCCATCCCAAGGTTGCCTGTAAGAAATTGCTTTTTAGCGATAAGGCCGCCATTTGTACATAGTCATACTTTCGTTAAAATCCTGAATGTAAATTGAATGAAATGGTGTACAATAAAGATTATTCTATTCTATTCTATTCTATTCTATTCTAATATCCTTTAATTTCCTACCAATTATTTAACAGTTTTAACTGCTTTAGCCATAATGTATGTGTTAGCTGTAGGAAGACAAGAAGAAAAGAAGATAACGTTTCATTCTCTTCTTTTAATGCTATTCATATTTGTAGTTCAAACATAACATATTATAGCTGGCGAGTAGTGTTACGCAAGACAACATCAATGCAAAGAGAAGGAAAACTTGAAACCAACCCTATACCAACCCGTCTGGCCAGCGTGGTATAGTAGGCCAATGCCTCCTTTTCAAGGAGAGGCCTATGTCCAACAGTGGACTGATGATGTCGATGAGTAGTGTTTTGGAAATCTATTTATAATATATAAAAATTCCCGTGTCGCGGTTTGTTATTAAACTCCTCCGAAACAGCTGGACCGATTTGTATGAAAATTTATACGCATATCGAGTAGGTCTGATAATATAATCGGCCAAACTATATTTTTTATACATTTAAAAGGCGAGGAGAGCCGAGGGCTAGTCATTCTTTATTCTTTGTTTGATGTTTTAGGGGACCAACAAACTTTGCTAAATATAATTTGATAAAAATGGTACATTAAATCTTTTTGTACAGCATTGTATATGTAATTAGCATCATTGTTACGCGCACTCGGGCGCTACATTATAATGTTTTTGTAAATATAGGTGTATTAATGAAGTTATAACTTACTGTAAAACGTAGGTTAGATAAGTGCAGTTTTCCGCTAATTTATTTATATAGCCAGTGTGTTACTTCCAAGTACATTTATTGGATTTACTCATTATTATATATGGTATAACGAAATCTGTACCTAGTGAAACTCTAATTTAGTTTCAATGTCTATAAATTTCATGAAACAGATTTCCTTTTAAATGCTTTTGCTGTACACAAGATAGATATGAACTGTATTAAAACACAAGTGTCATAAAAATACGTATCAAATTTTCATAGTGCCCTTTCCAACAATATCTAAGGGTATAAATTAAGAATTGATTTTGCATTGGAAAATTAAATCATTGGAAATTGGAAATATCTTCTGTGTCGCAAGGGGAATTTACAAACATACATGAAACGGTTACAAAGTACACCCAGGCTCAGAACAACAATTTGTGATTCACACAATGTGGTGATTATTGAACCCATCACACTTAAGAAGTGGCGAGGTGGGCACTTTAATCTCTTTACCATTCGTGCAATCAGATTAAATTGTATGGACTTATTAGGAAGTCTCATAATATTGCAAAATGTCACTCCGTGGTTTTTCATACCTTTTGACGTAAATTAATTACGTAGATAAACAGGAAAATATAAACTTGACACAATCAACAACCAATGAAACAACTGTACACATTGTTGTAATAAATTCCTATATTATAACGAACTACTTATCGGCTTTCATTGACAGTCCTAATTTCCAGCTGATAGTCTAGTCAGATGTACCAGGGAATTTCCCTTTGTCTCAAGTTTTAAAAAAGTAAATTGTAATTACCTAACTATGATAGAAGGGTGTATCGTTCTTGAACGATTTCAAATTTGTGTTAATCACTTATACGATAAAGATGATAATATGATGTCTTACAAAATTGTTTTGAATAGAACGTCAAGGGGTCTTACGGCCAGATAGAAGGCAGAATCTTCGAGACTTTAAAAAGGAAAAATATCTGGTCTGCATCTGGCTGGCTGAATCTGGATGTGGATGACTCTTGTAAGTATGTATTTCAATACAGGATGGATTCACTTTTTTTTTCTTAAAATCAGATTTACAGTTTTGTGATTAAATACATTTTGAAATCCCTACTAATATTAGAAATGTGAATGTAAGTTTGTTTGTTAAGCTTTCATCATCATCATCAACAGCCTTTAACAGTCCACTGCTGGACATAGGCCTCTCCTTAGAAAGGAGGTTTTGGCCTACTATACCACGACTGGCCAGACGGGTTGGTATAGGGTTGGTTTCAAGTTTTCCTTCTCTTTGCATTGATGTTGTCTTGCGTAGTTTATCCCTTAGTCGCCTTTTACGATACCCGCGGGATGAATAGGAGTGGTGACACTATGTATTCTTAATCCGTCACCACACGGACTTTTACGCTTTCATGTGAAAACTACTCAACCGATCATCATTAAACTTTGTACACATATTCTTGGATGTATTAGAAGTAACATAGGATACTTTTTATAAAAATGTTGGGCAAGCAAGAAGAATTGATCTGTATTCCTTAAATACCTACTTAGGGCGACTTTCAGGGAAGTTACTTTCATAATATTAGTCAGGTGGCACAAAAACACGTTTTATGGTAAGAACTCTTTCAGACAGGCTGCTTGAATCATCAGTCATGCCAGTGTTCCGTAAACATTTACTTATAATATCCCTTTGTTTTAATACAAACGATCAAAATGCTTCAGATTTTAATCAAATTCATTTTTATTTAGATTAGATATTAATCATTATCTTAGGAAGGAAGGAACGGCCTACCTACCACACTGGCTTGATTAGACAGTTTGGTATAGGGTTGATTTAAGTTTTTCTTTCTCTTTGCAGTGCTCAGTGCTATATTTTACTACCTTAGTCGCCTCTTACGACAACCTTTATATTATCAATCCATCACCTCATGAGTATTTGGATAAATAGTAAGAATTAAATATTTCTACATAATTGCCACGGCACAACCTAATGAAACGTCGTAATTAGGCGACCAGAAGCCAAACTAGTTGAGCAACGAGTCGGGACGGCCACAATAAGCAAGTGTCGGCAAGTCATAGCGTTGCACAACCGACGATGGTCGAACGCGAGAAACTTAACTAGGCTGGGCGGCAGTGCTGATGATGTAAACTTAAAAATTGCTTTAGTTAGTTACTTACTTAACCGCGAAACTCAATGTGAAATTCTAATAGTTGCATTGCCGTCTAGACTCAGAGTAGGAAGGGATGACCCGGAACTCTCAATAGTTGGCATCCGTGGCCGTGACTCGTGGTACCTTAAGGTTCAATCGATTACTATACCAATATGGGTAAAAGAATAGACAAATTACACATTTGTGTTAATCTGTTACGATTTCCTGTCATAATTGTATGTACTTATTAGAAATATTATTCAATTTTATTACTTTAAGAACGTTTGAAAAAATGATAAGAGAATTGTCAACATTAATATTGAATTGGTCGCGAATGCCAAACGAGTTTTAACAGGCAAGGTCACGATAATAATTGATTATAGTATTAGAATATAGAATATTACTTCAGTTCATAACTCAGACCATAAATACATTTTTGTACCTACCACTTGAATTTAACTCAAGTGACAAATTGTATTTACTCGAATTACAGACAAACATGTTTTGTAGCAGCTTTTGTCTGCGGCTCCGTTCGCGTATATCTCCAGAAAATGTAGCCTATGTTCAAGGTTTAAAATATCCTTTTACTGAAATTCATCAAAATCAGCTCAGTGATTTAACCGTGAAGGTGTAACAGGCAGTTACTTTCGAATTTATATAATTATGGATTTCTTCGGTTTGAAGTAGTTTAATAGTAAGCTGATATGACACTTTTAAATTAAGGAATTTTTATTTATTAATAAGGCTTATGGTAATCACTGATTGGAAATGTGTTACGAAAATACGTCAAACTTTTATCAACTGGTTATAGTAATGGAGATCGATTTTTAGTCCGCGTTACAACTTAAATGATCTAGAGTTTTTAGTACTTAAACATACGTATAAGTGTACCTCAACAGCGCATAGTAATCAGTATTATTTGGCTGAGTAAAAAATATAAAAGCAGTTTTGGCCTTGTGTTGAATTGCTACGTTTGCGGTGTGAGGCAATAAAATACCTGCACTAAGTGACCTTAACGGAATATACCGATGACCTTTTAGCAAATAAAACAGATAAAGCTTTTACAAACTTGATTTTCGAAGATTGTAACCCTAAGTTTATATTTTTTATAATTATTATCACCTGTGGTATGACGCAAATATCCAAATATATGTATATAACAATTTAATATTTATATCACCTTGACAAAACTGATATGAATATATGTACCTATTCCACTTCTTGACAAGTTCATTTTCATAATCATAAATGGAACAGAAGATTCTCTATTAAGCATCTATTATAGTACCTGGGCGACCGAGCTTTGCTCGATTAATAGTTTCTTGTTAAATAACCACATCTTGCGTTTCCTCAAACATAAGATCAATATTATCTCTCTCTCAATTTAAGGGTCAGTCCCTTGTCGGAGGAGCAATCGCCACTCCTGTCTATTTTCTGCAATCCATTTGACCTCTTGATAGGCCACGACTCCTACATTCTCCTTTACTTGCTGTATGTACGCCAATCTAGGCCTTCCGCGTTTTCTTTTACCTTCTAGTATGGTTTTAAAAAGGTTGTCGTGTCTTATCAAATGGCCATTTCAAATGCTGCCAACCTATTTCTGTCTCTTATATTTTGGAGCAATATATATACTAGACCTAAAATATATATATATATCTAGGTATGTAGATATATATATATTTAATATGTGAAGCAAAATCTTTGTACCCCTTTGTCAAGTGTCTTGTCATCTAAAATTTTAATTGATGACAAGAGAGGATATCTAAGAAGTATGAAGTTATAGAAAGAATGGAGATGGAAATCTGAGTTTTGTGCTCGCTCAAGAGAAACAAAGTCATAACTTTATGTTTGCGTTTTCGCCAATGCTAATCTGAATATTGGGTTGTGTAAAACATTAACATAGATTAGTTTCGAAGACTGATAAGAGGCTTTTACAACTACATATTTCCTTCAAGGTAACTATAAACAGTAATGCATGAAAGTTACAATATAGGGGCATAAATATAGTACAGGTTGTATATCAGATAATGATGTCGATCTTGGGGGGACCTAAGCCGGAAATCCGAAGGGATTTTCCGCCCCGTCAACAAAAAAAAGTAGATCAGGTATTAATTTTTACAACATCTCTCTTATTGATTAAGATATATAATTTATAAAAGTACCTAGGTATTCCATTTAAATTTATAACTTTAATGGTTCTTTAAAATGGCCGCAATAACCATAATGTTTTCAAAGTTGAAATTAAATTTTCACAAAAAAGAAACATTAGAAATACAATTGAAGGATTAAAAGACAATGGCACGTGCAAATAACATCGGTAAAATGATTTGTTAAGCCTTGAAAGCATCTTTTGATGATATATTTAACAATAACATGAAAGAGCCGGGCGCCTACCTGACCACCGGAATCCGAGAACCATAAAATGAAAGTTGTTCTCGTCTAGTTTTGTATTACATCGGCTAACACTTGCATGTTTTTTTGCTTAAAACATAATCAACTGCAAATAAATAACGTGTGGTCCAAATGAACAATATTTAGGTTATTACCAAAAAGAAAAACTCTATGGAAAAAGGTGTGCGTTACAAACACACACGCATTCGAAGACTTGGTATAGGTGTATTATAAATATTTTGTAGAAACTAAAAATAATGTTGTTATATCATGTTATGCCTCCTAAACTAGGCAACTCGCGCAATTTCGTCTAAAACTCTAAAAAAGAATAAGATTTCCCCGTTTTTGCTATTTTAGTTATATATTCTATAGCCTAATAGCCTTCGTGGACAAACGGGGAATCCAGAACTAAATTTTGAAATCAAATCAGTAGTTAATAACAAACTAATACTTAGTATATTTAAAAATTAAATACACAAACAATAAGGAAGTCCATTGGCATTACAGGAAACCTTGATAATTTTTTTTAGAGATTATCAATAATCATTGCGATTATTTTATTAGAGAGTTACTTAGCATACATTCACGATATTATTTACTTCAACATGAATCGCATTAAAATAGTATTGTTCAGTCAAGACAAACATTTATTAGGATATTGCCCTTGTCTTGCAAAACTACAAGAGACTTTTAAAGTACGTAGACACTACGTTAAAAGCAATTAATCCTTAACCCATGTACGTTTACCCATTTCTAAGGTTTACTGTCTTTATGAGGAAGCAAGGTCTTTTTGTACCTGTTCAAACAAAGGATTCTTTTGAAGCCGTTATCAGAATTTGCAATTTTTTTCTATTGAAGGCCATAATATTTAACAAAAAAAAAAACTGTAAAATGAACATACACCTTGGGTTTATGATTGTATTGACGGCTACGTTAGTAGGTACGTTAGAAATAGATACAATACGAGATGAAAATAATAATAATGACAAACTGACTTCGTTTCGGTAAGTCTAAAGCGTTAACATTATTTTTATTGTACTTTAGGTTGGGGGGTTGGTTTGTATTTGAGATTGTCGCGTTTGATATTTTAGTAGGTACCTACTAGGAAATTAGTAAAAAGAAGTGTAAGTGATATTCGACCCACTTAGGATATCAAATAAAAAAAAATAGTGTATCAAGAAATGCGGATTTCCTGGCTTCATCTGTTATCAACTAATCGGCCATTTAAAAATCACATTGAAGACAAAATTGTGGGATAAAAATAGAATGAGGGGCGGTTGATACTTGAGAGTTAAACATCTGTTCGCAAGTTACTGTGTAGGGACAACCAGGTGCTCAGGCTCGAGGGAACTTAGGGTGCGACGACCTCGGGCCCTATCGCTCGTGTTCACCGTCACGCAGACGTCACCTTATATGCATCATTATGCCAACACTAACTCTCCTACAAACAATTTAAAGATCAAAATTGATACGATACTCAATCGATACCTGCCTTTTAGCAAAGAATTATTCTTCAAGATGCGTTCGTTTTGAAAATCCAAAGAGTGCAGCATTCTCCTATACTATGTGATTTAACTGTCATCATCGTTACTATGCGAACATTTAACTACTGAGATGACCCTGATGTCAAACTGTGATGATAATATTAGCTTCTACATTTTGTAGCGTACGCGTACGAAGCTACAAATAACCTGCATCTCTCTCAAGATTAAATTTCTATTGTGTTAAAAATAAAGATACTTATAACAAATGTAAAACATTGAAATTACTTTTTAGAACTTAGGTAGTTCACACTATTTCAGGATTCTTTTCATTATTTTTACGAAATTCATACAGTGCAAATGCTTGACATACTTCGGGTATAACGTGGATATCCGGTACCGATAGGTAGATATACATATACCTATACCTACATTTTCACAGCGCACGTGTCATTATGTACTACGAGCGAGTGCCTATTCGTTTCAATTAATTCTAATAAAAGTGCAATATGATCAGAGCGAAATAATTCTCGTAAGATGATTCATTCAATATAGCGTAGGGCTATATTCCTTAAAATAACAGGATGGGCTGGACACTCAATCGGCAACTTACAAAATGTAATTCATGGCTCTGAATGCATAGAAAAAAAGGCCAGGTGGCACGCTTACAAAGAGGCAAGTAAAAAAAACGGTCACCAAATCTGGTGTATATTACTGGAAAGTTTAAGGGAATTTCAATTTTGTTTCTGCAGAGAGAGTGTTTATAATAGTTTAGCAGAGGAAAATAATAGGTGTCTCGATCTTAGGCGCACACAAAAGATATGTATCGTTGATGAACACGTGCAGAGACCCGGGAATTACAATCAGGTGGGCGACTATTCAGAAGCGAACGATATGAACTTTTTTGAATGCAGTTTCGGACCGTTATTTTTTTTTTTGCATCTGGGATATTTTCAAATTATGCAAACATGCTTGGCTTTTCGTTTAAGATATATTGTCTAAAATATTTTATGAACAAACATTTTTTTTCATATTGTTTTCATACAATGGCGCAAGGTATTGAAAATCATGGTCCTTAAATATTTTATGTCTCCACAATGTAGCACCGTCACCACTGTTTGATCTATTTCTACATTTAGACTTAATGGAATCTTCACATGATTTTAAATACACATATATCTTATGTCATAATAATATTAAAAACCAATGATGATACAAAATTTAAAAAATAATAAATTACTTGTTTAAAGGTCTGCAGGCAGAAAAGGAAAGTATTTCTCTACTATGAAAAGCATGTCTTATGACAATGATTAATTTCCCCTGATTCTGATTCCTTAAAATATAATTTTAAGATAAATTTGTAGTAATAATTAAGTAGGGAAAAACTGACTTCCTAACAAGAGGTTCATGTCCAGCAGTGGACTGTTCAAGACTATTTTTGATAAATAATTAAGTTTTTAACAAAATAATTTATGTACTTAGTTGTGAAACTGTATGGCCGGCTCCAATATCTAACAATATTGTACAATTTAAGAAAGCATTTTTTTTTAATATTTATTATGTTCATAATTATACAAGTTATAGGGAAATTATTACAAGTGGCATAAGTTTATACTATCTGGTGAAAGAAACATTAATGTGGTAAAATCCTAACTGAATTGGTCACATTGTCATCAAATGATATTCTCTTCATTTATCAATATGTACCTACCTAATTTAAAATTAGTTTGTATTATGACTGGAATGATGTTGATGGTCTCATTAAGGACCACATTATTATAGATTAATTGTTGAATGTAATTCCAGGCTATGTATGGCACCATTACACTAATTACTAGTCTAAATTTTAACATTCTATCATGAATAGTAATAAATCTTGGATTAATTTGATAAGATGTGATAAATCATATGATGATGTTCACAATTTGACAGTGCATCAATGTTAATGAAAAATGTTTAGATATATGTATCATCACCATCACAAGTGATATTCATTAATTAAATAGTCATAATATTATCATTAAGTAATCTTCACCACAACACTGGGGGTAAATTTAATATTTTACACCTGACTTGTTCATCATCATTATCATATAAACATCTACTACCAAACATGGAACTCTCCTTAGACATCAAAAAGAAACAAAAGAGGTCTATGATACAAAATTTTAAAACAGTACTTTCACATTGTCTAGCACTATGATTGCCATTGCGTCTATAGGCCCAATGTGTTTCTTACATAACAGTGTTTGTGAAACTGGGACCAAATGTCTAGACAGGTCTATGCAAACTGTCCTAGATATGAGCAATGTGAAGCTGGATTTTTTAAACGTAAAAAGTGCAATTTGCAAGTCATAAAGTTTCCTTACATTTATTATTATCAAATACTAGCTGATGCCCTCGGCTCCGCTCGCCCTAGGGGTGAAAAATAGATGTTGGCCGATTCTCAGACCTAACTGATATGCACACAAAATAGGAGGATTTCGGAGGAGTATGGGAACGAACATTCTGACACGAGAATTTTATATATAAAATGTAAGTATATGTTACAGGTAATGCTAGAAGATGGAGCAAACCTAGGTTTACCTGGGTTGACTTAGTATTATCCAAGCTTCTTGGGTAAAGTCCGAATAATAAGTTAAATAAATTTTAATTCGGGGTTTACCCATACTCACCTAGGTCTATCCAACTCTGGCTTTGTAATGTTAGGTTAGGTTTGTATGTTTTTAAAATGCCCTTGGATTGATTTAAAATTTATTTAAGTAACTTCGGACTTTACCCAAGAACCTTGGATAATAGTAAGTCAACCTGGGTAAACCTCCATCTTCTAGCATTATCCGTAACATATACACCAAACAGTGAACTTGTTGTCACTGTTGCTATAACTTTATAATATGAAGACAGTATCAATAAACTGGTGTACTATTAATAATACAGTATTAACAATATAATATAAGGCATTTCAGGGGCTTCCTTCCTAATTGTAGCCAGAGACTTTTGTATAATCAATTTAGTCCTGTGAGATCAATATAAAATAGCTAATAGAAGAGGATAAGCATTAGTTGTTTGGGAAATTATTTACCAGGATTGTTAATATTATAACATCACTAAATATTATAAAATGAAGTCCTCGGCTGCATCTGTCTGTTTGTGATTAGGTCATAAACCACTGCACCGATTTAAATGAAATTTTCTACCCAGATGGCCTTAAGTCTGAGAAAGGACAAAGGTTACTTTTTACTCTGATAACCGACATAGATCCGGGCGGAGCAGAGGGCAAAATTATTATGATCCCATAAACATATTGATTACATACATACATAGACACATAATTATGAAACAGCATCAAGATTAATTTTTAATAAGCTTTTACTAGATAAGCACCAGAAATTGCCAGGTGTTATCATCATTAGCAAAAATTTGTCAGAACTTAGATGAGAGACTAATAAATAAGCTGTAAGGTTTTATTAAGTATAAGTTTGTTGTAATATGTTGGTATCTTGAAGTAATGTTAAAAACAACTTACATAATTTGGACCTCGCTAATAAAAATCAAGGTAATCTGTACATAAGGTAAACATATATTATGCTAAATGGGGTTACAATGAATTAGTGCACAAATTGCTATGAGTAATTAGTATAACATGGTTTATATTACAAATTAAAGTGGGACATTGTGCCTATTTGATCTACAAATACTTTCCAAACTGGTCACTTATTTAGTGGACATGTTGTAATTTAATGACCTAGATAAAGGCTGAATATGTGTTACCCAAGCCATTACCAAAACAATTACTTTTGTAACCCTGTATTTTTATGAAAGAGAAAAGGTTGCTTCTATTTTTATATTTAAGCATCAAATACCTACATCAACTTCAAAATATGCTTTAAACTTAAACGATCTTGACTATATGACAGGTTAGCATAGAATTTAAGTCCAAATGTGTGATGATAAAAATAAAATAAAAATAGCTGAAATGGTTCTTATACTACTGTAAAAACATTTTCTACCATGATTAACACAATGTGGGACTTCCCAAAACTTTCAAATCTATTCTAAAAGTAGGAAAAACTTTCTGTATCATTTTAGGTTTATCAGTGTACCTGAATTCCTTCAGACAGCATAAATTATGTTGTAAGTCAGGCTTACATTTTACAGTTTCACTCCTAAAGTATATAATGGTGTAATTTCTTGGACACATGGCAGCAAAGTATTCTAGAAAATCATCATGTGATAAGCAACATGAAGTATATTGCCTAAATATAGTATTTAAAATATGCATTTGTACATTTTATAGTATTAATTTGTACATAAACAGCTGTGGTATATAGTCATATCAAGTAATGTTAAATTGAAACATTATTGTCATGAAGAAGCATGTAGCGCCATCTTTTATCATAAGGAATTAACTATGCAATATATGTTGTTTAGTGTAATTTTTATTTTCATTTCTTAATAAAATGGTTTATTAAATATAAAACTTTATGAATTCCAGAAAATATTAGAGTTTATACAATTCGGGATGAGAATTTCTATTGATATGATTCATTGAGTTCATATTATCTTGGTACAAGTTCTAGAAAAAGTTGACTATGAAGTTTCAAACTTTTTTTTTACACAAAGTTTGAAGTTCTTAATTTCCGCTCTATTCTCATGGTATATTGATTAGAATGGTATCTTTAAAGGTAGCATTGTTATACTCCAAAATATACTCGTGTTATACTTTTAAAACCAACTTAAGTACAAATCTATAATAACATTAATTAAAGTATACATTGCTCATTCTGACCTCTTTTTATTTGCACTTTATGCAATCAATTGTTCAATGATTTTACACGAAATTTCATACCCTCTACTTAAAAAAATGTAGATCCCATGATGTAAATATGTATCTCTAAAAATTGATTATATCTGAGATATGAGTTGTTGTGAAATATATCACTGTACTGTAAATCGAAGTTTGATTATTAAATCGTCACTTTAATATGTTATACTATCCGATTTGAGTAAATGAACAACATTAAACGTGGTGTTTTTCCAGCACTAAAACCAGATAAGTAAGACTTGTCTTGAATGTTTTTATTCAGAACTGATTTGATATCACAAGCAAAGGTCCAACGAAAACTCATTGAACGCAAAATTATAGGTTGTAACTTAACTCCACAGTAAAATTCGAATTCCGCAACAATAAGTCTGAATTCTCTAATTATAGCCATATGAATTGAAATGTAAATCTGTGAAAATAACACAGCAAATTTTCTACATGTTGACGTGGCGTGACATTGGAGAGGATTATATATTGCAATGCTACTTACATCAACTAGTTCTTAAGCTACGTATGATAATAAAAACTCTGATTTATAGTAATGAAACATAACCATTTGCAGTTTCATTTCAATTACTGTAACATAAGTATGGCGCCTGACATTGTTGGCTTACCTATCTTTATTTTTGTATAACAATATGGCGATTTTACTTACCCTGTTATTTCTAAGAAAATCTTCAATAGCTTTTAACGCTGAATCCGTTAATTTCACAAACACTAGTTCCTTGTTTTCTTTATAACTAGACTCCGATGATAACCCATACTGAACACCTGCTGGCAAGGCCGCCATTTCTTATTCACTATTCGCACTGTGGACCAGCTGACTCCTTTGCTAGTCGTCACGATTCATATCATTCACACATTTTCTTAACCGTAATCACAAATTCACAACCTATAAAATTATAATTACAACAACAAAAGGGTTTAACAAGTCCAAATTAACAATCTTTTTGTAACCCCATCGACTCGGCCTTTGTTGGCACTGGCAGCGCTCTCATCTGCAAGGCCGCACGGACTGCTGTCATGCGCAATGGTACTTTTGACAGGAAGCGCGAGCATTCACTGCGACACTAGCGCCGATTCGCAGTTGGCAACAAGTAATTTGAAGTGTGACCAACTTCAGATATGTCAAAATTACAATATTTTTTTAAGTTTTAGGACGAAACAAATGAGAATCTACTGTCGAATAGAAGAAAATTATAACAAATTGATTACTTTATATCTTTATTCCGTAATTGATGCGCTAGTTTATTGTTTCTGTAAATTTGTATGCAATGATAGGTTTAGAGGTTATATTTCATTTTATTTCGTAAGCTACTTCACTACACTTGAACAGAACACTTACGTGTTATGATTTCTTGGTCATATTGCTGTAATTTTTGAATAAAACTATTGTGTTTAGCTTGTATTTATTAAGTATTTGAAACCAGACTGCTGTAGGTAAGTCGCAGTGTTATTAACATGTTACAATTAAATATATACATTATTATTTTTGACTCAAGATAACCTAAATATGTCTATTTTCTTTTTCTTGTAGACTTTTTGAATCATGGCTTCGTGGGAAGAAAAGAAACAACTCATAACACGTAATTTG
This sequence comes from Phragmatobia fuliginosa, assembly GCA_932526445.1. Lineage (NCBI taxonomy): Eukaryota > Metazoa > Arthropoda > Insecta > Lepidoptera > Erebidae > Phragmatobia > Phragmatobia fuliginosa. Next base: position 73,764,110 of record OW052057.1, read on the forward strand.
CAAGAAGTTCTAGGTGAAGAAAAACTTACGGAAATATTAAAACAAAGGGATCTCAAAATTTACTGGGGCACCGCGACGACAGGTCGGCCTCATGTTGCCTATTTTGTGCCTATGTCTAAAATAGCAGATTTCCTTGTCGCTGGTTGTGAGGTAACGATACTGTTTGCTGATCTACATGCTTATTTAGATAATATGAAAGCACCTTGGGATCTATTAGCACTTCGCACACAGTACTATGAAGCTGCTATAAAAGCCATGTTACAATCCATAGGTGTACCACTAGAAAAGTTAAAATTCGTCAGAGGTACAGAATATCAGCTCAGCAAGGAATATACTCTTGATGTTTACCGTATGTCATCTGTAGTTACAGACCATGATGCTAGAAAAGCAGGTGCTGAGGTTGTGAAACAAGTGGATCATCCATTACTAAGTGGGCTTCTATACCCTGGACTTCAAGCATTAGATGAAGAATACTTGAAAGTAGATGCTCAATTTGGTGGTGTTGATCAGAGAAAAATATTCACGATGGCAGAAAAGTATCTACCACAACTTGGATATGCAAAAAGGGTGCATCTAATGAATCCTATGGTGCCAGGACTCACTGGAGGTAAAATGTCAGCATCTGAAGAAGATAGTAAGATTGATCTTTTAGACAATCCTGCAAATGTTAAGAAGAAACTTAAAAAAGCTTTCTGTGAACCTGGGAATATTACTGAAAATGGAATCTTATCATTTATAAAGTTTGTAGTATTCCCTCTAATGAAGACAAATGAAAGTTTTAAAGTCAGTAGACCAGCGGAGTATGGTGGTGATCTTGAGTTCTCTAATTTTGAGGATCTGGAAAATGCCTTTGCTAAGCAAGAAATACATCCAGGTGATCTGAAAGCCAGTGTTGAAGCAGCCATTAATAGGCTTTTGGAACCTATTCAGGAAATTTTTAAAGACCCTAAGTTACAGGAACTTGCCAAGAAAGCTTACCCACCTCCTTCTAAGAGTAAAGGTAATGTAGCAGCAGCTTCTGATGTAATTACACCATCCAAACTAGATATTAGAGTTGGACGTATAGTTGAAGTATCCAGACACCCAGACGCTGATGCTCTGTATGTAGAAAAAATTGACCTTGGAGAAGATGAGCCTAGAACTGTTGTGTCTGGTTTAGTAAACTATGTACCTATTGAGGAAATGCAAAACAGAGATGTTGTTGTGTTATGTAACTTAAAACCAGCTAAAATGCGTGGTGTAGAGTCTAAAGGTATGGTACTTTGTGCTTCCATTGATGAGCCTAAACAGGTAGAGCCTTTACTAGCTCCAGAAGGTAGTAAGCCAGGTGACCGGGTAGTGATAGAAAATTATGAATCTGGCAAACCAGATGATGTTTTAAACCCTAAGAAAAAAGTGTGGGAGAAATTGCAAATAGATTTGAAAACCAATGAAAATCTATTGGCAGTGTGGCAAGGTAATAAGCTTTTAAGCAAAGTAAATGGAAATCCTGTTACAACTAAGTCTATGAAGAATGCACCTATTAAATAGTTTGGCATTGCTTTATTTAAAGAGATTGTAATATGCAGTGTTAATTTGCATTTAATTTTATTACTACTCTGAATTTAACTCTATTTTTGACAGCAAGCTCGCAATATTTATATTTTTTACAGAAATATATTTCTTAGTTCTATTAATGAGTTTTTGTAAAGTCTACACCTAATGATTATTTTTTAATTATAAAAAAAAAGTTGTTCTCATCTGTACTAAGTAAAGAGACATAATATCTGAGTGTTCTGTATTTTACTTGTGAGTATCCATTTCAGCTGTATTGTTCTTCTAATCCCTTTTTAAAAATTACCACATGTAGGGTGATTTAAAAATTATGATTTTAAGATACAAGTTTTATTTTATTTTTTTGGCCACTATCCATGAGATCTGTATAACCAATCAATAAATTCTAAAAAAACTAAATTATTTTTTAGAATATTCCCGGTTTTTTAATACATTATCAGTAGCAAATTGCCAGACCTCAATCTAATACAGTTTCGAGGATCTAGGTGATAAAATGTCTTACACTAATGCATAATTTTTATCTTGTCTTAAAATTCTTCTAGTGAATGATATTTTCTAGATATACATATATATTTTACTGATATCACACATACACAATTGTTGTATACCAATTCTTTTAAAGTGGCATAACTTTGTTTTACAATCTTCCTGAGTGAAAACATAATGTAGATAAAGTCTTCAAGTCTTCGTCGTAATGAATTTAATGATAAAAAAATGTGGATAAGATGAAATGGGGACCGTCATCCGAAAAAACAAAAAACGATCTCACACAAAGTTCTAATAAATGTACCTATTGACATGTCATGATACCAATTTCTTTAAATTTGTGACTGCCAACTGCCAAGCAAATAACTGAGATTATAAACATAGAAAATACACTATATAAATTTACTAACTAACATTCATTAATTCATTCATTTGTTTTACGCGCCAATTCTTGGTGTCCCTCTTTCTGGGGAATTACTTTGTACTTTTGTTTTATAGTGTCAACCGTACCTATTGAACGCCGAACTAGTTTTAGGGAGTAAAATAGGTCATTACCAGATTCTTTAAATTTCAGACTCCATCGTGACCAGTGCTGCCATCTAAGTTACTAACACTATCACTAGGTATTTTTTGGATATTACCCGACTAGGGCGAAGCCGAAGGAGGGTTATGATTTTGACAGGCATTTTATCTATATTTTATACACTTATTAGAACTGGATAAATGAGATATCAAGCGCCTTGAACTTCCGCTGGTTATATTAATAAATAATAATAGTAATCTTGTTTATTTCTCTCAAAAAGTACAGTTACATTCTTTTATTTACATATTATAGGTAATATCAAGGTACAATAATACAGCATACCTATATTAATGTACCATGATAATTAGACTTGTGCTTGCTCGTTCACTATACGGAGTTAGGGAGCGATCAGATCTAGTTCACTTATCCAAATGAACTAGTTCATTACTATAGTTCCTTTAGTACATTTAGTACAGTAGTTCCTTTAGTACATTTAGTTACTATAGTTCCTTTAGTACAGTAGTTCCTTTAGTACAGTAGTTCCTTTAGTACAGTAGTTCCTTTAGTACAGTAGTTCCTTTAGTACAGTAGTTCCTTTAGTACAGTAGTTCCTTTAGTACAGTAGTTCCTTTAGTACAGTAGTTCCTTTAGTACAGTAGTTCCTTTAGTACAGTAGTTCCTTTAGTACAGTAGTTCCTTTAGTACAGTAGTTCCTTTAGTACAGTAGTTCCTTTAGTACAGTAGTTCCTTTAGTACAGTAGTTCCTTTAGTACAGTAGTTCCTTTAGTACAGTAGTTCCTTTAGTACAGTAGTTCCTTTAGTACAGTAGTTCCTTTAGTACATTTAGTTATTATAGTTCCTTTAGTACTTTCTTGAGTAGTTTCTTGAGCACATTTAGTGCAGTTGTTGATTCGGAGCAAGGAATAGTTCTGACATGCCTTTTAGTACGTAGTACTCGTACATTTATCACAGTATACCGTAGTTGATTGAAAACTTTAGATTTTTATTTGAATTAAAGGAGTTTGCTGTGAACTTGTATACTTTGTATAGTGAATTATATTTTGATTTTCCTTCATACTTTACAGGCTTAGGACTGTCATTCTTACATCAATTTATAAAGAAATAATATCCGTATTGAAAAAAATTTAAGTGGATAGATTAGAATGGCGCCTTTAAAAAATATATTTACGCATTTAAAAATCAAAATGAACTAGAGAACTAGACTTATGGGTTTCCAAAATGATAAACGGAAAAAACTTTCCATATCTTTGAAGTTTTGTAAACAAAAGCTAAATAAAAGTAATAGCTAACACAATGAAAATTAGGAGTAGAGTCCTGTGATTCTGTCATTGCGTCAAAAGCTTGTAAATAATTTTTTATCTACGCTGATTTTTCCTGTACTAAATTCCCATATTCACATCTCGCTCGCTCGATTGCGTCGAGTGACGCAGCGACGAACGATCGAACCAACAACAGCCAAAGAGCCGCTTCGTTTCGTTCACAACTTTAGTACTCTAGTACACTAGTTTACTGTATTCATGAAACGACAGTGTACTAGATTAACGATGTACTATGAGCTTTGAGGAATAGTTCGTTCTAGTACTTTGGTAGGAACTTGTTCCTTATAGTACTTATTACACTACACAAGTCTAATGAATACTAATGATAATCAATAATGCATACCCACCAGACTTTGTGATGATGTAGGTGAAGAGGCTTACGTCAGCGCCTATATCTATGGCTCTCAAACTTTATAATTTTGAAGAATGTTGAGGTTGTAATTAGGAATCACGTTAGCAGATATTTAAAATGAAATTTTGTATTTTATTACGTACACAAAACATTATGTTACATGTGTTTCAATAATTATCAACAAAATTGTATTGTTTAGTATTTGTTTGTCTTTATTGTATTTATGTTATATCTTATTTGGTAGAGAGAAATAAATAAATAAAAAAAATTAGAACAGTGACTGAAAATGTTTACAAATACCTATTATAAAAAAATTATATTGATAGCTCTTAATTAGCAGTATAGTTCTTATAGTTTCGGAAAAAAGTGGCTGTGACATACGGACGGACAGACATGACGAATCTATAAGGGTTCCGTTTTTTGCCCGAACCCTAATAAAACTACTTACATTTTAAATTGAAATATTACTTTAATCATCAGCTTCATTTGACTTTATATTTTGATATTTTGTTGTAAATGCTGCCCTAAGACTAGAGCAGTGTTGCCGTTTTTCTACTGTGCATGCGCAATGCGCAAATAATTGTCTTCGAAATCCCATTACGTTTTTTTTTATTTTTAAAGGATTATTAATAAATATTTATAATGATTGACAGCTCAAGAGCAATCTTTCTACGCTTGGTAGAATAAAAAATAACCATATTTTAAAGAGATACGGGTTTTTGAAAAGGTGAAAAAAGGAAAATGATATTTTGATTTTTCCTGGGAAAACGAAAGAGGGGCTCATAAACTAATTAACGTACTTCGAAAGGGCGAATTAAGATCTATCAATATATATTTTTTTATTAACGATTTTTTTATTTTTGCAGGCCGGGACATGCCCGATGGAAACCACTGAAGTAATATAGGAAACGGATAGTGACGTAGCATGTGTCACACTCGGAATGATAGACCTTTTTTCTTTCATGGTCTAAAGAAATGAAAAGAACAAAGAAAATAAAATGTAAATATTTTCAGTACAACGAAACAGTATAGCGAAAAATGGTTTAGCAACGTCGTAATGTTTTTGAAAGGCGTATCTAATGATACCCCACACGATGGGGTATACGCGAGGAAAAAAAAAACATCCTCACTTTACGTACAGTACCCCAAATAAAAATATTTATCGTAATTTTATTATCTATGCACATATCCACGCAAAGTTACACCTTTCTACTTTCTAGCACCAACCGCTTGGGCGGTAAGTCAAGGATGGACGGACATGACGAATCTATAAGAGTTCGGAGTCATGAACTATACGGAAGGTCTAAAACGATTTAAAAAAAAACAGTTTTGCTGTGGTAACGTTTGAAAAGTTACTCCAGCAAAACTTGTTTTTGCTGAATAACTTTTAAGTTAGCACACGTAATAATTTTGCTATTTGTAACAAATTACTCCTTAGAATGCAGTAATTTTCTGATATACTCTCACTTCTCTAAAGTACAATTTTTGTTTTTAATTTTGCTGGGATAATGCACACTAGTAGTCTCGATGTAAATTTCAATGCGTTTTGTTAATTTATGTTACAACAGTAATAATAGGGGTTAAAGTATGAAATTACCGTTTTATTGTGATAGGACTTCGAATTGGCCTTCATGGTTTGAGATTTTTGAGTGAAACTTTTTTCAAATCGTACCTATGAACTTTTTCTTTTAAAAAATGTGCAACATTCGATTATCGACTTTCACTTGTTTTTTTTAATTAGCTTAAAATATAAGAAAGATGGTTTCTTCGAAAATTCGAGTGATTTATGAATACGAGTACCGACGCTGAACTAACGCTGCAGAAACAGCTCGCAATTTCAATGTTGCGTTTGGAGATAGAGACTGCTAATGAACGCACCGTGCGATCCTGGTTAAAACCCTTTCGTGATAGAAATTTTGATTTGAAGAACGAAACACGTGGAAGACCGCCCGCACATGTGAATAACAATGAATTGAAAAAGATGGTGGAAGCCGATCCGAGCCAAACTACCTAGGAATTAGGGGCTAGGTGTAACGTTACCTTACCAACAATATGGACTAATTTGCGTCAAATCAATAAAATAAAAAAATATGAAAAATGGGTGCCTCATGATTTGACTGATCTGCAGAAAGAAACTCGTGTTGAAACTTGTGTTGCCTTGTTGAATCGATACAGAAATGAAGGAATATTGGATCGAATTGACATGTGATGAAAAGTGGATTCTTTACGATTCGTTTGGGCTGTAGAGCGTGCGACAGCAATGAACATACATACATACGCTCAAATAACATTACCCTCCTTAAACCATCAGACCAACCGTTTATATCAAGTGTACGTGTATAAAGAAATGATATTGCGATAAGGTTTTTATAAACATATGTCCCTGAAATTATTTTTCTGGAGAAAAGTTTTATTAAGCATTTCAAATTAGCCCACTTCTAAAATCATTTCATTCAAATACGTTCAATCACAACATCCAAACACCCATGCACCCTCTCAAACTTTTACGTTTATTAGTAGAAAGTAGAATAGAATACTAGTACCTATTGCTATAGTTAGCGTGAAAGAGTGTAGTTCAATAGTAACAGTCAAATTAAAGTTATTTGTTTGTCTGTAACGCTTTTACTACTTAATTGCAGTAATCACTCTATCGATCATTACCAATTTTTGCCTAAACGCTGCCTTGGGTACATTTAATGAAAAAAGAAAGTACGAGTATTTTGTCTAATGAATTGCATACAAAACTTGCGGTTAGCTTTTGCGAAAAGAAAATGCAAACGTAGCTGAATTTATTATTTATTTTTATAAATCGGTAGTCGAGTAAGAGGTTGTAGAGCCCCGCTGATTACAGCACGAATGGGTCGTCTCGATCGTTCCATTCTGCTGTCGTATGTCGATGGTGGGTGTGAGACCGGAGGCCCAATCATTCTGCATATGCAAATATCTGACTAGGCCGCCGTCATGCTGCATTGCCTATCCTCACATGGTGATCCACTATTCCTGAATTCTACTCATGCTTTCCATCAGGCAGAATAGTCACTTTCGTAGGCTTAAACATAAAAAAAGCGGCCAAGTGCGAGTCAGACTCGTTCATGAAGGGTTCCGTAGAAGCTAGTAACATCATATAAAACTTCTTGCATTTCGTTGTAACTTTGATCGATGTTTTACTAATAATGTATTGATTGAATGAAAGGTAAATTGTGTTTTACGATTTATGACGTATAAAAAAAACTACTTACTAGATCTCGTTCAATCATATTTTAGAAGTTACAGGGGGGGGGACACACATTTTACCACTTTGGAAGTGCCTCTCGCGCAAACTTTAGGAAGTTTAGGAAAAAATGATATTAGAAACCTCAATATCATTTTTGAAGACCTATCCATAGATAGTCGGAAAGTAGAAGTTATCGTAACCTTTTTAATTTTATCGCAAAAAAAGTCCCGTATACAGTAAAAAACATGAGTATGTGTAAAAGTCACGAAAGTCTATAAAACAGATACGTATCTTATATACTCGTACGAACGTAGGTTGTGTGTTTTTCACATCAGAATTCAGGTTCATAATGCACGAGAGTTGCGGAGTACACTCGCCGTGGTTAGTCTGGTTCTGAAGTCAGTTGATACTAGGAAACATATTCAAAATATATATATCAACAAATTAAGCCAGAATTCTGGCAGACTACCATTTTAATATTCGAAAGTACCTAAGTTTATCTGTTACGCTTTAACGGCTAAACCGCTGCACCGATGTCAATAAAATGTTACATGGAGATACTTTAATTCTAGTGTTAGGACATAGGCTACTATTCACAAAAAAAAATAGTCGATGATACTCACAAATAATGTGACTTCTATTGGGATATTTTTACAAAATCAAAGTAGATCCAAAGCTTACTAGCTAGAACCTCACAAACTGTACATCCTAATAATATTATTAGAGAATCGCAGAAACCCGACTTCTAAGCAATATGTGTATGTGAAAACGGCTACAAGCGACCCGATGAATATGTGTTGACCTGTCAAGGTTCAAAAGTCTGTTTAGTAGAGTTCATAGTATACTGGTTAATGAAATAAATTAAGACTTTCAAAACGTTCGGCAATCGACCTCCAAGCTCCAAGTATACTCTGGTGCTTATTAATATGTAAAATATTATTAATTTCCTTGCTTTCACCTCATACTAACACAAATACTTGCTACGACCTTGCAATTATTGGTTTTACTCTTTTGGTTATAGTTTATGAAAATTAAGTGAAAAGTGCAAGCCGTTCCAGAGATTAGCAGGAATAACCGGACAGACGTACATTTTTTTTAATTTTTTTAATGTATGTTGCGTATAATTGTATAACTATCATATTCATTTAGTGAACGACTGTTAAAATGAAATTACAAACAGACATTTCTATTTTATTTACTTGTATAGATGATAAATATCTCAAACTTTATCAGTAACTCGTGAAACTTGCCCTTAAATCTTCAAAAGTGACTCATTGCTCTTCAGTTACTAATACTCCCTTTTCGTAAGAAATTGCTGATAGATAGAAAAAATTGGCCAAGTGCGTGTCAGGCTACGCATAGAATAAGGTTTCGCAGTCATTCATACTTAATGGAATCGGATTTAATATCGTATTCAATAGATAATTGCTATGATTACTTATTAATGCGTTAATTTTGTATGAAGTTTTCAAAGTAAGCGCATTTTGTAATTATTCGAAACTTCAAAAACTGTACATTCTAAAGTCTAAAACCGGACTATTACAATCTAGACAAGGTAAACGATTTTTATTATTTATTAACACGGTTGTAGTAATAGCTGGTGTTGAAAAAAGTTTTCTTTATTTCTACTAGTCTCTAAGGTTCAAAATATGACAATGAGGTGTAAAACAGACTGTTAGAATACAATTAACATGAAACAGGAAAACCAACTCTAAAAGCTTTCACATCCAACTGAAATTGGATTATTTAGGGCAGGTTAATTAAGCTGACAGAGGAACAAAGTTAGGTTTATTCATGCATTGTATCTGACACTAAATGCATACTGGTAAAATTAGATACCTATTCGATAAAAGGAAGGGGTCGGAGCCGCCATTTTGGAGCTTCGGGCATATGAGGGCTTCGGACGAGGGGAACGCGCATGCGCAAAGCTTTCACCTGCACCCTGTTAGGGCCGGGACTGTGAAAGTGCCATGTCAAAAAACACGTTATTCTCTCCCCTAATTCTACTAACCTAGTACGTCTCAATGAGAGAAATTAATAAAAATCAGTTAAATCTGTGATTTAGACCTTGACACCTAATGCCTTAGTTGAACACTCGTGAAAGTTTTATCAGCCCGAACTGTCATAGGGAACGGCTGATTGGACAGTGAATCATTTATGTGAATAATTATTTCAGAATATTGAACATATTTGTGTAAAACCCGTGAATAATAACGATTTATTACAGTATATTGATTAAAGTTGACGTTATAAATGTGCAATTAAGTGACAAGTGATTGTTAGCTTTTGAACAGTGACGATTAGTGAGAATTATAATGGGATGACATTAAATACAGATGGAAAAGGTTTGGCGTCGGGTGGGTCTCCATTCCTCCCGTAAGAAGAGGGATGGAAGCGGGACAAGCACTACAAGAGAAGTGCCATCATCCGCACCCCAGGAGGCTGAGTATCAGAATATACATACACTGAGAACAGCTGACTTGATAAGACAAAGACAGGGTGAGGAGAAATCGACTTTACGCTCGTCATACATTATAAGAAACGGGGATAATTTTATACTGGTTGAAAGAAGGCGAAGGAGACGCCGTAGGAGTGGTACTAGAGCATCTTCTGGAAGTAGACATCACACACCTCCAGTCGTTGAGGAGCCTCGTACAGAACAGAAGCGGCGTCCTCCAGCCAGATTGAAGATATTCGGTATACAATGGCCTTTACATTCAAGTGATTCAAGGTAACTTATTTTCATTGTGAATAATATATAGATATATACTAGTATATACTAGCGTTATCAGCGAAGTTCATTATACTGCAGTACGGTACATTGTACAACATGACTAGTTTGATGTGCTTCCGACAACGTATAATTTGTTTATGTTATAATGCATAATGAACCTAAGTGAATGATTACAAAATTACATTTTTCATTGAGGTGGAACTATAAGCACGTTACGTTGCTCGCATACTGAACAGTAGAGTCTTAGCTCTGATATAAGATCTAACATAATGTTATTAATTGATCATACTCGTACGTTCCGCTTCTTTTGTCATTACTTAGTAATAAGGTACATTACGGTAACTGTATTTTCACCTGTGTTTATCACTTCTCCGCTCGCTTAGCTTACCCTTAAATATAATATAAAAATACAGTAACAGCTCCTTATTCGCGATTCCTTCATTCGCGTTTTCACTATTCGCGGATTAAAAAAATGCGACCCAATTCCTATATTCGCGGCAAAAAATTTCTTTATTCGCGGATCTAATAAGTACATACATAATAATAAAAATATTTCAATAGGTATCCAATCCAATATTCTTTGTAAATACCGTAAAATGGACTAATAAAAAAAGTAAAATAGATCTCAGTACAACTTTGCCTAAAGTATGTTGTTGAATGATATCGCCGAGGACTTTGATATAAGCCACCTTCGTGATTAGTTTTTGAGAATGTAAACAAACGGAATGAAAGAAAATGAAAAACCTTGTTCCGTAATGAATAAAGTATATTGTTAAATGTTGCTGTTCGGTTCGGTACAAAAATTGTGATCGAGTAACACGTTTCTACCGCTTTCTTCCTAATCTATAATGTCAACTAAAAAAAATGAGAAACTTTTCAAACCATTGCCTATTATTTTGTAACCTAGGAACGTATCCCCTATAATCCCATATAAATTACCATTCCGTATTCACGGTTTCTGTATTCGCGGCATATTCATGGAACGTATACCCCGCGAATAAAGAGCTTTTACTGTACTTCAATTCTCACAAAAAGTGCATCATTTCATCTATCGATGTTTAAGCATACGCGTGATTACGGTAAATCAACTGAATTAACATAATTATGTCATATCATCGTAATATTTCTGCCTTGCCTTGTATATCCGCTTACTAATATTCTGTGTGATACATATTTTGTTTCAGATTTTAGAGTTAGTCTTAAATTTAAGTCAATGTGAAGTACCATCTACCGATGTTGATTTATTCCGAAATGTTAAAATATAAATCCTAACTGAAATTAATCATTTTAAACTTTGGGTTCATTCTTAAGAGTTCAAACTAGTTGAACTAACATTTCGGAATGAATCAACATCGGTAGATGGTACTTCACAGTGACTTAAATTTAAGACTAAGTCTAAAATCTGAAACAAAATATGTATCACACAGAACAAAGAGGTAAAGAAAAAACATTCAGGGATTGACTACCTAACTAATATGTATCGCTTTGCAAATTGCTTGTAACTTAGATATATAGGGCAGTAGTTAGTACCGTTAGAACTATAAAGTTATGTATGTAATTCGTCACAAAGGGCAGAACTTCGAGAATCGATTCCCAAAAGGACGAACAATTTATGTACAAGTTTGTACGGAATCCTCAATGCATGAGTCAGACACGCACTTTTTCGGGGTTTCCCATTTATCAACTCGATAGTTATTTTTACCTTAATTGTTGTTATAATCAATTGTAGAGTACATATTTAATGCATATATTGATCATTATTTTTTGTATAGGTAATGCAGTAAAATGAATTTCTCTAAATGAATTTCTAAACATATACAGAAATCTCTGTCTGTATGTTGCGCTTTCACGGCTAAATCGTTGAACCGACTTCAGTGAAATTTAGCATGGATATACTTGGTTTGATTCATGAGGAAGGACGTAAGCTACTCTTTACCGCGATAACCGCCATATACGCGAGCGAAGTCGCGGTCAAAAGAAAGTGTTACAAATTTTAAAATTAAAATACAACTACAAGTATCACACCTGGAGCTTACACACACATTCACAAATCCCTCTTGTCGCCACGCCAAAAATTCCCAAGAGACTTGCCCCGGAATGGGTTGATAAATTAATGTATCCAGATTTCAGCGATATTTATATTACATCCCAAGCGTAACACGTCTTACGAGGAAGGGCCTAGGTAGTATAGAGCTTTGTGGAGTAAAACAATCTGGTAAAAATTGTTAAAAATGTCTACCGCTTTAAACATTTATTACGAAACTTGATTTTTTAAGTTCAATGTTGAGGATATTTTTATTAAAGCCTGAAAATTGACATCAGACGTGCTATGCCATTATGATGAACGCTATAAGTAATCAGATAATTAATATATGTATGCATATATTTGATACGCCAACGGGAAGGTTCTATTAATAAATAAAATAAAAAAATCGTACATCTTACACACCACGCCATCTAGTCCCAAATTAAGCAGAGCTTGTATTATGGGTACTAGACAACTGATGTAAATACCTAAACATACTTTTTTTTGTAAATACATACATATTATACATAGAAAATACCCAGACTCCGAAACAAATATTTGCGGATCACACAAATATCTGGTCCGACCCGGGAATTAAACCCGAGACCTCTTGATCAGCAGCTGCATACGCTAACCACTAGACCAACGAGGCAGTAAAATAAAACATAGCATTATTATTTTTACCTCATAATAGATTTAGAGGAATATTGAATATTAGGACACTGGTAAGTCATGCAGACTACAATAGTTTTTTTAATATTCGTTGTAAATACACAATTTGTAGTTACTTACTGTTACTGTGAAAGAGTTTTCTATTGTCTCATTCAACAGCTGCATAACTAATCTTGTGAAAGTCTTAAAAAGTTAGCAAGTCTAAACATTGTTTCATAAATCATCAAATTTCTTAGACATTTTTCAAGACAAAAAAATCAGCCTTGAGGCTGAAATACCGAATAAGTATTTTCTCACGTGAAGTAACTGTGACAGAAAATTCCTTGTGATTTTACCTCAGATCACAGTCTGAAGATTTAACTTACCGCACCGCTTATCCTTTGAGATTTCAACACCACCGATATCAATATGCACTTTCAACAGAGTAAGAAACATCCCGAGGGACTTTAAGTCAATACTGAAGTGAAGTTTTCTTAGATCTGTGACTTAGATGTTTTCAATTGTATTAAGTTCTATCGGCTAGATCATAAGATAGCTATTTGTAAGTGTTTTATTTTCCAAGTGTGAGAGATATGACTCCTATATTAGATACCCTTGCGGCCTTGTTATCATAGTTGAGTAATTGTTTTTGGGTTTGGAAGTCACCGTTAACATCAATCGTCAATTTACATTCAACTTAAAGGACAGGTCTATAAAACTATCATCAGACCTGCCATCCTGTATGGTTCTGCAAGTTGACCCATTAGGAAGCGAATGAGAGACGCCTGAACGTTGCTGAAATGCGAATGCTAAGATGGATGTGTGGTGTAACTCGGATGGACAAGGTCAGAAATGAATACATACGAGGAAGTCTGAAAGTAGCGCCACTGGATGAAAAGTTAAGAATGGAAATTGAAGGTTACATGGCAAGAGGTAGACCAAAGAAAAGGTGGATGGATTGTGTGAAAGAAGATAATATGAATAGGAAGGGAGTTAACAGTGAAATGACGAGTGATAGAGTAGAATGGAAGGATAAAACATACTGCGCCGACCGCAAATAAGATTGGGATAAGGGCAGTCAGATGATGATTGTTTACCAGCAAGATATTTGTAGACTGTCTGTCATGAACGTGGGTAGTAACTATAATCTATAGTTAGGTATATGTTTTATAGACAACTTATAGAACACCACTGAACGATAAGTATTTTCTAAGAAAGTGCATCCGACTACAATCACTTAATCAGCCTTTTGTGGCCCTAGGCAGCGCCTTCGGGCCACAAACTGCTCCCTCGCAAGTAATCGGTCCCATTCCTCCCTCGGTGAACAATGTACTATTTTACCTCAACAATTTTTTTTTTTGTGTTCGCCAATAATAGAAAAGCGGCACAGAAAGTTCGTATAGGTACATATACATTTAGATCATTTTCGTAAATAGTCAATATTAATTTAATCTATTGTCACGACGCATTGTACATCAATTGAAAACGATTATCTTATCAAACATTTTACGTATCAATGGATTAATGACGTATGAACTTATAAGATATTTTATATCTTTGATTATTAATTATATGTATTAAAGAAACGCCTAGCGTTTTAGATATTATATAACAGTGATGCTTTTGCTCGTTCGTTCGTTTGCGCGTTCAGTTATGGTTCGATAATATTTTAGCCGACCAAAATGACTTTACTTTGCCTGATGGAAAGCATGAGTAAAATTCAAGAGTAGTGGTCACCATCCTCATTGTGATTACAGACACTACAATGCTGTATTGTCCACAATATGGCCTAATGATGCTCATTGATGGTTCTGTATCATTGGACCTCCGGTTTGACACTCATTAATGAAATACGAGATCACGAATGCTGTTATTTTATGTTAATTTTCTTTGTGAAGGTAGCATCATATCACACACACACATATACACAACACACACACACACACAACACACACACACATACACACGCACACTTGTTAATCCCTACACTTCATTTAGTAGTTTAAGTAGTAACTCAAACCATACACCCAAAGGGGAAAGGAACTGTTATTCCTTACCACAGGCTACTCCGTAACCTATCAAGGGTGACATAACTTCACCCACAATATTATGTCCACGTACAAATTGTCATTGTAAATTTAAAATATGAAAAATTATTGTTTTCCGAAGGAACGGAACTTTTATTAAAAAAGATGGGTCCTTTGTATTTTTTACTGCAACCCTGGTAATCGTTTCGGTCTTTTGTATTTAGAATCGCAGTTCGTAGTGAGACCAAATGCCATTATTTTTTCAAGTATTTTACCATTTAACATTTATTTGAGTAAAATTCACTCGAGAGTTGTATCCGAATACAACTTAAAACATTGTAATCTATTTAAAAAATATAATTATATATTATTATCTGTAATATTTAATCGTTTATCAACAAACTTGTCGTGTTGAAATGAAAAAAAAAACAATAAGTAAATGGTTTTGGCGTCATGCAGTCTCATCATAAAAAAAAAACATTTCTATGTATTATCGTCTGCTCACCATTACTAGCCATTAGAAGCAGGTAATCAATTTATTTATAATCATAATCTTATCAGAATAAGACAATGCAAGACTCAAGGACAAGTAAGGTAAAGTACCTACGCTATGGGTGATAATAAGAGAGAATTATTTCTTATTTAACTTTTACTGTTATCACCACAATACCATAATGATAATTATCAACTCAGCTAGTGTGTTACAGTTCAGACCGATCAAATTATTATCCGGGTGTGCCCGTGAGAGCAGCAAAATATTTTGTCTTGATCACTTGACTGTGCGACATTAGCCAATGAAACAAGAGAATAGAGAAATAGAATAGAAAACAAAAAAGGTTTGCAGCAGGTGCAGGAAAGAATAGGGAATCTTTATTAAAGAGTTTTTAAATATGTAATATTATATACGATACACTGCGAATAATTACAAATCATAAAAGTTTTATCTTATAATCAAAGGTTTTATCATATATTTCCTCCTCTCAACTTCTACCTCATCTCATATTGACTTAGTAGTTTGGCTCTTAGTAATGATGATTCTTCTATGCAATATAGAAGTAAATTTATCAGGCATACCTTGATACTACAAGTATGGGTTCTAGTTCACGGTCAAGGCAGAGTGAAATTGTCTCTACGCAGTGGATTGGTCATTGATAAGTCCCCTAAATAAGTCACTCGGTTTTCACAATACTTAAGCCGTCTCAGTACTTGGAGTAACGTTAGCATTAGTTGTACCTTAAGGGTCTGTGAAAACAAAAATATCAATATGGGATGCATAATTCTCTCTAAGGTCCCTTCATTTTATGTGTATTTTTACATAATGTATATTTTTACTTTTATTTTGCAGTTGTTGCACAACGACTTACCGTTCGTTATTACTGTACAGTATAATCCATGCCGGTTGTCTATACGAGATAGCAGTCTGCGATAACATCGTCCATTGTGCTGTTTCCTAATATATTTCTAGATTGTACAATATTTTTTTAATGAGCGATAAGGAATATCTATCTCTCTATACGTATATCGTTGTAAAAATTATCCAGAAACATCTTCTCCAAACCATCTTTAAATTTAATATAAATTACATTTTTTGTTAGAAATGTTATGATCTCTATCTATCCTGCAGGCAGCGTTGGATTGTAAATGAATCTTTTATAACATCAGGTACGCTGTGTGCTACAAAGTCAAAAAGTAAATAAAAGACTATAACGGCGGTAGAAAGCGGAAATGATGTATCTCGGAATATCCAACTTTATACCAGAGCTAAAAAAATTTTTCATAAATTTATAACTCTTAGATGACGAAGATATATACAAGACAGAAGGAGGGACGCTTTGTTTTAACAAAAAAATGCCCCTTAAAGTTGAATAACTCGCAAACAGATAACGTATACTAAAATCGTGCAGTGTTTTTAAAAGACTTACATTTTAAGACACGAAAAGTTCCATGAAATTTAAAACGAATAGATAACGATATTCATTACGATATATTATAAAGCAAATCATTTATTTATTTACTAAAAAGTACTATGATCAATACTACATAGGTATACTATCTATACTAATACTGTAAATTGGAAACTAACTCTGTCAGTCTGTCTGTTACGATTTTACAGCAGCAATGGCAGCTGGTGCTCACGAATTTCAATGAAATTTGGCAAGAAAATATTTTGATTCCAGAGGAAAGGCATTGACTTTTTTTTACGCAGAGTCGAAGGCAAAAACTAGTAATAGATAAATACATAAAGAGTACGTGCCAATTAGTGATGTCAACTATTGGTTGTTATCATAATTAGTTACATTCTATGCTATTGATGAATTTGAACAATTAACTTATCATTAGACAGGCTTAGTAGACGATAACAGCGGGGGATATAATAACGATGATGACGACACAAAATCTTGAATGTAGGAAACAAATTGGTTTAGCTTATAGTACCTACTTAGAGTACTGTGCTGTTATTGACTTTATGAAAAATTCTACTATAGTCGTCACAAAATAAGAAGCCCGTTTTGACATTTGTCATTTGACATCCCGCATGTAAGAAATTTAAAAATCTAATTCATAATCCTATTTAATTACTATGTTACCCATACACTATCACAACGCATATCTTAAATAAGCATCAAGTTTAACTTGATATTGAAAAATTGCACTCAAAAATACGAAATAATCGTATTAGTTACGCCACGATGACAAATGTCAAACCGGGCTTCTTATTTTGTGACGACTATATGTATTATATATTCGAACAGGTTACAACTACCTGCCAAACTCCAGCATCCTAACTGTCGTTGTTCGAAAAGTCTTTGGTTGAAAGTCATTTAGATTTGGTATAAATCATATTTTAAAGTCATACTAACATACGATATAAAACATTTCAAAATAACATCACATTTCAATTAAGGTGAAATATTGGCCACCAGGATATAGATACCACTTGGTGGTTATGGTCAAATACTCCATGTTACCACGATTCTATTAAAGATACCGATTTATAGTTTCTTATCTGAAGTGTCCCAATACATGGTGAAATAAAACGGCTATTCGTGATGTGTACGTTTCTTACTAGTCAGACTCTGCTATAATTGGTTAAAGTTAAGGAACCGTATTTAGGTTATTGTAAGGAAGGTGTCTATTCCTAATATAATCCGCTCTCGACTCTCTCCTTGATGTGCTGAGACCTATAAGACTGGAGCATGTGGAGACTACATGTTTCCCACCCACTATGATCCCGGGTTATTACAGCAGAAATGAAAAAGCCTTTCACTGGGTCACCATAGTATGGGTCATCATGCTGCATTATCTGCATTTGCAATAACTGTGATGACCACTCTTGGATTTTAGTGATGCTTTCCATCAGACAGAGTCATCATCATCATCAACAGCCTTTAACAGTGCACTGCTGGAAATAGGCCTCTCCTTTGAAAGGAGGTTTTGGCCTACTATACCACGCTGGCCAGACGGGTTGGTAAAAGTTTTTTTTCAAGTTTTCCTTCTCTTGGCGGTGATGTTAGCTGCTTCGCCTCTTACGACACCTATGTAATGAATAGGGGTGGTGACACTTTGTATTCTTAATGCGTCACCACACTCGCAATGATCCCGGGTCATTAAGTAGAAATGTCATCATGTTGCATGATCTGCATTTGCAATGTCCATGGTAACCCTACTCTTTTTACTGATGCTTTACATCAGACAGAGTAGTGATTTTGGCAGACTTCAATAAAAGGATAAACCAAACATATTGAGATCCATGAAACTGTTCCTGATGACTATGCAAACAAACATATTTAGCAACCATTCAGTCAGTTACGGGTAGGTAAAGCCCTAAAGAGTCGTGTAACAGTCTTTCTACAGAACCTTTATATTACCTACTTCTGCGGTTGAGGTTTGTTGATGGCAGTATCTCAAAAGTACAGTTCACTCGATTACAACCTAGTTTTGGGAAAGGCTCTTATGAAGTGTATGTATAATACTAATCAACAACAAATTATAAACAAATATTTTTCTTCAGTTCATCAACTCGTAGATAATGTTATCATGTCTGTTGTTTAATATGTTTTATACTCGTCAATGTATGTTACCGCAAGTGAATGCACCGCTTCGTGTTAAAGCCTGATTAATAGTTTACATCCACCCGCATCTTGATTGTCCGTCTGACGATTAAGACTGGGTTTTGTAAGAGCCGACTAAGGGAGACCAGATACGTAGGACAACGGTATTTCAAAGAGAAAGAAAATTTGCAAAAAATGTGAGCCGTCACGGGACGCCTGGCAGATGTGAAACATCGCCATTATTTTGTAAAAGTAATATGCAGAAAAGAACATATTGTAATAGGAACTAAATATGTCATAATGATAAAATAAAATATTACTACTTATTAAAATAGTACGGTGTGGCGTATAATTATAATTATAATAATTATAATTAAATAATTATATTATAAGTATAATTATAATTATAATTTACGCCACACCGTACACACTACTGCATATAGACTGTATATATATACCATCGTATAGCGTGCCGTGGCGACGCGTCGCCAGGCGTCGCCAGGCCAGAAATCTATTTTACGTGCGCCTATAGATGTTTCACATCAATAAACCTTACTTTAACCAGTCTGACCTATCATCATCATCATCAACAGCCTTTAACAGTCCACTGCTGGACATAGGCCTCTCCTTTGAAAGCAGGTTTTGGCCTACTATACCACGCTGGACAGACGGGTTGGTAAAGGATTATTTCAAGTTTTCCTTCTCTTGGCAGTAAGCTATTTATTTTGTTCATTTAGTCGCCTCTTACGACACCCATGGAATGAATAGGGGTGGTGACACTTTGTATTCTTAATCCGTCACCACAAGGACTAAGACCTATACAAGTGTGGAATACTAGGCTAGTAGTAGTGAATACTTACAATGCAGTATGGTGATCCACACTATGAAGGCTTGTTAAGATGTATGCATCAAATGCCGTCGAGCCGGCCCTTTCGTACTGAAATCAGCGTGGCTCTGCTACCTAAACCTAAATGATGTTGATAATTAACTGAGTCTTCCAGTTAGTACCAGACTAGAGAGAATAAGAATTCTCTGTTTTGTTCATAATCGGTGGAAGATACTGTGTTTAAACTAACACATTTATATTGCACCTTTGAGAGATCAGTATAATCAAGATTTATGTTTAACAATTGGTGTAATAAGAGTGGGTTTTATCGCCACTCAGACTAAGGAGGTCCACCACTGGCATAGGTTACCTGCACTGGCATGTTGCTAAGTAACGTCTACTTATTATGGGTAATGGTTCTATCACTTCCAACAAGATCAGTTAAATGAAGCTAATTTTTTTGAGGATAGATAGGATAGAAAATTCATAAGATATTACCAGAGGGTTTAAATCTTTATTAGAGTTATTGAAAACTGTGATCGAAATGATCCCTTATGAATCCATACTTAATTATATTATAATTGAAGTGTAGCTTAACTCATAAACAACCCATTACGTCCCACTGCTAGGCTCGGATCTACTCTCAGGAGAAGGCGTCCCCACGCTGACCGAATGCGGCTTGGGGACTGGTAAGTCACGTAATGGGCTGTGGGGTACTTAATCTTGCCGTTGAATATTTTTAAAATGGCAAATTAGATTCACGACTGCTATCTTATAACAACAACCGGGACCGACCAAGCTCTGAATTACGGAAACGCTCATAACGTATGATGCCACAAACGGTCACTAATCTAGGTACCGACCGCGCCGTCGTTCCTTACCCTCGGTGATTGTTTCACCAATTGTTGAAAAATGAGCGTTTGATAACTGGTTCATTTTGATTATTTTAAATCCTTCATTAATTGCAGGCATACATCGATAACACGTCGCTTCTGCCGAGGTCGTCGTTCCCGGGATGACAACGAACTCTACCGATCCAACAGCTTCAAGTTTGAGAGATTTCGGAGGGAACCGCCAGCTGAAGAGTTCGCTTCTGGCTCACAGGTTAGTCTATGGACAAAGTAGTATTTGATAAAAGGAATGTATTTTATGGCTTTAGTTGTTCAAGGCGGCTTAAAAATGACAGTGTTTTAAAGTAGTAATCATAAAAAACACAGTGGAATTGCGGATCCCTTTTTTTAACAAAATTCATACACAGGTACGTGTGACTTTCTAAAAGTCGCATTTAAGAAAAAATATGATATATAAAAAGGAATTTTGGTGACACATTACTTTTAAGAGTTTTTTTCTTTTCACAGTTGTGCGGCCAATAATATTTTTTTATGGTTTTCTGAGTGACTTAAAATAAACAAGGGTTTCTAGATACTTCTATTGGCATTTGGGGATTAAATCCTATGTAGCTACTTTATGTATTCATGATTACGAATATGTGGATTATATTATTATTATTATTGTAATATGTGGATGTTTTAAAAAATCGGCCAATACCTGTGATAACTGTACCCACCGATATATACGCAAATATGTAAATGTTACCGTTAATTTTCAAAATCAATCAATTGTAATTAATTTAATCGTTAATAGAAACAATAATATAAATACTGAAATAATTTTATTGCGAAGTGCAATTAACTTTAATTGTTAGTAAAGTCAATCATAAAATTCATAAACAATTTTTAATTAATTTTATAATCCATTGACTCTTTGAAGGGACTTATAATTAATTAATCAATCAACTCTGCTGTACCTACTCTTTTTATAGTTTTAACTTGCGTTTATGACTCGTTACCAAATGGACAGTTCTTTAAAGTGCGCAAGCGCAATGTGAGAGCGTAAACTACATTGTGTAATTCCTCAAGACAATTGCGTCATTCTAATGCCTAATATCATTATAAATATTTATAAGGTGTTTTCCGAGGAGTGTTATCTGTCATGAGTACTTATTTGACATTCTATTGTTATAAACTAGCTTAGTCCCGGTGTTACCCGCGGTTATTTTTGTAAACTAGTTTAAAAAGCTTTAGTTACTCTATAAGTCATAAGCAATCGGCTCGTGAAAGTCCCGTCAAAATCGGTCCAGCGGTTCCAGAGATTAAGCAAAATAATTTTGAGAAAAAAAAACCGACTTCAGAGAAAAACTATTCCGGGTAGGTACATACCCAAATCGCGATGCGCGGTATGCCTATGTATATTTGAGGAGTTTACTCGATTTCTCTAGGATTCTATCATCAGATACTGGTCTCCTTAACATAGATAAGGAAACCCAGCAAGACTTTCAAATAAAAAAGAATTAATAAAGTCGGTTCACGCAATCGAAAGTTCTGAGGTAACAAGCATACAAAAAGTACAGTCGAATAGAAAACCTCTTCCTTTTTTGAAGTCGATAAACAAACAGAAAGGCAAAAAATGAAAAAAAAAGGTTTTTTTGATGTAAATACCGTATATTACTTTAAAATGTATTCAGTGGAAAACTATTCATTTGATATTACAAGCAGACACTTTATTTTACTACAAACTTGCTTGGCTTGAGATTTGAGTATAATTATGGTTAATGGTTTTACACGTAATGCGATTACATTCAAAGTAAAAGCAAAGTCTACCTTACAATGACATGAAGGAAAGAGAGGAGGATGTCGAGTGATAGAAGAGTCTGGAGAAGTGACAGACGGGCATTATAATGTTACTAACAACCCTATACTTACCAAACATTATCATCATCATGATAAAGCATACATAGCTGTTATTGAAATAGGTATCTAGTGTCTTTGTAAAAGGTAGATTGAATTTTGTTTATCGATCAATGACACGATTGTAAACAATATTTACCAGTAATTATGTAATTATTTGATGACACCGTTGAATCTATATTTAATTGATAGACTGCCTTGTTGGTCTAGTGGTTAGCGTATGCGGCTGCTGATCAAGAGGTCTGGGGTTCGATTCCCGGGTCGGATCAAATGTTTGTGTAATCCGCAAATGTTTGGGTGTTTTCTATGTATGTATTTAGAAAAAAAAGTATGTTAATGTATTTATATAAGTTGTCTAGTACCCATAATACAAGCTCTGCTTAGTTTGGGACTATAGTCGGATTTTTAATTAGACGAAGCTACCTGACAGTAGCTAATGTCACTTAGTAAAATAATGATGCCATATTTAAAGTAATAGTGATGCGTTCAGTTCTCATTCAATCAGATGAATGAACAATGAGTGTGAATAGTTAATCATTTCAAACTATAAAAGAATATTATATCTATTTAAGAATGAAATTGTATAAAAGTGCTCTGATATAAGATACTAGTAGTATGTAACAACAATCAGTTTTTTGACGGCTCAACGCCGCGCATTATGTTTTTTGACCCAAAAAACAACCATACTCTTATTATATTTTTATTAAATAGATAAATTAATTTAAAAAGAAAGACGAGAATTCCTGATGTTCAAATGTGCTTTGATCAAAATAAAAAAGAAAGAAAGATATTATATAAAAGATATTTTTGTAAATATTAAAAAAAAATTTTTTTATTAAAATCTTAGATCCCATATGAGTTTCTGTAAATCTACTAATGTCCTTCTTTGCGGCTTTAACATACACAAATAACACAAAAATATAAACCATAACATGAAAAATACCGGAGAGAAATACAAACAATGTTATTTCAGGATCTATTGATGTGAAACATCTATAGGCGTACGTATGTGAAACATCTATAGGCGCACGTAAAATAGATTTCTGGCCTGGCGACTGGCGACGCCTGGCGACGCGTCGCCACGGCACGCTATACGATGGTATATATATACAGTCTATATGCAGTAGTGTGCACGGTGTGGCGTAAATTATAATTATAATTATAATTATACTTATAATATAATTATTTAATTATAATTATTATAATTATACGCCACACCGTACTATTTTAATAATTAGTAATATTTTATTTTATCATTATGATATATTTAGTTCCTATTACAATATGTTCTTTTCTGCATATTACTTTTACAAAATAATGGCGATGTTTCACATCTGCCAGGCGTCCCGTGACGGCTCACATTTTTTTTTACAGCTATATTTTGTCTTAGTTGGATTCAAAACCTTGATAAATAACTAGCCTGCAATAGTACCAGTAATGCAAAAAAAACAAATCCTAATCATCCAGGATCTTTAAGTTACAAGCTTCTCGATTTTTGTACTTTTTTCTTTGGTTTTAGGGTTGATAATAGAGATATTACTCGTCTGTGGGCAAAGGCAAAGTAAACAGGAAGGGTATTGTGGCAGTATACATGTCAATAAATTTCACTCTAGTGTTTAAATTCCTGAACATCAATAGATTTGCTCTATTGTTTTGGTTTGTTTGTTTGTTGTACTTTCTTGCACTTGTGTTAAAAATAAACGAATCGAATTCAGTGACAGACAGACAGAAAATTTTGCCAAATTTATACAAATTTTTAAAAAGAATTAATTTTGAAAGTCGGATGTAAAAATTAAATCCTCACAATCTTCAAAGAGATCATTTACATCATCTGGTTCATTTAAATCTGATGTTGGTATTTGTATATGATATTTATATGTTGATATTTATATCAGTTCTAAAGCCCTCACTGGTAGTGGCTTACGGTCTAATTTTTGTAGCCTCTTCTTCACTCTTACATCAGAAATGTAGGGGTCAGACGACACAATTGCCCTGTTAAATAGATCTGTCATGTGTTATTCGCGGCCTGACTTTCTAACATGGTGTTCCCGGTCATATCTCTAAAATTTATTTCTAGATTTACCAGCCGGTTCGGATAGCATGCCTATTGGAAGCGCCGAATTTCTTACGATCTCTTTACCTCAAACCAATATTTTATGTAGAGTTACTGTCATCGGATACCAAGGATATTCTGTTACGTATCTGATGGCTGAGGCGCTATGCACAGCTTCATAATGTGCCACTCACATACCAACAAGGAGGTTGGCACCCTCTTGTCCTCCTTGCATTAAGTCAGCTGATCGGAGCCCAGATTGACATCCCTCAACAGGTTGGGTTAATTCCTGTTGAGGCAAAGTGGCAACACGGGTCTTTGACGGCTCCATGGTGCTTCACCCCCGTTCCTCCAAAAGAAATGTTTAGGTATGCGGTTTTAACCAAAGTCTTACGAGGGCGGGCCCCTTCCCCATACCACATTTTTTCTTTCATTGGAAAATTCCGACTTTGATGTATGTCAATGAAAACATGACATATAAGTTTGTATTGATAGAAAATACAAAAGAGTTCATAAACAACAAAAAATACTATTTTATAAAAAATAATTATAAATAAAAAAGTATTTTTTGTTGTTTCTGATCAGAAATGTTTATGTTTTTAGAATAGAGGTTCTAGTGTTGGTAGACTGAGTTATAGCAGACGTTCTTCATAGGACATGTTTTTCAAAGAGAAGACCATTTTAGTTACCCTTTGTTGTACTCTTTCCAACATTACATTATCTTTTTTTAAATATGGATTCCATATTTGAAAGGCGAATTCCAGCAAGGGTCTAATGTACGTTAAATAGATGCTGAGAAATAATTCTTTATTGATAACATAGAATGCCTTTCTAATTATATACAATACTGAGTTTGCCTTCTTTGTTATCATTGTAGTATGCTCATCCCACTTCAGTTTATGTGTTATTATAACTCCGAGGTCTCTTTGAGAGTCCACTGGTTGTAATGGCACAGAATTAATTGTGTACTTGTGTTTAGGATTGTTTTTTAATTTTATTAATTAATTTTAATTTTATTAATTTTTATTAATTTTATTCATTCAGGAGTTTTTTCAATCATTCACTTTGTCACAACACTATATTTATTTCATCAAAAACTGACAACACAGTAAACGTCAGTGGATATCGTCTAATTAAAAATCCGACTATAGATGGTGTTGTGTCTAAGATGTCCGAATTATTTATTTAAAAAAAAGAAAGAAAAAAATAAACAATAGCTGAACCCCAGGGTGCGTCGGTTGTTGTATACCCGTCGTTGTGAAAATAGCCTTACGCTTTAGATCATAAACCATCTGCCAGCGAAAGTTTCGTCAAATTCGGTCTTTTTTGACAGCCTTGTTGGTCTAGCGGTTAGCGAATGCTGCTGCTGATCAATCGGTTTCGATTCCCAAATATTTTTATGATCCACAAATATTTGTTTCGGAATGTGTTTTCTATGTTTAAAATGTATATATTTACAAAAAAAAATATGTTTGTTTGTATATGTATTTATATCAGTAGTTTAGTACCCAAAATGCAAGCTCTGCTTAGTTTGGGACTAGATGTGTGTGTGAGATGTCCGAAATATTTATTTATTATGCCGTCAAATAAACAGACAGAAAGAGTGATAGATTAGGCATTTAGACATTTATTTATATACGTAGATGTGAGATCATTACGCTATCGATAGTCGGACTCGGAACTTAATGCAACGGATATTTAAATATTGTAATAGATATCTTCTAGACTAGGTACGGTTTCTTAATACTTTTGTTATCTTTAAATATGCAGGTTTTATCTATATCATATAGTAATATAATGTTATATTCTATTTCTTACTTTCTTTACATAGTATTTTAATGAAGTCGCTTCCACTGTCTGTTTTCTCAACGGATTTTAAATGTAGTTTTCGGCAATGGATGGAGTGATTCAAGAGGAAGGTTTGTACTTGTACGTGTAGGTAATAAGAGAATTTTAAAGACTAGAATAAAAGAAAAAAAATCGAAAATGTTACAGAAATATTCTCGAGTGTCTCGTGTGTATTAAAACAAAGTTCCATTGAAACTCCTAAAAACTTCCTCCTAAGTAGACAATAAGAAATTTTCTTTTATGTATAAGTGACTTCAGTACTAATTACATAATTGCTCGGATGTTGTTGTTGCACTTGTTACATGTTGAAACCCTTACAGAGTACTTATCCTGTAGAGTCTGAAACATAACAACACATTTTTTTATAATTTAAATACCATTATTATTCACAATATTATATTTCAAATTGTAGAGCCACACTGAATTCAACACGAAAGGGCTGGCACGACCTGAGCGCTACTAGATATACTACCCTCTCACAGAAGACTAATCTAAAATGATAGCATTCGTACTGTCAATTACTCGTTTTTCATTGGTTAGTGCGAGACTGGAGGCTCAATGATGAAGAATCATCTCATCATCTCAAGCGGCATAGTAGATATAGTTCACCTCACCATATTGCATTGTCTGCATTTCGAATAAATATGGAGCTGGTCATCTCACAACTGCTATATTACATATTATTATATTAATGTTTAATTATTTTTGGACACATTGTCCTCACATTTAATAAAATGCCTGAAACAATGTAACCAAAAATTTAAAAAACTATGTTGGAAAAGAGTGTCCATGGAGTTTCTTATCTGTTCTTCTCCATAGGAACTTCGAATTGGAACAGACAATTAGCTTCACGACTGACTACTGACTGACTACTTGACGTTTCAAAAGTGCCGTTGTAAGGGAGCGTCCATAAATTATGTGAGGCATTTTTGAGAATTTTTCGAATACCCTTCCCCCTTAGCGAGATATCGTAAGATTTTCCTCAACTCCCTCCCCTCCCCTAATCTCACGCGAGATTCTTCAAGACTTCTATTTGGACTGTAAACGTGTTGGATTAATGAGAAAAAAAAACTGTTCTATTACTTTTATTGAAGACTAGCAAAGTCAAGTAGGTAGTTGTGAATATTAATGTAGTTTAAAATCACAATCAAAAAATTAAATAATGAATATCAAATGATGAAATGAAAATATTGAATATGATATAAAAATAATGAAAAATAATTACGTGATATTTGCCAAGACCCTCTCTCCTCCCTAAGTCAGATTTGGAAAGATTTAGCTTGATCCCCTCCCCCCCTAGAACACCTCACGTAATTAATGGACGCCCCCTAATGGTGTAAATGAAATAAAAATTATGTTTGATTTGATTTGATATGGTGCCCACTTGCCCACTACTCTAAGATTCTGCTTATGCTTTCGCTTTCCATCAGGCTTTGGTGGCCTCATTAAAAAATTCAAAGTTCAACATATCTATGTAAAATTATTATTATGTAAAGTAAATTTTCTGGGCTTGTAATGAAGTACCTACTGATTAATCTTGACAGATAGAGGTACAGCAATCACTAATCTTGTTATCTTTTATCAATTTGGCTTCTGATGGTTTGCTTCCATTTTATTAACAAATAACTTTTGCCCGCGGCTCCGGCCGCGTATATCAATAATGTGGAATCTAGGAAGGAAAACAGTAAGGTCTGGTTACTTACCTATATATTTCAAGATGACCGTGACCGGTTGTACGGCACGGTAGCGTATTTAAAACCATTATCTTACATTGTATATTTACGAACTAAAGTTTGCATGCGAAAGTTATTTTCTTCTACAGAAGATTTAGTTTCTACAACTATACCTACTTGCGAGCAATCAATTGGTATAAGACATTATTTAGACATTATTTATAGCTCTGGTAGCTATAAATAATGTCTAAATATAGCTAGGTATATGGTGTTTATCACATATTATCTAATAATACGTGGGTTTTCTTAATAGTTTGGTTTGGATCGTCAGGTTAGAAACTAGAACTTTTACAGGTATTTTTAATTTTTTTTATTTTAGTCAGTACTACAGTCTCCTTGAACTCTGCGCAATTCTCCTAGAGATGCACATTGTAAATGCAAAGAGGCACAACTAAATTCAATAGTTTTCAGTAACGAGTGCTACTATCTACACGTTGAGGTCTAAAAATTTTGCAAACCAAGTATTTTTGGACATTTTCTTGTATGTTTTTATTCAAGACAATTTCGGACGTCAAAACAAAAAAAATGCTGAACCTGGCTTAAAAAAGTTTTACATACAAAAAGATAGAGATGTTTTAAAATTAATTCTTCTCAGTGCATCCTTTCTATCGTTCTATAATCGAGTCCTTAGAAAAGTAGAGGCAGATGAGTGTCGACTCAGCAAGGCTATGCCTGTTCAGGAATAATATTATGCTGTATGATATCCGTCCAACGTTCTAACCATGAAAGAGTTACCCACTTATCTAGATGAGCTATCATACTCACAAAGGGTCCACTTTACAAAGTCTGCCCGAAAGCTTTTCCTTATAGAAGCTTCTATTGAACTTCTGAGCAGTCACAATACACACGGCGTTCGAACTAAATTGTGTTAGCGAACTACGATCTTTACTAGAAAATTTTAACTCTCATACACCGATACCATATTAACTTTCCATTGTGATTATTAGATAATGTTTCTCTAAATATTCAATATTTGACTAAAATATAATACAGACATAGACAATAGTTATAGACTTTTTTAAACTTCATTTAAAAAGGAAACGAAAAGCTGAGTAAGTAGTCATTTTGACAGGTGATTATAAAAAAAGTAATGTGAATTGGAAGCGGAGTAAATTTTGAAAAAAAATATGTAGTTATGTACCTAAAATAATTCATCTTTTCTATTTTTTAGATTTGCTCTACAATGTAGAGTCTACATCCTCTAACGACCAAAGTCGATCTCCATAAATTGAATTTCTCCTTATATGGTGAACTCATGTCACCTATTCTCCTTACCATTTTTTCAGTGTACAAATAATCGATCAGGGATATTAAACGAAAAACAAGCAAGTGAAGTAGGTTTATCAGGGTTAGAAAAGCGCATGCGGGTTGCGGCTAATACTTGCCTACCTAATAAATAAAATAGGTTGGTTATCGCAAACTTAGCGTTTGTTTGCAGCAGCGATAGTAATAAAAAATTAAAACTACTCGATATCTTTGAACACGGGTTCATCGTAGCAATAAAATTACCTATAAATAAACTATCCAATGCCCGCGGCTCCGCTCGCGTCCTAGGGACATGAACAATAGATGTTGACCGATTTTCAGACCTACCCGATATGCACACAAAACTGCATAAAAATCGGTCAAGCCGTTTCGCCAATTTTATATAATAATAGCGACGACATTGTAGTATCTTACGTCGATGATATTAGCTTGAAAAGAATTGAAAAGTGAATTAAAAATTAGAAACTAGGAGTATTATTACGTTTCATAACTTCTTGTAAATCGAGAAGGTACCTCATTCAATACAGTATAAACAATTGTGTCGTCATCCAACCATGACCTATTTGGTTGTGATGTTATAATCAAAATGCCAACTACTACAGTAGCAAAACATATAAAATGCAGTTTATTTATTAATGTCCAATAACTTAAACTGTTGTTTATCCATAAGCATTCACTCAACTCTGTGAACTTCATTTGATTTGATTCACTTCTGTTTTCGAAAACACAAGGGCAATAATTTGAATAATCTCATGATCACATCAAATCAAAGTTTTGAATGAAAGGAAGAAGGAAGTTTATTTCGTTTTAAAATTCATTTGTCCCAAAATGATGATTTACTTTTGTTGTTTTTGTTACTTTAAAGATATAGATTAAATACCTTCATAAGGTCAAATATGGTAATTGTCGATAAAAACATGTCGATCAAACCACATCATTCCAATGTTTTTGGGTTCAAGGTAAATGATAAAAAAATTAAATACATAGCTACGCCCTCTATTAAGACGTTTAGAACTAAAAGGCGAAATTCACTACTGTTTTCGTTTAACGTAATGTATAGCAATTTCTGAAGATGGCGCTCTAACAAGGTTTGTTGCAGTGAGTTTCTCTAGTTTACACAGATGTCGCTGTTAACCACAAAGGGTAATAGCGGAAATAGATATAGAAATCACAATAAGAACTGAAATAAGCCTTTTTACGCGCTTTTTAATGGCTTCACCTGTATGTTTGTAACCAACTCCTTTGGGTGCGATTTGGAACCACTTTAAACGATCAAATTTCGTTCAAACTTTGTTGTACAATAGGCTATCGCTACTCAGAGACGTCTGTCTATATAAGTACTTAAATTATGTATAATTACTAGACAAAAAACTAGACAAAAATTGTAAAAAAAAATATTCTGGCATATGTTCCGTTTATAAATACATATGCATTTAGTGAAAAGTGGTTATTTTAATATTACAAACAGACACTCCAATTTTAATTATTTGTATAGTGATGATGATAATATAGATGATGATAACGAGACTCAAATTTAAATGGAAAAAGCCGTATCAAACAACTTTATAAATAACTTGGACGAAATCCTATAATAATTTTGTATGGTGTATAATTTAACATGATGTACTTTGCATGTTAAATAAACATAATTCGGTTTTATAATGTTTGTGCATCCAAACGCGCACATTGTTGAATTTGTTAAAAATTATGCTGGTCATTGCACGGATCCTCTGCGAGCGAGTTCAATACGTACTTGTCTGATTTTTTCATGGTTTTTTACTTAACTTAGCTCTTGATTCATGTATTTCTGTACGAAGTTGAAAATTGTTTTTGATAAAAGTCTGCTGTCACAAAAGTTTTTCTTTTCATTCTGATTATGAAAGGAAAAGTAAAGTTTCCCGCGTTTCAAATTTATTACTTGGAAAGTCGTAAGAAGAATGCTTTTTAGGGTTCCGTAGCCAAATGGCTTTCCGTCCGTAAGTCACAACCACTTTTTTCCGAAACTATAAGAAACTGTTAAAACTTGGTAAGTAGATGTATTCTATAAACCGCATTAAGATTTTCACACAAAAATAGAACAAAAAACAATTAATTTTACTTAGAACTGAAACTCAAAAAAATTTTTTTCTTCCACACGTAAGGGTTGGATGAAAAAAAATAGATAGGTAATAAAAAATGATATTAGATTTTTTCTAAACTAATTAGTTTGCGCGAGAGACACTTCGAACTTGTAAAATGTGTAACCCTGTAACTTCTAAAATAAGAGAATGATTAAACTAAAACTAAAACATCGATCAAAGTTACAACGAACTACAAGAACTTTTATATGACGTTACTTGCTGCTACGGAACCCTTCATGGGCGAGTTTGACTCGCACTTGGCCGCGTTTTTTTAAATTAGCTTTGTTTCAAGTCGTTTAATTGTATAGTATTTTAATAATTTTAAATAGTTACTACTAATGACATTATTTTTATAGCATTTTATTTTGTATAGTAAACATTAGGACTTTACTTCAAGCAAACCAAATTTTAAAAAGCATTCTTCTTACGACTTTTAATTAAAATTAATTAAATCTGATATAAAATAATAACATTATGTTTATGCTCGTTGGTCTAGTGGTTAGTGTATGCGACTGCTGATCAAGAGGTCTCGGGTTCGATTCCCGGGTTAATTTATTTGTTAAAAAATATTTGTTACGGAGTCTGGGTGTTTTCTATGTATAATATGTTTTTTACAAAACAAAAATTGTTTATGTATTTATGTCAGTTGTCAACTAAGCAGAGCCAGTATTAAACTCATAATAATATTATTTATATCAGTTGTCTTGTACCCACAAGACAACTGATATAAATAATATTATTATGAGTATAATACAGGCTCTGCTTAGTTTGGGACTAGATGACCTTGTGTGTAAGATGTCCAAAATATTTATTTATTTATACAATAACTTATTGTTAAGGTTTAGTACCCAAAGGGTAAAACGGGACCCTATATTTAAGACTCCGTGGTCCGTCTGTCATCAGGCTGCATCCCATGAATCGTGAGAGTTGACAGTTTACATTTTACACAGATGATGTACGAAATGGAAGAAATACTCGCAAATGAAGTGTTACGCTCCTTTTTTGCTGCATCGTAGTCGGTTAAAAAGGGGTCCTTAATATGATCGAATATTTTCCATGTTTACCATCTCAAAGGTCACTTATTTTTACCTCAATTTAGATAATCTTCGTCCACATTTAGTATATCTTTCAGACAATATCTGATAGGAGAGAAACCATATGTTTCCAAATCAAATTTATTTAATTTAACTTTGTATTGAAATCGCCACCGAATATTCGTGTGCATGGGGCGCACCATAGTTTTTGCGGTATTGAAACATAAATTGTGTGCACACGTTGCGTAGGGGACATTAATATCATCTGTCCTATCAATTACACTGGTGGTCACCGACGACAGGCTATCGAAAGAAAATACCTACGTGAAAATTTTGACATACGACCTTCATTTATCCCTAGAATACAACTGTAGGGTTGCCTCGATTACTTTAATCGTGAAATTGTTGCCATTAAGAAAAAATATTTTATCGTATCCATATTTCAATTCAAAATCGGCGGTAGACAGCGAAAATGTCGTACATAAAAAACTCATGGTATAGTTTTGATCAGGCCGTCTTAACACTAAATCGTCCGTCTCATTACGTGAGGCTTAGGTAGAGATAACTATGATTCAAATTTCTATCTTTTCATTTTTGAATGAGTTTTTGAAATAGTTTTTTACCTCTGGTGTAAAGTTGAATATTTCGAGGTATGATATTTCCGCTTTCTGCCGTCGATATTGTATGTTGACCTTGACTTCAGTTTGGTAATATGCGTAAAATCTAAGGTAATATGAAACTGAAGAGTTTAAATGAACGCTATAGTCTGATAAACTACTGTTACGAATAAACAAATTATTTTAGCCTTCGCATGCCCATTTACTAAGCAATGCTATAGGCGATATAACACCAAACTACAACCAAAATACACCAAACATCAATGAAAGGTGTTACAAAACAAGGAAACATCTTCATTTTTTTATTTGTCGTTATTGTATATACAAAGACTGCCTCGTTGGTCTAGTGGTTGGCGTATGCGACTACTAATCAAGAGGTCTCGGGTTCAAATCCGGGTCCCAAAGTGTTTTTGGGTTTTTCTTAGGAAATTCCTAATAGCAGCCCGGAGTTTGGAAGTTTGACGGTGATTCACGCCCGTGCCTCGGAGAGCACGTAAAGCCGTCGGTCCCGGTTGTCATGAACATCTTTGGCAATCGTTATTGGGAAGTCAGTGCCCTCAAATATACTGAAAACTAGTTCAATCTTCGAATTTCAGTTCTCCCTTAGGGTTGCGGAGGTCTGATGCCAGTCGCTCCGTGGAAAAACTGAAATTCTGGTAAAACCGGTTGAAGTAGTAGCCGACCCCAAAATTAACTTGGGAATAAGGCTCGGAAGATATTGTATATACAAAGCAAAACAATAGACGAAGATGAGTTACAAGTAATAATAAATGCTATCATAGAATATTAGAAGAATTTTCTCTAGACAGCGAAGAAGAAAATAAAGTACATGTGCATGTGCCTTTTGTATATTGAGGTGTGCAGTCGTTTACATTATTTTTGACAAGTTTTTTTTTAATCTCTTGGGAACAGTAAAATTGCTTTTTACACAGGAGCGTATAAAATAAGGCTATGATTTTTTCATTTTTTTAATTGGTAATATATAAATTTCGTATACAACAATGTGAACAAAGATACGTAGATTTTTTAATATTTTAGTAGGCACTTCTTATTTCATGTGGTACCTTTATTTCTAAAATAATTTTAGTTTCTGATATTTTATTGTCCTTCAAACTTTTCACTGTGTAAATCTAAACCTCCTATTTCAATCTTATCTTTTAAAATTAACGTAACATTTAAAATTAAATCTTGATTAAATTTAAATACCTATTATTAAACCTAGAGTTAATTACTAATAGCATTATACTCGTAGATGGATTTTAGCAGCATTATAGGTGGATAATAGACAGCATTATAAATTATATCAATCAGTGGGGCATACAATGGGGATGGCTTATATCCAACAGTGGACTGCAATATAGGCTGATGATGATGATTGTAGATTTTATCAGCACAACAATTATAATGTTAAACGTCGCAATCCATCAAAGATCCATCTGCGGGCAACAACTAGTATAAATGGTTACTCGAAGCTAACTCCATGTAAATAAAATAGCTCTAACATAATTTCCAATAGAAAACCTGTGAAACGTACAACCTTTATATATGAATCTACCCTTGCACAAGGACAACCCTGCCGGCAATATAAATCACGTTATCCCCGTCGTGATCGCGATTGCCTCATCAACATACTAATGCGAACACGCCAGATGTGCCCGCCAGACTTATAAAAGTCTGCCAGACCTTGTAAACGTCGGGGAAAATTGATTCGTGTCACTTTTCTTGCGGCTCTGTGGGTTGTATGAAGCTCTGTTTTGGTAATCTGTTCTACTGGACTTTTCCTGACCCTCATTATTATATATTAAGTAATACAGGTTGTAACGAGGTCACTCAATTGAAATAATTAATATTTGTACAGAACAAAACATAATTCTTTATTGTTATTGATTTATAGTTTAGTTATAATACCGGGGATTGTGTTCGAAACGTTTTTGAATAGCAATAAGTGTGTGTAGCTTGATTCATAACGACCAGCCCCCCAGTCAAGTTCCAAACATTTTTCATTATATTTCTCAATTCTCTTGTTTCATTGGCTAAAGTCACTCAATCACGTGATTAAAACAAAATATTACCCAATGAAACAAGAGATTAAAGAAATAGAATAGAATGGAAAACGAAAATGTTTGCAAATTGGTTAGAGGGGCTGGATAGTTAGAACGGGAATGGTGTTCCTCCAACACTAAGGGAGGATCCTCGGACCAGGCGAGGTGATCATGCCTGGCGGGCCACTGCCCAACAGTTGATTTTGGGATGTTGTAAATATGCTAATCGGCGCGAAAATGTCTCTTTCGCGATTGAGGATTAGTAGTTAGTCCATATAGATCGTTACGTGTTTTCCTCGTAGTTCAGTGTTTCTTCGCTAGATGGCGCTGTCGTATATAATTCGCTTGCGCTGTATGTGGAAATTGCCACAGCAGCATTTCGTACTTTGGCAGTAGAATGCGATATGCTGAGATTATCTGCTATAAATATAACAAAAAAAAGAGTCATTAGATCAGATTGTTTTTCGATTTAAACTACGAGAGAAATTAGACTAAAATGTTTGTCAGTCAGGATCAGTTGTGAACAAGATTTTTCTATATTTTATTTATTGTTTCCAATATACATAAATTTACAGACAAAATGCTGAAGAACTGTACCTCGAAGACCTCGCAGAGTCCATCTAGGTAATAGTGAGTCGCTAAGTAACTAAAGTATGTATTATATAAATTAATATTCACGACGAATGTAAAACTTTATGTAAACTAGTGAAGTTTTTCATTTAGGTTAGAATGACTGTGTGCTACCTGCAAACTCACTCTAGTGCAGTAGCAAAAGAAAAGTCTATAAAACTGTAGCCCACCGTTAGTTCAAAACATGCTGCCTACTTTCGTTATGAGAAAACTTGGCACATTCGCTATTTGACGACGATGGTGAAAAACTCACATGTGTATTATATACTTGTACATATACCTTATGAGTTTGTTCTTGTTTGAAGTCGTCAGATTGTTTTAGTTTGCAGATGAAACTTTTGTGCTTTATGTTAGTGGTTGAATTTGAGTGTTTGTTAAATGTCAAGGACTTTCAGTCGCAGGGATAGATTGAATATCGTTAGAGTGATCTTGAGTTAGTTTGTCAAGAAACTTTTACTTTTAGTAGCACTCTATATCATATGTTCAAACCTTTCATATTGTTCAAATTGTGTTATTATTAATTGTGATATCAACATCAGTGGTAACGTTGGCGAAGTCTAAACTTACTTGAACGATTTTAATTATCTATGATACGCTTTTATTGGGTTCACCGGTATGTTGGATCATTTATATGTTTCTTTGTAACCGAATTTTGAAAGCGTGCGGTTTCTGTACTGTTATTTAATGCCATTTATCGCTATTTAATTATTTTGTACCTTCTTAAATTATTCAAATTCTCCCTTACTTTAAAACAATGAGTGACTTGAAAGATACCAGAATGTAGTTTAATAAAATGGCACAAAGTACAAAACATTGTTTAGTTTCTATAAGTCCACTGATGAATATAACTATTGAACAGCCATTACGCGTTGAAAATCATTTTCAAAATGGCTGTTAAATACATGATTCGTGTCGCTAGTTTTTAACTCGATTGCAAAATGCGTATTATATCCCGCTCGACAATTCCCTTCGGGCCTGCGGTAATCAACTTCAGTTTCGGATACGTGGTAATTGAAAATGTCGAGTCGGTGGGATGTTCATTTTCCACTAATTAATCGCTGTGATGACATTGCAGCTACCCCTGTGGTGTACGCATTGTTGTCTATGTGCTAAGCGGCTTAGCTTAGCGCAATCTCCGTAGCGCTGCTTATTCTATTATACGCAGTTCCCGATTTCATCGCATATTTTAAAGTTTTCACGTTAATAGTGGTCATGTTTCTATAATTCTTTAGTTTTGTTACATGATTTTTCTTACCTGTACTAATTTAAAAAATCCCCAAACTTTGTGAGTTCGTGACGTTGTGGAGTGTTATTTCTGGTTCTACTGAACCGATTTCGAAAATTATTTTGCCAATAGAACGGCACATTATTTATGAATCATCATCATCATCCGAGCGTTATTCCCGGTTGCGTCTGGGAACGCCCAGGGTCCGCTTTCCGACTGTTCTTCCTCCACTTCGCACGGTCTTCGGCACCCTGCGTTACAAGACCATTGGCACGCATATCATCCATTACGACGTCAAGCCAGCACTTCTTGGGTCTACCCCTTTTGCCGGGGCCCGGTGGAGGTGGTATGAGTATCATATATATATATATATATATCTATAATATGTGTCAAGGTACCTATACGATATTTAACATAATTATACTTAATACGGTTTAATTATATTAAATTAGATAAAATGCTAGTTTTTTTAAATTTAGAGTTTAATCATAAAATCTAAAAATGTAGGTACTTGACCATACCTAAGTATGCGTCACCGCTCGCTTTGCCGCTTTGTTCAATTTATTTGTATATAAAAATTAAAATGTTCCATGTTCCCATGTTCAAGATTTTATCAGTTCAGGCTGTCATCGTCTTCGGTTATTTATTAATACAAGTATACCTGGTAATTAAATTCAATTAAAGCGCTTCTTATCTTAAACTATCCCTTCAGACAATCACTTCTTTTATAACATAATATATGTATGTAATAACAATAGGGATTTAATTAAAGGATTAAACTTTGTAAAAACAAATATTGTTAAAAAATTAATAAGATAAGTCTCATAGTCCCTTCGAAGCAAATTTGGCGCATTTTTAACATATCAATCGAGTAAAGCAATTTTTCATTGCTTTTCATTGCCTAAATAAGGTTACCAGAGATCCAATCTCCTACCTCTTATTCTCGAAGAGAACTCAGAAACTTCACCAACGCTCTTGAGTTGCGGGTATCCAAAGATGTCCGAATATTTATTTATTAAAAGTCACTGGTCAATTGTCATCTGGTGACTTGTTCTTATTTGCCAACTATACCATTTAAAACATAAAATTTATTGTAAATTATGCGGATAAAGCTTTTGTCGTTGCTCTTTTGACCGCGCTGTCTGCAAATAGAAGTAATTATGAGCTTAACATGTTTAATGCCGACAAAAACTAAAGTTTTCACACGAACCCAGTTTAAGTTCGCGAGCATTAGATGATAATAATTTACTTTGTCTGAATAGTTGTTTAGAACTTAAAGATATTATCTTTGTGGTTACCGCCTAACCAGTTTTTGGATACCTATGCTAACAAACACATGATATATAGGGTGGTCATTAAATGACTCATAAGAGAAGTAATCTTTTTTAGTCTAGTAACACTAAAAAGTGTAGTACTTTTAACCGATTTCATATTTATTTTTTTACCTTTGTAGCTTCTGAAATTATAACATGTTTTTTGAGGTGATTTATAAAATGATTATTATGTTTCAAAGAGCAAACTTATGTCTGATCCTATTTAAATTTTATAAACACATAGGAGGCCTATGCATGGCAAGTTACAATTTAAAATTCATCAGTTTATTAAAATTCATGATTGTAGTGATTTCGGTGGTACTTTTTTAAAAGTTAATTACTTTGATATAGAGTGCATATTTCAGTATAATGATATCATAATATAGCAAGTAATCTATTATAATCATTAGCAACAGTCTTTAAAACTTCAATGCTGGACATGGATCTCTTCTTAGAAAGGAGGTTTTAGCCCACAAACACCACCAGACAAATTGATAAAAAACCTTTAAAATGCTATTAGTGTGTGTCTGATTGTAACAGATTTTTGTAATCTTGTTTTTTATTTTTTTCATATCAATCGAGTAAAGCAATTTTTCATTGCTTTTCATTGCCTAAATAAGGTTACCAGAGATCCAATCTCCTACCTCTTATTCTCGAAGAGAACTCAGAAACTTCACCAACGCTCTTGAGTTGCGGGTATCCAAAGATGTCCGAATATTTATTGACATTTCTATATTTACTTTAGTGTTACTAGGTATGCCTTTTAAGTTCTGTCGTTTCCATATTTTCTGGTAATTTTGAATTTGGAACTGTTCTATATTCGAATGTGTTTAAATTTTGAATCTCAAAACAGTTAAAAGTATTAGGACGGTTAACGCAGAGTGGTATACCACAGTCATCACCGAACTTCGAAAATCCAACTCAAAGCGACGCATCATCATGCACGACAACGCAAGCTCACACAGCGCCCGTCAATCGATTGTGTATTTGAAGCAGGAAAAAGTAGAACTTTTTGACCATCCTCCACACAGTCCTGACATAAGCCCTAACGATTTCTTAACATTTCCTAAAATTAAGAAAAGACTTCGTGGTCAAAGGTTCCAGTCCGGTGAAGAAGCAGTCGACGGTTTCAAGTCAGCTATTTTGAACACCCCCACTTTAGAGTGGAATAAATGTTATAATAACTGGTTTGAGCGAATAGAAAAGTGTATTAAGCTACGTGGTGAATACTATGAAAAACAATAAAATGTCGTATAAGGGTCTAGTTGTGTTTTTTTCTTCAAACGACAAAACTTAAAAGGCATGCCTCGTATTTCAACTGAGTTTTCTCAACGAGATTTCTACCAATCAAGGAAATCTCCTAGAATCAGTTTTCATTATGATTGTTCTAAAAGACACTCTTAATAAATAAAAATCACTTTCCACCCTTCAACAAAGATAACACTCTGTATACTTTACTTTTGTTTTGTTTGACTTGTTATCGCCAACAAGTCTTCTCACGAAGTCTACTGTATGGGCATGCGAGTTTGTGAATAAAAAGAGTTAGGAAAATAGAGTAAAACAAATTCTAACGAGAACCTCGCAAGTTGCGGGAATTTGGGACATTTCTCTTTGTATTTTTTATGTTTTGTGTTCATAAAGTTGTATAATCGAACACAAGGTGACCGTTTCATTGATTAATTACTTATGATTAGATTATAATATTGACCCCTTTATGATAGACTATTTCATGAGAGGTAATGACCGTATAGTTTCAACTTCTATTGTGGATGATATTTCGATACACTAATCTGAAGTTTCCTTAATATTATATTAGATATTATCATCATCATCAGCAACAGTCTGCTGATAAACCTAGGTTTTCCTAACTGCGCGTCACTTGGTTCTATCCTCGCCTTCTCGAATTTACCAGATACAAAACTTTCTATACCCTTATTATTTGTTTTCTGAAGATAAAACGTTTATTTTATCTTATCCTGAGAAGAGCAAAGTTATCATCATCATTATTTACGATATTGTGTTTTTTCTTTAGCATTAGATTTTTGTTTATATGCTAAATATAGTTTAGCGAAAGACATCTATTTTTTATAAATGTTTAATATATTTAAAGACATTGAATATTATGTACAGCTTAGATTCCTTGGACACTGACGTGTGCTTTCACACAGTCTTTAAGTAAACTACTAAATTTGAGTATAACCATTTATTACGAGTACACTTTAGGCGACATGGCAGACGTACGGTCTAAACCTTAACTCACTGCTGCATGCGTTTGTATCAACAACGAACCCGAGACCTCTTGATTAGTAGTCGCCTACAGTAAGGTGAAAAGATCGTCTACTATATGCTATATAAATATATATGTTCTCCACAAACCCTAAGCATTTTACCCTTTTGTCACTTATCACCGATAATGGTCTAAGACACGTTCATAACTTCTTAAATTTATTTACAAATGTTTTGTTACATTTTTTTTGAGCTACTGAATGTTAAAAATGTAACAAGTCACGAATTACGTGACACTATGACTTATCTTAGTTAAATATTGAGGCGTGGTTATTGAAATAATACAATAGATACGTATCAGTATAATGGATGCCCTGATCGTGACATGTCACTGACCACGGGGATCTATTAATGAAAACGGGCAAACAATACTAACACGGGCTATGACGAGCTACTACGTTGAGGAGATAACAAAAATATATATTCGTATTTAAGAGAACAGAATCCTTACTAATATTATAAATGGGAAAGTAACTCTGCCTGTCGGTCTGTCGCCCTTTCACACCAAAACTACTGAACCGATTTATATAAATTTGCGTACGCAAATAGTCTGGAACCTGAGAGAAATGAGAGAAAGGAATTTTTACGGCGATAACCGATAAAGATATCCACTGGGCCGTGGGTGTATGTCTGTAGCTGTAAACTGTTATTTTAAACTAGCTTTTGTAACTGATGTACAACTTTGATTGAATTTTTTACCCCCTTACGGGTGGCATTTTCCAAAATCCAGTAGTTTCCACTGTACGTTGTCTGTCAATCAGCTAGTATCAGAACAGCTTTACACATATTGATAGAAAGAGTTAAATTGCGAGTCTACGTTCAGACAATCGCAAAAATCATAATTGAAAAAATATTTTCAATGGTTTCTCCTATACAAACTTTTTGATAACTTCGTCTAAAATATGTACCTTTTGCATATTGCTTACATATTAAATTCTTGGGAAATCGAACTTTTTTGTAACGTTTTTCAAAAGTGCCTTTATATTTTCTTTTATTGTCACTCCGTCACAATTCCTAGAGACTGTATTTCGTAATGTCACAGAGGGAGTAGTTTGGTCTGGCATTTGTTTAAACAGCGCGTGTGAATTGATTCCTCCGATATTGGTAAAGTTTGTCGCCGTAAATCCCCGGCCAAATCTGGATAAAGGATAAATGTCTCGACATACTCGTCTGTTGTTTAGGAGTTTGTTTACTTGTGTTCACTTATGTAAGGATTCTGAAGTAATGTGGCGAATACTTTAAAATATGTTTGTTCACTTTGACTTGATAAACTACATGTCTCAATTTGCAGGGATTGATGTAAAATGTACAAAAGCTGGTTTTACCATAAATACATTTATTCTGTTGTTAATTGAAAAGCACTCAGCTCGAAAGACATAAACGATGTACGGGATAGTGTTTATTGTTAGAAAAATGATACACGTTATAAGTGTTATATGAATAGTCATATTAATCCAAAAAATGAAAAGTGATTTTTTTCATTTCATCAATTTTTTTCATCAATTTATCACTTTTGCACCTTTTGCATCACGTTTGCACCTAAACCACGATCGTATATATACGTGTATTCATTTTCAATATTTTTTGTATATTTAAGCCTTTACCAGCGTTACTTAACGTTGCTACTTGTTGTGTTTACATAGAAAAAGATAAATAGTAAATATAATATATTTTTTAAAGATTACGCCCTACAACAGCAACAAACTCATTACTTCCCAAACTGTACTACGTAATAATATTAGTACAGATTATAATGGTCTATGTTTAAACAAAATTAATCCCAAATCTCTTTACTTTATGTTCATTTAAAATGTTTCTTACCCACAACAAAGCAATTTGGGTCAATGGATAGAATGTCTGTTTACATCGCTTCACTAGAGATGAAAAAGCAGAGTTATGTGTTCAACTCTTCAAAGTATTCCTCGACACGGCAAACCCACATTACATAACCTTTGTTAGCAATAACCGTTATAGCCAAACTTTGATCGTTTGAGGACCCTAACGGGTTTAATGATTAACAGTCAATAAAGGAGAATAGCTACTTGTTATAACGTTTCCTAAACTATTACGTTCAGTTTATTTGTAAATATTAAGTTTTATATGCTTGCTAAGTGCGGATAAATGTGTGTAAATATATTTAATTATAAATTGTCGTTAGTTTTAGAGGAATCAGCTATTACGGCCTGGCCACGAGTTTTGGTCTTAGCGAAAAGCGGAGCGGCGTCGGTGAGCGGTGCGTTTTGCACGCCACGAACCTTAGATGCGGTTAGTTGCAGCGGCGACGGTGGACGTATTTAGGTAGTCGAAACGTTAAAAATCATGGCGTTATAAAAATTATCCCCTGTCTGTTTAGAAACAATTTTTTTTTTTTTAATATGATAGAATGAGTGCACGAACTAAATGAAGATCGGTATTTAGATGGTGGATTTAGTGACCTATACGAAGGTCCTACCTATAAGAAGTAACTGATGTTTCCAAGTGTTTTGCTAAGTAGGTACTTACAGAGAGAAAAAACTTTAAAAACTTGTCAACTACTTACATTGCGTATAAGACATACTAGTAGTTTCGTGTGTAGTTATATCTACAGACAAAACTACTGATATGTAAACTGTTTTGCTAATTAGGTACCTACTGACAGAGAAAAAAAATAACTTTTAAAACTTGTCAACTATCCACCTACATTACGTAAACATACCAGTAGTTTTGTCAACATATCAGTAGCTTCGTTTGGTAGGTACCTAGGTTCTATGTTTTTGTGTTATCAATTTAAATTAAACGTAAGTACCATTATATTCCTGAAAACATTGTTTAATTTCTTCCCACAACCTTTTTATATTTATGTTGGGGATATTTTGACATCCATATAGGCGGTCTATTTAAATTTCTGTTATAAAAGCCTCGGTATCCATTACCGCCATAAAATCGTCTAAAATTTTTTGTTTTTATTTAACGCCGCTGAGTCCGTCACTCCTGCACCGCTGTCCACGCCGCTCTGTTTCGTGGCGTCGTACATACTAACTTCTGCCTTTGTTCCTGCCGCTCTCCATACCGCTCGCTGCTGTAGCAATTCGCTCGGCAAAAACCCCTAGCTTTTTCGCTATGAGCGGCGACTCATGGCGTGGCTCGTACATTTTTATACTTTTGATATTACCGCTCGGCGTTTCGCTCTTAGCTGCCGCTCACAGCGGAAAGGTCGTGAATGGGCCGTAAGTGCTTTTGTTTCCGGTAGTCTCAATATATTTTCTTTCAAAATGACCTGATTAAATTCCTTAAAAGCACTTTAGGACTATATGTTTTTAATTATGGGTAAAACTCATAAGTCAATTTATAAGATTACTAAGTTTAGTAGCATTTTGTAAATACAAACAAAATACAGAGTTTTTTTGATTTGTTAAATTACTATTTTATTTATTTGAAAATGGTTACGATACCTTCTATTTTCTAACGTTTGAACGGTTAAGACGAAAAACATGAGTATGTGTAAAAGTCTATGCCCATGCATATGATAAACAAGACTACTGATAAATATATTTAAATATTTCTAGAAGATACTATTATAAGTTTTTCTTTATCTAAATAAATATAATTGTAACTTTCTACTTGTTACATTCATCTAATTTTAATATCCTGACATATTCGGTGTATTCTGATTTGATTCCTTCTCATTGCTTTTGTTTCTAGTCAACGATGTCTATCAACAACAACAAGTCTTCAAAGATATGTAAAACCAAATACTCTTGTATGAAGGGTTCATTAC
Organism: Phragmatobia fuliginosa; assembly: GCA_932526445.1. Classification (NCBI taxonomy): domain Eukaryota; kingdom Metazoa; phylum Arthropoda; class Insecta; order Lepidoptera; family Erebidae; genus Phragmatobia; species Phragmatobia fuliginosa. Next base: position 73,808,566 of record OW052057.1, read on the forward strand.
AGTGTTGAAACTAAAAGCACTTTCGAAAGAAAGCTTTTCCCTGTACTAGTGTAAAAACGAAATCAGATGTTTGGTGGAAATCATTCAGCTTCTGCGTGTCTGCTTTGATCTCTTGGCATTAGAATTTACATATTTTGTGTGTGTTTGTATAACACCTCTTTGATGTCCTTTCTTTGCGGTTTGGGTTCTCTATGCATCGACAATGACATAATGTTCTTATGCTTTTTTATTTGTTTTGTATGCACCGTAGTCTTTGATCGATGTATTTGTATTTTTATATTTTGTATTTTTATACATTTAAGCCTATCAAAGTGACTCTACTCAGCCTGATGAAAAGCATGAGTGATTGTGAGGGTAGGCAATGCAGTATGGTGACCCATAAGATGGTGGACTTGGCAGTTGTTTCTGCATCATTCTCCCGGCCTACGGAGGCCGAGTGAATGATGCAGAATGATTAGGCCTCCGGTCTCACACTCACATCATTATTAGGATGATCTTCTGTGTGAGAGTAGTACTGCCTCGGTCGAGCCGGCCCATTCGTGCTGAAATCAGCGTGGCTCTACTACTTACCTAGATGTTGAATTAGAAGTAATAATTGTTAAGCCCGCTGACGTAGATGTGTGCATGTAGTTGTAAATAAATAAATATACACCTTAACAGTCTTTAGTAATTGCGAACAAATCTGTTCTTTCCTTTATTTTGTTTTCGAAACTATTCCAAATGAAATTGCGAATTTCTTTTCAAATTCAAAGCGTCTCATATATTGAATTTTATATGTTACCAACGGCTGTGCTATGATTAGACGACGGTGTCAAGCAAACGAGGTTTGCTTGAATATACGGCGTAATTTGCGTAGTCTACAGACGCGGCGCAATCAGCCTCGCGTATTGTGTAGGCCCTTTGTGCTGTTTTCTTAGCACCTAACTTACAAATTTCACTATATTTGAACCTTAGAGTATACATAAGCTAGCTAATGAACCTACGAGTATATTGGCTATGAACAGTATGGTAGAAAGCTGTAAATCAATACTATAGTTAATGCTGAAGAGTTTGTTTGTTTGAACGCGCTAATCTCAGGTATTGATAGTCTGATTAAAAAAATTATATCAGTGTTAGAAAAGGAAGGCAATTAGCTATTTATAATCACACACCGTCCTCCCGTACCACCCACAGACAGACAAAAATAAAAAAAAGGTTTTTTGACTTAAATAACGTCTATACTTTCATATGTATTTAATCAAAAACTGTTCATTTGATATTACATATAGACACTCTAATTTTATTTATTTGTATAGATATATATAATGACTAGTTGAAGTCAAAGGTAGTCACAATTATATTTGGAATATCATTAATAAGAAGTTTTGAAAACGTTACACTTTGACTTGCTTGACTACGCAACAATAATTTCAAGAACTTAGTTTATTTCAACTCCCTAAAGGCTCGTTCCCTAAAGCTAACACTGCTTGAGGTAATATGCACTGACGTGTTAATTTGAGCAGATGCACACGGTGCCGATTATTATTAAGAGGGGAACAGTATGCATTTAATAAGTACGTACTTACGTCTGTTATTTATGTTAGCCCTTACCGAGTATACCACACTTTGAATCATTCTTTAGTAGAAGGTATATTCGTCGTTTGTGAATGTACATAAATATGTAGTAAGTCGGATCCGAGACTTCAGCTAATACGTGGTCTGAGGCATAGTTGAGTTTGTTGACCACGAGAAATCAAGCGGATTAATATTTTTTTTATACATGGTATTATGGATAATCATGAAAGGCATATTGTTTATCTACGTCTAAATTTCATTACGATATATTTTTTTAAATAGGTTATGCAATTACAATAATGTAGTTAACACTTCAGTTTTTTAGATTATAATTAGCCTTGATTTTCAGTGATTTCGGATTTTTTGGTTGTTCATCAAAAGGAAAAGTGTTCGCCTATCTCTCAGGCAGTGAAGACCGCTTGTCTCAAGCTCGCATGACGTATAAATACATCCATTTCAGTTTTATATTTTAACACTTCGCAAATTGAAATCACTCTAATTCTACTATGACAGCTTTCTGTGAAACTTGAATCATTATAATTCGTTAACTGTGAAGGTCACGGCATAAGTGCAAAAAAGTGCATGAGCGAAAAAATTTTTTTGTTATGTCACTTGTTTTTTGCACTTACAAACTTTTCAAGTCTAAGACCCTTTTTCGCAGAATTACGTGTAGGTATGAAGTGAAATAACCATCAAAATACTTATCTTTGCGGTCTCTTGAACCTGAAGTACCTAATTAATTTGTTGTCATGTCACATTAAAATGTTTATTGCATACTTCTGTTTGTAGATTTTTATTATTTCATTAATTTAAAACGATATGTAGTATATCTTTATCTCCAAAATACTTTATTAACTTTGTGCTTGTTAAGGAGGAGGACAAACTATATTAATAAAAGTTTGAATAAAGCTTTCCCAGGCTAGTCAGATTCACCTTTTTTAGGGTTCTGTAGCCAAATGGCAAAAAACGGATCCCTTATGGATTCGTCATGTCTGTCTGTCCATCCGTACGTCACAGCCACTTTTTTCCGAAACTATAAGAACTATGCTGTTAAAACTTGGGCAGTAGATGTATTCTGTGAACTGAATAAAGATTTTCACACAAAAATTGAAAAAAAAAAACATCAAGGTTTGGGTATTCCCCATACTTAGAACTGAAACTCAAAAAATTGTTTTCATCAAACCCATACGTGTGGGGTCTATGGATAGGTCTTCAAAAATGATATTGAGGTTTCTAATATCATTTTTTTCTAAACTGAATAGTTTGCACGAGAGACACTTCCATACTGGTAAAATGTGTGTGTGTCCCCTGTAACTTCTAAAATACATGTAACACCGAAAATTGGTTAGAACGATCCAACCTAGTAAGTAGTACGTCATAAATCGTAAACCGCAATTTACCTTTCATTCAATCAATACAATGTAAAAATACTTAAAATACAAATACTATTAAAACATCGATCGAAGTTATAACTACCGACAATAACTTTTACATGATGTTACTTGCTGCTACGGAACCCTTCATGGGCGAGTCCGTCCGTCCGTCCTCGACCTACCGCCCAAACGCTTGGAGCTAGAAAGTTGAAACTTTGCATAAATGATTTTTTTTCTCGCCTCTTCCCCATCGTGTGGGGTATCATTAGATAGGTCTTTAATTAATATTATGAGGTTTTAAGGATCATTTTTCGTTTTAGGTATTCTTTTGCGAGTTATTCAACTTTAAAGCGCATTATTTTGCAAAAACAGGGCGTCCTCCCCTCTGAAATCTAAACGGGTGGCTCAAAAAATCTGAAAAAAATTATGATAGTAGTTCATATATTGAAATTTAAAGGTAAACTTTAGCTGCTTGGATATTTTTTGTATTTTAGGAGTTATAGGGGCCTAACTTGTAAAATGCAGTCGTTTGGAATACTTCGTACATAAATAAAGAAATGATAAGTAAACATAACAACTATCTATTGGACACGATTTTAAAAACCACCTACCATTATGGGTAGTCACCCATAATGGTAGGTGGTTTTTAAAATCGGAACCTTATTCTATGCGTGGCCTGACACGCACTTGGCCATTTTTTTCTAATTGAAGTCACTTCTCGAATTTATTAAAAAAAAAACAAGTAACGTAAAGAGAATTAAATTTAAAATAATTGGCTTTCTGATAATAATATAATGTAACAAAGTAGGCTATTATTTATAAAATGTAGAAAGTACTTACGAATAAAAAAGAAATTGACTCAAAATTGCCGAGGTCTTAGAAGACGAATGCTTAATGAGGAGGCAGATTTTTGTTTAATTAAGTTTCAAATAAAAGCAACCGTCGTAATTTGAATAATAATAAGAATGTTCGTCGGAGATTTCCATTGAGGGATTCTCCTTTGTTTTGCCCAAGAGATTCGTACTTCTGTTTTCTTAAGAACAACTGTTCGATGAAATTGTTCTGACACAGTTCGGCTATTTTGTTGTATATTTTAAGGGGAACTCGACCTTTCAGTATAAAGCTCTCTTAATTGAACTGATGAGTTTTGATAAAGAGCAAGTCTGTAATGTCGTATAATCACAATCGCAACCACTTTTTGAATTGTAATCTTTTAATGAAACCTTGAGGTGAAAATCAAATGTATAGGAAAGTAAAAAGAGCCGTGCAGTGATTTTTTTTCTTCCGATATTTGTTCCGACCTCACACTCTATAAATTTGAAATTGCTATTTACATGTTGTGTTCTACATACGTTATAGTTAGGTACACACATTTTGTGTTGCCCTTTTGGGAGAACGTAATTTACGAATGGTAAAAGAAACAACTTTTCCTTCTTAAGGAATCCATGAATAAGGTTAAAGATAGTTGTGCGTATAACAGCATTACATAACAATACCACCATTCCTGTCTAAAACATTTTATCAAATAATTACTGGTGTAGGATAAACGATTTTTTATTACTTATAGGCTTAAAATATTTCATTAATTAGGATGATTCATTAATTAGAATTTATTAATGAATCAAATAAGCAAAAAGGAACAAAATAAGCAGCTAACATCACTGTCAAGAGAAGAAAAACTTGAAACAAACCCTTTACCAACCCGACTGGCCAGCGTGGTATAGTAGGTCAAAACCTCCTTTCACAGGAGAGGCCTATGTCCAGCACTGGATTGTTAAAGGCTGTTGATTAATGACACATATAAAAACATAGTTTTAAAAATATAAAATTTGCTGACGAATGAGAGCTAAAAATAAACTTTATACATTCAACTTCAAGAAAAATTAAGTACTTACGCATAATATATGTCTTAAAATTTAATTCATAATATTGCTTAATATTATATTTATGTAGTTTCCGAGAACAAACATATTCTGTACTCTCAAAGCTTTCAACAACAACACAATAGAAACGAGATTGGGAGACAAGTTAATAGAGTTTTTAATAGGTTGTGCCACAACTCAACAGATTGCTTTTGCAACGGGCTATTCATTTATTTCTACTTGATACAGTGGGGGTTAATGTTTCAGTTAAGTAACAACTTCTCATTTCATTTTTATTCATTTTAAGGGAACACAACAAGTTCTGCATTTGAAAAATCGTCGAATCAATTCAATTACTTTACATTTACGACTAAAAGAAACATCTATGAGGATCGGCCGACGCACTTGATGCAATTAATAGGGTAGAAGACAAACGCCTATTCCATTACAACAATAAAAAAAAAGAAGACTAATCATATATTATGTATTTGTATTTGTGAAATAGAAATATCAATTTCCCAGTCTCTACCTATACTTTATCTCGTTTATATTTATTTTTATCATAAATTCCGGACTTTAGAAGCGCTACTAAAGTGTTTGGAAATAATCACCTAGGGTAAGCAACGACGGCGCGGTCAAAATCTAGATGGGTGACCATTTGGGGTATGATATGTTATGAGTGTGTCTTAGCTTGGCTTCGCTTAGCTTAGTTGGAGTCCTACGGACGGCTTAAAAATATACGATGACATGATTACATAGCATAAACGAGTCTTACCAGTCCCCCAACCCACACAGCCAACACTTGGCCAGCGCGGCAGCGTGGGGACGTATGGCGTTAACCAAGTCCTGAGAGAAGACCCGAGCCCAGACTAGGGCCTTATGGGTTGTTGATGATGATGATGATTGGTTTTTATTACATTTATGTCATTTTACAGTGTACCTTTGCACACATTTCTACCATTACAACTACTTATCTTACCCAGTTTATATGGAGAGCAGTTCTTTTAATATGATTTATGCTCATCGGTGTATCTTCGTAAAGATCTAATGCTGTTACTATTTTTCTTAGAAAGTTTCCTACCGTTACGCTTTCAATGCGGACAGTGAGATGTTGAATCATTTCATACACGCAATCTTTACTTATGCTTTCTATGGCAAAAGAATTTAAGATCGCTCTAGAAATTTTCTCATTGTAAGATAAAGATCTTTTTATCAAATTGTGTAAATAATGACATCATAATTAGTAATTTTATTATGTCATTAAACTAACTTAGGAAAATGATTTTGTTTTAGTATGTATTGGTAAAAAAATGTATTAGTGTTCTATCAGTCATCTACCACAAATATTGTTTTATTTGAAACTTGCGATGAGTGACAGATATCCGAAGTATTTATTTATTTATTAAAATTTTACATTACAATAATTATAATGTAATAATATATAATTATAATAATAATAATTTTGAAAAATTAATATCTAATCTAACAAGTTACGACAAGCAATTGAAAACAAAAGATTTCCAGTCAGCTTATGCAGAGTGAGTCTCATTCAATGGTCAATTATATTATTATTTTGGCTACTGTTTTTAGAAGTAATAAACTTAAAAACTCTGTAAAATAATTTTAATTCGGAATTTCTTACCCTAATAAATGCATATAAAATATTTACAAAACGTTATGACTACGTAAGCACTTACAGGAATCACAGGATTTGAATTTTCATTATTATACATGAATTGGTGGTAGGTAGGTTTTCATCGTGGGGCCTGCCCGCCCTAGCGGAGGCAATTCGTACCTTTGTACAGGTGGAGGACTCAAATTTCTTCTAAGTCCATCTACGTCGTCTCCTTTCGTATTCACCATGTTATTATTTCTTTGCAAAACTTTATAATTTTTTATGGCTCCACGCAGCTCGTATTGATGTTGAGGTGTTGAGGTGGGTTGACTGCGGCTGTTATCTGCCACCATTTCTTGATCGTCTTCATCAGTTAAGTATTGAGTATCAGTGTTTTGTTTTATATCACTATGAAGTTGTTTAGTTTTTGATCTTAACTTGTTGGATTCGAACTGATTTCTGGTTAAATAGTTCATCATACTAGCCATGTCCATGGGCCTACTGTTTGATGACTTCATTTCTTTGTAGGGATTGTGATCGTACTGTATATACTTTGGGTTAGCATATTTATCGGTTTTGGTCTCTGAAATTGGTTTAACTAGTAAGTTTATATTTTCGCTGGTTATTTTATTACTTGTTTCTTGATTATTCTTGTTGTTTTTAAATATGTTCTTTAAAAATATATTTTCTTTTAGCAAATCTTCCAGGTTTACTTCAGTTGTTGTGGTGGTTTTTTGTGGCTGAGTGTTTGATACCGAGAAAATTGGTTTGAAACCGTTTTTGGTATCTTCATGGACAATAAAATCTGTAAACTTTATTTTATTAATTGTACTAGATGGTTCATGTGTGCGAAAATCATTCAGCTGTGATTTAATTTTATTTGTTTCAGAGTATGTTTCGTTCAATTTGTTTTTATCGAAACCCAAAGGAATAATATTATAGTTTACATTAAAACTATCAGTATTTTTATTTTGGACGCCCGTGTTTCTTGATTCAAAAGATTTATCATCGTAGTTATAACTGCGTGTTACAAGTTGACTGTGAGGTATAAATTGATCTTGTGTAATGAGCTTGGATTTCGGATTTTCTTTCATCTCTTTGTAAGATTCTTTTTCTATTTCTTTAATATCCCTGTTGTAGTTGTCATCTTGTTTCTGAGACGAATGTTTATCAGATGGTGTATTTTTTTCAGTTGAATATTCGGTTGTAATTGGATTAACAGAATTTATATTATTTTTCTTAAACTGATACGTATCACGAACGTTTGAGTAACTATTCAAACTACCGTAATATTGTTGTTGATTGTTAGAACTTTCGAGCAGATCCGGGACTTCAGAAGTAACTTTCATATTCGGTTCTAACTGTTCCAACATTTTTGTGTATTGATCAGCAGTCATTTCACTAAAGTTTAGACTGACATCATCTTCACCAGATGATCTTGAAATTAAATTTTTATCCATATTTTGATTTATGTTAGCATTAATACCATATTGCCACCTCCATAAAGCTTTATTACTTTCCTGATCTGTGTCTTTCATATTTGCTTCATAGTTCACTAGCTGAGGCATTGTTGGTCTTTCAGTGGTAAATATTCTACCTGAGTTTTGTTGTTGTTGGGGCGCATTTGCAGACGGAACGTGAGCGCCCTGTGAGGCTAGAAATGTTATTTGAGGTGAAATTGTTCCACTGTTTTGTTTATTCAGATTTCGATCATAGAAATCAACTGTTTGAATCGGAGTTTGCGAACTAGCTGCGGCTATTAAATTATTTTGTGTGTTGGAATTCTGTGAAAAACTATGTGAGAATGATTCAGGAGTTTTCCCCGTAAATAAGTTATTGAGACGAGGCGGTGAGATTGCAAAATGCTGTCGATTTTCACTTTCATTTAGTTCATTTTCCTTTTCTTCTTCATTCCACGATTTTAAATGCGGTGGTTTTTTAAGCTCCTCTGCTAAGTTGAACTGTACCGCTCTGAAATACAAATACTTTCAATTTATTTTTTATCTAATTACGAGTATCAGAGCTTAGTAGCAGTAATAATGATATATTTGGAAATTGTAAAAAATGATAAAAGTTTGGTTAGGAAAATTAACGGATTAATACAAATATTGTACAAACCTTTGAATTATTTCTGGTACAGGAGGTGCTACCGGTAAATGATCTCCACTTGCTCTAAAACCATTTGAGTCGGCAATGTAATGCACAGTGTAAGTTTTCCCATCATCCCCAACATATGAATATGATCCTTCCACAACTTGTTCTTCTTTATCGGCTCCTGTATTTTGCATTCGACTATGTTGTACATAATGCGTCTGATCAGCACCCAAAGCTCTAAAAGTTTAACAAACAGTAATATCGAGTGCGAGCTTGTAAAATATAATGTATGTAAGTCTGAAGTACCTTTACTTACTCATAGCTAAAGCTTCCATCTAAGTCCATTTCGTTTGAGAGTCGTAGTATAGGTATTGCAGTTTCTGTAGTAGACATAAACACACCAGGATGGGATACATACTGCCCTCCCATAAAATTAGCCGACTTTATTTGGTCCATATTATTGTCTCTTTTTATGTCTGATATTAATATACTTCGAGGTGACATAGATTGCATACCCGAATTATGTGTAGAAAATTCCGAATTAGTATTGATTTGAACCGGTAACTTTGTGTCTATCCTATCTATAGGGTGCTGGTAGTTTTTCGGTACTGGTCTTATTTCTCTTCTACTTGGTTTGTGTATTGAACCTCTTTGAGTTCGGTTGTGTTGGTTCCGTAAATAGGACGGTATAGGAGTGAACGGTTTGTCCTGATTATCGTCGCCATCTTCATCAGAAACCATCGGCAATAGTGTTGTTGATAATAGGATTGGAAAAGGACTACGGGTTTCAATGGGAGATTTTGGAATGGTTGACGGTAAATATGGAAATTGAAGGTTATTGAAATTCTTCACAGAATAATATGGTAGTACAGTGTGACTTTCGGGTGGTAAGTAGAACTGTTGTTCAGACGACAATACTCCAGGCTCAGAACCTTGAAATTGTGGACCAAGTGTGAATGATTCATGACCTTCAGTATCCACTGCTAAACTTATCACCCAAAAAACAAGCGATATCTGAAATAATAATAATAATGTGTTACGTTTCAACTTACGGTTTTCATTAATAATCTGTTCAAATCCATTTTCACTCATCACACGATCACCATTCACTTACCAGCTTCATATCTCTTAAGCTGTAAACGCTGTGATAATTATTTTCACGTCACTCTATAGCACTTGTAGTAAATAGACTGCTAATGAAAATGAATTCCGCATATATTTATACGCACGCGAATAGTGTCCAGGCATTCGTGAAAGAGATCGTTTTGTTTTAAACAAGTCGCGTTTCTCTTACTCGACAAGTGTTTTTGTTTCTTTATTGCTGCCATCAGTCTTCAATTACTGTAAATTAAAATTTTGTTTACATTAAAGTCATAAGTTATCGCATCAAAGTCTTGTCTTATGTTATAGTGTCAGTTGTCAAATTTCTGTTTACTATGGTGTAATATAATATAATGCAATATGACAAAAATGATATAGTTGTTAACATTTTTCACGATTTTGCATGTTTCTATTGCACGCTCTCATTTTTCACGATTTTGTATATTTTTCTAACGGATTAATAGATTTAAATTTTTATCTGTACAAATAAATAAAATTGGAGTGTCTGTATGTAATATGAAATAAAAAGTTCTTTACTAAATGCATATCGAAGTATACACGGTACTAACATCAAAAGAGCAAATTTATTGTCCGTCTGTCTATATTTCTGTTTGTTCTGGGTTATCTCTGGAAAGTCTGTACCGATTTTGACGGGAGAAAGCCAATAACACAAGGAGTAACTTAGGCAATTTTTTTTAGACTAGCTTCGCTCCGCGGCGTTACTCACTATATTTACAACTATAAGCGGGCAACACCGTGGGACTCAACTCGTAATACATATAAACCAAGGCTTCCCTGCTAAGGAGAGGCCTATGTTCATGTCTATGTATGGTAATGATCAATTGTAAGACGGACTCGATATAAATCAAAATTATAAAAAAAGCGGCCAAGTACGTGTCAGGCCACGCACAGGAAAGGGTTCCTCAGTCACCCATAATGGTACGTGGATTAGAAATCGTATCCAAAGGATCATTGTTATGTTTACGTATTAATGCATTGATTTTGTATGACGTTTACCAAGTAAGCGTATTGTAAAAATTAAGCCTATAAAACTCCTGAACTAACAAAGTCATCGAATCCGTTATAGTTTTCCTTCAAAGTTCATTATATGGACCACTATCTGGAATGTTTCCAGATTTTTTGAGCCAGCCGTTTATCTAGATCTAGAGGTGGGGACGCCCTGTTTTTACAAAAAAGTGGCCTTTAATGTAGAATTTCTCGCAAACGGATACCTAAATCAAAAAATCGTCTTTGAAAACCTTTATTGTTTTTAAAAGACCTATCTAATGATACCCCACATGATGAGGTAGCCCCGAGAAAAAAAAAACATCCCCACTTTACGTGTAGGGGAGGTACCCCGAATAAAAATATTTTTCATAATTTTATTGTAGCACTTTTTCGACGTAATTACAATACACATTCATACAAAGTTTCATCTTTCTAGCACTTACCGTTTGGACGGTAAGTCGAGGACGGACGGACGGACAGACGGACATGACGAATCTATAAGGGTTCGAAGTCATAAACTTCGGAACCCTAAAAATGACAATGGCCTTTATATCGTAAAACAAATTTTTCTAAGAACTTAGCAAACGGGGTATCAAAATTAAAGGTTGCCCTCGTAGCTCACAAAAATGAAAACCTTTTATATTTCGTAGTTCGTAGTAACAATGAAAATATAAATGAAAATATAACAAAAGAAAAGAAAACTTCAATTAATTCATAAATTCATATAAATAGTCATATTAATAACGTCAAGAATGAGGTCTCTTTCATATACGGAAACTGAGGCATTATTGATTTCTACATTTTGTTAGGACCTCGGTTTTTCGGGTCGAGCCCTAGCACTCATAACATAAGTTTAATCTTAGCTTGAGTGCTAGAGGTCATCACCGTAAACCCTATATAATTTCTGCTATTATTATTTCTGCTTATTTAAAGGATTACTTGTTGGTCTCCGTATTTTGTACCCACAAATAATATGAAGTGATTTTATTCAAGGAAAGAAAAAGACGAATGATTCATGTGGTTTCGTTAATTAAAGGGATTAAAGTCCCAATAAGTATGATGGGGCGTTCAATAAATATCAAGATAAATGGGTGGGTTGTATGTGGTCATGCTGAATTGGCGACCATGAGGTGATGCAACTTTTGTAATGGTCAAAGTCGTGTCAATGGCCCTAAAACAAGTTTGTAAGAATTTTCGGCCGAAAGCAACTAGCGGTTTTACTTACCAGTAATAAAGGGAATGATTTTTCTTTTTTTATTTACTTGTTAATACCGGCAGGTGAACCTTTTATAACAGTACTTCATGCTTGAATGTGCATTTACATTTTTTGCTTGCCAATTACAATCGACCGAGATTTTTTTTACAGGATTTATTAAACTAGGGATTCGCGGCTTGTATGGTAACTTAGGAAGTTAACACAATACATAGCTTTGTTACACTTGTTTGTGTGATTAAAATGTTTAAATATCATAAACAGTTTCACATTCCGAAATACAAAACAAAGGTTTTTCACCTTTATCTGGCAGTTATTAAAAGAAAAGTTTAGTTAGTCAGAAAGAACAGTAGTTAGTGAGTGATATCGATTTAAGGGTTCTGATTAACGTCAAAAGTGAATCAAAAACAAAATATACGTGACCCTAATCTACGCAAGCAAATTATTTAGGGGAAATGTAAGGGGATCTAAACATAGAGAAAATATAACTTAAAATGTGACCTAAACGATGTCAAAACGATAATCATGATCGCTGATTTACTCTGAAATTAACGTTTAAAATATTTTATATTACATTTCTTAAATTTGCTTTAGTTCTACGCACATTACATTACCCGCTGAATATGCCAATATGTAACTGATTTGAATACACAAGAGCAACATAAGAAATAGAAGCTAGAGTAGATCAAGTCAAGTGTAATCGTAATCTATTTCACTTTCTCTTTCTTTCTGAAATTTATCTATTGGTAATAATCATATCGCAATGTCAATATATGGTACACAATGTACACCCTGATTAAATACTACGTTTTGCGTTTGCTGTGTCACAATTGATTATTTATTTTTATAAATTTGACTGATTTTTGTATTTCCTTTAATCAAACTCATGACTTAAAAGAGTAGTGAAAAGGATGTTAAATGAAAAAGAAACTACAATTTATAAACATTTTTATTTTCCTTAGAAATATGACCCTTGTACACAATACATTATAAGACAACACTTGTCTCACCTCAATCAGCGATCGAAATCACAATTTGAAATCGTGATTTCAATCACTGATAATTAATACAAATTGATTTTCCTAAAATCAATGAGAGGTAATATAATAAGATTCGCATGCAATATCTTTCTATCCATTAAATCACTTCTTCATTTGAGGTCTTAAATTTTAAGGTTTTAAAATTTAAATTATCGTGATACATCATGTTTATTCAGATGTGGTTTAATGGACTGCAGACATAATATGCTCGATATGACATAAATATCTAAAACATTTAATTTGTACTTTGAATTGTACAATGCACCTCATCTAAATTATTTAGATGATTTATTTAAATAACCTATTAAAACTTTAAGCTTTATATTTTAAATAGTAGTTCTGCTGCTGAGGCTGGTTGTATGATTGTTGGGGTGAGTTCGACGTTTCTTGAGGTGGGATGTATGTTTGTTGGGGGGGATTGTACGATTCTTGAGGTGGGTTGTACGATTGTTGGGGTGGGTTATATGATTCTTGAGGTGGACTGTAGGTTTGTTGTGGTGGGTTGTACGATTGTTGAGGTGGATTGTATGATTGTTGGGGTGGATTGTATGATTCTTGAGGTGGGTTGTAAGATTGCTGGGGTGGGTTGTTCGTTTGTTGGGGTGGATTGTATGTTTGTTGGGGTGGGTAGTAAGTAGGATTAGACGTCTGCTGATTGACAGGAGCTGTAGTTTGAGAAGGATATACATTGGAACCTTGCTGTGTGCTGTAACAAATAAAATTAATTTTAATTGAAGTTATTTTGAGTAATAATAATAACATATGTAGTTGAAAACTCATATGTTTTAAAACAAAACTTAAAACGATTTTATGTAATCTATGCTTAATTAGATGTTTGGAAGGGATTAAGCCTAGGTGAAGTTGTACGATTGAAGTTTTAATGGTTTCTTATAATTTTGAGTAACGCTAATAAGACAGAGACTAAAGAACCATTATTAGTCTTCAAAGAATATCTAATTCATTCTATAACTACTCCTACTAACTTAACCAGAAAAGCCGGGTATTTTTATTTATTATTTGGTACCATTTGCTTCTGATTTTGACAAATCTCGAACCCATTAATCACTAACTAACAAGGGTCCACGTCTTCGAAGTTAATAAAGTTCCTATAAGTTTTGTATTGTACACTTCTGGTAAGAGCTCGAGACTTGGGAATAAAATAACGTAGGCATTCTTAACTAGATTTTTTTTGCATTAGATTAGATTTTTCTTATTAAAAAGTAAATTAAATTGAACAATCTTAAACTTATTAAAAATGTTGAACTTCCTCTCTAAAATTGTGAAATAAATTGGCTGTGGTTTAAAATACGTCCATGTTTTATAATGATATTATTCTTGAAATGTTAAGTTAAAGTAAGTTTGTATGTGTGTTACGCTTTGGTGGCTAAATCGCTGCACCGATTTCAGTAAAATTTGGCGTGCAGGTACTTTGATTTTTGCGGAAGAATATACTAGTAGGAGCACACTACTTATTACCGCGATAAATAAATAAATATTTCGGACATTTCAAACACAACATCATCTAGTCCCAAACTAAGCAGAGCTTGTATTATGGGTATACAAGCGGCGGTGCGTAGTCGTGGTTCCAGGAATTTCCTTTCTAGGGTACACCTGGTTCCTGGGCTTATAGTATCAAAGATGGCGTGATGGTGATGGCGCGGATTTAGTCAGTTTGAGTCCGACACAACCATCAACTGGTAGTATCCGAGGGGATACCCGCACAGAAAAAAAAGAGTTTTATAAGGCTCTATTAATTTAAAATCAATCAAACGCTGTCTAAATTCACTATGAGGGACACCACTACTTTTGTAATATACTCAAGCTTTACATCGGGCAGAGTCAGCATCATTTTGGCAGCCTTAGATAAGAAACAAATCAGGAATAATACTTACGGGGCCTCAGGGAATCCAGAAGATCCAGCAGGTAGATGACTTCCATATGCATGGTATCCAGTGTGGTCAGCCCAGTAAGTGACCGTGTAGGTAATGCCGTCACCACCGACGAAGGAATACCAACCCTTCTTCACAATACTTCCTTCATTTTGATTAGCATCAGTAAAGTAACCTTGTTCGCCTACGCTGGTTCCATCTGCAATCTGGTATCTAAACAAAAGATTTGAAAATTATATTTTATAATAATAAATCTAAACATATACATATTTTTGGGACATCTGACACTACGCCATCTAGTTTTAAATTAAGCAGAGCTTGCTCTATGGTTACTAGACAAGTGATATAATTACAAATATACTTTTTTTGTAATATTTGAAGATCACGCGAACATTTGGTTCGACCCGGCAATCGAATCCGAGACCTTTAGTACAGAATTAACATTTACCGAGGCATATAAATATGTGATACAAAGTAAAGTTGAGAATAATGCGAATTATAAATTACATCTCATATCTTTCTTAGTAATCTTTGCCGTATAATATACGTTTCAAGGACCCATGTAACTATAGCATTCTAAAAATACTTCTCGAAACACATCACACTAAATGTTTCAATTTCATATCATGTACAGAGTTTTGATGTCATCTAACAACAAACTAACGGATTAGTAATATTTTTTACCTCGTGGACAATAAGTTACATTTAGTCAATTAGTGTTAAAATACTCTCGCTCGAATTTTTTTGCAGACAGCTCTTGGAAAGACTCCTGGGAAACAGGCTTTGGTGAATAGACAAATATTGAAACAGTAGGTAATCTTTTTACCATATTTTTAAGAAATAGAACCTAAAAACTATATTTTTTTTATTGATTGATTGATCTTAAATCTGTACTAACTTTGTTCCTTGCAAGTTAATCTCAGGTACTACTTTACGATTTGAAAAATTATTTTACCGCTAACGGTAAACTATCTAAATAGTTCATGTATCGAGGAAGGCTATAGACTATGACCTAAGAGCCTGTAGGAATTAGGAGGACTAACGTAATACGTAAAGTTTTGCAGAAACGAGAGAAAATTAATTTTGAGAGCTTCTATTATGTGCGCTGCGTAAATGATAGTCCGCGACAGCAAAGCCAGCTCACTAGACTTTTAAGTTTACTAATTATTAGGTTACGCCTCCTGCACTATAAGACGCAGACGAGGTTTCGTTGTAGCTCAACACAACCATATACCTTAGAGTCATTCAATTTATAAAAACACTTTTCTTTCTCTGCTAGCTTTGCCCCACGGCGATATCCGCATTTAAAACCGCGGGGCTCAGCTACTAATTAAATATGTTAATGAATTTAAAATATTGATGACGATAAATAAATCACAGCATTTACAAGAAATTAAAGATCACAGCTATGAAAATTTTAACACGTCATGTATTAATATTAAAAACAGATTAATGGACCAATATTACGACAGGTAGTAGGTGTAATGTAAATTATATATGGTTGTACTCAGCATACATATAAGCTCGTACGTTCGTTTGTTGCCGGACGTTCTACTATCATTTGTTTTTCTGTCTTTGTATTCGTTTCGCGAAGGACTCCCGCACTATAAAGATTATATCTCAAACATTCAGGATGTTCTTAACAGTTTTTTTGTCCGTTCTATGTGTGCCATTTGTTTGTGATATGCCGAGAGACACCTACGCAGATCCGTCAGGAATGTAAGCAAATATCTGTGAGAAAATGTTAAATAGATCTCAACGGTACTACTAAGTTACTAAAACTCCGATAAAGAATAATTTGTTTTAGCAAGACTGTCAACTAACAGTGTGTCAATGTCAGTTTTAATAAATTAATGCGGCCAAAGGCGTATTTTACATAAATTTACTGACACTGACTTTGACGTGATGTTTAAGTTTATTCGTTTACCTTACATGCTAATGTAGGAAAAAAATATGAGTGTGGTTTTGTATTTTGTAAGTAAATGTAAGTGTAAGTTATGATACTTTATATCTAGGTAGTGTTATTTCATCTTGTGTTTTATATAATAAAACATTAAAAGTACTTGTTTTTGATCATTGCTAAATTCATCTAAAAGTATTTTTTCGTATTCCAAGAATAGCTATTTGCTGGGTAGAATGTATCACCCATTATTGGCAATGTATTTAAATACAACATTTCATGATGATTGAATGAACGTAGTTACGTTCTATTGTAAATTGAATGCACATAATATACGTGTAAATATTAAATCTAATCTAATCGTATCATCATCATCATCAACAGCCTTTAACAGTCCACTGCTGGACATAGGCCTCTCCTTTGAAAGGAGGTTTTGGCCTACTATACCACGCTGGCCAGACGGATTGGTAAAGGGTTTGTTTCAAGTTTTCTTTCTCTTGGCGCTGATGTTAGCTGCTTATTTTGTTCCTTTAGTCGCCTCTTACGACTACTACTAATCGTATAAAGTTGTCAATAACTTTAGTAAATTTATAATAGATATATAATTTATAATATATGATACAGTAGCTAGAACTGTTTAAGCAGCTAATTTATAAACATCTGTTTATTGAAAAAAAATGCTTTTTAAATACACGATTGGAATTTATTTTTATAACATTATAACACATGCAGAGTCATCATAAAATGTTTTACAAATAATCTATTTATTCGGGTGATAAAACGGTAAATTCTTTAAAGTATTTTAGTTTTCACATAATTTACTTTTTTATGGTGACTAAACAGTTATTATGTGGGTATTAAGTTATGCGAAACGAAGTCCTTTTTGGGATCTTCTTTAAGACCATTGAGGAATATGACAACCGGAATACCTCAGATTTTATGTCACATCGGACAAAGGTCCGTTGTTCGACCGTAAGCAGGGATCGAAGTAAATGACAGAATATGATTTTTACATAATACATATTTGCATTTTGAACACTATTGACACGCATTGATGATGCGCTTTATTTGATCAGTAAAACTGGTCCGTAAGTAAATGACCGACACGCTTTTAAACGGTTACTTGTGATATAAATTCTCGTACAATGAGCAGTGTTACTTCATTGCGTATTTCGGTAACACAGTTATAAATACAGGACTTAAAGCTTTAAACATTAGTTAAACATTATTTTATATAAGAATACTAGAAATTACATGTAACTTTTATAATGTACAAATAAATTTGTACTTGAGTTGTATTGTCTAAATATAAATTTAATTTGATTTTCTTATGACGTGATGTTATTCGAAATTTAATTCTGGGACAAACTCAAGAATGACAAAAATTATTTAAACCCTGTGAACATTAAGAAAACTTAGGTTTCAAATCAGGAATTGAAATTATTGACTACAGCGCTTTCCTGGTCAGCGTGGTATAGTAGCTAACGCCCCCTTTCGAAGGAAAAGCAGTCCTTTACTAGCCCAAGATTACTAAAAGGTTGTTGATGAGTGAAGCGCTTTTTTATGTATTATTTTTTAAATTTCTACGCTGTTTTTTAATATGTCGTTAAATCGTTGAATTTGTGTATTCGCAGCGGGATATTTATAACGGCGGACATTTATAATAAACCTCGCTATATTGTATAGAATCAAGTACGAACTAATCGAATGTAAATTTGATTAAAGTGAATGTTTTTTTAAAAACTCTTGGTTAGCATAACACTAAATCCTCTAAAGTTTAATGACACATTTACACCTACTTGAATTGGTAAGAAGGCTTTTGGGTACAAGTAAATAAGCTGAGCGTACAACGCTCTGGAAAAATTAGTTCTGTTGTTAAAACTCTAATACCTTTGAAATAGATATAAAGATGTTAGTTTTTTTATTGTATTTGATTAGCTTAAGCTAAATAATAGAAAAAAAAGCTGAAAACCCAGCCGTTGCTAATTAAAATAAATGCGATAAGAAAAATATAGGGCATCCTTGGAACTCTCTCAGACCCCAAAGTATATCGAGAATTTGTAAATGTAGGGCAGATTGCAGGCAGAGTGGAACGCACGACACGTCTGTAACTCACACATTATAATGTGTGTTGTCATATTGGCAAATCTGCTGTCTGTCCCAACCTTTATCATAGATTTCATGGTTCATTGACTCATACTTTGTTTCCTAGCTATGCATAAATTTTATCAATGAAAGACAATTCAATTAGCATGTTAAAATCATAAGTAAAACTGCAACTTACACTGCCACATAAAATCATTAGTGATTGAATCAATGTCTTACTGTTTGTGAATATTTAAATCATTAGTTAATTAAATCATATTAATTTGTTCAGTCTCATGAAGAAATATATCACACTTGAGTGTTTAAAATGAGTGAGTGAAGAATGGAGTTTATTTCAAGGCTGATGGCCGTTTTATCCAACTACAAAATTAAGAGAAAAGCTAAATTTTAAGAGAAATCTAAGCACTTAGGTGTCCCCTAAAGGTTGATGAAAATGAAAATACCTATAGCCTGTGTCACCCGGGCCATTATCACGAAAGTATTGACTCCTCATTCATGAAAATCGGTTCAGTAATTTAAGCTCTACGGTGGAACATACAAACATACATAAACAGCTATAACTATTTCTCTTTCTTTTGGCTTCGTATTACCATTTCTACCTATTAACAAGTTAAAGTACTTACTCATATTTGTAGTCTCCATTATCTCCCATATAGTATTCATTTTTGATAACAGATACTGGTGTTGTTGTCACTGGAGCCTGTTGAGGAGCGCTCATGCTGTTGTCCCCATAGTAGTCATTCTGTACTTGAGGCACCCAAGGAATTGGGACCTTACTAGGTTGATAGGTTTGCCAATCCCGTACTCTCTGGCTAGGGGGAATGTATCTTCCTACTGTTCCGAATAAATTTGTTGGAAAGATTCCAATCCTGGCCTGCGGATATTCTTCGGCCAGAGAGAGAGCCAAGAGAGAGAAAATGTAGACCTGTGGAAGAAGCCTGTTTTGTATTATCTGAATATATTATCCTTTTAATAAGTACATAAACGGAGTTGGGAAAAAGTTAGTCTAGATCAAATGAAAGTATAATTGAAATAAATTGTACGTCGGAAATATGTCGTTCGCTTTTTAATGAAATCTCGTTGTACTTGCTTAATTAAATGAACATAGCATTAACATATGAAAGTGATATATGAACATGTTTTCATTGCTATTACTTTTTTTCAATTATTATTTTTACTTAAAACGTCTTTGGACAATAGAGGTTCTTTTAGTAGTTTTCAATCAAAGAAATTCTTGCTATCAAAGAAATTCTTTGATCAGTGCTAATTATTATAACAAAAATAGAAAATAATTAAAATTTAAAATGAACTGTAGCTGTTTTTTTAAATAAAAACCACATATCAATAAACAATTTACTGCACATATATGTATAGAATACATACAACGTCCAATATATACTTTGGTCATTTTTTTGTTGTTTTTTTTTTTTTATTATTGACACTGATATTTTCCACACAAGGCACTATCACAAATATCCAAGGACTCACCAGCTTCATGATGTTTGTCCTTCTAAGTCGGTTTCCCGTTCAACACTGTGCTTCTAGGGGACCGTCCCACATTTTTATATCTATCCTGCGTCCTCATGCGTCCGCTCATCTAGGCTTGAACGTCCGTCAAGATACAATGACCTCTCAGTCATAATCAATAAGTAACATTTTAGGGTAAACATTTGACTATCGGAAGTTGGTATTTTTATCATGTTATGTCAAACAAGTTTCATAAAAATTAATAATGTATTTATTAAATACTGTTAGAATGAATCTGCTGGAAAAAATCAATAAGGTTCAGTAAATTAATTAATATTAATTTCTTTTTACTGTTACTTCTATATTTAACGACATATCAATAGCCTTTCCTAGTTTACTGCTAAATTTAAGCATCTCCTTAGAAAGGAGGTTCTGGCCTATTACTTCCATTTAGCTTTTCTGGTTTGGTGTAGGATTTGCGTCAAGTTTTCCTTTTCTTTGCAATGCTGTTGTCTGTTTATTTTAGTCGAATCTTGGGACATCCACGAGATAAATAGGGAACACCACCCTATTCATTCGCACGGATAAGGTACATATATACAATAATACAATTCTATATATATTATGTCAGTGCTGTAAAATCTCAGTGTTACTTTCATTTAGAAGTACTTTTAGTTATTTCTATTGTATGTAGGGTTGCCCATAATTTGGTTTCTTTTGACCCAGTTGATGACCGATATAGCCGTAACAAAAAGAAGTAGGCCCTACTGATATGGAATGACTAATTGTATTGTAATGTAGTATTGATTATATTACCGTAGAAAAAAATAAACATTTCGTAGGAATATAGGTCATAATTATACTACAGTAAAGTATCAATATTTTTTGTAAAATTATTACTTTTTCATTTGAATTATAAAGTGCGGAAACAGGATAATGTCAATTAAAATGTCAATGTTTACACATTTTAAATCATTGTCCATACCAATGGTAGATCCTTATCTGTAACTACATGAATTGACATGCAGATTTTAATTTCCTTCATCTTACTATTCATCATATTCTGTTTCTTACTTAATTCAAGAGAACATATGACAACTAAAGAATTTCTTCAGCTTGCTAAAAATATAAATGTATGTAACAAATTAATTGGTTATGATTAACTGCACTGAGTTGGCCTAGTGGTTTAAGCGGTGACCACGCCGCTTCCTACTGCGCCAAGTGTCGTGGGTTCCTATCCCACGTGTTCTTTGTGTCCGTTTCATGTATGTTTGTAAAGTCCCCTGCGACACAGGAAAATTATTCCTAATGCGGGAGTTGTCTTTTAATGTTACAGTTTTGTTTCATGTAAAATATCGTGTAAGAAGCGTAAAAAATATTCGTCTTGTTGTTTAAACTATTTAACATTGTATACTTCATAATATACCATAATAATTTTAATATAACACCACAAGGAAAAATTATAAACAATAATTAAATAAATGTTGACTAGCCCAGATAAACACAGTTTTGAATGTAAGGAGATGAATCTACACGCTTCACAAATAAGCGACCCTGTCCGTTTTTAAATGACACGTGCAATGTATTCGTAATGGTCGTTTATTTCTTGCCAGGTTTGACCTTTGTTTAATGGTTAGATACTAGTTTAGACCTACTCCACGCCTGCCCCCTCGGAAAATTGGTGGATCATTCTTTTAAGACAGGGTAATGGCTACAGGGGTGACAGGTGAAACCATCTGTCACCCTAGCAGAAGTAGGCCGGGGTGGCAACGCGAGCGCTATAAATGCGCACGCTTCGGTATTTGGCGGAAGGGGAGCATCGGAGTTCTCGCACGGTAGGGGGCCTCATAGTACTCGAGACGGCGTGTGGTTTTAGTCGGTTCGAGTCCGACATAGCCACCAACTGGTGGCATCCGTGGGGATTTCCATCCAAAAAAAAAGCGTGATGGCTACAGATAAACAACTTATACAGGCAAACGAAGATATTGTAAGGAATACGGCGATGCTAATTCGATTCTCGGGTCAGACCATATGTTTGTATGATCTGCAAATAATTGTTTGAAAACCGATGGAGTAGAAGAGTTTTGGAGTGGAGACCGCTTATCGGCAAAAGTGCAAGATACCCACAGGCCAGGTGGAGTCATGATTTCGCAGGATGGCTGGCATTAACCTTATTTGAGAAGCTCAAACTCGATCAGAGTGGCGTGCAATGAAATAAACCTATGTATGTCCAACAGTGGACTGCGATAGGCTGGTGATGATGATAAGAAAGTATGTATTTACAAAAGAAGTAGTTATATGTTTATATCCGTCAAGTACCCTTAGCACAAGCTCTGATTGGGCTGTGACTAGTTGGCGTTGTGTGTCAGATGTCCGAAATATTTATGTTTATTTTTCGATGCAAAAATGGGGTTAAACGAGCATGAATCTACATAATATTATCCGCCTTGTTACTAGAGAAGTCACTAGGACAATGACTTCGACTGGTAGGTAGAGCTATATATAATTCTATTAATTAAAATTCTAATCGGCCTAAATAAGAATAATTGACCGGTTTTAAACCCACGAAAATTTCTATATATATATACACACTTAGTGTTTCCTGTATATTCGTTTACCTAATTGTTTTAGGTTTGACAATGATGAACGAATCTGAAAAAAAATCAGCTTTATTTGCTTAAAAGATTATTCGGAATGTCCTTTTTTTCATATTAAAACCTGCCAAAGAGACTCTACTCTGCCTGAGGAAAGCATGAGTAGAATCCAAGAGTACTGATCACCATCCTCATTTGACAATGAGGATGGTGAGTATGGGTAACCATGCTGCATTGTCATGGTTTTGTATTGCAGCATGGTTACCCATACAATGGCAGCCTAATGAGATGCTTCTGCATCATTTGGCCTACGGTCTAGCACTCACGATCGAAATACGACAGCACAAATGCTGGCATTTTAAGTTGAACTATATGACAACTTCGTACTGAAATCAGCGCGGCTCTACTACCTTAATTTTTGAAAGTAAATTGAAAGCCAGTGGGGAAAAAGTATAAGTGTCCCACTAAGGACCGATCAATTTTCCCAAAATCCTCTGATTCCTGCAGCTAGTTCATCCTCAGCTATACTTTACATTTTCCGATTGGCGTTTCACTCCACTTTTGTCTTCACTCTGTATAGATTAGAGATTAGACCTAGAGTGGAGATCAGCTTCAGTGGCCATCGGTCCTTCGAAAATCATGATCAGTTTTTAACGATTACAGTATGCTTACTCCTCGAGTTATGAATTTACAATCTTTAGAATTTTATATAGAATCTTTAATAACTCGCTCCATGATATGTGGGCTGTGGTGTGATAAGCCGTCCTTCAATGTAAAGTTTTGATTGAACGGAGTGATTGGTATCACTTCAATTAAAACTTTACTTCTTCTTATATTTTCAATACTTTTTAGTAAACAAGTTTGGTAACTGAAGCCACGAGCCCTCACTGTACCCATTCTAGGTGAGCTCTTTAGCCTTTATACCATAAAAATAAGACATGTGACCTACGTGTAAATTATGGCGTAAATAGGCTAATGACAACGGCACCGTTGTCATTAGCCTACCGCAGTTCACTGCTGAATATAGGCCTCTCCGATTGCACGCCACTATGATCGATTTTGGGCTTCTCTGCTCCTGCCTGTTACGCAAATCCTGACTCCACTTAGACTGTGGGCATTTACACTACGTTCACTGAGACGTAATTTCTACTCCAGTCTCGTTAACCATAACGGTTGTCGGTTTTGCGACTAATTTGAATATAATTAGATTATTCATCACTTCTCAAAAAATATGGCAAAGATAAATTGTTACAATATTATTTTTTTATTTTTAGGCCTCCTTAATTATTATTGCCATAATATGTCTTCGTAACACTTTTGAGATTTATTGTAGAATTCAATAAATATTTAAATTGTTCTGGTTTCACGCAGAGACAAAATTTATAACATTTTCTACCTATTTTTGTTGGTTTTCGTTGTACTGTGAGTCAGTTTAAAGATATGAAGTCTTTTATTATTCATCACTTAGCTTGGGAGTGGGTTATGTGATGAGAAAAAATAAATAAATAACGGTAAACAGAATAATCGATAGTTAACATCATTCTTTTAGACAGTCTAAATATGCTAAAATTTAGATGTTTACTTTGCTTATAAATGTTAGACTACCCGAATTAAATGAATTTTTTGGTAACCTTCTCTTTATTCGACATGGTTGGTAAAAAATGACTAAAGCAGTGCGCTGACGGGTGACTTTTGTCGCTGCGACAAAAAAGTTTTTGTCATGTCGCGTCGCGTCTTAAAATCTGAGTGCGCACACGGTGAATGACAGTCACGAAACATTTTTGTAAATCCCTGGTTCATTTAACGATATGCATTTGGAGGAGACAGTCATTATTTGCGAATTCATACGGCGTAAAAGTTTTCGAATGAGTGTAGAAAGTTTTAATGAATTACTGCATATTTTCAAAGTATTCACCACATAGTTTAGTACACTTTTCCCTTCGCTCAAACCACTAATTATAACATTTATTCCACTTTAAAGAAGGGGTATTTAAAATATTTTGAGATTCAATATTTAAACACATTCGAATATAGAACTGTACCAAATTCAAAACTGCCGTTAAATATGGAAACGACAGAACATAAAAGGCATGCATAGTATTTATCATATGTCAGAATATTCTTTTAATCTTTTCTCGTAAAGTGCTGGTCTTCTTTCCACTTCTTCTATATACTATATAATATATTTGCTTATCGCCAGCGGGCATCAAAAGTAAGCGGAGAGCGGGGCACGGATAATGGCGTTAGGATAAACTATTTTGTAGGGATTTTTGATTCGATTCGAATCAGTACATGAAGAAACTATTTTGTAGGGATTTTTGATTCGATTCGAATCAGTACATGAAGAATCGATTATCGAAAAAAACGATTTCTAAAGGATCGATTCTATATCTTTGCTGTATTTACAATATAAATATAAATCCATTTTATGAAAAACAAAAATATTCATTAAACAATCTGTGGGATCTCTTATCAGTAAAATCATCGATTTTTTAGTTCAAGGAATTCGATTATAAGAATTATTTTTATTACCTATCAAATTAATACATTCAGCTAATTGTAACTATTGTAAATATTTT
Source organism: Phragmatobia fuliginosa (assembly GCA_932526445.1). NCBI lineage: Eukaryota > Metazoa > Arthropoda > Insecta > Lepidoptera > Erebidae > Phragmatobia > Phragmatobia fuliginosa. The sequence continues at coordinate 73,833,961 of OW052057.1, forward strand.
TTTATACCAACACAAAAAATCGACAGTCGATTTTCAAGGGTAAAAATCGATTCAGTACAAAATTCAATTTTTTGGGCGAAACATTGAATCTTCGATCATTGTGTCATTCTCAAAATTAAATAACATCTGGTAATCTTTCAACCAGTGTTAAATTAAACAAATTATATCATATTTCATTTTCTCTAAAACAATTCAAGCTCTAGTAATTTCGAAGAAAACCTTGAATATTTTATTAGAACAACTTCAAGGCATACTGCTTAGACCCTTTATGATAATGTGGTGATTGAACGCTAGGAGACACTTCTGTTTTGATTACAATGCTATTTCAAACAGAATCCCCTGTTGTCTGAAAATATAAATAAAAAGTTAGTCCTTTCCGCTTTCCGCTTTTGGCTTAGGGCACGGGCAGAAACTGTTTCGTCACTCGTGCGCGCACTTGTATCTAAATCTAGCGGCGCGGTGACAGTTTTGTCGCAGGCTTCTTCGCAGGCACAAAACAGTTTTGTCATCCGATTGTCACGTCGCAACGTGCGCGCACCTCCATATAATTCTACAGACTTAATGAAAGTGACAAAACAGTCACAGTGACAAAAGTTTCCCGTGCGCGCAGGGCCTAAGAAACATAAATATTTTATTTAAATCAATTTACTACTTCAAGAAAAATGCATTTCATTAAAACTTGATAAATGGTAAAGTTGATTAAATGGTTTTCTTGACTTGCTAACAGTGGTAATTAATATCAATTCTTGGATGAATTAATTAACGAATTAACAAACTTGTTATGCGGGTTAAGCTTGGATTAAGAATATTAGAGCGTTAACGTTTAAAGCTTTTTGCGCCTAAAATGTTCTTTGTGTTTTATCTCCTGGTACATTGTCTATTGAATAAGTCGTCCTTGGCGAGGCATCTTAAGGATAAGTGAAGTTCTTCATTTTACGCCTGCTTGTTTTAGTACCATTCACAAAAATATATAATCCTCTGAAGGTGTATAACAGTTACTGTGAGTCTAATAAAATGGGATTAATTATATAAATTTTTTTGGAAAACTGTGGTTTGTTACTTTCACGTTTGTGGACAGTACAGTTTTATATATTATATATTTTTACTGTTTAAAAATTCGAATAATGAACCAATTAAATTTAATTATATTTTCACTGCCTTATTGGTCTAGTGGTTAGCGTATGCTCGGTCGGACGGGTCGGACCAGATATTATTTGTGTGATTCACAAATATTTGTTTCCGAGTCTGGGTGTTTTCTATGTATAATATGTATGTATTTACAAAAAGTATGTTTATGTATTTATATCAGTTGTCTAGTGCCCATAATACAAGCTCTGCTTAGCTTGGGACTAGATGATGTTGTGTGTCAGATGTCTGAAATATTTAAATTTATTCTAATTAAATATGCTTGCTACTTTTATCATTTTCAATTAAAAAAGTACATACCACTCCCAAACTATCTCATTGGTCCAGCGGTTAGCGTAAGCGACTGTCAATAAAGAGATCTTGGGTTAGATTCTCGGGTCGGGCCCAAAAAGTGTTATTGGGTTTTTCTTACAAGATGAGACGTATGTTTTTGCCCGAACACCTATGTTTTCTTTATAAGACCCGGGTTCGCTGCTCTTCCAGCTGGTCCCTCCTTCCCCTTCCTGTACACGACAACACGTATCTGGCTTTGGAAGTCACCTTTTTAGAGAGACTGACATACGCTCTCGAACTAAATGGTTCGGACAGTCAGTATAAACCACTCACTACTATCAACGTGTTCCACTGCCACTGTGATCCCGGGTCCTTTAAGCGCGGCGTGAAAAAGTATCGCACTAGGCTGCCATAGTGTGGGTCACCAAGCGGAAGTGTCCACATTCGTAATAACCATTTTATACTGGTACCATTAATGAAAAAAAACTAGAAATTCGTAATAATAACCCTGTATGGAGTATGGGCTGTTAAGGCCCGTGCCGCGGTAAGCACTCAATAATACTGACAACTAATTTAAACTTTGAATTCAGTTCGCTTTCAGGGTAATAAAAGGTTCGATGCCAATAGCTCCGTAGGAAAACTGGTACTCAAGCTAAACCGGTTGAACTGAGCTGATCCCATATAATATTGGAAATAATAAGAGAAGAAGATGTATATACTACTGCGTGTGTTAGTGAAGAATATGTTTATTGCAGTCCATCATGATGCCATGTCAGGGATTTTATGAGTTGAAACATGACAATCTTTTTCTAGACACTCAGTCTTTTTATGCTACTCATTCCTTGGAAGTTCCTTAGAAGTATTTATTAAAAAAAAGGACTAAGGATTCAAAGGTTTAATTTTGCATAGATTTGAGGCTAGGCATTTCATCAGTGTGAAGGTATTTTACTGTACCTGATGAAAAGTTAAATAGAAAAGAATATAATATGGGTGTTGCAAAACTACATATCATGTTGATGATCCAATCGAAAGAACTACGTTCTATTTTCCTAGAGCTTTCAGAAAAGGCCTATCCGGCAGATTTCAGATTTAGACACACGCGTAAAAGTACGAATCCTATAACATATTCAAAGTTTTATACACAGAGTTACGTGTGATTTCTTTAACAGACTGCATTGCTTGAAAGATGATTATTCAATTGCGAGAAGAGACTATATTCTCATTGTCAACGTTATGGAGTATACTTGGTAGTTTAGTATGTTGATGTTGTTTAAATTTCTAGGAACAATAAAAGAACAAAATTATGCATAGAACTTATTTGTTTTATTATCGATACAAATAATACTTTGAACATAGAAAATTATCACAACCTGTCTTACCATCAGTGATCAAATTCACAATTTATAATCGTGACCAAGATTACTGACAATCGATTTATCGAAACAAATCGATTTGGTTAACATTACTTAAAATCGTTCAGAGGTAATTTAATTCGTGTATCTACGTCTCTGTCCATTAAAGAGTCGATATTTATCTTTTTCCTGTTTATAAAAGAACAGGATAAACATAAATATTGTATTTTATACCTTATTTGAGTTTCGTAGTATGTTTGAAGGTGTTGGAAAATAATTGTCTCATTACTTTTTAATAGACAGTAGATTCACATGAGACACATTCTATTTTTTTAACATAAATTATCTCTATCATTTGTAGTTATCTCTAAACATAGTATATGTCATGACATACTACAGTTTTAAGTTTGTGTGAGTATTAAACGTTGTAGTGTGGGTTGTAAACTTGTTGTTGTTGCTGTTGCTGCTGTTGTTGCTGGTTATAACTCGGCTGCTGTTGTGGGTAGTAATTCTGTTGCTGAGTTGGGTAGTAAGTCTGTTGCTGAGTTGGGTAGTAAGTTTGTTGCTGAGTTGGGTAGTAAGTTGGTTTTTGGGTTTGATAAATAGGATAGGGCTTCGATGTATAGGTTGGACGCGCAGTGGTGTAAATGGGTTTGGGTGTATAAGTGGGACGCAGAGTTGTGGATTGGACTGGGTAAGGAGTTTGCGTTTGAGAAGGATAGTAGGGGCTGTAACAAAATGAAAATTTATTAAAAAATTGAATTGATAATGTTTACGTTTGGAATGTTAATGAATATTGATGACCTATAAAACATTAAAACAATAAAATGCGTTTTAAAGTTGAATAACTCGAAAACGGATGCCTAAATGCTGCCCAAATGATGCATTATTACAAGGCCTATCTAATGATACCCTACACGATGGGGTAGACACGAGAAAAAAAAGCATCAAGTAAGGGAGGCACCTCACAAAATAATAATTTTATTATTTTAGTACTTTGTCGATGGGATAAAAACACATATTCATGCACAGTTTCATCTTCCTAGCACTAGCCGTTTAAGTGGTAAGCCGAGGACGGACGGACTGACGGACATGACTATATGGGTTCCGAAACGCGAACTACGGAACCCTAAAAACAACCAGATTCAGAATAAGAATTTTCAGCCCACGCAGTCTCATTGGATGTGGGAACCGAACTTACAATACCCAGCATAGTAGGAAACTATAATGGCCATTTTCATAAACTTCCCGTGAATATAAGGTACCACTTAGAGAGAGTCATGTAACCCTTAGTGATCACCAACCTTTCAGGAACACCTAAGTGTTTCGAGACGATTCAGAAGATTTAGAGGCTAACTACGTTACGGAGTTCTTACTAAGGTGACGGTTTAGGTATAGATGGTGAAACGGGCATTAGTCATGAGCTTGCAATTTTCGTGCTAATTAAGAGCTGTCACAGCGACAAGATTAAATATCTTATATTGCAACCGTTTTCGGTAAAAAAAAGCTGCGGTCTTTATCCTCTTATCGTATTCTCATTTACCATCTTTTTTATATAAATAGTTACGAATATAATACATGTTGTTACTCGTGTTTTCACATTCGTCTTTTGATTTTTTTCTACCAATGTTATTAATGTTTTTTTTATTCCGTTCTGACGATGAACACAGACTGGCCGTCATGTAAAATGCTAATATATATTTTGATTTGACAGATAGTGTGTTGCTCCTATTATATGTTACTATTATTTTGAGAGCTGTTGTTATTGCTAATTTGGTACATTCATGGATTGTTGAATCATCATTTTTTATGTTTGTAGATTGTATTAATTGATAACGCTAGAGCAATTAATTGTCGGAAGATTTGTCTATTAATACATACTAATATATGAAGAGGTAAAGTTTGTGAGTTTGTGACGTTGTAAGGGGTAATCTCTGGATCTACTGAACCGATTTTGAAAATTATTTTAACAATAGAAAACTACGTTATGAGTGAGTAACATAGGCTATATATTAACCCGAAAAATACATACTTAATGACCCTGGGAGGAGCCGAGGCGGGCGGCTAATATTTTATAAAACTTCATAAAAAACATGTTTATTACACACACTTCTGCATCTGCAGTTTATTATTACGAAAGTGTGGATGTAGATAGTAACTTTCTGTTATTTTTTTATGAGCTTGCCAAAGCTCTCTACCCTGCCTGATAGACAGTAGTAGTACAGTTCAAAAGCGGTGACCAACATCTTCATTGTGAGTGAACACAATACAGCATGGTGACCCACATCATGGCAGTTAAGTATTTCGAAAATTGTGTAGTCCTTTTATAAATTAAAAAAATATGTGATTTTCAAATCGATATACCTATTGTTATGGAGAATATAGTTCCGGTCCATAAAACTTGTTCACATAACTCACCGAGCATGTTTGCGGTTTCTAGACTACGACGTCTGGGAATTTAATAAACCAGAGATCCAAGAAGGAAAACTTACATTGAGAACTTCCAAATATTTTAAATTGATAAATGAACTACGTTCATAGATATCGCACTCATAAGTCTGGTGCTGTCGTAAAGAGATATCAGTTTTTTCAAATTCTGCTTCGAATGTGTTCAATTTTAGCTTAATGATATTTTTATGTTACTGTGATATTATGAAAATACGGATCTATTGATGATTAGCTGAGCCCTGCGGTGTTATCCACGGTTATAAATAGCGAGTTACGCCGCGGAGTGAGGCTAGTCTAAAAAAAATAGCCAAAGTTACTAATTAGAGCATCAGCAGCAACAGACAGTTAGACTAGATAGACTTTGGGACTAGATAATGTTGTGTTTAAGATGTCCAAAAAAAATAATTTTAAAATTGCCTTTTTGATGTAACACCTCCCATATATAAGCTTTGCTATGCATTTAGTAAAAAACTGTTGATTTGATATTACATACAAACACACCAATTTTATTTATTTGTATAGATGTATATTAGATATGTATATTATATTATATTTATGTATATTATAGATGTATATGATGTATATTATAGACTAGCGATTACAGAAGTGCTACACCAGGAGTGTGACGCGATAGTTGGAATTGTTTCCAACTATCGCGTCACAGTCCTGGTGTATGTATTTTTTTTTTGACATTTTACACACAACATCGTCTAGTCCCAAAGTAAGCACAGCTTGTGTTATGGGTACTAGACAACTGATATAAATACATAAACATACTTTTTTTTTTGTAAATACATACATATTATACATAGAAAAACCCCCAGACTCTGAAACAAATTTTTGTGGATCACACAAATATTTGGTCTGGCTCGGGAATCGAACCCGAGACCTCTTAATTAGCAGCCGATTAAGGTAACCACTAGACCAACAAGGTAGTCGATTATATTGTTTTTTATGAGTTGGAGTTATTTGAATCCATAAATTATATTACACGTAGAACTTACCGGTTAGGAGAAGGTAAGTGAGCACCATACGCGTGGTATCCAGTGTGGTCAGCATAGTAAGTGACCGTGTAGGTAATGCCGTCAGCACCGACGAAGGAATACCATCCCTTCTTCACGAGACTTTCGTCAGTTTGTTTAGGGTCTGTAAACCAGCCTTGTTCGCCTACGTGAGTGCCATCTGCCGTCTTATATCTGAGTGAAAAAAACATAACAGCTACACCATATACATATATGAAAACTTATAAGTCCTATAAGCTCTATCCAATATATTTGAATGATAGCATTGAAATATATTCATCATCATTTTACTATAGATAGATAGATGACTATAGATAGATAGGTATAGGTAAAATTAACCTCCTTAAGTTGCCTTTAACCTGAATTTATCTGGTGTATTTCTTTTGTTTATAAAGCTTCCTATCTCTTTTCTTTCTTTCTTTTTTAAAAAGACAATTCGAGCATTTCAAATATACATCCTGTGTTGCCAGGGACTTAACAAGGATACATAAAACATACATAAAGAACATGTAGACTCAGAAAAATAATTTGTAGATTACAGAAAGCGTTGTCCCATGTATGATTGAAACCCACAAAACTTGGCGTTTGTAGAAGCACCGTGACATTTAAACCACTCGGCTAACCGTGTAGTCAAAGTCAATCTCTACATCTCCTGTTTAATTTTTGTTTCGAGGTTAAAAACTTCTTGTATCAACCTTTTTTTTTAATTTTTTTTCACTGAAACTGGTTATGAAGAAAAATTTGTGTGAATATTGAAATTAAACTTAATGCTACAATGAGTCGTCTCCTTATTACTAGTGATAATTTCGTTTCGTATATTAGTTTACTTCTTAACTTATTTGTAACATAATAAATTCAGGTTTTCAAAGTTGCATTAAGAAGAATATCGTGCAAACTAATATGTTGAATGTAACAAAAACAACTCTACTCTCAGCCATTAGTTTATCATTGTCATAATGTGTAATTTCTGTGGTATTTGTGGCTTTTTATACATCTCACGCACGGCAATCTGATCTTATACTACGGCAACTAGTCTGTTGATGTAGTTTACTTATTATATGTCTAAATACATACATATTTTAGAAAAAAATACGCCTAGACACAAAACGAACCGAAACTGCACGGTTGGCCTAGTGGTTTAAGCGATCGCCACACCGCTTTCTGCTGCGTCGAATGTCGTGGGTTCAAATCCCATGTGGGAAAACAACTAAAAAAATTATACTTACTCGTATTTATAATCACCGTTATCGCCATAATATATTTCGTTTTTAATGACGGGGACTTGTGGAGTTGTGTGATGGTGTTGATGACCGCCTTGATTTACCCAGTAGTAGTCATTCTGCACTGGGGCTTTTGTTGGCTGAACCCAAGTGTTCACCGGCTGGATAGGACGTTGTGTTGAAAATTGTTGCTGCACGTAGTTGCTAGGTACATAATTGCTAGCGGCTTTGACTAAATCAGCACTGTCATTTAAGACCTCGACGCTTGAAGCTTCAGCTTCTGAGTCTTCGATATTTGAATGGACTTCTCTCTTCTCTTCTTCGGCGAAAGTGAAAGCCAAAATGGCGGTTAAAACGATAAGCTGTAAATAGGAAAAAATATTGACTATATTTTTTTTTTATAATAAGACGAAAATTGCTTCACGTAAAAGCTCAAGTACTGACTTTGAAATAAATTCTTATTTCGTGTAATATAAATTTTTAATACTAAATGCCTTACAGAATATTAACAGTCATATGCTTAAGTTATATAGTAAATAACATCAACTCATAGCTCGGTATTCATAAAGATTTTCGACAATGAAAACTCTTAAGTTACGCTGTTCACACAAGCTTTGAAACAAGACACTGTTGAACACGTTCTGAACTATTTATCTATCAAGAATATTATATTGACTGCCTCGTTGGTCTAGTGGTTAGCGTATGCGACTGCTAATCAAGAGGTCTCGGGTTCAAATCCCGGGTCGGGCCAAAAAGTGTTTTTGGGATTCTCTTAGGAAATTCCTAATAGCAGCCCGGAGTTTGGAAGTTTGGCGGTGATTCACGCCCGTGCCTCGGAGAGCACGTTAAGCCGTCGGTCCCGGTTGTCATGAACATCTATGGCAATCGTTACTGGGAAGTCAGTGCCCTCAAATATACTGACAACTAGTTCAACCTTCGAATTTCAGTTCTCCCTTAGGGTTGCGGAGGTCCGATGCCAGTCGCTCCGTGGAAAAACTGAAATTCAGGTAAAACCGGTTGAACTAGTAGCCGACCCCAAATAAACTTGGGATAAGGCTCGGAAGATGACATCTGTTTAGGTATTAAAGCCTTTGTTCCAAACAAATTATGTATTTTCAGAAACACTATACCGTCCATTATATAAATGAATGTGGTTAAAAATTTGAAACTAGGTAAGACTTTCGGAAATCCAAAAACCAGGTATTTAACCAAAAATTTAAAACGTGAATAAACATTAAATTATAGTTTCCAAACTAAAATATTGAACCTTTATTTGTCGTAATTGGTAATTTAGTCCTAAACCGTCCAAGTCTTACTTAATTCTTCAATTATTTTTTGTTGGTCGAGTTGATTGTGGATTTAGATCTAAGATAGACCGTCATCATACGTGTTTAAATATATTTTATGTTGTATGTATTTACCTAAATCTACTAAGTTAAAGTCTTGAAGTAGCCGATAAATTAAGTTAATTGGTGTAGTGAACACAACCAAATGTTATGCGGATTAAAATATCTATATTGTATGAAACAATTTACTACATTTTTGTGAAATCTTGTGAGTTCGATGCGTGTAACATAACAATGCCAATTGAGGTTTACAAAAAATAAATATTTTTAAATGAAAATAGCGAATATACACTGCTTAGATACTTCACTATTTATTTTATTTTCATATTTTGTTTTAGAAGCGTTTCATGTGGAACAAATTTGCACGACGGGTACGATTTTTAAAAATATGTTTAAGTACTGTTTTTTTCACACGAGGCACTTGCACAAATATCCGAGGACTCACCAGCTTCATGATTGTGTCCTTCCAAGTCGGTTCCCCGTTCGATACTGTGATCATAAGGAGTCGCCCCACATTTTTATAGCACAATATCCTGCGTCCTCATGCGTCCGCGCATCTTGGCTGCGCATACGTCGCGGATACAATGACCTCACACTCAAATTACCCAAGAATGATTAATAAATACCATTTGAGGGAAAAGTCACATTCAGATAGCGGAAGTAGGTATTTTTATTAAGAGATTAAGTTTAGAATTAAGAAATATTATACGTTAAATCAATCGATCTCAACTTGTTAGAGGACTTAGACTCTTAATTTACCAAAGCAAACTTTTTATGTAATAGAGACTTTTATTGAAATTAATATTTACTAAGAATTAATAATATTTTTGTGGAGTGACGACTTGCGCAAGATGGCAGGAGCTGGATATGGGTAGATAAAAATCGATCAGAGTGGCATATACCTTTCCCATTAAGCTGTCCATACAATAGGCTGATGATGATGAATTGTATTTTGGCAGATAATTAATTCAGTTGATATTACAATTGTCTCTTTGCTTTATTTTAACAAAAAAATTAAATGCAGAAGCTTATAAAAAGTATAGTATCTTCATTTGTAAAGTTACGCAAGCAATTTACTGCTTTTAATCCAAATCATAAAACTGATCGTTAGTGATAAATACTCAAGTTTTGGGTATGATTTTGCTTCACAAATAAATAAAGCTTAAAAGTAAGGTTTTCGTTAATACACGTCACGGTATTTACGATAAAAGAGTAGTTTTTTTTGTTTTTCGGAGTTTTTTTACTTGGAAAAATTATTCTAGACAAGGATATCGAAGTCTCTAATGGTGTATGGTGGTGTGGTGGTTCTTAGAACTATTCCTTTCAGGTTTTTTTATTGCCTTTGTGCTTTAAATTTGTAAGATTTGGAATAAACCTTGAAATGTAATATAGTGGCTTGGTTCAGAAGCTTGGTGGAAAAGGGTTTATGAGTTTTCAAACAACGATATGATTCTTAATATGAGAAAATGAAAAGTAACTACTATACTTGAGTTGTACCTTCATGGTCAAGTACTTCAGTCCCCCCAGCCAAGTTGCAAAACGTTTTTCGCTTTCTATACTATTTCTCTATTCTCTTGTTTCAAGTTTTCCTTGTGGACTGTTAGAGGCTGTTGATGATGACGATGATTCTCTTGTTTTATTGGTAATATTTTGTTTTGATCACGTGACTGAGTAACATTATTAGCCAATGAAACAAGAGAATATAGAAATCAAATAGAGAATAGAATAGAAAAGAAAACGAAATTCGTTTTCTATACGCTAGGGGCAAGTCCAAGAATCGCTCGGTGCAAGTCTATATTATGATGTTGTGTTCATTTCTAACAATCTTGGTGTTTATACAACAGATAGGACCAATATACTACGAAATAAGTATATATTTAAGGTTGTATAAGTTTTACTTGAATATGGGACACTATAACAATTGTTCAAGAATATTTATCATTGTCAATATCATTAATAGATTTCGTGGGCGTAACCTACATTTATTTGTTTACCTATGTATTAGCGTCTAACCAAATTAAGACGATGTGCATCACTGTAAAGTTCTTTAAAGGCCTGCATTTGTGAGTCATTGGTTTAAACGACTATACCATAAGACATGGCAAAGTGATAACCATCATTATCACTTGAATACAATTTAACATAACAAAGGTTTTCATAAATAGTAAAGTCATGAAATATTGAATCCTAATACTTGGGGACGTTTGAAATCATGATTTAAAAATGTCAAGCTGAACCCTGTCCTGAAAGCTGAAAATTTGTTTTCAGAGCTCCTAATAGAGATTTGTTGATTAAAAGAAATCATATTTTAAATAATTCTTTTTCTTCTTTATTTTTTAAAAGACAATACCTGCACTAGGAATATTACTGTGTTACGCGGGGGTTATGTGAAACGGACATAAAACACATTTATACAAATACATAAAAATGAAATTGAAATATCTATTTTGTAATAGCAAATGAACAGTTTTTACTAAATACATTTGAATGTATATATACTACTTAAAAATCAATTTTAAAAATTTTGGTATGTATTTCTGTCTGTGATTACCTAGAATAGAACTGGAATCGAGGACTGTGTCTGGAACGGCTAGACCGTTTCTGACGGGACTTTCACTGGCAGGTAGCTTAAGACGCAAGGAGTAACTTAGGCAAATTATTTTTAGACTAGCTTCACTCGCGATATACAGCAAGAACCGCGAGTAACACCGCGGGACTGAACTAGTTCGAACATAACGTCGGTAATTAACTTGTTCTTTTCGGCTCTGTTAAAACCATTAATAAAACTAAAGAGGTGTTAAAAACCTCGAAAAATATAAAAAATATATAGTTCGTTTAAAGAATTATTTCTCAAGAGGAAAACTTTTATCACATATCCCATTACAAATGAAATATTCTCTAAAATACTCAACATCGTGTGCTGATTAATGTTGTGAATAGATAAATTAAATTATCAAATAAACAAAAAAAGCCTTGCCGTTTACACCGTTTGGTTTATAGTTATCAAACGTATATGTTATGCAGATAAATGTAATGACTAAATCATTTTTTAGGCAACTGCCACCGTAGAGAAATATTCTTGTGTAGCGGGGGACTTCACAAACATACCTGAAACGGGTACAAAGAGCTGTACCCACACTCTGGACAGTAATTTGCGGATCATAGAAAGTGTTGTCCCGTGTGGGGTTAGCGTATGCGGCTGCTGATCAAGAAGTCTCGGGTTCGATTCCCGGGTCAGGCCAAATGTTTCTATGATCTGCAAATATTTGTTTCGGAGTTTGGGTGTTTTCTATATATATATGTATAGTATTTACAAAAAATGTATGTAGGTATTTAGATCGGTTGTCTAGTACCCAGAGTACAAGCTCTGCTTAGTTTGGGACTAGACGATGTTGTGTGTTATTTATCTAAGATGCGAGTTGACCGCTTAAATCATTACCCTAATATGAACTTACATATTATTCTTAATGTTTCATTAAAACATCAAAAAATATATACGAGTTTATGATAAGCGTTTTATACGATCATAAAATGAACATAAGGATGCAGATTTAACTTATGAGTTTTCAAAGTGACCGAAAACTCTGAGCTAACATGCAAACAAGTAATCTAGATCGAATTCATGTACTTTTAAAGGTAAGTAGCGATAGGGACGTGTACTGAATACAATGTTTGTTATATTTCATGATATTATATGTTATTTATGTATATCTAAGTAAAATATTTGTGTATAAGGATATTATGTATACAATTTTATTATGACATGAAAGCTCGTATGACTAATGCTATACCTACACACTTATGTATATAAAGGATACAGACTTTTCCTGAAAGGGGTAGATATTTTAAACACGAACATTTTGTAAGTACATAAAAGTTTGGTAGAAAAGGTATATACGAGATAATATCATAAAACTGATGAATTTGTTTGTTTGGTTGAAAAATCTAAAACTCGAATTGAACAAATATTTTAGTACTAGCTTGCACCCGCGGCTATGCCTGCGTGTATTTCGCTTATTGCAGTAAAAAGTAGCCTATGGATTATTCTTCATAAATAAGCTGTATTACTGTAAAGTTTCATCCAAATCCGTTCGCCGAGTATCAATTAATAAGTTGCGACAAAGGGCAAAAAGAATGAGATGAAGTTGCACTGACTGTTTTTGGAATTTCACGACTTTTACACTCATGTTTTTTGTTGTACCTATAGCGGGACTTATCGCTTCGTTCCCTTCGTCTTAACCCATTTGAAAGGTCGGGAAGAGAGAAGGTATCGTAACCTTTTTAGGGTTCCGAAGTTCATAACTCGGAACCCTTATAGATTCGTCATGTCCGTCTGTCCGTCCGTCCGTCCGTCCGTCCGTCCGTCCGTCCGTCCGTCCTCGACTTACCGTCCAAACGGTAAGTGCTAGAAAGATGAAAGTTTGCATGAATACGTGTTGTAATTACGTGGACAAAGTGCTACAATAAAATTATGAAAAATAATTTTATTTGGGGTACCTCCCCTACACGTAAAGTGGGGATGATTTTTTTTTCTCGAGGCTACCCCATCGTGTGGTGTATCATTAGATAGGTCTTTTAAAAACAATAAAGGGTTTCCTAGACGATTTTTTGATTTAGGTATCCGTTTGCCTGATATTTCACTTTAAAGGCCACTTTTTTGTAAAAACAGGGCGTCCCCCCCCCTCTAAAAGCTAAACGGCTGGCTCAAAAAATCTGAAAAAAATCGTGATGGTGGTCCATCTAATGAACTTTGAAGGAAAACTATAACCGATTAGATGACTTTCTTAGTTCAGGAGTTATAAAGGCTTATATGGTAAAATGCGCTCACTTGGAAAACGTCATACAAAATTAACGTATTAATACGTAAACATAACAATTATCTATTGGATACGATTTTAAATCCACATACCATTATAGGTGACTGAGGAACCCTTTCCTGTGCGTGGCCTGACACGCACTTGGCCGATTTTTTAAATATTATTTAAGAAGATTAGCTAAGAAGTCCCGCTGTATAACGAACAACGTGAAATTCCACTGACCGTGAGTAGCTGACCAGTTGACAGACACTTGCTTATATGGGTGGATCCGGGAATGTAAGCAAGAATTCGAGCATGTCAGGGTCGCTTAAATTCAACACTTATGACTATCGAGGGAAAGTCCGTAGTATGACTAATAATAAAATTATTTTATCATGTTAGGTAGTCTTATAATTACCTTGTATAAATAAAAGAAATTCTTTATCACGACATCTATATCTATGGAATGATTTAAATTATAATTCGACCAACCGCCGGCAGCGTACAGTAGGTATTTTGAGTTCGATCCCTATATTATTTATCTGATTCACAGGGACCAGTTTCGGGTCCGGATGTTCTTTGGGTTATTCGATTATAAAGTTCATTTACGAATACCCGGATCTTAAAACAGCTAATGGTAGTAAATTCTTCCGCACTTTTGGTGATTCTGTAAAAAGAACAGAATTATATGCCTATAAAAATAACCATTGCTTGGCAGTCGGGTAAAAACATAAGGATGGTAACTCCTATTTTTGTATTTTACTTTTTTTTAATTCCAGCAAGTGCCGACAATCGAGAGAATAAGTTAAAAAGTTAATTACGTATTTGTTTGTTAAGTCACCAATCTATGACATAGGATTAATACCTAATGCGAATATGGCCTTTTTAGGGTTCCGAAGTATATCACTCGGAACCCTTATAGATTCATCAAGTCCGTCTGTCCGTCCGTCCGTCTGTCCGTCCGTCCGTCCGTCTGTCCGTCCGTCCGTCCGTCTGTCCGTCCGTCCGTCCTCGACTTACCGTCCAAACGGTAAGTGCTAGAAAGATGAAACTTTGCATGGATATGTGTTGTAATAACTTCGACAAAGTGCTACAATAAAATTATGAAAAATATTTTTGTTTGGGGTACCTCCCCTACACGTAAAGTGGGGATGTAAATTTTTTCTCGCGGCTACCCCATCGCGTGGGGTATCATTAGATAGGTCTTTTAAAACCCATAAAGGGTTTTTAAGACGATGTTTTGATTTAGGTATTCGTTTGCGAGAAATTCCACTCTAAAGGGCACTTTTTTGTAAAAACAGTGCGTCCCCTCCCCCTCTAAAAGCTAAACGGCTGACTCAAAAAATCTAGGCAAATTCGTGATGATGGTCCATATAATAAACTTTGAAGGAAAACTATAACGGATTAGATGACTTTATTAATTCAGCAGTTATGGAGACTTAACTTGTAAAATGCGCACACTTGGAAAACGTCATACAAAATTAACGCATTAATACGTAAACATAATAATTATCTATTGGATACGATTTTAAATCCACGTACCATTATGGGTGGGCGCTGAGGAACCCTTTCCTGTGCGTGGCCTTACACGCACTTGGACGATTTTTTTTAAAACAGAATTAATTTATCTAAAGGTACCTAACATGTACTTGTTCCATAATAATTATTATTGTAAAATCAACTGCTTTAAATAGTGCACTGGCAGACTGTGCATGTAACCATAATTTTTTTTTTTAATTTTTTTTTATTCTTTTTTTTTTTAGGAACTTTTACGCACAGCGTATGTCAGTTCCATCGTATCCTAAACATATTTATTACTACTTATAATTTAAACATAATCGACATGAATTTAAATAGAGCTCTTGCGTCATCACTATTAGGTTCCGACAGAATTTTGTGGAACATTCCTACGTTGGCTCCATTCAACTCCAAGTCGGCCACTAAACTATTTCTACTAGACTCATATCTGACACACTCCATCAATAAATTGTGTAAGTCTTCCACAACACCACATTCTTCACAATTAGGGGAAGCAGTTTTCTTCATCATATACCGAAATTTATTGCATGGGATGTGTCCAGATCTGAGTCTATGGGCAACAACAATTAGTTGCCTACTAAGTCTACTGATCATACACCAGGGCACATGAAGAGGCTGACTCTGTATAGTCTTATACCATATCCCTTTTTCTACTGATCGTTTATCAAAGTATTCCTGCCAGTCACTATAACATTTATTTTTAAATTTAGGTAAATATTCACAATAGTCTACTGTTAAATTATATTCTTTTCCATTTTCAGCGGCATACTTTGCTAAAGTGTCAGCCTTTTCATTGCCCTGTAATCCAATATGCGATGGAACCCATTGCAATCGGAGTTGAATCCCTATTAAATTTAATTCTAGAATTTTAGACGGGATAACATAAGCTATCGATGCACCTCTGAAACCAGAGGCGCATCGAGCTATATGCTGTAAAGAACTCTTGCTGTCTGTACAAACTACGATATATTTTACATTACTATTATTGTTAACATAATTTAAAGCTTCTGAGATTGCAATGAGCTCCAACGTCATAATGGATGTAGGTTGGCACACTTTTAAACAATTATCGTTATTATTAAAACTCATATTAGGTACATAATACGCTGCCCCAAGACCTTCTGCACCATTCTGCACTCTTCGACCCATCTGTATATATAAAATTCTAATCACTATACTTCGTACATAATTCTTTAATTACTTCATACTTTAGACAGTTAATCTCGTAAGACTTTTTACAATGTTTAACCGATTCTAAATCTACTGCTATAATCTCTTCTACGTTAATATTAGTTACCCACGTTTGTAATGTATACATAATTAAGGGATAAGATGATGATATTTGCAACTAACCATAAATTAATACGACTGTAATGGAATATCATATTATTTTTCTTTGTTTCAGGTAAATGCTGACTGTATATCTAGAATATGGCGGTTATATTAAAAGGGGGATAAAAAAATGAGTGACATGAAGTACTTCTCAATGTATTTGTTTTCAAAATTTAATTACATTATCAGGCTACCGTAGTCATCTGCAATACAAAGGTTTTTCTTTATCAAGATCTATATATTTTATCGATTTTCACGCCACTTGTTTGATTCTTTATTTAACGCTTCCAGCTCTTACTAACGATCTTAAGTAAATCATGAATCCATCTGGCTTAGAAGTCTGGTAGATGTCCTACACTTTAATTGCTAATTTCAGTAAGTTTACAAATTGTTATAGTGTTATTAATGATTTTAAAGGCCTCAGTCAGCACAAAGTATGTAAAAATATGTCGTTTATAGCATCATCCTTCTACAATATTTGTCTTCACTACTTCATCACTGTCTCAACTCAGTTGTTTCAATCAGATTTTGCCCGACGATAAAATCTCACACTGCCCTTTAAGCCAACATGAAATAAGTACGAACATTTTTTGGTATTTTGATAATTTACCTCATTTTATATTACGAGGATCCCGCTAATACCCAGAAAGATGATTCACCAAAACCTTTTAATAACGGTTTTATAATATTTGCACATCTTATACCCAGTAAGGTGGAACAGAAAAAGAGTGTATAAGGTATAATATATATACAGATTCGATAACATTTTAAGCTTTTTTTACTTGCCTTGAATTAAAATTTAAAACTTTTAACTAGGTGCTATTGTACTTTCTGATATTAACTTAATACATGAATTGTTTTTAAAAGATGTTAGAAGTATTTCGTCAAAATTAAAATAATAATTGCGATCTCACTAACTACAAGCTTCTAACAAAACAAAACTGGCTTGTTAAACATAGAAGAGCTAAGAAGAGAGATTATGGGAATGCAACTGATATTAAAATTTGTTGCGTCATATGGCAAAGACGGCTTAGTAAGATAAATAAACAAATAAATATTTTTCTTGATTTAAATAATCCCATTCTGCTGGTTCGTAGATGAACTGTAAAGTCACTGACACAGTGTGAACACAGCATCAATGAATAATTAGTTCTTTCTGCATTAGAATTTTTTCAATAATTAGTACTAAGTAGAGAGAAATAAATGTCATCAGCCAACATATCATCATCATCATCAACAGCCTTCAGCAGTCCACTGCTGGACATAGGCCTCTCCTTAGAAAGGAGGTTTTGGCCTACTATACCACGCTGGCCAGACGGGTTGGTATAGGGTTGGTTTCAAGTTTTCCTTCTTCCTTCCTTCCTTCAATGCAAAGGCATTGATGTTGTCTTGCATAGTTTATCCCTTAGTCGCCTTTTACGACACTCGCGGGATGTATAGGGGTGGTGACACTCTGTATTCTTAATCCGTCACCACATATAAATTATCACTTTGATCTCTAGTTTATTATTCAGGTGTGTAATAGTCTCTGCGTCCTTCCTATAGGTCAATACACAATACTGTATGACCAATTGTGTCGTGCCAAAACACCCACCAGTTGTTATGCTGCCCTGACGCTCGGTGCACTGCTTTTAGTGGTGAACTAATATCTGTTACGGGTTGCATAATCTACAATCATTTGCATCTTTTGATCAGTTCGTGAACTGCCTTGGTTATTTTTAGAATAAGAAAGGCAATAACTTGCACAAACATGACAGAGTGACGATTAACGTTTAATTGGATTTTGAGTTGAGCATTCTCAAAACTAATTTGTTACGAATAAACATAAATATACATCAATAACCACACATAGACGTTGTAACGGTCATGATTCTGACAGGTTCTGACACCCTAATAAGGCGATACCTCAATTTATTACTTGTTCGATTCGATTTAACAGCATAAAAATCTGCTTAGGTATAAAGTTAAGAATATACCTATAATATACCTAAATATAATAACGTTATACAAGACTTCCAATAAGCTTTTGAAACTTTAAAAATTTAGTAAATAGGGTTGTCAAGTGTTGAAATGGGGATTCTAATGATCTGAAAAACTGAAAAGGGAAACAGAATTGCTTCAAAGACCTACTCCTAAACGGTTTGTTAATCGCGTCGAATCAAAGTCGATGAGCAATTACCTACAATCGATTACTAATTTTATCGATTGCTTAGTATGGTAATCGAAACGTTTAAACTACTTTGACTTTCAAACGCATCGTGTGGGTAGCTTTAATTTTACGCCGAAGGTTAAACTTAGTTTTCCTTACTAAGAATATTTATAGTATATGAATGGATTTAGCGTTATTAATGTAACTATCTACATATCAGAATTCATTTTGTTGTTATTATAAATGATAATCAAAAACTTTGTTTGTTCATGCGTAATAGAGGTCTAACTTGTAAAATGCACACACTTGGAAAACTTTGTACAAAAATAGCAAAATAATGAGTAAACGTAACAATTGTGATTTAAATCCTACCCTTATGGGTGACTACTGAACTCTATTCTGTGTGTGGCCCGACACGCACTTGGCCAATTTTTGTTCATTCTGTGTCATGATTGCAGTGCCTTTGAATTCCAGAATTAATGTGACATTATAATGTAGGAACGCTATCTATCTGTTCAATATAGTTTTGCTGCACTTTCAAACTAAGGTTTCTGCCAATCACGTGACAATATTTTAGTGTATTTATCAATTTATGATGTGATTCTCCTTGGTACTTAAAGAATTGAAGCATGGCTCTACCGCGGGTAGTCTTCTATCGATAATTTAATAATATAACACCTTTATTTCATTAACATAGTCTTTAAGTCGCAGTTATTCTGAAATACTGAAAATAATAGGGTTCCGTAGTTTATGACTAAGAACTATTTACTCTTTTTTTTCTCTACAGTTAAAACCTGGCTTTATTAAGAGTAAGATTGATTAAAATAACTGTAAAACTTTTAATATTATTAATGGGGATTACCGTATAAACTAATCAAAATTTTACGCATTTTAAAAGTTATATCTGTAATAAAAAAGACAAGTTCCACATTAGATTTCGAATGTCATTAAATGCTTAACACTATAAAATTTTAATGACTTAGAAAGGAAATAAATAACTAATATTGCTCATTTAATTGTAAACTAAGGGCCGATTATGGGAAAGAATACACAAATATAAACTTTTCTTCATTGTTCACATTAGCATTGGAGATAGTGACCACCTTACTTCATTTCTGCTCATGGCTTCCATCAATCAAGCTTCTAAGAGTCGTCATTATGACAAATTTTAACAATATTAACTAATTACCATAAAAACCATAAAACAGATTTCTAATTTAATGGATAAATGTTAGATATTTATATATTTACAAGCAATATATATTGACAAAAACTAACTACCTCAATCTATATCTATAAATATAAAATTCTAGTATCACAATATTAGTTGCCATACTCCTTCGAAATTTCTTGATCGCTTTTTATGATATTCTAAGTGGTTATTCATTAGGTCTGTAAATAGGACGTAATCTATTTTTATACCCCTAGATAATAAAGGATTAAATGGACGCGAGCGGAGCCGCGGACATTAGCTAGTATAGGTTATAAAACACAACCCTAACTGATACAATAAGGTGTACTTATTTAATTTAATGTCAAAAAACAATAATGGAATGTTATACTATACACTTCTAATCCGTGCCTTCGAGTTCATTTCAATTTTTGTTAAAATTTGCTGTCTTGAATCACGAGATCCCAAACTTTCTGGTACACTTGCATAATACATTGCACTGATAAATTTAAACACTAAATGTGACCTTTGTTACTAAAGCAATAAGTGTAACTTAAAAAGGAGTTAAAACATCTTCATCATTATAATTTAGATATTTTTCTTTTTAGTTTTGAAGACCGAAAACACTTTGTGAACATAATCACAAGCCATTGTGGTGAACTTTTATACTGAAAATGCGACACCTTACAATTTGTTATTAAAAAGCTGTAAATCGGTGGACAGATAACGCAATGTAATGAAACACATAATTTGATTGTGATTATATCTGTACCTTTATGTGCGTGAAAGCAATCAGGGATGCGCAGAATTGTTACTGTTTCTTAGGAATGCTTCTTCGAATTACTTTAAAAAATTGATTCTTAAACTAAGCTGGCCTGGTATGGCAAAAAAGTCGAAATAACTTATTTTTGGAGAATTCTTCATGACAACCGGAAATAACCGGAAAGATGTATTTTATTCGGACTGAGGTTTGGCATGGAGGGGACGACATGGAGAGGTAGACTTTGCGACACTATATAGTCAGACTGGTCCTATATCTTTATTGCGGCGACATCGAAGCTAGGCGGACGATGGTTACATCGGATATTGTCTATAGCTGTTACTTCCTTTGAATAATTGAAAATGTTGAATGAGTATTATTTGTGTATAAATACATTTTTAAGGTCTTTTTTTGGTTTGCATCTCGGAACCCTTATAGTTTCGTTATGCCCGTCCGAGCTTCCGTCCTCGACTTACCGTCCAAATGGTTCATGTTAAAGATACGAAATTTCGCGTAGATATATATTTTTATCTCGTCGACTTCGTGCTAAAGTATAATCACGAAAAATTGATAATTTTGGGGTACCTCTTCTACAGGTTATGTGGGTATGTTTTTTTCTCGCGTCTATCCCATCGTGTGGAGTATCGTTAGATATGTCTTTTAAAACCTAGAGAGGTTGTTAAAACGATTTTTTGATTTAGGTATCTGTTTGCGAGTTCCTATACTTTAAATCAAATGTTTTTGTTAGAACAGGGCGTACCGTCCCGTTACCTCTAAAAGCTAAACGGCTTGTTCGAAAAATATGAAAAAAGGTATTATGGTTGTACATTTTATAAACTTTAAAGGCTATATATAGTGGCTCAAATAACTTTGCTAGTTCAGGAGTTACAGAGACCTAAATGATAAAATACGAAATAATAAATAAACAACAATTATCTATTGAATACGATTTTAAATCCACGTGCCACTATGGGTGACTATGGAATCCTATTCTATGCGTGGCCTGACACGCACTTGGAAGTATTTTTGTAGTAAAATTGATCACATTAATGGTAAAAAAAAGAGTCTAGGTAATCGTCATGGCTTAAAAGAATAAGTTTTATTTAAATATATAAAATGGAGACTACAATTTAGTTGCGGTATTTCGAATGACGGTAACCCTGGTAAGTGGATTTGTATCTTGACAATAAACCTAAGCTTTGTATCAAAAGCGAGTGAATTCAACCTTTGAAACTGAATTGCATTTGTTGTCAAGCTATGTTTTGACGCATCGAAATAAGGAATCAATTATTATTATCAGTGTAAAATATGTAAATAGCTATGAGGTATTTAACAGTCAACTACTGAATTTGGGCACCTTCTTAGAAAGGAGGTTTTTCCTTACTAAAATATAATGTTTGAATTAAAATTTACGTTTTAAATGACTTCAAAGAATGGGGTTCTCAATTCGGACGTTTTAAAATTTGCATTCTTTCCACAATCACAAAAGTATTTTTTGAAGTCGGTTTATCATATTGTTTTACGCAGAAGAAGTAAAATCTTAAATACGCAGCATTAAATTTAACTGGAATTTTCAAGGTCTATCTTTACAGGACTTCTGGTTCATGTTTCTTTACTTTCGGCGGCGCAGTGAAAGCCTTTGTGACTGCTGTGCTTGAGGTCTCGGGTTCGACTCCCGGGTAGGATCAATGTTTGTATGATCTCCAAATATTTGTTTCGGAGGATGGGTGTTTTCTATGAAATGAAATGAAATGTTTGTAAATTTTTAAGAAAAAAATAAGTATATTGTATTGTATTAATATTAGTTGTCTAATACGAGTAGTACACGCACTATTTAATTTGGGACTAGATGGCGTTGTGTGTCAGACGTCTGAAATATTTATTTATTATTATTTGTTTTACAAAAAATGACAATGTAAGCACCCTTTTAGCCCGATATTAAATACTTTAACACGTTAAATTTTCGAAGTGGATTCAACGCCTCGATAATTTTATTTACAGAATTTTGGCTTTGTTAATAAATATTAGGATTTGGAAGAAAGTTTGTTGAACTTTGAGTGTTTAACAAAAACAAAAATTAGTAAAAAAGAGACGGTGTTTTCGAATGACTCATTAGTTTATGCGTTTACGGAATCATAAAGATATAAGTGAATCTTCTTTGAAACTGAAGTACGTTTTAAAAAAATACTTATTGTATACTAAGTAACTGAAATCCGAGATGTTACACACGATTGAAGCAAGTCTGACAAAAGTAACCTACGAAACTCCTTATATCATGAGCTATCTGATAGTGCAAGTTCCATCAATGTCGGTCAGGCTGATCCAGAGATTAGCCGGAACAAACAGACAAAAACTTTAGAAATTGTTTTTCACGTGAATACCATATTCTATACTTATATATTTTCATATGCATTTAGGGAATAGCTGTTAATTTCGACAACACAGACACTTCAATTTTATTACTTGTATAGATAGATAAGTATTGAAGCTTATTATATAACTAGATTTTGCACGTGT
This sequence comes from Phragmatobia fuliginosa, assembly GCA_932526445.1. NCBI lineage: Eukaryota > Metazoa > Arthropoda > Insecta > Lepidoptera > Erebidae > Phragmatobia > Phragmatobia fuliginosa. The sequence continues at coordinate 73,857,032 of OW052057.1, forward strand.
CTTCGCCTACGTGTTATTCTGATGTATAACTTGGATTACCTTTTTCACCTCCGGGCGGAATTTTTCAAAATTCTCTCATTGTACTCGCCTAAACTCCTCAAGGAACACACATGCCAAATATCAGCTTCCTGCGCCTAGTAATAACGGCTGTGCCTTGTCGGTCAGTCACTGACGGAACAGTATTACATAATTATCTTCCTAGCTTCCTTTATTCCCAAGTTTATTTGGGGTCGGCTACTAGTTCAACCGGTTTTACCTGAATTTCAGTTTTTTAACGGAGCGACTGGTATTTTACCTCTGCAACATTAAGGGAGAACTGAAATTCGAAGATTAAACTAGTTGTCAGTATATTTGAGGGCACTGACTTCCCAATAACGATTGCCATAGGTGTTCATGACAAACGGGGCCGACGGCTCTACGTGCTCTCCGAGGCACGGGCGTGAATCACCGCCAAACTTCCAAACTTCAGGCTGCTATTAGGAGTTTCCTAAGAAAAACACTTTTTGGCCCGACCCGGAATTTGAACCCGAGACCTCTTGATTAGCAGTCGCATACGCTAACCACTAGACCAACGAGGCAGTTACTAGACCAACGAGGCAGTATTACATATATATCAATATAAACAATTTTATTATATTTTAGCAGTAGTAGGATTTGTTCAACACCAGTAGGTACACCAATTATTCGTAAGAGATACGGAGACGTAACAGAAATTTTAAACTACAAGCATTAACTTTTTTTGTCAACACTTATTTATGCAAACATTCCTAACAATAAGGAAATGCCACTAAACCGTTTTAGAGTTATTTAAGTAAAGATGTATCGCAGATAATTACTAGATTGATGTTTTTGTTAACAACTTCTTTTATATTTTGACTGGACTTTGTATGAATCAAATTCATAATTGGCCCAAGGTCTGACTGTTGACACATAGCCAGTTTGGTTTTATCATTGTTTTAGCTAAGAAGCGAGTCTACATTTGTAAAAAAAAAAACAACCTAGTAATCTGCCAACTGACGCAATTTAGTATTGGATGCGTTATTTATGTGTAAATAATATTTGTTTTATATTTTACTAGCTTTCGCCCGCGGTTCCGCCCGCGTGTATTTCGGTTATCGCGGTAAAAAGTAGTTTATGTCCTTTCCCAAGTTCAGTTCTATCTCCATACCAAATTTCATCAAAATCGGTTCAGTGGTTTAGGCGTGAAAGCGTAACAGACAGACAGACAGACAGACAGAGTTACTTTCGCATTTATAATATTAAGTAGGGATTACATTTTTAATTAACACACCTGACTAAGTCAGTGTAGTCTGAAGGTTCTCGAGTGACAACCGTGAGCCGGGAGACGCAACGTGGGTTAGCAGTTTACATGGTCATCCGACAACCCAGAAAAGACGCGGGATGTCGATGTATGCGAACAGCACAGCCTCCCCTATTCTAGTTGCAAATGTGTTAATGTCAGATGTGTCAGTCATGTGATCAAACTAAATATTAGCCAATCAATCAAGAGAATAGAGTCTTCGGCGATTGCAAAACGAAAAAAAAAGTTTGCAACTTGGCTAAGGGGACAGGACTGGCCATTATAGAGATCTTTGGGGAGGCCTAAATCGGGGATTTTATTATTTTCTTCTGAGTCGATGATATCTTAGTTTTAGTATAGTCATAGAATAATTAAAGAGATGATATCAATGGAGATCTATTTAATAAAGATGTATAAATATAAAGTTCCCATTGACAAAGTGGTCAACAAGATCAAATTCACCTCTTCAGTAATATTTTTATAAATTATTCGGTACATGAAATTTGCATTATGTGCAACCACGATCAGATCACTTCATATTCAAAGATTTATAACCTGTTATTGTACTTATGACACTATTTTAAAATTATATTCGTGTATTATATTTTTCAACAACCGCAATCTGTTGATCAAATCTACTATATGAGTATTTGGGTTTGGTAAATGTATTATGATTGTTTTTTAAGTGTCAAGTCTCTATATCAGTTGAACTCAATCGTAAATTGCGTTAAAATATTTTTGAAAACCTTCGGTTTGAATGTTTGTCAAGTAACTCTTTAATATATGTATTATAGAGGTATATAGGTATTTATGTTCATTTAGACTTCTAAGATTTAATTTGCATAGCGAGGACGTATAACAAAGAATGAATTTTATTTAACGAAATATTTTTTTGCCAGTTGTCATCATCATCATCAATATGACGTATTTAGTTCTTTGTTTTATATACGCGTACCAATTCTCATTGTAGCAAATTCTTAGACAAATTCGTTATGATAGTTGATGGCTACTTAATAATTTGAATTAAAATATCACAATGTCAGTAAGACGTGGAAGTCTTGAACTAGGTTTCTCCCTCTCTCCACAACAACCAGTCAGGTGTGACCCTCATCCAATGGCTTCCCTCGATCTTCACCAATAGGAACATCTGGTAGGGCAATTTATAATACAAATTGTATAAGAAATATAATTGCCCTATAAAAATTGGTAATGCGCTATGAGAAATAAAATTTAATACGTCTTTTTTGGCTGTCGGAGGTCCACACTCCATGAATTAATTTTATCCTAATGCACCAAACGAACCTCGACACTATATTGAAATAAAAAGTACTTTTGAGGATGAAAGGAAACGTTATTTCTGTTTCTTTTTCATACTTTTTCACTGACGTCATCCACCTTCAAAATTGGTCTGTCTAAATTTTTGTTTAACTAAATAAATATCAGTCCCTTTTCTTTACAGATATGTAATAAAGTGCACCCACGTTGTGGTCAGTCGAAGATAACTTTTACAAGGGCGGCCAAAGCTTTGATAAATGGTACAATATTTTGAGCTCAACACATTCAACTTAATATTGATTTTTGAAAAGGCTCTTCATAATTTAACTTCATAAATAATTGATTTTAGAGCTGGCTTTACCAGTTGCTAATAAAGTCCATGATACACTATATTGAACTTATCTGCCCGATAACAACAGCTTTCACAAATCTTGAATAGAGTATGTCTCTATCCAAGTCTAGGTTATCGTACAAACCAACCAATATCTTTTAAATAGTGATATATGGCAAATAAGTATTTGCAAATTTAATTACATTCTAATGGTCGTTTTCACTTACGCCTCCTCAATTTACAATTAGGTAACCCTAAGTGATATTTAAATTTTCACCAACCTTTACAGGACACCTGAAGGTACACTGGGAGAGAATGTCTTATGGCATTAAGTCCGCCTTTGCAACAAGTGCAACAAGTTTTATATAAATAAATAAAATAATTTGAAAAAATAAACTATACTTGGTGAAAATAGGCATTATTAATATTATAAGTTGGTTACACATTATTCGAATCTATTACCCTACCTATTTATCATATATTCCCAACAGTTTTAAAATAAAAATATATAACAATAGCAATTTTTACAAATATCAGATCAACTTGTACTTTAAACGGAACAAAATAAATTATTGATTTTATAAACCTACTACCCTAAAAAAAAGAGAGGTATTATTAAAATACCTGGGAAGTTTACTAGCTTTTAGTCGTGGGTCTGATTCTGAGAATTTTCTATGTACCGGGCTCTGTGGTGTGCCTTGGTCTTCCTATAGCCAGCTATGGGCTGCAACAGGCTGATGATGATGACTGATGAATATGAGTGTGTTATTGTACATATGAGCCTTCCTCTTAAATCACTCTCTCTATTGATGAAAACTACAATAAAATGCCTTGAGAAGATGGTAAGATCTGAGAAATAATATCGCGATTCAAGCGAATGGTTCAACGCCATCTATCAAGACGTAGTCTAAATGTATTTGCACTAAATGAGATTAAAATTATTTTATTTGTAAACAAAGGAAAAGCGACTACACTTTTATATCATGTAAAGATTAGGATTAAGTGATGAATGTCTGTATAAATTTAGTTTGGTACCATCATCAACAAAATTTTTGCGTTATTAACGCATGTTTTTCGTACCAAATGATTTATGAAACATTCATTAGCGATATCGTTCTGACTCGTTGATGTATTTACTCAGATATCAAAGTAACAGTTTGTAAACTTCGCGACTGCGGCGGACCCAATCAAAATTCAATTAGACATATCTTTGTCAGATACGTTTCTTTTAATTTCGATTTTAATTTTCTTTGCGGTTACCAGATGTAAATATTAGTGATGTTGTGCCAGTTGCAATAATTCACACCAATTAATTATTACATTTATTGTATCTATATACATACACATTACTATTTAAGTACCAGCTTTTAAAATATCTCCTTATATTTGAGAACTTCGACAAAGTAATTTATCATTAAAAAAAATTAAAAATGTGAGGTTAGCAGTCGTAATATTTATCGACACTTAGGCTGTAATCTAATTTTTAAATTTCTTTTTTTGTCAATATACTTTAGGATATCAAAATTTATATTAATCAATGTCTTAACAGAGAAAAAGTCAATTTCCACTTAGGAAGATGTATTTATTTGAAAATATACATAATGCTATTGATCAATATAAGGAGAGAAAGAGTTTCGATTACCCCGTAACCAATACCCTATGAACACATTTTCTTTATTCATTAACAAACAGAGCAACACGGTAGGGAGAAGCATTTCCCTATGTCAAAGTATAAGCTCAAGTGGGCTTATGCATTACACAGAATGTGTTGATGTGTGTGTGAAATTGTATTTTTTTTGGTTTAATAATCATGTGTGAGTTCGTAGTGATAGGCAATTGTTTTTGAATGTGAGTCCAAAATGTGTATGTGTGGAGATATGAGAGATATCCCTCCTCAAAAATTTAAATACTATTAAATATCGCGAAAAGACGATATGGCCACTCCCTCCTCTATGTTCTTATATTTGAAATTTGGTAATTCTTACAAAAGAAACAGAACTATAAATACATCTCAAACGCGTACGTTGTTGTGATGATACATTAGATAATGCAAAAATTTTGTTGAAAGTCACTAAAACTTATTTATTATTTAACAAAATGTGATTCGCATTCTGATAAATTAATATTAAATTCGCGACATGACGTCATTATATCGAGTTTGTTTCAGATACCTATTCTGGATTTTAGGGTAATTTGTATAATATACTGTTGATAATAAATATAATATACTGTTAAAAAACTTACCTAGGAACACGATCTTTTAGTATCTTTCATTTTCATAGCTGTTATCGGCTTTGCTAATTATAAAAAAATGTTTTAAATTTGGGGCGAAGTCATTGAAATATTTTCAGAAAGTACCCCATGCTTTGTTACATTTAAATTATTTTCTACTTTTTAGTTTTAAAAACGTGTTTGTTTAGTTTTTTACAACTAGTTATTTTTAAAAAAATACTAACTAGCAACATACCTCACATATCTAACATACCTCGATAAATCTACAAAGTTTGAACGAAATCTGGCCGCCTAAAGTGGGTGAAAATTGCACCCAAAGGAGTCGGTTACAAACAAACAAACATACAGGTGAAGCTAATAAAAAGCGTGTTATAAAAAACGTTCGTGTCTTCTTACAAGACTTAATTTATCTAATTATAACTGTATAAGAATAACTGATCTACTAAAGTTTTCCGGCATCTACGATTTCCTAGATTATTGAGGTGTATTATGTAACTAACGCCTCCCAAATCCCGAAGGATTATTTCGTAATTAAGTTTCCTATACACACAGATGTATGATGTCCCCAATAACCGATTTCTACGAACGATAACAAAAATATGGTTCCGATTCATAGCGTGATTTATATTTGTCGATGTAGATATGTAATTTATTTTAATTATGGTTTGAGACTCGCTTGTGAGTTTATTGAGTGTGTTTTCTATGTATAACTCTGCTTAGTTTGGGACTAGATGGCTTTATGTGTAAGATGTCCGTAAGATGTAAATAACTTTATTGTAAAAACAATAAAGTTATTTACATCTTACGGACATCTTACTTACTATACTTACTTAATACGGGTACTTCACTTAAAAGCTTTAAAGCAACATAAAAATGTTGCTTTAAAGCTTTTAAGTGAAGTACCCTAATAGAAGATATAATTGAAAATATATAACTTGAATAACTGAATTATCTAATATGGAAACAAATAGCGTTATTACTTATTTAAATAAATACAATGAAATATAAACTATTAATAAGTAATTAATTACTAAATAAATAAAGTTCACCATGATCAGCCTATCGCAGTCCACAGCTAGGCACGGGCTTTTTCAATTGCACGTCACTTGGTTCGATCTTATGATAAAGTTAGTACCTATTTAATAAATATTGCTGATGTTTAATATCAAAATTTGTTTAAAGTTGTATTGAAAACATTATTAAGTAATTACTTGATTATTTATTTATTTATTTTTTATTTAAAAGACAACTCCCGCATTAGGAATATAAATTCCTGTGTCGCGGGGGACTTTACAAACATACATGAAACGGACACAAAGAACACCTAGACTCAGAACAACAATTTGTGAATCACACAAAGTGTTATCCTACGTGGGATTTGAACCCACGACACTTGGCGCAGTAGGAAGCGGCGAGGCGACCGCTTAAGCCACTAGGCCAACCGTACAGTCACTTAAATATTCTTAATACAACTTTGAACTTTTAATATTTTCAACTTTAAGCTTTGATATTAAACATCAACAATTTATATTACCAGCTTTCGCCCTTGGCTCCGCCCTTGTGTATATCGGCTATCCCGGTAAAAAGAAGCCTGTGTTTTTTTTCGGGTTCACGACTAGATGTTATGTGGAATTTCATTTATATCGGTTCAGTAGTTCTGCCGTGAAAGACGGACAGACAGGCATTTACTTTCGTATTTATGGATTACTAGCTTATTACTAGATTATTTTATGACTGTGACCTTCTGTAAAGCTGGGAAATAGAAGAGCGTGTCGATGACCTACATTTTTTGCCACTAGATGTAAATCTAGCTAGAGAAGCTTCTTAGAATAATGTCACATTTTTGAGTTACAACGGAAAAAATCTGTACGTTTCTTAAATATTAAATTTAAACCTGTTTCCGTGTTAGTGACCCCTGATAGTGACTCATCCTACTGTTTACCTTAACATGACAAAATCAGAGTTTATGTACCACTTCTTTTGATTAATTTCTTAGAGATAAAACCCATTTCGTATGGAGTGACATATTATTGCTAATTGCTGTTAACGCCTGTCGTGTTTTACAAATGGGTAACTTAATAACAGGATATTTGAACTCTAGATATTACTGTCCCTTAAATATATTTCGCTATATGATGATGATGATATATGACGGATATCTACGAAGCACACTAGATACTTTTAGCATCGGCGATCGGCGATTTTGCAACTGCATCGATGCTGCATCGCGTTTTAGCGACTTCCTGCGTTCGATTGCGGTATCAAAATCGCGAGTCATGTTGCATCAGTAGCGACTTTCTGCGTTCGAAGGCGGTATCGGAAACGCGCGTTCTAGCGACTGCTCAGATGCCTGGATCGCGTTGGCTGTTGTGTTGTCTATAATTTTCCGACGCCAAATCGATGCTACTGGCATCCGAATGTGTGCAGAGAGTAGCGTTCAGCTGCTGTGTCACGCTTCTAAAAAGCGACTCCATCTCCACGTTTGGCGTTTTTAAGTGTGCGGTGTGGAGCGTTCAGTCGCCGTATTTAGCTTCTAAATAGCGACTAATTGCCGATCGTCGATGCTAAAAGTAGCTAGTGTGCTGTGGCCCTTACTTGCTAGTTTTATCAAAAATGAAGTTTATACTGTCTATACTAATATTATAAAGGAGGTTATGTTTGTGAGCTTGTGTTAACGTTCCACTGCTGGGCTTGCGCCTGCTCTCAGGAGTGTGTAAAGGCTATACGTCCCCACGAACTGAACTGTAATACCTAGTTAACATTTTCTTGGGTGGACAATCCTACCAACAAAAGTGGCTATATCGGACTCGAATCGACTAAAACCGAAGGCCGTCTTGGGTACTATAAGCCCAGGAACCAGGTGTACCCTCGAAAGGAAATCCCTGGAAGAGGGAATACGTCCCCACGAAGTGAACTGTATTATCTCCCCCTAATTCTGGCAAGGCTTTCAAAGGTTGTTAGCATCATTGATAACTTGACTTGTAAGTGTCGATGAGCCTTTTTACGCTTGAATCTAGCAACGTAAATTAAAACACAATATAGACACAGCGAAAAATTCAACTTTAATGTTGAACTATATTTTAATAACTAGCTAAGTCCCGCGGTTATTGTTGTCAATCTCGAGTAACGCCGTAGAGTGAAGCTAGTCTAAAAAAAATTTGCCTAATAATAATAAATAATAATAATAAAATATTTGTATAAATGTTTGCAAAACGAATAGAACTTAGATATAATCATTTTTAGTTATAATAATTTACCTTGGTATTTAAACTATGCATGAAGTATACCTAATCGTAACATTAAAGGCACTTCGTTATCAATGTTCAAAGTCTATATCTATTTTACATTTTAATTTACATTTCTTTCAATCAAAACACTATTATTAAAACATCGATCAAAGTTACATCGAACTACAAAATCTTTTATATGATGTTACTCGCTGCTACGGAACCCTTCATGGGCGAGTCCGACTCGCACTTGGCCGCTTTTTTTTAATTAAATGCATATGGAAGTTAATACGGTACCTACACCAAAAATTTAATTTTTTGTCTGTCTGTCTGTTTGTTCCGTATAATCTCTGGAACGACTGGACCGATTTTAATGGGATTTTCACTTCACAGACAGCTGAAAACACAAGCAGTAACTTAGGCTTAAATGAATTTTTTTGGACTAGCTTTGCTCCACGGCGTTACTTGCGTTACTTTACAACAATAACCGCGGGTAACACCGCGGGACTCAGCTAGTATTTTATAAATTATTGATTAAAATTTATTATCATTATCATCATCAACAGCCTTTAACACTCCACTGCTGGACATAGGCCTCTCCTTGCAAAGAAGGTATTGGCCTACTATACCACGCTGGCCAGACGGGTTGGAATACGGTTGGTTTCAAGTTTACCTTCTCTTTGCATTGATGTTGTCTTGCTTGGTTTATCTCTTAGTCGCCTTTTACGACACCCGCGGGATGAATAGGGCTGGCGACACTCTGTATTCTTGATCCGTCACCACACGGACGAAAATTTATTAAGATTTACTAAAATACTAAAGAGACATCAGGGTTTGTAACAAGAATGCAAATAAATACAAATTAATACAATTAATTATGCAGACAGTCGGCTAATAAATTACAGATAAAACCCCGAATTAAAGGGACGACCGTACATTATTTAAATGATAGTAAAAGGAAAAGTATCGAGAAAGCAAACACATCTTTCAAAAGATTCCATAACAAAGGTCAAATAAGGTCAACAAACTTAGGCATGGTACAGACTGTATGTACAACATCATACTGCCAGTAATTACAACTGCAGCATCAGATAACTTTTTGTTAAAGTTCTTTGCCCCTTTTAAAAGAAATCATTGAGTTTTCTGTCATGTATATACCTCTTACAGGTGGGATGGCAACATCGTTATAAACCACGCCTAAAAATTACATATTGGGATAAATATTTAAATGATTGGCAGGTTCTAGTTTTGAACCTGTAGGTGGTTTACTATTGTTTTTGAAGACAACTGTTAACAACTGTATTGATTAAGAATCCATTGACCTATCGAGTTAAGTAGCGTAGTTTTTAATATCAATGTTAAAACATTTGATTTCAATTTTAAGGCATAAACAAGCAGACAAATCACCTCATGGTATGTAACTATGATAGTGCACTCCATGCCGCTGTGTAATACAGTAACAGTCTATCAAATAGTTTCTATTTCAAATAGGCCTTCTTTCGGGACGTTACTATTTAGTTTACGATTATTCCTATTTGTGTGCGAAAGCTAGATTCTTAAATTTACGCTGTTTATACATTTATGAGATTTTTCAGACCATAAATTAAGCAACTTTTTTTTTTTTTTTAATTTTTTTCCGTTTTAAACCTGCGATCAGTCGCCTAGACTATAATCAGGTGCGTTGCATGTGAATAATGTTTAGGGAGAAAGAGCCACTGCTCCATCTCCCCCCACTACGGCAGTACATCGGCTCTCTTGAGTCTTCTAATAGGGTTTGGCTGCAGAAGCATACTGGTTAATGGGTTGTAGTTGGTGGTGGTGGTGGTAGTTGGCTGAATATTGTTTTGCTTCATCCAAAATGGTTGGGATTTCCAGATACTCGTGAATTTCTGAGTTGCGAGAATATATATGCAACATAGCTAAAAAATATGACACGGTTATAATGAAAAAATTGTTAGAACGTTGCTGAATTAAATTAAAATGAAACAGTAACAATGTTAATTACTAACCTAGGCTAATAGAAATTGTATACTAACGCTATATCTGAATAAGCAAATATTATTATTATTATTATAAATTGTCACTCCAAAGTTTAATCGAGCTATGGTAGTTTCACACTTTGGTTCATTCTTCATTGTTTCGTAATGTTTTTTGTTGATGATTTCTATTTGGTAGTTACTGATTAGATTCATTAATCAAAATCGGTATCGTTCATGGTTAGATGAACAAATCGACTTTTTTAAATGGTATGATATCGTAGGTCGATTCGATGGGATACTAGTTTTTGTTACAAAATTATGCCTAGTTTTTTTGTCGTCTATCATTTAACAATCTGAATGAGTATAAATGATAAAAATTATGTAATATCAATCAATTCTTTGATTTGATCATATTAGCTGTCGAGACATAAATATTATAATCATTTAATTATATTGTTATTGACGATGTTGAACTAGATCTTTAAGTTATCTACTGTTTTACATATTAATGACAAATATAAATCGTCAAAGCTAAAGTTGTATTGTTTTGTGATTTGGAGGAATGTCTTTCGGAAATCTTGTGAATGACTTTCATCATTTTTACATCATTTAATTTAACAAGAACTTAAATTTTGATCGTATGGTATTTTTTCCACAATCCTATTAACTTTAGCCACTACTATTGTTACAGAACAATAACTCTTTTACAATTGAAACTGTTGAAATTATTCGTTTTAGGAATAGTGGAATGTACTATTCCCACACTAAACTCTCTAAAGAACCGAACTTCATTTTCATATTTTTACACAATATCTTAGATATATTATATATAATAATATATACTTCTGGAGAAAGTTGTTATTGCATTTTTAAAACTATGCGTCTTTGTTGTTTATTCTATATTAAATCTTTATTTACTTTGTTACGTAAGATTGCCGCTTTCAGTCCTGACAGCTTCCTGTTGTTTTGCATTGGCAACATGTAGGCAAGCGTTACAAATGATTTGAAACATGAACGTCGTTTTACATATTAGGCTCTTCTTTATAATCTCATATTTTTTAAACAGTAATCGAACCCGTGATTTGAAGAGGAATACTAGCTTATACCCACGGCTCCGACCGCTTCTATCGCGGTACATGCCAAATTTCATTGAAATTGGTGCCGCGGTCGTGACAGACAGACAAATATACAGACAGTTACTTTTGAATTTATACTTAATAGTATAAATTCAAAAGTAACTGTAACTAATGTAGGCGTAATGTTATTCGCGCTCTTAGTTTATCATATCGTGATGAAATTATAGCCTATAGCCTTCCTTGTTATGTGAGCTATCTACCATTGAAAAAAAAATCATATCGGATCACTGGTTAATGAAATTACGGCGTTCAAAACAACAAGCTTTAAAATATTAGTATAGGTATAATATTTCATTTAGGATAGTTTTTCGAAATCAAACCCATGTAAGACAATATGACAAGAATGGTATACCTAAACCAAGTTTTAACAAGATTTAAAAAACAACTGTCAAGTGGGGATAAGGGATATAAAAGGTTTTAGGTCTTGATAAAGATGAAGATGTTATGTTGAAAATGATCTCCCTAATTCTACGCATTCAATTCTGTGTGAATTGCTGTGAAACGTAAGGTACGATTTCTTTTTATATCACGACAGCGAACGTAGTCACTAGAATGGTATAAGTTTTATTCAGCCTTGGAAGACGAACCAGGTAGAGTTATATTCGCTCTGATTTTTGGTTTGGGTTTACAATGAAAGTAGTTACTTTACTTTTTCAGACTTGTTTATTCATCTCTGTAGAGACATAAAACTTATTATTTACTAATATTATATTTTAAGTTCGAAATTAAATCTGTCGGTCTGTTAGGCTTTCACGGCTAAACCGCGGTACTGATTTCAATAGAATTTATCAAGGAGATACTGTGATTCTTTACATAGACAGGGAAAAAGTTACTTCATAAATAAAAATTCGAGTCATGACCGATGATACAGTAGATATTTACAGGTAAAATATCTACTGTATTTCTTATGAGAAGATAACTAGAGCCTTTTTCCAGAAAAAGCAATAGTTAAGTAAACATCATACACTATTACTATAATCAGATAAAGTTTTACCATTATTGAAAGGACCCAGCCATTAAAAGGGAATTAAACGATGAACATGCTACATCATATGCATACTCTTAAAATTCTGCGTATACCTATCGATTATGTAAATCACTTTGATGGTGACACGAATATAATCGTCTATGTAATTATCGTGTCGAAAGCAATTTATGATGTCATAGGATCAAAATACACGACGGAAATGTTCGGTGATGACGTGACAATATTATTATCGAAGCTATCGTATTTACTTAATATTTCTAGACACGTAAGAATTCTAGATTATCATCATCGGTGTTATGAGCATGACAGATGACAAAACCTAGCGGCGCGTGGGATGTTCCAGAACAGATGCCCTTGAGGATTTGTTTCATTCTCACAATATAGTCTATCTTTATTACATACATGTAGCGAATGTATGATATTGTCATCAAATTCAGTCGCTGCAGTAGCAATTTGTTCACTCAAAGATGGCTAACGTAATCTCTCTGATCGCTATTTATTCCAACATCAACATAAAGTAAACATTTTACTATTATTTTTGCTGGTAAAACCTCAATTCGTGTCTTGCTCATTGGTTATATCAAGAGTTATTCTTAAGTTTAAAATTTAAGGTTTTTTAACGTGAATGTTGGTTCATCATAAAAAACTTATCCATCAGTAGTTCGTACTCATCCAAGAAGGTTTTGACATTGTTGCCAAATTGTATCATTGTCTAGTTCAAATATTTTACTCTTTTACATTAAAGATGCTTTTGTATGAACTTCTTTGTTAATTTATTATGTCAAATTCATCACCTTTATCGAATCATTCAAAGGAGTTTAAATAACAATACAATCAAACATTAAAAAAAAATCCTTAAAAGTGTCAATCACGTCCATCTTTCAGAACCTGTATTTAATTTTCTCATTGTGTTCCTATAAATCTTTATGAATTTATCTTTATTAAATTACACTTAGATGATCTTGATACCCCTTGTAGCCCAGAACTCAAGTTCGCATATTCCGAGAGGTGTGACCTTGTATGAACACAATGCCGCGTAATGATGTCGGTGCCATTGTCAACGAACCGTACTCCGATCATCGATACCTGCATTATCATGGGATAGGTTTAAGAACTTCTGATGACAGCATACAGTTAAATTTAGAAAGTAATATTTATTTACGTTTCAAGTTTCTTTCAATTCGTTTTAGGGTTCCATAGTTCTTCTAGGAAACTGTTTATTTAACTGCGCCATGGTTTAGAAATTGTTATTTTAAGACGAGTTTGCATCATCATTATCAACTCGTCAACAGACATTGACCATTGGTGAATCTTCCCCAAGATTCTCCAAACCTGGTCCGTTGACCTAGTGAAGGTTGCGGGAAATCATTAGATGTTGGCAGTACAGAATAGACTATTATGGAGAATTTTGTATATATATATTATAATTATATAAATGAATTAAAAAGGCTGATTGAAACTTCTGAAAATTCAAGGTATAGTTCGTTTGAGATAAAACAACTCCGAACACAAGTCATAGCTTTAAAACATTATAAAGGCCGCATAACTAATTGTCACAACTAAGTTTGTTCTTTACTAAGTTAAACATAATAGCCGCCCCATTTATAGAAATACAAATGTCTTAGAAAAAATACTTGGTAAAGTTATTACTTATTTAAAACAGACATTAATTTTTAGGTGGGACCATGTAAAAGTTAATTAACTCAAAAGTATAACTCAACACGCACTTGCTCTGTTATATTTACTTTTATCGTCGAAAAGAAAGTCCTTTAGATTTATTTCGAGGGTAAATAAATTTGAATATTATTTATGACGAAAATAAATGGCTCTTTCTTTTGTTGTATTCTTATAGGATTTTCATTTTCAGTTGATAACTATCAGTATTTGTAGGAGGAATATGACGATGTTTTAGTCTGCTGACCACGTGAATCTTAGTATTACAAGTCTAATGACGTAACATAGTTTTTTGTAGAAGTATAATATATCTTTTTTTTATTTCCTAAATATATTCTTGAAAAGATGATTTATTAATGTAAGCTATATTGTTGTCTATTAAAGTATTTTCTTAAGTCTGTGCGAAATGTTTTTATTCGAGCACGCATGACGTGGTACATTTATCGATCGTTATCATCCACTTGTTCGCTTAGGTTTTATTTGTACAATTCTCCATCAAACATATTATAATCTGATTTATGTTTTCGAAACAGATTGCGGGTATCTTAAAACAGCAATGTGACGTTTTTTCATACATTTATCCTCTTTTGTTTTTGCAGAATCAGCGTAACGCCGAAAATTCTCGGAATACAATCATACATAACATAACATCAATCAAACATATACCTACAATAATTTATTGTTATTTTGATTGAAAGAAAGTTAAGCCTCATTTTAACCCGACTACTGTGAGGTCAAAATGAAGACTCATAGTTTTGGCAGTCAAAGTTTGTATGTTCCACCGACTTATTTGTAATCTGTGACCGTAGCGACTAAGCTACTGAACCGATTGCAACGAATGAGATGTCAAAAGATTTTTAATAAGTCCTTATTATGAACCTAATATAGGCCTCGTAACATAGGCTATATACATTTTATCTATAGCTCTTACGTAGTCGGGTTATCTTCTCTTGTTAAATAAGAATGTGAAAATGAAGAAGAATTGTGAAAATGAAGATTATGAATAAATCAACAAACTACTTTGAAGCTTAAATTTTTATGGTTGAACATCATTTTATGGTTATTTTGTGTGGCCTGTAACAGTTGAAAACAAGCTCAATAGGAATGACTTCATTCAACTATCAATGCAGCAAACTGCAAATGTAACATTTGGATGAGAATGACACCACAGTCTAACAGAAAAAAAAGTTTTAATCAGTTGTTCACCGAAAGTGTGAGCTTTATAGAATTGCCGAAAGCTTAACCATCGCCTCACGGTTTTGGGATAATAGTGAGAGAGTGTCACTTTGTGACTCTTGTGGTGGAGATGCCTATTGGCCTTGACTTTACTTACCATCGGGTAAAATTTTTGGTATTTAATTTTGTTCGCTTCTTTTGTTTGCCTTAGGCTTTAAACTCCTAAAGTTTAAAGTAACACAGAATTGTTTTAAAGTTGAATAACGTTTACGAATAAGGCTGTAAGTTTTAAACGATATCTACTGTATGAAGTCACGTGTAACGTCTAATATGTGGGTTGACGTCTACAAATTATAAAATAAGGTCCTCCGGCGAGTCTGTCTGTTCGCGATAAACTTAAAAACCACTGCACCGATATGAAATAAATTTTATACCCAGGTACTCTAAAGTCTGAGAATGGGCATAGGCTAATTTTTACCGCGATATCCGACATAGACGCGGGTGCAACCGCGGGCGAAAGCTATTTCAAAATAAAAAGTAGACAAGAAAAGTAAACAGTCAAGTTTACGCATTTGCATTTATTTTAATAGCAATAAAAAAACATAAAATTTTGGGAGTAGTCATCATATCAAATTTATTATTGCTGTCTAAATAAGGTTTCAAACAAAGTGTTAACAGTTTAATCTGTCTATCTATAAGTCAGTAACATGATATACCTTAGAAACGCTGATGTATGTCTTGTTTGTTAAAAGCTGGTTGTGTTGGTTGTGATGTAAGATTTTTATTTGATATATCAGCTTCGGCTTACAGGGTTTTAGCTTGATGAACTTCATAAACGATTTAAAGTTTTCTCTTCCAAACATGAACGTTAATTGTAGTTTTTTTCTAGTTTACTTTTTCTTCTCACCCGTGTAGTCTTTATACCGACAATTTTTGAGGTAATAGAGCCCCATGCTAATTTCATTACTGCCTTGTTGGTCTAGTGGTTAGCGTGTGCGACTGCTGATCAAGAGGTCTCAGGTTCGATTCCCGGGTTGGACCAAATGTTTGTGTGATCCGCAAAACATTTGTTTCATAGTCTGGATGTTTTCTATGTATAAGATGTATGTATTTACAAAAAAATATGCATGTTTATGTATTTATATCAGTTGTCTAGTACCCATAATACAAGCTCTACTTACTTTGGGACTAGATGGCGTTGTGTGTAAAGCGTCGAAAATATTTATTATTATTCATTATTAATAATGGACCGCCCTGACCGGGGCGGTACTACCCTTTCACAAAAGACCAACCTAAAATGACATCATTCATGCTGTCGTATTTCGTTAGTGAGTTCATTTCCGTGTGGGTCACCATGCCGCATTATTTGAACTTATACTGAGAATAGTGACCCCTGATAAAACAAGCTTTTTAATCGTTAAAATGTGTCTGTATCAATATATTTAATTATTTTGTTATTAAACTTTACACTTTACAGTTCAGTTAAATATGGTTTTTTCGATGTAGGTAAAAATCGCTATGATCTGAGTCATACATGGTTAGATAGTCTATAAAAATTGCAGAGCAAAGCGATGTTGTAACATAATAGTTCATATATATCATTTGATAGAAGGTGTTTCTTGTCAAGCCCCTAATCTTCAACCACAAGAGTATCATGTTACATTTGTTGAATATTTGATTTACTTCAGATGCAGTGGAAAATAAATCAAAGCTTTTTATAACTTATTTAGTAACGGGATGTTCTTGAATATATATATGTATGTCAACATACATCTGTATGCAAAAACATCCCATAAGCTTAATAAATAATCGTTTACTATCTAATACATTTAAAAAATACGTCATATATTCCAAATGCGGGTGTTGTCTTTAAAATAAAATATTTTCCCTTTCTAATGTACAAACCAATCTTATTCTACTACTTTAATTTTTATTCTTACAAAACTAATCTTAAGTCTAGAGAATAGAATATAGTATGTAAATGAACTCGTCTATGCCTGTCACCCATAAAGATTTCAAACCATTTGGAGTAATTACCATTTATCTTGACACAGGATTTGAAATCCTTTAAAAGTGAGTAAGAGCCCCCGCATCATACATAGATATTGTCGGTCACAGTTCATTCCTTTCCACTCTATAATGAGTCTTCTCCAGATTATCCAACGAGATTTTATCTTGCAGTATTTATTATCAATTTCTTTCAAAAGAACTTCACATCAAACTATAAAAAGTTTAAAAAACTGTCATTCAGACTCACAACTAACAGAAGAATAATATTATAATAAATAATATAACCACAATAATAAAAAATACACTGCCAAAACTATTACCCTTTTATTTGACTTCCTTGTAATCGGGGAAAAATATGGTTGCTGAGATATGGATGTAGATATTCATGTGCTATTATATTTATAAGATTTATTTTTGTTACTGGTGTGACAGGTATAGTTTTTATTTACAATTCGACTAGTTTTGCTACGCTTACTCATAACAATTTTGAAAACAGATGAGAAGTCGATTTTAAGATGATATTTTTATCAATCAACAATTTATTTGAAAAAATTATTTCCAGACAACCTTGAGAAAATTATATGCAACAAAAACTGTGTCTAATATAAAGGTTTTATGTTTATACCATATTTGTTACATCCATCATAATAAATCGATATTTTATAAAATTAATAGTAGGCTTTATTGGCTAAATGGTTTTTTTTACATAAATGCCTTGTAAAGAGAAGCAATTAATATAACGATTAGATTGTAGATATATATAAAAAAAAGATAGTAGGTGGACCATCAGTTCTACCTTAAGGTTGCGGAGGTCCGATGCCAGTTGCTCCGTGGATAAACTGATATTCATGTAAAACCGGTTGAACTAGTAGTCGACCCCAAATAATTTTGGGAATAAAGGCTAGGAATAAAAAATGAATAGATGGACTATAAGCTCTAGTTTAGGGGTGATGATAGGTGAGGCCATCTGTCACTATAGCAGTAACAGCCCGAGGTGGCATAGCGACGCGCTTTGCCCTTCTTGTAGCAGACAGGGAACATCGGAGTTCCCACTCAGAAGGGGTTCATATGCAATCCATAGGTAAATGGCCTCAGGTACGTTGGGTTTACAGAGTTTTTTTTCATGGGGTACACCTTATTCCTCGTCTACTTTAATTTTACTTGAAGTTGCTTAAAATTATATGTTATTTTCTGGTTGGTAGCAAATTTCACAATAAAAATCAACTACTTCGAAAATTGTGATAGCGAATCGCGATGCTAAACCAAACCTTACGGTATTATTTTCGACTGCGCTCCAGGAATTTAAATAGCTTTCAACCAAACTGCCAATTCGTTGACCTGATACTTGTTCCCGGACATTGAAACAGGTTTTGTATTCGGTTTGGGTTAAACCAGGATAACATCGAGATTATAATATTGCGCTACAAGGTGCCGACACGAAAGGCCCTCCATGGATCTCCGCTGTCCTCAAAAATGTTCATTTAACTGACATCACATTTATTCATAACCAAAACTTTGATATAATTCTAGAGATAACTTTTTACCCGATTGCAAAGGAAGGTTATATACTGTATGTGTATGTCTATTTACTCTGTATTACCTCATATCTAATAAGCCACTGCACGTTTTTTTTTTTTTTGTAGTTTTACTTTTTAAACATTTGCTAATTTAAGCCGTAGATTGGAAAACTTTTTTTATTACATGTCACTATTGGGCACTTGACAATTATTTAGTAAACGGAAAGCAATCGACTAAAGGCTGTTATTTGTTCCTTACCTAATTGAAAAAATAATTTTAAAATTAAAAATAAATCAAAATATAAATAAATAATACATAATTTATCTATAATTTGATTTTGAAATGAATACATCATTTGTTGTTATTGAAATTAAATAAATACATCATTTGATTTCAATAACAACGTAGTATATTAAAACTATCAATTCAGTAATTTGTACGAAATTAAATTATGTTATTAAAAGTTAGATTTGAGAATAGATTAACTTTATTCATTTTAGTTTTTATATTAGTCGTTTTATCTCACAAATTAGTTGTATATTAACACATTTATTTTTGTTATTTAGCTTGAGATTACAGTAATTGGGTTTATATATTTTTTGTATTCGATTTATGAAGTGTTCTTTCTAAGTAAGTGTGTTAAGGCCATACCACCCCACGAACTGAACTGTAGAAATTCCCCCTAATTCTGTCGAAACTTTCAAAGGTAGCCTGTAGCACCATTGATAACTCGACTTGAAAGTGTCCATGAGCCTTTTTACGCGTAGAGTCTAGCAACGCAAGTTATATATTTACTTTAATTCTAATAAATACAATCGATATGAACGATTTGGTGATGAATATTGAAGTCAAGCGTAACCTCAACTGCGTTTCCCATTTTTCCATAGGGTGATTTTATAAACTGTGAACAAATTTGTTTTACTTATCAACCTGCTTTGTTGGTATAGTGGTTAGCGTATGCGGCTGCTGATCAAGAGGTCTCGGGTTCGATTCCCGGTCGGATCAAATATTATTTGTGTGATTCACAAATATTTGATTCGGAGTCTAGGTGTTTTCTATGTATAATATTATGTATGTACTTAATAACAAAAAATCTGACGCACAACATCATCTAGTCCCAAACTAAGCAGAGCTTGTATTATGGGTGCTAGATAACTGATATAAATACATAAGCATACTTTTTTTTGTAAATACACACATATTACACATAGAAAACACTCAGACTCCGAAACAAATATTTGCGGATCACACACACATTTGAATTGATTTCGGGAATCGAACCCGAGACCTCTTGATCAGCAGCCGCATTACGCTAACCACTAGAAAAATAAGGACGTATATGTAAATTCCTAATGTGGAGTTGTCCTTGTTAAAAAATCTAACTGCGGCCATATTGTTCACCGTTTATGCGAAGTATGTTCCAATTCCTTGATCATATGGAAAGGTACTCTCATGCGAAAACTACATTTTTTCAGGATAAAAATTGGTCTAATCTGGATCAAGATTAGTTCAGCAAATTCGAGGTATAAAAGTGATAGGGAAACACATTCCAACAAATGTTCGTCTTGTTCTTTGCAAAATCTGTTTAGAGTGTACTTACCTATGTATATTTACTCTTAATTAGCACGATAATTAAATACATTAATACTTTTGATAAATATTCCACTTCGAGGATAGCTCAATACCCCAGCAAAAGTAAGCTCGAGGCAGTTTTGATGCGTCCTGCGCGCAGTTCTCTGAGTAGGTACAGGCGACAAAATCTACACTAAACATTTAATAATGTATGCAATTATGTTCAATAAGTCGTTAATTCTGTCACGATTTACAAATTATTCTTAAGGCAGTTTACGTAAAAGGTTCCAGTTTCACTCGGTTTGGTTTGGAAATTATACATCTTTGTTACCTCTGGAGAACACGACCAATGATACGGTGGGATTTCAACCCAAAAAAAACTTATATATGTATTATTTAACCTAAATGAAATATGTTTATTTTTAGTTTCAGTTACTGCTTAGTGCACTTATTTGTAATTTGATAAAATGAATAGTTTCAATACATTAATTTTATAGTTTTTCTTATTGACAGAATTGAGACTTTGAAAATTAAGATTGAATTGAGACTGTCTCGGTGGCGCAGTGGTAACGTATGCGAATGCTGTGCCTGAGGCCTTAGGTTCGATACCCGGGTGGAACTAAATATTTGTGTGATCCGCAAATATTGGAGTGAAGCGAGTCTAAAATATATTAGCCTAACTTACTCCCAAGGTCATGACGAGCTTGCTGTCAGTGAAAGTCCGTACAATTTGGTCCAGACGTTCCAGAGATTACCCGGAACAAACAGACAGACAGAAAAAAAAAAAATGCATTTTGGATGTCAGTACCGTAAAATATATACATATTTTAATATGCATTTAGTATAAAACTGTTCATTTGATATTGATATTACATACAGAGTACAGACACTCCAATTTTATTTACTTGTATGTTACAATACTTTTATTTTTTGTGTCACATGGACCTAATAAAAGAGGAACACCATAACAACAACACTCTATAATCCACAGTCTCTCAGCAATAATTTATGCTTTATTCCCTCTATTTCGTTACATAAACACCATGTATTCACCCCCATTGTTTAGGGATGATAAATTAGCAGCTTACCTGTCGGGGATTAAGCCTATAGCTCTATACGATCGACACCCCTAGTTTGTAATGTTTTTATTTGCATGATGGTTTCATTATTTACACAATAGGATGTTTGGGTGTCCTGTTGTGCTGATGGAAAGTAGATTAATTGTATTGTACTTTATTTGTTGAAATAAATAAAATTGAAATATATGTTTGTAACTTCAAATTAATGGCTTTTTACATATCACATGTAAAAGTGTATACGCTACTTAGATCAAAGTTCATTCCTTAACGTTAAAGACATAGATGATGATTTGAATTTGGCTACTACTACTAAGCTTTACCCGAAGATCAATTTTTGGACAGATCAACTATCATCGGATCTCTGCAACCCTGAAGGTTACCGCTTGCCGTGAGAACAACGAGGTAATTTATGCAGTATAAAGAATATTTTCACCAAAAAAACCTACTTCAAAAAAAAACTAAACTGAGTACAAAAACCGCGACAGGTTTGCCTAAGAAATTTGAGGAGATCCCTCGATTTCTCTAGGATGATAGACATCAGATCCTGCATTTAATTTATTTAAATAAAAAAAAATATGATCAAAATCGGTTCACCCAATCGAATGTTTTGAGGGAACATTAACAACAACTTTTTTGAATTCGGTTAAAAAAACCATGATTATTAAACCTCACTTAACTTAAAATATTAGTCGCTAGACAGTCCTGCATATAGCCTCGTAAATGATATTAGAGTCACTGCAATTATGCCTCACTTAGGAACGTACAAGGCGTCTCATCGAGTTTTTGTTGGAGTCGGTATGAATTATGACATCGTCAGCTATCTAAGCGATAAATTACGAACGCTGCCGTACATTACTGAAACGACTTTCTTTTGGAGCTTTATTTAGACCGCGGAGAGTATGGAGAAGCTGTATTATTTAGAAAGTAAATGTAATAAGCACCGAACCTAGTAAACAATAAGCTACGGTTTCTCGACTCTATTTCAGTTGAAATATGGCTGTGGATACAAAGCTTTAAATAATAGTAATAAGTTCTAAGAAGAATTTCAAGTATTTCAGGGTAAGTGTAATTTCTCCTTCGAGTGTGTAACTTGGTTAAGTAAGTAACTTCTGACTAAGACTAATATCTTTAACGAACTATGGAGCTATGTTTGAGTGCGGTTTCTACGAATGTAGATTCTCTCTTCCAGGTAATATAGATAGATTTTCAACTGGGGTAATAAATTTTGTGTTCTCAATACCTGGGGAATCCCTTGGGTAATACGTTGATTTTTAGCAGTTTTAAATAAAGAAACCAGATAAAAATAAGAGTAAAAATATATTCTTTAGCAGACTGAATCTGTTTGAATACGGGAATAGTTTAACGTACAGTTCATTTTCGACAACAGTTTGTTAAGTTTTAAATATCTTATTCAACGAGGCGCTCATAGCCAAGTTACCCTAGGTGATTAGAAACAATCACCGAGGGTAAGTAACAACAGCCCGGTCAGTACCTGGATGGGTGACCGTTATGATACTATGACCTTCTCCGTGATTCGGAGGTCAAGTTAAGCAGTCGATCTCAGATGTTTTCAAAAGATAACAGTTGTGTAGCTTAGGGAGCCTTCTGCGGCCTAAAAACATCCACCAGCAAGATTGCGTTGCCAAGTCACACCGTTGTCTTGCCAATCCCCAACTCATACTTGGCCAGCCTGGCGACGTATGGTATATATATATATATATATAAGACTCAAGGCCTGCAGAGGGACATAATGGGTTGGGTTATGTGTAACCCAATATTTTTATATATTTTAACGAAAATAAGTCGAACTGTCATCTTAAAGTATTTCTGTATATGAAACGCTAACACGCAACGCCATCTAGTCCCAAACTAAGCAGAGCTTGTATTATGGGTACTAGACAACTGACATACAATATAAAAATATACCTTTTTTTGTAAATATAAGCATATTATCCTTAGGAATATTTAAAAAAAATTAATAAATAAAACAAACAAATCTTAAGAAATACGCACCAGAACTTAGCAGTTCTGCTCTTCTTTTATGTGCCGAGCAGTCAAAAACTGGAACTCCCTGCCAGCTCATATGTTTCCTCCCAACTATGGTCCTGGGTCCTTCAAGCGGGGCGTGAATTAGCAGCTGACTTTGAGCCATAGTGTAGTTCATCGTTTTGCTTTGTCCACATTGGCAATGCGGATGGTGGCCACCACTCTTGGATTCTCAAGCTTTCCACCAGGCTGCACAGAGTCATTTTGGCAGCACTATATAAAAAAAAATAGAAAACACCCCAATTCCGAAACAAATATTTGTGGACCACACAAACATTTGGTCCGACCCGGGAATCGAATTCGAGACCTTAAGCGCAGCAGTCACATTCGCCACCACTGCGCTACCGAGGCCGTCAAAACTGATTTTCTGCGATGATAACATAATTATTCATAACTTGCTGACCCACGCAGCCCAGATTCAGTTTAACTAATCTGTGTATTTCGCGAATTTCCTTTCTAACACTGACATAGAAAGTAAGCTCATCTCTAAACAAAATCTCAATTAAAGCCCTGAGTTAGTCGAGAAATCCCGAAATAAATATTTGAGTAAAACCTCGAACCAGTATGTCTCATATCTGTATACCTACCTAGTTAGGTATATACAGTTTTATATACCACTTTAATTCTATTAACGTTTTGCGCCTCAGTATGAGGTTTAACGCAAAATATTTCTCGTTAAATAAAACATGCTTAGGAAAACCTTCCTTCAGGATCTTTATGTGCTGTTATCACTCACTTGATAACTTTCCCAGAGCAAAACAAATAGCAAAGGTTAGATATAGAATATATATGAACCTTATTTCTATATTTTATGCATTATACTTCTCAACCATTTCATATTCATCTTATTTACATACGGTGAAAAAGGTACTTTTTAGTTAAGTAAGTTACAGACAGCAAATCATTATTATATTTCTATACATAATGAATTAAGTATTTTTATATAGGGCTATTAATAGAACTGTTTTAAGATTATACATATATGTTGCTTACAATGAACTCAGCAACTAACCGATTTTCAGATATATATGCGTATTTTGCCTGCGTGCCTAAAATGAGATAGTTAACATTACACCAATAGAAGCCGAGCAAGAGATGTAGACTGAATTGCGTGAGTAAGCTTGTGTGTGTTTATAAAAACAAATTAATATTAAAATATCAATATTTATGAACGGTGAGAATACTACAAATAAGCGTATAGAAATGAAATAAAATCTAATATCTTTAAACGAGCAATTCTTGTGTATAATATTTATGTTTTAATTTGTGATCTCGGAAACGGCGCTAACGAATTCGCTGAAATTTAATATTCGCGAGTTTTCGGGGGCAAAAATCGATCTAGATTAGTCTTGTTTGAAAATTTCATTTGCATGTATCATTACTCTTAGATATATAATTTGAACATTAGTATTTTAACCGAGCAAAGCTCGGTCGCCGAGGTACTAATCCCTTAAGTACCATTAAAAATTGTGCTTAGTATATCATCCATACATTTTTTTTAAAAGAACGTTTTGTTTTTATAAATTGGTTTTGAATATTTTATGTTTTGTGTCATCCCTCTAAACAACAAAAGAGTTTTAGATAACCTGTATCTTATGTACGAGTAATATTATTCATGAGAGTTTGAATAACTAATGTATTGAAACGAAAAACAACAAAGTACATGCCAGAAATTCTCTCACCTCATAAAAAAGCCTCTGTGAGGAGGATGTGTGATCTGTAAACGATAGTATTACGAGTTAATAGATTAAATTAAACTAAATTAAAATAAACGTAACAAAATTGATTTTTTAATTTGACACAATATTTAATGCATCTATGCGTCTAAAGACAAAAAAATTATTCAATGATATAGCTATAATTTTTTTGGGTCTCATAATCTTTTAATTTCAAATGAACTTAAAAGTGTTCTTACTATGGTAGTTGCATGAAAGCAACACTACTTAATTGTAAGTACCACAAATTTTACCCCCAACAAACAAAGATTAAAGCTAACCAAATAAAAAATAAATAAGTATTCGAAATATATTGAACACAGGTTGAAAATGCTAGTAAAGTCGTATAACGAAAAAGAGATTGGTTTAATTTAATAATCTAGTTCTATTGCACACACAATTACAATAATGAAAGTTTTGAATTACAATTATATAAATACTCTTCAATTAATACGATATAAAGTAATGTGAGAACAATTCAAGCTAACAAATTATAATCAGATTATCAACAGTATGGGAAATGTGCTACACAAGATAAATTGTGAATTAAAGACTAGCATCGGCCGGTGCCGGACCGTGCGTCGACTCGAGTATCGGACGATAGAGATTGATCATGAAAAAGCACCTTGTCAGATTACATTTCGATTGCAACATATCGATCAACGTATGACATGAACGGATTTTGATCGGGAGAATGTTATTCGATTAAGAAACGAAACACCCTAAAGTAGAGAAAGTAGCAATGTATTTGTTGTATTTGATAAATTCCCGTGGGCAGTAATGTCTTCGATAGTATTTGGAATTGGTTTGTAAACTGTATTATTTTCAAGATTGAAATAGATATTGTTGAAAATACACTTTGAAATCGTTTATAACGTTTTTTTATATTTTAGAAATGTTAAATTTCTAAAAAAATATAATAAAAATATACTCCACATGTATGTAATTCATCTCACAAAAATGTTTGTATGAATTACAAAACATCTGGCTAAAGCTCCTTATTATGGATCAAAATTGTCTTAAGTGATCTTGTAACTTTTTGCAGGCACAGTTCCTACTTATTACTAATAACTAAAATGTAGGAATATAACTGTTAAGTTTACACTTCAAGTGTTCTATAAATATTTTAATATTTCTATCCTAAGCGTTAAAATGTATATAGTACAACTTAAGATACATAAAAAAATATACTCAGTACGTAATGTTTCACGTTGAATTTTTATAGTATTCATTTGCTAAGTCAAGTTAATTCCTAAAATAATATTAATGTAGGAATGTATGCAAATGAAAAATATGTCCGGAATGTGGTCCGCCAGGGGACTTACGACATACCCCTTTCTCCAAATATATTTTTGGGGTATAACAATATTTCTCCCTAGCAGCGCGGTAAAACATTTGGCCCCGCGAAAGGGCAAATTAAATCATACACCGAGCGTCTCAATTATTCCAAACGCGCGGTGTATGCCACAGGCAGTTACAAAAAGAATGGTGGCGCTGGTCCTTTGAAAAGCCCATCGGGGGGTGCTCTCAAAGCTGTCACCCTCAGAAGTACACTTCACTACGACTGTAAATATCCAAGGCAACGAAAATACTCGAACTAACATCCATTGCTGCTTATGTGGCACGAGCACAACAAACACAAACAATCAGCGCGGCAATGAATACAATGCAAAGCGACGGCGAGTGAGACATCGTACTGGGATAAAATAGCGGCGCCGCGGTGGCTAGCCTAGCGCGCATGCGAACAAAATCCCGCCCCATTGGTCTACGGTGACGTCATCGGGGTGAACCCGTAGATCTGAGTGACACTAACAGTCACCCCCGAGCTGTGCTAGGGAAACCTTGTGTCTCCTGTGGTGAAATAAAAACAAACGTTCAAATTACTGATAAAGACAGTGTTGCCGAACAATACTTGGTGTTCTGTGTGAAATTGATTGTAGTGTAGATTGATTGAACTGTGTTTTGCAAAAGAAACCAGAGCTTCATTGAATAAGGTAAATCTATCTCACGTTGTTTACAGTTTCTGCTCGTGTCAGTATTCCCAATGATGCTAGCTCGTAAAGTATTTCGTGAATCATATTTGCGAATTTTGCTTCAGGTTTTCGACATCCAACTGAGTGAAAAACACTTTTTGTAAAATCATTATAGAACAAGCTTCAGAATCGAAATCTCGTTGAAGAATTCAGCTAATTCAATATTTAACTTTGAAATTTGGTATTAAATAAGGTTAGGTTATATAAACATGATTTCCGTTAATATGTTAGTATGATGTCAATACGAATAGGCAAGGCAGAAGGACTTCTCATGAAAAAGTTTTTATCTTATGTTGATCTGTCGGTTCTGTAGGGGAGCCTTATTATGTTAAGTTTCGTCCTTATTAAGCTTTTTTCTGGAACTTTTCATTCGTCTTAAGCTGGAAACATCATCGTTTTTAGTGACATTTCTTTTCATTATGTAAAATGTCGTTAACTTCACTTTTAATAATAACAAGCTCATCAAGACACTCAAGTTACCCACTCAGGCTCAATTTAAATCAGCAGTCACGTCCCGTATATTCAATAGCTCGGGGTTGGTGTACTGTAATGTAATACTTTCCATAAATTAAAGTCCTCAATATGGATCCATCTCTGATCTAACCAACCATTTCTGGTTTTCATTTCCCATTAGAATATTTAGAAGAAGCGGAACGTGTACCGAAACTTATAATGTTTTTTGAAATAAAATGGCTTCGTTAGGGATCTCTTCAGTAATCCCTAAACAAAGTGAAATAGTAAGGTTGATGATCTAGTTATGCTTTTAATGCAACTAATAAACAAAAACGCCATTTTAGGTTGTTTTATTTAAGAATATATGTCGTTAATCTAGTCTTACTTATTACGAAAGAGAGTGTATCTTGCAGCGTTTCTGTTTACTATTCGTCAGCCTATAATTAGGTGTCAAGTAAATATTAAATTTTATAAAATGTTGATTGCAGTTCAGGCATTTTTTTTTCATTGATGGACTATGAATTCTTAATAAAATTGAAATTTGAAACTGACCATACTTAAATTGTCCATAAGAAGTTTTTGAGGCTATAGAACAACGTAGAATATAATTATGTTCTACAATGTACAGAAGAATTAAACAACTCCAACTTATTAAATTAAGATGTTAATTTTATGAAACTATTGTCAACGGTTTATAAGTATTATACATATTTTATATTCCTACTGAAATTATTTATTATCTGATCGATAATCACACAGTCTAAATAAGTACTTTGTATTGAAATAACCGATTTAGAAAAATACAATATAAACCAAGAGATCATTAAAGTGTGAACTGAGTAGGGTTTCAGTTCAACAACATACACAATCAAACAGTTGTAAATTCGTAACAAGGTTCTGCCCATTCCGTGTTTGAAACTACGAGGATTTCGATTGACAGATATTTAGTTTACATGTATGTTAGACGTTACCGACAGTCTAATATAAAAACCGTAAGTGATTTTTACCAACACACCGTTATTTTATTACTCTTGAATACTTTATATTTCTGTTCTCAAATATTCCCAGACATAGAATGTTGATACTTCCCTGATTATATGTTAACAAAAAATATAGTATGAATATCGATAGCTTTTTTCCTTAGATTGAAAATTTTAACATCGGTTTTTAAATGAAACGTATTGACGCCATTACGTTTCATTTAAAAACCGATGTTTTATCAATATCGATACACTAAACGTGGGTATTAAAATTGTTCTTTCGAGTGCTTTTCGTTGAAATTACTCTAATGTGGCAAATAGATAAGTAAATACTAAAACCTCTACGGTATTCTAAGTTTGTACGAGTTTGTAACTAAACGCCTATTTCTTTGCTTTTGTTTATAGGATATTTTGCTTTCTATACTTTTATACAAGGTTGTACCTGTTGTTGTATTCTGAGAGCTGCTGGATATATTTAAGATCACTTCATAATTTAATCATCGTAAGATATTACATCCTGAAACATTAAAACTTCAATCGTAAATACGATTCATTGTCATTTATCGACTATTTGGTTGGTTTAAAATATCTTTTTAAACATTTTATTAATTCATGTGTATTTTTTATATTTAAAAAGATATTTTACTATTTTTTTGAACTGATCGTAATTTTCGTTCCATTTTATTAAAGGCGTTTTCTTAAAGATGATGGCCTTTTTGATTTTATGCAGAAAGAACTGTCTATTCATAGTATACCGTTGTTTTTTTATTGAAATCTGAGAAGATAATCAAAATAATGTATTATACAACAAAGTAACTGAAACCAAAAGTTATAAATTTTATACAGAGATACTTCAGTATGTTGTTTCATTAGCACGATCGAAGATTTCTTGACCTAATTTTGAATTATGAGAGCTTACGCCCATGGGCCATGACCTGTTCATATCTCTTGTATCTTTCTTTCTTTATTAATTGGTACTGCTATCTATAGTCTTTCATTTATGATTAGTTAGCTACTCATTTGAGTGATTTAGAAACTGCTATAAATATTTACGGAGTATCTTTCTAATTTAAAATGATTGAAAATTGTGTGTGGTGATTCAGGCTATTGTTGTTGCGGTAAGGCTGAATCAGTTTGGACTAATAGTAATGATAAATGCGAAAGAAAAACGCATGAAAATTTAAAATCTTGCGTTTTCACAAACATAAGACTAATAAATAGATTCTTCACCCCGAAAACCCCCTATACTTTTTTTGTCTGTTCGAAAATCCCCTCTGATACCACCAGTTGGTGGTAATGTCAGACTCGAACCGACCCAAACCGCACGCCGTCTCCGGTACCTAAAGCCGAGGAACTAGATGTACCCTAGAAAGGAAATCCCTAGAACACCCTCGGACACCCTCGGAAACTCCCTAACACCAAATTTAAATAAGATATTAGATATATATGTAGAAGTTGAAAAATATGTCTTTACTTCCCTGTATGGTGACGAATTAGAAATATGGTGTATAACTACCTCTTTTCACCCCATGGGTATCGTAAGAGGAGTACTACGCTGAACAACATCACTGCAAAGAGAAGGATATCTTAAAATAAACTGTACCAAACCGCATGATATAGCCTCCTTTTAAAGAGAGGCTTACGCTTAACAATGGACTAAGGTAATGATGAAATGGAAAATGTTTGAAGTAATAGACATAGTAAAATCTATTCTTAACAACAATGAGGAATTAAAGGCATTGAAAAAAATGTGTGTTGAAGCAAGTTTGTGTTATTTAGTACAAATTTTCTGTGATTTGTGTTCGTGAAATACAATTATCTTCTTTTTATAGATAGGAAAATAATTGTGAAGATAATATTTTTAAATTAGTATTAAAATTACTCTATGTAAATGTCTTAACGTTATAATTATGTTTGCATTATCTTAGTTTAAAAAAAAAATTAACATAAAAATACTTATTTTTCTTATCAGATAAAGGAAACAGGAATAATTTTGTTGATTAACGGGCGGCTTTAAAACATCGAACGGCAAGATTACGTAGCCATAACGTGTCTTGCCAATCCTCAACCCGCACCCGGGCAGCGTGGGGACGTATGGCCTTAACCCTTTTCTGAGAGGAGACCCGTGCCCTGCAATGGGACGTTATGGGTTAGTATTGTAAGTTGTTGAAAAATCCAAGAAACATTAATATTATTTCTTTCATTGCTTTAACGGATATACCCAAACAAGACGGTCAGATGACCTGGTAAAGATTGCGAGAAACCTTTAGATTAATGCTAGCCGCAAAGGACCGTTTATTGTGGGGAGCCTTTTAGGGAGGCCTATGTCCAGCATGGGCAGTCTTTCGGCTGAGATGATAATAATAATGACTGGAAATGGCCATTTTAAAAGAGCATGTAGTTACTTAACAACCAATCTCAACTTAATAATAATATAAAAAGATTTAGTTAAACATAATTAACACCGTAATATGATCAGCATTGAATTTTAAAATCGTTTAAAAAGAGACAGGATGCACGGTTAGAGCAGGGCCACTATCGAAATAAAGGCAATTACTAGATTGGCTAGACGCATGTGTGTTGAATTCCAATATTTGAAACTAATCACCGCTCGTGGAATTTAGGAGCGTCATTAGAATTTGTGGAAACAATACCAACATGAGCTTAAATAAATGTCTGTCTGTTACTATACAAGTATTTGCTTTTATAATGAGCATAATGAGTCAGTAGTATAGTGAACCAAATATTCAAAAAGGATATTACTTCATTAGAAGTAGATTGTTAAACAAGATAATTAAAAAAATGAGAGGACTCTACAATAATAAAATTTAAGAACTCAGTCTTAGGTTCGAATCCTGGGTCGGATGAAAGATGAAACGTTTACATGATTTGTAAATGTTTGTTTCGGAGTTTGGATGATCTGTATAACATGTTTGTATTATGTTATTGTAATAATGTGTTTAATTATTATATCAGTCAACCTATATTTCATAGTAGAAGCTCTGCTTAATTTCGGACTAGATGATGTTGTGTGTAAGGTGTCCAAAACTTTTAGTTATTTATTAATTATATTCAAATGAATTTAAAACTCATAAAAACTCAATGAAAAGCAATATTCTGATAAAGTGTTAAACGATTTTATTATTTATCCAATTATAACGAGAGATTGGCCGAAATCCCTGAAGCGAGACAGTAAAAGAATTTAATCCGTAGATTAGTTCGAGTAGCGATCGCTCAAACGAGTCCTGATCGGCATCGCTCGATAATCGTTCCTAATTTGATTGGCACTCGGGCAGCTGGCAACAACGTGAAAACTCTATTACTCGCCAACTTTGTAGGGTTTTACGGACTATCAAAGGAAATTTAGTATATTGATTGGCCTATTTACGGTCCTTTCCACTTAATTTTGTTATTTCGATAGTATCTGTTACCTGGTTTATATGTGATCTGGTTCTAAAGACATAATGTAGAATGTACGACGCAGCAGTATTCAAATAGACTTCAAGTGGTGTTTCATAACTGACTGGCTCAGTGTGGATTTGTTATGAGTCAATAAATTCACATAATTATCATATTTTTTTTGAGTAAAAAACTGTAAATTCAGAAGCTAAAGCGGAGACTCTAATGCAGGTACCGTTTTATAAACCGCTATGTTCAAAGGTCCGCTAATAAAATGTGTCATGTTAATATTAAAAACTAAACTCTTTCAATAAAAAATAATATGAAGCTATAAATCAAACTAATAATTTAAACATTTTTGACTACAGAGTGTGAACCGTTACATGTCTAGGATAGCTTGTAAACTTTTTTATTTCTTTTTAATTAAACAGACATTAGAGACATATTCAAAATACTGTACATGAGTAGTATTAGTACATGAGCTTTGGCCGTGGCGCCGCCTGCGTGTAATTCGATGTACACGGGATAGAGAATCAAATGTCCTTCGTCACAAATCAAAGCATCTCCATACCAAATTTCATTGAAATCGTAACAGTAGTTTACCCGTTAAAGCATAACAGACAGACACACATACAGTTACTTTCAAATTAATAATAAGAATATGGATCAGTGGACAATATACATCTAGTGCATATACATATTGTCAGAGTTTAAAAATATTTTGATATTCTTTACAAATAAATAAATTGTAGTGTCTGTTTGTTATTCCAAATTAACAGCTGTTCACTAAATATAATTAAAATATTATATAGTACTCACATCAAAAAAACTATTTCGAAAATCGACCTGTTTGTTCAGATAATCTCTAAACCGGCTCGACCGATTTCGACGGTATTTTACTGGTATTATATTTCCCAGATAACTGATCATATAACCAGTAAACTGGGACTCTTTTTTTAGACAAGCTTCTCACCTCCGGGTCACCTTCGGGTACACAACAAACACGGGTTATAAGAACTCAGCTAGAAATAAATAATATTGTGTAAAGTAATACTGTAAACATGTAAACCTCTTTGTTATTATTGACCTTACTTTGTAAAAGAGTTATTCCTTCATAAAAAAGAAGTATTTATTTTATTGTAAAAAAGTTATGCTTTTACATTTATAACAGATTAATGCAAGGAGACGTTTTTGTTTTTACTGATAGCCTCTACAGTCTTACGCAGACTTTCGGCGCGCGCTGACGGCCTGGCCACGAGTTTTGGTCTTAGCGAAAAGCGGAGCGGCGTCGGTGAGCGGTGCGTTTTGCACGCCACGAACCCTAGTAGCGAATAGTTGCAGCGGCGACGGTGGACGTATTTAGGTAGTCGAAACGTGTTAAAAATCATGGCGTTATAAAAATTATCCCCTGTCTGTTTAGAAACAATTTTTTTTTTTTTTTAATATGATAGAATGAGTGCACGAACTAAATAAAGATCGGTATTTAGATGGTGGATTTAGTGACCTATACGAAGGTCCTACCTATAAGAAGTAACTGATGTTTCCAAGTGTTTTGCTAAGTAGGTACTTACAGAGAGAAAAAACTTTAAAAACTTGTCAACTACTTACATTGCGTATAAGACATACTAGTAGTTTCGTGTGTAGTTATATCTACAGACAAAACTACTGATATGCAAAACTGTTTTGCTAATTAGGTACCTACTGACAGAGAAAAAAATTAACTTTTAAAACTTGTCAACTATCCACCTACATTACGTAAACATACCAGTAGTTTTGTCAACATATCAGTGGCTTCGTTTGGTAGGTACCTAGGTTCTATGTTTTTGTGTTATCAATTTAAATTAAACGTAAGTACCATTATATTCCGGAAAACATTGTTTAATTTCTTCCCACAACCTTTTTATATTTATGTTGGGGATATTTTGACATCCATATAGGCGGTCTATTTAAATTTCTGTTATAAAAGCCTCGGTATCCATTACCGCCATAAAATCGTCTAAAATTTTTTGTTTTTATTTAACGTCGCTGAGTCCGTCACTCCTGCATCGCTGTCCACGCCGCCCTGTTTCGTGGCGTCGCACATACGAACTTGTGCCTTTGTTCCCGCCGCTCTCCATACCGCTCGCCGCTGTAGCAATTCGCTCGGCAAAAACCGCTGGCTTTTTCGCTATGAGCGGCGACTCGTGGCGTGCCTCGTACATTTCTATACTTTTGATATGACCGCTCGGCGTTTCGCTTTTCGCTGCCGCTCACAGCGGAAAGGTCGTGAATGGGCCGTGAGGGCTCTCAACCGGTCACTGTTTAGTTGTTTATGTAAAGCTTCTTCTATCCATTAAATATTATTTTTACGAAACTAAAGTTTTATTACTTTGATTTACAAACTACTATATAATACACACATCTATGTAATATACATATTAGACCCTTGCCCTTACAAGGGACAAAGGGTTCTATAAAGATTCTACACTGTACGTAGTAGAATCCACCTGAAGCTTGATAACATCGACCGTGGTAGGTATGACTTAGAGATTTATGTCAGAGGAGATTGGAGTCCATCCCTTTGTCATTATGGAGGTTGACAGCGAACTATATATCGAAATAATTATATGACCAAACTTGAAGGAGAAAATCTTAAGAATTATTTTATTATATTCTATCGTTTATGTGAAAGATTTTTTGACAGGTCACGAAGAGCTTTGAGTGTTAGATTGACATATTGACAGTTGATAGGCTAGTTATTACCAAAATGATATTTAGGACATATCTATTGACTGCCTTGGTGGCGCAGTGGGAGCGTATGCAACTGTACTTGAGGTCTCGGGTTCGATTCGCGGGTTGGACCAAATGTTTGTGTGATTCCCAAATATTTGTGTCGGAGTTGGGGTGTTTTCTATATATGATATGTATTTACAAAAAAAGTATGTTTTATGTATTTATATCAGTTGTATAGTACATACACATAATACAAGCTCTACTTAGTTTTGGACTAGATGGCGTCGTGTGTAAGATGAGAAGAATGATAAGACGAATTCTTTAATTATATATATATTTCAAACGTCTATCTGTTGCCGTTATTCACATTGAAAAAGGTTTGTTGCATGGTACCTTCCCTTAAATATTAATTTTAACAACAGAAATACATCATTATAAAAATTTCAACCGTCTAGCTATAACGGTTCATGAGTTACAGCCTGGTGACAAACAGATGGATGGACAGACAGATAACGGTGTTTTAGTAATAAGTTTTCTTTTTACGTACAAAGTATATGGGTACGGAACCATAAAAAGCAATGAAACTTACTAAGTACTTAGGAAAACGATGTTGTCAACTGCAATTTACTGCTCGTAATGGTCCTTTACCTTACAAATAAACCCACGCTTTAATACGCCAATCAAAACTGATTTGTATAAGCAAAGATAACATTAAAAATCCTTTATAGTGAAGTGTTTATTTACCAAATCGACCGAACTTAACTAACATCACTAAGTACACATGGCAAAAGGTTTTCCGTGTTAATAAAAAGGGGGCCTTTTCTTTTCACTGATTTGCTTAATTGACTGGTATTGATGCTTAGGAATATATATAATTATATGTAGGTATAAAAGCCCACATGTGCGGTTTGTTTTCTTAGGATAGATAAATATTTTTTTAAATAAAGTTTGTTTTTATCCCTACTAATATTATGAATGTGAAAGTAACTCTGTCTGTCTGTCTGTTACGCTTTCATGACTAAACCACTAAACCGATTTTGATGAAATTTGTTATGAAGATAGAACTGAACTTGGGAAAGAACATAGGCTACTTTTTACCGCGGTAACCTACATACACGCGGGCGAAAGCTAATAAATAAATATTTTAATATATATTAGATGTCTCTCTTCAAATAACTGTATTAATTGGATTTTAAATACACAAAATTAACTTTCGAAATTATCAATATTATCATCATTATCTTTAGTAGTTCACAGTTTTCTTTTTTTTTTAAAGACGGAGATTTGTGTCAAGTTTTCCTTCTCTTTGTACTGCTGTTGTCCTGTGTAGTTTGGATTGGTGTTGACACACCGTATTCAGCATCTATCACTAGGTATATCAGATACCACACAAAGGGTATATTCACATTAAGTTTGTATTCAGAACAATATTTTATAAATAATATTCTTTAATTGTGTTTAGTCGAGTCTTGGTATTTTAGTACCTACATAATTTACCAACTATTGGAACAGTAACTGTATATAACTCATCTAAATTAAAGACGTCAACTTAAATATTAAATTTAATAAACTTAAATACATAAACACATAGTTGAAGAGCTCCGGGGGGCCACGAAAGAAGGCCATAACTAAAGATTTCGTATAATGATTAGCTGATTATTGAATTTAATAAGCATTGGTTAGAATAAACTGTACAGTTTTATTTTTATGTTATTTATAACTGATGATGATGATATCTTGTTGGGAATCTATCTAAAAGTAAATATGTAAAACTATTTTTGGTATGTACTAAAACTATAGGTAAGAATTCCAAAATATTTTTGAAAATAAACCATAAGGATGTTTTAGTGTTTTCTGACTTCGTATGTGTACGAGGAGATATAATTTATAATCCATAACTGTGTGAATGAAATGAGGGTCATACGAAATCACAGTCATTAAGGTCATGACATAGTGCCTTTGTTATGAACTAGTAGAAATATTTTTATTCTTAAACTGAACATTTATGGTAGTTTTACTTTCTTGCGTTTTTTTTTGTACTTATGTTGATTGCGTAAGTCATCACTGCTTGTATTTTGATATTATTTATTTTACTAAGAATTTAGTTAAACGCCCTAATACCTAAGACGACACTAAAGACTAAAAGTAATATATTTTGGCGTTGGAATAATCATCAACAGCCTTTAACAGTCCACTGTTGGACATGATGCCTCTCCTTAGAAAGGATATTTTGGCCTACTATACCACGCTGGCCAGACGGGTTGGTATAGGGTTGGTTTTAAGTTTTTCTTCGCTTTGCATCGATGTTGTCTTGCGTAGTTAATTCCTTAGTCGCCTTTTACGACACCCGCGGGATGAATAGGGGTGGTGACATTCTGTATTCCTTATCCGTCACCATTCGAACATAATAATTGGAATAATAATTTCTTAGTATTTTGAAAATGTATCACTTGAGCGGGGAATATAGAAACTATAAAAATACCACTAGCACACTAGACTAACATTAATCTAAATAATAATAATATAGAGTAGACGCAAATTAAGTTGAATGTTTGACAAAAGAAGCTTGATATAACAGAAAGCTAACAACAAACTCTCACCAATATTAATAAAACTAGAATTAATTATGTTTCAGTGAGATATATAACCTCTTTCGTCGAGGGAAGATATTATGTAACACCCTCGAATTGATTAAAAAAATGTGCGGTGACAACAATCACTTTATAACTTTTTCTTTCTGAAATTCATATTTAATAAAAGTCAAATGGTACTGTTGGAAATCCGCTAATTAACACGTCAAATGCACTCACCATAAATTCTGTATCTGATTGTGGAGGATCCCTTTTGCTATGGTAACAATATTCCATATTTACATAGGGGACTGTTGGATGTCCCGTATGTCCGCCTGTCAAAGTCTTGATTGTGGCAATTATGAGTCGTTTGCAATCGTTTGTAATATTACTCACTCGAATGTGTGAAATTGATAGGCTATTTGTGAAATTTAAATAGCTTTACGGAATTCTAAGTTCAACCCGCGGCTCCGCCTACTTGTATGTCGGTAAAGAGAAGCCCATGTCTTTTCAAAATTTATAGAAATCGGTGTAGTGATTTAGCCGTGGAAGTGTAATAAAACAAATATGCAGACAGAGTTACTTTTGAACTCGTAATATTAATTACAAATGGATTTGTTGTTTTTTATTTAAATAACTTTAACAAAAAATAACTATTCCGAGTAACATAATATGAAAAAAAAAAATTTTATTAGGACCTATGGCAATACAACATTAAACAAAACGGTAATGATGAAAGCCGCAAAAGTATACAACTGTGGTACAGCTATCAACGCCCCCCTCCTTTATAGGACCGTTCTCCTAAATAATCGCGAAAAAATTGAGGAGTTCCCTAGATTTCTCCAGGATCCTATCATCAGATCCTGGTTTCATTATTATGGGACTAAATGTGAGGCATCAGTTTTCAAATAAAAAAGAATTCTCAAAATCATTTCCAATCAAAAGTTCTGAGATGATAAACATGAAACAAAATATAGTCAAATTGAGAACCTCCTCCTTTTTTGAAGTCGGTTAAAAATACAAGAACCTTGGGTAAAGAGGAGGCGTGAAAACGGAAATCAAAAGTTTAATCTGTATTTCGAGGTAGTTTAGAGGACAGTATAGAAGCGGATATAAAGTTAATGTAAGTTGAAATGGAAAAGTTACAGTCACACTCTCAAGAGATTCTCATATAAACATAATCCCGAAGTATTTTCTATATATAAGACAAATTAATGAAGTTAGTAATGTATAACGTACTTACGATTTTTCTATTTTGTAAATATTGTCTGGGTTGACAACTGCAGCAATCATTAGAATTGTCAGGAATATTTATAATAATGTTATTTAGAACTAGCTGAGTCCCTAGGTGTTACCCGCGGATATATGAATATGTGTCATTCTTGTAAAGCAGGCACCACACTTCGCTATGCGCTACTCGTTATGCGGGTTATTCCATACGGCGAAGTGTGGAGAGTATATTCGTTTCGTTCACCATAAAAATGACAATGACACATCTCTACAACACACATATTTGCCTTATTTGGCATACCAGTTCGAAGTGTGGATGGCATGTTTGCTATTTGCGCGTATAACTAATATTTGGGCGAATACGGCGTAGACACATAACGAATAGCGCATAACGAAGTGTGGTGCCTGCATAAAGCGCGAGTAACGTCGCGGAGATAAGATAGTCAAAAAAAATTAGCCTAAGTTACGAGTACTTCTTGCGTCGTCTGCTTTCTTCTAGTGAAAGTCCCGTCAGTCCAGCCGTTCCAAAGATTAGCCGGAACAAACAGACAGACAAATATTTTATTAATCGCTTTATTGGTGTAAGTACCGTAGTTACTAGTAAAAATTGTATAGATGTGTATCGCCAAAAATAATTATTCTCCTAGTATAGTTCTTTTTACCTTGATCAACGACTTTTCAGCTACAAATTGGGATCTTACTGTTCAAGATTACCATTATTTATGCTTTATACTTCACTTAACACTTAAGATTCAATTAAAGTTTTGACTGCCTTGTTGGTCTAGTGGTTAGCGTATGCGACTGCTGACCAAGAGGTCTCGGGTTCGATTCCCGGGTCGGACCAATTATTTGTGTGATCCGAAAATATTTGTTTCGGAGTCTGCCTGTTTTCTATGTATAATATGTATGTATTTAAATATTTATATCAGTTGTCTAATAACTAATACAAGTTCTGCTTAGTGTGGGACTAGATGATGACGTTGTGTGTAAGATGTCCGAAAAAAATTTATTTAAAGTGCTGGAACTGCAATATTTTTAAAATTTAGGAGTTTCTTGAATGGTTAGAATAATCCAAAATTATCTAGTAGCTGCGTGATAGCATATTCCAACTATGATAATGAAAAACGGCTCAAAGTATCATAAAAGGGAAAGTCAATCTTCTTTACGGTTTTTATATATAATCTACTTTAATTATTCAACATGAAATTTTATATACGTTTAGTACAAAATAAAACGTTGTCTCTTTTATCAAGAAAAAGGTACTGATCCCGAGGGAACATTAACGCGAGTGAATACAGCTAACAATAAAATATATAAGTACTTATATATAAGTAACTTATAAATATAAAATACACCACAACGTTAAATATCGGTAGTTCGGGACAAAATATCCAAGTTATGTCATCAAGGTTATTAGGAACAATTTAATCTAGAAGAATCAGAAATGTCAGCGCCGTCACTACCCGAAGTTACATACGTACCAACATTTTAAAAACTTATTCCCAGTTGAAACAAGAGATAATTCAAGACCATATAATAATCTTTATAATAATATAAAATTCTTTTGTCGTACTCCTCCGAAACAGCATGATCGATTCGAATGAAAGGAAATGGTCCATAATGTACGGACCAAAAACCCAGAATCTATTGGGGCTAAATGGGTATCAGTAGTTTCATTATATTGCACAATTTACCCCACCGACAGCGCAATGCCATAATCAATGGGGTATAAGAGCTGACAAAGTTTAAGAAAAAATAATGAGTTACTTGTGATTTATATCAGTTTATACAATTTCAGCAATATACTAACGACTATAATGACAGGATTACTATACAATTGTTTACTATTAACCATTTATGTTTATATTATTCTCACCTCTAAAAATAAATATTTTTACTATTTTTGTTTTTATAAAAACTGGAACAAATCACAAGTAACTCATGATTCTTTCGTACGTACTTTGTCAGCCCCATAGCTCATATACCCCATTGATTTCAGCAATGAGCTTACGGTAGAATAAATTGTGCATTATAATACTAACCTACTGATATAATAATAACCTACTGATACCTATTTAGTCCCGATCGATTCTTGGTTTTATTTGGACCATCTCTTTTATGTGCTTATTCAGTATGTCTAAGAAAAGAACGTAAACTATTATATTTTTATAAACGTAGGTAATAAAGTGCGAGCGAGTGGAACCGCGGCCATCAGCTAGTAAAGGATATATATTTGAGCACTCATGGTTTCTTTAATTTTTTTTCGATTTAAATTTATTTTTTATTAAGTTGTTATCTGCAATTAACGGTATTTGATACTTGAACGGTGTTTCTTTCCAAATGTTGTAAATCACCATTTATCATCAACATCTTAAAATCCCTACTTATGATATCGTTAATTTGTCCCCTTCCAAAATAATTATCACATTTAACTAAAGTCACTAAGGGAGATACGTAATGAACCCTCTGCTTGAAGGTTTTGTGAACATAAATGCGCACGTTAGAAAAAGTAGGGCTGAACCATTATAAATCATTTTTAAGTTAATGAAGAGAGAATATATCAATCTTTTGTCTCAAGCTCTCACTGGGGCGGATGGGGGAAATTAAAACTGAAAAATGGCGCGCACATTATGTAAATTATTATTTGTTTATAAATAAAACGGCGTTAAAGTAATGCATTAAGGTACAAAATATGTGCTTTTTGTGAAATTAAAATTACTTAAATAACTCTCATTGTGTTGGTGATGAAAGTAATTTGTTTAGCTTTTAGGTACGGCCTTTTATATGTCGCAACTTGAAAATAGCGAGGATGTTATCCAAAGCGTTTATTTTGTGGCGTTTTGTTGCCCGGTTTTCTCGTATAAAGCCATTGTTCTGATCAACAATGAGACGAGTAGATTACTACATGTGTCTTTGGTGATTGCACACAGATGTGACATGAAAAGATGCTGACGGGAATGATACTTCTATCGTGTT
This sequence comes from Phragmatobia fuliginosa, assembly GCA_932526445.1. Taxonomy (NCBI): domain Eukaryota; kingdom Metazoa; phylum Arthropoda; class Insecta; order Lepidoptera; family Erebidae; genus Phragmatobia; species Phragmatobia fuliginosa. The sequence goes on from OW052057.1 coordinate 73,898,643, forward strand.
TATAGTTCAGAAACAGTGCGTATTCTCAAGTCAGTCCTAAGGGTAAAAGTGAAGATGCTTAATTTTTTTTTACTATAACAAAGTCTGCAGTTATAAAAGTAAAAAAACTTATTTCATTTTGCTGATTGTGAACTTAGTTTTACTACATTTTATCTCATCAAAGTGTCTCCAATCTGACATAAGGAGAGCATGAGCATCATCATTGTGAGCACAGATAGAGCAACATGACGGCAGCCCAGTGCCATGCTTCTGCATCATTGGATTTCTGATCTCGCACTTACGAAAAAAACAAAACACGACCGCACGAGTTCTGTCATAGGTTGGTCGTCTGAGAAAGGATAGTACCTAATTAGAAGAAATAAATCTATATTTGAAAGGAAAGAAAATAGAAAGAAGACGCTTGAGCATTAACTGCTAAACTGATTGTTATCATAGCACATGACATCATTCTATATGTGCTATATAATAATATGTAAAGTTTTTACGTAAGCACAGGGTTACAGCTTTTAAACTTTTCTTGTCGTTTGTTTGGTATATCCTTCATATTTCTAGCTCCCTTATATTATCATTAAAAGTAAGAACTGCTAAAAACTCCAACCACCTTTCAACTCGAGTCTCAACTTCGTTTAAAATTTCCTTTCCTTGGTGAACAAACATTGTAATTTAAGATATGAATGTATTTAGGTCAACCCGTTATAAACAGCGATAAGCACACATTTATGTACGCTCTCCTCATCTGTCTGTCCTCACCTCTCCAAATCTCTGTGCGTTCATACACATATTTTTTCATAGATATACGGAGCGTATTCTATATTCGTGTAGGTACTTCGAGTATTCAATGAAAGAGGTAGTTTGAGAATATAGTTGGTTCTCCTTTATGGCTTACTATCAACTCGATCCATTCCACACGAAAGATATTTAATACTATGTAAAGATTTGTGAAATTTCAATAGTAACTATGAGGGATAGTATTCCAATTATAAAAATTCCATCATCTCAATCCTGTATTCTTTTGAATAAAGTAATTAAATTAGTAGCACCAAAGCTCGTCCATTTGATAGTATTAGAAATAATCTTAATGACAGTTAAATATCTAATCTCTCCTTCAAAATATCTCGTTTAGAAATATTTTGTGTTAAAAAAATGACTATCCTATTTCGTATATTATATATAATTTAGCCTATCTGGTGGAAACCCGATGCTCTGATCTTTAATGTTTTACATTGTATTTTGATTCAAAAATACAGTAGATTAAAAATACATACTTAATATCGAAATCCAATTAAAGAGAATACTTTGATGATCAAAAACAGTTTTAATTTGTGAATTTTATCACAGAAAAAAGTACATGACAAAATATGATAAATAAGTGCTTTTATACCACTGTTTCTCACACAACTCTCACGGATTTATCACTCCTAAATTATGACTAAACACCCACAATTTAAAAAGCGTAACATTTTCGCTCCGAGCGATATACGATTGAAAAATTGTAGAGCTTACGTAATTTCATCCTGCCTGTGAGGCCTGATATGGGCTTGAGGATCGTTCGCATTCGCCCGGGGTTATTACGGGACACGGGGTAGACAGTAGCTGCCTACGCTATGCATGGCTGACTCTTGATGGAAGTGAAAATTATTGAGAGACAATTTCATATACAATTTCATTTCTCGAAATTCAATAATTGTCAGGATAAACAGTTTACAGCGTTCTTTGTAGCTAAATACTATTTAGAAAAATGTTATGCTTAAAATAGACTATGTATCTATCTACTTTTATCGTTTGCAGAGGTAACTAGAGAAAATATTATCATAAGAGACATTACACGCAAACAACAACTACTTTAAAGGTATTACAATAAATTATGGCATGGTTCAGAGTCAAATTTAGGCCACAACTACAAAAACTAATATTATCAGGGAAATAGACTTCATTTCGATTGGATCAACCCCTCGTTTACTACATTATTTTTTATAAATAATCTCCTTGCAGCTTAAGTAGATACACAGTAAATATTTATTTAAACCACACGTACAAACATAGGTACAGACAGTCTACATGACATTAGCCGCGGCCCCTGATTCATCACGTTTGGTACTAATATAGGGGTTAGAATCGGATTAAGTACGGGGCAGTGTTGGATGAGAGTACAACGATACTGTGACGGATTGCTTTTATTGTATCTGGCTTGCTTTTATCGTATCTGGGTACACTTTGTACCTTTTCACCTGAAGTGTTATTTGGCCACTGTATTAACATAGTCTAACATTGTTTTACAGACGAAGTTAAATAGGGTGTGTCATTTTAAGAGCTATCCCATTTTATGATACGACTAATTAAGATACCTTCTAGGTTTAAATTATTTTATTAATAGGATTAATTTTGCCTCACTTTTATGTTCACAATTTATAAGAAGTTTTCATAACTCAAGTAAAAATTATTGTGTAAAGAAAGAAATGTACTATTTTATTCATGTAACAAGTTTAGTTTGTAATTTTGCAAAACCTGCATAAATATTTAAGAATTTATCATCGAGGCGAATGAACTATGTAAATACAAGTTATTACGAGTCCGAGTCCGACTTACTCTTATTGTTTTTATTTGAAAGAAGAGAGGTCTCCGAAATAAAAATCTGAAGGTATGAAGCAACTTAATAATATCAATTTCATGGTTGAATTTTAAGCACCAGTCTATGGATAATTATATACTCTTCTTGCCATCCTACTACTTACAAAAATGTTAACAACTCATTTTATATTAAGTAGCCACGCGGACGACCCTTACACAGTTATACAAGGTATACCTATAGTCACATTTTATAGCACACCTGTGTTTTTTGACGCGGTGAGGGATGAGTAGCATGCGTCAAAAAGGTTTTGATACACGATTTTGACGCCTAAGGATCTCGTACAATGTCAATAGTACAATTTTCTATCAGAAAAACTGAGAACATTAGGGTTTTGTCGGGATTCCTATTGCTTTATTTTATAGCATCACTCATCCTCTTTCTAGTCAGATAAAGTCATACGGAATGAATATACGTTTATAGGTTTTTGCTTTAGGCTATATAGGCTTTTGACCTAACTTTTTTATGTCGGTTATCGTGGTAAAGAGTAGTCTATGTACTTAGTCAAGAAGAATCAAAGTCAAATAATTTTAACAAAAAGAAATTGACTTCAAAGAAAAACTATTGCGAGTACCCAAAATGCGACAAGGTATGCATATTATGGAGTTTCATCGATTTTTCCAATGCAGCAAAAATCATCAGATCCTGGTTAACTTAACATGGGACCAGCTTTCAAATAAAACAGGACAAACATAAAAACAAACGTAACAAACAAGCGTAAAAAAAGTAACAAACAAAAAAAAAATCAGTCGAATTGAGAACCTCCTCCTTTTTTAAAGTCGGTTAAAAATCTAAATAATTAATGTCCGTGCAGCGGTTCAACCGTGAAAGCAAAACAAACACTCAGTTTTAAGGGGCTGAAAACCAAAATAGAGGTAAATAAAGATCGTTTTGTATAAAAACCTATCGCTCATATCATTACCAAAATCAATGTCTTTATAATTGAACATATTCCTCACATAGTGGTTATTTCCAAAACACGATTTGAAAAACTTCACTCGATAAAAAAAAAAACAAAGTAGCCTCTGAAAATAGTTAAATTTTGACTTTACACAGTTGTGCTTTAAGTAATGTAAATGAAATTAAGTAAAATTGTGTATCATATGTAACTGAAGGAAATGGTTAACTTTGAATTTTAAAAAAATTGCAACTTTTACAAAAAATAACGAATTTTGTGGTTTGGCACTTACGCCCTTCTATTTCAAGCGCTTTTTCTCTGTCACTCCTATGGAGAACGACAGTGAGCGCTGAGGCGCCCTGCTAAATGGACCTAGTCGCTCGACTCGCGCACTATATTTAGCTGATAAATCTAAAAAACTTTATTAAAAAACAAAACAAAATCATATTATGATGGAGGCTATAAGGTAAGAATAATTTATTTTATTAATAAACTTATAATTTGATTGACATGTAAGATTATTTAACTAGATATCCTTACAAAGACGTAATGTAGTTTCATAACCCTAAAAACTGTCAACTGTGTAGTGGAACAAGCTTAAGCTAGAGACACATTATCGGAAGCGGCTAATGGACGCGGCTGATAGCCGTGATCTAGAGTATGAACATACAATCAGCTGTGCAAACTATCGGACGTAAGTCGTGGACAGACTGACCTTGAGCGTTCGGACGTCCGACAGAAATCTGGCACAAGACCGACTGACGAGACTGTGCACACTTATTTCCACTAAAATCAATTTATTATCATAAATATGTATATTACTGAGTCAATATTTTAATACATTGAATGAAAATATATTACCAAGGCACTCTATCAGTGTTTTAATAAAATAATGTACAATTTACAGTCGCGGCTGTTAGCCGCGTCCGTCAGCCGCGTCCGATAATGTGTTTCCAGCTTTAGTCTTGAAGAACGTAACATACATAGACTTACAAAAGTCGTAGACTCTGCCATTTTAGTTACACAATGTATCATATGATGGCCTTATTTTATGCATAGTCATTTTTGATAATGTATCTAACCGCATAATATTATCATCATAATAATTAAGCAATAAAGATATTAAATTAAATAAGTACTATTATTTAATCACAGGTTGCAAAATTTGGAATTCTCACAAAACGTTCAATATTCTGAAGTTCCAAGGTAAGAACAGTGTAAAATACTGCACGTCCTGAAATGTCACTCAAATCTAACTAACAATTCATGGACTATTTATTTACAGTAAAAGAAGACTATTGGAAAATAGCTCTGAAGGAGATGGACCGCAGAATGTAGTTTTGCATCATACACAAATCACATACTCGCTGAGCTCTGACGGTATCGTCGCGTTCAGAATAGTTTCATATTATATACTATGACTGTATTGTTTGGCAATAATATTGTTAGAATGTATGTTGGTAAAAAGACAGTGTATATTGTTTTGTAAACTTGGATTAATATTAAATAACAAAATACTATATAAATAAAAAATAAATAAATAATTAAATTGCATAAGTTGATGAAAAATGCTATGCAATAGCTTTACCGCGGCAGTCTCCGAGTGCCACATGACTTTTTTTAGCATACCATTACGATAGCATTTTTATTTTGCCCTATCTAAAATATTCTAAGGCCCTGTGTTAAAAGCAGAGTGCAAATTCAAAGACGAATATTAGTTCTCGGAGACTGTGGTAGTACCGATAACGAACCGCGTCTCAAACGCGGCGCTGCTTTATCGAACAAAAAGGGGTGTATCCATTGCTCAAGGTCATTGGCTGCACTCAGCGTCTTAACTATCAGTTTCAAATTACTCGCCATTCTCGAGTTCACTTTGTACAGAATGAGAATTACAAAATTTTACTAATGCTTTTAAAATATTGTTATGTATATTGCAGGAAACAATTCACACAACGTGATAACATTAAGTTACGAGCGAAGCACATGCTCGTATCCTCTTGAGGCAAAGGCACATGTTATATGTATTAACAGTTCTCAAAGAGGGTTGGTGAGCAACGTTTTTGGACGGCGACCTCTCAGACATTCTAATGAGGAGGCCGTGTGTTAAGAATTGTTCAAACATTTTGTATTTTCCAATGCAAGTAACATTTGCGGTACATTAATAATTTATAAGAACCTCTTTAAGAGCCCAGCGAGGAGACCGTCCCCGTAGATGACGTTATTATAAGTCTCTCACTGTAGAGGATTTGTTGCTCTTTGTGACTTATTTCAATTATATATTCTGGTGTGGTATGATTTATATATGCCTTTTATTGCTTAAGTTTTAGCAATGAAAGTACCCAGTCAGTTTCAAGTAAAATAAACCATGAACTTCACCATCATTGTACCGGAGAATCTCTACAGCGAAGTTTATAACCATTACGTAAATATTTCGGACATTTTACACACAACGACATCCAGTCCCAAACTAAGCAAAGCTTGTATAATGGGTAATGGACAACTGATTTAAGTACATAATCATACTTTTCTTTGTAAATACATACATGTTATACATAGAAAATACCCAAATTCCGTAACAAATGTTTGTAGATCACACAAACATTTGGTCCGACCTGGGAATCAAACCCGAGACCTCTTGATTATCAGTCGCATACACTAACCACTAGACCAACGAGGCAGTCAAATGTAAGTTAAGAAGAAAAGAGTTAAAAATTTGAGTGGGTACAGAATATTATTTAAATATTTGGTCAATGTCTAAATCCTTTATTCGCTTCTTTTAAGTAACAGTTAAAATTAATCGAGTAATAGTACTTTCAATTTCAAAAAATCATGAGGAAATAACCATAACTATTTTGTCAAAGAGATGAAATAATTACTTATGCCGCATATTATGATAGGCATCGTTTCTCGTATCTTAATAAATTTTAAGTACATCTCGAATTTAGTCTCTCTAAATATTTTCCAACCAGGATGCCATCATCATGTTGTCTCAATAATACACGAACATCGTTAATGGATAAATGAGTTTAGAATTGGCACATTCATCATTGCAAACCGTTTATAATCATTACAGCTGCCTGAATAATTAGTCCTATTATATCATGATTAATTCAGAGATTAAGGGCCTATCATTTACGCTTGGAATTATTCAGTTCAGCACATTATTTAAATTATTAGAGGATCAAACATTAACAAATATGCAGTACCTACTTACATAATAATAATATCGAGTATAAGTACAATCATCATCAACATCATCATCAGCCTATCGCAGTCCACTACTGGACATAGGCCTCTCCCATTGCACACCACTCTGATCGATTTTGGGCTTCTCGCATCCAGCTCCTGCCAGCCATCTATATATTTAAATAAATAATAATAAATATTTTGGACATCTGACACACAACATCATCTAGTCCCAAGCTAAGCAGAGCTTGTATTATGGGCACTAGACAACTGATATAAATACATAAACATACTTTTTTTTTTTGTAAATACATACATATTATACATAGAAAAACACCCAGACTCCGAAACAAATATTTGTGGATCACACAAATATTTGGTACGACCCGGGAATCAAACCCGAGACCTCTTGATCAGCAGCCGCATACGCTAACCACTAGACCAACAAGGCAGTTATATGTTATATCTATATATTAGTACAATAGCAGTAATAAGTGTTACAATATTAAAGTGGAAATATTTGCGACAAGTAATAATTAATAAAATTGTGTGAATTTGATTGAAACTGATTATTTTTAATATTATATTCTTTCCATATGACTTGATAATTTCATCTGAATAAAGAAGAGGATGAAAAGTTTTATAAAATTAAACATTCCAAAAATAATATAAAAACTTAGAACTAAATGAATTCACTAACTTCCATCTAGAATTTTATGATCAGTATTTTTTCCTTCCAAATTGTGTTAATACTTACATGTTGAAAATCTAACTACTGAGAATTCAATACAATATTATTATCCAAGAAGTTTTTTTTTATACTTATAATGGAATAGGCGTTTTTCTGCCATCTCAAGTGATGGAAAGTGTAGACTGTTCACTCTTAAATGCACAAAGTTCAACTTATCAGGAAAAATAGACCCAGGCAGGTCGCTCCAATGATAATAACACAATACACAACTTAAGAAGTAAATGTCCACAACTTATATTGTTTAAAACTAAAAGGCTACTTGTTTAAAAAAAGCTAAAGTATGAGAACAGAAGACGGAAAAGATTTTCAGTGAGTTAAAAAATAACTGGTATTGACTGGCTCCTTAAAGGAAATTGTGTTTGGAAAATGAAAATTGCTGCTATGAAACATTATAGAGTGCGCCAAGTATCGTTTGTCGATGTCAAAAGTGTTCCTTTTGATAAAGGACAAGGAAATTGAAGCAGACGGGCAAATTTAATAAGCCTTTTTTCATTTTAAATAGGTACTTATATTTCACTACGCGATTCAGTCACTAACTTTTTCCGACATGATGGCGTTACAGTTATCTTACTTCTTGCTATAAATAAATATAAAAAAAATATTTTTATATTTTTTTTATATAAGCCATCCAAAGTGACTCTACCCTGCCTGATGGAAAGCATGAGCAGAATCCAAGAGTGGGGGCTACCACACTTGCTGCGATTGTAGACAATAATGTATGGCGGCCCACACTATGGCGGCTAAGTGAGATGCTTTTTCACGCCCTGCCTAAAGGACCCGGGATCATAGTGGGAAGGAAACACGTGAGCTGGTAGTGAGTTCCAGTCTTTGACTGCTCGGCATAGGAAAGAAGAGCCGTTTTGTTCTGGTGTGTATTTCTTCCACTTTAAAGCGGTGACTTCTGAGTCCAGCACGTGTTGTCCTCTAAACGAAGGGAGAAGGAGGAGTTCTGTTTGAAATATATAATAAATCATAAAAAGCAAAATTGTCTAATAATATCTGGTCGCATTCTGGCACACGGTGTCCTAGGGCTGATTTTCTTCCGAGCTCTTTTAGTGATCGTATCTTACTCAAGTTCAAGTTCTACAATAGTCTTGCAATATACCGTAATGTTATAAATGCACAACGATTGAACTAATTTTAATTAAATGGTAGGTATGACGTATGATACTTTTTACCGCAGCAACACGCGAACTGTGCTGCGGTTGCAAGCTTCAAGGATTAGTAGCATGTTGCATAAAAAGTTCCTACTCTCAGTGTACCACAAAACAGAAATGCACAAATAAACTACACGAACTTTGCAGTAAAATAATTTTACAGCATTCTAAGCTAAAATCCAAACGGGGTTGCACCCCTTCGTGGTCCGTACGTTCTGTGTAGTTTAAACAGAACGCGTACCTCGTATGCAATATTAATAGGAATGCAGTCGCACCCCAGCAAGGGTAGGTTCCACTAACGCTAAATTCATCACAAGTATTTAGTGGGGTATCTACTTAACACCGACAGATTAAATATTGATTGAACAAGTTATACGACACGATATAATTAGATCTTGTTTGGTGTGATTACTTACATTAAATATTTGCTACTAAGTATCTGATTTGCATTCTTCATGTATCTGGATTAACAAAAGGAAAAACTTTAGAAACAAAATCTAAGTTCTTGCTAACGTTTGTTTATTTTCTTCCTAAATTCCTATGACATAGTTATGTTATCTCTCACTTTGTGCGTAATTTATTGAGTACCAACAAAATTCTTATAGATTTTATTGTTTATTTCTCTGTTCTGAGGACTTTATTGAAGTAAATTTTGCAAATTTTCTATTGTTTTTTGCCTGTGTATGTTAGTAAACATTGTAGATATTCTATGATTTATAAGCGTACTATAAGATTCATAAACATCTGTTAGCTAAATGATTACTACAAAGCACAATATGCGACTAGCAGCATCACACTATGACGTCATCTCATCATTATTCAGCATGAACGGCCCTTGCTTGTATTTCCCTGCACATCCTCCACATACACTTTGTTTGTCCCGAGTGTCGTTGCACTGTTCATCATACATAGCTCTCTATCTACAATAGGTAGTCGTTTTGAGTGGATTACACTCAGCATCGGACAATGCTTTAGTTTTTATGACCGTTTAAGCTCTGAAACGGGTGAGCGATGTATTGGTCGTTAGTACTTCTCTGTTATGGCCTGAGGGTGTAATTTACGGCTTTTGTTACTTTTTTTTGCATCAGATTAGGGTGTATTTTTCAATGGTAGACTAGTCCATCAAAGTGCTTTTTTGGCAATGTAACAAAATTATTCTATCGTTTGTTTTAGACATCGTATATAATATGTAAGTGCTTTTGGTAAATAAAATCATACCTAATTAGAAATATATACGCGAAACTAACAGAGTTTCTTTACCGTATACTATGACAATGTTTTGAAAGGGTTGATAACCTTTAAAAAGCAGAATATTAATCATGTCAATGATAGAGTAAACAGATAAACTTTGTTTACACGACTTTAATATGCGAACTTTTCAATAGCTACAAATTGCATCCATCGGCTGTTTAATTCGTTTTGGCTGCAGCACTTTCTAATAGTAATTGTAATCTTTTCCAAAAAGTGTGCTATGTTTAGCGTGTACTGTACCTATTTCTAAAATACACTATTAAACAAACTGCTGTGTAGTAGTGTTTGTGGTTGATAAGCATACAATATTATCAATGTTCTAACTTAGAGACAAGTAATAATAGGTAAATTAAAAAAAAAAACATTTTATTATTTTTATGTACATACTTTAGTACTATAAATTCGAAAAAAACTCTGTCTATCTGTCTGTTACGCTTTTACTGACTGGCTAAATCGCTGCAACTGATTTTAATTAAATTTTGCATGAAGATACTTGGTTAATTTTTATTTTTGAGGAAGGACATAAGCTACTCTTTACCACGAAAATCAACATATACCTACTAAGCCGCGGGTAAAAACTAGTGAACTATATTTTACAATGAGACTTCCGTAATCTAGTATCAAGTACTTCTTACATCATCTACAGTACACGGTGTCGACAGCCTCAAAGTAAACAACATATATTTTACATTTGATGACAGCTTCGAAAAAAAAACTATTTCAAATGTCATATATATTCAAATTACGTCGAGAATCAGATTTCATCCTTCACGGTCTACATCGCGTTATGAAAATTCATTCTGTTTCTTGGCAGAGGCTTTATAATACAAATCTAGTGCAGCTACGACACGTGTCAATATATTTTATTCATGTTTGTACTGCAGATTGCGCTCCGTAGCATGACTTTGTATTTGTAAAATATGAATACGTGAATTATGCGTGTTGGTTGAAGTGGAGTCTATTTAAATGTACAGTATGACGTGACGTTTTTATGCATTTATTCTGCCTGGTCATTTGCACCTAAGACCTTCGAGAATAATCTTTATTCAACGGCTTTCCGATAATTTCTCTTGGTCATCGTTGATCTATGACATTAATATTAATAAATCAATAAATGATCAATACCGCTTCTGTAAAATGAATTCTAACTATTTAGCATAAATTAATTTTTTAATTTGATTTTAAATATTGTGATAGCTGACAACAGTTAATAATATTCAAATCATTATTATTCAAATCAGATCATAATATTCAAATGATTAAAGCCATTTGAATATTTAAAAGGGATGGCACTTTTAGTGAGATTGGTCAAACTGTAACAAATATATTTATGGGAAATTAATTTTAATTAATACTCTAAATAATAACTCCGCAACCCTAAGGGAGAACTGAAATTCGAAGATTGAACTAGTTGTCAGTATATTTGAGGGCACTGACTTCCCAATAACGATTGCCATAGATGTTCATGACAACCGGGACCGACAGCTTTACGTGCTCTCCGAGGCTCGGGCGTGAATCACCGCCAAACTTCCAAACTCCGGGCTGCTATTAGGAATTTCCTAAGAAAATCCCAAAAACACTTTTTGGCCCGACCCGGGATTTGAACCCGAGACCTCTTGATTAGCAGTCGCATAGGCTAACCACTATACCAACGAGGCAGTTAAATACTTTGATATGCATTTAGTAAAAATCTGGTTATTTGTTATTACAAATAGAGACTCCAATTTTATTTTTTTGTATTGGTATATAGATTACGAATTTGTAAGGAATGTGAAATGAGGCCTACGTAGAGCAGTCGATAGAACAAGATAGCAGAACTACTTTTTAAAACTACTAAATTTGCGCATCTTTATTTTTGCTTTATGCTTCGCTGGGAAAAGTGTGTAGAGTTAAAAGAGACTATGTAGAAAAATAATAACAAGAAAAAAAGCCATTTACATCGTTTGGCAGGAAGCTTTTTAGTCCATCTACGTATATTTCTTTGTTTATATACGTCAGAATATTTACGTTCTGAAGGTTTCTGTTTTTTTTTTTTAACAAAAAGCAAGTGAGAAAAATAATCTTATCTGAAGAGGTATGTGGTTTAACATGAATCCGTCATATAAACGGATTACTTTGAGGTTTCTTTGAAAGGACATAAAGCCAGGCTAACCAATTTTATGTAAATCTAGGGTCGAGAAGCATTAGGCTTTTTCAGGTAACCATAAAGGTATACAGAGCCGCAGTATTTCCTTTGTGCAAACATTTTCGTTGAGAGTTTTTGTTGATTGCCTGTGAGGTAAAACTTTTTCCCTAGTTTGAAATATATTGTGGTTCTTATGCTGAGGCGTTAAGCTTCAAATTAGGTGGATTATTTCAAATGTTAGAATTCCTACTGCTTAAATTATACTGTTATGCGTATTGATTCCACTGTCACGGAATATAAGCGATATCGTTTCTTTCTAAGGGTATTCCTTTTACTTATAGTTACTTTTAAAATATTTCTAATATTTCTTCAGATCTATAATTTTCAAGGTGTTCGATTAACGGTATTATGCAAGTAACTAATTTAGGTACGTGAGTGAAATCAAATTACTATTAACAAACAGTAGGTGTTTAATTCGTTTCCACTTAAAAGGTACGTTAATATATAGCTTGCTTGCTCAGACCAATACAGACAGATTAAAAAAGGTTGGAAACGTAGTTGGCTGGGTCCGCTACTCTCCAAAGTGGCTCTACTCTCTTTCGTTTTTCACCGTATTTAATATGTAATCACCGGACAACACAATTTTATGTAACAAGGTCAAATGATGATTCTTGTTATATGGAGCTGTGAATTTTAACTTTTACAACCTGTGGACGTCGCAGCAAAAATGTGTGTATTTGTCATGCCTAATGTCTATGGCCTAGTGCTTTAAGCGGTCGCTCGCCACTATCTATTACTCCAAGAGTTGTGATGAAATAAATGTCCAGGGTGCCGTAAATCTGTTAATAATAGTCAGACATGTGAGCCATGTTCAGTTTGAATATTATTAACGATTTTAATATAACGCAAATGAACACATTAATTCCCATTATCTTAGATAGAAATTGAGTCAGAGACAGTCTCCCAGCACAAGTAGAGTGCCGTGTTTAAACTTCATATTATTAAACTTTTAATGTTCTGATACAGTGAATTCGAAATAAAATTACAAAGGTATCTAATATCTTTAAACGAGATATATATCCCTCTCCAGACAGCAGACCCCGAGCCTAGTAGAGGGACATTATAATGGGTTATTGAGTGTAGTATAATCTACTGTACATAATTCCAATGTCACGTTACACGTTGTCGCTTACTATGAATTTCGAAACCTTCTCTATATCTAACCTATTTTCAGGATTTCTTTTAAATGTGCGTTTTGCTGACGTACCTACGAATGTGTTGTTATCGTAACACTTGGACAAACGAAGTTGGCTGCATATTTTTTTTATAAAGCCATCCAAAGTGACTATACTCTATTTTCTTTTGTTATGAACCGTATTAATAATATGTAATCAACATACCACACAATTCTGTAAATATAGGACTTATGAAGGTATTATTAACAAGATCAAATGATAATTCTTCTTGTTATAAAACCAAATGTATGACGCAATGTTGAAGGCCTACGCTAAGTACAGAAAGTATAACCATTAATTCCAACACCTACTAACAATGAAGGCAAATTGTAACGACGTTATGAAAGCCTTGTGTATGTCACGTCACATACAAGACACACAAGACCTTTGACGTAAGCTCAGATGTTATTTATCTGAGAATCCGTGACGTGTACCCCTAATTTAGAAGAAACTTTTACTTCATTGGTAAAACTGAAGTGGCTTAAATTAAAGTGTTACAGTATAACTAGGTTAAATTGTCCCGGGAGATGTTTTGTTGTAAGTTGTTTTTGGTCAACGGGAGGTTAAACTACGTATAAAACTTCAGCTTGGTGTACAATTGTTGGTGATATATATTATCTAAAATAAGACCTACAAACTATTCCGGTTACTCCGAACTAAACTGTCCTTCCTGTGCCGAGCAGTCAAAACCTGACACTCACTTAAAGTACATTTGTTTACCTCTTAATATGAGCCCGGGGCGTGGAAAAGCATCTCACAAGGGCACCATAGTGTGGGTGACCATGTTGCGTTATCCACATTCTTAATGATCAGACAGAATATAATAATTTTGGCAACCATTCTATAAAAAAACTTGTATAAAATTTGTTACTAAATCTAGACTTAAAAGAAAATTCTAGATAAAAATCAGGACAAAAACTACATAAAATGTTCATCTATTTACGCAAATTTTACATTTAAAATAAGTTAATGGAAATTTATAGTCGTGTTATGGGGATATTATTTAGAAAACCGCAGAAAGAAAGATTAAGTATCTACAAAAGAATGTCTAAACACTACCATTAATCATTTGATGTTAGATTGAGATATTTTACTGTTAGTTTGTGTTTGTTTTTGCTAATGGAGTCGAAATCCGTTACCTTGTTTACTTATAATGTGTTATTGATGCAAAAATTCGTCGCCGGTTTGAACAAAATTTGTGTTAATCACGTAGTTTGACATAATTCAATAAAGTACTTTAGCCTATTGACCTCTTCGGTGCGAATAACGTCTGGTACCAGACAGTTTCAATAGCTTTTAGCTTTATTTTCAAATCAAAACACGATAAGTAAAGAAAAAATGAGGATTTCATATTTCGCGTTTTTTCCAATGTCATCAAGGCTGAGTGTTGGAAAAAGATTGTCATAAGTTATAATATAAATTAAATTCAAAACAAAGTTTTCTAATCCATTGAAAAATAACTGCAAGATTGTAAAACACTTGCATATATCAACATAATATTATTGAAATATAAAGAACCTTGAAATAAAAGTACCGCTATGATACAATCCGTAAACTAATGAGATTACATTACATATCACATGTTATGTTATTACACATAATAAGTCATTACAAATTGATGTACATTAATCTCATATACATGCCGACAAAATACCAATTTACAAGTGACAAAGTTCGATCTTTTTTGTTTTGATATTTGTCACTGTAATATGTTAATTAGTTACTTTGAAGATGTTGAGGCTACTGATACATGTTCATGATAAAGAGATATCCAGTAGATTTATTATTCTAAAATATTGTTCAAGAATAAACTTAGGAAATGCAACGGTGTTGGATTAGCATACTGCTTAGCATCGTGTATATTTTACTAGATCTGATTTTAGGGTTCCGAAGTTCATGACTCGGAACCCTTATAGATTCGTCATGTCCGTCTTTCCGTCCGTCCTCTAAACGCTAAACGGCTGGCCCAAAAAATCTGGATAAATTCTTGATGGTGGTCCATCTAATGAACTTTGAAGGAAAACTATAACGGATTAGATGACTTCGTTAATTCAGGAGTTATAGAGGCTTAACTTGTAAAATGCGCTCACTTGGAAAACGTCATACAAAATTAACGTATTAATACGTAAACATAACAATTATCTATTGAATACGATTTTAAATCCACGTACCATTATGGGTGACTGAGGAACCCTTTCCTGTGCGTGGCCTGACACGTACAGTACAGACTTCAGTCTGCTGGATGGTAATCATGAATAGAATCCAAGTGGTCATTATACTCATTGCGAATATAGACAATGCAGTATAGTGACCCACATTATGGTGGCCTTTTGAAATGCTTCTGTATCATGGGGCCTCCGATCTCGCACTCATCAACGAAACACGACGTCAGAATGAATGCTGTCATTTTTGCTTGGTATTAGGAGATGGTAGTGCCTCCCCTGTCGAGCCGGACCGTTCGTGCTGAAATAAACTGTTGCTCTCCGCTCTACTGCCTTCGAAAATCTGTCTGTTATTTTATTTTTTATTTTCTTTAATCTTCATATTAACTTTTGGAGGATAGAAGAAAGTTTTTTTATTACTAAATAGGTAAAATTTGGTAGTTAATTTTGTTCTATAAAACAATAAGCGCGTATGACAGTGAGCATATGAAGAGTATGTAAATACTTTTCGTTTTTATTTATCCACGTAAAATTATACAAAAAGTTGAATTAGCCTTTAGTCCTCCTTGATCTTAATTCAGTCGCATAAATTACCTTATTAGTTAGGTCCCTAGTGTGTTAGGTTCTAAGGAAATCAGCGTGGCTCTACTACCTACAAAATTGTATGGTCATTTAACGCTGTCATATAACTAACTTTGATTTTTATTGACATCGTTGATTTTTCTTAGTGTTCGGTGTATGTAGATTATATTACTAAAAAGAAGTCCTTTCCCAGGCTCTAGACTATCTGTGTATCAAATTATAGTTTCAGTAGTTTTGGCGTAAAAGCGCGACAGACGGACAGACAGTTACACTCGCATTATAATATTAGTAAAATCTGGCTGTTTATTATAAACCGGATAATATAATTGTAAAAAATGTATTAAGTTCATTTTACTATATAAAGGTCTCAAAGGAAATCGAAGGAGGTAGTTCATATCAATAAATTTACAACTTTTCGTTTTGACAGTCCATAAAACATCTTGATCCCACAAATGCGTCATAATAAGAAGTAGGTACAAGATATTACTAAAGCAATAATTATTTTACTACAATATCTTTCTCGTGAAGAACATAAAACGGTCGTTGCAGAACTCCTGCACGGTTGTAAGACGCAATAAAGGTGGATATCTCATAACGGCACACATTCACATTTTTGCAACAGGCGCTTTGTCTCTTAAATGTGCTACTCGAACAAGTACAGTTCCGCATACTAAACTGAGAATTAGAACAGATTCTTTTACATTTACATAAATATTGTAAAAATATATTTTGTACCGCAAGTTTCTTAGTTTATACTTTATTATTTATACATATCATGTTTATAATAATTACTGTTATTGATTCTGTGGAATGGAATACATATTATGTCTAGAACTAATATCTACTTAATTAACTTACTGTTTAGTAAAATATATTTGTAAAAAACGTAATAAGTTCATTTTTAACCGACTTCAAAAAAGGAGGAGGTGCTCAATTCGTCGGAATCTTTTTTTCGTAAGTATGTTCAGCGATAATTTCGTCGTTTTTGAACGGATTTCAAAAATTCTTTTTGCTTTGGATTTGGCATAGCTCATAGGTGGTCCCATCGTCACCATGTTGGGATCTGGTGATGAGATCCGAAGGAAATCCAGGGAACTCCTCAAATATCGTAGGCACAACTGTCGCGACTTGGGTACTCGGAATAGTTTTTCTTTGACGTTGGTTTTTACTTGTCAAAATTATAGCTAAACATTACTTGTCTTAATTGTTCCGACTACCACAAAATAGAACTATTTTTTCGGGTGAATATTTTTAGAAAATGAATGAAAATATTAAAAGGATCTTTATACATACACAGTTTGTATTTCTATGTCGTTGAACTCCTATACTACTGAACCAGTTTTGATCTAAATTTTATGTACATGATTCAGTAAATCGATCAAAGCGGTGTGCAATGTGAGAGGCATATGTCCAGCAGTGGACTGAGATAGGCTGATGATGATGATGATGATGAAGTCCGCAGATCATATATGTAGATACACAATAGAACTATAAACTTAATTCTCATTTGCACAGAATTTCACTTTTTAAATACGGTTATTTCAATTAAATTAAAGTGTACCTAGATATAAAATTGTATCATAATGTAACGGAACAGTATTAATATCATTCTATGTTTGCAAAGTTACGCAAAGTTTATATCTAATCTATAATATTCTACATTTTTACTTAAAAGTAAAAAGAGACATCCCACAAATCGTTATGTAAAACTTTAAACAACGTGATTGCAGGGTCTGGACGCAGACAGAAGGCGGTCCACAAACGAGAGAAGTCACGTCCTACACAAGTTGACGTAACAATCTGAATATTTACTCGGAGCTCCATGTAGTTCATATGCTCGTTAGTCAGCTTGTATGAAATTGTTCTGTAAACTTCGTTTCCGGTATTTGCCTGTAGGTAGTTTCGCCTTTTATTAAAAATGTGGTAGCAAATCGGCACAAGACGACTTGTTATTGTTATTCTGTTTTATTTTATTTCTATAGGCGTAACCTACGAAATCACATTTTTGTAGGTTAAGCGTTACGTGTAGGTATGCTAACTTGGAAAAATATTTTTGCTAATTGTAAAACTATTTACCTACTACGAAGGCAATAACTTTACAGCTGTAAAAAAGGTTGAGCGCAACGATTAACTTGAACCTTCAGAAAAGAACTGGCATTTTCTAGTGTTGTTTTCCCCACGGCGAAGACATCGACGAAGAGGCTTAATATCTTTAAGGAGGTGCGGTACAATCAGTGAGAGAAACATTATGGACTCTTGTGCTCTTAGTCTAGTAATTGGTTGTTTGTTTTGAGATACTACAGACTACGTGAGACCGAAAAGTGTTCGTTATTTTATTTCTTAAAAAAAGCAAATGAATATTAGCGATACTTGAGAAGACCTTTCTGGTTGAGGTCATGGAACTTACTTTGTAGAGTTAGAATAGTTTTTTGTTTGAATTTGCTTCTTCAGTAAAGTGTATTTATAGTTTGGGTAATTTATTTTTGTTTAAAGAGATTTTACCGGTGTTTAAATAATAAGGCTATTTAGTGAAAAGTGGAATTTATTTTAAGAATTTTAATTTAATCTAAAAAGAAGTGGATTAATTCGAGACTGCTTGATATTCCTAATATTATTTTCTGGTAAAAGTCCATTTGTTAAAGAAAGGAATTACTATGATTGATAAATGTGACCTATGAATTTAGAATACAGAGAGTCATCAGCCCTATTCATCCCGTGGGTGTCGTAAGAGTGAGCTCAGGTCTCTTCTTAGGAGAGGGTTACCCACGCTGGCCGAGTTCGGATTGGAGATTGGCAAGACAACGTTGTGTCTTGCTGTTGGATGTTTTTAAGCCGCCCGAATACCTCCAACTAAGCTTCACGATTGCTATCTAGAATCACGAAAACGCTTATGGTAACATGCCACAAACGGTCACTCATCTAAGTACAGAAAGCGCCGTTTGTTACACCCTCGCTGATTGTTTGAAAGCACCTAGGGTGATTATGAACTCTTCGTATGAACGCAGTGTGGTACAGAAACGCAAAATCTTATTTCTAAGGAGAGTTCTAAGTCCAGCAGTGGATTGTTAAATACTGTTGATGATGATGATATAAAAATAAAGGTACAATACTACAAATGAACATTTACAATCAAAACAAGTATTGAGATAGAGAGAGCAACACGTCCGAATGTAATTTGCAACAACGTTAGGCGCCGGCGGATAAGATAAGGGTCCGCTTGCGGCAAAACTTTAATATTGCCACATTCACTCCTAAGAAAACCAGCGAGGTTAAGCTGGAAGGTGCATAAGACTTTCATTATGGACTTCTTGTATGTTACTTGCTCTTCATGAAGGTAGGTTTTAAGCTAGTCTACTCTTCGCTCAACGGAACCTCTTTTGCATAAATATGAAGTAGAACTTTGGATATTTAGTATTAAGTAAGTTTGGGGTTAATACAGTTTATAATCTTTTGTTTCTAAACTGTATTAAAGTTAATTGTTTTAGCTAATTTTTCTTTCATTGGTTTTACAATTCAAGTAGCGACATATACACAGCGCCTGTTGAAAAATAAAGAGCAAATCAACAAAAAGTCGTTAATTTATTCGTGGCCGGAAGGCGCCGTGGGAGCTAACATTAAAATTTGAGCCTTGTCAGGTGTTAAGTCTATAATTTCCCTGGGGAACAATCCGGGATCGTGTTTTAAGGGTTTTCATGAATGGCAGTTCTAATTTGTACGGCCACTAGACTTCTACCGTCTATGAAAAGCTATTTGTGTTACGGTAACGGTGACCCTGAAGTTATATCATGTTTATATCCTACCTACTTTAGAGATGCCTAGTCACATCACAATAGTGTTGGGGCATAATGTTCTCTGTGGTACTAGGAAAAGTTAGTTCTACAATGATCAGCTGTAAGTAAATAAAAAATTTACTACCAAGAAACTCCACTTCTGTGACTACGCTTCATGCCCCTGTCTTTTACTTTTCCAAATAATTATGTTTTTGAATCTTTATTTTAATAATAGTGCAAATGATAGTGTGATTCTAAAAACTTGTGTAGGAAATATTTCGAAATTAAGTTATAAAATATTTAATAGTATTTTTCATTTGTTTCAGGTAACACTTCAAAGTGTATTATTAAAGAGGTAAAAATAAGTTTTAAATCAACCTATCGCTGTCTGATACTGAACGAAGGTCTCCCCACAAGGAGTCGCAACTATCGCTAAAATTGTGATTAGATTACTATCTAAGTAAAAAAAATTTTTTCATAATGTTTAAGGAGCGGATACTTTATTTTGTCTGCGTATGACACAGAATTTAATATACACTTACGTTAATAAAAATACTTAAAATACGCTATCTGTTGCAAACTGCAACTTTCATTCAAGGTCCGAACTCTTGGTCTCAGTGACAGGTTGATCTGATTCTCTTCCGTAAACTATCTTAAAACTTTGGCACTATAACTTTCTGGCCTTTAACCTGTGTGACTTTAAGTTGATAATATTATTTAGTCAATCACGAACAATGAAAAATAAAAATACCGATTTAAAGTATGAGCCTAGAGGGTGCGAGCTTTTATATATTCAGAATAAATTAATATAATTAGAATTCATTTTGTTAGATTAGGGGTTTTATGCTTGTTACAGAAATGTCTGTTACCGTGAATAGAAGAATACCAAGCAGATGCCTAAATGAAAAAGAACATTTAAATCAATACTATGTATACAACAATTAACATTAAGTTAAAGCAACAGAGTGCATTATGAAATAATCCCCAGTCCTTTGACATCCTAATTGAATACATGAACGTTCTTTGATGTGTTGTATTATCCGGCTCGGTCCCTCGTTAGTAAGCCTACCTGTAATTATTGAGGTACCACGATTAGAACGATTTAGACATCTATTATTACCGACCGGTCATTACGGGTGCTGATGACCGCATGTGGTTGTATCTTATGATAAATTGAATGTAAGTTATCTTGTGACGAGGGGATGGACCAAATGTTACTGTATAATGCGATTTTTTAGGTTTTAAATTAGATTTTTGTGGTATTTATACTGTACTGAAGAACAGCATTCCATTGTATACATTCTATCACAAGTTATGTTAGCCACACAAACCCTTTAGAACACAGAGGGCACTTTAGCAAAAACAACTTTCTGCGAAAATACACCCTTTGGACTTGAAATGCGTATTCTGTAAGCAAACCTTAGATTCAATAAATAAAATATTTCAGCTCTTAAAACATAAAATTATGTTGTTAAAAGACATAGTTGAGACTTATGCAATTAGCTTTCGAAGTGGGCGTTATAATATTATATGTTAAATACAAAAACAATAAAACCTTTAATAACTATAGAGGAAAAATGAACACTTATAAAGTAAATAAAAATAATTTATTCTATAGGACCGCGAAGAAAGGTCTATTTATATAAACGATGATCGATTCCAACTTCGTCGAGTCTTAAAAATATTCAAGAAGATGCGATTAGCACGAAAAATACCATTTCAATAGAGTAATATACATATAGGCTGTACAGGCTGTACAGCCTGTGACAACTACAAATAATGTGGCTTTCTATTGGTAAAACATATTTCTAAATCGGTTCAGTAGATCCAGAGATTACACCCTCATCATCATCAACAACGACCCATGTTTTTAATATTTTACTGGTGGGCTCGGGTCTCTTCCCAGCAGAGGGTTAAGGCCAAACGTCCCCACGCTGGTCCAGTTTGGTACTTACACGACAACGTTGTGGCTAAGTAATCTTACCGTTGGAAGTTTTTAAGCCGCTCGAAGGTCTTTAACTAAGCTTCACAACTTATACTATGATAACAACCAGTACCAACTGCCAAAACCACAATCCGTCCGAAATTCAGTCGTCCACCGATAAACTTCGCCGAGCACTTCCGCCTCCAAATCCCACGGGGGTGTTCCGGCCAAGGCGCACGCCGCCTCGGTCGACACAGAGCGGTAACCGCCAACATCCTCTGAGGGCGCCAGAGGCGTGACCCATTCTAGGCGGTCAGAACCACCGTCCATACCGGTGCACCGTACAGTGCCATAGACAGGAATACCCCTGTGATTCTAATCACCTAGGGCAACTTGGCTAGGAACGTTTTACACGTTACAACCTCACACATTCACAAATTTGACTTCATAATGATAATATTATACCTTTCAAATTTAAACAGTCCCCCCTCCAGCAATCGTAAGTCTAGCACTTTCTTTCTGTCGGGCAAAAACAAGTTTTCTTTTATTAGACGTCTCTATTGTACACCGTCTACCATTAGTATACATTTTACATAAATACCAGTTATGCAGTATAACTACAAAACTTGATTTAACATGTTGTTTTATTAGAACGGTCGACTTCGGTTCGTTACGCCTCGGACGGTAAAGTTTGCGGAGGCTCAATGGAAATTTCACAAGACCCGACAAACTTAAGCTGAACAGGACCGACGGGTAACGAGATGTTTGCAAGTGCATCTATAAATGGTGTGATCTTTGGGTTATATAGGGGTTGACTTTTATGTAATTACTAAATAATATGAAATCATTACTTTAAAGTGACGTAATAACATAAAATTAGGTCAATTTTGCGTTTGATAATGTTACTCAAAGCAAGTCTTGTACACTAATGTAGTTCTAGTAAAAACCAGTGAAATATATTTTTAAAAGAGTTGTATGATGTAATAGATAACAATAATAGTTTTTAATTAAAACACCCCACTAGTGAATTGCGTGTATCGTGACAGATTAAGAATTCAGAATGTACCACCCGTATTCATCTCATGGTTGTTGTGAGAGCCGACTAAGGTAGCAAACTATGCAGAACAACAGACAAGCCGGATTTAAAGGTGTGGAGGCCTCGGGGCAACAAATTAGTGGGGGCCCCTTGGTCCCAAATTATATTCCAAACAATTTTTTTCAATCTAGTTTTCCAATTAATTTATTGTGAAACCAAGTATAGACTATTTTATTACTTAACTAACTTATAAATATAATCGGATACAAGAATTATCTAAAATAAAATTTTAGCCTTAACGAACGGAACTTTCCGAGCTGAGAGAATGTAATCATGTTTGTACAAAGTACTGTAGGTACAACGCGAAAAAAAAAATAGGAAAGTAAAAGTTGTTTACTAGTGTTTACGTGTTTACTAGTGTTTAGAATTTTTTTTCTGAAGTCTCTATTGTGGGGGCCCTCTTTTGTGGAGGCCCGGCTGTTGTCCTAGTTGCCCTCTCCTAAATCCGGCGCTGACATCAGAATAAAACCTTATTCAAAATCTAAACATAGCATTCTGACCATCGTAAGATAGAAGATCCTATTTTTAAGAAATGTTCTATGTCTAGCAGTGGTCAGTTAAAAGCTGTTAACGTGATATGTATATTTTAAAAAGTAGACGATTGAATAAGGTTCAACCTTATTTATCGCCATCTATTCTCTCAAGTAGCTGTAGTGTTGCTGTGTTGGAGTACTAACCACCAATATAGTAATATTTGGGTGATTGGAGGATGACTAGGGACCATACTACATCTAGTATGGTCCCTAGTCATCCTCCAATCACTTGGGAGGTTTTCTACTGAAAGAGTAACATAGATGTCGCGAGCAATGCTAAGAGCAATAAAGAATAACGCACGAAAACTCGCGTTTTCCCAAACATAACACAGATCTAGATCGATTTTTCATCCCCGAAAACCTCCCAAGTCATCTTTAATCTTTTGAAAATATTATAGCACACTTTAAATTGTTCTATAATTTTGCCAAATAAAATAGAAACAATATTTGAGTTAACGGAGAGGTGCTCAATTAATGGAAATGAAAACAGTCTAGAGGTCGGTCTTCAAAAAGTCGATAGGCTTTAGCTTATATTACTTTGTACTTTACTGAGTTTCCACAACATTGAGTTGGTTACTCAGCCGTTAAAGATAATAAAGTTTGAATTGAAATAGGATATTTTTAAATTGAAACAAATCACTGGTAGGACGTCTGTAACTTTTCAGATGTTCTGTGTTTATAAAACATTGCTCATTCTTTATAATCCCTTTGCTAGAATCAGTATTTGTTGACCCATTATTATCAGTACGAACGATTAAAAACTTGGATTAATAAATTCTCTTTTATAATGGAATTCAACTTCGAAAGACGAGGTAACAAGGGATCAAGAAATTCTTAGCTCTTTAATTACTTAACTTGACAACGATACCTAATGAATTTTTGGGGCACTCGGAATCAAAACTTTGTTGAATTCATTCGCCGGCCCTCAGATTTGCTGTCAGAGATTAAAAAGTCAGAAGCTTTTCAACTCTTTGGTCGTAATAAAAAAATTGATATGTTCGATTAGAATCGCTTGGATTTATAAATCTTGACGTCATAAAGTTTAACAACGTGGCTCAGTTGTTCTAATTCCCATGTTTGTAAAACAAGAGCCCTACACACTCTCATTACAACAGGATTTAACGCTAATAAAACAGCTGAGTGCACTTATTTGATATTTCCATTAAATGATTTGCCATAATTCTAATATTATTTGCATTTTGAGTATTATTGTGTAATTATAATTGCATTAAATTGTGATACAATGATTTCAATCAACAACAAAAATTTTGATACAACTATTAAGTTTAAATTTCGTTTAGGAACGAAATAACACGGGAGTCATGTAACTATTATATAAATACAAGATATTTTATAGCCGTGAAACCAGAGTCAATAATGTAACATTTCTAAACTTTCTAAATGTCTGAAAAGATCTACTAGAAATAAAAAAAAGCGGCCAAGTGCGAGTCGGACTCGCCCATGAAGGGTTCCGTATCAGCAAGTAACATCATAGAAAAGTTCTTGTAGTTCGTTTTAACTTTCATCGATGTTTTTATACTAGTGTATTGATTGGATGAAAGGTTAATTGCGTGTTACGGTTTATGACGTATTAAAAAAAAACTACTCACTAGATCTCGTTCAAACCAATTTTCGTTGGTAGTTTGCATGGTAATGTACAACATATATTGTTTTTAGTTTTATCACTTTCTTATTTTAGAAGTTAGAGGGGGGGGGGGGACACACATTTTTCCACTTTGGAAGTGTCTCTCGCGCAAACTATTCAGTTTAGCAAAAAATTATATTATAAACCTCAACATCATTTTTGAACACCTATCCATAGACACGTATAGGTTTGATGAAAAAAAAATTTTTGAGTTTCAGTTCCAAGTATGGGGGGACCCCCAAAATGTATTGTTCTTTTTATATTTTTATATAAAAATCTTAATGCGGTTCACAGAATACATCGACTGACCAAATTACAACAGTATAGCTCTTATAGTTTCGGAAATAATTGGCTGTGACATACGGACGGACAGACAGACAGACTTGACGAATCTATAAGGTTTCCGTTTTTTGCCATTTGGCTACGGAACCCTAATAAAAGCCACTTGTTTTTTTATGACCGTTTTCATTTGATTACCCACTCATTTAAAATAAAGGAATATGATAATTAGTGTAATTTACACTAATTGACAGACAAATACATACACAGACTTGATACATAAATGGACAGATGAAGTGCAAAAATAAAATATTATTTATAAAAATATCGTACATGTACTCAATATCGTGAGAATAAAGACAAATATGAGTACATGTTTCTATGAGCGTAAAAAAGAGATAAATTGCCGAGTCTGTTCCACTGCTTCTACTATTTTCTTGCTCTGACATTTTTCATATACATAACTATGTGTCGTCTACATGATAGCCCTCATTTATCCATCTCTCTAACATCAAAGTGATTGAACATATCTTGACGAACTTCAACTTAATTCTTATATTTTCCTTTTGAGAATTTTGTTACTACAGTCTTAAAAATATACATTTAGCTGACGTGAAATCTAAGACGATTTTTAATGTTATTGATGGGAAGACTAAGTGTTCAAGCTACACTTAACATAATAATGATTTAGTCGCTCGCTTGACTCGTGACAGGGCTACGCTTGAGTCCACTCACCTGAGTCTGCGTCTAGGCGAGTCCTTAACAATGCCTATTCAGGCACCGCACCTTTGCACCTCAAAGGTACTGCATAGGCCAACGAACCCACTCGATATAATTCATGGTCGAGATGAGAGAGTATCGAATTGATTTAAATTATCTTTAGTATTTAACGATCTTAAAAGGATAAGGAGAGTTTGGTTTACTATAGGTAATATATTTCATAGCATTTTATAACCAAGTATTTTGAATCAAAAATAACTAAAAACAGTAAGTAAGTAAGCTGAGTATAGCTTTATGTTCTCATAATTATGTCGGATTGTAGTTGTGACCTTGTGAACTTAGAATTAAGGGGTTCACACTAAGATTAATAATAACAAACTAGAGCGACAACTTACGCAAGGGGAAGTTTAGGACGTATACTATTGTGAGCACTTACAACAAAAAATAAATGAATGAGTACAAACAAATCTAATTTTAATACGAAGTATAAGGAATTTTTTTTAATGCAATGAAACATTAATAATAGAACTACTACATTATTAAAGAAACCACATACCTAATTAGCTCCTATATTTTACAAAATGTTTCGCGAAATGTGAAATAGTACCTAGGTATGTATAGGTAAATGGAGAATTTTTCTGCATCGAAAAACGCGTTAAAATGTCGGTTCAGATTATCGTCCGAATATTTATGACAGTCGTTAAGGGCATAAGCGTTAAAAATCTGATAAATTGTCTAGCATATTTTTTTCTGTCAGAACAGCAAAGGTCAAACGATGAGGTTTTTTTTTTTTTTTTTTTTTTTTTTTTTGTAATATCTATGTCCTGCGATCTGTCTCTACGACATTGAGCTGGATATTTATATGGTTATGAAATAGGCGTGTATGGCACAATATCCTGTGATATGTCCATATTGGCGCTATCTCCTCATGCGGTCAGGTCTTGAGGAGCACGTCTTTTCAACCTCTTAAAAGTTGAGTTTGGTTCTATGCTCATCAGCTCTCTTGCCAGAAGATTTGGGTGGCGATTTAACCTTTCAGAGTATTTATGAAGAGAATTTGCTATTTCTTCCTTGATGGTTTCAATTTTCAAGTCCTTGTGGAGACGCGTGTTTGTGATATACCAGGGTGCTCCAGTTATCATTCTCAGAGTCTTTGACTGAAATCGTTGCAGGATCTCTATGTTCGAAGACGAAGCTGTTCCCCACAGCTGAATGCCATAGGTCCAGATAGGTTTTAAGATACACTTGTAGAGAAGCAGTTTGTTTTCTAGATGTAATTGTGATTTCCTGCCCATTAGCCATTGCAGTTTGCAGAGTTGCAGATCTAGTGCTTTTCTCTTGGTATCAATATGCTTTCTCCAAGTCAGCCTGCGGTCCAGGTATACACCCAAGTATCTTACGTCATCAGCCTGTGGTATTTTGATATGATTGAGCTCAACCTCGGGACACGTATCATGGCGTAAACTAAATGTTACGTGCACTGATTTAGTTTCGTTAGCCTTTATTCGCCAGTCCTTTAGCCAACGGGATAGCTCATCTAGGTTGTTTTGGAGCTTATCTGAAGCTCCAGTAGCTGTATTGTCGACCGCTAGCACTGCAGTATCATCAGCATAGGTCCCAGTCAGAACGTGCTCTGTGTTTGGTAGGTCTGAAGTATACATTAAGTAGAGCATTGGTCCCAACACACTACCCTGAGGTACCCCAGCCCTTATTTTATGTAGATTTGTGACGTTGTCACCATATTTGACATAGAAATATCTGTCATCAAGGTAAGATTTTATAAAAAGATAGTTGTTTAGGGGCAGGTTCCTCAGAACTTTATACAGAAGTCCATCATGCCAGACACGATCGAAGGCCTGTGAGATATCCAGAAAGGCAGCAGAGCACCACAGTTTATTCTCAAAAGTATGATTTATTTTTTCCACGATTCTGTGCACCTGCTCTATGCTGCTGTGGGCAGGTCTGAAGCCAAATTGATGTTCTGGGATTAATTTCGCTGCTGTAATAACCGGGGCCAGGCGGCTAAGAAACAGGATTTCTAGCACTTTAGACGTTGTCGGGAGGAGACTAATTGGACGGTAAGATCTCACATCAGTAGCATCTTTACCAGGTTTTAGAACTAAAATAATTTCAGCTACCTTCCATTGTGGCGGAATAAAGTTTCTCAAAAGACAGGCATTGAATAATTGTGTGAGATATTTATATCCTATACCCGGCAACTCTTTCAAGACTCTGGCTGTAATCAAGTCATATCCAGGAGCTTTGTGAGCATTGAGTTTCATAATGACTTGAGTTACTTCCCTTTTTGTGAATATTTATGACAGTCGTTAAGGGCATAAGCGTTAAAAATCTGATAAATTGTCTAGCATATTTTTTTCTGTCAGAACAGCAAAGGTCAAACGATGAGGTTTTGAGTAAATATGTGTGATTAAAGTGAATTAGAAGTAAATTTAGACACTGGCCGGAAATAATTTAAACACTGAAATCAATTTTTTACAATATGTCATCATCACATTTTTGAAGTTAAGCTCGAATTAATATTGCCTATTTTTTTTTTTTTGTATTTTATCTATAATATATTTTATATCATAAATAATGTTTTAGGTACAGTATAATCATTATTACACGACAATCTATTAAGAAAATCTTTGCTTGAAATGTTTTGCAAAGTGAACTTAATATAAAACCAAAAACTCCACGTTTTATAAAATTTTATACTTTAATCTCTGTGCTTTAATCAAACTTTCATGCAGAGTTCATACTAATAAAAGTTGTAGTCAGAATGTTTGAAGCCGCTTACACTTCTATCATAATAATTTACCTTTAAGATACTTTAGGTCGTACATTTAAATAACTTAATATATCTACAAGCCTTCAAATATATTTTGGCATACCATATTGAATTTTTGCGACAGACAATGACACGATCTTTCAATATTCATGGCCGAAATTTTCTTGAAAGCGGAATGTCGACTTGGCAACTTCATAAGATTGAAACTTACTTTTAAGATTTTTGGTTTTCGAATAAATTTATGTTATGGCTTTTAGTAGAAAAGTTTTTAGATAATCTGCTCTTTGGTACACTTTTCTCTCTATAAGTTATCATATTTTCGTAGGTAGTAAAGTCACGCTGATTACAGCATGAATGAGCCGGTGTTGGTAAGGTACAACGACTATACATTCGAGTTAATCATGAGCTAACATATTTGTCGCCATTTCTATCTGATTTAACAATTGGACTATTTTTGTTGAATTTGTGCAAAGCATATCACTTACTGATAATTTTGAAATTTATTATGTATGCCATATTACATATATTTATATACGCGTTCCATTTTCTATCCAAATTGGAAACTACATTTATCCGAAAATTCTTAGGGAAAAAACCTTTTTAGGCACATTGTGGCCCCGGTCGACGAGATACGTCAGAGGCCGCAACAGAATTTTAATATCGGCCCATAAAAGAGCGGGGTGTCTCATACTATCTCTAGGGAGTTCCTGGAAGTTAGACGATTGTATTTTAAAGCTATTTGTCACGTTTCCTATAGAAAATAGTTCCTGTAGTTTCGTACTACACAGCTTGTTAAAACTACACAGTTTACGACTCAGTAACTTGTTCGCGATCCTCTGACAAATGTGAAATAGGGTTGAATTATTGTTGGAGATTGAATATCTTCAACGTCTACATAATGTATGTGTTCGTTTGTAAAAGGTTTGAAAAGATAGCTAGCATATCATTTACTTGGGTCTTTATATATTGTACAAGTATGGAGAAATCAATTGTCGTAAATGTTAATATAATATTTTCAGTTAAGGTATCCGTAGAGTCCCTATTATCTATAAATAAATTGTTATATATCCACCGGCAGAGTAGTGCCGTGACGTCATCATTATTCGATTTGTATGGTAGGTAACTTTTCAGTTTCTTCGGTTTATAATTTTATGTTATAATTTCTTAAAATTTAATTAATTTCAGACAATTTAATTAAAAGAAGTTTTTGCTATTGATTCAAGCGTATTTTTGTATTATATTCTGAACAGTTTTATTCCTTTGGAGTTTGAAATCTAAAGATACTTGTGCATCTACTTTATAAAATAAATTGTTATTATCATTCATATAACATATTAGGTTAATATGTGAAGACAAGATTGACGATTAGATAAAACAAACCCATACATTCTCTTGTGCGGAAACTTTGTTACAGTAAGTCAAAACAAAATCACCCTTATCGATGACGGAATAAGATCGAAGAAAGGGGAATGTATATTTTTTGTTACTTGTTCACATGTTTGATCGAAACATCCATGGCCCTGTAGAATTTCAATAAAGAAGGTCGAAGAAATATCGGTGCAAGGGCGGATATAGTACTCCGATAGTACCTCCATAATGGCGGTACCTCGGAACTAAATAGTAATAACCAATATACCAGCTTTTATGTGGGATTCGGAATATGTTTGGATAACGTGATTATAAGTTTATGAGTTACGTGATTTAGGAGTTAGTGGCACTCGGGAAGATTAAATAGGATAGATCATTATGAAGTTATAACGATCTAATGAACAATAAAAAATGTAATTAGTTTGTAATGCGAGGAATTTGTGTGGGGTAGTAATTTAGTGATGTGATATCTTCTGAATATTGTGATTATTGCGTGTTTTCATTTATTGTTTCTAATTAAGTGGTCTATTATAATTCAGTTGGTTAGAACGCAGTATCATCAAACCAAGTTCGATTTACGGTTTTAGAATTTTTTATTTCTCAAAGCGATAATTTATATAGAACTTGAAACTAGTGGTAGTAATTTATAATGTCACTTTAAGGTCGCATTTAGCAAAATAAAACGATTTACTTAGTTCTAGTTAATTTTTTTCTCTGTCAGTTAGTACCTAATTAGCAAAACAGTAAACATATCAGTAGTTTTCTCTGTAGATATAACTACACACGAAACTACTAGTATGTCTTATTCGCAATGTAAGTAGTTGACAAGTTTTTAAAGTTTTTTTTTTCTATCTGTAAGTATCTACTTAGTAAAACACTTGGAAACATCAGTTACTTCTTATAGGTAGGACCTTCGTATAGGTCACTAAATCCAAGATCTAAATACCGATTTTTATTTAGTTCGTGCACTCATTCTCTCATATTTTAAAAAATGTTTGTTGTTTCTAAACAGACAGGGGGTAACGCCGCCGCGCCGCTCGGCACGCCGCTCCGCTCTTCGCTAAGACCAAACTCGTGGCCAGGCCGTAATATATTGCAGTTGCAAAAAATAAACAAAAACCGTATAAGAAGCAAACAAGTTGTAGTTGCGTGAAAAGACATCAATGCACCTATTGAGGTCTAAGTTTTAGACCTTTATGACTTTTTGAGGCACAGATACACCAACGAACTTCACCTCTTTATCTAAAGAGCCTATGGGATATCAGTGTTAAGCTGTGTTTAGATAATATCCGGCTGTGAATGCCAAACAGAGCGTAGAGATTACGTTCACATTGGGGACCGGACAAGTATATTGAAGTGGGAGACGGGAGACGCATGTAAGACAATACAAGATAATATAGGGCTAAGGATACACAACACTGAATATGACTGTTACTTTACATAATTTTTGTAGGTACTAAAGGAAAATCGAAATAACATTACATTCATAATACATACAATAATTAGAATAGAAGATAAAGTGAAATAAATAGAAGATAAAGTTTGAATACAAGTGATTGTATTCAAACTTTATTTATTATTACAATGTGATTATCTGAATAAAATGAGTAAAATTGTACAAGTACAAGAGTAGGTTTAATAAATTAAACAAGAGATAGTAAATAATGGTTTTATTCATAACCAGAGATTTATATCCTTAAAATAGTACCTACGGTTTTGTACATTTTTTATTTTACTACAAATGTTATATGAACCAACTAAAAAAGGAGGTTATTAATTTTGTTGAAATTTTAAGTCATTTCGGACCTCCGTAAACTGCGAACTTATAATAAAAATTCCTTTTTTAGTTTGATTGATATACCTAACTACTTTTCGTTTAATGGTTTTCAGTTCTTAACAAAAAATACTACAACTTGTCTGATAGTTGCCAGTCAGTAAATTATTTGAATAAGTATATAACACTATCATTTTCCTTATCAGTATCACGCTTAACATAACCATAGAGAAGATACAAAGAGAACCTCGTTGTTTATTCGAAAGAGTGTCAATCTTATCGATACCAGACATTCAATCTGTACTGATTCCTTATTTATCCCTTCCAACAATGCATATATTGAAATTTTCCGAACATTCTAATGCTGCATCCTCACTCGTACCCTAAGGATAATAAATCGCTATTTAACTCTCAGTTTTCCCGCTTTAATACGAGGACATTGGTATTTCGATAATGCGCCTGTTATCTCCCATATATCTCCCCTCCCTTTAGGAATTTATTTGAGGGTGAACACGCGAAAAAATGCCGTAATAATGAGTATTGGGGACAGTGTTCCTTAACTTGGTTTGAGACTCCTTGAAGTCCGAAGTAGGTACTTACTGGACAAACGTCAGTCGATATAAATTGGAGTGGTTAACAACAAAAAGTTTTCCATATACTCGTAGTTCAATAGGTGTTAAATAAGGAAATGGATGAATAAGTTATAAAAACAAAATATGCTTATTTATTTAAACCGAGGCGTCTCTAGTTAACCTATATACCGCCCGTGTGCAATTAGTACTTTAGCGCCCGTGTGCCATCAGTACTCTAGCGCCCTTAATTTGTTTGAGCGCCCTTTGTTGTATGTTTACCTACTGAAATATAAACCTTAATTCCTTTCAAATAATTCTTTCTTCTTAGATTACGGTAAAGCGGAGCTCTAGAACTCAAAGGACACCTCACGTGTGAACCATTTTTACATGGGGTGGACTTATAAGGCCCAGCATCATAACACGGGCGCATGTTCGTTGAAAGGCGAAGTTCGCCACGGCACGGCGGCGCCCCTAATAGCGCTGCGCCCGTTTGCATTGCACACCCTGCAATATAAGTAAAGACGCCCCTGTATTTCACACTAGCCTTTGCCCGCTGCTTCACCCCCGTTTATGTCGGATTTCATGACATTTTCTCATAGCTATCTATTGGTTAAAGAATTTTGAAAATCGATTCAGTACATCTAGAGAATATCCAATACAACCCCACAAACCGACATAATCACAAGCTTTTCTCTTACAATATTATCATAAATACGAAAGATACGAAGGTAAATATATATAGATATGTACAAAATACAACAATTGTAGATTATAAATTACCTAAAGACTTTTATTTGA
Organism: Phragmatobia fuliginosa; assembly: GCA_932526445.1. NCBI lineage: Eukaryota > Metazoa > Arthropoda > Insecta > Lepidoptera > Erebidae > Phragmatobia > Phragmatobia fuliginosa. Next base: position 73,931,886 of record OW052057.1, read on the forward strand.
AAATAGTTTAGTTAATAACTTATTATTTTTTAAGAAATTAATGCGAAGACTTCTTCATGTACAAATAGCTTTAAGCCGACTGTCATGAAGATTAAATAAGGTAAATTTACTTCATAAATAAAGGGTAATGCTAATTGTGTCCTGAAATAACATGAAGGAAGGTATACGGGATGTTCATTTTAGGAGGGTGATGTGGGAGAAAGCAGGAACAGAGTAACGGAATAAGTTAAGTCAGGCACTGAAGTTCTAAGGCAAACGTCTGCATAGATCGGGACTCTTGCAAATTAATAGTCAAAAAAAACCATGTAGAATGGAATTTCCGATACAACATCTGAGAAGCAAGTGGTGGCCGTGAAGCATACCTTACTAAAGTCTGTTTTTCATCATTTTTGCGGAAGATAAAAATATATACTAGCTAGCTAGCTAATACATTTCCGTCTGTCTATTTCTTTCAGTTAATCCCTGGAACAGCTGGACCGTTTTTGATAGGACTTTCACTAGCAAGTAGCAGATGACTTAAGAAGTAACTTAATCTAATTTCTTTAGACTAGTTTCGCTCGGCGGCGTTACTTGCGATACAACAATAACCTCGGGTAACACTTAGCTAGTCTATAACATTATGTAATTATTTGTTCAGCAACAGTTTGATTACCAAAAACAAGCTGTTTGGTTACAAGCTTTGCCTACTTTCTGCTCCGACGACAGTGTAAGATGACTGAGGATACATATTATTATTATTCTTTCGCTCCATTATCGACAAAATATTATAAATTAATAAAAAAACAATCAAAGTTCTCTGATCTAATAAATGATTTGTACTTGTTTTATATTGCAGCGTGCAACTCAATCATATCATCCGATATGTCCTATATTCACGTGCAATGTAATGATTTTTCCATATCACTTTGTAACTAAACCAAACATACCAAGTGGGACAAATCGAATCGCCTTACCGATGGAATCGAAATGTCAGCAAAAGTCATAAAAACAAATCGATAACGCGAATTTAACCCTCCGTTAAAGTCCCCTCCCATTTTCCGCATTTTGATTTTCCATTGATTGGGTTTAAAATGCTCTCCCGCTATTTTGATAGAGCCCACAACAAAATGTTTGATCATTTGGACCCTTTGAATGTATGAGACTCTATTAATAACGGTCAGTATTAATTTGTAGTCTTTACGGGGTATGTAGGCCCATATTTCCATTGATTGACCATTATTTTGTGTGATGTTGACATATAGAAATGTCATGTAAAATGTAAGTTATTCTTGTTATAATGGAGCAATAATTTTGAGCCTAGCTTTTCCCACTTTGATAACATTTTATCAATTAACAAATTCAGACTTTCTCTGGGACACTTTAAGAGAATGTTGTATGTTTGAGAATGTATGTCTCAATCAATAATAATCATTAAGCCACCACAGCGCGGCAGCGTAACGAACTCGGTATAGGTTTAAGAGGCATAAGTACAAGTCTCAGATCAATAAAATCATCTGAGGTACAAGTAAAACTTTTAAGGTAGTAAGAGGGGGTATTTCATTCAATTTATAAAGAGTGCATGTACTCATTCAGCTACATTGATATCTGTCAATATGTGATTTCGTGATGTGGTTTATGGTCGACTATCTGCGGAATAAATATTTCAGATTATAATACTTGCCCTTGAAATAAAAAGTCACTTCAAGACCGCTTATTTAGTTTGCGGCTACAAACGGTATACTAATAAGAAAGGTTTCAGAAGTTCATGCAGTCTTCGAAAATTTGTATTCCTTGTTTTAGAAAGAAAATGTATGGACGGTAAAAAAATACTACACTGCAAAAAGAGGTGTGTTTATATGCTTTATTATGATGAACGTTTATGAATAAACGTAATATACGTTAAACGAAATACCGTAGATATAAATCCTTGGCTTTGTTCAGGTATAAAATCCATACTTAACTTTTACAAGGCATTGGGTTTTTATCGCGGCCGCTTCTGTAACATTTGCTGATGACGGTGAAGGAATAACAAATCAGGTGTTACGCTTTTTAAGTGAAGCTATGGCGTGTAACATAACTCTGCAAATGACGTAACGTAATAAATATATGTATATGTCGCGATCATCGCCTTATGTTATATTATACTAGCTTTTGCTATCAGCTTCGCCTACATCTTATTCTGATGAATAACTTTGATTGCCCTTTTCACCCCCTTAGGAGTGGAATATTCCGAAATCTTCTCTTACTTACGCTTAACTACGTTCATCAAGGCACACAAATATCAAACTTCAGGATCCTGTATGCAGTAGTTTAGATTGTGCGTTGTTTGTCAGTTAGTAACGGAACTGTTTTATAAATATTGATGAAATAAACATACTCAAAGTGTAGTGCCCTGTTATTTAATCTACTTCTCTGTTTTGTTGAAGGTCTTTTGATTATAGACTAACTGGCTAAGCTCGGAGACACAGAGCATAAAACACTGATAGTTTCAGGGGCCGTATTGGTGTATATATGAAAGAGTTAGGGGTCTTGCACGAAACGAATCAGACCAGGTGGCTTTCTTCTTGACTTTAGATGTATAACAACGATTACTACTATTCAAATTTATAGCATAAAGTGTTTTGGTAACTGGTTCGTTGTATATTATACTTTCTCGTGAGTGCAATAACGGAGGCCCAATGTTGCAGAAGCATTTCAGTAGATCGCCATAGTGTAGGTCACCATGCTGCATTGTGACTACCACCACCAGGCATAGTAGAGTCACTTTGATAGACCCTTATAAAAAATATCGTCACAGAAGAAGGATTAACGTCTATACAAATATTTTTCCGCAAACGAAGCTATCGTTTTTCATTCGAAATCATTAGTGTTTGTAGCATTTTTACAAAAAAATGTTGTTCGGCATTGCTTTGAAGGTCGAATTTCTGTTGAAAAATACGATACATGGTGTTTTATGTAGGGTGAATTTGTTGGTGTCATCGTTCCAGCTTTGTAGCATGTGCCACGTCAGCTTTTAGGGTTCTATCACGTGCTTAATTTAACAACACGATGTATAAATAGTTACGATAGTGTTTCCCCTTTTTATATGTTACTGCCTAAAGTACGTGTGATATGGTTGGCCTTTGTGGGATTTATTTTTATAGATCATGTTTCCTTCTTAAAACACTGTATGATGCCCATATTTATTTCTAGGCATTTTCAATAAAGTCGACATAATATTGATATTCTAAAGACTGTAACATGTATAGGTCAATAAACACATTGATTACGGTGTAGCCGTTAACTTCTAAATCTTTACAACGGTTGTACATTATAACCGTAGTTGTTTATTAAGATGTGTGAATTGGTTTTAAATAGCATATAAACAATTTCTTCTTAATGTATTAACAAGTAAATTATTTTTTGTTAAATTTGTATAGTTATACTTATTTATATTTACTTAAAATACAAATTAATTTTATACTACACCTGATCGGAACAGTATTCATTATTCCCTGAGAATGAAAAGAAAAAGTTAGTCTTTTCCTAGACCTAAATAAGCGGGAGGAAAAAATGTATGAAAATCCATTTCTAAGGTGTTTTAGCGGGAGAGAAAGTTGTATGAATTTTCATTTCTCATGTGTTATCTGATCTATGGCGCGCGCCTGCCCAAAGAGTTTTCATATAATTTAAAGATGGAATCTCCGTGCCACTGATATCCTTATGTGAAGAATAAAAAAAAACAAAAGAAACACGAAATATTTATAAATATTATGTCAAATTCTAAGCTAAATTGTGTCTTACATTTTGATTTTATTTTATAAATACTTTAAATGTTCCTCACAGGTGTAGTATAAAGCACTGTGTAGCACTCGGGTGAAAGTCCCATTCCTACCTCGGGAGTATTGTGGCCCTAGGCTGCGCCTTCAGGCCACAAACTGATCCCTCGCTAGTAATCGGTTCCTTTCCTCCCTCGGTGAACAATGTACTATAGTTTTTTTAATCGACAGATTATATTTTTTGGGTCACATATTTTTGAGCACACCGCAATAATTCTTTCCCCAAATAAATTAGATATGTTTATTCGATACGAAAACTCTCAAAAAGTAAATTTGAAATTTGTAAGTCGTAACACAAACAAATTTCATTACGAGACATTTTTTTATAAGAAAATTTTGACAATCCTCTGTTTCCATTTGTTTCGAATCAATTTAATCTCTGTAAGTAAATCATTAAGGTTGAAATTCGTTGTGTTGTTATGGAAATGATACATGTTTTCATTTTCGCGTCGTGACAGCAAGGGGAGACGTATGACGGGAGTCCGCCTACAAAATCCAATATGACAAATTCGGAAGTACGTGATTGGAATGAGTGCGGGTAGCGAATTTTGCCCTGTAACGTTTTTTTCTGGGACACCTGAGTCGTTACTACGGTTGGCCAAATCGATGACTTTCTGATGAGAATTATAAAAATGAAGAATATTTTATAAGAAGTTCATTTTTGTAGGGAGAATTGTGTCGTCTCAATAATGCACACATGATTGACTAGTAATATGTGCACTTAACTTTGAAATTAAAAGACAATGAGAAGCTTATTTTTTGTTATTCTTTATTTAATATAAACTAATATTTACATAAACTCTTCAACTCAAACTTAGAATATCTAGACTATTAAACGTAAATAAATCAGTTCTGAATATTGTTTTAAGTTTGTGGAGACGTTATTCCTTTTCAAACAACTTGTCTAACAATCTTATTATATTGTTTCTTATACCCAGGATGATCGAAAACAGTCATCTATCTATCATCCTTCTTCTCAATCGTTTCGCTCTTGGCAGAGCGGTCGTGGTCACGTCGAGGCATCCACGTCGGTGGCAGAGGCAGACACAGCTCTCCGGACGATTTCACGCCATCGCTGTCTATTGGCAGCTTGTCTTGCGCAGTCAGACACACGGTTACCCACTGCGGACTTCACTTGGTCAGTCCAGCATAGGTGACCTGCCGCGCGATCTGGTTCCTTCCACCTTCCCCTGCACTACCAGCCGCTCTACGGAGTCGCCCTCACGCCTGACATTGCCGTTGTCCTAAGCAGCAGATTTTGAAACACTGAATTCTTTGATTCACGCATCTTTTATATCTAAAGAAAAAGTATGCAAAGTCGTAATGTGATATATTATCTATAACCTACCTCGTGAACTATCCGACACATTTTTTTTTTTCAAATTAAAACAGTCGTTTTTGAGTTAAGCGCGTTAAACCAAACAAACTCTTCAGCTTTGTGTGTGTTTTTAGCAAGAGGTTTTTAGCAATGTGTAGTTATAGAAAACTACCTGTAATATTTAAAAGTGTAAAAGTAGGCAGTGCCACGTGCTCGAAATACTGACTACCTTAATGTATTCGTAACACTTTGCGGCATTTACGTTACATTTTTAACGTTACAAATAGAAGTTTCTCTACGTGATTGTGTAAGAAATAACTTGGTAACAAGTTCTGTAATGGTTTGTTTTTTTATTTTCGCTTTTACCATAAGAAGACAAAGCTTGTGACTGAGTAGGATTCAATGTTATATTAAAGTAGTTTATTTAATATTCATACTAGCTTTCGCCCGCGGCTCCTACACACATACTTACAAAGTTTTACGTTCATAATAATAGTATTACTAGGATTTGTCGCCTTTAATATAATACCAAATTGTTATGACCATGTTTTTTGTTCGTCAGATTTATAATTTTAAAGTACATTGTAGTTTTGTGAGGGTTATAAATATAAAGTGTTGGTATGCAATGTCCCATCACTATGTATTTTTTATTGTCTGTGATCCTTTGTCTATGACTGGTCAGCTTCCTCTTCCATTGTAATGGCCGACATAGAAGTGTGTGAGTTTCCTTTTTTTATTAGTGGATGCTAAATGCAACCGCCACTCTGAAAACTAACGAGTTTTCATTCATTCTAAACAAGAACTCATAACATAAATGGATGATTGTTATTATAGCTTAAAGTCTTCTTGAAGTAAACCATCTCTTAAAACAATATTTATTTGTTTCGACATTTAGGCACGTACAATAATTTATTATAAATTTTAAAACCGTATTATTGTATGAACAAAAAATAAAATATACGACACAAGCGTGAGTCGTATCTCTACGTTCATTCATTTCAATAGGCTGTGCGATTGTACAGGTTCTGGAAAAGCTTCGTATGGTAATGATTTGCGTTTTCTCCGAGTTTCATATGTAGAAATGGTACATTCGACTTTTAAAGAAAATGCTTTTTATTCATCGTAATATGGCTATTGAAATTTACAAGAGTATGACGGAGTGGAATTGTTGTTTTATTGATTGTAACGTTATACGATAAATGTAGGTACATGTATTTATAGAATGTGAACACGAAATTGGACAATTATCTAATTTATGCTCTAGATAGATGGCACTTGGTGGAACTTGTTACAATGCATTTTTGAAAAAAAAAACTCACTTGTACTTTTATGAAATATATTTAAATAAAAAATTAATAAAAATATTACAAAGGTTACTTAAATCTTTGAATGTCATTAGATATGCCGATCTTTTAATTTAACTAGTGGAATGTAAGTACAAGTGACTTTTATTTCAAGAATGTGTTATATGCTATTTATGCAATAGTGACACAATATTATCAGGCGAGCTGTATGTTTGTTTGCAACATGCGAGTAACAGAAACCTACTAAAAGATATATCTCTGCTTGTAATGACCACTTTACACAAAAACCCTCACGATTACGGACCACGTAGATATAAAATACACAATCTTCTATTTGTTAACACCGCAATAAGAGTATCCATAGAAGCTCGCACAACAAATATTTACGATCAACAAGCAAACCAAAAGACACGAGAAAGGTGCCCAATTGCTAAAAGTAACACAAAACAGCTGCGGGCTACGGAAGATATATGGACACCTCTAATAGATATCGAAAGTTCAGTTTGTGTATTCGGCGCTGTAATGGTATCATCGAATATTACAGTTTTTTCTGTTTATAATTAAGTCAAAGTCAAGCGCAATAATAAAGTTAATTAAAATTTTGCTGAGAGAGACTAGTAAAGGCAACTCCTGCATTAACAGTATATATCCCGTGTTGCCGGGGACTTCACAAAAATACATGAAACGGACACAAAGAACACACAGACTCAGAGCAACAATTTATGAATCAGAGAAAGTTGTCTAATTTGAACCCACAACACTTGGTGCAGTAGAGAGCGCCGTGACGGCCGCTTGAAACACTAGGCTAACCGTGTAGTCGAATATTATGTAATAGGTAAGTACTAAGGAGTTTTAGACGTTGCCAAGTTGGTAAAAGGTAGACAATTTTATACTTAATACCATGTTCAATAACTGAAGATTTAAAAAAAAAATTAATATTAGCAAGTGAAGTGTTTGCTTAAAGTGTAATAAAACAGCTCTATTTAGGCATAAAAACTAATAGAAAGGTTTCCTCCCGAGAACAAAACCCAGTTTTAGCCTTGACCGCAGTTTACATTTAGTTTCTCTTAAAACGAAGGTCCTGCTAAGAGATTCTCGGCTCAATGTATTCCAGTGACTGAAAGATTTAGCGGCAATAACGTGCGATGTTGGCTCCAAGCAATACCATCTCATTGTTCGTTCGATCGGATTAGTATCGTGAAGATTGGTCGCAGCTCAGTCGGGTATTGGAACTCGAATGTAATCAACGGTATACTGTGGATCTGTCGCGAACGATAGTGATGTATGTTCACGCTATGTATTGTGTCTATAAACTCTTGGAATCAATCACACGCTGAATGTGTAGAACGGTTTTATTTATTTTTTGTTCTACACACACATTTTATGTTCTTACAGTGTAATGTAACGTAACGTCGTAACTGTAACATTTATGTTGGAAATGAAAGGGTTATAACTATTCTTTGGTTTCGTGCAGTTAGGAATAATCTAATTAACATAAAATTGGAGTTTTTTTACTAAATACTACATCAAAGTATTTACGTCACTTACATCAATAATTTTAACAAAAAGGAACCGACTTCAATGAGTACCCAAATCGCGACATTATGCTTATGATATTTGAGGAGTTCCCTCGATTTCTTTAGGATCCCATCATCAGATTCCGATATGGTGACGATGGGACCACCTGTAAGATACGCCCATTCCAATGCAAAAATAATTTTTGAAATCGGTTCATAAACGACGAAATTATCGCTGAACATACATAAAAAAAAAAAAAAAGATTCCGACGAATTGAGAACCTCCTCCTTTTTTTTGAAGTCGGTTAAAAACTACTGTTGTTTTTAAGTAAACTAATACAATTTGATGGTATACTAGTTTAGTCCCGCGATATTACACGTGATTATTGTTGTATATCACGAGTAAAGCCTTTCCAGAGATTAGCCGGGACAAACAGACAGACAATTTAAAAATAAAAATGATGTGAGTACCACGCCGTTTATGAACTTAGATATGCATTTAATAAAAATCTGTTCAGTTCATTTGATATGACATACAGACACTCAAATTTTATTAATTTGTATAGATGAAGGTTGAGAGCTAAACGAACAGACGGAACCTTGAGAATAAGTTTATGTTAGTCGGCTCGGTGGAAGCAGTAATGGTCTACATAAATTAAAATTTTGTTTGACAATGATTTAACAAATTATTTAAATTTATTATAGTTACGGCACTGTCAGATATAGTGTACTATTAGTTTATATAAATATCATGTACTAGCTTTCGCCCGCGGCTACGCCCCCGCGTATGTCGGTTATCGCGGTAAAAAGTGGCCTATGTCCTTTCCCAAGTTCAGTTCTATTTTCATACCAAATTTCATCAAAATCGGTTCAGTGGTTTAAGCGTGAAAGCGTAACAGACAGACAGTTACTTTAGCATTTATAATATTAGGGATGTACGCATGTGTCCTAAAATCGACAATCTGGTAAACACAGAAGAATAATAACACAAGTCAAGCAGTAAACTTGGTTTCGTTTGTCACTACATTTACATCAAAACTATACTTCCATTTTGCAATTCCAAACTACAAAGCGAGGTGTCCCAAAAAAGTAAAATAAAAAAGTAAAACACGGGAAGTTCGTATCCCGGGATCATTTGTAAGGGAGATCCCAAACCTAATAAGGATAAACACAGGGATGCAAGTCACGCACCGGGTGAATTTGCCTAGGACTACGCCTAAGTAATTGACTTTCAGACTCAGTTGATACAGGGGATTAGGGACTTGGGGTCAACTTGGTGCACTCACTTTTGTTTCTTGGGGTAGGTTTGGTTTAACTCAGGCGTATCGTGTATCTATAATTCAAACTGTTTTGTTAAACAACTGTAGGAGATGTGAGATCTATGTCTCAAGCAGAAAATCTGATGTAATGAGAAGACGACTACAACAAATATATTAATAGTAATTAATTATTATGTACTTTAGGCGTCAATTTTTATTTATTAAATCGATCATCTGTATCTGTGGTGATTTATAACTGAAGGTCAAAATGTCATAATATTCTTTAATTTCTACAAATATTTAATTATAAATTGAGCTCTTTATAATATTATTTCGTCAACAAATTTTCTTGACTTAAACACAGACAGACATTTATTCCTTTAATAAAGGAACCACATTCACTCAATATGACCGACCTTCATTGCTTTCCCTTTTTCATTTTAAGCGCAAAATGGAGTATTCGGCGATAAAATTTAAATAACGGTCATTTTCTCTTTTTAAAGTTCAAATCTTTGCCATTGAGCAGGAGTTGTGGAATACATTTGAAATGAGAAGTGTTCAACTTTAAAAAATATTGCTTTCTGCAGAACCAAGGACAAACAAATAATTCTTCTTTTAAAATTTCAGTGAATTTGAGGCTCTACACTAAGGTTTTACAATTTATGTTTTTACTTTGTATGTATGAGGAATAATCCTGGCTTGCTATGTTCATCTGCACTATGCTACATTCATTTGTAAGCTTAATATTTCAGTTAATAAATTTCAGTTATTTACCAAGAATACTGTTTATATCCTACGGTATGAGATTTATAAAACTATTGAAAGTAGTTCTAGCATTTGAAGTAATAATTCACTACGCTCATTTTCCTTCGGAATTAGGATGACTTACGGGTGTCACAACAAAGTGAGAATAGGATTTAGTTTAGTGAATCTGTACTTTGAGTCTTATTGAAGCTCAAGTTAGTAGTCCAGTGAAACCTTTAAATGAAATCTTTTTCTAGAAATATACCGTTCTTTAGACAATACATAGTACGTACCATAGTAAGAAACCAACCATTTTTTAAACACAACATACATTCATATTTTCTTGACTCTTTTAAAAGATCTAGAAGCTTACTTAATAAAATATGGAAAATAACATATTAAGTTTTCCTACGAAAAGACCTAAATAACATCCAAGACGAAACCGTTAAACAAACCGCAGCGAATTTCATCAGTGGTAAGTTAGTGAATTTATTCTGAGAGGAAAATGATTAACCCAGTCTCAAGTGTAAATTGTAACCAATTTTGTTTTCATCACTACACATGGTGTTAGTTAATATAATGTAACTTGGCAGTTTTCATCATGACTTCTCGAATAAGTGAGCTGTTTTGTTTATAAAAATTTTACACATTCTCACTCAATTTGCCTAATCGTGGTTGACGCAATAAATCGTTTTATTAATCCTTTTAAAAATATGCACGACTGTGATATTCTAAAAACATTTATTTAAGTGAATAAATAAAGTAAAATGTCAGTTTGATCTGGGTCTGGGACGATGGGTACGTTATGAACATTTAAACAGTAACGATTACTGAAAATACAGTTAAGCCTTCAAAAGGTATTTTTAGTACATTTAGAGTGAAATTTTATCAGTTGAACATATTTAAAAGTAACTAATTTTAACGCTATGTTGTAAATAATGTAAAATCAACAGTTAAAGCTAACATTAAGGTTCATTTTAAATATTTCGGAAAGAGCAGTATTTACGCTAATGATAATTAAATAATATAATTTAAAATTTCGATCTCTTATTATGCATCTAAAATTTGTGATGGTAACCCAGGTAGTTGTTCAAAAAAGGAACGAAAGAAATGAATTCATCTTTAAGATTGCAGATGTATTGTAAAGATACAAAAATGTTTGAAATTAAGCTACGCCAGATCGAATAATATCATTATAATACATCCATAATAAACAAGAAGTTTTATAAGTAAGAAGAAAGCCTCAATTCCTAAAGGAGTTGGCAACAAAAAAACAATTCAATGTTATTCAGAATAAAACATTTTACTTCAGATGGTTTTATTCTCCCAAAAGGTATGAATTCCAGATGAATTTAGCATGAAGTGAGTTCAATTTACCTTCGCCAGAGTTTCCATACATAAAGCATGAGACCAGCATTGTTCTGCCTTTAAATTTCATATTTTCAGTACTTAAAACGAGAATGAATGCTTAGCGAACAACTTTAATCACATCATTTGGACAGCCTAATTAGGGTGCGTAGTAAACCTCTTTGCGAAACGGCCTAAACTCTAGTGACGATGCAAATATAGTTTTCGTTTATTTTCTGGGGCTATACAATTGTTGTTACTCAAAGTTTTTACTGAATTATATTTCACATAGCTTATAACAAGGTTGCTTTATTATTTAGTTAAGAATTAAATTAAGACCGTGTATAATTAAGTCTAGCTTATTTTTTGCTGTTAAGCACCTTATTTTCGTAAAAATAAATGCACCATAATAATGATCCTAATTGAGACCTAGCGCCTAAACACACGTGAAATGGATATCGTATAGACTATGCTTGGCATGTTGTGTCAAACTAAGTTTTTTTTTTAAATAAGTTCGATAATTTTTTTTTTCATATCCAATGGCCCTTCATTTTTATAAATCAAATGTTGTTGACATTATCCTCAACCTCTCAAAAAAACCACCCAAAAGCTCAACTGCAAATGACTCAAGGATAATACAGCATACAGTTGTTTTGAATTATCTCTAATTACTCAACAAAAAGAAACCTTTGAAAAAATCACAAAAAGACGTCTCAAATCCCTTTGAATACCACATCATCCTCACTATACACTTTAGTCAGTCGGTCATTCTTTTCTCAAAGACTGCCACGGAGAGGGTGAAAATGAAATTAAATTCTCAATGAAAGCCGATCTCGCCGTGAGATAAAGGGGGATCTTCTATGAATTATATCCGCTTGAAGACGAGAGGGTCCCGCAGAACAATAGTGTAATCGTCCAATTAAGTGTTTGTATGAGTTCAAAAGCGTCACCGTCTAAGCTGAGAATGTGTAGCCGGGAAATTTGTCTTGTCTCAAAACGTGTTGTTTAGTTGAATCCTTAATGCACACCATTTCGAAAGATGGCATTGTTTTATGTGTACATATTAATGTTTTAATACTTCTCTCTATTTCTTATTTATTTAATTAAATAGTTTGAATTGAATTTGTACATTGGAGTTCATAAGATGTTAGTTGTGCTCCGCCGCTCTTTACTGTAGCACATTTTAGTAACATTGATGATAAATAAGGAACAATATTGACGCACAAAATAATATGTAAAATAATCTTTGTATATCGTGTCAAAATTAGATTTTAATCTGAGTAGATCTTATTGAGTTGATGCTAACATTCTTAACTCTTTATACGAATAAAGGAAACTAGATTTCACTAAGTTATTTATAATTTTTTTCACACCACCAAAGTATTTTCTTTTTTAATTTTGCAAATCTTTTTTTATCACCTTGGAAATGATGTTCTAAACCCCAATCGCATGTTAAACAAATCAAATCTTACGAAATTATTCAAATTGCTATCAGTTCTACATATTAATGTAAACATCATTCATATTCATATCTGACGTGCTCGTAAATTTGACGGCGGCCGTGCAACCGACGGGTCTGCTGTGAATCGGTCATAATTTTCGATTTTCCGCACAATTGAACAGGATCGGCACCTTTTAGAAACAGTTGGTTTATGGCTTGAGAAGTGATAATTGTGGTTTATTGTAAAATTAAATTGAAAAGAAATATGTTACCCCTTTTTATTTAACTTTTCTATTATGATTTATTTTATTTATTTATTCTTTATGTACAGGTGTACAAAGGCGGACTTAATGCCGTAGGCATTTTCTGCCAGTCGACCTTAGGGCGATGCAGAGCCAAACATGGTAGATGCACATACGAATCCTAATTTAAGATATAGCACACTTACTCTACATATACATGCATATTATATACATACACATATATACACATATACATACATATATATATATATATAAACATACACATACCATACATATAAAGAATAATATAACATACATAAGTGTATACAATACATAATATATGCATATACGTTAATACACATAAATACAAGTAATACATATTATAATAAATATATAAAAATTCAAGAAAAGGGGAGCTACAATTTATGGTGGTTTATTTAGTGTGTCTGTAAAATGCCTCCGTACTTGGAATTTGAAAGTTTGTCGAGTTTTTGCCATCCTGATCTCGAGAGGGAGCGCGTTCCATAACAGAATAGATTGCACCAAGAAAGTGGAATGTACGAAGTCAGAGCGGTGAGTGGGACAGTGGAGAAGAAGATTGTTTGAAGATCTAAGGTTTTTATCGTGATTTGCACCTAAATATTGGAGATGAGTAGTTAAGTAGGAAGGAGAACTTGGTGAAAAGAGTAAAGAATATAGAGTGGTTAATGCTCGTATCTGTCGACGCTGACGAATTGGAAGCCATTTAAGAAGGGAACGATGCTGGGACACATGATCATATTTACGTAAATTGAAAACGAATCGAATGCAATTGTTGAGAAGACGGTCGAGTTTATTGAGCAGATCTGCATTCAGGTCAAAGTAGCACATGTCACCATAGTCAATTATAGGGAATATTAGGGTCTGCACAAGCATTGCCTTAGTTTCCGATGGTAGAAAGTTTTTAAGCCTATGAAGGGCCCGCAATGAACCTGTGACTTTCTGGCACACAGATGCGACTTGTTTACGCCAGCTAAGAGTTGTGTCAATATACAATCCGAGGTCCTTTACACTCTCAGCGTAAGGAATAATCATGTCATCGTAAGTAAGCGGTGGAAGTGAAGCAAGGTCGAGTTGGCTTATACTTCGGTTACTACCGATGACAATAGCCTGGCATTTTGTCGGATTCACTGACACACCAAACATTTCAGACCAATGTTTAATGGCTGCCAGGTCACTATTTACGACCGAAACCGCGGACGATATATTGCACAACTCCGATTGATAGTAAAGTTGCAAGTCATCGGCGTATAGATGATAGGAACACTGAAGTCTTGTAGTGATAAAATTAATAAAGATGGAAAATAAGAGGGGTGAAAGAATACCGCCTTGAGGAACGCCAGCAGCCAAATTACACCAGCTGGAAGAAGATTCTTCCATACTGACTGATTGCTGACGATCTCGAAGATAAGAGGAAAACCAATCCAGTACGTCTTGAGAGACCGAGAAGTGGGAGAGGATAGCAAGGAGGAGTTCATGACTGACGGTATTGAAGGCATTGGAAAAGTCAACAAGTACTACAGTTGTAACCTTGGTACTCTCCATCCCCGCCTTAATGTCGCCAGTCACTTTAAGCAGCGCAGAAACGGTGCTATGGCCTGGTCTAAACCCAGACTGAAAAGGACTGAGTAAGCTGTTGCTGTAAACAAAGTAGGAGAACTGTTTATGGACGCAGGCTTCTAGCACCTTGGAAAGGAAGGGAAGGATGGAAATTGGACGGAAGTCAGTTGGAAGAGACGGATTAGGAGTTTTAGGCATCGGACGCACATATGCTCTCCGCCACAGGGATGGGAATGAACCAGACATGAGAGAGAAGTTAACAATATGAGAGATAGCGGGAAGGAGGTAGACCAAAAGTGTGGTGATCATTTTCCTGCTAATGCCATCACAACCAACGGCTTGGGATTTAATAGAAAGGATGATCTTCCTAATCTCTCCCTCTGTAACAGGACTGAATTGAAAAGGGCTTACATCTGGACGCGGTAGACTATTGATGTAGTTACGAGCATTATGTTCAGATAGACTGTCCAACGTAGAAGAGGTGATAAAATGTTGGTTAAGTGAGTCGAGACTTATGGATTGAGGAAAGTCTACATGTCGCGATCTGCCGATGCCTATAGTTCCTAGGAACTTCCAGGTGTCGGCAGGAGAGGAAGAGGAAATATTATCGAGAATATGGCGGCGTTTGGCGTTCCTTATCATCAGATTACACCGATTTCTCGCAGACTTATACAGTTCCCAGTTTGCTTCGATACGGTTTCCCTTGTAAGTCCTAAACGCCCTATTGCGACGTCTCATAGTCATCCGAATACCCTCAGTCATCCAGGGTGCTGGTGGTCGTTTCAACCTAATCCTCTTAACCGGTGCATGAGTGTCATACAGTTTTATGACTACTTGGTTGAAAACGTGCACTTTGTCATCGATAGCAGTGGAATCGATTAGAGACGTCCAGTCAATATGTGATGCGTCATTACTCAATTTATCAATATTCATTCGTCTAAAGCAACGCCTGTACAGGATTTTAGGTTTGGGTTTTGGAGGTTTAAGGACGTAGGAGAGGAAAATCAGGTCATGATGTGAAAATCCGGGAGCGTCAAGTTGACCATGAGAGGAAACAAGGGAAGGATTGGAGGTGATGATTAAGTCGAGCCAAGTATCCACGCCGACATTATTGTGGTGAGTGGCTTGTAACGGTAGGATATGAAGGCTGACCGATTCAAGAAGGAGCTGGAGTTTATGGGAACGATTGGAGCTTAGGGCTAGGAGATTAGTATTAAAATCACCCATGATGACATGATGAACATACTCTGCACCCAGCGATTCAAGAACTGTTTCGAAATCAGTGAAATAGTCAATAGAAGGGGGACAATAAACAACACCAATCACGACTTTAGCACCTCTGACACAAACCTCTAAGAATAAGAATTCAGCTGAAGCATCAGAATTAGAAGAAGATAAAATTCTATATGGAAAGTCACTGCGCAGATAAATAGCGACGCCACCTCCTCTCCTGCCTACCCGGTCATTTCGGATAAGAATAAAGCCAGGCAAGGGATACGAGGTGGAGAGAAGGTGCGGCTTAAGCCATGTCTCTGAGATCAGAACGGCATGAACATTCGTGTCACAAAACGCCTCGTATAAGTCAGTGAAGTGGCTAGGAATGCTTTGGGCATTCAGATGACAAACATTCAATAGTGAACTATTTTTATTATTATTAAACTGACGGCGTAAAATACCACCAAGAGTATCTGTTACGGAGGAGAAACTATCATCACTTGAAGAGGTTTCAGATTCACAAGCAGAAACATAATACTCATTATCTGAGGACATGGATACAAACACACGGTAAATAAATTTATTAAACTAAATAAAGTTCAACTTTAAAATTTATAAATATAATACAAAATTAATATATATATTTAAGTGTATATACTTATTAAGTAACGTGCAGATGTTCTGGTACACAGCTAGTATCTCTGCACCACCCGCCAGCTTACATAATTTCAGAAAAACTTAAAAAGAAAAGAAAAATACACTGTGAAACAGTACGTAAACTCATAAGAGTGCGAAGAGAATGTCGATGCTTTACAGATCATTGCAACACCGTCAACGCAAAATTTAAAACTCAAACGCAGTGTATTCGAATACAGAGAATGAAGTGAGTGAATGTTTTGTTACTCACAAAACGTCAAGTTAAAAAGTAAACAAACAGAAATGGATTAAGCATTAAGAAAATTGTGTTTATAATACTTGTTTATAATACTTGTTGTTTATAATACGTGTTTATAATAAGTCTACGCAATTATATCTATTAAAATAATATCTACACAACCGGGGCCAGGGGCCCTTTTAAAAACTTAACAAATGTAAATATGTGACAGAGGTAAAGATCACTAATGTAAGTTTAAATTTGCTAATGCTACATGTAATTTATTTACAAGACCTGATTTATTTTGTAGACCGCTCACCAGAACTCGAGGAAGACAGTTCCGCTTGAGGATATTTCACCAGCAGCGAGTTCAGTTCATCGATGTTCGTAATCCTGTTCCGGACACCATCGTGGGTTTTGACGACTATGGTACCGTCCTGTGTCCAGCAAGCAGATACACCAAAATGCTGCCTGGCCTTTGCGAAAACAGATTGCCTGCTCTTTGTCAGAAACTCCTTGATGGTTATAGGCGAACCCTTCAGTCCCGACTTGGCTTTCCACACTGACGATCTGTCATCCACAGTCGAAAACTTAACAAGTAAAGGCCGCTGACGTTCCTTATTTAATACCCCAAGGCGGTGGCAGACCTTAATAGAGGAGGCAGCCACATTCTTCAGGCCCAACTTGCCGTTAATGACTTGAAGTACGACTCCCTTGCAATCTTCCTTCTCGGCCTCCTCGACACCCAAGAAGATAAGTGACTTACGCCGCTGTCTGGTTTCCATCATGTCTAACTGCCTGGAGCACTCGTGAATTTGTTTCCGGAGTAAGCCCATCATAGAGAAGACTAACTCCCGAAAAGTTCGAAATTCCTCTGCAACCTTGGCCACAGTGTCCTTGGCAGGACCAGCACTCCGAAGCTGAGCCTCGAGATCACACATCTTTCTAGTGAATGTCTCCTCTAGTGTCTTCTGTGCAGACATTATGTCACCAATTTGTGTCATCCTCTGTTTTCAACTAAAATAAACACTGCAAAGCGATTCACTGGCAGGTGGTGTGGATGCAGTGGGTTATTATCACATTAAATATATATCTAATGTGAGTACTAGCACTTAAACCGTATTTACTTGCCCAAATATGTAGAATAAGACAAAATATAATATTAAATACAATTAAAATAAAATGCTCAGATTCACGATACGTCTATACTTTTTTTACACCTACCGCCGAAGAAAAAAAAAAAAATTTATATCGCAGCTTTAGCAAACAGAGGGACAATCTTTCATTTGATTTCATTGATATTAAAGAATTATCTGAACAAAACTAGTGAAGTTCCTGAATGCTCATTTCAAAATGGAATCTTTGTATTGTTAATTTATATTTCTCTACAAATATTCAAAGTGTATGTATTTAAATAGAAATAAATATTTTACTACGTACTTTGCTTTGTGAAGTTTTAAACGCCCAATAATGGCAGTATTTGAAGCCGCGAATAAATGCTATTACTGCATAATGATTTATTAATAAAAAGGTAAGTTTTGCAAGCAATTATTTTGAAGGTTTATAGCAATACGTTTTAGAAACTTTTCAAAACACCTTTGTATAGTTATGTCAACATTAAAAATTAAGCAAATTATTAAGCAGAAATAATAAAAGTAACCAAAAATTAGAAAATTAATAAACAACAAATCAGTTGGCATGCAATAACATGGTGTTGATGTGATGTGAAGATCGAATTTAAAAAAATAGTATGAAATAACTAGTACATTAAAAAAGAATAAAGACATTAAACTGTTTAGATCAATCCTAAGTTAGAAAAATAATTTTAAATTGTATCTTTCTGGTATGTAAAACGTATTGCATAATATATAGGTAAAAGTAACAAACCATGCTTCACCCCTACAATTTATAGCTTCTAGCGACATTGTAAATGCATACGCCTATCATTCTTGTGAAATTACCGTCCTTCAGTCCTGAGCCTTCTTTTTCACCCTCAGTATTCTGAAAAGCTAACACTTCGATTAAGATTGGCTTAAATTTCTTTTCGCTGACAGCCTCAGATTTTGTAAAAGTAAAAATTCTCGTACTCTCCACAACAATATGAATGTTTCAACTTTATTTTTAAATCACAATTTATTTTAAGTTTCACTATTTATGTTAAGTGTTAAACATTGTATTATTTTTATATTTTAGGCATTAAAACACCTTGCGAAATATATTAAATCAAATAAATCAATATATATATATTTTAGTAGGTTTCGTCTAAGTGTTATTCTTATGTATAATTATGATTGACTTTTTCGTCTACGCTCCTCAAGAAACACATGCCAAATTTCAGCTTTCTGCGTCCAGTATTTTTTCTAGTAATGTTTTATCAGTTTTGGATCGACTGTAAAGTTAGATTTCCTGAATTGTCCAGAGATAATCTACACTAATTCTTTTAAGAAAACTCTAAGAAAAAATATGTTTGTAAAAATACTCCAAAAGAAAATAAAGAGAAAATCTATAAGCTAAAGATATTACAACGAAACAGTTTAAAAAATAAAATCAACTTTACCCTTTTATAAGATTCCTACCGTCCTAAAATTTCAAACGTATTGCTCGGAGAATGAGATGAATTCGAGTACATAATATATTATTATTGTTATGAGATTACAGAGTCAATTACACGAAACCTGCAAATTGCTTACAATCAGAGTACCTAGTTATAAAATTCCTTAATTATATTTTTTGTTGAGTAATTCCGTCTTCTTGATTTAAATCTTAATCCTTTTCGTTTTTAACCGACTTCAAAAAATAGGAGGAGGTTCTCAATTCGTCGGTTTTTTTTAATTTTTTTTTTATGTATGTTCATCGCTGAACATACATAATTTCGTCGTTTATGAACCGATTTCAAAAATTCTTTTTGCATTGGAATGGGCATAGCTTACAGGTGGTCCCATCGTCACCATATCAGGATATGATGGTGGGATCCCAAGGCAATCGAGGGAACTCCTCAAATATCATAGGCACAATTGTCGCGAATAGGGTACTAATAGTTCTTCATTGAAGTCGGTTCCTTTTTGTTAAAATTATCCAATTATTGGTCATTATACGATCAAATTTAGCTACATTAAACAGCTTGCCATAGTCGTTCTACCGAATGTTTCCATTTCCACCATTGTTAGCAGTAAGATTTTATCTTGTTTGGAAAACACAAACGATGACTAAGTTGAAATTGACAAGTGGTTTTTGATCTTGAGAGTAATGTAATATTATTTCATTGGGGATAATAGTTTTCTTTTTATGTTAAAATTGAATTCAGTTGTATTTGGATAGTTTTTAATGGATATAAATGATCTGTGTTTATTGCTTAAAATAAATGGAGGTTTTGGAAATTATATATTTTTAAAAGTTCTTTTCATGTGTGATTAATTTGCGTTATATTAACAATTTGTAAAGAATTTTAAATAAACAATGACGAATAATATTTTTTTATTATTAGTAAATGTTGAGACACAAAAACAGTTAGGTAATAAAATAAATAATAAATAGATATTTTGGACATCTTACACACAACATTATCTAGTCCCAAATTAAGCAGAGCTTGTGTGATGGGTACTAAACAACTGATATAAATACATAAACATACTTTTTTCTAAATACATATACATTATACATAGAAAACACCCAGACTCCGAAACAAATATATGTGGATCACACAAATATTTGGTCCGACCCGGAAATCGAACCCGAGACCTCTTGATCAGCAGCCGCATACGCTAACCACTAGAGCAACAAGGCAGTGGTAATAAACATTGGAAATTGCACCCGATCTGTGCCAGTCATGCAAAGTATGTGAAATAAAGAGGAAATTATGGCTTTCTATTTTGTATCACATAGCAAATAGTAACAATGCAAGAAAGTTGAAATAAATATTAATGGGAAGCATTTTGGTAAAGCTGTCAGGTAATAAGTTATGCACGAAACAAACAACTCCCATCTGAAATATCCAAAACATCATTGTTTTCCAATGGCCTCCTGGTTTAGCTTACATAAATCTTGATAATATGCAAATTTTATTTCATTAAAGCGGTTGGTCTATAAGCAATATTGCCCAGCTGAGTTACTGCGGGACCGCCCTCGGATTAACTAATGGCTGTTTATCTTCCAAAGATCCCTTGCAAGAGCCGTATTGAAGGATGTGTTCGAATTATTAATTTGGACGTTATAAGATGACTTTAGATGTTGTAGGAATTAGCACGTGTTAGTGGATTATAAGCCGTCAATGTAGATGTTATATTTAATTTATTTCTGACTGTCAATTGTTGATTGAGAAGTTCTTACGTAGGTCACAATGAATGAATAACCGAAAAAAATTACTAAATTGAGACTTAGGTGGACAAGATTTTTTTATGAATTAAATTTGATGGGGTTCACAAGGTTTCAACAACAACTAGGGCCCCAAGCCAACTTCACCTGCTAGCGGTGCACCTACTGATCGACGAACGAGGTTCCAGCAAACCTTTTTTTAGGAGAGTTTTATGTCAAATCACGACTCATTTACTACTTCTGCTAGTAAGCACCAGCGATCATATAAGTATACACGTCATGATGAGGACATTTGGTCTCCTATTAGAGATAAAACAGTATGATTTCTTCTAAGACGACTCAGTGAATTCCACAGAAGGCTGTTTTGTTACGTGCCTAAATCTATCTCTGTCTCGGTATGATTGATCGTCTAATTAAACGAATTAAGCTATTGTAGTCTAGTACAACAGGGACTTCAAATCACTCCCTCTGTTCAAACGAAGCAAATTTAACGCAGTTAACCGTTAAATATATGTGACAGATGTTATTTCATAAGTTTTCCATTGTCATCAGTCGGCGAATATACTAGATTATGAAACTACGTGTATCATTTACCTCCCATATTTAACAGTGGCGACGAGGAAATCAAGAAACTACGCGTGTAAAATGAAGGGCTCGATCGGCAGAATATCTGAATTCGATATACATAAAGACGACTGGCGGCTTTATGTGGAACGATTGGAGCAATACTTTATCGTGAATGAGGTGTCGGATACGTTACAGGTACCAACCTTAATTACCGTAATGGGGACGGAAAGTTACGAACTTTTGGTGAATTTGTGCACTCCCACGAAACCGAAGGATAAGACATTCAAACAAATTGTGGATATCATGGAAAACTTATGAAATAACATCTGTCATTGACACTGCCAGTAACATATAATACAGAACAAAGAGTATGTAACACTACGTACAAAATACCTACATTACAAATTAAATTACCTCGTTAAATCGGCAATCAGTTCTGTTGACGCGGTCGGAAACAGTAAAACAACACACTCTCTTGCTATACGTGAACCTAACAAAGCCAATCGAACGTATTCATTTCAAATTTGCGTTATTAAATTACGAAATCGATTATTCAGTTATTCAATCCGAAAACTGATAATCGGATGCATCCCGAGCGCTCTTGACACTCGGGAATCGGTAATAAATCGATGTTGCATTGTCGTTTTGTTGATTTACATACGAGGAAGTGGAAACGATGCTTTTTAACATGGAATGAATTTGCAAACATATCAATTCTGCACTATTCAGTGCTGTTCATGCGATATTTTTGTTATGTAAATATATCTTGAAATTTTATAACTTTAGTTTAGGTCTAGGATTAAAAACAAATACACGCATACATACACACATACAAAGGTAGTACTCATATTAAGTTGTTTAACGTCTAAGTAAGTTTTATATTTATATAATGTTTTAAATGATTCTGTGAAAAATAGAATTTCCGTGAATTAATACGTTTCCATTGTTTTAATCTCAAATGCACATAGTACAAGACGTTCAAAAGCTAGAAAAGCAATTTTCCCCATTCATACACACAAAGGCTTGCATGTTTCGTACGCACTTCTCTCAGATAACGCTGCTCTTTTCGAAATGAGAACCGCTGTTTATGTTTCACACAGTGATTAAAGTGAAGTGTCAAAAACAAAATACTAACAGTCTGGGTGAGAGGGAGATATTCATTTTTCTTGCATGTCGAAATGGGGAATATTATGACTTTGACGGGGTGTCGATAGTGGTAAAGTGAGGACTATAATTTCTTTGTTTTTCCGCAGCCGCTTTGACATTATGTCCCCCTTGAAATAGGAGTTCATTCAATGGAGATTTTGGTTGCGTTTTTGTTTTGAATATTTCTTTCAAAATCGTTTTCTGCATTGAGGTTTATAATTTTTCCTTTGTTTGATAATGTCATGACTACTGTATCTTATGTATTTACTTTTCGAAATGTTACCAAAATAATGTTGTTATTGTTGAACTACATATCGTTCGCAGAAAATGAAGTATGTAAATGAAATTTCCGTCAGATGATCCGACATTGGTTTTGATTTATACTTGGACTAAAACCACCAGCCACCTATTTTTTGCTATTATGGTTTTGTGTGACGTGTTAAATTCTGCCTTATATACACATTTTAACCTGTTCAGTATTTTTATTCATCCGCATACATATATCCGCCCAAACTTCTGCATTTATAACATTAAATAGAAAAGGAATATTTACCAAACACAATATATTATTACGGGTAGATTAACAACTTTAGCGGTTTGCAAATGAGTTCAGGTGTAATACATAAAGCTTGCTCTCGTAAAACATTGCCATACGAAATACAGATAAAACTGTCAATGGCTATGATGTTTTACTTTAGTAAAATATATGACGTTTCGAAGTTTGTTTAGCCATCAAATTACCTCTTGATAGATTTTAATGTGAATAATGTAAAGGGGAATATACCTTATCAGTAAGACGCAGACTTTTTAAAAAACAAAAAAAGGCAGAGCTCGCACTATCGCGAGGGTGTCGAGAAAATCCTGAGAGATTATGCTCTGAGTGATTGCTGTTCCTAAACTCGTGGCAATGTTCGTTGAAAGTGAATTTTAACGATATGCTTTTAGTGTCGGGGCATGCCAAATACTTGAGTGGAAATAGTGAGTCACTGTTATTTATACCTTGGTGTAATTTTAGGTAGTAGTTTCTACCTATTTAGATAATACTGCACGCAATTTGATGATTAAGATAAGAATAAACTCGTTGAATACCTATTTAATCTTTTATACAGTTCTTGAAAAGTAAGGAAACCGAAGGAAACAGCAATAATTAATCATAAATAAATATTGAGACTGGATCTATTTTTAGCAGTAAAAATTTATAAAACATAGAACATTTCTAGTGAACTTCGTCATGAGGAACTTCGTAATATTAAAACAATAAAATGGAAGTGTGGTCCTGTACTACCTTGTACTATTTATTAGCTTGAAATAATTAAGCGTACAACGTAACACAAACAAATAGCCCTTATAATCAATTTTCCTAGTATCTTTTTGAAATTTTAACAAGTAGGTATATCGAGAATTCGAATTTTTACAAAAATGTTGATAAGGCTAGTTTCCGAACTATAATAGACTAAAATTCCAATTAAACATAGGTCTTAATAACTATTTCATTCAAACAATCATTGTATTGAGAAATTGAAAGTATTCACCACATCTGGCCGTTTCTTCCAAATATTAGAATATCGAATATTTAACATATAAAGCACATCACTAATACATTCAATGATTTACCTACATGACAAATATTTTAGAACATGTGCACTCAAAAATATACTTTAAGACTCTGTGGAAATGATACGTTATGCTTTGTGATTAGAGGTTGCATGAAATTGTTGAATTGCCATCTCGCTGAATGCACGCTGTGATGGGGAAAGTTTTCTTATTATTTTTTATTTATTATGTTCCCCGCTGTTCTGTGTGGTCTAATGTTATGACGTATGAGGTATATTGTTTATGTAACTCTGGTAAACGGGTATAGTTTCAACATGTTATAAGGACTATTTTGGAAATGAAAAATTACTAGATTGTTTTTTATGCTTTAGTATCATTTACCATGATTCATACTTTGTAATTATATAAATTCTAAATTAACTCTGTAGTATATCTGTAGCGCTTTCATGGTTAAACCGCTGAACTGATTTGGATGAATTTTGGTATAGAGATAGATTGGACCATAAAGAAAGGCCTAGGCTACTTTTTGTTGCAACAATCGACATACGCTACCGGAGACGCACCTAAAGGCTAGTATCTATATTTTAATCTACACAAGATATCTTTGATTGCAAGTTTGTTAATTTTTACAATTTCTTATAGATTTCGTTCAAACTTTGTATTTAGATTTATCGAGGACCGATAACAATATACTAATTTAAAAAAACAAACTAAAAAATTATGTTTTAACAAATTAATATTTATTTATCTTTTTCTAAAAAAATATAGTTTTAAAAACTAAACAAACACGCTTTTTAAACTAAAAAGTGGAAAATAATATTACTGTAACAAAGCGTGGGGTGCTTTCTGAAAATATTTAAATAACGTCGCCCCACGCTTTTTACATTAAAATTATTTTACTTTAGTTTTGAAAAAGCTACTCTTATTTCTTAACTATAAAAATCTTTAATTAATTATTTAAAAAACGTACAACAAATAAAATTGATATATGTTTTCTTTATGTGTATCACAGATTAAAAACTATTTATTTACTACTATTTAATGAAGGCTGTACCTAAGCAACCGGAAATATAAACCCCAATAAACGACACCTGATAGCGCGACGGCAGCCACATCCGCTGGCGCTGTGCGTTTCCGCTTCACTGCCGATTCGTTTGCTCCCCATTGTTTATTTAATTTGTAATCAAAGCTATTCTGTTTGCTCAATAAAAATTAGTTTTACTCACATCTAGAGGGTTTGCTTGACATATTTATAAAGGACTTGTATAAACAATGGATTTGTATTAATTGCTTAGGCGAGTATAAATAAATTAGGCACAGCTATACGCTGGATAACAGTCATTATATTAGAAAAATATCAGATATCTTTATGATGCTTATTTTAGGAAAAACGTTAATTAAGGTACGCATGATCTACATTATAACTGCAGAGCTTTATAATATATTGTATTAACAAACACGCAGTTGTCTGACAAGCATTAATTTTTCGACACCTGCACAGTTCAGTTACTTGAATGATATAATATTCTGAATTCTAAAAAACCTGATCCCTTTTTTCCTATTTATATTTGCACAAAAACATGAGAAAAGTTCAGAATTAAGAAGAAATTAAAAGTTCAAAATGTACTCTTAATGAGACAAACGAATACTCAAGTAAATGAACCTGAGCTTATTAGTCTTCTCTTTGAAGTACAGAATCAAATTTATTACATTTTAACTTTATTATACGCCCGAAAAAATTTACTTCTGTTTGGTTAAGCTCATTATAACAAGGTATTTTCTATCCAAGATCCGAACCGGGTAAGGTATTCAGCGGTCATTGTTAAAAGCGTCCGGTCAGCGACAATAAATATAGAATATATTTCGGTTGGGATGAGGATATAATCCGGATTTAGAGGAACCGTTTTTGCTGGTCGACGTTGAAAAGGTATGGCAACAGTGACAGCGGGGATGTGTCTTATCTCTGCAAAATAATTTTATATAATTCATTATTTAGTGTACAAAATCTTGTTACCAAGTTGTTATGTATAAATTTTAAGATACTTTGCTAAGAATGTTCGCCGTTAAATATTAGATATTTATTTGTGTTTTTTCTATAAAATTAACAGTAAGATTATTCATAAAGACTGGTTATGGGCTGTGTTAATATTATGAAGCTAAAACATTGAAATTCTAAAAAACATCTTGTCATTTGTATATTCAAGTCTTTCTTATTGAATCTTATTGAAGTCCAAGTAACAGAAACGTACATTTTATCAAACATCGAAACTCATTCTGTAAAAAAGTTTAAATTCAAAACATTAACCTTATTAAATCGCTACTAGCTTGCGCTGCTGTCACGACCACAAATCCAAAATCCAACGTTGCTTATAAAAATGCGCATATCATACGCCAGAGAAAAGAACAGTTTTGGGTAAATCTCGCTCTTTGTTACCGGCATAATGTCATCTTTTGTGGTTCACGTAATAAAGATATAAAATTGTTGCGCCATGCGGAGTTGGGTTTGGTCTGCTTTTTATAAATTTATCACGTTATGATTTTAAATTATAGATTATTTGAGAATAAAGTATTCACAGAGAACACAATTCAAATATAAACAGAATCACTCACTAATCCTATACTGGGATTTGCTTTCCTCATTAACAATAATTTTTAAATTAAGTTGAAAGTTTACATTCAGTAAAGCCATCTATAATAAAAATAATAATAACACCATCTGGTTCCATTCCAGACAGGACCTGTACTGTAGTTTTTAGATTGTTGATAATCTATACATTTCGAAATACATGTATAACTTCATATTGTAATCATACTAAACACAAACGCAAAACAAATGATTGAGCTGCTTGCAAAATTATTTAATCGTAATGAAAATCAAAGTTATAAAACACCATACAATCATGTAGACATATTCTAAAAAGAAATGCCTATTTATTTTTATATTTCATCATCACACAAAGTTCACAGTCATGCGGAAGTTAATGGATAAATGTATATTTTAACATAAAACGTGAGAGTGTGTGTGATAAATTTCACATTCCCCAATTTCAACTCCCACATTTTGGCCACATAAAAATCCCTCATTAATACGTAAATGTGACTTGATCGGGGTTATATTTGAAACGCATGTTGTGTGAAACCGGCAATTAAACTCACGTTAGTCGGATGTTCAACATAACATAGGGGTGCTTGATGACGTCCCCCATGGTGGTGGAATTGCTATAAAAACAATTAGATGCATTAGATGCGTAATTTTTTTCTCGAGGCACGTATCCCCATAATTAGAAGCAGGTGGCACCACTCGTTACGAGTAATATCATCCATTCATTATAAGGGAAACTATTGGAAATTATCTGCACTCGTTATTAATTCTGGGGACCATAAATTTACAGTAAATGCTTCAAGTAAGAAAAATTGTTTTATTTTCTTAAATCTTATAATAATATTTCATATTCTTGAGCGGCAATACTGAAGTGTGCATACACGTTTAAAAACGAATGATATTTTTAATGAGAATTAAATAATCTGTATTTAATTCGAAACTAAAATTTAAAATTATGCGTTTTTCAAAGTACCAAATTATTGTTTTAGGTTCTTCATATTGTTTTACGTTTAGAACTGTCATTTTATTTATTAATGTGTTTCATTGTGTAAATTTTTGTTTACTCTCGTGCGTTCATTATTTGTATAAAAGTAAATACTTATAATAAAACAATAAATTTCTATACATAAAAAGCTTGCAAACAACTTTAAGAGCAGAATGATTTTTAAAATCTCAAAATGTAATAATGGCTATTAAAACTCAAGTCCTTAAATGAAAAAATATAGTTTTAAAAAACTAAACAAACACGCTTTTAAACTAAAAAGTAGAAAATAATTTTAATGTAAGAAAGCGTGGGGCGACGCGACGTTATTGAAATATTTTTAGAAAGCACCCCACGCTTTGTTACATTAAAATTATTTTCTACTTTTTAGTTTAAAAGCGTGTTTGTTTAGTTTTTTAAAACTATATTTTTTTTTTGACTAAAAAAGTTTTTTTTTTTTTAAATCTTTTTTTTTGAATTAATGTATTGTCATCGGTAATCGATAAATCTACAAAGTTTGAACGAAATCTGGCCGTTTAAAGTGGGTCAAAATCGCGCTCAAAGAAGTCGGTTACAAACACACAAACAAACATACAGGTGAAGCTAATATAAAGCGTGTAAAAAGAACAAAACTTTCTTTAAACTTCTTCTTTCTTTCGTGCTTTTTTGAAATTGTATAAGATTTTGATCATCCCAGCATGACAAATGTTTTTCATAATCGTACTGAAACGTCAGCATGACCGTCCAAAATACAATTTAGATAAGCATCAATATCTTGACACATCAGAAAATACTTTGTATTCATATTTGTAGAAAAATCGAACAGATGTGAATGATCTCTCGGAATCCGTATTTTTTTGTGAGAATTTCTGTATTAACTGGGGCATGAAGGTTTAATATCGGCTTACGTAGATAATATGAATTTATTGAAGTACTGAAAGCACATTGCTAAAATAACATTGTGTTTTAATCATAAATAATTTGTTTTTATTTAGTATTCTCCTCTCAGCTTTAGGAAGTCAGCCTACGTTCATACTAAAACATGCCTTGCGGCATAAAGAATAATGGTAAATATTTCGGACATCTAACACACACCGCCATTTATACCCAAAGTAAGGAGAGATTGCACTATGGGTAATAGACAACTGATAAAAAATACATGTAAAACTTTTTTTTACACTTCGAAACTATATTTCGGACATCTTACACACGACGTCATCTAGTCCCAAACTAAGCAGAGTTTGTATTATGAGTACTAAATAACTGATATAAGATAAATACACAAACACATAAACATACTTTTTTTTTGTAAATACATACATATTATGCATAGAAAACATCCAGACTACGAAACAAATATTTGTGGATCACACAAATATTTGGTCTGACCCGGAAATCGAACTCGATCGTTTTCAGGCGTTTATATATTCGTGTTAAGTTTCATTAAAAATCGTATTTTGATCTTACATTTTTCTCCAATACTTTTTTGTCGGAACTCATGAAGTATCCCAAGGCTTCTCATTACGCATAACGGCTATCATTTGCACAGAAATGACAACTAGAATGAAAAATGTAGGATCTAATGTCGCATTCGGAGCACGATGCTGTCTAGACATGTTAACAGCCTTTAATCATGCAAGGTATGACCGGAATGATATTATTAAACTAAAGCCGGCCATTAATTTTCCCTTAAATAATTTGACCAGTTTTAACAAGATTAACTTTAGCTTAACAGGATTTATTAGTACCTCCTGCACGCTTCTGTTTCGCGCGCATTCACAAAACATTCTTGAATTGACCTCTTTCAGTAGTTATGAACTATTTCACTTTGTACCTTCACTTCAAGGGTCCAAAATCGTCCTTTAGCGGTGACATTCTTGGTATCTCGCAAGTCATGATAGGGTACAAAAATAATTAATAGCCCAAATTCTATTATGACGTCATTAGACACCCCAAATATTGGACAAGCGTTTAGATGGGTGGTGAAATGGAAAGATAAAGTGAAAGACATTAGCTATAGGTACCTACCGAATCCTGTCTTATTGTTATATGTATACAATCAACGATAATCTTATTACTGCGAACATTAATTAATGAATCCTTTCTTAGGGAAGGGTACGAACACTTGGATTTACTACGAATAATTACTTTATTGATCGAATTAGAAATGTAGTATTACAATATGTTTTTTACAAAAATCGAAAAAATCCTACTAATATTATAAACGCGAAAGTTTGTGAGTATGTATGTATGATTGTTGCTCTTTCACGCAAAAACTAAACGGATTTGGATGAAACTTTACATTAACATAGCTTATATCAGAATAGCACATACGCTACTTTTTACTGCAATAATCGAGATACACGCGGGCGGAGTCGCGAAAGCTAGTAAGTAATATTTAAAAATAGGGTTTCTTTCAACAGACAAAAGAAATTCTCTAGAACTGATAATGAAATAAGAGTGATATTTATTGTTTTGTTGCAAAAGTTTAAAAGTTCCATAACTCTTTTGCACTAAGTAAGAAGCTAGATTAAGATAGTAATAAATATGTCGACTCTATCTTATGGAAAACGAGCAGAATCCAATAGTGGTGGTCACAATCCTCATTATGAGTGCACACAATGCAGCATGGTGACCCACACTATGGTGGTCTAGAGACATGCTTTTGCATCATTGGACTGATAATGTCTTGAGTTTTCTTAGTGAAGTGTGATTAATATAAGTAGAAGATAATTAGAATCTACACTTTCAAATCTTTAAGTTAAAAATTAAGATAAAGTGAGACTCAATATAATGTTTTCGGCATAAATTGAATGGACTTTGTCGAAGTATAGAAAAGATATTTTAATTACCTAAGAATACACAAACGATTTACAATACAAAGCGCTTAAATTACTTTCCTTAACATTAGCATGTACTTACCTCCGTATTTATTTAATAGGCTCGCTTTTTAAAGATCTACATTTTCCAATAGCGACGTAATGCTTTCTTTTGAGTAAAGTACCGTATACACAAATGGCGTTTGTCAGTTGATATCAATACAACAAGTAAAAAAAAATGTTATAATTCGGTAATTACTATTTTTCCTCAACATAATTAAATAAATGTCAAGGACGATAAACCTAAATGTCTAAATAGCATAACGTGGTACGCGTTACCGCCACCGTTGTAACTTAAAATTAGGTCTCAATTCTCATACATGAGTTAGCATTTGAACCGACTGGGTTGATTTCAGTAGCATTTCTAATTAGGCTAAACCAATATTTAGTTACTCTCAAAATAACATAGTCCACAGTATACTCAAAATCAGTTCAATGCATACGAATCATGGCCAACTCGTGGTGAAAAGTTGTTAAAATATAATAATTTATTTTTAAGGCAATACAATTATTTATTTTCAAAGATCACGAGTAAAATCTATCACTTAAATGCCAGCTTGAATCCACATCGTAACGTAAAGTTTAAAAGATTTTTAAACTTGTCATAGTCCTAAGTGTAGCCGAGCCTTTACATACTTAATGTCTTCCCCCATTTCTTTTCAATAAAGTTTCGCTAAGAGCTTTTCAGAATATTCATGAAGATGTCTGCTCTTTTCAGGTGGGTGTATTCAATTGGTACTGCGGTGAGTAATTATTCTTTTTTTAGAGTTGCGCATGTCCGAAAGGAAAACTCGCACTCCTAAAAACCTACAACTTGTCTTTCTCCGTAGCCGTCTGTTAATGTAAGGTAAATTAGACTTTATGCAATTAAGTTAATATATAAAATTTACACATAAAACGCAATATCATAATAATTTATTGTACTGACCATAATGAATTTGGTGTAAAATAATCAAAAAACAATGAATACAGATGCCCTGTAAGATTTAATATTTGCCCATGCAAAGGGCAAGTCGTAGAAGATTTTTAACACACGTTTGAAGGTTTGAGTTGTTTTAAAGATATTAAAATAAACCTGTAAAAATTTTCTCCCCTTTAATCTATTTAAGTACTAAATTGTGGCCAGTTAAAAGTATTTCCTTGGGTCATACTAGAAACATTCAGTTAACGGAACCCTCTGCACGCGGGACGCTCTCTATTAGATCGTTTTTCTTTTTTCTAAATACGACCATCTCGTCTAGTTGAAACTTAGTTAAAACTTGTTTCACTTGTAGTTCGTTTAGTTTTATTCATGGAGACTGCAGCTACTAATTAAATCTCTTTTCTATTTCTGAAACAGACTACTTAAACATCAGTTTGTACGATGCCAATTATGAGAGTAATTCTCAATTGAATTTCAAGCTTTAGATTGCTCATTGCCAAATCAGTGTGGTGACGGTTTATTTATGTAGAGTGTCAACCTTTAGTCCAACCTGTCTGGCCAGAATGCTACAGAAGACAATTAACAAATGTGTTAATGGCGAGACTGTCATATTTAGTCAAATACACAGAAATATAAATTATTAAAATCCATTCCCTATTTTTAATATCATTTTCGAATATCTTAACAGTCTGAACATAAGATGCAACTTGACCCCTAATGGCACTTTCACAACTTGGTCGGACACGACAGTAAAGGGACGATAAGTCACGAACGGAGAGGCCATCAGTTATTGGTGTCATGTATCTTGGTAGTCATGTGTTTTACTTTCAAAGAAACTTTTAAAGGAAAAATAAAATACGCTGGACGTGTTTAAACAAATTCCAGCATTGATTACATGTTACTTTACATACGGTATTGGTATTTTGTATGGTTATTTGTTTTGTTTTATATGTGAGAGGTAAGTGAACACATTATTTTAACCAAATCCTACTAATATTATAAACGCGAAAGTTTGTGAGTATGTCTGTATGTATGTTTGTTGCTCTTTTTACACCAAAACTACTGAACGGATTTTGATGAAATTTCACAATAATATATCTAACAGATATCAGATCAGATATCAAAATAACACATAGGCTACTATTAACCGCAATAATAGACAACACGCAGGCGGAGCCGCGGGCAAAAGCTAGTATACAATAATGAAGTAAATGCAGTCAAATTACGCATTAATATTGTCTATTTGTTAAAGTTTTAAAGAATTGTTTTTAGTACTAAAAACAATTATTTAAAAACTTTCCAAGTTGAAAAAATCACTGGAAAATACAACGCTTGGATACCTTGTTAAAATGATACCCCCTTTTGAACGCTTCAAAACCACCTCAACTATATTGCCAAATATTATTCTCCAACCTAATATTAGTATGCGTCACCTTTCATTGCTATTATAACCACAAACAAGTCCCTTTTGAACTCTAAAGGCCAATAACTAATTCGTATGGATAATCAGATACTCATGTTTCATATACTTGAATATTACCTGTCGAGGCCTTTAACCGTATTAACCTGTAACCCCATTACGTGAGGGATATTTCATTAAATATATATTTTAATTTGTAATACGAGTAAGTCCGACAGGGATAGATAGCTTTCGATAAGTCTCACCGTGTAATTTATTTATAAAGGGCCTGTTTACATTTTAATGCCGAATTAGAATTTGAATGATGGAGTTTAGTGTCCCTTTGTATGTTTTTATTAATTTCTGAAACAAGAAAATGAAAGGAATATTTGAATGTTTATTGGTACCTGTAAGAAATTGCCTCTATAAGCTAGGTAAGGCCGCCACTTACACTGACCTATCATTAACTTTGCTTTTAAATTATGGCGTACAATAAAGCCAATTATTTTTGTCAATATTTGTTATTTTTTTATGTATTTGAACTCACTATATAATCTCTATGTGGTGACTATGCAATATAGTAATTAATAGGAAAATACGGCAGGACTCTCACCTAATTCTCTTGAAATGAAATCTAAGAAAAGTTGTCTAAGTGCCACCAGGATCACAATAGCTAACATATAAATGAAGCTTATAAATATGAAAAATCAACCTCAAATATAAATTGATTAAGTAGGTAAATTAGATCTATATAGATGTGTATAGAGACCTCCTTTTTTAATAACAACATATAAAAACCCCTCATTGATTTTCATTGAAGTCGTTATGTCTGAAGTCGATTTGATGTCTTAGACTCACAAAAAATCAATTCACCGATATTTTAAGACGTGCAGAAGTCACGTCTCAGTGTCCGTGGGCAGGAATGACACCCTAGGGAGTGGACGTAAAGATTAACGTGCTGTCTGTCCTCGGGCCTAAATCACATTATGGTCCCCCTATTCTTTGTTTAATGCCACCTTAAGATGAACGGCTTTCCACGAGACTGTGATTTTTTAGCAATTTTTTAGCTCCTCCACTTTAAGAGACAAGTTTGTGTTAACTAATTGTTGTTACAAAAGGGGTTCTACTTATATATATACATATATGTATAAATGTATTTATATGCATCAATTCAAATACTGTAGGTATATTGTCTCTTAAAATATAGGTTCATTGAATAATTTTTTAGTTGTATTTAGTTTTTAAAAGCAAAACACGTGGAGCTTTTTTTTCCATTTAAATTTTAAACAAAGTTTTAAGAATATAGGACTATTATAAGAGGAGGATTATTGACTATTAGGGACTTACGGTATACTAAATATTTAGATAATATGAGAAACATCTATCAATAGTTTTCAACATGAAGTTTATATGTAGGTTATGAAACTTTTCTACTCTTCTTGAAGAGTCGCTATAAGTTCAACCCCTTGGAACTCTATATTCAATATGTAAAATCAAAGACCAAAACCAGTCTATATTCAAGAGCTAAAATCTAAATGCTAAATTTATCCAAATGAGGTACCAATTTTGTTAGTTTTGTCACATGAACCTCTAAAACAACTTTTTGGAACTATTGTGAACTTTGTTGCACTCAATATTTAGTCCTTGCACCTACCGCATCATATATTTCTACATCGCCTGAAGGTTGACTGGTAGAGAATGCCTCATGGCATTTCCGCCTTTGTACAACATGTGCAGTAAGTCTAAATAAATAAATAAGGCCAAGAGCTTGAAAGTTGCCACTGAAGATTTTCACATTCCACTTCATGACTCCATCATTAAGATACCAAAAAACCTTCAGAACATCAGGCATTAATTCCGTTTGACAGTTTAAAGAATAGGGATGGGGTCAAAGAATGCATATATACTCTGTGACAGTTCTCTAACGACTGACGCGTGGCGTGGGTTGTTGTCGAGAAGCGACGCGTCGGATGGCGTGTTTTCCCCCCCATGGGCAACACACCGACCTGGTACGTCCGGATCAGGTGGCGTGTGAGCGCATGGCTATAGAAATTAATACATTTGATTCGACTCAACACTAGTGATGGGTTGAGGGCAAAAACAAATACGGGCGGAAAGGCATAAACTGGGCAAATTGGGAATAAATAAGTTTACGCATGAATAAATGTCCGAGCACTAGACACAAGAAACGAATAACTTTGTTTTGTAAAAAACAAAGCTGTACAGAAGTTTTCTTAAATCTAATTTTAAATAAAAGTCAGTATTTTGTAAATTAAAACTTATAATTAATTATTATTTATACATTGTTGTTTTCAAAATCATAAATAATCACAGTCTTTTAATCACAGTTCGTTTCATTATTTTTGACAAAAATTTGTTATAATTTATTGGTTGATTTTGATGGTTGGGTATCATGAGACGTATTAACATCATCATCATCCTCCTCATCATCCTCGAATGGCGTCAATATCTCGGAAATGTTCGCAGCTCATTACTCTTCTATGTACAGTCCCCAAAATGCTACTCATCATCCATCTTCCTCAAAGTACTTACAGGACATGTTAGGACATGTTAGTGGCCTTTGTCAATGCCAGTAATTGAATTTGATGCTTTGCTGAATAAATTAAAATCGTTGGACCATCGAAAGGGAGCTGGACCTGATGGAATCCCTCCTTAATTTGTTTCCATGTGCGCTCTGGCCTTGGCAGCTCCACTATTACAAATATACAACTTATCTCTTGCCTCAGGCGTGTTTCCGGAAAATTGGAAGGTGGCAAAAGTTGTACCGATCTATAAATGTGGCGATCGAGATCACGTAAGTAATTACAGGCCGATTTCAATTTTATCTGTCTTTGCTAAGATTCTGGAATCTTTGATTTGCCCGTATATACAGTCTCATTTGAAGCTCTACGTTACTGACTCTCAGCATGGATTCGTGAGTTCTAGATCTACTTGCACCAACTTGGTTACGTTCACTGAGACACTAACTTGCGCCATTGATTCCGGGAAACAAATCGACGTGATATACACTGACTTTAGTAGAGCATTTGATCGCGTCCCTCATTATATACTTTTACATAAATTGACCGCTTACGGAATCACTGGCTCCCTTTTCAACTGGATAAAGTCCTACCTTGAAGGTCGTTCTTTCTTTGTTGCCATCAACGGGTATCGTTCTGATTCCCGTGTGGTCACCTCGGGCGTACCGCAAGGATCACATGTTGGTCCAGTGTTATTTAACTTCTCTATTAATGATCTTCCCAGTAGGTTAAAATTCTCTGAGTGTTTTATGTATGCCGACGATTTGAAATTTTGCAGAGTGATTGAATCTGATCAAGATATTGAGATGCTACAGGGAGATATTGACCTTTTGGTGCAGTGGTGTGGTGATAATGATATGGATCTAAATATAAACAAGTGTTGTCACGTCAAATTTACTAGGAAAACAAAATTAAAACCATCCATTTATTATATTTGTCGCACTCCGATACAGGAAGTGGAACAGATAAAGGACCTGGGAGTTTTATTCGATAAACAGTTAACTTTTGCCCCTCACATCGAAAACGTGATTAAAAAAGCTTCAAGAATGCTTGGGTTTATCATCAGGAATGTAACTCATTTCCGAAACAGTAAGACTAAAATTCTACTTTATAATTGTTTGGTCCGCAGCTCACTCGAATATTGTAGCATTGTATGGAGACCGCACTATGCCAGTCACGCGCTGAGACTGGAAAGGGTTCAGAAGCGATTTCTGTGGCATCTTGCAAATTCTGCCGGGATGGCCAAAAAGAAAACATCGTACAAAAACAGACTTTCACATTTCAATATGCTCTCGTTACAAAAAAGGAGAGATTTACTTGATTCTGTTTTTATTTTTAAAGTTCTCAGAAACAAAATCGACTGTCCCCAATTCTTGAGCCGGATAAACATACGCGTACCCACAAAATATCCAGGAGCCCCTGTTACTCCTTTACATCCTCCTCTACGCAGAACAGTCTTGGGTGCCAGTTCTCCCATTCCCCGTCTCTCCAAACTGTTAAACAGCTACAGTGATCTCGTTGATGTGCACTCCGACTCACTTGGTAGGTTCAGAAGAGTTGTTTACGGGGTCTTGTAAGAGCGCGTATTTGAGCCAGCGTTCGGTTGTGACTTTGCGACCTCAAGTTTGATCTTAAATGTATTTTTTTTTTATGGTGAAATCTATTTGTGATGTTTAATTTATTATAAAATTTATGAAATTATGTTATCAAACAAAGTGTGCATGATGTGCTTGCCTGTAAGAAATTGTTACATTAGGTTAAAAGTTCATTGAATGTATTTATTATTTATTAGTATCAGTGTATTCAATTGTTGGTGAGCCAAATTATAAAAATAAATAAAATAAAAAAACATGAGTCAAGTTAGATTCATCTTGACTCTCATCATCATCGAAAAAAATCTGCAGTTTCAGACGGTTCCAGGATACATAAACAATATATTTTACATCTCTCATGTTCGGTAAGTAGGTTCTTATTACCTCCAAATGGGGCTTGTAAGTGACTTATTAGCGCTCTAGGGTAATAATGTAGCTAGAAAAGCCCTAGGGCGGGAAGTAATTAAAAAAAAAAACGCTTCTTCCTTAAAAAAAGTTCGCGTACATCTAACCATCATACTAGCAAAGACATCATGCATTCAGCCCAATGACCAAAGAGGTCGCTTTGCTATTTAGCCTTGTCTTCGTGTGAGTATATTAGTCATCAATTTTAAATATCGAATGGCGAAGCTCAATTTCATTCTTGAAAAAAACAATTAAAAAGTTCTTTATTTGTTTCTTTTTAGTGAAAAGGGGCGGGAATAGAAAACTTTTAATTTAAATATTGTTTTTTTTTTAATTACGTGCTAATTAGGAAAAAACATGAATTCTTCAAGCGATGAAGATATAAGCTGCACTCCCGATTCAATGAAAATGGAAGCTGAAGCAGCAATTAATAATGTTTTATTTTTATAATGCCGGTTTTTTTCTACTTACCTCACAATCGAGATGTAAAGCAGAATAGTTACCTCGGGTGTAAGCACCAATTGCACCCTCGAACTATAGGCGCCCTCGCTGCGCTCGTGCGCCTAAATATCTCGGGCTCCAATTGATGCCTTACAGCCCTTGGGTACTAATCTACTATTAAATTCTGATGTAGGTTGATAATGTTCATGGACAGCAAGATTTTGAAGCGCAACATAGTTGACTTTAAGGCTTTTATAACGCTGCCACATGCCTCCCCTGTCTAGGTTTACATGGTAATTTCAATGTTGTTTAATTATAGTCCAGGATCCCTGGTTCATTTTTAAAAATGATTACTATCAAGCTAATTTTCCGTGAGTAGCTTCGTTCCGATGAGACGCCCAACTTTTCCGGTGCGAAAATTATTGGTTGTGGTAGGTAACAGCGATAGCAGGGATAAAATATGTTGATTTGATGATTCTCAAAAAATTATTACTAACAGGATTTTCTTCGGTTAAATCTGATGATAGTTATCTAAATTATTCAAAAAAAAATTTGTCCTACAAATTATATGGTTTGATCAAAGAGTACCCCTTCTTCCAACATGTATCGATAACGAGGTCACCAAAAATGATTACTAGCCAGCTGCTTTTTTTTCTTTTACTTAGTTGATATTTATATAATTTAACGATTTCATTGTCCTACAAATTGCGTGGTAGGTTATCCCGGTCCTACACTCAAAAGTAGGGTACAAATCCTAGATATAAAAATAATTACTATCAAGCCGAATCTTCGTGAATAGCTTCGTTTCTATGAGACGCCCAACTTTTTCTGTACGATAATTCTCGATTGTGGTAGGTAACAGCGGTAGCAGGGATAAAATATGTTGATTTGATGATTCTCAAAAAATTATTACTAACAGGTTTTACTTCTGTTAAATATGATGATAATTAACTCAATTATTCGAAAAAAAACTTGTCCTACAAATTATATGGTTTGATCAAAGAGTCCCCCAAAATGTATCGATAACGAGCTCACCAAAAATGACTACAAATTTTTTTACTTAGTTAATATTTGTATAATTCAACAATTGCATTGTTCTAAAAATTGCGTCATACGTTTTCCCGGTCCTCCAATAGAATACCTATTTTAAATTAAGGAAATTAAAAAGCAATTTATTTATTGTATTTTGCTCATTGATATATAATATACTAGATGTGTAATTGCGTACCAAGAACGTTAAAACCGCTATTAGGATTTGCTCTAATTCAAGGAAAAAGTCATTTTAGTGATGAGATGAAATCAAAATGACCAAATGTGTAGTGAAATTATGCGATTCTAAGTGATAAAAGTATTGTAAATCAACCAGAAATACTTTTCACAAGTAAAGATATTGTTTATGCGTTGATATTAAAAGAAATGGCGCTAAAATCAAATTTAAAAAATAATAAGTGCAATACATTTACAGTGTTACCATAAAAACAACTTTTTTCTTTCCCAAACTAATGGGAGAATTTGTAATGTATGAAGTAAATTGCTTTGTCCAGTTTTGAATTATGTTGACATAATAAGGATTAATATTGGATTAATTAGTCTTTCAAACCCAATTATGATTGTTTAGTAATTGACAATTTAACAATGAGCGTAAAATTTCGTGAACGTATGAATGATAATTTTTTGCAATGTCGTCACTTCACACGTTAACATTTTATATTAATTAACTATCTGAACCCCACTAGTTGTAAGTCTAAAAGTAAGTCTAAAAATAAAAAATGATATTAATAAAGGACGGTATGAGTTGTTTGAAAAGGGGTACCAATCAAAAAATGAAAATGAAGAAATTTTTAGACAAAAAATCGTAGGATATTATCCTTTCAGTTTGCCTCCAACAAATCAAGAATTATTGCAACATATTAAAAGAACCGTGTTCATCTGCAATGTTTGGTGTAATGCACACATGTGATGCCCCACGGAAAAATTGCTAGAAAATTTTGGATGGACAATAATTGATGGCGAATATCAATATTATAGGTTTGATAGTCCCCAAAGTCCATCTTTTGAAGAATTATCTTCTGACATACAAGGTACTCTATTAATACTATTGTTATCTATTGATTCATTTAGTAGCACTACATAGTATAAAACAAAGTCGCTTTATCTGTCCCTATGTATGCTTATCTTTAAAACTAAGCAACGTATTTTGATGCGGTTTTTTTAATAGATAGAGTGATTAAAGAGGAAGGTTTTATGTATAATACATGCATAATAAACATGTCGTAAATAAACCCATTTTTTACGCTTACATTGCAAACGCTGGCTGTATCCTACGAGATGGATCAAAACAATGTACTACAGTATTGTACACCTTAAAAAGGTCTACAAAAAAGTCCGCCATGGTATATGTCTATCTCATGGATAAGTCACAATAACCATTTTTTTTATTTTTTCTTTATACGAGAAATAATGGCTTATTTACGAAGCGATTTTAAGCAAGACAGTATTAATCCCTATCCAATTAAGTACCTTAAATACATTGTATATTTAATATAGATTAATATGGCCCTTTACAGTATGAAATTTAATTTAATATTTTTGAAGATATTACAGATTTAAAATGCAGGTACAAAGTGATTGGTGGCGTTAACGGCCAGGGCCCGTTAGTTGGCGCTGCTGTCGATTAGTCACTATCAGTTATTAACTAAACACAATACTTTAATAAGAATTAATATTCTAAGGCGGTACGAAGTTCGCTGGGTCAGCTAGTTATTATATAATTTACTTAATTTTTTCATGTTATTACAGAGACTGATATCACTAATGAGGATGAAGATAACAGCGATAATAGCGAAGATTTATCAGATGAATCTGAAGAAGATTATTTTTTTTTTATGTATATATACAATTATTTACCCATCTTACTAAAAAATTAAGTTATTAATATTTAAAAAAATGTTGTTTTTACAGTATCTTACGTTACAAATGGGAAAACGAAAGAATGACAATTCTTGTCGGACTAGTGATACATACCTGTTTTTTTGTAGGACATTGTTTCATTTAGGTAGAGAACACACTAATCTATCATGTAATATTCTTGTCCTACAGTTAGTAATGAGAAAAAAAATCTTGTGGTATTAACAATTTCTGAGCGTAGGACCGGGATAACCTACCACGCAATTTGTAGGACAATGAAATCGTTAAATTATATAAATATCAACTAAGTAAAAGAAAAAAAAACAGCTGGCTAGTGATCATTTTTGATGACCTCGTTATCGATACATGTTGGAAGAAGGGGTACTCTTTGATCAAACCATATAATTTGTAGGACAATTTTTTTTTTGAATAATTTAGATAACTATCTTCAGATTTAACCGAAGAAAACCCTGTTAGTAATTATTTTTTTAGGATCATCAAATCAACATATTTTATCCCTGCTACCCCTGTTACCTACCTCAATAGAGAATTGTCACACAGTAACAGTTGGGCGTCTCATCGGAACGAAGCTACTCACGAAAAATTAACTTGTTAGTAATCAAAAGTAAAAATGAACCAGGGATCCTGTACTATTAACTTTTCTAATCTTATTTAATAGTAATAGTGCGCTTAGAACCTGTCTTTTAAGCACTATTTATAAATGACTGTGACATACGGACGGACAGACAGTCGACGGACATGATGAATCTTTAAGAGTTCCGTTTATTGCCATTTGGCTACGGGGTCCGTACTACAGACCCTAAGGAGGCAGGTCACGTTCATGTCATTGTACTCTTCTAGGATTTATTTAAGCCTACTACCTATCGGCGTAAGGCTAACCAAAAATAGGTTTTTTTCCGGGGCAGCTTCCCACTTAAGGGATACTACCTCTCACACAAATGTGAACTGGTCGTCTAAGATATATATACTAGGTCATGTAACGAAACCATACCGCGATGTATTTTAAAGGCACAGCGCCATCTAGTGAGCGTGTTGTTAGTTTTTTTTGTAATAGCCAAGGTAATCTTTTTTATTTTATTAAAAAGCTTCAAAGATGAACTACAACTTTGTTACAACTTGTGCAAATATAGGTTCATTGAATTAATAATTAATTTTAAGTTTTCATAAATTTAGTTTTCAAAGGCAAAACAAAATTTTAACCAAATAAGTTATAAGAATAGAGGACCATTATAGGAGGAGGATTATTGACCATTAGGTACGGTATACTAAATATTTAGTTAATAATATGAGATTCATCTATCAATAGTTACCAAGATGAAATATGTAGGTTATGAAACCCTTCTTCTCTTCTTGAAGAGTCGCTATAAGTCCAACCCATAGAGTATAGTAATATAGGTGGAATAGAGAGCCCACTCACAAGAATTTTTGACACCTATATTTGAAGTGTCGCCACCTGGTATCATATCCGCCGAACTAACGGCAATAGCTATATGTATATATATACCTACCTATTTATTTATTATAGGTATAGGTATAGCTATAGGGCTATAGGGTTTGTATGTAGTAGTAGGAAGTAGGTAATTTAGTACATGCATTATAAAAAAAGCAGTTTTGCAAACATTTTGTATTTGTTTGTTCAGTAGTTAGCGCTTGATTCTTGATGACAATAAAATAAGTAAAATGAAATTTCATGTGGAAAAATAACCTGAATGTTTGCAAACCCGAAAATTTTATAATACAAACAAAATAAAACTATAATGTAAATATTATAGTCATTTATTCACTTGTATGTTTTATGTTTAAGCTTATGCACATATCTTCATTTCATCCTCACCATCGTAGGTAAGCTTCCCTGATAAAATCCGATTTATTGACTTACACCAACTATAAATTATTTATAATGTTTATTGTCACATCTGTGAAGTAAGTATGTTTTTAATTTTTCTTTATGCATTTCACATTTAAAAGGGTAATCTACAAAGATTTCTATTACTGTTTCTTCTTTCTGAAGCTTTATCAAAAGCTTTACACCACAATAATCACTGTTATTCACACAAAATAGAAAAAAACTACAAATACGCATATACACCGAAAGTAGAAACCATTTTGATTTTTTACCTGATTATTGCCATACCCAAAAAAATTGTTTAAAAGAATTTAGAAATTTAAAATACTGTCGAAATTAATATAAAATATTGTCGAAATTAATTAAAAATGTTGAAAATAAATGTGTTACATATATTTAGAGAGTAATTTTTTTAACGATTTATAAAGCAGGTCTTGTTGAAATTAAAATTATATTGCAAGTTTATTGATATTGACCTAAGCGTCATCTATGATATTTTTAGACACTAGTTGCTTGTAAGTTTAAGCGGATCTTATACGAGATGGCGGTACTGTCTAAGCAGAAAAGTGGAGACCTACATCAAGTATGACAGTGTCCCCCCCCTTTTTTTTTTTTTTTTTTTTTAGTGTGTGAAAAATCATCATGGACCGTCACCCCACCGGGGGTTACGGCGGGGTGGTGTGTCGGACTTGAACCGACTAAAAAACACACAGTGTGCCCTCTCCGCGCTTCTCCGTTTAGGAGTAGGAGAAGTCCAGGGTGGGATCTCCTTCTGAACTTCTCCAGCGCCTGCCCGCTCCTGATGCGGGCACCGTCTCGGATGACGATCCTCTCTTAGGCGGCGTCCGGCACACACCGACGCCGCCCCCTCGCGGCTGGCCACATAATGCGGGTGGAGGGAAAACCCGTCCCGTCCACCCGCGGCCACACTCAAGGCGGCATGAGGCGCAGATGTTCGCGCCTCCGCCGCCCGAGTCGCCGGCGGCGAATCTGGTCCGATTGGATGTCGTCCTCCCGGGCCTTCTCCGCCGCCTCCTTCTGCGTGATTACATCCTCGCAGAAGGTTGCGACCGCGGTAAATGAGCTCTCGCTGCCGACCATGGAACGAACGACGGCCGGCAGCGAGAGATCCCCTCCGATGACTGCAGTGAGGACCCGGCGCTGCGTCTCCCATGCAGGGCAGACCGCCAGCGTGTGATGAGCCGAATCCTCACTGCAGTCGCAGTGGTGGCAGGCGGGACTCAATTCCCTCCTGGCGACCGAGTGCAGGTACTTTCCGAAGCAACCATGCCCGGAAAGAACCTGCGTCAGTCGGAAGGTAAGGGTCCCGTGCTGCCGCACTGCCCATTCGCCGATGACCGGCTGAAGCGCCTCTACGGTGGCGAAGCCAGCACGTGGAGTCTCCAGCCGGACCGACCAGCGATCCATCGTGGCTCGGTGAGCGGCTTCGCGCCACTCGCGCACGTCCTCGGGCGGAGGTCCAACTCCACCACTCTCCGCCCGGTAGTTAGCCACTCGCCGATAAACGTCGGCGAGCACTTCCGCCTCCAAATCCCACGGGGGTGTTCCGGCCAGGGCGCACGCCGCCTCCGTCGATACGGTGCGGTAGCCCCGTATGGCTCTGACCGCCAGAGTTCTCTGAGGCCGCCTGAGGCGCGCCCTATTCTGCTCGGTCAGAGCCGCCGCCCACACCGGGCAGTGTCCCCCCCCTGGTCCA
Source organism: Phragmatobia fuliginosa (assembly GCA_932526445.1). Classification (NCBI taxonomy): domain Eukaryota; kingdom Metazoa; phylum Arthropoda; class Insecta; order Lepidoptera; family Erebidae; genus Phragmatobia; species Phragmatobia fuliginosa. The sequence goes on from OW052057.1 coordinate 73,976,374, forward strand.
ACCCCTTGGAACTCTACACTTTTGTACATCGGCGGACTTAATGCCCCAGGCATTCTCTACCAGCCAGCCTTTGGGGGGTGTAGAGATATAGTATGGTAGGTGCATCGAGGTTAGAGCCGTACAGAGCAATATGCAATTGATATAAAACTAAAACTAAATTAATATAGCATAAATTCACATACACATATATAAGAACAGATACGCACAATACGTTAAATCTTAAATGCTTATTCTTTTCAAATAAGTAAAGTTTTGTTAGCTTTGTCACATGAACCTATAAAAAAATTTTTTGGAACTCATATGGCCAAGAGCTTACCAGCTGCCACTGAAGATTTTCATATTCCACTTCATGATTCCATCATCAAGAGACCAAACAGAACATCAAATTACAGTATCTATGAAAATATTTTTTACTTATCTTTCAATCTTCAGGGATGTTAATTTAACTAATTAAAAATATAATATAAAAAGTTAATCTAACGAAGTAAAAGGGAAGTATTACAAAAACACAACTATCCAAACCGGTTCATAAATGTCAATGTTCTCAGATAACAAGTGTTAAAAAAAAAGAGTTGAGAACATCCTCCTTTTCTGAAATCAGCTAGTAAGTAAAATATTGCTTGACGCTTTATTAGTTACTACCTAAGTATTTTTAATTTTTAACACTACGTTGCACACGAGTGCTTATACACCGAAAATTTTAGATTCAATGTTTTTTCGGTTCGCTAACAAACACGGTAATCAATATAGGGTCCAATAAAACAGGACATCTGCACCCTTAACTTTTAAATTAAATACATTCGTCTATTGTTTTTTCCCTTTTGATTGCAAAACTTGGACAGTTCGCTCACACAAAAACCCTACGCTTTTTTGGGAAGCACATGGCTGTAACGACGTATTTATAGCAACACGTGAGGTCAGAACGTGGGCGTGGACATATTATTGTAACAAAATGTCCCTACTATCGTTACTCAAAACTGAGGGCCTAATATTCTGTTATTGAACCGCAAAATAAAATTTATTATACGTTGTAATAAAGGCTATCTGAATGTTCGGTTAAATGTTTGAAGTTATTTATGATGTATAAAAGGATTTTTGGGATATTTCGCTTTAAGCGATTTAATTTTGCCTATTTTATGGTTTCCGCTTATAATATTTTACCGTTGAATTCGAAAGTTGAAAAATATGAGAATATTTTAGAGCTTTTGTAGTCAGCTACAAAGATAAATAATAGGCCATTCGTTCCTCGTTTAATCTTACCCTTGTCAGTTTATTGGATAAACTAATATAACTTCTTTATCTTGTTTCTTCTTTGAGATCATTATTGAATTATTTCTAGAAAATATGACATAGAAACATACGCGTATCAATTTTTGATGTATTAAGACAAAATTGAATTGAAGATTTTCTATAGAACTAGTAATTTCAATTCTTTTGTTACTTTCTTTAAAGAAAGTTTGTTATATTTCTACATTATGATTATTAATGCTGTTAAAATATGTGTGTTACATTTTCACTGCATTAATGTTCGTGATGCAGATAGTTTTCATTTATTCTTAAAAAAAATGTAAATTTATCTCTACGTATATTTTTTTAGGCCTATGTCCAGCAGTGGACTACGATAGGCTGATGATAATTATGACGAAGATATTTTAACGACTTTAACCGAGTCTTATTGTAATAGTAATTATCTACCAACTGAATCATAAAAAGATTATAGTAAGCCAAAGTAAAATGATAACATAATATATTTATGCTATCGCGGACTTAATTTTAGAACTTTTCAAGGTGAACTATTCCTTCATATCTATATTATTTTTACGAATCTTTAACTATTAACCAATCATTTATTTGCTTAAAGCAGATAACTTAGTATGTATATAGGTATTGAGAATAAAGATTTGATTTCGCTCATTTTCATTGAAGTTATATTATACGCAGGTTAATATTAGTTTATATACAAACTCTTCCAGAAAAACTAGCCAAGGTCAACTTCAACTTTGTAATACCAGTTTAATTCAAGGTCATAAGTTAGGAATATTTAAGAAAATATTTTCTTTTAAGATTGATAAGACAATATTATTTATCTGCATAAACATGTCGTTATATATACAGTTCGAGGCATGTAGAATGACAAAGGTACATTTATACTTTAGTAACATCCGTCAATCAAGTTCTTACAAGTTTGCCACTTAAATTGTAAATATTTTAATAATTAACATTCATTATTAGTAATTTTAAAAGGTGTTAATTATGCGTCCATGTCAAAAAATAGAGTACAATAAGTAGGATGTAGAAACAAGAGGAGAAAAAAATAAATATAAACAACGTCGTAACTTTTAATGTTTTATCATTCAACCATACGACAGCAGCGAAGTCATGTAAAATTACAGCGCTTGGTTCGAGGTGTGTGGTGTGTGGCCGTCCATCGCGCTCGTATTGCCGCTTCTTTGACTCGCACTAAAAATCTGACAAAACATCAAGCAAGTACTTGTCTGGGCATGGATAGAATGGGTTCCGTAGTCACCCATTATGGTACGTGGCTTTAAAATCGTGTCCAAAAGATAATTGTTGTTTACTTATTTTTTCGTTAGGATTGTACGAAGATTTCCAAGTCAGCGTAATTTACAAGTTAGGCCTCTTATAACTCCTGAACCAACAAAGTTATCTAAGCCGTTCACTAGAATAATTTTTGTTTAGATTTTTAGAGCCAGCCGTTCACTTTTTAGAGGGGGGATGACGCCGTTTCAAGAAACGAATGCCCTTTAAATTTGAATTACTCGCAAAAAATCGTCTTAGCAAACTCTCAAGGTTTTTAAAAGATCTGTCTAACGATACCCCCCACAATTGGATGTATGTGAGAAAATATATATAGAATAACAACACATTTTATAGGTGGTGTGCAATATCGATCATTGAACTAAACACACGTCGCGTAGAAGTATAAAATCGCTGATTGGGCAACTTGTAACAAGTATTTTATTAGTACAAATAAATCGGGTTTACGTTAACTACAGCACACTCCTGATTTATCTGAACTCTACCTACTACGGAGAAACCTAGTTCTATCTATACAAGTAAATAAAATTGAAGTGAGTGTTTGTAATTCAAATAATGATTGTTTCACTAAAGTGCATATTAAAGTATATAGGTACTTACAATAAATAAATGTGTCGGTTAAACCAAAAAATGGGTCGATTTTGATAAGAATTTCATAAATACTCTTGAGTATTTATGATGCTTAGTAAAAGAAAGTAAACAATATAATTGTGTTTATGGCTTCCACATGAAAGGTAGATATATTCTGTCGGGGACTTTTATTTAAAACTATTTGTGTAACCACGTGTACCCCAACGTGTGATTGTCATGGAAATCCAAGAGTTTGGGCAGCGTACGTCAAAATAGTTCTTAGACGACAATAATTTTTCCTACTTTATTTGATACTTATCGTTACATTAAAGTCATATTACACAAAATCGTTATAAATTGTTGGTCTAGTGGTTAGCGTATGCGGCTGCTGATCAAGAGGTCTCGGGTTCGATTCCCGGGTCAGACCAAATATTTGTGTGATCCACAAATATTTGTTTCGGAGTCTCTTCTTTCTATGTATAATATGTATGTATTTACAAAAAAAAGTATGTTTATGTATTTATATCAGTTGTTTAGTACCCATTTTTTTTTTTTACCCCGTCGGGGGTTACGGCGGGGTGGTGTGTCGGACTCGAACCGACTAAAACCACACGGTGTGACCCTCTCTGCGCCTGTATATTGGAAGGAGTCCAGGGACGGGATTTCCTTCTGGACTCCTCCCAGCGCCTGCTTGCACTGTTGCGGGCACCACCTCAAATTTCGTCTTTGTAATTGGGCAACGTCCGGTCACACGCGGACGCTGCCCCCTCGCGGTTGGCCACTACTGCGGACGGACGGGAACCCGTCCCGCCCATCCGCGGCCACTCAGGGCGGCATGAGGCGCAGGTATGCGCGCCTCCGCCGCCCAGGGCGCCGGCGGCGGATCGGGTCCGAGTGGATGTCATCCTCTCGGGCCTTCTCCGCCACCTCCTTCTGCAAGATTACGTCCTCGCAGAAGGTTGCGACCGCGGTAAAACAACTGTCGCTGCCAGCCATCGATCTTATGACGGCCGGCAGCGAGAGATCCCCTCCGATGACTGCAGTGAGGGCCCGGCACTGCGTCGCCCATGCGGGGCAGACCGCCAACGTGTGCTGGGCCGAGTCCTCACTGCAGTCGCAGTGGTGGCAGGCGGGACTCGGTTCCCTCCTAGCGACCGAGTGCAGGTACTTTCCGAAGCAACCGTGCCCGGAAAGCACCTGCGTCAGCCGGAAGGAAAGGGTTCCGTGCTGCCGCCCTGCCCACTCCGCGATGACCGGCTGGAGAGCCTCCACGGCGGCGAAGCCAGCGCGTGGGGTCTCCAGTCGGAACGACCATCTCACCATTGTGGCTCGGCGAGCGGCTTCGCGCCACTCGCGCACGTCCTCGGGCGGAGGGCGAAATCCGCTCTCCACCCGGAAGTCAGCCACTCGCCGATAAACTTCGGCGAGCACTTCCGCCTCCAAATCCCACGGGGGTGTTCCGGCCAAGGCGCACGCCGCCTCTGTGGACACCGTGCGGTATCCGCGTATGGCTCTGATCGCCAATATCCTCTGGGGGCGCCAGAGGCGCGCCCTATTCTGGGCGGTCAGAGCCGCCGCCCACACCGGTGCACCGTACAGTGCCATGGACCGGACAACCCCCGTGTACAGCTGCCTCGTGGGAACACTGGCCCCGCCCAAATTGGGCAATAGTCGTCAAAGGGCAGAGGCAGTGTCCACTAGCTTAGGAGCCAGCTGTAGGAAGTGCTCGTCGAAGAGCCACCTACCGTCGAGGACCAGGCCCAGATACCTCATCTGGGCCCGGACCGGTACGAGGACCGAGTTGACCTCGATGGAGGCGCCGGCGGGTGGACCACGACGGGGCCCATGAAATAAAAGGGCCTCCGTCTTATCCAGGGCCACCCGTAAACCCAGCGCCTCGATGCGCCCGACCACCAGGGAGACTCCTGTGGTGGCCAGGCGCGCCGCCTCCTGAAAGTTAGCCCCCCGGGCCGTGACAAGTGTGTCATCGGCGTAACAAATTACGCCCAGCCCTGGGGGGAGACGCCCTCGTAGGGCCTAGTCGTATCCCATGTTCCACAGGAGTGGTCCTAAGACAGACCCCTGTGGAACCGTGGTGACCGCCTCCTCGGTCACGGCCCTCAGGCGTAGAACTGCATCGACCGTCGAACGCCCTTCTCGGAAACCGAATTGGGCGTCCGTTGAGGTGCTGGACGATGCGGGCAGAGAGAACCCTCTCAAACAATTTGCCAGCCTCGTCCAGCAACACGATGGGCCTGTAGGCCGCGACCGAATCGACAGGCCGTCCCGGCTTCTGCAATAGGACCAGCTTCCCGCACTTAGTTGTTTAGTACCCATAACACAAGCTCAGCTTACTTTGGGACTAGATGATGTTGTGTGTAAGATGTTCAAAATATTTATTTATTTATTTATTATTTATAATTGTAGTCCATGTTATTCTGATATACAATCTATATTACCGTGAAGTTTCATCTTTATCCCTTTAGTAGTATTTGCTTGAAAGAGTAACAAACATTCAAACATACATCCTCACAAACTTTTGTATTTATAACATATTACTAGGAATAGGATACAATTAGTAGATATTACTGTGCAGTTTGATCCAAATCCATTGAGTAGGTTATGCGTGAAAGAGTAACGCATTTATAATATTAGTGGGATATCATTAATTCTGAAGCATAAAATATTAATTCTTTACCCAATAAGTACCTTCTCCATATAAACCGTACGGCTGCGGTTTGAAAAACACGAGCTGATCACCTAACCGGGTCAGGTGGTATTCGTGCAGGCGGAACTTAACACCTGTCTGTCCACATAATATATTATTGGTACGTATGTCGATATTTAATTAACAAACGGTGCACATATGGTTGCACCACAGATAACCCCGTGGGTTGCACATATTGCAGAGACGTTAATCACGGGTTGCATCGGATGCATCCAATGTTCGGGTACGAGTACAATTCATGTTTGATAAAGTAACCACACACCAATCAAATATCTCCTCTTGAACTTTAAGAAATGCGTAAAAGCATTTTGTATTAATAAAATCACTACAACTAAATCTTAAGCCGTTTGTTCCAAAACATATCAGTAAGGAACTGGTGTCAATTTACGTGAATAAGTACGAAAATAGAAAAGTAAAATCAAGTTCAGTTTATAGCATCTAAAGTATTTTCATATAAATTGTGGGGTCGATAAACTCTCGTAACGCAGTAGGCTGTAAATCAGCTTGTGACGTCATCCGGCTACGCGAGCTTTGTAGCACGTACCGTAGAACCTACACAGCACTAAATAGTATGTTAGTAGTTCTCTATGAGGTAACCTACTTTATGGTTTCCAAAGCGTATAATTTCAGCATGACCTCTTGAAAGCATTTTATGATTCAAACTGGGAAATTACTTTCAGATTTAGAGACATGGTTGGACTAAAACATAAAATAAGTTTAGATGAATTCGTTTAGTTTACTGACGATGCAGCGATGTTTACAAAAAATATCCAAAAGAAGCGCATAGACTGCGCTTAGACCACTACCCATCTGGCAAGTTTGGACATCTCATGAAAAAAGATGAGACGTATATGTTTGCGCAACACCTATTTCCTCTGTCTCCTATAAAACTTGACCAGCTGTATCGTAGAGTAAGCCACGATGGGGATAACATATTATATTGTAATAAAAATCAATAAATAAATAAAGATTAAAAAAAAGTACAGTTAATTAAAAATTACGTCTCGTTTGTGATCATTAATAAAAACTGTATAACAAAGGCATCACACGACAAAGGAACTAGACGAGATGAAAACATTACGAGCTTTTTCTAGATAATAGAGCATGATTAAAGCTTTGTCCCTTTACTATTATACTTAGGTCTGGATACGAACTGTCTCTTTGTGTGATTGGTACAAAGTCTACTAACGTTTCGAAGTACCAAAGAACTTGTCATAGAATAGAGGTATTAGTTATGAACATCGGAATAATTAGCGCAAAGGCAGGACTTGCCTAGAATATGATGGTTCATAAGTGTAAGTAGGTATTTGGTAGTCCGTGAATACTTCAAAAAGTATTCAATTATGAATACATAGATTGACTAGCTTTTACCCGCGGTTCTGCTCGCGAGTATATCGGTTATTGTGACAAAAAGTAGCCTATGTCTTTCTCCAAGTTTCAATCATTCTCTATACCGAAATTCAGCTCTTAAAGCGTAACAGATAGACAAACACTATTGAATTTATCATATTAGTATGGAGTATAGACAGTGATAGGGTCACGATGATATGGTGAGAATAACATAGGGTTTGAAAATTGTAATAACACCAATGTGTCGAGTTATACACGAGAAAAACATATCAAAAACAATAATATTATAGTGTTTTCCTTAATTACACCAAAATAATGTAAAACAAGATTACGTTCAGGAAAATTAGAGATATATTTTACACACGTATTTATATCTTTGTACTGTTTGATGTTTTAACAAGGTTACAGAGGACTAATATAAAAGTTGTTTACGCTGTGTGACTCACCAATTCGTCCTTGGCTGATTTCATGTTTATGAAGTTACCTTCAAGTACAATTCAGCTAAAGCTTTTCGCTCGATTAGTTTTATTAAACATATTTACATAGGCCAAGGCTATACTGTAGTACCGATATCTAGAGCAATATACCCTATATTGTTTTACCCAAGAGTGTTGAGATAACGAGCGCTGAGATAAAGTAGGTGTAATGTCTACACTAAAGACAACGGATTTGTTGTATATTCGACGATGTGGAGAAAACTGTGTTACATTATATCATAAAGAGAGGCATCATCTTACACTGTGTAGATGTTATGGTGTTGTGAGCAGTGATAGGCACTGAACTTCAGATTACTTAATATAATTTAGTTTGTCTAGCGAAACTTATTAGCAATGAAATTTTTTAAAGCTTACGATCCTTCTGTATCCCGATGTTGGAACTGGTTTTCGTCTGTGTCATGTTTGAATGTTTGTATTTACATCCGTCATGAGAGGAATATTGTCTTTTTAATTCATTTTTTTCTTACGATGTCATTACATCAAGTTCATTCTATTTATCGAAGCTACTATTTCGATACATTCATCAAATTAATTACTACGAGTAAATTGAAAATTGTAGAATATTTATGAAGTAACTATTTTTATTCTATTGTCGTATTTCATGGAAAACGAAGTGTAATAAATGGAAATAGATTTTCTTTTACAGTAGCCCATTAAACATCACTGCCGAAATCATTGGGTCCGAATTTGTACACAAAAAGGCTTTCAAACACTTGGAATTCTAGCTGACGTCACTATTTCGTTTAAAAAATATTAGTAGACAGTTTCTTTAAATATATCTTATAATCTTGGTGCTCCTTTTATAACTCGATTACTAAACTTAGTTACATTTTGAGATTTATTTCTCTAGAACTGCTTTAAAATTTTAGCCTTTTTGATTTCATTTATTACCTCATGTCATTGTTGGCGCTTCTACCTTAGAATAATAGTTCATTTAACGAAACTTGCCGTTTTCATACCTTGTGCCACAGACATAATTAGTAATACATTCAAAACTTTAATTTGATACGTCTTTGCTTTGAACCTAATATGAAATAAAAATTGCTCATGTATATTAGCATACAACGGAAATGACAACCTACTGAGAATATTAACATAAATATAGCTAGAAGTATTTAATACCAATTAGGCCGATAGAATTTTCTTTTTTTTAAATGTGTATGTTATATTTTTTATAGGCCAGAAAATCAACTAATCTACCCCTCGTATATGATGGTAGCCATCTATCATCTACCAATAACTAATAATAAATATTTTGATACTACTAAAATTGTACTACTTTGCAGAATAAATAAATAAAATTCGTTTGAACTCATAATTAATGTGAATTCCTAAAACTATATATTTATATATATTTACTCTGAGACCCTTTCATGTTTGTCAACATCGAAAACCCTTTACAGATGTCACGCAAAGGGATAAAGGAGTATCCCTTATTTAGGGTGTAACTTAGAAACGAATAGGTTCTTTTCAAACTTTGCAGTTGCTCGTGTTGAAAAACTCTTTACTTATATTTATTAGATTCTATGACAAAAAGGCTTTATTTGCAAAAAAATAATAGTGTCAGAAGAGATTTCTGTATTAGTAACAAAGTGAATACATTTAAGGATAAATTTAAATAAATTGTTTAGTTCAATTAATCTGAAGAATAAGTGCTCTTATCAATTATATATTTTATTTAAAATTTACATTTTCTGGTTCAGAACTTCATTTCAATAGTGTTATTAAATTGTGTCGCCAATACAGTCAATTCATTTTTTAATTAATCTGTTTTGTTACCATACAATTTGACGTACAGATCTTATTGTTGTAAAAAATGAATTGAAATAAATCTACAACTCACTCACAAAAATTACGTAGGTTTAGAAATACTTGGAAACACCTCTAGCTATTATTTGTATCTTCACTTTACTAACCGTCCGGCGGTTTAGTCCATAAATCTATTACCACCATTTCCCAAACCTGCCAGATAATAATAATTAAGATGAAGATTCACCGTTCAATATCACTGGAATGAGCTGAAGGCACCTGTCGATACTCATCTTACTTCTAAAATCACCCCTCTACTTACACAGAGTTACGAAACTTGTGAGTGGAATTCGTAGGAGTCGTGTTAATTATTACGCTGTTGGCAGCAGTGAAATGTCTGTTAAGTTTTATTACTCAAATGTATAGTTACATACGGTATTGAACACAAAAGTTATATTGGATTTAGTTCTGTAAGTAAGAAGTAAGGTAATATTTATCTCCTGTAAAGTTTGTTTACCGTTTATGATGTTACTAAACAGGAGTTATCGTAAACATCTTTACAGTATTATTGAAAGTCATGATAAAAAAAAACATTGACTATAAAGAAAACATAATGTTTGCTTACCTGTCAAACCTAATATATGTGAGGACGTAAGGGTATTTATTACCCTTTCATGCAATAATTACTAAGCTTATCCATCGAAATTATACTGAAACTCCTATTTTTCGGAAAAACTAACCGATTTGTGGGCAATAGCTAGTTATTGAATAAAAACCTTAGAAATATTTTACCGTATCAAAAAACTTTATTAGCATCTCACTGTCCACACGCACACAATCATACCCCTACATTGTCTCTCACTCAAAGTATCAGGTGTACAACATGAATACCTAATCTTAATGGAGTATGAACATGTACTGCAGATAAGGGTAAGAATAAATCATCGACTAAATGTTTTACCAACTTCCCTGTGGGAGGGAACAGATTGTAAAGTTCTTGGGAATAAAACGGTATTTTACGGTGAAAGCAACTTGCTTGAGAGCTTGTTTCTTTCTTTTGAACTTTAAGATAAAAGTGGAATATTCGTCTAAAAATATAGAAAATGTAATATTAAACTGTTAGTTATTTAATAGTTTTAGTAGTATTTTAGGAATAAATTAATTAATATTCATCCTAGCAAATGTATTACATTATTATTCAGAAACTGATCCTAATGGGTCGAGCTTGATTAAAATATTACAAACTACTACGAGTACATCGCTTTTATACTGTTTTGTCTAATCTGTTATCTTCTATCCTTCCTATTCCTGCGATTATTCTTACAATTGCAATTGTAATATTACAAACTGAACCCAAGTACCACAAGAAAAAAAGGGTTTCCTTTCCAAGACTCGGATATCACGAGAACGAAATAATTTAGCAAAAAATTTCCATTAGATAAAGCTGTTTCTCTTTCCTCTACCATTACCCAATTTTGATCTTTGACCCGACTGTCATAAACTACATTTTTTAACGACACTGCAAATTTTCCTGCAGATTGTGAGAATCATTATCCAACTTGAACCTAAGTGTCTTCAGATAAGGTTGATATTTGTTTGAAAAATACTTGAGGGTTTTGGAAGCGCCGGCGTTCGTCACGTTTAAATATGATTTATGCAAGTAATTTAGTTAAGTACATATAGACGTTACGAGCTGTGCGTGTCAGATAGATTAAAATGTTCGTCGCGGATCCTTTTGTGGGTTGCCAGCCTTGTACCTTACGGCAATAAATTACATGTAACCTCAGATTGAGAGAAAATGATATAATTTGTGTCGTTTGTGAATACAACATAAATCGTTGCATAGTTTAGCAGTGTTTTGTTCATCGATAATAGTAAACCAGATAGACGCATATTATTGTGTAGTATTTGACGCAAGTTAAGTTTTGCGTCAATAATTGTTTTAAATATAATGACAATGGAAATAAAAAATATGCACGAATTATACATGACTATTGTCACTAGTTAGTTAAGTCAGGTCAGGGTAGACTGTACGTTTTGCAATATTTCGTATTTTCTGCTTGTATTTTTCTTTAAATTCTCATCATAATGGTTGTTAGCGCGTCTGAATTCAACAAATGAATGAACTATTGATTTTTTTTATCTTATTCTTTATCCTAATATTAGAAATACATTCGTCTTCAATAAATTGAAAGTGAATAATATTCTATGATTTTCGCATTTCACTTCAACTCTTTCATGTCAACTACTTTTTGTACAAACTCTCATAAGACCCAATCTATAATGTTGTCGTCATCGTCATTGCCAGTTGAATGTCATCAATAAATATTATTGATGACATTCAACAACATGTTCATTCAGTGCTTTTCTAGTTCTCAAAAATACCAAAAAAACGTTTTAACAAGCAGCAAGTTACAAATTTAGTAGAAATTTACAACGTTAATATTTTTAACTTTCTTCAAAAAATACGACTTTTGTGCCGTAAGCAATCTAATGATTATGATTTGTTAAATCACTTGCGGTTTCATTCAGTATTCAAAACTGTGATATTTCATTATTCAAATTGCGAGAAAAGTCTTCGATAATGTCAGTGATTGGAGTTTGTATGATATTTTCCAATAAAAAATGATTTTTATTTTATAAAAACGCTACAATAAAATATCTTAAATGGTAGATAGTTACACAATAGTGTAGTACTTAACTAAAACTAGTCGTATTGTCGTCTCGTGTCTATTTTCGTAGACAATGCCTTTGGGTGCGACATAGTGCGAACAAGGTATAAAATTTCCATATAGCGAGTTCAAGGCTGCCTGGGATCTAATTTATAAGTGAAAGCGGGCAATAATCGCTTGAGTAAAATACAATCCTTTTGGTTAATAAGTTCCTGTGACCCGTTTTTCACTTTTCTGGTGCACAAAAAATCTTAAAAAACTTGTTTTTTTTTTAAATAGTAATGAGATAAAAAGGTTAAGGTCCTGTACCTATAGGACACAAAGATTGAGAACTATTGCTACTCCATAATATTAAGTTTTACATTCAATTTCCCACTACCACAGACATATGGCAATATCGAAAATTTAAAAAAAACAAAGATAAAGTTATTTGAGTACTGAGTGGCCTCAGGTGTTTGGAAACAATCACCGAGGGTAAGCAACAACAGCGCGGTCAGACCTAGATGGGTGACCGTTTGTGGCATGTTACGTTATGAGCATTTGAAGCAGTCGTTCCCGGTTTCTATCATAAGATAGTAATCGTGAAGCTTAGTTGGAGGTCTTTGGGCGGCTTAAAAACATCCAACGGCAAGATTTACACAATCATAACGTGTCTTGCCAGTCCCCAAACTTAACCTTAACCCTCTCCTGAGATGATAAAGGTCTCCACCCGAGCCCAGCAGTGGGACATTGTGGGTTGTTGATTTGAGTAGAACATAAGGAACGTACGTACTGAAGTTATAATACCTATATAATTTAATGTCAATTTGAAGCATCAAACGCCTGTAGCTTTTGCCATGTGTCACAAATAGTGACTCACCAGCCGCATAGCCTGGAAAACTCTTCAGCTAGTCACGTTACTACGTCGTGACATCAACATGCCGGTATCGTGTTAAGGCTATTAACATGAAACAATACGTATTCTATTTCGTTGTTTACGTTTTTAGATATTTCCATATGTTTATTATTGTTTTGGCGGCTACACCTCCGTCATACCGTAATTTTCCCTTCTTTCTGTAGAGTCAGAAGTCATTCTAAATGTACGTCTGTATAAAATTAGAATTGTACAATATGTTAACTAAGTTATTAATAGCACTGAATACGCAATACGTCGTAAATATGTTTATTTTTAAAGGTTTACATGGGTTCTTGTAACCATTTTTACGTAACTACTAAAACCGTTAATTAGTACTAGAATAACGTTTTTTATAGGTAATTTATATTCCTTTTATGATGCTCAAGAATAAGGCCTAAATAAGAGTTCAGGTGATTAGAGTAAAAGATGCTTGATGTTTACAGGCAATTTAAACAGAACGGTTTTATAAAGATAATCAATATCCGATGACAAAAAAGGGTATGAGAATTCAACTGATTTTGTTTTCTTGCATGCTGCTTGACATTTTTACCAATTGTAAAATAAATATGCATAACATTATTTTTCACTTTGGACTTAGCTTAGCTTTTTTTATATTTAGCTTAACAAAGTGACTCTACCCTGCCTGATGGAAAGAGCACGATCAGAATCCAAGAGTGGGGGTCACCATACTTGCTGCGAATGCAGATATTAAAGTATAGCGGCCCACACTATGGCGGCTTAGTGAGATGTTTAAAGGACCCGGGATCATAGTGGGAAGGAAACACGTGAGCCGGGAGTGAGTTCCAGCTTTTGACCTCTCGTCATAGGAATATCACTTCCATGTATTTTTTTTTTTATAGAAATTGCACTATTAATCTTCTTGGATTTTGGCAACAAATATAATGTAAATAAATTTTATTTTAAACCTTCATATGCTTATTACATTAATAGAGAATATTTTATTTATATTTTTTTATATGTAGAAGAATAAGATAACGAAATGTCTAAACATCTTCATACAAAACAATTCGTTACGAATTCTTGCCAAAAATGATTAACGCCGACGTCTTGGAAGCAATATCCCGCCAAAACCGACACGGTACCTTTATTTATTTCCTCTAACAACTTACTTAAGGGTGGGCCTAATGATGTATTGCGGTAATATATGGCGATTAACTTGCAGTTTCTGGCCAGCCCCTAACAGTGCAAGTGCAAGGATACCCTCTCGTGATAAATGCTGGGATAGCACGCGATCGTATTTTGTGCAGGATTAAGAGCTTAATTAACGAAATGTTAGAGAATATTTTATTGCGAATACAAAAAACATTACACGTTAAAATTGAAAACGGAAACATAAATTTTATCAAAAATCTATTTGCAGTCTACACAGGAATAAAAATAGAACAAAGGATTATAATGAATGGAATGTATTGGACCCTAAATATATTGTAAGAACCATTTTTAGAAAGTGGAAATAAACTTTCATTATTATTATTATGATATGGAGTTTTTCAATACAAAAATGCACCTGTATTTTACGAAACCGACCAAATGTACAAAACAATTTTGAACGAAAGTAATATTTTACTTAATTTATGACAATGGTAGGCAGGCAACTTTAGAATTTAATTATATTACTATGAAAAGTATAAATATTTGGGATACAAACAATTGGGAAAGTGGAAATCAATAAAATATAAAAATAAATATTTTGGACATCAGACACACAACATCATCTAGTCCCAAGATAAGCAGAGCTTGTGTTATGGGTACTAGACAACTGATATAAATACATAAACATACTTTTTTTTTTGTAAATACATACATATTATACATAGAAAAACACCCAGACTCCGAAACAACTATTTGTGAATCACACAAATAATATTTGGTCCGACCCGGGAATCGAACCCGAGACCTCTTGATCTGCAGCCGCATACGCTAACCACTAGACCAACGAGGCAGTCAATATATGTATGTTTTACAAACCTGAGACTTTTAACCTCCCTAACAGAAAGTGAGAGGTCTCTTATTATAAAAGTATTTGAAATATTCTCATAAAAATAGGACGGCTAATACGACGATTTAGATTAACCTAATACTCTTATAAGTTTTCTTTAATAAAGTAATCTATAATTTTATTTATAAAAAACATACTTCATCAACTAAAATTAATATTAAATAAATAAAACACTATTGGCAAGGAGGGGTGTCCGAAAATCAATCACTAGAACAAGCCTTCAGGCATTTTAGTTTTTCTTTTGGCCGTTGTCAACGAGTAAAAAGTGTTCAGTTTCCAATTAACGCTATAGAGATTTTCCACGTCGTCGGTTGTAATCCGAACCAGCTGTAATGGAGCGCAAAAACCTCTTGACTTTTGCACATCGAAATTACTTTCCGGTGTGGAGTGTGCGTTGGGCTTAATTTAATTCAATCCAGTCGCAATAACTGTAATTGGACCAGTATTTGAAATGTAACATGTGAAATGTGGAATATACATTTATTAAAAAATTCACTGGAATTGGTTTTAAATTTATTAATAGTCATTAAGAACGAATAAAATACCGAATTTTACTTTTAAATTGTGCCCTGTGATAATACTCAATTTTTTACTAAACTTTACTTTTGGTATGGTTGTTTTAGTTGTTGCCATTGCTGTTGTAGTAAAATATTTTTGTACATATAAATATGAATCTGTCTACCATGTTACCTCTTTAGAATCACAAGCTTCAATAAAAGAAACTAGATTTTATATTTAAATATAGATATATAAACAACTCGTGTGTCACATTGATTCCAACTATTTATGTTAGGAAATGGGAATAAAATAAATGAGTTTTAACCTTGCATTACGAGTGACCCATCTGGATACCAAACCATTTGCATTTACGACCTAGGACTTACGTCTGTGGAATACAAAATTCCAATTAACTTCTAATTTTTCCACCCATAAACGGTTTCAATTCAGCAGGTATTTAAATCGTGGTATTTTTTTCTCATTCCACGTACTCGGTGCAACCGCTATTTTAACTGCAAGCAATTATTTATCAGATCTAATGCCCTTTTTGCTGTATTGCATAGTAATGCGCGCTAGGAACGTGTTTTAAAATATAAAATTAACATTAATACCCACACAGGTTGGTTCTAAGATAGTTATTAACAATCATCATCATCATCAGCCTAATGTAGTCCAATGCTGAAGTCCTAAGCTTCTTTCATAGCACGCCACACCGATCGATTATGGTCTTCTCGTTAGTTTTGTAACATTTTTTTGCTTTTTAGGGTTAGTAGCATCTATGAGTGCTTTCATTTCGTTTGCTGTTTTTGAATAAAGTTTTATGTCATCCATGTAAATTAAATGTGATATGCTAGTTTCAGTACTGTTATTCTTTAATCGATATCCAGCCTTGCAATTCTGCAGTATCTGTGATAGGGCGATTCTGCAGTATCTGTTTAGGGCGAGACAAAACCATAGAGGACTTAGGGAGTCACCTTGATATATACCTTTTTTTATTACTATTTCTCTACTAGTGATATTGTTTAGATGAAGTGTGGTTTTCCAGAGGGGCATTATGTTTTTTAAGAATTCTATTATAACAGGACTAAATTTGTATATTTTTAAAATGTGTAGTAACCAAGAGTGTGGAATGCTATCAAACGCTTTTTTATAATCTATATATGTACAGTGTAAATTTCTTTTATTAGTAGTTGCGTGTCTATGAATTAGAGAGTCGATAATAAGTTGCTCCTTACATCCCATATGCCCTCTTCTACATCCCTTTTGTTCTTCGGCAAGGATATTGTGCTGTTCTATATGGGCAGTGAGTTTTTGAGTTATGGCTGATGTGAGAATTTTGTATATAGTGGGTAAACAAGTAATGGGTCTATATTGTGATGGTTGTGATGTGTATTGGCCTTTGGGCAGCATGTATGTTATACCTTTAGCTAAGAACGGTGGTGTGCTTTGTTGTCCGTGAATTATGCTTGTGAAATTTTTTGCTATGATTTTATGAAGTGCAGTAAATTTTTTGTACCAATAATTGTGTATTTTGTCTACTCCTGGTGATTTCCAGTTGTGAAGCCTACTTGTAACAAATTTTATATCAACTTCTGTAATCTCTTTGAATTCCATTTCATTTAAGTTTGCCCACTTTCTTTCTTCTTCGGTTATCCATTGTGTTTCCCCGTTATGATGTACTTCTGTCTCCCAGATCCCTGCCCAAAATTCTTCTAAGTCGTGTACTGCTGGGGTTTCAATATTATTAATGTTTGCTAGTTTTTCTTTATTTGTATATAGGTTTCTATAGAAAGTTTTCTCATTGCTATGGAAGAGTTTATTATCATTTTTTCTTTGTAGTGCTTTTTTATATCTGGCTAGTCTATGTGATTTTAATGCTAACTTCTGTTTAAGTGTGTCCAGAACGTCCTCTGGCCTCTTATTATTATTTTCATGGCTGCTGTGTTTTCGATAGTTGTATATTATTTTGTTTACTGTCTCCACTATCTTTTTTGACCTATTATTGTTCAAAAATTGTGTAAGTCTACCGATGTTGGTTCTAAGTTGTGTTATGTCTCTCTCTAGTCTATCTTGCCAGGCTGGTTTTTTGTTACTGCGTTGGGGTATGGACTGTGGTTCAGTATCATATCCAAGCTCTCGTGAAATTACTAGGGCACTACAATATATGAGTGTATGAATGTCGGTTAGTTGTGACTCATCAGAGAAGAACTCGTGCAGTAAGGTACTGTTAAAGAAATTTGTTGATTTCGCAAGATACAAACTATATTTAAGTTTAGGAAGTCGGGGCCTAAGTGTAGGGTCTAAGCCTGCAAATTCAGTTATAGCTGTCTGTAAGTGTTCTTTCAGTTTCTTTTCTGATGAGTCTAATAAGACATTAGACTGCAATGTTTCTATTTCGGTTTCCATTAATAGCATTGTAGTTTCAGTTTGTGTTGATATATTAGTACTAAGTGGAGTTTGTGTATTGTGTATGTCACAGTCAATGGTATTAAGGCAGTTATAGGATGTTTGTGTATTTGTAAGTAGTGTTTGTTGTGAGGTTGGGTCCATAGTGTTGATTCTTTGCAAATTACTATCTGATTGTGATTGTAGGATATCTTCTTCTTCTTGTTCTAATTCTAACCTGACTTCTTCTTTAATTTGTTCTAATTTCTCATTTGTAAGCATTCTATTTCTGATAATGACTCTCCTTTGATCGGAAACTCGTTGTTCTGAAACTGTCACGGTAGGGTACTGTTTTAAAAAGTGTTCATGTAGTAATTTTCTGTATGTTGTCATGTCTGTTTCTAATTTAGTAATGCGGTAGTAGGTACGCATGATGAATATATTAATATCTTCTGTCCATTTCATGCGTACACGTGTTTTCCCAGTCTTAGTGGACGCAGGTAATAGGGTATTCACCCCCTGCGCAACATCTAAGGCTGGTGTGTCTATGGGTGTTGGTGTTCTTGTAGAGAACTCTGATGGAGTATATGATATTGTTGATGGACTATAAGGTTCTACTCGTGAGCTACTATTGTCGCTAATGTCGTCAGTCTGTCGGTCAGAATATAAGTCGGCTGTAGCATTTTCGGGTAACCCGGAGGGAGCCCGCCTACTCAGCTCCACTCCGCCGACGGTTCGTATGCTGTCACACCCAGCGTCAGCTCCAGGTGTGCCTCGGCGATTGCCCCCGAGCAGCGGCCCTATACGTTTACTTTTTAAGCGCGTCTCCATATTTAATGGGTTGCCAGAGCCATGTTAGCCGTGCCAGTAATTTTATATCACGTGTCCGCCCCCTACGTGAATCTGATGGTCGATTAGGACGTATGGTTGGAACTTGAGGGGGCTTATATTATTATTATTCTCTTTATTTGATAATATTAACATATAAATTACATTTTTAAATATAAATATAAAAAATACATTTAAAAATATAAAAAATAGTAGACCACCGACTTCGGGTACAGGGACCAAGAAACCGGTGGTTAGGACTCCAAAGACAGGAACCTCCTCACTATACGTGCCGTGTCAAGGAGGACCGCCTTCTGCATCAGACCCTTGATCCAGCCGTCCAACGTGAGCCTCTTAAGGTGTTGGTCGAGGCTCTTGGCTATCAAACCAAGAACAGAAACGACTATCGGAACAATGATCGCCGAGTCGACATTCCACATATCGACAATCTCGTGAGATAAATCCAAATATTTTATTTGTTTTTCTTTTTCAACCTTCACGAGATTCTCGTCATGAGGAACAGCGATATCGATAATCATTGCGCGGCGCTGCGATCGATCTATCATCACAATATCAGGCTTATTGGCGACAATAGTCCTGTCTGTGATAATAGATCGATCCCAATATAATGTAGCACGACCATTCTCGAGAACTGGGTCGGGCACATACCTGTAGTATGGCACCTCCAAATTTACAAGTTGGTATTTAAGGGCAAGTTGCTGATGTACAATCCTGGCTACTTGGTTGTGTCTGTGCAAATATTCACCGTTAGCAAGACGAGAACAACCAGAAATTATATGCCTGATAGATTCCCCGGGTCGGTGACATGCCCGACATATGTCAACCGTACCGTCCTTCAGTATATATTTCCGATAGTTATTTGTCATGATAACTTCGTCCATAATTGCACAAACAAAACCTTCGGTTTCTCCAAAGAGATCACCATACCGTAGCCAGGAAGTCGATGCTTTAAAGTCTATATCGGGCCCGTTCAAAGCCCGATAAAACCGACCATGAAGCTCTTTGCCCTTCCATACCTCCTTGCGATCATCAGTACTAAGTACTACAGGTTTGCGCCAATTCCCTTTAGCCAGAGCGAGTGGAGTGAGTCCGTTATCCACTGCAACTACATTGCGATGCACCCCCATGTCGGTATTAAGAAAATATTCTCTGAGATTGTATATCTCGCGATTATGTAGGGTCTTGATATTTAAAAATCCACGACCCCCAAACTTTCGCGGGATGTACAATCTCATAACCGATGAACGTGGGTGGTGCATTCGGAATGCAGTCAGTAAGGTACGAACTCTCCTGTCAAGGGCATCTAATTCGGTCTGAGTCCATCTAAGTATACCAAAGGAATACATCAGAACCGGCATGACCCAACCGTTGTAGGCTCGCACCTTGTTACCCCCTGATAAAAGACTTTTAAGGACTTTTTTCAGGCGGCCGAAGAAGCGTTCCCGCAACGTTTGCTTCACATCAGATTCTGGTATTCCCAAGGATTGTGAAAAGCCTAGATATTTGTAGGTTTCGGTGGCAGAGAGAGACCTAAGTTTTGTTGAATCTGAAAGTTCTAATCCTTCAGATTCCACAATAACACCTTTCTTTACATACATGACTGCACACTTGTCCAAACCAAATTCCATTTTGATAGAATTACTAAAGTTTTCAGTAACCTTTAGTAACTCCATCAATTGTAATTTAGTGGGAGCCAGTAGTTTCAAATCATC
Organism: Phragmatobia fuliginosa; assembly: GCA_932526445.1. Classification (NCBI taxonomy): domain Eukaryota; kingdom Metazoa; phylum Arthropoda; class Insecta; order Lepidoptera; family Erebidae; genus Phragmatobia; species Phragmatobia fuliginosa. Next base: position 73,996,858 of record OW052057.1, read on the forward strand.
CATGTAAAGCAGGTGTGATATAACCCGGTTACCTCTCTCCAACCTATAGCCTAACCCTGAACCCTCTAAGAGAGTGCTAAGAGGGTTCAAGGCCAGACAAAACCACAAGGGACTCAGACTGTCACCTTGAAAGATACCCCTCTCGATCTTTACAAATACGTCGCTTACCGCAGTTCGGCGACATCCAGGATAGCAGAGGACTGTCCTCCATTGCCCCATACATGACTTCAAGAAGTTGCACAGAGTTGTATCAATTTTATACAACTCCAGCACCCTCAAAAGCCATGAATGGGGAACCGAGTCGTAAGCCTTCTTATAATCTATCCAACATGTCGCCAAACCCTTACGATTACGACGTACTTGTTGGCTAATGGTCATATCAACGATAAGGAGCTCTTTAGTGCCACGGGTCCCACTTCTACATCCATTCTGAGAAACGGAAAGTATCGAATTATTATTTACATGTGTAGTAATTTTGAGTCTCAGAATAGATGTAAGAAGTTTATATAAAGTTGGTAAACATGTAATGGGCCTAAAGTTTTTGGGATCTATGGCACTACCAGATTTATGGAGTAAATGGGTTATACCTGTTGTTAAAAATTGTGGTAATGAACCAGAATCCAATGCTGCCTGGAATTGAGATGCCAAACACCCATGCGAGCTTCGGAACCACTTAAGCCAAAAGTTGTGCAGACCGTCCGGACCAGGTGATTTCCAATTTGGCAATGAACGGACTGCACAACTTACATCATCTTTGTCAATGATGATTGGTTCCATAGTTGTTACAGACTCACATGAGTGTCTGACATCTCGCATCCAGTCACCATCTGTATGGGTGACAGGCACCGACCAGATGCTACGCCAAAATTCATTTGTGGCATTTTCATCTGGCAAGTACCCATCGCGCTCACATGGATCTGGTTCTTCCCATTTCCGGTACACCCACTTCTCATTTCTTTGGAACATGCGATTCTGATAATACCGATTTCCGCGTTTTTTGTACCGTCTTATCCTATTTGCCCATGCATACACTTTTTGCTTCAAGAAGTCTATGCGCTCTGTGACACTAGACAAGTACTGTTGAGGACTGATGGTAGTCCCCAAGAATGCCTGTTTCACAAAGCGCATGACTCTCGGCCGCGTATTACCAGCCTGGAAAGCAGTTAGTTTACCGATGAGTGTCCTAGTCTCAGTAATACGACGTTCTATTCTATACTGCCAAGCTGGCAAAGTATTTTTGGGTCGAGTAGCAATTCTGTCTTCAGCAAATTTAATACCAGCTACTCGACAAACTGCAATAGCCGCACAGTAAAGAATAGAATGTGTATCACTAAGATCTTCGCTATTATCAAAATAATCTGATAATAACGAATTCAGGGCACTCACCAGTGCTAAATTTCGTTTATGAATGGGCAAACGGGGTAACCGGGGTCTGTTATGATAATCAACATACCGGTATTTCTGAACCGCATCCTCCAAAGCGCTCCTTATTCTATCATTATATTGGGTACTCACGGATATAACTTCACTCTCCTCTTGTTCATCAACATTATTACTATGTGTTAGAATTGGTGTACCATTCACTCCCAAATCCACAGCATGTGACGAAGAAGGGATAGCCAAGGTATGACGTTCTCATTTATTGTATGTGACCATTTCATGCGGTGCACACCACCACCGGTAGCGGGGACCCTTTTCGAGGTCAGTGGTCCTCGGAATCCCAAGCTGTCTGGTGGCCGGGTTCTCTTCTGCCGACGTACAGGTATTGGCGACGTCGGCGGAGAGAAAAACTCGTCGCTCGAAGTAGAGCTCGACGCCTGTGCACTATTCGGAACTTCTATGATTTCTTCCATTGACGGCACGGCGGAGCGGAGCGACGAGTCCGGGGATGATCGTTGTGCTCTGCTTCTAGCTCTGGTTAACATCTTTGAGAATTTCTCATTTTACCGATATTTATAATGCTTTTGACATGACGTATTAAACGTCATGTCTTTAAAAACAGATCTTTCTATGTTTATTTCATTGCGATTCATTTTATTTCTTTTAATTCATTATTTTTATAACATTGAGTTATTTAAAATAGATATATTTCGTTTTTAATATGGTTCTTAATGGAAAAAATAATTTATTTTAAAAAATATGTAGAAGAAATTCTGATGTCTTTTAGTGTTGCTAGATTATTATTATTATTAACTTTATTGTACACCACTTTACAGTACAAAATAATATACAGAATATACACATAATATACAAAATAATATATATAAAAATATCATATACAGAGATCAATATCTGGTCTTACAAAAGGCGGTCTTATCGCTCACGGCGATCTCTTCCAGACAACCTTTAAGTAAGGACACTTTTATAATAAAATTTTGGGTTGTCAGTGACGTACTTTGAACAAATTTGTGATACGATAATACTTAAGGTCACTAACATATTTCATCACAGTTTACATCCCACTGATATACATAAGTACTAAAACAAAAAAATAAACAAAAAAAATAAAAATAAATAAATAACAATAAAAGAGTAATAAATCAATCATATCACTACTACAATTACACACCATCATTAGACTCACAAACCTTCACAAACATTTACACACAATAAATAAATAGATTACCTACACACAATCTTTATAACAATGACACATTCACTACAGTAATCAGTTCCCTGACAGTCCCTACACAGCCAAGTAATATATGGTGAGATTTTTTTTAAATATTTGCAGAGACTTGGCTTTTCTTATGGTCTCAGGCAGATTATTCCAGAGTCTAACGGCTTGTACCGAAAAAGACTTGTCAGTAAATTTTGTTTTGTGCATGGGCATTTTTAATTTTAAATTTTCCGATGATCTCAGGTGCCTACAATGTGAATTGTCAAGGAACTCAAAACGTTTTTTGAGATAGGATGGCGTATGTGGAAGGAACAGAATACTGTATAGAGTGGAGAGAATATGAACATTCCGGCGAAGGCGTATAGGTAACCATTTGAGCTTAACACGATATTCAGAGATGTGATCATATTTACGTAAACCGAATATGAATCTTATGCAGACATTTTGGAGACGCTCAAGTTTATTTAATTGTTCTTCGGTAAGATCTAGATAGCTAACATCACCATAGTCAAGGATAGGAACCTTTACCTTCACGACTCGGAACCCTTATAGTTTTGTCATCCGGTCCGTCCGTCCGTCCCTGACATACCGTCCAAACGGTTAGTCCAAGAAATATGAAACTTTGTTCGTTTTTATAACTTCGACAAAGTGCTACAAATAAAACATCGATCTATTATTGATCGATGAAATAAAATCACGATAAATATATTTAATCTGTCAATTCTGGCGAGGTTGAGTTCTAATATTTTGTATTATAATTATAACTGCTTATGAAATGTACATTATTTATTCTTATTCAGTAAGAAAAAATTATAAACACGCAATACAGTGTCCTTAATTCAAATCAACTAATGAAAATCAGTTTGGTCTAAACGTCATTCGCAATTACTACGCGTCGGTCTCCGGGGCCATTACCAAGATGGACTAGCTTCTTCACAACACGCAAACTCTCGTGTCTATCTAAGTAGAAACAGATTGATCCGGGGTTGCGAGGGTCATTAAGGTGAAAGGTTTCAGGGATTAGCTTGGGGTACTGAAAAATACACACGCCTGTTCAATGTGTGATATTTTTATCATGGCTTTTTTTGGCGTAGTCATGGGATGTTTGGTGGATAGAGAGTATAAAAGAATTATGTTTACGTAATATAATTATAATAGCTTTTATATGTTACTTCCTTTAATTTAATTATAATGTGAGTGAGAGGTCAATGCCTTCAAAATAATAGGTTTAATGGAATTGAGGATTGAAATTTACTGAGTAGTTATACTCAGAATCATATATTCATGGTCATTATATGCTAGATAAGTCCCGCGGATGTAAGTCGATTAACGTAAGAGTAAGGCAGCGGAGCGATGCTAGTAAAAAGAAAATGGTCTTAGTTACTTCTTTTGTGATCAGCTATCGGCTAGTGAAAATCCTGTCTAATTCAGTCCTGCGATTCCAGAGATGACCCGGAACACACATACAGACAGGCAGATATTTTTTAGAAATTGCTTGTTCGATGTAATACTTTCATATGCACATAAAAAAAAAATATTTTACAAATAGACACTTTATGTTGGACCTGGTTGCGAGTAGCCGAAAATCGAACGTGTGTTCGATCGAACGAATCGATCGAACGGCGTGCAATTGGAGAGTTAGGTGGCAGTGCTATCGAGAGAGGCCTATGTTCAGCAGTGTACTGCTATAGGCTGATGTTGACTTAAATTTTATTTATTTGTTAAAATTTCACATGCAGAAGATCATGGATTAGAATTTAGATCGTCGCCTCGACTAATTCTAAGTCCCTCAAAGCGGCTAACAGATCTCTCGATGTTATATTCGGATCATGATACACTGGAAGTCTAATGTATAACAAAAGGGCGTAAGTAACGTTGGGTAGTATCTCGGTACCTCTATAGCATCATTTATCCATACAAATGATGTGAGAGTAAAGAGAAAAGCGAGGGGTATCAAGTAGTATTAACCGGTAAACCTGCCTAAGGATTACTTTAGTTAAAAAAAAATAGGGTTATGTGACAGGAATGTCATTATTTAATAGTACATGCCTAGCTTTAAAATTAGCTCAAGTATTTAATTATTTGTGTAAGTATCGGAAGATAGGTTTATATACGGAACCCTAAAATAAGTGTTTGAAGATATAATAATTATCTTGAAAATAATGTTTACAATAAAATTCACAGAACTGTTCAAGTTTGACGACCTAAAAATGTTATGTACAGTTGAGTTGTTTTATATCTGTGATTTACATAACGTGAATACTAAATACAGAGTTTTACGTACGTTTATTAACGAATTCTGAGCGTCAGAAAGCAAAGGAATATTTTAATTGTTCATGATATAACGCGCACTTGTTAGAAAATTATTATTATTATTGAGGTTGTATAAGAAACCTTAAAATATGTTTCAAAACTATATATTCTGATTTAATTAAATCTAAAGTACTGATTCCCAAATACATATAGTAAATTGTATTTCTTTAATTCAAATTATGTTTACCTTAGTTTGCATATTTTTATTTAAAATTGTGCAAATGTTAAGATTACTTTATGATAATTATTGCCTGCCAGATGTTTACATTAATCTAACGTAACTGCTAAATAAAAAAATATATGTATGCTAAATTATGATAAACTAGACGATCTTTCGAATCTTGTACCGCCTTAGAATAAACGTTGTGTTTAGTTATTAATTGATGGTGACATACCGATAGCATTGCCACCTAACGGGTCCAAAACTATCCAGAAACGCATTGAAATATATTTCCAAAATTTCATCTTATCATCCTACCCATTTCATCAATCCCGTCATTTAGGAGGTGTAAGGTGACAAACACGCGTACAGAAGAATTATATATTATGTAATTATGTAAAAGAATTATATCAAGAAGGTAAAGTTTTTCTTCAAAATTAAGAGGTACCATTAATACTTTAACTTTCAGAGTATAACTATAACTTGTTTAAAAAAAATATTATTACAGTTCATACTCTCGATTTTCTTGACACGTAGGAACTTGATAAATTCATTCTTGAAATTAGACTCATTTGTAGTTCCATTCTACTGTTTAACATTTTTCCTTACAAGAAGAAGTATGAAAAAGTTCGATCCTAACCTAACAAACTACCGACAAACAAGCACAATACTCTGTATCGCAATTCAAATTTAATTCAAACCATTCACGACTGTAATACATATTAAATTTCAGATCTCGGAGTACCTACACACGTCACAATATAAACCTAAATGGCTTACACACACAAGTATTGTTTACGCCACTAAGTAATAAATTATAGCATCATTGTCAATTGAAGCTTGACATCTGAATAGGTTTAGGTAATTTCTCCACTTCAGTGTAAATGTGTGTGTTATGTATATGTATCATACTTACGTATACAGAGGTTGTATGTGGTAAGATTGTATTGTTCTTAGTATCACGTGTGAAAACAATGTACGTCGTACAACACGTAAAGAAGCCTTAAGCAGTAGCAAGAACAGGAATGCTGTGTTTGAGGGTCATAGTTAAGACTTTGTGACTTGAGCCCAGTGTTGGTATTTGGTACTATAAAGGGGTTTAGTAGGCATATATTCACAGTTGGACTGTCTTCATGGCCTTACTACTCAGAACTACTTCATGCACCACATAGAATATATCAAGTTTAGTCAGTTTTAAAGCGTAGTCTTACCTATTTAATACAAAAGATAACATTAGAGTTAAGGTTTTTTAGAAGTATTATACATAGAAAACTTATATTGATTACTAAAACAAATAAAGTCGTTTAACCCTGAAGATTATTTGATTTGCCTGTAATTTAATTTATCAGGTTTGTCACAAAGATTTGAACCTTTTCATTGACTCTATCAAATGGTGCCATAAATTGCAATTTACAATGTTGGAATCAAACAACACAGCGATTCCTCTAAATCTTCCTCTCAATTGTAATAGGAAAATTTCTATAGGTATTATACGTAAATACATATTTACGTATAATACCTATATCTAGACAAATTTTGCTCTGCATAGTGTACGCATGCCTCTGAAATAGTGAACGCTTGTATTGTGTGAAACTAATGTAAATCGAAAATGTGTAGTTTTTTTTATTTCAATAAGTGATTGATTGATTGCTGGTAGTAATAAGTAAATGCAATCTTGAACAATCTTGTGATTTAACTTTTGACAATTTAATTTTTAAAGAACAAAATCAGTGATGGCACCCTTTAAAATACTTCCTGAAAGTGTAGCACCATTAAACTACTTTATGATCTATTAAATTCCTATAAATAAGTTTAAATTCAAACTTATATTGATTAAATTCAAAAGCAACTCGGTCTGTCTGTTACACTTTCACGGATAAACCACTGCACCGATTTCAATTCAATTAAGCGTGAAGATACTCTATTCTTGAGGAAGGACATATGTTACTTTTCATCATTATAACCGACGTATGCGCGAATGTAATTAATGTAGTTAAAAGTTAACGAGAAAATATATAAGGATAGAGATTGGAAACACACTTTTTATTTACAGACCTTAAAACAAACAAAAATCTTCATTTAAAAAGAAACGCACACAGTCCCCTTTGGTATGATCGAACACATCATAAATCTCGTTGATCCATGCAAGAGATCAGCTCACGCTACGCATGATGAATGGACATTTTTACCAAAAATATCGCTTGCAGGATGCGCAAGGGAACGGATACGCTCTGAGGTTATTTTATACCTTGTTGAAACAATGGGAAAACAATATGTTTTTGTTTTGCTTGTCTTTGGCGTCATGATTAGAGATAGGTAATCAAATAGTTACTTTACTTAAATTGATCTTCGACTTTTGTGAGAACTAGTAAAGATATAGGGAGCAAATAAGCAACTGGCTGGCCTGAAGTCAGTATCATTGTTCATGGACACTTGCATCTCAAGACGCACAAGTTTGTTGCTTCTCGTTGAAAAGCCGCCCCCCTGCTTTAGGGCTTTTGGTAAATTAACGTAACTCACTTAGTGAAAAACAATTAATAAATTACATTGTAAGGTCATACAAACGTTCAATAGAATGCATAGATACTTATTGTACAACCTAATTAAAAAGTAAAATAAAATCTGATACCGTGTGCAAGTCCAAAGCGGACATGTCGGACACCTTAAAGTCAAATTTTAAAAAAAATACCATAAACATTATTCATACTAAGATATAAAAATAAAATCACGTGCTTTGAGATCATTCGAAGTACCACTTGTAACAGGAATTATCAAATGACGCATTTTGACGGATAGGCACAGATTTTTCTGCAATGAATATGCTTATATGTAAATTAATTGATTCATACCGCTCGTGGGATAGTTTAAAGGGAAGTTAAGGTATGGAATTGTAGTACAGTCAGAAAAAAAACTTGTTTTTTTTTAAATATGAATACAATGACGATAGAAGTCAATTTTAAACATTTTATGTGATATCATTGTTTCTGATTATAATAAATATTTAAATAAATATTTTGGACATGTTGCACACAACGTAGTCTAGTCCTAAACTAAGCAGAGCTTGTATTATGGGTACTAAACAGCTGATATATATACATAGATATACTTTTCTTATAAATACATTATTATATATAGAAAACACCCAGGCTCTGAAACAAATATTTGTGGATCACGCGCTAACATTTGGTCCGACCCGGAAATCGAACCCGCCACCTCTAGATCAGCAGCCGCATACGCTTACGACTAGGCAAACAAATCAGTCACTTATACTACAGTTATATTTAAATAAATAAATATAAACGTGAAAGTTTGTAATTATGTATTTATGAGCTATTTTGAAAGAAAGAAAGACAGATGATTCTTATTAATTTTATTGCTATATTTTATACACTACTAGGAGTTACAGCAATATTTTTATAAACGTGATCTTATTTAAAATAAAATCAAACTGTCAAACTCCAAAATAATCCAAAAAAAGCTTTCAGCGTTTTATAGTAACATGAAAATATACATTATATAATCTTCATACATGTGTTTTTTATATTTAAATGTTTATTCTTTTGTTACAGGTATACAACATTTAAAATTTGCAGAATACTAAAAGCAATCTATTCTTTAAAGTAAGTAATATCTATAAATGTGCTTCAAGTAATAAAGGACCAAAAAAAATTCAAATCTCCATAATAATTTTAGATTAAAGTAAATAAACTAAAGTACGAACGACTTTTGTTGCTAACTGTCTTAGTTCCTTAGCGGTGATCGTTCATATGGAAGATAGTTAAAGGGTTTCCAAGAAAACTGTTCTTAAGAAACGATGACGCGTTTAAGTTTATAGAAGTGTTGACTTCGATTACTCATAGAAATGCGAGAAGTGAAGATTCTTCAGTTCTGGATCCAAATCAAATATAGTATCGGCTTTTAAACATAAATTTGTAAACACTTATATTACACTAGCCTTTGTTCGTGGCTTCACCCACGTGATGTTGAATATAGTGGTAATTTTCGGGTTAATATAATATATAGTCTGTGATACTTACTTAAATTTATTATCAAAATCGATCCAGTCGATCCAGAGATACCCACTACAACCTGATAAACACACACTTTAAAATTGGCGTAGATAAACAGTACTGATACTGCTTTGGGAGTATATTCTATTGTAAAGCTGAAAAGTACGTAGTACATATCTTTTAAACCACTTCTATTACAAGCTTCATTTATGTACGAAGCAGCAACAATATCAAACTATATTTACGATGTAATCGTGAACCGAATACGGAATCACTAACAAAACCCATAACTGCTTCTTGGTAATATCTTTACGCAATAACCACCATGAATAAACAGATCTGCGATGAGAACAAAGATTTGCAAAACTTCATTGCGATTTCATCATCTCATTGGGGATATAACAATCACTAGTATAAAAATACCATTGAAATTTATTAATAGCCGTTTTCCTGGAACAATCGATTTTGTGTAACACAAAGCCATCGTTTATAACTTGTGAAGGCCACCGAGTGACTCATATCATACAGAAATTGGGGCATTTCTGCTACACCTATAATCATCATACAAACGCCTAGGTGGGGTAATTGAGCCCGACTAATATTAGAACGATGTATACTAATTTTACCAACGTTATTGCTTTTTATTCTTGCGCCTTGAACTTTGGTATGAATCATATTTGAAGTTTGTGATTGTACAATTGATTGGCTGAAGCTACGTCTTTGCAATTAATATGTGGGGTTATTATAGTGAGTTACCATTACGAGGGTTATGTTTTCTTTTGGTCTTGTTTAAATTACTAAATAAAGGAGTAATCAATCTTATGTGGATTACATAGTAATATGTAATGTTATGTAAGACAAGACACATTAAAGGGTAATTTATTGTAAAGAACAATGATTCGGTTGATACGTTTGAACCTGCGCGACTAGTTTCCTGTATTAATTGTATTTATGACTTGTTATCGGAATTCATAATAGAGGACTACGATTGTCATAGAAAATATAGATACAATAGTTTTAGTACGAGCATTTCTGATATTTTATGGATTTCTCACAGGTTTCGATACTTTACAACATATTCATAAAACAGTATTTAATACTTTCAAATTTAGTTTGTTTTAAAATGAGGCTGTCTTTCTCGCTCCCAACTAATTTGTGCAATACGCTCCGTTGGTTCGAAAGTAATATAGTACAGATACAATACATAGAAGTCTTTATATCTAACAGTTACTATAAATTTACAGAGACGTTTATTGTTTGGTCTGGTTTATTTGTAAGAAAGAAGGACGAAGACTACTACCGAGTAACAATATTACAGGCCATTTGTGTTGGGCAACGTATTTCTGTAGTATATTTTATCGAGTAAATCACAGTACAGGCATAGGTGTGTATTAAAATATTTTTATGAAACTATTTAGGAAAACTGACTCATGTTTCTACACTAAAATGTCACCAATTACCATGTCTCCTTAGAATGCAACTTTATGCAATTGTAAGTTAAGAGTGAAAAGTCACAGAAGTAGCCGTACGTTAATTCTTTTCCTTTCAGATTTGCCAGTTATTAACCGACTTACACTAAAAATGACTTAAACTTCAATAAATAGCCTGAGCTATTTGCATGTAATAGGCGTTCGTGAGTCGTGGCACGCAACAGAAGCACGCACAACTTAAAATAAATGATGTTTTGCAGTACACTCATGAGTACTCTTCAGGTAGACGGCGAGCGGTGTAAAACGATAATGTACTCGTTTTTTATATGTATAATGCTAATAGATGATACTGTCATCTTTTCAAGAGAAGAACACTGTACTCTTAAGTTGTGTTTTTTTTTCTGATTTAAGAAGGTAACTAATGAAAAATGAACGTTTCAATGAATTTTGTGTTGTGTCATTAAATAATTTGCTTTAGAATTAAAAGCAATTTAACTTAACTTTTTCTGTCCAAATAATGCTTGCAGATTATGATTATCATATTAAAACAGTAAGAAAATAAACAATATGTGAAAAACACGATTTTACAACTCACAAGTGCCTTAAATTTCCTTGAAGAAGCAGCTACCGTTGTCCATAAATTGTCCTTATGGGAATACTTCCTTTCTTTTTTTTCTACTTGTTACTAAGCAATTCTAGTCAAACTATTCATTATTTGATAAATGAAAGGTTAAGGTTGCAGGAAACCGTTGGATGCGGGCAGCAAAGGACTGGTTGTTGCGGAGATCTTTATATTTTTCGGCTGAGATGATAAAACATGATGATGATTACTGACATGATGGATTGATTTTATCCATTTATAGTGTCAATCCAATTTATACTCCCGATTGTCGGCACTTGGTGGAACTTATCTATCACATTTCATTCCAGAAACTCACTTGTAGATAAACAGATGGGTTTGACAAGTGGGTTTAATTCTAGAAGATAAGATTTTCTTTAATATTTTTAAGAAAGTACTTTGGGATTTATTAGATAATTTATAGTTTAACAGCAAGTTTCTAAACACGTAGAGACCCTACTACTACCCTAGTAATTTAAATTAGAAAATACTTTGTAAATTAACCTTAAGAATGATGTTCTTTCATAAAAAACTAAACAAGTAAATGTGTTTCATGGCGTGTAAAGTTGCAAAAATTTGCAATTTTAATGTGGTTATGCAGGGATAAATAAATAGCTACACGTTGCAGATTATGAAAACAGTTTTTGCAAGCTTATCTGGTTAACGTTTTATTTACGAGTTTGTATGGAAATACTATTAAAAGCTTCAAACTATACCTAACTCAAGTACTAGAACATAAATGGACTTTTTTATTTTGTGTTTTACTGCTACCTGAAACCAAGTGTGTATATTTACACTTTCTTGAACGAACTGCCCAAGCTTCAAGGTAGACAGGGGACAAGATAAATACCATTATCTTGAATTAATGACTTTCTGTCTCGGGTTAGGGTGTCCATGTCCATTGGATAGTGCAGTCACCGTCAGGTCTAAAATGGCTTGGATTTGTCTTCGTTATTTCGACGTATTCAGTGTTGCGAACAGAATTATGATCTTTCGAATCAATTTATTAAGATTCGCACGATAGTGTTTAGTCATTATAGGAGAGTGGCTGTGGTAATTTATTTGATTGGTATCATTTCAATGTTTTGAGAGGACACTTGAAGTTGATAAGCTATAAATATGTTAAATTAATCAATAAACTGTCTTATAACTACGTAACGCATGCGTCAGTAAAAACTCCTAGAGAAACATTTTCCGCTCATATATATATATTATTGTACTTACAAAAAAGGTAAAAACATGAAAGTATTCATTTCAGTTGTCCTATGTAATGTTATACGGTACCCATAGTACAAGTAAGTAAATACATAATGAATGAATCTGTTCTTTAAGTCTGTTGGGGGCCTGGTGACCTGTAACACAGGTATCCAATACCTATCACGGGTACCAGTCTCTCACAAATGTTAGTAGTATGTAAGATATTTTAGATTAAGCTTCTTCACTGTACTGTATACATTGTGATGAGAAATAAAAAAAGATATTATATCTGTTTAGTTTCAAGCCAAGCAAAAGAACTGAGAGTACGTTTTTATCGTATGTGTCAAATGGTAAAAACTGACTGTAGACTAAGTAAGACTGTATAGAGAACCAAACAATCACACCAGTGACAACACAGTGCGAATGGAAATTGGTTCTCGATAATTGAACACGAAATAGATCGATCTCGTCTGGAATATCAGTGTGCTTGCCTGCTCTGTCGATGCACCGAGAGGTAGTCTAACTGCGTACGGCAATCGCTGTGAAACACAACAACACTGGTCATGCAACGAGAATGAACTTGAAAGGATGTGATAACAATGTAATGATATCTACGTCATCGACGGATTGATTACACCATTTCCATTTATTAGTTTGTGCGAATAACTTTATCTATATCTTTTTAATGTTTTACAGGAAAGTTATTAGTAGATAGATAGATTTATTTTTATTTTTTTAGTATGTCAAAATTACTCAATTTTTTATTTTTCAGATTAAATTGAAGATTGAAAGTCTATTTAATAAATGTGAGAAATTGTTCTTTTGACAAACATTTAGCAAAGTTTTTAAAACTGAAAAGCTCGATCAGTTTTTAGAAGTAGTAAATACTATAATTTCGTTTCAACTTAAAGTGAAATGAAAAATAATATAAATAAGGTTGTTGCCCTTTGGTATAAAATCTTTTGTTGGTCATCCCAACACGTGTAAATCTCCTTTATAATACAAGAGGGCATTGTTTACAGTAACCTCTCCATGCATAAATATCCCCAAAGCATAACATACTCAAATATTTAACACTCTAAGCGTACCACCTCCACTGCAAGCTATTTCATGCTACCTGTTTTCTCGTGAACAATATTTGTACCCAAGACTTATGCGTAGTGCAGGGTGCATTTTTCTGGCTTCCATTATTATCGGTACAATGCAAAATGCACTTTAACATTCTTTACTTGAGGAGGAATTTCGTTTGTCGGAGCTCGCACGAAAAAAGTCACCGTCGTCGTCACCTGAGCAAATGTTCGCCCCACAACAAGTTTATATCAATTTTCTGCCGAGTGCGTCTGGATGGTGGAAAACACTTAACCGTGTATGTGATGCCTTTATGTTCTTTTAAATAAACGGTTTTATTTTTCTCTTAGCCTTTGAAGATGAAATTAAAAAGAATTCAATGGGAGTCATGGCGACGAACACGAATGTAGGAAATATTTTTATTTGATTTATTAAAATGATTACTTTGTATGTCTACAAGATACTTTAAAATAAATAACTTAATACAATGCTCTTTTGTACATGTGGGAACATGTGTTAATATTTTCATAAGTTACTGATAGTTAATACTTTAAATCCAAAATAGAGCCAGGTAGGACGGCACTTTTTTTAAGAAAAATTGTTATGTGTATTTAAGTTAGCCTGTAGATCAGTTTAGGCCCAGTGGATGGTATGGGCTTTTTATTGTATTTTTTGAAATGTTAGATACCCTATATTATTTTTTAATGTTTTGTTCCATGTTCAGTGGTAAAAACATATTATTATAACAAAAAATAGAATTCTGACTTCAATCACGAGAACTAAAAAGTAATAACATTAAGAAGTATACAGAAAAATATTGAAAAAAATCATTAAAAAAAAGATAAAAACATTTTACCTAAATGTATTTCTCAAAAGTGAGTGGTACATACATATTTCAAGTGTTAATTGCGCACTTTTTTACGTATGATATAAACTTTCAAATTGTATTACACATATGTTGTATTTATTTAATTAAGAACACAATCAGTGTCCAAAATAGTTTATATCTGTGTATATACAAGTTTTATATTTATAACATTAAACATATTTTTACATACCAAAACTACCCATAAATTCGTTCTTCTACAATGCCAGTAAAAAAATGCATTTTAGTGGCCGCCATTTGTACATGGTTGTCTAAATAAAATGTTCCCAAACGTTAACTGTAATAGTATTGGTGTACAATAAAGTTTACTATATTCTATACTAAATATACATGAGTAGTCTTAACACAGTTATGAGTGTGCTTATGTTCTTCATATTGATTGGAGTCTACGTAGTGCCTTTACCAATTAGCTAAGTAAACAAACTTGGCAATGTTTCTGTAAACATGAGTTTTCTCAATATCTGCCAAAGAGATTTTTCTTTTCTCTATGGGATTGGCTATTAGTTCAAATATTTATCGAAATAATATATAAAAAGGTTTACTAGGAGTTCGTCTTGTTTATATGATGTAATGACCATAAAAATTGTCATATATGGCCCTCCATAATTTAATTTTTCGGATAAAAACACTTCCACGTTGTCACCGATCTGCTTCCATGAAGATCAGAAGCAGTGTTGGCAGTTGGAGGTTGTTTACCATCTTTTCGTGTCCTATGTATTTTAAATCTATACAAGATGTATATGTTCTAGTTCTCTTCTCTCTTCCGTATAATTACATTGGGAGAGAACTAGTAATGCCGTAGCATATCTCTAAGGACAATGAAATAGCACAAGTCTTGGCTATGCCACTGAAGATCTATATTTTCAAATGTATCATTATTATGATTCTAAATTCTTTTTATAGTTTTTGAATCAATAGTTTAATAAACATGAAGTGTCATTAGCCACAAATTTAAGGTTATTTAATGAATATACAACTAATAAAAAGCATGGATTTTACTTCGAAACTAAACATAATACAGTTATTTACAGTAGAGAGGTACAACTGTAGCTAAATGGCGAATAGCACTAACGAAGCAATTACAATGCTACACAATTAGTACAATGCACTTAATTACATAATATGTATTCATTTCATTGCATTGATGCTTTAAAACTTGCTATAGTTTTAAATTTATTTCTTGCTAGCTTTCGCCGCTGCTCCTGCTACTCGTAGGTCGGTTATCGCGGTAAAAAGTAGTGTATTTCGAGAGTGACAGACAGAGTAACTTTTGCATTTATGATTAGTAAGTACTAGCTGAGTCCCGCGGTGTTGCCCGCTATCGTTGTAAATCGCGAGTAGCGCCACCAAGCGAATCTAGTCTAAAAAAATAGCCTACTCCTTGTGTCATCAGCTTTCTGACACTGAAAATCCAGTTGGAAACGGTTCAGCCGTTCTAAAGAATATCTGAAACAAACAGACAGACAAAATGTTAAAATTGTTTTTTTAATGTAGGTACAAGTATGAACTTTCTTGCTTTAACTAATCTAAAATCCACAATTTTTCGTGAATAAGTATTTTTGCCTAACTGTCTCCCGAAATTTACTAGAGAAATCCTATTAATATTATAAACGCGAAAGTTTGGGAGTATGTATCTATGTTTGTTGCTCTTTTACGCAAAAACTACTAAACCGATTTGAATGAAACTTAACTGTAAAATAGCTTATATATCAGAATAACACATAGGCTACTTTTTACTGCAATAACCTAGATACACGCGGGCGGAACCGCGGGCGAAAGCCAGTACAATATATTTCTATTTGTCAAGCAAAGTAAGCAAACATTAGTAAGTGTTGTTTCGTAGAATTTCGTGAGCCCGCATTTTAAATAAGACTTTAATGTTCTTATTATGGAGATTTTGGTTGCAGGTTTTACGAATTGAGGGGGCTACTTTTATAGCCTTTCAAAGTATTACCTATAAGTATAACAATGAATAAATGTACAATGCGATGAAGTGTATGTTTATTGTTTCAACCTACCTTGCCGGGTCGACCGGGGCGTTACTACCCTCTCAGTAGATTAACCTAAAATGACAGCTTTCGTCAGCTTTCGTGCTGATGTCTTTTGTTAGCGAGTTCGAGACCGGACGCCTGATGATGCATAAGCAACTCAATAGGTACATCATAGTATGGGGCACCATGCTACATTGATTCCAATTGCAATGAATATGGTGACTCTTGGATTCTGCTCCTGCTTTCCATCAGATGGAAAAGAATCACTTTGGCAGTCTCAAACATAAAAGGAAAATGAAAAAAAACGAATGATACGATTTTACCAAAAAAAAAACTATTTGATTATTATTTTGTATCTGTTCACAAATTCCTTTTAAGACTCAAAACCAAACAATAGTAGGTATAAGTTTGGTTTTGAAGAATGTTTTTGAAACATTTAATAATGAAAAAGCCACCTCCTATAAGATATGTAGCTAAGACCTTTACACTAATCTTTATACAAAACTAAACAGTTTATAAAACATCCTTGTTCAATTTGTACAAACAATGTTTGAAATATGTACAAAAAAAATTTTATAGTAAAATATCATTATTACTAATAAGCACCACATTAAAGCAGTAAAAACCGAAAAAGAAGTCCCTCAGAGTAAAAAGGTGCAAATAACTACTATAAGGAGACAATGTTGTTAATTCCTTTCAATGCGGCTATCAGACATTATTACAAAAATCTTTACAAGGAAATCCGAGAAGTTTTTAAATACTCATTATTTAAGGCCTATCAAGATAAAAGGTGCAGCTTCATTACCATTTGTTTTTAGGGTTCCTCCATAAAATTAAAATGAGGAAACTTTGTGGCGTAATTTCTTAACCGTAATCAAAAGCAGTCTCTGTAACAATCGCGAGGACTATAAACAATTTAAAATATTTTTTTGAGTAAAATTAAATTCTTGGAGATCAGAATCTTCTCTCGAAAATAATCTTGATAATATTTTGCACTGTCGCTAATTTGATCCACATAATTTCTGAAGGCGATATTACATAATCTATGTATATATTATGTATATATCTATATATTAATAAATAAAAAAGAAAGTATTTCAGATTTGTGCTTGTCGTAAGTGTAGTGTCATTATAGCGACAATTATCCGCAAGTGGCCGTTAAAGCAATTGCATTTTTTTGCGTCTGTTACAGCCATATTTAAAGGCACTGTGCTCAAAAGTGGTATGCAGGAAAACGATTACACAACCCTTTCCGCTAGGGATGTTCGAATACTGCAGTGCTGTGTTGATATCATCGCTATTTGTTATAAATTGCATAATTCATTTCAAATATGAAATGAAGTGACCACGACACTTACATTATATATATTTTTTATATTTTTCGGACATCTTACACAACTTCATCTAGTCCCATTAAGCAGAGCTTTTATTATGAGTACTAAATAACTGATATAAATACATAAACATACTTTTTTTGTAAATACATACATATTAAACATATAAAACACCCAGACTCCGAAACAAACATTTGTGGATCACACAAATATTTGGTCCAACCCGGGAATCGAACCCGAGACCTCTTGATCAGCAGCCGCATACGCTAGCCACTAGATCAACAAGGCAGTCGAATTAAGATAAGAGTTACCCATTGATTTTTTAAGCATAACGAGGAATGATATGTAGGTGCATACTATTAGTTGTCACATAAAATAAATTTTATTCCTATCCTAACATTAAAATATCTATTAAATTGTATCAAAATAGTTGGTGTGTTTAAGTTTAAAATATTTACGCTTACTAAATGCCCATAATTTTTTTAATAATCACTTTAATGTTGCTCATAATTGGTCTTGGTCTTGTTTTTTAGTATTTTTGGTTCAAGATAAAGAGCACAAAAAAGATAAATTAAAGCAATAGTGACCGATGCAAGATCTGGGCCTTGCAAGACTTGCGTCAAGATATTTATATTACAAGATATTGTGTTATTACAAAACTGTGCTAATATTTATTTTGTTACGATTTCGTTTAAACTTTTTAGCTGCCTATTTACTAAATTACTTTTAGCTAAAAATAGTTAAACTCTTCTACTAAATATAATTATACTATAAACTTACCTGCTTTATATGATATTACCCTAAATACGGCAAGGCAACTTACTTAGGTAAGTTTAATTTATTCAACGTAGACTAATTTGATAAATATGTATTCTAGTGTACATAGTTAAGTACAAAAAATGCTTACAAGTTACGCTTTTTACACTTACATCACTATTTACACGGACTAGCAAAACTTTTCTTAGTAAAACTAATTTGCACATATCCGTTAATTTAGTCATTCTAACAAAACAATCCAGTGAATTCTTAGAACACGAATTAGTAACTTTAACTGACATTCGTTACGTCATAAAGAACAAGCGACCTTTTGACCAAACAACTATGAATCAGGCAAACAAACCAGAGCGGAAACCATGCTTTGTTCTTTGGTCTTTTCCGCAAGTTAACATCTGGCTCCTGAACATTTGTACTTGAAAAGTTAACATCATCCCATCACATAATGTATGGACATTAGTCTATCGCTATGAATTAATGAATATAAATCAAAATCCATACATGTTAGTCAGTGGTCTGGTATTCGTTGTATACGCCGTTAGTACACCGACGCGTTCGTATGCGACAGCGAATCACTGCGAAACTACTGCGGTAGCGAAATATCTGCAGAACGTTAGTACATAGCAGTTTTTTCGCAAAGAAAAATATTGAAATATTTTCGACTTCCATGGTAAGAAAATCTGTCCTCAACGACAGAACGCATGCGAACACCTTGCGATGCGAAACACCACTAGCGAAACATCTGCGTCTGTGTAACGACGATTTCGCAGTTCCTTGCGAAACAATACCGACAAGGACGCAACTATTTTATGTAGCCTAGTGCTAGAGTGAGACGTAGCGTATGCGAAATTCTGCCATACTACTGACAGTTTCTTCATTGTTTCGCTGCCGCATACGAATGCGTCGGTGTACTAACGGCGTTAGGGTTTAAATTTGAAAGAAAAATATTTCTAACAGTACATGTATTCAAATAACATTATATATTCGTCGTATTTAAATTTTATATGTGAAAATACCCTGGGGATAGTTTGACGTCTGATGAATTAATTTTAAATTTACACATATTTGAACTCCTTATCCTACTCTTGTAATAATACCATAGAGAATTATTAAGTTGGCGATTTATACCAAGAGTACATCCATATACTATTATTAAAAATCTATTTTTTGACTGTTTCAAAGGATATTGATAGTACGTCTTATGTTTTTGATAATACGATGAAAGGTGAAATATAATACAATGAATCTCTTTACCCCAAAAGCTGTGTCTGCACTAGTTAACACCATTAGGGTTGGATTACAACACGAAAATAAAACTGGTATATTTCAGTGCAATAAGTTTCGAGCAATTTAGCAGTCGTGTCGAAGTCGTGTGCTCGCCAATTTTTTTCATTCCCTGCTATGTTCGTCGTAAGTAACAAGCAAGCGTTAATTGAAAACGAAATTTCCCGCTTAATCAAGCTATGTTCACCTTAACCAATTCTACAAGTCTTAGATATCGATATCAAATGACATTGGTTGGTTCGGTGATCTGTACTTCGTGTATTAAGCACTCACTTTAAAAGTTTGAATGGAAAACTTAATATGTAATTATGTAATTAAAGTCGTTTAACCTTAATTCATTGTTAAAGCAAATTATTAAGTATCTAATACGTGAAAAAAAATCGAATCTATTTTCACTCACAAATATTTAAAGACTTATTTCATTTAGCTTCATGTAACCTGCAGCTTATTCACATAAACAAATTAATTGTATTTTCAACGAATGCTTTCATTTTGATATTAGTCCTAAGCATGTTGCGAAATTATTTGGCAAGCTTTTCATTACTTCGCAGTACTTGAATCCACCCAAACAATTTATTAATAGGTACCACCGAAATCATTCATTCGAATAATTGGGAGAAAATTTAATATACTTGATATATTTTTGTAGCAGTTGAAGTAACTTTACGCGTTTTCTCATAAACTGGTTAGGAATTTCGTATGTATAAAAGTGTGGGTTCTGTGTATTTCAATAATACCTCAGATATACAAGTTACTATTAATCTAATGTTCAGTCATCATCTTCCGAGCCTTTATTCCCAAGTTTATTTGGGGTCGGCTACTAGTTCAACCGGTTTTGCCTGAATTTCAGTTTTTCGACGGAGCGACTGGCATCGGACCTCCGCAACCCTAAGGGAGAACTGAAATTCGAAGATTGAACTAGTTGTCAGTATATTTGAGGGCACTGACTTCCCAATAACGATTGCCATAGATGTTCATGACAACCGGGACCGACGGCTTTACGTGCTCTCCGAGGCACGGGCGTGAATCACCGCCAAACTTCCAAACTCCGGGCTGCTATTAGGAATTTCCTAAGAAAAACCCAAAAACACCTTTTGGCCCGACCCGGGATTTGAACCCGAGACCTCTTGATTAGCAGTCGCATACGCAAACCACTAGACCAACGAGGCAGTCCTATTTAATCTAATGTTCAGTGAATAGTTGAATATATTTAATGAGATTTTTTTTAAACTGAAACTTACGACTTAAGTTCTCTTTTTTAATTTGTATTATTGTATATGAGTATTTGTTTAAATTTCTTTTATATGTGTAAGTTTATCAGCTACAAAAGGCACTGCCAAGTTTGAAATGGGACTTGCGTGTGTGAGACGGTGCAAAATTATTATTGTTATTAGTCTTGTCTGAACTTGAAATAATAGTAATAATTGCATATAGCTCTAGAGAACTAATAGTTCTCTAAGAAATCCTAATACTATGAAACCCTAATCGGTACCTATCTATTTAGTAATAAAAACAATATATTGTTTTTAATACACAGATGTTAAACAATAGGTAGTTTAGCAGTCGCTATGTTGTTGTGGCATCCCGGGCAAATAAAACATAAGAGTTATACTGAACGAGAAATTCGGTAACTAACCATAAATAAACTCTATAGATAATATCAAAATATAAAATCGTTTTATCTTACTATTAATATTCACAATATGACTAAATCTGTAGATAACGAATTTTGTTTGGATAATCCCCTACTTTGGATAAGCCTAAAGGGAGGGAATATATTGGTCAGTCAACAATACTTGGAAATTATTAACTCTTACCTAGCCATGGCCAGGGTTCACAACAAAGTAGATTAGATATTATATTAACTACTACAATAGTAACTAATTATAGTATTATATATCCTACTCGTGTAGTAAATCAACCAAAAAAATACTAAATACCGCCTAACATCAACATGAACAGTTGTAAGACATGAAATTATTGTGTTAATCAAAGCAAACGTACCCCGTTAGATATAATACGATTAACTGTTGAATAGTGTCTAGACAGACTCGATTAGAACTAGGCCATTATATAACTCAGTCAGCGAAACATTAACTATTAGAAACTAAGAGATAAACGCAACTGTCCTTAACTGTATACATCTTAAGGTACTTGCGAGTACATGTGTACTTTCGTAATGTTTATAATTTATCAGTAATCTATTTGATAAATGAAGCTAAGCGATTGTTATCATTCTTGAAATATATAAAATAAAATCTAGTTATCAACTTGTCAAGGTTGTATTAGTAATGTAAATAATCACCAAACAAAACATTCTCCCGCATTACTCATTAATGAAAATGTTTTCAGAAGTACATGAATGATTGAATCTAAAGTAGTCAGTACAGTACAGTTAATTAATAGACAATAGCAGAAGTTGAAGCTTCTTAAAGTGTCAAAAATATACATCAAATATCTTCGAAATGGAAGGCTTAAGTAGCATTCATAACAAGTAATGCTGTCAATGTCTTTTCCATCTGCAACAGACGCAAAACTTCGTGATGCATTTGATGGCTTAAACACTCAATCTTTTGTCAGCAAATGTTTTTGTGTTCTAATAACCTATACGGAAAACTTGACACACTTGGTACTGTTGAAGTATTCTTTGTTGTTTCGGGTGATATAAGTGTTTTATAATTAGAAAATAAAGCTCTATAACAAACATTATAATTATATCGAAAGCAAAGAGTAATTTTCTCAGTAAATAAGGACGCTCAACGTATACAATCATAAGTAAAAATTAAAACGGTTTAAAGTAAAACATGTACCATAGAATATCTCTATGGTAGGTAAAGGATTAAAAACAGGGTGCATAATCCTGGGATGCAACTGGCTAAAATTAAAGTGTTTCAACGATACCTAATTTTAAACATGTTCCCCGCTTGCTGACAAACAGTGAAGGGTTAACAGTCTGCTGCGTAATAGAGGGTGTTCGTAAAAGGTACATCATAAAAAAGAAACGAACGTAGGTGATGTTTTCTATAGCGACAAAGGGAAGTTTACTTTTTCTCTATTTGTTTTCACCGTTTGTATGCACGAGTCCATGACCTTTAAATAAAGCGATCGTTTTGAGACTTTATCGATAAAAATCCTAAAATATTAATACACATTAAAATGTACAGAAAATCATGTTATTTTGATTATTCAAGAGCTTTGTTTATGAAACAGTAACAAGGGTTGCTAATGGTTTTGACAGGGTAAATAAATTTTCCAGCCGTCTGTCAATATTCCTGCGCCAGTTGATCAAGTGTAGGTAAATCTTACTTTGAGTTGTTTATTTTTTGCGCACGTGACTGCAGTGGAAACCTATTGAATGATTTTTTATAATTTATAAATAGTTTCTCATCACAGCATAAAGCAATAAATCAATTTTATTTATCGCGTAACGTAAAAAAATGTTTTTAGAAGAAACGATGGCGCGGTCAGTTCTTGGATGGCCAACCGTTAGTGGCACATTACCATGTCTCCGTGCTATTAAGTTCACGTTAAGCAGTCGGTCCATTAATGTTTATTTATCATGCCACCATATACCACAACTTTACTTTTATTCCATGCTGAGTCCAGCCATTTTAGAAGTTTGGCGTAATAAATTTACAGATATACAAAAAATTCAAAAAGTGTTTTTTTTATGTAGGAAGTACCGTATACACTTAATGAAAAACTGTTCATTCTATATTACAAACAGCCACTTCAATTTTTTGTTTTTGTATTAATTAAAATAACAAACACACACACACACTTTGCGACTCCTTTCTGCTTCACTCCATCCAGCTACAATTAAGTATGAACATTATACTCTTGCTTAGAACATTCTATATTTATCTTCACATATAAAGTATCGTCATAACAGATCATTATTTACCTTTATTTATAACCCAACACAAATGGTACACAGGCATTTCCTGATGGTGATATTAATCAGTAACGATGCTCCGATAGCTGCGGCCTCATCAAATTGATAAATGCATGCAACATGAGAACTTTCAAACCTATAGGTCCCAACCTGTAGGTTTGAAAGGGGAGTAGTGGAGTCGTAAAAGAGATAAGAGTGAAATATAGGATTAATTTATAATGAATATGGAAGATTTTAACACGTAAAAGTTCTCAGATGATACAAATATTGAATACAAGGCAGAAAAAAATAAACTTTATAAGTGATTTGTTTACACTGATTATGATCACTTCGCTCAAAAGTAAATCTTAGTGATAATTTAAATCGCTTTATTTTAGTTTAAGACGGCTTAAATTATCAAATAAAAAGTTGGCTTTCGTTCTTGTCACAGTATTAAAGCACAGGAGCGACATTTTTCTCCAAATTTTTATCGTTTTCTTATAATACTTTTTTTTATTATGTTGAACCCAAAGAACGTCATATTAAAGTTACAGAAGTAGGTTCCACGAAAAATTACTTTTATGCTCTGTGTTATGACTAAAAAGTCACGCTGACCGATACTGTCTTTTAATAGTAAAAATTACATAAAGCGAAAACTTTCGTTTTATAGACTTTAGTAAAAAACTATATATACAGAAAGTACCTTAGATGTGGGAAATATAAATACACCATAATGTAATTCGATGGTATCTGAGAGATAATTTATCACAGTTTTATCTGGTCTTTTTCTTTCTTCGACTAAGTGTTGGGGTAAACGCTATTAAGTGGTGGTGATAAATTATACTATTCTATCATTTATATTTCTTTGACCATATTTATATCTGTGTGAAATCTACTGCTAAATAAAATGTGAAACTCTTCATGTGTGTAAATATTAGATTTTTTATGTATAAACAACTTTGTCGACCGCGTGTAGGTCGATTTTCCCGGTAAAGAGTAGTGTATATCCTTCCTCAAGAATCAAAATATTTCCATGCTAATCTTCATTGTTTTTCCACAAAAAAAATGTTCAGTGGTATAGCCGTGAAAGCTTAACAGACAGACAAAGAGACAAATTTAATTTTGAATTTTATAATTTTAGTATGGACTTAAACCTGACATTACTGATTATTTTTATCAGATTAGACACAGCAGGGATTAATCAATAAAAAATATTTGGATCATTTTAAGACGTATATATTCGAATATTTCATCCATACTAATATTATAAATGCGAAAGTAACTCTGTCTGTCTGTCTGTCTGTTACGCTTTCACGCCTAAACCACGGAACCGATTTTGATGAAATTTGGTATGAAGATAGAACTGAACTTGGGAAAGGACATAGGCTACTTTTTACTGCAATAATCGAGATACAAAGGCCAAAGCTAGGTGATTATAAAAATACATAAATCTTAGGTATCAAAATCTATCACTGTTTATCTCCTGTCAAAATTTCACAGGTTGCTAGGCAAAACACAATTGCATGGCAACCATAATGATAGTTTGACAATGACATATAGACCAGTAGTCTAGGGTAGATAATTTTTGAAAACAAATAAAATTATAGTAGGATGAAACCTATTGGAAAAGGAGGAGAATATTATAAAATGAAAGGAAAAATAATTAACGGGGGATCTGAGGTCGGGAAGGGGTAGGGGGGGAGGTTTTCGGGTCCTTTAAGCGGGGCGTGAAAAAGCATCTCACTAAGCCGCCATAGTGTGGGCCGCCATACATTAATGTCTGCATTCGCAGCAAGTGTAGTAGCCCCGACTCTTGGATTCTGCTAATGCTTTCCATCAGGCAGGGTAGAGTCACTTTGGATGGCTAAATATATAAAACAAAGGGTAAAGAACGGTTTATCTAGATTTCCGACAAAACTACAAGT
The DNA here is from genome assembly GCA_932526445.1 of Phragmatobia fuliginosa. NCBI lineage: Eukaryota > Metazoa > Arthropoda > Insecta > Lepidoptera > Erebidae > Phragmatobia > Phragmatobia fuliginosa. Next base: position 74,022,343 of record OW052057.1, read on the forward strand.
CCTATGGAAAAAAGTTAAATGGCAAAGTTGTAGATAATCAAAAGATCTACAATTTTTAGGGTTCCGAAGTTTATGACCTCGAACCCTTATCGTCGGTCCGTCCGTCCTCCTTACCGTCCAATCGGTAAGTGCTAGAAAGATGAAACTTTGCATGAATATGTATTGTAATTACGTCGACAAAGCGTTACAATAAAATTATGAAAAATATTTTATTTACGGTACCTCCCCTACACGTAAAGTGGGGATGTTATTTTTCTCGCAGCTACCCCATCATCTGGGGTATCATTATATAGGTCTTTTAAAAACATTAAAAGGTTGTGAAGACGATTTTTTGATTTAGGAATCCGTTTGCGAGAAATTCCAGTTTAAAGGCCACTTTTTTGTAAAACCGGGCATCCTCCCCCTCTAAAAGCTAAACGGCCGGCTCAAAAAATCTGGATGAATTCGTGATAGTGGTCCATATAATAACTTTAAATGAAAACTATAACGAATTAGACGACTTTGTTAGTTCAGGAGTTATAGAGGCTTAACTTCTACAATGTGCTTACTTGGAAAAGTCATACAAAATTAACGCATTAATACGTAAACAGAACAATTATCCATTGGATACAATTTCTAATCCACGTACCATTATGGGTGACTGAGGAACCCTTTCGCGTGCGTGGCCTGACACGCACTTGGACGATTTTTTATTTACACTTTTTTTCACTTAACCTCAAATTATATGTGAAAAATTCAAAAAACTAAGTTTTTGGTTTTTTATTTTTATCTTTTACAAATAAAATTATTTTTAAACGAAATTTAGTGAAAACTTACCTTTTATGTCTCGAATACACTGTAATTTATTTGATTTGAAATATTTATTTTTTCACCCGATTTTGACTTAATACCGAAAATTCACCCGTTAAAATATCTACTTTTTTCAAAAAATTAGGGTGTTTTCTGTTTGATGAAATCTCTACTTTCCGATGATGTAATCCCTACTTATTTTATAAATGCGAAAGTAACTCTGTCTGTCTGTCTGTCTGTTACGCTTTCACGCCTAAACCACTGAACCGATTGAAAATAAAGGTAGAAAGAAGGGTTTGAAATAGGGGACGAAAGTTTGTGTCTAAGTTCCTTATTATCAAACATAAAATCATGTAAGATTGTTTAATCTACCCTTACCGTGTCGCGCGTTATATACGAATTCCACGCGGGCGAAGCCGCGGGTGGAAAGCTAGTGAGGATATATATTCGAAAGTGTAAAGTTTCAATTCAGCGAGCAATGCAAAACCCGTCTGAATTTCTCATTTCAAATCCATTGTACGTAGACACACTTCATTGGCTCAACTATCAATCCTTGTCAGTCTTTTCATTATCCGTACCAAGCACTAGCATAGTTAATCGCACCACAACGTAGCATTCTAAACTGTGAATGTCCAGCCCCCTTCGCCGCATTGACCACATTCAATCGCTCGGCCTGTGCACCCCTCGACCTCAGACATCGAGAACCCTTCAGGGAATTCCGAACATCCAAGGATGGTTTTTAAATTCCGAGTCTATTGCAGATGCACAATGTACTGAGTAGATAAGAATGAACTCTTTTGTTGCATTCCCTTGGTACTGATGATGTAGCTGTGCTTATATGGAATGCCTATTGTCGAATAGAGTATTTTGTAAGTGCGTGAAAGTATTTGTAATGGTGTGAGTATACAATCATCTGTGTGGAAGTGATTCAAACCCAACTTTTATAACAAACAAATGTTTTAATTTTTACTTTTGAAACTTGGTATCGAATATAAAAGTTATACCTACCCCAAAGTAATAATCGTATCATTTCAGTTCGTAGCTTATTTTTGTAGAGAGACGACGAATTCCAAACTAATTTCAGATAAAAATCTTGGACATTGCCGGACTTCGAATACTTTTGATTCTCTAGAGATCAGTCCCGGGATTGAACGGAATAGTGGAATGAATACTGAATAACGAGTATTTTATATCGGCTTATTTACTTACATGGAAGAAGATAGTGATAAAACTTATAATACACTTAAATAAATGTATATGGTTTTTGTGCAATACAGTTTTATTAAATTCGATCTCTCTATAATTAATTAGTGTTTTTCTTACAATTCCCTGATGTTATGTAGTTCACGAATGCGAAAATATTTATCCGTAAACTAATTTGCTACATCAATTAGCTAATAAGCCTATGTTTGAAGTTAGTAATGCAATTGTTTGAGACATAAGAGGTACTCTAATATGTATATTACGGAAATACCTTGTGATTTTATATACAGGTGTTTCTTTCTTTTTATTTATACAAAAACAACTCCCGCATTAGGAATATAAATTCCTGTGTCGCGGGGGACTTTTCAAACATACATGAAACTGACACAAAGAATACCCAGACTCAGAATAACAATTTGTGAATCACACAAAGTGTTATCCCACGTGGGATTTGAACCGACGATACTTGGCGCAGTAGAAAGCGGCGTGGCGACCGCTTAAACCACTCGGTCACCCATGCAGTCTTGTATTACCGTGTAAACAGTACATAAGTAGACACTATTTGTTTGAAATTTTTCTAAATTTAGAAAAGTCATAATTATCTTACCATTTTAATAAGGATTCTTTTATTCTCAATTATCTCCATTTCTTGGTCTTGGTCTCTTATTACAATGCAAATCTTCTACAGTTGAGCTCCTAAAATTTGATCACAACTTCTAGTCCGAAAAAGACTTTATATAGGTGTAAACAATTATTGGAGATTATTATAATTGAATGAATTAGATCAGTATATATTTATGAAACCCAAGATTATTTGGGGCAGGTTGCTAGTTGCTGTTTACTAGAACATCCGTTTCGCCACCGAACGACTGACATCGGACCTCCACAAGTCTGAAGAAGAATTGAATTCGAAGGTGGAGCTAGTTGTCAGTATATTATAGAGCACTGAAAAAAAAACAGAAAGTATCAAATCTGTAAGTAAAAAGGTTTCATCAAACATTCCTTTGTGAAAGGGCTCACATTAATTCAAAGGGCACGTTTCGTTTCCTGTCTCGGCGAACACTGTCGAAATGTTAATTTACCGGAAATTAAAGTTGTTTCAACTTGTTACCCTTTGGATATGACTCTTTTGCAGTATTTATGTGATTCTCATGAATAAAATATTTATGTATAACCTTGATTTCATGTTATTTTTGTCACGTATACGGCACAAAGCCTGCTCTCTCGTTTTAAAACATGTGTTTAATGCTTTCAAAAAAGTTTCTACTTGATTATCGAAGACCTAGTAGCTGAGATTTTTAGAACAAGTTTAGACTTATTTAACAGAGAAAACAGCAAGACCATCAAGATGTGGTCGAAAAAAAATTTGTTTATATCTTTATTCTATGTACATAAACATATAAAAATAATATAGGTATAAATGTACAATATAGTACAATAATTGTACTCTCAGAAATATTACCTGCTATTATGTTGATATCTTCTTTCTTTCGTTTTTTTAACAAAAAAGTATTTTCGTTCCACAAAATGTCAATTCACCGAAATTACTACAAAATCTACAAATCTTTGAATATTGAACCAAAATAGTAATAATTATATTTCTTCTTTAAGAGTACAGTTGCATTACACTCATTATAAGTGTGGTATAATTAAGATTGCGATAACTGTAATTAGTATGATTAGGTACTATGAAACTCATAAAATTTTGCTTATTCTTTAAATTAAGTATGTATCGCAGATATATTCTACAAGCCGTGATATTACAATTTCAATAGTAACATTTTAATTTAACGGTAGATTGTCAAAATACTTCATTTCTTACAATAAAACGGCCTGGTTTTAGTTATATTGTAATATCACGGAGACACTATAGTGACATTCTAATAAATCTATGTAAAGTACGGTCAATGAGAAGCGATACTAAATGTAAACAAAACAGCAGGGGTGTATAGCTTTTTAATAGTTGGGTCACATATTTTAGTAGACCATATAGCTATATCATAAATGAAGTTGGCGGTAGGACAATTTTACATACAACTACAAAAATATTACAGTGAGCAATCTGATAAAATAAAAGATAAGGAATGGGGGATGAGCTGGATTTTACAGTTAATAAATTCAATAGGAAACAGTCGTTCGAAATGTTTGACAAAATCGACATATATAAACAAGAAAATACAATATGTAGGAAAAGTAGTTACTATTAACCTGAAAATGTACTAAAACTACCTATGGAATTCAATGTTCATTGATGTTCACATCAATTCGGTTTCTGAAATTTCCCTTCGTGTGTATGTGTGTGTTTACTTCCATTTTTGTATCATACTGATTCCTTTGATACAATTATAATTACAGCAAGACAACATGACACATGAACGACTTCCTTACCATAATTGGTCGTAATTACAGACGTTCGGGTCGGACACGTAAGGAACTAAATTATTACATGATTCAAGACACACCTGATTCTTTCTATATTTCAGTGATAAATGGTAATTACTAAGAGTTTTAACCACTTTTTTTGTTTTACATGCCTTATCGGAATCTTATGAAATAAATAAATAAAGCTTTGAGTTTAAACTCGAACTTTTATAGAAAATCAAGCGATCTTATACTAGAGGATAACCTAAAAAAATAAAGATTTAAAATGTATTTATTGTGCTTTTTTATAAAAGATTACATATTTTTATAATATCTAAAATCAATTGACGAGGAATCAGTAAAACAGTCGAAGGTCAATATTTTTCGAGTGCTTGTCTTTTGGCGTAATTTAGGAGCAAATATTGAAAAGTTTTCACGTAACATTTATGACTAGTAATATTAACTTACAACAAGTACAATACACAATCTCTATGTTAGTCTAGTAATACAATAGACGTGTAATGACACACGAACCTAATAAATGATACCTTAATTGAGTAACTATCTATGAGACTAAACTTAATTTAACAATCGCTAAAATTATTTGCCCTATTTTGTAACTAGTGCAATAGCACTAAATAAATAAAAACTTTCCTCATTTCTTTCCTCATTTCGTAATTTCTAAAAATTGAAAAATTTATCTACATCTTCCTTGCATTGACATATTAAGAATACAGAGTAAGAATACCCCTATTCATCCCATGGGTGTCGTAAGAGGCGACTTTGTAAACTACGCCGTTCAACATCACTGTAAAGAGAAGGAAAATTTCATCAATTTCAACCCATCTGGCCATAGTTTTATAGTAGGCCAAAACCTCTTTGCTAATGAGTTGCGTTTCCGGCAGTGGACTGTTTAAGGCAGTTGATGATAATCTTGATAGTCTCTAAACTTTTCAATATTTATTTAAAACTGCACATGTCGAACAAAGACGGACTTAATGCCATAAGGCATTCTCTCCCAGACAACCTTCAGGTAATCAAATTATGATGAAATTCTGTAAAAATCTTGTTTCTTTTATAGTATATAATCTATTCTGTTTCAATCATACATAAATAGAAATAAAAATTAACGAATATATTCAATTTATTCATTTTATTAACTGATAGCATTGATAAATCCGAAAACATTAATTCGGAAATTATTTTATCTGATTCTCACCAGATTCAGTGATATCGATTTATATTTAAATAATTAATTTGCGTCTGGTCCACAGTACTAGTTACACCAACTTGTTCTCTCTCATCATTTAATCACGATCGGTAAGCTCGGTTTTGTGGTTATTATCAAGCAGACGGTAGTAAATATAAACTTCAAATAATATAATAAAACTGAATCTAAAACTGTTGATTGTATTTATGTGTGAATGACACGTGAATGAATTCAGTCAAGAGTTACACTGTGGTGACATCCAGAACAAGAAAATTCTGTCTTAATACGTGCATGTCATATCTATCTATGATTACCTATGTGGCCATATTGCTATATTTTTAAGTGTATGGATGTCACTCCATTTATTAAGTACAAGGTGAGCCACGCAGCTCTGTCTGCGTATTCTTATTGGCCGTGTATTATTTTACAGCCGATACAAATTTGTTTACTATTAAAGAGGTTATTGTGAGCCAACCTTAAAACTCTCCGGGATGTTATTAAATATACATATATATAATCAAAAACTCACCGACACTTTTTCGCCTTGGCTTGAGATTATTGTGTTGCGATACTCCTTACAACAAGATATTCTTTGCCTAATTGTTTATCTATTTTCTTTAGAGGTGTTGAAGATGCTTATTTTAAATTAAATAGTTATTCATACTGAATATTACACTAAACTGTTTTTAGACTTACGCGACTTTTACACATACTCATGTTTTTTACTGTAAACGGGACTTATTCGCGATAAAATTAAAAAGGTTACGATACCTTCTGCTTTCCGATGTTTCGAACGGGTTATAACGCTCGTGGTCACGGGTCGACTCTTTAATTTTATCGCGAATGAGTCCCGTTTACAGTAAAAAACATGAGTATATTACACTGAAGTTATAGACTGAACAGATTGACGTAAAATAATTTCATTGTTGTTTATCGCTATTAATATCGTACTTAGATTATAGTGTACGTCTATAATAATAGTAAATCACACCTATAATGAACACAGACTGTGTTTAATACTAGCGCTGGTAATAGGTTGGTGCAATTGAGTAGATCCCACACTCACCTCATCTAATAACTGATACCGGATCTCTAAACTGAAGGGTTTCGCTACCAGCTAGTTAATTAAATTCGAAATAGTCTAGTATTCCTGATATACCTACCCTAGACTAGATTACGTGTGGAAGTTATTTAACAATGTAGTTACGTTTAGTGTTAGTTTGATAGGGCAACGGTTTTAATATATATTCTGGCCTTTTATGTAACATTGTCAATTTTAAAGCCAATTATATCGTTATGGTTTGTCAATATGTGAGGTAAAGATACTATTTCTGCTTACTTTACTACTAGTGATCATCAAAAGCGGTTATAGTTAGCTTCTTCTAAAAAAATCCTAAATAACTATAGATTGAAGTTAAATACTTGGACGGCTCGTCGAGTTGTATGTAGAATCGCCTCATAGTCAGAATTAAACGATAGGACTTAATACTTCTTAATTATTCAAGTTTTTGTAATGACGAGTATTATTAAATTCATTCTGACCTAGTATTTCTTTTAATATTTATTAACGTTACCTATCTACGCTAAAATTCACTTAAATCATTGGCTTTGTTGTATATAATCATTCGTTAATATCATCCACAAATTTCGCACCTAAACGCAAATATTGATCTGAATGTAGACAATGCTTGAACGTTGGTTATATGGTTATAAATTCCTCGGTCAGATCCTGCATACTTGACTTACGATGCATTTCGGATTATAGGAGCTACATATATGTGTATAGCATACCTGTAAAACAAAATAAATATCTACATGTTTAGACTCGTAATATATGGTCTTATATCGCATAGGATTACACGATATGCTTGCCGATTAATTTTCTAACTAAGAACTAACTTTAGTACTCAATTTAGACGACAATTTCGATTCAATCAATACTCGATATTGTTAATCATCTAAAGTCTATAGTTTATCCAAAGCCGTATTATTAAGTTAAACTTACCGAACTCAGAAGCCTTAATATTCATGAAGGCTAATCTTTATCGTTCATTTCGCACCATTAAATCTACAAAGCCAAAGGTTAATAAATCATTCGGCTATAATTATGATTCTCTGGTGCAGTAATACCCGCCCTATCGAAGGCTAGTTAGGGTTATTGTTCGAAAATTTAACATAATCATAAATTAATGACGGGTGTTCACTGTGTTTGACATTTTTACTTCTGGCTTTTGTTTCTTGAAATATTATTGCTCAAAGTTACGTATTTTCTTAAACTTGATTTTTATTTAAAAGTTTTGTTTTAAATTCTTCTGTTTCATAATGGAATCATCTATTTCATATTTGATAGGTTTATCTGTTTTTAAAAGGTTTTCCAGTTTTTGAACAGCATGTTCATTAACTTTAAGAAATTGTAATTGTTTCTGCAATATGCTTTTAGTGTTATAAATAAACAAATGAATAAAATTTTAAAATAAATGAATAAAATTTTAAAATTAATGAATAAAATTTTAAAATAAATGAATAAAATTTTAAAATAAATGAATAAAATTTAAAAAAAGTGATTGATGAAGTGTATATTTATGTAACAGGAGTCATTTATTAATCTGTATACTAAAAACAATTACTCGGATGCAATACCTAATCAATATATTACAAACATTTCGAAAACCTACTTGAGACCAATTTAAATATTTGAGTTCGCTATGTTCGTTTCATCGTTTTGAGATTATATTTCAATTCCATTTCTTTTTATCTCTCGAATGTAAGAGACGCAACTACAAATGCACAAAACTCACTAAGCAGGAAACGAGCAAGTATCTCATAAACTCAAGTTTTAGTCATAAAGCTACTTCTCATCAATTGAACACGTCACGGAACTGTGGACAGTTGATAAAATAATTAGCTATTAGGGAGAGCAGTCCTCCCTTTGTCGTTGATAATTTTATCTATCCGCTCTACTGAACTGTGACTCATAATAATCTGATTTGAAGGACCCTTACCAAGTGATTTTAAACTCTGAACTTTACTATCAGCCCCGACTGTCGAGAAAACGGTAGCGCTTACAATTTCTTCGACTACCTTTGATCACGTCCCTTTTGACAAACTTTTTATTTCTTAATCATATTAAATATGAGTGCTTAATATGAAAATAAATACTGTGCTGTTTTTTTATGTTTGTTACAATTTTAAGGTATTATATAATCGTTTTATAGGACTAAATGCGTTCGAATAACGACGATTTGATTTAATACCGCATGGGCTATGAACGCTATTGAGAAATAAATACAACAAATAAACTAATACAACTGCACATTTGTTCTAGTAGTTTAAGCGGTCGCCACACAACTTTCCACTGCACCAAGTGGGTTCAAATCCCACAAGTGTGATCCACAAATTGCTGTTCTCAGTTTGGGTGTTCTTTGTGTCCGTTTAATATATGATTGTAAAGTCCCCACCAGAAACAGAATGTTTATTCTTAATACGGGAGTTGTCTTTAAAAAAAAAAAATTACGACTAAGAAACAAATTTAAAAGGAAGTATTTATTGAAAAAGATTCATTTCACAATTAAACATATTTAAATATATATCACTGGTTGGAAAGTTTATTAATGACTGTTCATATCAACTATTCTTAAACCTTAGGTACTAGGAGTACTAACCCAAAGAAAGTAGCCCCCTAAATTTTAATTAGACATCAAAAAATGGTGAGAAGGAATATATCACTTAGGGTTACCTATCTCTAAGTGAGCCTTTAGATTTAGGGGACGTTGCTCAAAACAGCCATAAGTCATTAAAAACCAGTCTGTCTAACTGAATTACGTATGACAAACGAACATTAGTTTTGAATCTTTATTAGGCGCTGCGTCTCCCATGCGGGGCAGACCGCCAGCGTGTGATGAGCCGAATCCTCACTGCAGTCGCAGTGGTGGCAGGCGGGACTCAATTCCCTCCTGGCGACCGAGTGCAAGTACTTTCCGAAGCAACCATGCCCGGAAAGAACCTGCGTCAGTCGGAAGGTAAGGGTCCCGTGCTGCCGCACTGCCCATTCAACAAAATAAATTTTAACACAATGCAATATAAATGCAATATGATTGACTAAACTGTGTACAAAGCACAATACAAGTATACCCATTTGAGTGCCATCGCGTTTCAATATACCTTGATCAAGTATTTCAATCACCCCTCTCAATTCAATGTGTGTGTGTATTTAGACATTGTATCTATAGCAAGTATAAAGGTATAGTGGAATAACCAGACGCACCACACAACGTCATACGTTGACTGTCTGCATAACTCGATAGGATAACTATGCGAGCTTTTCAATAAGGTACAGACGAACTAATGGCATCTCGTTATGAAAGAATATTTATAGAAGAATTTTTATATTAAAGACTTATTTGAAGAATTTGTTTAAATCGACAGAAATACGACTTGTACTAGAGCTCAGTTTCAATAATCGTTTGGGATTCAAATCAAGTCGAAGTTTCACTACATCATTTAAAGGATTGATCATTACAATCATTAAGTAACGAATTATAACTTATTTAAATTATAACTTTAATTACTGTTAACAATAATCTAAAGAAACCTAATAGTGGAATAAATACGTTACGAAAATTCCATTTCGTGTAAATAGATGCATAGTCTGTTAATTGAAAATCATCGTTAATGAAAAGGAATGGCCATTATTCATTTGATGAAAAGCACTCTGACACAAATCACAAATTTTCTTCACTTTTGTGTTTCGCTAAAAGTCCCGTAATACAACATTATAATATTAGTATGGATTATAACTAGGTACTTAATAAAAATCTTGATAATGGTCTTGCTAACTTGAGCAACTCTGTACTTTACAAAACAGACATTGTTAATTTTACTTTTTATAAAATTGAACTATTTACAGAAAATTAAAAGTAATTAATTGTTCGCGTTATAAAACTTCGGCGCCGAAAGCTTTACGAATGTATATTCTGAAGAAATAACTCTGAAACTTCGCAGCGTTATAATTAATAGCCGCAGACGGTTTCATTTCGGAGCAAAACGGACCAAAAGTGGGCAAAACAAAAAGATAATTATGCTCAATTAATTTCGACTCTTTGCAAATGAGGGTGTGCTCCTTTTATGCGCCCTCGGTAGCTTTTATTGGTTTCCAGGCGATAATTAGTTGAAGCCGATTTATTTGTTTTAGCTTAATTCGCTATTTAATGAATTTTCTATGGACAACCAGTGTCCGGCTATTGAAAATTTATCGAGGATCGCTACATTGATCGCCATAGATATTTTAAATTGAAGTGTCTTATTGGAATTCTGTGTAAGTTATTAAAGATTGCCAAGGAATAAAGTAACAAACGTACGTAAATAGACGCTTGTGTGCGTGCTTGCTAAGTGAACTTGGTGATTGGAAACAATCACCGATGGTAAGCAATGACGGCGCGTTCAAGTACATGGATGGATGACTGTTTGTAGCATTCCATGTTATAAGTGTTTCCGTAATTCGAAGGTTACGTTAAACAGTCGGTTCCGTTTGTTTATCATAAGATAACAGTCGAAAGGTTTGTTTGGAAAGCCTTCGGGCGACTTAACACCATCCAACGTCAAAATAATGTACCCATAACGTGTCTTACCAGCCCCCAACCCGTAGGGCGTAGCTTGGAGACGTATGGCTTTAACCCTTTCCTTTGTAGCGAAGGGATGCCCACAAGGAGGTGTCCTCTCGCCCTTATTGTGGAACCTCGTCGTGAACAGCCTCCTAAGTGGTCTAAACGACAAAGGCTACTTCACCGTAGGATATGCCGATGACATAACAATAATAATAAATGGCACTCACGAAAACACACTGTGTAACCTCATGCGTCAATCCTTGAAAATTGTAGAGGACTGGTGCAAAGAGCATAAACTCACAGTCAACCCCACAAAAACAGAATTAGTCCTCTTTACCAAAAAAAGGAAGCTGGCAAAATTGCAACTGCCACGATTTTACGGATCTACCCTAAACCTGACATCAGAGACCAAATACTTGGGCGTCTATTTGGACAAACAACTGAATTGGGCGAAACATACTGAATATATTACCACAAAAGCCAGTATATCACTGTGGCAATGCAAGCAACTGCTTGGCAGAAATTGGGGCATCAGTCCCAAGGCCACTTACTGGCTATACACCACAGTTATTCGACCAACTATAACATATGGCTCCCTAGTCTGGTGGCCCAGGACAGACTTGGTTACTTGCCAAAAAACCCTAGAAAAACTACAGCGATACGCCTGCGTGGCTATCACTAGTAGCATGAGAACCACACCAACAGCCGCACTGCAAACTATGCTGGGGCTGCCACCCTTACACTTAGTTGTTAAAGAGGAGGCAGCACTAGCAGCGTTTAGACTCCATAATGCCGGCACACTGGGAAATGACTCCAGAATCAAACACACACGCATAAGAGAACGAGCGATCACACATCAACCAATGTTGACATCACCCAACGATAGGATGCTGAAGAAATTTAATTTTCAGAAGCACTATAATATACATCTAGAAGAAGAACCACACGACAAATCAGATACAAATGAACTCAGAATATACACCGATGGCTCCAAAACCAACTCAGGAACCGGAGCAGGTGTATTCTCAGACGAACTCAACATCAGGGTATCGAGGCCGCTAGGCAGATTCAACACTGTATTCCAAGCGGAATGCGTGGGTATTATCCTGGCGGCCCACGCTATAGAGACAAGGAAAATTACGGACTCACACATCCGTATAGTCTCTGATAGTGCATCGGTACTTAAATCCCTCAATAAAACCCATGTCACTTCGAAACTCATAATGGATTGTCACAACGCGTTAGAACGCGTTGCGACCTCCGGCAGGAATTCAGTGACAATACAATGGATAAAAGGACACAGCGGATCCCTAGGTAACGATGCGGCTGATGAGCTGGCTAGGAGGGGATCGGGCGCGGCGGTTTTCGGACCCGAACCCATCGTGCCCGTCCCATTCGGCCGGCTCCGTGGCTGGCTGCAAGAATTTACCCGCACACAAGTACAACACCACTGGCTATCTGTCCCAGGCTGCAGACAATCAAAGGAAGCCATGCCACTTCCTAATGATAAACTAACCAAACGCTTACTGCGTTTGGACAGGGACAGTCTGCGGCTGGTGGCAGGAACTATCACCGGACACTGCTCACTAAACAAACACTTTCACTCCATAGGCATAACTGACAGTCCCCTATGCAGGGCATGCTTAGGGGCAGAGGAAACGGTGTCACATGTACTCATTGAGTGCACAGGTGTCACCGAAACACGCAAAAACACCCTTGGATCTCCCAAATCTGTTGCAGAATGTCTGAACAGGCTTGGAGACCTTATCCGCTTCTGGAGGGAGGTGGGCTGGCTGGAGTGATGGCCGCCCTCACGTACAATGGTCCACTTAAAGGACTAAGTGCGGAAACCACCCACATAACATAGAACATAGAACCCTTTCCTGAGAGGAGACCTAACCCTGCAGTGGGACATAATGCGTTGTTGATGAAAATGACATAAAAGGTCATTGAGCACTTTTAGTTAATCTTCAAATTAAACTTTTCTGTACTTTTAAATCACTATTTAGTTGAATAGTGGACAAAAGATACATACGAGTTACATTTCAAGAATGTATTTCAAGAGTGTATTGTTTTTATAGTTGTAATGGAAGAGGCGTTTGTCTTCCATCTCACCTGATGGAAAGTGTAGATGAAGACGAAGGTGGTACACGCCCATCTAAAAGAAACCTGTTCACTCTACTTTTAAAGGTTCCAGAGTTTAACTTATTAGGAAAAATAGACCCATATTAAGTTATCCTATGAGCTATGTGAATCAAAACAATGTTTTATTAATTGAAATCATTTTTAAAGTCAAATCATTAGCCTGTCATCGCATCCATAGAAATTATTGAAATTTAAGTGTTTGTTTTTAATTTTAAATAAACTGCTTTTCACTAAAGGCATATAGGAAAGTACATACGTTAGTAGCAGTAACTTTTGTCTTTACCTTTGTTCGTCTACAAGAAATCGGAACATACAAATGTCTGTTTGCAATCTAATCTCAAGAGCGGCTGGATCAACGTTGGCCATTTTTACTCGCAGATAGTTGATGTTAAAAGAAGTAACTTATGCTACTTTTTAAACTAGGCAAGGCAAGGCGTTCCCCGTTAGAACAACAACATCGGGATGCAACAAGTCATAAATAAAATTAGATGTTTAGTAAACAAAATATATTTATGGTATCACTTGAATAAATCTTGAACTGCCGTACAGTACACAGGCAGTCTTCATCACCATAGATAAGTCTATTGCTAGAGCCATACGCTTTAACCCTCTAAGTAGAGTAAAAGAAATAAAAGAAAACAGTAAGTTATTTTTTCATAAATAAGAATCAAGTGGTCAAAATTTTATTATTATTGTTAAACACTAATTTGATAGATTAGAGTTACTCAAATATATTATATTTTTGGAAAGTTGGCATGCAATAAATGTGTCATAACAACACAACATGAGAATGCATAAATTTATATGGATTTTTTTGATCGTCGGTCATGCGTCATTATTGATATCGACGTTGATAGTACGTATTGATATATTATCGGCTTATAATTTGGACTCGTCTTAGGACAGATAAATATCTCGATACCATTTATGTTTTGGGCTCGTGGCAAACTGGAAACTGAAAAAGTTTTTTTTGAAAGACCCAGGATTTGTGTCTCATGGGGGATGAAACGCAAATACTGCGTATCGGTACCCCGGTCTTTACAAGCATGCGTAGAACGGACACAAATAACACCCAGACTTAGAAACAACAATTTATGGATCACACAAAAAAAATATTCCATGTGGAATTTAAATCCATAACTACACTATCCGTGCAGTAAACACATCGCAATGTTAAGCAATCAATATCAGGTTAGTCTATGGATGGGTGAACATTCTTAACACATTGCGACCACTTCATGTCTTTTGCTATACGCCTTCCTTAATTCTGGTTGCCATACGAACATTTGAGTTAATTCCAACTACCCGTAATGATATAAAAACAAGTTCCCCCTAAAATATTGACAAAACCTTACCGACAGTATTGTGATATCCGTAGTACTTGCTTACTTAGTATAGGTCTGATGACAGTAGCTCTACGTAAAAAAAAATGATCAGCCGTTTCGCAGTAGACTTACATCCGGCCTCAATAGCTTGAGGCCGGATTGAGTTTACTGCGCAACCCTACGGGGTTGCGGAAAAAGCTCTGTAGAATAATTTACATGTGAAGCAACTTACAAGTATTGCATTCTATTACTTACATTATATTTTTTCCTTTTGCAGGCTGCTCTCTGTGCTGACTACAGCGTTCCTGTGGATTGTGTAGCCGCTGGTCCAGCCCCGCGACCCAGTTCTTTCCACGAAGTTTCAGCGCCTAAAGTAAGTTAATCCATCCACTTAGGAAGCATTACGTAAGACGAGAGTATTTAGCAAGGAAGACTTACTTTACTTCACATATAGCCCTTGGAAATGTTTGATGAAATAAGTACGGCTATACTTAGATATGTATCTCGGTAATGCCTAAGTGGCTTCAGCTCGCATGGGAATTCCTTGTCAGAAACAAGATAACAAGACATGCTACGAGTTACGACCTGTTCTCTCTCCGGTCGTTTTGGATAACCGTCCTATCGGCTTATGAGAGTGAGAGACCAAAGAGTACACCTATGTTTGCGCGCAACATTGTGCACTAAAATATGTCCTACATAGTTGACTGTTCTCCGTTGAGGCAAAAATCGGCTAGGAGAACATCAACGTCATTGTAATGCTGTAAAATTGATACCGACTTAATTTATTTGTGTTTTATTGTAAATAATTAAATTAATATCATAAATTGATTAATATCATAATATGAATCATTTCTGAATACAGTATTCGTATAATTAGATTAGGTACTAACAAAGCTAAATTGCATAATCATCGTTTGCTATAAATTTCGTAGAATACATTAGGTATACAAAGTGTTTAAGTATATCCTGTGTTTTTCCATGTTTACTATCTTATCGTAGGTTATGCTATAGCTTTAGTCATTAGTATATAAAAAAACTCAGCTTTACTCGTCATCATTTAATCATTTATATTTGGAGGCCACCGAGACAGTTAAGAGGGGGTATAAAGATAAATTGCCAATCTTAGATTTGATTTTTACACTCGAAAGTAAGCCACAAATGATCTGTTTTATATATATATATATTACATTATATTTGAAACGGGATGGACTGAGTGAAAACATAAAATTATAATATTTTATCGATAGAAAATAATCACAAAGTTACGTCTAAATTTCCACTAAAATCAATTTATTATCATAAATATGTATATTACTGAGTCAATATTTTAATACATTGTATATAAATATATTACCAAGGGACTGTATTAGTGTCTTAAAAAAATAATGTACAATTTACGAGTAATTACAATAAAATTGATTCGGCGCTTACTACATTCTTATTCCGTGCAGAACGCTCTCTTTCTATCGCACTTGACCCGAGGTAACGGGCATGTTTTGTTTCATCAATCAGTCGCGGTCGCTCTGTTGAGACGAGAAGACTGTGCTTCTGTGCTCCGGTTCAAGAAAATACTTCGTCAATCATTGCAAATAAAAAATATAAAACAAAACGCTTTAAAAGAGAATTAAAGAAGTTAAAAATTCAACTCATGACTAATTGTCGAAGGTCTATTACTTTACTTTTCTTATATTTGTGTTTGATTGATGAGTAGTAATGATCTCACATCTACAATGTAAATGCGCTGGATGTCGGCGTGTGGGTAGTATATGCAAAACAAATCGATGTTTTTGACCACTCGCATGTTGATGCCAGTATATTTATAAACTTATATTTTACCGTACAATTTTATTTGTAACTAGCTTTTACCCGCGGCTCCGCATGCGTTATTGTCGATGTTTTTCTGCACAATTTTCTTATTTTTTCTTTCCTTATGAGCCCTCTTCTGATAATAATTTATTATAAACAACAAAAAAAGATTCAGCCAAATTAGTCGAGCTGTTCTCGAGTTTTGAGCGCTTATCGTTTTGCTTATCATTAACCCGACTTTGTTTAATATATATAGATTTTGTATTTCAGAGCCGCTTTAGTTCGTAACAACACAAGGTGATGAATGCAATCCAGACGATTCGCTAAGCGGAAATCACTTATCAACTTTGTAAGTTTATTGTAGTTGTTTACCTTAAGACGTTGGTCCTAAGGTAAACAATTTTAAACAACAATGAAGGTCTATTTAAAAAAAAAAAGTAAATTAACCCTCAAGCTTTTCGTACTACAAAGAATGAATAGACGTGAATTAAGTAAATAAAGTCAAGTCAAATATTAATTTGTTACTTTTTTTTATATAGGAATTAGACCTCTAGGGCCTTTTTTTTTTTAACGTGTGGAAATCCCCGCGGACCGTCACCCCGCCTGGGGTTTACGGCGGGGTGGTGTGTCGGACTCGAACCGACTAAAACCACACGGTGTGACCTCTCTGCGCCTGTGTTTAGGGAGGGGGCCAGGGTGTTATCTCCTTCTGGACCCCTCCCGGTGCCAGCCCGCGCTTTTGCGGGCACCGTCTCGGTTTTATATTTTCCGTTTGGACGTCGCCCTCTCGGAGTTGGGAGGTCAAACGGCATTCGCTCTCTTAAAAGCCAATTTTAGCCAATTAAGTAGGAGAAAAACGGACCCTTAACTCCTTGGATGCAACCGGATGTATCTCGCTAGGATGATAATGATGATTTATTTATTGTTTTTTTCCAGATCAGCTTCTACTTTAGAAAATACTTCGATAACTAAGGTCTATAAAAAAATTTACAATATAAGTGAGTATTAATTTCCTTCCATAAAATATTTGCACTGCAAAATGTTTCTTAGTACCCCAGTAAGTAACAAAGCTCATGGTTAACACCATCCGACCACTTATAATGTATACTTATCTTTTACATGAATTAGAAGATCGAGGTTTGTCACTAGAAGCCATTGTGGGTATTGAAAAGTATAAAAATAATCAATAATGCGCGAGAGCGACGTGGCGAAGAACGTGACGCGTATCGTGCATAAGGGGCAACCCACCGGAATGGCCTGCGACTGCGAGGGCAGTCGAGCGGCCGACTATACCTAAAGTGCGGAGTGACACCCCCCTGATTTTATATATATTTTATATTTTTGTTATTATTCATATATATATAAGTCAGTTAATGTTCGTCAATAAACCATTACCATTCATTTAAACATTTTTTGATTTTATGAAAAAAATTAATTACTTAAAAACACCAAGTTCTTTTCAATTTTTTCTTTTATCAATCAAATACTGATATTACCCACTGTTATCTAAACATACTTTTATATGTGTGCATATGTGGGCCTAAGTTACCTTGGTCATTTGCCATTGCCCTTTGATGATGATGAACTAGGAGTACGAATCAATAAGTTATATACTGATATTTCTATAACCATTCATTTGGTTTTCACGACGAACGTCAAGAGTACTATTGCAGCAGTGAGAAAAAAAGTGAAAATCTTGTTGCAAAAGTTAAAACCTCAACATTCTGGGCTAACATCCAACATATTGTGGGTATAATCGCTACACATTCACGTAGTCTAATTAATGATTGCGACAGTAATGATGTAAAGCCATTCAATAGCATAATTGCAAAATTTGTGGGGGGGCAAACGAACAAATTTAATACAACGACGAACATATCAATTCAGGTGTGCGACTGCTGTAATGGCATACAATGCAAAAAGACCGTTGTATAATGTACAAAAATCGCTTTTAGGCCAAAGCCCTAAATCAAAAACAAAATCTTTTGAAGATAAAAGAAATTTGTAAAAATAAGTTGCGACAAAATTATAAAGTACGTTTTAAGCTACGTTTTTCCAAAAAACCGTCACTGCCTGTAATCGAAGACTTAAATTATGGAACAGACACCTGTCAAAAGCCTGATATGGCAGAAGATGTGTATGGGATGGCGAAACGTAGTTTTCTAAAAAATTTGGAAAAGACTGAGACTGAACGATCACAGATGCTCTTTCGATCTGTGATCGTTCAGTCTCAGTCTTTTGTCTTATCTTACAAAGAGATAGTAGCGAATGGTTAGAACTTCGCAGAAATTTATTGTTAATTTTTGAACATACGAGACAACACAATGGTCATTAACAAAACCGATTCTTGGTGAACTTCATATAACCAAAAGTTAACTGCAGAAAAAATCTTGCGCGATGATGACGTTTGGAAATATAAAATGGTTGGTAAATTAACAAAATTTTACATGGAACATATATTGCCTGAGTTGATGAACCCACGTCAGACCAAAACTATGCCACTGAGACAACCATTAGTTAGCAAAAAATGTCAACACAAACTACTGACTGAAGCTGGACCCCCAAAAAGGTCGAATCTAACTTCCGAATTAGTGGAAATCCGTTCTTCAGATTTAGTTACTGCTTCAGACAAGCTCGACTTTTCTCAAGCTGGAACCTCTGAACAAACTATGTAATCATCCGAATTAGAAAAAATCCAATCTCAGCCTACGTTGTCGGAGGAAAACAAAACCTTTTCACCAGATTTCTCTACCGTTGGTCATTCTAATGCACCACAAAAAATATTGTCATTTGCAGAATATTGATGCACTTACGAGTACGTAAAAGTATCTTTTATGTAATTATTATTTTTCTAAAATATAAACTGTATAAAATTTGTGTCTTTGTATTACTTTGAGTAAAATTCATAAAAGAAAATAATTACAAAGTACCTACAGATTTAAAATAGTTTTTTTATTATTGAATTTATATTTACAAACACAAGTAAATATAAATTCAATATCATCCTATATATATATCCTCATCTTTTTTGGAGAGTGTTTGTTCACAAAATGACCCTCCTGTGTGACATTATATTATGAAAATACATCATTATATTAGGTACCTACATTTTCGATTTATTTACCACCATTTTATATCAAAATCTGACTGACTAAACTGACTCGCACTTAGCCAATTTTTATCTGATTATTTTGGGTGTATTGTGCTCGATCGTACTTGACAAAACAATACGGTAGCTACGGAAACGCGCGGTGACGTACGTAGTAACATACCTAGCCACTCGTCAGTTGAGTCCACACAGCTGACACCAAAAAGTTGAATCAATCTGTGGAGTCAGCTCTGTGGACGTTTTTAAGACCTTTGTATAAGGTTTATTTTGGCGAAATCTACCATTTCTACTGTACGGTTGTCATTCACGAATGAACAGGAACAAACCGGTCCATCCTACCAAATTTAATTCAATTTTTCGTTAGTACAATTTTTTTCGACAGTCGGCGTCGGAATGTGGCCGCGTTCAACGGTTTTTTGATCGCGTACTTTGGCGCCAATTTTAGTTATCTTAGTTTTTAGTTAATATTAAGATGTTTTGTTTGTGTTATTAAGTGTTTAGTGTTTTACGGTCTTACCAATAAACTTTTATACACGACGTATAACAGGATTTTAACAAAACGTTACCAATAAAACAATATTTGACGTTTTGGTTGTATACATCTGGTATACAGATGTTTGGAAACAATGAGATTTTAGACAATCGTTATTCAGCCCTCGGCCCTTGTTTAGCGAACGTGTAACTTATAATAATTAGTCGCTTACGTAATTTTAAGTTTGAAAACCATGGATTATTTACAATATTTCGATATTTTTGATGAAATTGACAATGAAGAACCACCAAGAAAAAGAAAATGTTACAAAAATCGATATGATCGTTTCTGTTTATGAAAATGAGTTTCGGTCAAAATATAGGTTTAGCAAACAATATGTCAGAAAAATTTGAGAATTAATTAGATGCGATATTGAACAGCAAGCTCGAGGGAGGGGACTTAAAAATAAAAAATATTTTGGACATCTGACACACAACATCATCTAGTCCCAAGCTAAGCAGAGCTTGTGACAACTGATATAAATACATAAACATACTTTTTTTTTGTAAATACATACATATTAAACATAGAAAACACCCAGACTCCGAAACAAATATTTGTGAATTACACAAATAATATTTGTTCCGACCCGGGAATCGAACCCGAGACCTCTTGATCAGCAGTCGCATACGCTCACTACTAGACCAATGTTCAATAGAACTTTAAGTTTGTACTAAAAGATATATTATAACTAACGAACGATGTGCAGAGGAGATTGACTTTGACAAGTTACATCAGTTGCGTTCTGAAAATGTGTGTAGGTATGGAACGAGCGAAACAACAGTTTTTTATTTATTTTTATTTGTAATAGACCGTAAAAACAATATATTTGGAGATAAAATGATGTATTTAATAATAAATACAATTTATATAGCTATAAGTATAAAGTTGTGAGCGTATTTTCAAATGAAATATAGTCATTGAATTAGCGCCGTACGAGTTTCGGAACGCACCTTTGAATGTTGCCAGTGGTTTTTGTTATACGAAGGCGGTAACTATCCATTGTTTACACACTGATTATTAGTAAGGGTATTGAGTAACGCCTATTCACAGCCTATACATTGTACAACTAAACATTTGTCAAACAGATGTGTAACTTATTTTTATTAGTAAGGCGGTTTATGTGTAAATTGTGTATATAGTGGTGGCAAAATCGTAATTTTTCAAGAATTGGAAAATAAAATTGGCCCCCAAATGGGGCCCCTCCCGTTCCAGGTGAGTCGGTTTTTATGTAACTACGTTTGAATGGCATTTCAAAGGCCATTAAAATGTTAGAAAGAAACATAAAGAAATGTAATCGGCATTCAATTTATATTTTTAATGATAGATAGAATAGATCGATTTAGAGAAAATCATGTTTTTCTAAATTGCAAACCCAAAACTGTTGACGTCCACACAGCGGCTCAACAGACACGGCATACTCGCACTTGTGAGCTCAACTGACGAGAGGCTAGGATACCTATCTTCTTGCCGATACGAGAGCGGGGGGTGTGAAGCGCGCGGGTGAAATCTGATATTTTTTTAGGTTTATGCGCGCTCTTAATGAACTGAGCACTGCCTGTTGTAATAAAACGTTGATTAGATGCTTGGAACTTTAAAAAAAGGTTAAACGGAAATGTATAAACTAGAATAAAATCTCTCTCAGGTCCTATTACTATCTGTGTAAAAAAAAAAATTTCTATCGGTTTGGTAGTTTTGGCTTAAAAGCGCAACAGACAGACAGAGTTACTTTCGCATTTATAATATTAGTAAGGATAATTGATAGAAAGTGCATATTGATATTTTTAGATAGTGACGAACTATCACTCGTAGACGATATTTCGAGTAGATTACTAATATTTTGAAAGATAGCATCTATAGAATTAAATTAATTTGGTAAAACCAGATCATTAGACCCACCTCCATTATTTTTCATTTGCAGGCGCCATTTTGAAAATTGTATAGCCTATGTCACTATAAGTGTCTGATTGTAATCTCAAAATGACGGTTTATACTAAATACATATAAAAGCATATACATCAAAACGATAATTTTTAAAAAAAATGTCCGTGTGTCTGTCTGTCTGTCGATTTATTCCGGGTAATCTCGGGAACGGTTGTACCGATTCTGATGGGACTTTTACTGGCAGAAAGCTGATAGCGTCAGTATTAACTTGGCTTTTTATTTAATATACTTTTACTCGCAGTTTATAATAATTTATGTGGATTTCAGCTGGTTTTAAATAAGTGCAGATTATACAAGTTGAAAATTAAAATAAAGCTTATCTAATAATACATTTGGATACTCTTTTTCAATGTGCAATTTTTCCTATTTCAACCACAATATCTTTCATCGTTGTTTAATTATTATATCTGACATTCGTTAAAAAGAAGTACCTACCTATTCTTTCTTTATAACAATAATATATGATTTAATAATATATGATTTATTTCTCACCAAAAACCGAAAATACATAAAATACATTACATGAAATATTAAAATTTGACAATCTCGGTTATGGATCGCTGGTGCCTGAGATAGGTATGAAAACCTGTGTTACAGGACACCAGGTCCCCACTCGGACCATGAATTCTTAATTCAATGTGTGATACAAATAGGTGAAATGGTATAATTCTTACATAAGGTAATACAATAATAAAAATGAAGAAAAGAAAAAAAAATACAAAAAAGAATAATGCGCGTGATTGTGTTTGTGTGTGAGAGTGTGTGTGTGTGTGTTTGTTAAAATCTGTATGTGAGCGTTGTAGTTGCTGTGGTGATTAAACTAGAACTGGGGCGAATGTGCCACTGTGTCACTGTAAGACCATGAGAAGGTCCTCCGTTTCCCCATACGACTTCTTCAAGAGCCAGTCTGAGATTATGGTTTTACATTGATGCCTATTTAGACTATAAAAAGACAGGATCTTGTGCAGTTTATTATACAGGTAGGGCCCAAGAAATGCAAAGAATCTACGACTAAATGAAGTTTTAACTTGCATTGAAGCGATCACAAGATGATTACGACGAGTCAATTCAGTAGTGTAACTGGTTTGGGAGTGCTGTCTGAGCACAGTAGCTTTAACAAAGAGTTGTCGAACAGTGAGGACTTGACAAAATTCATAAAGAGCTTTACTGGGATATAGTCGAGGCTTGAAACAGCAGATCTTTAACACAGCTCTTTGCGCGCGCTCAATCTGTAAGGTGTGAGATTTAGCTGCGCCACCCCAAGTGGTAATGCAATAATTGAGAATGGATTGACACAGACTCGTATAAACCAATTTTAATACGTGAGCATCGGCCGAGTGTCGAAGATCTTTAAAAATGTAAATAAGTTTGCGTATTCTACTCGATATGTATTCAAAAATATGTACTTGTACAAGTACGGCACGTACTTGTTTGTTACCGATACCCGTATCGATAAAAAATGAGCAATATAATCACGTTTGTTGTAGGGCAGCTTCTTTAAATTCCCACCCGGACCGCGGTATTGATAGGTCATATGCACTTAGTTACCCTCAATAAAACATTTTTAATTAATTAGTAAACCGCAGTATTTACTCACGCATATAATCGCTATTGAACAGAAAGAACGCGAGTGGTAATATATTGTGAATCAATTTTGTGCATCTACTGTAATCTGTGACCCTTTTTCTCTTTAAATATAAAAAGGAAACATGGCACCGTTGACAACACCTCCAGGTAAACAAAGCAATTCACAGAGTGTATCATCAGAGAATGAGGTAGTAAACCTCGATTCTGCAAGTCCCATAAAATTTGCAGGACGGAGACCAAAAAGACCTAGAAAAGAAGATAAATCTGAGGATTCAACATTGAAGGAGGAGTTGTTTGCAATGCTGACGGGCTGGAAAAAAGATCAGGATGCCACTCTGAGCAGATTGTGTGCAGACATGGCCGAATTAAAACAACAAAATTGTAATATTCAGTCTACTAGTGATGAACTAGAAAAGTCTATTAAGTTTATGTCCTCACAATACGAAGACATTAGAGGCAAACTTCTCGAAATGGAACGTGAACGTCAGAAAAATTTGGCCTATATTGTGACACTTGAGAACACCGTAGAAGATATGCAAAAAAAGCTCAAGTCTACAGCTATCGAGTTCCGTAACTTACCTCAACAGGTAAAGGTTGAGACACAACAAGACCTCTGTGAACTTGTACAGAAAACTTGCTCTTCAGTGAATACTCCTATCCAGACGTCCGAGATAAAGGACATATATAGACTTACTACTAAGTTGGGTACCTCTATAGTTGTTACTGATCTGACCTCAGTCTTGAAAAACAAGATATTAAGCGGTGTGAAGGGTTTTAACAAGACACACCCTAAGAATAAACTCTCTTCACTAACTATCGGACTCCAAGGTCCCGCAGAACCAATCTATGTCGTAGAGAGTCTCACAAACAAAAATAGAAAATTATATTCCATGGCTCGTGAAGCGGCTAAAACCCTGGAATTCAAATATTGCTGGAATAAAAATGGTAATATCTACATGAGGAAGAAGGATGGTGATGCTCGATTGGTGATTAGAAATGAAAGTGATTTAACCTTACTAGGGAAAAAATGACTAAGTGAAATGTTATTATTATATCTGCATACATTGACACATTACGGATTCGAGTGTACCACCGGCCTTATATTGTTAACAGTAGTAGGACCGCTTATCTCTAGTGTGTTGAGACCGTTTGTATACCTACCCACTTTTTACTTTTATACTTTTATATTTGCTTTATATGTGTGTGATTACACAAAAATATACTTTTTCACTTCACATATACAAAAAACTAACCGACATACTCACATTCACTACGCTAAACTAATAACATTAGTACAAATGCTAGTGATGATCCGTATAAACTATTGTTATTTGTGTATTTACCTACTAGTTGTATTAGATAATTTAGTTGCTCATATTCTGTTGAAGTCTGACAAAACATCTTCTTATATATTAAGTGTTCAAGTGAGTGAGATTTGTTCAGATAAACTGTTTCGTAAACTTCTAGGAGGTGAGGTGTTCGGCTTGATAAATGTCATGTATCGAGTGTGTTGGAACTGTTGTGATTTAGCTGTAGCAGGTAAGTCGCATTACTTGTTAGATAATGCGTTAAATACTATTTTTAGTCACCGAAGTGGGATTTTCTTACCACCTAATGATTTTCGGGTCGTTACTGGTAATCCTTTAATGAATTTACTTACCCGTGCCTATCACTTTATAGTAATTTTAATTAAAAATTCGCAGCAATCAATTTATTAAATAACTTAGATAATGTTTCGTTCTGTGATTCCTTCACGTGTAACCTGGATACTTGTAGAAGCTCTTTACCTGCATTCTTACCATGTCTTAATATATTATCGCAAAATATACGTAGCATAGGTGCAAATTACTTGGATCTATTGATATTATTAACGAGACTAGATAGATCCGTTGATCTCGTAGTGCTGTCTGAGTGCTGGCTTTCCTGCAACTCGGACATTCCTCAGCTTGATGGATATGACGCGCACAAAACTTTATTAACACATAATAAAAATGATGGAGTCATTGTTTACATAAGGTCAACGTTGTCTAATATTAGGGTAGAGGAACCAGGTCTGTCTGACGCGAGCTGTTTGTTGGTCACTGTGGGTTCAGAATTGGCTATAATTGCAGT
The DNA here is from genome assembly GCA_932526445.1 of Phragmatobia fuliginosa. Classification (NCBI taxonomy): domain Eukaryota; kingdom Metazoa; phylum Arthropoda; class Insecta; order Lepidoptera; family Erebidae; genus Phragmatobia; species Phragmatobia fuliginosa. Next base: position 74,048,069 of record OW052057.1, read on the forward strand.
TTATCGACCTTACGCCTTTAAGGACCCTTCAATATTTTTACAATCCCTAGACTATCTTCTCAGCAGTATAAAACATTATAAAAATATTATTCTTCTAGGAGACATTAATATCGATATCGCCCAGGGTTACATATCTTCTTGCACAATTGAATATCTTGACACGCTTGCTCAACATGGTATGTTCATGGGACATGACCTGCCAACACACGGGTCTACATGCCTGGACCATATAAACTTGAAAACCACCCTACCTTGTAAGATATTTGTATTGGAAACCACTGTCACAGATCACTTTGCAGTACTTCTTACGATGTCCCTAAAAATGCCTAAAAATAAAACATGTTCTACTCTCACTAGGATCGACGAATGTACTCTTTCCGCTGACCTTCTTAATATAAACTTTGCACCGGTCTACGAAGCTAAAGATCCTGACATGGCATTAAAACTTTTTATTGATCCTCTACTCTCTGCTATAACGAAAAATTCAAAAAATATAAAACTGTCTCGTAGACGACGCCCTATTAAACCATGGATTACCCAGGGGCTTCTCAAATGCATTCGACATAGGGATGACTTATATAAAAAACACAAAAAACATCCTACGAATGAAACGTTGTCAATTAGTTATAAGCGATACCGTAACTATTGTACAAATATGTTAAGAAAATGTAAAAGGGATTACGAAAGGTTAGAATTTCAGAAAGCTGGCAACAACTCTAAGCAGATATGGCAGGTAATTGAATCAGTCACTAATAGGAGCAAACCTAAATCGAGTGCGATGGACTTACTTCACCCTAGTGAAGATCATCAACAATCCGTAGATAATATAAACACGTATTTTGCAGGTATAGGTAGGCAACTTGCAGAGAATATACATAGGTCTTCTGCCTGTGTTACCAGTGATGACCAACAAAAGTCTATGGAATCTTTTGTTCTACTGGAAACTGATGAGGGTGAGGTGGAACGGTTGATTATGTCTCTAAAAAGTAACTCTACAACTGGATGGGATGGTATATCATCCGGATTTCTTAAGAGTTATAGAACTATTGTCGTACCCCCCCTCACATATATTTGTAATCTGAGCATTGTAACGGGCAAATTTCCTACGCTGTTTAAAAAAGCGCTTCTTTATCCAGTTCACAAGTCGGGTGACCGAGACCGTGTCGAGAACTATAGACCTATATCGATACTACCAGCTATGTCAAAAATTTTAGAAAAAATAATCAACTCCAGGCTTATTAATTATCTTGAAAATCGTAATCTACTATCTGTTAATCAATTTGGTTTCAGAAAGAATCTATCTTCTGAAGATACTGTACACAATCTGGTGGATTCTATAGTCAGAAAACTTGACGATGGTCAGAAATGCGTAGCATTGTTCTTAGATCTCGCAAAAGCTTTCGATACGGTCTCCACGGCCTTGCTTGTGAATAAGCTCGAGTCTCTGGGTGTGAGGGGGATACAGCTATCTTTGTTTCGCAGTTATCTGACGGGTAGATCCCAATTGGTCAAAGTCGGCACTCATACTAGTTGTGAAACACCTATAACCTACGGCGTGCCCCAAGGAAGTATTTTAGGCCCTAGTTTGTTCCTGGTTTATATAAATGATCTGTGTAACACTGAACTTAACCATGGAGCAATTTTCTCATACGCGGATGATACTGCACTGGTTTTCTCATCTGATAATTGGAGGGATACTTACCGTTTCGCTCAACGAGGTTTCGATGTGATTAACGGGTGGCTAAGAGATAATCTACTTACACTAAACATTACCAAGACCAAGGTGGTTGACTTCTCTATCCGCTCCTTAAATCTAGTGGACAATTCTTTACAGATAATTGCTAACGTGCCTGGTTGTGAGCCCTATTTTATAGAAAAAGTTAGTTAAATAACAATGAATGAATGTTACAGGCTGTTGATGATTACTTTTACTACCTTTTGATCATGACTATATATACTTTTCTTCAAAATGTCAAACTCAAACTAATACTGTACTGGTATAGTTTTAATTTAATCAACGTTCACAGATTTAGTAAAGACACCTTCGAGGTTTGTTTCGGCATTATTCCCAGAGTCAGTCTTATAAAATGCCGGCGCCTTCTAGCTGTGAAGTCTATCCGTAAAAGATTTATTTACAAAAGCAATTGTAATATATTTTCATTTAAATGTATGCGTTTCTTCTATAAAACACTGTACTGTACTGCTATATTGGAATACCAACCACATCCAACTAAGTGTTGCTTAGTTTGTTTTATCATTTTCTTATTTTAGAAGTTACAGGTTGGGGGGGGGGGGGGACACACATTTTACCACTTTGGAAGTGTCTCTCGCGCAAACTATTCAGTTTAGAAAATAATTATATTAGAAACCTCAATATCATTTTTGAAAACCTATCCATAGATCTATGGATAGGTTGTAGATCGATTATACACTCCCGAATCCGTCCATATATAATTTTTTTGCGAAATATTTATTAAGTATATTTAGTTTAAAGATATAAGATTATTTCTTGGAAAAATATTTACAGAATATACTTCTGTTTAGTGTCACGTGAGTCGATCACGAGATACAGCTTGAATACAACACAACAAATAAAGTAATCTTTATGAAATATAATCTAATCAATTTCTTGCTACAAAGCAATATTTTCTTAATACACATATCGGATGAATGAATAAAATTTAAATTCTTTACTGTGCCATTAATATCAGCAAATTTCAACACTTCAAAAAGGTACACTATATTACGTATCCACATAAAATGTGTTAGTGATATATGTAAAGCGCGTATCAAAGTTGCGCAATCGTTCACTTCATATGAAAATATAGCCCAAACCTCACTTCGAAATGATCTCATCTGAAGTGAGATGAGCCTATAAAATTTTAATAGCTCACATAAAAATATTATAAAGCTCTTGCTTTCAGAATATTTATACGGGTTATCTTAAATATGGGTATGCGTAATTTTTCTCAAGTACTTGCGCTTCTATATCTACATTACATTAAGTATTTTGGAAGTAGCAGTACATTTTTATTTTGCACCGTTTTTGATATATACTTAATTCTACTATTTTTGGATCCCTCAAATTGATAAACAAAAAAAACTGCTTTGCCCCTTCTTTTAATAGGACTACGAGTGGAAAATTAACAACATCGCTTGTTAGTAGTTGATTTATAAAAATAATTAAAATCGAAGTGTCCATATGTAGTTTCAAATTAATAGCTATTCAATAATGAAAGTCTAAATGGTACTTACATTAAAAAAGTATTTTTTGAAATGTTTGTGTCTGTCTGCCTGTCTGTTTGTTCTAGCTAATCTCTTGACCGGCTGGACTAATTTTGATTGGATCATCAGTGGTAGATAGCTGACGATATAAGGAGTAACTTAGGCTACTTTTTTATACCAGCACCCCCACCAGTACCCCAGCAACTGATTATTTTTATGATTATGAAACTTGAAAACATTTAATGATTTGATATGCAGTATACAATGATATTATCATTAAAGAAAGCGGCCAAGCGTGAGTCGGATCAGCTGCACCCCGCGTCGTTATCCGCGGGTAACATTGTGACACACGGGTCAACTAGTAATACAATAAAACCAAGTCCCTATACTTGTACTTACTTTACATGAGGACAGGTAATATTCATAATAAATACAAGATTTGTTTTAGATTTTATTTAGTCTTAAAAAAGTTACATACATTAAAGTTACAAAAAGAAATGCCTGGCTTTATTCCTTGACCTCCATAAGGCTTTTGACACAGTCTCAATTCCACACCTTCTGCAAAAGTTAAATAGGCTTGGTATAAGAGGAACTCCTTTAAAACTGATGGAAGATTATCTTACTGGCAGAAAACAACGAGTCAGAATAAATGATAGATTGAGCAATGAGTTAGCTATTAAATTTGGTGTGCCACAGGGCAGTATTATTGGTCCGACCCTATTTCTGGTGTACATCAACGACCTTTGTCAACTGCCTCTCATTAACGGTAGGATTATTACTTTTGCTGACGATACCGCACTGTTCTTCAGCGGCGACAGCTGGGAGGAAGTCTTCATTATGGCTCAACTTGGTTTTGACAGGGTTTGTGAATGGCTGCAGACTAATATCTTAACGTTAAGCATCTCCAAAACAAAGTATATCACCTTTGCACACAGAACAAATCTACTCCCTCCATCATCTTTAATCATAAAGGGCCATACCTGTGCCTGTGAAACTTCTGACTGTCCTTGTCCACCTATTGAGAGAGTTGAGAGCCTTAAATACCTTGGAGTAATTATTGACCACCATCTGACATTCAAACCACACATTGAAGCTCTCGTATCCAGATTGCGAAAACTAATTTACATCTTTAAGGCATTAAGGTACTCAGCTGATCGCAGGACTATCAAGATGGTTTACTACGCACTATGCCAGTCTCTTATTGACTACTGCATAACTTCATGGGGAGGTGCTGCCAAGACTCACCTTATCGAGATCGAACGAACACAGCGTGTTATTCTCAAGGTTGCTGCTAGTCTCCCTTTGCGTTTTCCAACACGTGAATTATATCGAGAGTGGAGAGAATTTACTGAAGGATAAAAGGCGTAAGGGTAATATATGCCCCCGTCTTAATTTCAAATCTGCACTCTCTCAAAGATTCTTCTGTTTTCTTGGATCGTACATTTACAATAAAATAAACAGTATCCTTAACATATACCCTAAAAGTAGATTTGTCTGTCAAAAAATTTTAACACAGTACTTGAAAACTTTGGATTACGATGCAACTGAAAATATTATGGTCATCATCAAATGAAGTCCTACTCTAAATGCCCTAACCCTACTATCATTGACGTTAAACTCGCAGAACATTCTCTTGATGCTCCTCGCAAATCTAATGTATTTACACACACACACACACACACACACACACACACACACACACACACACACACACACACACACACACACACACACACACACACACACACACACACACACACACACACACACACACACACACACACACACACACACACACACACACACACACACACACACACACACACACACACCACACACACACACACTGACACACACACACACTGACACACACACATGCACTACGCGCATACATATCAAATTGTTTTTTAATCTTAAGTGTAATGTCTTTATGAGATATTGTCTTTGTTTAGTGTTTCCTTACTTTATTGTTATAGTATTCATTTGTTAAAATGTAAAGTCTCTCAGACGGTCATTATTGTCCTCCTATTCTTACCGTGCAGAGGGCCTGGTGACCTGTAACACAGGTTATCTTTTTATAACCTATATCAGGCACCAGTCTTTCACAAAGGTGGAATCCGGAAGCCAAGTCATAATTGTTACTTTTATATCTTAAAGCAAACGTTTGTGAAAGGAGAATAAATGCTTATTATTATTATTATTATTATATTAACGGTTTGTTTAATTAGCAGAGATCGGAATTGGGTGTGTGAAAATACCTAAAGTTTGCAGCGGGACATAATATGGAGCTGTTACAACCACTTAAGTTAAACCGGGTTTGAATTTTACCGGTTTAGTTTTGTTTTTTTTTACATGTTCCTTACCTTTGAAACACCGAACTATAAACATTTACAAGCTGCTAATACAGTTCTAAATAAATTTTCTGCTGATACAGTTCTAAATAATTTTTGTTTTGTACTTTTCCGGTTAAAATTCGATCTTTTAGTCCCAATTGTTCTTTGTCGGTCAAACACAGAATTTTATATATCTGCAAAATGCTAATGCGGTTTTAATTTCTTTTTTTGATCTGTATCTTAAGTTAAAAAGTATTGCTACAGGTTGATGCAAGGAAAACGAACATTTTCGCGTCTTTACATAGTTTTGAAGTCGGCTTTTTTTTTAAATTATTAAACCTGCACTGCATAAAACAATAAATTAAAAACATTTATTTCAATTGCAAGAACAGTGGTTGTAACAGGTCCATATTATTATTGCAAACTTACTGCAAACTTTAGGTATTTTCACACACCCAATTCCGATCTATGTTAATTAGTACAACTTATAACTTGACAAATAGACAAAAACTTAATTTCAAAATAATCAAGTTACAGTTGTTATTAATTGAATAATGTATAGTTTATTTATCTGACAGTAGATTTATAGTACAAACTAATACGAGTGTGTCGATAATTTTCAATCTGACCAATGAGATAAATAATAACTACTAAAGTAATAAATAACATTTTATACTTATCTTCGTTTCTGTATGTTACATGTACACTGATCAAATATCTATAGAAATTAATAGAATTATGTATTTGTAATTCCAATTTAACAGCCATTTTCTAAATTAATATGAAATTAAATACGTTAACTACACCACAAAACCAATTCCTAATATTTTTTTTGTCTGTTTGTTCCGGTTAATCTTTGGTACGGCCGATTTTGACGGGATTTTCACTGGCAGATAAAATAATACATAAATAAATAACTCCACCGGACTTAGCCAGTAAGAAATTAAATTCGATAACTTCGATAACTCCTCACATTCTTGAAACACCATTCATATATTCATATAAAAAGGAATATTTTAAACTCTAAAGGAAAGTGTACCGAATTAGTCATGAGCTTTAAATAAGTTTCACCCACAAATTACACACCTACACCATCGTGAGAATAAAAAATCAATGAACAAACTTCGCGATGACCTTTTCAAGAACGTCGTGTTGTGAAAGAGTGATTCACTAAGTCATTCAACTCTACTCAGTGCGATCTACAACTAAAAACACAAGTCCGAAGATTTGAAACTGTTTGAAATACACTTACTTTTATTTTCAACGTTTTTAAAAATTACATTTAGAATTGTAAACAAAAAACGCAATGGAGCTTAAATTTGCAAACCGAGTTTTACATTAGCAGTTTTCGGGGTAAAGCATTCAATGTTAGTCGGTCAGTCTACATGTTCAAGTAAGATTCCTTTTTAAGTACATGGCTCAACAGATAAGTTGAAGAATATTTAAGTAACGAACCGGGGTCGAAGAATGTGAAGCAAGTGACATTAATGACACATGTGAATGTACAATACAAATCCTTTTTTTTAATTCTACTAGCAATTTACTCGTACATAATGAATTCCCTTAGTCCAAGCAATAAAATAAATACCGAAATAGTTTAAATGATATTGCTCGGTCGTTGCTAGATAGGTTATTTCACGAGGAATGTATATGTATATCATATAAATGATGTAATGACTTTATGAGCAGATCGTAAAAGTTTTAAAGTAAAAAATATTATTTTGCGTTTTAGCGCATTCAAATAAAAGCTTATTTTATAAAAAAATAATAAAAAAAATTACGTGGGCCAGCTAGTCAATAATAATCTACAATTAAATAATATTTTTGTTTTCTGTAAATGTCAAACTAATAACTGTCAAAATCTTTACTACCAATTATCGCTGGCAAGACATAGCTGGCTTCTACTAAGACATGCGATTTTGGTCCACTTTACTAAGCTGGCCAGATCTTTTCCTTATTTTCGTAGTGCTGTTGTCCTGAGTAGTTCCGTCGTTCCTAAGTCGGTTGGCGTTTACACGTCACCCATTCGATGAATATGGGTGGTGAAAATCGTTATTCTTAATCCGTCACCAGAAACTTTTAGTGCTGGAAAATCTGTTGAAATAATCTTCGCTTGTTAACTACGATATGATGATGAGGTTATTAAAATAGATAAGTGGCAAAAATCTTTTTACTTCTTAAATCGGATCACCCTTAAAGGTTTTTTAGTACAACTACAATTTAAAAATTCATACTTTGCGAATGAAAAAGATTCAAACAAAACAGATATATTCCTGCCATAATTTCAAGGTTTCGAATGTATAAAAATAAGCAAAGGATTTCCGTAAAGAATTGTAATGGAGCTATAAAATCATGGATAATTACAACTTAAGAACCAATGACACTGGCAAATGATTCACTGTAATCAATTAATTACACATTCTATTGACTTGCTGGTTTGATTTCTTGGTGAGTCAGAACACGTACCTTGGGACTGAATCATTAACATCCTTAGAACCCTGACGTGACCACTGAGTAACCCAAAAACGTATTCCAACAGAAACTATTTCTATGAATTTTCTCTGGTGTCCTGATTATGTATAGAATATAACAAATCATCCTTCGGTGTGAGAACAATATCGGTAGAAGGTATTTAAAAATAACATGTTCAAATAAACGAATATTGAAAAACCTATCACCTTATTTTTTCCCTTAATTTATTCTGCTGACTGGTATTTTTCTCAAAATATGAATTTAATTCTTATGACATCAGTCATAACAAAAAGAGATATTTTTTAAAAAAATGAAAGATTAATTTTCTAAGATTTTCCATTAGACGTAATAAACATAAAAAAACCGAATTGTCAACTTGCTTCTTTTTAAAATTTTGTTAAAAGTAAAATACTATTGACTTACTGTTATTTTTTTACATTGACCAGGATATTATGAGTCAATTTTTCCATCCCTGGGTGACACGTCACAGTATGTGTAATATGATTGCAGGGGAGGTGTGTCATTGTTTAGACTACGAACTATTGTATTATAAATATGGCTAATTGATATTTCATAACATAACATATGACTTCTATAAACGTCTAGGCTGATGAGTAAGTATATTAGAATGGTCGTGGAATGATTAACATCCACATTGCACATATACATGTTGACATAACATCAAAAAACAATTGCTTGATCGTTTTCTAAACACAGGTCTCTCCTAGAGACTAAAGTAACTCGCAGACTTCTAGACGATTTCTAATGAATTCATAATAATTTTCTTTAAATACTTAGTACCGATATACAAATAACCATATAATCTAATTCAGATCAGCCAGTAGATTGTAAAGATAGATTTCTTTTTAAAAGCTATTAAGAGACAATTACTTTTCTATATAATCCGAGATCTTCGAAGCCGAGAGCCCATGGTCAGAACTTGTATATCTGAAATACGTCTAGACATTATAGATTATGTTTAGATTGCTATTTTAACTAAAGTTTGTCATCTTATCTTATCTCTATGATCTGGCTTCTACACTTATCAACATGCACGCATTACGTATACATAATTTTACATAATTTCTGATGATAATTTTAAAAGGAAACTAATACTTTATAAATAATTGCTTTTGTGTACTTTTAAACTACCTTGAGTAGATGACATGCAGCCTAAATGTAAGTAAAACGTAGAACTGAAAAAATGTAGCCAACTTCATAAACCAATCATAATTTCGTATAAAAAGGCAAACCTAGACACGCCAACGAAGCTGCAGTCACAATATGTTATATTATATTATATGGATAACATACGCTCAGTGGCCTGACCTTAAATTTGACTCCTCCACCAAGTAAATTAATAAACATCACAACCAAAACAATCCTTAAAAAGACTAGTAATTAAAAGAATACATGCTGTTTCTACAGACTGACAGATAAGGTCTACGACCACAAATGTATATCTCATGTCCACTTTATTTGTAACACATGATTCACTCACTCACTCTTACATAAATGTATGTACATGTTGTTATCATTAAGTACCCTAAAAGTTACACAAGGTCATTATATCAAGTTATTACTGTGTATGTTTTACATTTTCTAGTGCTGTGAATCCCCAAAGCCACATCCGATATGTTTATTCTTAGAAATCCCGAGACCTATGGACGATATAAATGTATTGAAGCGCCATTATAACATTGTTCTGGGAAGTTGGTATAACTCGGAAATTTCCTTATATTTCTTCATTTAGACAGATTAGTGTCAGAGTCTATATATGTCATGTTAATGATAAACATTGTTTAACTATTTTAGTTTACCGTTTTAGGATTTTTACGGAAGAATTTGTAAGAGACAATTGTGGAACAATATTAAAGTATATATTTTATTCTAATAACAAATTAAAATTACCTTCTTTAATAACTTATTTTTATTTTTACCTAGTTTGGCAACGGAGTCTAGCTCATGATTGATTACCTAGTTTCAAGTTGAACAAATTATATTATTAACTAAAATACCACTAATTTGAGCTTCTATTTTGTATTTATTATGAGTTTGCAGCTGTTAGTTTATTCGTGTGAATGTATATTTTGTGAAACCAGATGATCGCTCCAAAAGTTCATGGATCATAGAATTATTTTAATACTAGTTTTTCGCCCGCGGCTCCGCCCGCGTCTATGTCGGTCATTACGGTAAAAAGTAGCCTATGTCAGGCTTTAAACTATCTGGGTACAACATTTCATTTCAATCGGTGCGGTCGTTTTTGAGTTTAACTCGAACAGACAGACAGACAGACGCGGCGAAGGACTTCATTTTATAATATGTAGTTATATCTGTAGAGCTCTAATACTCTGGTTATTCTTATACAAGGATGTGCAAGTCATTTATCAAGTAGGTATTCAAAGTTAACGCCTACGCTGCACTCGTCACAAAGGGTACATTCAAGCGCGTGACATCACTGTGACGTGTTTGGACGTTAAACTTGCATTACAATTTAATATTGAAATTATTTGACGTAAGCGTAATATATCAAGTAATTGCTAACATGAGTGATCGGGACTCGGTAATTTTCTACAATAATAGTGAGCTTCAATGAGTAAGTTGTTTAAAGAACAAGGCCAATAAATATGAGTTAGGTGTTGAGCTACAGGTTGTTGATGTTTTTTTTTATCCATATCTATCGTTGTCGTTGCTGATCATTAATACCTGTATCAATAATATTATGATGCAAATGATTTTGTTTTAAGCATGTCAAAAGGCAAGTGTATAATATGTAAATAAAGGAGAAACCCAAAATCCATACAAACTTGGGCCTGGCGTTACAGTGCTAGAATTTGGGCATAAATTACAATATCTATGACGATTTCACGAGCCTAATTTTCAGGTCTCCCAGCAATGGCCAAATTGGTAAAATCAGACAATGTTCACATTTTAGGTTATGTTTATTGTTTGAGTTATTTTCATAAAAATTGGCCAAGTGCGTTTCAGGCCACGCATAAAATAGGGTTATGTACTCACCCATAATTAAATCGTGTCTAATAGATAATTAATAATAATAATAAATATTTCGGACATTTCAGACAACTGATATAAATACATAAACATACTTTTTTTTTGTAAATACATACATATTATACATTGTTGTATTTGCTTAATATTTCTTTATTTTTGTACGAAGTTTTCTAAGTCAGCTTATTTCACAAGTTAGGCCTTTACAACTTCTGAAATAAAAAAGTTATCAAAACCGCTATAGTTTTCTATAACATGAAAAACACGATTTGATACATTTGTGTTTTTCTATGGCATAGTCACATTAATAGAAAAATACAAAATTACCCTTTCATGCTATATTTAATGCTGCCAGTTGTAGATATTTTGAATTGCCGCCATTATAAGTAGTTGTGTCACGATTCGCTGGCCAGACTCTATTTACATTGATTAAAATACCTATTAAAACAATCATTTATACTAAAACAAAGAAGTATTATTTATTTATAACAGTATCGATTTCCACTAAATCGATCCTATTTTAGGAATGCTACGTTTGTGGAGCTAGTTACGTATATTGAAATAAGTGTTGCAGAGGTTTACAAAGATTGTTTAAAACAATAGAATTCCACTTATTTTCTACACTTGGCCATTGCAAATGAAGCTAAGATTTCGATAGGTTAATCAAGCAAAATAGACGAGTTTTTTGATACATATCCCATTCGTGTAACGCTTAGGCCCAGAATCGGGTTTCTCCTTTCCTACGAATAATAATAATTTTGCTCATCGTACATTGTACTAAAAAGATACAGTTAGAACAATTAGAAAAAGATTTGTATAAAGCATAGAATTTATATATAATTATATTATTACTTAATAATATCACATATATTGTTTAAAGCAAGCAAAAAACACTAAACAATTTAAATATTCGGACATTTGGCAGTTTAGTTATGAAATAAAGCTTCATTTAGAACCCATGTTCCAAATTTACATTCATTCCTATTAAAAGATTTGGTGTGATCTGTGTGGTGACGGATTAAGAATACGGAATGTCACCACTTTCATTCATCCCGAGGGTATTGTAAGAGGTGACTTACGGAGCAAACTATGTGAGACAACAGTACTGCAAAGAGAGGTAAGACTTGAAACAAACCCTATATTAACCCATCTGAAAAGCGTGGTATACTCGTAGTCGCGTGTCTAAGTAGCCAAACACCTCTATTTAAGGAGTGGCCAATATTCAGCAGTACACTGTTACAGGCTGTTGATGATTAAAAGATTTGTCAACAGTGGTCAAACCAATTACTCACTGTCCAGACCTTTTATGTTGTGATAATATATTACGCATCACCAGATTATGCCCTGAGTGACGCAATTTCATAGAAAGTGAGTTGCTTCGGGGTACTCTGTTCGTCATACTGTTCTACAGTTTGCGGTTACAGTTGTCATTCAAAATATGATGAATGTTTCGAAGTGTAGAAGAGAGTTTTAATGAGGATAGAACGGAATGAAAGACTTGAGTAAGGATGTTATTGTTATTTGTAATAAGAATGTGGTCACTGAGGTTATTTGTTAAGTTTTTAAAGATTTTACATAATATAATGATAACCAACTGATCTTTCATGTCATTTTTTTTATATGCTACCAATTTTTTTAAAATTCTTATTTACATACATACATTCTTTAGTTTGTGCAGCGATTGATGAATGTATACGAAGCAAAAGACGTGTATCAGGACGGTCGTAAGTGGAGATCAATTGTCTCCGCCAATACCTCTGTGAAATAGGCGTGACTATGTGTATGTTTGTATGAATGTATGTTTATAACATTTTTAAAATAACATTTTGTTAACTGTATCCAAAAATTCACTCAGTGTTTACACCAGGAGTTGAAATATTAAACCTTTTTAGTATGTCTGTTTAGCGTATTTCATACTCAATGCCAATATCATCATCATCATCATCATCAACAGCCTTTATCAGTCCACTGCTGGACATAGGCCTCTCCTTGAAAAGGAGGTATTGGCCTACTATACCACGCTGGCCAGACGGGTTGGTTTCAAGTTTTCCTTCTCTTTGCATTGATGTTGTCTTGCGTAGTTTATCCCTAAGTCGCCTTACATTAATTATCCAAACTTCAGTACCTAATCATAACAAGTAGGTAGCTAATTATAACAGAATAATCTTACTGTAATTCTAGTGTACGTCATGTGTCGTTTGACTTATCATTAGGTATTCAAATGATTCAATGTCATTCATTTAATGATTAATTATTAATAAACATTAATGATATTGTGCTCTAGAACATTCCGATATTGAAAAGTATCTTTATAACATATTGTGTGATTTATGATGGACTATCGGTAATAAACACGTATATCGTAATCCATTCAATCTAAACGTTAGATAAATCAAAAAGTTTAAAACGGGGATTACGAGGTCTGCTCTGGAGTAAATACTTAAATGTTAACACCTAGATGACCTCTAACTTCATTCCATTATGTGGGGAAAAGCTTAAATGAACAAATTCATTACAGCAAGGGCCTCAAGACCTAATTATAGGACTGAATTAGAACCGACCGGAGACTCTATTAGACAGAAAAAGATTAATGTTTGATAGTTTTCAATGATTGGAGGAAAAAATATACATCAAAATGTCTAAATCGGAATAATTTAATTTTTTTTGGTAAAGACAAAATTTCAATACAATCCATGCTTTCGTTTTCCTTTATTTTATAAGCGTAGTTTATTTTTCTGGAAAGTAACCTTGACTTTTTTGTTGCCTTTATTATAAACATACAAAGCGTAACAAAAAAACACATTCACAATAATAATATTTAGTAAGGGTTACTTAATAACTCTCTGAAATGAATTTTATCTTTTATGTATATAATACACTAGCTGATCCGGCGAACTTCGTACCGCCCGAATTTGACTGTCAAATAATAACAGACAATAATTAGCAATAAATTAAAATTGCGACTATAATTTGAGATTTAAACTATCCTATCTCTCAAGTTAGATCGAACTGCACATGGTGTGCGAATTTTATTATAATCGGTTAAGTGGTTTAGAAGTCCATTGAGGACAAACATTGTGACACGAGATTTATATATATTAGGGCTGATCCGGCGAACTTCGTACCGCCCGAATTTGACTGTCAAATAGTAACAGACAATAATTAGCAATAAATTAAAATTGCGACTATAATTTGAGATTTAAACTATCCTATCTCTCAAGTTAGATCGAACTGCACATGGTGTGCGAATTTTATTATAATCGGTTAAGTGGTTTAGAAGTCCATTGAGGACAAACATTGTGACACGAGATTTATATATATTAGGATAACATGTATCTATGCGTGTATGTTGTGCACGTATTGTAATCGTCCCACCGCGCGACCGCTTTTCGTGTGGCTCAATTTAGAACCTCTTCATTTCTAACTCTATTTCTCATTACAACTTTTTTCTTTTATATAAGCCTACCAAAGTGACTCTTCTCTGTTTGATAGAAAGCATGAGTAGAATCCAAGAGTGGAGGTCACCATCTTCATTGTGAGCACAGATAATGCAGTGTGGTGACCTACACTATTGCGGCTTAGTTAGATTAGATGCTTCTGATTATTGGTTCTCCAGTCTCACACTCGCTACCAGTACCTCCTCGGTCGAGCTGATCCATTCGTGTTGATATCAGCATTTCTCTACTAACTGATACTGATACTAAGAGTATATCTTTAGCCATTTCCAACAAATACTTTTAATTATTTTTAATGATTAATTGAATATCATGTGACAAGTACTAATTCCTATAAAGGCATGAATAGCAGAAATATATTTTACAAAGGAGTACATTTTCCTGATAAAATTATGAAGTTATAAGCCTAACGAAAAATAACTAAAATGTCACTTTGTAATTCACGGGTAACCAAACGTGACTCAGATGTTAATTTACAACAATGGGAATTTGTAATTATCATAAATAAGCTTTTGTAATACGTTAAATAAGGAATATGCGTAATTTTATTTTATGAGAATACTCCTATGTAATCATAATTTATAGTACACATTTAGATGTTTATTACAATTTGTCGTAAAACAGGCAAATATTTACATAGTATTAAGTAAATATTTTCCTTAACCCTTTTTGTTCATATCCAAAAGGAAAAGCCAACTATAATTTTTTCTCCTAGAAAAAAGTTTTTTTTTTAATAAATTAATGAATTATTATTCTTCTCAACTCACGTAGGCATGAATGAGTCGTCTCCACCGGGGCAACAAACTACTAACTCGATTACTACCCTCGCACAGAAGACCAAACTAAAAATGATAGCATTTGTGCTGTCCTGTTTAGTTGGTGAGGTAGGCCTAGGTAATCATTTTGCATCATTCACTAGACACATCTCACTAGGCCAGACCACGGTGTGAGTATTATCTGCACTCACAATGAGGATGGTGAAACCTGCTCCTGGATTCATACATTTCATCGGGCCAAGTAGAGTCAGACCAACCGTACACTTACGGTACGGTTGGTTCATAAGCTTAAAGTTGCTCAGCGTGCTATGGAAAGAGCTATGCTCGGCGTTTCTCTGAGAGATCGTATCAGGAATGAGGTGATCCGTCAGAGAACTAAGGTCATCGACATAGCCCACCGGATTTGCAAGCTGAAGTGGCAGTGGGCTAGCCATATTTGCCACAGAACCGATGGCCGTCGTTGGGGCAGAAGAGTTCTGGAGTGGAGACCGCGTCTCGGTAAACGTAGTGTAGGACGCCCACAGGCGAGGTGGACTGACGACCTGCGTAAGATGGCTGGCAGGAGCTGGA
Source organism: Phragmatobia fuliginosa (assembly GCA_932526445.1). Lineage (NCBI taxonomy): Eukaryota > Metazoa > Arthropoda > Insecta > Lepidoptera > Erebidae > Phragmatobia > Phragmatobia fuliginosa. Next base: position 74,063,909 of record OW052057.1, read on the forward strand.
TGCGAGAAGCCCAAATCGATCAGAGTGGTGTGCAATGGGAGAGGCCTATGTCCAGCAGTGGACTGCGATAGGCTGATGATGATGATGAAGTAGAGTCACTTTGGCAGACTTAAATAAATAAAAGAATGTATACAATATACATAATAAATCATAGACCGAGCGTGCTTGTCAACTATTCATCTAAACTGCGCTTAATACCCTTTAAAACAACGAGTCCAGGTAGACAGCAATGACCTACTAGAATTATTGTTTACGCTCCCCAATTCATCTACATTATCTCTTCCCCACTAGGATTTTTATTCAATCGTTTTTCCTATTGGATTAAAGTGGAACTACTAGCATTTCAAAATACGGCCGTGAAATATGCTTCTGCAATAGGTAGACCCTTAGAAAAGTAGACAGAGGAATGTCCGTATATTTCAGCGTCAACCTTTACCGATTTTATAATTATTTAATAACGGCGCTATACTATTATTTTATTACTTCATTTAATAATTACACCATTATTAGATATAGGTATTATTATAATGTACAGTTTTTCAATATTTACTATTCATTCTATTCTATTTATTATTTCTGTACCTATTAATTTTTTCTTCTTGACAAGCAAGTTCCTCGTATGCTTAAAACTGTATATCAGTAATTTATAATCAATTGGGTATAAACTTTGGCTATATTTAGGTCACCTTTGAAAACAAATTGATTATTAATTCTCAAGTAGGCACTCGTGTAAGATAGGCCACTGACTTTCTTCATAACGTTAAATATTAAAACAACATTAGTATACGTATACATTTACGTTGGTTACTGGGACAACAATACTTTCAATGTCACTTCTAACTCTCAAGGATTACAGATAAAGATATGAATGACTCATCTTTGAAGTGGTAGATCAATGCTATCACAATCATAAAAACAGTTTTAGTAGTTTATTTATTCTCAATATTATTTAGACCCCTTTTTTGACCCCTTGAGTTTTAATAATTGTGCAAACGATCTAAATCGGCATTTGGTTCAAGTTCTTTTGCTTTTACTTTACTATATTCTAGAACAACTGAGTTCGGCCCTCTAAGTAGGCAGTAAGCGATATAGAAATTGTGTAGAAGCAGTGCTATCGGCCTTCTCAAGGCTCCAAATACCTGTAACGAGCGGCGCAGCTGTATAAACATCAACTTGAACCAACTCGTCTACGCGACGACGGCTTAACATCGTTTCCGAGGCACGAAAGGGTTACGTGTCAAGGATGAATCCATTCAAATGCTGATCTGGGTACAATTTTACAATGTAATAATCTTCTAGAATAGCACTTAGCCATTAGAATTTAGTCCAACTAAGAACTTTAATTAATAAAAATATAAAATACACAATTGAATAACGAACGTTTATTTCAAACCATTCTTATTTAATTTAAGATGGTTAAACTCTAGAACCCCTTGGAATAACGTGAAATTATTGTTTGACGTATAAAAAATATTTTTATTTTTAAAACAGCTGAAGTCACTCGCTCCACATTTACCCCTCACACTATACAAGTGAACACCTGCACCAAAATGACTCATTAGTCTCACGTGAGTTACTGTGGGGCCATATGTGTCCGACCAAAGGTTGGGAACCACCGGCAAAGTGACTCAACTGGATAACAGATGTAAGTACGATGCAATGTAGTACACGATGACTAAGAGATACTTAAAGAGGGTTGCCTAAAGAGGCTATCAACTTGACGATAATGTTTGTTTCAACATTATGATAACTACGCATTTATATTATATTTATTTGTTTTATTATTGTCGAAGTATTTATTTGAAATAATAACTGTTTTTATCCTAACTTGTAAATTATATTTTGGGCATAGTACAAATCCTTTCGGTATAATTATTATTTATTAATGAAACCAATATTTTATGTTCAGTTTATCTAAATTGTTAATTACAAAATTGTACTTTTTGTGAAGTCCAAAACTAAATACCTACTGAAAATCTTAAGAGTTTTAAACCTAAGTGTTACTGTCGTCATTTAGAGTTGGTGTAATTGGTATCATTGCAAACTTTTAAGACTGGGCTACCATTGGACATAGGTCTCATTTAAGAAAGATGGTTAAAACGTACTTTTTACTAAGTTAGATTTGGTAAGAAGAACGAATGACTGATTACTCAAAGTCTTGTAGAATTCCCCGAAGCCCACCTTCTACTGGTGCTTATGTCGGACTTGAATCGACCAAAAACCACATTCCACGGCCGACTGAATTACCGACTAGTACCTGACAAACCATGAGACAAGAAGTCTCTGGATTCCCGATAGATCTCGGGCCACCAGCTAATTGCAGATAGCCCTCAAGCTCCTAATATCAATATGCTTTGTTATCTATTTTACTTTTGTCGATGCAGGTAACGCCCGTGGACACTTTTAATCTAAGAGTCACAGGTACGTTGGTGTCTTTTAAGTCCCAAGTCCCCGGAGAAATCAACCAAACAATTACTGAAGACCGGTTCTGTGAGGCCAAAGACAAATAACTTACTTTCTAGTTAAAGAGTAACTGAATATGACCAAAAGATAAAATTTTGCAATGTAATTTTATGACACATGCTCGAGATAAAGAAACTCGTTCTATATCCTTGCACAAGTGCTGTGCAGTACCTACTGCCATAAATTTATTTCGATTGCGAGTTATCTCAACAGCAACCACACGGTACTTGTACATAAACCAGATTAGATAAAGTTACCAAAAAAACACAGTTCTGTTGACATTAAACAAAATACAATTTTACATAGATAAATGCAAGTCTATGTATACCTATATGTCCGTGTGGTGACGGATTCGTCTTCACCCCTTTTCATCCCGCGGGTGTCGTAAAAGTCGACTAAGGTATAAACTACGCAAGACAACATCAATGCAAAGAGAAGGAAAACTTGAAACCAACTCTATACCAACCCGTCTGGCCAGCGTGGTATAGTAGGCCAAAACCTCCTTTCTAAAGAGAGGCCTATGTTCAGCAGTGGACTGTTGAAGGCTGTTGATGATGAAGTGTACTACAGTAGCTGAATGGAATTTACTAGCTGAGCCCTGCCCTCCTAGCCTAGTTGCAAATGTTTTTCGTTTGCTATTCAATTCTAGATTCTATTTCGATATTCTCTTATAGCAAGTATTTAGTTTTGATCACGTGACTGAGTGACATTAGTCAATGATAAAAGAGAATAGAGAAATTTAATATAAAACGAATAACTTGGCAACTTGGCTAGTATGGCTGTGGTGTTACCCGCGGTTGCTGTGTACCATTTCAACAACCAGTGTCTGTTATGACGTGTGAGCGAAATGAAGTCTAAGTTAGTCTTTACATCGTCAGCTATCTGCCAGTGAAAGTCACGCCAAAAACAGCACAGATGTTATAAAGACTAGTCGGAGCAAAGACAGACCTAAAGCACGGTATGGAAGTATCTTTAGTAAAGAGCGATTTCGTAAAAGGCCCTTTGAGTGGGTGCATCGGTGTGGAAAGATCTAGAAACACGTACACTGACCAGAATAACAGCATACCGACGAAGGGTCTAGTTAAATGGTTTTGTGACAATCGAGCGAGTGTAGAAGTGAGCTGTATGTTAGGAACGCATGGCGTCCTATCGTCTCTACTTATCCCAGACGGGAATAAAGCGTAAATAGATAGTATGTGTAATATATTGTGTATAAATAACAGTCGTTGTTTTTTATTGTAACGTGACTCAGCGCGATAACGACACAGATGAAGGCAATAGCTATCATTACGAGATATAAGACATATTTTGTCTCTTAAGTTACGAAACTAGTTAAAAAAAATAACCCAAGTAAAAGTTCCGTCAAAATAGGTCCAGCTGTTCTAGAGATTAGCCGGAACAAACAGACAGACAGGCAGATAAACAATTAAAAAAAATATTTTTTGCTGAAAGTAGGTACTGTATATATTTTCAAATTAAAGGATCTGTATGTAATAATTTGATATTACACACAGACACTTTAATTTTATATATTTATATAGATAAACACAGAATACACTGTGTAGGAATATAGTGCAGTTCATTGTACCAAGTGAATGTATAAAAACAATAGGTAATACATTCATTGCGTTAATTAAACACGTACATTAATAAGTCTGCTGTTTGAAGTTTGTGATTCATCTCATACCTACCTACCTTCCTATGAGAATTAAGTAAAAAACATAAATGTATTTTTATAATTATGTTTTATATTTAAAACAGTGTCTGAATATGAGAAAAGTAAAAATGGATTCAATTTTGTAAGCAAACAAAAAATTACCAACTTCTGTTCAATTCAAGGATATAAGTTCAAATAGAATCTTATAAAAAAGCATTTTTGTATACAAACAAATTAATTTAAAAATATACAGCATTTATTGTTGGTTTAGTACAGGTTAGAAGTTTCATACTAATGAAACTTCTAACCTGTCGTACAATTGTTCATTTAAATTATATTATATCTGCTGCTCTTCGAATTTTATTTCTAATTAATTTGCATACAACTGTTTAATTGAATGGGGTCAAAAGATCAAGCTATTGAAATTAATTTTTTTTAACAATTGTAGTTCATTTTTGATATGTTTGCTGCATGAAGTCATCGATAAATGGTCGCCCGACATGGCCGACATCGAATAACGAGTGCATTCACCTCCTTCATTCTTAGATCATCAGTTTACTATTTCGTCACCAGACGTCCTTTCGCACTTCTTAAATTAATAATAATTGAATGTATATAGATTTACTTAATAAATAACATATACATATATGTATGCATATTACAGTATGCTGTTGTCGATTTAATCGTTGAATACGTACCTAAATGCCTGCATAAAGCTAAATATGGTATACAATATTAGAGAATTTATGTCATTTCTGTTAGTTTGTACAATATTATAAAATTTATGTTAAATTTATGCATATTTCATTTCATTAATACTACTTAATTCGAATCAATTATATGTATATACTGTTTCTTTTTGTTGTGGATGCCTTAGCTACAATATATTCTTTAATGCCGCGTACCAATTTATCGATTGTTTAAAGATGAGATACCTTACTATATGTATAATTCTACACTCATAGGCAGAAGACCTTATATTGAAAACTATAATGTGAACATGTGGAACTGTTGTAGGTTTAAGGAAACCATTGAATTCGGGACCAGTTGTTGTAGAGATCCGTGTAGTGTGTAGTAGATCTATGTGGACATAGATCCTACTGGAGTATTACACGTCTTTAAGCTCACGTGATTATGAGAACGTGTTTAACCCATAAGAATCAGGTGTACCACAGAACAGATAGTGTTCTGTGGCTATTGCAACTTATGAGTTATAAAACCACTGCTGTAATTTGAGCGCTTCCTTTATCAGAAATGGGGGAGAGGTAAGGTTGAGCTCGATTGCCTCATTAATTTGGTGGAAAGCAGCAGTTTTTTGGGATACCATTCATCTATCATTACATTCAAGCCGGACTCGGGCTACTATATCACGCTGCCGTGCTGGTAGATATAAGGGTTTGTTTCAATGTTTCCTTCTATTTACAGTCAGATTATCCCTTGTAGTTTCCTGTCTTGGCCACCTCTTACGGCATACATCGAATGAATATGAGTGGTGACACTCCCAACTGCAGATGGGTTTATAAAAAGGATTAAGAATATGCAAGTTGAAAGTATATTCAAAGAAAAAGAAAAAGAGAAGAAGAGCATGGAAGGAATTGGATATTGCATTACCAAAGCATTAACTATGCGACATCAACAGCCAAGTTGCGAACGTTTTTCGTTTTCTATTGTATTCTCTATTCCATTTCTCTTGTCTCTTTGGCTAATATTTTGTTTAGATCACGTGAAAGAAACAAGAGAATGGAGAAATCGAATAGAGAATAGAATAGAAAACGAAAAACGTTTGCAACTTGCCTAGCGGGGCTGAATCCCGTTAATTTCAACACTTTATTTTCGGGTAGAGGCACAAATCCAATAAAATATTAAATATAATATAGTGATACATATTACTATAATCTGTAAGATTTTATAAACAAATAGGTGGTAATCTGTGAGAGTCCGACATCAAAAAGGGTCTTAAAATTATACATCTATTGCGTTAGTTAAATTATTTTACTACTTAAAACAATCGAAACCTTGTTTAAAATCCATTGTAACAACGATCTCGCTATTCTATTGTTGTATCATCCCTTTGTATGCTGGGAATAAAAGACCTTTTGAGTTTGTAACTGAACAATATTATCTAAAATATAACAAAGAAAGTGTGTATCAAGCAACAGTTTTTAGTTTTAAATGGCACTTAATAAAATGACGTCATGATTTTTTGTGATAGCTTGTGTCATAAAAAAGGGACATTATGGAACATGGTGATATGAATGAAACCGCGTTGTTGTAAAAGTACAACAACCGATAGGTACACCGCAGGACGAAGGTAAGGTAAAACTTACCTAAATTACTCCTTATGTTGTCACCTATCTGTCAGTGAAAGTCCCGTCGCAATTAATCCAACCGCTCTAGCAATTAACCGGAAAAAACAAGACATGCAAATATTAAAAAATATTCTGATGTTTAGTACCGTATATTATATACTTTTATGCATTTTGTGTAAAAATGTTATTTGAAATTACAAATAAACACTTCAATTTATTTCTTTGTACAGATTTCTTGTAGAAGTGCATCAATTGGAGGACAAACATTACAGAGATTACAATTATCGGTACACATTAAAAATGTTTTTGTTTTAATTTGTCGTTATAACACGATTATATTTTGCTAAATATATAACAAACAATCCGTGTGGTGACGGATTAAGAATACAAAGTGTCACCAGTCACCACCCCTATTAATTCCATGGGTGTCGTAAGAGGCGACTAAAGGAACAAAATAAGCAGCTAACATCACTGCCAAAAGAAGGAAAACTTGAAACAAACTCTATACCAACCCGTCTGGCCAGCGTGGTATAGTAGGCCAAAACCTCCTTTCAAAGGAGAGGCCTATGTCCAGTAGTGGACTGTTAAAGGCTGTTGATGATGATGATGATGAAATATATATTGTATATATAGTGAAAGCTTCACAGACAAACAGTTTATAATATTAATATGGAATATGGAAGAATGAATGGTGCAGGTTAGTAACAATCCGGTTAGCAAAAAATGCATGAATAATAATTGACATAAATGCTCGTAGGTAAGTCAGTTCATCAATGTATTACTCAGCATATGATAATTAAAATAATATTCATTCAAATGATAATAGCATCAGGGTAGTTTTCTATTTGATATTTTTATTAGCTTCTGGCGACATAGTGTGTGATATTTACTTGTCTGTGGGTATTGATTGAAATTAATAAATCAATGTTTGACTACCTTATGACTTGATGTAATACAAATAACCTTTGAACCTATTTGCATCCTGAGTTGAAACTAAAAGTTCATTAATAATTTGCGTAAATAAGTGACGGCATACTACTGTAACTTTCTTAAAATGTGTTCTCATGTAAGTGAATCTGTAATTCTTTATATAATAAAGTCTCTTAGATGCGCACCCCTTAAATATAAGTTTAAAATCTTCCAAATCTTGATTTTTGCCCATCCCTTTCATCAGGCAAAGAAGTCACTTGGCAGGCTTTGAGAAATAAAAATAATAATGATTAATTAACTTTTCAAAAGTATCATCGTGGGCAATGCATGATCGATCACGGTAGACTGTTTTTAAATTGAATATGTTTTGCAGTTCGTAAATTAGGAAACTCGAATTTTAAAGTAATTTAGAAAACAAAAGAAACATGAAACTATAAACGGTAAAGTTAACAAAGGTACCTATTTCTTAAGATTTTATGTAAATTCAATATACCTAATGAGGACTGTTAGGTAATTTATTTTATCATTAAGCACCTGCCTTTTTTAGATTATTCCGCTGTGATAAACAAATCTTTGAATGTAGATATGTATCTATGTGTCATTCTGTTCAGATAGCGGTCATCCAATTGATACGTGATCAGAACCAATCACCAAACGTTCAGATTAAAATGATCAATTTTTTGGGACTATCTGTAACAGATATAATAGCTTTGATTTTGACATTCAGTGTCTGTGTGTCTGTCACATACGTCTATAGGTAAAAAGGTATAGGCCCTAAAGTGATTTGATAAAAAGAGTAACCTACGTAACAGAAATATAGAATTTATACATATTTTTCCACAAGTCCCCACACCTTGAAAAAATAATGATGTTGTTAAGTAAGCAAATTTATGTTTTGCTGCCACATATTTATGTTATGATAAGTAAGCAAAACATAAATATGCAGCTATTTATGTTAAATATTATCTAAATATCAAAACTCGTTCAATCAGAAAGTTATTCAAGTTACGCAAAAGCCGTTGTCCATGAAAGGTCACTTGAGACGTATGCCAAAACGCTTGGTTATACAAATATACAAGTAATTTATTCGCTGTTTGATCAATCCATTGAACGCTGTTACCGACATTCATATTGAGTGTCCCTTCTAAAGAACTATTGGTCAGTAAAAAGTTACTGCGTTGGTCTAGCACCTTGGGCTATCTGCATCACAGTACGTAAGATTGTTTCGAAAGCGTTTACAACTACATATTTGTAATCTGGTTTGTATCTATTTTAATTATTACAAACTCAGTAAACCATTATTTCGCATTCCGAAGACAACATTGCACACTACATTTCAGTCTCAATGCAGAACGGTAGGTATACTATGTAGTGATCAGTCGTTGTTCTGGATTTACAAATACAAATTCATTGTTGCTAAGAACTCGTAAACGACCTCAAAACGGCATTCGACCTAGTCGAGCGTAATCTAACATAACTCAAGTCGGGCCAAAATCTAAACGGGAAAGTTTATGTTTAGTTACACTTACTTTCAAAAACATTTTATGTCTTAAAGGCTTCACATTAAAGTCTATTATTACTCTGTACAATCAGGGACACGTGCGGAATGGAGGTATTAATGGAGTTTGTTATCTACAACTAAGCAGTGCAGCGCTCTAAACTTCTGTAGCGTTTAGTAACGTGCATGCTATATGGTTGTTAAGAAAGCGCTTCATCGCTGTCGTGGCTATTTTAACTGCGATGACTCAAGCCTCGGTAAACAGTATGCGGGGCGATGAGTCACCGTTTTACACATTCGCGTATAACGTTTGAGTAGTGTTGTCAGTCTACAGTTGGACTCGTCAAGTAACCGTGGCGTCCTAGGCGTTTATATCGCAGGCTTACTGCCAAACGCCTAGACATAATATTGTTTGTAATATAAGTAGTATAACAAACATTTTGTGTACTTTGAACAATAACAAGTTTGTGTGAAAGTGTACAAGTAGGTCTAGTTTTGTAACTTGTGTGTGTGCGTGTCGGCAGTGAAACGGTCGATAAAGTTGGTGATCGTTTTGTGCTATTTGTGGATTCCATACATACTTGAGGATTGGATTGTTGTATTTTGGATTTATGAATTAACAATGCCGTCGAACAAAAAACTAATGTCAAAGATGCGACAGATCGCACAGTGGATTCTAGTGGTCCATGTGGTAAGTTCATAACATTTACAATTAACAATCATACTTGACTATGCGAATCTAACTATTGCATGAATTTAAAAGAAGCATATACATTTCAACCTAATCAGTCCACCTTAATGAATATAAAACGATACTGATCAGGTCTAAACATATTTCAAAGGGCAAGAATACAATGTGATGAACTTCAAGTCAATAAATTTAATATTGATTAGGGTCTTGAAGCACTATCGAGACAGAAGTAACTCTGTTATAAGTTCAGAAAGCAAAGTTACTTGTCAATATGGAAGGCGCAATCTTCCTCATCTCTGATACCTACCTATGTCTGTAAATATAATGATATAAAACTTGACCTGCCGCTGGAAAAATAAAATAAGATAAAACTAAGGTGGTAGAACAAAACACAATTGTTTTTGACTGTTAATAAGTAATGGTTAAAGCACTTGAATAAACAGTTTCTACTCGCAAGATAACTACCACACAACGATCTCTTTCATTATGTAATATCGTTGATTACGAAAGGAAAATACATCTTCATCTAGTCCAGTTTTTCACCTTTTAAAGGAACTTATTATGACTACTACAAAGAGGTTAATTAAGCAAGAGTTGAATAATGTTTACAAAAGAAGCTAATCTGATAACAATCCTTTTTTGTAATCACAATGACAATCTTATATGTCTATTCACATATTTTTTACGTTTGACAAACCTTCTCGTATTCATTGTATCATTCTTTGCAAAACAATTAAAGAAGCCAGACATGAAAACGTAGATTTGTATGAATCATATTGCAAAATACCAACTCAGATTTATTCTACTAACTACTGTCCAAAAGCATTAAAATTTTAGAGTGCGACGACCTATGGAGGTGTTGAAAATTTATTCCATAATTGCTGCTTTCTTTGAAACATTTGTAAGGGTCTACTTTAGAAGACCCTCGTGCCCTTCGGGTGATTTGAACGTCGCAACTTAATAATTAAGCTTATTTTCACCATTGTTTTGTACCCTACAAAATGCCGTGCCCAGTTAGATTGGTTACACAAACGTGCTCGAGTAATAGACATCCAAAAATACTGTTGACACCGATTATAAAAATACTCCACGTTGGTATTTGGATGAATCAGAGATATTTATCCGAGCGTCTTATTTTGATTTCGATGGACAACAACTTATTGACTAGACAAATTGCAGACGGACATCAGCCAATGTGCAATTGAAAAAGAAACTCAACACCTAAAGTAAAAAGAAGAAAACGCAATCTGTTTAATTCAGTTGTGGATATTCTGTTTGCGCTCCCTGGTTTGCTGAACGTGACCAGACAGAATCTGGCGGCCTACGTATGCTTGTGCCAATTTTAAATTGGAAAATGCAATTGCACCAAACGAATATCCTCATGCTGTATCTTATTGAGGAACAATATTTACACATCTGTATAAAAGGAAAAGAGAGGTAGGTCCAATTACAGTACAGGCACGCTTCATATTAACGAGGTTTTACAACGACTTATGTTTGTACTTGAAATTGTTTTGCAGCTAATGTCTTGTATTTATCTAAGTTTGTAAACAAAACAAGCAAAAACACTAGTGACTCATGGTATAGGTAGAATGTTATCTTGACATATGCTTAATCACTTAATATTTGTTTCAGTCTACGTATAAACACTCACTTTTCCTATGATATTTACTTGAGCTATTTTTATAACTACGAATTTATACAAATGTAACGTATTGTACCTAAGTCTTGTGATCCATGTCACCTGGTAGACATTTCTTCCAATGCATCCAAAACTGTATTTATCCATTAAAAATATTTCTAAGACTCAATCAAAATCTGTTTTTAACTTACAGTCTTTTAGGTATAAATCACAATAACGGGTTCTTTATTTTAAAGCGTATTGATTCATCTGCTAAAAATAACACAAATGTGAAGCAATTCAAAAGAAATATGCATAGGCAGGAACGTAGATTACCATATTACACACGCGACACCGCGCTATTTTAGTTCGGGATCCCAGGAGGCGTGTCTCCGGTATTAATACTCGGTCGAGCCGGTGACTCATCTGGTCGTCTGAAAGCTCCGTCTTGTCCCACATCCTTCATACTGTTTGCATTACTCATACTGGGTGAACCCGGAATCGTTTTTATGGGCGACTTCCTCGGCACCTAGTACATGCCTAAGCTTTGTTTCAGACATAAACAAGATATTATTAGAAAAATGAGATGACACTTTTTCCTCGTTTAAAAATTAGGAATGTTACGCTAAAAATGTAGTGGAAGATTTTATAATGATAAACGAGAGAGGTATCTTTGTAGAATATGATGCGTCATCGCAGCAACATCGCAGTAACACGTGTTTGGACTCTCTAAATTGCCATTTGTTTTTTTTTTGTTGTGGATCTGAATTCCTTAATGTAAACTTGAGTCTTATGTCGTCATATTCAAGGTAAGACCATAAACGTGTTACGACCCTAAGATCTATCGTTTTTAAATTGAATTAAGTACGAACGTAAGTTTATATTTGTATGAGTCAGTCCAATCCTGACGAAGGCCGCTATTGTTTATCTTAAGTCGATTTCCTTCCTGACATTATGTTCCATTTGAAGTATTATAGAATTAGTAGGTTATTTATTTATACAAATTATCACTTATACTATTTGTACAACATTAGCATAAATGTAGTATCTCTACCTATATATCGAGGTATCACGAGATAGATGTCAGACTTATAAAATCGTTTTACACACGTTGGGTTCTCTAAGGTTGTTGTATGATGATTTTTGTCTATAAGTTAGATAGACTTTTAGACTTTAGACGGCTTTTATAAACATTTTATCCCTTACGGACTTAGTTAAGTACTAGAGCGCTAATAAAAACGATTAAGCATCAATGACCCAATTGACAGTAATCAAATACTGACAATTAGCCTTACCATGCAATGGACAAAACAAAACTAAAACGACTTTTCAATTAAAAACCAAATGCAAAAAAACTATTTATCATTCATTACCTACTTTATGTCTAACAAGTAGAGTCCATTTTGCTTGGTCAGTACGCCATGTTAGTACAGGAAGTGAGCTGTTCACTACTCTTCCCCCATTACAATCCATGAATGGCCAGACGCGAACATGTGTGCTAGCGTAGAATTCAATTTAATCCTTTTCAGAGTTAACCCTTGAGTTTGAATGCTATTGATTTGAATCCCTCCACAAGCAAAATACGAAATACGTACACACAAGGACTCGATACGAGTTATTACGAGCTAGAAGATTTTTGCACCAAATTTATTCATTCCAACATCTCTTGTACAACGCGACAATCTATCTACGCACGAGTGAAATAGATTAGATTATAATAATATGATAAACACAAGTAATCGCCACCCAACGACAAGATTTAACTAACTTAATTTATTGGGGGTTTTAATTGAGAATTAAAAAATACCAGGGAACGATGGAAGAATCTATGTGGACACCATTTATAGTAACTGGAGGGTGGCTCGGACGAGACGTTTAATAATGTAAATAATTTTTCATGCATAGAAAGGAATTGTTAAACAATGCCCTTTTCTATAGTAAAAGTTTAAAGGGAACTGCCCCAAGGCTGAAAATGGATCACCCTTTTATGCTTTTATTGCAAAGTTTCGCTCGATTCACGGCTATAAAAAATACCAAACAACTTTTATTAAGTTTTTAACGGAATTTATATGTTACATCATCAGTATTACAACAAAATCTATACAAGTACCTATCTAAAATGAAAGTCTGATAGTAATTTTAAATTAAAAGGTTTTCAATAAATGCATAGGTATAAAAGTATATCTACGTTAGGTACTTACTATACAAAACTATTTTTTGTCTCTTTGTTCTCTCCCTATGATGCCTCTTGAACCCCAAATCTATTTTAACCGAATATAAGGAGTAACTTAAGCTATTTTTAAGACTATTTTCGACCCGTGGAGTTTACCCACGGTCGTTGTTGTGTAGGTACAAAAACAATCGCAAGTAACACCTCGGAACTCAGCTAGTTCCTAATAAAATGCTTGTAAAAACAGTTTGAACTCGTAGCATTAACTCGTAAGTATTTTAATTATGAAAGCTTTACATAAAGTTGCGGATCGTACATTGAACCGTTTACGTAAACAACTCTCAACGAATCACCCACGAGTTACTAATTTAACCTTTAATGAGAACTCTACGTAAGAGACCCTTCGTGTCCGGAGGCGGGAACTCATCACCGACTCTAATGGCCTGAAACCACCCGCGGGATAAACAGATATCGTCTTATTTATAAATAGATTCGTAAATAAAATATACGTGAATTGCGTCTGGATTCTGAACTCATTATTTGTCACTTCGTTTTGCTTGCTGTAAATGTATTTTGTATGCTATTGTTAATGACTTTTATTTAAGAATGCTCTTGTTTGTTACTATAAATAACTTTCATGTTATCGTGCCCTTGTGAGGACAGTGGCCCGGACAAAATAAAAGAACAAACATTTCAGAAATGCGCTATAAAAATTTGTCTTCACACTACTAAATTTGCCAGCGTCCCTCCAAATGTTATCACCTCATAGTATCGTCGATCCAGGCACAATATCTCATAATATTCTTTATATCCATCCCCATAAACAGAAACGGGTCGTGGTAATGACGCCCCGTTGAGGGGAGAGCGAACGTCAAGCTGGCCGTTACGGTCGCTGAATATGTGACCGCTGCATTTTATTACCACTTTACTCTGCCACATAATCGACCTTCATGATGAAGGGCTTCTCTTCGACTAATAGTCAAAGGGTATGCTCTATTACTTTACATACTGCATTGCTGAATTCTTATAAAGTTTCTTTTTAATGATGATGTTGAAACTAGGAACTTCAGTTTTAGAAAATTTAATCATCCATAGCACGAACAATGAGTAAATCAGTGAGTAATATCTTTATTTCTTTTGTTTTAGGTTGAATTTATAGAAGCATACTGCACACCTCGTGACACAGCTCGCCGTTCACCACAACGAAGCAGGCGTTCTAGAGAGCCACGCCGCTCTCCCGATACCACTAAATGGCGTTACGACTCCCGCCGAACAAACTACGACGTTGACTCAAGTCGACGTTCCTACGACTACGAGAGTCGAAGGTACTACGGACGAGAATTTGACGAAGATTCAGGCAGGAGGGCAGAATTTGACGCTGGGTCAGCTCGAAGGCGGGCCGACTACGAATCTGCGAGAAGGACCGATTTTGATTTGTCGGCTCCAAGTGTATCACGAAGAAGTCCTGAGAGTGCGCCGGAAGGTTCGGTCGAGTCTCCACCGGAGCCAGCACCTTCGGCACCATTTAGGCACGAAAAGCAAACAAGGCATCGATCTCAACCATACTACGAGTCTGGTAAGTTAATAACAGTAACAAAAATGTTATAATACAACGATTCTAAGTATTTCACATCAATTTTGTTTCTCATGTACATTAATACTATATTTATCAACGCCGTTAATGTGTTAAACCAGTTGAGAGTAACAAGCATACATAATGATTTAATAATGACAACATTAATTAACATTGTTTTAGTTAGATATCTGATTTAATTAGATACGCGTTATAACTATAACACAACATCTCGCATTATAGGTTTGTTGTGGCTACACCTAAAAATCTAATATAAAAAGTTTTCTAAAATATAATGAAACCAAGATACTATTAATATAAAAGTAAAATAACTTGTTAATTGGCAAACAAGTGTATTGTAGATTTATTCTCATATACTTGTGTAGAAATTGTTTTACTTTGTTTTTTAAAACTTTCCTAGTGGCTTGAATTCAAAACTTTAAATATATTTTATACAAAATTGTAATTACCAAAGACTAACATAGTTTCGCGTTTCATTTCATTTTCTTAAACAAGCTCTTAGGTTTTTAGTACATCCTACATAGGACGCTCGGAACAAAAGATCCTTTCTTCCATTGCAGCGATCTTGGTGGAGTCTACTTACACTATTGTTTTCCTGTGGCTAGGCTAGACAATTTGCCTTTATTAAAATGAAACGTATTTTTACTTAAGGGTAACTCATTTTTGTCTATTTAAAAAGATAACATACTACAACATTTCATTATGTTAGCCGCCAAATGCTTTTCAAAGTCATAGGTATTAAATATCACAACATTATAATTTTTGTGGAGGGAGGTTAGTGAGTTGAGGCCTATTTAATGATGAATTATTGGCTTCCGCGTTGCTACATTCTATAGAGTTTGTTGTTAGATTATTTTTTAATTCTGAGTACAGAATTAATTTCGGGTTCAAGTAAAATTACAATATCAGAATATTATCGTATCCGTGTGTCGCAAATTTATAGATATTAATGGCATATCTTGGAACTGGTCAAAATCTTTTATATATAACATTGATAAAAGAGATTCCAAATAAAACAAAAGTTATGGACGTGATAAGGTTTTCGTAAATAAAACAGATAGCTATTGATGCGATTAAAAGAAGATACAGAGCAAGGGAACATAGTGCAATAGTAATAATCCGACTTCATTTTTATCAAGCATAAAGTTTCATCCTTTTAATAACAGCGTATTAATGCAACAATAGCAAGTTTTAATCAGCCCTTTTCCCGTTTGTCCATTCGTCTAGACTAGGCTGGAAAAATGTCGGGATTTTATATCAATATAGGCTTTCATTGGAAGCACTGTTGGGTTCAGATTACTTTTGGAATTAATATTTTTGTCATTGATATTTTACCAGTATTTTTTCTTTCAAAGCCTCACCTTATCTTTTAACGTCAATTGTAAAAAGTCAAAAAACATACTAAAATGTCAAGTATTTTCAAAATGTTCTTACTCACGGCATAAACACGGCTTTATTTACTTTCACTGCCAACACTTACGAAAGACATTAAACACGTTAATCGCGACAATTTAACAAATTTCGACTTGTGCGTCCTGGTCGTCCATGCGGAAAAGTAATTATGTCACGTAATGACGTCACTTACCCTCCCATCTGCACTCTCCACGCTGCTAATAGACAATTTGTACAGTTTTGATGCCGCTTTGTTCAGTGGACGATGCAACATATTGAACGTTTTAGTAGCACTTATATCTGTGGCGCTTACATATAAAAGAACACATTGAGGGTAAATATAAATTATGAAATAAAAATACTAAGTATCTAAGGATGTTTTTTTAAGAAACGCGAACAATGAGTAGAGAATAATCTAAACGAGGCAACGGAAAACACGGCATTAAAACAAAAGACTTTGTTGTAGGAACCATATTAAAAAAGTTTATTATTAAATGGCATACTACGGCAGCCTACGATTCGTTAGTTCTTTCCTATCGTCGCGGCTTTTAAAATCCAAACTTTTATATTCATGATGCATTCAAAAGAAGTCCTTTGTTACACGAAGCTAGGCAGTCTCATTAAGGTTTTACTTTTCGTGCTTATGAAATAATATTAGCTTCACGTGTAGGTTCTTTAACAAGAGGTATATTTTATACATTAGCTCGGGTATCTTCATGAGATTTAACCGATGGATATACTCTTAAAGGCGTTTATTATAACTGGGCTGAACTTGAAACACTCTGTTATGGATGTTACAGATGAATCGCTAAATGTAACGATCGATAGAATAAAAATAAATAATTAATAGTAATGAAATGATACGATGAAGATGAAAAATTTACAGTTAGGAGTCTTTTTAATCACATATTATTTGTTCCACTTTTCGTAAATATACAAAGATTATTCTTTTGTTACAGAATCGTCTTCAGACGACAGATCAACATCATCAGAAGAAGAAGAGGAGGAGTTCGGTGAATTTGACCCATTCGCCACAGCGCCATCTTTACATTCTCCGGACAGTGGGCGTTCAGATCCACGATACGCCAACGCACCTCGAAGGAATCCTAGTCCCTACTATTACGGCGATCTGTTTAAAACGTCCTCACAACCACCGGCACCATCTGCTCCCACCATTTCCACCACTTCTTCATCACGTGGTCCGCGATATAGAAAATCAGCTAGCTTAGACGCTCCTCACGTTGCACCACGACCGAATCTGCCCAAAAGATTTTCAGTGGCTGAAGATGGTTTTCGCGAACTAGAGCGGTCATCATCTTCGTCCGGTGAGAGCGCGTGGATGCCGCCGAGGCGCCGTGGGCGCGACGCGGCCGGCTGCGTGTGCGCCGCGCCCGACGATGTAGAAGATCATCGTTCTTCTCGTAGCGTCTTTTACGTGCCGGCGCCGTTGCCCCGCTGGCCGCAAGAGATGACCACCAGACAGATATATGAAACAGCTTTTGACTGTAAAGTTGCACGGTCAGATGACGATCTAGATGATTTTGACCGAGTCAGTAATCATCCAGCTCTTTTGCATGCCGAGGGCCGTAAAGTTATATCGTCAGCATCGTCAGCATTCGATGCGGTTGAGCATAGTGAACCAGATTTTAAAGGTCGCCGCAAGGTGACTATGAAAACTGACAGTGTTCGGCGATCTAAAATTCCCACAATTCGTCAAAAGAGGGAAAATGAAAGTACTGCATGTAACCTATCAGAGGAATTAGAAAATGTTCACATTGAAGGAGATGGAAGAACTGCTTCAGCATCTCAACTTCCACTTCGTGGCTATACACCATCCCCTCCATCAACAGCCCCATTACCCACAAAATTTCAACAAAAAGATGGATCCGCCATGAATAGCATTAAAAGCGCCCCGAATCTACCACAGTCACAACCAGCACATCCTCGTCTTAAGGACTTGAGGCTACCTGTCAAATCATTACGTGCCCGGGATACACCGACAAGCAGTGAAGCTAGTATGGCTGATGTAAAGGGTTCTACTGAGCTAGATCTCGGTCAGCGACTGAGAGATTCAAGCCGTGAGTCTCGCGATGGAGATGACGAGGGAGGACAATCAAAAGACGGTATTTTTTTAGAGATTAAGGGTCGACCCACTTCCGATTCTGATACACCTGAATTGAATCGGTATTCTGGGCCAAAGGGGGTCGGCCCTATAATGGAGTTCAAAGGAAGGCCTGGCGTAATACGTCCGCGTAGGAAGTACTCTAGCACGGAAAGTATGGCCACGAGCAGCAGTGGAGGGAGTATGGAGTCACTGCGAAGTAGTAATAGTGAAGGAGATAGAAGTAGCAGTAGTTCAGAAAGCCGTCATTCTTCTTCCCTAAGTTCACATAGCTCTGATTCGGGAAATGTGCCCTTCACAAAATCACATCATATGCAACTTTCGGGGTTTGGGCATCATCCCACTAAGCTACATATTTTAAGTCCTATATCTGATAAATCATCACAGGAACCGGCTTCAGAAACATCCGACAATAACAAAAATAACAATTCGCAAAAAGTGTCTCCTGAAGACATTGAAACTGGAAACACGACGACACAAACAACTGTCGAAATTGTTGCCAAACCTAAACGTCGGGCTCTACAAAATAGAAATATTTTAAATCTAACGTTTCGACATTCTACAACGGGCGACTCGGAAATTCAAGGCTCTGACAGCGGGATATCAATACACTCACGAGAGGGTGTGGATTCCCGTAACGCTTTCATTAATTTTAAAAACAGTAACACTGAAGAGGAACGTAAAGATGAAGACGTTGATTTATCTGATCTTCCTTTCGATATGCCAAAGTTGAGAAGACGTCGTGCTGAAGCCGAAGCCGACTTAAGATCCTTGCCATTTGATATGCCTAAATTACGTAGAAAGCTACGAGGACAATCATTACAACTCAATAATGACTTTGCAGGAGCTATCTCAAATGCATCTTCCAGCCAAAGTGTTCAGGACTTAAACCAAGGTTTGTATTTCTTAAACTATATAATAGAAAGCATCAGTTAACTTATAAAATAGTTTTTTCCTTTTTCTTTACTCCTATCGCGTAATTTTATATGTACTCTAAATCATTAAAACATCCATGTTGGATTAGTTGCGACAGGTTCCTATCGGGATATTATATAATCATGTTATGTCAGAAAGATTTACATGTCAATATCAAGAAAGAAAGTCCCTAAAGGCCTGTCAGTTCTGATTGTTGGCTTTCTCTAATTCGAAAAGACTGCAGCCGCATTATGCCGATTAAGATGTATGACGGCGAGTTTGTACACATGGATTTCTTTAGGCCGAAGCCCGTCCAATATTTAATTTACTTGAGTGCTTTTTGTGGCAACTTTTCCGCTATATGTTGGGGGCAATTTGTAACCGTTCAGTTGAGTTAGGAGTTCGTAAATGTAGGGAATTGCGTGTCACTTGACGTGTAATGACAAAAGACATCTTAGATTTAGCACAATCGAAAATGACATAGTGTGTATTTTTTTTATTTGAGGTTTTAAACTTATGGTCTTTTAATTTCAGGAAATAAACACAAACCCAATTTGAAGTTGAATTTCGACAGCGGTAGTGGTGGCTCTGGCGGTTCAAAGGGATTACATTTAAATCTAGGACCGATAGCTCCACCACGGGATCTCGTCGATGCCACTCTTCCACTTGACCGACAAGGGTATGTTCAAGCTAGTTATATACTTTGTAACGTTTTTTTGATTAATAAAAGCAAAACCAGTGTTCCAGACCATAACAGTTTGTTTCTATCATTTCAGGTGGTACCATGGGACTTTATCTCGCGTTGAAGCGGAAACTTTGCTTAGAGATGCGGATGAAGGTGCCTTTTTGGTTAGAAATAGCGAATCAGCGAAACACGATTATTCCCTTAGTTTAAAGTGAGTATTACTAATTAAATTCAAAATTTAACTACTAATTGAGTAACAATAAATAATGGACCTCTAAATTGAATTCATTTGTGATACTTCTTGTATGTTTTATAACAATATGTTTTGTTTTAGATCGACCCGTGGTTTCATGCACATGCGTATTTGCCGTAGTACGGATGGTTACACTCTGGGCGGCGCAGCAACGGCATTTCCCAATGTGCCGGCCTTAATGAGGCATTATGTTACTGCGCAGCGTTTGCCAGTGAGAGGTGCAGAACACATGGCGTTGTCCACTCCTCTCCCAGCCGTCCTACTTTAAACGTCCTATCATCTATATGGGGTGAATAATGACAAAAGAACCAAACTGGTTCGAAATTTTTTAAACTTATTAGCGGTATTCAAGTCCGTGATATCAATGTTTTGATTGCTGATAGAAGCACAAGAGAAAGGAGTTGATTGTCGTGTTTGTATAGCTTTAGGAGAACCCAGTGAATAATACCAAAGAGTTTTAGGATACTTGCAGTGTTTTGCTATAGAATTGGCTTATATTTATTTTGTATACGCAGGTGGCACTGTTATAATGCTAGTCCCCATATTGCAGCAACGTAAATATAAATTAAAATATTATTTATTCGCATATAATCATTTTGAAAGTAATAATACTATGTTATGGTGTATTGATATAGGTACTTATTTTGGGATTACTACGTATTACTCACAAATTATTTATCTCATATTGAAACGATATATATATATTGTATCAGTCAGTGTTACCCTTGTGTATCGTATATTTATTTGATATTGATACAAGTCATGATATTTGAGTAGTTATAATAATACATAATTAAGCTATTTATACACAAGATGTCATGAATCATCAGAATGTTATCTTTCCAATGACCTTTATATTATTTTGTAATTGTATGGCCTAAGCAGTCTGGTGACGCAAATGCCACTGGCCTTTACAAATGGAATAATTTATATCAACATAATTATTGTTTTTGCTAGATAATTGACGAATGTAATCTTTAACATAATTAAAGTCTGAAAGTAAGTGTAAGTAATAACAGTCACGTATTTATTTCTTAACGTTGTTTAATTTTACTACCATATTTTAATAGATAGGTAGTTTCTTCGCAGACATTTTGATGTATTACTTTGAATTGTAAACAGTACTTATACATAGAGGTGCCTACAGGGCTACAGGTGCAAAGAATCGGTTCTGAATGTAAAATATGCTTCAAGAATAGTGAGTCAGTGCAAAAATATTCAAGTTTACGTATTTAAAGTGCGTAAACTGCTTACGTAAAGAATATAACGTTTCCACCAAGGTTGAAAACAAATCAAATTGAATATGGTGAATTTATTTATGTAACCAACATTAGTATACGAATAAAGTTGTCACATTCAACCTTACAAGCATTTAGACAAGGTTCAATTTACTTAGAAACGTTATGGAATGAGTCACCTCCGCGTGGGCCAGATCACGAAAATAATATCGATTTAGTACCAAAACGTACGTGAAGTAAACTTAATGGCTACTGGAAAATTGTCGCCCTAAGTGTCAAATATAGTTTAGTACTTATTTATATTAAAACGCATTTGTAATTAAAATATTCAATATTGCCATGGAATGTATCTTAATGATTCTCAATCGTTCGTTTGGCAGATGTATTTGAGGCCGGATGATTGTCCAATTTGAAACTGTATTACTAGAATTGAATTTCTATATAGCTTTCATACTATTACAAGTGTAAGTTCACCATCATAATAATGGCACATAACATTTAAGTTTAAGGTCATAGAAGAAGATTGCACATGTTATGTAACTTACACGTGAATACTTATTTATATTTTCTGTTAAATTAGAAGTTAAGTAGATTAACGGGATGGTAATTATGGGGCCCTCAGTAACTATGTCTAGTTTAGTTCCTTCATAGAATTGTGTCACTTGGTATTTTTACAACGATTAATAATTAATACACAAGTGGTGTACTCAATAGAAGGTGTAGCAGCTATGATATGTAATAGTTGTTTCTGTGATTTTGTGTTTAACGTTTAAAATAAAAGCCAAAAAAATGTTGTGTATTTATGTACTAAGTTCGTATTTATTGTGAAACGCATAGTCGTGCTTAATTTCAATTGTATATAGATATGTACAACAAGATCTCATTATATACTTCCTGTGGATGGTTTGGTTACCTTAGAGTTAATTTTGATTAATTTGTACCTGATTTTTTGAAAAGTAACGTTGTTTGAGACTTAAAATACCTAATTAAGTTTTAACAGATTTATTTTGTTAATTGATTTAGTGATCTTAGAATAATAATAACGTAGATATGTATGGGAATGAACGAATTTTTTCGAATGTACGTTACTAATGTGACTATTAGTGTATGTATTTACTTAACCACCGCAGAGCAGCTTTTGCAAGCATGCAATTAATATTAGTATAGATTTTAATGTACCGTTTTATTCTTAAGCAGTGGTACTTATTACATGAGAGCGATGGAAAATGTTTTGGGTCCAGAATTATTGTCATCGAGGCAATTTTTAAAGTTCTACTCTCGTAGAAAAAAAAACAAAAATTTCTTATACATTGCGTCTCATGTAGTAGGTGCCATTTTGGATTATGTAGTAAACGCGTAATGGAAGGTAGAAGTAAAATAATGGATGGAATTCTTATATTTGGAAGTTTTGGAAACGTGTCAAAATTTTTTTCATAAACGATGTAGATTCTGATATGGAGTTAGATAAAAATTATAGCTTATAGTAGTTATAATCAACTGTAATTTTGAAGGTGTAGTTTGAAATTGAAGATGAATAAATAACATGAAAAAATATTACCTTGGTTTTCTTTTGCTCACCTTTGCATAATGAAATAATGAGTAGATAATACAAAGAACAAGTTATGACGCTCGATAATCGATATTATAACAGAAATACTATATACCAGTAAATTATACCTACTGACTTACTGCTAGATCGCCATAGTGTGGATCACTTGACTTAACTGTTGGATAATGGCTTTGTGGAAGAGTGTAGCCACAACTTTGCCAATGTCATGTATTTGAAAGACAAATAAATCGTTTGACAAATTGTCAAACGATTTATTGAATGTAGACCTGTGTAGAACCAGAAAAAAAAACACTGGTTTGGAAAATGAAAGTAATAATGTGTGGATCGCCATATTGCTTGGCTTCGCAGTGACAGTGATGGCACAGACATTTGAATTCATGCTTTCCATCAGACAGAGTAGGTAGACTCACCTTGACGCATAATACAAATCTAAAGATGAAGAGGTGTCTACAAGTGCTGGAACATGAAAGAATAACTATTATATGACAAGTAAACACGTCCCAACAAAAACATACTTCTTATTCTTCAATGTATTAGAACCACGTTGATTTCAGCATGAATTGGCTGGGGCAGTAGGTAGGTACTACTCTCACACAGAAGACCAATCTAGAAATGACAGCATTAGTGCTGTTGTATTTCGTTGGTAAGTTTGAGACCGGAAGCCCAATGATGCACATGCATCAATTTTCACTAGTGTAGGTCACCGTGCTGCTTTGTCGGTCATTCATGATCTGTCAGTCAAATTGGTGTCACTTTGTTTGGCCCAAATAAAAAAAAATATTTCTGGATTTATGATTTTTGAGCTATTTTTGTCTTCGAGTTGAGCTGAGTTTACTAATGATTTCTTTGAGATTTGATGTTGATCAAGTTCACTAGCTAAGTCGTAATTGCAGAAAATAATAATGTACTCATATGTTTAGAACAATAGAAGAACCTTATTGATGTTTATTGCTAGTTAAATCTAGACGTTTTCCTCAATTACTTCCATATCTTACACAAAGCCCAAATTAGGTAAAGGCAGTATCACGGTAAGCAGACTGCTACCAAGTATACATAAAAATCGCCAGAAATCAATGATATTATAAAAAAAGGTATCATTGTGAGAAATATTAGGTATCGTGCTTAATTAATACACAAATATTTTTTCATTAAATAAATTTATTTCACTAAATAAATACATTTTTATTAAAACTCTAGAAAGGTCAGAATCCGTCAGAGATATGCAGACCTGGTGAAGTTACCCCAAGACCTCTAGCTGAGGTCTACGAGAAGAACCACCGTAGAGATATGCACTTTATTATTAGGATTATATTTTGTTATAGATTTCCTTCTTACGTACTTTACCTTAGCTATCTCAAACTGTAAAACTGTCATCTGCTGTATGTTGTACAGGATAGTTCCCAACAAAACTTACTTATAAATCCATGAATTTCATCGATCACAAATTCATGTTAAGATTAGAAATCTATTCCAAAACTGGATATAGGTAACAAGATTTCATAGCAAAGTTTTTAGACAGCGCCATCTAGTAACAAAGAAAAATAATACTACCAGTATTCAAAACGGCGACATCTATGCGCATTTGTTTGAACTTATAATAATAATGTTTAAATCCGTGCTTGTAATAAGAGATGGCGTTGTACAAAAACCTTGAGAGGCATTATTTATTATTTCGTTGGGCAGTACACTGTTAAGTCACATTTAAAATATTCTAGTAATATATAATAGCTGATATAGATACAGGTTATACTGTTCTGTTCTGAAGACTAGTTCTAATCATAGTGGGCCCTTCTGTTTACCTATTATTTTGTTCTCATAAAGCAACATAGATGGCACTATAACCATTTTTTTTCATCTTAAGAAAATATTTCTCCTTGTGGTTCTTCTCGCAGACCCCAGCTAGGGTTTCGGGGTAACTTATCCAGGTGTTAGGCCTGTTAAAGTGATATTCCGCGCCGCCTGCAACTACAGGCGGGTCACTGGGTTTGGTCTGTCTGGCCGGGATGGTATGTTTATAAGTTATTTGAAAATATTAATGTTTATAGAACTGTTTACATAAATAACATCTAATATTTGTGTGCCGTTCCTAATTTTATATACTTATAAAGTATATTTGTAAAATTTTAACAAATCATAATTCCAATTTAAAATCAGCAAATACGAATTAATATTTAAAATTAGTTAGGTAACTCATCAGTATTGTTTCCCCCAAACTAAAGTAATTTTAGTTATAAGTTTATAACGTTTTCAAAATCCAAAGTAGATACACTTTACTTTTTTTTCGATTTTTTAGTAAAGTTTCAAAAGAATTGGCACCGTTGGTTTTGAAATAAATAAGTAATAACATCATTAGTTTAGCTACAAGACATCCACACCACACACAGAGGTACACTTCAAATGGAAAAAAGAAATGACCCTCAATCCACTGTTGACTTGTATCCTATATAGGGTAGACTGTCCATCTTATTTGAGAGGTCTTACGCCCTTTTCAATCCTTGCTCTTGAGTGTTCTTATGCCCTTTTCAATCCTTGCTGTCCAAGACTCCACTTCAAAATATTTCAGTGCATTGAACCTTCTGACCTGACTGTCAAAGTGTGCCTTTATCATTTTCTCATAAGTGGTAAATGAAATGTAACTTGCTATTTATTGAAGTGGGGAACATCGTTATTAATTTCAGTTTTGAATACATTCTTGAAATTAACTATTTAATAGTGACATAGTAGTTATTCAATATCCCACTAATATATATATACTAATATATATACTACTATCACACTATTATATACAAATTTTCCTTACCTTAAGTGATGTTGTCTTCAGTCTTAATTAGGTTGGACCAAATGTTTGTATAAACTGCAAATATTTGTTTGGAAGTTTTGGTGGTTTCTTACATGTCTACATAAAATGTGTAATTTTAAACATTTTTAATGTTATTCAACAAACAAGAAATACGAACATTTACCTACTTTGTAGTTTAATAAAAATCTTATCATAAATAATTAGATTACATTAAAATGTTATTATGTAGACCAGGTATTTGCTTAAAAAATTGTTTTAAATTTAATCTCTAAAATCAAGTACTCTATAAATTCTTACTTGTTGAGTTAGGTTACTTTTCAAAGGGCAAAGTTCCACAGAGAAAAATACGAGTTCTAGAAGTGGCCTGTCAGTCTTCGTCTTCGAGAAAATTAATGGAACAACCCTTTGACCCTTTCAGGTGCCTTCCGACAGTTTTTCGCCTGAAGCCATTAAGCTCTCAAAGTGTTTCTATAAAAGGTTCATGTAATTTATATAAATTGTTTTTTAACTTATACTAATGGTCACAAACTGCTCGAGAATTGACCATAATTCATTTGAATTATAACTATAACTTCTATAATAATTTTAAAATGTATTTATTAAAACATGTCCGAAAATCTTATAAATAAAATTCTCATGTTCACAATATTAGTTACCATACTCCCCCGAAACGAGTTGTTCATGTTTGCCTAAGACAGACATTTCAATTGGGTAAAAATAACCTCGAGGACGAGGTGAAGGATTCAGCTGGATTGGGCTAAAGATATGCTAAAGATGGCTATTGATATAATGTTTTTGTATGCCTTTAAAAAAATTAGCTACCCGCACTCCTCCTCTACATAAACTATAAGTGTGCGAATTTTCATACTCCTATGTCAACGCAATTTTGTTAAAACGGGTACAAATTATAAAAAAACTTATATATTACAATTTTTTAACAGCATTTTTGATTAACGTATTGAAAAGCTTGATTAGATATCTTTCTGAAGAGTCTATTTCCAAAGTAATAGATATGGGAACCACTAATAATAAAAAAAGTTTGACCAAATTTATAAAACTGTAAATTTTAAACAGCAGCATGACAACAATGGCTGGTAAAGTAATATTTGTATTTCGCGTGAACTGGTCATATTAAATTACAAAGAATATAAACGGTACAGCGTTTCGTGTTATTAGCCTCATTGCTCCAAACCGTATAGCAGCTTGAAGAAATTCCATTCGTCAAAATTTTTTTCTGCAGCGTAAATTAATTTACGTGACCGATAGTGTCTGAATGTAACAGACACTATGATTTTATTTAATTGATCAGTTCTTTTTACTAAATGCGTATTAAAGTGTGTACGGCACGGCACTAACATCAAAAAGGCAATGTATTTTTTTTTGTCTGTCTGTCTCTTTGCTAATCTTTGGAACGGCTGGACCGATTTTGACGGGACTTTCTCTATCAGAAAGTTGATGACTCAAGTAGTAACTTAATCTATATTCAGACAGACAAAATTTTTAAAAAGTGCATTTTTGATGTAAGCAACATGTATACTTTCATGTACAGTAAAAACTGTTCATTTGACGTTACAAACAGATACTTCAATTGTATTTATTTATATAGATTCAAGTATTAGTAATATATGTAATGAACAAAATTTGTCTTATTACCCACTACTGACACAGATTACTGAATAGTTACTACGTAACAGATACTTCACTGAGTAGAAAATTTCCAATACCTATTACGATAATTGCCTACTCCCTCGCGTCAACAACCACTGTATGCTAAAATGCGCCTAAATGCTCAAGCGTACAGCAGTGATTGCTTCGCACCGCGCGATTCCACAGTAATCGCAGGGCTGCCTCTTCGATAAAATTAAATTAACATAACTTTTTATCTATGTTATTGAGAACTGTGAATATGTTCTGACTTTTATGTGGTTAAAATTTTTATCATTTATAATATATTTTGCTTGATTTACACCCATCTACAGCACTTATGGCACCAC
Organism: Phragmatobia fuliginosa; assembly: GCA_932526445.1. Taxonomy (NCBI): domain Eukaryota; kingdom Metazoa; phylum Arthropoda; class Insecta; order Lepidoptera; family Erebidae; genus Phragmatobia; species Phragmatobia fuliginosa. The sequence goes on from OW052057.1 coordinate 74,091,811, forward strand.
ACGGCATCGTAATACGCGTACAAACGAACAGCACTATTAAAATTGACCGGCGTGCGCGCGCTTCGCTTGCGAAAACCGCACTGAATTTGATCCGCCGGCGGACCGAGACCGCTCGGCTGGGCGGTAGGCACTTATAGCGCGCAAGTACATGGAGTGACGGAGGCCTGCTACTGACCTGCGGCCGAGATTAGTTTACATCATCAAAGTAACCAAAACTTCTTGAAATTAAAATTGTACCAAAGTTCAGTAGACTGCCTTGAAATGGACCCCTTGGTCTAAGTTAAACAAACTACGAGACGAAGTTTAAGGACGCCGGTGATCCTATTTAGACTTTGGTAGGTGTTTAACCAGAATTCAACACCCGTAGGAATTACATAAGACTTGGAACCTTTACTCAAGTACTCTATAAATTCTAAACTTACTAGAGAACAATTAAATTAGGTAGTCTGGTACAGGGACCAAGAAACCGGTGGTTAGGGCCCCAAAGATAGGAACCTCCTCACTATACGTGCCGTATTAAGGAGGACTGACTTCTGAATCAGAACCTTGATCCCGCCAATGGCCTTGAGCCCTTTGAGGTGTTGGTTCAGGCTCTCAATTATAATAAAATATCTCAATAATAATATAATACAATAATATTCCGGTCATCTAACACATAACACCATCTAGCTAGTCCCAAACTAAGCAGAGCTTATTCTAAGCAACTGTAAAATTAAAATTATATTTCACTTAAAAATTCCCTTCAATAATCAATATAACATTGAATAGGATACTCAGCACAAACAATATAGAGCTATTTACATAAATAAATAGCAGTAATTTGATAAACACAATTCTTAAAGCCATCGCTATGAGCATGGATTCTACTTAATGGATATTGAATGATAAATGATATTCGAATCTGTTTACACGAATTAAAGTAAGGTGGTTGCTGTGTACTGAACTGGAATTAAGGGGTACACCCATTAATTAAGTAAGCGGTTTTTTTGTCAATTTCATAGAAAAGTGATATCATTTTACCCCTAAATCTCACATAACCGCCAAAATATTTTAGGTAGACTATAGCGTCACTATGTACTTTAACCGACTTCAAACAAGTATTTTTTATTTCTTTAAATACAAATAAAATATTTATTTACATTAGGAATAAATCCTGTGTCTAGGGGGACTTTAGAATCATATTTGAAACGAACACACAGAACACCCAGACTCAGAACAACAATTTGTAAATCACACATGTGGGATTTGAACCCATGACACGCAGAAGAAAGCGGCGTGGCTACCGCTTAAACCTCAAGGCCGACCGTGCAGTCCATACTATATGACTACATATTTATAGTGGCAATTGCTGTTAATTTGTAGTAATTCTTTTGAAGATTTTCGTTATTTGTCTTAAAAACTTATCATCGGATCTATTTAAAATTTAAATGGGACCATACCGAATTAAACTGACTGACTGCTCAAGAGGTCTCGAGTTCGATTCCCGGGTCAGACCAAATATTTGGGTGATCCACAAATATTTGTTTCGGAGTCTGGGTGTTTTTCTATGTATAATATGTATGTATTTACAAAAAACAAAAGTATGTTTTTGTATTTATATCATTTGTTTAGTACCCATATACAAGCTCTGCTTAGTTTAGGACTAGATGACGTTGTGTGTAAGATCTTTAAAAAAAAACCCCTTTCAAACAAAAAATAACTCAATTCAATTCAAATACGTCTTTGAATGAGATATGACAGAACTTACACAAAAATTATATATGTATAAACATATGAATTGATGACCTCCTCCTCTTTGAAGTCGGTTGTAAACATTCGTCATACAACATCTTATGTATCGGACAAATTTCCAACACTTTGTATTAACTTTCCCGATTTTTTAGGTTTACAACTTCATCTCAATTTTTACTATAAGATTCGCAGTATCAAACTTTGTCACAGAATGAACTTTCTAACTTCTGAGAAAAAATCGTTCGTGCAGCCTGTTCTTTATGCCTTTATTCCTTTGTTACCAAATATTCTAGACAGCGACCGATACAATAGTATCCACAAAAGAAATGTGCTCGTTAGGTATGACCGTAACTTTACTCCGAAAGGCCTCTGAATCTGAAACATGACCGGTGGAGACTGTACTATTAATCTTCGTAATACATTATTTTCTAGAACCTAGTGGATTTTTGCAATACTATTACTGAAGTTAGGTGGGAGGTTTTTGACAGTTTCCTAAAATGGAAGTTTATTGGGATATATTCGTAGTAGTTATTGATAATTTTGGTATTATCTGCAGTTTCTTCGTTCACAATAATTTTAACCAACTTCAGAAAAAGGAGGAGGTTCTCAATTCGTCGGAATCTTTTTTTTTTTTTTTATGTATGTTCAGCGATAATTTCGTCGTTTATGAACCGATTTCAAAAATTATTTTTGCATTGGAATGGGCGTAGCTTATAGGTGGTTTCGAGATCACCATATCGAGATCTGATGATGGGATCCCAAGGAAATTCCTTAAATTTCATAGGCACAATTGTCGAGATTTGGGTACTCGGAATAGTTTTACATTGAAGTCGGTTCTTTTTTGTTAAAATGATTACATTATTAATTGTCAATAAGTACTCCAATGAATACAAGGAATAACTTTGAAGTTACAGTTCTAAAGAATATAGTTTTTAAAAATCAACCTCTAGCTTTATTATATTCCAGACTAGCTGAGCCCCGCGGTGTTACCCGCGTTTGTTGTTGTAACCGCGGGAAACGCCGCAGGGTGAAGGTAGTCTAAAAAACGTAGCCTTAGCACAAGCTCTGCTGAGTTTGGGACTAGATTTCAAGTTGGTCTTTTCAGGTACTTTCGAAACGTTACATTGTTGACTTTAGTTGCAAAATGCCTTTCTTATAAGAGTATTTAATAAAATCGGCCAAGTGCGTGTCAAGCCACGCACAGGAAAGGGTTCCTCAGTCACCCATAATGGTACATGGATTAGAAATCGTATTCAATAGATAATTGTTATGTTAACGTATTAATGCGTTAATTTTGTATGACGTTTTCCAAGTAAGCGCATTGCAAAAGTTAAGCGTCTATAACTCCTGAACTAACAAAGTTATCGAATCCGTTATAGTTTTCCTTTAAAGTTCATTATATGAACCACTATCACGAATTTTTCCAATTTTTTTTAGCCAGCCTTTTAGCTTATAGAGGTGGGGGACACCTTGTTTTTACAAAAAAGTGGCCTTTAAAGTGGAATTTCTCGCAAACGGATAACTTATACAAAAAATCGTCTTAGAAACCCTTTATTGTTTTTAAAATACCTATCTAATGATACTCCACTTAATGGGGTAGCCGCGAGAAAAAAAAATTCCCACTTTACGTGTAGGGGAGGTACACCAAATAAAAACATTTTTCATAATTTTATTGTAGCACTTTATCGACGTAATTACAATACATATTCATGCAAAGTTCCATCTTTCTAGCACTTACCGTTTGGACGGTAAGTCGAGGACGGACGGACAGACGGACAGATGGACATGACGAATCTATAAGGGTTCGAAGTCATAAACTTTGGAACCCTAAAAACCTACATATAGTACATCTGTGAAGTTTTAGGTAAATGCTGACACTGTATCTATGTTATCGAGTACTAATTAGATAAGTAAGCTAAGCCGCCTATAAACCGTTTAATTTGACACATAACGAGTCTATACAGAAATGATTTTGAAGATATTAGTTTAGTTTGTTCCCTGTCTAGTTACCTACTTACGGTGAGGCAGTGTGACAGGGCTTAAATGTAACACCAGGTTAAAATAATAATGTTCTTATAATTGTTCTTGATTTTGACTATATTAAAGTATTGCAAAAGTTATCTATTCCATTAAAAAATAAGATTACAATTATTTAGGTAGGTTTATTTATAGAGGTACTCGCAGACCTTTGGTACCCTACCTTTTGGTATTAACATTATTGCATAATAAGTTACTTTTTATTGACATGTTCCAAATATTTATGGCACTCTTAGAGAGTAGCATTTTTATAAATGGTTTTATTATTGTATAACTGCGAACATTTAGAATTGTACATGTGAGCACTTTGTAGTCACTAGTAGCATAAGTTTGTTGACTGGCGGTTGTGAGTATGTCATGCTCGCTCAAAAGTCCTGCTGGCGGTGGCGTGTGTAGCGTGTCGTTCGGCTCCCTACGATATGGTTGAACTGGACGATGGCTGGTGCATAGGTCATGCTCGTGATACGGGCGCCACCAGTCGTGGCTGGTCATCTCACAACTTCTATTTATTGTTTAATTATTTTTGGACACTACATGTGTAAATATCAGCATCGTAACATTGTCCTCACATTTAATAAAATGCCTTAAACAATGTTACCAAAAATTGTAAAAACAATGTTGGAAAAGAGTGTCCATGGAGTTTCTTGTCTGTTCTTCTTCATAGGATCTACGAATTGGAACAGACGATTAGCTTCACGAGTGACTACCGACTGACTACTTGACGTTTCAAAAGTGCCGTTGTATGGTTTATTTGAAATAAAATGATTTGATTTGACCTATTGTACTAACATGTATGATATGGTGTCGGGCTGGCTTGCAATGGAAGAAGTCTAGGTCCAACAGTGGACTGCGATAAGCTGATGATAATGATGATGACTAGGGTTACCCTATTATATTTAATAAAATCGAAATAGTAAATCACATAGTGTTCGTGTGTAATGGATGCTTGTAAAATCCTTACGAAGGGAATGCAATAAATAATAATGATTATATTTGATTACTGCTAGGATACAGTGCAACTCAGTGCAAGTTATTAATAAAAATAATCGTAATCACTCTAACCATAACCATTACGATGAAACCCTGTAAGAAATACAATACATATGACTTCTATCGGTGTTTTAATTTCAGTTTAATTAAGAAGAGTCTATATTACCTATTTTAAAAGGGTTTGTTTTCAGAAATTAGATCTCACTCTAATTTGAAAATGTCTAATATCAGTTAAAGTACTCAATTAATCAGTTTAATAAATAAAGTGTATTTAATTTCAATCTTCAATCTAGATCAATCTATGTAACTTAACACTTTCACACTAACAACTTTAATTATTCCTATATTTAATTAAAGTTGTGTAATATACATTTCAAAACATAAATTTTGTATAAACTATTTTAAATTAATTTATGTTTAAAGCATCTTTAACTTATTTATGTACGAGCATTCTTTATTTACTTGCTAAAAGTATTTCTTTACATTTTTATTGTACCGAAATTACTTTTCTTGTCTTTTTAGCGAAGGTTTCTAACTTGTCTTTACATTGAATTATAGTGACAACTAAACCCTAGAGACTAAAATTTATACCATAGACGACATTGCTCGTATTTCGTAAAATGTTTTTCTTTTTCAAGTTTTTTAGCTTTTATTGTATCGTTTAATATACGAGTAAAAGTCTAGTTATAATTTTGATTTTGATTGACTGGTGCAAACCGTTCAAAATCTATTTTACGAGTTTGTTTTTGTTTAAAAATTATACGTAGGCAAATAATGGCATAAGTTGAGTGCCTCGGTTGCACAGTGGTAGCGCATGCGACTGTTGTGCGTGAGGTTTCGAGTTTGATTCCCGGGTCGGATCAAATGTTTGTGTGATCCGCAAATATTTGTTTAGGAGTTTCGCTATTTTCTATATCTATGTTTATATTTAGAATAAAAAGTGTGTTTATGTATTTATATCAGTATCTAGTACGCATAATACAAGATCTGCTTAGTTTGGGACTAGATAGCGTTGTATGTAAGATGTTCGAAATATTTATTTATGTATTAATTTTTAATTTCATAGATTTTCAAGGGTATTTTTAATCCTTAAATCCTTTCCTGTTAGTTTAGATTTTAAACAATAATTGTGAACATTATTATTAAGTTTACATTAATACTTAAATATACAAACTTGATAATAACTTTGTCTATTTATTTGTGTTTTCACGGCTAAACTGCTTGTACCGATTTCTATAAAATATGGCATGGAGATACTTTGATTCTTGAAGAAGGACTTATGCTACTCTCTACCGTTATAACATATAGACCACACATATAGAGGCTGGTATTTATATGTTGAATCCATCTATAACCAAGTAAAATGGAAGTATTCTAATAAAGCGATGAATAATTATTCAGAATATTTAAACGTGCCAAATCGTATCGGATTGAACCAAAGACAAGTTTAACAAGTGAAGTGGAAGAGGGAGCGTTGCCCTGATTCTTAATTAGGGCAAATCATTTATAAAAGAAGAAATGCTTTGACCCATTCTTTACATTGAAAAACTTATCTTAAATTTTTAATAACCAAAACCTTGTTATATTGTTTCGTTTCTCAAAGCACTAACAATATTGACGAAACAAATAAATAAAAATTCTATTTAGATATTGATGCTATCTGCAATCCTCAAGTGTCTGGCAAGCTGGTTTGGCCTCTGAATAATACATTACACTATACTAGGTCACGTGATATGTATCGTTCAATTTTGTTATAGTATTAAATTAGGGGAGTAACAATACATGGTGAGTTTTTTATAAGAATTTTGTATTGCGTTCCCATAAGTTTTACACGAGAACCCTTATAATTTAATGAGCTCCTTGAGAGGGAACAGAAGACTTCGCAAATTGTTACGTATTCTGAGTGACGACAAAATTAAATACGCACCGTTAAAAAACTGCCCATAAAGGAATATGAGTGCATTTTATCTGCTAATATTGTTTACAAATATTCACTTATTAGCGTTAGTTAGCTAGTTCCTATTAACTTTCACAATTAAACTTAACTTATTTAGTCAAGTATTATACTCTATCTCGAGAGTACCTTAAGCCGTCGGTCTCAAACTTCTATGAGAATTGTCATTGGTAAGTCAGTGCCCTTAAATATAACAAATAGTTTAATCTTCGAATTTAGAGGAGCCTGGCCTGGCCACAGTAGTGACGTTGGCTCCTTTCGAATCATACACAGGTGATTTCCGAAACACTCTTTCCCAGTAATCACCTGCGTCAGCCGTTTAAGTTAAAGCGTTCCGTGGCTCCTCTCAAGCCGATCGTCCAAACGTGTCACATTCTCATTTAGTTATCCAAACTGTTCCTTCCACTCCTCCACAAGAACCTAGCGGAGTATGGCTTGAGGATTTCGGCCCAACTTGTAAAGAGCTACAAACGCTGTCGCCTCCAGCGACATTGCTGGCCCCATTAAGAACCATGGATTGAAACTCCCACGTAGAGTCTCCTGCAGGAATCATCGGGTCCCCTCATGTTAGGTAACAGCTGCTCCAATGCACGCGGTGCTCCATGTGATAAATATTTATTTCATTCTGTTTTCAGTATTTATTATTATATATCGGCAAGAAAAATACGTCATCTGAGAAAAATTAAACTTTTTAGATACCCTACCGTGTTCATGAGATAGCTGGTGAGAGACATACAGACGGAGGGACGGTAGGACATAGTCTTAGTAATCGGGTACGCCATACGGAACCCCTTATAAGGTGAACTATCTATCTTCACTTGTTTTTTATCATATTCCAGTATATATTTTTATTGCAGATACTCTTTCTCTTTCTATATACTTGAAGAGTAAAGGAGTAATGAGTCTATTTTTTGTAAAAAATGTTTATAATGATTTTCAGGTGACACATAAATCTTGTTTATGCCCGACGCTTTCGAAGTAATATTGAAAATAAATAGTGATACATCTCACAAGTAAATGGAGGAATACTAGCAATGTTACGGTATTATATTTGGAAGGTTTTGACTGATATGTTTGAAACAAAAGGCGACTCTAAAAGGATTAGCTAAAGGTTAAATATGGCTTACTCAGCGTAAAGTAGACCTGGAAGAGTAAAATGTACAAATAATCATGATTGAGTGACTTTTAAGTGAAGGGCAACCTATGTTTTGCTGGAAAACTATCGTAGAAGTGAAAAGGTTATAAAACAGTTTCTGACATTTCGGCCTCAAGTTCTCCATTCTAGATAAGTTGCGTCTGTATTATTGGTTATAAAGGTTTCGTATAAAATTGTAGGTTTATTTCTAGAGAAAATGTTTGCGAAACTATAAGAAAACTAATTCCTTAGAGCGCTTTTACTTAATTATAAAACCTACACAAGTTTCTATTTCATCAACATAAAAGAGCAGAACTAAATAGTCTTTAACATTTCAGCTTAAGTGTTGTCGTTTACTTTAACCGTAATAAATTTCAAAATATGTTATTCGTTCTTACCTATAACAATATTTTCTTGTAGAAGTAAAACCCAATTTCAATAGAAAGTTCGGTAAAAATAGCACCTGGTGTGAACTAACAGGAATAAATGATTGAATTAATGAATAATACAGCGTGGCTTGACCGAAAATGTTTGAATATCGATTTAACGATGTAGGTCACGTAAAATGTAGTTTGTTATTTTCGTAACGTCCTTTTTGATGTTCTGGACGCTAACATAAATAAATAATAGTAACACGTGACGGTTAACATTGCATATTCATAAATTTATTATTACTTATAGATGTTATAGGATCAAGTAATTTATTGTGTGTGTATGTTACGGCTAAAAGCCGAATGCGGCTATAGGTACCTAGTTTTATTTAGTTTTGCCTGCGGCTACTAAAAAGTAACCTATGTGCTTGTCTAAAGTCCAATCTATTTATATACTCAAATTAATTCAAATCAGTTCAGCAAACCACTAGATAGATCTTGACAAGAAAGAACTTTGATTCGAAGGACTTTCGCAATTTTTTACCGTGAAAACAATAGACAAGCGGGTGGAGTCGAGGGCAAAATTAGTATATAAAATATGTTTTTTTTTTATTTGAAATTTATTATGAGTCAAAAGAAAAATAATGTTAAAAAGTATACGTGGAACTACAACAGTTTCACAATTGGTTGCTTCAAATATTGATTGACATTTGTAAACAATTTCCTATCATTACGTAAAATAAGTAAACCATCGCGTTTAAACTGTTTACCTGATTTGAAGCTTTATTAGGGTGTAATTTAAAACAATTTATGTTAAATTAATTTGCGAACTAAAAGTCAGCATATTCATAAATATTAATAGTTTGGTTTCAATCTGTGTAATGTAATTATCAGAATCTATTGTTTTATCACTACTTAATATTATAAATGCGAAAGTAACTCTGTCTGTCTGTCTGTTATGCTTTAACGCCTGAACCACTGAATCGATTTCGATGAAATTTTATATGAAGATAGAACTGAACTTGGGAAAGGACATGGGCTACTTTTTACCGTGATAACATACACGCGGGCGGAGCCGCGGGCGAAAGCTAGTTATATATATACTAGCTGACCCCGCGAATTTTGTACCGCCTAATAGTCGATTCAACGTCACTCAATTGTTTTGCCTTCTCGGAACCCCTCCGATAAAACATAAAACTTTAGAGTATGATTTTAAAGTTCAAATTGACTTTTAATTACTATTACGAATCTTTTGTATGGGAATATAGAAAAGTGTTGTTTTTACACCTTTCAGATTTTTTTAAAAAAAATCTGTCTGTAAGAACCATCCTCGTACTTTAAGGAATATTATAAAAAAAGAATTACCGAAATCGGTCCAGCCTTTCGGGTGTGATGGCGTGACGAAGGGAAATAGGGATTCATTTTTATATAAAAAAAATGTGAGCCGTCACGGGACGCCTGGCAGATGTGAAACATCGCCATTATTTTGTAAAAGTAATATGCAGAAAAGAACATATTGTAATAGGAACTAAATATGTCATAATGATAAAATAAAATATTACTAATTATTAAAATAGTAGTCTATATATACCATCGTATAGCGTGCCGTGGCGACGCGTCGCCAGGCCGCACGCGTCGCCAGGCCAGAAATCTGTTTTACGTGCGGCTATAGATGTTTCACATCAAAAGAGCTACACAGGTATGCAGACTGGAGAGTACCCATAGCGTTATTTTCTCTGAAACAAAACAGTCTGTCAGTTCTGCAAAATGAAATAAAGATTTCATCTTGCAAAAATTACAGACTAAAATGTATATGTGGAAAGACCCATACACATTTTAGATTCACATACTAAAGCTATCGCGTGTCTCTATGAACTCACACATAACAACTAAAACAAAAAAAATACAGAAACACAATCTGTGTCGTAACAGTGTAACGTATATATCCATCTGGGCTTATGCTTTGACATGCTCTACCCTGTTGTACTGTGGTTGTATCGCATAATATTCTTTATCGCTTTCGTCCATCAGGTGATGGCGAATTGAGTTTTACAAACCTTGTTCATCCCGTGTGTGTCCTAAGATTTAGCTATGATAAATACGCTACGATAAATAATAAACTACGCAACACAACAGCACTGTAAGAAACTCGAAGAAAGAAAGAAAGAAAAGAAAAAACTTGAAACAAACCAAACTATACGTCAGCCTGGTATTGAAGTACAAATCCGCCATTCTACAGATACACCTATGTACAAGAATATGATCGCTACTTGTAACATATTTTATGTGAAAGGCATAATTTGTGTATCTTTATAAACATTAATTATTTTACTAACTTCTCCTGTATTTTAATGTACTACACAAATATGCATATACATACTAGCAGAGTATATTTAAGCTGGCTACGAGTAAAATCTGCAAAATGAGAAGGAAAGACAAATTAATACCCTCATAAAATTTTCCAAGACGTATATTGCTGTAAATAAATTACTCGACGACTCGACGAAGAGCACGAAAAGCAGGTGTATCATCAGTTATCAAACACGGTAATCTTTTGCAAATTACGGAGGATTGAAGGTTATTAATGAGGGAATTTGTTTGCCCTTACTGTCTATCGCTGTTTACGAACACAATATTGTTGGTGAGTTTGCCCTCTGAGTTATTATTTAATCATGAGTTTCTGATAAATGAACCTCAAATAAATTGATAAGAATATTAGTCGATTCCAAATAATCTTGGAAATAGACTAACAAAATGAAGAAGTTATATTAGTAATCATTTATTTACAAAACAAATGAAAAATCTAGCAATTAGATAATTCATTTAAATAAAATGATTCGTTGGTTACACATAGAACAACGAAATCATTTTGTATAATCAAATTCGTAATATAATATGGCCGTTTGATATTTCAAAAGATAGTGATTTGAATTTCAAAGAGCCAATGTGGTAAGAAACCCTTGAGGGTGTTTGGAAGAACATTAAGAGTGCTCAACATAAAAAGGGTAAAAAGGATAATGGAAGATAGACTATGTACATAACACAGTAGCCTTACTTACAATGGTCTTGCCTTATTTATAATGGAATTGGAAAACAATTACCGACCATTTAAACTGTCCCGTACAATTTCAGCTCCAGGCTCAGAACTGCGAACTGTGCTGCGCCCCAAGCTAAGTCTCTTGTTTCATTGGCTAATATTTAATTTTGATCACGTGACTGAGTGACATTAGGCTAAGAAACACGAGAATATATAAAATAATAGAATAGATAACGAAAAACGTTTGCAACTTTTCTAATGGGGCTGGACAGAAGACCGTAGTTTGCAAATGTAGCATGGCTCCCTGTAGCACGATGGACCTCCGACTTTAATAGAGGTGGACTACGTGTGGAACAGTCTGCCCAAGACAGGCATAGGTAGTACTTGTACTGTTAAGAGGAGGTCTTCCTTTGGCAATAATGAATGAGTTGCTGAGATTCGGAATTTGCCTGATCACGTTTTTCTCCTTGTTTTTTTTTCTATTTTTTACCGAAATTTATTGAAATGAATCTACAACTCCACATAAAATCAAAAAATGAAACTTGTTCTAATACGGGATTAAAGAACTTTCATTTAACTGCACCATGACAAATATACACGATACACAAATACAATGGTTCAGCATAAATGAAAATCAGCCAAGATACTCCGTTCAAAATATTTACATAATAATAATCTCGAACTTGACGCTATATTCTAGTTATGTTCTTTTTAGTGACGAAAAATTTGTTTTATATGATTTCAGACTAATATTATAAAGACGATAGTTTGTCATTGTGTGTTTGTTACTTACGCTCAAGCAGTTGGATCAGTTATGACAAAATTATATAGTATGGTAGCTGACAACCTGGAACACATTAACTCCATAGAACACATATATTTTTTGAGATTCAATAATCCTAAAATATATTTCCTAAACAAATTTTACAAGTCGCGGATGAGATCTCGTCGCTCAGCTAGTTGTAAAAAATACTCGTAGAACATTAAGTTGGTAATTAAGTGCAGCTTGAAGTTGACGCAAGTTATTTTCAAGAACTTAATTATACGTCTGTTGCCATTGACGTGAAGAAATTGCCTTATTAAAGTTAAACTACGACGTGGCAGTGACGTGCCTAGTTAGTTAAAAAACTAATATATCTTCCAAATCGTTTTCCATGCACTTACTTCGTTTATGTAAAAGTTTTTCATAAAATTTTTGGATTACGATGTAAAGATTTTCTAGAATTATTATTAGTTTTAAATGAAAACTCTTTGTAACTGAATAAAAACATCTATGCACAAACATGTAATGGCGAAAAAGCTTGTTTCATCAATATAAGTAAGAATCTAACTTTTACACCTATTGTGATATTAATATGAATCCTAACTCACTATTGCACTGATGTTATTTATTGTGGCGTGTAGATTCATAAGGAACGGTAGACTACTCTTTACCGCGATAATACAGGGCATGCACGCAGGTCGAACCATATGATCAACTTTCTTAATTACTTACTGTTTCATCAAGAACATCTGTAACATATGCATAAACATGTCTGTGCGTAGTATCAAATGAACAGCGTTGTTAGGCAAAGCAAATGAAAATATATATATGATAGTTAAATAAATAAAAAAATATTTTTTCTTTGTCCGGTTAGTCTCTGTAACGGCATGACCAATTTTAATGGGACTTTCACTGGCAGATAGCCGCGGGTAACACTCGGGACTCGACTAGTAACTAATATTTTTCTCATTAAAGCTAAGAATGTGCATTCTGTGCATAGTTTTCTATTCATCCTCAGTTTTACAGATTATTTTGTCTCCAAATTTAATTTTCACAAGACGAAGAGGGTAAATATTAAGTCTAGACTACAATGTCGAACAAGCTGTAGTGAACCTTAATTAAGATGAGACAAAAAGGCTAGTGTACATCTAGACATAGCTGTCGTGGATATTAAACTGTCACCACAGAATACACTCTAATGTTAATCTAGTTATTTGTGTGTGTGTTTCATGTATATTTGTAAAGTCCCCCGCGACACAGGATCAATATTTCTAATGCGGGAATTATCTTTTTTTTTTAATTATAAGAGGTGGATATTAATATTAGTAACAAGATATTCCTTATTTTGCATGATGTTGAAGGTTGATACCGAGTCAACTAATCACGAAACTGTCAGAAAAGTGTTTTTTACGTAGTATAAAATTTCATCTTTCCAGCGCCATTCAGTGAAACGAGATTATACACCACGAGATACAGATAATTAAAGCTATTGGAAAAATAATGGGTTTCTTTTTACTACATCCATATAATATAAGCAATGATGCAGAAGCAACTCACAAAGGCGTCATAGTGTGGGTCACCAGATTGCATTGTCTGAATTCACAATGAGTATGGTGACTCCTACTATTGAATTCTACTCATGCTTTCTATCAGGCAGATTAAAGTCACTTATGTAGAATCAAATTTAACAAAATTATAATAAAATAAAATACAGTGCTGCTTTATCCGTGTGGTGACGGATTAAGAAATACAAAGTGTCACCACCCCTACTCATTCCATGGGTGTCGTAAGAGGCGACTTAAGAAACAAATTAAGCAGCTAACATCACTGCCAAGAGAAGGAAAACTTGAAACAAGCCCTTTAATAACCCGTCTCACCAGGTGGTATAGTAGGCCAAAACCTCCTTTCAAAGGAGAGGCCTATGCCCAGCTGTGGACTGTTAAGGCTGTTCATCATCAGCCTATCGCAGTCCACTGCTGGACATAGGCCTCTCCCATTGCATACCACTCTGATCAATTTTGGCTGTTAATGATGATGATTATATACTCGTATGAGTAACTTTATTCATAAATATTAAGTTGGTTTGTGTATGATAATAATAATATGTTGATAATAATCATTTATTTCATATAAGTTATACAACACTTTTATAGAAAAAAATTTGTGAATTTAGGAAACAACATTGTGGTCTTAATGGAACTCTGGTACCCATGATAACATCTAACTTGAGTTATGGAAATTGTACACTTGTTACATGTTTACAAAGTGAATCGTGATTAAAGGACAAATGTAATAGCTTAAAACTATTAGTTATAAATCAATAAGAAAGTTCTAGACCACTTCAGCTCAAATTTTATGAATTTTGTTTTTTTTCATCTTTTCTCTTCAAAATTTTAACATTATGCCACAATGATGTAATAAAGCTATTAGTCGCTCAGTGGTCAAAAATAATATGTAAACAAGTTATAGTTTTTATATTTGAGATTGCCAAAATTATATATGATAACAAGATACTATTCATTTTCATGTATACCTTTATCATTGCTATTCAGTATTTTTCAACCCTATATCTAACATTGTCCATTAGAACTCCATCTCCGTAAATTCCTCTGTCTATGTCTTGTCTTTGAGCTTTTACTACGAGAATATGCACATTTCTAAGAGTGAACCGTTCGTCTCCATAACAATACACCTTTTCCTTCTTTGTTCAACTTTCTTTTTGTTTTGATGCCTTTGTTAGTGCAATGCTCGAGCAAAACTAGGTTAATTCAATGCGGAAATTCAAATTTCGTAGATATTTTTAACACAAGTGTTTTGTTTCTTACAGAGACTTTTTCGGTAAGCCGCCGTTTGTCTAAAGTAAAGCTATTTTTTTATTACGTACTAGCTTTCTCCCGCGGATCCACCCGCGTGTATCTCGATTATTGCAGTGAAAAGTAGCCTATGTGTTATTTTGATGTATAAGATATATACTATATAGATTTCCTCCCGCAATAAAACAGACTATTGTGTATTGGAAAAAGACGCTATGAATACTCTATTCCACGTCCTATACAAATAAGAAATAAAGTATTAGGAGGTGTTACGCAATTTATGGTTATATTTGTTCACCTTTATTTTATGATCGGATTATATTCGAGCCGTTGGCAAATAGTTCGTTCAAACTTTTTTGTGATACATACGGTAACACTAGACAGTATTATATTCTGATCGCGTAGGCAAATCAGTATCTCAATTTGAGACACCGCCGTATCTTTTCAGATTTTTTCCGTTGTCCTTATTTTAAAGCACCTTCCATTTACCACGTTTTGTGAGTGACCCTTCTGACGTTTATTTTTGTTTCTTTTACCAAACAACAATGAAAAATTTTTTTTATACATAAGCCATCCAAAGTGACTTTACCCTGCCTGATGGAAAGCATGAGCAGAATCCAAGAGTGGGGGCCATCACACTTTCTGCGAATGCAGACAATAATGTATGGCGGCCCATACTATGGCGGCTTAGTGAGATGCTTTTTCTCGCCCCGCTTATAGGACCCGGGATCATAGTGGGAAGGAAACACGTGAGCTGGTAGTGAGTTCCAGTCTTTGACTGCCCAGCATAGGAAAGAAGAGCCGAACCGTTTTGTTCTGGTGCGTATTTCTTCCACTTTAAAGCGGTGACTTCTGAGTCCAGCACGTGTTGTCCTGTAAAACTACTTCTTCCTTATAAATTATGGCGTTTATTTCAAGTGATAATTAGACGAAAAGTGGTCGAATAAATAGTAGGGCCCTTATTTCAATTTACCTGATTAAGTGACATTTTTTTTCAATTTAATGTCATTCAAATAGACTCTAAAGAATTTTTAACATTATATATTTCGAACAGATTTTGTACAAAAACGTAAAAAGGGAAAAGGAGAAGAAGACCATAATTGTCATCATCATCATCATCATCAGCCTATCGCAGTCCACTGCTGGACATAGGCCTCTCCCATTGCACACCACTGTGATCGATTTTGGGCTTCTCGCATCCAGCTCCTGCCAGCCATCTTACGCAGGTCGTCACTCCACCTCGCCTGTGGGCGTCCTACACTACGTTTACCGAGACGCGGTCTCCACTCAAGAACTCTTCTGCCCCAACGGCCATCAGTTCTGCGGCTAATATGGCCAGCCCACTGCCACTTCAGCTTGCTAATCCGGTGGGCTATGTCGATGACCTTAGTTCTCTGACGGATCACCTCATTTCTGATACGATCTCTCAGAGAAACGCCGAGCATAGCCCTTTCCATAGCACGCTGAGCAACTTTAAGCTTATGGACCAACCGTACCGTAAGTGTCCAGGTCTCGGCTCCGTATGTCATGACAGGTAGGACGCACTGATTGAAAACTTTCGTTTTTAGGCATTGTGGGATCGACGACGAAAAGACTCGACGTAGCTTTCCAAACGCTGCCCAACCCAACTGAATTCTTCTATTCACCTCATCCTCGAGGTTGTTTCTACCCAACTGCAATGTCTGCCCAAGGTAGACATATTTTTGAACAACCTCGAGAACGGTATCGTGTACTGCAACCGGTTCCGGTAGAACATGTTCATTGAACATGACCTTGGTTTTGTCCAAGTTCATCCGTAGGCCGATGCGCATAGAAGAATCAGCTAGGTCATTCAGCATCTGTTGCAGGTCCTGCAGTGTCTCTGCCATTATGACGATGTCGTCCGCAAATCGCAAGTGAGAGATGTATTCGCCATTAATGTTAATGCCACGTCCTTTCCAGTTTAGCGTCTTGAACATATCCTCCATTGCATTTGTGAACAATTTCGGGGAAATAACGTCCCCTTGTCTCACTCCTCGATGCAATGGTATGGACCTTGTTTGCTGATTCTGTACTTGGACGGACATGGTGGCGGTATCGTAGACCATAATTGTAAAATTAATTAATACGTGTAATTCAAATTGATTTCGAACAAATATTTCTACACATTCATAATATCGAGATTCATGAATACTATTGCAATGTAGTTCCAAATAGCATGTAATCCCTCAGTCTTTAGTTTCTTGTGTAATGTAAATAAGATTTTAATCCGACTGGTCGAAATGTGGGACCAACTCCAAGTGATACCATGCGAAGATGGGAAGCGTTAATCTGTAAATTGGATTATACTGATCCTCGTTTTGTGTTCAGTTTTACATTTACATAACTGAATCTTGATTACATTATTTAGGAGACTATTAATATAAAAAGCTACATGAAACAAGGTTTGTATTAACAAAACAATTTTTCGTAGGATGACATTCTTTTAGGTATTCTAAACAGTAACAAGTTTTATTACAATTGATCCTCATCCCAATCTATATTATTTCCAAAATAATTTGGGGGCATTACATTGTGATGTTGAAGAAAATGTTGATTTTGTTTAAAAAAATAATTATAACTTAATGCGTTTTTATATTTTACAGGACTTAAGGAAGGCTTCTCCCAGCCTTCGGAGGCAGGAGAATGGCGCGGAATGATTGGGCATCCGGTCTCACACTTAACCAACAAAATACGATATCAAAAATGCTGTCATTGTTAGGATGGTCTTCTATGTGAGGGTATACAGTGCAAGCTAATACAGTGTCATCTACCGAAGGAACACAAAACCATGAAGAAAACATGGATTGAACTATATGGAGTAACTACTAACTACCTGAATCGCGATAGAGAGATTTTCAATAGAGAGGTGGGGCAGGGCAGTGGCATGATCACGAAGGATCCTCCCTTTGTGTTGGAGTAACACGACATATGTTCCTTCACAGCCTTTTCAAACAATGTATATAGACGATGGACTATATAACCTTTTGACCGCCATTGTCACATATATGTGACAAGCGAAAACTGTCCCTGTACGCCAACGTCACAAATATGCGACAAAAAAGCGGTACACCGAAATACGAAATAAAGCCTTTGAACATTACTTTTATGCCTTTAAATTTATGTAAGTACCTTAAAAAGAAGCTCTAACTCTTATCTATTTCCATAAAACTATTTAAATTGCTTTATAATATTAAGAAATTTTACTCTAAAAAGAAAGAAATAAACTCTTAAAAAAGAATGTCCTCACACGCCAGAGTCACAAATATGTGACCACTAGTGATGTAGGGCACGTTAGGTGATATCGTAAGTTTATATTAAAATTTCGTTAGCCTGTTTTATTTTTGTTGTTAAGTTTTGTTATTATACATAATCTGTTAAAATTAGTAAGAAAGTAATTAACAGCCGTGCTCGTGAAATGATAATTAAAGTAGACAATTATTATGTAAAGAAGAAAGAGGACTCTTAGTTATTGATACAAAATATAAGCAGTGCCCTAAAAAATGCTTTGTACACTACTGAGGTTTAAATGAAATAAATAAAAGTTTTAAAATGTCAATCACAAGTTGCTTTGCTTTTTTTTCAAAATTCTACTTGTTACTTTTTATGCCAGGTTTATAGAAGCTAGTATTTAAAGGCTATAAGCGTACATACTGTTTTACATTTAGTTAATTTTTTCTATTTTTATATAGTTGATTATATAAATATAGAAAAATTTAACTAAATGTAAAACAAATAAACAAATAAACTTGGGAATAAAGGCTGGGAAGATGATGATGATATAGTTGATTATATACTTAACCTATTTGAATCGTGTATTTTTTTTAAATATCTCTTTCAACGGAATTATAGAAATCTAATTTAAAATACGTGTTTTAATTATTATTAGTTAATATTATACTCGATAAGCGAGATAGTACATTGCTACATCCTTATTTGAGAAGCGCAATATTCATAAAAATGACGTACCGTCCACGCCAGGGTCACAATATCAAGACAACAAACAAGAATAGTGTTGTACCTATAGTTATTATATTTAATTATATTGTCGTCTCAATTCTGTTATTACGGTATTAAACAACTCTGTAAATAGTGTATAACTATTACTAGAGTAGGAAGAAGTGTAATGTTGAAATAAATTCAGTGTTTTATGGACATATATTTTGAAATTGTAGACGAAAATAAAAATACAATTCATGTTATCGATAAAGTTTTGGAATGCTTATTTTTTTCGTAGGTATTTGAGCTAAATTTGTGGTCTGGCGTTGAGGGAAAGTTGACGAGTTTTTGCTCTGGCGTTCAAAAGGATAAACAGCAACTGCCTTGTAACAACTTTTTTTTGTTTCATTGAAAGATTTAGAATTAGTAACGCAATAAGATGACGTGTTTGGGTGAGCGCCATCTTTATCAGGTTAGCGGTAGCTCTTGCACTCCTTCTTCATTGATTTTAGATAAACTTTCACCCGCGAGTCATCAGATGGCGTCATCTCTCTTAAATATATCACTGATGAGATTAATACTCTGTGGTAAATTGTGTTCTATGTTATCTTTGGTCATAAGTCTGTTTTGTCTATGAGAATCAGGTGATGTTTTTTGATTAATGAATAGAGGGTAAAAGTTTTATTCCAGCGGGACCTTGAAATGTAATATAAAAGGCCGGCCCTGATTCCCCGTGAAAAGCATTCTTACTTCAACTGCGATATTAGGCGAAACTCTGCCCGTTGTAATATTGGTTCGTGAAGAATTCCTGTTGTGTAGCCCGCTCTCCAAAGTGGTGAGAAATCTGCTTTCTTTATTTAAACTATATTTCTTTGTACCAGTCTGTTTGTGGGAATACGTACTTAGGATTGTGTCTCCTCTTTTTTCCTAGGGTTCCAAGGATTGATTTCAAGTTTTGGTTAGAGATTTACATCAAGAAACGCACACGTACGTCACCAACGTGGTCTACCTTCGGCTATACCTTCGGGCACAATTGGCGAGTCCCACTAGCGGTGCGTGGGCTATCCAGCGTGCAGAAGTGATCGGGGTACAGGAGAGCTCCCTCCCGTACGACAAATCCCCTAGACTTACCACAGGATCACGTATGGTTTTATAATCCACTAATCATATCACTTGCTAATATCTTATCTTGTCCACCGGCACGCGCTTCCCGAGGCTACAAGATGAGAGACCCCAGGGACCATGTGGGGGTGGACTTGTTTTCATGCCCAGCGTCTGCACATCCCTGTCGAGCCCCCATAAGGCTAAGGCATGGTAGAGAATATGAACTTTAAATTTAGATACTGACCCTCTTATTTATAAGTATAATAATATGACTAATAAATTAAATTGTTAATATTAACTTTCTGTAGTAGGGCCTACTTGTACTCTCTAAATGTGTTTTATACTGAATATATATATGTGTGTGAAACCGAATTGATGTTTTCCTTGAGGAGTAACCTGACCGCCCATCGGCACATTAGCACACCCACATCTTTTCTTGTCTCTTAGTTTTGCTTCGAATTCAGATTCTACTTGTGAACGGCGCCCTGAGCATCTCTTGCTCTACTGACTGTGTCGTCGGTGAGTGACTCCCCCTGGATAGGGCTAGGGCCTACTAACCCCCCTTTACCGGGGCTAGGGGTTACAGCCTATGGTTTTAATTTTTATGAGTCATCGCATGTATTCTCAGCATCGTTTCCCTTTGTGACAAAACACACAATGTAACCAAACAAATAACACATTGCCAAAAATGTTCAAACGATTAAACACAAATGGAAACCGCTTATAGCACCCGCGAATTATGTATTCATTATTTTACTTTTTCAAAAAGTTTTATTTTTATCAAAAACCAAGTTTTATACTTTGGTTTCTTATAATTTTCAAATAATGGTGCTGGGATTTCTCCGTGTCAAGAACTCTACTCGAGATTCGTGATTTATCGTTGTGGACGTTGACAATGTGAACAATTTATGTGTGATACGTTCATTTTTTATTGAGATATAAATCTCGTCCCATAAAATTAATTAAGTTGAATGAAACAAATCGAAACGATTAATGAAGTAGTATAAAATAACATCGCGTACACACCTCCCTGTATCTCTCTATACCTCACTGAAGATATTATAAAATACAAATACTTTATATATATACTATTCATGGTTTTAAAATTTTGTGTTCTATGTACGTTTCACTTTAGATTTTGGTGACAAAAAAATTGCATAGGGTTACAATATTTTCTGTAAATTAGAAATTGACAATGAAAGTAGCATGAACGTTTTTTTTTTAATTCTCAGTGGTTTAAGTAGTCACAATTCATAGTCCGTGTACCCAACAAGATAACGTGTGTTTGTAATTTACCTTATAACCCATCATACTCCCCTACAACTTTAGATTACTTTGATCATTTCCCATAGGCCTCGTAACTTTATAACAGTGTGTTGTAAGGATAATAACCAGAGCGGAAGTGCCCACCTGTTCCCCCACAATAAGCTATTGTATCGTATAAATATTTTTCATGTAAACATGATAAAATTTTCCTACTTTCCTTTACAGAGATTGGCGCTTCAACAACATACCATTTTATATTATTATCCTCTTTTACTTGATTTATAAGTAGTCTCAACTTGTTTAGTTTTATTTGGGCTCAATACTTTTACTAATATGTTTTTAAACAAATATTTGACATACAACTATTCTAAAATTGATGGAAGTCAGTCAAATGAAAGCCATTTGGCTAAGGCGATGAATAAAAATGATTTCATTAAATATTTTTTTATTTTCTTTTAAAGTTCAATATCTTATAATAGAGAATATCGTTTGGATTAACTTGAATCGAAGAATACTGCAATCAAATAAGATTAATCTCTCTCTTACATAAACTAAATAGCGAAAGCGATTTGAGCACATATAGTTTTTACCTTTGTTGTAAGTAGATGCTCCTACTATGTTGTACCCACTGAGGCTGTTCTTTTTTATTTTTATTTTTAAATTAGCTTATGTTCTAATTTTTAATCACTATAATTTGCATCAGTCCTCTAACATGGTGTATAGTATATTAGTGGCAGCACCTTACCCCCATATCTGGTTTATAAACATTAAAACTATGTAAACATTGGCGATTTGAAAGGGGTGACCACGAGTTTTTATTGCCATGTTCTTTTCTCCGGCTTTACCTATTGTTTGCGAACATGGCATAAATGTACATGTAGAATCTTGACCTGTCACAAGAGATGTATTGCATCCTAAGTGAATAAAGAATTTTGAATTTGAATTTGAATTAAATCGATCATAAAAATAAGACTATGCTTGTGAAAATATTGTCAAGTGTGAGTATTGCATATTTAATACAAAAATATGTTTTTTTTATAAATGGCCTGTCAAAGTGCCTCCTCCGTCTGATGAGTCTGATGATGAGTAGCTTTCAAGAGTAGTGGTCACCATATTTATTGTGAATGCAGACAATGCAGGATGGTGACCCCACACTATTACAGAATTGTGAGATTCGTCGACATCATTGAGGCTCTGACTGCTTAACGTGACCTCCGAATCACGGAAACGCTCATTACATAAAATGCCACAAACGGTCACCCATCTAGGTCCGACCGCGCCGTCGTTGCTTACCCTTGGTGATTTTTTCCAATCGCCTAAGGCCCCTCGGCTATGAGCAGTATAGCAGGTCTAAATTTAAAGTTACTGAACATATATATTATATGTACGTATATATATCTTCATCAGATCAAGAACACAAGGTGTCTTTACCCCTAGTTAAGTATCTAACCAGCGTGGTATAATAAGTCAAAACCTCTCTAGAAAGAGATATATCTTCAGCAGTGGTAAATAGTGTTGAAGTATGTGACGTGAATATTTGATATTATTTTCCTTTAAGAATCGATGCACCAATTCATGTAACAGTTATAGGGTTAGGTTAACATTAAAACCAGAATTGGCTTTTATATCTCAAGAAAGAATAAAAACTGTTTTTCAACTTAAATACTCACTGAAGCCAAGGAATTGTAGTAGAAGCTATCAAGTGTGTTAATAGACAGAGATTGGTATCATATTTTTTAGTAGAAGACGGCGAACAAGTACGTCAAAACTTTTACTTTGTGGGAAAATAAAAGTATCCAATATGCCTTACCTGTGCTGCAAGCTGCAAAAGTTACACTTCAGGTAAAAAGATAGATAGAAGTTACGCTTCTAGTTCGTTATGAAGTTTCAAACAAGCATAAAAAGAAAACACCCGGTTTTGCGTCGGTAGTATTGCGTCGTTTCAAAGAGGTAATTTTACGACAGTATGTTTAGCATGTTTCTTTCTTAATTAAATAAGTAAATTTGTTTTAGAAGTCACGTTCAAACGTGACTTCTAAAACAAATTTACTACTGCCTACATACCTACCTACTTGTAATGGTTTATTTGTATTTATAATTGTATTTAAAATTTACAAGTAAATGTGGTTACATTTATTTTTTATTTTTTTTAAAAAGACAACTCCCGCATTATGAATATGAATTCCTGTGTCGCGGGGGACTTTACAAACATACATGAAACGGACACAAAGAACACCCAGACTCAGAACAACAATTTGTGAATCACACAAAGTGTTATCCCACGTGGGATTCGAACCCACGACACTTGGCGCAGTAGAGAGCGGCGTGGCGACCGCTTAAACCACTAGGCCAACCGTGCAGTCAAGACATTAAATTTTATTGAAATACATTGGTATTCGAACCATGTTGTTCGTTCGAGCAAAGTTGCATTTTTTACAACTTCAGAGAGAGTACAAAATGTTGTAATTTTTTGAGCTGTTCTGGTGATATAGCCATAAGTTAATAGTGAAACATTTCATTGGCTACTGGTAAACTTTTTGAAACTCTTGGGTTTTGTGCTCATATTATTACTTTGAAGCTTACAGTCTGTGATTAGTAAAAATAATCTGATGGTCGAGCCTTGAAACAAATAACATAACTTTTAGTAAGTTTTCATTTTAATTCTCTATTAAAGCGCGTTCATCCTTTTTTATAAGCTTTAATATTAGGCAATCTATAAGTATTTATATTTCGCAATCGTCTTGATTCCTTTCAATTATTTTTCTCTAAATCGAAAAGGATAACAATACCTTGAAACGTTTACATTATTCTGAAAATAGAAGGGTCTCTTATGATCTTTGAAATCGGACTCGATACAATGTTGTTTTATTTGACTTTAGCTCGTAGTTCTCAATAACTTAAATATTGTGAAATGTGTTCTGATCCTTTGCGCAGTGGCGTGAGGAAAACGGTAAAAGTGGCAGAATTGGTGCATTGACCTGTAAGCTTTAGTTTATGAGAAGTTATTACTTAACTCTGTGAATTATTTTTTGTAATAGTAAAATTGATAGGTTTAAATAATATGATTATGTTGTCGCAATATTTATCTTCGCTACCTGGAATACAAGTTACGGAACCCGATTCTATGCGAGTCAGGCCACACATAGAATCGGGTTCCGTAGTCATATACAATCGTGTTCAATACATAATTGTTATGTGAGTGCATTTTACAAGTAGGCCCCTTAACTAGTGAAATAAAAAAATTGTCAAAACTGCTATTGTTTTCCTCGAAAGTTCAATATATGGACTACTATTATATTTTATTCAGATTTTTTAGAGCGGGGTGGGACGGGGTTTTTACAAAAAAATGCGCTTGTAAGTTGAATAACTCGCAAACACATACTTAAATAAAAAAATGGTTTCAGCAACCTCATAATGTTTTTTAAAGGTCTATCTTATGATACCCCACACGATAAATGTTTTTCCCTATTGTCATAGGTTTTGCGAAGTTGCATTTCATCATTTTCATTATTTTCTGTGACCCAATCAATTAGTGTCAATAATGCCAAAATATAAGATTAATTTCATTTTATAATGACAATAAATCGCCATAAAGGATTTTTTCTACTATGCTTCCACTTCGTTAAAAAAGATTACATTATTTAGTACCAAATAATGTTCAAATAATCTCACGGGTATCTTTAATACAAATGACCTAACGCCCCAGAATACTCAAAAGATCATGTCTGCGCACTTTTCATGATAAAGCATTTTTAAAGGAATGTGCGATGTAAGCAATCTTTTAAACTTCTAATGTAACGCAATCACCAGACCCACTCACAACTTTGCATTTTTGCCATCCCGCTGGATATGATTTTCATTTTAATTTTCACTGAAAATTTTAAGTGGATTATCATGTTGCTAAACGAGAATGTAAAATCAGTCGCTATTTTTTTAAGAACATACTAATATACTAGTATTTTCTATCACCTAAATTCACAAAAATATATTATCATTATATTTATACCGTTTGCGGCTGGATTTAGACTTTTTTATAGAAATTAAAGTATAAATTGATTTAAGCTAGAATAGAGTACTAGAAAATAGTTTAGTTTAATATTTTGGATATTTTTTTTTTGGACATCTGACACACAACATCATCTAGTCCCAAGCTAAGCAGAGCTTGTGTTATGGGTACTAGACAACTGATATAAATACATAAACATACTTTTTTTTTTGTAAATACATACATATTATACATAGAAAACACCCAGACTCCGAAACAAATATTTTTGAATCACACAAATAATATTTGGTACGACCCGGGAATCGAACCCGAGACCTCTTGATCAGCAGCCACATACGCTAACCACTAGACCAACGAGGCAGTCAAATACTTTATATATAACACGTAGTACCGTATATGTAGAATAGTCTTCGGACATAATAGCTTTACCTATGTTTAAGTAGTTTGTTTAAAATATAGTGATTTTGAATGGTTCGATGGAACATAGCCTATGTTCCATCGAACCATTCAATGTACATGACCGATGGCTTTAAGGACTCTCCTAGGGACGGAAAAAAATTAATATACATAAGAAAATTTGCATTATCATTAAATTAAATGGGTTGAATATCTAAAACAAGAGCAGTTGTTGAGTTGTTGTTGAATTTTAGAATAACGTAAAATATAAACTGTACCAATAAAAATAATTACAATATTATCGCAAAGGAACCCTGATATTCTGTGCGAGTAATAACGAAAATGAAGGTATTAAATCTTTAACCCGTGTGAAATTAATTTCAGTAGGCTGACAACATAATCTGTAGGTTTATAACACCGAAGTAAGCCCGGTGGCCTTTAACATCTTTGTTTTTGTATCAATACTAATTTTGAATTGCTTTTTTTATAGGTCACTCAATTACAACGAAGTCGTAAATAATTTGTTAATTTTAAAACTAGGTATGTATATGCACATACATAGGTATATATATCGCTGTAATATACGGCAGGTGGAGTGCAGATTTATGTTTTAGAACTTAGTGTGGATTAAGATATAAGGCAGCGAAATCAGGATGTTTAGTATATTGTGTAATTAACGACCCCTATTGAGATACGTAAATAAAAATATTTACCTTTAAGAAATTGAACATTTAAGAAAAAGTAGATATTATTAAAAAATGGCAGAGTGCGTGTCAGGCTACGCATAGAATAGGTTACCGTAGTCACCCATAATGGTAGGTGACTTTAAAATCGTGTCCAATTTTCATTCATAACATGGACTATACTCTTTGTTATGAACTTTAAATTACTCAAAATAACTTTATTGTAATCGTGATGATTTTCACATGACGAATCTATAAGGATTCCGAGTCATGAACTACGGAACCTGATTAATATACTTGAAGAAAAGTAATATTAATCCCTATTAATATTATATATTTTATATATATATATATTATATATTATATATTATATATTTATATATATTTATATATAATATTATAAATGCGAAAGTAACTCTGTCTGTCTGTCTGTCTGTTACGCTTTCACGCCTAAACCACTGAACCGATTTTGATGAAATTTGGTATGGAGATAGAACTGAACTTGGGAAAGGACATAGGCTACTTTTTACTGCAATAATCGAGATACAAAGGTCAAAGCTAAGTGATTATAAAAATACATAAATCGTAGATGTCAAAATGTATCACTGTTTATCTCCTGTCAATACTTCACAGGTTGCTAGGCATAACACACTTGCATGGCAACCATAATGATAGTTTGTAAATGACATATAGACCAGTACACCAGGGTAGTTAACTTTTGAAAACAAATAAAATTATAGTAGGATGAAACCTATTGGAAAAGGAGGAGAATATAATAAAATGAAAGGAAAATTAATTTACTCGCGATCTGAGGTCGGGAAGGGGTAGGGGGGGAGGAATTCGGGTCCTATATAAGCGGGGCGTGAAAAAGCATCTCACTAAGCTGCCATACATTATTGTCTGCATTCGCAGCAAGAGTGGTAGCCCTGACTCTTAGATTCTGCTCATGCTTTCCATCAAGCAGGGTAGAATCACTTTGGATGGCTAAATATATAAAACAAAGGGTAAAAAACGGCTTATCTCGATTTCCGGCAAAACTACAAGTCCGACAAAACTACAAGGAAAAAGTTAAATAGCAAGTTATAGGTAATTCAAAGATCTACAACTTTTTAGTGTTCCGAAGTTTATGACTTCGAACCCTTATAGATTCGTCATGTCCGTCTGTGCGTCTATCCGTCCGTCCGTCCGTCCGTCCGTCCTCGACCTACCGTCCAAACAGTAAGTGCTAGAAAGATGAAACTTTGCATGAATACGTATTGTAATTACGTCGACAATGTGCTACAATAAAATTATGAAAAATATTTTTATTTAGGGTACTTCCCCTACACGTAAAGTGGGGATATTTTTTTTTTCGCGGCTACCCCATCACGTGGGGTATCATTATATAGGTCTTTTAAAAACATTAAAGGGTTGTTAAGATGATTTTTTGATTTAAGTGTCCGTTTGCGAGAAATTTCAATTTAAAGGCCACTTTTTTGTAAAAACATGGCGTCCCCCCCCCTCTAAAAGCTAAACGGCCGGTGATAGTGAAAACTATAACAAATTAGATGATTTTGTTAGTTCAGGAGTTATAGAGGCTTAACTTCTACAATGCAATGCTTACTTGGAAAACGTCGTACAAAATTAACGCAATAATACGTAAACATAACAATTATCCATTGGATACAATTTCTAATCCACGTACCATAGGTGACTGAGGAACCCTTTCCTGTGCGTGGCCTGACACGCACTTGGCCGATTTTTTGTTTACACTTTTTTTCACAAAACCTCAAATTATATGTGAAAAATTCAAAAAACCAAGTTTTTGGTTTTTTTATTTTTATCTTTTACAAATAAAATTATTTTTAAACGAAGTTTAGTGAAAACTTACCTTTTTATGTCCCGAATACACTGTAATTTATTTGATTTTAAGTATTAATTTTTTCACCCGATTTTGATTTAATATCGAAAATTCAACCGTCAAAATATCTACTTTTTTTAAAAAATTGGGGTGTTTTCTGTTTGATGAAATCTCTACTTTCCGATGGTGTAATCCCTACTAATATTATAAACGCGAAAGTAACTCTGTCTGTCAGTCTGTCAAGCTTTCACGTCTAAACCACTGAACCGATTTTGATGAAATTTGGTATGAAGATAGAACTTAACCTGGGAAAGGACATAGGATACTAAGTATCCTATGTCCTTTTTATTGCGAAAATAAAGGTAGAAAGGTTTGAAATAGGGGACGAAAGTTTGTGTCGAAGTTCCATAATATCAAACATCATCATCATCATCATCATCATCATCAACAGCCTTTAACAGTCCACTGCTGGACATAGGCCTCTCCTTAGAAAGGAGGTTTTGGCCTACTATACCACGCTGGCCAGACGGGTTGGTATAGGCGCGAACATCTTCGCCTCATGCCGCCTTGAGTGTGGCCGCGGGTGGACGGGACGGGTTTTCCCTCCACCCGCACTATGTGGCCAGCCGCGAGGGGGCGGCGTCGGTGTGTGCCGGACGCCACCTAAGAGAGGGTCGTCGTACAGAGACGGTGCCCGCATCAGGAGCGGGCAGGCGCTGGAGAAGTTCAGAAGGAGATCCCACCCTGGACTTCTCCCCCTCCTAAACGGAGAAGCGCGGAGAGGGCACACTGTGTGTTTTTTAGTCGGTTCAAGTCCGACACACCACCCCGCCGTAACCCCCGGTGGGGTGACGGTCCATGATGATTTTTCACACATTAAAAAAAAAACAAAAAGGGTTTGTTTCAAGTAATATCAAACATAAAATCATGTAAGATTGTTTAATCGACCCTTACCGTGTCGCGCGATATAAACGAATTCCACGCGGGCGAAGCCGCGGGCGGAAAGCTAGTTTTATAATAAATTAATTATACACTGTGAGAACTGAGAATAAAAGCTTCTTTTATCTAAATATTTAATTCAAACTAGTTCATTCGAAAACCTTCTAGTTTAAACAAAGTCGACACTCATGCCTAATGCACAATACATTATAAATTCATTCTTTGGACTCTGTATAAAGTACTGTACATATTTAATACACCACTTTCATTTATTTACCTGCACTATGCACATTACATTTGTTGAAATGAATTTCCCTTTTAAGTCTTAGTACTTATCCTTAGGTATTATAATACTTAGTAAATACATTTTTCTAATTTTATAATATTTACGATGTAATTAAGGGTCATTTCTAAACTTAAAATTTGTCAAACTGGTTCGCAAAGTTTTAGTAAAATTATAAATGCGAAAGTAACTCAGTCTGTCAGTAAAGCTTCCACGCCAAAACTATAGTATAGTCTAGACTTCTAGAGCCTAAGAAAGGACATGGGCTTCTTTTTATCGTGATAACTGACATACCCATGGGCAAAGCCGCGGGCGAAGGCTAAATACATATACATAAAAACATATAAAAGTATGCACTTTGAGTTTTGTATTATATGTCTTGTACAGTGGAAAAACTATATTTCAGTGAAGCAATTAAGGTAGGGCGGAAAACGTTAAATTGTTCTGGAACATATTACTACAGTTAATTACTATAAATTGCGAGAACGGGGAAAAGCACATAGTTTTATGTGGAAGATTAAACAGATAAAATATAGGATAGAAAATTGATCGAGTCCAAATTGCCTCGATTTTCAGTTACTTGACTGAATGAAAGTACTAGTAAATCGCCAAAGAGAAAATCTCTCTGTAGGTACGAGCTTATATGTATGAATAATAGAAGGAGAGTTGGAAAGAGGATGTACGAGGTGCAAAGAGCTCGGTTTATCTCATTCGGTAAACATACTTTATTCTTTATACGGCACATACAGTTTATGCCATTTTATATTATTCATGTGCGATATAAAGTTCTTTGTTACCTGCTCACAAAGTGATTGAACTCTTCACTTAGAGTGTTTCCTTATGCTCACTGAAATAAAAAATTTAAGAGTTGAAAAAGAAATCACTGTTTCCTTCAATAATTGGTGTTTTTATAAGTGCTTAATTGCAAAAGGTGAAAGTGCAAAAACATTTTTGTGTTTTGTTAGTGTTTTCTTTTAAATAAATATTAAAAAGTGTTATTGAATAATCCTGAAATTTGGCAGTTAGAGTCAAAACTCCCGTACCTTGGAAAGAATGTGAAGCCGAGCGTAGATCCCATATCTGATATCTATCAGATCACGTCGGCTAGGATCACAGAGTTCACCTGTGTTTGCACACACACTTATACACTAAAACATCTTCTACGTAGTTTGATGGCCTCTGTTAAGGCTGAATAACATTATCACTACCAATACTGTTTTAGAGCACTTTTGGACCAATATAGACTTTTAAGGTACATCTAGGTACAAACAGGTAGTAAATCCTCGCTAATATCAGCATGAATGGGCTAGCTCGACCGTGGCGGTACTACCCTCACACAGAACTCCAACCTAAAAATAACAGCATTCGTGTGGTCATATTTTGTAGGTAAGTGTGAGACCAGAAGCCCAATGATGCAGAAGTATTTCACTAAGCCGCCAGGGTATGTCACCATGCTGTATTGTCTGATGTATGATGATGGTGACCCTACTCTTGGATTGTAGTCACTTTGTTAAAGTTTTGAAAAAAAACGAATAGGCGATATAATGTATTTTCTTTAGACGTATGATTTTCATGGAGAGCACGTTAAGCCGTCGGTCCCGGTTGTCATGAACATCTATGGCAATTGTTATTGGGAAGTCAGTGCCCTCAAATTCACTGACAACTAGTTCAACCTTCGTATTTTAGTTCTCCTTTAGGGTTGCGGAAGTCCGATGCCAGTCGCTCCGTGAAAAAACTGATATTCAGGTAAAACCGGTTGAATTAGTAGCCGTCCCCAATTAATATTGGGAATAAGGTTAGGAAGAAGAAGTGTGATTTTCAATCTTATTTTGACGATGATTTACGTCTCATACAATTCCCGACACTGCTTGCACTTTGTAAAGTCCACATTGTAATTTGATTCTAACAGAGTCTGAACACACAACGCAAGGGATTAGCAATTGCAAAGTAGAAGAACAGGTTCAACATACAAACTGTGCTATAGTTTTGTTTGTTTTGGAATTAGAGAAATTCACTGATTACTTGGAAAGTTGTGAGAACTAATACAAGTTTCGAATGTTTTAGCCAAAACCTAATTTCAAAAGTTAAACGGAATCAGTTAAACAAGTTCTCAAAGACATGTCTATGCCAGGTTTAAACAAAACATGTATTTGATAAAGTTAATAACGGATTTTCGTATGCAATACAGTGATAAAATAGGGTTTAAACTTTAAACAGTCTATTAGGTAAATTAAAGCAGTTTTCAGCGTGCAGCTGGTCCTGATCGGAAACGGTCACAAGTGAAGTTTGCTTTGCTTATAGGAAAATTTTCGTTACTATCACATAGGAATATTATAAACTACACAATTATAATTTTAGTTAAGCTCTGCCTAGTCTGGGACTGGATGGTGTTGTGTATCAAATGTCTGAAAAATGTCATGTGACATATACAACACAATGAATAATATTGTGTTATGTAAAATTTTAACATCAAAACCATACAATCCGCATTGTTGGAACGTGATTATTGGTAGTTTTACCTTCTATTATCCATAAGTAACATATTAGTAACAAATATTATGTTATGGTAACAAAAGTCTTCTTCACTGTTTGAAGTTAAATAACAACTTTATACGACTTCTTCTTCGAAATGAAATCTGAAACTTTAGTTACGTTTTATTTTTACGTAAGAAAACTCTAAAATAAGGAAAACAAACACGTGTATTTAATATGGAAAGTATATTACATAATAGTGTTATTAGTTTTAAATAATATTTAACTTTTGATAAGCAATAAATTTTATTTTTTTATTTTTAATAGGTACAAATTAAATAGGAGTACTTTGAAAACAAATTATGTTTAGAAATAAAGTGTCAAATAAAATTTTATTGCTGTTTGTGGTGAGTAATTATTTAAACATTTTTAAAAAGAAAGAAATTAACAAATTTGCTAGTAACACATAATTTAGGCATAAAAGAAAAAAAATAACACGAATTGAGCAACTATATGGTTGTGTGACTAAAGGCACTACCTAGCTCATGGATCCGCTGCCATTTATGTACTTCATCAAGAATAAATCAAATTTTATTAAAACCGATGCAGTAGTTTTGTCTGTCTGTCGGTCAGCTCCGCCGGCCGTGAGAATGTAACAGACCAAGAGACAGAATTACTATCGAAATTATAATATTCTTGTGGATTAAGTTCAAATTATTAAGATGTTATCAGTAACTAGTTATATTTAAATTCTGATCCTATACAATATTTGAAATCTATAAAAATATCACACATATTCATATTAATTTTAGTCTAGCTTAAAACGTTTTAATATTTAATAGCCATGTTCAACACGAAAGTAATCCAATTTAACGTGTGTACAGGCACAGTTATAAATGCAATAGCGTTCTCAGAAACCAATACCATTAAAACTTGTTTACAGGACTATACACTTCAGCTTTTTACTTTTTTAATATCTATACACACACACAAAGATTAAGATAACTTAAAAGACAAATTATAGCCTCGAGTACATATATGTTCACATACATTCATACAGCAATACATTCATATACATAGCGCTATTTAGTAAAGAGGTTAGGCCGTTGCCAGTTGGCTGCTATATGTACACATGTAATACGATAAAACCATATATTTAGGCCCTTCGTACACAAGGCTACGGAAATCGTCGATACTAATGTTGTATACGACATTAGTATCAAGTCGCGAGTATCGACTAGCGCAGGGTCCTTACAGACGACAAGAAATCGCACGACGCGAGTTGCCTATTATATAGGCGTAACGGCTAGACAGATCACACTTTTGCCAAAATGTTTGACACAAGTGATGATGAAAATATAATTTTGTACTATCTTTATCGAAAACAATAAAATTGTCGTAACAGAAGAGACTGGGTTCACCTGTACATAGAGAGAAACATGAAATGTAGACTGTTTATAGCTGCAAAAGAATTACAATACAATATAAACAAGGATATTTCTTCACCTCGGAAAAAAATTTAATGTTAAAAAATTGATCCACCATCTAGGAAATCCGAGCCTTATGTAGCGGCCATCTTGTCCGGCAGGCAGCGCGCGACTAGCGCGACGCGTGTTGCGCGACATATGTCGGCGACGCGACTCGTGTACGACCCTCAACGGATTTGTATGGCGGTAGTCGCTTGGAGACTAAAATCGTTGAGTATCAGAGAATTGCGTAGCCTTGTGTACGAAGGGCCTTATATTTATAATACGCTCGTGATTTCGTTTCCTTATTGGTAATATTATATCATTACTCTATGTTTTATAATCTATTACTGAAGGTTGATTGCGAACGAACTCACTATTGATCCATGGCGCATGTTGGTTTGTTTTTTTTTCACCCTGTAATTAGTTCATAAAATACTCGTAGTTAAAGAGCTAAAATCACAATTTTACACCGGAATAGAGCCAAGCACTGAAGGGAAAACTACTCCTTCCATCTTGACATAATATTTTAGTTATTATATTTCACGTATTTCGTTTAATATAAACATGACTTCGGATATTTCATGTGTGTTTATTAGGCTTTATTTCTACATAATTGCCTTGTCATACCCTCAGGGATGATCTTTTCA
The DNA here is from genome assembly GCA_932526445.1 of Phragmatobia fuliginosa. Lineage (NCBI taxonomy): Eukaryota > Metazoa > Arthropoda > Insecta > Lepidoptera > Erebidae > Phragmatobia > Phragmatobia fuliginosa. The sequence goes on from OW052057.1 coordinate 74,125,704, forward strand.
GAGGCGAGGAAGGCACGTAGTCAAGAGCGGTTACGTGTCATTTTGATCTCACAAATATTGCTTCTCATGACACGTAAGAATGTGAATAAAAATTTACGTATTCACTGCTGAAGATTAGTAGTATTTCAACTGTATATAAATGTAATATGTGTAAAAATACAACTGAGTTTAGCATTTGTTAATTAAGAAAAATAAATTTTAGATCTTGTTATTTATAAGTATTAGCCTACCTAATCGATTCTTCTCTTCCTGTTGAAAAACACAAAGAATTCAAGAATTTGAACTCATTTCAGACGATGCAGTATACTGTATCATCTGAAATGATAATGATTACCTAAATAAATATAAATAATGATTATGATAAATAAATATAAATAAATACATATAAAAATAAATAAATTATAATGTATTTATTTATATTTATTTATCATATAAATAAAAGTACAAAAATATATTCGACATAACACGAGTAACCTCTAAGTTTTGTGTTTTGTTACACAAGTAGTCGGTATCGCAAATTTACAATAATGTTTACATAATAATATACGTCTGACTAGTTAATATTATGTTGACTTATTATATTTAAATGAGGGCTAAATATTTGCCATCTGCAAATATTAAGAATAGTTGTTTGAAATATGTATATATATATATATACTAGCTGACGCCCGCGGCTCCGCTCGCGTCCTAGGGGTATGAAAAATAGATGTTGGCTCATTTGCTGATTATCAGACCCACCCGATATGCACACAAAATTTCATACAAATCGGTCCAGCCGTTTCGGAGGAGTATGGGACGAACATTGTGACACGAGTATTTTATATCTAAGGTATCATCATCATCATCATCATCATCAACAGCCTTTAATAGTCCACTGCTGGACATAGGCCTCTCCTTAGAAGGAGGTATTGGCCTACTATACCACGCTGGCCAGACGGGTTGGTATAGGGTTGGTTTCAAGTTTTCCTTCTCTTTGCATTGATGTTGTCTTATATCTAAGGTATATACATTCATAAATAAATAGATTTAATAAATCCACTATGACAGTCTACTGAGATGCTACTGCATTATTAGGTGCAGATCTGCTATTCGTGATCATGATGACCACATGGTTGGCCTATAAGAGACTGTCTTCGAGCGATAAAGCCGTTACTTGTACCCACTGGTTTTAAGTTACCATTGTAATTAATCTGGTGTACAATAACATGATATATTATTATCACATGAGAACGTAATCATCTCAAAAACTAAATAATATAAAACATTTTTCACCTTATAAAACCTTGGCATTTTGAAAAACCTGATTCCTTATTGTTTTTTTAATGTATGTGTATGTTTCTTAATTTTATACTCATATATTGCCACAACAGTTCTTCTAAGAGGATCATATCATTTTGTTAATATTGTACAGTTAATAGTTTTATTATAAAATGTAGATAAATGTCAACAACCACAAAATAAACAAAATATTGAAAATAGATCTTTACTTATACATAAAAATACCTACCTACCACATATATTCATATTAATTTGTATAAAATCTGACGAAGCATTGTAAAAGTATATGGGAAACTCATGCCGGTGCTTTTGTTATTCATCATATGCATTCATTTACATATTGGTTCGTAACATTTTAAATCTATTTTTAATGCTTTAGCGATAGAGTGGATTTCTGGAATATTGTACTCCTGCTGTTTGATTTCAAATGTTGTGTTCTGTAAAACACAATGCACGGATGGCGCATTTACGTTTCTTTTATATTGAATGTTGTGAGTTCGAATTCCATTGGGTACTACACTTTCTGTGATATAATAATTATTTCTCTTAGTCATTGTGTTTTTTGTGTCCGTTCATGCAAGTTTACATAGGTCCCCCTTTTTTTTTCGTGCGGAAATCCTCCCGGATATAGTAAGTAATGTAAATATGACTAACAAATAAATTAAAATATTGAGATAAAACCTACTGGAAAATAATGGTTTACAAAATTCCTATAATAAGAAAATCACAACAATAAAAAAACTTAATAGAAAAAAACTCATCGTAAAAACCAGATAATCTAATGTTTAAATTGGTAATGAAAAATTCATACCAATGTAGAACATAATTATGAATACAAACAAGTTACAAACTCGACACAATGTTCAGTTGACTCAACTTTGGTGATAAAATTGAAGCTTTTGGCAAATTACACGCAACGACCAAAAGTTGGATTAACATGCCACACTTCATTTGTTTAAATATGTATCACATATTGCACACCTCTGCTGAATACCCTCTAAAATGTTATCATAATTTGTAAAACTTCATTGAAATGCTATATTAATAATGTAATTTTTCTTACTAAAGACCAAAAAGCTATAAAATCATTTGAGCGCTTCAAATATTGATTAATGTTAACGTTTTCTATTAATATGAGTAATATTTATTGATCCTCTCTTTAAGACTAAGCTCAGAGCAACAATTTGTCGTCGAACACACGACACTAAGCGCAGAAGAAGCGGTGAGGTGACTATTTAATCTACTAGGCTATTCATATGTTAAACTCATAATTTTATAATCATTTCATTTTATATTTTCTTCTTCCTTATTTCTTCTACCTATTCATTAAGTGGCGTGCAATTGGAAAGGATAGGCTGATGATGATGATGATTCATTAAATTCATTATAACATAATGTTCACACAGTTTAAAATAGAACCTAAAATAGATGGCTTTCAAAATTAGATTTTCTCATAATCTTTAAACGTATCGGATAACATGCAAAGCGGCAATATACCACAGGTGCATTCAACTACAAGCCTGACTGCCTACTATGTAGAAAGCCGCACATACATTCAGGTTGTATAATGACTTAGATTGGATTTGTTTGTCCGGGTCAAAGGTGAAGGAACTCTTGCGTGATCGACTGTATTGTGAGCTAGACTGCAGCGTCAAGGATGTATGAAACAGAAGCGAGGTGACTTTTGGATACAAATTTCTTTCATCATTTAATTCTCCAACTATAACAGAGTTAACTTTACATAGTGTACAGACAACATTACATAGGACTATTTTCTTTCTTCTCGGAAAGATAGAGAAATTAAGGTAAGAATTGCAGCTCAAGTGTAAGATTATATTTGACTAACAATCGTATAACTTAGTTATAGTTAATGGCCGTAATTCTGTTGTTAACATGACTGAACTAAACTAAAAATTTGTTATTTAATTTCATTGACTTTTAGTACATTTTTCAATGTCTCAAATCCTTGCTATTTCTGTCATAACGTGAAGCCAAATTAAGCGGTAACATCAAACTAGATGTATCGCATTAAAATTAGACGTCATGTGAAATCATGACGACTTAACCAAACTAAACTCTTATTGTAGAAATTCTTTAATTTCTTTGGATTTATCAATCAAAATCCCAATAATGTAAGTTATCATGTCTTATCTCGTATACCTATAGCGACAATTGTTTTGTTAATAAGGTGCAATCTTCGATATACTTTTATTAAAGGTTTTTAACTGACAAACAAGCACGTGTCTCCGATGATTTTTTAGTTGGCTCTAAACTAAAAATCCTTAAGTGCGATATTGAAAAATGAATTGTCAGTCAATGAAGTTTAAGTGTATAATTCAATAAAAAAATTAGTCTATTTAAATATGGTGATGATAACAAGATAATCACTACCAATGACTTGTTACAGTTAACTGTCATTAAAAACTTTCATTGACCGAAAGTTTTGGGATTTTGTTTATTGTGGGTTGTTGAGTTGTTTATAGTTTTAAATTACGTTAACAAACATGAACGCGTTTAAACCCTATGTTAAATTAGTTTTACTGAAATGAATATATACGTAGGTATATGTTTTATTAGTAACAAAAAGTATGTAATATGAGAAGACAGACAAGGAGGGGTAAGCTGATCGGAAAAATCTTAACCTTATGCTGACTTTTTTATGATTTGTATACAAATATTTAGTCCTGAATTTTAAGTGTGTATAACATAGGTTTGTTTAAAATCTGACAAATGAATTGCTGTTCGTTAGTCTCACTAAAACTCGAGAACGTCTGAACAGATTTGGCTAATTTGATTTAAAAGGTGAATAATTATATAGAAATGAATTGCATTCTTTTTAATAATTATGGATTCCTTTTGTTTGTTTTAAGTTGATTTTATTCAAAAGTTTAGGTCTTCTATTTATCGATTGAGACAGTACGAAGTTTGCCGGGTCGGCTAGTTATCTATAAAAAGTTGTACCAATTATAATAATTGAATTTCAACTAATCAAGTGCTACATTTGTCTTAATGATAAAAGGTCTAATGAATCCTGATTAACTGCGACCGAACAAGTTATATAGATCTACGATGTACACACGGCTACGTGCTACGAATTATTTCAACGATGAATAGTACTACGTCGTAGAAGATGTGGTGAACTAAATAGCTAGGATGAGTTAATATTCAAAGGAAATTAATGTCTATTGCTACGTCAATTAATATAAAAATATTTACCAACTGCATTCTTATGGTACACTAGCTGAGTCCCGCGGTGTTACCCGCCTTTATTGTTGTAAATATCGAGTAACGTTAGCCTACAAAAAATATCCTTATGTCATCAGCTATCTATCAATGAAAGTCCCGTTAAAATCGGTCCAGCCGTTCCAGAGATTACCCGGAACAAACAGACAGACAGACAGACAGATAAAAAATTTAAAAAAATAGTTTTGGATGTCATAAATACTTTGATCAGCATTTAGTAAAAATTTGTTATGCTAAACAGACACTCCAATTTAATTTATTAGTTCATAGATGCGTTGATAAAAACATAATAGAACACAAATTAGATTAGGATTTACAACTGTTACTTTAAGATAGCAAAACTGAGACCGATAAGTTATAGGAATCCCTGTAGATGGCGTTATTAAGTTAAAGTTGAGTTAATGACGTCATTGGAATTGCTGGTCATATAATTTTAAATAATTACGAGATTATACATTTTACAGTAAAGTAATATGAAAAAGTTGTTTTTTTATTTGTATCTTATGAAATTCGTGCTAAACTCTGAGCACACCTATTTTCATGGCTTCATAGAAAGAGTTAACACTAGGGTTCCTTAATTTATAGACAACGGATATCCGTAAGATAGTGGCGTCTAGTACAGTTAATATATAGTCACATGGCTTTACATTTAATGCATTTCTTTATAGAATACAATTACATTTTTAAGAGAGTTTAGTGCGATGTCACGTTGCGTGACAAATTAAAAATAATTTAAGGCCGCCATTTTTATATTATCATTTAATTGAGTTTAAGATGGTGTTTTTTATATTATTATTTTTTGTAGGAAAATTCTAAAAGCAAAGAAATCTAAAAGCAATATTCTTTATGTTAATATTGCAAATAATGTCTTGTGTTATTTTAATTTACTGTAAAGTATCCTTTTTTATATGTTTGTTAAAACAATATTATTTACAGAAGATGTCGTGTTTGATATCTATGATCTACGTATATTTTAAATTTATGGTGTTATAATATCTACAGTTCCCTAAAAAGAACTTTGAAAAATTAGATTACAAATAAACATAGGAACTAAATAATAATTCCTGATTTAAAAAACAATGAAAAACAACAATGAACATGAATAACCTTTTGTGCGAAAATCGCCCCGGAGACCACCCATTGGTGATTTTGTCAGACTTGAACCGATCTTAAATCGCACTTAGGTGCAGCTTAGACATGAAATGCCTTTCAAATAGACGTTTCTCCTGCCACTTGAGGCTTGTATATATCCCTCTCTTTGACGTCAATAAAAATCTTCTTCTTCCCAATATTATTTGGGGTCGGCTACTAGTTCAACCGGTTTTACCTGAATATCAGTTGTTCCACAGAGCGACTAGCATCGGAGCTCCGAAACTCTAATGGGGGAAAGTACAGTAAATTTGAGGGCACCGACTTCCCAATAGCGATTGCCAAATATGTTCATAACAACCGGGACCGACGGCTTTACGTGCTCTCCGAGGCACGGGCGTGCATCACCACCAAACTTCCAAACTACGGGCTGTTATTAGGAATTTCCCACAGATCATAGAAATACAGGGAGATATGCAATTGAGGCGTGAAGCTATTATACGCTCAAAGCGGCTTGATGCTATTTTCGGACATTAGTCGAATGTCAACTTGCGACGTCTTCACTGCTCCTGATTTTTGACATAATGCCGCGTTGTTTACTGCTTGTTTGCAAAAATAACAGCTGTGTTGTGAATTAAAAGAAAGATGGCATCTCATTTCATATCTAAGTACTATAATATTATAGTTTTTCATACTGAATTCATTAAAACATTTTAGAAACATGATGAAATACGAAGATAATCCTTTTCATTAGAAACTAAAACCATTGCTTGCTTAGTACAAATTGATCAATGAATCGGCTGGTCTAATTGCGCAATGGAAAAGTGTTTTATTGATACTCTCACTCACACGATAGTTTCGGGAAGCGGCCGCTGCCGGCTTTTGTGTTAGAGATGTGATGTGATGTTTATGATTGTCGATATTTTATACGATCCTATTAAGTACGAATGATTATTAAAGATATAAATAAATTATAATATTATAATTGTGTAAACGTAAAGAGAGTGTAGATAAAGTTTAATTTTTAATTTATTAAGGTACTCATGCATAATTTATACCTTGATTTTATTTCCAAATTTTAGCTATCCGTAGGATCCAAAAATTAAAGAAATGTGGATAAATGCGACAGGAAGGGGTCCAAGCTGGTTCCCAACAAAAATAGCACAATATGCTCGTCCCAATAAATTTTCATCAATACGATCAATCGCCAATGAATAACCATTTATTAATACTAATAAAAGCCGTAATGAAAAAATATGCAACCGTAAGATTACACTACTTAACTAAGAACGCAACACCTAAACTGTCTAAGCGGCAAGTTTTAAAAAAATATTTACATTTTACTGGTCAATAAAATCCTTAAAAATAAAATTCTTGCAGTTTTACCTATGTTCTAGTCTAGATTCGAGAAGATGATATCCAGTTTTTTGGTAGTTCCTTAGTTAGTAAATATTCCAATTAAGATAAAACATCGCTTGTATAGAGTATATTCGAGGGAAACTCCTGTTTAGTTTTCTTTTCACACTCAATAAAATCTTTAGGAGAAAAAGCAGATAATACAGCTAACTGAATTTCATTCGATATTTTTTTATGATTATCACTTCACATCACTAGTTGCAGAACTTGCACATGTGTGTTTATTCGGAATCCGTAGCTACAGATAGAAGCGCCGCCCTTTTTTCGCATGTGTTATATTAGTGGGTTTATTGGTGTCTCTGTAAGTTTCTTTGTGTGCGGGAGAAATACGAGCGTGTGTGCCGTGCTTACAATTTTTGGTTTTGTGTTAGTGAAGTAAGTGGGAGAAACGCGGAGACAGCTGAACACGTATAAATTTGCTTTGTGTACAAAGCTAATCTCCTGTTTCTATGATCTGTGGAATTTCCTAACTTAAAAACCCAAAAACACTTTTTTTTGGCCCGACCCGGGATTTGAACCCAAGACCTCTTGATTAGCAGTCGCATACGCTGTCCACTAGACCAACAAGGCAGTTTGTGGTATAAAATAAATATATACTATCATCAACAACCTTTAACATTCCACTGCTGGACATAGGCCTCTCCTTAGAAAGGAGGTTTTGGCCTAATATACCACGGTGGCCAGACGGGTTGGTACAATACAAATACAATTTTATTTAATTTTTGGCGATGAAAATAGCGTAGATCGTTCAGAATACCATACTTATAAATTATTATTACAAATTCACGTAATATCATCATTTATTTCTTTTGATTAGCGGAACTACGAAATACCACGCACGGGATGATTTTACCTTTTCTTTTTTAGTCTGACATTTTTACTCTGTATTTATTAAAGGACTTGTAACTTGATCAAAATAGAAATCGTTATGTTCCTTTTCTTCGTCCGTCTAGTTAAAAAAAATATAACTAAGCATTACTAGCACAATTCTTTTGGAGATGATTCAGACTGCAAGAGAAGGTACTTAAGCCACGTTAAGCTCCACTCCACAAACAAAGCCTTGTTAAGGTTCTGAAGTTTGTTCGTTCAACTTAGTATTGGTTCTCAATGGCTTCATTGGTTACTTTCTTTATTAAGTTTAAATTATTTGAATTTATGGAAATATGCTAAACCTATGGCAGAATTTATAAGAATGTTTATTCTTAGTTTTTTCGTAAAGAGATCACCACCGCTCACATAATAATCAGTTGATCACAAGCCTGAAGCAAAGTAAATTTTGACTCAACCTAAATTTTTAATCGTTGACTTTTAAGATTTACATTACTTTATGAATACGTATTTTGACATCCATGAAATGAAATGAAATTATTTATTTGCAAGAATGTAATACAGAACAGGTGATAACTTTTTTACAAGGATCGAGTACATTTTATCATAACAATGGTGTGCTAATGGTTTAGTTCCTTACTGTACTAAAGGCATGCAATAATGTAAAAAAAAACTGGATCACATTATTTCCGTACATTTGTACATAATAATTATAGATATAAAGATAGTCTGAATGGTAAGATTTTGAATAAGGGCCACCGCAGACTAGCTATTTTTAGCATCGGCGATCGGCGATTTGGCGACTGCATCGATGCTGCATCGCGTTTTAGCGACTACCTGCGTTCGATCGCGGTATCGGAAACGCGCGTTTTAGCGACTGCTCAGATGCCAAATCGATGCTACCGGCACCCGAATGTATGCGGAGAGTAGCGTTCAGCTGCTGTGTCACGCTTCTAAAAAGCGACTCAATCTCTGCGTTTGGCGTTTTTAAGTGTGCGGTGTAGAGCGTTCGGTCGCCGTATTTAGCTTCTAAAAAGCGACTAGTTGCCGATCGCCGATGCTAAAAGTAGCTAGTCTGCGGTGGCCCTAAATGTCACAATATTTCAATTAATATTTGTCATTTTAATAGATGTCAATAGTTAAATTAATGTATGTCTACTATCTATACCCATGCTACTATATAAATTCGAAAGAAACTCTGTGTCTCTGTTACATTTTCACGGATAAATTGGTGAATCGATCGGGTTGAAATTTGCAATGGACATCCTTTGGTTTCATGAAGAAGGACTTAGGCTACTATTTACCATGATAAAAGAAATACACACGGGACTCACTTGCCAAAGCTAGTTCAAGTATAAAATGTCAACATTTACATTTATTTATTAAATTATACAATACTGAACTTAAATATCACTGTCAGAATATCTTACTTAAAATTTAGTAATCGTAGTAAAGCGAAGGAATTTTAATAAAAACTTGTCAAGAGCTACTCGATTTGAATGAAAATTTTAAGATAAAGTTTTCTCTACCTGTAACAAGTTGAAATTAAAATTTTTGAAGCTAAGCTTCCTCATGGAAAATTTTCGTTGCTAATAAAAGAACTTTCATATAATAGAATTTAGACAACGTAGATTTTTAGGTCAAAAAGATATTCTTGGGTAAATGTTGGTCAAAATATCTATACAAATATTATAAATAAAAAATAACTAATTATTCATTTAACATACAACACCAACTAGTTTCAAACTAAACAGAGCTTGTACTATTGATTGACTGATAGAATACTTAATTACTTTTTATTGTAAATACATACATATTATAATGTAAAACACTTGAACTCCGGAACAAATATCTGTAAAAATTCGAAATCAATTATCTGTAAGTCATAGAAATTTTTTATGTGAACTAAAATTTGAAAACGAGCCTCAAGCACAGCAGTCGCATACACTACCCCTGAACCACCGAGGTAGATCATATTATAAAGCTGAAGAGTATGTTTGGTTAAACGCGCTAATCTCAGGACTATTACAGTCCTATTCGCAAAATTGTTTCAGATGTGAAGGAACGATTATCGTGTTCCTCCAACACAAAGGGAGGATCCTCCGACCAGGCGAGGTGATCACGCCTGGTGGGCCACTGCCCAACTGTTGATGTTGGTGTTGAATATATGCTACACTATATGCTACAATATATGCTTTAGTACACACAGCCCTGCGTAAACGGATAAAGTTTTACAAAAACAATGTAGGGAAGAATAACACCTCTTTTAAAGTTCTAAACAAATTGTGACATATCGATATTTCGATCTTTTACGGTTGGCTCACCATAACTATTCTTTTCACACATCTTATATCCGTATGCGGCTGTATAATCAAGAGTTCTCGGGTTCGATTCCTGGATTAGACCAAATGTTTGTGTATGATCTGCAAATATTTGTTTCGTAGTTTGTGTGTTGCCTGTATATAATATTATATGTATGTATTTAAAAAAAAACTATAGATGTATTAATATCAGTTGTGTAATACTCATGGTACAAGCTCTGCTTAGTTTAGGACTAGATGACGTTGTGTGTCAGATGTCCGATTTATTTTATTATGTTTTGTATTTTAGAAGCATTATAGTTATCTGGTGTACTACCTAATTGAACCTAGTTCTTAACAATCATATATGTAGCTTAACCGAAGGATTAATTTAAATATCAATAATCAAAAATAAAAATAATGGAATGTGATAGTTCTATTTTTCTTTACTCTCATCAACTGATATGTCAAATAATATCATCAGTTTTATCGTATCAAAAATTACTTGAACTTTTTTGAACTCGAGGAAAAGTATTTTTAAGCTATATGTTAGCTCAGGTTTTGCATGCTACGTTTACAGTTGACAAAATTACTACTAAGTACAGTGTGTAACCTTGATCGTTGTCAATATATTTAAACTATTAAAATAGATAAGTACTTCAAATTATTTTTTTTATACAAAATAATAAATCACATTTGTTCATTATTGCAAATCGCAATGAATTTTTTTCTAAAGTTGTCATTTTTATAAGAAATCTTTACATTTGCACAATAGAACATGTTTAATAAAATCAACTCAATAAATGTTTATCCTAAAAGCAATATTTTTTATTTGGTTTGTTACTAACTGACGTATTGTAATATGAAATTTTTCATATTTTGCACAGAAAAATTGATTAGAACTAAGATATTGCAGAAAATTAATACAAACTGAGAAAAAGTAACTACATATATACTAAAACCGATAAAATTATGTACACGAAGCTCTCATACTGAGAAAGCAACATCATTTATCATAAGTGATTCAAACGCGTGTTTGTAAGTGCTACGATTTATGCTTGGAAAATGGTATATACTACTTCGTACTTCGAAGCTACGGAAGGCTACGGCACGGTGCTACGAAACGCATATCACGTATCGTACATGGGCACAATATTCGACGTGAAAGTTGTTTATGTTTGTTGATTGTAACTGATAAGTTTTTGCCATAAAGCTCAACGTACATTTTGTTCCTATTAATTTAATTTGTGTTGAGTATTCACTGCTGCATGTAGTATGCTGTGACATACGCATAACTTAAAACTATTAACATAATCACCATAATGATAGTATAAACGAATTTTACTTAGCACAATTTTGTTTCTATGACTAAGTTGCAAAAATAGCACATTAGTTAACTGTTGATAAGCGGTTATAGTTCTCTATGAACTAAAATCTTACTACCATATTATAGTAGAGGAAATCCGAAAGTTTCAAAGACTTTTCTGCGAAGACGGGCTGGGTTAATGGCAAGTATATAATAAAAAATAAAATATAGAAGTAAGACGCACAATATTTACAATACGTCTGTCAGACCATTAAAGAAAATAATCTTTGCTATTGATACAACTAGTGTGTGTGATACTCTGGTCCACCTTTAACGTACATAATTGAGTCCACTTTACTGGATCGTACTGAGTAACAGTATTAAAATAGCCGGAATAACATAAATGTAAAATTGTAAATGTAATTATTGAATGAAATTTATAAAAAATAAAAATGTCTTAGGTTAACGCTCAAGCAGTTTATTCTACAGGCTTTGCCAAAGAAAAAATACATAAACTCCTTTCTGGCACAGTCGGATAGTAATGTACAGAGTAATCGATAATAAGGACCATAAGTTGTAAGTTATAATGCATTTCGTAGCCTGACTTTTGCGGTTAGTAAGTTGTGTAAATAACCTTATATTCGTTACCTTGAGCTTCGACAACTCTAAAGAACTTGTGTGGCGTGGCCATTAAACATTCAGTTTCAAAATTAAAGTTGCACCTTCTCTATATTTCATATTTTCAATCATCAAAGTGGCTGTAATATACAGAAGTATAGAAAAGGCTAAGGTTCTTTCAAGAAATCCATTTTAATATTATAAATACGAAAGTAACTCTGTCTGTTTGGTACGCTTTTACGATTAAACCGTTTTACCGACTTCAATGAAATTCGGGATGGGGATTTTAATTCTTTAGGAAATAATAATATATATTTTTATCCAATAGGCTATTCTTTGCTGCGATACACTCGAGTGGAACCGCGGCTAAAAGCAAATAAAATAAAAGTTAAAATGTCATCATCATAATCATCGTACACACACACACACACACACACACACACACACACACACACACACACACACAAACACACACAAACACACACACACACACACACACACACACACACACACACACACACACACACACACACACCACACCAACACAGTGATATAAGTATGTTCGGCACGTTAATTGTAACAACCTATTGTAATAACCTATTCTTCTTTATTTGGGAAGGAACTGATTCCTGATATACAGCTCACGATAGTTTAGGAATCAGGGCTTGCACTTGATTTGTATGCATCTTTTGTTACAATAAAGAATTATTATTATCATCTGCCTGTCTTAATAACCATTTTATTTAGGCTCGGCTCAGTATTCCAAAAATTATGGAACTTCTGAAAATTATGTGTATTTTACTATGCTTGGTTTCGAAGCTTAGCCATCTTGAAGATGTTTTGTTAAACAAAAAAAAACAAAAAATTAAGCAACTAATATTCATAAAAATGAACACCGAATTAAAAGCAAACAATTTTTCAGTAAGCTAACATCAACATTCTTACAATCGTAACCTACTTACGTACTTTATTTATACCTATTGTTAATACAATGTTGTTTTAAAATTTATTTATGGTTTCCTTTTTAAATTTATCAAGAAATGAATATAAATCTGACACGAATTCATAAAAAAATCTAGACCTAATGAAAACTACACAAACAATAGCCGAAGGCACTATTTCTAAGGCCTTACAACAGTTACTTCATACATATTTTATGTTTCCGTGTTACGTGACCTAAAAACCTTGTGAAAGGAAATGTCTCCAATTAAAAATTGACGGTCGTCGGCCATCGTTGTGAATGCGCCGTGGATGAATGAAGCCTCATGATTGAACACGACATTTAATTTTCTTTACTTTATTGACACTCAATTTTATAAAGCACTTATTTTCATAGTCTTTTAATTAATGTTATTAGTGAGATTAATGTGCGGACACTTAAGTTTACATCACAGTAGGTTTTATTATAAAAAATTATAACTATTATCAGACACATTAAAATATAATACGTTTATTAAATGTGTTTGATTTATATTTTCACTTAAACTTTCTTGCCTTTGTGCTGTTAAAGTGTTTTATTGGAAACGGAAAAGAGTGTGTATAAATAAATACTATTGTTAGTAAATTTTACCAGGCATATGTTCTATTCACAGTGGTGACAAAGATTCACGCGGTCACCACTGTGTGATGCTAATAAATTTATGTATGGATGTCTTAGGCATGCCATACATTTAAAAAAGTGAAGAACGTTTAAATACTTTCGGAGTTCATCGTGAGAAACAACGTGACACGATAATTATCTACAAATATATCAGATATTTAAAATTTTCCGAAATACTTTTTAAGGTAATATATCGCATACATATGATCATTTGATTACGTCATCAGTAACTACACTGCCCATGTTCTGTACGATACACGTGTACGAATACGTACTTAATTTTTTATTAGTATGCTATACTGAAGATATAATAGAATAAACTTGTTTATACACGAGAATGACTACAGGAACGAGATACCGACTGTGTATTTGTGTGAACCAGTACAAATAAATAAATAATAAAAAAAAAGGACATCTTACACACAACGCCATCTAGTCCCAAACTAAGCAGAGCTTGTATTATGGGTACTAAACAACTGATATAAATACATACATACTTTTTTTTTTGTAAATACATACATAATATACATAGAAAACACCCAGACTCCGAAACAAATATTATTATTTAGTCCGACCCGGGAATCGAACCCGAGACCTCTTGATTAGCAGCCGCATACGCTAACCACTAGACCAACAAGGCAGTCTTATTTTTATATTTTTGAACTTATATAAACTTAGTTGTCTCTGCATGGGAGGATATGCCCATAATCTGTAGAAACAACCTCGAGGATGAGGTGAATAGAAGAATTCAGTTTGGTTGGGCAGCGTTTAGAAAGCTACGTCGAGTCTTTTTGTCGTCGATCCCACAATGCCTAAAAACGAAAGATTTCAATCAGTGCGTCCTACCTGTCATGACTTACGGAGCCGAGACCTGGACACTTACGGTACGGTTGATCCATAAGCTTAAAGTTGCTCAGCGTGCTATGGAAAGGGCTATGCTCGGCGTTTCTCTGAGGGATCGTATCAGAAATGAGGTGATCCGTCAGAAAACTAAGGTCATCGACATAGCCCACCGGATTAGCAAGCTGAAGTGGCAGATGGCTGGCCATATTAGCCGCAGAACTGATGGCCGTTGGGGCAGAAGAGTTCTTGAGTGGAGACCGCGTCTCGGTAAACGTAGTGTAGGACGCCCACAGGCGAGGTGGAGTGACGACCTGCGTAAGATGGCTGGCAGAAGCTGGATGCGAGTGGATCACAGTGGTGTGCAATGGGAGAGGCCTATGTCCAGCAGTGGACTGCGATAGGCTGATGATGATGATGATGATGATGATGATAAACTTATGTACTTGTATACAAATATAGATTTACGGTTTGTTTTTCTTCAAAGATTATTGTTTAAACGGTTGTTACTGCATCGTTTCTTAATTAAATCAAAGCGAAGAAACTTCGATTTACTGTAAGTACTATTATATTAACTACGTTTAAGTTTTACTTTGTTCATAATATTTTTCTCGTTAATAAAGCATATTTGGTCTATAATTTGGCAAAATATTTATTTCATAATTGACGCAATAGATTTAAAAAAACGTAAGTTAGATGTTTTATTAAAAAATACCACATCGTTAATATCGATGACAAAGATAAACATTAATGAGTGTTTTTTACCAACGCTAATTACTTGGCTTTCTAAACAATAACTAATCATATCTTCACAATTAAGACGATAATTTTTCAACTGAAACCAGTACTGGAAAAGGCTTGTTTGGCAAATTCATTACATTAATTATATTAAATTGATATAATTGAAATAATTAAGTTATTTTTGCTGCTTTCATATGCCTTGTTGCTTTAGTTTAAGCCAATTCAGTAAACCAAGTGACTTGACAGCATTGTGGTTTAAGCAGCCGCCACGCAGCATTCTACTGCGCCAAGTGTTGTGGGTTCAAATTTTATATGGGACAACATTTTTGTGATACACAAATTGTTGTACTGAATGAATGTTCTTTTTGTCCCTTTCGTACATGATCGTGAAGTCCTCCGCAACATAGGATGTGTACTCCTAATGCTTAAAAACAGTCTTGATGGAGTGAAATCATTCATACAATCCGGTAGGTCTATTTTTGGAAGTAACATTTTGGCTAAGGTATGTATTTCACACATATAAGTACACTTATAAGTTTACATCTTGTTGCTCTCGAGTTGTCTCTACGAGAGAAAAGCACAGCTATGTTTTATTCAAAGTGTTAATATGGATATCTGGAAGTCGACTTTGTTTGTTACTAGATGTTCTGTTGTACCGGACATTTCTGAAGCTAAATAAATTCAGGTATTTAGTATTCTATTTTTAAAAAGTTACAAGAAACCGAAAACCTGTCCATTTTCCTAGAACCTTTTTCTTCAGATATTCCTTATAAACTTGTGTTATAGATATACATCAGAAGATACGAGTATAAAGTTGATATTTACGACGTTTACTTATATGTTCGATTGTAATTAATAACAAAAAAGGAAAGCCCATATAAAAACGAAAACCAATAGAAAAACCAATATTTCCATATATTTTAAATCCTAAAATTGGTCAATAAAGGTCTATATGACAAACAAAGTTCTGCATTTGCTACAGCTGTAGGATGAAAAGTTGTTTCAAACTTCTATTTAGATGTTGGAACATTGACTGCGACATACGATATGCGTGTACTCTCCGTGTTATTTTTAGAGACAAGACAAGAATCTTGAATAATCTATTTTTGAAGTGAAGTATAAAGTTACTTACATCCTTATTATATGTACTCGTAATTTTACCGAAATCTGTGTGATATTCTGGTGGATTAGCAGTTAGGGTCAACAAACACTAGATCAATACGCTAGTCAACTAAATTAAAAATCAAAATTATCTTCCTAACCTTGCCCATGCCAAGATTATTTGGGGTCGGCTAATAGTTCATTTTACCTGAATGTTCCTTTTTTCACGACTGACATCAAACCTCTACGACCCTGAGGACGAACTAAAGTCTAAAGTTGAGTTGTCAGTATATTATTTGAGTGTATCTGACTTCCCAATAACAATTGTCACAGATGTTCATGATAACTGTGCGGTCACAGTTATCATGAACATCTGAAAACAGGTTAAGCCGTCGGTACAGCTTAACCTGTTTTCCGAAACTTGCGGCCGGACACTTGAATTGCACCAGAGAGCTTTGGTTTTCGCAAAAAGATGATCGCATGGCAGTCGTATTCTCTAACAGCAAGACCACCAAAACAATTAATAATCGATTTACATTATATACTTAAATGAAAAGTTAACCTTATATTAGCATTTCAAATAAGAGATTAGTCTATATCTAAAAACATAGCACGGAGCCAAAGTATTTAAAAAGAAAATTTTGAAAGCAATTTATTTATATTGACCGTTTCCATTTAAGATATTGGAATAAGAGTTTTATGACTCCGTTAAAGTTTTACGACAAACAATTTATTTGTGATATCTAATCCTTTAAAATATATTTTAGAAACTCCATATCTTTTAAAATATGTAGAAGATTTGTTTTAGATAATAATAAAAACTGGCAAATGGCAGATCGATGTGCATCCCATAATCTGATCCTTGTACTTAACTTCATATTCTAAAACGATTCTATTTCAAGAATTCAAAGGAGTTTTCGTCCAATATAGACATTGTTATGAATAATTTTATACCAATAATTTCATAAATATATTCAAATTTCAACCATAATTGTTACTTTGATCTGTTTCGTTTCGCCCCACTAACTAGTGTACTACTGTCGTTGTTTAGACTTTTCGTACCACGACCGGTCAAATTAACAAGAAAGATTTTTGCATTTAGGTCTCTTTACATAAAAAGTTACACATTATTTTACTTTAGCGTTGTTGACTTCTTCTTTATGTAAAATTCACTACATGTTATAAAATAAAGTCCTCCGGCGCGTCTGTCTGTCTGTTCGCGATAAACGCACAAAGCTCTGCACCTATTGAAATAGAATTTTATACCTATATATTTACAACAATAATCGCGGGTAACACAGCGAGACTTAGCTAGTTTAAAAGTAGGTATAATATAAATGCTGTCAAAAGTCTAAGTAGTAACCTATTTTCATTTTCATAAAAAAAATAATGTACCAAAAACGCAATAAGTAAAAAGCCTTTAGCAATGTTTATTTTTATCAAGAGGCAATTTAAGAGGAATAATATGATAATATCGCGGTAAATTGAACTTTTGATCACATTTTTGTTAATAAAATTGTTTTTTTTAAGTAGGTAAAACAAAATGCGATGACGTTCTTTTTAATAAAAACAATTTACTATTCTGCTATAAGGTAAACTAAGCATCGAAACACTACAATACTATTTTGACAGACGAAAAAAAAAACATAAGAGGTTCTCAATTAGACGCGTGTGTATTTATGCCCACGCATAACTTTATACAGAGTTGCCCGATTTTGATAATTATTTTCTTGTTTGAAAGAGTGTACTCCGAAATTGGTATCATATAAATTTGGAAAGAGAATTTTAACCCCATACATATAGTGGCTTGTCGAGGCTGATACACGTGCTTCAGAGAAAATTTATTTCAAACAACTTTTTTCTGTATATCACAGAGTGAGTGAGGGAAGCAACTTCACTTTTTCAATCATGAGTTTTATAAGATAATTACCATTAGGCGAACCTTGCTCGTTTGTCCTATTTATCAGTACAATAAAAAACAAAGTGTTACGCTTTATATTCATAAAATTAGCCAAGGTTCCAATCCACATCAAACTAAAAAATAGAAAACGAATCGCTATTTAGTACAATACATGCATAATATACAGGTGTGTATAATTAAATTTAATGAACCTGTAACTTGGATGGAGGAGTCTGGCCCACTAGTTTGATGGTGTTCGTTGGTTGTTTTCTATTCCATGACGGGACGATTGAAAGATTTGAGACTTTTTCGACAAAATAGTCGTCCCATGCGTATTTTTTTATTGGAATGTATAAGTTTGATGTTTCATTGTTTTAGCCTTAAGATTTAAAATTTATTTAAACTATCATTAAAAAAAGAAAATGAACCATTTTAATCGTACAGCATTTAAAAATCAATGTGGATAAAATTAGCAATTAATTTATCGCATCATTTGTTTAAGTTCATATCTATTATAATAAAATCTGTTCTCAGAATAGCATCATCAAAATATAACATCTATTTTTATCAGGTATATTTTAACAAGACGACCCTATCTTCATAGGGATGAAAATAACTGTTTATATAATTCGATTCAATACGAACGTTGGTAATAAAAATAGTTTTATTGACGTATTTTTAACCAATCGATATTATTTTTAATTCAATAACCATGTCACTAATACGACTCAGTTTCATCCCTACTACTAAAATATTAAATAACACATTATTATTCAGTGACAAATACATATGTAACACATTTGCGTACGAAATCAATCATAATTAAGGAGAATTGCAAACATTAGCTCTCGACCATTCCGTAATGAGCGTGAGCGTACATAATGATTCATCTGTGCTGACACAAGGCCTCGTGAAACAAACAAGGGTTGAAAACATTATAGTTTCGAAAGCATAGGCTCGTTCATTTTGTACCTGAGTGCTCTTGTTCTGATATCGATAATTGCTCTCAATAAAGTGCTAATATGTTGGTGTAGGTATTTTATGTTTAAGCATAATATTTAACTATCGAACATTTAAAATTTACTATTATCCCAGATATTTAATTATTCCTAACTCTCTGAAACGTACAAATATATCCTATTGTTGCACTCAGCAATGAGAACTTTTTGTCGGCATGGCACAAATTTAATACATGATGCTGTTAAAAATAAAGAATTCACTATCTAGAAATGCCTTTGATAGTATTAGTGCTGATGGATTTTGTTATTTTTTTCAAGATATTTGAAGTAGCTCTTTTGGTATTTTACATTGTAATCTACTTTATTTTGAAATGTATTGGAGATCCATTGCCATTTTGGTAAAATTGTATATTGAGAATGCATCTTAACTTTGAAATTCATAAGAAATGTAATTAACCCATTATATATTTATGTAAGTCAAAATTGATCAGAGTTTTATGCAATGAGAGAGGCCTATGCCCAGCAGTGGACTGCGATAGGTTGATGATGATGATACATGTACAAAATATTGTTGCATAATCAGACGCAATTTTCGCTCGAATTTTGAAAACTTTGAAAGCACTGCAGAATATCTTCTCCAAACAAATTCAGTTTATTTTTAACATCGAGCTGTGCTACCACTTGAGGCTTGAAGTGGGACGTCCGGCAACGGGGACAAGTACTGCTGACGATCTCCACAACAGAACTTTTTTAGCACTGCCAAGATACGAAATGTCCCATTTCCATGCTTTTAAATATTTGTAGCATAGCTAGAATAAATATATGAAAATAAGTAGTTTTATTTTATTATCCTGGGAGCCTCCAAACTTTCTTTACACTTCTGTTTGATAGAGGTAACTGAAACCTAAAATCTACTTGATTTTTAGACAGAGAGAAATTGCGGCGATGTTATTGGGTTTTAATTACATTAAAAATTGAAGCATAAAATAGACAAGGCAATGAAAAAATCTAGAAAATAAGTTTCTATTACTTATAATTACCATATTTTGAATACCTGCATAATAAAATTCATACACTTTTAATAAATACACCACGTAGAACTTAAAATATCCGTATTATGTGAATAAAATATGTAGAAACGACTATGAACAAAATATGAGTGCGATGGGTGTAATTTAGACCTTTCATCGGCAGAGTAATGAAAGTTATGGCCAACGAAATAAAGCACAATTTTTAAAAGGGTTGTAATTTGAAAATAAGGCAATCTGTAGTAAGACTTAAATTCGAAAGGTTTATAATATATTTGCATTAATTTATCTTCTAACTAGCTTTCACCCGCGGCTCCGCCAGCGTATATCTCGATTATTACAGTAAAAAGTAGCCTATGTGTTATTCTGATATATAAGTTACATTACTGTAAAGTTTCATCCAAATCCGTTTAGTAGTTTTTGCGTGGAAGAGCAACAAACATATATACATACTCACAAACTTTCGCGTTTTTAATTTATTAGTAAGAATTATATTATCATCAATTTCTACTGAATGCCAAGTAGACCAGCTTGATTGAATATATACACATATATGCTTTCAATCTGTTCACTTGCATGACAAGATTTGTTTCTACTCCGAGCAATATGTTTTTTTAGAATTCATGATTCAATAAATCCAATAACGCTTCTTTTTAGGGTTCCGAAGTTCATCACTTCGAACCCTTATAGATTCGTCATGTCCGTCTGTCCGTCCGTCCGTCCGTCCGTCCGTCCGTCCGTCCGTCCGTCCTCGACTTACCGTCCAAACGGTAAGTGCTAGAGAGATGAAACTTTGCATGAATATGTATTGTAATTACGCCGACAAAGTGCTACAATAAAATTATGAAAAATATTTTTATTTGGGGTACCTCCCCTACACGTAACGTGGGGATGTTTTCTTTTTCTTGCGGCTACCCTATCATGTGGGGTATCATTAGATAGGTCTTTCAAAATAATAAAGGGTTTCTAAGACGATTTTTAGGGTTCCGTAGCCAAATGGCAAAAAACGGAACCCTTATAGATTCGTCAAGTCTGTCTGTCTGTCTGTCCGTCCGTATGTCACAGCCAATTATTTCCGAAACTATAAGAGCTATACTGTTGAAATTTGGTCAGTAGATGTATTCTGTGAACCGCATTAAAAATTTTACATAAAAAAAGAAAAAAAACAATACATTTTGGGGGTCTCCATACTTGGAACTGAAACTTAAAATTTTTTTTTTCATCAAACCTATACGTGTGGGGTATCTATGGATAGGTGTTCAAAAATGATGTTGAGGTTTCTAATATCATTTTTTTCTAAACTGAATAGTTTGCACGAGAGACACTTCCAAAGTGGAAAAATGTGTGTCCCCCCCCCTCTAACTTCTAAAATAAGAGAGTGATAAAACTAAAAAATATATGTTGTACATTAACATGCAAACTACCAACGAAAATTGGTTTGAACGAGATCTAGTGAGTAGTTTTTTTTTAATCCCTACTTAATATTATAAATGCGAAAGTACCTCTGTCTGTCTGTCTGTTACGCTTTCACGCCTAAACCACTGTATCGATTTTGATGAAATTCGGTATAATGATAGAACTGAACTTGGGAAAGGACATAGGCTACTTTTTACTGCAATAATCGAGACACAAAGACCAAAGCTAGGTGATTATAAAAATACATAAATCGAAGATGTCAAAATGTATCACTGTTTACCTCCTGTCAAACTTCACAGGTTGCTAGGAATAACACACTTGCATGGCAACCATAATGATAGTTTGTAAATGACATATAGACCAGTAGACCAGAGTAGATAATTTTTGAAAACAAATAAAATTATAGTAGGATGAAACCTATTGGAAAAGGAGGAGAATATTATAAAAATTAAAGGAAAAATAATTTACGGGCGATCTGAGGTCGGGAAGGGGTAGGGAGGGAGGTTTTCGAGTCCTTTAACCGGGGCGTGAAAAAGCATCTCACTAAGCCGCCATAGTGTGGGCCGCCATACATTATTGTCCGCATTCGCAGCAAGTGTAGTAGCCCCGACCCTTGGATTCTGCTCATGCTTTCCATCAGGCAGGGTAGAGTCAGATTGGATGGCTAAATATATACAACAAAGGGTAAAAAACGGTTTATCTCGATTTCCAGCAAAACTACAAGGAAAATAGTTAAATGGCAAAGTTGTAGGTAATTAAAAGATCTACAACTTTTTAGGGTTCCGAAGTTTATGACTTCGAACCCTTATAGATATGTCATGTCCGTCTGTCCATCCGTCCGTCCTTCCGTCCTCGACTTGTCGTCCAAACAGTAAGTGCTAGAAAGATGAAACTTTGCATGAATATGTATTGTAATTACGCCGACAAAGTGCTACAATAAAATTATGAAATATATTTTTATTTAGGGTACCTCCCCTACACGTAAAGTGGGGATGTTTTTTTTTCTCACGGCTACCCCATCATGTAGGGTATCATTATATAGGTCTTTTAAAAACATTACAGGTTTGTTAAGACGATATTTTGATTTAGGTATCCGTTTGCGAGAAATTCCACTTTAAAGGCAAACTTTTTGTAAAAACAGGCCGTCCCGCCCGCCGAAAAATTTGTGATAGTGGTCCATATAATGAACTTTAAATGAAAACTATAACGAATTAGATGACTTTGTTAGTTCAGGAGTTATAGAGGCTTAACTTTTACAATGCGCTTACTTGGAAAAGTCATACAAAACCAACACATTAATACGTAAACATAACAATTATCACACACTTGGCCGATTTTTTATTATCATTGATCAAAACACTATTATTTGAATTTTCGATGTTAGTACCGTATATACTTATAAATGCACTTAGTAAAAAAGCGGCCAAGTGCGAAAAAACAAAACTGCCTTGTTGGTCTAGTGGTTAGCGTATGCAGCTGCTGATCAAGAGGTCTCGGGTTCGATTCCCGGGTCAGACCAAATATTTGTGTGATCCACAAATATTTGTTTCGGAGTCTGGGTGTTTTTCTATGTATAATATGTATGTATTTACAAAAAAAAAAGTATGTTTATGTATTTATATCAGTTGTTTAGTACCCATAACACAAGCTCTGCTTACTTTGGGACTAGATGATGTTGTGTGTAAGATGTCCAAAATATTTATTTATTTATTTATTTATTAAAACATCGATCAAAGTTACAACTAACTACAAGAAATTTTATATGATGTTACCTGCTGATACGGAACCCTTCATGGGCGAGTCCGACTCGCACTTGGCCGCTTTTTTGATTTAGGTATCCGTTTGCGAGAAATTTCACTTTAAAAGCCACTTTTTTGTAAAAACAGGGCGTCCCCCCCCTCTAAAAGCTAAACGGCTGGCTCAAAAATTCTGGGAAAATTCGTGATAGTGGTCCATATAATGAACTTTAAAGGAAAACTATAATGGATCAGATAACTTTGTTGGTTCAGGAGTTATAGAGGCTTAACTGTTACAACTTTTACAATTGTCAGTACATTTATGAAAACATAATGTATGTTCGAAAAATTAACATCTCTTCAATCAAAGATGTGATAGACATGGGTATAATACTATGAATAAAGATAAATTAATTCAACCACGTTTTAGACTCTTAAAAGTTCATACATCTTTTATGGGGTACTGTATTAAATTTTATAATAAAATATCTCAAAACATACTAGATTTAACAGAGAAACGATTAAAAAATGTTGTAAAGCGCACACTATGTAAGCAAGCTTATTACAAATTAGAGGATTACATTGCCGACAAGAATGCTTGGCTTAATGCTGGTCCTGCTCCACAGTCACATGATTAATTCTCAAATTATTTAGAAGTTAGTTTGAAGTTAGTTTGTATTTCTGGCATGTCAATTTTATCTTAATGATTGACATTCTTATATTTTTCTTTCTTTTTTTTTTGACATTGGATAACCATATTTCTGACATGTACGTATTATTGATATTTTAATTGTATCTTGTTGTTTGACATTTCTATTATTATTATTATTTTTGTTATTAACATTATTGCATAATAAGTTACTTTTTATTGACATGTTACAAATATTTATCGCACTCTTAGAGAGTAGCATAATTATTTATAAATAGTTTTATTATTGTGTAACTGCGAACATTTTGAATTGTACATGTGAGCACTTTGTAGTCACTAGTAGCATAAGTTTGTTTGTTGACTGGAGGTTGTGAGTATGTCATGCTCACTCAAAAGCCCTGCTGGCGGTGGCGTGTGTAGTAGGTCGTTCGGCTCCCTACGATATGGTTGAACTGGACGATGGATGGTGCATAGGTCATGCTCGTGATACGGGCGCCGCCAGTCGGGGCTGGTCATTTCACAACTTCTATTTATTGTTTAATTATTTATGGACAATACCTGTGTAAATATCAGCATCGTTACATTGTCCTCACATTTAATAAAATGCCTCAAACAATGTAACCAAAAATTGTATAAACAATGTTGGAAAAGAGTGTCCATGGAGTTTCTTGTCTGTTCTTCTCCATAGGATCTACGAATTGGAACAGACTACTGACTGACTACTTGATGTTTCAAAAGTGCCGTTGTATGGTTTATTTGAAATAAAATGGTTTGATTTGATTTGAAAAAAAAATGCGCTTACTTAGAAAATGTCATACAAAATTAACGCATTAATACGTAAACAGAACAATTATCCATTGGATACGATTTCCAATCCACGTACCATTATGGGTGACTAAGGAACCCTTTCCTGTGCGTGGCCTGACACGCACTTGGCCGATTTTTTTCACATTAGTTCACTCAAGCAAGTGAACTGTGAGAACGATCAATATTTTATATTAGAGAGTTTAGCAAATCTGTCAAGGGCTTTTGTTGTCGAATTAAATTCTAGTAATACTAAGGAACGTAAATACATTCTACATAAAGTGATAAGTTTTGCAATTCAATTTACAAATAGCGAAAAGGTCTTAGTATTTTGCAGTAATCTAAGAGATAACCAAAAAAAAACAGTTATTAATATTTCGCTTAAAATATATGTACATAGAAAAAAAAAGTATTAAAATTTACTTCTTTTTAGAGGTTGGCAACCGAAAGATGTTCAGACATCAAGCTTAAAACAATGGTTTGACAACTTTAAAATTGAGCAATTTTCGCAACTTTAAAGGTATTCGTCTGAAAGCTGATAGCAAATCGATTTTATTAATTACTGTAGACGGTGAACGCCCTTCTGACGCCGAGCTCAGCATGCAAATAAAACGCCTGTTGGTTTAGATTTGATAGATGATATTTTTAACCGCAAATAGTCGACGTATAGCGTATAATTTTATTATAATTTTTAACAATTATTACTTGTTGAGTTTATAATTATCTATTAATATTTCTTTCCAAGTATAATGTAATGAAATTGAAATGAATAGTTTAATGAAACTGAGATTGAAATTTAGATAAATACACAAGTATTAGTAGAAAGTTGAAAGAAAGAATGTTTGCCTTTTACATAGTTTGATACATGTACTTTCAAAGCATGGCTTCTTTGGAAAGTACCTGTTTGTTAAATGAAAACAGCTACTTGTTACTCACGTAAATGTTGTTACGTGGACATCGAGTTTTGTTGTTTGTATTACAGAAGTAAGGCATTTGGAAACAAAAGTAAATTATATATATATAAGTAAATTAAATATATTCGCAAAGATGTACGTTATTGCTTATCTTTGTAGTTTTCACGAAGATAAAAGGTCTAAAAAAACATAATCAGGGTAAAAGAGAAAGCACTAAAAGGGAGAATGCTACGAAAACACGAAATGAGCGTAGGGTATATGTAGGTGGAATATACGTACATTGTGTAGGTAAATAATTTTAATAATTTTTCTTATACGTTAACCAAGATTAGAGAAGGTTATATACTCAATGCTGAATAATAAACTGAACGTGTTGGGGCGTGTTGTGCGTTCAAAATCCACAGAGGACAATACTTTGTGGGTTCAACAGGGGTATTAGACGGGGTATCCATTGTGTCCGTTTCATGTAATAGTATGTTAGTAAAGTCTCTCACGACGCAGGGTAATTCTTAACGCGTGAGTTTTCTTTTTTTCTGGAATCATTTATAAATACGGCAAATTAAAAGTGGATCAGATTTTTTTTTAAATTGTATCTAATCTAAAGACACTTTAACAAATCTAATTTTATTGATTAGATTTGTAAAAGCATTCAAACATTCTAAAATAAAAGTTGAATATTTTTTTTGTTGAGCTATCACGCGTAACATGCTGCCAGAGATCGAAAAAGACACAGATACAAATAAAATGTATACATACTATACATACAAACGAATATTCTAAGAAATATCTGATCTTTCTTTCGCACTCCTCCACTCCAATTTATTCAATAAAATTTAGTACAGAGATGAATAAAACTAACACTATGAACATACACATAAAATATGTAGTTCATGTATATTCTAAGATACTAAGTTAATAAGATTATTATTTAAGGCTTGGAAAAATTTGTATCAAAGTGACTCAGTACTTTATTTCTTTAATGACGGCGGTGAATCGTGTTTTCTTTTCTACTTCCATTATGAGGCTTGAATGTACCCAGAAACACTATACCTTGCCTCATAATGATGTAATAACATTTTATGTTGATAATTTCATTATGAATGACCTTTTATGGAGCACTTTATTTAATAAAATAGGTTTATAGGTGAAAACGTAAGTTAATCTTGTCGTTATAATTTCTTGAAGAACCTTCTACGATGTGCTGTTAAATGTCACGATCGCGATCGGTTTGGTTGGTTGGATCTTTGTATATTTTTTTTATTAAATAAGATTAAAGTAACTTAGTATTTCCATATATTATAAAAAACTAAGCAAGCCCAGCTAAGGTACATACGTTTGTACTTTGTGGCTCACTAAGAAAATGTACCTACAGCAAAATGGTATCACAATGGAATCAAAACCCAAGATTATTTGCAACAGCTGCGTTTTAATGATAAATCTGTTTCTATACCTCCACCACAAACTGACTTTAAGTAACAGCAAACGTCAGCCATACTTTCAGATTGATGTAATAGATATATTTAAATGTATATAAAACCCTGTGGTGTACGTAAACGCAATTGTTTACGTCAAATTAGTCACGTTGCTTAGATAGTAACTACATTTGCTTAAAGGTAAAGTACTGCAAAACTACTACTGCGGTAATAATCCGGATCTGAGCAATCAACAATTTAGATCTCGAATAAACCCCAACCTAAACCGAACTAACCAACAAGCTCAAAGCTCTGAAATCCAGGATGGTTGTACTGCCGGAAATTCAAACCACATTCTACTGAAAACACGTAGTGAGGTACCGCTAGTTGAACTTGTTTGATCAAGCATTAGCTCACTCGATTTGACTTCGATTAACTAAGAATAAATCGAAGTCAGCCGTCGTTTATTATTAGTGACTGAGAAACATTTTTCAATATAAAATTACTATCGAATGCGCAAACGAGTTACTGTTAGCTTTGTTGAATTACTGTAATTTAGCTTAATATTAACTTAAAATTTTGTACTAATAATAAAATGAAAATTTACTACATTAAAATGAATTTATTGGCTGTAAAATGTGTATTAAATATTTCAACCACAACTAGAACTATTTCTATATCGTCAACGATTTTAAATATGATGACAATTAATCTTTAAAAAAAACTATCGTGACAAAAAAGTGCGGATGACTGCTCCGAACTCATTAACTCAGACATGTAAAATTTTCATAAATATATGAATATCGTGTCGCAATTAAAGTGTGACGAATCTTACGCTCTCATAAATCACTTTCATTTGACACGACGTAGCATTCGATAAGCGACATCCGAACCTTGTCTGAATTATTCATGACCCAACATGTAGAGGACGCCCCCGGAGTCACTTCGCGTGACCTCTATACTGCAATAGAACTCGAGGTGTGTAATAATGTATATTTGTGTGATATGTAGAGTAAATGTAATATAACCTTTTATATTAAATGCATTTAGTTATATAAATAGTTCTTTTATGAGATCGGGTTCAAGATGAAAGTCAATTTTTCTTTATATAATAGTGAGTGTTGGCAATACTTATAGACTTCGTTATTGCTTTTAAGAATTCCGTCTGTTACCAGGAATTGTTAATTAAAAACAGAATAAAATAAATATTTAAGGATACCGCCCATACAAAAACCATGTTTTTTTGCCATTTTTTTATGTTTAGTTAGCAATTGAAACGGACCCTAACTGTGTGAGTCCTACTAGCACTTATCCGATTTTTTTTATTTTACCGCAACTGTTAATATGAACAGTTTTTGTAGAAATTATTTCTGTAAAATTTACAAGATTAAAGAGAAAAAAAAAGAGAAAAAATTAACAATTATGTGAGCACAAGAAGAGTGGCAAGAATGCGCTTGTGTCTTATAAGTTGCAGTGAGAGTAGCTGAGTGGCAATGGGTAAACAGTGAACTAACGAGTGATAAAGGAGAATCGAAAAATAAAACTCAATGCACCGACACCACATAATTTGGGTAAAGGCAAGGAGGATAATGATCACAAAAAAAAAGGTTAGTGAACATCGTTAAATGGAAAATATTTTATGGTTCATAATAATTTTAAAAGTATATTATAAAGGACTTTACCCTCCACCATTATAGACTACTGACGGCTGACTTCATTACAGACGGGGCTTTGTTTAGACACTCTATTATAAGTAATTCGTTTTAGGTACTCATAAATCAAGCATGAACTCACAGGAGAACCATAATGACATTAATTTATTTGTAAAATTTTCTAAACATATTTATAAAGTACATATTTATGAAAAGAGGAACACTAAACTCATTTAATTTTATATAATACAAGGAGCGTAAAACAAAAATTTAGTCCACTTTATCATTTAGTTGTTTCCTCTTTTAATATTCGATTACTAATGAATTAGTGATGCCCGAGCAAAAAATAATTAATCGATTAAAAATATTACAGTTAAAAGACAATTTGAATCGATTTACGTAAAAAGTTAAAGTAAATTTTTGCTCAAAATACTGAAGTCGTTCAATAATTTACTTTACGAATTTAAAAAGTTATAATACCAAAGTCTTCATTGTATAATTATCTGTAGCACTTTGTTTAATTATATATTTAAAAGTAAATATTGACCTACTAAGTTACTAATGGACTAGAAAAATATACGGATAAGAATTTAGTCCACAAGAACCGACAATTTTCTGCACTTAGCTAAAGTGGTATTTTTAATTTTATTTTATACTTAGTATAGATTATGAACCAAAGTAATCGCAAATATTGCTATCATTTGCCAGAGAACATGACTGGTATTTGTTATAAAACATAAAACATTTAAGTTTACTATGAAAACCTTTATATTTTGACATTAACGCACTTGAAGTGTATATCATGCCTTTTTACTCTTTGTTGAACAGTATTTTGTCAGTCAAACGGTTCTATGTTATGGTTTAGAGATACCTTTAGTAACATCTTTCTGAAAAGATAAATCAGAGTAGCAAATGCTATGTTAGTTTTATAGTTATCAAAACTTTCGGCTTCTTCCTAGCCTTATTTTCAATATTATTTGGGGTCGGCTACTAGTTTAACCGGTTTTACTTAAGTAGGACCTCTGCAACCCTAAGGGAGAACTGAAATTCGAAAGTTGCAATAGTTGTCAGTAAATTTTAGGACACTGACTTCCCAATAACGATTACCATAGATGTTAATGACAACTTGTATTATCAAAACTATTGATTTAAAAGACTGTAGTATTGTAGATCAGTCAAATAACTATATAATTTAAAGTATTCGTCGTAAATATTACGTCGCATTTTCTATAAACGCATTAGAAATAATATTCTGATCAGAAAAGACATATCAATATCAAGATAAACATTTCTCGTAACAATGCCAATGTCGAATCACTTTTACTGAGCCTATTGACTTGTCTAAATATTTATGAAAAAATCCCGCGAGATTTTTTTTTTTTAAAAGTATTTTTGTAAATATTTCAATAGAATATAGCACACGTGTAACTAGGTTATTTTATTATAACAGAATGTGAGTCCCGCATTGCTACCCACGGTCATTGTTGTAAAGCACAAGTAATGCTGCGGAGCGAAGCTAGTCGAAAAAATAGCCGGATTACTTCTAATATCATCAACTAAGAAGTACTAGTGAAAGTCCCATCAAAATCAATCAGAGATTAACCGGAATAAACTGACAGACGGACAGATAAAAGTACAGACCGACAAAAATGTTTTACATTGTTTTTTGGTGTTACTAGCGTATACACTTTCTTAAGCATTTAGTAATAAACTTTTTATTAGATATTTTAAACATACTCTTCAATTTGGGGAGCACGGTAGTGATCCCGCCAAGTCCAGCAAAACAGCGGAACGCCTCTATCCTCCTTTTCTCGAGGCAATTCAAGCTATTTTTGACCCCCTATAACTTTGTTGTGGATATAACCAAACCATTTGTATATAACTCATTATATTTCAAATTTTATTCAATTTGAACCAGTACTTTAAGAATTATAACTAGCCTAATTTTTTGTCACTCACTCACTGACCGATCATCAAAAAGCTAGGGCATTTCTAGCTCACATACAAGCTTCAAATTTGGAATACAACTAATGTTTACTGTATGAACCAAGGTATTAAAATATTTTGCAATTTCCTTTTATTTTTTCAAATTCACAATCTGCATAAATAACTTTTTAATCCCATAGAAGCATAGAATTACAAAATTAAATTTGCAGTTATTCAATCATTTAATGTCCGCCATATTTATTAATAATAGGTATTAAGTAGTGGCTGTAAAGAATTATGTAGACAAAATTGCCTGAAAAATGAAATTATAGTTTAACAATTGCACTTTTGCAAACAAAGATTATACGTTTTTACCTCTTATTGATAACGAAGTTTCAAATACAATCAAGTACGTACTTTTCTCAAAGTCGATTTTGGTTATCAAAGGCCCCAATATCATAAGCTTCGATTGAAGGACCATTGATATCTATGAAAGGGAACCCTTCGCTTATCTTACATATTTGTATATAAATTATATCATCAATTAAAAGATGATTTGTATTCAAATTTCAAATGTAATTATATTTTATACTACGAGACGAGTCTGGACGAGTTATAAAATGAGTTTGGATGCAATATTTGCACAAAACTTAACGAAAACCAAAACTGTTTGTTTAAACATTAATGATCTATATCTAACTTGGTTTCAAGTTAGATATAGATCATTAATAAACGTCCTTCTTGCGAACGTGGACAATGCAGCATAGTGACCCACACTATGCCGGCCTAGTGTGATGCTTTTACACTAGTTCATTTCTTATTTAAATGAGACCAAATATTTATATTTCTCTGAACAAATTTTAAGCATATACAACGATTTTAGTTACAGGAATGAACTTGCTCAAAATATATTCATTTGCATACATGCATTTGAATAAGTAGTACATGCTTTTGAATTACCTCAAATTTTGACCAGGGCGCACTGCAAAGGCTGCCTGTTTGAGCGTTAATTACATACATGTAAATTTATTATGAATCATGATAGTTTGAAAGTGTGTAGAGAATATTGCTAGACATCGTGTAGATAAAAGCAAACTGTACTAACACTTCTGAGAAAGTAAATATCACTTTAAGTTTGAGCGTTAGTAATGTCTTATAACAAATATTTTGTTGTTGTCACTTTCAAATAAAGTGAACAAACATAAATTCTTACAATGGTCACTACGATTTTCTAGGTTGTTCACCCTAACATGACAAGTATTGTTGAAACTATTGATACAACTATGAAAAACATATATTTCAGTGAAATAAAATAACACCAGCTATCCTGTATATACAGTAATGTACTGTATTACGACGACCACAAGAGAAAATGTCGATATTAAATTTGTGAGTCCCTGTAGTCTCCTGTATCTCTTCCAAATTGTATAACAGTGGTGTACCTACTCACTCAACATTTCATTAACTGTGGCCTGTTTTATCTCTATTCCCAGTTAAATTAACTATATTATTCATTATTTATATTTCCAGCATTCAAAAGATATGTTAATAATAATGAAGCATGTCATGTATTGCAGATATTTATATTATGAAACAAACTGATATCATATTTAACGTGGCGGTGGCAAGTCCTTGGATGTCAATTCATTAGATGGCGCAGGCCCTCTATGTTCGATGTTATGTAGGTCGGTTTCCACACTTAGTCCTTCAGGTGGACGTACATACCTCCTCATAGCCAGCCCACCTCTCTCCAGTAGCGGATAAGGTCTCCGAGTCTGTTCAGGCATTCTGAAACAGTTTTGGGAGATCCAAGGGTGCTTTTTCGTGTTTCGGTGACACCTGTACACTCAATAAGTACATGCGACACTGTTTCCTCCGTCCCTAAGCATACTCTACATAAGGGACTGTCAGTTATGCTCTTGGTGTGAAAGTTTTTATTTAATGAGCAGTGTCCGGTGATAGTTCCTGCCACAAGCCGCAGACTGTTCCTGTCCAAACGTAATAAGCGTTTGGTTAAGTTGTCATTTGGAAGTGACATGGCTTCCTTTGATTGTCTGCAGCCTGGGACCGAAAGCCAGTGATGTTGTGCTTGTGTGCGGGTAAATTCTTGAGCACAGGCCCTCAAGCCAAGTTAACGTTCTACTAACGTATGTGTTATTATACAATTAACAAAAGTATGGGAATGCAGTCATCTTAACGGTAAGTAACGTGGCTAAAACAAATATTAGCATTTATGACAACAAAAGGGATAAACTACGCAAGACAACATCAATGCAAAGAGAAGGAAAACTTGAAACCAACCCTATACCAAACCGTTTTTCCAGTGTGGTATAGTAGGCCAAACCCTCCTTTCTAAGGAGAGGCCTATGTCCAGCAGTGGACTGTTAAAGGCTGTTGATGATGATTATGACAACAAAATGAAGACCGTAGCAAGAGATTCAAAGCAAAACGCTTGCACTTTAGCCAAGGAGATAGAAACGGTCATTGTGATATACCTTAAAGGAGACCTATGGTCAATAGTAGACGTCTTTTGACCGAGATGATGATGATGTGTGAAGTCATGCGTCGGTATTTACGGGCTGGCTCAACCGGAGTGATACTATGGTATCATTAAACTGGTGTTAAAAGAAACTACTTTGTTACTTTTGTTTCTTTAATTTTTGATAATGTGAGTAACGCTATCAGGGACACCCTCTTTAGATCTGGTTAGGAGATCGATCTGAAAGAACTCAAAAACATGAATGCATTTATATTCCTGTAGGTACCCCTGGTAGAAACGGATACTTACAAACAAGTGTCCCGCCTACTAATTCTCTGTACTCATTTTCTCTAATGATAATAATAAATTAAAGCTTAACCTATCTATTTCATTTTGATTAAGGAAGGTCAAAAACTTGGATGGCAATCTGCATCCAAATGTATTATATTTTGAGGGTAACGGCACGTGAGACGGGTCGCCAGCTGTCCTCCGAAATGATGAAAGATTGTTAGTCTACACGCCAAGCCCGTGAACTTGCGTATACTAGTCGACCTTGACATCAAGGTTTGATTTATGAAACCTACATACAAACATATGGAGAGTAACACTATATGGTTTGGTAATTCAGATTTATTGATTTATTTCCCTTTGAAATGAAAAACCTACATGTAAAAGTTTGATGTAAATGCAAGCATGAGACTCATCTCAAAAAATGGAAAAAAAAGAACTGATATTTCTATGTCATTTATATCTCAATATAAATGAGATAGAAATATCAGTTCTTTCATGCAAACGCATCGATAATTTCAATTTGGGTATCCAAATCTCTATATAATGCGAAATTTTGTGCGCCTACATCATACGATTACTTTACTAGAAGTGTACAGTAGT
This sequence comes from Phragmatobia fuliginosa, assembly GCA_932526445.1. Taxonomy (NCBI): domain Eukaryota; kingdom Metazoa; phylum Arthropoda; class Insecta; order Lepidoptera; family Erebidae; genus Phragmatobia; species Phragmatobia fuliginosa. The sequence continues at coordinate 74,159,830 of OW052057.1, forward strand.
AGTAGTACAGAAGTGTAAAGGACGACTAGACAATAAAATTCATGAAAACACGTGTCAAAATGAGTTAATTTTTTTATTATTACTATTAATAAAATGAACTAAAAAGTTAACAATAATTTAAAATTGATAAAAAATTAAAGCGTGTTCCATATTTTTTACATAAATAAAAGGAAAGAGGAAGGCCAAAGAAAAGGTGGATGGAATGTGTGAAAGAAGATGTGGCTAGGAAGGGAGTTAAAAGTGAAATGACGAGTGATAGCATAGAATGGAGATACAACATACGTCTGTTACCTATATGTTATATCTGTTATATGATTGCAGAGATACGATCTGGCGCTCCATTCACAAGTCCTTTAGCAACGTCAATGTTAGACCTCAACATAACTTTAGCACCAACAAAGATTTCTATACCTTTGAAAGACCTCTGTGTTATTGATATCTGAATGTACAGTATTTTTCATATCGATCTGATCAGTTTTTAAATTCCAGCAATGAATTAATCAGGGGCTGTGATATGTTTTTCTTATATAAATTTTTTCGAAATTTTATAAAAATTATAAAGATATATATAAATAAATTAAGTACATACTATATTCACAAATGAATGTTATTATTTACAAATTTCTTTTTCAAGAATATGAATCATTTATTAATTGTAATTTTGAAGACATTTTTTAAAGTCAAATTTTGTGTAGTATTTTAATTTAAATGAGCGTACAACTGTTAAAAAAGAAGAAAAGAAGTGTCCACACAGAATAAGCACAGTTGTTACATGATATAAACATCCATGGCTGTGAAATTAACTAAATTGAGGTACCAGCCCATTAGTAACTCAATATATGTACATACCTAGAAACTATGCAAATTGATCAGAACTTTGTTAATGACACTTAAAACAGATTATGTAAAGTTTGAATTGAGGTGGCCGTTCAACGTTTATTAATAAAGATAAACTATAATTATTGAGTGAACATTAACATATTCAGACGTCTAGATAAGATTTACCTTAACTCGAATCTATTTCTCTACTCTACCATAAGTATTACTATTACTATACATATGAATACTGTATGGTGATCATACTCGTAAAATAAAAACATGTACAGAAAATGTAAAAACTGTATATTATTAGCTCTGTGAGCATATTAAGTGCATAAGTAGGAAGGGCTCTTTCCTTTTCATTTTTTACGATTTATTATCCAAGTTGGTTTTTACAAGCATCTGCCTCATAATTGCCAATCATATCGGGTTCGCAGGGAAGGATGAAAAATAAAATCAGTGTTTCCGAACGTAATGGAATTTAACATAGAGAATAATGAGATCATTTTATGAATCTCATATACTTCACCACAATAGTGTAAGTATTGGAAAGTAAAATTATGTTAATCATAGCCAAATTTTGTAATAAACTTTTTTTCGGGAAAACTGTTTTAGGATATGAAATGAATTTACATTTTATTTAAATGTTAAATTAAGTTTTTGTAGAAAAAGTAAGAAAAATTAATTCGGGGAATTTGGGGCGTGTTGGTGTCAGAATCAGACCGATCAAAGGATTCTAAGAACTGTTGTTATTTGACCTATTATCATTTGATACCCTTGATACCTTTTTTATATGTGAAAGCCACCTGGCCGTCACCTCAGCAGGGATTGCGGTGGGGTAGTGTGTCGTGATTGGACGTACTAAAACCACACGGTATACCACTCTGTGCCTGAAGTAGTAAGGTCCGGGAACTGTTGTTATTAAGACATACGGACTTGATACATTGCCGATACTGAACCGTCTTGATTGCTTGGTATAGTTGATCAAACATTTCTTTTTAAGGACATTTCTCCATTTAGCCAGTCGACTACTAAATCCTGCTGATATGTTACTTGAATAGCTAATGTTTCTTTACCACTCGTTTCCAAGAGTTACAGTGTTTATTCATATAGTCGTAGGGTAATTTTAAATAGCTTTGAACTTGCTAAAGAGTTATTTGAACAAAAAAATATTTCTAAATTTCGACTAGCAATTCCAGTTTAAGTACAAAAACGATTTTAACACAATTATTCACATCTGGCATACTAATGATTCAACAGTAATGATTTTCGCATATATATTGTACTTCTAATCAATACATATCAGTTCTCACGATATACCACTTTAATTATCCAAAAATAAATAAAATTCTTTTCTTTAACTGACAGATTACTGTGATTCAGTGGCAGTGTTCTGTCAGCTGTCTGAAACTTAAGTCTTTTTTATTACTCATCAAAATAATCCCAGTAAGCTGAGCTCTATCCATGATTGCAATTTTATCCATTTCTTATGCTTTAGGGTAGCATATATTATATACATTTTGTGATATAGTCCTATGCTAAATGTATAGATAGCATCAATATAAAATTCTGTTACAGCCCATATCTCTTATGTTTACCTATAACAAATTTGTAATAGATTAAAAGATAATTAGTAAAGATACACAGGAGCACATCTCACGGATCTCATTCTGGTATGGCTTAGCGCGAAATGGGTACTAGTACTAGTAAAACAGACACGATGTTTTCACAACTTCAATTTTTCCAAGCTTGGAAAATGTTTTACAAATGAACTTCAGGCTTTGTTTACTTAATCTCTCTCAGGGATTATGCATTTTCTAAACTAATTAGTATTTATAGGAGTTTCATCATTTTAAACGTGTCTTCATTGCTTTGACTGTTTGATTAGCGTTATCTTTTGGAAGAATGTGTTAAGTTTTCTTCAAATTTGTATAGGATGAAATAAAATATATGCTCAATTAAACATACTCCTATTTTGTTTTAAAAGAGGAATATGTTCACAAATCTCACAATTCAAAAAGAAGATTAATTTATTGAGCACCTTCTCCTTCTTAAAATCGATTAATAAATCGATTGTTTAAATCGATAAATGGTAAATCAAACGAGCTTATGCTACAGAATAGACATCTCAATTGAATGCTTTAACCTAACCGCAAGTGAACATAGTTGCACAATGTGTTCATTGAATTCACACAAATTTCCGATGCAACAATATTAATTAGTAACTGTTGATGTTGGAGTAGAGTTGGATATTAACTACTATTTGTTTTGAACTTTAATTATACCTAGTGTTACAGAATATAATTATAGTACTGAGATTTCAATATTAATTATAGAATATGAAGGTATTTAAATACTCGTAAAGACTCTGTAACTTAGTAATTTCCCAGTGTCCTGGTAAGTTACAGCTATTTACAGAAGATTGAACTGTGTTTTTTATGTCTCATTCATTACAGCTTCTTTCGGAGATAATATTGTGTGAGGAGATATCATTATTCTCCGTTCCTCAGCTCTCATTTCTTTAGTCGGTCTGTTAGAGCTTCTTTAAGAGATAATGTGTCGTAAGCTAAAACATTTTTTATTTCAGTGTCGACGAAGTTACGCTGTTTATCTGTTTTTTTTTTCATACACAAGTATAACAAATATATCATCTCTTTAAAAATGCTCAGTCGTTTTTGTAAGCAGTGTGTTAATTTTAGGTAGAGTACCTATAGCTTTTGTATTGTGAAATTAACTAGTTATTGCTCTCAGTTTTCTCAAGTAAATTTCACTTATCACTATTTACGTCTATATTTTTTTCACACATCACACTAACATTCTTATCATTATTTTAAATGAATTCTATACTCAACATCATGTTAAATAAAAGTTGAAAAAAATTCCTTTTGGAAAGGCTAATTGTTATTATGATTTCGTTTATTCTATACTGTGTGCTAGAATTTTATGATACATGTCGTCAGCAGGCGTGCTCGCTCATTCAGACGGTATAATCCCTTACGACACCTGCGGGAAATAATTGAGTCCCATATTCACGGTATCTGGATGGCTGTCATAATTTATTAGGCACCTTTTATGCATGAGACGAAATGAAGCAATTCATTTTCAAGCGTGGCTTGCTATGACCTTTATGAGTAATTTTGTTACAGATTACAGCAAATTGTGTTATAGTTAAATTTAAATCATTATTAAGCGTATTCATTTCGTACAATATATTATTTATATTTTGGACATCTAACACACAACGCCATCTAGTCCCAAACTACGTACTATGGGTACTAGAGAACTGATATAAGTACGTATATCCATCGTAATACATACATAGAAAACATCCAAACTCCAAATGCAAATCATACAAACAATTTGTCAAACTCGGGAATCGAACTATTATTAAAAATATTATTGAAAACTGTTTTTTTTTGTAACTCTACTTACCCTTATAGAATCTAAGAGTAATGGCGACCCACACTATGGCGGCATATTGAGGTGTTTCTGCATCGGTTTCGCATTCTCCAACTAACACACCAAGAAAAATGTTTTCACGTACGCGGGAAGTGACATTCACACTATACTCCCAGTTGGGGAGACAGAAGGCGTACTCGTACGTGCCTCTCTTGGAGAACTTGTCTTACTTTAGACACCTGCGACTCAAGAGTCACAAGTATATTACTGTTTATTAAGCTTGCTATGCTCCTAATATGAGTTTTGGGCTCCGGTAATCTTCGCTCACTCGGTGAAAAACATAAAAAATATTGATAGACACTAGTTTCCTACGAAACCTTTATCGCTTAGCCTTGTTTTGGCTACTAGTTCAAACGGTTTTACCAAAATATCAGCTTTCCAAGTTGCGATTGATAACCCCGAAGGCCGCCTATTTAGAATTTTCAAGCGTTCAACGAATTATAACAATAATGATATCCATAGCTGTTCATGTCAACCCGACAACAACAACATGCTCTCTGACGCACGGATGAGAAACACCGCCAAAACTCCCATTCTCCTGACTGCTATTGAAAACTTCTTCAAGGAAAAGCCAATAAACCCTCTGGGCCCGATTCAGCAATCGAACTCAAGATATCTTGATTAAAAGACGCAAACACTAACTAGACTAACGAGGAAGTTTCGGCGAAACTATGAGCTATAAATTGTCACTGTAGAATGTATTCTATATTATTAATATAAATTGTTGCTTTCGCTTAAAGAAACCATTTAAAACAATGGCTGGCGTATGATATTAATTAAGATACGCCACAGATGGTACAAAAACGCAAGGTTAAAGTAATATCTGCGGCAAATACAATTTTCAGTCTTATCGCACTGTGGTAATCTCTTGAAGGCAACCATGGGATGGAGATAACGTTACGAAATTATATAAGGGTAGGTCGATACACGTGCAATGTACTTTTCAAGAAAACAAGTAAAATATAGAACAGATATCTTTACACGTGTGCAAGTACATAATTATTATTTTAATATATATGTTACTAGCCTTCCGCCCGCGGCTTCGCCCGCGTGGAATTCGTTTATATCGCGCGACACGGTATGGGTAGATTAAACAATCTTACATGATTTTATGTTTGTTAATAAGGAACTTTTACACAAACTTTCGTCCCCTATTTCAAACCCTTCTACCTTTATTTTAGCGATAAAAAGTATCCTATGTCCTTTCCCAAGTTCAGTTCTATCTTCATACCAAATTACATCAAAATCGGTTCAGTGGTTTAGGTGAAAGCGTAACAGACAGACAGAGTTACTTTCGCATTTATAATATTAGTAGGGATTACACCATAGGAAAGCAGAGATTTCATCAAACAGAAAACACCCCATTTTTTTTTAAATAAGTAAATATTTTGACAGGTGAATTTTCGCTATTACGTCCAAATAGGGTGAAAAAATTAAATATTTCAAATCAAAAAAATTACAGTGTATTCGGGACATAAAAAGGTAAGTTTTCACTAAACTTCGTTTAAAAATGATTTTATTTGTAAAAGATAAAAATAGAAAACCAAAAACTTTTTTTAATTTTTCACATATAATTTGAGGTTATGTGAAAAAAGTGTAAATAAAAAATCGGCCAAGTGCGTGTCAGGCCACGCACAGGAAAGGGTTCCTCAGTCACCCATAATGGTACGTGGATTAGAAATTGTATCCAATGGATAATTGTTATGTTTAAGTATTAATGCGTTAATTTTGTACGACGTTTTCCAAGTAAGCGCATTGTAGAAGTTATGCCTCTGTAACTCCTGAACTAACAAAGTCATCTAATTTGTTATAGTTTTCAAGTTCATAAGTATAAAGTTCATTATATGGACCACTATCACGATTTTTTCCAGATTTTTTGAGCCGGTCGTTTAGCTTTTAGAGGGGGGGGGACGCCTTGTTTTTACAAAACAGTGGCCTTTAAAGTGGAATTTGTCGCAAACGGATTCCTAAATCAAAAAATCGTCTTAACAACCCTTTAATGTTTTTAAAAGACCTATATAATGATACCCCACATAATGGGGCAGCCGCGAGAAAAAAAACATCCACATTTTATGTGTCGGGTAGATACCCCAAATAAAAATATTCTTCATAATTTTATTGTAGCACTTTGTCGACGTAATTACAATACATATTCATGCAAAGTTGCATCTTTCTAGCACTTACTGTTTGGATAGTAAGTCGAGGACGGACGGACGGACAGACGGACATGACGAATCTATAAGGGTTCGAAGTCATAAACTTCGGAACCCTAAAAAGTTGTAGATCTTTTAATTACCTACAACTTTGCCATTTAACTTTTTTCCATAGGACTTGTAGTTTTGCCGGAAATTGAGATAAACCGTTTTTTACCCTTTGTTTTATATATTTAGCAATCCAAAGTGACTCTACCCTGCCTGATGGAAAGCATGAGCAGAATCCAAGAGTCGGGGCTACCACACTTGCTGCGCATGCAGACAATAATGTATGTCGGCCCACACTATGGCGGCTTAGTGAGATGCTTTTTCACGCCCCGTCCGAGGAGGACCCGAAAACATCCCCCCCCTACCCGACTCCCCTCAGATCGCAGATCGCCCGTAAATTTTTTTTTATTTCATTTTTATAATATTCTCCTCCTTGTCCAATAGGTTTCATCGTACTTTAATTTTGTTTTCAAAACTTATCTACCCTGGTCTACTGGTCTATATGTCATTTACAAACTATCATTATGGTTGCCATGCAAGTGTGTTATGCCTAGCAACCTGTGAAGTTTTGACAGGAGATAAACAGTGATACATTTTGACATCTACGATTTATGTACTTTAAAATCACCTAGGTAAAAAGGTAAAAAACCTTTGTATCTCGATTATTGCAGTAAAAAGTAGCCTATGTCCTTTCCCAAGTTCAGTTCTATCTTCATACCAAATTTTATCAAAATCGGTTCAGTGGTTTAGGCGTGAAAGCGTAACAGACAGACAGACAGAGTTACTTTCGCATTTATAATATTAGTAGGGATTATAATTATTAGACATTTAATTAGGATATAATGTGATATGTGGTTCTCAGTCAAGTGTTATTTTTTTATTTTAATTCTTACCAAAGTGACTAATCCAAGAGTGGGAGCCATCATAATTGTTGCGAATGAAAGCAATGCAGCATGGTGACTAACACTATGAGGCCTTTTTTTTTGTTCAAGGGGTGGAAAAGTAGAAAAATCCCTTCGGATCTCCGGATCCTCGGGGAAACAGGAGCCAGGAGTATGTGGTGTTTCCACTAAAAAACACCCCGACGATCGACCGGGAGGACCCGGACCATGTTATTTCACTTCCACTCACCACTTCCCCTCTCCGTCCCGACTTCTTGTTCAGTGCAACCTACTTCTTCCCACGCCGCGGCATTTTATATGCCACCAGAGTTCCCCGTCCTCCGGCGAACCGCGGCCCCGTCAGCGATTTCTACCGACGGCGTCTTCTTCGTTCGGGATCGGCCCTCTCCTGATCCCGTTCAGCGGTCTCTTTCTGGAGCATTACAGCTTCACAAAAAGAGACCACTGCGCCCCAGCCCTCCTCATCCGCCAACATGGCAGCAATGATTGCTGGCGGGGACAACACTATGGGGCCTACTTTTACCTATATACCTAAGGTTATTTTTAAACGACTTCATATCACTTTTTTTCCTTTAGGACTTTTTTTTTAAAGTGAGCTTTGTATTAGGAATTAATCCTGTTTAGGGGGGACTTCATAACAATAACATCATACAAATTGACTGCCTCGTTGGCCTAGTGGTTAGCGTTTGCGGCTGCTGATCAAGAGGTCTCGGGTTCGATTCCCGGGTCGGACCAAATATTATTTGTGTGATTCACAAAAATTTGTTTCGGAGTCTGGGTGTTTTCTATGTATAATATGTATGTATTAAAAAAAATATAGTATATTTAAGTATTTATATCAGTTGTCTAGTACCCATAACACAAGCTCTGCTTAGCTTGGGACTAGATGATGTTGTGTGTCAGATGTCCAAAATATTTATTTATTTATTATTATTTATTTATTTATCTTTATTTATTTGGGTGAGTTGACTTTGTATTTAGTCCTATTCATTTAATGATACAGTATAACGTTTAGGGACGAAACTTAGGGAATGAAGAAAACAACTTATTACAAGACATGTTTAATAATGAAGGTCGTTTGAAGTTGATTACTCTTTAAGATTTATTATTTTAAATTACTTTTAACATATAGTTGAGTTCCAATTTCTTAAATAAAAATTGAATATACACGTTCTTCAGAAGAATGATTTCGCAAAAATGTAGAATAGTAAAATATATTGATAAAAATAAAACATTTTACGAACCTAAACTGCCATCTACAGCAGCTCTTCATAAATTATAACTGAATGATTAATGTTCCAATATTGTTTGACATTGAATGAATATTTAATATTGAATTAGTGAACAAATGTATACACAATAGTAAGACAATAAAATTATAGCTTTGATCAAGCACAAAATTAACTTCTAAATAGTGCTTTATATTTTCTGTAAAGTAGAATTTATTAAAAAACACAATTTTATTCGTATTGCTTGTGATTTGATTTGATTATATATTTTGAAACGGCAAAATTTATTGAACATTTTTATATACAGAATTAAACGGTTGGCGTGTGATATTTTATAAATAAATACATGTCTCTGCAAAAGAATTTTGTAAATTAACCCACAGAGAATAACTATATTTTATAGTACAATTTATTTGTACTATAAGAGAACAAAGCATTTTCTGGCTAAACGTCGACACTGAATTTCTACAACATTTTTGAACATCGTTTGAAGACAAAGTTGTTGTGAAGAATTTCGGGATATTGCACTGTTTCGTTTCCGTGCTAAGTTAAAAATTTCACATACCATAAACGCTTTCACTTGGTTTGTATCCTTAACTTGTTTTAATAAAGTTGATAATTGTTTGAAAAAGTTGTAGTTTTTTGTTAGTCGTGTGTGTGCCTATAAAAGCTGCAATAAATTCGCTGTCAAGAGCTTTTTGTCCCAAAACATGAAGTTGTAGCTAAGCACCGTTAAATGATGTTTTTTTAAACGACAAAGGAGTTTAAATTAATATTAGTGAAATCGTCAATGAATTAATTAAGATTATTTCATGTATTCACTGTGTTTGTTTTTGTGTGTGCACACTACGCTATGAAACACTCTTGGTGTATAGATGATAAATGAAAAACCGACACTATTTATAGAAAGTAACAGCATAATTATGAAGCGGTACATCGCGTTAAATCATCATTATCATCAACAATTCACAATTAACAGATACGGTGGCCTCTGTTTATTATTTTATATTTGCCCATTATACTGGACTGGCCAGACGGATTGGTTAAAGGGTTTGTTTCAAGTTTTCCTTCCTTAAGCAGTGCCATTGTCCAACAAAAGTTTGCTCTCTTAGTCGGCTTTTACAATATTTGTATGATGTATAGAGGATGTGCCACATCGTATTCTTAATCCATCACTTCACAGATTTTTTTTTTAAAAGACATCAATGAGATAAAAAAAATCGAGTTTTGAGAGTCACTGCTAAAAGATGTCCGCTACTGGACATAAGCCTCTCACTACAACCGGTTACGGTTTTGATTGTTATTTCCTGCCCGGTCATATTAAAGTATTAAAGTTTGTTAACGTAACTATCCAAGGACTATTTAATTTATAGTTCTAAAATAACCAAAAGTCACGAAGGAAGTTTCGTAAAAGTTTGGTAACGCCACCGTCGTTCCAATACCAGAATCTATCAAGTCATGAGAAATAAAATATTATCGCTAGTATGGTTAAAGATTTTTTTTAATTTCCTGAGGTAAACTGCGGTTAGCAGTGTCCGCAATCAATTATAAAAGGGCAAAATTCATTTTGAAGGCCATTAAGGTAAATTTTACATAAAGCGTATTATTATCACTAATCCTTTCTCTTAAATCACTTAATTTACATTTATCGTTCGAACTGCGAACTATTAATGCTAAAATGCATTAGTAATATTATATATAAATTTCAGAAAATATCTTTCTGTAAAACCAGTACTGCCCCGGTGTTGTAAATTCTAATATTTATCACTGCCAAATATGTTCGTGATAACTATTTGTAATAAAGGGTTATATTGAAACCTTCTATATACTAAAATTATTTATATAGATATGAACTTTGTGCTTCACTTTGTTTTTGCCATCAAGTGTAAGGTAATGGGTACTTCGAAGAGTTATAAACGTTGCAATCATCGATAACTGCATTTCTTATATTAGTTGATTTTTCTTCAGTTATATTCAATTATTACTTTAGTATTAATTATATTCTAATCCTGGAAAAATAAAGCCATATATTGTTTCTAGTCTATTTAAAAGAACTGTTTCTATTTCTCGTGATAATCAAATAAGATTCTATGAAACGTCAAGCTTTGTATTTTCTCTTATCTCAAAAACTGACGTAGAAATGTTTCATGTGACGCGATGAAATATATATTAGGAGAAGCGCTAGCATCGCGAACGCTACTCAATTGTGAATTCATGCTACTCAATCTTGCAAGTTTATAACGTTGAGTCAGTTTGAATTGCGTTTAAATTGAAACATCTCAGAAAATATTTTTTACAAGAACTACTTTACTACATTAAAACCGTCATTCTAAGTATATTGCATTAAAATAATTAACTCCAACTAAATTGTTTCAAATGAATATTTTGTAGATTTATATTATATCGAAATCAGGAATGTAACTGACAAGTTCAAATTAGGAAACAACAGGGTTAACTTTGATTTAGGTAAATCATACTCATAAAAGTTCCTCAACGATTTCAATTCAGATTGATTCATTATTTAAACCTTGAGCGGGTTTAAATAATGAATCAAGTCCCACAAGAGCAGATTTAATCCCGGAGGCATTCTCTACAAACCAACCTATTGTCTTGACATATGCTACTCATAGCGGTCTTGTTCTTGAGTATATATAATTGTTTACATATATAGTTATAGTACTTAAATATGAATAGTATTATTATCAATCCACAAAAGTTACAAATTCGGAATACAAAGGAAAATCGCTTATTTAAATTTACAATTATATGTAACATACTATATCTATATGCACTAGGTTTTTTAAGTTGCCATTTTCTTCTTCTTGCCCTTCAATTAGATTTTTTGGAATTGACTACTACTATAATCGGTTTTACCTGAATGTTAGCGACTTTCCACGTAGCTACCGGTATTGGACCTTCGCATCCCTGAAGGCGAACTTAATTCAAAGGTTTAATATTTGTGAGCACTGAGTTTCCAATAACAATTGCAATAGATGTCCATGATAACCGAGACCAACGGCCGTTGATACACCTACTTCAATACTTATTAATAATTACTTGTAAAGAAAAACTCGATAACACTTTTTGACCCGACCATTAACTATTCCTAACTATTGTTAGAATTAAGCAAAAATTCTAAAAGCATCAAATATTATAACCACTTATTTGTTTCTATATGTTCCTTGTTTTATATAAGCCTATCAAAGTAACTCTACTCTTCTTCTTCTTCTTCTAGTGCCTCTTCAATCCTGAAGGTTGGCCGTCAGCTTCTTGTACTCCTCTCTGTCATTGGCCAGGCGGAACAGTTGTTCAACGGAGGTGATACCGGTCCACTCCCGGATATTACGCAGCCACGATTTCTTTCTTCGCCCAGCGCGTCTCTTCCCCTCCACCCTGCCCATCAATATTAAACGCTGGAGCACAATCTCGTTCCTGACCTTTTGCGTCCAACTAATGCGAAGCATGCGACGGTAACACCACATCTCAAAAGCCTCTAGGCGTCTTGTCGTGTCGTCCTTTAAGGTCCATGCCTCGCAACCGTACATGACAATGGGCCAGATATAGCACTCTACTCTGCCTGATGCAAAATATGAATAGAATCCCGGAGTGTTCGTCACCATACTCTTTGCAAATCTCACACACAAACTCACACTCTATGGCGGTATATTGAGATGCTTTTGCAGTATCCTATCTATTCATATATCATATAATGATAGGAAATTTATATGGTACTAGCTGATGCCCGCGGCTCCGCTCGCGTTTTAGAGGTGTGAAAAATAGATGTTGGCCGATTCTCAGACCTACTGAATATGCATATAAAGTTTCATAAAGATCGGTCAAGCCGTTTCGGAGGAGTATGGCAACGAAAACTGTGACACGAGAATTTTATATATTAGATATATCCTATCATTATGTATTTGACTGCCTTGTCTAGTGGTGGTCTAGTGGTTAGCGTATGTGGCTGCTGATCAAGAGGGTTCGATTCCCGGGTTAGACCAAATATTTGTGTGTTCCACAAATATTTGTTTCGGAGTCTGGGTGTTTTTCTATGTATAACGGCAGAAACTACTATTTGGAGTTACTGTTGTATACCCGTAAACATTCTGATGTGTATTCGGTTTCGTAACTCGTAGAATTTTATTGAACGCTTGCATAAAACGTAATGTTGAATTAATGCAGTAATAATATTTGCATGCTGTGCTGCCAAATTGTGCGACAATCATAGTTCTATTTAACGAGAAATGAGTATTTTCATAAACATTTCTCCAGTTATTTTTAGTAGATTTATGTAAAGAGAAGTACTAAACACTGATTGGTTTATTACTCTCCTTGAGATGTTCAGAGATTGAGAATGAGGAAAATTATTGCGTCAATCAACAAGTTTAAAAATATTCAGTTGAATGTAATAATAGTTGTGCGGTATCAATTCTACACCTCATTTATTACCTTGAGTATTAGCAACAGAATTAACTTGCAAAAGGTATCGGTTTTAAATTTTGTTATAAAAGAAATCAGAAAATTGAATGTCGTATTCTTATGACTTGCATGATTCATTTTCATAGAAGATATGTGTATATTTTTTTAATAGAATCATAACTGAATTGTGATAGTAAGAGAGCTTTTATGTGAGAGCAAGCTGCACATAAATTAATAGTGAATGGTATTGTGCAATATGGTATATATTATACACTCGTTGAGTTGACTTTATATACCTCTTTTGAGTCACTATAGAACAGTTAATTTGAGTAGTAGACCAATGTATTTCATCAATTATATGGGTATTTATTCTACCATAGAAGTAAATTCTATTTATCAGTAAATATGATTTTTTTATTCCTGTCTCATTATGTTTTTGGAAGATATGAACACGAGAATGTAAGCATATTTTATTTAAACACACACGACAGACACGCGATTTGAAAAGACTAAAGAATGGATGTGGACCACTCAAGAAGGGGATGAATGGCACTCCTTGGGGAGACCTTCGGTCAGCAGTGGACGTCGATAGGTTGATATATACACAATTTTTAAAACTATGATAAATAAAATCTATGTTTAGGAGACATAGATTTTGTAAGACATATTTTGCCCTATTGTTGTTAATAAAAAAGCATAAAATACCAAGCAAACCTGCAATAAAATTTTGCAAATGTATCGAAGCGACAGTGTATATGTAGAATAAAATATGCTCTTTCAAAACGTGAAAGAACAATAAAATACCAATGGAACTCAGTCCATTTACCAATTGTGTATCGAAAAAGTTTTAGCTTACGTTTTTTACCGTTCAGTCGCCATTGAAATCTTTCGGTCCAATTTTTCGAAATTGATTTTCCCTGTTTCAATTTAGCGTTTTACAACACCTATTCAGCAAACGAGTACCTAGTTCCTACAATCATGAACTTTGACGGGAAGTGTATTAAAGCGCAGTTGACCTGAATTTCGCATCAAATTCAATTTGTTTTTTTTTATATATTTAAGCCTACTAAAGTGACTCTACTCTGCCTGATGGAAAGCATGAGTAGAATCTAGGAGTAGCGGTCACCAGGCTCATTGTGAGGGCAGGCAATGTAGCTTGGTGTCCCATACCATAGCAGCCTGGTTAGATAATTCTGCATCATTCTCCCGGCCTTCGGTGGCCTTCATAATGCTGCAGAATGATTGGGCCTCCGGTCTCACACTCATCAACGAAATACGACAACAAGAATGCTGTCATTATAAGCATGGTCTTCTGTGTGAGGGCAGTACTCCCTAGGTCGAGCTGGCCTAATCGTGTGGAATTCAGCGTGGATTTACTACCTAAAAACATTGAAATGTTAAACGAGACCGAATGAATACAAATTCGATTTATTCTAGAAAGAAAAATGATAGGTTTGATTGCATTCATGCAGAAATCTGTTCCAGAAACCATTACTCATTAAAATAAATATACGTAACATGATGATTGAACCAATCCTGATACTATTCTGTTTACATAAAATTCAATTTGAATTATTTCAAAGATTTATTACCCGAAAACAAGATACATGTCATCGCTACATGCTATAAAATAATCTCTAATTAACAGTTAACTATAATTAGAGCACAGGAACTAAATTCCGATTGCCGGATTGAACTCTACAGAAACTTCAGGAGATATGATACTAGATAAAATACTTTCTCCGTAACATTCTTCGAGTAACCAAGTGTAGTAACCAATTAGGAATGATTGTTTTATTTATTTATTTTAATTAATTATTTAAATCAAGCAATTATATTGTGAAAATATACATAACTCAGCACAGATTTAATGTAAAGTATCTTACCCTTAGTTTCGAATACCTTCAGATTGACTAACTTTATATTAGAAGAATAAAAACATCGATATTCGAAGCCGTACAAGATTGCTCTATTTCCAACCATGGAATATTAACCGCAACAGTAAGCAATATCCTTTGTCTAACTTGTCTTACAACCGCAGTTTAATGCGGAGAGCCTCTAATACATTTTCCTAAGGCTGGGTTACAGTCAATTTTGCACCCTTAACTGAAGATTTCAATGGCTTTCTATGGCTTTGCGGGCTCAGTAGCCCCTATCTTTCACAGTGCGTTGTATAAGTTGTTGATTTGTTAGATAAAAAATAGGCATCCATTTTTCGGGCTTTCAACAGAGCACTTGCATAATGGAATGTTTTAGAGAGATCTCTAATATACTCGATCCTTTTCATTGTATTACTTTTTTTTTTGAAAAGTACGACTAGTAGCATTGATTTAAATAAAAATGTCGCGTTATGTAAAGAATTTGAAACATTCTTATTATTATGTTTGGAAATTTTAATGGAAGTTAATTAAAAAATAAACGTATTTAATGTTTTCGTTTTCAATAAAGAAATGTCGTATACCGACAAGGCTAATGCTGTCTCTCTGAAGACTTTATTCTACTACAAAATGAATAAATTATACATACTAGCAAGAACAAAACATGTTTGTTACTTAAATATACTTTAAACTGTAGTACATTTCTCATCAATGATAAAACGGTCACCTTCTATATTTAGATGCACCATGTCTATATCTTCAGCTCCTAAAAATAAATATATCACAAATACATTAAAAGACGTATGGCAATAAAATTCAGTAATTATCAAAACTTAACTAAGTAAAAATTACAGTACAATAGACACTCTGTTTTTCGAAATTCAAACATCAGAGAGTTTGATTTCGACAGATATTTATTCAGTATATTATGAGGTATGAACTGTAACAGAGTTTTGTAATACGTTTCACTGAAAACTGTGATGTATGAGTGGTTCTGAATTTTTGTTTAATTTCTTGCTCCAATGCTCAACTATTTAGATAAGGGTGGTTACATATCCTATGACACTGATCGACAAAGTGAATATTTGTAATTGCAACACTGTATTGTTTTGAAATATTTTTAATAATTTTAACAAAGCACGATTAATCTTGTGCAGTATTATACTGATTGTCTATCTCAATATATCTGATTGACTCAAACTTTTTTTTGAAGACACCGCCTCGTTTGTTTTACCTGTTTGCAAATGCGACTGTCGGTCGATTCATCTCGGGTTTGATTCCCGGGTTAGACCAAAAGTGTTAATAGGTTTTTTAAGAAGAAATTCCCAACAACAGTCCGGTGTACGAAATTTGGGCAGTATTTTACGCCCGTCCCTATAAAAGCACATAAAGCCGTTGCTCCCGACAGTCATGAAAGTCAATCGTTGTTAGAAGTCAGTTTTCTCAAATATAGCGATAGAAATACTGATATTCAGGTAGAAATACTGATATTCAGGTTAAACTGGTTGAACTTAAACAAAATTAGTATGTAGATGCATAATGGATATAGTACGAGTTGTTGTTCTAACTAAATTTTAATTAAACCTACTTCAACTTAAATTGTTTAAAATGTTCATATCTAGAAACAATATTTTGATTACTGAATAAGTTCTTTCGAAACCAATTTAAAATAAAGTTATTAGCAAAGTTCAAAATCTATATAGCCTATAGCGAAACTATAATAAAACACTTATGCGTTTGAATAAATTTAATTTAAATAAGTTAACTCTGAAAGCAATCATTCGGACGAAATTATTTGAAAGACTATGAATCGTCTGTCTCAATTCAATCGATTACATTAAATTTAAACACCTTTTTCCGATTCCTCGCAGACAACTTTACGCCAAAAGATTTTTATTTAAGATTGAAGTTTAGCATCCGATAAGCTTTCAATCTATAGCCCCGGGAGTTACCCTTACTTTTTGTTTGTAGCAGTTTACATTTTTTTTTGAGAAAATTTAAAGTAATGTGAGTGAATTTCTACTGGACTTTTCAATAGAGATAATCTGTTTGAGTTTCATCATTCAACTCTTTCATAAGGAGAGGGCTATGTCCAACAATCGACTATTGAGGATATTGATGTAGTGTTATTATAACATTAAATATTTATTCTTTTTACAAATTTAGTGTTTCTTTTACGTTTCTTTAACTATACAAAGTACTTGCCCTTGGTATCTATAAATAATAGATATACTTTCTGATTACAACAGACTACACAAAACAAATCAGTTGTGTAGTTCGTAACTTTCACGCTCCATTGTTAGTACATTTTATAACTATGAATTATAACAAACAACGATGGTATCAATTCGAGAAAAAAAATAGACACACTAGTCTCAGTACTAACGCAATCATTATTAGTTTTTATAGATGAGAACCAGTTCCTTATAAAAGAGTATAGTTTTGGTAGACAGAGAAAGTAAATCAAAAACTTAATATGAGAGAACAGGGGTAGAGTAAAACTTAGGAGGTGAACTAAAATATTTAAAGAGAAGTACAAACTTTAAAGTAAAGCAATTTCATACTCGTTTATTCAACATATGTAGGTATAACAAGTAATTCTTAGAACATATGTAACTATGTAGAAAGTTATACTAAAACAGTATTCGGAACTTTTCATATCTCGCCACGGTAGTGAAAACATGTTTTTCAATATGTTTTTACCAGAGACCAGATGAAATGTGCTTCCTATGACTTCGAATAATTAAAGTGTCGACATCTTGCTGGTACAAAGCGAAAAATACATTTCTGTTGATCGAAAATTGATAGCCCGCCTGTATTTATGTAAATATTAAACCGTTTTATTTTTATTGATTTAATTTGAATTAGAAGCAGATCGAACGACATTCGTTTTTATATTGAAATTATCATTCAAATATTTAATTTCCATTCCTTGATATTGGAGTTTCAAATATCTTGCATTTTATACGTATAGTTCGGAGACTAGACTTATACTGTGGAAAAGTTTCTAGATAGCTTGATTTTTACAAAAAATTGTGGTTCGAAATAAAATTTCAAAAACTCATTGACCGGAGAAGCGCTAAATGTTACTACTCAGGGTTTTAAAGGTCACAAAAAACGGAAACTATACTGGTAGAAAACAATTCTTATATTGTCACTTAGATGTTATATATTTTTGTATTGTTCATTTTGTATTGTATTGTATACCTGTAAATTGTCTGACATTGATTGGATTAAACTAGCGTACTGGTAATAGTATGAAATACTTATTAAGTTATCGTACTGGTTCTGTGTTTAATTATATATATTTTTGTGTAAAAAGTTAATCTTTTAACTTTATAACTTAATATTTCGAAAATTTCGTTACTCATGCCTAAATTAACTATGAACGAAATTCGTCTGAATGAAGGAAGTAATAATTACTGACTTAACTAAAGTCCTGTAAAGTTTCAGTCGTAAATTTGAAGAAACTAAGTCCCTCAATTACAAATCAAAGTAAGTCTCACTTAAAATGCAGGTGGTGAAGGTTGTTAACTTAGTTGAAAGTACTCGGAATTTGTAACAGAATAGATGTCGGCACACATCGCAACTTTACACCTCTAGAAAGGGGGTCCTACAAACTTTTTGTGAGGAATTTATGTTCTACCCTTTGTAATTATACTAACTTTGAGAACTCCTCTTGGCATTCAGTTTCAATTCAAATTCAATATTTCTGAAGATTCCCGAATTAAAACTTAGTTAATTTTTCTTATGTATACTTTAAACGTCCTTATTGCAAGCATTTGCTTTTTTTAAATGATAAAGAAAAATGGATTTGACTACTTGCTCCTTATCATTTTATTCTACTCATGTGAATGTTGTTATCACACTGTTTAGAGCATGATTTTACTTTTGTAAGTAAAGATTCTACGTGACGAATAAAGGCCATTCTTCTCTTTCTTTTATTAATATTTTATATTTAATCTTTCGTTACCAGTAATTTGGCCAATAGTTTTTACCTTTGTTGTAAGTAGATGCTCCTACTATGTTGTACCCACTGAGGCTGTTGTTTTTTTTTTAAATTAGCTTATGTTCTAATTTTTAATCACTATAATTTGCATCAGTCCTCTAACATGGTGTATAGTATATTAGTGGCAGCACCTTACCCCCATATCAGGTTTATAAACATTAAAACTATGTAAACATTGGCGATTTGAAAGGAGTGGCCGCGAGTTTTTATTGCCATGTTCTTTTCTCCGGCTCTACCTATTGTTTGCGAACATGGCATAAATGTACATGTAGAATCTTGACCTGTCACAAGAGATGTATTGCATCCTAAGTGAATAAAGAATTTTGAATTTGAATTTGAATTTGAAAACATTTTGACGTCATTATCTAATCAGTGAGTATACATACAACCAGTAGCTATGAGTACTTCAGCAATTATTATTTGAAAATGTAGTGTAGCTACAAATTAGATAATTTTAACAATTGTTTCATTTACGGTAACAGTTGTTAAAATTTAAAATTTAAATGTTGTGAAATTTTCTGATACACCCACAGCAGGCTAGATAAGGTCAGAGAGCATGAGATAACGAAAACAGCCTTAACTCGTACAATGTTATTTATTCCGTGTAATTTCTCATAGGTAACAGTCAAGGTCTTAAAGCTACCAATGGAAGGAGATCAAGGCAGCGATGTGTCCGTCACATTTATCATTGCTGTCAGTCGTGACGATCATAAGAAGTACGTGAACTTACCGCTCTAAGCCTAGGTGGGAATGTCTATGTTGGGCCTTACTCAGCGATGTCTCAAAATACCATGTCCTGCGAAGTCCCGAAGAGCCCCGGCGCAGCCCGAGGGTGCTGAACAATAATGGCGAGGTGGACTAGTCATGGGGCGGGGATAGTGGGCCAGGCATCAGCCCACTTCGCTCAAGACCTGCACATAGGTGTGCACGTTGAAGATAAAGAGAAACTGGTACGGCATTAAAATCAGCGCATAGGCATTCACAAGCGCGCGGCGGCGCTAATGCGAAGATGCAATCATTAGCATACTCGAATTCTTTCCGATCAGCTGGGAATAGATTTTGGAAAGTTAATTAAAGGTCACTTAAACTATAAGGTCACAAATTATTGTTCACCAGGAGCAAAGTATAGTAGTTTAATTAGTAAATTAAATAACATTAGTTTAGATGACCAATCAACGGTTATTGTATTGTTCGGTGATAGCTTCTCAGCTACCAAGAGAGATATAATTAATTTAACAGAGTCTATGATATCCATTAATGAAAAAGTAGGTTGTAAATTTATTATATGTGGTCTACCTTACTCACAGTCTGTATCTGATATACACAACAAGCATATACAGAGCTTGAATTTGTTATTATACAACGCGACTTACCAGTATGGTAAGTTTATACTATTTTTCGACACGAATAAATTTATTCGTAACTTTATTTTAACAAAAAATACTATGTATTTGTCTTCTATTTATAAGCGACAGGTTGCTAAATTATTAGCATTTAATATACACGTTGACTCTGGTACAAATTGTGTATCACAGCAATCTTTTAATGTATATGCTGACTCTGATACAAATAGTGTATCAAAGCAATCGCTTTTTTGTGCCAATTCTGCTAGGATCAATAATGTAGCTCCTAGTTTAAACTAGTAAATGAGACAACGGATAAGCGAACTGGTAGTCTAACCATAGTACACCAAAATATTCAGGGCTTATCGGGCAAATTTCAGGAAATAGAATTATTTTTAAAGACCCACCTTGTTGATGTTTTCTGTGTCACAGAACACTGGTTAAAAAACGATGAACTGATTTTTAATAATGAATATTATAGTATGGTAAGCAAATTCATCAGGAAGAAAGCTATACATGGTGGCTCTATGATTTTTGTTTCTAATAGTGTAAATAGTAAAGAACGCAAGGATATTGTTGCTCGTTCTGTCGAGCGTACTATAGAACTCTCATGTGTAGAATTAAAGGAGCATATTATTGTTTGTGTTTACCGTCCACCACAGAGTGACTTTAATTTATTCGAGAATATAATGGAAGATGTACTTAAAGTACTTAGTTATGGTAAAAAGCATGTAGTAGTATGTGGTGATTACAACGTTAATATACTAGAACAGTCACCTATGTGTATTAGATTATGTACTTTATTTAAATCATTTAATTTAAAACATTTGTTTTGTGCACCCACAAGGATAACATCACATTCTGCTACTTGCCTAGATAATATTTTTTGCAACTGTAGTTATTATAATGAGGTTATATTGAGTGATTTAACATCCGATCACTGTGGACAGAAAGTCACTTTTCCTATTCATACAGTGGCTAAAGTAAATAAGATCACCTGTAGGCCAATGAGTACAGCTCGCCTAAACAAATTTAATGAAAATGTTTCTGTCCGTATCACCAATATAGATTTTAGTCAGGATGATCCGAACTACCTTTACGCGTCTTTGTTTAACATGATCAAATCGGAATTTAATAACATATTCACAACTAAGACTTTTTATAAAAATATAAAAATTAGCTTTTGTGATTGGGCAACTACTGGCATACAAATAAGTAGAGCTAAGTTGTATGAATTGTATGGCATGAAACAATATAATTTTGACCATAAGTTTGTTCAATATGTTAAAAATTATTCCAAAGTATTTAAAAAGACTTGCGCTGCTGCCAAGTCTTTATATTTAAGTAAAAATATTAAACAAGCAGAGAATAAAATTAAAGCCACTTGGAACATGATTAATGCTGAATCTGGGCGGGTCAAGCCACGTGAACATAATTTTGAATTAAGTATTGGTGATATAACTGTAACTGACAATTTAGACCTGGCGCAAACATTTAATAATTTCTTTGCTGATATACCTAAAAATGCAACCAGCTCCCTAAGATCATGTCCGGTTGATGCTCAATCACTTATGAGAGGCAGTGTGAAAGAGTGTACTGTACCATTCAGTTTTAATTTTATAAACCCCACTGACATAATAAAAATATTTAAGTCAATTAATTGCAAAAAGACAGCAGATTTATGGGGTATTTCTGTTAAATTAATTAATGGCATTATTATTAAGATAGCACCACATTTAGCAACAATATTTAATCGATGTGTTGAAACCGGTGTGTTTCCTGATTTGATGAAACACAGTAAAGTAATTCCTTTGTTTAAAGCCGGTTCAAAAAGCGACCCTAGTAATTTTAGACCTATTTCTATTTTACCAGCTATTAGTAAAATCTTTGAAAAAGCCATACTAATGCAATTAGAAACACATTTTAATTCTAATAATCTACTGCATAGTGAACAATATGGATTCACAAAGGGTCGCTCAACAGTAGACGCAGGCTCTAAACTACTTAAACATATATATAGTGCCTGGGAAAACTCGCAGGACGCCATTGGTGTTTTCTGCGATCTCTCAAAAGCATTTGATTGTGTGATGCATAGTACACTTCTGCTGAAACTTAGGCATTATGGCATAACAGGTGCAGCGCTTAATCTTGTTGCTTCTTATCTTAGTGAGCGAATACAGTATGTTGATATTAATGGAATAAGGTCCTCCGGATCACCAGTGAGTATGGGCGTGCCACAAGGCTCAATTCTGGGTCCCTTTTTATTTTTGGTGTATATAAACGATTTGCCATTTTTTACTAGTAAGTTATGCGATATTGTTCTATTTGCTGATGACACTTCTCTTATATTCAAAACCAATCGCAAAAACGATTACTCTGACGAAGTAAATAGGTCCCTCGCATTGGTCCTTGACTGGTTTACATCAAATAACTTGCTTTTGAATTCTAAAAAAACCAAATGTATTAAGTTTAGTTTGCCAAATGTAAGGAATATCAGTACAAATCTAGTTTTAAACAATGAAGTTATTAATTTTGTTGATTCAACGGTTTTTTTGGGAATTACTTTAGATATTAAGTTACAGTGGGGCGCCCAAATATCGTGTCTCGCAGGGAAACTCAGTTCTGCAGCGTATGCTGTCAGCAAAGTCAGACAGCTTACGGATGTGGAAACAGCAAGGCTAGTATATTTCGGTTATTTCCACAGCGTCATGTCGTATGGCATTCTGCTATGGGGCAAGGCAGCTGATATTCAAACAATTTTCATTCTCCAAAAACGTGCAGTGCGTGCGATTTACAAACTAGGTG
The DNA here is from genome assembly GCA_932526445.1 of Phragmatobia fuliginosa. NCBI lineage: Eukaryota > Metazoa > Arthropoda > Insecta > Lepidoptera > Erebidae > Phragmatobia > Phragmatobia fuliginosa. Next base: position 74,182,890 of record OW052057.1, read on the forward strand.
CACGAGTTTCCCTTAGAGAAAAGTTTAAAGAGATAGGCATTATGACAGTTGCATCACAATATATATTTGCAAACATTATGTTTATAAAACAAAATATGCATTTATATCACAGGAATAGTGACGTTCACTCGGTGAACACGAGACATAAGCATAAATTAGTAGGTCAATATCATAGGCTACATAAAACGCATAATTCATTTATGGGTCTTTCCGTGCGATTTTTTAATAGGTTACCAGCTAGTGTTATGAGTTCAGTGGAAAAGTTTAAAAATGTAGTCAAAACTTATCTTATACGTAAAGGTTATTATACAGTTGACGAATTTTTAAATGATAAAGAAAAATGGTTTTGACTACTTGCTCCTTATCATTTTATTCTACTCATGTGAATGTTGTTATCACATTGTTTAAGAACATGATTTTACTTTTGTAAGTAAAGATTCTACGTGACTAATAAAGGCCATTCTTCTCTTTCTTTTGATCTTATAATTAATATTTTATATTTAATCTTTTGTTACCAGTAATTTGGCCAATATTTGAGCACATATAGTTTTTACCTTTGTTGTAAGTAGATGCTCCTACTATGTTGTACCCACTGAGGCTGTTGTTTTTTTTTTTTTAAATTAGCATAAGTTCTAATTTTTAATCACTATAATTTGCATCAGTCCTCTAACATGGTGTATAGTATATTAGTGGCAGCACCTTACCCCCATATCAGGTTTATTATATTAAAACATTAAAACTATGTAAACATTGGCGATTTGAAAGGAGTGGCCGCGAGTTTTTATTGCCATGTTCTTTTCTCCGGCTCTACCTATTGTTTGCGAACATGGCATAAATGTACATGTAGAATCTTGACCTGTCACAAGAGATGTATTGCATCCTAAGTGAATAAAGAATTTTGAATTTGAATTTGAATTTGAACTAGTCTAGTCGACAAGTTGAAAATGGTACAGAATAGAGATACTGCTCTTAAAATTATGTGCGATAGCTCATTGGATCCGGAATGACTAGAAAAATGTGCCAAAAGCGTGTATTAGCTATTATTATATCCTTAAATATTAATAGTTTATGAAATACTGGCAAAAAACAAAACTGCCATTTTTTTATCTTTAATTGTTTATAACTTTTGCAATTTTTTATGTGCTAATACACCCTTTTGGCACATTTTTCTAGGCGTCACTCCGGATCCAATGAGCTATAAGTGGCCTTAGGTGATCGGAAACAATCATCGAGGAAGGCAGGGATGGTGCGGTCAGACCTAGATGGGTGACCGTTTGTGGAATTATGTGTTATGAGTGTTTTCGTGATTCAGAGGTCACGTTAAGCAGTCGGTCCCGTTAGTCAGCCTCAGATAGCAGTCTCGAAGCTTAGTTGGAGGGTTTGGGTGGCTTATAAATATCTAACAACAAGATTACGTAGCCACAACGTGTGTTCCCAATCCCCAAGCCTCACTCGGGCACCGTGGGGACATAAAGCCACCTTCTCCTGAGAGGAGACCCGAGCAGCAGTGCGACGTAATGGGTTGTTGATTTGATTTGATATTTTATTCATTTTATTTATTTATTAAGGTATATTATATGTTTACCTTACATGTTTATTACATTACCAGCCGTATTTGCTATAAGAATTATATGACATTTGCTATTACGTTATATCACTTATCTAATTGTAATTTCCTAGACGGATGACCTTGCGGTTTGAGTGCTCACCTCGCCACCTGTCACTGTGTGGTGGTTTGTTAATGTGATCCACGTATAATACATTGTTTAGAGTTTTGAATTTTACGTTTAGTATTAATTGAATATTTCAAAGACATGCACGACCAAAGTAGGTACATTCTCTTTGAATAAGTTTACTATTAAGTTAAGATTGCAATTAACATCTTTTTTACTTCCTTTTGTCGGGTTAAAATGAAGTTTATTAAATACTACATTAACTATATCAATGAAATGTCAAAATTGTATTAGCTGCGTAATTGTCACTTGATTGGCTAGTACAATAAATATATTCATATCTTTCTATTTATAATGTTTAACTTACATTATAAATAGAAATAGTTCACATGCCAATTATGTATGTACTTAATTTTTTTTGTTTTTATATTCTATTTTGTTTGTTTATTCTGTCCTTCTTCTATTTAATAATTATTCATGCTGAAAAAGTGGTTGAATCTATATGGTTATTTAATTATGTGTTATAAATTGGTAAACTTAATACATAACATCGTTAACATGCATGAGTTGATGTTACGGAGCATTTTGAGGTACATAATTTCCTCATGGAAGTCAAACATTTATTTACTTTCCGTTCATCCTTGGACTGAAATTTCAGTTTGTGGGTTATGTTTTTTTAGTATAGTTTTAATGTATTAATATCTTCGTAAAATAAACATCCAAACCGATATTATATGACCCATGTGTTTTTAACTTCTTGGCCTGGTAACGCTTCTTTTGAATGTTATTATAGAAAAGTTCTGAAGATCAAAAAAATTGCATATATTAGGTTCTAGAGAGCTGTAGAATTCGCACATATAGTTTTGTTCAAGAACGGCAAAATCAATGAGGAAGCTCAGTGCTTAGATACACATCCATATTCTGACGGTTTCGTCCCAAAAAACAGTTTAAGCAGTTGACATTACTCCATGTAAATTCTCGTGAAATATATTCGTGTCTTTCAAAGCATTTTTAACCGACTTCAAAAAAAGGAGGACGTTGTCAATTCGTCGGATTTTTTTTTTTATGTATGTTCAGCGATAATTTCTTCGTTTATGAACCGATTTCAAAAATTCTTTTTGCATTGGAATGGGCATAGCTTATAGGTGGTCTCATCGTTACCATATCGAGATCTGATGATGGGATCCCAATGAAATCGAGAGAACTCCTCAAATATCATAGGCACAATTGTCGCGATTTGGGTACTCGGAATAGTTTTTCATTGAAGTCGGTTCCTTTTTGTTAAAATTATCCAAATTAAAAATTGCAACAATACCTTTTGATGGTTAAATCTTTTTTTGGCTTGTCTTTATGACATAAGAAATGTCGTAATTGACAATGTTGATATGACATGACAATGCATGTATAAAAAGAAATCTGCCTCCTAAATCCTACTCGCTTTTAAGTCAGATATTTTTGATACCAAGATTACATTCTTTTGATGCTTTAACATAATTGATAAAATTGATCTGTCAATGAGAACAAATTGAGATCCGTTTAATTATCTTATCCGATTCCAAAACTGACATAAGTTCCATTATAATGTGACACAATTTCATACATTCCTGTATCAAACAATGTCTTATACATAGTAATATTCACCGTATGGCCGATTGAACTATTAGATGCTTAAGATGGTTTTATTCCCGGAAAATGAAGAAGATTATAAATGCTGCATTTAATATTCTTTAATGTTATATCTGACTTAAAACTTATCAGTCTAGTAGCGTTTTTAGCGATAAGGCCGCCAATTATACATGGTCATTATATTGATTTATTTCCGTATGTAAACTATAGTAACTGGTGTACAATAAAGTTTATTCTATTCTATTCTAATCAAAGTAAAAACAAAGCAAACATAAACACAAACATCAGAAACACAGAAAAGGATCTAAAGATCTGATTTATCATGATTTTTTTATAAAATTTTATGAAATGCCTAAAAAAATACTGCGATTTCGAATAAACGAAGAATTTTTATGATTCGTTTTTCATTAGTCCTTATAAATATTTATGAACACCAACCGTTTAAAATAAATTCATGAGCGTTTTTTAGAATTCTTCGAATTTTATAAGCGATGGTGTTATTTTCTAATTTCGCTCCGAAACTATTTAAACGAGGACACTACTAAATTTAGCACACATTAATGTCAAATATTTATAGTTTATTGTAACCAAGCTTAATATTTTAATCAACTTACATGATCAATATATTTGATTATTATCTATAGATCTTTATAATTTATAACATAGCTAAATACAGAGATTAGAGTGTAATCCTGCTCTATAGGGCGTATCCCGATTAACTGACGTCCCGAGAACTCCTTGTTATAATACTGTGTCCAAAAAATAAGGTGACATTTGAATTTCAACTGCGCGCGCCGAAGAATTTGAGGAATGTTTTTTTAGGTTGGTAAAACTGTCAGTGACATCTATGTGAAATTTCATGTCAAAATATTCATTAGTGTTTGAGATACGCGTCGTTTTGTGAGCTGCGAAAAGTGAGTTTCTCGTTTTTTGCGATGTCGAAATTTATTGAGCAAAGAATTTGCATTAAATTTTGTTTACGGAATCAATTTTCTGCTGCGTTACACAATATGTTGAGGATGGTGCAGAAAGCCTTTGGTGATGAGGCTGTCTAAAAAAATTTTTTACAAGTGGTATAGTCATTTCCAAGCCGGCCGTGAACGTGTCGAAGACGAAGAGCGCAGGACGCTCTTCGTCTTCGACGACCATCAACCTCAACCGACGAAGCTCACGCCCAACAGATCAAAGATTTGGTGTTGAAAATCCGTCGATTAACGATTATGGACCTTGCTGATGAAGTTGGCATATCGAAAGGCTCAGTCAATAATTTTCAAAATAAATATAATGTCACCTTATTTTTTAGACGCTTTAGTATGCAGCTTATAGTTAATATTAACGAAGTCATTTATTAATTGTAACAATAATTAGTAACAAGTGGTAAAAAAACATTTCAAATAGCGGCAAAAATAGTTGTTACTGTACTTTCTAGGAAATAGTGGAAAAATGACCAATGAAATATGAATCCATTTTAAATCGCGTATGAGATGAAGATTCTAAATATAGAGCTACAAAAAATTTAATAAAACTCTGGTCTCAATTCATAGGCTTATCGGACACTATTTAAAGTTTCAAAACATTCATGAAAACAAGAATGCATGAAGTATTTTCTAATGAATGCAGAGTACATGTTTTGTTTATATTTTTGTTCGGACATGAGTTGTTTGGGTGCTTAATTTAAATCTTTACGATTATATTGTATAATTTGGACATATTTAGTAGCTCTACATAAATTTATTTAACACCTCGTAAATTTTATAAACCTCATAATACTCAAATAAGTCTGTCCTACTTCTTTTCTGATTCTTAAGATAAGTTGTCTAATTAATAACTAGCTCTTGCTCACAGCTCCACACATGTGTGTGTCCGATATCATAATGATTATTTTAGGGGTAGCGATATGGCCTATGAAACTCACAAATAATGAGGCTTTCTGTTGATAAAATAATTTCCAAAATTACCCCTCACAATCTCACAAACTTTACCTCTTTGTAATATTAATGAAGGTACATTGTTATTAAACTGTTTATTGTATTTTTGATAATTTTGATAATAGTACACAGTATGGTTGAGCCACTTACTCTGGGAAATATGAGGTAAAAATACCCCGTCGATTGGTATACAAAAACTTGTAATTTATTTGCGACCTTGAATTTTAAGGCCATTGAAAAGCTAAAGAAATAAAATTAGATAGCATTTTTATATTTATGACCCAAGACGTATAAAGATCCTTCTTTAGACGTTTTGGACTATATATAATTAGTTTGGATGACTTGAGCGGGGCTGGAAATCATTTACCGGTTACACAGTTTGAGTTTTCTAAATTTATGTGGGGTGTAATAAAACGGTATGAATTATAGCTTGCTTTTAAAGATACTATTTGTCGTATATACTTATTTTGACATATAGCATAGCATACCAATACCGATAGAAGTTTTAATTTCTTGATTGAAAACATTTGCTAATAAGGCATTTGTAATAATAAGCAATGTAAGCTTCGATAACTTTTTGGAAACCGCTTCTGATATCTTAAAATATCTTGAAGTCTGTAGTACTCTTACAAGATGAAAGCGACGAGAGTTTGCAAAATCTAATTTAGTGAAGTACCTATCTGTAAGACTCTTTGCTATCCCATTGTTATTCTTTTGTGCGATACGACAATGATACGACTACGATAATTAAAGATCAACAATAAACATATTATTTTTTAACATCTGTTTTCAAACTGTGAGTTTATATGTATTTTATATTAAATCTTACCAGTGTACGTTATCTGATAGTTGTAGTGTAGTTGGCAGCGTCTCGGGTGTTCTTTGAGAGAGGCTTTTATCAAGCAGTGGACTACAACCGGCCAATGATGGTGATAAAATGTAGTTTCTGGAATCAGTAGCATAAGGAATGTAATCCTGTGTCGTGGGAGACTTTATGCCCTGGAATTATTTTCATTGATAGGTATTCATCATCATCAGCTCATTGTGGTTCATTGATTTACATAGGTCTCTCCCAAGGAACAGGATTTCAAATGTCAGTACCATGTAAAATTGTGGCTCTTATTTGTTAAACTTTTATTTTTGTTTCAGAATATTTATCTACAGGTGAAATTTAATTAAGATATGAAATGTTATAAAGAATAAATTGACATCCTCATGGCTACGTGAGATAACGAAAGAACTTATATTTTAGACAAAGTATAATTATTTTAAACAAAACATTGTACTCCAGTTTACATTATACATTGTACAAAGTACCTACTGGATAAAAAGGTTATTCATATTTTTTTTTATACATAAGATTACCAAAGTGACTTTACTCTTTTTGATGGAAACCATGAGTAGAATCCAGGAGTAGGGGTCAAAATCCTCATTGTGACGGTAGGCAATGCAGCATCGTGACCCATACCATAGCGGCCTGGTCAGATGTTCCTGCATCATTCTCCCTCATCGGCCTCCGGAGACCGGAAGAACGATATAGAAAGATTGGGCTTTCACACTCACCAACAAAATACGACAGCAAGAATGCTAGCATTATTAGGATGGTCTTCTGTGTGAAGGTAGTACTGCCCCTGTCGAGCCGGCCCATTCGTGACGAAATCAGCGTGTCTCTACAACCTCTATTTAAATAGAAGAACGCTTACAACTTTTTTTAAACTGAACACTATTAATATACCTAAGAGATATTTTACACGAAATTTTCATAATTCATTATCATCTGAGCATAATTCGAAAATATTAGTTACTATGACTTTATTAAACCCAGATTCTTCAACCTTTAAAAATTATTCAACGATTGGTACAATTATTTATAAAGCAGTCAAAAATGGAAACCATTTTATCATGTCAATCTGTTTCAGCCTCAGGGAGATAAAAGGTAATAAAGTTAGCCCACTGCTGCCCAGAGATCTGCATTATAAAACGTTTCATAGTCTCCACGCAATGAACCGTACAAAGCTATGACTTTTATATCGAAAATTTAAACTGTTTTAACTTATAACATGTGGGTATTTTATATATTAAACTAATAAAGAGATGCCTTAATGGTTGTAGGCTTGTTCAAACAAGCTAATCCTCGGTACTATTGGTTTGGAATGTAGAGTATTGATTAGACAAGGACCTTTACGTGTTGAGCAGTGCGAGTATTTCATATTTGATATATAGGAGTATAGTATCTTGTTGGTTTAATGTAAATATAGAATCAAATTATATAATGAATATTTTTTTCTAGTAAGATTTATTATCCATGAATTTGCTGGCTTTAATTATAAAAACAATATCAAAGTAACGAAGGCGGGCTTGATCCTAAAAAATTGTAAAATATAAAGGTTGATTATAATATACTATCTTACGCCAGCGGCTGCGCCTATGTTTATGTGTAAAAGTAGGCTATGTCCTATCTCAGGCTTTACACTACTTGGGAACAGAGTTTCATTTAAATCCGTGCAGTGGTTTTTGTGTCCATCGCTAACAGACAGAAGCGGCGGAGAACTTTATTTTATAATATGTAGTGATTATTACTCTAAGCTCTATATTAACCTACCTATGTATGTATGTTAATTATAATACATAGTTTACCGAAACATCATGGTAATCTTGCATCGCCTATACTACAGAGTGATTTGATGTAACAAGTTGTCAATATTTGCTTACACACAGAGCTCACACTTGGGTATAGAGTTCCGCATTAATCAATAGGCCTTGATAATATTATATTTACGTTGACATCTATTTTCACACAAATTCAAACATCATATATTCACCAAAATAGCGATGGAGTTACCGCTTTAACTACCATACCACTCATGCAAATGAGGTTATAAGATTTTTAAAAAAAAAAGATAAAAATTACGTAAAATCACCTTGTAAATCAAATTGATATAAATCTTAAGAGTTTTTGATTAGGTGTACTTTAAAGCTATTTCAATAACCCAAATTGAAACGTTAATCTCTAATACAAATATTTTGTGAACGATGGTTAACGAGGCGAAGTCTCTCGAGGTTATCTATTTATGTTTATGTCACTTTAGTAAAGCAATATTTTAGAAATATATTGAATTTACTAAAAGTCATACAAAATTTATTATATTGCGTTTGGTTTTGCGAACAGTGTGGGTGTCTTATCAGAGTTCATTACACAAAAGACTCGGCTTGTTTTCATTTCACATTAATTATAAACGGTTTAAATAATTCAGATGATTTAATCAGAATTTAGTAATGAAGTTTATTAATAAGGGAAGATAAAAGGAGATTAGGATTATTGAGTTATGTTAGGGTTTAATACCTCATTCTTGAAAGACACATACATAAAAAATAAATAACAAAACTAACACGCGTGCCAACCCTGCCTAGCTCCACATTCTTGAAACCTTTTTCAAAACAGCTATGTAAAAATAAGATTTGAAATCAAGTATTTTTATTTACGATTGCAAAGTCATAGGCATAATTCAGGTGGGGGATGTATAGTGACCATATACCATATTTCTTGTTACAAGTTTAATTAAAGTTCTATAAAAAATTTCTGTTAAATGAAACTTCTGTTAAATAAAAACTTGTGTTTTCATTATTGGTAATTTTTAGTATAATTGTTAAATTCAAATGAAAAAAAAGATATATTTTCTTGTTTGATGCCCCTTAAATTCTCTAAAAAAGAGGACGGTTATCACAATAGTGCCGCTGATGGTGAAAACCTATATGCCCTGTGCCCTGGTGTTATACTATAACGTTTGGAAAAATGTTTGAAAGTGAAAATATGTACAGTTTTCAAAATAGATTCGCTCTCTTCGAAATAACGGGGCCATTATTAATGGGGTTGTTGGTGGCTTAGTTGTGTTGTCTCGTTGTATATCACACCCCACGGGAATAAGTTGGAGAATTTGGTGATCGATTCGTTTAAGACTGCCAGCAATTAATTAATGCTGCTACTTGTACCTCCTACCTTACGCCACCGTTGTATATATTATTTTGGTGTACAATAAAGCGATATTATTATTATTATCTCTGCGTAACAACTTTATTTTGTTAGGTTAGGGCCACAGTACACTAGCTACTTTTAGTATCTACGATCGGCGATTTTGCAACTGCAACGATGCTACATCGCGTTTTAGCGACTTTCTGCTTTCGATCGCGGTATCAAAATCGCGCGTCATGCTGCATCATTCACGACTTTCTGAGTTCGAACGCGGTATCAGAAACTACTCAGATGCCTGGATCGTGTCGGCTGTAGTATTGTTTATAATTTTCAGATTTGTAACTTTGCTTACTTATGTCTGTAATTTGCAATGATATTGCAGTATTCTGTAATCTGTGGTTTTGTATACAAATAAAAAAAATGATGAAAGTCAAGTAGTGTTCGGCACACGCCAAATCGATGCTATCGGCATCCAAATGTGTCCGGAGAGTAGCATTCAGCTGCTGTGTCGTGCTTCTAAAAAGCGACTCAATCTCCGCGCTTGGCGTTTTTAAAAGTGCGGTGTGGAGCGTTCGGTCGCCGTATTTAGCTTCTAAAAAGCGACTAGTCGCCGATCATCGATGCTAAAAGTAGCTAATGTGCTGTGGCCCTTAAACAGCGTTTGTTCGTAATTCAGCGTGAGTCGGTTTAAAATCCAGTAACTAAATAATATTAAAATTTAAATAATTTTTATTTTCTTACCATACTGTCATTCACTCAAACACTAGCTATCTCCTGCAGCTACCTATCTGAGTACAAAATTTCATTTAAATTGGTGCAATGGTTTTTGAGTTTATCATGAACAGACAGCAGACAGACGCGGGGGAGGACTTTATTTTTTAATATATAGTGAAAATCAACCAAAGATTTGAGACTGGAGATGCCTCTGCATTCCACAAAATTCTGTGATCAATCTTTTACGGTTGAAGCTGTACGCTTGTGGAATGCATTGCCAATGTTTTTTTTTTATTTATTAATTGATCATTGAAATATAGGTACAAAAATAATATTCTTAAGACATAACACGAGAAATCTCTGAGGTTTGTGTTGTGTTACACAGGTAGTCTGTATCGCATATTTACAACAATGTTTACATAATAATATACGTCTGACTAGTTAACCTGGTGACGTATTGAATATAAATGAGAGCTAGATATATGCCTTTCTATGTGGTCAATGACATCTGCAATTGTTAAGAAATATTATTTGAGAAAAAAACCTATAATTTAATTTTGTTAAAGAGTTTTCTATTTATCCATCTTATACAAATCACATTTACTTTTTTGTGTGAACTAGCTAATGGAAAGTATTTGCACAAATACAACTTACTAAGTGCAAGCATTAGATGAATTGCTTATGACATTTTTACATTTGTAGAATTAGTTCAAACGTAGTTAACGCCCCACTTATAGTAATTGGTTTAACTACTTTTTGTTCAGGCTAGCATGTACATAACATAATACAATTATGAGGATTAATGGTACTAATGCTGTTAGTAATGTGACTAGTCAATGCAATTCTTCGAATGTGTCTCTTGAGTGAATAAAAGAAAACATTCTGTTTCTCATGATATGCCATTTTATAATGTAAGTAAAACTTTTTTATTACAACACAAAGTATATGTGATCTGAGGTTTTGCTATGTTAAATATTCACACAGCGCGGCTAACATGGATACACAAACATGTTATTACTGGACTGCAAATAAAGATTGTTATTAACTGTCCGTAATTATTTGCCTGCCTTTAAATTATTGACTGCCTTGTTGGTCTGTGGTTAGCGTATGCGGCTGCTGGTCAAGAGGTCTTGGGTTCGATTCCCGGGTCAGACCAAATGTTTATGTGATCCGAGTAAGTCTGGGTGTTTTCTATGTATAATATGTATGTATTTACAAAAAAAAGTATGTTTATGTATTTATATCAGTTGTCTAGTACTCATAATACAAGCTTGTTTAGCTTAGTTTGGGACTAGATGGCGTTGTGTGTAAGATGTCCGAAATGTTTATTATTGTTTTATTATTATTTATTAATTTAAGAAGTTCTAAAATACTGAGAGACTTTAATCAATGTTTTAAAATAATGTCTGAGGTGACGAACGTTAAAGTCTTTCGTGTAAATATTTGAAATTCTTAACATAATTTTTTTCATGCCTCACTTTCAGCTTACAACATTTTTTTTGCTTTGTTTACAAGCAAAGGGGAATCTTGTTGGTTCAATTAATTAAAGGCCTGAGTACGATGGAAAACCTTTCTTTTGCAGTATTGTCCCTTGTTGCGTGTACACATACGAAAGTCAGTTATCTATTTACACGGCATCCAAAATAGACTTCGTGTGAGCTGGCGTGCACACAATACGAACAGATATTAGAACTTGTAAGGCCAAATACCATACAATTGTCCATGCACGTGTTAGTGTTTACTGTTATTTATAGAATATATTTAATTATACTGTTACGTTATTGAAAAACTAACAGACAAGTATTAACGGAAGTCCAATTTTTTTTATCTACATATTTTAAATTATGGGCTATCTTTTAACCAAAAAATATTTGTGAAATTAAAATTAGTTATATATTAAACACTATGCTTAATATGTTAAATTAATGTTAAAATAAAGTAATGTTTTACATATTGTGTTATGTATGATGCTATGTTAGATTGCATATCTTTACAGACACACACACACACACACACACACACACACACACACACACACACACACACACACACACACACACACACACATCGCACATTATGCATTTCGTCCAACACGTGGGTTACAAGAAGATATTAAGATAAATATATGATATTACATGATGTAACCAAATTAGTCGCATAACTATTGTATGCTGCAACATTTCCTACACGGCTGACCCACCAATTCCAGACAGGCCGTTGCATGTTTATTTTGATACGAACACCTTTGAATTTCCTTTTAGTACTCGCCACTCAAGCATGGTTATAAAAAGCGAAACACTAAATATATCGCCATCTCTTTTACTCACACATTGAAAACATGATGAGCTTTTTCAATCATGCATGGAGTTCAGAACTGAAGGAAAGCTTTCAGTCCGCGGTTGAGCGGCAGGGCGCGCGGATGTGTTACCACGCCGCCCGGCTAGTTTTGCCGCGATATTTGAAACGCATTTCGTATGGGCGCTTTATTTTCTAAATTGGAATTGAAAGTTACTAATTGAATATTACCGTAATATTCTCTACCATATTGCAGCGTACTTTGATTGCTGTAATTGAAAAATAACTTGTACAAATGTTGTGCGATTGTAAGTGAATGCGTTTGTGAATTACTCGATGAACAAAGTTTATTTCCGTCAACTCGTTTTGTATATAGAATGTGCATATTTCAAAATATAGGCGATAATTGAAGCAAAACTTTGTGTAGCTTTCCGCTTTAGACTGTACCCGTTGGTCCAATAAAGTGACTTATTAGCAACCGCTGATATCAATCCTCCATATCACACTTTACGTAGTCTTGTAAATATATTTTGTAAAACTATAGTGAAACCAATAATTAGAGGACCAAAAGTTTTCTTCTTTGTACGTTAGATTTGAGTGTAGTGCTATGTGTAAATATTAATGCAACGCGAACATATCCAGTTAACAAGTTTATAGTATTGAAGTTTATCTACAACGAACACTAATTGATATCGATTTTTCACATACACAAGGTAAGACTATTTATATACATGAGTGTACGGCTTCACAAGTTTATTTACAGAAAATGGTGGATAAATGAATTAAACACATTCGTTACCATTCCCCAAGCGTATTTTACCCATGTTGGGTAGGGACATGGTTCGTGTTAAAAGTAATGCAAATTGTCAGTTAGCGTTGGTATTTCATTATTCCGAGGTTAAAGGTTCAAGTTAGTTTTTGGCTGTCAGAATGTAAAATTATTACAACGTAGGAGGAAGTTGTTAAGAAGTTTAAAGCTTTTTAAGATTGAGTAATGGTGGGAAATAACTTTTGGGGAACTTTGAAGATCCCACAACTTTTGATTTTGATGCATCCCAAACGGAAACTTTTAAAACTTTAGATCTTACTGCTAAAACTGTTTTATAAATGCTTAAGTTATGAGAAAACTCGTCATCAAATTATTTAAGAAATATAAGTTACTCGGATTTTTTTGTCATAACTAAATAGGATTAAAATTACATTCAGAATAATTGCCATACGCTCTCTAACTACACGGTTCGGATCTTCCTTTCTATGCCAAGTAGTTAAAATCTGGAACTCTCTATCAGCGCCTGTGTTTCCTTCCTGCTATGACCCCGGGTCCTTCAAGCAGGGCGTGAAAAAGCATCTTACTAGGCCGCCATAGTGTGGGTCACCATGCTGCTGTGGTAGTGAGGACGGTGACCGCCACTTCTGGTCTCTGTTCATGCTTTCCATCAGGCAGGGCATCGTCATTTTGGCGGGTAATATAAAAAAAATACGTTATTCATCATCGTAATCTCTACAACACGTATATCGGATCTAAATAATTTATTCTAAAAAACAAATATAAGTTTATTAAGTACGTTCTGTATTCTAAAGAAACTATATCAAATCGTATCTGATGTATGTTCTATAACAGACTACTACTGACTGAATCACAAAAATAATACTTATTCTTGGCCTTTCTAAAATAATAACATTTTTCTAGCATCGCTTACACGACATTATTAACCGAAACTGGGCTGACTCTGTGCTAAATCTCTACCTACTAATTTGCATTTCCCCTGATTTTTAACACAAATGACATCATTTGGCAACACTGTTATTATTCTTCTTGAACTTAGCTAGTTAATTGAAATAGTTATGTAGAAGGTTAGAAGTAATTTCCAACCATCGTAGTAATTTCCCATATACACAAATTTTTGCTAAGTCTTGCGTCCATAAATAATTAACGGTAATATTAACATAAAAGGCATAAAAGATTGTCATGAACATCTATGGCAATCGTTATTGGGAAGTCAGTGCCTTCAAATATACTAACTAACAATTAGTATAACTTTCGACTTTCAGTTCACCGTAAGCATGCGGAGGTCCGATTGCAGTCGCTTTATGTAAAAACTGATACTCAGTTAAAACAGGTTGAATTAATAACCGATCCCAAATAATCTTGGGAATAAAGGCTAAGTAGATACGATAGCATTAAAGGCATCTCCCAAGGCTATCAAAGTGACCGAGACACTGGCTATTCAATCAATTCCAACATCCAATCTTTGGACCTCAATCTAACTTGAGATCAGAAGGATCTGCTTATTGACAAACTAAATTTAGAATGATGGGCTTATCTATCATTTGAAACAGCTTTTCAAACAAGAACTTAGTTCCATTTAAGCGGTATTGGTAAAAAATTATGAGTACAATACTGTAATTCTTTTTTCAAATAATAAAAATTAGGAATATGTCGAACTAATCTTTTACTGTGAGTTATGACAGCAAGAGACAACGCGTCACATTTACTATATCAAATGTCTTTTTATATTTGATTACTCATCTGGTCTTGTCTGTTACGATGATTGGTTGGTATTTACAGAAACACGATGTACGGTTTTATGGTTATTATTTTTTATATCTTTTATGATCTTTAATCCGTCATTTCATCATCACGTTAATATAAACACTATGTCTCTATATTGGTTATCAGTTTTAAGACATTTAATCAATGTTGGATCCATTCCTCTAGAATTGGTACCCCTAATGTATGTACCAATGTATACAGAACTCAGTACAATAAAAATAACTTGTGTGAAAGAAGAAGTTGTTTACATATTATGTGAGATATGTGTTTAGTAAATTTTCTAAACACTTGATGAACAATTTACTCGCATAAACTTGCTTCGACTATACTAAAAACAAGCTTCCATAAAATATCATTCCTTGTTGAAAAAATAAATTTTGTAATTGGTATATTTTACACTTGGATTCTGTAACAAACCTTGTACAACTTCATTATATTAAATACGCTTGGACGTTCCTTCTACGAAATCATTTCATAACGCTGTTGAAGGTTACATTAGGTAATGTTATGCTAAAATGCCAAGGACTTAAAAGGGTGTTAGCATTACACTGACCTTTTCCATTTCAATTGACGGTGAAGACTTGCTTTTTGTTCTGTGGTGTGAGTATGAAAGTTATACGATTTTTAAAATAGCAGGAATTGTAAATTTAGGCATTACTATATAAAAATACGCCGATAATAAGTAGATGCTTAAAATTTTATTGTTTAAAGTTATACTATATTGCGAACTGTATATGATAGGCTAAATAAGAAAATAACAGCGTAGATTAAAGACCTAAGCGTAATATATATATATATATATATATATATATATATATATATATATATATATATATATATATATATATATATATATATATATATATATATATATATATATATATATATTTCTTTTCTAAAGACAACTCCCGCATTAGGAATATGAATTCCTCTGTCGCGGGGGACTTTACAAACATACATGAAACGGACACAAAGAACACCCAGACTCAGAACAACAATTTGTGAATCACTAAAGTGTTATCCCACATGGGATTCGAACCCACGACGCTTGGCGCAGTAGAGAGCGGCGTGGCGACCGCTTAAACCACTAGGCCAACCGTGCAGTAGTAGATAACAGATCCTTTGCAAAATGAATGTATAGAACATATTAGGTAAGTATATTAAACCTGATGTATATCTAAAGCAAGAAACTTTACCGAAACATTGATTATTTTCACCTGTCAGTAAGTAATTTCACAAAATGTTACGTGTAAAACAGTTCATTTTAGAAAGCTGAAGTGTAAAGGCACTGTTTACACCAAAGGAGCTCTTTTTCTTTTACCGAATAACTTCTATTTTCAGCTCAAAGATAAAGATAAATGATGTGACTTGTAAGTAATTGAAATGAATTATACGCATCATTTGTTACAGTTTATCAGTCAGTGTTCAGGTACGTAGCTCAATATTATTAACATTTAATTTTAATACTTGAAACTTGATGTTTATGTGAAATTCATTTGAAATAATAAAATAGAAAAGAATGTAGCTGAATTTTATTTTCTTACATTTGCTCTCGTATTGTTTGTATACAATTATAGGCTATGACTATGAAATGAAGTACAAGTTATCCTTGCTAATATTACAAAAGCAAAAGTAACTTTTTTGTCTATAATAGCCCATAAACAAAAGCAGTCTTTTTAAATGTTGGTAAGCTAAAAATATGTTGTTATGTTATTATTACGAAATAATTGATGTATAAAATATGAAAAAGATACTGTGAAAATCATAATTGAGATAGAAATTTCATCTAAATTTTCCATCCAGACAGGTACAGAAAATTTATCAAAACGTCATTTAGTAGCGGAATTTAAATAAAAGATTATAAAAAAATGAATGCCTTACAGTGTAACACTTGACCGCAATAGAGTATTAATATTTTCGATTAATTTACGCCTTTAAATAACTTTGCAACCAATTAGCAATTAGCCTCATACAATAATTCATTCGGTCTCAAGCATATTTTGAATGTGAATTTTTGGAGCATAGTACAGGTTTTAATATAAAAACACAAAAGCTATTTTTAGAAATACTTTTTTGTAATATTTTTTTCTTTTTTGTATTAAATCATCAAATTGTTGATTAAGAGGATAAAAAAAATTTGTAAATATTAGTATTCTTAGATTCAATCAATTAGAAATCTTCATATAGGTTACATTTTTTTCATTGTCACAACACCGATCATAGAGATTAATTAATTTAAGCGAAGCGATAAATTAGTTTTCAAATTACAAATCAATCACGAAGACGAAAGAATACATTGTGGTTTCTATTTCAGCTAGCCTAATAGTCTCAAAAAGGTATGTATATGATTTCTTTATCGTCACTTTCTATTAGGATGCTCAATAGATAAAATGCTAATGCAATTTAAAATTACATTATGCTATAATAAAAACTAGAACATCTAGTTCTAGCAACTGTGACGGATATAAAAACATGTAAATGTTTTTCATGACAAACCCCAACTCCCAAGGGGTATTTGGTAAGTCCTTGAGTTCTATAACGAATTTAATCAGAAACAAATGGGATATGATGCGCAAATTGAACGTGGTAAACGCTTCGCATGACAAGCGCCATATTACTTATGAAACCAGTCTAACAGCTTAGACAAAAATAGATAATAAATCAAAACTTGAACACGCAATATTTATTCCAAACAGTAAAATGTTGACGATAAAATTATGCCAAATTGTTTATCGTTTCGTCTTCCTATCTCTCTACCAATTTGTTTTCAGTTACTTTCATTTTTAAAAATGTTTTAAGCTTACTGTTTCTATAGACTTTCGAGTTTAGTTTTAAAATGAATTGTTTGCTATTAAACTGGGTGGTTTAAACAAAATGCCATTCATACGGCAGTTAATCTGATTTTGTTAATCTTAAAGTTATTATTTTTCTATTAACATTTAACTATACTCTTAACATTATGTGATGCGTCAAAAAAATTCAGAACCACTCTTTACTCTACTATAAAACTTTCATAAGAGTTTCAATCTGATAATTACCATTGTATCGTTCCTAAATATTAAAATTTTAAGAAAGTTTACCGCATTCCTTGAATCGCAAGACAATCTCATGTTTCATTTTCAAACCCATCTTTCTTGAACCATACTGTATTATTATCACACTGAAATAACTACGTTCGCGACGCCACTATTGTGCATAAGTAAAGCCTTGAACACGTACTACTTCAATATAGAAAGAGCTTTGAATATCAAGATTCATGAAACCCATGGGACGCGTTGACCTGATCTCGGTTTGAAAATCTGCCGAGAATCGAACCAGACGTTAGAAGTAACAACTTTGTGAAATCTGGACGCATAATATGTTTTAACACTTTGTCTGTTGCAAATGTCTTGTTAAAAAAATTTTTTTCAACGTTATTGTCATAGACAGAATGATTTTTTCAAAAGATTAATTTCAGTTTCAAAATTATAACCATTTCTTTACACAGTATCAAATGAAGTAGATTTCTTAATGTAATCTTAGATTTAAATTGCGAGACCGATTTATATGCGGTTTATATCATCATACACTGATTTGGAATACTAGGATATATAAAAATACCAACGTTTGGTAAAACAAAAAAAAAAATTGATGTCTGTTACACTAAGCTTTATTAATTTTTTTAAAATGATGTATCATTGGAACTGTGTATCTAAAAATATCTACAAAAGTCACGATGGTATAATACATCTCATATATATAAAATATGTAATGCTTTTAATGTAGATCAATTATTGCTTCTTACAGTATTTTAAGCAAACCATCCATGCGAAGTCGATCTCCCATGTCACTAAAGATATACTAAATATAACTATCAAATATTACTCTCTAGAAATTCAAATTAATATGCAAATGTTCTAATATCAACTGCCCTCCCAGTGATTCTTCCTCTTATGTAGAGTACAAACATTTATGATCGTTCTGGTACGCTATGAGATGTATGCATTTCCTACTTGAATAACGCATTCAATCGTTACATTGTTTACATACAGAACAATATCTATCATTTATAGACATAGAGATATTATATTACTTAAAGAGATTTTAAGATCTAAAAAGATTACGTTTTGAAAATTAATTAAGATTGTTATAATAAATCAATTATAATGAATCTAAATGATCATTAGATCAGAGGTCTCGGGTTCAAATCGGGTTTTTGGGTTTTTCTTAGGAAATTCCTAATAGCAGTCCGGAGTTTGGAAGTTTGGCGGTGATTCACGCCCATGCCTCGTAGAGCACGTAAAGCCGTCGGTCTCGGTTATCATGAACATCTATGGCAATCGTTATTGGGAAGTCAGTGCCCTTAAATATACTGACAACTAGTTCAATCTTTCAATTTCATAAATCGCTTAGGGTTGCCGAGGTCCGATACCAGTCGCTCCGTGGAAAAACTGAAATTCAGGTAAAACCGGTTGAACTAGTATAGTAGCCGACCCCAAAATAAACTTGGGAATATAGTTGAACTAGTATAGTAGCCGACCCCAAAATAAACTTGGGAATTATAGGCTAGGAAGAAGAGTATAATTGTTTAAATACGTGCACAAATAAGGAATGTAGATAATGATTTCTGAAATGACGTCAAATTCTTTCAGGAAACCTAAGCTTTCGAGATACAGCTTATTTATTACGAATTTAATTGTTGATATAAAATATTTTCGGTGTTTTAAGTGCTAGTTGAGCTATTGAGGTCGTAGACAATACCTGTGAAATAAGATATGACGCGTTAAAATGTTATTGAGATTCCATTTAGATTAAAGTGTCTTCATTTACTTAATTAACTTACTGTTTACTGTGTTTTCATTTAGCAGTATACATAGCATCCTAATTGGTTTAACTAGAAAGATTAATGTTTTTTTTTTAAATATTTAATTCTTAAAAAAACGTCTCTCATTGTACTCAATTAAACATTTTTTCATTTTTTAATCGTTAATTTTATGTACGTTTTTACTTTTATCTATTTATAGAATATGTCACACACGTAATATACTAGAACACACAAGATCGATATATTTGACAGGGTAACCAAATAAAAGATATCGTCATTTTTTGTTTTATATGTTCTTTTTATCTATTTCTATATCTCTATTCCATATCTATTCTATATCTATTTAAATCTGCGCAGCAGTAATTGTCTGCAGTGACTGCACGGTTGGCTTTGTGGTTTAAGTGGTCGCATCGCCGCTACCAAGTGTTGTGAGTTCAAATCCGACTTGGGTCAACACTTCGTGCGATCCACAAATTGTTGTTCTGAGTCTGGGTGTTCTTTTTGTCCGTTACATGTATGTTTATAAAGTCCCTTGCGACACAAGATGTATATTCTGAAGGTGGGTGTTATCATATATAAAAAAACTACATATTGAACTTTGGCACTGATGTTTCGTGTGATTTATTTTTGCTTTTTGTATTATTTGTTTTTGAACTATTTGCCTATAATATTTTATATTGGTCTAAAGCTGGAAGCTAAAACTTAAAATTGGCTCTCTGATGAATAATCTGTTTCTTTCATTCATTTGCTTCTTAAATATCCATCAGCAAGTGACTTCGAAAGTTGAAATCCATCAAGATTCGGTTTTTTCGATCTTTTCAATTTAGTTTAGTACTTCATGACATATTAAGATGTAAAGTAAAGTGAAAAACAGGGGTAGAAACAAGAGAAGGAAACCATTTTAAAATCATGCAATACTAGTGTTTTTGCAACTATCAGGAGTGCAACTATGATGGTAGGTCCATCACATATCTGTTGTACTTCTTTCAAACGCTACTTGGAAAGTGTAAAAATATTATGATATCTTAAGTAAATAAGTAGGTTGAATATATGATTGGAATAACACTCACAGAAATTTCTAAAGTATGTTAAATATCTAAAAATGAATATTTTTGTTAGTCAAAGCATTCTAGAAACTTTCCTTGATCTGAGTAAACCTCCATGTTTGGTAAAAAAACATTTACAATTCATAACACATACAACCTTCAGAACACATGAGTAGGTATCACCAAGCGTACTCACTAAATATTGAACACACTTATGACGTAGTATATTATGAAGACAGGGTATCGATCGGCAAACAAACAAGAATTAACGGTAAGTGCCCTTTTAATTTTTGAACGGATGAGCAATATTTTTAAACGAGCTCTTTTTGTTTCAGACAGTGAAAAAGTTTCGTTTTAAGAATTCATTTTAAAAGTCGGATAGTTTTAGTAGTGATACAAAAAGCTTTTAGCTGGATATTTTCGGTTGAATTCAGTTAAGAATGACAAATCATTCAAAGTGACAGGTAGTTGCGAGAATATATTATTACTCGCAGAAAATAAAGCTAATGATGATGAAGCTATTTACGGAACAGTCTATTACACTTTTGTAAAGGTCTCTGATGATAAAATTAAAATAAATTACCTGAAATATACTTACCACTTTTTGGCTTGCTTTTTATATGAAATGTAAAAAAATGTTCCAAGCATTTGAAACAATTGTTTGCTTATTATAATTCTTATATAATTGCTAGCTGCTCCGCGCGGTTATTGTTGAACCTGTGGCACCGAAGTTGGTCGAAAATAAAAGTGCCATTAGTTACTCATTACATCTTGAACTACTCGCTGGTAAGAGTCCTGTCAAAATCGATCAGAATTACTGATGTTTTAATTTACTTTCTAATTTGTATGGGAGTGTTGTTTTTACTATTTTTTACGAATTAATAGACTAGTTAGCGATATTTAATTTTTAATTTCTATTTAAATAGATTACATAAATGAAAACAATAGTCTTAGAAGTCATAAAGATTATATAACTAAATCAGTGTCGTAAAAATTAAAAAAAACTGTCTAGACATATTTTAAAATATCTAATAATAGTGTCAAGTACCGTGAATTGAGCTCAAAATGATCGTAAAGTCGTAAACTTTTTTATCAATTCATTTTAAAAGCTTTCAAGAGATCTATAAGATTTTATACGGTCTACCACTGTGTACATTGTAATATCTATATACTCGTATATATGCACTGCAATAAGTAGTCGTTCTCACGTCAAAAAGATGAGTTATAATCATAATTCTATAATCATAGTTCTCGTATAATATCAATTTTGAAAATTTTATTGATTTGAACTTAGATCTCAATGGTTTACCAATAACAAATGTTACGTTCAAAATATCACATTTTATTTCTAACAAAAGTGTAACATATTTTTTGAAAGGCGTAAGTACAGTTTTATCCTTCTCGGCGCGACCCTCATTATTTTATAATCAACAATTTTATCAAAACTGATAACTAATACCAACAGATAAAGAGCTTTCCATTAACTAGCAATTGATGTTTTACGCTAATCTCATAATATCCAGGAGTTAGATAATGATATTACATACAGGATCAGTCACGTTTCGGCGAAAAACAACAAAGCAGATAAGCAATTATATTTTCAAATTATACTTTTTGGAAAGTATTACTAGGCTGCAAAATCAAATCGTACCTACAAGTGTCAGAAAATGATGACTTTTTAGTGCGTAATTCTCTGATATATTTTAAACTACAATTTTCGGAGAGACCTGTATCCGGTATTGGGCTGCAATAGGCTGACGATATATGTAAACTGAAAACAGATTGAAACCTTCGTGTTTCGGAGAGCACGTAAAGCTGTTGGTCCTGCAACCAATCTTTTGCCGGTCTTGTCGAATAGCCATCCTATCGGTTTATGAAATTGAGATAGAGGAGAGTGCACTTACATTTGTGCATACACTTGTGTACTCATTCTCATTCGTAGTTGACAGGTTTCCGCTGAGAGTGGATTAGCCGCAGATGTACATCATAATTAAAAACGAAATATTTTATGGCATTCTCCTACAGTAAAGTCTTTAATTTTATACTCGTTAAAACATCTTGCTGATGAAGGACACTAATAACTTTGGTATTATACTACTATAAACTTAGGAAACAAGTAAAGATCAACATATGTTATGTATTTTGTAATAAAGAAATTTCATTCATATTTTATTTTGTGTTACCACTATTCACAACTAGGAAAGTAAATACATATAATTAAGGATTGACAAAATATAAATGGAAAAAAATTGGTGAAATACAAAAGTAATTATATTATCATTTTAACAGTATTCATTTAAAAAAATAAAAAGCTAATTAGTCTGTCATCAAAATCATCAGTATCAACAGCCTTTAACCATTTACAGTTGGTCTAAAAACGAGGTTTTTGGTCAAATATTCTGAAGTCATTTCACCGCAAGTTAGATCAATAAAAATTGTATCGTAATACCTACAATAGTACGTTTCATACACCATACGCCAAATATGAACTAATAAATGCCTAAAGCACCAACTCTACTACCGACAGACTTATCCATTTTTAGACACGATTGACGTAAGAAGTAAATTTGAAGGTTACATTTTATGTTTACTTTATGCCTTTGTTTTATCAGTTTCTGTACCTGAGATAGGCTTATATATACGACAAGTACTGGTCTGTGTAACGAATTGTCAGCCCTTATATAGAGTTGGTAAGTCGGTCATATGTGTTAGGAAAACCTGATTAGAATAACTAAGATATCATGTAACTTAATGTATGTGTGCATACTTTCATAGCTACAATCAACAGACAAAATAAAAACACACATACATACGAGTAATGTAACATAGATGAATTGTGTTTAACTGTGTATACATATGCCAATATCCTCCCTTAAGAATTGAAGTATCTGCACGCCAAATTTAGTTAAAATCGGTAGTGTGTTCATTCGTGAAAACATAAAAGGCAGACAAGACTATTTTTTTATTTGTTCTTGGTATTTCCTGGAAGTTTATCGTCCTCTTTCTATAAACAGTTAATACCGCATTGATTTATCTTCTCCATCATTATTTACTACATTTTTTTTAATATGATATGTAAACTTTTCTCTATTCAAAAAATATAGTATTTTAGAACAGTTACTTATGATCCTTACTAATATTATAAATGCGAAAGTAATTCTGTCTATCTGTCTGTCTGTCTGTCGCGCTTTCACGCCAAAATTACTGAACTTATTTACATGACATTTGGTTTACAGATATTCTAACAAGAGAGAAGACATAGCCTACTTTTTTATCGCGATAAACGACATACACACAGGCAAAAACTAGTCAATCTTAACTCTACATGAGAACAATGAAGAAAAAAGTTAAGTAAATGCTAGAAAATTTATCTAAATATTCTGATTCATTTGGCAGATATAACTCAATGTGGTCCCCTACAGTGTTTGCACTGATTTGATTGGTCTCGATAAGTACTAGCCTTAAGTAGTTTGTAAGATCTGATAATGGAGACGTAAGATGGTCGCACTATCGCCTTAATTAAATCGGACAGCTGCGTTGTATGGGGTGAATTGGATTGAAACTTCTGGAAAATAGATAAAAGGTCTTTTAAGGATAAATTGTCTCAAGGTTTAAAGAAGAGTTTTACGTATTTGATAAGATTGATTTCTTTACAAAGAAAGTTTCATGTATTTTGGTAATAGATAGATAATCGAGGTTAATAGTTATATTAACGAGTAGTATAACATTAATTTACCATGTAAATAAATTCTGAATGAAAATGGGCTTCGAGTAAACCAAAGTAATTTTAGTGGTTATGAGGGTGCTAAAGACTTTGCAATTGTAATGTGTTTCTTTTTACATGTTTGAAGTTTTTGTAAATAACTTTCATTTATCACAAGTTTTATTAATCATTAATGTAGTGTATATACTACTTTAAATTGATATCAAATAAATTTCAGACTAAACATTACAACAAAGAAAACAATTTCATTGTATGTAATTTAGAATTTTATACTTCTTTTCTGCATCAGTTTTTGCTTTTATATTATTATTTCTATTTTTTCATTAAAAATGTTTTCAAAGAATTAAGAAGTTGATGAACAGTTTAAGGTCCATATATTATAGTCTACATTTCAGAAATTATGTTGGGGGCTTACAACCAATTTAAAGAAGATTATGTAAAAAATTGTCAGTCTGAAAGATGTTTGAGATATAGCAATACCAGCAATAAGTATTATTTCACAGGTCAATGTAGTAAAAATGTTTAAAACTTCGTGTAAATGGCGTGCAAAAAAATATGAATTTGTTAGGGTCATTAAAATGGACGTTCGTTTTGATAAAACACGTGTAAATAGTACATAATAGTATTAGAGAATAGAAGAAAAAAGAAATTGATGACGTGAAACTTGCTGTTACGAATTCATAGATTTTTAAAATATGGTGCATTAAATATATGTAGGTACATTTATAAATATAGGTATACCTGAGACATACAGGGTAAAACTTTTTTGGACATTAAAAGTTATATAAAATGAAAAATATGCTAAATAAGATAATATAAAAAAGCGGCCAAGTGCTAGTCGGACTAGCCCATGAAGGGTTCCGTATCAGCAAGTAACATCATATAAAAGTTCTTGTAGTTCGTTGTAACTTTCATCGATGTTTTTATAGTAGTGTATTGTTGAATGAAAGGTAAATTGCGGTTTACGATTTATGTCGTATTAAAAAAAACTACTCACTAGATCTCGTTTAAACCAATTTTCGTTGGTAGTTTGAATGGTAATGTACAACATATATTTTTTTTTGTTTTATCACTCTCTTATTTTAGAAGTTAGAGGGGGGGGGGGGGACAGTTTTCCACTTTGGAAGTGTCTCTCGCGCAAACTATTCAGTTTAGAAAAAAATGATAGTAGAAACCTCAACATCATTTTTGAACACCTATCCATAGATACCCTACCCACACGTATAGGTTTGTTAAAAAAAAATTTTTGAGTTTTAGTTCCAAGTATGGGGACTCCCAAAATGTATTGTTTTTTTAAAATAGATTTTATGTAAAAATCTTAATGCGGTTCACAGAATACATCGACTGATAAAATTTCAACAGTATGGCTCTTATAGTTTCGGAACTAATTGGCTGTGACATACGGACGGACAGACAGACAGACAGACTTGACGAATCTATAAGGGTTCCGTTTTTTGTCATTTGGCTACGGAACCCTAAAAATGCGACTTAAGGTAGAATTTCATGTAAAAATAATAAGATGCCATGCAATGTAGAATATATTAAAATAAATGGCGACTTAAAAATAGATTTAATAAATGAAACATGACGTGTAAACCCGACTTCGTGGAATTTATTCCTCTTTCGCATGTTGGTTAACCTACTTACTAAAAATAAACGTTTCCAGTTACTTTAAACGGCAATTTAGATAATGTTTGTTGTTTATTTTAGTTATAAATTCAACTAACAGACGGCAACATTCCTAGTTAAAAATATACAAGTTGATTTAGGGTTAATTGTGTTACATCATGTGCAGTCGCTAAGAGCTTTGGCTAATCTGATTTAGATCGGCGTTAGATCAATAATAGAAAAACATAAAGGTAAAATAATTTCGATTATAATCGTGTAAGCTGGGAAGTCATTTGTTTAAATTCAAACATCATCATCATCATGTCACTGTCACAGTCCAGTGCTGAACATAGGCCTCTCCAATTGCACGCCACTTGGTTCGATCCTCGTCTTCTCGCATTCAGCTCCTGTCAGCCGTCTTGCACAAATCATCACTTCACCTGGCCTGTGGACGTCCTACATAAAAACGGGTTCTTAAGTGGAGACCGCATCTTGGCAAACTGCCAAGACGCGGTCTCCACTCAAGAACCCGTTTACCCCGTTTACATTGGGAGTTGGAAAGTCTCGTGAAAACTCTATTCCTAAAAATTTAAACATTGATTTACTTAATAAACATTTCTCTGCCTCTTCTGACATTAGTAATAACACTAAAGCCAATACTTTAAGAAATCTTTCCTCTACTCCAACTCCCAACTATCCATCTTTTATGTTTGATCAATTGTCTGTTTGTGATGTTAAGAAGACCATCCTAGCGATCTCGTCGAATGCAGTCGGTAGTGATTGTATCAGCCGAAACATGATTCTCCCTATCCTTGACGAAATCCTGCTTATCCTATGCAACATCTTGAATTACTCCATCACAAGTGGTGTTTTTCCAACTGCATGGAAAGATGCTCAACTAATCCCTCCGCCTAAAAAATCCAAACCCTCTTCGTTTTCTGATTATCGGCCCATATCCATTTTACCTTTCCTATCCAAAGTGCTCGAGCGCCTCATCCACTCTCAGCTGAGTAACTTCCTTTCCAAAAATTCATTATTGAATCCCTTCCAATCCGGCTTTCGTCCTGGTCACAGCACTTCTTCTGCGTTGGTACATATCACAGATAGCATCAGACTAGGCATGGACAGTGGAATGATCACAGTACTCACCTTACTCGATTTCAGCAACGCTTTTAATACTGTAGATTTTCACATTCTGCTTGCCATACTACGGTCTCTTAACATATCTCCAAGGACAATTGATTGGTTTCATAGTTACCTGTCTGGTCGCCGGCAACGTATTTGCATCGAAGACTCAATGTCCTCCTGGTGTGATATTTCTGCTGGTGTACCACAGGGTGGCGTTCTATCTCCGTTACTCTTCGCAGTTTTTATAAACTCAATCTCTGATAAATTAAATTCTCACTACCATCTTTATGCAGACGATCTACAAATATATACACAAGCCAAGCTTAACTTATTACCGGGAGCTTTCAATGCAATTAATGCTGACCTGCGTCGCATTAGCGATTGGAGTCTTAACTACGGCCTTAAGGTTAATCCTGTAAAAACGCAGGTATGTATTATTGGCAGTCCCAGAATGATCTCAAGGGTTAACTGGACACAGCTGCCTCAAATACAGTTCAATGGCACTAACCTTGAGATTAGTACTAGCGTCAAAAACTTGGGTATTTATATCGATAGCACTCTTTCCTGGGGTTCACAAATGCAAGAAGTTAGTCGCAAGTTATTTGCTTCGGTCGGGTCTCTCCGAAGACTACGAAACTTTCTTCCGACTGCAACTAGGGCTGCACTTGCACAAGCACTTCTTCTCCCAATTCTCGACTATGCCGATGTCAGCTATCTTGATCTCACTGAAGCACAACTCGATAAGCTTGAGCGACTTCAAAATCTCTGTATACGATTTGTATTTGGCTTACGAAAATATGATCACGTCTCTGAATTCCGTCGAATGATCAAGTGGCTTCCAATTCGCTCTCGCCGGAATACTCATATTCTAACTCTTCTTTATAACATTTTGTTTAATCCCAGAGCTCCTTTCTATCTCAAAGAACGATTCAAGTTCCTCAATGACACACATGCAAAATTTCTGCGGTCATCCGAGAATCTGAGACTGGAGATGCCTCTGCATTCCACCAAATTTTATAATCAGTCGTTTACTGTTGAAGCAATACGATTATGGAATGCACTGCCGACAAATATTAAGAAAGCGCAAACACTAACTAAATTTAAAAAAATGGTCCATGAATACTATGCATCATAACTCAGGTAATCACGATCAAGGATATGTAATTTATGGTTTTGTTCCTAGAATTTCATTTAATTAATTAGTTATATATATGTATGTATTGTGTATATATATGTGTATGTGTGTGTATGTATATGTATATATGTATGTATATATGTATGTCTAAGTATTTTGTATGTATGTATGCATGTAGGTTTGTTTATTGATGGATATATATTTTGTTATTTACTACAGAACTCAATGCACAGTCGACTACCACCGTCTCTCCGATACATATTGATCCATCCTAAGGTTGCCTGGAAGAGATTGCCTATGGCAATAAGGCCGCCCTTTGTACACTACATATATATGTCATCTAATGTATTGTAACTCTGTAACAAAGTGTGCAAATAAAGAGTTTCTATTCTATTCTATTCTATACCCCAACGGTTATCGGTTCTATGGCATTGGCCAACTCACTGCCACTTCAGCTTGTAAATCCTGTGGGCTATGTCGATGACTTTGGTTCTCTGTCATATCACCTTATTCCTGACACGATCCTTAAGAGAAACGCCGAGCATAGCCCTCTGCAGTCAGCCAGGTCATTCAGCATCTCTTGTAGGTCCTGCAACGTTTCTGCCATGATGACGATATCGTCTGCAAATCGCAAGTGAGAGATGTATTCGCCATTGACATTGATGCAGTATAGTTTCCAGTGCAGCGTTTTGAACAAGTCCTCCATTACATTAGTAAACAATTTCGGGGAATTAACGTCCCCTTGTCTCACTCGTCGATGCAATGATATGGGCTTTGTTTGCTGATTCGGTACTTGGACGGACATAGTGGTGGCTTTTTTGAGATACCTCATCACTTGGATGTGTCACCAATCCACTTGGCAACGCTGCAGGGACTCCAGAACCGACCAGATCTCGATCTGGATCTTGAGTCGCCAAACGCCATGCATTAACTGCGATCTCAATCTCGATCGTCTTACAGTATTTACAATCTACTCGCCCATAAATTTATTTGAGCTTAAATGATTTGTCGCCTAATTTATGTAAATAATATAAAAGCTACTTTCTTCATACTTTAATATTAGTAACATTTTAACGTTTTTAGTAACGTTTTATTCTCAAGTGCTTGTCAGGGCACGCATAGAATAGAGTTCCGTAGTCACCTACAATGGCTCGTGAATTTCATATCATGCCCCATAGATAATTGTTACATTTAGATAATATTATTTTATTTTTGTACGAAGTTTTACAAGTGAGTGCATTTTGCAAGTTAGGCCACTATATTTTATAAAGCCGCCTTTTAACTTAAATACACATTCAAATCGATTCATTCTTTTAACGCGTTCAACTTATAACGCACCTACATTTTCTGTAAGGGGTTAAAATATGCTGGTAACAAAAACATTAATACGATACATTAACGAGTTAGTTTCGGTTGAACGGGACCTAAAAATTGGGTCAAGTATGAATACCTTTTCAGCTTAATGAAGGCTACATAAAAAGAGAATAAGTCAGTGTATATATTAAAACTATGGTCGGCTACAAACTATGTTTTTATTTATTTCTTGATAACAGCCACAGTATAGATTTAC
Organism: Phragmatobia fuliginosa; assembly: GCA_932526445.1. NCBI lineage: Eukaryota > Metazoa > Arthropoda > Insecta > Lepidoptera > Erebidae > Phragmatobia > Phragmatobia fuliginosa. Next base: position 74,212,665 of record OW052057.1, read on the forward strand.
GGCGAAATTTCTTGGCCTTAAAAGTTGAACCGATTTTTTTTAATTTCCTAGTAATCCTGACAAAATTATAAATTTGAAAGTAACTATATGTCTGTGCACTGATAAAGCCTGTCTCTGGGATAAAGTATTGCATAGATTTTAATTTATTTCGGCATACTTTATTTCTGGATGAAGGATATAAATAGGCTACTCTATATCTCTTTGCCCTTATCTCCGCCCTCTTGTATATCAGTAAAGAGTAGTCCATTACCTAGTCAAATGCCTATGTCCTTATTAAAGTATCTCATTGTCAAATTTAAAAAATCGGTACATCGGTTTAGCTAAGAGCAAAGTACACAGACCGACAGAGTTACTTTCGAAGTTATTTTACCAGTGCGGATTATTATTCTTCAAATTTATCATAAACATCTATTTTTAAGAGTTTTTTTTTTAACTTCTAAGTCAATTGAAGCTTGGTTATAAGTACTTTAAAATAGAATCAGCGATATTATTTTGTTTATTTGTGACAATACATGTGTAAATATGAATTTTAGTGCACTGTAAATAATTGATATTTACGTAAGCCTGCGAGATATCAGCAAATAGCCACGTTTTACCATTTCCAATTTTACTTCCATTTAACGAGTAAACTGAAAGAGAATAAATAGAATAGCGAAATAATTATTGTGTTGTTTCATTGCATTTATATTTTTATACAAAAGGTGTGAAAAAAAACCTGTAATTATTACTGTTTTGAAGAGATGGCGTTGAATTATGAATACTTTGTAATGTATAATATGATTTCAGCCAAGAATGTGTCAGGTCACGCATAGAATAGGGTTCCATAATCACCTCTGTTCCATTGCACGTGAATTTTACTTATCCAATAAGTATAATTAGAAAGTTAAGTAAACTAAGTAGCTTTTAGAAGGGAGAGGACGCGTTGTTTGAACTAAAAATGCGTTTTATTGTTTCAACTTTAAAGCGCATTTGTTATTCAGCAAACCGATACCTAAATGCTAAAATCGTCTTGCAGCCTCTTATTGATTTTAAAAGACCGCACGCCTCATCATACTTCGCCAAGCGTCGTGGGTTTCTAATCCAACACGGGACAAAAACACATATCCATGCAAAATTTCATCTTTCTAGCCCTAACCGTGTTGACGGTAAGTCGAGGACGAATGGACGGGTAGACGTACGGACACAATGCAACTATAGTATATATCAAAAACTAGTAAACAAAAAGTAGCCCTTGTTTCGAATCGTGAACTACAAAACCCTAAAAATTACAGTCAATTGAATTGAAGCGGCTTATTCTTAATTACAAATAAACCCGTGATAAAGAAAATTTTCTATTCTCTGTCGCCAAATGTAAAATGAAAATATCCATGTAAAGTAAGTAGCAGTCTGAACCTCCTTAATATCTTCATTTCTGAGAAAGTAGATGTATTTTAAAAAAGGCCGAAAATTATTGAGGATTGTTCGAGATGGCCGATAATTTTCACTACCCATACTTATACTTTAACGAACAAAAAGCTGTTTTTGTTGTAGGTCTAATTTGATCATCAACATTAAAATTTCGGGATCAGCAATGCATAATTTTATATTAAGTGTTTAGTTCTATTAACTCCATCAACGTTGTTATAAAACATTTGTTGAAAGGTAAACATATTTAAAGGTAAAAATATAAAACTGAATATTAACGATGTTTTCGCTCATATGTCTATTAATAACTAGTCACGAGTCAGAATTAATAAACTTTGTAGGTTACGTGATTATTATAAAAAGAGATGTATTGATTAAATCAGTTTATTTGATTAAAAAACAGAAGTATAATTAGGATTAACTTTCAAAGCTTTCTTTGACTTTAAAGTCACTTAGTTTACTTTGTAAAAGTTAAATTTAAAAGCATAATTTGTCTAGCGAAGCTCGTTGACATAGCTAAAAGCTTTTGCGAGTGAAATCGCTCTTTATACTCAAAGTAGTTTATTTCGTTTTTATAAATTCGATCTTATAAAAAAATCATAAATTCCATGCGATCCGTAAACAAACACGCCTTGTTTTTAAGGGTTGATTGTTTTACTCTGGTTTAATGGAAGTTCAAAGAAACAACAACATTTTATTGGTTGTTTTCCTAAAGGGGATTGCCGTTTAAGTAATGGTTAAACAATTAAAATGGTTGTACAGTTCCAATATTAAATATATATATATATAGAAAATAATAGGTCTTCATCATAAAATTGATCAGAGTTCTGCCAGTACCTGGAAAGGGCATAAGAACCCTTATATTTTCAAATAAAACAAACTAGATTTTCTTGTGTGAAACATGTGTACATAACGAGATAGTCATATCATTTTCAGACGGTTGGAGATATGAGAGGGTCACTGGTTAAATGTGTAAAGCAATTCTACCCGGTGCGGAAAGTTGACTTCGCACCCGCATAACTTAGTTTGTTTTTTTGAATAAGCCCATAGCAAAACCTTAGCAATATTTTGATGTTCACAACCATTCTAAACTGATAGCATAAAAGAAAACCAATTTATAATACGGTTTTGCTTATAACTAAATCATGTCAACTTTCCTTAATAATATTCGTGAAATTGTACCACTACGTTGTAAGACTACGAATAACCAAGAAAAGGATTTCAATTCAAAAAAAGGTTTTTTTTTATAAGAATAATACAAATACATCTTTTTTCATCCAAACCCACCAAATCAGACAATTTAGCATGGCTACCCACACTATCGTGACCTAGCAAGATGCTTCTGCAGTATTGGGCCTCCGGTCTCACACTCACGAGCAAAATACGACAGCGCGAATACCATAATTTTTGGTTGGTCTCCTGTGTGAGGGTCTATCTAACACATGCAGTGTCGTATGCTTCGCTAGAAAAGATATTGGGCAATAACATTCTGTAAAACGGGTACACCATTATTTTTCAGAAACTACGTGTAGCTGAGTGTTTGTCAGCAGTGGTTCTAGTATAGCAGTAACAAATAGTGCAGGCGAATAAAACGTAAAAAGTGGTTTAATTAAATTTTTGTTGTTTGCGTTTCCAGCGTCATAAGGAGGTTTTTTTACTATAAACTCATTTCAAACTCAAAGGGTATCCGTGTTTAATCTTGCAGCTCACCACTGCGATGTATCTTGTTTATAGAAGAGTTGTATCAAAAAGACTGTAGATTTTACAGGAAAATTGCATACAAAGTTTTAACTTGTGATTAGGAAATGAAAAAAATATTGAATTAGAGTAAAAACTGTTAAAACTGGTGGTACAGTTAATAATGAAGGATTGTAAGAATGATAACTCAAGAATATGAGCAGTCTAATTTCTAATGTGCTTATCTGTTAATTTTAGAGATAGGTATTATAGCGTCTGTTCTTTAATGAATGTTCACCTACTTAATCGTATAAACCTATATAAAAGATGAGGTAGATGTAGACCCTCGTGAGCCTTTGTCAGTCGTTTCTGCGAATAACATGCTGATTTAGTGGACTGATTGACGTGTCTCTTTTGATTAACCTGTGATAAACCACCACGGAGATTTACGGTGAGTATTGTATTTCAATATGCTGGGGTTTATTTAATTGTGTTTGAATAAGAAAAATATGTTCGTTAATGTTGATGGCATTAATGGATTCAAGTATTATTTTTCCTAAGAAAAACCCAAAAACCCTTTATGGGTTTATTAGGAAATTCCTAATAGCAGCCCGGAATTTGGAAGTTCGTCCGTGATACACGCCCGTGCTACGGAGAGCACGCAATGTCGTCGGTCCCCGTTGTCATGTACATCAATGGCAATCGTTACTGGGAAGTCAGTACCCTCAAATTGACTGACAACTAGTTCAACTTTTGAATTTCAATTCTCCCTTAATGTTGCGGAGGTCCGACTCGCTCCGTGGAAAAACTGATATTCAGTTAAACCGGTTGAACTAGTAGCCGACCCCAAATAATATTGGGAATAAGGCTAGGAAGAAGAATTTTTAGATGCTTTATGTACACATTTTTGTACCTTACAAATGACGCATGTAACAATTTTTATAATTATTTAGATTGATAAAATACTAGTAGTCAGCATAATAAGATTAGACTAGTAAAGTCCTATGTAATACATTTGCCGATATAAAGAAAATTATTATCTAAGATTAGACAAAATTTGCATAATTTTTAAATTTCTATAGTAGAACACGAATTTTTATCAAAAGATCCTTTTATCCAACGGTTAAGTTAAACATACTTTTTGACATTACATATTTATCCCTAGAATATCTAATAAGCATATAGGCATTGTTGTGGAATGAGAATAGAGTGATAAAAATAAACATAATTTTATGAGTTTTGCTTCCAAATGATAATTGTGAGAACTTCTTCCAATACAATATTCAGTAAACAGTCGAGATATTGGTATATATATAGTGATGCTTTCTTTTATATAAGCTATATGCTCATAATCACCCATTGGTATTGGTAAACTAATATAAGAACTATAAAAATAATTATTTCAATGCACGAATTAAGTGATGCAAAAATAGCTTTTATATAAACGGAAAACCATAATAATACGAATATTATTTAGCAATTACAGTCATACTACCTATCACCTGCGTGTGATCCGCTTATCGCAGTAAAAAGTCTTTTCTCAGACTATCTGCGTATCAAATTCTTCAAATTGGATCGGGAGCTTTGGCGTGAAAGCACGACAGACAGACAGAGCTACTTTTGCACTTATAATATTAGTAAGGATTCAAAATAACATATTGCAGTTCAATTTTGATTGTACTATTAATGCGAACGTAATGTTCTTTATCAAATAACATGAAGATGAAATAAAAGAAATGCCATTGTAATGTGCCAATTTGAATACGTGGAAACGTTTTTGTATCTTGCTTGAACTATCATTACTTGAATTTATGGTTGAGATATACACATTTAAACATGAGCTAGAAATATTATAGACATAGCTATTTCAGGGTAGATAATTTTAATAAAGTTAAGTTTGTTAGACATTTAATTATACAATGTCAATAAAACAGTTGAACAATATTTGAAATGATTCAGAAATTTGAATCAGAATTCAAATAATTTTTAATATCTGTCATTCGTCTAACAGTTGTAATAAAACCCACTTATATTAATATCAGTTCAATTTCTTTAATATCATTCAATTCGTGTCTGAAATTTGAAGGCGAATAATTGTAAATAATTTTATATTGTAGCCCACCAAAGCGACTCTACTCTGCCTGATGAAAAGCATGAGTAGAATCCAGGAGTAGGGGCCACCATTCTCATTGTGAGTGCATACAATGCAGCATGATGACCCATGGTGGTTTAGTGAGATGTTGCATCATTCTACCAGCCTCCGGAAGTCTTTGATTAGGACACAGATATTTGAATGTGGAATGATTAGGCCTCCGGTCTTACACTCACCAACGAAAGACTTCTGTGTGAGGGTACTGCCCCAGTGGAGCCGGCTCATTTGTACTGAAATGAGTGTGGCTCTATTACATTATTCTTACCTTGAGGCTCGCTTTAGCAACATTTTTTATCGAATTTAGGCCTGAAAGATAACAGATAAAGATTACTTTCTAGATAACTGTAGTATTTCCGTATTAGTATTAGTATTCCGTAATAGTAGTAATTAGCGATTGCTCGGATGCCAAAGTAGTTTCTGTGGTCGCCACTACCACTTACTACTACGCTGAGTGTTATAGGTTCAAACCTTACATAAGCCAATAGTCTGAGAGAGTTTTATTTCGTAGCAGTAGAAAACGGTAACTATTTCATTACGATATAACAATGTGATCATACATAACTTTACACAAGTGTGTAATAAATTGTATGTACATTCATAGTGATTAAGTCGCAGAGGATGTCATACAATAGACTTGACACCATTCTAAGTAATAAAAAAAATAAACAATCTTCAAATTCTTAAATATTTAATTTGATGATGATTTCTCGTTACGTTTGTTTGCTATGCTAGAACATGAAAAAGACACTTAGAAAGCTCCATTTTCTTTTATACACATCTGAAAGGAACATGAATATGATAACAAGTGCTTATCGTTGAGTGTGATGTCGGGCTAAATGTTTAACATAACCCTGAACAGTTGTAAACATGCAAAGAGCACAAAATGCAATTTCGTACAGTTTTGAATACACATGGAATTGTTGTTTTCTAAATAATAATGGGTCGTGCTCAAAATGATCACTCATGATTATTAGAATTTTCGCGGAACACGCTGGAAAACCCTCCGTTCAATTTGGCTTTTGGCAAGAAAAATATTACACTGAGGATAATATTTTATACATGTTTATTATTGTGAATATAATAGGGTCGTACCCTTTTATACTTAGTTTGTATTTTTCTTCGAAATATTTACTCATGTGCTTTAACTTTTAACTAAGAAAAATACTTTTTTCAATCAGAGCTAAAATTTCTGATCTTTGTACAAGTACTCATGTTTTATACTGTAAACGGAACTTATTCGCGATAAAATTAAAAAGGTTACTATACCTTCTACTACCCGTGACCACGAGCAGTAATTCCCGTTCGAAACGTCGGAAAGTGGAAGGTATCGTAACTTTTTTAATTTTATCACGAATAATTTTATCGCTAAAAATAATTTGTAAAAGTATATACAGAGATACACTCATTTATTTTGACTTCAATCTTTTATTTCGGAGATACTGGGCGTAATTCTATTGCAAAATGATGCGTTTTAAAGTTGAGAACTCGCAAACGGATACCTAAATCGAAAAAAGTTTTAGCAACTAAGCAAATCATCCCCACTTTATGTGTAGGGGAGTTACCCTAAATAGAAATATTTTTCATAATTTTATTTTAACAGTTTGTTGACGTAATTACAACACATATTCTTGCTAAGTTTCATTTTTCTAGCACCAATCGTTTGGGCGGTAGGTCGAGGACGGACGGACATGACGAATCTGTAAGGGTTCCGAGTCATGAACTACGGAATCCTAAAAATGGACTGTAAGTAAGTAAGAAAAATTCAAATTGATAAAAACATTTTTTTTATTTGAATTTGGTGATATTAACAATAAAATCACGGTCAATGATTTTAATTTTCGTAAACGCTATTAAAAGTAGACTTTTGATTTTGGTTATTAAACTAGATATGTAAAAAAAGAAAAGATACACAAAGATAAATGTAAATTAAAATGTCATGAAACAAAGTTTTCAGACACAAAGTCTGTTGAATAAAATTACATGAACTCCGTTTAAAAAGTTTAACTTATAACTTGATATTATAATCCACCCTCCGCCCATGTATATGTTGGTTAACGTGGTAAAGAGAAAATATGAGTAAAAAAACTGTTAATTATATTAGTTTATATACGCTTAAAAAACTCAGTTTTGGTAATAATTGAGCTATATTTTTATTCAATATAAATAATTAAATAGCGACAGTTTTAGATGTATTTTGTTGAAGTAACAGTAATTTAAAAAAAAAATTGACCATTACGAAAAAGGATACACGGTATATGTAAAGTATAACAAACAGTAGGAAAAGTTTATGGCGTCCAGATTGTGATCAGGTTGCGTCATTTAGACCCCTAAAATAATATATCCCAGAAGTCTGTTTCTTTTGCATCAATCAATCATAGACATCTGGTATTTACGAGCAAAGGTTTATTAATATCCCTAAAAATAAACCTCTCATTGCGCTGCTTAATGATGTATTCGCTTAGCAACAAGATTTTGAAAAGAAAATCTTGGACTACTTATGACAATTTTTTTAGAAATTAAATTTATCCAATGTACTAGTAATTGCCGTGATAACGTCATGGATACTTTAATTAAATTCTGAAGCTATTCACTATATTAACTTTGCTGTTTTTAATATACTTTTTAAAGGAGGAATTTTTTATAACGTTCGAATATTTCTATGTGGATGTTACGTGGCATAAAACATCATTCAACATTTATTAAAGTAGATACACATTGATATAATATATTATGTTGAAAAAGTCAGTTACTTTTTCACGTTACCTATATCCATCTGAACCAGCTTAAGCCATACTGACAACTTAAGCTAACGACGAAAGAGACTAATCCATACCATACAGGATATTCTACACCTACACATTCGATTCAGTACTTTACTTCCCAACTATGTCACTTTATCGTCTTTGTCAATAATGCTTACCAAACATACTATATTTGTAATGCATTTAAATAAAAAGCTTCTATTACAAACCAAATAATAATAATAATAAATAATAATAAAACTTTATTTGTACAAACACAGCACACAAACCAAGTTTACATTTTGGTAATAGTTACATAAGACATAATATAGACCTAAAAAGAAAGATTACAAACATATTCTTTAGCTGGAAACATTTCAAATAAGTAATGACGTGGAATGTATGACGTGTCATTACATTAATATTTATACAAACTAAGTAACACTTACAATACAATTAATAAACTAAGCCTATAAGACGTCCCACTAAACTGTTCAATATCAGTTGGGGTTGTACGCTGTGTCTGGAACAAAATGGTTGGACACTCAGCGTTATTTGCAATGGGAATGAACCATTACAATACTGATTTTCAGTGCCCACCGTAACAGTCGACCCGAAGCCGATAGCTGCAGTTGCATCTTATAACTAAAATACCTATACTTAAAAGATAATATTATACTTTATTTTCAAGAAATTGCAGAACTTGGGTTTTGGTAAGTATTAATATTTGTAATTTACTCAGCAATTTGCAAATACATACTTATAATAAAGCCATGGTGCAGGTAAGCTAATTGGAATATCATTATTTTAAATATATGGGTATATATGATAATCCTGTCTTGTTATTTCAGGCACATAACCTTGAGAAATCCAAACAGCTGGACAAAAAGAAAATAAACATAAAAAGAAAAAAAAAAAAATGAGACAAACAAAATTACATCAGAAATCACTATCTAAATAAGTGTTATGGCACCGAAATTTTTAAAAACATAATTTCGTTTTCACAATTTGGTAAAGAATATGGCTTTTCATATCCATAATCCATACACATAACAACCGTCTCATAGGTCAGTCTATTATTATCCTTGGGGACAAATCACATAACTTTTATGAAATGAGATCCTTTGAGGAGATTGGATAGAGTTGGTAGACGATGTGACAATTGTAGCGTTTATATACGCCCGACTGGTAACCTTCTATACAACCTTCTTTTGGGTATAAGATTTGGAAATTTGGCACACCAGAGAAGGTATAAAGATCAGACCATGACCCGACTATTGTTAAAATTTGTAGAAAGGATCATGATTTGAAAACAAAAATAAAGTTAGAATTAATTAAAAATATTTCTTTGTTAACATGTAAATACGTAAGTTGCTTGTCTCTCAGCTCCTTTAAACACTAGGGAACAATACTTTGCTGTAAAAAAGATGAATAATGTTCTCTGATATTTTTAAAGCATCTTTTGCCAAAAATATATTAAAAACTTACTTAGTTGTGTAAATAAAATTGTACGTTTAATAGAAAATCTTTTGTATTATACTATGCAGTAACAAAGTAACTTAAAGGAACCAAAGTTTGCTTTGTTCATCTATCCTCTTGGGTCAGATCATTCATACTTGGTAGTACTTGAGATATTTCAGTCTGCCAGAATTATAACAAGGGTCGGTAGGGGCACTTGACCGCGTGGCTTAGTTACGAACACGTCTATTACGTGACGGTAAACAAATTTAAAGTTTTTAGTTTTGTACACGGATGCAAAATAACGTCATTTTTTAAGATAAATAAGTGTTTCAGTTAGTATTTTAAATTTGTTATATATTTAAAAGCTATGTTATCCCGACCAGTATTGCTAACTGCTAACCATACATTCAAAGTAAATTTTGTTCAAAATTGATTGTTTTTTTTTTCAATTCTTTTCCAATAAATTTTATTACCTTGGGAATCAAATCGGAAAGAAATAGAAAAGATCCTGTGGACAAAAATCGCCATTAATTCCCCAGGAGATTTAAGCATCCCAGTAGAAGCAGCTATCTCGTCGTAGTAAAATCTTTTTATTTTATTATTAGCAACTATCACAAGTTGTGTTCACATTAAATCTTCAAAACTGAGTTATAGGTAATGCCTAACAATAGCAAGGGCTTGACATAAATTTCAAAAGAAAACCTAACTTTCTTTGGTTTGACGATGACATTTTGACATGGCGAAATCGATAAAGATTTAAATGTTCATTGTTAAGTACTCACTTTTTTGAGTTGCCGATGATAGCAATCGAATATAAAATTGAGAAAAATTACATTCAGTAGTTTGCCAAATTATGGACAGTTTCTATGTATGTGGATTTGTACGGATGGTGACGGATTAAAAATACAGAGTATCGTCAATCATATTCATCACTAGGGTTTCATAAAAACCGACAAAGGGTCAAACTACGGTGAATAACATCACTGCAAAGGGAAGGAAAACTTATTACAAACCCTATACCAATCAGTCTGGCCAGAGTGTTATACTTGACTAAAACCTCCGTTCTAAGGACTCTGCAGTGGACTAATAAAGGCTGTTGATGATGATGATGATGATGTGCCAAATAAAACCGTGCTACATGGTATACAATTACAACATGTATTTAGCTTAATAAACACTGTTCAATAAAATTATACTTATACATATATAAAACTGTTGTTTACTTCACTAGGTTAACTAGAGGTTGCAGAAGCTCTTTTACCAATAGGGGTACGACTTTATTAACAAAGAAGCCTTTCAAATGCTGAAGCCATTATAAAAGGTGACGTCATCTTAATAGTGATTAATTGTTTTCCCTTGAGGGATGGTGACTTTTTATAGTTAATCTACTAAAATATAATGGAAATTTTATATACCTTCTAGTTTTAAGAATTTCTATGGACAATTAAATACTCTGCTTAATTAATAAAACTGTCTATTATTATATGTATAAATATCTTTTTATATTGCTTCTTCTTGCTTCTCAGTCGTTTCGCTCTTGGCAGAGCGGTCGTGGTCACAATGAGGTATCCACGTCGGTGGCAGAGGCGGGCACAGCCCTCCGGACGATTTCTCGCCATCGCTGTCGATTGGCAGCTTGTTTCGTGCAGTCAGACACGGTTACCCACTGCGGACTTCACTTGGTCAGTCCAGCGCATAGGTGCCCTGCCGCGTGATCTGGCTCCTTCCACCTTTCCCTGCACTACCAGCCGCTCTATGGAGTCGCCATAATACTTTTTATATACTTTTTATATACACTTCTACAATTATCTTGGCCATAACATCGATATCATAAATGTAATAAAACAGTATGCCATTGTTAATTTGATAGATTGTATTTTTCTAATGCGTTGATAGAACATTCGACTAAAACCTCGTCGAAATAATTATTTCTGAAATTGTTGCAAATATTTTTCATAAATAAAGATAGCATTGTTTTTACACTTTCCACCTATTTAGATGGAAAGTTTTGGTGGAAAGGTAACTACACCAAAAATACCTACCTACACCAAGAATAACTTCTTCGAAAAAAACTGTTATAGTGATTATAATTTACGAAATAATTATTAATATTATTCATATTATTGATTTGTTACACATGTAACTACAGATAGACAGGTTCCTTTGTTAAAATCAGAATAAATGTATCAGAAACGGAAATTGAAACATTAAATTTGTTGAGGAATATTTTACTGCAGTTTTTATGTAAGAAGTATAATTGGATATATACATTAAAACACAGATAAATTTGAAAAAGTTAACTTTAAAAATATAATCGGCTAGCAACAGTATCATTTCTATATAAACTTATCTTGGCAATCGATTACAACCTACTTTTAAATGTCGTATCAATTTAAAACATTGAAATATAGTACAAGATCCCACAGCTCGATTCTGCAGGTATCTGTTTTTTCAATAAAACTAATTTTAAATGAATGTTTACTAAGTATACAATGGATTAGGGATAGGTTGCCTATCAAAAATTAGCCGCAATTACCTGCAATTAATTTTAATAAAATTCATTCGCTGATGTAATTTGCAGCTATATGTTTTTTCAATGAATTTTACGACATTTGAAAGAAAATAATGTTACGAATTCAAAAAGAAATGGTTGCCAGCTCTCAGTCAGCCGCAACGTTAGGGTTGCCAGGTGTAAACAGGTATATTAGTGTTATTTATTTACACTCACCTGTTTTTTTTAATCTAAATACAAAATAAATACATATAATTTTTGACAGGTATCTGTCACCTTCCATCAAACATTTCGAACGTGAAAATTTGGAAGGAATTAATGTTTAAATTTTTAGCTACATTCTGAGAACACGATTGTTAGAACATTACTTATTAAAACTGTTTTTATCACATTGGAGAACAGTGCTTTTCTTATCATCTGGAATGAGAATTGCTAAAGAAAATCGAAATTTCTTTGTTTATTTCTTCAATGTTCATGTATAGTAATGATTCTGATTTTATTGGATTAAACACGGCTTTTTTTATTAATAATCTTATCAATATTATCATATTTAATTTGGGATAATTACTACACATCAATTCATACTTATTCTAAATGCAAATTCTATAATTATACATGTCTTTATTTTTTCTCATTCATTGTCTATATCGGTGTCGATATCATCTGAATTAATAGATTATTGAATTATTAGATTTATGAGATGTTGTGTCTTATTGTGTATGTGTCAATATAAATATTATTTTCTTTCTTTCTTTTCTTTTCTGATCTATATTATAAAACGCAGCTGAATAATCACAGCTAGTAAACGCATGGAATGATGCAATGCACAACATAAAATTGGGCCTAACTTCGCCGCTGGTTGCATATTGCGTACAATTTATAAAAGTTTCATCTTTCTTCGTTTTTATTTTTATTTTGTACCAGCCATACAAATTTCCATATCTGGTACTTTGTGAATATTGCCCAATAAAATAATTAAGACATCGGTGTCATTAACTTTTAGTAAAACTTTTGTCTCTGGAGGTGCTTTGTTTATGTGCTTCATTATGCGTGTGTCAGCTTCCTCATGATAACAACTTAAATTAATGTCTTCAGTTTTTATGACATGGTCTCCTTCTAGATGATAGATAAGAATAAAATAGAAAATAAAATAGAAGAAAAAATAGAAGATAAGCAGAAGAAAAGAATGTAGCTAAAAATTTGACAAGAGCTTCTTTGAAACGGATTTTTTTTAAACTTTCGCAGAAGTTTGTAAGCCTGGGTTGGAGATGTCCGTGAATTGTGTATGGAACATTCATTTCTTCTTGATTTTCACGTTCACAATGTTTTATTGAAGGTGACAGATACCTGTCAAAAATATAATAAATATATAAATGTATTTATTCTGTATTAATATTTAAAAAAAAACACGTGAGTGTAAATAATTAATACTAATATACCTTTTTACACCTGGCAACCCTAATGTTGCGGCTGACTGAGAGCTGGCAACCATTTCTTTTTGAATTCGTAACATTATTTTCTGTCAAATGACGTAAAATTCATTGAAAAAACATATAGCTGCAAATTACATCAGCGAATGAATTTTTCTAAAATTTATTGCAGGTGATTGCGGCTAATTTTTGATGGGCAACCTATCCCTAATCCATTGTATACTTAATAAACATTCATTTAAAATTAGTTGTATCGAAAAAACAGATACCTGCAGAATCGAGCAGTGGGATCTTAGACTAATAGGACTTTGGTCGTATTCTGTAGTAGGTGACAATAAAAAACTACACAATTATCGAAACAATATGCCATCAGATATAAGATTCGTGCAAAGTAACCACTCTAGGTTAAATTTATCTGGTCAATATTAACGAGTCCCATACGTTTTGCTTGGTGACAGGTCTGATAGTGGTGAAGCATATTGGATGGTCACACAGTCGAAAGCGATAAATCTTGTTGACTGAATATACATATATGTAATATGAATATGCAAAGACGATATACTGTTTGTGAGGATTATGGTTATGTAGTAATTTCGAACTGGTAGAACACTATTATCCTAGGTATATTTACTATCATCCTATCTAGTAATGTGATTGAAAATTTACATTCTATTTGAACAGCGCAAAATTAGTGAAACCAAAATAACCAAAATAATGTCATCAAGAAAAATAACTGACCTTTAAGTACCTTATAGTTACATGTATTAAATTTGTGGCGACTTCCACATACAGCGCGACGAAAATATACAACGACATATACAGCATACACAATATACAGCGACATCTAACGAAGAAACACTGAACTACAAAGAAAAACACGGAATGATCTATACTGAGTAACTACCAATCCTGAATCGCGAAAGTAACACTCTCGCGCCGATTAGCATATATACAACATCCCAACATCAACTGTTGGGCAGTGGCCCACCAGGCATGATCACCTGGCCTGGTCGGAGGATCCTCCCTTTGTGTTGGAGGAACACGACACCCGTTCCTCCACAAATTAATAAATGATTGTTTTTCTGACATGTATGTAACACATAAAGTCATCTAGCTTCAAACTAAGTACTTGTACTTATACTATGAAAGTTAGATTGACTGATAAAATGTATCAGTCAATGTAACTTTCATAGTATAAGTAATTTAACTATTTTTTTGTAAATACCTACATATTATACATATATAGAAAATACCCAAATATCTGTAGATCATACAAACATTTCGACCCAGAATGTGTACCCGAGACCTCTAGCGCAGCAGTCGCATACACTACAACTGCCCTGCGAAAGTAGTGCATTGTCTGAGCTCGATGTATGTTAAGCAGGAAAATTCAAGTGTCATAAACACAATATTGATTACATTAGACACGGGACCCTTTCATCATTTAGCGTCACCTCAAGCAGCATAAAACCAATTAAAAGTTGCTTAGCGTAAGAACGTAACAATGTACGAAATGATGTAAAATTATGTTATAAGAGGCACCTTAAGATTTTAATTTTGAAAACGTACATCATCAGCCTATATCAGTCCACTGCTGGACATCCCCCTCTCCCATTGCACACCACTTTGATCGATTTTGGGCTTCTCGCATCCAGCTCCTGAAAACGTACGATAGAATTTAAATATTTTTAATGTTAGCAATTCAAAGGAAAAAAAATGGATAGCAAATTGTAACCATACACTAACACACAGGTTTATCATTCATAAAAGCATTCTCCATATTAGTGATTTATAGTTTTTTTTTTTAATTGGAAAATTAAACATCATACCAAGTCTTTTGTTTATTCTGATACCCATGATTTTTTCTTATCTTATGTACCAAACGTCACTAAATGGTTACCACATGCTGATACATCCATTTCCGTAATAATCTTAACTGCCCATATTAAACAAGTTTATAGATTTTCACATTGTTGCTGGCTGTTAGGAAGGTAGTGTAAGGACATGGGCTTTAAAGTTGATTCAAATTTCAAATACTATAAACGGGTTAGTATAAGTATCTAATGCTTATTATATTATTTAATGTATATATAATAATAATAATATAATGTACGTAACAACTGTATTAAGACTAAAAAATCCGACAAAACTCAAAGATTTAAATACGTATTTGTAGATGGTTTATTTTGGATTAAGAGCTTATAAGGACACTTTTCATGTACTAGGTGGTCTAAACAGTTACCGACCTCAAATTGAAGATAGCATCACTCGTTAATAAATTAGTGATGTGAATTTTTGTATTTGCGTTTTGTATTGCTAAGAAAAGTGTGTAGAGTTCAATGAGACTATGTTAAAAATATAAACAAAGAGTAAGAAAAATGTCTCGTATCATCATTATGTCGGAAACTACCAGACTACTTCACAGTAAGTATATTAAACAAGTGGGTGCTCAACATATTAGATTATCTTAATCACTTCGTGACATTTACATGACATGTGACATGTAAAGCCGTATAATCGATTTTATTGTAACTTACATATTAATATTTTCTTTAAGCACGTCACTTGTTGCTACAACGTGGTCTTAATGATAAGTTGACGAGAGTCGACGTAAATACAGTTCATAGTTAATTAAGTCGAGCTTACGCCGTCTTAAATTCAAGGTGAAGCCGGTCAGAGGTAACTAACGATCAAGTAGAACTACAACCTTTATCTTTATGAGATATATTCGAATGTGAATGTATGTTTCCATTTATGCTACTTAGATCATTACAAAGTAATTTTCTATCTGTATCTACATTTAGTATTATCATCCTCCTAGGCATTATTCCCAAGTTTATTTGGGGTCGGCTACTAGTTCAACCGGTTTTACCTGAATTTCAGTTTTTCCACGGAGCGACTGGCATCAGACTTCCGCAACCCTAAGGGAGAACTGAGATTCGAAGATTGAACTAATTGTCAGTATATTTTGGGGCACTGACTTCCCAATAACGATTGCCATATATGTTCATGACAACCGGGACCGGCGGCTTTACGTGCTCTCCGAAGCACGGGCGTGAATCACCGCCAAACTTTCAAACTCCGGGCAGCTATTAGGAATATCCTAAGAAAATCCCAAAAACACTTTTTGGCCCGGCGCGGGATTTGAACCCGAGACCTCTTGATTAGCAGTCGCATACGCTAACCACTGGACCAACGAGGCAGCTAGTGTTATCATAGTAACGATTTATCCATATTCGCGAAAACGTAAGATAATTCTTACATTAAATATTAGTATTGTATGAAAGACAGCTTCTTTGATATATGTACTTACACTGCTAGTACTTAAAACACAAAATAAATGGCAAAGGTTACAAACGATTTTTCAATAAATAAAAGCACATAAGTACATTATAATGCTTCAAGACAAAAGATTCTGTCTATGTAAGATCACATAGCTATAAAATTAATACCTTAATAAAAATGTGTCAACATCTCTAACAATACTAATAAATTGTTAAGTACCTGATGTTACTACATTGAAAAAAAATGGCCAAGTGCCGCATAGAATAGGGTTCCGTAGTCACCCATAATGGTAGGTGGATTTAAAATCATGTCTAATAGATAATTGTTATGTTTACTTATCATTTCCTTATTTGTGTAAGATTTTTTTTTCAAGTGACTGCATTTTACAAGTTAGGCCCCTATAACTCCTGAAATACAAAAGATATCTAAACCGCTATGCATAATATTATATGGGCTACTATCAAGACTGTATCTTCTGATTTTGAGTTAGATGTTTTAACAAAACAGATATTCAAAGCAAATGCAAAGTTTCAACTTTCTGGCAGCAACCATTTGGGCGGTAGGTCGAGAGACAGACGGACGTAGGGATGGACATGGCGAATTTATAAGGGTTCCGAGTCATGAACTACGGAACCCTAAAAAGTAACGTTCCTAGCTAAGCTAGCTTTTATATATATAGGTACTACTCTATTAATTGGGCACTGTCAACTGCTGTCTCGTGTCCACAACTCAGAAACGGTGCACATTTAATATTAAACAAAGTAAACATAGAAAGCTCATTTCAAAGCCGATGTACTAATTACTTTGAATTGAGTTTGCAGTCAGAAATGAGCTGTTTGGCAAACGAAATGAACATTTAGTTATTCAGTGAAATATGTAGTACCTAGTGATTTTCATTCTGTTAATGTATGTTTAGTTTTCAAAAAGGGTGCAATGCGACTTTACTTCCGTTCAGGAAGTATTTTTAAATATTATTTCATTAATATTTGACATACATACATATATATGATGTCGGTTATGGTAAAAGATAAAGCGTAGCCTACATACTTCATCAAAACGAAATCAAAGTCAAAGGGTAACAAATAATTTTTATCTCCATGTATCGTAGAATTTATTGTTATTTAATAATGATAAGTCACTCTAGACAGAAATATAATGTTCCACTGAATAGATGTTTTTTTTTGATATTCTGAAAGTTTTAATTTTTTCGCAACTTATTAAATACTGCAAGCTACTGTTAATATTAATAAACAGTAGCTTGCTTCACAAACAATTTGAAATTATCAACATTTAGACATGATGATCGTCGAATCCTTACTTTTCAACGTGTACACGAGCATATACTGACATATACAATGTTGTACAAAAATCCACTTCCATCAAAAGTACATAACAATTAATTGAAACTTAAATTGATTATATCGCATTAGAGCACTTTTCGATCTTTGAATTCATCTTTTAGATAGAATATTTCATTCAATATAAAAAATGTATTTTACGGGACGGGAGTCAAATTAAATTAATTCAAGCAATAATTAAGTTAGACATTGTCACTGGTTTTAATCTCCTCTGAGGGTTTACTTTATATGTTATATAGGTTATATCCAATTATTTAAAATTTATTGAAAAAGTTAAGATGTTTTTTTTTTCAAATGATATGAGATGAAATTTTCATTTCCTTTACTCCATACTGAAGACATAGGTACAACCTTTATACGACTTATAACGTTTTGGTTAGTAGATATACACATTGCTTTAATACATTCTAAGTTATATAATAATAATAACTAAAATTGAATATCTCTGAATGACTTCTTCATTCACACGTGTCCTCAATCATTGTTATTTCCATACATAATTTCCCCGGGTCGCATATTATGCCATGCTGATAGCGTACTGAACGACTTTATTTGGCATTATGTGCGTGGGCTTGCAAAAGCCTAACTGATCGATGTGTGGTGTTTGATCAATATTGTTTGCACAATGTTGGTCACGCGTTGTGGGTTTTAATTAGATTTCGTTTTAGACACTACGTAAAGAATGTGCTAAATAAATTCAGATAACTAGATATGGTTCCAATTATTATTTCATAGTTGTGATTTGATCCCTCTCATAGTTAAAGATTATTTATTTTCTTATTATTAGATATGATATTTAATGTGCAATATTGTATAAACATAATTAGTGAATTCAATCCCCGCTTTTCTGTCAACGTGTAGCCTATGTCCTTCCTAAGGAATCAAAGTAGTTCTATGCAAATTAAAAATAAAAATCGATGCATCAGTTTCTCTGAGACAGCGGCAGCGTGGAAAACAAACAGGCAAAAGAGTTACGTTCGAATTTATGATATTAGTATTTACTTTGGTTCTATTTAAAGGTAAAGAAATTATTAAAATCGTTGTGGTATTTAGAACATGCGCACATACAAAAAACTGTTGAAGGGGACTTATTTCAATTATTTTCCTCTTCAAAAAGACTTCGAAAAACGCCCGGCTCTCCACCTCGCTGCACATAATAATAACGTGTCGATATTTTGAGAGGTTAAGAGGTTTAAGGTTGCTGAAGAGGGGAAAAAGGATGAATTCATAAAAATACGTTTTCAAAACGAATTTTACATATACACTTAGACACTCATAAGCCGATCGTTCAAATAAGAGTACAATAAATTCATTTAAGTAGTCTATAGAACATGAAAATCATAGTTTGGTATATTAAATATTATAATTTTGATAACATTTTTTTTAATAAAACCCAAACCGATAAAATACACATAAATCTTTATGGTAATATTGTGGAGCCTATTTAATTCGATGATTATTATGACTCTCAATAGATTGAAAAGAACTAATTTTACTAAATGAGATGTCAATACATTTCATTAGTTAAAATCGGTTCATAGTTTAGGTGATACCGTGGAACATACGAAAAACGTAGACTGCTAAAATGACTACCCTTCCTTTTAGCTTTATCAAAGTTCAAATTATTTCTACTAAAGTAATGTTATATCTGAACGTAGTAAATGCTCCTACATGATTGAGGTAAATAAATGATACGGAAGTTATTTCGAGAGATAATCGATTCTGGCCTACATTTCTGAAATAGGAGCGCGCCGTTAATAAATCACTTACTATTAAGCATAACTGTTGATAATTTGACTTACTCGATTGAAACTAGGCAGCTGTTGTAGTACATCAATCCTGGGATACGGCATCATTCCTCCAATTAGACAAAGAGAAACTGTGTGCTCAAGTAACTAATTGAACTACCTACATTCTCTTAGAAGCGTCCCTAGAGATTAACTATTTTAGAACTTTATGTGGGTAGTAATCACGCTATCATTGTGACGGTAAAATATTATTTGTTATTCGTTTAACATCTCAAGAGGGAAAACCTTTGGAATAGAACTATTTATTGCTGTACTTGACTATGTAGATCCTCTTAAGAAGCCACTTGTGAACGAAAAGAGTCATAATAAGTGAAGTTCATGTTACAATGTTTAGGGGCTTAAGTTTTATTGCTCATTATGATTATTATTATAGTTATCTGACTCCCTTTCCCACTTGTTTGGGTTAGTATACATAATATACATATTCAAAGGGTTAAACAGGACCCTATTACTAAGACTCCGCTGTTTATCTGTCCGTCTGTCAGCAGGCTGGGAGCTCATGAACCGTAATAGTATTTCTGTCGCCGCTATAACAACAAAGACTAAAAACAGAAAGAACTAAAGAAAGGCTCCCGTACAACAAACGTGTTTTGTGTGCCGTTTTTGCTCGATATTAAGTCTGAATGCCAATCTGTAAAATAATAATAAATAATAGGGAAGCGCAGCAAGAAAAAGTCATAAAACCTTGATCTCATATTGTATAACAAGGTAATGTAATTTGGGGACCTGTACAATTCCATAATCAAGTCCACATAGTTATCTACTAATAGCTTAATATTGATAATAGTCATCGATTTATAAATTAAAGATAACGACAGATAAATATGACGGCAGAGTAAACACGATATTAGTTTTATTGAAGTGCAAAACTTTGTATGCTTGTGTGGAACATTGTTGACAGAATCTAATTTCACATCTACAATAAAGAGACATTGTATGTAGTTCATACAAACTAGATGACCTCTATACCACTTAAGTTTGACCTGCGATAACCTCTGGTTTTATAGCACTCTAAATTTAAAAGATCAATTTGCTATTAGTGACATTAGAACGTGTCTAAGTCTGATCTAAATAATTTACATTTAAAATACTTTTCCTTCGCTAGCCTAACTAAGAGCCGTTTTTACCAACATCTCCTAAATTTAAGAGGCCACTTACAGCGGGATAGGTTATTTTATTATTCTTATTGATATTTTCGTTTTCCCTTAAAGGATATCAAAGTGCTTAGATAGGGGCTCCTAGTAACGAGATGTTTAAAATTGGTGAAAACAGGCATAACTTTCACACAATTAGCATTTCATTTAATAATAAGTAACATATTTGTAATTTTTTCCCAAATCTTAGACTGTAAACAAACAGAAGAGTCATTTGAGGTACCACAAAGCTTATATACGCATATCTACACAAACACACAAAAACAAACATACATACACACAAACAAACACACACAAACACGCGTGCGCGCGCGAAATTGTTAAAATACAAGAGTATACTTGATTGAAATATTTGTGACTAAATAAATGGCAGAGTAATTTTGGCAGCTCATATAAAAAAAATGTATAAAAATCGTTTATAACATTTCTAGGAGGAATCATCATCATAATAAACGTGTTTTCTTTCTTCTTTCATCATCATCATCAGCCTATCGCAGTCTACTGCTGGACATAGGCCTCTCTTAATGCACACTGATAGGAGAAATACATAGTTCTAATTTCAAAATATTCACTGTTCCCTTACCAACATTTTAATTCATAATTAACTAACCTAAAACAACTATAATATATAATAAATGCGTACAGTACAAGTGAATTCACAGACTCCTAAATTGGTGGATTAGGTGAGCAAGCACTGCAGAGAACACACAATGGCACTAGCAATCTAACTGCCTTTATGCCGTACAAAATTAGCACTTAGCCCTCACTAAGAGACCTGCGACATTAGATAATACAAAGCGACCTTAATGGCACGTGGTTAGCTAAAATTTGTAGAATGAAAATGATTTCCAACTGAGTATCATTTCATTCCACAAAGTAATTATGTCCTTAAGAAAACAATAAAACCGCTGAAGATTTTCATTTCGCTGAAAGTGTTCTTCAAACCACTTTATGATTTTCATTAAATTTTAAGCCGAATGATTACACTCTTACGTTCAAGAATATAATAATACGATACATTTCAAATTACAAGCACTATTGAAATCATAACAACAATGAACCTTTTCACGTTACTTTAAGATTAAAAATCGTATGCTACACAAAAAATTGTGAATCAAATTGTGCTAAACCAATCTTGTACTCTACAAAAATTGTGCTCTCGCTGTTAAGTTTATTCTTATAAGAAGTTGAAATTTAATGATCTCGGGTGGGATGATAATATTAATTAATATTTCAAAATTTTTTTTTTCAGTTAACCTGTTGTAATTAAAAAAATATGGATGTAATGATTAATAAAAGCTGCATATTATACATAATATTAACAAGTAGTAACAATAGCGTAATTTGTAGTAGCCTGGAATTTAAAGATTTAGTTAAGTGATGAAATTAATAAATCAAATGCTATTACTAAAATGTTCTTTCTACATTATCATGTTTTTCAACCTTAAACAAGATTTGAAAAATGATAATATATTTCTGCGTTCTCAAAGATATATAAACAAATCTACTTCTGTAACCCTAAAGAGGCCCGGCATAATCTAAAGGAATAAACCTGTGCAAATCTGATGTTCGATAATGGTATTACGTTCCATTGTAAGTGAGGCGAGCCTCGACATTCATAGGACGTAATTTCAATTCCCGGTATACCCTGCAATGAGAATATTATAGCAAGATTATTATTATCGAACAGTATGATCTTTTACCTCGAATGACAAAACGTATCTACGACTAATCCAGTTTTATAAATAATAATAAATAATAAATATTTCGGACATCCTACACACAACGTCATCTAGTTCCAAGGTAAGCAGAGCTTGTATTATGGGTACTAAACAACTGATATAAATACATAAACATACTTTTTTTTTGTAAATACATACATATTATACATATTTACATTACATACATGGGCATTTCAGGATTCGCCTAAGAACAAACGCTGGCGTGGCTTTATGGATAGCAGTAGTCTTTTATCTGCAATTGGCTAATATAAATACGACGCCACAATATTTTGAAGACTAAAACTATAGTTCCATTTACTTAGAAGATGCAAAACCTATTAACAGCAACCAGACATTTCAGACCTGAGATAGGTAATTGAGATAGATAGATAGATAGAAAGGTCTTTATTGCACACCATAACACGGAAGGTATATTGTAGGATATAATACAATACCAATAAAAACAGTGGTACCATGGGCGGCCATAATATCGCGGACTACGACTGAGAGTATATTGAAAGCTACATTTGGCAAGAAGGAAAAAAATCGGTAAGACATTAATGTTGTCTATAAGGAGAATGTAAGTATAGGGTGAATATAAGCTTTTCCAGGAGGTATTTGTAATTAAGAACTGGCTGTTATCAGAAAGTCTGATTTCTGTAATCTAAAACATTTTTTCTACCTTTAATGTTATCATTATTAGCTTTAAAATTAACTTGTAATTTTGTGCTTGTATTTTTTGATTCATTGCAAATATTCAGAAAAATATATTATATTTCATAACATATAATAGGAAATATTTTTAACAAGCATCTGAATTCACATCATTCGTAAGCAAAAAAGACAAGGGATATTGAAAATATTTACATTTCTTCAAAATTATTTTTTTGGTACTTCTACTTTGTTACTGTTGCCCAATATCAGGGCAAGGTACAAAGTTAAAAAATTAAAGTCTAATTCAAATATAGAGATTTTATTGCATGAAAGTATACAGGAGGTGTTCAGTGTAACTTTGATTTTTAAAATATGAAACCCTGCCAAGTCCCAGCATTTTTTTTCAGATAATTTATTATTACGTGTTCCATTAAATTATAGACAATTTCATACTAAATTAAGAATAGTTACATTTATAGCCTTTTAAATAGTTGAAAACTTTGATAGTTGAAAATTCATAATCTTTAAAACCAAGTAATAATTTTTTTTTTTTTTTTTTATTGTTGTAATGGAATAGGCGTTTGTCTTCCATCTCACCTGATGGAAAGTGTAGATGAAGACGAAGATGGTACACGCCCATCCAAAAGAAACCTGTTCACTCTACTCTTAAAGGCTCCAGAGTTCAACTCATCAGGAAAAAAGTTCTTAAAAAAAAAGCATACGAATTATTAACTATATATTAATATATATACAGTACAATAAGTACGAGTATTGTGATGTTTTTAGGAAAAGCGAAGATTTAGTCTTTATAAAAAAAAACATAAGCTTCTTTACCTACTCATGTCATTTTCATTCCAAGCTATGTATAATACATAAAACAGCTTTATTACCATAGTGAAAAATATCAGGTAAATTGTAGAATGCAAAGTTTACACATTAAACATATTGTGTGTGATTTATAATATGCCCAGGTGGTCCAGATATTTATGTAGCACCATACTTGGGAAATGTAATAGCGGGCCACAATAGCATATAAGAATTTCAAATTATTGGATACGGCACCTGCAGGTAAATGATTGTCCGAATACAATATAAGAAATTCCCTTTTGGGAAATGTAACGCCGAAATTCCTACGGAAATAAAAAGATTTTATCAGAAAATGGGTGGTGAATCAAGTAAAAGTATCTTTTACGTTGGTTGGATTTTCTGTTTATTATGATGAAAACTTGTCTAATCTCTGACGGCTTTACTTTAAGATTCATTTTAAATTAGATGTTGAGACTTTAAATCAGACCAGATATTAAAGGCCTACTGTGTTATTATTTTATAATTAATTTAAGTAGTTCTCTGTCCGAAGTATATTTTAATCATTTTCACTTTCCCAGATAAACTTTTTATCAAAGGGAGACAGTTAACTAAAGAGTGCATTGCCGTAGAATGGAGTGAGTCGGTGTTTGAACTTGGTTCCGTTAACAGAGGAACGTTATAATTGCTCAACAACAGTTTTTAGTGCGGCATCGGTATCACTGGCTTTACCGATAAAATTAAACTTGACTTCAACTTATACACTATTGTTATTGTTTTTTGCAGGGGACTAGATTTAAATTCATACTGTTGGCTAAAAAGACAAATAATATGTACATTTCTGTATGTGTAAGAAGGTAACGCTTTTTCAAAGGTTTTCCTTGTATTTCTTTTGACAAATGTTTTTTTCATTACCAAATTTAACGTCTTTATTTTATAGTACGTGCCAGTAATTTCCTTCTATCCATTTATTTTATGTACGAATTTGTAACAGCATTTGTATGAAAATCTGTTGCAAAAAGTTTTATTTTCGGTCTTTCTCATCAATTATTTATACAAATCGGCTTTTGCGTTTCACGAAAGTAATTTAATTTTCATCTTTTTCCGGTTGGTTGTGGCACATTACGCAAAATATATTATTAAAGCATTGTGAGGCTATCAACACACTGAAATTATAAAGAAAACAATAAAAAAACTACAAACAAGAAAAGCAAGAATATACCATCTCGCAGTCAGTGCTTAAATAGAGTTAAATGTATTTTTATTTAAGTTTTGATTTTATGAATACTATAGTAAATTAAAGTGCCATATTTAATCCTATAAATTTTCTTTTTCTTTAATTGTTACACTAACATCAATATGTACATATTTTATTCAAAGACAATAGACAATGCCAATTCTAAATGACAAATAATAATTATTTGTGATAGGCAGCAAAGTTATTTGAGGTTGACTTATGTAGCTGTTAATAATAAATACGGCAAATACTTAATTCAAACACACTATTTAGTTCTCGTAAAAGGAAGCAATAAAGAATCTAGTACACTAATTGCCTATTTTATCAGACTTTTTCATAAGTTTTACTCACAACAATATGATATTTTTAAACAAGATATCACATGTCAATGTGGATGTGATCCTGCTAATACTGAAGTGAACGATACACACCCTTCCTTACTATCCGATATCAAACCGATACGCTAGTAATGTAATGATGGTTCAATCATATATCCGACGTGCCCTATTTCCTCTGATTACAGACATTATTGCTACAACTACATCGAGGTACAATAGAAAAAACATATCGATTGATTATAAGCCAATGTAGAATATATCAACAAAACGACAAAAAAAACAAACTAACAAAAAAGTCGAAGATAAATACTAAAAGTTATTAATGAAGTAGATGATTTTAAAAAAAAATTAATCATCCTCATTCATCAAAATTATCCAAAATTATCTCAAAGGGAAACAAAATCCTTCAATGTATAATGGACAAAGTAAAGTATATTACATCAGCGGACCTCAGTGAGTCTCTTGAATCCACATAAAAAATTTTGGAGACAAAATGTTTGACATTGGTTTTGCATAAACATTAATTCACCTCAAAACCACATGTACGAGTAGATTCCCCACCATAATGCAGGTAAAAATAGCAATAAAATAATAGATTTTATATTAAATGCCTACACAGGATATAATTCAAATAACATCAAGTAAAAATACTGTAGTTTATATTTGGTGTGTTCGTTTTATTTTATTCTCATTAAAAGTAAATTGTACACAACAACAATGAAAATACTTTAATACTTTTTTTTATTAATAAAATGTTGATTAAGGTCCAGTTCAATTAATTTAATAAAATACTTCCTAAATTAGGAATTTATATTCGCCTAATTGGCATCTTAAAATGATTACATCTGAAAATAGCGCCTCGATCAAAGTAAGTACAATACAGAGGCTCTTACTGATTGGTACCATCGCGGCAGATAAAGTCCATATATCTGACTCGGATCACGAACGTACTATCATTAATCTAAGAGTTTGAGGACTCTAACTCTAGACTATCTGTGTACCAAATTTCATCAAAATCAGTTTAGCTGTTTAGGCGTGAAAACGTAACAGACAGACAAACAGAGTTACTTTCGCTATTGAATTGTATACGACTATGGAACTCTATTCTATGCATGGCCTGACTCGCACTTGCCCAATTTTTATTTATTGTGGTTGTTATTTTTGGATGTTTCAATGTAATGTTTGTTTATCCATCTCGTGGTTTTTACCAAAACGGCAGTGACTAAGAAAAGAATTGTAACAGACGTGGGTTGGATGGAGATAAATTAGATTAATGATAGTACGTTCGTGATCCGAGTCAGATATATGGACTTTATCTGCCGCGATGGTACCAATCAGTAAGAGCCTCTGTATTGTACTGTCTTTGATCGAGGCGCTATTTTCAGATGTAATCATTTTAAGATGCCAATTAGGCGAATATAAATTCCTAATTTAGGAAGTATTTTATAGGCTACTTTTTACCGCGATAACTGACATATACGCGGGCGGAGCCGCGGGTGAAAGCTAGTAGATAGTATGTTTACTTAGTATTTCGTTATTTTTCTATATTGTTTTCCAAGTAAGCGTATTTCACAAGTTAGGCCTCTACAACTATTGAACTAAAAACTAAATATATCTACAGTTTGATGAAAAAAAAAATTTTGAGTTTCAGTTCCAAGTATCGGGACCCCCAAAATGTATTGTTTTTTTCTATATTTATGTCAAAATCACAGATTACATCTACTTACCAAGTTTCAAAAGTATAGTTCTTATGGTTTCGGATAAAAGTGGCTGTGACATACGGACGGACAGACAGACAGATAGACAGACAGACATGACGAATCTATAAGGGTTCCATTTTTTGCCATTTGGCAACGGAACCCTAAAAAGATTTGATAAAGCCTTTGTTTCTTGACGTTCATTTTTTAGTCTTTGTTTGTCCTGTCCAGTTTGTTTAGGAGTTAAGTGATGCGTGTATGAAGGACCGGGATAAGAAATTGTGTTTTGTTGCTTTGTCCGTTATTCTATTTAACTTTATAATGTTATTAGAAGCTCTGATCATGAACTATGCCACCTACTTAGAAATCAATAACAATTATATGTTCTTTGAAATCCCAAAATAAAAAAATATAAGTGCAGTTTTTTATTAATATTGATTAAATGCGTAACAATTTGCTCAATATTGGTTATCCCGCAATTGGCAAGTCTGTAAAACCTTGTAGTACGATTTGTCACTTAGTGTAATATATTTTTACACACGAACTGAAAATTTTTAAATAAAATAATAATAAAATAAAATAAATAATGGTCACATCCTCTTAGATTGCTTTGATTGTTTTTGAAGAAAGTACGAGAATAATTAAGTGAATTGTTTTAATGTTGTAAGAGTTTAGATAAGGTAATTTAACAAGCATATTAAAACATGGTTAAGAAATTGTTTAACAATCTTCTTTTATGTGTTATTGTTGTTATGTTTTAGAATTTATTTTAAATTAAAGATAAAAGTTATAAAAATTAAAGATAAATTAGAAAGTCTTCAGGATGTATTTATTTTATTGCTTTCCAACAGGCAGGACCGTCACTATGGCAGGTAAAAAATATAGAGGAAATTTTACATGCAAAAGAAAATATAGAACAACAATCGCAACATCGTCGGCGTCTAGTTATTGCTCGTGGCGTGTGTGTGAAATAAATGGTTAAAGTGTGTCAATCAGAAAATATAGAAATATGCTGTTGCGCTCTTTTTTAGGACTTTTAAAGACGAAAAATTTCTCCATAAACTTTTTTGTGAAACTGTAAGCATTACGCATCGCAAGCCATGAAAGCTCCGATACTCCGCTCATATTGATTGTAGCGTGGTGATACATAAACTACAGCATTCCTCGATAAATCGACTATCTAACACTGAGATATTTTTTCAAATAAGCCAGTACTTTCTAGTGTATAAACAAACGAACAAACTTTACAGCTTACAACATTGGTATAGATGTACATAATGTACGCTTTGAACTTTGATATGACGTATGTAAATCCTTTAAGCATACAGGCTATTCCAATACGTATTCGTTAACTTTCCCCCGAATCAAACCAAGTTGAAGCAGTGAATTTGTAAAGCAAACGGTTGGAACTCCAAAAAGCAATTGAGTTTAGTAACTTGTGCCAAGTACTGATTGAAATTTGCACTTTTTGTATTTGAGTTTTATCTACGTGTTTCTGTTTTTACGTATGAACCTGCCAATGTAATTTCACTTAGTCTGATATAATCATCAACAGCCTTCAACAGTCCACTACTGGACATAGGCCTCCTTAGAAAGGAGGTTTTGGATTACTATACCACGCTGGCCAAACGGGTTGGTATAGGGTTGGTTTTAAGGATGAATAGGGGTGGTGACACTCTGTATTCTTAATCCGTCATCACACGGATACAGCACACAGCCTTATACAATGTATGAGTAGAATCAAGAGTAGTGGTCGTCACCGTAATTGCGAATGCAGAGATTGCGGTATACTGTCTCATACTATGGCGACATATTAAGATGCTTCGGCAGCACTAAGCCTCCGGTCTTACACTCGCCAACGATACGTGGTGTTTCGAATGTTTCAATTTTGGGTTAGTTTTTGCTGTAAAAATAATGCCCTTTTATATAATATATAAAAGAGCATTATTCATTACATCATATACTGTATGTATTTTGAAGTTTCCTGAATAGTGCTATAATTTATATATACGTCCACCCGGTCGTTATTAGTTCAAAGTTTTGAATATACGTTTATTTTAATAAAGATGTCAGAATATTTAACAGTCCCTTGATTACTTAATTAGGTGTATTTGGCAACTAGTAAATTAAATAGAAGTATCGTGTAGCAACGTATGCAATATGTGACTGTGCGGACTCGACACGACTTTGAGTAATGGTACGTACAAAGTTTCACTTAATCGGAAATCTTCGTATAACTTTAGTGAGCATGAGATTATGATCTCAATACATAATGTAAGGAAATTAATTGTTTGGGTCAAAATGGTCATTTCACGTAAAATAATCTTTTTCTTTAAATTTATTGTATTGTATAATAATTCGATTTTATTTTTTTCGATAGTTATTGGTTATGAATTCTATTTTCAAATATGGTTGTATCACTATAAATTGAACACAATTAATACTGCATAAAATATGGCAGCTACATTGGATGGAAAAACAAACGTAAAAGAAATTAAAAATATTAAACAGAAAATGTATTCTTCACGGTCCAATGAATTGCGATCTGTTTGGGCAGTGAGTCTGTTTTCAGTTGAACACGTTCATAATCATTTAAAATGTAAATTTTAATTTAAAGTGGTAGTTTTTTAAAGAGTTTTGTTAGTAATAACGAGTTTCCCAATATATCATTTAAGCCAGTATTTTCAGTTTTACAAGTTATATTAAACGTAAAGAAAAGGCTAATACATTCAGTTTTATTTAATACCACTTGCAATAGAATTGATACTATTTGGTGTTTACTTTTGGTATTAAATTGAAGGATAGAAAGGATGCTCCAGGGTGGTTGGAATAAATTGTTAGTTGATGTTTTGCAGAGGGAATAGTAAAACATGTAAAACCTTAGTCTAGTGGGATTGTATTCATGTACCCTTTTAGAATAACTATTTTAGAGGTACGTGCTGTTTCGATTTAACTGACTGTAACCGACTGAATACATTTCTCGATTTAATGGTTTTCTGTACCTAAAAAGGGGTTAAACTATGCATTGAAAAAAAAATTAAATATCTAACTAAATGTCTAAAAAAAATGAATTTAAATGTAAGTATATTACTGATTCTGTGAGCACCTTGCACTATAGAATCGCTTTTAGATATAAGTTATTTCATCATCTTCTTCTTAGCCTTTATTCCCAAGTTTATTTGGGGTCGGCTACTAGTTCAACCGGTTTTACCTGAATATCAATTTTTCCTCGAAGGGACTGGCATCGGACCTTCGCAACCCTGAGGGAGTACTGAAATTCGAAGGTTGAACGAGTTGTCAGTATATTTGAGGGCGCTGATTTCTCAATAACGATTGCCATAGATGTTCATGACAACCTTGCTCTCCGTGGCACGAGTGTAAATCACCGCCAAAATTCCAGACTCTGGGCTATTATTTCCCGTAAGAAAAACCCAACACTACTTTTTTTGGCCCGACCCGGGATTTGAACCCGAGACCTTTTGATTAGCAGTCGCATACGCTAACCACTAGACCAACGAGGCAGTTCATGTTTATTTATGTCTATATCTAAGTTAATAAAGATAAATGGGAAAACTTTAAGGAACCTAACCGAGAAACTAAGAATATCTGCATAATTTTGTTGAACATTTTAGTATTTCACATTTATTAACTTTTAACTAGGTCATTACACAATGGAATATAATAACATTAGTATATTGTTGCCACTTATAATACTAGCTTATTATTTCGATGTATAATTTATTGATTAGGTACAACAAAATACAAAAAATAGTATTATACTTGAACTGATAACCAAGTTTTACCCTTAATTGTGCGGTCAGGCAACAATGAAAATCCAATTGATGCTTGAAAACATTGTTGTATAAATTATATTCATTATTATTAAGGGTTTGGGGTTTTTTTGTGATCGAGTAACGATTTTTATTCAATCGCAAGCAATGCCATCATAAATTCTTCAATAAATTAGACCCTTAGAAACAGCAACAGATTACACCCGTTTTCTTCCGAGATCAATAATGATTTCAGTAGTTCATTTTCCATCTTGAACAAAGCTCAATCTTTAACCACATACTTTTGTCCATAAACCGTCTAATAATGACATGGAATTGTTACTCATAAACAGAAGAACAGTAACATCTATCGTTGTCAGTCTTGCCATCGTCTGGGTTCTTTGATAAATGTAACTCAAAAATTAAGATTGATCTTATTCAACAGTTCATGAGTTTGATAATACCTATGATAATACCTATGCAATATCTAAAAGTAATACAAATATAATTGTGTGTTATGCTTTCAAATATTGCAGTGACCTACTGTTAAAAAAAACTGGTTTTATAACTTCTAATAATAATAAATAGTGATGAATAATTTGGCCATGTAACACACAGCGCCATTTAGATTCAAATTAGGCAGAGCTTGTACTATAAAAAATAGATTGACTGATAAAATACGTATTTACTTTCTTTTTGTAAATACATACACTTATTATACAAAGAAAACATCCAAACTCCGAAACAAATATCTGTAAATCATACAAACGTTTGGTCTGACACAGGATTTGATCCCAAGACATGACATTTGATAACTGTCGCATACACTACCGCTGCACCACCGAGGCAGTCATACTTGAATGTACTTGAAGATATCTATAGAAAAAGACTGAATTACAACAATTATAATCTTAAGATCAGTTGTCATCCAACCTGATGAAAATATTTCTTTAAAATTATAGTTTTTTCACTAATAAAGGCAAAGCCTGTAAGCTGTAATAGTTTAGTAACCGACAAATGACAGTTTAATCAAGCGGAGAGTGAAAAAGCACCACATTAGGCCGCCATAGTGTGGATCCCTATACTTCCTGCATTCGCAATGAGCTTGATGGCCTCACCATTAAATTCTACTCGTGCTTTCCAACAGGCAGGTGTAGAGTTATTTTGACAAGTTTTAGAAAAATCATCATCATCTCAGAAGAAAGACTTTAATAGTACTATAATGTTATAGTTATACATATAATTATTATAAGTCTCATTAATTTATCGTTAAAATATTGTTGCAGGTAATTATATTCTGGAAATACGAGTTAGGCATCTGCTAAAGTAAGTACTTACAACACAACCTAAGAGAAGGAGGTACAGGATTAACAGGCATAGTGTGAAAATATCCATCGTGATTCGTCTTGTAATACCTACGACTACAAGTAGCTACCTTCACCTACCATGGACGTGGTATAACTGTCAGATATATAGAACGTATCTTAGATAAATTATGTCAGCTAATAAATGTGTGATGTAAGATACTTCTTACACTGATGTTACTTAAAGAATAATTAAACTAAAGGCTACGAATGAGAACCTAGACATACAACTTGCAGTGGACTATGATAGGTTGATACAAATGATGATCAAAGACTGTGTTTAAACTCAGTAGATTACTTGACTTTAACCCTTGTTTTGCATTGAAAACTTAAAACGTGTATCCAATACAATTTGAGAATGTAAAGCGAATAATAAACTTTTCTTGATCACTGTTCAGAGTAAAGTAATAAAACTGAAACAGCTATCTCATTTCTTTCCCGTAATAGCGTACTCACCAATCTGAACATACGACGAACTCGTACCCCGGGTCTTTTAATTCAATATCATCAGTTGAAAAAGCACTTGGAACACTTTGTACGCTTAATTTCATTGTGAATTAATCTTATCTCTCACAATTTATTTGGTCTTAAAACATAAACTGAAAACAGATGTTTGGTGTTCATTATATCGTAAAAACCATTGTTTTTGAGAATATCTTCGGAGGAATATTAAAACGATGATAGAGCGTTTCTGGGGCACTAACTAATGTTTATTCAAAAATATTTGGTTTCGGAATAAGAAGCCCAAAATCGATCAAAGTGGTGTGCAATGGGAGAGGCCTATGTCCAGCAGTGAACTGAGATAGGCTGATGATGAACCATGACTACAATATAATAGAAACAGTCAACATCAACACTTCCATTTAGTATTAACATTCGGGTTTGTATTAGAAATATCCTAGCATTATTGCCAATAGCACTTGAAAAATAAAAAAAACATTTTAGCATAATGTAAGCATAACTCAATAATTTTGACTGACACGGATGAAAATTACCTTGGTGGTATTCTTGTGATCTGTTGTTTCAATTAAATATTACTCTTACATATTCTTAAATTAATCAAACGAAACGAACTTAAAAATGTTTAAAATAAATTTAGAGGAACTGGTCTTAATTCTCTCTTGATTTACATCGTTAGCTATCAAACACTATGCCAAGAAATTTGTTTTCGCATTAAAACTTTATTGTTACTCTGATCATGGTTCAACAATGTAAACGTGTTCGCATGTTTTGCTTATAATTTACTACCTAAAGCACGCATTTCAATTTGGTAATAAAATTTGAGAAATTGTATGCTACAAACAGATTTTATAAGTATAATATTACATATTTTACTAATATAAAATTTTAGTATCAGTGCCTAGTGACTCAACTCCTGATTGAAAGCATGAGTAGAATCCAGGAGTAGGGGTCATCGTGCTCATTGTGAATGAGGCAATGTAGTATTGTAACCCTCACTATAGCTGCCTAGTGAGATAAAACTGCATCATTGGGCCTCTAGTCTCACACTTACCAACGAAATACGAGGGAAAATATAGGGTAGCACTGCCCGGCCCATTTATTCTGAAGTCAAGGTGGCTCTACTGCCTTTAAATCTACCTAGTACAGTGAGAAATACAAAGTATAAATGATTAGCATACCTTAACCTGTTTTAAATATAAGAAAACCCTTACATAAAACTCTAAGAATACCGAAGCTTTACAAAGCTTAAAGGTACTTCTGAAAAACGGTGGTTGGAAGGTTGCTGTTTTAAATAATAAATGTATTCCACGTTAGCTTGAGGCCTTGTAACTTGGGTTTTTTATAATATGGAACCTTTAATATTTACAATAATATATTTTAACGTTATTTTTAATTGTATTTCAAGACTGTAAGAATTAAATTTGTCTTGTAACATATTTTTGCATTTATGATAACG
The DNA here is from genome assembly GCA_932526445.1 of Phragmatobia fuliginosa. NCBI lineage: Eukaryota > Metazoa > Arthropoda > Insecta > Lepidoptera > Erebidae > Phragmatobia > Phragmatobia fuliginosa. Next base: position 74,247,150 of record OW052057.1, read on the forward strand.
TATGCAAAGTTCTATGATTAATTGATCCTGGTTAATATGACCAAACTTTAAATTAACAAACTTATTACTTCAGTGGTTCGTGATCGTAATCATAACTACGGATAAGAGTGTTAGGCAATAAAAGATATGTGTCCTTCACCAGCTTGGCTATGATTTAATAGGGCCTATAGGGCCCCTTTCAATTTGAAATACTATTAACAAAATAACTCACTATATACATAGATACCTTATTTACGTACCATATGTATGTGTTGCCGCCAAGTTGTTTAATTATCCGTTCAATAATAATCCTAGCCTCTACTGAGGCGTCTATTCATATACATAAAAAAATACTAACCTAACCTAAAAGTCAAATTTTAGCCTGAGTGATGATAGTAATTAATGAGGCTAGGCTGCTGATTGAACGACTAATTAAGCTAGTTGGCTGCGATATATGCATCGAGTTGCAAAACTTCGTTGATGCCGTAAATATAAGTGCGAACTCTACATTTTGCAAGGGTTTTGGTGCAGCACATGAGGTGTCAATATTATCATCATCTTCCTAGCCTTTATTGTTTGGGGTCGACTAATAGTTCAAACGGTTTGACCTGTTTTTTGTGTTAGTGATCGTAAGAATTTATAAAGATTTCAAATGATTCTTTTGTAATAAGGAATCTTAAGTTATAATAAATGTTGTTATTTCTTTCCTACGTATTTTTAATAAATTATGATGTTTCTACTCGAGTCTCCAATTAAATCATTCAAAAGTCATTAAATCATTTGATGTTAAATTTGTTCATGCAGAAGCAAAACATCTAATTTATCAATTGTTAGATAAGCTTTGAGCACTCGGTTGTTTCCTATTGAAATAATGAATTCGAAGCCGACGTTTATTTAGAATGAAAATATTGAATAAATTTTCGTAAGCAAATTGGAAATCATGTCGTTTTCGTAGAAATTTCATGACTGCTGTTAATTATTATAATGCTTTAAACATACGACTGCTTGTAATGGTAGTTGAAAACTTATAATAAGTATATACATATACCATTTAAATTAACAACGATAAGTTGTTATAGTAACTAAAACATGCAGTTCAAATAAAAATAATATTTCAGACATTTGACACAGAAAGTGCAACACTACCTAGTCTCAAACTAGGCTATAAGTAGTAGCAATAGTTCTATGGATACTAGACAATTGATTTAAATACCAACATTTTTTTGTCAATAAATGCATATTATACATAGAAAACACCCAAATCAATGGGTTTAAAGAAAATCAATACCATATAAGAAATGAACATAAAATTTAAAAGAACAGACTTCGAAACTAACACTAGTAAATATTGCGCACCTTTATATTTTATTACCACCTAAGCAGCCACAAATATTATATATGCGAAAATATTAGAAAAGCTCGCCCAGCGTACGAAATGATTTTAAAGTTATAAAGTTCCTACACTTTACAGCAATAAATAATAAGACTATCGCGAAAGTTCAACCATAATTTTAAAGCAAGCTATGTGCTGTGGAAAGTTATTAGACTTCCTTCCACGCTGATTAATATGATGAGAGCATATAAATCTAAAATGTATAACTTATGTAAATGAAGTTAAAATGAATGTTACTTGACAAAACTCTATTTAAACCAAAGCGATAGATATCTGCCTGATAGAAAACATGAGTAGAATTAAAGTTGATGGGTCACCACTATCTTGCTTTACTACCTTGACAATAGTTACATATTTTTTCGCTGATCTTTTAAATGGAATGTAAGTTGGTTGGTTAGTTCTACATCTTGAAATTTGCACACAAGGATACCATTCGCTTAGAAACAAAAATATTATTGCGGGACGAAACAAGAACTTTCAAATCGTTGCACAGAGTAACACTCTACTTGATTGCAAAATGAAGCCATATTTGAAAGGTAGTATCTAACATAAGTTGAAAAAATGTTGTAATTTTTTAAAAAAGTAGAGAAAATCATTTCTGTTGCAAACGGAACTATGATCACGTACCTAAATCTTAATTGCCCCATTTAAAATGAGAATCGCCTACTGATGTACTACACATTTAAATAAAAGCAAACCACACTGTGGTCTGTTGATGTTATTATACAATAAACCAGTGTGTGACCCTATTTGCAGTTCAACGAAACGGAAAATTGGACAGGACACAGACTTGTCTCCCTCAAAGGACGTGTAGTAAAATTAAGTTATAGATTTGTTTTCACAAGCTTTCTCGTACAAACTGCTACATTTGTGTACCACTTGTTACTTGTATACTGGGTTTATTTTAATTTATTGACAAACCTCTGGATCAAAATGGTAATACTTATCTAACGGCCTGGCCACGAGTTTTGGTCTTAGCGAAAAACGGAGCGGCGTCGGTGAGCGTTGCGTTTGTCACGCCACGTACCCTCAGTAGCGGTTAGTTGCAGCGGCGACGGTGGACGTATTTAGGTAGTCGAAACGTGTTAAAAATCATAGCGTTATAAAAATTATCCCCTGTCTGTTTAGAAACAACTTTTTTTTTTAAAATATGATAGAATGAGTGCACGAGCTAAATAAAGATCGGTATTTAGATGGTGGATTTAGTGACCTATACGAAGGTCCTACCTATAAGAAGTAACTGATGTTTCCAAGTGTTTTGCTAAGTAGGTACTTACAGAGAGAAAGAACTTTAAAAACTTGTCAACTACTTACATTGCGTATAAGACATACTAGTAGTTTCGTGTGTAGTTATATCTACAGACAAAACTACTGATATGTAAACTGTTTTGCTAATTAGGTACCTACTGACAGAGAAAAAAATTAACTTTTAAAACTTGTCAACTATCCACCTACATTACGTAAACATACCAGTAGTTTTGTCAACATATCAGTAGCTTCGTTTGGTAGGTACCTAGGTTCTATGTTTTTGTGTTTTCAATTTAAATTAAACGTAAGTACCATTATATTCCGGAAAACATTGTTTAATTTCTTACCACAACCTTTTTATATTTATGTTGGGGATATTTTGACATCCATATAGGCGGTCTATTTAAAATTTCTGTTATAAAAACCTCGGTATCCATTACCGCCATAAAATCGTCTAAAATTTTTTGATTTTATTTAACGCCGCTGAGTCCGTCACTCCTGAACCGCTGTCCACGCCGCTCTGTTTCGTGGCGTCGCACATACGAACTTGTGCCTTTGTTCCCGCCGCTCTCCATATAGCTCGCCGCTGTAGCAATTCGCTCGGCAAAAACCGCTAGCTTTTTCGCTATGAGCGGCGACTCGTGGCGTGCCTCGTACATTTCTATACTTTTGATATGACCGCTCGGCGTTTCGCTCTTAGCTGCCGCTCACAGCGGAAAGGTCGTGAATGGGCCGTAACGTACAGGGGATAATACCGCATAATTAAAACAGTACAACTTTACAGGTAGCAAACAAGTGTTTTAAATATAAGTGTTTATCCTAATCTCTTCTTCCAGACTCTGCAGGATTGCGTTTAAGCCGAAGCATGGTACAAATTTGTTTGCACAAAAGTGAATAGCAGTAGACTATGATAGGTTAATGATGATTTTATGGTAAATTGGAATTTTACCAATATAGTACAATAGTACATGAGCTAAACTTTAACTAGTTTTCAATATTAGTGAAATTGTTACTTACACAATGTCTAATCAAACTTTAAACTAAAAATCAAATAACAAAATTGAACCACACAACAAACCAACAAGCAACTTTATTTTGTCCATTTCACTCCCAAGCAAAGTTCCAACTCTAAGTTAAAATTATAAGAACTTCCTAACATCAATACTGAAACAGGGTCTGTTGGATGGAATAATTCATTTGATTGAAACTTCTCCTTTGGCGAAGAATGGACCATTGTTCCTTAAAGTCTCCATCTTTAAATATTTGAACGGTATTCGATTGAGATTAAAATTATTACAGAAACAGCAACTTATGAAGATATAAGTAACAAGTGTTCTGAACAAGTATAAGCTCTAATTTCAATAACTTATAATTGGAGTGAGATCGTATTTACTGCACTAGAGAAAACATTTTATGTTACTACAAGATTTGGGTATTCATTGTTCTAATAGAATATTATTTCTGTTCTAATGGAATTCATTGTGCTAATATAAAATGTCATAAAATAGATGTTGTTTAATATGTGGAGGTCAACTTAAATTTAATGAGATTTAAATTAAACACTGTGTAGCAAATTACATATTATTTGAAGCAAAAATAATTTGTGTAACTTTACTTTATTTAGCATTAAGCTCCTATTAAAACAACCTATCCTACTAATATTATAAACGTGAAAGTTTGTGAGTAAGTGTGTATGTGTGTATGTGTGTATGTTTGTTGCTCTTTCACGCAAAAACTACTGAACGGATTTGGATGAAACTTTACAGTAACATAGCTTATATATCAGAATAACACATAGGCTACATTTTACCGCAATAATCGAGATAAACGGGCGAAAGCTAGGTTATTATAAAAATATATTAAATCGTAGATGTCAAAATGTATCACTGTTTATCTCCTGTCAAAACTTCACCGGTTGCTAGGCATAACACACTTGCTTAGCAACCATAATGATGGTTTGTAAATGGCTAATTTAAAAATATAAAAGTGCAATTAGAAGATATCTTCCACAGATTTGAAAGGTTGGATGAAATCAACGATGATCTATGTTTGAATGAAGTACTGACACTTATTGAGGATAAAATCATAACAATTTCCGGGAAGAAATTAACCGACTTTGTATGCATTCACCGCAGTATCGAGGGGAGCTGTCGACTGATTTGATCAAAGAACTAAGCTACGATACCGCTTTATAAGATGCTCAGATACGCGAAACTGAACCAAAAAGCAAGCGAGCAAAAAGATATATATAAAAAAATATTACAACGCGTTGAACTTGGTGAAGGCGGCCTTTTCTTTCTCGATGCCCCGGGGGGTACAGGCAAAACATTTTTGCTTAATTTGCTTCTAGCAAAAATTCGTCAGGATCGCAATGTTGCATTAGCAGTGGCTTCCTCCGGGATCGCTGCTACATTACTGAGTGGTGGACGGACTGCACACTCGGTTTTTAAATTACCTCTTAATCTGGCGAGTGAAGAAACCCCAACGTGCAACATTAGTAAGAGCAGTGCCCGCGGCGCTCTGTTGCAGCAATGTAAACTGATTATATGGGACGAATGCACAATGTCACATAAACGTGCCATCGAAGCGCTTGATCGCTATCTACAAGACATTCAAAGCAATCGGAGATTGATGGGTGGTGTGGTTGTGTTATTGGCAGGAGATTTCAGACAGACTTTACCTGTTATCGAAAGAGCTACCGCAGCAGACTAGATTAATGCATGTTTGAAAGCATCATATCTGTGGACTAAGGTTGAAAAGCTTCATCTTACCACTAACATGCGAGTCCATATATTCAGCGATGTCGATTCAGGAGCATATGCACAAAAACTCCTAGAAAATGGTGAAGGCCGCCTACACACCGACCCAGAAGGTATGGTACTTTTCACAAACCAATTTTGCAATGTCGTGGAGTCGGAAGCCGATCAGCTCATTGATCAAGTTTTTCCGAATCTGCAGCAACATATGCTTCACGAAAAGTGGCTATATGATAGAACTATACTGGCACCAAGAAATGAGACTTGGAAAAATAAATAAAAAAAATTTGGACCAAATAACCGGCGAAATGTCAGTATATAATTCCATCGACACAGCCATGTCATCCGACGACACTACGAGCTACCCAGTAGAGTTTTTAAACTCTTTGGAGCTATCTGGGGTGCCATCACATAAGCTGGAATTAAAAGTAGGTGTACCCGTTTTGATAATGCGAAACTTGGATGCGCCAAGATTATGCAACGGTACCCGGTTACGAGTCACTGAACTAGGTAGGCATGTTGTGAAGGCTACAATCTTGACTGGAGAATGCAAGGGAGACAATGTTCTTATACCGCGTATTCCAATCATTCTCAATAATTTGGCATTTAACTTTAAACGTCTGCAGTTCCTATTAAAAGTTGCATTTTCAATGACTATCAACAAATCGCAGGGTCAAACCTTAAAGGTAGCGGGCATACATTTGGGCACACCATGTTTTCCCCACGGCCAACTCTACGTTGCTTGCTCACGCGTTTCTAAATCGAAAAATTTGCATGTTTATGCAGGACAAAATAAATATTTTAACATAGTTTATAGGGGTATATTACAATAGCTAAATCTAACTAAACCAATTTATCCTTACAAATTAAGACACAGTAGCGTTTTCATCATAAAAATACCAAAATTTGTTTCATTTATATACATTACATATTATAGATAACAGTTGTTTTAACACGTAACTGGACAACTCATGATTTTAATTTGTTGGATTTGTCTCAGTCCTGAATAGAAGAATAATATGAAACATTGAAAAATTTATGAAAAAATAAAATAGATACATTCTAATAATTATAATCACAATTTTCTATAACCACGCAGGTGAACCCGCGGGGCGCAGCTAGCTATTAAATAAAGTCCTCCGCCGCGTCTGTCTGTCTGATCGCGATAAACCTAATAACCACTGCACCGCTTAAAATTAAATTATTTACCCAGCCATATAGTCTAAACTTGAGAGAGGGCGTGGGCTACTTTTTAACGCGATAACCGACATAGACGCGGGCGTAGCCGCGGGTGGAAGCTAGTCTATAAATAATTAGAACACAAATACTATAAAAATTTAGATTACATAACTTTGCTTAAAATAGTTTTTTTTTTAAACATTGTTTAAGTGACTTAGTATTAAGTAATACTGTAACGTATGCTAAAACGAAATGTTAAATCGTGTGTGGATGGATATTAAGTCTCAATATATGTAGTTTCAAATTGACCCTAATGCCTGTAAGTTTGTCTGTTTGTAAGTAGCACATAGTACAAGGCTACATAAGTAAATCGCAGCATCAACAATTTATAGTTACAAGGAATACGATGAAAGCCATTTCAAGTATTTAGAGTCCAGATGTTGTAATCAGCCAGCCGTTCCTGGACCCCTTCTATTTCAGGTGCAAAGTGGCACACCGTGTGGTTTTAGTCGGTCCGAATACAACACACTGCCCTGTCGCAAACCCCGGTGAGGTGACGGCCCCTGGTGGTTTGCACACGTAAAAAAAAGGATGCAAGCTATTTTACAAGTTTACTGATCTGTGGATAATCTCAGGTTCGTTGCGTGATGCTTCAGGGTTAGTTCTTCATCTCATCCTCTTTATGCTCATTGGTGGTCAGTGTTTTTTTGTTTATTCAATGCATTATCTTGGAGCAAAATATACAATACTTTTGTTTTAATTTCTTAGTTATTCATAGATTGACGAAATAAAAAATGACAGTGTTAAATGTTAACAAAAGCTCAAGTATAAGATTTATCTACTTAATTTTATTTCGCTTTAGAGTTTTCGATATACCTGACGAAATTATATGCACAGAATGTGGAGACAGATTCTTTCAACTTATATAACTCTCAGTTATCCCGATGTCTCCTACGTGACACAGTACACTGTATATTCTAAATGTGCCATACTTATGTGATGTGTTGCTAACATTAATGCTGGTGGTATAGAATTATACACTTACCTTATTATTATTCCTGATGTTTCCTGTGTACATTACAAAATAAAATATCATTTTTAGAGAGTTATGCCCATAGTCAACACCATTTTCTGCGAAATGATTATAATAAGATTACCATGTTCTAGAATTAGAAATAAAAAAATAGTGATGCCTTTTTAAAAATAGATTTATTGAAATTAGAATAAAACCTCAATCTACATAATTACCCATCATGCCATAGTTACATTTATTGTGTTGTTTGATTTCTTTATCTAGTATTTAGTTAGTAAGTGTTAAAAGTTTTTATTCCATTTCGCAACTTCTTCACACTCTTTTTTAGCGTTTCTTAGTTCATGACGGGGAACCCTTATAGTTTCGTTAAATTCGTCCGTCCGTCCTCGACTTACTATCTTAACGGTTAGTGCTACAAAGATGAAACTTTGCACGGATATGTGTTTTTATCACGTCGACAAAGTACTGAAAAAATCACGAAAAATATTATATTATGGGTAAATGTGAAGTGGGGATTTTTTTTTCTCTTTTTTTCTCTCTAGTCTAGTCAAGTCGAGAAACTCAAAAAATTGAGAGGTTGCCAATACGATCTTATGATTTAGGTGTTCGTTTAATAGATTTACAATTTTAAGGTATTTTTTATTAAAACTGGGCCTCCGAGGAGGACGCCCTGTTTTGCCCTCGAAAAGTTAAAACACTAGCTCGAAAAATCTGAAAAAAATCTTGATCATCATCACCAAGTTCATCACATGGACTACTATATAATGAAATTTAAAGTAAAACTATAAGGGCTTCAATAACTTTGTTAGTACAGGAGTTATAGAAGCCTAACTTGTAAATTGCACTTACTTCGAAAACTTCGCAAAATAATAAGTATTCGCACAATTAAACCAAATAATAAGTATACAACAATTACCTGTTGGTCACGATTTTAAATCTCCGAGCCATTATGTGTGGCTATAGAATCATATTCTATTCCTGTTTTTTGTAAACTTTTATTTCAGATAACAAAAAATACATCAATAGTTTTGCTCTACCTCTAGGGAGCTTTACAAACATAGATTTCACATATACTTCAAATACAGTAAGGCTTTTTATAGACCGATCTTTTGTGCCTTGTGAGAATTGAATTCACAAGACGCGTGAAGTTGTATTTGGCATCAGGCCCACCACACCAAACGTGCAGATAAATAATTACACATTTCGATTATTTCAGTAGTATAAGTTTTTTATGAGTTTTCACATATATGTCATGTTATTAAAATTAAACTTGGGAATTACTGAAAATATCGTTTTACAAATATGTGTCTTTAACAGGCAAAGAAGATTGGCTTTCTTATTTTGGCAGATACGTAAAATGCATTTCTTAGATTCATTAAGAGATATTACATTAAGAGAGTACACAGTATGTAATTTTAAATTTTAGTTACGATTTTATTATCATATTTTAAAACGTTTTGTGACTCATGTCATGTGTGTGTGTAACATGTTTTCTAATTCATTACATTTGCATGATTCAATCCAACTGAAAGTTAAATCAACTAGCTAAACCATTAGCATATATTTACAGTAACAATGAAAGATTCTGAATAGTAACTATCTTGAAATATTGGAAGCGGAAAATGTTGATTTGCATAGTATTCAGTCAGCGACGCGAACGATCAAAGTAACGACATGGTTGAAAGGTGGGAGATTGAGGGGACTATTGATCTTTATCGAACGGTAGAAGCCGCTTTAAAGAAATTGAAAGAATGGTTTTCGAACATTTGTCAACATGACTATTTACCGAGCTGAGGTAGGGTGAGGAAGTACAGTACTTCAGATGGACGGCCATTTTCACACGTAATTTATCTAAATATTATGTAGATCTGTCCCCTCTTTCTACAATCGTACATTTATGGAAGGTATTGTAATATCTGTAAACTGATGATGATTCTTCTCCTAATGCCATTTTCATTCCGAAATTTTGGTAAACATCAATAATATCTGATTTTAGATAACGCGTTACATAAAAAAAGATTTTTTGTAAAACAGTTGAACTGATCTTGTTACCAGATAAATTTGTCTTCTGCCCACCATTTTCTTTTCTTGAATTTGACTTTGTATCACTGAACAGCATCAGTCATAGATATCCTAGTTTATAATTTTTTGATGATTAGTACTGGAATATTTGTTTCAAATTATGCTGCTTATTTTTGCTAAAGAAAACTTTAAAAGCTAAACGAAATCCTACAAAAACATTGTTAAAAATAAACTTAGAACAAAAAGAAAAGCTTCTAATCGCTAGTGTCCTGTGTCGTGTTTCCAACCAGTGTTTTAAATACTTCCACAACAAAAACAAAAAGAAGGTTCTCAACTCACCTAGCATGCAAACGATTCTTGACACGAACACTTTTGTTTTGATTGTATAAAAGCGTTTGTTTATAAACGAGACATTTATGAAGAAAGCTTTCCTTAAGGTAAAAACGAAATAATAACATTCATAAAAGTATCGTAAGTGGTATTCACGGTTATTAAAGACATATCCGGTTCATGTCTTATATTCCTATATGGTTTTTACTCACGTCTTTATTTCTGGGATGACTAACAAGTTTCACGGATTCCAAATATTTATCAAATCTTAATTTATTTTTTAGTGCAGTATTCAGTATTTGGATATCTCTGAAAAAACATGTGACTCTTAATCCGACTCCGTGTATTGTCCAACTGAATGTTCTTTTTCTTTAAGTCAGCTTCTGCCTTAGGAACATACCTCCTGTGTCGCGGGCAACTTTACGAGTACATGGATCACAAAAATTGTTGTCCTATGTGGAATTTAAACCAGAATCGCTGTATAATTGCAATACTACGCATGTTAGAAAATAGTATGACGACCGTTTAAACCACTAGGCCAACCGTGTAGTCGATAATGCAATGTACATTCTCTGATTAATTTGTAGTAATTTTTGTGTCTAGTATTTAGACTGGCATAATACTAAAATTTATAGCAGTTTCTCTGGGTTTACCTTGCCAAATTTAGCGTATTCGCTTGAGCTATTATAGTTAGGCAAATTAATAGGCAGAGTTTCTAGCCTATTATTTCAATTTGAATAACGTAAACTTAAAGTTTACTGAGTCGACAAGCAAACTTAATGTGAAACTATTTTGAATAATATGTAATGTTCTTTAATTGTTGTTGTTCTTGTATAGTTTGAGCTGCCTTATTAAAGCGTAGATGCTTGAAAGATACAGAAACATAGTTAATATCATAATTGCTTGACTTTCTGTTCTTCATAATAAATCTCTTTTTTCTCTTATAAAGAATGACTACTAACAACTCTAACTTTAAATTAACACACACGTGTTTCAAATATTAAATATAGTAAACTCTTTAAGTCTCTTCGCTGTACCAAATTTACATTTTATCGATCATTATTCAATATATATATATTATACCATACTGTACCGTTACTTACTGACTGACAGACAACGCACAGCTGAAACTACTGGGTGCAGGAAGCTTAAAGGCGAGCACTAAGAGAGGATTTCGGAAAATTCCACCCCTAAGGGAGTGACAAATACAATCAAAGTTATGCATCAGAATAACACGTAGGCGAAGCCGCACGCTAAGATGTGAAGATAGCTAGTCACAACTTTTCCTCTACTCCAAAACAAACATGTGACTAATAAATACATACTAATATCATCAATCATTTCAAAGTAACTATATTTGTTTATCTGTCTGTTATACTTTCACAGCTAAACCGCTTAACTGATATTGATGAATTTTGATACGAGTTAAATCAAATTTGAAAGACATAGGCTACTTTTTGTCGCAAGACATTTACGGGGCAAAGTGGATTGCAAAGGCTAGTAATAACTAGAGTCAAGCTGGTCACTGCATGGTTCAGGATTATAAAGATGACTTTATACGGTGCCGCCGTCTCGTCGGGTAGTTAACACCAGTATTAACCTCCACGTAAAGTGAAGCCATATATCGTAAAACTAACGAGCCACTTAAAAATCTACTTCCTTAAAATAACTTATTTAAAGTTTATGTTACTGCTATACAAATTTTATTCGTCTGCGGTAATGTCAGTGATAAAAATAAATAATGGTAGATAATGAACTTAGGTACAAGTGCAGTCGCAATCTGTGAAGAAATCTGTGCCACAACTTATTTAAACCTTTTCCCTTTTATATATTTCTCTTATATTTGAGGTCTACCAAAGTGACTCTACTCTGCCTGATGGAAAACATGAGTAGATATCGACACCTCCATGCAACATCATCGTAACTCATTTTTTTACATATGTTGTGTTACAATGGTATTCCGATACAAAAAGAAAAAGTATTTTTTCTGTGTAATCATTGTAACTTTACGTCTATTCAATTTGAATTTATGAAAGAGGTAAAAGCATTGTAAATCTCCAAAAAAATCGGATAAACATTCAAAATTATTGTAACTTTATTTACAATACTCAAAATATTACGAACATCTGATCAATGAAATACAAAATAATTGTAACTTTATTCACAATCTTTGTACAGGATGACTCTGGAGTTTATGAACACAAAATACTATGCTACTGCATTGTAACTTGAGTTACAATGTTTTTACACGGATTTTGATATTATTTTTTGTCAGGCCATGACTTCTAAGATGCATTACGATCTTGTCGCTCGGATAGTTACCGCACAATGCAAGTACATTGTGCGGTTTCGTAATAATATAATGTGATCCACACATCCTAGTTGTGAGTGCAGATAATACAGCACTGTGGCCCAGTTACGAAACGACTCACCAACTAAATAAGACAGCATGAAAAGATTGTATCTATAATAATTTGAACAAAAAGAAACCGACTTCATAGAAAAACTATTTCGAGTACCCAAATCGCGACAGTTGTGCCTATGATATTTGAGGAGTTCCCTCGATTTCCTTGGGATCCCATTACTGAGTACTACTACCTAGCTGAGAACACGGTGTTACCCGTGATTGTTGATAAACAGCAGCCTAAGTTACTACATATATCATCAACTTTTTGTTAGTTAGAGCCTCTTCAAAATCAGTCAAACCATTCAAGAGATTAACTGGACAAGCAGACGCCGTGCAGACTGATAAAAAATATTATCGATGCACGTTGCAGAATTCAGAGTTACCCGAGTGTTCGCAGGGAGCACTTTGCCACCACTGTCGCGTCACTTGGGGTGATTCGAATAAAACCACCGTATCACACTATACTGTATATATTTACACAACTATAGTACCAATACATGTGCTTTAAAAGGATTGACAAAAAATAAAATGTTTGGTCTATATAAGTCGCCATGTGAACCAAACCATATCGCGATTCAGAAAAGGTGAAGTGCGCCATCTATCGATCAATCGATAAACTAATTTATGTTACTCTAAACATACCGCCCACCATGAACAAATTAAGAAGTTGAACAATAAAAAAAAATATGTTAATTTGTTCATTATTATCACGTTATTAGGTACTGTTATCACAAGGCAAAATTACAATAGAAAAATTATTTGTTATACACATACCCTATTATAACAAAAAACAATATGTTGATACTTGAACAACTGCTTACACAAAAACTAAAACCTAAAACAACAAAAAGAAACAGAAAATTTGGTAACAAATTATTATCTTAACCTAAACATAAGAAGATTATTGTACTGTGTTAATAGGTAACACACACAATTTGACAACAGGTCTTTTTATAACGGTATTTTTACACCTTAAGCTTACAACGCGTGTAACTCCGTCCAACCCTGGGTGTTTTTGCTCTACGATCCCAAATAGCCATTGAGCAGGTGGCAGACCGTCTTCTTTTATCAAGACCATGTCACCTATTGACGGTTCTGGAACCTGATAAGCCCACTTGTACCGGTTTAGGAATTGTGCGAGATATTCATGCGACCACCGTCGCCAGAAATCCTGCACCATTCGCTGAGTAAGTTGCAGTCGTTTTAGACTATTGATGTTAGACGGTTCATAATTTAAATCTGGTACCACTACCAGGGGTTCTCCTACCAAAAAATGTCCAGGCGTTAGCGGGGCTTGGTCTTGACAATTATCTGTTATACGAGACATGGGGCGAGAATTTAAACATGCTTCGATTTGAGCCAACACAGTAGCCATCTCTTCGTAAGTAAGGGTATTGTTTCCAATAACCCGCTTAAGATGGTACTTGGTGGACTTTACACCGGCCTCCCACAGTCCTCCAAAATGAGGAGCGTGTGGAGGTATAAAGTGCCAGTTGGTCCCATTATTCGCTAACGAATCCACTATCTCGGTAGCTACACTGGATCTTTCAATTGCGACTAAATGCTTCAACTCCTTGGCGGCTCCGACAAAATTGGTCCCATTGTCGCTATATAAGTCTGCACAATGACCCCGTCTGGCGACAAACCGCTTAAACGCAGCCAAAAACCCTTTAGCAGTCAGATCACTCACTACTTCTAGATGTATAGCCTTGGTTGCCATGCATACAAATAGGCATATATAACCCTTGTAGGCATGATGTCCTCTCCCCTTTGCAGATCTCAAATTAATCGGTCCCGCATAATCAACTCCACTTTGGTGGAAGGGGCGACTAGGGTTGACGCGTGATTTAGGTAACTGACCCATGAGTTGTTCTCGGAACTTAGCTGCGTGACGAATGCACGATATACACCGACGAACGAAAAACTTCGCTTTGTTCTTAACATCGATGATCCAATATTTTGATCTCAAGAAGTTTACCATGAGCTGCGGCCCTCCATGTAAGGTTCTGGTGTGGGCATCTGCTATTACGATCTCCGTGAAATGTGATTTTGCCGGCAGAATCATGGGATGTTTCATACTCTCTTCCAGTTCAGCTCTGTCCAACCGGCCACCAACTCTAAGTATTCCATCGGAATCTACAAATGGATTCAGAGAGGTAAGTACACTTTTCTTTGTTACCGTTTTTGTTTTCAATAGACTGTCGATTTCAGCAGAAAAATATTGATTTTGGCAATGCTTCACACATACAATAAGTGCATCGTCCAATTCTTTAGCTGATAAACAGGAACCAAATTTGAAAGAAGCTCTCTTAATATTTAAAAACCGTTTGCAGTAGGCTATGACTCTAATTAATTTATTTAATGATGAAAACTTCGTCCATACGGTCAGTTCTTCCTTATCTATGGTTGCTAGACTAACTACCTTTGCCTTTTCTTCTTGGTCTATTTTGTATTCCCTTCGTCTGTCGTGGCTAATTACATTGTCCTTCAACCACAAAGGTCCTTCTTTCCACAATGTGTTAGAGATTAACTCCGTTGGACTCATTCCACGGGATGCGTAATCTGCGGGATTCTCGGCTGACTTAACGTGACCCCATTGACCACTACCAACTACAGATAATATTTCTGACACTCTGTTTGCTACAAATGTTTGCCAGTGGCACGGATGTTTGCTAAGCCACGCAAGGACTATAGTTGAGTCTGTCCATGCATAAATGAGATGTCTTTCGATATTCAATACTTCAGCAACTTCACATAATAATTTTACTAACAAAACTGCCGCACAAAGCTCAAGACGAGGGATAGAAATCTGCTTAATAGGTGCGACCTTGGTTTTTGCAGTTACCAAACGAGAATGAACATTTCCTTGGCTATCGACGACACGGATATAAATTACTGCACCGTAAGCAAGACTAGATGCATCACTGAATCCGTGCAATTCTGCTGAATCACCAAGTGATGTTCGTAACCATCTAGGTACTCTAAATGGAACTAAATTTTCCAGTTCATCTCGGTAGGTATGCCATTCTTTCAATAATGTGCTAGGTAACTCTTCATCCCAGTCTATACCTGACAACCATAATTTTTGAATTAATATTTTTGCTTTTATAATTACAGGTGCGAGCCAGCCCAAGGGATCAAACAACATGGAGATTTGGGAGATAACATTTCTCTTTGTTGCAGGTGTCTTCGAAGCAGGTAGTTTGACTGTATAAGCAAATTCATCGGATTCTCGCTGCCAGGTAAGTCCTAAAATTTTAATTACATTATCAATTTTTAATTCATGACTTTCTTCTTTATGCTTACCACTGTTGATGTATTTCAACAAGTCTTTATTATTGCTTCTCCATTTTTGCAACTCAAAACCTCCTTTTGCCAATAGTTCCGTCATTTGATTATATATTTCTTTACCTTCAGCTACAGTTTGACAGCCAGCCATCATGTCATCCATGTAGAAATTCTGCGTAACAATGGACCTTGCGACTGGGTACTTATCTCCTTCATCTTCTGCAAGTTGGTGCAACGTCTTAACGGCTAAATAAGGAGCTGCTGCAGTACCAAAAGTTACTCTTAGAAGACGGAAATGTTTGATTTCTTCTGAGCTGTCCGAACGCCATATTAAACGCTGAAAATCTACATCTTCGCTTGAAACCCTTACTTGTCTGTACATTTTCACTATATCCGAGACAAGACAAATCGGGTATGTACGCCATCTCAGTACAGTGTGCCGCAAATCCGCTTGTAGGGTTGGACCCGTCATTAATTCACTATTAAGCGACACTCCGTTCATACCCAAGCAAGATGCATCAAATACTACCCTAACCTTAGTGGTAGTTTTGTCTTCCCTTAAAACGGCATGGTGAGGTAGATAGACCACATCTTCTCGATTTACTTCCTCGGGCGGTATAGACTCCATATGACCGAGTTCGAGATATTCATTAATTACCTCCGAATATTCCCTTTTCAATTCCAAATTCTTTTCTAACCTTTTCTCTAAATAAAGAAACCTGCGTAATGCAATTTCTTTTGTTCGACCATTTACGCAGTTTCGTTCAGTTGCCTTAAAAGGCAATCTAACAATGTAACGACCAGAAGGGTCCCTTCCAGTAGTCTTCTTGTAAAATGCTTCACATGCTTCTTCTTCCTCCGTGTAGTTTTTCTTGGAGACTACAGCTTCTTCAATTTTCCAAAATCGTTCTAAATAATTTTGGTCTTCTTGGAGGGTTAAGTAACAATGGCTTTTGTTACTTGCTAAATCTTTATTTTGTAGTACTTCTCCCGACAGGATCCACCCTAATGTTGTATCTTGAGCTATTAAAGAACCTGGAGGTCCTTTGCTAAGTCCCTGCTTTATAATCTTACTATACACTGAAGAACTTAGCAACATGTCTATTCTTCCAGGTTTGTTCCAAGTAGGGTCTGCTAGATTCTTGTTTTCCACCTGTGACCACAATGGACAACCTATTGTTTGCGTTGGTAAATTTGATGTTATTCGTTTTTGAACGTGAGCTTTAACTGTCACAATTGAGTTAGGATCATACATTGACTGCAATTTAGGATAAACAATATATTTAGAGGTCAATGCATTCTTACCTTCCTCTTCATCCCCCAACCTTAGTGCGGTGTTGTAACAGGTATGCTTCTTCAACCCAAGGAGTTGTACTGCTGATTCCATTACATATGAAGCCTGTGAACATTGGTCAAGCAACACACGCAGAATAACTCCTGTACCTTTCACCCTTACTAAAGCCGTAGGCAACAAATCTTGGCTGCTACCAGCAGCAGCACAATTGGTTATTGTACTGGTTTGGTTTTCTTTAGTATCAACTGATTGCTTAATATGCTCCTTTGAGTCAGCTGAAACTGTTGACGCATCCTTAAAATGTAATAAGGAGTGATGTTTACGCTTACATATACGACATCTTGTCGGCAAATTACAGGCATAAACCGCATGACCTGATCCGAGACAATTAAAACATAACCCGTTTGATTGGACGAAGCTACGACGTGAGGCAACATTTTCATTACTAAATTTTTTGCAATGACCGAGTTTAAGATCTGATTTACAAAAAATACAAGATTTTGTAGCAACGTGTAAAGTTTTCACCGAAACACTTTTATTAACATTGGTTTTTGAACTTTTATTATCCAGAAATTCTAGGGAGCGAAAACGTTGTTCTAAAAAATTTTTAAACTGTTTCCATGTAGGTAATTCTTCACAAAATTCATAAATTTTCGCTTCCCACAGCTTTCTAGATTCAGCATCTAATTTTAGGCTTAAAATATATATTACAATAATATCCCACGAATCTACATTGATATCTAAATTCTTGAGAGCATTTAAACAATCGCTGCTTGAATCCAATAGTTCTCTTAGCGCTGATGCTGATTCGACAGCAATATTTTTCTGGCCAAGAAACCGTTTCAAAATGGAATTGGCCATAAACCTTTTGTTGTTATATCGATTGTTTAATTGTTCCCAACATGTTTTATAATTTACACTGGTAATGGGTACATTTTTTAAAAGCTGATCCGCCTCTCCAGATAAATGACTCTTCAAATATTGTAAACGCTGAACGTCATCCAACGACTGATTGTTGTGTATTAGTGACAAGAACAAGTCCCGGAAGCTGACCCAATCTACGTACTGACCCGAAAACATCGGTAAAGAAATTTTCGGAAGTTTAACATTAGACGTTGACGTAGACTTTTCGCTAGAACATAGACTTTTTTCAGCTATATCAAGCTTATTTAATTTCGCGAGAACTTCATTTAATTCTGTTTTATAGTCTAAATACAAATCTTCCGTCATCTCATAAACTCCCGTAGTACTATATTGTGATGCATTATATTCAGTTTCATCGATTTCGCTAACTATTTTCTTGTGAGTTTCACTAAAAGATGTCCACTTTTCTTCCAGATTTTCTAATCTCACGGTAACATACACCTTAGTGACTCTCTCCTTAGGTGATTTTTTAAAGTTTGTCCTATTTCGTACAATGCTATTCATTGGTCCCATTGTCGCTATATAAGTCTGCACAATGACCCCGTCTGGCGACAAACCGCTTAAACGCAGCCAAAAACCCTTTAGCAGTCAGATCACTCACTACTTCTAGATGTATAGCCTTGGTTGCCATGCATACAAATAGGCATATATAACCCTTGTAGGCATGATGTCCTCTCCCCTTTGCAGATCTCAAATTAATCGGTCCCGCATAATCAACTCCACTTTGGTGGAAGGGGCGACTAGGGTTGACGCGTGATTTAGGTAACTGACCCATGAGTTGTTCTCGGAACTTAGCTGCGTGACGAATGCACGATATACACCGACGAACGAAAAACTTCGCTTTGTTCTTAACATCGATGATCCAATATTTTGATCTCAAGAAGTTTACCATGAGCTGCGGCCCTCCATGTAAGGTTCTGGTGTGGGCATCTGCTATTACGATCTCCGTGAAATGTGATTTTGCCGGCAGAATCATGGGATGTTTCATACTCTCTTCCAGTTCAGCTCTGTCCAACCGGCCACCAACTCTAAGTATTCCATCGGAATCTACAAATGGATTCAGAGAGGTAAGTACACTTTTCTTTGTTACCGTTTTTGTTTTCAATAGACTGTCGATTTCAGCAGAAAAATATTGATTTTGGCAATGCTTCACACATACAATAAGTGCATCGTCCAATTCTTTAGCTGATAAACAGGAACCAAATTTGAAAGAAGCTCTCTTAATATTTAAAAACCGTTTGCAGTAGGCTATGACTCTAATTAATTTATTTAATGATGAAAACTTCGTCCATACGGTCAGTTCTTCCTTATCTATGGTTGCTAGACTAACTACCTTTGCCTTTTCTTCTTGGTCTGTTTTGTATTCCCTTCGTCTGTCGTGGCTAATTACATTGTCCTTCAACCACAAAGGTCCTTCTTTCCACAATGTGTTAGAGATTAACTCCGTTGGACTCATTCCACGGGATGCGTAATCTGCGGGATTCTCGGCTGACTTAACGTGACCCCATTGACCACTACCAACTACAGATAATATTTCTGACACTCTGTTTGCTACAAATGTTTGCCAGTGGCACGGATGTTTGCTAAGCCACGCAAGGACTATAGTTGAGTCTGTCCATGCATAAATGAGATGTCTTTCGATATTCAATACTTCAGCAACTTCACATAATAATTTTACTAACAAAACTGCCGCACAAAGCTCAAGACGAGGGATAGAAATCTGCTTAATAGGTGCGACCTTGGTTTTTGCAGTTACCAAACGAGAATGAACATTTCCTTGGCTATCGACGACACGGATATAAATTACTGCACCGTAAGCAAGACTAGATGCATCACTGAATCCGTGCAATTCTGCTGAATCACCAAGTGATGTTCGTAACCATCTAGGTACTCTAAATGGAACTAAATTTTCCAGTTCATCTCGGTAGGTATGCCATTCTTTCAATAATGTGCTAGGTAACTCTTCATCCCAGTCTATACCTGACAACCATAATTTTTGGATTAATATTTTTGCTTTTATAATTACAGGTGCGAGCCAGCCCAAGGGATCAAACAACATGGAGATTTGGGAGATAACATTTCTCTTTGTTGCAGGTGTCTTCGAAGCAGGTAGTTTGACTGTATAAGCAAATTCATCGGATTCTCGCTGCCAGGTAAGTCCTAAAATTTTAATTACATTATCAATTTTTAATTCATGACTTTCTTCTTTATGCTTACCACTGTTGATGTATTTCAACAAGTCTTTATTATTGCTTCTCCATTTTTGCAACTCAAAACCTCCTTTTGCCAATAGTTCCGTCATTTGATTATATATTTCTTTACCTTCAGCTACAGTTTGACAGCCAGCCATCATGTCATCCATGTAGAAATTCTGCGTAACAATGGACCTTGCGACTGGGTACTTATCTCCTTCATCTTCTGCAAGTTGGTGCAACGTCTTAACGGCTAAATAAGGAGCTGCTGCAGTACCAAAAGTTACTCTTAGAAGACGGAAATGTTTGATTTCTTCTGAGCTGTCCGAACGCCATATTAAACGCTGAAAATCTACATCTTCGCTTGAAACCCTTACTTGTCTGTACATTTTCACTATATCCGAGACAAGACAAATCGGGTATGTACGCCATCTCAGTACAGTGTGCCGCAAATCCGCTTGTAGGGTTGGACCCGTCATTAATTCACTATTAAGCGACACTCCGTTCCTACCCAAGCAAGATGCATCA
Organism: Phragmatobia fuliginosa; assembly: GCA_932526445.1. Lineage (NCBI taxonomy): Eukaryota > Metazoa > Arthropoda > Insecta > Lepidoptera > Erebidae > Phragmatobia > Phragmatobia fuliginosa. Next base: position 74,267,723 of record OW052057.1, read on the forward strand.
AATACTACCCTAACCTTAGTGGTAGTTTTGTCTTCCCTTAAAACGGCATGGTGAGGTAGATAGACCACATCTTCTCGATTTACTTCCTCGGGCGGTATAGACTCCATATGACCGAGTTCGAGATATTCATTAATTACCTCCGAATATTCCCTTTTCAATTCCAAATTCTTTTCTAACCTTTTCTCTAAATAAAGAAACCTGCGTAATGCAATTTCTTTTGTTCGACCATTTACGCAGTTTCGTTCAGTTGCCTTAAAAGGCAATCTAACAATGTAACGACCAGAAGGGTCCCTTCCAGTAGTCTTCTTGTAAAATGCTTCACATGCTTCTTCTTCCTCCGTGTAGTTTTTCTTGGAGACTACAGCTTCTTCAATTTTCCAAAATCGTTCTAAATAATTTTGGTCTTCTTGGAGGGTTAAGTAACAATGGCTTTTGTTACTTGCTAAATCTTTATTTTGTAGTACTTCTCCCGACAGGATCCACCCTAATGTTGTATCTTGAGCTATTAAAGAACCTGGAGGTCCTTTGCTAAGTCCCTGCTTTATAATCTTACTATACACTGAAGAACTTAGCAACATGTCTATTCTTCCAGGTTTGTTCCAAGTAGGGTCTGCTAGATTCTTGTTTTCCACCTGTGACCACAATGGACAACCTATTGTTTGCGTTGGTAAATTTGATGTTATTCGTTTTTGAACGTGAGCTTTAACTGTCACAATTGAGTTAGGATCATACATTGACTGCAATTTAGGATAAACAATATATTTAGAGGTCAATGCATTCTTACCTTCCTCTTCATCCCCCAACCTTAGTGCGGTGTTGTAACAGGTATGCTTCTTCAACCCAAGGAGTTGTACTGCTGATTCCGTTACATATGAAGCCTGTGAACATTGGTCAAGCAACACACGCAGAATAACTCCTGTACCTTTCACCCTTACTAAAGCCGTAGGCAACAAATCTTGGCTGCTACCAGCAGCAGCACAATTGGTTATTGTACTGGTTTGGTTTTCTTTAGTATCAACTGATTGCTTAATATGCTCCTTTGAGTCAGCTGAAACTGTTGACGCATCCTTAAAATGTAATAAGGAGTGATGTTTACGCTTACATATACGACATCTTGTCGGCAAATTACAGGCATAAACCGCATGACCTGATCCGAGACAATTAAAACATAACCCGTTTGATTGGACGAAGCTACGACGTGAGGCAACATTTTCATTACTAAATTTTTTGCAATGACCGAGTTTATGATCTGATTTACAAAAAATACAAGATTTTGTAGCAACGTGTAAAGTTTTCACCGAAACACTTTTATTAACATTGGTTTTTGAACTTTTATTATCCAGAAATTCTAGGGAGCGAAAACGTTGTTCTAAAAAATTTTTAAACTGTTTCCATGTAGGTAATTCTTCACAAAATTCATAAATTTTCGCTTCCCACAGCTTTCTAGATTCAGCATCTAATTTTAGGCTTAAAATATATATTACAATAATATCCCACGAATCTACATTGATATCTAAATTCTTGAGAGCATTTAAACAATCGCTGCTTGAATCCAATAGTTCTCTTAGCGCTGATGCTGATTCGACAGCAATATTTTTCTGGCCAAGAAACCGTTTCAAAATGGAATTGGCCATAAACCTTTTGTTGTTATATCGATTGTTTAATTGTTCCCAACATGTTTTATAATTTACACTGGTAATGGGTACATTTTTTAAAAGCTGATCCGCCTCTCCAGATAAATGACTCTTCAAATATTGTAAACGCTGAACGTCATCCAACGACTGATTGTTGTGTATTAGTGACAAGAACAAGTCCCGGAAGCTGACCCAATCTACGTACTGACCCGAAAACATCGGTAAAGAAATTTTCGGAAGTTTAACATTAGACGTTGACGTAGACTTTTCGCTAGAACATAGACTTTTTTCAGCTATATCAAGCTTATTTAATTTCGCGAGAACTTCATTTAATTCTGTTTTATAGTCTAAATACAAATCTTCCGTCATCTCATAAACTCCCGTAGTACTATATTGTGATGCATTATATTCAGTTTCATCGATTTCGCTAACTATTTTCTTGTGAGTTTCACTAAAAGATGTCCACTTTTCTTCCAGATTTTCTAATCTCACGGTAACATACACCTTAGTGACTCTCTCCTTAGGTGATTTTTTAAAGTTTGTCCTATTTCGTACAATGCTATTCATTGAACTTATCTGAACTTTGCTGTATGCTTCCATGATAAAATTATTCTAAGTCTTTTACACTTGTAATATTTTTCAAAAATAGATTCAAACTTTTTCTAAGTGTTGAAGATTTTTATGCAAATTTTTCTAAGTCTTTTTACTTTAAACACTCGGACAAAAATCGGGCATAGCTTCGCCGTCAGTTCACTTTTTAGAGAATTATTCTAAGTCCTAAACACTTGTAATTTTTACTGTTCATGCACTACAAACTTTTAAATTTACTAAGTCTTATTCACTTTGTTATTAAAATGTTCAAACACTTACAGTTTATGGTGCCTCACTTTAGTTTGAGAATGTTCCAGGGATGTTCCTCGTTCAGGCCTGCGTCGCCGAAGATGCACCTTGTTGGTATCCTGCTAATATGTTGATACCTCGCCTTCCGTTCCCAGTTGTGTCGTCGTCGAACTTGATCGCTGCGATGACTTTCCACCTTGGGAATGTTTGCGCCCCGAGCAGCGATCCACTGCCCATAGGTGCGCGTCTTCGACGCCAGCGGGATTCCCACCGCTGTAAATGCCCTCTTCAGCCAGGCTCCAATATCCGGCTACGAAGGACCACTATGTTCGCAGGGAGCACTTTGCCACCACTGTCGCGTCACTTGGGGTGATTCGAATAAAACCACCGTATCACACTATACTGTATATATTTACACAACTATAGTACCAATACATGTGCTTTAAAAGGATTGACAAAAAATAAAATGTTTGGTCTATATAAGTCGCCATGTGAACCAAACCATATCGCGATTCAGAAAAGGTGAAGTGCGCCATCTATCGATCAATCGATAAACTAATTTATGTTACTCTAAACACCGAGTCAGCTCGAAAAAAGACATTAGTCAGATTAACACACACTTTAATTTCATTTATTCGAATACGAGATAATATAGTTTAGAAAATCCAATGACTTAAGTATTTAAAGTTTACGAATGTTGTAAACAATTTTTAAATATCACATGTAACTGTAAATACAACAACAATGAAATATTTTTTTAAATAATTACAAACAATTACTTTTAGTTTAATGTTTTTAAGTTTTGAAATACCATACAAATGCTCACAAAACAAAGTAAATATAGTATACTTGTTGAATTAAATGCATTCTGCTATCTTTGACGTGGGTGAGATTGACTCTAGATAGATCTGGAAACTAACTATATTCGTGACTTGAATGTACAACGAAGACATGGTAAGGAGAAAATATATTCTAGCTTGTATTAGTTTAAAATGAACTTTCATTTAAATACTAAAAACGTATTTAGATAGTAATTATACTTTTTTGATTTTAGTGTACTTTTTTTTAAATGGAATAGGCGTTTGTCTTCCATCTCACCTGATGGAAAGTGTGGATAAAGACGAAGATCGGTCACGCCCATCCAAAAGAAACCTGTTCATACCACTCTTAAAGGCTCCAGAGTTTAACTTATCAGGAAAAAAAGACACAGGCAGGTCGTTCCAATATTTGGCGACTCTCACCAAAAACGAGCTGCCAAACCGTTTGGTTCGACTTTTGGGTATGTCAACAACGCATGGTTGAAACTTTTGCCTGCGCCTAGTAATCCGATAAAGGTATGGAGATGGCTCGATCAGTTCGAAAAGAGCTTTCGATCTCCAAAGTGTATCCTATAAAAAACCGATAAGCTGGCAACTCGACGATGATGCTTAAGGGTGTGTAGTCTGACATAGTTACTTCTCTTACTGGAGAATGATGAAGAAATATCTAACCAGGCTGCCATGGTATGGGTCACCATGCTGCATTGCCTACACTCACAATAAGGATGGTGACACCTACTCCTAGATTTTACTCATGCTTTTCATCAGGCTGAGTAGAGTCACTTTGGTAGGCTTAAATATTAACGGTGGAGGTCCAATACAGAAGCATCTTCATAGAACGCCATAGTGAGTTCGCCATGTTGCATTGTAACGTAAATATGAAAACCATTATAATTGAAGCCATAGCAACTACACTCTTAAATTCTACTTATGCTTTTGATGTGAAACATCTATAGCCGCACGTAAAACAGATTTCTGGCCTGGCGACGCGTGCGGCCTGGCGACGCGTCGCCACGTCGTCGCCATGGTATATATAGACTGCTATTTTAATAATTAGTAATATTTTATTTTATCATTATGACATATTTAGTTCCTATTACAATACGTTCTTTTCTGCATATTACTTTTACAAAATAATGTCGATGTTTCACATCTGCCAGGCGTCCCGTGACGGCTCACATTTTTTTTTTATTTTATCATTATGACATATTTAGTTCCTATTACAATATGTTCTTTTCTGCATATTACTTTTACAAAATAATGGCGATGTTTCACATCTGCCAGGCGTCCCGTGACGGCTCACTTTTTTTTTTTATTAGGGAGAATAATATCTCTTTGTCATTATAAAAATTTACAGTACCCAAAAAAAACAATATGCATTTTTCTATCAAATGAATAATTTTTTGTAAGAACGTCAACAGTAGACGTATTTATTTCATCTAATTGCTTGTACCCGCTTTAGTGTTATGTATTCTATACTTCACGTAGTCATTAGATATATATCAGTAAACGTAAATCCAGAGCTCAGATCTTTACTTTAAAGATATCCTAACCTAAAGTGTATAATATTCAAAAGTATTTCAAAATAATTTAATTATTTGGCCGTCAATTCCATGCTTCTTTTACTGTAATGTCGTCTATATGTGGTAAACCTTTTAAATATAAAAAAATACTAAAAATGTTACCACATTCATAGTACGAGTAATATCAAACAGTAATTAGATTGTATAAACGTTGTAGTAATACCATAACGTAATTAAATTATATACGAGAGTAAACAAACATTGTTCAACCAAAAAAATGACATTATATAATATTACCAACAAATTATTTAGTATTCTCTTACTTGAATGACACTTGCTTTTAGCAAGTGACACCTAACCACTTAGGTGGGTACAAAGGACTAATTTACGACAGTATTTTGTTTACACATAGGTTTAGCAAATCAAAATCACAATTTATGTATAAATTCATTATATATAAACGAATTTACCTAGAGCCAAATAACAGAGACAGAGATTTTAACAAAATTTACACAAAATTGTACAAATAATTTTTTGTTTCTAAATAAATCCTCTGTAATAGTTAATTAGTCTAATATTGTTATGTAGAGTGCTCATCATTATTTATTTAAGTTCCTGCTCGACTTCCCTTCACAAAGATTTTTAAATCAAAACAATCGTTTAAACGTAGACATTGTTTTAACGGGACCCACTTCTTGTTCTTTGTGATCTGAATAACAATTAGTATCAAATTTCAAGAAACAGTGATCCCTCGTTTATTAGCTTCTTTTATCTCCAGTTGTATTTTAATGGAATCCTTAAGTACCGGTGCGTAAGCTGAATGTAATTTGGAATAAATTGTTACTAATCAATGCTATACTGTGAATAGTTTTATTGATTTATTTGAAAATAAGACACATGTATAATCATGAGTATAATCCATTGTTGAACTGTATCAATCGATCTAATCCTTACTAACTTAGTAATATTGTAAATGTGAAAGTAACTATGTCTGTCTGTTAAGTAAATATTATTAAAGTCACCTAAGAAGTTCTTTAATAGTTACCCTGTTGTTAAGAACAAAGTTAATGTACGACACGTTAGAAAACGATGCGGTCTTATGAAGTTTCCGGCTCGAAGTAAGTGTGACAATGAGTGGCAAAGTCTTAAGTATGAAGTAAGTGGTGTCAAAGGTGGTATAGACTTTGTCTTTACTAAGAGGAAACTTTATAATTTCCTGTGCATGTGGGGGTAAAATTCTTATGTTGATCTGAGACGGCTTTTGGAACTCCTGGGACAGATTACTAAGTTTTAGGAGTAGTTTTTAGGTTTATGATATAATGTAAGTCAAATAGTATTTTGTTCTTTTTTACACGACTACGGCGAAGCGAAAAGAAAAGGTAATAGTCTTGGCAGGATGTATGTATATTCCACCGTAGCCACCTAAACTACTGAATCAATTTTAATGAATGAGGTATAATAGATATGCATTAATAGACCGGGTGGCATAGGCTTTATAATTTATATCAAAAAGATTTACGCAACGAGTCGAGTTTTATAAACGTTTTCTTTTTAAATACGTATAATTATGCAAAAGGTATTTGGAAGACTATTCATTACATCATGAATTGTTACTATATGTGATCGTTTCCATTACTATCACAAGTACATCATCATTAACCCATCGCACTGTACGCTGGTCATAGACCTCCTCTACAGCACATCACTTGTCTCGATCCACGGCTTCCTCAAGGAATAATGGTGATGTGATAAATAAATAATATATAATAAATAAAATAAATAATACATAAATATTTCGGACATTTTACACACAACGCCGTCTAGTCCCAAACTAAGCAGAGCTTGTATTATGGGTACTAGACAACTGATATGAACACATAAACATACATTTTTTTTGTAAATACATGCATATTATAAATAGAAAACACCCCAACTCCGAAACAACTATTTGCGGATCACACAAATATTTGGTCCGACCCGGGAATCGAACCTGAGACCTCTTGATCAACAGCTGCATGCGCCAACCACTACGTCACCGAGGCAGTTAAATGATGAAACTCTAATGACAAACTGAAGTAGGTATTTAAAGATATAGAGAGTTTAGAATATTATAAAAAAATTGTTTGCAATAGTAAAATCACATGAATGGCATTTCAGGAGCTGTAGGAATTGTAATTGTGAAAAACTTTACTTCATTTTCAATAATATTTTACTTAACATTTTAAATCTTTACGCAGTAATGTCAATAGACTTAATATTTTGTGCATTCTCTCTTTTGAATGTGTGGAAATTATTTAGGCAAAGGCATCTTTTTAAGATAGTTTTAAAAAACTTCCTTTAAGAGGATGTTTTACTGATTAAGTCTGAATCAAATATTGACCTTCTCTTGTCCTTAAATATAGTAAACTATTATATTAGTTGAGCAGGTTCAGCATATCTATTTATGATACTCATATCAGTTTAAAATAAGATTAAAAGTGCAGCTTAAAAGTAAAAATAAAAATGAGAAAAATAAACTAACCTGTAGGTACATTGAAATTCTAAACCAGACATGATAAGTCAAGTTTTAAATATATCTTCTGTATTAATGTAATAAGTCTCGTCTCCAAATCAAAATATCTTAAAAACTAGACATTCTTAGGAACGTATTCTTCACAAGGTATCTCATAATCATATACCCGACTAGTCGAGCCATGCGGTCTTACCAGCGGTTGCAAAACGCGAGCTAAGCAGTAGAGCGAAGTTAGTCTAAAAATTAGCATAAGTTAGTCATTATGTCATCAGCTAACTCCTGTCAAAATTGGTCCCTTTGGCCGTTTTAGACATTAGAAGGTCCAAACAGACAGTTTTTTTTTCAAATCGCTTTTTGGATGCGAGTATCTACAGTAAATACTACTAATATAGACACTTCCTTAGTTGCATTTTACAACACCCTTCTGACGAAAATGTATTCTTAATTATAAAATGTTCAAAAAAAACAAAATATAACTAACACAAGAAATTTTATGTTTTATGAGATATTTTACTAGTAGCTTACTTTCTAGTCCTTAAATAATTGTGGGTACTTTTTACTATGTAATAAATTAAATCCCTTAGTCCATCTTAAGTTTTTTTTTAACGTAAACTGACTATAGCGCGATTACTTGTTTCTTCATTGTTCAATCATCGGGGTCACCCATTATAGTGAATTTATGTCTTCTATATTCTCCTTCAATATGATTATAATAAATAATCTCTGTAAAAATTCTATCAATTACTTCAAACAATATATGACGTAGGAATACTGACTAAATTATTATTGTCTTTGTTAAATAAAATATGTATATTTTGAATACGGTACATAATCTTTAATAACTAAATTATTTAATAGATACAAAAAAAACTATGGTTTTGAATAAAAATATTTTGATGTGAAACATCTATAGCCGCACGTAAAACAGATTTCTGGCCTGGCGACGCCTGGCGACGCGTCGCCACGCCACGCTATACGATGGTATATATATACAGTCTATATGCAGTAGTGTGTACGGTGTGGCGTAAATTATAATTATAATTATACTTATAATATAATTATTTAATTATAATTATTATAATTATAATTATACGCCACACCGTACTATTTTAATAATTAGTAATATTTTATTTTATCATTATGACATATTTAGTTCCTATTACAATATGTTCTTTTCTGCATATTACTTTTACGAAATAATGGCGATGTTTCACATCTGCCAGGCGTCCCGTGACGGGTCACATTTTTTATTTCCAAACGCGATCAAAACCGTGATCCAATTCACACATAAACGCATACATATATTATACTCAAGCCTGTTTCCTGGCCGACGCGAATTAAACGACCTCATTTTACCGACTATAAATTTAACCCACTTACGTTATAGGGAGCAAGCCTATTGTCGTTAACCGGATAGTTCGGGCTTAAATAAGAAGATTGGAAGTATTTTGGACGACAACGGTATGTGAAATGCAAAGATAGTGGAAGGACGGGGTTACTGGATAAACACTGAATTGAAACAATGACTGGATGACTGGAAGTGGAGGATGGGTAGGATAAACAATGACTTGAACAGGTGAAGATCGCATACCTATAAGCCGAACTTATTGTTTCTTCAAGTTCCGATGTCGAACCGATGATTTAATTACGTAAGTAAGATTTTTTATCATAATCAGCCCATTGCAGTCCGCTGCTGAACATAGGCCTCTCCAATTACACCCCGTTTGGTTAGGTCCTCGTTTTCTCGCATCCAGCTCCTGGCAGACGTTTTGCGCCAAGCGTCACTCCACCTGACCTGCGAACGTCTTCGAACTTGACCGAAATGAATTATGAAATATTTGAATTTTATTTCAAACAAGTTCATTATATGATATCAATATCGAAGGAAAGGAAAGAACTAACATAAATAATACTATGTGCAGTAACAATGACAAAAAAATACATTCATCAAGCAAAAAGCAAGGAAAAACAAAGGGTTGAAGTGGTAAAAGTAACAAAACATTAATCTAACAGCTATGTTTTTTTTTTATTTTATCTTTAAAATAAATAAATTAGAATTCCCTACAAATATTTGGCTAATATTAGACTATAGAAAGGCAAAGGATATTTTTATATTCATTTGAATTAGAAATTGAATCTTATTTAACATACTTTCATCTTGTGCTCCTTTTATTTAGTTGCCACAGCTTTAAAACTTTGTAATTAATTAACAAACCTCAATAAAATACTTAAATTACACGCTAAGAGCTTTCAGATAATTGTATTCTCCATTAGAACCGTAACATTATACTTTGTTGTAAGCCTAATTACCTAGAGTAGTTTACAAAACCATTAGTATTTCTTGACGAGTAGTGTTTGAAATGGTAAAGTAATCATGTCTTTCTTTTGTCCATTTTTTTAAATTTTAGCGTTCACCAATTTCCCTTAATCAACGTTCAAATACAAATTTAAAGTGAGACGATCTAATTATAAATAACCAAAGTTATCTATTAATTTATTAAATTGATTTGTCCAAATTAATCAATTTCACAACTGAACCGTGTATAATTGAGATTAAAAATTAGGTATAAGTATTCGTAAGCAATTTAGATGAATTTATTAATATATTTTAGATACTTTTTAGCTGTTCAGTTTCAGAACAATGTTATTTTAGGAGTGTGAGTTGTTTTATTTAGTGAAATAGTTCTAATACAATAGAATTCCTTCACAAAGTTGTAGTTTCTTGTTATCTAAATATATTTAAATGTTAAATTAGTTTTAATAACTTTTCATAAACTCAGAAACTGCTTTTAAAATATAGTACTTAAGTAACTAAGAATAATTATTATATATACATACATAATTGTTAAATACACACACATAAATATTACTATGTGGTATTGTAAAAGCTTAAACTACAACAAATTTATTATTTTGTTTTTTTGTTATGTCCGAAATATTTATGTTGTAAATATTTAATCTCAGGATATGCCTGAAACGCATTACCTATACATTTTGAAATAAACATTACAATAAAATATTTTTTCCTTGAATTATGTGAATTTGTTCGAAATGGTGATCATTAATGCAGGTCAAATCCCGAATTATTCATTATTTTTATAAATTCTTTGATTTAAGATCAATATATTCATGTTTTCATAGTAACTTACTAATATATACATGAGTAACGATGGTTAAGTACCTAGTATTCAATTCTAAGTCGAGATGAACCAGTTCTAAAATTATCAGTGCTTCCGCCATTTCAATTGCAGATATTTTTAACCCACTGACTCAGATGTCGTGCGAATTCAGAGTGCACTGCACTTGCAACGAAAATAGGTTCACATTTATTATCAGATAGAAATAGACTTAAAACTGACACATCTATTACTGTGTACATAAATAACATTCAAAATCGTAAGCTAGTCCAATATTCACTAGGTTCAAATTTGATGTTTTCCTTCTGTCTTTCTTTTTACGCATCCACTGTTGTTTTAAATCTGGGTGTTCTTTTTGTCTGTTTCATGTACGCTTGTAAAGTCCCCTGCGACACAGGATATGTTCCTAATGCGGGAGTTGTGTTTTACATTATAAGACAAGAATACTAAATATTGCGTCTTTATGCCATGTATCAAAAATACGAGTAAAGAAGTTTATAAGGTAGGTACCTACATGTTTCTTTCTGTTACACACCTTACGAGTATCCTAAAAATTCAAATAAATAGAATTTTACAAAATGGTAAGAAGTTTTTTTTTTTTTAAAAAAGACAACTCCCGCATTAGGAATATGAATTCCTGTGTCTCGGGGGACTTTACAAACATACATGAAACGGACACAAAGAACACCGAGACTCAGAACAACAATTTGTGAATCACACAAAGTGTTATCCCACGTGGGATTCGAACCCACGACACTTGGCGCAGTAGAGAGCGGCGTGGCGACCGCTTAAACCACTAGGCCAACCGTGCAGTCAAACGAAGATGGAAGAAGACAACAAAAGAAGATGGTAAACATATAACTTTGTTAATGTCACTAATTTTATTTAGATTAAAAATGAAACGAAACACGAATAATATTTTATTTACGGATGACTTCTAGTGTAGCACTAGTCCATAAACATTTATAAATAATAGGAAGGTAAGGTACTTACTTAAGATGAAATACGCTTACATAGTATTTTTATTAGAGCAAACTATATTATTTCATTACATCAAATACACCGTCTGATACTAAAAATAGCTTGGGTACACTCTATAAGGTGTGCAATAAAACATAAATAACAAAGTTTAATAGAATATTGCAATTATTTTGTGTTTAAATGCTAAAAGCCCAAATATCAAATAATATAGGTCCGCGAACCGGAGGGGAGTAGCATTAACTTCTTTTTTCGATAGAAAACAGTCTCTCATCTTTTCCGGGGTAAATCTTTACCCAAAAATATTTAGATTTACATTCAAAACTAGTCGTATGTCACTATTCATAGTGACACTATTCATAGTGACATACGACTAGTTTTGAATGTAAATCTAAATATTTGTGGGTAAAGGTTTACCCCGGAAAAGATGAGAGACTGTTTTCTATCGAAAAAAGAAGTTAATGCTACTCCTCTCCGGTTCGCGGACCTATATTATTAAATTAGAAGTACCAATTAAAACAAAAAAAAACTAAATTTTACACACACATAAACACGTCCTGGCCTCCTGGGTCATAACTATGTAATACATATGTCCATTTGGGCTTATTATTAGACAGAGGAAAACACTTGCGTACGGCTATTGCCTATACCACGTTGCTCTATATCTAAACGGTTAAACTTCTCTAGGTGAAATATTTAATCGGAATCGAACTGAATAAAACCACATGGCGTCTGAATAAGGAAAGTCTGAAAAATAATGGCGTAGAATTCCTCACAATGACTATTGAAAGGAATTCTAGTATACCAGCGAATGAAAGCTAATTTTGCGGAGGCGTCTACAGATGCTGTAAAGCCCTTGTGATTTTGAGTTGTAGGTCCGTATGGGACGGTAGTCACTCAAAGTCATCAAGGGAGCCATCTTCTCCTTTGTTTCTCTATTTCTTAAAAAAATTCCTAAATAACCCTAGCAGACCTTGGCCGGTTTATAACTTGTAAATATTAAGGTGCTTGCTTCGAGTCCGCAGTAACATGTTACTTCACGCAGATAAGTACCGTCTAGTATTTTTCAATAACAATTGGTTTTTAAATTTGATGTCAACAAATCATAGTTAAACTAGAATGATATAATTTTCTGACACGATTTCCAAAACCATTTACTTATTTTAAAAAAAACCATTTACTTCGTAGTATATTTCAAATTTAATTACTTCAATATCAAATAGTTTAGGCTTTAAGCAAAGTAATGCAAACTTGCATTAGACCAAATTTATGGAGCATAATTTAGTTTAATCTTAGTATGGTAAGTATCCATCTACTACGAAAAGCAAATAATTTAATCTTATAAAGTATAATGCAAACAAATTACTGACGTAATTTCATTGAAAGCGGTCTCGTGTAGACTGATGGCAAGGACATTATGCCAACGATACTCCGCATATTGCTAGTACGTCCGTTTCGAATGCAAATCTAATACTAAGCTAGTAATCAAGAGTGGTGTAGTGTTTTCGTATCTTGCCGTTTCAAACTATGCAGCAAACGTTTTTTAATTTGTGCTCAACTATATATCTACATTTACACGCTGTACTGATTAAAAGGAGTCTAAAATTTGAATACATTGTTTGCATTTATGGAATGAGTAAACTTCATTATTTGGTCAAAATTTAAAGTTGGTGCTCTATTTATATTTTATACAAAGATTGTGATGGACTTTGGAGTTAGTGGAGTTCTATAGGCAGCTGAGTAAAAGAAAGTAACCTAATTAATGTCTTGTAATTTCGTCAGCTACTTAATCGTTCATGACGTAATGACTAAAGAGATAAATGAGGGGTCGATTTGTCAACAGTTTGTTTTTAACACCGCGGAGCGAACTTTTAATTATTGAGTTATAGATACCTTACTTGTAAAATGAGCTTGCTTGAAAACTTTGTACAATAATAACAAAATGATAAAAAAGTAAAAATATTAAATATAAAATAAAATTTTTTTTTTTTTTAGCTTCACGGTTTAATTCGTCGATGGTTGGTAAATATTCCTGATTATATCAGAAATATTTACCAACCATCAGTGCTAGTCACTATTTGAAATTTCGTGGTAAATTAATATTGGAAGTATGAGATTGCCCAAAATGTGCATTCTCTAAACCACACATAAATGTAAAGAAAGGAAAACAGTAAGGCTAAATTCTTATATAAATCTTCTTTATTAACAACCAGGCCTTTCAGCTGAAGAAATACCTTATTTATTTAACATTACGCAAGCAATTAGCCTTCCTTAATCGAGATTTCGTGATTAATCTATTACTGTCACTCACGCCAGTAAGTAGTTTTTCTTTGCGTTCGTGTGTATCCCAATAGGGACATCTATATCTGTGTAATATTCTTAATACCAAGATAGATACTTGGTACATATAAAAATAAATATTTCTTAATGACAGATACAAAAAAAAATTGGAAAACAATTTTTTTTAATAAAAAAATATGACATCCTTAAACCTAATAACAATGAGTTTTATTTAGGCTTTTACGAACTTTTAAAATTTTATTTAGTCATATTTAAGGTTACATTTTGTGACATCTAGTAAATTTTCTAACCTATCTCAGCCGAAAGAGTCCACTGGTGGACATAGATGTCTAACAATCTTCACCAGTTCGTAACTAAATTACATTTCAAAACATTTGTTCAAACTTAATAAAACTTATCAAGATATTTTCGTGATAAAAACATCTAAAATACCTTAATTATTTTCCACTATCAGTTATCAAAATCAACTAGGCATAATTTTTCATAGCTTTGATCCTCGCCTTACTACGTTGATTACTTTTACTACAAAATTCACCTAAGTCCCTCTTCAAGTACTGGATTATCTCGATTATATTCTTTGAAAAGTGAAGATTACCTTTCACTAAACTCTAAATCGACCATAAAATGTTTGTCGTGACTTCCACATATCGCGCAAGTGGAAAAAACATACAACAGCGCCATCAACCGAAGAAACAGTGAACCATAGAATAACTAATCCTGAATCGCGATAAAGGAATTCTCGCACTGTTTAGCATGTACACCATCGTCTAAAATCAACCGTTGGGCAGTGGCCTGCCAGACATGATCGCCTCGCCTGGTCGGAGAATTCTCCTTTTGTGATGGAGGAACACTAAACCCCGTTCCTCCACATGCTTCTTACAAAGATACAAATCTACAGTGATTAAAACATCTTCATGTCAATCGGTAGGAAGAGGTTACCGACCTCTTACTAAAGTTGAAAACACTCCTTTAGGGCCACCGCAGACTAGCTACTTTTAGCATCGGCGATTGGCGATTTGGCGACTGCATCGATGCTGCATCGCGTTTTAGCGACTTCCTGCGTTCGATCGCGGTATCGGAAACGCGCGTTTTAGCGACTGCTCAGATGCCAAGTCGCTGCTACCGGCATCCGAATGTGTACGGAGAGTAGCGTTCAGCTGCTGTATCGCGCTTCTAAAAAGCGACTCGATCGCCGCGTTTGGCGTTTTTAAGTGTGCGGTGTGGAGCGTTCGGTCGCTGTATTTAGCTTCTAAAAATCGGCCAGTGCGTGTCAGGCCACGCACAGGAAAGGGTTCCTCAGTCACCTATAATGGTATGTGGATTTAAAATCGTATCCAATAGATAATTGTTATGTTTACGTATTAATACGTAAATTTTATATGACGTTTTCCAAGTGAGCGCATTTTACCATATAAGCCTTTATAACTCCTGAACTAAGAAAGTCATCTAATCGGTTATAGTTTTCCTTCAAAGTTCATTAGATGGACCACCATCACGATTTTTTTCAGATTTTTTGAGCCAGCCGTTTAGCTTTTAGAGGGGGGGGGGACGCCCTGTTTTTACAAAAAAGTGCCCTTTAAAGTGAAATATCTCGCAAACGGATACCTAAATCAAAAAATCGTCTAGGAAACCCTTTATTGTTTTTAAAAGACCTATCTAATGATACCCCACACGATGGGGTAGCCTCGAGAAAAAAAAATCATCCCCACTTTACGTGTAGGGGAGGTACCCCAAATAAAATTATTTTTCATAATTTTATTGTAGCACTTTGTCGACGTAATTACAACACGTATTCATGCAAACTTTCATCTTTCTAGCACTTACCGTTTGGACGGTAAGTCGAGGACGGACGGACGGACGGACGGACATGACGAATCTATAAGGGTTCCGAGTTATGAACTTCGGAACCCTAAAAAGCGACTAGTTGCCGATCGCCGATGCTAAAAGTAGCTAGTCTGCGGTGGCTCTTACTAAATTGTACAAATCGAGATAATGTATGTTTCGGGTGAATTGAAAATTCACCTCCTTAAATATTACAAATGATCTACACCAACATTAGAGTTCAAAGAACATAAAACTGACAGAACAATTTTCTATCTGGACATGTTTTACGATTGATGCTATTATTTTGTTGGTATCTCGTAAAGAGTACAGTTTATGGCTGTACATTCGGTTTTTATAGTTAAGTGTTACGTAAAATGTACTAAGAGGAGTATAAGTATGTCCGCTTTTATTATTCTTGTATCACTGACGTCCACCGTCACAATTATTCCTATAACTATGTAAGTGGAAAACACTTATTTATGTGTGAATAATTTACCTTTTGCTAATAGCAATGTTGATGGTGAAACCGTAGGTGGAGCAAAATTTATAACAGTTTTGTAGTTAACTCATTGTTTGAATTACCTTTTTGAATTTAAAATTATTATAATTAACATATATTACAATTACATTTCAATCAGAAACACGGTCCATGGTTTAATAGCATGTGAGAGATAGTAATAAAACAAAGAAATTTTCTATTCATTTTAACTATACTATACTATTTATTTCAACTATATTTATTACAACCTTATGCCACCCTTTATTTCAACTATATTTATTTCAACTATATTTACTATATTATAACCAACCCAATGCAATAGTTTCTAGTACTGGTAATTTTTATTATATACTAGCTGAATCCCGCGGTGTTACCCGCGATTATTAAAATTGCGACTATAATTTGAGATTTAAACTATCCTATCTCTCAAGTTAGATCGAACTGCACATGGTGTGCGAATTTTATTATAATCGGTTAAGTGGTTTAGAAGTCCATTGAGGACAAACATTGTGACACGAGATTTATATATATTAAGATTAGTTTCTTATTGACAAATATAAACGTTCACTATTTGCACGAGTTGTTTCATCACCAGCATATCACGATTTATAATGATCTGAAATTCACAATTGACAGTGAATTTCAGTTCAGTACTTAAAAGTATACATAAAACAATAGAAAATGACTCCTATCACCTAAAATCGTATTACAATATCATAAATATAGATATCACTTAACATTTATGAAAACTAAATATTTTACACAAAAGTGACTTTTTCATTATCAAATATCATTACTATTATTTGAATTTAAGTAAATAGAAAAATGTAGTATAGGATGCCCATAGGCCAGGAGGAGGGGCGACTTGTGGATGATAGCTGGCAGGATCTGAATGCAAGAAGTCCAAAATCGATCACAGTGCCTTGCAATAGGAGAGGCCTATGTCCAGAATTTGACTGTATATGTAGAATATAATATGTAATGAATGTAATATGTAGAATAGGCTGACGATCATGATATTGAATTAAAATACATTTTAAACATTTTAAACAAATTATCCGTACATTACGGATAATTTGTTTCTGTCTAACCTATTGAAATGTAATATAAGATACTTTAAACTTTTCAATGTGGTCTTGAGCACATGAATTTCAATGTAAATAACTTTTAAAAACTTTTATCAGCACAATTTAACGTTTTCATTATGATACTTCATGTCAATTTAATGGTTATATCGCGTGTGACCTCGGCATAGTTTGAAGTTTCGAGCACATCGAACAGTTTTGATACAATGATGGGTACTTTATCGATTGAAGTAATAAATGTATTCTGTATTTAAAAACCAAATGTTATATGTATTTAACTAGTTTAAACACATTTTCTTTTCAAGCAAAGTAATAAAGATACTAAAAATCCTCTTTTAAAAGAAAAGGTATTGAGAATATGTATTATTAACATCAATTGAAAAAAAATCTTTTTTAGAATAAAAGGAAATCGCAGCAAACCGTTTTGTCCCTTAATTAAGTACTGAATTAAGCACAGGTGTGCAACAGGGCCTTTCTAGTTTTAATTCCAGACGAATGAACGACTAACTAATCCTAAGTGAACATACGAAAGAAGGAAAAGAGGTTGTACATGAAACCCTTGTACTACAGAACTGTAATAGTGGTCCCTAAAGTCAAATTTATCAATAAAACGTTCTAAGAAAACCAAGTCAATGTAAATGAACTTTTGATCTTCATAACTGTTTGCGGTCTAGATAAATTATTTATATATTCATTTTTATTTCTTTGAAGTATAAAAGTAGATGTGCAAAGTAAATGTTAACTTTTATATATTATTATTATATTGGTATTGAATATAGCTAAGACATTGCTTTAAAGTTATACATTATTTAATACTAGAGATCGAATGGCGGTCGAATGTCGACCGTTTTCAATGTCTTGTTCTCTTCTGTAACCAATACTAATTGGAATACTATTACAGGTTTTGTTCTGTTACAGGCCATGATATACGAGATAGTCCATAATAGTTTTTTCGAAGCTATTGTTATTATATATTTAGCTTTGTGAAAAATAATATGAAAATGACTTTCTGTACTGCGACTAAATTCTAAAAACTAAGTCTTCCACAGAAATGACAAGCACCTGATTATTCCTTATAATCCAGTAAGCAATCAAAACATATAAATAAATAATTTGTAATATCTGTAATATTCGTATCTAACTACGTAGCATTGTTGTGCTTTGAGTTACATGAAGTATCATGTTGCGATTAATTACTTGGTAAAAAATATATACAAATTTCCTTATTTCTTGTTGTTTGACATTTCTATTTTTAGGGTTCCGTAGCCAAAAGGCAAAAAACGGAATCCTTATAGATTCAACATGCCTGTCTGTCTGTCCGTCCGTATGTCACAGCCACTTTTTTCTGAACAGACAAGCTTCACAGCTGACTACTGACTGACTACTTGACGTTTCAAAAGTGCCGTTATATTGGTTTATTTGAAATAGAAATGGTTTGATTTGATTTGATTTGATTTGATTTTCTGACACAACTTCTAATAGGAATCGAAATTCATTAGATATCCACTACTTATCGTTAGTATAGGATAATATAATAAGTAGTTCAATATCAACAACTGTTAATAGTTGTTTATTTATAAAAATAAGTTTTAATATTTTAAACTTCACAACTGTAATTAATAGTAATACCGAAGATTGTGTAGGTTCAAAGTACATACATGAATATCAACTTATGTGCAGTGATTGTGCTGGTCAGTGCAATTTTGTCAAAGCATCACACAATTCGAATTTTTTCAATTCCAATGGATAATAAATTAATATAGACATGACTGTATTGAATAATAGTATTAGTTTTTATTGTGTATCGACTTTAACACAGACAAACATCAACATTATCTAGTGTACACAACCTAAACCCACCAATCCCGTATCGCATAATAATATTTCTCGTGTTCTTGAACATATAAAACCTGTCAGAACAAGTTCACGTTCCCTTTGTGTTGCAGAGATATAACACCCTCTTCTCCACATAGGATTAATCCTGAACTTGTGGCAAGCTTCTGCCACCCGCCTGTCAAAAGTCCCAAATTGGTGTAATCCGCTGCTGATTTAGAAGGGTTTTGGCCAGTTTTTAGTCAGATTTTTATGAAAACAATATATATATATCATTTCTTTTCTCTCTTTTTGACCGCACTCCTCGTCATTCGTTTAATCTTTTATATCTGCTACTATTTACGTTTGCTGTGTAGATATTTGAAATAAACAATTTTGAAGAAAAACAAAGTTTTAAATCATTAGAATCTTTACAAATACTTAAATTTTTTTTGTTTTTTTTTTCCTAAAAAGACAACTCCCGCATTAGGAATATGAAAACCTGTGTCGCGGGGGACTTTACAAACATACATGAAACGGACACAAAGAACACCCAGACTCAGAACAACAATTTGTGAATCACACAAAGTGTTATCCCACGTGGGATTCGAACCCACGACACTTGGCGTAGTAGAGAGCGGCGTGGCGACCGCTTAAACCACTAGGCCAACCGTGCAGTTAAATGAAATTAAAGTGTCTATACGTAATTTCAAATTAACACCTTTTTACTAAATTAATATGAATCACGTTACCTGTAGCAAAAAAACTATTTTTACTTTATCTGTTACAGAAATTAGCCGGAATATATTTCTTCCGGCTAATTTCTGTAACATCTGTTACAGAAATTAGCCGGAAGAAACAAACAGATATGCAGAAAAAATATATCAAAATAGTTTTTTTGCTACAGGTAACGTGATTCATATTAATTAACTCCTTATGTCATAAGCCATCTGGCTTATGACATAAGGAGTAACTTAGGCTATTTTTTTGCACTAGCTTCACTCCACGACGTTACTCGCAATTTACTACAATAACCGCAGGACTCGGATAGTAATGAATATGATTATACATGCATGATCATTTTCGTTCTGCGTCTGAGCGTAATTTTTCAGCAATATATATGTAATAAGAAATATCTATGTATATATTATAATAGAAATAAGAAATATATCAGCAGTTTGGTTACCTCAATACAGGCTCTATCGAGTTTTCATTAGACGGCCGTGTCTGAGAAGTGCCAGGTAATTATTATTGGGTTTGGCTTCATAAATAGTTATTATTGTTTCAAATTTATTATTGCTCTTTTACTTTATCCGCTAAGATGATGAACAATTGTTTGTTATTGTACTGATTCAGAATACCTCTGCAAGTACACAAACAGAGTAAGAAATATAAACAAAACAATTGGTCTTTGAAATACCAACTTCTTGAATATAAATGATGTTAATTAAATTTACAGATTATGGCAAATAATTAATTATGGAAACTTTAATTACAAATTATAGAAATGCTTGAGTTTTGTAAAGGTGAATTGCTGAAAGGTAACAGATAGGTATACCTGCTATCAACTGTGCCTAAAAGTTGTGATAAATTTGTTGTTCAACGACAAAGAAATAATTAATTATTGATGTATTTTATTTACCAACTAAGGACTTTGGAGGAAAGTATCTTACAAATTATCACTTGTTTTAAAATGAACCTGTAAAATAGTTAAATGGTGTACTTCTATTGCAACTTAAACCCAGATAATGGTAGCAACCTTTTCAAATCTAAAGCTTGTCTAAAAATATCTAAAAGAAATTATTAATACTAATACCATCATGTGAATTAAAATTGTATAATTATATGTGATTTCAAACCTCCTATCTAAAGAGTGACCTACGTCCAGTAGTGGGCTAAAGGGTGTTCATAATGATGATGATGTGAGATAAATCAGTTTAAAAAGGAATAAATAGAGTTAACACGTACTTGTAAAAACCACAACGATCGTCATCACATATAATAAGTTAACTAGCCTTTACTCGAGGTTTCGCCCGCGTGTATCTCGATTATTGCAGTATAAAGGAGCCTATGTTTATTCTGGTATATAAGCTATATTACTGTAAATTTTCATCCAAATCTGTTCAGTAGTTTTTGCGTGAAGGAGCAACAAACATGCATACAAACTTTCGCATTTATAATATTAATAAGCATATATTTGCGTAGGCAGAGATTTATAACATGATCACTCACAAGTATTGTCTTTAACCATCTTTATAAGATACTTGACAATACGATTGTGTCATACGTAAAAGTGATACTGGCATAAAAAGGGTAAGACGGGATCTACGGGTGATATACGGATGATAGAACGAGAATATAAATTTATTTATTTATTTTATCTGAAGAGTTGAGGCGTGCAACGCGGTAAACTGTGAAACGAAAATTGGTGTTAAAATTTTTATTTTGCGTCTAAATGCCCAACTTGGAGGGAAACTTTGGATATTTATTATCATACCATGTTTCTACATTGTATAATTATACAATAATTTTCAATCTTATGACGTGATATTTTCAAAATCAGCACTAGAAATTATATCATAAATATCAATACTATTTTGCCAATATTGAAGTGGTTTATAGTAACAGCTTCGTCACAAAAAAAACATTGCATGGGGCGCGAGCATACCCTAAGGAGGAAATTAACGGGAAAGTATATATTTATACACTTAATTTAATTAAATAGCTGAATTATCTATCCATTATATTAATTGTAATTTTTCTTTTGGACCATTCATACATGTGAACTGATCCTAAGTAAAAACCCCAGAATATAGTTTTATGTATAATAACTTTCAAATAAGACTTTAGATAATATTATTGTCAGTCTTTTAAACATGAGTACTATCTCTGCACTTGGTTAACTGGGTTTAACAATTTATACCAATTCTTTGCCTTAATTAAACTAATGGTTTCGTTGAGTTACTCTCTTTAAAATTGCAAAAATCTTGTTGGAATTTCAATCTCGGTAGCGTCATTTCTGTGCACAGAAGATAATGTCTCAATTTAGTTTCCCATGTGCAAGTGACATGTCTCTCGACTGATTCCATTGTGTTTCTCTTGAATAGGTCCTTTAGACGTAATGTCCTCATAGTGTGAGGATTGAGATAGACAATTACCATTTAGTTAAGTAACTGCTCTTTTGTTTGAATGAGCAATCCATTTATCTTTTACGAGTATAAACGCCTATATCTTGTGTCGCCGTAATCATGTGTCTATGTGATGGAACACACATGAGCACATTATATTTTTTATTTATTTCATTTTTAGTTTACTGTATTTAGATTACACTCAAATGAATTTTCAAATTTACGCATAATTTGACTGTTTTAATATTGTTAAGTACAATGTAAGACTACAGTCGTATTTTCATAACATTTTTAAATAAACTCGTTAACTTAGTTGATCAGATAAACGAACTTTTTGAACGCATGAGTAGAATTCAAACATACATTAAAACATACAACAACTTGTTATAAGAACGTCTAATCATATTTGAACAAAAACTTTATATGTTATTTATCGTTTTATGGTACGTAAATAATTTCAGTTATTTTATTAGCACAACCCTTCTATACTCTAATGGAATTACTTGGAAATCTCAAGACAAATACATATTTGACAACAATACGAAGGAAAAAGGTTCTGGTAACTGGAGTTGCAATAAAGATAACTTTGGGTGACAAAACTCCTTTGTCTTAGAAACAAACACAAAACGTTACTTATGTCATGCCTAAATAGAAAAGCAAATATAACTTGAGCGGTACAGAAACATGAAAATTTACATTTCGGAGCTCGTGCATGATGTTTTGTTAACTATACAAATTGGGATTAATTCATTAATGGAGTCAATCTTAACTAATGTTGCGATAATGATGCGAATGTAAAGTTTTGACACGCATAGAATAGGGTTTTATTCACAATGGCACGTGGATTTAAAATCATGTTCAATAGATAGTTATGTTTACTATTTATTTCGTTATTTTTGTAGGAAGTGTCCCAAGGAAGCGCATTTTACAAATAAGCTTTCTATAACTCCTGAACAAGTAAAGTTACATAAGCCGTTATAGTTTTCTTTCAAAGTTCATTATATGTACTAATATCATGAATTATTTTAGATTTTCTGGAGCCGGCCGTTTAGAATTTAGAGAGGGGGGACACCCTAATTTAACAAAAAAAAAACCTTTAAAATAGAATAACTCACGAACCCTAATAAAAACTTAGCTAGTTCTTTGTGTTTTTAAAAGACCTATCTAATGATATCCAAGTTATCCAACTCGATGGAATTGGAATAAAAAATCGTCTTAACTCAATATGTAGGGGGAGCCAACCCAAAAACAAATTTTTATTCTATCACTTTGTCGACGTGATAAAAACACATGGCTATGTAAAATTTCATATTTCTAGCACTAACCGTTTGACGGTAAGTAAAGGATGAACGGACGAACGGACATAAAGAAAAACGCTTTCTGTTAAGGCTATGCGATATTAAAATTGGCGTAGATTGATGACTTTTTTGCAATTGTATTTAGAAGTTAAATATACAATATATTTGAGAACAATAGAAAATTAAGAGATACATATTTGTATCATTTCTAATATTATCGTAAACATCATTAAACCACAATCAATATTAAAACATCACTTCCATTGATTAAAATACATATTACCTAAACTGAATATACTACTGAAGCTACACAATTTCGATATGACCATAATAACTTCCGCTGTTGGAAAACATTAATTTAAAACAACAATGAAGTCACGCATGTCATTGAATTTTAACAATAAAAACTTTCTTCATTTATATTGAATGAGTGGGCACGTTTTTCACGATACGTCATGAAAAAAAATCAGCGGATTTTTATTCGCACAAAACATTTTGATTTTATAGCTTTGTTGAAGTTTAAGTAGTCTGTTATTTTAAATCACGGAGCAATACCTTCAGAAATTGAAATTGCCAATAGTCCATAGTTACTTTTTTGTTCAAGTTCAATCTATGAATACTTTATTTAAAACTATAAATCTATTTAGGACCTCTTCACAAAATTATTTATTGCTTGAGATACGGATAGCCCAGAATCTAAAGTCTAAAGAATAGCCTAAGTTACTCATTATATCATCAGCTTTCTGACAGCAAAACCTCATCGAAATCGGTCGGGCTGTTTCAGAGATTACCCGAAACCAACAGACAGACATACCAAAAATTGTCTTTTTTGATGTAATCACCGTATATACTTCCATGTGCACTTAGTAAAAAACCTGATCATTTGATATTACAAACAGACACTTCAATATTATTAATTGATTTCATTAAACATATATAAATATTCCTATCATTATTAAACACCGTTCAAAGGCTTTTTCTTAGAAGGCGAATGTCAATATCAGTATGAAATAATTAAAGAATTGACACAAATCTTATTGATGCAATGCGTGTCTGTTGAGTAATCTTTAACTTACACCAATCCATTTAAGCCTGTGTGATATCAAAGTCAAATAAAGCTTAACGTGCCGAAGCACTGATGTATAAAATTGTCTCCGTTGTATCATTGTATACCTTCAATACAAAGTAGTAAATCCACGCGATTTCGATAAAATTTATGAGTATGAATACGTGGTACAGTAAGCTGTAACGTACATATTTAGGAACAATAAATATTGTAAACGTAGCGTATCCCATCTGTACAGTACGATGTCTAGATGAAAAATGGCACCCAAGCTTTAGGATTTATTGAAGATATTCATCAGTTTGACGGATCTAGTTAAGTGGTGAAATGCCTTAACGTGTGCGTGATATATACTCGCAGTTGAGCAATTAATTTCGTCGTAGGCGAGTGGATTCCTACACTGTTAATAATTGAAACTAACTACAAGGTTTCCGTCTAAAAATGTTGTTTATTTTAGGGCACAGATTTCTACGAATAGCTGTGTAATTACACAAACATATTTATGATAGTCCTGTAGTAATAACCAATATGACAGAAAATAGAATATGAGGGAAATGTGTTCATCAATAACTTTAACAGGGTATAGGTGGGCATAAGCCTCGTTTTATAAAGGAAATTGTTTTCTATTATCCCACGCTATCTAGTCTGGGCGATTTGGTCAAGGATTTCTTTCAAGATTTTGTAGTATATATAGTCTTGTGTAGTTTAGTCTTTGAATTTATTATTAATTAATTCAATTACTTTATGCACAAAATCTGTAGTGGACTTAATATCGCAGACATTCCCTACCAGTCTACCATTGGGTGGTTCTTAAATGTATGAGAAGGTGCGATATACTTTGGTTAAGACTTTTAAAGTAAACAAGAATTGACTAAACATTAAGAAATAAATTAGATGAAACAAATAAATTTTACATATCTAGACAACCTATACAAGAATACTTATATATACATTAGTATTTATATAAATACTTACCGTCATAAGTAGGTTTGATCTTACGACACCCACGGGAAGAATAGAGGTGGTGTCACTGTATGCTTAATTGGTAACATGGAGTACACTGCTTAACTTCACATTATAATACTAGGCAAGCTACGAGCCACGATAATATAAAATTGATAAATTAAATTAAAATCAGTATATGCAATAATTCATATACAAAGATTACGCTTCGGTCACAGTGAACACATGTCTTTTTAAATATATATAAAATAAAGTAAATAAATATTACGCACAACGTCATCTAATCCCAAACTAAGCAGAGCTTATGTTATGGGTACTAAACACAGTTGTTTAGTACCCACAATACAAGCACTGCTATGTTTATGTCATATATATCAGTATATAAATACATAAACATTTTTATTGTAAATACATACATATTATACATAGAAAACACCCAGACGCCGTAACAAATATTTGTGGATCACACAAATATTTGGTCTGACCCGGGAATCGAACCCGAGACTCTTGATCAGCAGCCGCATACGTTAACCACTAGACCAACAAGGCAGTCAAATATACATCTATTTCAATCTTCGATACCTTGGAATTTCTTTACGCGTGTAAAGTATTGTGTTTATCTTCTATCAACACTAAACCTGTGCGAAGGACAATACTCTTGTTTATAAAGTGTATTTATAGGACTCGTGGTCAAGTTTCATATGTCAAGTAAAAACGATTTTGGCAGTAGTCTCGAGTTGTTAGACACCCCAAAAAACTTCACTTTATGGAAATTCCAACTCATTATTACTCCGATAAACGTGCAATTAACTTCAGTACTTTTTATCTTGTATACCTAATTGTTTTCTTAAATAAACAACAATTGTTTTAGTGTTGTTTATCAAAATAAATTTAATAAATTTTGAAATAATTACTTAATAGAATATGATACTCTGCCTGATGGAACACATGAGTAAAATATTGAGGGCCACCAACATGCGAATGCAGATAATGTAGAATGGCGATCCACACAATATCAGCTTGCTGAAATGCTTTTTCACTATCCACTCCACGCATACACAGCACCCGGGACATAAAAAACACTGTAGGTGGACCGCGATGCTCTATAGACCCGGGACGATAATAGGAGGGGAGAACATGTGGTAGTTGTGAGTTCCGATTTTTGACAGCTCTGCACAGAAAAGAAGATTCTCACCGTTTAATATTGGTTCTATATTATCAGAACGATGTCTATAAATAAAAACGTTAAGAAAATCTATCGTTTTCCGCTTCATCATCATCAACAGCCTTTAACAGTCCACTGCTGGACATAGGCCTCTCCTTAGAAAGGAGGTTTTGGCCTACTATACCACGCTGGCCAGACGGGTTGGTAAAGGATTTGTTTCAAGTTTTCCTTCTCTTGGCAGTGATGTTAGTTGCTTATTTTGTTGCTTTAGTCGCCTCTTACGACACCCGTTTTCCGCTTAGTAGTTCTAAATTTAAATATTTATAAAAACTATTATTAGTAATCGCTCGTTCATTTCTTGTAAAAATAAATACATTGATTTTAACTTCATAGTAAGAGCTGTGGAATTTCGATTAGAATTTTTTCTGGAAATTCTTGTTTTTTTATACTTCATTAATTGAACTTCATCCATTTGTTTTATATGGGTGTAAATTCAGCTAAACAAATGAATCAAATGGAAGCGTCTGTTTGCAATATCTGTTAATCGATTATTATTCATTTAATAAAAATTGATATAAAAGTTTATAAGTTCATCAAAAACACAATTGTTGACATTTTGTCTATTTGCTCTAGTTAATATCTGTAACGGCAGGACCGATTTTCATTCACTGGCAAATACCTGATGTTCTGAGAACTAATTTAAAACTATTTCTTGAAAAATAGAGTAACTCGAGACTAAGAAAACCGTGGGGATTACCGCAACGCGTATCTATAAATTTAATTGAATACAGCAGTTGCAATGAAAATATTACTCCTAGAGATATTTGATGATAACATCCTTAAATAATAAAGCTGGTAAACTTAAACGGTCACAGTAATTTGATTTGTTCTCTTAATATATTATATTAGCTCTGGTGACATGGTGACAACGTAATTGTATTGTCAGAAACAAACTATGAAGGCTTCTAATAATATATGAGATTTAGTATACACTAGTTCAGAATATTACCATTATTATTTAATAGACACCAAATTATATGCACTAGCAAGGTGCCGGAGGATTACTGGTTTTAGTTCTGGTGTTACTAACTGTAGTAGCTAATAGTGTTAGAGTTCGTTGGAATTGATGATTTATGGGCATTTTGATAGTGCATATAATTCGATGTCAGCTAATAAATTTGTTGATAAAAGTATATTAATCACAGCAATTTCTAGGGGAGCCACCTGAAGTAGTAACATAAATATAAGTTACCTATATCGAAGAAAGTTCTCTCCATAATAATATAAGTAGAATTTATAAAAAAAAATTAGGATAATATGTCAATTTACAGCGCTACTTCTCATAAGCGCTGAGAATATGGAATCTTTTTATAATAACTATATTACGGTTTATATTTAAATATATCTGATTCAGTTTAGTTAAAAATAAACAAACTAATAAAGCTATGACTCTTTTACTGAGGGTTCCATATAATTGTGTATGCATAGTTTAATATAGTAATATCTTGGTTAGCTTTACTAGAAGATTAATACTTATTATTGCTTGAAATCAAAAGTAACATTTCTTAAAAATCTGCATTGTATGATGATTCATTTCGAAGTGAAACTAATCATACATATGTACATATTAGTATACGTATATATTCGTATACGTATGTATGTTTAGTTTCAATTAGAAATGAATCATGCGTTCTGCCTTTTTTATTTACTTATTTAATGCTAAGTAGGTTATGACATTATAAAAGAGATTACATCTTACATGAAAAGAGTATTATTTTTAGTCTGAACAAAGCTAGGGCTGCTTGTAATCACAGACATGTTTATGAAATAAACTTGAGTCAAACAATTTTTTATTTTTATTTTAGTAAGTAACTATAAAAAGAAAACATAGATGTAGTGGTTTATTCGTAAAGCATAATATACAATCAGACAGAGTAACTGTGGAAAGTACAATTTATATGGTTATTATGGATTGCGCACACTTATATTTAATTATTAAATAACGTAACAAAAACACATCCTATAGTCTTCACAAAATAAGAAGCCCGTTTTGACATTTGTCATTTCACATTCCGCATGTAAGAAATTTAAAAATCAAATTCATAATCCTATCTAATTACTATGTTACCCATACACTATCACAACGCGTATCATAAATAAGCATCAAGTTTAACTTGATATTGAAAAATTGCACTCAAAAACACGAATTAATCGTATTAGTTACGCCACGATGACAAATGTCAAACCGGGCTTCTTATTTTGTGACGACTATAGTTCAATTTCAATCTATTCGCTTTTTCTTCCTAAGTATATAGCTACTTTTTCTTGCAACACACTTTTGATTATTTTTATATATTTAATTCCTAAAGTGTCTACGGTGCCAAAAATGGGCCTGACCGTTACTACGTAACAGAAACTTAATTTATAGTTTAATCTACCTCGATCTATTACTTTAGGGAAATTGACCTAAGTGCATGATGGTGTCTATAATATACAGATTTAAAGTTCTATTCTATTAAAGTTTTAAAATTAACGCTAATTTCAGCAACGAATGGGCCTGTTCGTCCAGGACAGTACTAGCCTTACATAGAAGACCAGCCCGTGGGCAGCTTAGCGAGACTTAAAAGTGAAACAATAAAATAAACAACACATTAACATATAAAAAAGTATAAATTGTGACTAAATATGGACAAATTGTGCCCGCGCCAAAAAGTAGGACGGGCAGTCATTATCTACCCCAGTTTGAGTAGATTAGTCTATTCACACCAAACGCCAGGTTAATACGAGCAATCATAATCCATTAAGGTAATTTCTAAAGACATGTAATTATCATACTACTCACCACATAGGTACACATTACTGTGAGATGACCTTACTTCGAAACTGTTGTAAAACTTTAGCATTACCTGGCTTTGAAAAGAAAACGAACAATATCATTGTACACAATCCATTATGTAACGTTTATTTTATTTTAAGTACTCTTTCATATAAAACTTGGAATACTTATCTAATTTAGCTGACAATATTCTATCAATAATCACTATCTCGCAACAATTAGAGTTTAATTTTCCGACCTAGATTATTATTATAGTTTTTGCCTTAAATTTGTTTTGCTTATGCTCTATTTGTATTTATAATATACTGCCGAATGAAATTTGAGTGTCTGTTTATAGTATATATTCTTTTTACTTAATGCATACAAAGATATGTGCGGTACTTACATTCAAAAAGCATTTTTTTTAATGAAATCTGTCTGCTTATTCCGTCTAATCCCCGGAACGAATGGACCGATTTAACGTAATATTCAATGGCAGGTAGATGACATAATTAGGCTAATCTTTTAGGTAATTTTTGCACTGCAGCGTACTCGCGATCTGATATAATATGAAGGAAGCATACAATAAAAAGAAAATGTATTCGGTAAGATAACTTTATTCATTTAAATCACACTATATTTTGTACTTTCCTGAGAAATTTCTTTTACTTAGTCAATAGATCTTAAGATCCTTTAAAAAACTGTTCTCTAAATTAGACGATCATCTTGAGTATATAAACCTCAATCGGTTTATTCTTAAGTTTGATTGGAAGATTAACTGGAACTTTCATTTTCCTGCTTCCGTTTTTGAAACTTGATGTTTACTAAAACTTATATAAAAACCATATTTATTATTACCATATATAACATAACATCTGCGTCACCGAGAGAGAATCCCTACCAAGGATTTTAATGTTATGGGCAACAGGCCTGGAGTAGTCCCTCCAGAAAGAAGGTAAATGTTTTCCGCTGGGGTTCAAGTGGCAGTTGGTCTCATTATACTAAATTGTGGTTCCATTGATCTCTGTGTGAAGTAAGACTCTGGGGTGGAGTAGCTTATTTAATTCTGATTATTAGGTAGTTTTAATGGTATCCTATATGGGTACTTCAAAAACTATCATCTGGATTCTGAATCCATATTCATCTGGACTGTCTTTGTGCCGGGCTTCGGCTGAGCACCAAAATAGACACCAAATAGAACATGTTGTGTTCACGTTTTGCAGAACTCTACGGAACTCCAAAAAGTACTTTTTAGTGGACGTATTCCGTATAAAATAAGTTTTATATTTTTGCAGCACAACTTTTATTAATGTTATAACTTTTATGTCATCTATAAAATCGGAGACGGATATTCTATAAACACTTTTAGAACGTAGGTGATGCAATTTATAGATTTCATTGCTACATTTTCTCCAGCGTCAGAAACGGATGTTAATCATAACTCAGTTTAATAGTAAACCTAACCAACTCATATTGCGGTGACGATACAGGAAAAAACATCGCTCAGCCATTACAACAGTGGTTGCTCTATCATCAAACGATATTTCGATGGACAAAAATCCTACTGAGTACTTATTAGATGTATTATATTAGAAAAACATGATAGTTTTTAGGAAGACAACTTTAATTGTAAAATTAAATTTGGAAACCATTATTTCAAGCTCTTTATCCAACTCCTTTTATCTTTATCGATTAATTTATAATGTCTGGCTTTGACTTGTAGTCGTTATTTGTTTGTTGGGCAAAAAGTTATTACCTGCAAATAAATTAGCCTTTATTTTGGAAATAGATGATATAAAAGTTTGCTCATTGTTTCCATTGGTACATTAATTTTCTATTAATATTTTATTTTATATTTTAAACGATATCATCCTTATTTATTACATTAAATTATTCTCTTTCATTTTTTATTTATGTGTGTGGATTATATAACTTTATAAACCTTTATATTTATGCCCATGTTGTCTGTTGCTATCTTTTCATTTTTAGGGTTTCGTAGCCAAATGGCAAAAAACGGAACCCTTATAGATTCGTCATGTCTGTCTGTCTGTCTGTCCGTCCGTATGTCACAGCCGCTTTTCTCCGAATCCTTAAGAGCTGTACTGTTGAAACTTGATAAGTAGATGTAATCTGTGAACCGCATTAAGATTTTCACATAAAAATAGAAAAAAAACAATACATTTTAGGGGTCCCCATACTTGGAACTGAAACTCAAAAATTTTTTTTTTATCGTACGCATATATGTGAGGTATCTATGGATAGGTATTCAAAAATGATGTTGAGGTTTCTAATATCATTTTTTTTCTAAACTGAATAGTTTGCGCGAGAGACACTTCCAAAGTGGAAAAATGTGTGTCCCCCCCCCCTCTAACTTCTAAAATAAGAGAGTGATAAAACTAAAAAAAATATATGTTGTACATTACCATGCAAACTACCAACGAAAATTGGTTTGACCGAGATCTAGTAAGTAGTTTTTTTGTAATACATCATAAATCGTAAACCGCAGTTTACCTTTCATTCAATCAATACACTATTTTAAAAACATTGATCAAAGTTACAACGAACTACAAGAACTTTTATATGATGTTACTTGCTGATACGGAACCCTTATTTTTATTTATTTTTATTTATTTAAGACTTTATGCACAAAATTGTGTCAAAGGCGGACTTAATGCCATGGGCATTTTCTACCAGTCGACCTTAGGGCGATGCAGAGACAAACGTGGTAGATGCACAATAATGAGGGATAGGTTTTTTAATTAAAACATATCCATACGGAACATAATATATAAATATTTATATACCCACATACATACATACATATATAGATACATACAGACATATACATACATATACACACTTATATACATACATACACATATATACTTATACCTACATAAATACATACTATCTTAATTTTTTCGTTTGAGATAATTTAAAGTTAAGGTTTAGTTAATGTTTCTGTAAAATGTTTCCGCAACAAGTTTTTAAAAGTTTGGCGACTTCCTGCCGTTCTAATCTTGAGAGGGAGCGCATTCCATAACAGAGCAGATTGAACTAGGAAAGTAGAATGTACAAAGTCAGAGTGGTGAGTGGGACAGTGGAGAAGTGGGTTGTTGGATGATCTAAGGTTTTTGGAGTGGTTTGTACCTAAATATTGAAGTTGTTTAGTTAAGTAAGATGGAGAGGTAGGCGAAAAGAGTAAAGAGTATAAGGTAGTTAACGCTCGTATCTGTCTGCGTTGGCGAATTGGAAGCCACTTCAATAGTGAGCGATGTTGAGACACATGATCATATTTACGTAGATTGAAAACGAATCGAATGCAATTATTGAGAAGACGGTCTAGCTTATTGAGCAGATCTGCATTCAGGGCGAAGTAACACACATCACCATAGTCGATTATAGGGAATATTAGAGTCTGAACAAGCGTTATTTTAGTTTTTAGAGGGAGAAAGTTCTTGAGTCTATAGAGGGCCCGTAATGACCCTGTGACTTTTTGGCACACAGTTGTGACTTGTTTTCGCCAGCTAAGGGTTGAGTCCATACGCAGCCCGAGGTTTTTCACGTCATCACAGTATGGAATAACCATGCCATCATAGCTAAGAGGTGGAATTGATGCAAGGTTAAGCTGACTTATGCTACGGTTGCTGCCAATGATGATAGCTTGACATTTATTTGGATTCACCGATACGCCAAACATGTCAGACCATTGTTTGATAGCTGCCAGATTACTATTCATGGCTGAAATCGCGGATGATATATTGCGCAATTCAGTTTGAAAGTATAACTGCAGGTCGTCGGCATAAAGATGATAGGAACACTGAAGTCTTAGAGTGATAAGATCAATAAAGATAGAAAAAAGCATGGGAGACAGGATACCGCCTTGAGGGACCCCAGCAACGAGGCTACACCAGCTAGAAGAAGAATCTTCCATAGTGACAGACTGCTGACGATCCCGAAGATAGGAGGAGAACCAGTCTAGTGTTTCTTGAGAGGCTGAGAAACGGGATAGGACAGCAAGGAGGAGGTTATGACTGACGGTATTGAAGGCATTGGAAAAATCAACCAGTACCAAGATTGTTACCTTAGTATCTTCCATCCCTACCTTAATATCGCCAGCTACTTTAAGAAGAGCAGAAACTGTGCTGTGGCCTGGTCGAAAACCAGACTGAAGAGGACTGAGCAAGTTGTTACAGTAGATGAAGTGGGAGAACTGTTTATGGACGCAGGCTTCTAGCACTTTAGAGAGGAAGGGAAGGATAGAAATAGGACGAAAATGAGTCGGAAGAGACGGATTGGGAGTTTTAGGTAACGGGCGTACATAAGCTTTGCGCCACAGGGAAGGAAATGTGCCAGATGTGAGGGAGAAATTAATAATATGGGAAATAGCGGGAAGGAGGTGGGCCAATACAGTGGTGATCATTCGGCGACTGATGCCGTCACAACCAACCGCTTGAGATTTAATGGACAGGATAGTTTTCTTAATTTCTTCGTCTGTGACTGGTTTGAAGTGAAAAAGGCTTACTTTGGGACGCGGTAGACTATTGATATAACTCAGAGAATTCGTTTCAGAAATACTGTCCAAGGTGAAACAAGTAGAAAAGTGTTGATTTAAGGAATCGAGACTTATTGATTGTGGTAAGTCTACATATCGCGATTTGCCAACACCAAGAGTACCGAGGAACCTCCAGATGTCAGCAGAAGAAGAAGAGGAAATAGTATCAAGAACATGGCGGTGTTTAGCGTTCCGTATCATCTGGTTACACCTGTTTCTCGCAGTCCTATACCGTTGCCAGTTGACTTCGACACGGTTCTGCTTATAGGTCTTAAAAGCACGGTTTCGACGTTTCATGGCTAACTGTATATCCCTGGTCATCCAGGGCGCTGGCGGTCGCTTGACCTTTATCTTTTTAACTGGGGCATGATTATCGTACAGATTAGTTACAATTTTATTAAATACATGCACCTTGTCGTCGATCGAGGTGGAATCGATCAGGGGTGTCCAGTCAATCTGTGAAGCATCGTTATTCAATATATTAAAATCTATTCGCCCAAGGCAACGCCTATACAGAATCCTAGGTTTGGGTTTAGGGGGTCTGAGGACATAGGAGATAAAAATAAGGTCATGATGTGAGAATCCGGGAGCGTCAAGTTGACCGTGAGAGGAAACGAGGGAGGGATTTGAGGTTATGATTAAGTCGAGCCAAGTGTCCTCGCCTATTTTGTTGTGGTGAGTGGCATTTAGTGGCAGGACATGAAGATTGACTGACTCAAGAAGGAGTTGGAGTTTAGAGGAACGAGAGGAATTTTGGGCTAAAAGGTTAGTGTTGAAATCACCCATGATGATGTGGTGTGCATACTCCGTACCCAACGATTCAAGAACTGATTCGAATTCAGTGAAATAGTCTGTAGAAGGGGGACAATAGACAACACCGAGCACAGTTTTAGCGCCCTTGACACAAATCTCTAAGAAAAGGTATTCGGCAGGGGCGACATAAATAGAATTAGAAGTGGAAGATGATAGGATTTTATATGAAATGTCACTCCGTAAATAAATAGCTACGCCACCTCCCCCCCTCCCCATACGGTCATTCCGGATAAGAATGAAGCCTGGAAGAGGATAAGAGGTGGAAAGAAGATGCGATTTGAACCAAGTCTCGGAGATCAGAACGGCATGAATATTGGTTTCATAAAAAGCCTCGTACAAATCAGCAAAGTGGCTGGGAACACTTTGTGCATTAAGGTGACACACATTAAACAGCTTGTTGTTTTTGTTGACATTGAATTGTCTGCGTAGAACACCACCGAGAGTATCCGATAAAGAGGAGAAACTTTCATCACTCAAAGAGGTTTCCGATTCCTGGGCAGAAACATAACATTCACTGTCTGAAGACATTAACATAAATAAACAATAAATAAGTATATAAATAATAACTATAGATAAATTAAAATAAAATATAATAGAAAAAAAAAAAAAAACTCGAGTCACGTGCAGATGTCCTGGTACAACGTCCGTATCTCTGCACCACCCGCCAGCTCACATCACTAGAAAATTAAAAATAAAACAGAAAATATGTATATATACAAATTTACAGTTCAACGATGTAAAAAACTTTAAGCAGTTAAGTTATTTTCTTGCGGTGTATCCGAACGTTTTTCACCGAACGAATTGAATATTTTTTATCTATGACACACACACACGTCAATTTGAAACAAAGAAGGGGTATGATAATAATATTGTGTTGTTTCAATAAGCAAACAAAATCTGCACAGCACAAACAGAGAAATATTAAAGTGTTTGTTTATATAAATAAAGGGACTGAGGGTCTCGCTTACTATGTGGTAAATACTTATTCTAATAACAATATGTAAATGCAACTGTCACTACTAAATTGTTTGTTTACTTATTTACGTGACCCAATTTCACCCGTAGACCGATCATCAGACTTTAAGGGAGCTGTATGAGCCTTAGGATATTTCACCATTAGCGATTTCAGCTCCTCGATGGTCGTTACCTTATGCCGTATACCACCAGGGAACTTGACAACTATGATGCCGTCCTGGGTCCAGCATGCAGATATACCAAAGTGTAACCTGGCCTTAGCGAAGATGGATTGTCTATTTTTTGTCAGGAACTCCTTAACGGTAATTGAAGAACCCTTAAGTCTTGACTTGGCCTTCCATACTGACGATCTGTCGTCCATAGTCGAAAATTTAACTAGTATGGGCCGATGACGCTCTTTGTTTAACACTCCAAGACGGTGGCACACTCTGATAGAGGAAGCAGAGATATTCTCAAGGCCTAAGTTGCTACTGATGATTTGAACCATGACATCTTTGCAGTTCTCCTTCTCAGCTTCCTGGATGCCTAAAAAGATCAGTGACTTACGCCGCGTTCTAGTTTCCATGGCATCTATCTCTTTGGAGCATTCATTAATTTGCTTTCGCAGTAAGCCCAGCATCGAGAATACCAACTCGCGAAAAGTGCGAAACTCCTCCGCAATCTTGGCTACAGTGTCTTTTGCAGGACCAGCACTTTGGATCTGTGCTTCCAAATCAGACATCTTTCTTGTGAAAGTTTCTTCCAGTGTCCTTTGCGCCGATAATATTTCCGCTACTTGTGTCATTTTTTTATTTTTATTGTATACAATATTGTATAAGCTGTATAAGATGATGCGCTGGCAGGTGGTGTCTATTAAATAGCTTATTATCACATTAAATTCACTCCAAATGTGAGCACCAGTACACTGTCTTTAATTATCCAAAAGTATATAACTAAGCAAAATATATAATAATTAAAATATTATTTAAATTCCTCAATTCACGACACGTCTATACTTTTCTACATCTACCGTCAAAAAAAAACCCTTCATGGGCGAGTCCGACTCGCACTTGGCCGCTTTATTTTTCTTTGAATTTCTTACTTAGGTTCCTATTTGTTTATGCTCTGTTACATAATAGTTTAATTGCATGTTATTTAAAATTAACTCAGCAACCAATTGATTGACAGCTTAGATAAAATGTTAATTTTAAATAAGCTTAAGCTATGAAATGAACATGATTAATTAGGCAAACACGTGAAGGTAATAACAGAAAATAAGAAAACTCATCCTTTATTGATTTGCTGATTGACTGTTTACCTTTGAAATATTTTCTGCTTAGTCTTTGTAATACTAAGCTTGAAAAAAAGTTAAAAAGTAAAGATACTGTATACTAAAAACAGTTCTCCTTTACACCGAATGTTTTAAAGATGTTATTATCTATTTATTTCTGTTATTAAACTACTGAGCGACCATGCGTGCAATAAATTTACTTTTACACGCACGGCAACCCCGAAACCTATCTCACTCCGGAAATCCGCCTGTTTTATATTTTAGCTATAATATGATATTTGCTATAATATGATAATATTATAAATACTATATAAATATAATATAACCAACCACAACCAACCACACTTACGTAAATGTTTTCCAAAATATTTTCGGAAGCAGATAAATTTAAAAATACATTCAGAAAAACAGATTCATTAAATGATATTATCAAATTATTGTTTTACGAATGCTGTTTCATTAGATGTGCCTAATAGCTTGTTACTAAGGCTCTGATTGCTGGCTTTTCTTGATAATAGAAAGTATAGGTACTGGGCCCAGTCACAAGTTGAATCAGTCGTAAAACAACTTTTACTTGAAAACAAAATGAGGGGAGGGTCCCTTTGTTCCTATAAAATACCTGCTTAAATCTAAATGCATGAACCGGCCTAGCGTGATGGCATTTCATGAGCTAGCTAGCTACATAGGTAGCTTTTTCAATAATTTCACAAAGTTTTCTCATCATAAACTAGTGATTTATTTTAGTTTATTAATCAAAGTTTATTAATAAAAACTGACGTTTGAGATTGGTTTTCTAAGGCTTACCTTTGATTTATTGAAGTTCACTGAGTTACTAATTAATGATAACAAGTATTCGTGCCTTATAAACTTCAGTAAAAATTATTTTATATTAATGGTGTTTAGAAAATACCGTGTGATTTTATATTCCTCATTATGTTTTTCAAGCATGGTCAGACAAAATATCTATCTCTGATAGTGGCGTACAATAACAGCAACTTCATTTCTTTGTTTTACTGTAGACTTAATTTTAATAGAAAAATTAAAAATCTTCCTTATTCTGTTCGTTTCCTTGAACTCCTTTACTCGACCTTAACTACCCCAAAACTAAATAGAAAAATTACTGAACTGGTTACTCTGTAGTTTCAACTATAAGAGCTGTTACATCGCTAGAGACTTTAAAAACATACTTGAAACATAGGTATACAAAGAACACCCAGACACAATAATTTGTGGATCAGTCAAATTAGTGTTACATATCGTATTTTAATTTTCGTGTCGTAAAGTATCGTATGCTAAAACCACAAGACCAACCATGCAGTCAAAATCTTAATAACTATTATACATTAATATAACTATATACAGTTATATATTATACATTATTCCATGTTTACACCCAATTTAGGTAACGTATGAAGGCATAATCTTGTATTTTAATATCACTAAATACTGTTCATTATAACGTTCCATAAATTTCATAAGATGCCTGTCAGATTTTATTTAAGGCTATTAATGATGCTCGCTCTACGAGACGTATTTTAATAACATTTCATTACAGTATCGTAACTTGTGGTATTCATTATCATTTTATTGTTACAGACAAAAATGTCGGCCCCAACAACGGACAGTACTGAAGCTATCACTAATTCAGGCTACGGAAGCAGCGACGAAACAGCCAGTCTGCTCGTCACTGGACCCTCCGTCACAGTAATAGTGCCATCAGAAAACAGAACTGTTAAACCAATATTGCAAAGACAAGACTGTACAACACACTTAAGACCACAACTATCGGGAGGTCCAGGTAGCGAAGAAAGTGCCACGTCTATCAGAATTGAAGATCAAGCAGCTAGAAGTGTTCCTGATATCGAACTACAATGTCGCGATCTACCTGCTGACCGACCACAAACACTTATCTCTCCTGTAGCAACATGCTCACATAGAGGGTCAGTGACCGCTTGCCAATTAGTTCCACAAACATATTCGAGATGTCGCGTTTGCGAACGACGGCAATCTACAGCGCCGATGTCGGCATTGCAACTAGCGCGCTCTGTGTCGCGAGAAAGCGTTCGGTCTATCTTACAATATCCTTGTGGATGTAGTTCGCTCCATACTGTCAGCACATGTCCAGTAATACAACCACCGGCGCTACTGTTGCCTACAACAAGTACGAGAATCATCCGACAGAGTTCACAACCGGAGTCTAGCGCATGCGCGTCTCACTGTCCTCACCACGTCCACCATCACCCCAGCGCCTCATTGCGACAGCTACGAGAACCAGGAGATGGCATCGCTGGAATTGCTGCCGACTCTCTACGTATCAATGGAGGCATGCGCCCTTTTAAACAGGTAAGCCTGAAATTCTCTAGATGGCGCCATTAGTTAGGACTTTATTTTTGTTTCATTCATCAAACCGCTATAAAGAAAACGCAAGCTCACTCTTTTTAGGCAAACATTAAATGTATTTGTGTTACATAAATTCGTAGTATATGTATTAGGTGAATAACTTAAGATTATTGTAAAAATATACTAGTAGGAAAACTTAGTAGTTATTGAAAAAGCCTTATTTGATACCGACAAGGACTCAGTAAAAAACCAAAAATTAAAGCGCTAAGTGATTGCTTAATTATAGAGCTGTATAAATATTACCAAATGGCTTCTACTCACAGAACGATACAAAACTTTTTCCACGAATTTGTACAAAATTTACTTCTTTATTAAATAACTAAACTCATGGTCATCTTACGTAGGTCCTGCAACTATACATTTTAAACCGAGAAAAAGTAAAAGAATCAGACATTGACGGAATGTTTTTTCGTTGTTGTAGTTTTTGCTTTTTTGGTTCAATTTTAATAAATACTGTAGTATTATTTCGATTTTTAAACGAATTTGAAACATGGGTATTTCAAAATTAAAATAAAGTACTGAAAACTACGTACGATACAAGTGTACATTATTTTGGTGTTGTTTGGTGTGTAGCAAGATTATTCATGTGTATTCGATGGCTCCTTCCATATAAACCTCTTCCATGAATTCCTGAATCCCATAGTGTCTTATCCTGGCTCATTTTTTTTATCACAAGCAGATGGCGTGTACGTGCTGTGTAAGGGTTTTGGTGGGTTTTCGATTCTAATAAAATCAAATCAAATACTTTAAAATTTGATTTGGTTTCTGTTTTTAACCTACAGGGGCTGCTCCTCTGTCCACAAACCCTGTCGCAGACGCGCCGAGCCCGGCTGAGACGTGCATTCACTGAAGCCACAGGGGATACTGTTAACTACGTTAAAACGGTGGGCTTCAAACTATTGGATTATGCACAGTCGAATACCACTAACGAGTGTACAACCTATATTCTAAGAATAAACTTAAAAGATCGAAATTTATAAAATGTTACCTTTAAAACATACAGGCTCTGTCTCGAAAAGACATTTTACTTTGTTATAACTAGTTCAGCATGTTAGCCAATTAGATAGTACACGGAAAGCAGACATTTATCAATATTAGATTATCCAATCGACGATATAAGGTTGTACAGTCGACACTCAGGTATCTGTGAATTGATCACCAAAGTAATTTGTTAGTTGGCGAATGTGTCGTCCCTATAGCTTCGTCTAATGACCACCGTTAGCTGTCCCCCCACGCCCCTGACATCTTACCCTAGCACCAAAATTGCTTGTCACGAACAAATCGTTTTCTGTTCATCACTTTGCCGAAGCAAAAATATCATCGTATCATCGAGCACATTTATTCGAAATTTGATAAATTGGCTTTGAATGTCGAGTGTCTTGGCGGATATAAAGGCAGGTACATCATTATTTTGTTTTCTTTTTTCAACATCGATCATGAGTTACTGTTTGGTGGATTAATTCGAGACGTTAACAATAAAAGGAAAATGTTTTGTCATTGCTTTGGGAACCCATTACTTAAGCAAAATACACAGCACCTACACAATCATTAGCTATCCATTCATTCGCATTATATTGATGGATATAGGTAGCGCTATGCACTTTAGATCAATGATTAGATTGCACAGAAACGTGGCTTGCGGTATTAGATACGTTTACTTTTTTTCTGTTGCTTTTGAGTATTAAGTCATTTAAGTTTTAGTATTTATTTCGTATAAGGTAAGCCATTTAAAGAAACCGTTTAATATGGAAACTGTCTATTATAGTTAGATGTTACAAAGCTCTAATTGTATTAAAAATATTTCAGACATTAAAATTTAATTAAAATATTTTAAAGTACTCATCTGTAATTAATTAACAAACGATAAAAAATCATGCATGTGTAAAGATCTTCTTTCATAAAACATGTTCGTAAAATAAAAATTTCTTCAAAGAAAACGAGTTTTCAAAAACCTGCACCTTTGAAGTCATACACAAAAGGCAAGGTCTTCGCGTGCAAAGTCAAAGAGAGTGATATTGTGGATAAATTTGAATCAAAGCACCATCAATTTCACGTCAGACAATAAAGTGTTTTACCTGATGGCTGTACTTAATTTTCTTGTTATAAGCGTTTATGCATAATACTTTTATGTATTTTATGATCATTTCAAGGTTAATGACTCCCGTTGCTACTATAAATTATTGTTTTAATATTACGTCAACCATACTGTGATGAGCTTAATGTCAGTTACTATTCAAGTTGGCGTTGTACCAGACGTTTAGGCGGCGTAGATAGAATGTACAGGATAAGCATTTAGAAATAAAATGTTTTACTAAAATAAGGTTGTCAAACATGTATAAAAAATGTTTCTTAAATAAAATGTCATCCCTTTGCATGTCGGTCGGTTCCACTTAGCCATTTTAATATAAAAAACAAGGGTGCTTTGATAACAAATAACTGGCGCTGTTATATACATATATGTATGTATGTATTGATACAATAGTATCTATATTCTTAAAAGGGTATACAGAAGAGTATAAAACGTAGAAGAAAATCAAAAGATTTTTTTATAAACTGCATTGTGTCGTTATTTAAATTTGAAGCCACTTTAACAATTGTGTCAATAAAATTTAAATTCAGATTTAAATTATGTATTATGTAATACATAATTTAAATTCCCTGTAGGTTATTATAAAAGCAAATTCTTTAAAAATAAAGAAATAATTGTGTAAGAGCTATAACAAAAATGATT
This sequence comes from Phragmatobia fuliginosa, assembly GCA_932526445.1. NCBI lineage: Eukaryota > Metazoa > Arthropoda > Insecta > Lepidoptera > Erebidae > Phragmatobia > Phragmatobia fuliginosa. Next base: position 74,309,862 of record OW052057.1, read on the forward strand.
AGGTACTGTCTTTAGTTGTTGAGGCATGCTCATTTACACGCGTAGCTCGTATATAATTGTCGCAAGTACTACCGGTCGATAACTACCACCGTAAAAAGCGCTTTCGTATACTTAAGTAACGGTTAGGCACGCTTTTAACTTATTATCATCTATGAATATTTTTCTTTTGAGGAGTATTTTTGACGCTAAAATTAAACCTTAATAATATATCATATAATAATTTATGGTTCTATAACAAGTTTAATTTTTTTAATTATTCGATAAAGATTGCAATTGGTGTTTTTGATCAAAATGAATAGCTAGTAAGTAGATTTCAATAGATTTTTAGTTACTAAAAGTATCAAATAGAAAATACGAGATTTCAAACACATTATATTCATTCCGTACACTCAAGTAAAATGAAAACTTATAATGTTTTAAATTCTAGAAGCGTCGTGTCCTTTTTTTTTTTTTTTTTTTTTTTTTTTTTTTTTAACGTGTGGAAATCCCCGCGGACCGTCACCCCGTCGGGGGTTACGGCGGGGTGGTGTGTCGGACTCGAACCGACTAAAACCACACGGTGTGACCCTCTCTGCGCCTTTGTATTGGAAGGAGTCCAGGGAGGGGATTTCCTTCTGGACTCCAACCGGCGCCTGCCCGCACTGTTGCGGGCACCATCTCATACTTTACTCTCTAATTAGGCAACGTCCGGTCACACGCGGACGTCGCCCCCTCGCGGTTGGCCTTCACTGCGGACGGACGGGAAACCCGTCCCGCCCATCCGCGGCCACTCTCAGGGCGGCATGAGACGCAGGTATGCGCGCCTCCGCCGCCCGGGGCGCCGGCGGCGGATCGGGTCCGATTGGATGGAATCCTCCCGGGCCTTCTCCGCCACCTCCTTCTGCAAGATTACGTCCTCGCAGAAGGTTGCGACCGCGGTAAAACAACTGTCGCTGCCGGCCATCGATCTTATGACGGCCGGCAGCGAGAGATCCCCTCCGATGACTGCAGTGAGGACCCGGCGCTGCGCCGCCCAAGCGGGGCAGACCGCCAGCGTGTGCTGGGCCGTGTCCTCACTGCAGTCGCAGTGGTGGCAGGCGGGACTCGGTTCCCTCCTAGCGACCGAGTGCAGGTACTTTCCGAAGCAACCGTGCCCGGAAAGTACCTGCGTCAGCCGGAAGGAAAGGGTCCCGTGCTGCCGCCCTGCCCACTCCGCGATGACCGGCTGAAGAGCCTCCACGGCGGCAAAGCCAGCACGTGGGGTCTCCAGCCGGAACGACCATCTCTGCATAGTGGCTCGGCGAGCGGCTTCGCGCCACTCGCGCACGTCCTCGGGCGGAGGGCGAAAGCCATTCTCCGCCCGGAAGTCAGCCACTCGCCGATAAACTTCGGCGAGCACTTCCGCCTCCAAATCCCACGGGGGTGTTCCGGCCAAGGCACACGCCGCCTCTGTGGACACCGTGCGGTATCCACGTATGGCTCTGACCGCCAGAATCCGCTGGGGGCGCCAGAGGCGCGCCCTGTTTTGGGCGGACAGAGCCGCCGCCCACACCGGTGCACCGTAAAGTGCCATCGACCGGACAACCCCCGTGTACAGCTGCCTAGTGGGGACACTGGCCCCGCCCAAATTGGGCAGAAGTCGCCCTAGGGCGGAGGCAGTGCCCACCAGCTTAGGACCAAGCTGTCGGAAGTGCTCGTCGAAGAGCCACCTACCGTCGAGGACCAGACCCAGGTACCTCATCTGGGCCCGGACCGGTACGAGGACCGAGTTGACCACAATGGAGGCGCCGGCGGGCGGACCGCGACGGGGCCCATGAAATAATAGGGCCTCCGTCTTGTCCAGGGCCACCCGCAGACCCAGCGCCTCGATGCGCCCGACCACCCGGGAGACTCCTGTGGTGGCCAGGCGCGCCGCCTCCTCAAAGTTTGCCCCCCGGGCCGTGACTAGGGTGTCGTCTGCGTAGCAGATTACACCCAGCCCGGGGGGGAGACGCCCTCGTAGGGCCCAGTCGTATCCCATGTTCCACAGGAGTGGTCCTAGGACAGACCCCTGTGGAACACCGCACGACATGGCCCTGCGTCTCAAGGCGCCACCTCGGTCCTCGTACTCGACGGTACGCTCCTCTAAGTAGTCTGCCACCAGCCGCCTCAGGTACCCTGGCACTCCGTGGTATTGGAGTGCGGCCCTGATGCAGCCGAATGGCAGACTATTGAAGGCGTTGGCGATGTCCAATGACACCGCCAACAGCACTCCACCGCCTCTCACCGCCTCTTCGGTCACGGCCCTCAGGCGCAGGATCGCGTCGACCGTCGAACGCCCTTCTCGGAAACCGAATTGGGCGTCCGACAGGTCGGGCCCCACCTCGCTGAGGTGCCGGACGATGCGGACAGAGAGAACCCTCTCAAACAACTTGCCCGCCTCGTCCAGCAACACGATGGGCCTGTAGGCCGCGACCGAATCGGCAGGCCGTCCATGTTTTTGGATCAGGACCAGCTTCCCGCACTTCCAACGCTCAGGGAAGCGTCCGGACGCCAGGCTAGCGTCCAACACTCCCCTGAGGTGGTCCGACATGTAGTCGAGGGCACGGGCCATCACTCGGGCTGGAACCCCGTCCGGCCCGGGGGCGGTGTTCTTGGACCGAATCCGTAGAACAGCCGCCCCTACCTCCGATTCCCTGACAGGCGGAACATCACCCACGCTGTCCCGACGACGACCGCGACGGGCCATCGACGGGGGTGTGTGCTCCGCCTGCTGTGGGAATAGGCCCTCGACCACTTCCTGCAGGAAGCTGGGCTGGAGAGTCTCCGTAAGGGGGGGGCCCTGTGTGCGGAGCTTTTGTCGCACCGCACGGTAAGGCCGACCCCAGGGGTCACGCTCGAGACTCTCCAGCATCTCCACTCTGGACGCGTCTTTGGCGCGGCAGATGGCCAGCCTCAGAGTTTCCCGAGCTGCTCGGTACTCCTCGTGAAGCCGGTCCACCTCCTCACCGCCTCCGCGGTGACGTCGCCGACTCCGGGTGTGGGACCTCCGGGCACGTACGCAGGCCGCACGGAGGTCCGCCAACTCCTGGGACCACCAGTAGACCTCCTTCCGAGGAGGCCGACGGCCACGAACGCGGGGCATGGCCGCATCGCAGATGAGCGTTAACGCATCGGCGAAGCGACCAGCCCCCACGTCGACCTCCTCGGTCGGGGCCTGCGGAGACAGCCAAGAGCAAACAATGGCCGCCTCCTCTAGTAGGTCCCTGTCCAGCTTGGCGACAGCCCACCGCGGAAAACGGGAGGGACGCCGCGTCGCGTGACCCCTACTGGCGTCCTGGGACCGGGAGAGCTCGAATCGGATATAAAGGTGATCCGAGAGCGTCTCGACCTCATCCAGGACACTCCAGTTCCTTACTCGTGCGGCAACTGCAGGGGTAGCGAACGAAAGGTCCACTATCGACCCCCCCTGCTGTCGCACGCACGTGTTGGTGGCGCCCCTGTTCAGCAAACAGAGGCCCACCGACGCCGCCCATTCCTCGACGGCTTCGCCCCTGGCGTCCGTCGCCGGGGAACCCCACGCAATGGACTTTGCATTGAAGTCCCCCAGCACGAGGACGTGCCCAGACACCAATCGCCGTATCGAGGTCTCCAAGTTGTTGAGGAAGACCTCGAAGTCGCTCAGACTCCGGTTGGGGGAGAAATACACACCATAAATGGTGATTCCCCCCCATTCGACGGCAACATATCCGGTACCCTTGTCTTTTAGCGACAAGGGCGGGGAATGAGCCGCCGTGGAGCTGACGACTGCCACGGAGCCGTCCCAGTCACCCATCCAGTTTGGACGGGGAGGGACAAAATAGGGCTCCGCGACTACGGCAACACCTATAGACCACTGCGCCATGGTTTGCAGGAAAAGATCTTGCGCCGCGGCACAGTGGTTGAGGTTCGTCTGGACCAGGAGGTTGGAGACTTGATCCATTACTGGATCGTCTCTACAACCCCCTCCATGGGCGACGACGTCGTCGCCTGATTGACGTCGGAGGCAGCCTGGGTCGCCGGGCTAGCCTCCGGCGTCTGCCGAGAAGCGCGGGGAGGCTTGCAGCCCCCCTGCCCCATCTGGTGATTGGCGGGCTTTTTACCCGCCGCACACATCGGGCAGTGAGGGGCGGCAGAGCATTCTGCCGCCTTGTGCCCGGTTTGACCGCAGCGGAAACAAAGTTCGCTGCAGTCAAAACAGCTCTCGCACTTGGTGCGAGTGTGTCCCGCGACGAGGCACTTGTAGCACCTCATCGGCCTCGCGGCCAGAACCGTGATTCTGGCATTCACGAAGCCGACGAGCATGCTCCCGGCGTCGGCCAAAACTTTGGCCGCCGCCACGGGACAGCTGACCCACACCGAGCCGAGGCCTCCCGGGCCCGGCCGGACGGTGCCGACTCGGATGGTGCCCGCGGCGCAGCCAGTCTTCTCCACGACTGCATCGCGGACATCCTCCGACGTGATGGAGTCGTCCAGACCCGAAATGCGCAGTTCCGCGCACTTGGTGGGCCTGGCGACCTTGACACCGTCCTGGGCGGCAAACACCTCCCGCAGCCTCTCGGCGAAAGTGTCGGCCGTCTTGGCGCCCTCAGCCCCTGGGAACTCGAATACTCGAGCTCCCGTCTGGGCGCGGCGCAGCCTCATCCCCGCAGCCCCGAACTCAGCGGCGAGCCCGGGACGGGCCCCTTTGAACAGGGCCGCGTAGGTGAGCCCGCCACTGGCCGCCTCCGGCGACACGGTCACCACTACAGCCGCGGTCTTGGGCGGCTGCAGCTTCCGCGGCCTCTTTTTGGAGGCCGCTGCCGCCACCGGCGGCGACTGCGGGGCTTGGGCTGCGCCTTGGGCGGCCTTCCTCGCCCGCTTTCGCTGCCGCTGCCCCCGCCTCTTCGAGGCCCCCACAACCTGCCAATCCTCGTTAGAGGGGGCTAGTTCCGAGGGGCCCGTCGGAGGTGCCGGAGCGGGAAGCGGGGGGAAGTCCGCTCCACTTGGGGGCGCCGTTTGAGGCCCCTTCTTGGCCGGCGCTTTGCCCGGAGGCTTGGCCGGCGCTTTGGCCGGTGCCTTGGCCGGCGCCTGGGCCGGTTTCGCGGCCCCCTTCTTCGGTCCCTTTTGATTTTGGGGGGGGGCCGGGGCCGACGTCGCCGCCGCGTAGGTGACGCGGCTTCCCACCAGGGTGGCAACCGGGGGCCTCTGCGACGCGAGCGGGGGGCGGACAACTGGCGCGGGGGGAAGCCTCGCCTCCAGGCCGGCCAGTCGCCCGTCCAGCATTCGCGTCATAGCGTCGAGCGCCTGACGCAGCATGGCGTCAGGGAACTCGCCGCCAGCAGGGGCCTCCGGCCGAGACGGCGCAGGCGGGGCCGGGACCTCTGCCCCAGACGGCCCGGGCGGGGCCGGTACCTCTGCCCTGGACGGCCCGGGCGTGGCTGGGACCTTTACTCGAGACAGCCCGGGCGGGGGCGGGGCCTCCGACTGAGACGGCCTGGCCGAGGCCGGGGCCGGAGCCCCTTGCTCGGGCGGCCCAGGAGGGGCCGCGTCCACTGGCTGAGTCCGCTCAGCCCGGAATTGGGCGAACTGCTTACTCAGCGCAGTCACCTGGTCCGACAGACGGGCGTTGGCCTCCTCGAGGCGCGCCATATTCCCACACAAGGTCCCCACAACCTCCGACAAGGCGGAGGAGGAGTCCTTCAGGGCCTTCACGAAGACGCCCTTCAGGTTTACGGACTTGATGGCCACCTTGTTGATGACGGCCACCGCCGCATTCGCCCTCTCCTGCATGGACACGGGAGCTTGGGGGGGTTCCCCCTCCACCGGCTCCCGAATCTTAAGCAGGAGATCGGCGATCTCCTCCTCCGCTGCGACTTGGTACTCCAGTCGCCTCCTCCTATAGGCCTCCGATTCCGAGAATACGGAGACCGTCTGTAGCGAGACAGGGGCCTGCGAACCGTCGGTGCCGAAGCGCTTCGGGACCGGCGTCTCTGCCTCGCTGTCCAGATCCTCGGAGTGCAGACGCTTCATGCTATCGCCCGCCCGCATCTCGGTCTCCATCGGCTCCGGGCGCGCACCATCGTTCCTGCCCGCCACCGCCGACTTGGAGCGTATGCGCTCCGAGGATCTTCCTCCTCTTCCTCTTCGGCTCCCAGCAGTCCGTTTGACTACTGGGAGCCCCACCGAGGTGGGCGGCCCGAGTACCACCACAGCCTCCTTGGACACTAGGTCCACAACCGAAGAAGAGCTCCCCTTGAGGATGCCCTTCTTCGCCCTTCCTCTCTCCATTTCAGTGTCATTTGTGCTTGCCGTTTCTGTTAGTTTTTGTTCCGATCGTTTTATAATATTTTTATTTTTAGTTTCAATGTCCATAATTAAACCCACGAGTGGGGGAGAAATAAAGGTCGACCCGGGCAGAGATCCCCCAATACCCGGGCAAGCGTAAATTTTTAACCCAGCCGAGGGGTCCGCAGGTACCTCGGCTTGGGGTGCGCTCGCAACTGAACTTCCCATCAGCCATGCATCCCCTGGCCACGCACCAGAACTTGGGATTCGGGGTAATTTTTATAGAGGTTTTCTTCCTCGCGGTCCGGGCGGTTAAGCCAAGACCCACGTCCCCGGACAGAGCCGGGATTACGCTATGCCGACGGTGGCAAGAGGACTACGTCCCCCTGCCTGCTCGGTGGTAGTGTAAGTACACGCCGAGCCCGCCATCCTTTCTCCACCGCTATCAGCGGGAGAAACTCCGACCCATGAAGGGTCCCACCTTCGGTTTTTTAACGAGGTTTCCTCCTCCATGCTCCGAGGAGCGAAGAGCCAGCAGGGCAACCGGCAGACACGCCCACCCCGCTGGCCGGGCCTTGCCCGAGAGCCGATGTCATGGCTTCCTCTCCTGCTAGAATATTAGCCGCTGGCGATAATCCTCTCCTCCAGATAACGCGGAGGAAATGAGGAAAGACAGGGTTATCGCCAGCGTTTCCAGGGTGCACCACGAGGAGGTTTTCTAGCCAGCACCCCTAGAAGCGTCGTGTCCTACCACAACATTTGAATTATAAACCAATTTCTCTTCGTACATTTAACATTATCCTCGTGTACTTCAAATTATTTTTGTACAGCTCCTAAAAACAGGACGTTCTGTTTGAACTTTTTTCAAAATTCTTGTCATCAATTTTTAAAAGACAACGCTTTTTTCAAAATTCTTGTCATCAATTTTTAAAAGACAACGTTGGAACTACAAAGTAGAATTATTATTGCACAACATATTATGTACTATTGACTGCCTCGTTGGTTTCGTGGTTAGCGTATGAGGCTGCTGATCAAGAGGTCTCGGGTTCGATTCCCGGGTCGGACCAAATATTATTTGTGTGATTCACAAATATTTGTTTCGGAGTCTGGGTGTTTTCTATGTATAATATGTATGTATTTACAAAAAAAAAGTATGTTTATGTATTTATATCAGTTGTCTAGTACCCATAACACAAGCTCTGCTTAGCTTGGGACTAGATGATGTCGTGTGTCAGATGTCCAAAATATTTATTTATTTATTTACTATCCTATTTTATATTCCTGCTGTCCTGCGTAGATTGTCCCTTATATTATTCGTCTTTCGCGACACCCACTAGATGAATAAGAAGGTGAAACACCGTGTTGTTAATACGTCACTTTGCGGGCAACTATTTTGATTTTACATATAAAATCAATATATCTATTAACATTATTATATTATTTTACTATAATGTACGTTTTTTGAAATCTTTAAAAATAAATAAAATTCATTCTCCACTTCAACCAACATACAGAGTTATTACATCTTTACACATTCTAAAAATTTAATAATTGTAGCTAAATATTAAAAAAGTGTTAGTTAATAAAATATCTGTCACTATCGAAGTCACGGTAAGATTTTATTTTGTCAATATAATCGTATTCGTAAACATTTCTATAGGAAAATTATTCTTCTCCTTCTAAGTCGTCCACCGCTATACATAAGCCTCTCTCGAATTTCGCCATAACAATCTGACACAGATTCGCGACATCATTTGTCTTTTATAATCAATTGATGGATATAGGTGGCCTAATACTACCTACGATTTACATATCAAAACAGTTGTCAGTTACCATACCTATAGAGTACGGATGGTAGAACTGTGCTCCAGTGAGCACACCACATACTCGTATGGAGTATGGAAAATATCAGTATATTATCCATACTAATACGAGTATGTTTTAAAAATTATAATACTACTAGACTATAATCTACGAGACTATAATCTCTATCGGCAAAGGTGTTCAATTGGAAAATTACATTAGCGCCACTAATCCGGCGCTACTGCCTCAAATTTTAGAACTTGATTTATGACTAGTATTGAAAATGTACATATATGCATACAAGAGTACCAGAATAATTTAAAAGCTCAACCAAACAAGCGATGGATAACGTTGTTTTATTTGACGTATGATATTTAACTCGCCTTGCTTATTTAGGCGGGCTCAAGTAAGTAATTAGATCTGGGGCTTAGTGTGGAATCTCCCAAATGTTATTATTTTAGATTGAATAAAATACCATCATTTGCTATTCAACCTACCATTTTAGGTTTTATTTAAAAAAAAACAAGTGATTTTATTCAACCGGATTTTAATTCGTGTCAACCGATTTTACTTAACTAATCAGTTTTTAAATGGAGCTACTGACGTCGGACTTTCACAACTCTGAGACTGAACTGAATTCGAAGGTTGAATGAGTTGTCAGTATATTAAAAATTGAGAACAAAGAGTTCTCAATAACGATAACCATAGATGTTCATGACGACCGAGATCGACGGTTTAACGTAGTCTCCGAGGTAAGGGCGTGAAACACCATCAAATTCCGTACTCCAGACAGCTATTAAGAATTTGTTTTAAGAAAACTTAACAAGAGCCTTAAACGTAAAGCGAACAAAATTGTGACAATAATAATAATAATGTAATGTTAAAAAATATAGGAATCTTTACAATTGTCGTAATAGAGTTAACAATTTGGCACTGTTCAGAAATCTGATCAAATAATCTTTATGCAAGCATCTGGCTCAGACAACGGTGTACTTGTCGCAGGGAGCCGTTCAAATTAATGTCCCTGAAGTAAGGAAACGCAATCATTGCCAAGTTACGTACCCGGAGTAACAGCATATAAAAATATTCCATTAACGAACGAAAGACGAAATATTGATAAAAATATTGATTACTCACTATTCAACAGAATATGAACTTGTAAATACGTCAAGCACTTTTTGTTTTTATAATTGATTACAAATTCAAGAGCTAAATAGGCATTTTTGTTGTAGCCGTATGTGTTAGTTAAGTTTTTAAATAAACATATCCATATCAATATTTTAAATTGGAAAGTAACTGTGTCCATATATCTGTTTGTTCCATTTCGTGGCTAAGCTGTTGCACCGATTTTCATTATTTTTTTATTGGAGATACGGCTCTGTATGTCAATAAAAGAAGAGATTATGTCCTTATTTAATAATCAAAATCCATGCCTAACTTCATTGACATCGGTTTCGACATAAAAACGAAACAAAGCGAAAACCATGCAGATAGACAGACAGAAATACTTTGGAATTCGTATTATTGGTATATATTTAGTATAGTATAGATAGTGTGTATTAATATAATTTATTTTATAAATATTACAGAAAATGCTTCCATTAATTTGTGGTCATATATTACAATAACTTTACCACTGCCGCCTCCATAACCTGTTTCAGTATACCTATATCGATGTCACTGGCTATGGCATGGTTCCAAATCACCACAATAGACCCCACACAGAGAGGCTAGCCATATAAATTATGATGTGGATGCGGTCGCACAATACGTTTCATTACACTGAGCTAATGTGCTCCGATTGGATGTACTATGATAGATTTATCAGTTTGAGAAATAGAAGGATTAATAAACTACATGTTAGCAATAAGCCAGCTGAAGAGGTATATAATATAAAAAGGCGTGTGTCCCATATATTCCGGCTTTAAAATTGAACAAAAGTAAAAAAAAGAAGAAAAAGAAAGTAAAATAGAGTTTATTAAAAATATTACGAGATTTGATACACCTATAAGAATCAATAAATGAGTATTTTCAGTCATTTGTAAAAGTATTATACTTATTTAATAAACCAAGTATTTGCAATTTAAACATTAAAATCCAGACTAATATTTAAAATTTTTAAATAATCCTGTTTGTAACAATTTCACAATTGAGCCGCTGTATCGAGTTCAATGAAATTTAGCATGGAGAAATTTAGCATGGAGATATTTTGATAATCGGGAAAAGACGGGCTACTTTATACCGCGAAAACCGACATACACGCGGGCCGAGACGCGGACAAAGTTCTTTTCAAATTTATTAAAAGATGACAATTCAAAACAAATCTTTGCCTCATCATCATCATCATCATCCACACAGCCTTTTACAGTTCACTGCTGGACATAGGCTCCATCTCGTTAGAAAGGAGGTTTTGGCCTACTATACTACGCTGGCCAGACGGGTTGGTTTCAAGATTTCCTTCTCTTTGCATCGATGTTGTCTTGCGTAGTTTATCCCTCAGTCGCCTTTTACGTCACCCGCGGGATGAATAGGAGTGGTGACACTCTGTTTCCTTAATTCGTCACCACACGGACACGTCGTCTTTGCCTGGAATTGATGTATACTGCCTCAGACTGCGATTAATATTGCTCTTTGGGGAGACCTTCGTTCAGAGGTAGAGAGTTTAGTTTTTTACATAGCACAGCAACTATATGTTGTACCAAAGCTCGCGTACGGCAAGATATGTAGAAGTTTTAAACCGGTTATAATTGTCTGATTCGAAAGAAAAAAGTATACAAAATTTATTACTGACATGACTCTAACCCTGTATATACAAAACATATTATTATCGATTATTAAAACGATTTTGATTCGACTACGGTGAAGCCAAAAAGACTGATATGCTCCAGCGTAGCACCTGAAAAACTATACAGATTTATTTATAAATGATATGTCAATAGATTAGTAATGAGTCCGAGTCTCGAGTCCGAATGACATGGCTTATATAATTTTACAAAAGTTTTTTTCAAGGCAAGAAAGTTTTTTTTTTAATCTATCTTTACAGACATCCATATGTTTGGGAAAATAATGGTGCTTACGTACTTATATATGTATGTAAAACAAACACGTGCCCAAGTTGATGTTTTCCATTGTGATGTATTATTAACTGATGGTGAAGCGTAACACGCGATACCCTTGTGTTTGTTTACGTGGTACTAAGATATTGATTTATGATACAACTGTTACATAAGTTTTAGATTTATTGATTATTGTATCAAATTCCTATTCGAATTCATACTGCTACCGTGCTGCTATCTATCCATTACTATTTTCAATTGATACATTTGTGATATATATACGAGTATCAGCCATCTAAAGTATAAATATATACTAAAAAAAAAAAACTCGCAGGACGCCATTGGTGTTTTCTGCGATCTCTCAAAAGCATTTGATTGTGTGATGCATAGTACACTTCTGCTGAAACTTAGGCATTATGGCATAACAGGTACAGCGCTTAATCTTGTTGCTTCTTATCTTAGTGAGCGAATACAGTATGTTGATATTAATGGAATGAGGTCCTCCGGATCACCAGTGAGTATGGGCGTGCCACAAGGCTCAATTCTGGGTCCTTTTTTGTTTTTGGTGTATATAAACGATTTGCCATTTTTTACTAGTAAGTTATGCGATATTGTTCTATTTGCTGATGACACTTCTCTTATATTCAAAACCAATCGCAAAAACGATTACTCTGACGAAGTAAATAGGTCCCTCGCATTAGTCCTTGACTGGTTTACATCAAATAACTTGCTTTTGAATTCTAAAAAAACCAAATGTATTAAGTTTAGTTTGCCAAATGTAAGGAATATCAGTACAAATCTAGTTTTAAACAATGAAGTTATTAATTTTGTTGATTCAACGGTTTTTTTGGGAATTACTTTAGATAGTAAGTTACAGTGGGGCGCCCAAATATCGTGTCTCGCAGGGAAACTCAGTTCTGCAGCGTATGCTGTCAGCAAAGTCAGACGGCTTACGGATGTGGAAACAGCAAGGCTAGTATATTTCGGTTATTTCCACAGCGTCATGTCGTATGGCATTCTGCTATGGGGCAAGGCAGCTGATATTCAAACAATTTTCATTCTCCAAAAACGTGCAGTGCGTGCGATTTACAAACTAGGTGCACGAGTTTCCCTTAGAGAAAAGTTTAAAGAGATAGGCATTATGACAGTTGCATCACAATATATATTTGCAAACATTATGTTTATAAAACAAAATATGCATTTATATCACAGGAATAGTGACGTTCACTCGGTGAACACGAGACATAAGCATAAATTAGTAGGTCAATATCATAGGCTACATAAAACGCATAATTCATTTATGGGTCTTTCCGTGCGATTTTTTAATAGGTTACCAGCTAGTGTTATGAGTCTATCAGTGGAAAAGTTTAAAAATGTAGTCAAAACTTATCTTATACGTAAAGGATATTATACAGTTGACGAATTTTTAAATGATAAAGAAAAATGGATTTGACTACTTGCTCCTTATCATTTTATTCTACTCATGTGAATGTTGTTATCACATTGTTTAAGAACATGATTTTACTTTTGTAAGTAAAGATTCTACGTGACTAATAAAGGCCATTCTTCTCTTTCTTTTGATCTTATAATTAATATTTTATATTTAATCTTTCGTTACCAGTAATTTGGCCAATATTTGAGCACATATAGTTTTTACCTTTGTTGTAAGTAGATGCTCCTACTATGTTGTACCCACTGAGGCTGTTGTTTTTTTTTTTTTTAAATTAGCATAAGTTCTAATTTTTAATCACTATAATTTGCATCAGTCCTCTAACATGGTGTATAGTATATTAGTGGCAGCAGCTTACCCCCATATCAGGTTTATAAACATTAAAACTATGTAAACATTGGCGATTTGAAAGGAGTGGCCGCGAGTTTTTATTGCCATGTTCTTTTCTCCGGCTCTACCTATTGTTTGCGAACATGGCATAAATGTACATGTAGAATCTTGACCTGTCACAAGAGATGTATTGCATCCTAAGTGAATAAAGAATTTTGAATTTGAATTATAACTTGTGTCCCTAACCACCCAACCCTTTCTTATCTCTTATTCTTATCTGCCATCTAATTTAGGTATATGCGTCTCTTGATTCAGCTATACTTTATATTGTTATATATTTCAAATACCAGAAGAGTTTTTTACTAGCACAAGACCAAATCTATAGCGTGCCATAATGAAACATAAAATTTTACAGTCGTACTTCTTTTTATCTACCATCTAATTTATGACCGTTATCTTCTCCATTGAGACATTATTTTTATAGTTCTATTTCAATACGATAAGTAATCAGATAGCGCATTTGTGTGTTGTGTTCATTTTGTATAAACCTAAGCATAATGAAGAGTTAAAATCTATTTTTACATCAATGTGAATGTTTTCAGCGAAATGTAGTTTAAGGGGTTTTAGCTTAATCTCATATAAAAAGAAGAAAAATCCATGCTCAATTTGGTATGCAAAAGTCTAACATATGGTACATGACTGTTTGCAGAATCTCATCCGAATAACAGGAAATAACAAAAATAACATTTGTGACTTTTTCTATCCGTTTAAAACGTAAGTGGTGCTATAACATCAAGATTATTAGGCGTATAAGTTTTTGGGTTTATTTCAAAACTAACCCAAGAATATCTTATTACAGCATTTCATTTACGTCTTCAAATGTTTTTGGAAGAATTTGTTTAAAAGCATAAAAATATTCTTGAAATAAATACTTCTTTCATTTGCACAGTCTTTATTTGCACACACATAAATTACCTCGATTAATAAATAATGTCAAAATTGAAAGAGGCTTGCAACCGGTACCGGGAATTGGTTATTGTATTATGCATACGACCGAAGTGCGGTTGCGGCCTAGTTTTAGCTGGCTACAACTAAATTCATTTAACTTAATTAAGTTATATCAGTTGCAGTAAATGATAAATATTACCAGCAAATATTACTAGCGTTCAGTTTGTATCTATTGGCTACAACATTCATTTGAAACCAGAAAACGCGTAATACAAATAAGCCATTTTTGCAAAGTTATTTCTCTTTAAAAAAGCATTGCTTCTTAACCTTTACAACATTTTGAATTTTTATCGCAATCAGAACAAGTTTTTCCTGATGTACAGCATAAGTAGAATCAAGGAGCAAGGGCCTCCACCACCCTCCAGAGGCCAGGAGCATGTTGAAGAATGACTGGGCCTCCGGTCTCACACTCACCAACAAAAGACTGACGATATATACTGTCATTTGGGTTGGTCTTCAGTGTGAGGGTAGCACTGCCCCGGTCGGCCGGCCCAATAGTGCTAAAATCAGCGTGACGCTACCAGGTACTTATATAGTTCATCATCATATCATACTACTCTTGGATTCCACTCATGTTTTCCATCAGGAGGAATAGATATTATATAAGATCCCGCCACAGCCAGAAGGAAAGGCCGATTTTCAATGGAAAAGCGATTGAATGTTGCGAAAGGTGAGGGAGGGGAAATTTTCTTTTTTTTGAAAGAAGTATGAAAATTTACGTGGGCCAGTTAGTGAAGAATAAAAGTTCATAGCATACACAATGCAACACAAAAATTGTGTAGCCGGAAATCAACTTCAAGCCGGATTTTCACTTAAATTATTTACGCGCGATTTGAGCTTCTTCATCTGCTTTACAGCAATACTTTTTCTCGTCTCTAGGGTTTCGGTATTTCTGCTAAGGTCGGGTCTTAGGAAAATGTAAAGGTACGCAGGTCCCCACGCAGGACAATAGAATACTGTGGTTACATAATCTAGTTGATAAAAATAATGGTCCAGATAGCAGAAGCTGTTTTTATATTAAATCTTACCAAAATAAAAATACAAAATGAACATCACATTAAAAGTTTTGCCCTACTAAACTACGCTAAGCTGACAAAATAACGAACAAGCATTCTGGTGTCGCGAGTATCAATAGATACAGATCAACAAAAGTCGCAAAACCTTGTGTACAAATATTTACAGAATACTCCTTAAACAAACAAAAGTTTACGAAAGTATCCTGTGTACCTTAAACATAAACAGCTTATTCAAATATAACGTGCTAAAGGTTAATTCCCGCTTACTTACTGGTGTCCATTTCAAATGCAGAATTTAAAACATAGATGTTTAATTCAGCGTGAAAAGCCAACAACGTGAAACAAACAGCTTATTTGAGTCAAGGTTGCTAAAGTTGCGTATTTCTAAAATATATGATGTCACAAGCGGTACGAAATCATTGGTTTGTATTTGCACTTGAAATCATGTGAAAACAATTTCTATCGATGTAATTTTGAGTTGTATCGGTTTAGTAACTAAAAAAATTATCAATTGAGTTATTTTTATGTCATTGAAATGTAATATGTGTATGCACTACGCACGATACACACTATATATGACAGTGATGTAAGTATTGTGTGTATCAACCCATATCTTTAACTACAAAGCTATATAAAAAAAAATCATATGCATTCGCGTATTTCCGACTAGCTAAAAATTTCGTGCCTATTTCATTACTAAAATGTTTTGTTTGCTGCTGTGACAGTATCATGCACATGCACATGCCAATTTATGGTAGTCGGCATTCTCGAAACATTACGAATAAAACTATGTATCTAAATAAATGAAAAATAATGAAGTGTTCGTTTGTAATTTTAAATTAACAGCTTTGCACTAACTATATTTGAAAGTTTACATTAAAAAAGGTTTTATTATTTTATCAGTCTGTCTGTCTATCTGTCTGTCTGTCTGGGATGGCTTAACTGATTTTGAAAGTACTTTTACTGGCAAACAGTTGATAAAATATACGCAGTCACTTATACTATTTTTTGACCTGGTTTAGTATTTATTAAATTAGAACAAAACTGTTTCAAATAGTTTTAATAATTTATCTCAAATTTTAGTCAAAACATCTGTTCTGTTTTGCAATATAAAGCTGGCATTCCATAGAATACTTCAGTAATACGCGCCTAAGTAGTTGTAAGCCACCAAGGTCGCTAACGTAAGTTTATGTGTAATATAAACCAAGGTTGGCAGACTATTTTGTCAATGAGATAGGGCGGGTATTCGTGTGGCTTTCGAAAGTAACAGTATCTGGCGTTATTTATGTTGGTATAAAGTGTTTTTTCTTTATTAGAAGTAAACAAAAAGTCCATGTTCTTAACTTCGGTAAAAATATTTTAAGTCATAGATAACATTTTATTGTTAGACCTAGATGGGTGAACGTATGAGGCATGATATGTTATGAGCATTTCCGTGATTCGGAGGTCACTTTAAGCAGTCAGTCCTGGTTGTTGTCATAAGATAGCAGTCGTGAAGCTTAGTTGGAGGCCTTCGGGTTGCTTAAAAACATCGAACGGCAAGATTACGTAGCTAGAACGTATCTTGCCAGTCCCCAACCCGCACTCGGCCAGCGTGGGACCTTAACCGTCTCCTCAGAGGAGACCCGAACCCAACAGTGGGACATTATGGGTTGTTGATAATTCATCATAAACAGCCTATAGCATTCTAAATATATAGATGTGATACAATAACATAAAAGTGATAATCCTGGTGAGATTATTACTAATAAAGTAATAGGATACAGTGTGACCTTAAACAATGTACGCCCAGGCCACAAAAACTACACTAGACTTGACTTAACACATTGCTATATAAGTATTTACATGAAATAAATGTAACTAATTATTTGATGTTATAGATGAGTGATGATTGGCGCAAGAGCTGGATGCGAGAAACCGAGGATCGAATCAAGTTGTGTTCAATTAAACAGGCCTAATGTCCAGCAGTGTACTGCAATACGCTGATGATAATCAATTATTATAAATTTGTAAAATAGGGATGAATGAAATGAAATGAACCATCGTTCTGTAAATGATAATATGAAGAAGTGACCGATACACCTGAGGGCAGAACCTCGAACTAAAACTAGTAACCTTATAATTTAATAAAATATTTACAAAACAATCAGAGCTACGTTACTTAGATTAAAACGATGAAGGAATCTTTTTCTTTAGGTAGTAGAGTCTGTAACCCCTAAACTTGTCAGACGGGTTCCTCACCAGCCACTCAGCGGTAGATCCAATGAGCCCAGGGCGCCTTATAATAAAAAAGGAGATCTGAAAGAATATATGTGTGTGTGTGTATAGGAGACCCAAGGAACACTTCAAAGAAACCAGCTTTGCTTCAGTATAACATACATATATTACATATTAACAATACAAAAAAGTGGGTTGAAACAATTAAATATTAAGTGAAGTTTTACAATTAAATATCTCTGCAGATTGGTCAGGAATGGGCAGACATCCACAGGATCACCTTGAAGGCTCGAGGTAGTCTGCTGAGATCTCTCACCAGCCCTAGGTAGCTCGTGTTCGTAGAAGACGTGTAACGGTGATCACAATGTAGGTGCTAGTTATAGAAGGTAATAAGAGAAAATAAAATTACGTGACCTTCCTCAAGACACAGTAGCGAGCTTGAGAGTGAGTCGCGCGGTGCTGAAATATCACAAGACCTCTTCTGCAGAAAGCCACGCAACACAGAATGGGTAGTCCGAAGGGAAATCCTTCAGCCGTAACTTAGAGCCCTACAAGTAAAATAACACTCCTACACATGTTCTCAATGTAAGAAAAAATATTATAGAAAAGAGTTAGGTTACTCACCTCAAACTTAAACACAAGAAATTAACTCAAATTGAAGATAGGCAAACACAATGAATATGACTTCAACAGGAGATCAGCAAGAACAGTAAAATGATCCTTTGATCGATGATACACCGCTTTTTAACCCTAGAAAGATAGTCTGCGTCAAATTGACGCATACGTTTTAGAAATTTTGCTCTCTTTTTCTAAATAGCGCGAATCCATATCTGTGCTTTTGGGACATCTCATTCTATGCTGGGAGCTGCCGTGTGGCGTATTTGTCAATAAGGTAAGTGTCACTGATTTTGAAATATAACGACCACGTGAGTCAAATTGACGCATGATTATCTTTTACGTGACTTTTATGATTTTTACTTACATACACGATAGTTTTTTTTTTTGTGTATAAGTACTTTATATCATAACTTATATTTTCATTTTGTTTTTCTAGATCCATAGGCAACAATATAATGCAATGGGGAGTAGAAACTTGGATAAAGACCATAGATATGGTCTTTTTCTAAGTTTCTTCTTCCCATTGTAGGAGGAGGTAGCTCATAAGTAAAGTGACGACGAGCTGCCCTGTGAGGCTACCGACAGTAAAATAGCGGACCACAAAAGTGAAAATGAAGTGCAGAGCGACACAGAAGAAGCTCGTATAGACAAACAAAAGGGGTAGACATACTAGATCAAATGTGTTCTCTGATGGCCTGTAGTAGGAAAACAAATAGACGGCCTACGGCTTTCTTGTATGGAATGACAAACATTGCACGTATAAACGCATATAAAATATACTGTCACAATGTTAACAACAAAGAAAAAAGCTTCTAAGTCGCAAAAAAAATATGAAAAATATTAGCTTGGGTCTGTCTTCTTCGTTTATGCGTCGACATTTAGAAGCACCTATTTTGAATACATATTTGAGAGATAATATATTAAATATGTTACCAAATGAAGTACCTAGTACATTATTAGTCAATATTGATGAGCCAGTAATAAAAAAACGTACTTATTGTACTTTTTGCTAATCCAAAATAAGCTGAAAGGCAAATGCGTCCTGCGAAAAATGTAAAAAAGTTATATGTCGTGAGCAAAACGTTGAGATGTGACAAAGGTGTTTGTAATTAATTTTTGTATATTTTCCTCATAGTAGATATGGTAGGTTGTTAATTTTGTATTAAAGCAAATACTGATTATTGCAGTAAAAATAAGTTTGGATATGTAACAGTAAGTGTTAAAAAAATTCGTCGATTTATAGCAAAGTTTAAAGGGTTTGTTTTTTTCAATAAACAAATGAGGGGTTGGGTTTCGAAATACGTCACCTGAATCTGAGGGTTTTGGTGGTGTAGGGGGCTTAAGGGAGTTAGTCTTAATCCCCCCCAAGTAATTTTGGCTGCCGGAGTTGCGTCTAAATATTTTAAAAAAAAATTCAAAAATTCTTAAATACAATTGCAATTATGCAAAACGGAACGTATTTTTATGCTTTAGTACAGTTTTTAAAATGTAATTTTTAGTTTTTATATGAAAAACGTGAAACGAAACGCAACATTTTGACACTAATTGACAGCAAATTTCAAATTTATGTGTCATTCCTTTGCTTTCGAGTTTAAGTGAATGTGTTCTTCCGTATCGATTTGTGTTTTTTCTACGACTTGGCTACGTTCTTGGATTCTGTTTGGATTGCTTTACTGTAATTAATTAATCAAGGTAATTATATTGGCACAATCCGACTTCATTGGGTTAGGTTAGATGGGTAAGGCGGGAGCGTAGCGCAGCGAAGCTGCCGCCTTACCCATCGTGGTTATTTTTTTTTAAACCACCCAGAAATAGGAGCCCCGCGTAGCGGGGCTCCGTCGACTATAATGCATAAAGCAATAAAACATGCATATAAAGTGGTATAAATAATGTTTGTACAAATTTGTGTTTTTGATTTTTCCAAAGGGAATCAAGTATTTTCGGCGGGTAAAAATGGTGAGGCAGGGTTCAGAGGGTTCAGACCCCTCCCCCATCCCCCCAAAAACTCACAACCCCTTAAAATGGCGACGTATTTCGAAATTTTTACCATTTCTGTTTTTAATTTTTTCTAAGGGAACCAAGTATTTCCGGCAGGTAAAAATGGTGAGGGGGGGTTCCGACACCTCCCCCCCCTCCCCCCCAACCACTCACAACCCCAGAATCAGGTGACGTATTTCGAAACTTTAACCCAAATGAGTATAAACTAAATTATCTGCAGTGTTACTAATTCTAAATGTGTAAATATATAATAGTATTCGATTTTTTCAAATAAATCAGTATACCTCGCCCAGCAGCTAATTAAAACATATGCGTCAATTTTACGCATGAGTATCTTTTCCGTACTACAAAATATGATTATCTTTCTAGGGTTAAAGAGTAATCATCGAATGTTCGAGAGAAAATCCCCTCTCACTCTCCGATGCGAAAGCAAGACACAATATGTCACCGTCTGCTTGGATTCAATGCGACAAAATCAAGGTGTAATGAATCGTGTACAATTAACCATTCTATCCCATGTCATTTCAATTTGAGGGTATTTGAAGTGAAGTAATTAGAGTAAACACCATCTGGCGCATCATTGGTGAACTAGACTGCTATACAACTCGTAAGAAAGCTGCACCAAAACACACTTAGAACTACAGTGAGACAGAAGGCGCTGAAAACAACTTGTGCACAAAAGAATTTAAAAATTATTTTAAACAAAAAAAACAAACGTTACAAGTCATTATGATTTTAGTACAAATGGCCGACTCAACCGCGGCTGTACTACCCTCACACGGAATACCAACCTAAAAATGACAGCATTCGGGCTACCGTATTTCGTTGGTGAGTGTGAGACCGATGTAGAAACATGTGACTAGGCCGTCATAGTGTGGGCTACCATGCTGAATTGTATGCACTCATCATGAAGATGTTGCAAGATCCTACTCCTGCTTTCTATCAGACAGAATAAAGTCACTTAAGTTCTTCAAGGAATCAAAGAACAAAATTGAATTAAGTCTTCGTTTCAACTAAAGCGGCAGGCAAAAGATAATTTTAAATCAAATTATTAATTAATTTGCAAAAATATATAAATATATAAAACATTCATTAAACCCAATTATTGATCTGTAAGAGCAATTAGATCTAAAATATTTTTATCAATTAAATTCTCAATTTAGTTTCACCCTTCTTTTTAGTTTATTAAATTATTTATATTTTTGCAGCAATTAGTCCATCCCAACAGTCATAAATATAGATATCTCGTAATGGGTCTACTCTCTCCTTAACAATGAACAACCCAATGAATTGAAAATGAACTGTAAGAAATATTTCAAAAGAAATCTCTGCGAAATGTTATTCATAAAACTACATAACGCATCATTAAACGCGTAGTCTATTACAAATCCCAAACAGTATCAATCATCTTTTTAAGCATAAAACAATGAAATTCATTACAGAATGTCTGCGCGGGCTATTTGCCTTTATGAGATCCGGAAAGTTTGATAAATATTCACCAAGTTGTTTAACGTTTTTTCTCTATGAAAAATTTGGGTGCACTTGCACTTTATATAAATAAAATTATTTATTTGAAATAGACTTTTGTGTCGTTCCGGTCGTGTGTATTATTTAGTTTTTCGCTGTAAAACGTACCCTTTATCATTCCTCAGGAAATCCAAATTATCTTCATGCCAAAGAACGTTAGACAGAAACTCAGATGGACAGACAGAGATACTTTAGAATTTATAATATGTCTATTGATAAATTAAAGCACGAATGGTTTGAAAAAATCACGAGTATATTACGACTCTAGAGATACCCAATTTAAAATTCCAAGTTCCTTCCGCGAAAACAGATACACAATAAATCTTAGTACACGTCCATTTTTTAACAGTTAAGCTGCGCGTAGTAGAGTATGTGAAAGCTTTACTAAATGAGTAGAAAGAAATCAAGACCGACATTAATATTTCTTTAGCGCAAACTATAAAGATACTCATAGCCGCTTACGCTAAAAAAATTCATAAGATTTTATACTGTCACAGTAATATTCTTTAATACTTTAAAAATGCTATATACTTGTCTAACGATATTAATTACAATATAAAAATAAAACTGAAAAGCAGCCCAAAACACAGACAATTATTTTGCATTTATGAAACAAACATACAAACAAAAAAAAATCCTTCATTTACATGTCAGGCATCGTAGTATATAGTAGCATATGTCCTACCCCAAGAATCAAAGTATATCAATGCCATATTTAATTGAAATCGTTGCAGTAAGTAGTTTTGCCGTGAAAACGTAGAAGATAAACAGAGTTACTTTCGAATTTATGATATTACGCTGATTTGTTGCATTTTTCCGTTTTGTATCAATTCATTAATAAAATATATAAACTAAGGATGAAATAGTTAGCAAAGCAATAAAATAAACGAAATGAAGAGGACCTTAGTGGTTTACTTGTTCTTACCTCAGCTCATTGCCATAGAGGTTTTAAGAAATCTTGAAAATAAAAGCTGGGTTGTTTAAGAATAGAGAAATGTGAATTAGACTTCAAACGAAAAAGTTTCTGTTTCTAGGAACCATTGAATATATTTTAAGTTCTAAAAATTGTAAAGGTTTTAAAGGCAGAAAGTAAGGAGAATTATTACAAGTGATTTCTATACACAGAAAATTTAAAGCAATTGAAATATCAAATAAGTCACACAAAATAACCTTGAGAAGTACTCAATAAAGTGAAATAACCTTTAAATCGCTCACAAATATGCTTTATTTTGAATTCTTATATTAGTAAACAAAGAAAAGACTTTGGTTTTGTTATAAATTCACTTCCTGGCGTATATTTTCAACCCCTATACCAGATAAAGTTATTTCTCAATATAATTTGTAATATTGTTACTTTATATTACTTCATAATTAATATTGGTTTTGTTTTCACAGATATAGATCACTGATGTCAAACCACGGAGTAATAATACTGTATTTTTAATTTGTATTGTTTATACAGTAAAACATTCCCAGAGTAAAATGAGGCTAAGGAAAATTATATGAATGTATAAAGTTGCGCTCTCAATGTTCAAAACAAATATTAAACGGACGCTAGAACCAAGTCATTATTTGTACTGCCAGTATTAGCTTTGATGGACTGTGTAGAAAGCACCTAGTTTGCATTAGAGTTTTGTACTTAAATTCATTGCAAAATGTATAATAAGGTTTTCAACATTATAATTGAGTGTTCGAGAGTACTTTGATTGAATCTTATCAGTATTTGGTACATGATAATATTACCATTAAATCAAATTTATTCATCATTATTATTTTAGTAAAATACATTGATTCTGAAATAAAATATGTGAAACATTCCGTTTCATATTCTCTCGGCTGCTTCTGCTGATCAAAAGATATAAGATTCGATTCTTCGGACCCTAAGTTATATGATTTTTTTAAACAAGAAAGCGTTTCACACCCGCGCTTCATATGCACGTTAAATTGTCGGGTTTGGTTGTCATAAAAATTTATGACAATCGTTATTGGGAAGTCAGTGCACTCAAAAATACTGAAAAATTTGTTCAATCTTTGCATTCGGTTCACCCTCAGGGTTGCGGAGGTCCGATACCAGTCGCTCCATGGAAAAATTAATACCAGATGAACTAGAAAGCCGACCCCAAGTAATCTTGGGAAGATATATAGTTTAATAATCTGATCAATGATTGAAATAAACGCTTATTAAAGTAATAACTACGGTGTTTACTATGTGTAATGTATTAGTTAAAATCAAAATATTCGCTTCAGTCACTACAATAACGTTCAATAACAGTGTTATATTTTAAAATAAATTCATTATATTTCTATTGATTTCATTAGTTTCACATTCTATTCATGAGTATACCAGTAGTTAAGTGGATAGCCATAGTTCGTATTAATATTAATGTAATCTAGCAAACTGGTTTTCACCCAAACAGAGTTAAGGTATATATTTTTTATGGACCAGGATTGAACTATTTTCATTTCTTTTTACTTTGACATCATTCGTGAAAACAAAAATTATATCTATTATTCTATCTATCTATACATCTTTATGTTACCTGCAATCTGTATAATTCAGGTATTCTAACGGCTTCGGCTTTCAAACTTTTCGCACAGCTCAGCTGGTACTATAATATTTCTACCACAGAAAGAACATCATTAGTTACTTGTTTATTTTTACACACAGTAAAAAATATATTGCTGAAATGAAATAGACATTAATATCTGTGAGTAATCACAAACAAAACCGAATCAGAATTGCTTTCTTCTGTTACTGACGTATATTGATTACGTATCGGTACATTAACATACCCATGTTACTCGATAGCCTAAAATCTGTCAAATTCAGTTCATTACGTAGCAAGGCGCGAGCAGCAATATGTGTTTAATAAACTTTATATGAACGTCATTACATATATTTTGTTATGTATTTTGTTGGAGACATATTTCTTTCTGACATTTTAAATGAAATATTACATAGAATGGGTACCAAATTTTAACCACACTCACAAATTTTCGTAATAACACGTAGTCGTGATATTACGAAAATTTGTCTTATTAATTTCAAAGGAGAGTGTTAGATGGCGTAGGATTTTGTTTAATGTACATTTGTCGTCATTAATATTTCATTAATAAGAAAAGGCGAGTGAAATCTTTGAAATCACATAAATATATGATTTCAAAGATTAACTGAGTCTACATTCAAACACTAGCGTCTCCGATGATAATATATAATAACATGATACAGAGGAAGGTAGGTAACGACTCAACTCCAAAGTTCAAAAGGAAGGATTTGCAAAAGGCTAAAGAGCTTCCTCAAGACCATTAGCATAACTAGAAAATGCTACAATGCTAATGCTTGTGTCAGTCAATTTGCCATAGTTAGAGCGTAAAATACTTTTTGGATACAAGAAATGTTAACAAATATTTATTGTTTATTTCCCATTCCAAAGTTTAGACAGATATTTAAAAATTATAGAATAGAGGGATTTTCCAAGAAATTGAAATTCCGAGATAAATCTATGAAGCTTAAGTATTTAATAATACAAAATTTGTAACAAAACATAATAGCTTTGGGCAGCAGTAATGTAGCTTTAAGCTTTATTAGCTTTATTACCTAAATAATTTTGATTATAAAAGATTATTTTGTGGAGTTGTGTTGCAAATTACTATAACAAGACAAAAAATACAGTCCAATTTTATTTGGTCGTTCTTAATAAAACAATTGTCAATTTTCTGGCAGACTAATAACCTGATAAGGAATCGAATTCTTTGTGAACGCACGCAATGAAAAAGAAACGGAACAATACAATAAAATGGAATCTTCTCTTCGGGTTTACTTACTTTAATAAATAAAATATTCAATTGAGGAAAAATTACAAAATATTTCCAACGTTAAGACAACGGTAACCCATTTCAGATATTAAAGGCTTAATTATTAATTTGTTCTGCTCTCAATTGGATTTGAAAGTTTCATGTCTTTATTTCGCGAATTTTGATAGTCAAACTTCCCGAAATAAACATGAACTTTGCACAATGTTTATTTCTTTGATTATCCTTTTAAATGTGAATAAAGTGACACTCACTTCTCGCTTGACTTGAAGAAGTTCTGAAATAAAAGTATTTTAAATAAAATGTCTTAGCGATATGTATATAAAAATAAAGTAAGTATAAATATATTTACTCGGTAATCTTTTTCCCAGAACAAAAAACAATTTATGTTATACGAGACTTAAATGAAACAAGCTGATACTTATGTGTATTCTTGAAAATATCTTTTTATTTTATTAAGATTTATTCATTTCTGAATAGGTTCTCTTGTGATACCAATAACATACTGGTCATTCCAGTATGTTATTGGTATTTAGGTTAGGTTTCCAGCAGACACAGTCCCTTTTTTCAAATGAGTACTAAATATTATGTTCCATGTTAGTTTTCTTGCATTTTTCTTTGTTTACCCTAAAAATATATCAGGGTTTAGAAAAATAGGAGAAAAAAATCAAATAGAATGATTTTTATTTTTTAAAAACACTTTTTATTGTCTTATCAATAAAGGTGATAGGTATATTCTGACATCAATATCTTCATGTCAAAGATTATGTAACTTATCTCCCTAACTACAAATTATGATACCGAAAAATGGCAAAGTAGATAAAACAAATTATAAGGTAAATTTGCAACACAACAATTCAGAGGGTCGTGTTAATGGTCTGTTATCGACTAGGCTAGGGCTGTTGTTAGAGCAGTTTATAGGGTTTATCGTACTCTAGATGATATTTAAGAAAACGTATTCTTGGCACAAGAAATACCTACTGTTGATTTATTGAACAAGTACGTAAAGAAACCTCGCAAAATCGAGATAGTTATCCACGAAATTCTTTTTTCTTTAGTAAGCGAAAACACGTATCTACTGCAGTAGTAAAATGTGTACACTTTACTTTATGTAACAAGGTTAAAGATTTTTCTCTCCTACAAATTCCGGTCCATGTACAAAAAGGTGATATGGTTCATAAAAAAAGTGTATAACACGTAATATTACGGTTGTTTCTAGGTCTATATGCGGTTGCGTGTTTGATTACCGTTCTTAGCATTCTGTATTCGAAGATAAACTCCCAGTAATTCAGCTTCTCATACATTTCTAACTGTACGTGGGAATCAAATAATCAGTATACGGTGTAAATAATTTTTTTATCAGACTTGCAAAAAAACAAACACATATGAAACTAAAATAGCGTAGATAACTATTAAAGGTTGGCAGTTTTAATGTTGACATACCTAAAATATGTTAAATGTATTAATATACAGAAGAAGTAAATAAAAATAAAACCCTTATAAGTTAACTTAAAATTAAATCGTTTTCGATAAAGCTTAAGTATATTATATAAGTATAATTTTTAAAATTGGTACACCAGCTCTAAGCCGAGGCGGGTATCTCATAATACCGTTCGTTTGTCAAAGACCGAAAAATTTCAAAGCTCTTATCCGTTTTTCCAGAATGCTTTTTTTCATGTACCCACATGTTTTGATTAAATCATGCGAATTTGTGTGTAGGTATAATATTAAATTTTATTTCTGTGTTTGTGTTTTAGCTGCATTACGTTTATCCATTGAAATATACCATCGGTAGTACCAATTTAACATATTTTTTGATGAAAAGGTATTTTCACGTCGGTAATGAAACAGTCAATTTATATAATTCGATGGCATAAATGTGAAAATTTGTGAGGTTGGATGTGGGGTATGTTTTGTGAAATAGTCATGACAGAACGTCTCAACAGATCTGAATGAAAGTAAGCAAAGATACAGATTAACGTCTAAAATAGGAAAACTTAAAAATTTCGAAATAATCACTTGTAGAACAAATATTATCAAATAGTTTATATTTTAAAACCAAACTATGTGACTCTTAGTATCGTAGATACTTAATATTATTATAAAACAATAGATACGTCGTGGCCTCGCAGAGCAGTTTGTATTTGTAGTATTTGACGTACATACGACTGTGTATTATAGTGGAATCGATTTACTCTTATATATTAATGTAATTTGACTAGTCTACAAATAGTAATCTGAGAGTTCATGATTTATGACTATGCCCTCAAAATTATTGTGGTTTCAATTATTGACATACTTTACTTAATTGAATATAATAACTGATGCGGAAAATAACGTATCTGTGTCTTCATTTTTCTATGATATTTTTCAATTTTTAAAAAAATATAGTTCAAGTCTTTGATGATCCATACTAACATTATAAATTCGAAAGTAACTCAGGAAAGGCTTTGGTTCTTGAATAAAAACATGGTCTACTCTTAACTTCGTGTATACCAAATACACGCGGGAGGAGCCGCGTGCAAGAAACCATATTTTATTTATTTATTAATCTTAGGGAAGCTTACAGCAATACATTTAACATAAATTATAAAAGTAGCAACAATATGCCAATAACAAGTCTCCACAAATAGAAACTAAATATTAAGAAAAACATAAACCCTTAGGCAAACAAAATCAATAAATTTCCTTATATACTGTAAGTAAAAATTAAAATCCTTTTTAAAAAATAGTACCTGCCAATCAACATGTTTATGTAACTTTAAACTTTGTTTCAAATACAATCCTGAATTTTAAAACGAAATTGAGTGCAGTGTCCTTCTCATTCTTGATATACTCATAGCAAAGATGTCAAGGTCGTGTTTACGAACTAAGTCATTGTAAACATGGCAAGAACGATAAAGGAAACTGTTTTGACGATACCTAGTAGCAACTATCGGTATTGAGAAAAATGGAGCGTGGCGCAGTGAATGCACTGGTACATAGATTTTCACCTTGTTCAGTAACTCAGGACAGTCGACGGAAGAGGTCACTATACGAGCAAGAAACAATAGGTCGGCAATATCCCGACGTTTTCGGAGTTCCAGAAAGTGATGTCTTTTGCATGAAATTGCATAGTCATAACAAACAGACTTGGCTCTGAAATTGAGAAATTTGATAAATCTTATCGAGGTTACCATATAAAAAACAGCGCCGCACGGACACTGTGTAGCATTTTGCTGACATAGCAACACGTTCTAGCCCACACCTTGACATTAAACGCTTTGTTGTAAAATTTGCCCTGTTGGTCTAGTGGTTAGCGTATGCTGCTGCTGATCAAGACGGCTCGAGTTTGAATCCCGGGTCGGACCAAATAGTTGTGTGATCCACAAATAATAAACATTTTTTTTTTTTGGAAATACATACTTATTATACATAGAAATGTATAATAAGTATGTATTTCCAAATAAAAGTATGTTTATGTATTTATATCAGTTGTTTAGGCTCTGCTTAGTTCGGGACTAGATGATGTTGTGTGTAAAAGATGTAACAAAATATTTATATATTTCTTGATAATTATTGTGGATCGAGAATAAAACCTTTTTCTTTCTTCTTCTTTCTTCCAAGAGCTACCATATTCATATAATTGCATTTATTGGTATATACTAAAGAAAAAACTAAGGTTGCTGAACTTCCGTCCATGAGGTCTAATTCACACCTTTCTGGAGAAGTATAACTAAACTTCTTAGACTACGATCATGCTCACGGAGAAAATCTAAACTGAATCAGTGAGTTTGATTTATAAAGTTGAAATTTGTTAAAAAGTAAAATGAAAAAGTAAAATGCATATTATATCAAAACGTCTACAATTCTGTGTTTTTAGGAAACGATATTTTGTACCTAATTTATGCATTCATTCAAATTATTCCAAGTCATGATATTTCTGTTGAAAATTGACTACATTTTCTTCTGTTTTCATAAATATCATTATGTTAAGTGTAAGTAGTAATAAGGCTTCTAATATTGTAATTAATTCCGTACTGAACATTCATTAGCAATGCTAATATGACGTGACAGTCATCATCGTAAGTATTCGTATTGGTCCGAATGCTGTTCGCATGCCATACTACATATTTATGGTAATTTGACTTCTACGTAATTCAGTTTAATGGTCTTAGTACAATATTAGCAAAGTTAGATGTAAAAAACACAATTAGATTCGACAAAATTATTGTAAGTAGGTATAACTTCCCGATATTGATGATCGCCATAAGGAATATAAATCCTGTGTTGCACGGGGTTTACAAACATACATCAAACGGACACAAAGAACACTTAGGCTCCGAACAACAATTTGTGGATCACATAAAGTGTAACCAGACAATCGCAACTCGCAGATTGAAACGTTAAAATGCCCCAAGACATGCTTAAATAGCAAAAAAAAAGTTTGCTGCGATACAGTCGCAAGCTGAGCACGCCAATAAACACTAAGCCAGACCTACTATTAAATGTCCCAGCTCGGAGACAGATCGTAGTAATAAAAAGAAAAAAAAAAGTGTTGTTCCATTTGGAATTTGAACCCACAACACTTGGCACAATAGAATGCGTCGCGGCGACCACTTAAAGCTTTAAGCCAACCGTGCAATTTGAAAGTTAGGTTAGTTTTAAAGGTTCTTAATAAATGGGCATTTTAGGCTTCCGTATCAAAATGGCAATAAACGAAACCCTTTTGTCTGTCTGTATGTTCGTCCGTATGTCACAGTCACTTTTCTTCCGAAAATATAAGAAATATACTCTTGAAACTTGGTAGGTAGATGTATTTTGTGAACCGCATTAAGATTTGTTGCGGAACCGTGGCAGTCAATCAACTTTATGTATTTTTCATTAGCCAGATATTATGTCATTGCAATATGCAAACCTTTTGGTAAATAACCTATGCATGTCGCGTGTATTTAAAGCCAAATAATTTTATATCAAAAAAATGTTGATTCGAGTTTGAGTCTCGTGACTGTTCCAGGCATTAACTGAAACTCAGAAATCTTAACCAAATCACGAGAGTTTGGTCCTGGAGAATATTTTTTTGTAATTCACTGACTTCGGGATACACAAGTTTGTCAGACAAGATTCAACCTGTGAATCTGTTGCTGCAAATGGCGTGAGGTGGTGAAACAAAAGTTTTAGAGGATTTATGAATAAATTCTAATAAAATAAAAGTGCCTTGTATGTAATTTTGATTGTAGGTAAGCACAAGAAGTTTTCATGACCTCGATAGAAGAAGATTTACCGTATGTGTCTAGACGTTACTAAGACAAAGATTATAAATTACTTTACAGGCTAGTTCTAAGTGTTCTGTTGTTGCATGGATACTTGTTGTGTTTTATTTCTGTGTTTGGGCAGACAGATAACACCATACGTAATAGTATATCGACTAAAGAGTTCTAATTTTTAACCGATTTCAAAAAGGAGAAGGTTCTCAATTCGTCGGAATCTTTTTTTTTTATGTATGTTCAGCGATAATTTCGTCATTTATGAACCGATTAAAAAAAAACTTTTTGCATTGGAATGGGCGTAGCTTACACGTGGTCCCATCGTCACCATGTCGGGATCTAATGATGCGATCCCAAGAAAAACGAGGGAACTCCTCAAATATCATAGGCGCAATTGTCGTGATTTGGGTACTCGGAATAGTTCGGAAAAGTCGGTTCCTTTTTGTTAAAATAATTGTTAAAAAGAATTGTTCGTCTATTATACTATCAAGGTTTTATTAACTTAAAAACTACCTACACTTACATTTCTGTTCATAAGTCCTGATTTTCGCGTATTTCTTAATCCAGTTTGTGTAGTATTATTTAATATAAGCCTCTTTGTGCGACAACAGAGGACTTTAAAGAGTTTTATTGCTTTTCACAAAGAGATACTACGCTTTGTTGCACAAGGCTACAAAGCGTGGTATCAACTGTTTGTGACGGATTATGGTTGATGGTTATGTGGAAGTCAATGTTATAAGTTGTTAGGAGTGCAGTCAGAAAGATATTTTTTTTAACAATTGTGTAATATTCAAGCTACTTTAGATTATCAAGAACAGTGGTTATTTTAAATGTAGCTTCACCTACATTTTATTTAAAATTTATAGTATACACTTTTTTTACAAATTTAAGCTTACCAAAGTGACTCTACTCTGCCTGATGGAAAGCATGCCTCCTGAGGCCGTGTGAATGATGTAGAATTATTGGGCCTCCAGTGTCACACTCACCAACGATATACGAGCGCAAGAATCCTGTTACTATTAGGATGGTCTTCAGTGTGAGGGTAGTACTGCCCCGGTCAAGCCCGATTATTCGTGCCGAAATCAGCGAGGCTCTAGTCAACTATTATGATAATAGTTGACAGAGCCTACTAGTAGACTAACCGATCGGGAGCACGAGCAAGTACTGCATGGATCCATCATTAAGATAAGAATAGTATTCCCTGCAAGAGTGAACATGGGGTCTCATAAAAAAGACAGATTTTTGGCGGAAACTCGTAAATCCAAATAACACTTGAAGAAGTCACTGGAAGAACTATTGTGTAATATTCATAGCTTGAAAGTCCCATTTCCAGTTAAGTAGACAATTTAAAATAACTGTAGTATTTATAAGCCTAATGGAATACAAAGGAGGGCGGGTCGTTAATCACGTAACTTCGTACTTTGTGTTAATTTAGGTAACACAGGACGAAACGTGGTTTGCAAATTACGTACTTATGTTAAAACTATGGCACGTTTATATTCAACTTGAATTTAGATGAATTAATGAAAAAACATGCATGTATATTAAAGCAACCATTTTCTTTTCAATAGGCAGCAGTACTTTTGAGCTATTATTCAATTAATTTTATATTTAATAATATTTTTATTTGTGGTAAGTACCTCCCCTACACGTAAAGTGGAGATGTTTTTCTTTCTCGCGTCCACCCCACCATGTGGGGTATCATTACATAGGTCTTTTAAAAATGTTTAGGAGTTGCTAAGACTATTTTTTGTTTTGGGTATGCGTTTGCGAGTTATTCAACTTTAAAGGGTGTTTTTTTCTCAAAACAGGGCATCCCCCTTCTAAAAGCTAAACGGCTGGCTCGAAATATCTGAAAAATTCATGATGGTAGTTCATGTGATGAATTTTAAAGGAAAACTATAAGGGCTTACGTAATTTTTTAAGTTAATGAGTTATAGAGGCCTAACTAGTAATATAAGCTTACTTTACAATCTTCGTACAAAACTAATGAAATAATAAGTACATGTAACAATTATCTATTGGACACGACGAAAGCCATTATTGGTAACTACGGATCCCTATTTTTTGCGTGGCATGACACGCACTTGGCCAATTTTCGTATAATTATTTCATTTTATTTATTATTTCAGTTGATTAAACTAACATATATCTTACTCTGGTTAAATGTTTTTTCTTTCTTTGTATGAAAAAAATGTTTAAATTCAGTGATAAACGCGATGCACGCTAGAATATTCATTTCCTTAAATAGATTGCGGAATCGCGACTCTATACATTATAAATGGCTCTAATAGCATTCGTCTGCAAAATGAAAATAGATTCTATTTCTGCAATATTTCAGCAAAATGAAATACTGTGTTCCACTGTTTGATATAATTGGTCATGCGGTAAAATGCAACGAAGAACAGAGCAAAATGGAAATGAAAGATTTATTAAACATCAATTTTTTTATGAGGGTTATCAGAAAACCGTAAAATCTTTTCTTTAAAATTAACATCGCTTACTTAGCTAAACTTAGTAATCTATATAAAAAGAAAACGACGCAACTTTCAAGAATTGTTTAAGTTTTAATTAAGAAAAAAAAATGTTTGATTTTAATCCCAATCGTATTTATTCTTTTTTTCAGTGATGGGCAAAATATTAATTCATTATGATAGAGGTGAAACAACTAATTGTTTAAAAGAACACTCATCTAAATCATTTAAAAATGCGTAATAAGACTCATCATGAACGTAGTGGTTCATGATGAGTCTTATAACTCGTAGAACAATTTAAGGTACGATGCTCACTCTGGTTCGATGTATAAACACTACGAGATGAAATATGTCACATTTAGGTTATTACACTCCCTTTACTTTGAATTAAAACAAACACTCAACAAAACAAAGCCCACTAACAGAAATTGGCTACACTTTTCTACGGAGGTCTAACTAAAAATATTGTTAACTGAGGCCATTCAACCTTACAAACTTACAGATTTTTCAAAAGTTTAGACATAAAAAATGAACTGGAATTTTAAACTACAGAGTGAATGAACTCTTACGGTGTCTAGACTACTTGAACTCTATCATATAGTTTATAGGTCTCAAAATATCTTTTGTAGATTTAAAATTCAAACTTTTTCTTTAGTTCATTCGCACGCGTAGACGACTACTATCTACAAAAATAGGTCATAATTATAATCTACGATTTCATCGTTGAAGGTGTACTTATAGTAAGGTGTATATTTTACAAAAAAAATTGTAAATGCCACGTATTGAAACTCTTATGCAAGTTACGCTTAATCAAAGCAAACGCCAAAATAATGGAAATGACAGTTATTCGTTAACTGCAGAAAGCTTTAATCAAATTCTAAAGCCTTGTTCTATAAAGTAATTTTCATTGACGAGGTACCTATTAATTGTTAACGAACTCTCGAAGCAGTGTCTTACATAATGAAGACGTGGCTATTGACGCCGGCGACATTTTAAATGATTAATAGTTTCCTAGAGATAACAATGCGCCGTTTATAAGGTAGAATTTAAAATACTCGTGAAGTAGTCGAGCTTTTTAACGAAAGTAGGTTGTGTGAGGAATCGATTTTTAGTCGCCTCTAAATATGTAATGCAATTATGTTCGATCTTTTTCTACAGTTCAAGTAAAAGATTAACTGTTGTGGTAGAAGAATATATAATTTATTAAGTTCAAAAAAATACTTCAAACGTTTGGAATTAGATCCGAAACAGATGTTTTAAAGTACTAGAGTAGAGCTGTTTAGGGAAGGAAGATTTGAGAAGGGTCACATGCTACAAGCATTAAAAACTATCCATACACGTATTCGCTACTTTTAATGACATTGCTCAAATTAATTCACGTAAATTGATGATTTATGATATCCATCAGATACTCGTATGGTAGGGCAACTTTTTCTTACAATAAAATGTTATTGACTGCCCGTATAATGAAGATTAGGTGGTGATTCATGCTCTTGCCTCTTGCCTCAGATAGCTCATTAAACCGTCGGTCCCGGTTGTCATGAATATCTATGGCAATCGTTATAGGGAAGGCAGTGCCCTCAAAAAATATAATGACAACTGTTTCTACGTGCGAATTCCAAAAAAATCCGGTCGCTTCGTGGAAAACTCGATATTCAGGTAAAACTATTTGAACTTGTAGTCGATCTCAAATAATCTTGGTATTATTAAATACTAGAAAGAAGAGTAGAGAAACTTGACAAGCTTAAATATATAAATAAAATACGTTAAAGTGATTTTATATTACTTAAAGTGAAACGCATAATATTTTGAACAAATAGGTATATGCAATTAAACATAATACTGTAATTAAACTAATTTTATTAATATAATAAAATAAAATTAAAATAGTTTGATAGAGATCTCTTTATTTACAGAGGGTAAACGAATCCAATAAAATGACATACAATTAATAAGTTCAGTTGCAAGTTACCTAATTCTAAAGAACAACAGTCTCCTTTTGTAACTTTAGTAACAACTTAATTACACTTTCATGATCTGCGAAGTTTTACTGTTACAAGCAAAGCGGAGCTTTTTACCACATTATATACATGACTATAAAGCTTTTTGTATCAGATGGGTCGGATCGGATCGGATATTCATGATAAGTTTTATTAAGATAAGATAAGATTTAGGTTAGAATTTCTGAAAGTACCTTAATGTGACTTTGTTTCCTCGAACTCCTGCGTGGATTTTCATATCAATTAAAATTTTATGGTAATATGGTGATATATAATTTAATTGTGACTGCCTTGTTGGTCTAGTGGTTAGTGTATGTGGCTGCTGATCGAAAGGTCTTGGGTTCGATTCCCGGGTCAGACCAAATATTTGTTCCACAAATATTTGTTTCGGAGTCTGGGTGTTTTTCTATGTATAATATGTCGTCGTGCCATGAATTCACGGCGTGAATTCATGGCACGACGTCACACGCGAGTGTAGAGCGGGCTTAAAACTAAATTATCACTACGTAATGCATATATGTATAAACTAAATTTACAATTCTTTATAACTATGCCCACGAAACGATATGTGAAATGTTACAATTATACTTTGTCCATTCGTTTATTGTCTTTTTGACAGGTCACGCCTATAAATTACCGGTATTTTTTTTCGTAATAATGTACTACAGTAATGGCGTACTTTATAGACGGGTAGGGAAATGGGCAGTGTGCATAGCTACAAACAACATACAAAACAGTTCTTGAAATACGATAAATCGATTAAACGATTAAAATAATCTATCATATTATTATGATCAAAATAATTTGACTTCATGTAGGTATTGTTTCTGTAAATTTAATAAAATAAATAGGAAATTAAAATAGTATGACTTCAAGATTGATTATTTGCAAGGATTAAGTCGAAATTTTGGAATTCAAGTTCAAACTTAGAATAAAGAACAATAACTCTGTGCATGAATTAATTAATTTTTGAACCACTGACTTAGAATGTATGTAACTATGCACATGTTAGTAAAATTTAACAAACGTAAATTTGAAACGCGTGGTTAATAACGTTTAAATCCAGAGTTATGAGAAAATACATTTGAAAAATCACATGATACTTACTAAACCGACCTTCAAGTGACTGCGTTAGGAAGTTTTCTTTGTTCTGGGCCAATTATATATCATAGTGCACATTTTATTTATTTACAATACTGACTTAAAGAATATTATATCGATTGATTTGGATTTCAAATCGAATCGGTGACGTGTGAGGCCGTCACTAATTTCGAAATTTGTTGAACTGTCAAAAAGATAATAAAGGAATGGACAGAGTATAGTTCCAATTTTGTATAATTGCATTGTCAGCAATGATGTTTCGTGATTTATACTATTTTATAATGTTTTAAAAGCTTTAATGGTAAACTGTAAATAGCCTCTTAATGGTATTATCGTGCATTTAACAACTTTTGTGGGAACTTAAAACTAGCATACACTTCTTGTAACAAATTTCTTATAACATCGAAAAATAATACGAAAAATAATTCAATACAGATTAAATTTGATATCAATAATAATATTTTATAACTTAACATTTGAAAACACACCCGTCAATTATTTACGGAAATAAAGCCATACCTTTTGTACCACATTTGTCACTCGGACCCAAATTTTGCCACTTAATTACCTTTTGTAATATCGCTTAGAAAGACCATGAGAAACATTTCGCAGTTTTCCACCAAACAAATGGTTACCTCTGTGACGCCCTATGCTTTAAAGTTACGTGAGTTTTGTAACTTGAAAAGCTTTTCAAAGGATGATAAATTTATTATGTCACTTTGTTTGTGGTCGCTGTTATTCAAGTGTTATTACCTAATTGTAAAGTAATTAGACAATTTTAAGATTTCTTTGTCTTATTATTTGAATGGTATTATTGATTGGCCGTATTGTTCCTTAATATAAAATAACTAATGAAACTGAAAAACTTTAACAAAATGAATAAAAGTATTAGTAGGCAGCGATTTCAAGAAGAGATTTTTCTTTGAATTGAATTGATAGTTCGTAAATGATGTATTTTCTGATATTGTCTTCCAAGGTGCTTCTACCTATGTGAAATACCTTAATTCCTACCAAACTAACTAGTAAAAAAAATGCTGTTCAGAAAGTTACTAATTATACTGTATTGTACAAATAATATTCAGTATTTCACACTTACATTACTTACGACTTTAAGCCTTCATTGTAGTATCATGATCATCTATCATCAACAGCCCTTAATAGTTCACTGCTGGACATAGGGCTGCCCTTAATAAGGTTAAGGTCAGAAGTTTTGGTATAGGGTTTGTTACGATTTCTTTTAGTTTGTCTCTTTGCCGGTTCATACGACACCCACGAGATGAATAGTGTCTCTTTGCCGTTTCATACGATACCTACGAGATGAATAGTGTCTCTTAGCCGGTTCATACGACACCCACAAGATGAATAGCGGTGGTGATACTCTTAATCCGTCGCCACACGGACAGGTATGTACTATGTGCCAATTTAGTAGCATGTCGTACACGAATGTGTAACATTTGTGCATAAAGTCTTAAAATAAAAATAAATGGCTTAAAAAGGAATTAAATAAAACCAATATAAAACAACAAGAAAAAAACCATACCTAATTAAAATTATTCACGGACCACAGGTTTTTAAATGTGTTTTATGTGTCAATTTCCAAGTGATTCGTATAAAATTTATGGAACATAAAATTGTGTCGTACTGACTCTATACTAAAAGAAATAGTCACTGAGACAAAGGTCCATAAAAATATTTATTACAGAAACACATTGGGAAAGTTATGTCTAATAATATATTATATCGACTCCAATAAATGACACTCATACCTTTACGATTCTAGAAATTTGAATATAACTTTTCATTACATTGTATAAATATTGCATTGCTTGTAACTTGTTTCCTTAGTATACATATCTCTTCTTCCTAGCCTTATTCCTAGGTTGAACAAGTAGCCGACCCCAAATAATATTTATTTGGGGTCGGCTACTAGTTCAACCGGTTTTATCTGAATACCAGTTTTTCTACGGAGCGACTGGCATCGGACCTCCGCAACCCTAAGGAAGAACTTAAATTCGAAGGTTGAACTAGTTGTCAGTAAATTTGAGGGCACTGACTTCCCAATAACGATTGCCATAGATGTTCATGACAACCGGGACCGACGGCTTTACGTGCTCTGCGAGAGACGGGTGTGAATCACGGCCAAACTTCCAAACTCCGGGCTGTTATTAGGAATTTCCTAAGAAAACCCAAAAGCACTTTTTGGCCCGACCCGGGATTTGAACCCGAGACCAACGAGGCAGTTAGTATACTTACCTATAGGTATATATCAAATTATTGCTACTCAGTTAAACTTGAAGAGAACTCAGTAAATGTCGGTTGCATTAAACAATAGAAGATAAAATTGCAAAGCTATCGCTCCTACTCTCCAATTTAGTTCACGTTTAATCATTAGAAGCCAACTATCTATATCTTATCTTATCTCGTACTCTAGAAAGGTCTTAAGATTGTTAAAATCAAAGTGTACATTTTAACACATAAATATTTATAGTCAAAGTTTATATTAATAGTACTACTTAGGATATAGTTATAGTCTACAAGTAAATGCATCAATTAAATATATATATCTGTTGTCAAAACTACAATTAGATAGATAGATTTCTATATACTGATAAACAACAATCTCAATCTATCTGGGCTATATTTTAACTTAAACAATTTTACATAGAATGACACAGCACGAAAATCTTCTTAATATATGAAAAGATTTCTTGATGCATGTATGTGTACAGATCTACATACTAACTTCGAGAAAATATCTTGTTATAACAATGTCAAACACAGTTGCTAAGAAAGAGCAACGACGTTGCAAGACACTTCGAACAAGCTGAGGCTTTACAACTCACGATAAACTAACAAAACATACGAGAATGGACATAGCAGGAATCAGGGCCTATTGTATACAGGCTTGGCATTTTGCCCAGATGTGTAGCAGTGCAGAAACACTTAACGTCAAACGTTGAAACTTCAACCGTTCATATTGTTCTGGATATTGTAAAGACTCCACGTGACTAAAAAAATTTCAAACCCATCTTATCACCTGGCCCTATACTTTAAAATGTGTTAAAGGAGTCAAGAGAAGTTTCTTGTACTTCAACTTATAACTGCATCTAGTTTAATTTTCGTACTTGATGTACAAAAAACCATTGTTTGAGAAGCTTTTGCTCGTGATTCCGACCCTATATATGTCGGTTATGACCTATTTTCATCTGTAAAGTTTTATCAAAATCCTTTCAGTAGTTATGCAAGAATAACAAACATCTATACAAACTATTAAATTAATGACAAGTATAAATAGGAGTAAAACAGATATTATTTTTGTTTGTTTATAACCTCATATTATAAAAAGAAAAATAAACAGTTTGAATACAGAATACCTTTTGAAATTAAATAAACCTATAAACTCTCCTTAATACGTAGGAGACTTGATAGCCAAATAAGTTTCCACATGGATATTCAGGAAATTAGCCGACAAGAAACGAACGACTACAGTAATACTTTTAATTTTCTACTAGTACTTGGACAAAATTTGCTAAATCCTATTTGACAAAATTTTGTTTTCGAATATAAAATACCCTACCTCACTTTTGGGGGGTTATAAGTGGCCACTACGGAAACTAATTATGTCGGACAATATGACTACACAGAGAAGGAAATCTTGATACAAAATCTTTAAGCCTAGTTTTATTATGAATTTAGCTACGTGTAGTATAGGTCCGTTATCATATTAAAATATTGTAGACATAATAACTGGTTTATTCGTAGACCTACTATGTATTATTATTTCTTAGTTGAATGGCTTGGTTTGTAGAATTTAATTAATCATCAATTATATTTATGTACTTCAAGTTTCATTATATTAATACTTATTATGTTATTCATTTTATCCTCACTACTCACATTGCATCTGGCTTCTAAATTCATAATCATTAGAATGAAGAGCTACTTAGACCTGTAGTAGTAGTTTTAAAGATTTTTTTTCACAAATTGATCACGTAGATAGTAAAATATTTTACTCAATAAATCTGTCAACGACTTGATAATTTTAAGAAATGTTATGCTACAAGTTATAAGAATATGTCTTTTATCTAAAAAGGAAGTCTAACTAAAACCACATCGGGTATGTGACAACATATTGCAGAAGAGAAACAGTATGTATGCAAATTGTATGCAATTCAAAGTGTGGCTTAGACGAAAACTATGTTCTCAAAGAAGGTATTTCTCGGACCGATCATCGAAATTTTCATATATTTTTTTTAATTGAGATTCTGTTTTAAACAGCTCGGCATCAATCAGTGCTCGACTATACACTATTTTTAAGAGTCCTATTGATCTTTAAAATTACTATATCTGCATTATTATCCCAATAACATAGTGTGGGTCGACATCGTGACCTGCCTACATTCGCCGACAGTGTGGTAGCCCCCACTCCTGGATTTTATTCATGTTTTCCATCAGGCAAAGTGGAGTCACTTTGGTGGGGATCAAATAGAAAAAAAACTCTCAGTTTTAAGCTATTGGATAACTGATGGAAGTGAAGTATATTGGTCGAAATAAAGGATTTTCAGCCATCAAAAATAATCGAGATATGATGAACAAAATAAAAAAAAACATAAATTCTGTACGCAATAATAATAATAATTTTGTTGAATCAAATAGTTCTAGAATAAACATTTTTGATTAACAATGCTTGCAATTTTTCATCCAATGTTACAGATATCTCCACGAATAAAAATAGGAAAAACATTTGTTTATGCGAAACTGTAACGAAACATGTACTAAATGTGTTGAGATTGGCCTAAAAATATCCAATATTAGTATTTCGTAAAGATATTCCATAAGTGAAAACCAAAATTAAATATCGATCGCTATAAAATTATACAAAGTATCATTAAATTCTGTTTTAGGCCTGTTCAGGACCTCGGGATCAGATGACACAGGTAAATTGACGTGATATCATTTTGTTTTAAATATTTTGTCAAGCTTTAGAGAATTGTTTTGGCACTGATAAACGCTTTTTTTATACGCTGTGTTATTATACTGTGTTTAACACCCTATTACTTTTAATAGTACCTTAGAAGAGTCTTAAGCAAGGGTCTATTAATAGTTTATCTTTACAACTTACAATAATACAAATTAGCACACATAAACCAAGTTGCCCTACCTCATCATTCATATTGATAGCATCGTGCAGAACTTGAGCCAAATACGATTCATGTATCAGAATTAAAGATGTTTGAAATCAAAATATACGTGAAATAAAACGCCGAAAAGTCGTTTAAAGCCCACCCAATACCTCCATTACAATAACTACTACACAACAATACCACGCAGCCCGGAACCATGAAGAATTATGTAATTTGGCAACAAAAAGGCTACAAATTGGGGCGGTTGTAAGTGTAGTGAAACCGTAAAGAATTTATTATGTTAAGTAACCTACAAAATAATGTTTGGATAAATAACGTTTTATTTTTTTTGTGTATATTTAGTGTATTTATCAGGTTTGTATATGAAAAGCTTTGGATAACAATAACTTTGGATTTCTTTATAAGTACAAAAACAACATTTTTAAATATTTGGTTGTAGAATAATGCAAAATAATAATTTGAAATTTTGATAAAATAAGGTCTTCCTATACTAGTACTTAATTTATCTTTCCACGGCAACACTGGTTAGAAAGATAAAAGTGGCTACGAATCAAATCCGAATCTCAGGCTCAGAAAAAAAAACTGGATAAAATTGGTGTGACAGAGATTGGAGAATCAGTTGTGAGAAGAATAATTCATGAAGACATACAAGGACCTTAGAGCTAAGAGTATAAATGGCACAACCTACCAAGGTAAATAAATTATCTCGGGTGTACAATTACGGACATTAATTAGAGGAGGGGAAAATAACCATCCTCGTTGCCAACTCATTGAGATGTGCCATAGTCCTTCATAAAGGGTTTGATAAGCAAGACGCCCAAATAGCCAAAGAGAAGAGCCACTTTTAGTCGCAGAACTTAAAATATTACGAAAGATACTCTACCAATAGTAGGATAGAATGGAGAGCGGAAACAGAAATAAGCGCCCGGTGGGATTATCCAGATACCGCTGGATAGATGACGTTGTCAGAGAATGAAAGAGCTCAAAGTGCCCGATTGGTTTTAGCAGTCATAGAATAGAAAAGAATGGCACATTCTAGTGTTGTAGGTCAAAACACACTTTGGGGCACTGAGGAAGTGGAGCAAATAAGTAAGTATTCTTAGTCCTTAAAGTTGTAATAATAAAAAAGTTGTATGAGATAATAGTGTTCTGTAAGAAGTTCGATTTAATGATTTGTCACAAACATTATATGTTAAGAGTTACGAGTAGGTTATTCTGTTCTTTATATATGCGTGTTTAAACATATTGTGATGTAAAATACTAATAAGTTCAAGCTTTGTGTGTATTTATTGATTAATTTAATTCGTTATGACTTTTATGTTTGGCTGTGGTTGAATGTTCACAAATAGGTCTTCATAAATTCATATTTTTTATAATTCATAATTTTTGTGGAAACCTAATTAGGAACATTGAACTTTCAAGTTTAATGTTCCTAATGGTGTTACGTTAACAGTATCTTGTTCCTATGTTTGTTTGGCTTCACTTGTACTAGTTTTCCCTATAGTGTATTTAAAACTGGCTATTTCCATCTGGTTATATTTAATGTTAATATTACCTTTTTTTAATTTATTAATAATTGAAATGTATTTACATTTTTGATCCGTGTAAAGATAAGTACTCCAGCAGCTAATTATAAAATCAAAACTTTTAAAACAATGAAATAGTATCCTTTTGGTTCTATTTGACAAAATAAATTGGATTATAGTAAAAAGGACTTCCTAAAAATATTCTACGTCTATAATACTAGGTGCTTAATACAAATGCCCTCTATTTGAATGTAAACACAAACTTATTATCGTGCCCGCAAATACGGGCTATCGAGATCATTGCTATAATATAGACTATGGACAATTTAAAACTAAAGGTTTTGTGAATTTTGGCGAGATAGCCCGAAAGTTGACTTAAGAAAGGCACACGCACAATCCATCTTCAAACATAATGTTGGACACGCAAAGTCTCAATTTGACAGGTTGTTTTACTTCTCCACAATTCTATCGTGACTAAAACAAGTTAGATCTCTATTAAAATTTTTATCTTCATATAATCAATTTGTGGAAATAAGGATATTTTGTAAAATAAATTACGGATCTTTCCACTCAAGTATCCAAATTATGTGGCAAAGAGAAACAAAGGTAACAAGGAATTTAAAAGTGGTGAGGTATTCTTTTATTTAGAAATTATTCAACATGACTTACATAGTCAATCTATTTTAAACTAGCGAAATAGTTGTATAAAACAGTAGTGAGTGTTGCCCTAAAACTATCACTTGTCTGTCTTATTTGAATAATACGTATTATAGTGAATTCAGGCTGTATTTAATGTGACATTTTTGGGTCATTTCATTGTAGAAATCTCCTAATTTATGTCGTTAAGTGAATCTGAGTCTAAGATTATTTCGTTAGTCTTTTCAATTTATAATGTAAATGTTTGTGTCAGTGT
The DNA here is from genome assembly GCA_932526445.1 of Phragmatobia fuliginosa. Lineage (NCBI taxonomy): Eukaryota > Metazoa > Arthropoda > Insecta > Lepidoptera > Erebidae > Phragmatobia > Phragmatobia fuliginosa. Next base: position 74,353,366 of record OW052057.1, read on the forward strand.
TAGTAGCTGGGTAAAATAAAGCTGTTTAGCTGTTTCATTCTGTTTTTCCTCTTTACAATCTAAGTTATTTTATCAACGTCAAGAATTAACCATTTAAAATGTGTATTTTAAAATATACAGCAAATTTTTACTCCTTAAATAGGTATTTATTCTTCTTGTTTTCTTCTAATTTTAAGATTGTTTAGGGTTGGTTTGTACTGTTTTAAAAGTATTAATGGCATAATTACTGCATAATTGTTTGTCTAGTGGTTAAGCGTATGCAGCTGCTGATCAAGAGCTGTCGGGTTCTATTCCTGCGTCTTACCAAAAGTTTGTATGATCTGCAAAAAATTGTTTCGGAGTTTAGGTTATTATATATATTTTCCATGTTTAATATGTATGTTTTTACAAAAAAGTATATTTATGAATTTGTATCAGTTGTCGTATCACAAGCTCTGCAGATGATGTTGTGTGTTTATGTCCAAAAATGTTTATTTAAATAAATATTTTATTTTATTTTTAATTGAAGACTTAAGTACGTAAACAGTGTGTTTATAATCTACATATCTACAATAAATAGTGACCTAACATTCACATAAATAGGTTATATAGGCTATACAAAAGCCGACCAAGTCTGAATAGAACATAAGTGATTTTAAAATTTAAATACACGAGTGATTCTAAAGGGGTTTCGTTTAGTTTTTTCCAGGATGTTAATATACTTTCAGAACTTACAGAACCTTAAAATACTTTCTTGATATCAACCCACCCGTCTGTGTGTTACTAGCTAACTATATTACGTCAATAAGTGTCTATATTTGCTATGAATTGGCTAAACACTAAATTATTCAACACAGTATCCTTACGAATACATAACGTATACAATGTTTATTTCTTACTTACAATTCGTCTGAAAGTCTACACATATAGAACGGCAGTATAAAAAGACTTGGCCCAATTTAACACAAAATGGAACGAGGAAGGTCGGTTGACCGATTAATTATTAGTTTGCTATCGAAAGAACGACTATCGTTGAGACTAAAGCACGCCAGCCGGATCGATTCTCGGCAGTATGGGGAGGCTATGATGACATTTTGAATAACAAAGAATTGGAAACATTGTTAGAAATTCTGTATACGTAAAGGGTTATATACTTTAAAATCTCTTGTTATAACTAGTAAGTATAAACAGTTTGTATGTAACTGTAAGCACTTATGTAACACTTGCACTGTTTTATTATTAGTATTTTGCCCGGAATTATTATGTCATTGTTATTCATAGATTAATTGATACTCGTAATGCACCTTTTAAATAACGAGTGAATTACAAGTCTATTCAAAATTTATAAAACTAAAGGTTCCTCCCTACCTTTCTTTTGGAATAAATTCGTAATTCAACCAAAAAATAAGTGAACAATAATGTGCAATAAACCTTTTTTTTTAATTTTGGACAACACACAACACCATCTAGTCCTGAACTCAGCAGAGCTTGGGCTATGGGTACTGACTACTGATATAAATACATAAACATACTTTATTTGTAATACACATATATTATACATAGAAAACACCAAAACTCGGAAACACATGTTTGCAGATCCTACAAATTTTTGATCCGACCCGGGAATCGAACCCGAGAATTCTACGCTAGCCGCTAGACCAACAAGGCAGTTATTCGATAATCATCACAATCAAAATTTTTAATGATAATACTATTAAATGTTCTTACACAATCCCTTTTATTAAACTCAGAAATTGCTGCATTGAAATTAACCACGGATACACATATACTAGATTTCTATATAAGAATGGGCACTGAACTTCTATTCAGTACCAATTCATAATTATGTTGGGTAATTGCTATTAAAAAATGAAAAGAACACCTGTTCTTATGAATTTCAAATTTACAGTTTTTAATTAAGAACTGCTAAAGGCATCGGTTGTGTAGAAATAATCGGCGTTTATTTAAGGTTTCTTATGTTTTAACTTTGACTGCATGGTTGGTTTAGTAGTTTAAGCGGTCGCCACGCCGCTGTTTATTGCGTCAAGTGTTGTGGATTCTAATCCCATATGGATTAATACCCTGTGTGATTCACAAATAGTTGTCCTGAGTTTGGATGTTCGTTGTGTTGTGTCAAGTGAGTTCAATACAAGGTTTGATTTAAAAAAAAACCGACAACCGAATGCTCTTAACATGAGATTGTGGTAGAAGCGAACTATTTCACCTTACAAGCTTGTTTTCTTTAACTCCTATCTTTGTCATCATCTTCCTAGCCTTATTCCCAAGTTTATTTGGGGTCGGCTACTAGTACAACCGGTTTTACTTGATTTTCAGTTTTTCCACGGAGCGTCTGGCATCGGACCTCCGCAACCCTAAGGGAGAACTGATATTCGAAGATTGAACTAGTTGTCAGTATATTTGAGGGCACGGACTTCCCAATAAAGATTGCCATAGATGTTCATGACAACCGGGACCGACGGCTTTACGTGCTCTCCGAGGCACGGGCGTGAATAACCGCCAAACTTCCAAACTCCAGGCTGCTATAAGGAACTTCCTTAGAAAACCCCATAAACACTTTTTGGCCCGACCCGGGATTTGAACTCCTATCTTTGTATAGTTTTAAAAATAACGATAGCAAATACGACGTTACGTTATGATATAAAAAATCATGTAAAGATCCAAAAGAGTATAAAGCATCATGCTCACAACATGAGCGCATATAAATTACCATAGTGACGCTTGTCTGCCCGAATAGAATTTCACTATACAACGTATCAAAGAGATTTTAGTTTGACAAAATAAGATCAACCAGAGTACATCACACGTTGTGCATCGGTACGCCATTCCAACGCAAAGTGTACTACGAACTCGATTTAAACCGTTTTAAAAGTTGGCTTCAAACGAGATTTCACATTTATTTGGAGACGTAAGACGAGTTCTAAACATAGAAACATATTATATTTATAGCTTTTGACTTAGTATTGTATTTATATTAAAGTGATTTTTGTATAAAGTAGTAAAATAACTTATTAACTAAGCTAAAATTATTAAATACACATTTAATCTATTCAGCTATGTAGTTTTATAACAATTTAATTAGCTCTTTTAAGTCAATTACTAAAACTAAGAATTAAAATAAAACTAAGTTATCAAAAAATACATTTCAGTAAAAAAATTAATAATTTATAGCATTATTGCCTATCCCGTAAAGCTTTTCTCTAGCGGATATTATTATAATGTTCTCTACAATATTTTTTAACTAGCAGTAGGTTTACTAATGGATCTAATAATGAATAAGATTAGATACTCTCTTATTATTAGATCTAGTAATTATTAGATCTACTAAGTAGAACCTAAGATTTGAACTGTTTTCTCTAAGAAATAAATACAAATTATAAAAACTTGATGAATAGATAAAGTAATTACTTTATTTATTTCCCGTGTTTAAATCAGCTCTGTACCTGAGTAACGAGAATGTTGTGCATACTTTGTAACACTTTTATATCTCTAGGTACTAACTCATTTAACGTGTGGAACACGTATAAATTCAGATGTAGGAAGGCAGTAACTCAACACGAAGGTAATTGGAGCATACAATAATAAAAACTCTATATCAAAGTAGAATAAGTAATTTTTTTTAAAATAAAGTATGCATATTAACTGGAGTCCATGCTGTGCTTGATTAAGCTTCTCTTCACAATAAGAAGTAAGCTTGACAATTCGTGTTCCTTATATTTCCATAACTTTGCAATAAAAATGATTACGTAAGTTTAATTACACATAAGAAATAGTGGTCCAGCTAAACATTCCTTTGCCTCGTTGGGGTGTGTAAAATCCCTGCTTAGTACGTGATTATATCACTAAGCAGGCTACCTTCCAAATTACATGTGTATATAGTAATTTAAATAGTTAATAGTTAATTGCACAACTGCACAACTGTCTCTTTAGTATTTTGAAATATTTGTTGTAAAGTGTTTGAGCTTATACAATTTAATTTACAAAAGGTATTTATAAAAACTCTTTTTTTTTTCTAAAATGTAACATATTTATTGAATCACAATATTTACCTTTATTATAGATACGTTGTTGCCATGAAGTCTTAGGATCTAGATTTGGCAAACTGTGTGAAAGCATTTTGTACTGCCTCTCGAGAAAAAGATTTTTACCGCGTAGAAAATTGTACAAATCACAAAATAAATGTGATAGAAGTGATCCACCTTTCGTATATAAGCTAAATAGAAATACTAAGTCACTTATGCACATTTTTTTAAATAAAAACTGCATAAGGATTAAGACGAAAAAAAATTCACCCGAAAATCTCACACCATGAAGTGTAATGTATAATAGTATGTATTTACTTGAAGTATGTTTGTACATTAACCCCTAAAAAAATATTGTACTTCTTAAATCAAAGATTAATAGCTGAAGAACCCTCAAGTTGTTTCAATTAAATGGAGCATATTTTAAATTAAAAAATATTTATGACACAATCGAATAGGCTATTTCACATTCTGCAAAAGGTATAAAAAGTCCCTAAAAGAATGCGAAGCTAGCAATTACTTTTAATATTGTTGCGTGGGTTCGTGAGGAAGTTGTCTGTGTGAGTTGTTGATAATAAAAAATCGTGGCTGATCGATGAAAGTTTGAAATAATAATAAGCTAATGGCGCAGCGGTAGTGTTTACAACTGCAGTGCTTTAGATCTTGTGTTCGATTCCCAGATCGGACCAAATGTTTGAGAGAAATATTTTCAGTTTGTGTGAACAAACAAACACAAACACACAAATTAATGATACCAATTCGTAAAGTTACATATATCTACTTAAAATTAGCCCCATATACTTTCACAACATTACACTGCATTATTAACAACAGAAAGAAATATAGCTAAAATATTCAAACTAGATGGAATGGCTTGTCTTCAAGCTACTTAAAATTTTGCACGCTGTAAAACTATAAAACACTTTGAGCTGGCACTAAAAATCAATGGATGATTTTGATAGTTTCAGTAAAACATAAAAGAATCAAAACACTACCGATAAACGAACGGTGAAAACCTAGCAATTAACGCATGTCGTTTTATTTACATTTTGTTGCTAAATAACTCTTAAATTTTACAAAAGGACCTATTTGCCTCTAAAAACTAATGAAAAAAGAACTTTATTAGTTTGACTTTACAGTATGGTTTTCGTTGTAAATAGAGTTTGTGATCATTTTGTATAATAGCGGCCGAGCGGCGAATGTTTCACTTGGGTGGGGCTTTTGTATAATAAAACGAATGCTTTCCTGTGTCTGAACGTCGATAGCTATGCGTGCTCTGAAATTTGGTGATGCTACCTTAAGGAATTAGGTTTGTAATTTTTTCCAGCTGGTTTACTTTATGGCTGCCTCATAATTCGTTTGTACTAAGTTACTGCTTTATTGGGTTGTAACTGTTGTGTTTGAAGGATACCGTTAATTACTTCAATTACAAGCTTCAGACTTTACTTAAGCAAATTGTCTTATTTCAACATTAATTGTAGGAATAAGAAAATGTAACTTATGAATTGTTGCCGGTTTTCCTCCATAAGGGTGAAATTTTGGAACCCAGCATCTAGAGTCATTAATGCAATGTTTTGAAAGTGCCAAGTTTAATGATTTCAGATCTTCAGCCTCGCGTAATGCAGTAAGACATTACCTAGTTTTTAGACTAAATAATATAATTTGAACTTTAATTACTCCAGACAATGATCGAGATTCCAATCACTTTTACAGATATTATTTTTGCTGTCCAACACCACCTAGTCCCAAACTAAGCAGACCTTGTACAATGGGTACTAGACAATTAATACTGCAGAACCAAGGCAGTCAATTGAAATAAAAAAGTCTTTATTTGAATTAGACCTTTTGAAGCACTTACGAAATCTAACATTAATGACTGGTTGCGTGGTTTCAAAGTTCCTATGGAGAACATCCGACAAGAAGTACCTTAAGTTACTATTTATACGGAGACGAATCGAATATGTACGAAAAGTCCATCGATAGAACCCAAGTAATTCTTGTCAGTATTGACATTGATTTAGAGATAAGTATTGTATCTATATTTGTATTCCTTTCTGGGTTTTGTGCACTATGATTGGATTTAAAGTAGCTAAAGAATCAATTTTGTTGCTAAATAATTCATACGTTTGCTATTCATTCACGGAATTAACCGACAGCTGATAACTTGTTACTAACGGAACAAAAAATTCAAAACTATTCATTTATTCCTTAAAAAAAGAAATTCCAATATTCAAAATACATTTGGTAAGCTATCAATTGCAAACTGAATTGCGTGCGTGGAATTTCATTTAGTATGCAAAAGATTGCAGTTGCAATATGTGTCAAAAATTACAAACAGTCAAAAACGTTCTGCCGTTATGTTAACATGGAAAATATGGCAATTGGATATTTATTCGACTATGATTCGTTTTTCAGCTGTATAAAAATCACCGAAATCAATGGTTTGTAAATTTTTCTCTAGACCTATTCGATGAAAAATACAATAAAATGTACAATAGAATAATGTATTACACTTTAGTGCAGTATAAGTCTCGTTGGTCTAGCGATTAGCGTATGTGACTGCCGCTCAATTGACACACACACACACCACACACCACGCAAACACAATTTTATCTCGTTCTTCTTTTCTTAATATTTAATTGTTATTGGTTCATGTGTACCCTTTGCACGTACTCTGACATGAAAGACTTATGATTGAAAGAATTTAGACACTCTTTCCTAAGATACAGACAGGTTTCCACCTGCCTAGTTTAGGATAGTGTTCATTAGGAAAAATTACTGTTAAAATGTCTTAGTAGTTTAAGTAAGCCATTTGTGCATTGTACATTACTTTTTTGAAATAAAATTTATTATTATTGAAATAAAAATTTATTATTATTAATTGGCTTGAGCTTTCATTTTCCAGCCATGCAAAAACAGCCTGGAGTATGTGTCTCGGAAAGCACGTAAAACCGTTGATCCCGGTTGTCAAAATATCTATGACAATCGGGGAAGTCAGTGCACTCAATCATACTGACAACTGTTTGCTTGCGGAGGTTCGACGCCAGTCATTCCGTGGAAAAACTGATACTCAGATTAAGCCTTTTGAACTAGTAAGCGACTCTAATATTAATTTTGAAAATAATGAAAGCTAGAAAGAAGAACTTTTGTGTATGTACGTGTATACGGACTATGTTTTTTTTTTGTTTTTATTGTATAACATTTTTTGAGCTGGTTACCTATGTGCTGGAAAGTAAAACATATTTGCATATCGCTGCTATCTATACCAGCGGTACACCGTGAAAGTACTAACTGGAACTAACTTGAAACTCACATTTTTTATTTCGTCTCTTGTTTAATATATATGGTGTTGTTTATATTTATATATAAATTTAAATATTCTATACGTTTTAGAAAGTGTTAGTTTCTACACCCACATTTATATTGAATTCAATTTGTATTTCTACGTGAAAAATATAGATTTTGGTAAATTTGAATGGATTTCGTTATTTCGTTATTCGATCATTCTAACTATTAGGGTATATTGAAACAAATGAATCTGAAGATAACATTAAAATCTAACTGACTGGCAGTTGTAAAAGAATAACATGATTTTCAGATGAAAAACAATTTCACATATATAATAAAATTGGCCAAGTGCGTGTTAGGCCACTCATAGGGTTCTGTATTCACCCATAATGGTAGGTAGATTTAAAGTCGTGTTCAATAAATAATTGGTATGTTTACTTCTTATTTTTGTACGAAGTTTTCCAAGTGAGTGTATTTTACAAGTTAGGCCCCTGTAACTCCTGAAATGAAAAAGTTATCAAAACCGTTAGTTATCTATAATGTGGGCTACTATCGTGATTTTTTTTCAGATTTTTTAAACCAACCGTTTAGCATTTAGAGGAGGGGGGAACCCTTTTTTTGCAAAAAAACGCGCTTTAAAGTTGAATAATTCGCAAACGGATAGAGAAACTTAGCATTTTTTTAAAAAGACCTATCTGATGATACCGTAATTTTATTGCAGCACTTTGTCGACGTAATTACAACACATATTCATGCAAAGTTTCATCCGTTTGGCGGTAGTTCGAGTAAGGTCGGACGGATGGACATGACGAATCTATAAGGTTCCAAGTCATGAACTACGGAACCCAAAAAAGTGCTTGAGTGAAATGCTAATTACTTTCCCAGATTGAAATCCTGGCACGAACCCTGGCGCCACCACAAGCCGAACTGCCTACAAAACCGGGATACTACTGGCTTTGTGAGAGTTTTTTGTGGTAAAGCTAGTTGGCACGCCACAACAGGTCTGACAAAATTCGTGATTTTAATTTTTTCCCAGTAAGCAAATACACTTTGTGAGATAAACGAGTTTTTCCATTTTATGAGGCAGCGCATTAGACGTAAAGTTTAAATTGTGGTTAGTCCTTTTAAAAATATTAAACGTAACCAACAAAGTCGTTTAGATTGTTTGATTTCGACTCTACGTTAACGTGTTTTATGTTCCAATTTACAGTCTTTATTGCGACCTTTTTCTAATTTTGGCAAAATTCTAGCACACACTGTCCAACTAATTTATTTTTATTGTCTTTATTGAGTCTTTTTCATCGCGTCAAATGTTGTGTCCATTTAGTGATGAAATCATTATTCGTTACTTTTCTTGGAACTATTCCATCGATTCTTCTCATGTAATAATATCACCTTATTAACAAGTTTTTGTATCTAATTTAGTTGACATCGCTTTTATTTATAAAAGAAGAAATGAAATTAAAATATTGTATCTAAAATAAACACGGATACCCCGCCACTTTAGTAGTAGTACTAGAGTAGGCCGTAGGAAAAAACTCGTTACATCGAAACATCCGCGAGTGGACCCGAGTCAAGAGCGCCACGGAACTGTTTTACCTCGCCAGGGACAAAGCGAGGTTTTCAAGGCTGATGTCCAAGCTCCAGTAATTGGAGGGGAACAAGAAGAAGAAAGAAGACTTTAAACCAAAAGCAAAACTCGTGTAAATAGTACAATTATTTTCTATTCATTTCAGCATAACCTTCAACTATATTTGTAAAAGTGTATTCAAGTTCCTGATAAATGTGAGTAATGGCAAACACTTGAGAGGTTTTGCATATAGAACTCTATCGTGAAATGTCTCTGATAAATTTTATGTCAATAAATGCACAATTTTTATCGTCTCGGTTGGATGAAGAATTCTGTAATACGGGTCTGTCATAAAAGTTAGAATCCAGGTTGATAACAAAGGCACGGTGCATAATGCGCACGGTATCTCGCAATCAGCCATGCAGTAATGAGATGGTTTCAGTATTATCTAATGCATGCCTTTTATTGCGTGTTATCCCAGGGAGTCAATTAGACGACACGTTGATTGTAATGTTTTATTAATGACTCTCTTATCTCTGTAAGACTCCGACTAATTTGACTTAAACTAAAGCTTATATACAATGTAATATGTGTACAGTTTTAGGTGGGGGCTACTATGAAATATTATTTACTTAATTGCTTAATTGACAATATGTTGTTTATACTTCCTTATTTAATATTTTATAATATTGCTATTGTTTGAGGGCACGTACGTTAACTTCAGTAAAACAATTATTTAATCACGTAACCGTGCAAAGATCTAAACTACTATTTTGCTGTGGCTTCGCCCATAGATATTCCCCCTCTAAAGAGAAGAAACATCCTTATATTACTATACTATTATATATATTACTCTTATATACTATTGTTGTATAGTTCTGGTTTACATATTATAATTGGAATCTAACCGTCTGGTGGGAGACTCTACCAGAACGTGTCCTTTTTTCTGTTTGCTTATCTGCTTGTGAAGATTCTGTTATCTTGTCTCTGATTGTTCGTTCGCTTATCTTGCTATTGTTTAAAATAAATGCTGGTTTGAGTCTATCGATAGCTACACTTTTTTGTTTTCCGTTTATCAAGATCGTGAAGATCTTATCATCGCGACTGATGACAAGATAAGGTCCCTCGTACGGTGGTGTGAGGCTGGGCCGTAGTCGGTCACAACGTAAGAAAACGTGCCTACATTCCGCTAACTGTGGGTGTACGAATATCTTGTCGTTCTTGCTTTGTCTTTGTGGACGCGAAATCATGTGTTCTAAGTTATCCTTAATTTCTCTGATAAAATCTATGTACGTTGAGTTATTTTGTGTCTCGAAAAATGCTCCAGGCAGTCTAATTGTTGAACCGTATACTAGTTCAGCTGCCGAGAATCCTGTGTCTTGCCGTAAACTCGTACGTATGCCAAATAAAACGGTAGCTAACTCTTTTGTCCAATTAATTGTGTTTCCTCTTGCTATCAATGCAGTTTTTAATGTTCTGTGCAATCGTTCTACTTTAGAATTTGACTGTGGATGATATGGGGTGGTTCGAATTTTTTGAACTCCCATTAAGTTTGCTAAATTTTTGAATATTTCAGATTCAAATTGGCGTCCCTGGTCTGTGGTAATGTATTCAGGGCATCCGAATCGGGTTATCCAACCTTCGTATACCGTTCTGGCTACGGTTTCTGCAGTTATATCAGCTATGGGGAATGCCTCTGGCCATGAAGTACAACGATCTATCATTGTGATTATGTATCGTTTGTTTTGAGAAGTGGGTAGAGGTCCTACTAAATCAATATGCAGATGGGAAAATCTTCCCGTTGGCATGAATTCTCCGAATTGTGACTTTGTATGACGATGTATTTTTGCTCGTTGACATTGTAAACATGTCTCCGACATCTCATTTACGTCTTTATTCATATTTTCCCATATATAGTTAGCTGAAATAAGTTTCCTCGTAGTATTCTTACCAGGATGGCTAATGTTATGAAAGCTTTCGAAAATAGTTTTCCTGAATTTGAGTGGTATAAAAGGGCGTTGTTTTCCTGTTGATATATCGCAATATATCTTAATATTTTCATTTGGAAAGTGTATTAATTCTATTTTTAATGATTTATTGGCTTTTAGTCGTTTTAACTCGCTATCATTCTTTTGATATTTTTCTACCTCGTGCCAATCGATCGCAGAGGGTAAGGTTATCGTCTCGATAACTCGAGATAAGGCATCGGCTACCACATTCTTGTGGCCACTGATGTGCTGGATATCCGTACTGAATTGTGATATATAATCCAGATATCTGATTCGTCTAGGGGTATCATCCAATGGTGGCTTCTTGTCGAAAGCATGCATTAGTGGTTTGTGATCCGTGTAGACTGTAAATTCTCGTCCTTCTATGAGTCTTCTGAAGTGTTTTATAGCCATATAGATTCCTAGCAGCTCTCTATCATAGGTAGAGTATTTTGTTTGGGCTTCACTAAATGATTTGGAGAAAAAAGCTATTGGTTCCCATTTTGTTTTTCTTCGCTGCTGTAGTACAGCGCCTGCGCATTTGAGACTAGCATCTGTCATTAAAGCTATTTGTGCGTTGCTGTCCGGATATGCCAATGTAGTTAATTGTCGAATGTCCTGCTTGCAGCGTTCAAACGCGTGGTTTGATTCAGTATTCCACTGGATAACCGTCTTATCATTTTTCTTACTATTAATTAAATATTTATATAACGGTGCCTGATGCTTTGCTGCGTGTGGAATACTGCTTCTGTAGAAATTAATCATACCCAAAAAACGTCGTAACTCATTTACCGTTTGTGGTTTAGGGTAATTGTTTATAGCTTGAATCTTTTCCATAGTAGGAGTCAACCCTTGGCTCGTTATATGATAACCGAGGAAATCAATCTCCGACTTGGCGAATTCACATTTGCTTGTATTTATTGTTATGCCGTTTTTATGTAGGCGCTTAAACACCTCCTCTAAGTGTTCATAATGTTCCTTAAGGTTATTTTTCTTGTCAGCGATAAATATGTCGTCCACATATACAAATACGTAGTCCAAGTCTCTGAATATAGAGTCCATAAATTTTTGGAAGGACTGTGCTGCATTTCGCAACCCGAATGGCATTCTGATGAATTCAAAAAGTCCAAAAGGGGTTATAATCGCTGTTTTCTCTGGTTCAGCAACGGGCAGTATGTGAAAAGCTTTCTTTATGTCTATCTTGCTGAATATTCCTTTTTCGCTTGCTACATACGTGAAATCGAGTAGCCTTGGCAGCGGGTACCTGTCTGGTACTGTTATTTTATTTAGTGCGCGGTAATCTCCGCATGCTCTCCATTCGCCATTCTTCTTCTTGACTAAATGGAGTGGCGATGCCCATTGACTGCGTGAAGGACGGCATATTCCCATGTCCATCATATCTTGGAATTCTTGTTTTGCAATCCTGTATTTGTCAGGAGGTAATGGACGTGCTCGCGTAAATACTGGGAAACCCTTTGTTATTATTTGATGCTGTACTCGGTGCTTAGTCTGTAGATTCATTGATCTAGGTTTTGTAATATCTTCATATTTCTCTAATAATCCCTTTATTGGTTCCTGTAGAGAAGCGTTTATAGATCGCACGGATGCAATTTTTGTTCTTACTATTTTGGCAGGCGTTTTCAGACCTGTTTTTTTATCGATCAGTTTTTTTCCGTGTATATCCACTAATAACTGATAATGATTCAAAAAATCAGCTCCCAGGATTGGCATCTTGACATCGGCAATGGTAAATGTCCATTTAAAGCTTCGGCGTAGTCCTAGGTTAAGCGTTAAAGTGCGTTCCCCGTATGTATTTATAGGGGTCCCGTTTGCGGCGAATAATTGGTATTCGCATGCTTGGCTCTTCTTATTTGTGCTATTTATAACCGAAATGTTAGCACCCGTGTCGACTAAAAATCTATAACCACTGTTTGAGTCAGTTATAGTTAGACGGTTTGCTGGGTGGATAGCACAGAGGCCCGTCGTATTCTGTGCTAATTTTAGTTTTCCGATAGCCTGTTATTTTTAATTGTATTCCATGAACAAGGCTTATTGCATCTATATGAATCCTGCTTGAACCGATTATGGAAATAACATAATCCATTATGTGAGTTTCTGTGGCGCGACCTTGACCGTGAATGTGGCGTGTGTCGTGTTTGGTATTTGCTGCGTTGCCTAGGTTGATTCTCGCGTATGCTGCGTAATGCATTTATTTCTATTCGCATGGCTTCAAGTTGTGACGTTATGTTTGTTACTAGGTTAATGTCAACCGCTGTTTCTTGAATTTTTCTTTTGTTGTAGGTCAAGTTCTCGTATATTTTATCGGCTAACTCGCTCCAGTTGTCTAACGACATATTGTTTGTCACCGATAATATCGCTGTTAGCGAAGCGGGGAGTTGCCTTAGCCACAGCAGGCGAATAGTGTCGTCGTTTATTTTTCCACATCCAGCTTCTTTCATTTTTCTCAGGAGCTGGGAAGGCTTCTGGTCTCCAAGGTCCATTTCTGCTAGTAATCTGTGGAAACGTCGGTGTTCGCTCTCTTCGTAGCAGTTTATTAGACGTTCCTTTATGGTGGAGTACTTGTTTTCGCTGGGTGGTTTAGTTAATATGTCACTGACTTGATGGACGACCTCTTTTGGTAGTTTGGATATTACCATGTTATATTTGTAATCTTCGCCCTGTTTTTGTGGTGCTATTATTGCTTCAAACTGGGCGAACCATAAACGTGGGGAGTCTGTCCAAAATTGAGGTAGTTTGTCTGTGACCGTGATAGCAGCAACTGATTCGCACCCAGTGTCGCCTCTTGAAGGAGTTGTTGTTGGAGCCATTTTTGGGATGTGATAATTTCGTAATGCTATTGTTTTCTAGATTCACTGCTGAACACCATATAGGGTTCCGGTCGTCCCGGTATTATATCAGCACTAGATACCAATAGATCACGTCGGGGTCACCAATTATTGCGTGTTATCCCAGGGAGTCAATTAGACGACACGTTGATTGTAATGTTTTATTAATGACTCTCTTATCTCTGTAAGACTCCGACTAATTTGACTTAAACTAAAGCTTATATACAATGTAATATGTGTACAGTTTTAGGTGGGGGCTACTATGAAATATTATTTACTTAATTGCTTAATTGACAATATGTTGTTTATACTTCCTTATTTAATATTTTATAATATTGCTATTGTTTGAGGGCACGTACGTTAACTTCAGTAAAACAATTATTTAATCACGTAACCGTGCAAAGATCTAAACTACTATTTTGCTGTGGCTTCGCCCATACCTTTCATAGTGTGTTTATGTCAACGTACATGTTCGAATAAAACAATAATGATATATTGTTTCTAAAAAAAATTAGGTGTTCTAGGTACTGCCGTTAAAATTAACTACATAATTAAATAAAGTCGAAAATACCACTTAAACTAAGAAGTCTTATAGGTAGAAGTTTTTATACGAGACCTATTGCTATCTAGTGTATTTAATAAGATCAATAGGAGAATAAACTTCGAAATTATACATGTGTGAAGAATTCACTATTTTTTTCTTATACATCCACAACGGTTCAAATTTTAAGTGGGTGATTATTTATACATATACTAGCTGCGCCCCGCGGTGTTACCCGCGTATATCATTATGGTTACTATGCAAGTTTCTTATGCCTAGCAACCTGTGAAGTTTTGACAGGAGATAAACAGTGATACATTTTGACATCTACGATATAATGTATTTTTTTAATAACCTAGCTTTCGCCCGTATATCTCGATTATTGCAGTTAAAAGTAGCCTATGTGTTATTCTGATATATAAGCTATATTACTGTAAAGTTTCATACAAATCCGTCCAGTAGTTTTTGCGTGAAAGAGCAGCAAACATATACACATACTCACAAACTTTCACGTTTATAATATTAGTAGGATTCTATTTGAAAGGTAAAGGTAATCAAGAAATATTTGATAAACATCACTAAAAGTAAATCTCAGCAATCATTCATTGGTGATCTTGAAGCTAGTGATCTGCCAGACGGTTTAGGGTTAATAGAAAAGTTATAAATAACTTGGACTATCATCATTCTGTGTTCTGTAATTACTGTCTAGTTACTGTACTATACTTATATATATTAAGTGTAACATTGATTAAGTTTAACATTGATAGATTAAGTGTGATTAAATATTTGACTGAAATCTTAAAAAACTTTATTGTTTTTGCATTTTTATGAAAACACTAGCTGAACCGGCGGACTTTGTACTGCCTCAATCGATAGATAGAAGACCTAAACTTTTGTATAAAATGAACTTAAAACAAACAAAAGTAATCCTTATTTAATAAAAAAAATATGCAATTAATTTTTATATATTCACCTTTTACACCTCTGGACTTCCACAAATAATTCAAGACCAAAATTAGCCAAATCGGTCCAGACGTTCTTGAGTTTTAGCGAGACTAACGAACAGCAATTCATTTATATATTAAATAGATATATATGAAACATTTTATATTTAAATTGAAGCAGTCATAAACATTTAGTTAAATCTTTCTAGCACCTAATATGTAAAGACGTGTTTAACACCTAAGTATACATTATAATATTCATTAGTACACACTCACCTCACGTTCACTGGGGAAAGTACCGAGCTACGTCTGTCTATTATACACAGACGAGACGTCTCGTTTAATAATTTTAGTACAAACTCGTTTAATATCCGTGTTTTCGCATCTAGTCAAGCGCATTTTTATTTAGTCTTATGTATCCAATATAAATTTTAGTTACATCAAATCAAATCAAATCAAAACCATTTTATTTCAAGTAAACCATACAATGGCACTTTTGAAACGTCATGTAGATGTATTCTTTTACCGTTTAAGACATTCGTTTATGTAACAAAGTGTTTGTTGAAGAAAAATTAAGTAAAGACGTCGAATTGATATTGATGGATTATGGTAAGAAAACATCGAAAATTGGTTTCATGGCCTCTAAGCTACTGCAATATTAACTGCTTTCATTGCGAAACAGATTGAGAAAAATTGAGACTGTGTACCTGAGATTTATTTTCAATTTGTTTTCGTTAAAAAGTTTGAAAAAATATACTGTAATATTTTTTCTCCCTGGCTGCCCAATTACCTAAGCTTAGCTTAAGATTTTGTTTTTCAATGCATTATTTATTATTAAAGTAAATTTGCACTACTATACGTGAATTTCTTTATTGAAATATGAACAATCTTCATCATTATCAGTCTATCGTAGTTCACTGCTAGATATAGGTCTCTCCAACAGCACGCCACTTGTTTCAAAGCCACTGCCAGCTGTCTTCACTCTATCTGGCCTGACGACGTATATGAGTACGTTTGCTGAGACGCAGTCTCTACTCAAGAACCCGTTAATTTATTTTTCGTTTTCGGTTCTTTGGCCGCCTGTCACTTCAGCTTGCTAATGATATGAGCGATGTTGATGACCTTGATTACGTGCCAGATCACCTCATTTCTGATTGGATCCCTTAGTAGAGAAACGTAGAGCATAGCCCTCTCGATAAAACGCAAAATGACTTTGAACTTATGGACCAGCCAAAATACATCCTTTTCGCATTATAATGAACGTCAAATTGAAATAGGTCGAATGGTTGGTTGTTACAAGAGGATGAAGATTGAATTTCAATTCTGTTACTGTGTCTATAAAATTTATAACCAGCACTAATGCTTGTCTATTTTCTCTTCTAGTACTCCACTGTCTTGTTCCATTATTACCCTACTCGAGTAGATTAACCCGTTTTGTAAAGGTACTTTAAACAATTGCTGCAGTTTCAAGTGTTGATAGGTAACATATTTTTTACCTTCGAAGACCTTAGAGTCAGACAGGGTAATAGCACCAGATGCAATTACTACGATTCTGATCATCCACATGATGCTTATTACATAGCATGATAATTATGATGGAATGATCTTGATTTCAGCCATCAGAAGCACGTTGCAAAACTATTGAATTCTGGTCAAAATAATCGGTCGTGTTCGTGTCATTTCAGAAGTGGAATTAAATTTCGAGACGCCAAGGATTATGTGTCTTATATTTTGTATATTTGGTTAGCATTGCACCACTAGGTAGTGGTGGCCTTCATGCCTATACCATACCATACCATACAAATGATTCGCTGATGTGTGCTCAATGTGGGCGTGCATTCATACAGCACAGCTTTGTATTACGAGTAGTTAACACAACGATAAGATATTGTTTCAATATTTTTGATGACATTACTATTCACACAACTACACTCATAAAATCATTTATAATTTCTATAAAAACACCTACACTTACAGTTACACAATAAGTCATAAAATATCTGATTAAGAAGTAATCTAATTGGAATTCCAATTATAGGTCGACCCCAATGCTAAGCTGAATACTAATCGGAAGATCACGACCGTATTGTTAGATTAGGTACCTACTAGTTTCTAAAGGTTTGTTAGCTGTTTACCACTTTGCACTTTTACTTTTAATTGTCGTAAGTCAGACTGAAATTGAGAAAAATGTTTAGTCATGGCATTGAGCCAACAAAGTGTTACAGAGGATATTGCCTAAATGTTTTCTTTCTCAGGCACAATGTTTTATGTTCTGAGGCATCATTCGAAGTGATATACTTTTCCGTATCTATTTATCTGGGGTATATACATATATATCTTAGTAGTTATATTATCAAGTGACAATTCAGTGTGTGTTGTCACCTTAACAATTGAAATATAGACCATAGTATAAAAGAACGTAATTACTTATCAGTCTATACGATTCCAGTGGCATTAATGCACTTGAAAGAGTAACGAATTACCCTCACTGAAGATAAAGTAAGAATATACTAGGACTTCAAGAAGCACTGAAAATAATATTAAATCCATAATAGAAAGTGACGTAGTAAAAATGTTCTATTATTTTAACAATATTTAAAGAACTTATGAATACATTTTAGACGGCGAGCTTCAAACAGGATAATATTCGAGGAAACTCAATATCCATTGACATCATTCGGGACGTAAAATATCCACCAATCTTATATTAATATTGGACAAATAAAAATAAAAGAACTAAGTAACTTTCTCACATAGCTGAAGAAATATTCATTATCATGAAAGGTTCAAGTAATAATACTTATTCAGAGACTGCGGATTAATATTGATAGAGAATCACGTAGTGGCCTTGTATCACGACATTTGCAGATGTAGACCTTAAGAAATTTCATTTTATTCTTATTTTTATTTCAATATTAAAAATATATTATTTTAACTTTACAAGTTCAGGACAGAAAATTCATTAAAGTACTTACAAACTAAAATAAAACTTCAAAGAAATGTATTAATTTAAAACGTTATAATAATTAATAGCATTTATGTTTTTATTTGCCTCTGCATTAACTGCCTCGTTGGTCTAGTGGTTAGCGTATGCGACTGCTGATCAAGAGGTCTCGGGTTCGATTCCCGGGTCAGACCAAATGTTTGTGTGATCTGCAAATATTTGTTTCGGAGTTTGGGTGTTCTCTATGTAAAATATGTATGATTTTACAAAAAAAAGTATGTTTATGTATTTATATCAGTCGTCTCGTTACCCATAATACAAGCTCTCCTTAATTAGGGGACTAGATGGCGTTGTGTGTAAAATGTCGAAATATTTTTATTTATTTATTTAGATTTATATGTTATACGTTTAATTTTAACGTTTACAAATGTATATTATTGTATCAAGTCTCATTCCCGGCTGGAGGCGGAGGCGAATGTCAGTTTTAACAATCTTGCATAGCTCGCATCTCTTACACGTTTAGCAAGTCTCACATGTTCATATAAAAATATAATTTTATGAAGTCTGAAAAAAATGCGATATTCAATAATTTTTTTATTGTACGTTTGAAATATAATAAAAAAAGTCTAAAAAGTCAATACCTATTTTATTATTCAAAGTTTACGTATAACATAAATATACATGTCCGATAATAAAGATTCGATGGACAAAAACTCAAACAGATAACACCAAGTCCTTGAACTCCAGAAATGTATAAGGAAACTATGTCCTCTATATGAATTTATATACATTGTCGTGGACATGCGTATTGGCCGCTTGTACGAACCGAAGCACGAATCTTCTTCACCACAGTCGTTAATACAAGCTAATTTAGACTTTACATCTTGGTGTGAAGGTATGAAATTTATCAAGTGGTGCAGTGAGCAAGCGCTCTATGTTGGGCGGAGGCATCGAGTCGGGGGTGATTCAGTCAGAAACTCGCCGTATGAGGGGTAGTATCGCGTTCGTGCCCCGCTCGATACATAATCTCTGATAAAAACCTTTCGAGATGACTCTCAATTTATGCAAGAAGACAATTGCTTAAAATGTCAGTGTTACTAGTGCTTGAAAAACTTTATGACGTAGACTGTTTTCATTGTTACATTTCTGTCGCCGGCTGTCAAAATCATTAAAATTAAATGCGTGTCGTTCGGTTACACATTGTTGTTAAAGTTTAGAAATAGTAACATTAAAAAACAGACTGAAATTAATAGTGTTCCTTTTTACTATTATTTGCAGTGTTAACAATTTGTTAAAGTTGACCGGTTAAAATTTATACGTTTAATAATTGGGCGGTTATCAATAAAAACATTACATGAATATACCTAATGCCGAAGTGCATCTGCAATGGCTGTGATATAAACCTTCGCCACTGGGTATAAGCGATATTTTTCAAAGAAATATTTTTAATTTTGCTCCAAAGCTTTCTAAACACGATTGGCAGAAACGGCTTTTTGTTCCAATTCTGGAATGTTTGATATTTTTTATATTGGTTATCACTATTTACTCACAATGAATGCTGAAATCAATGCATAATTTTAAACTATACAACTGCAAGAATTCTTACGTTTCATATTCACTTCAATGTAATTTTCAGTGTAGCACTCCCAAAATATGGTTGTTTCCTATTATGATTTATTACCACAAAACGACACACATTTTTTTACTACTTTTATTGAATCAGTGTTTTGTTTTAAAAAAATAACGGTGTATCAATGTCCTGTTGAGGTTAACCTGAAACAATCTACAGTCGCAGTTGGTGAAAATGGTGAGGACAGTAATTCAATAGTAGAACAGTAATAAACAATAAAAAACTGTAGAGTTTCCATGTATATAGCTGTAGTGTTCTTTATGATGGACAGCCGGAGATTTTTCCTTTATTATATTTTATAAGACCATCATCTACCAATTAGTAATGGGACCAGTTAACTGGTCATAAAGTTCACAGTGACGGGATGAGTCTTGTGGTTTATATGACTTACATACCTACATACATGGAAAAGCAATTACGGGATAGAAATTAAAATTGAAACAAATCATACCAAGCCATGTATCAGGAAGTAATCCTATGATATTTAATGTTTCTACTTATTCTTTTTTTTTTATTGGACAACTCGTAGTAAAAGTATTTCAATCGAACAAAGATGGTACCTTTCTCTTGTTCGATTTGTCAATTCAATGTTCTTAACGAAAATACTCCATGTCCCTTCTGTTGTTAGGTAATTATACTCTTGCGTACACTTAAGTGGTATTGAATTTGTTGAAATTATTGACCCAGTTGTTGTATAACGATAAAGTACTATAATATATTTGTGATAACCTAAAAAGGTAAATGAAATCTAATTAAAGTACCCAGAGATGTTTTCACCTCAAAGTAATTATTTTTTATTGTAATGGTTTTCAATGTTATCTTAAAATACAAGGTTCAAAGTATTGCCACGTTAAAAATGTGTCACACAGGTCAATAACACCGAAATTAAAGCCATCAAAAACATTTACTAAGTAGGTCGCATGTTATGATTCGTCTCGTTTGTAATACTGAAATATATTTTTTCTCGAGTACTTATTTGTATATTGTAAAGAAAAATATTTGGTAACAGTGGCGGCCCACGCCTACGAATAGTAGCAGAACCACGTGTCACCAGGTGTCACGTGTTTTAGCTTTCTTAGCTTCTCAGCTTTCATTTGCATTAAATAGAATACGTATTATATCTTACAATAAAAGAACTGATCTACGTATATTCTCAAAACAAAACGGTATAAATAAATAGAGTAAGACATATTTAATGTAGTGCGAGGTCTTTTTGACTTGGGAAACTGCATGATAATTTCGATTACAAAAATTATATTCTTTGAACGGTAATATTTAAACATCCATTTCTTCTAGTCATGCTACTACTACGCTTCGCTAGTGATCAATCCACTAAACGTAGCGTGCAAATTGTCGGAACCATTTTTCACCTCATAAATCGTTCTCTTATCGGAATTTTTATCCATTTCCGGGAAAAATTAAGAAAATCTTGAACGTATTGTCTGTTTTTGTTGTCAAACTCTTAAAGACTGTTAGATAGAAATATTTTTAGTTTTTTGACAAAACATCACATTCATTTTCATCAATGATTTTCAATAAAACTTTTCTAACACAACATTACTTATATATCTCGTGAATATTTTGATTAATCCCTACTAATATTATAAATGCGAAAGTAACTCTGTCTGTCTGTCTGTTACGCTTTCACGCCTACACCACTGAACCGATTTTGATGAAATTTGGTATGAAGATAGAACTGAACTTGGGAAAGGACATAGGCTACTTTTTACTGCAATAATCGAGATATAAAGGTTTTTACCTTTTTACATAAGTGATTATAAAAATACATAAATCGTAGATGTCAAAATGTATCAGTTTATCTCCTGTCAAAACTTCACAGGTTGCTAGGCATAACACACTTGCATGGCAACCATAATGATAGTTTGTAAATGACATAAAGACCAGTAGGGTAGATAATTTTTGAAAACAAAATTATAATACGTTGAAACCCATTGGAAAAGGAGGAGAATATTATAAAAATCAAAGGAAGAATAATTTACGGTCGATCTGCGATCTGAGGGGGTCGGGTAGGGGGGGGAGGTTTTCGGGTCCTCCTCGGACGGGGTTTGAAAAAGCATCTCACTAAACCGCCATAGTGTGGGCCGCTATACATTATTGTCTGCATTCGCAGCAAGTGTGGTAGCCCCGACTCTTGGATTCTGCTCATGCTTTCCATCACTCAGGGTAGAGTCAATTTGGATGGATAAATATATAAAACAAAGGGTAAAAAACGGTTTATCTCAATTTCCGGCAAAACTACAAGTCCTATGGAAAAAAGTTAAATGGCAAAAGGTTGTAGTTGTAGGGTTCCGAAGTTTATGACTTCGAACCCTTATAGATTCGTCATGTCCGTCCGTCCGTCCGTCCGTCCTCGACTTACCATCCAAACAGTAAGTGCTAGAAAGATACAACTTTGCATGAATATGTATTGTAATTACGTCGACAAAGTGCTACAATAAAATTATGAAAAATATTTTTATTTAGGGTACCTCCCCGACACGTAAAATGTGGATGTTATTTTTCTCGCGGCTACCCCATCATGTGGGGTGTCATTATATAGGTCTTTTAAAAACATTAAAGGTTGTTAAGAAGAGTTTTTGATTTAGGATTCCGTTTGCGAGAAATTCCACTTTAAAGGCACCTTTTTTTTAAAACCGAGCATCCTCCCCCTCTAAAAGCTAAACGTCCGGCTCAAAAAATCTGGAAAAATTCGTGATAGTGGTCCATATAATGAACTTTAAATGAAAACTATAACGAATTAGATGAATTTGTTAGTTCAGGAGTTACAGAGGCTTAACTTCTACAATGTGCTTACTTGGAAAATGTCATACAACATTAACGCATTAATACGTAAACATAACAATTATCCATTGTATACAATTTCTAATCCACGTACCATTAAGGGTGACTGAGGAACCCTTTCCTGTGCGTGGCCTGACACGCACTTGGCCGATTTTTTATTTAAACTTTTTTTCACATAACCTCAAACTATATGTGAAAAATTAAAAAAAGTTTTTGGTTTTCTATTTTTATCTTTTACAAATAAAATCATTTTTAAACGTAGTTTAGTGAAAACTTACCTTTTTATGTCCCGAATACACTGTAATTTTTTTGATTTGAAATATTTAATTTTTTCACCCTATTTTTTAAAAAAATTGGGGTGTTTTCTGTTTGATGAAATCTCTACTTTCCGATGGTGTAATCCCTACTAATATTATAAATGCAAAAGTAACTCTGTCTGTCTGTTACGCTTTCACCTCAACCACTGAACCGATTTTGATGTAATTTGGTATGAAGATAGAACTGAACTTGGGAATGGACATAGGATACTTTTTATCGCGAAAATAAAGGTAGAAGGGTTTGAAATAGGGGATGAAAGTTTGTGTCAAAGTTCCTTATTATCAAACATAAAATCATGTAAGATTGTTTAATCTACCCATACCGTGTCGCGCGATATAAACGAATTCCACGCGGGCGAAGCCGCGGGCGGAAAGCTAGTGCTTTATATTTTATACAAGACTAACATACACAAGATGTTAATATATTTATTTTCTTTAACTAATTGTATACTAAAACGATACTTTGACTAAATTTAATTCATGTTTTCTGTACACATATTGTTTACAAATGATATTTAACATTAACAGAATTAATATAGTATTAGATACTTCAAGCGAAAATAAATAAATACAATAGATGAAGAGCTAAAAAAATGTGCTCCCGCGTTGCGTAATTATGCTTCCGATTCTTGGAGGATGTTCGGGTTGGAGAATCGAGTAAAAGTGCCAAACCTCTCTAAAGGTTTTATTGTGACGTGCATCGACCGCCCAAACGACGCCGGCTCGTCTCCCGCAATCTTAGATTGCTACAGTAAACACATAGATTACAGATACATAGACGTGCAATATCGCTTAATGGGTCTTAACTACATAGATAAACTGATTAGTAACCCTTATAACAGAGATATTGCTGTAATTTTACGCATAACTATAATTGATGCTATAAATAAACAGAAAAATTTTTTGGAGTCATAGGTACTTAGTTTCAAAGTTAAATTATATATTCATTTTTTTTTAATAATATAATACATGAATTTTTCCATTTACACTACTTATTATTACCCAATTCTTGTACAAAACAAATGAATACAAATAAAAAAAAAGTTTTATTTAGAACGGCTATCACTTTGATTTATATAATTTCATTAAAATAATCCGTCTGCGTTTATTTATTCTATGAGTATAATAAAAGGTTGGCGCCATCGAAGTACGAGTAAGCAAATTGAGTGAGGGCACAGATAAATTTGTTTGGTTACATCTACGTGCTAACACGTTCCACAACATTAAAATTGGACTGGTATTAGAGTTGTATCGGATTTTTACTTTATATTTTTATCCAGCCGATGCGGAACTTTGCACCAAAAACTGTTGAGAATTTATACGATTGTCATCACAATTTTATTTCTACTTCATATCCGGCGCTGAGATGTCTTCCTTAACAGCAATCTCGTTGCGCTCCGAAAATGTATTAACTTTTGCCCTATTTTTACTTTTCTCAGCCTGTATTTTGTTTTATAGCTGCAGTTTTGGAGCAGATTTAACTCATTAATTTATGTATATTTCATATATGAAACATTAAAACATGTCAAATGCGTGATATTTTAATGTTTGTATAAATATTAGAAGTATCTAAAGTCTATCCTTCATCAATTTCTTTTCAAGAGTGAGTTTACATTATAAAAAAACTGTAAATATTAAAAATACAAAAGTAAATTTGCCTGTCTGTCTGCTATGTTTTAACGTTAAAACTGCTGAAACAATTTTCATAAAATTTGATACACGGATAGTCTAGAGCCTGAGAAAGGAGAAAGGTTACTTTTTAACCGCGGCTCCATTCGTGTTTTATATTAATGTGATCCTTATCAGAGTTGCAAATAATACAAAAATATTTCACTACGTTCGTTTGACGTCTTATACAAACTTCCGCTCATGTCCACTTTCTAGACAAGTTTTCTATCCAGAAATAACACTATAAGAAAACTGGGCATTTAGCGAAAAGAAATGAATTGAAACTTAAAAGCACACTTACAAGCGCACCACACTAAGCACGCCATAAAATTGACTTGCAGACCTACCTTAAAACACATTTGCCGTATAAGTTATGAGCTGATAGGCACCCTGAGTATTTCAGACGCCATAATATCGAGTGTAATAAATAAGAACGAAGTTTCCGTAAGATGTTTTAACCCCCCCATGGTAAAGTTTCTTACATAAAACTTTTTTTTGTGTAGTCTTATGGAGAAGAAAATATTGATTATTCCTTTTCTTCATAAAAGGTCAACAAACTGAACGGTTTTTTCTTGGGCTTTGAATAAACTACAAAAATATATTTTAGACAGACTGTATAACTTTTTATCACATTAAAATTCATAAATTACGACTAGACATACTATTAAAATAGACGTATTATTTTGGACTCCCGAAGTTAGTTAATTTTTAGATAACTTATGAATCGAACGAAAACCAGTTTCAAGTTTATCAAATTATTGAGAAACATTTGGCCCAGTAAACATTGCTGCAAACGATTTATTATTATTATCTTTTATAAAAAAGACAACATCTGAACTTTACATCCTGAGTTGCGAGGGACTTTACAAACATACATAAAAGGCACATAAAGAACACCGAGACTCAAAACAACAATTTGTAGATTACATAAAGTTTTGCCCCATGTTGAATTTAAGAACACGCAACTCTAGGCACAGAAGACAGCGTTGGCGCGATTTTTTTGAACCAGTAGGCTAACCGTGCAGTCAATATGATATATACGACGATAATGATATTGATGAGTTTTAATCTATATAACAGGTGAGACCCGATTTCAATATTAAAAAAAAATATTCGTGGAAATATATGCGAGGTTCTAGTACTTTGCAATCTTAAGTTTTTTAATACAGAAAGTTAACACGTGGTCTAGGAGTTCTCTGTCGAACCAATAAGACCTTGAAGTTTCTAAGCGTTTTAAAGTGAAAATTACGCTTGCTCAGTTTATGAACAGAGTTTCTGAGTAATCAAAATTAATGAGTTTTATTTGCTGTTCATTTGTTTTAAGTTAAATATAATGCAGATTTTTAGGCGCATTGGCACATTTTTAGGTTTCACTGAAAAACATGAGTCAGTGAGAGCGGTCATGGCGATCAGCTATAAAGATTCAGTGAGTTCATGCCGGAAAGTCGGAATTGTGGTATAAAATGTGATACATTTTAATTCACTTTGTATTTTAACGTAGGTAGACTTACATGCATAATAAAACTTTAAGTTAATGTAACGACTTTAATAAAAAGCATTCATCATTTTCAATATGAAAATAATTGAGAATCAAAAGCTGTAAATTCAAAACACAAAAAATAAATAAAACAAATACTTAATAAACTACATCTGTCTGTCTACCTGTCGCACTTTCATGCTAAAACTCCGGAGCCGGTGCCTGAGAAAGGATATAAGCTACTTTTTACCGCGATAACCAACATACACGCGGGCGGAGCCGCTGGCAAAAACTAGTTTTAATATATTTAAGACAATGTATGTAAATTCGTGTTTTGTATTTTTACTATTAAACAAACAATATTCATGAAACCATTTTATACTTTTATGGAAAGCATACTCTTTCTTTTCCAAGTTATGCATTATGTGACTGTTTTGGTATAAATATTGTTTTTATATATTTATACTAAAAGGGATACCATATCTTACAATTATTACAGATCAATAACAGTTTATTAAACCTTTATTCACCAAAATACTTTTATGTAGAAGACATAAGAGTTCAATTTCCTGTTATGAATCTGGGGTTTACTATTTGGTTCCGGGAAATACAAATAGTGGTGCTTTATAATTATACTAATTCACTTGCCGTATTTATTAATTAAAATAATAAAAGGGTGAAAGATCTTGATCAAAAACGCTAAAAGCTAAATTTACATAAAAAGATGCTAGCGTTCTTTGGAACCAAAAGTCATCGATATAAGAGTATTAAATAAATAAATATTTCGGACATTTTACACACAACGTCACCTAGTTCCAAACTAAGCAGAGATAGATAGATATTATGGGTACAAAACAACTAATATAAATACATTCACATCCTTTTTTTATGTAAATACATACATATTAGACATAGAAAATACCCAGACTCCGAAATATATATTTGTGGATCACACAAATATTTGGTCCAACACGGGAATCGAACTCGAGACATCTTGATCAGCAGCCGCATAAGCTAACCACTAGACCAATAAGGCAGTCATCAATCAAGCAATCAATAAGTCATTTAGGAACCTAATCAATAAATAGTGACATTTCACTCCAATTTAAAAAGTGAATATCGTGAAAGGGTATCTATAATTAGAAATAGAAATTACAAAGTATTTTAAAAGTTCCAATGTAGTCGTATTAAACCTTTTCGTAATTAATCTAATTAGTTTTTTGCTGATGATAGGCAGTAACGAAAGACAAGCCAAGGATAGATAAGAATAATATTGCTTAGATATTTTAGCTTTCAGCTCTATCAACTTAAAGTATCTATCTCAAGTATGCAATTGCATTGTCACAATGAAAAGGTGTAGCTAGTGTAGTAATAGACAAGGGAATCGATGTTTGATATATTATTAAGAAATAAGCCCGATCTCAAGGAGATTCAAGCACGTACAATCTAGAGACTTTATCTAGTTCGTACAAATGTATGAAGCTGAAGCTAAATTAATACTTATGTTAATTGAAGTACCCATAATTCGACCTTAATTGGATACAGAGAGAAATGCAAAACAAGGCCGTTGCTAAGTGCCCTTAGATATTTAGATGATTTATGTATTTCATTGTACGTTTATTGAAGTAATGTACACGGCTTCTACAGGTAAAACTTGAGAATCGTTAAATCCGAAGATAAAGAACCTACCGCCATAAACACAATTTGAGGGCGTAAACACAAACACGTAGAAATATGCTTTACATCTAACATCCATATTTTGCCAACTATAAATTAAATTCTACATATGTAGGAGAAGATATATTCATGGATATTAACTAGACAGTGTTCTCGATCCCACTCTGAGGACTCCTTTTGGAGCATTATCGTCTCACAGAAAGAGATCGTGGTTTCCCATCCCGTATTACTCGGAAAAGTTCGGAAACCACCACGTGCGGCGAGTATCCGAATCTATCGGTAGGTGACACAGTCGGTCCTTTCTACCCAAGCGAAGCTCGGCAGAGTGGCTGGCACAGCCCTGAATTCCGAGCTGTGCCCACCAAACCCGCAAATATTATGTGTGTGTGTTTTACTATGGTATTCCCGGCTAATCGTGGGCCATCGTGACCATGTTGGGCAGAATGTCGAAGGGTGGAGATCATGTCAGAATCGCCACCGCCTCATACAATAGGGTGCAGTAATTTAGTGCGATATGTATGGCCAACAGGTACTGTAGACTCCTGAGTTTAGCCTTACAACGAAAAAAACCCGTCAGGTCTTCAGAAAAAGGATTTAGGACATTTAGGATCTTAGATTGCACAACGTCCATTTAGAGACAGGAAACTTCTTCCCGCGGCCCCCGAGATTGGGCAGCAGACAAAACACCCTGTCACTCTTCCTTACTCCGGGGAGAAATTGCCGGAATGCTCTTCAAAGCTCCACTGAATGTTCAGGAATAGGTCTAGATACTTCATGTTCTTTCTCACCTGGATCTTAGTACCATCCACCCTGAGGCACGAATTGGATAGTCCCTAGCGCTTTCGAAAGCCATGGAACTATATTGCTTCAATTTATTTAAGGCCCTAACCTCCTCCACCACCTGTTTGCATACGTGTAAATCACATTTGATTTAACCGCCAAGTCACAGCCACAAGATATTCATAATGCAACTTTTCCATGGTTATGTTTTTTTCTGTTAGCAAAAACGATTTTAATCGTGCAGATAATGTACAGATAAGTACTTTCAGTACTTGCTTGTTTATCATTGTGAGAAGTGAATCTATAGTTATAACACATTCTCCTTAATTTGATCTAAGTTTGGGTCAAATTAAAGAGACATTTCAATATAGAACTGCATACACTTACTGAATTAGCATATTCGATTGAAGCTTAGTACCAATTAGTCTCATTATAATAAAATGTTAATATTTTGTCGATATGAGTTCAGTTCAATATTATCAATTTACTCAGCTATAAACTTTTAGTAGAGGTCAATATGTAAATAGTAATCTATTATTAAAATAAATGCATTCAGAAGTTTTTACCTTAATCTACGTATCTCAAAATCATGTTGTTAAAGGAAACTAATTCGTGTGACTATTGAAAATATTCTCTAAATTCAGCTCTAATCCTCTATTTTAAAACAACCCTTCCTTAAATCTGTAAATGACCTTATTAACACTAATATGAAACTTTTACATTCGGTAAATGGTATTTACCGAAAGTAAAAGAAATATAGTATGTCAATTGTTTCCATAAAACAACTTTTCCACCAAAGTTCATGAAAGTTAGTTTCAGCGCAAAACTATAATATTTTATTTCAAATGAAATTGTGTGA
This sequence comes from Phragmatobia fuliginosa, assembly GCA_932526445.1. Classification (NCBI taxonomy): domain Eukaryota; kingdom Metazoa; phylum Arthropoda; class Insecta; order Lepidoptera; family Erebidae; genus Phragmatobia; species Phragmatobia fuliginosa. The sequence goes on from OW052057.1 coordinate 74,382,716, forward strand.
TCAAATTATATTAGACGCCCTTAACTAATTATGTATATATTTCACATCAGAATGATTATATTTCACATCAGAATGATTAAATTTCACATCAGAATCATTAGTTTAAAAAAATGAAATAGGTACATCCCACTTTTTTCCCTACTTCTAGTGACAGCAATCTAATTTGACGCTATAGGAAAAATATTCACTTTTCATTAGCCTTGTATTATGCTACTATCATAATTCACAAAAACACGCATACTATAGGTATTGTAGACTAAATATTGTGACCTAAGTAAATCAAAAGTAAGTGCGAAAAAGTGAAGTGCACGGACTATGTACTTGAATTCGTCGAGGCGATTAACTCTCAAGAATAATGACGGACTCGTGGTGAACGGGCCCAAGATCAATGCAACATCTCACTCATCACAAACGGAATATGCCCTGTCGACGACATCGCCGACTTATTTATACCTCTAGCTGATGCAGCGATATATCTCTGTCGATGATAGTCTGCTTTGTAGCTGAACTCACGTCGTATCAGGTATGTTGCCTTAACTTGGAAAACTGAAGTAAGAGCACGTGTGATTTCTACCAAATGACTTTTTGTCTAAATACACCTTTCTTTTGCACTTAAACAAATTTCAACTCACCTTGCACATTGTTTTTGTAAATAGATTGAATGTATATAGAATAAGAATTTTTTACTTACAGTTTCTACATCTTTGTCATACAATCTATAATAAACATATAAATAAACATCAATGATAAAGCATTTCTTCAGAAGATCTATTAAGATATGGCTTCTATATAAACCTTTGTTGTATTATCAAAGTAATAGGTAAGTCATCTTTCATCATCACCTTTGGTGTCTGAGTTTTATTTAGGAGATAAAGTATGCAAACGTTCGTAACGAAAAGGTAAAAACGCTGATATTGCGACATTCGTTAATACCAACAAAAATAACACAACAGGCACTTTAAAATTCGCGGAGAAGCTGGCAGCTTCTTAATTGACTTTGGAGTTGGGTAATTTAATATTAAGTGCGTTGTCGATAAAAACAAATTACATTGGTTCAGGTGTCGCTATTTCATTAAGTAAGCATGCGTTTCTTAATGTCGTAAAAACTTTTTCGTTAGCGATATTTCACTCTTCGAATTATAGAGATGTTGTTTTCATTAATGAAGGAAATCCCAAGAGGTGAGTATTTTTGACGTAATTTATATTCCCTTTCTTAAGTAACTTTTTAAAGGCGAAAGTTTTTCGACAGTTTCGGAGAAATAAAAAAAATAAGTTACTCTTAGAATACAATTTCGAAAAAGATTTGATTTGTTAAAATGTTGACTTGTATGACTTATATCCAAGCTATTAATTTCTAACGTTCTATGTTTATAAAAAACAGTCTAGTATATTTGGCTACCTTATTTTCTTATATAAAAACCTATTTAATACAATATCATTATCATTTCAATAGGTTTATTTAAGATGGATGTTGATTAATTCTGACTGATAGAGAAGATATCGAAGAAAAGTTGGAAACACTTTTTTGATTGTTTTTTCTCCGGAAAACCCAAAACTTAGTAAGTCCATTTTTCTTAGAAAGAAAATAAACAAGCGAATAATAAAGCAGGTGAAATGAATCAAGAAAACATTGATAAAAGTTTCATTGTGAATTCGTTTCTCACACTTGTACATTTGATTCTACCGAACATTTCTCAACGCCTATTCCAAAAGATACGGAATACAATCGAGACAGTATGATGAATTGTTACTTGTTCAAGGCGAACAATTTATTAGACTGATAATCATAGAAAAATAATATGTTTCTGAAAATAATATTTTACGGTACATCTGAAGATCTCTGTTTTTTTAACAGAATTATAAATAGATTTTTCTATCAGAATAAAATCGTTCAAGAGGTTTCAATATTTCAATCAATCACAGTAATACTGGAGAATATAATATGATAGAATTAATTTCGTAAGTTACCCTGACTGTTAATGAGGGACTTTTGTTTATTAAAGTAAATAATATTTTAGTCTTAAAACATGCTATTCTTTAACATCTATCACAAAATAATCACGAAACAAGTTAAACGAAATATTTGATGTATAAAACATGAGTAGTAAAATATAGAACATTTTATTTGACCATCATCGCGTGTTGTTCATGTACAAGCCATTTCCAAATTACTGGTCGGCATGCGTGTCGCTACCCTATCTTGAATATTTGAAGACCACCTCAATGTTTAGACTTAGGCTATAACAACTAAGGGAACCAACCTATTTCCTGCCATCATGCCTTTTTCAATGGTAGTTGTTCAATTTGCAAATGGGGTTCCCTAAGATAAAACTGCTTAAAGATTTTAAAAATTTAATTGGAAGTGCTCCTAAATATAATAAAAGAATATGACAGTTTCAATTTTAATAAATTTTAATGTACTGAAATGTATATACCCTCAGACATCTTGGGAACCTTCTTTCTTTACAGTAAACGCGAGAGAGAGTCAGTCAGTTCGGCACATGAACAAGCTCGAACAGGACAATACCACTGACTTTAAAGACATCGATCTTAAGTATGTTACGTACTGTTACGACTTCTATTCTCTTCAAGTCGTTCGAGTGCTAAAAGTATATAGTCCGATGCAAGGATCGTTGGTTCCGGTACATTCGCTCACATGAGCGCTCTTTTCCAACTCAACCACTTTAAACGAAAAAGTTTATTCATTTCATCCAAAAATCAATCTCTCTTGGATTATATTTTATAAGTTTAAATTAATAGCTTTATTAAAGTTAAACTTTATTAGAACAAAAATAAAGGAATGTAATTTGTATAAGAACAATAAACCTTCTGCTTGTTCACTAAACAAAGCTACAAATAGTATATTCAAAGAGGAGTATTGAGTATCTAAATGTAAAAAGTTTTATTTCCATATTTATTCCATCTCTCATCGTCTACATATAAATCCTACTGAAAATATTGCAAATATTTTTTTCAGACTTGTGTTACTGTGGTTGTTGTTCTGCTTTATGCTTCAGTACTTTCAAGATCCTCGAAAAGAAACTCGACAATATGATGAAAAGGGTTTCTAGAATATTTTATAATAATTGAATAGTTTGAGCTGGGCTTAATATGTCTTACTTTAAGTTATATAAACTGCGTAGTCTTGAACGTAAATTATATTATTACTTAAAAATTACATATTGCATAAACTACAAGTAGAATTAATTATCCGTATAATTACACTATTTAAGAATTTTACGATGAAGTTGTTCTGACTGTGGTCACAGTGGCTGACTCAAGTCAATCTGTGACCACCATATAAAGTGAAACTGAAGCTACGTACATTACTACAAACATTCATATATTAAGTAGGAAGTTCCGAGGACAACCGTTCCCCCAGTTTGTTTTTGACGATGAAGTCCCCTGTGTTTTCAAATGCAAAGGCCACCTATAAACAGCTAGATCGCGTGCGCGAATGTCGAGTAACAACATACAAAATTTTTGAAATTACGTCATTACTTTTATACCCACATTAATTAAATAGTTTATGAGAACGTTATTAAACCAAATACTTGCCTGAATTTCTAAGTCATAAATAATAAAATCAATTGAAATGAATTGATACCAAAATACTCTTTAATGACAAAATAAATATTTCAGTAAGAGCCATCATAATCAATACTCTCATTTCCACCATTAAAAATGATAAATTATACACTCTTCAACGCGTCCGTAATGGAAAGCTTGAAAATCTGATGCAAACGTCTTACTTTCGCGCCATTTTTCTAGTTCATTTAGCTCAAACTAATTTATTATAAACGAGAGAAGAAAAAATACTTGTCATCTCAGAAATTACTTCTACTAATTTAAATCTTTACTTTAAATATCACCAGACCGTTTTAAACTCACTTAAATAAGATGAAAATTACCTTGGCTATCTGGATAACCAAGATTAGATAAGATATTTATGCAGTGATAAATTAGTCTTGTTTATTTTTAGCTTTGACTAATGCTTATTTCATTCTACTGCTAGCAGTATTTACATATCTTAACGTTGTGTACTCAAAAGACGCATGATGAAATATTCTTTCAAGCTCTTTTAGAGATTTCACGTCGTCGGCGTCGTAGCCGTTCTCAACTTGTTTGCTGTTGACTCTCGGAGACTCATTACCTGTTTCATTAAAATGAGTGTTCTCTTGAAACACCGTTACGACTTTTTCAGCAAAGCTTGAGGAGTTTTTAGACGATCCTTAAGAAGCACTATGACGTCTTTACTTATTTGTTAATCAACAGTTGAAAGAAATGATGTTGTTTTTAAAATGGACAAGTAAAAGGCTATTTAAAACCTTTAACAAAGTACTCAATCCTTACTATCCATACTAATATTATAAATGTGAAAGCAACTCTGTATGTCCGGGTTTCACGCAAAAACTAATGAACCGATTTATATCAAATTTAGTACACAAATTGTCTAGAGCTTAAGAAAGGAAATAGGTTACTTTTTTCTGCGATAACTGATATGCACGCAAGTGGAGACGCGGGCGATGGCTAGTACTGAAACATTTAACAAATAATGTCTTTCATTTCTTTAGTATTTTATCAATTTCTTCTAAATATCGACCGTGAAAAGATTTTTTTCAATAAATATGTCAAATAGTAAAACCTGACAAAAATCTGCCTGATGTACAAATATGATACCACCAGATGACTCAACATTTTTATTGACGTTGCGACTTGGTAAAATTACTTTCTAATGAAACACCAATACAAATAATTAATATCGGAGTGTCTAATATAATGTATAATAATAAGTAAAATGAACAGTTTTTTACTAAATGCATATTAAAGTATAATTTAATATACGGTACTAACATGAAAAAGGCAATTTTAATTTTTTTTGTTTGATTGTCTGTCTGACTAATTTTGTCAGGACTTTCAACTGACAGAAAACTGAAGACATAAGGAGTAGCTTGGGGTAATTTCTTTCAGACTAGCTTCGTACCGCGGCGTTACTCGTGATTTACAACTGCCAAGTAACAGCTAGTATACTCTAATCATCAACAGCCTCTAACAGTCCACTGCTGGACATAGGCCTCTCCTTTGAAAGGAGGTTTTGGCCTACTATACCACGCTGGCCAGACGGGTTGGTAAGGGTTTGTTTCAAGTTTTCCTTCTCTTGGCAGTGATGTTAGCTGCTTATTTTGTTTTTTTATTTTGTTTGACACTTTGTATTCTTAATCAGTCACCACACGGGAGCATACTATAAATACTATCGGATTAGTAGAAACAATTTATTAAACAGTATCCCAAATACAAAAACATCCTTAGTATCTCAAAGTTATGAGTAACATTTTCATGAACTTGTCAAAACTTTTGAGGCTACATCTTCCAACCATATTGAAAAACAAATTAAATTGTTAAAAGATTGTATAATTCTATAGCGATATCTTTACTCTTTAATGCTTATTGGTTAATTATTAATTATCATTGTAACATTGCAGCATTGTATCATTGTAACATTGTAACATTTTTAGGCCAGAGAAAGTACTAAGCAGTACTTTCTCTGGCCTAAAAATTTTCTATTATATACTTCTTCGAGTAACTGTCTTGTTAGTCTAGTGGTAAGCGTATGCGACTGCTGATCAAGAGGTCTTGGGTCTAATCCCGCGTGGGGCTAAATTTGTTGTTGGGTTTTTCTTACAGGAAACTCTTAATAAAAGCCTGGAGTACGGAAGTTTGGTGGTGATTCACGCCCGTGCCTCGGAGAGCACGTTAAGTCGTCGGTCCCGGTTGCCATGGACATCTATGGTAATCGTTGTTAGGAAGTCAGCGTCCTCAAATATACTGACAACTAGTTCAACCTTCAAATTTCAGTTCGCCCCCATTGTTGCGGAGGTCCGATCCCAGTCAGTAGGCGGACCTAGTGATACAAAGACTGACATCCACGTAAAACCGGTTGAACTAGTAGCCGACCCAAAATATCTTTGCAATAAAGGCTAGGAAAATGATGACACCTCGTAATATTTCCATTACAAATCCCTACGTCCCTGCTAATATTATAAATGCGAAAGTAACTCTGTCTGTCTGTCTGTCTGTTATGCTTTCAGGCCTAAACCCCTGAACCGATTTTGATGAAATTTGGTATGAAGATAGAACTGAACTTGGGAAAGGACATAGGCTACTTTTTACCGCGATAACCGACTTACACGCGGGCGGAGCCGCGGGCGAAAGCTAGTACACAATATTTGTAATGGAAATATTTTTGAAAAGAATACATTTTACTTAATACATTATGTTATGTATTATTTCAAAAGTGAATTAAAATAATTAATATCATTTAATTTAAATAATCCTGCGAAAAATCATTTTAATGAATTATTTCAGTATTCGCAATACTGATTGCGCAATAGACGAAATGTCATTTAAATGTAACCACAATACTTAAATAACGCGTAAATTGTTGAAACGAACTTCACTTTACGTCTTTCAAACAGTCATTTGCATGAAATGACGGGAAGCGTTATTATTATGTTTAACCTTTCAACCGATTTGTTAAACGGACCACCATGCTGTGAAGTTTATTATAGGTTGTTTATGACCAGTCTCAGTAATACCATTTATTTTGATAGAAACACTTGTGTCAATATAGCTTTGAACCTAATAACTCTATTACTGTACACGTTTTCCTCATTTCGACCATTCCGAACCTCTGAGGAAAGGTTGGATTACACTATCAATACGTGCAAGGTTGTTTGAGTATGTATAGCGGACCTCTGAGATATCTACTTTGAAATGACCTTATTATTTCCTTACAGATTCATTTTTCTGGGACAATATAATCCTTTAAAATTACTTCAAGAATATAATTCTAAATAGCTTTAATTAATTACACTTTTCGTCAATTTGTATGTTTGAATTAAGATTTGCAGATTGATAAGCAAAGTTTTATATTATTAAGGGTCGTGGTACGACAAAGTCGATACGAATTATTCTTACAAACCCGGTTGCTTTATGGACCCAACAAATAAACAAAGTTAAGCAAAGTATTCCGTGAATACCTTTGCACGCAAAAGAAATTTAAATTCTAATGTATACATGAAAATAGTAGCGAAGTAGTTAGTATTTTCATAAAATAATAACCCCCAAAATGGTTTTTGTTTTGCATAATGAAATCTTGAACACACAAAGTGAAATATTTTCATTGTCGCAAGAAAGGGTTAAAGTGGATATTGGGGTGTAGATAATAAGCTAAGTGGTGTTCTATTATATTTGCATTGAAGGTCAGCCAACTAACAGGAATGAATAATATATTTTATTTATACATGAATTATTTTCGTTTTAAGTGTATCAGCAATAAATAGGTCGTGTGATATGCAGTCTGATAATTGATGGTGCTTAATATTAAGCTTAGCAAAACGATCTATCACGTGAAAAGACTCGTTATATGCACTGGTGCCAATAAGCATGTGTTATTGCGCAATAAAGCAACGACGAATTTCGTTTTCAATAAGAGTCCAAGCATTTGTTTTAAATCATGTCGTCGAATATTTCAGTCTTAAACGTTTTGTGCAGAGACATTAAACTGGAATGCCTGTGCTATAAAAATGATGAACAATCTCATTCACAATTAATTTCGTATACGATGTAATTTTGTTAAAAGTTTTATTTCAATTGTGGTAAAATGTTTCGAAAGTAAGACATATTTAGTATAAGTATGTGTTTCGAAGATTCTCTTGAAGTCGTGTATTAAATATTTAACTATTTATTTTCATATTATAATTGTATATGTTTATAAGTATGTAGAGAAAATAAGAGCTTACTTACTTACGAGACGATATGAAACCATATGACCATATGACTGCCTCGTTGGTCTAGTGGTTATCGTATGCGGCTGCTGATCAAGAGGTCTCGGGTTCGATTCCCGGGTCGGAACAAATATTATTTGTGTGATTCACAAATATTTGTTTCGGAGTCTGATGATGTTGTGTGTCAGATGTCCAAAATATTTATTTATTTATTTATTATATTTAAAAAATAAACTTGGGACTTATTTTGATAGATCAATTACACACCCACGAATAATTTATGTATATATCTATTTTATTCAGCTAACTTATCTTTAATTAAGTAATAATTATATATAATTATGTTAAATCTAGTAACCGACCCCAAATAATATTGGGAATAAGGCTAGGAAGAAAACTAAAAAAAGTTAAAATATATTTGTTAAACTGTATGAGGATGTTGTTTCTCTTAGAAAATAAATCGATCAGGCCACGCATAGATTAAGGTCACACAGTCACCCATATTGATTTTAAATCCTGTCCAACAGATAATTGTTATGTTCAATAATTATTTTATTATTATTTTTACGTAGTTTTCTAAGTATTTGTATTTTACAAGTTAGACTTCCATAACTCCTGAACCAATATAATTATCTAAGTCGCTTTAGTTTTCCCTTAAAGTTTTCCTTATAGACTACCATCCTCCATTTCTTAAAGATTTTTAGCCTTCTTTTAACAAAAAAAATGAACTTTAAAGTTGAAAACTCACAAACGAATGCCTACTGCATCAAAGGAACCCTAAAAGAGAGAATTATCCTACTGGGTAAGTTAATCATGTCAGGCGAGCCGTTGTCCTACTATTGATGTTGAGAAGTTGTATGTTCTACTCAAGTAATAATGCGAAGTTTAGTGTATTCTCGTTAGACGGTATAGCAGTATAATAATTTTGTTATACAATAATATGTATATGGTCAGAAAACCAACTAAGTTCTCAACTAACTTTCAATTTTATAAGTCTTTATTTCTACATTCCCTCAAAATTCTACCTCAGCCTTTAGACCGCTATAGGTTATTGACGATCAATAGTCAATATTACACCAGTATTTTCATTTGTGCCATAATTCAGTGCCACTTCCTTGCCAATCTTGTTTTGGATAAACAACAAAGCACTTTCCCCCTAATACATATATCTTTGCCATGGAATTATGACTTTGTTTTTGTCTATATGTCACTACTCATTATGGAGGTTAGGCTAATATAATAAACAGATGCCTTTATTTTACTAAAGTGTAAATATATATTTTAAGTGCGATATCCAACACCGCATAACTCGCGTCTTTGAGGAAGTAATTACTTATTCAGTTTGGTTTCTGATTCTCGGTAGTATGATTTTAATGCCCCCAAGATTTTAATGAGCTATATCGTTATAGATCCCACTAAGGCTGAGACTTGAAAAGATATGCTTCAACATAATTAAACATTAATAAATGTTTAACCAAGAAAATCTTTTGTAACTCTGCTTTAATGTTTTATTAAGAACAAGAGGGCTGAATTAAAAATTGTTTGTACTCTTGTTCACCTTTAAAGTAAAATCTTAACGACTCTTTTCGGAAACTTTTCAGTAATTTTGCAAATACGAAATCTTTCGTCTGTGCATTATCTTTTCTAAGATTCGTGTACTAAATGTTATATTTCCATGTTGATGTGCTAAACTATATTTATAAATTTTTTATTATTCAAAATATCATACATACACAACCATTTTTAATAATTATAATTGATATAAAAAGATGAATAGAATAAGAACGAATAATAATTTTGAACAGAACATTTTGGAACAATTAATACGCTTATAATCTGACAGTGGTTTTGATAATTTAACTGTAAACAAACCATAACATAAGATTCAAACAAAGTCAGTTTAAGAGGCCAATACTTGGTAAACATACTGAGTGATTCTTCTTCAAGTAACACACCACAAGTATTTTGGTTATAAACTTTAGGCAAGTTTAATAATAACTTTATACATGCCCGTATTTTGTTGCAATTTAAATATTACTACATGGAGTATTGATTAAGTACATATGCGTTTAAATAAAGCGAGGCTCTCTAATAAAATATTATATTATTGAAATATTATAACTAGTATGTATTTGATGTGTTGATATATTAAATACTATATTATATTACAAACTTAAAAATAATTTATATTTCAGAGACTTTATTCAAAATTTAAATTTTTATGATTGTTATGTAATGGAGAAAACCTGACCTTATAACAAATTCATTTATAGATAGATTATTATTGCTATAAATAGGGCATTTATAGCGAAAGTAATATTCTGAGATACACTGAACTTTAACCGACTTAATTAGCTTTAAAATAAGTCTTTTAAATGTCGTTCCAAAAAGTTTTCGGAGCCATTTCTCTATCGCAATGAGTAAATTAGAAGCTACTGCGATCAGATTAATTGAAGCCAATTGCTAAGAAATTTACTGTCGTATTCAAATTCGTTCTAGTTCTTTATGGGTGCGGCTTTGTTTTGTATATTGAAATCTATGGTTCTTGAATTTGCTATTGTATATTTGGAGACATAATTTAATTCATTTTATCATTTGGTAAACATGTGACGCAGTGGGTACCTAGATAATAAGTATAAATCGTAACCAAATTTCTTATAGCCATATTTTTTGCAAGTTAGTTTGAATTGTTTAGAAAATAAGGCTCAGAGGAAAAAAATCTTTGAATTTGTTTTAGTACAATTTTTCTTTCTTGATACTGTAGCTAATGACTAATACATAGCATCACACTGTATATTAGTTATTAAATAGCGTAACGTAAACATTATATTATGAAGTTTACAAGAAAAAAATTATAAGCTATAAATATGCTATTAATAAAGTTATGATAGAATGTTAGCTGATGATAGCTATAGCCCATTATTGTGTATGTATTTTACTAAAATTGGTTTATTAATATATTCCCTTCGGAGTAACAGACTTAGACAGTCGAACTCTTCCTTTTAGCTTCACTCTAGTCAGGTTTCAAATATTTTTAAGTATCATAAGTTGATAGAACTCAGAATGTAAGGTTACTTCACGTTAAAATAATAATATTCACAAAAACATTTATACCAAAAAATTCTAAGTTTGCGTAGCCAAAATTTTGTTAAAGTATTTGTGAGTGGTTCGAGTTTCACTGACCTTGTCTACTTAAATTTTATAAAACAGGCAATAAACTAGCTGTCACAGAGATTTTATTGGCTACCATAAGTTTTTGCGAACATAAAAAAAGATCTGCAAATTTTCAAGACTTTATAGGGAAAGGTATAAAAACAAATTGTTAGGAACTTACATAATATAGCTTACATTGCTTTCTCACAGAAAAACTAAAATCACCGTAAGGTCCAGATGTCCGGAACGAGTAAGAGTGATACCGGGGGTTTAATATTACAAATACTAGCGTTAGGTCTAACCAAGATCGTTGATAACTGCTTCATTGGTCTGGCGGTTGGCGTACTTGCGTCGTGTTGTCATTGGGTTTTACTTAGAAGAAGTTCTTAATAACAGTCCCGAGTCTGGAAAATGGCATCCACTGTAGAACAATGGCCTCTAATAAAACTCCCTACAACACCCGGTCCTATGCTACCCGCTTCCAATGGTTTCAATTTATTTTTCTTAAATATATAAGACCGTATAAAACCATGTTTTTGATAATATGATAAATTCTAATATAAAGATTAATAATAATGAAGGAGGTCCGTAGCTATAGAGGAAACTGGAAACCTTTCAGTTCATTCATGAGAGTTCAAACTAATATGATTACTAAACGAACGTATAAGAACAAAACATTTGGGAAATTAGTGCAAATTAACTAAAATTTAATACATACATGGATAATGAAATAAATGCCAACTCTTTTAATGTTAGTGACCGAAAAAGTGCAAGTAATATCAACTATAACTTAAAAGTTATATAATTCTATGCGGTATTTAGGATAGTTGATTAAACTAAAGGGTCACTCAGTTATTCTGTAGTTAAGATGTTCGGGTAGCAGACTTCACTTGCAAACTTCGACTTAAACATGACAATGACAAAATCAAATTGTATTTAATTTTCAAACTTCAAAACCTGATGCTATAACTCTAAAAAAAAAGATTAATTTAACAACACGCAGCTATTGGTAATCTTTGCAGTAATTAAAACTGATCTATTACTAAGTTCTCTTAAACAATTGATATGATGTTAGTAATCAAAAGTCTATTGTGTTTATATGTTATTCAATTAATTTAGGAGTAACAAAAAAAGTCGAAATTGAATGAAAACATCCAAATTTAAAGGGTACCGAATTCTTTAACGAAAGTTTTCCCAATAGTACACACCTCTCTATATTACAAGTGATTGTCGGATGTAGGATTAATAATCAAGTAACTTGGACTGACTGATGAGTCAATTGGATAGCCATGTTTATATTGCATGGCTTGGACACCTACGTTACCGGAATTAAAATAAATAATTCACCTGAATGCAACCTGTTGTACTAATAATTTCGTTAATTTCATGATGAAAGTTTCTCATTAGTTCATTTGAACATTTAAGATAAGCATATATTAAGCATTCATTGATGCACATGTAGTTACACGATCGAAAGAAAGAATCTCTGCAAGAATGATATGCGCACTTTCGCATTTTTATTTAAAGAAATTGATTCGTTTTTGACTTGAATTGAGCATCACATGTGAAAGCTAGCTTCAAATTCAATAACTATATATTATTAGCGTTAGAAAGACAGGAGTGACTTTAGATTGTATAAAAACACTATGACAAATGGTTAAGTCAGATCAGTCAGTTCAGACAACACGTTTTAAATAAAGTATTACATTTAATGATCAATATCACTTTTCGTTGATAATTTTATTAGTCTACTGTGCCGAAGTAAATAATCAAATTCCCTATTTCATAATATTGCATTAAAACTAACTCGAATTCATAATCTTGCGGAGTAAGCTTTACTCGACTACGAGACGTTATTGAAACAGAAGTTGATAACTTAATCCTGCACAAATGTAACGCCACGGTGCTGTTTGCGAAGGATTATGTATCAATCTCTCTTTTTCCACAGACTATCTAACCTTATTACGGTATATGTCGAGCCTTAGAAATGTAACCAAGTAATAAGGTATACTTACTTATGTATATATACTTAGACTAATAATAAAAATGTTTTAACATTAGAAAAACCCATAACGAATATTAGTAAATGTGCATTGTTTATATTCCTTTATAGATATTTATTTTACAATCGGAAATGGTTTTCAGATAACCTTTCAGTAAAAAGTAATTTGTCTATATGTATATTTGAGGATAACTGGGGGATTGGGTTCTATATGTTTTAAAATTTGCAAAATTAAGACACCTGAATAAATTCATAATAATTTTTTAATGTGGTAGAAATATCTAAAAACTAGGAATTTTTGGGTGGCATTTTTCATATAAATGTGTATATTTTCGAAAATATTTGAGTAATCGAAAATTGATCTAAATACATTAGACGCACTAAATTGTCAAACAAATGGTGAAAACAATTTAGGAAACGCATCTAGGGCTAGTGTATCGTAATTTAGAACTGGAAAGTTGTTTTAAAAGTCAGTTGTCAATAAATTAACATCACAAGTAAATAAGTTTATTTTGTGTAAAATTTCATAAGCAATTTCGAAAAGTCCGACGATTTCGAGAACAGGAAAATATTTTTTTTTTATTTTACACGGTATCCCTCACGTTTTCATATTTTACCGATATTCAACTTATTTCTGACTTGAACAAAAAAAATATCAGAACAAAAAACTTACTTGTAAAGTTCTGTTTACTTGCTAACTAACGGAACGTTGTAATAAATAAACTACTTAAATGTCAGGTCAATAAGACCTCACACATATGAACCAATAGAATCGCTATGAAGCATGCTATAGTTTGAATATACGTACGAACTATAAAGTCAGTTCTTAGTTAACAATTATTTAGAATGATTGCTGATTAGATTGATATTCCTGCGTCATATATTGTTTAAAATAATTGATGGACTTTATACAGAGATATGCTTGGTCAGCACATTTCAGATACATATGTGTCCATCATTGAGCACGTCCAATTGGGACAGTCGTTTCCTCGTTGAAGTACAAGTCGTGATTATATGCAGTGAAGCGATAGGTTTTTGAATATATAATGTAGCTGTAAGAGCAAAACATATCCATACCTAATAAATATACCTAAGTAAGTAATGTGAGAATAATAAACCAGCACCTAAAGAATGTCGTGGCCTATCAAGAGGTCAAACGGATTGCGGGAAATAGACAGGAGTGGCGATTGCTCCACCAACAAGGGACTGACCCTTTAATTGAGAAGAAAGAATACTTAAACAATAAAGATGGTTGCTTTGGACACCCATAAGCTCGCCATAAATGCTGACCCCTACGACGGAACAAGCCTGAACATATAAGTTCGCTATAACTGAATTTAAACCTTTGAATACACTGATATATTATATTTATCAAACAGTGTTAATTCTATCGCCTAAATTGAACAATGAGTTAACTATAACTATGACTTTAAAGACGTTAGACGGAAGAGAGGACTGCAAAAGCCTGAAGCCGGTCGGCAGAGTCAATTGTTGTAATACAATTGTTTAAAGAATTGAAGAACGTTCAAGCTGAACTTATCTGTTATTTATCTATTTTCTTGTGTAAATATGAGTACTGCTATACCAGTACTCATACATAAATTTAAAGCACTCTCTATAGAGTGCTTTAAATGTAAAGTAAATAACTGGTGTCTCACTTTGTATGCAATTTCACAGAGAAACAATCGTTTTATTATTTATCCATAATATTGAGCCTGCATTTTGAAAAAATTCTAATTCTGACAATGTATGTATAACTTTCATTATATTTAACCATACCTCCGTAGTAATACTATATGTACATTTGTTTATCAGTCTGTTCAGCTTTTACGACTAAGTCGCTGAGCGAATTTTGGCAAATTTGGCATCTAGATATTTTGATTTTAAAGGAAGGACATAGTATACTTTTTACAGCGATAACCGAAATGAGTGCGGTTGAACGGCTCGCAAAAACTCGTATATATATATATTTATTTAATACTATTTTATAGTACTCAAAATTAGTAGATCTCATTATACAACAAATACGAGGATCGAACTAAGTGGCGTGCAATTTTAGAGGCCTATGCCCAACAGTGGACTGCGATGATAATGATGATTAAAAAACATCCTAAAACTTACAACTATTTATATATCTATTATAGTATATTATAATCTATTATTATATTATATAATGTGCATAACAAAGCTTAACCGATACGAGTGAGAGAGATAACAAACTACTTGGCAAAGTATGAAAAACTTGGTTTCCACCACGGTTTTAAGTACATTTTAAAGCTGAACGTTCAACTCTTATGCCATTGTATAATATATCTATATTATCGATAATTCTTTTTTCATTTTCTTTTTGTGTTTAAACAATTTGATCTTTGCGTCGCGGGGGACTTTAAAAACACACATGAAATGGTTACAGGTTACAAAGATGGTTCAATTCAACACCATCACATTTTTGAACATCAATTTTTGAACTCAATCAAAAGACAGTACTTTCACAGTTTTTATGTCTTGTGACTGGGACTGTAGCTACATTTTTGTTTCGACAATTCAGAAGTGCCTGTAACTGGCCTACTTGAAATAAATGCTTTGATTTTGATTTTGATTTTGACGTTGCCAGGAAATGGATTAATTTTAACATTTTTTTTTCAAAGACTAAAAAAATACTCTACAAACAAACGTACAGCAAAGCTAATTTTATCATGTTAAAATGAGTATTTTCTAAAAAAATCAACCCCTTAAATTTTATTTCTATTCTTATTACAGTTTACACGCTTCTATAAACACGCAGATAACAAAAAAAATAACGTAATTTTTCTGTATTAATTTATGTAATTCTAGAACATTTCTTAGTAAGTAATCTTACTTTATAAAATATCAGACTCTTTGGTATTAAATTAAACAACAACTAATTAACAAACAGAAGTATTTGGTTTGATCGATGTACTTAGAAAAATAATAAAAATTGGATGCAATTACAAGCGTCTCATAGAGGCGCGAAAGGTAATTATTTTGCTTGTCAGGTTGCTAATGTCGTAGAGAATTGCTTCTGTAATTACATATTCCAGTTTTCTCTGTGAGTAAATGACTTTAGCTCCATAATTACAAACGTTTAAGGTGTTTTTAAGGTTTGTTCATTGTATCAATTATATCATTATTATATTGGTTTTAGAAGTGTTTATTGCTCTTCAGCATCAGAAAGTTTATATCTCATAAGTTCATGTATACTTAAGACTTGAATGGCACCAATTTGAGGTCCTTAGGATTTTACTGTAATATTATAACAATTATTAAGGGCAAATAGTTTTCCACATACTAAAATTTAAGACAAATACCATAAATGATGCTTCTATTGTTTTACGTGTGAAAATTTCCTGTAATACTTAGGACTATAATATGTTTAAAATATTGGAAAAGATAACAAACTTAAGTTTAAACTTAAACTGAGATTATAAAATTCCTTATAAATATATTGCACATAAATTTTAAATTTAGTGCTGCGCTACGCCTCCGAATTATTATACTGATATAGTGTAGCGCAAAACATTATTGAAGTATGTTGTTATTGTTCCTGAAAGCGGAACGCCGATCGTAAAAAGTTGATTAAAGTTCTATTCCTACTAACAAAATGATTTAAAACTATAAAAAATAAAGCTACACTACAATTGTAATTTTTCTTTGTATAGTACTTCATTTTTTTTAACAAACCATCTACAAATATTTTAGGAATTGAAAAAGTTTGAACCGTAAAATATTTCGTAGAAGTGGCTAACAATAATGAACAACTTACAACTGCTTAGTAAATACATAGGCTGAGAGCTTGATTAATCTATTGAACCTCTATCCATAAACTCCGTCAGTATTGTTAATGGAATAATAATATATAAGTATTATATATATACTAATATATAGGTATTGATATTCCAGTATGTACGTTTGTTTCTTATAATTTAGTCACTGGTCAGCGAGTAACGGACCTTGTATGCATCTCTTTTCAATTTTGCGTGGCTCCTATTATTTTTTTAGTATGATGTTAACTATCCTATCTTAAGCTCGTCAACAAAACACACATTAAAAAAAAACTGTCAAGATAAATAAGTTAAACTAAACTGTACAGTCACATTTAGGTAATTCATGGTAGGTATTAAAAAATGAAAATAATAAATAAAACTAAGAGACACATTTATACATTCATTCAAAAATAACAATACAGACACATGTATGTATGTACATATGCAATAACGTAATGGAATAATTTAGTTACTAAAGAGATCAGTGTTGGTTCTTGAGGAGTTTATGAAAAATTGTTACTATACTTCTTGCAGAAAGCTTTGAAATTTTTAATGTAAAGTTTTCAGGTGATCTCTAGTGTCTAGCTATTGCGTGTATTTCGAATAAATGTATAACACTTCTGTAGAAAGACAGAAGTAGTAGACTAAATAATTAAGTAATTATCATCAATTAGTAAAATAAAACAAGAGGTGATATTGAAGACTACACGTGTTGTCTTTTCCTGATTCATTTGAACAAGATTAAGGATAATCGTAGTGGGTATAATTCGACACCTATTCGCCGTAGTGACCGGCATCACCCACTTGATCATTTCATTAGAAAACTGTAGAAACCTTTGTAGTTTTTACTTTATTTTTGATGAGATATTTATACATAATGTAGGTTTGTACGTACAATGTGTTGACAGAGGCCAACAAAACACACACTTGCAAAAAGTGAAAATCTGTAAGACAGTTACGGAGTTCATGACAAACAGCGTGACACGACATTCGTTTATAATAGATATTAAGCGTGATGGGACAGTATAGAGTGATATTGTTAATAGATATATATTAACCATTCCATCTCTACCAAGATAGCATACTTACCAACAGAAAAATATCAAAATACGTACAAGCCAAGTTTTGGAAAAATATCTATTTTTTACGTTCAAACATGTAAAATTATTATACTACTTTCATCAAATGATGTAGGAGTATATTTAATAGCATCATGGAAGGTTTATTTTGAATAGGCTACCCTTATTACATTCAAAAGAGCCTACTATATATCGACCGTACCTTTTTAGAAAATAACGAATTGCGTTCGAGTGGAAACCTAAATATCTTAGTATACATGTATTTATCAATATTGACCTAATATTGAAACTGTAATTATACATATTTTGGAACTAATGTTTGACAAAAAGCAAAAGAAAAAATAATATTAAGATACGATTTAAGCAGACAGTACAGACTTTTAACTTACATGTTTCGTTCTAGAGTGGATTTTTCATTCAGAATGTAAAATCTATCCTACAATTGGTATTTCAATATCAAGTATATTACTACGATAAACTACTTCCCTTGCTTAAAGAAAAATATTGAACTAACGTTCTTCAACTGTGCTCTTCTGAAGTGAAAGTGATTGGACGTTTTACCTGTTACAACAACCCCTATGAAGTACGTACTTACAGTGGGAAATGGCTATTCACAGTCGAAAGGAACACAAGTAAACAAATATTGGCGTAGTCGGACACACTGATATATTTACTTTCAGTCAAAAGGCTGCTAACGGAATTTTATGTACGTGAATGTTTTATTCAACTGATGGATTATGGTATTTTACACTGATTTAATATAAAACAATTTCTGGAAATAAACAAGTGTACTCAATCATGTTACACTAGTCTCCTGCGGTCTCCTGGACTTGCTATCTTCTGCTGAACTTCTGCTTCCCGATCTCAACAGTCTTAACTCTATGATAAAAAGCGTCCAACAGTCATCGATCATTGATAGACGCACCTATCAACTCCAGCGTGCGTATTTTTTTATCTATATCGATTTGGTTTTGAACGAATGCTCTTCAAGTTGATAAGGAAATTTATCCTCCAGGAAAATTCTATGCATAACTCGCTTAATTATATGTGAAAAATATTTGGCTCATGCAATAACCCTATCATTATAATCGGCATCTTGGCCTTAAAGGACATAATAGTTAGAAGGCAAAAAAGCAATATTTTGAACATGAAAGACGAAGTGAATCATTAATTGACATAAATTGTACATAACATAAATTTTAAGTTAAAAATGACATAAAGGCACTTTTTTACTTATGTGTTAAGTCATGCATGTGTGAATTCTATTGAGATATTTTTAACCAAACTTTTATTGTATCAGAGTACCTAGTACCTATGTATTTATAGTGTCAACCTATCGCAGTAAACTGCTGTACGAAGGTCTCCCCCAAGGAACGCCAACCATCCCAGTCTTGGCAGTCCGCATTCATCCCCCGCCAGCCACCTTCCTCAAATCATCGGTCCATCGGTGCCGCAGGGCGTCCTACACTACATTTAACACCTTTCGGCTCCAGCGTCCGTCAGTCCGTCTGGAGACATGTCCGGCCCACTTCCACTTCAGCGTGCTGATTTTCCATGCGATGTCGGTAACTCTAGTTCTTTATCGAATAATCTAGTTGTATCGTATCTCTCGTAATATTTATTACATATAATACTAGGTACTCTGATACAATAAAAGTTTGTGTTGTATATGTAGATATATGTATGTATATGTAAATAAATGTATTTATTTGTGTATTTACTCTTAGAACTCTTGTAATATTTAGCTTACCTTTTTAGGGTTCCGAAGTATATCACTCGGAACCCTTATAGATTCGTCATGTCCGTCTGTCCGTCCGTCCGTCCTCGACTTACCGTCCAAACGGTAAATGCTAGTAAGACGAAACTTTGCATGAATATGTGTTGTAATTACGCCGACAAAGTGCTACAATAAAATTATGAAAAATATTTTTATTTTGGGTACCTAGCCAATACGTAAAGTGAGGATGATTTTTTTTTCTCGCGGCTGCCTCATCGTGTGGGGTGTCATTAGATAGGTCTTTTGAAAACAATGAAGGGTTTTTAAGACGATTTTTTTATTTAAGTGTTCGTTCGCGGGATATTCCACTTTAAAGGCCACTTTTTTGTAAAAACAGGGCGTCCCCTCCCTCTAAAAGCTAAACGGCTGGCTAAAAACATCTGGGAAAATTCGTGATAGTGGTCCATATAATGAACTTTAAAGGACTATAACGGATTAGATGAATTTGTTAGTTCAGGAGTTATAGAGGCTTAACACTTTTACAACACAACTTTTACAATGCGCTTACTTGGAAAACGTCATACTAAATTAACGCATTATTATGTAAACAACAATTTTATTATTCATTGAGTACGATTTCTAATCCACGTACCAGTATGGGTGACTGAGGAACCCTTTAATGTGCGTGGCCTGACACGCACTTGGCCGATTTTTTTTTGTCTATCATTGCTTCTCATATATAACACTTGCCTTACATAATTTTGCAACACCCAAAGGTTTGGTTGGAAGAGAATGCCTGTGGCATTAAATCCGCCTTGTGCAATATGTTCGCAGGAAGTTTAAATAAATAAATAAATGGTTATGTGCTAAAATATTTTTCTTTAGTATTAGGAATTACTTAGGACTACAGCTTCTCTACCGTGAATACTATAACTGTATCATGTGTCATTGCATTTTTCGCAGTAAACATACCAATCAATTTCTTTTGCTTCAAATTTATTTTTTCGTCCGCAAGACTGGTGCTTCGATCCGTTTCGGTATTGGATAAATGTTTAAGACGGGGTTTTTTAGTGTAAGTTGACGCGGCAACTTCGAGTGAGAAATTATTATTTATTGGGTTTCACGATTTTAGCTTATTTCATCTAATTAATATCTTTCTTTTTCTTTACGATTAGAGCGATTCGTTTGGCTGAAAGTGATTAAGCCTTTCACTTAATCGATTTTTGTCGTACTTCTCTCAGTTGCGATCCTTATGTATGAGAACTTCATTATTCATTCCCATAGCATGTATAGAGGTAGTAAAACAATGTAATGTAGGTTCAAAAGTTCAGTGACATAAACTGACCTCGCCTGACCGTCAGTCAACAAGGCTTTATGACAGGTTATTGTCGGTTGCCAAAATGTTAAAAATCCTTTAGCCTATATTTGACCAGCAACAATCAAAATGAAACCTAAAATAAAGAGCTTGGTACATCAATGTGAAGCATGCAAAAGTTATTCTCAGCACTTTGCTAAGAACTTGCAAAAACAAAAAACAGGATTTATTTGACATGACATATTTGATGTGACAAACAATTTATCATTTTTCTTCCTTATCAAATATAGAAAAACCAAAAAAGTCGGAAAAGGGCCTA
This sequence comes from Phragmatobia fuliginosa, assembly GCA_932526445.1. Taxonomy (NCBI): domain Eukaryota; kingdom Metazoa; phylum Arthropoda; class Insecta; order Lepidoptera; family Erebidae; genus Phragmatobia; species Phragmatobia fuliginosa. The sequence continues at coordinate 74,403,873 of OW052057.1, forward strand.
TAAAAAGAAAACCGACCTAGCCATTAACGGCCTTATTACGGAATGTAGGCCAACAAAAGTAGTAGGCTTAAGAAATAATTATTTTAGTCATTGGACGGGTTTTGTTACAAAAGTAAAGCTGCCACGATTTGTTATACAGTATAAGCTCGTAATATCTTTAATTGTAAGAATGTAAACTTCTAAAACCACTAAATAACAAAACGAGTTAAAAAAGAAAACTAAACGAGTTAAAAAAAGAGAGCAGTTGGCCACTTCTACTAAATCATATCCATGTGGTTGTCGTTTACAATTTTCATGTTTTTTTTAAAAAAAAACGTACTATCTAATATAGCCTCAAACCTGGATATGATATAGCACTATCATTACTTAAATGTCCAGTGGCACTGGGCGTAGCTGAGCGCAATAAAATCCTGAAGGTATATTTAACTGGATTTATACGAGCAAAATATTGGTTTTAATGCTATAGCCATAATAGGCACGTGGGGAGTAATTCTGGTTTTCAAAAGCAGAGGATTATTTGAAGCCGCCCATCTTGAAAGAGGATACATTAACGAAAAGAAAGGATAAGTCCGTTAGACTATATTTAATTATAAACAAAACAGCTGAAATAGATATGCCATGTTGAATGTTCAATAAGTACTGTTCTGAAGAAGATAGGGTAAAAGTACTTGAAACTGTTGGTCTTTTATGGAAGACCAGTTTAGCCCCGGGTCGTTACCTGAGGTTGTTGTTTTACCCTTATAACATTAACTTCAAATAACGCCGCGGAAAGCTAGTTTAAAAAAGTAGGTACGTCCATAAAGAATCAGCTATTAGCCAACCCGTACCAAACATACAACACGACATAAATTAAACAAATATAATTTTTGTGTAAACATCGTATATATGTTAGTTAAATACAGTTATTTGAAATTAGAAACAAACACTTCAAGTCTTTTTATTACTAGATATATATTACAATACTAGAAAAAAATATGTTTATAGATTTAAGTGGCGATTTATTCCCATGACTACAATAAAGAGAGAATGTCACAAGCTCATGTATGTACATACGTTTGTAGGCTAAATAAACAGTCAAGGACAAACGCTGTTTACTTTTCATGACGTTATAATTGTACTATTTACGTGAATATTTATGTACCTTACTATGAAAATAGTCACCATAGCCTATTGTTATTTATACTTGGTACATTAACGTGTTTAAATAATTACATACAATAAATACATAACTTCATATAATGTCACATATACATCTCAAACTTGAGTACTGATCTACCATCGCCTAAAGAAGATTAATTCGCTGATTTTTTTCATTATTATTTATTTATATTTATAAATCCTAATTATCTACCATAATATTCATTTGTTACTATGTTTGTAATGGATAAAAAATCTTGCATATTTCTTAAATTAATATTAAGAACATTAACACAATGTGAAGTCATTTTGACGGTTGGTGTAATAGTCTAAGCGGTCATCTTGCCACTTTCTACTACGGTGTCTGCTGTAGATTCTGATTTAAAATTTAATTATAAAATTTACTGACATATTACACTTAAGGAATAACAAAGATTCAAAAGGTTTGTACAATAATAATCAAATTTAAGTATACATGAAAGCCATTGCTAATTTCAATAATCATTATTTTCTGTTATATTTCTTGTAATTAATTTACATAAGGCACATTCACAAGACTGGAAAAGTATTTCAGTCTTTTACATGTACCTTAAGTAAATTAATTACAACAACTAAAAAGAAAAACATTGGGCTAGGTAGACACTATTTTCAGAAAGAAAAGAATACTTCACTACCCACTTTAGTAGCTCTGTCCTTGGCCACAAACTACCTTCTACTGAAGTCCATTAATAGACGTGGAACAATAGAGTTGAAATCAGGTGGTAGACTGAATTTTATTGCTATTTCTGGAATTCAACTTTGATTGTAGCTTAGAATTATTATAGAATTTAAAACAAGGTTTGCCCTTGTTTTATGTTCTCATAAGGCTTTTCAAACTTGTAAAATCTCTGGCAAAATTTTACTTTGTCATAACAATTTTTCATAACACTTCAAAGAATTCACACTTAGGAATCCTTACCTTTTGTTACAAACGTAAAGGTGAGGCTCAAATGGCAGTGTTCTTTGTTTTTTAAGTGACATTGTGTGAAGTGTTTTTGTTCAAATTTACAATATGAACATTTTAATGTAAATATGCTGTTAAATATAATAAAAAGTCTCATTCTATTTTGGTACAGCGAAATCTTTAGTATTTTTAGTGATATTTTTGTGTGTTACAGCAAACTTGCTTTCATATGATTTCTATTCAATTAGATACATTTCGTGCTCAAACAAATATATTTGTACTTATTGGGTTGAAGAAGTTCGTAAAAGTATAAAGTTAATTTTTAGTTAAGAATAATGTTAGTGAATTATATTTACGTAGCACTTTATTAATTAGTTATTACCTACCGATTGGTTATCGTTCGTGTGCCCGCACGGTGGGCAATATGGATGTAATTTAGAAATTAGATGTCAGTTAATGATTTCTAGCACTGAATAAAAATTCGAAACGTGATCACACTGTTGATTGTGTTGATTACACTGAACTGAACTCACAATCTTAATCTTTTTATATTATAATATTAGTATACACTTGATATGATTAATATGCTTGATAACTTTTTATCCAATTTCAGAAAAAGGAGGAAATCTTCTCGGAATCTTTTCTTAAATTTTTTTATTAGTTTTTAATGTGGATTTTAAAATTTATTTTTGCGTTGGGTTGAGCGCAGTTAAAAATTTTAGTTTACGTTTTTGGAGTTTTTTTTTATTGTTTTATTGTTATAATATTATTAAATATTTCTATTAAAATTTTCAAAAAATACTAGTATGTTGGATTTTTTCTGCCTAGAATGTAAATCGTAACTAATGACCCATCGAGCGTCGGGTTTCCAATACTTAGGAATCGGAACACCCGTATGTTGAACTTGACATATTTTAGTAATATGAGTATGCTTACAGCATGTATGGAAATTGTTTTACGTCTTGTTGTGTTAAACATTGAACAAGTTACATGTTTCCTGAAAACTAATTTTCAATGATAAAACTATTTGGGAAACTTCTACTACAAACATGCTTAGTATTGCTCTGAAAGTAATATGGTAAAGTTGTAGCGATTTCATACTTTTGTATATGAAGTTACGTGTGAGTATGTGACGTATTATTATCAGTTTATTAACTTTCGAATTATGTGCTAACCCACCACGTCAAAGTTGATGCAAGGTATCAACGTGGAGCCATAACTGCTACATGTTACCTCTTTAAATATAAACTACTACCAAAAGAAACACAATATTAAGTTTTGTAAAGTATATATTTATTTATTACACTTCATTTACTTTAATTGCATTGTCAGACTTAATGCCTTAGACATTCTCTACCAGTCAACCTTTGAATGATATCGATATTGTAGTGGTTTAATTCTGCAAACGTGGAATTCTTGTGTCACAATGTTAGTTGCCATTCCTCCGCGACAGTTTGATAGATTCTTATGAAATTTTGTGTGCTTATTCAGCAGTTCAGAGAAATGAACGCAGGCAGAGTCGTGAGTATCAGCTCGTTTTAAGTAAAATTTTACATGTAAACAATAGAACAATAAATTAGAGATTCCTTTTTTCAGAAAGTATTATGAACATATATTGTTGGGTCGCATCTGTTTAGAGACAAATCTCATGGGAAATGTTTTGTGCGTGAATGACATGACATGTGGGGTGCATGATTCTGAAAGGCGTAAAAAGGGTTTTATTGGGTTGACAGTACGCGTATTATTTTCTCGTTTATTTTTATTAAATGACATCGTAATACATATGTTAATGACGTCATATAATATATTTAGCAATTTTCAAATGTATGTAATCTCTTAAAACAATTTATTTTTAATTAAATATAAATAAAAATGGAAACACCCTATCTGTCTTGCTGCTTGTTGTTTATCTATATAACCTATTAAAACAACTTGTAACATCTTGAATAAAATAGCCAAACCAAAACGAAATTGGTGAAACACGAATTTTTTCATTTTCAGTCTATTTTTTGTTGAACATCGCCTATCCAACATCAATTAAATATTGTTAGACACAATTGTAACGGTTTTTAATTGATCTCATATATATAAACAGAAATGAATACATTTTGCATGCTGCAAAATTCGATGCTTGTCAAGTCAATTTATTATTATATATTTATATTTTTATATATTATTATTATCTTATTAAATTATTATTATATATTTGTGCTTAAAAAAGTTTTGAATCTCAAGCATATTTAAAGCCAATGGAACTCATACATTTTAATATTAATATGTTATTTTTTTTTGGATGTGTTTTCTTTTACATCTTACTGAGGCTAGCAAAATTAGGTTGGTTATTACTAGAAAGTTATTTGTTTTTGAAGAAAACGAGGAAAGTGATAGTAGCGTATGTTGTATGATTACCGCCATTTTTTTATCGAGGCAAAAAGAAGTGCATTTTTTTATTCGAGTAAAATCTTGTATAATTGTTTATGTAATTTAAAGGCGGAATTAAAGCCATGATGCATTCTCTCCCAGTCAATCAGATGGTGATGGTGAAATACGATGAGGTATTTGCCAAATATTGATTTGACGAAGTTCTTTGAGCTATATAAATGAGAGATGATCGTACATCAGATACGTATAACCAATATTAATAAAATGCTTCTACATATCTTCCAATATATATATAAATAGTACTACATTATATATACAATGAAACATACACTAACATGAATTCAATTTAACTGAAAAATAGACAGTCGTATGCTGACGTTGTGTCTGTTCTACTATAATTTAGAATGCTTAATGCGGTCAGGGCCCTACTATCTACATATAACTTTAACGTCACATTTACATGACAGTTGGAAAGATTAATCTCTTTATAAGTGAAATAATAAAATAAAAATAACCTTTGAAATAAATAACAAAATATATTAACACAAAATTCAAGTTTTTCTTTTACAACATTTTTCTAGTGATTGTCGCTAGTGATAAGAGGATTAAAGCTTCAAAGTGAAAAGAAAAATTACTGAAGAGAGTTTCTATCTATTACCTTAAACCCTACTTGCTATTAGTGTTACTTTACAAGAGAGATTATCAATATTTTTGATGGAAAATCAATGAAAGACCATTTTCTATCTCACTTAGTCAGCCAATGTTTTTAAATTTGTTTCTTTTGATATGCAAAATAAAGCTAATTTGCTTTTACGATACTGTCAGCTTTTCCTTTTCAATATTTTTTACAACCTTGAGGAAAGCTATTTTGAATGAAGCCCAACAATCTTTTTTCTTAGATTTAGTTGTATCAAGTGATGGCAGGATTGTCACAGACAATGGCAGAAAAGTTTTTATTGTTTAGAGCACAACACTTCTGTAATATTTTTTTTTAATGGAGCTATGTGTGTCTTGCATTGAACTACGTCAAACTGTTAATCATTATGATAGGGTAAAGAATAGCATTACAAAATCATCTGTTGTATTTTTAATTTTTTTAATGAAGTGGTCAAAATGTCAAAGAGCAAGTTATTTAGTCATTTTTTATCAAGTTTATTTTTATAGGTATTTTTATCTGTATGTTCAGTATTTGAATATTAGTACAACTATGATATAGAGATGTTATTTAATGTATTTCTATTTAACTAAAAGGACTAAATTAAACTATACTAAACATTTTTCTAAATTTTCTTCTATTATAATTATTTTGCTGAACCAATTTTCAAAATAATGGTTTTGTATTGAAATGACGTGTATCTTAGTTTGACATATTTTACAATGTTCGTTTAACAGGACAGACAGAAGTCACCTTTAGTGAATTTGTTTCGTATAGAGATATTTCAGAACAGCTTTTTGCTTCCAATTATGTAGTTATTTATATAAACCTATTTATAAACAGTATAATGAGGAATGCTCTTTGTTCCACCGTTTTAGCTATGTTACGTATCAGCCGCAAATAAACCGCAAACATCTGAGTATAATTAACTGATATCGACCGCAACTTGACTGTGGACGGATAAAAGCAGATTTAAATGTGGAGGTATTTCGTGCATTACCTTTAAAAGAATGAACGTGTAAAAATATTAGTCGATTACTTTTAATTGTTACATATATCATTTAGTTGTCACTTGTTAGAACACCTGCGACTATAATATCTATTTTATATTCGGAAAGTAATGAAGTGTGGCTTCTAATTCGCTCTCGCCGGAATACTCATATCCTTAGTTTCCTTTATAACATTTTGTTCAATCCTAAAACCCCTTTCTACCTCAAAGAACGATTCAAGTTCCTTAATGACACACATGAAAAATGTCTGCGGTCATCCGTAAGTTTACAACTGGAGATGCCACTGCATTCCACCAAATTTTATGACCAATCTTTCACCGTTGAAGCTGTGCGCTTATGGAATGCACTGGGGCTTAACATCAGGCAGGCGCAAACATTAAATAGATTCAAGAAAATGGTACAGGAATTTTATTCACCATAATTGAGTCCGACACGATTGAGGGTGAAATGAAACTGTTTCTCTTTTCTATTTTTATTCATTTAAGTATGTATCTATATATGTATATTTACTGTTATAGTATGTATGTATGTATGTATTTATGTATGTATGTATGTATGTATGTATGTATGTATATGTAAGTATATTTATTGTGATAAGTATGCATTTTATATGTAAGTAAAAATTGTAAATGTTTGTAGATAATATAATATATGTAGTGTATGTAATATGGCATAGTACATAATAATAAGCAAATAATAGGTTCAAAAATGCATATTCAACTACTACTGTCTCTCTACAACATTTGATCCATCCCTACTTCTTATCTAACTCAAGCTTAACTTCAGCGATTCCAATGTTTAATTAAGTATCCCGTTTTTACATTAAAAATAGTGATACCTTTTCTATCGTAATTAAACTTGAAATGCTATTTTTTCCCTTAGGATCACACAAACTTTTCCAATACAAATTTTACAGCTTTTTCCTCTTTTTCTCTTTTATAATGACTTTTATAATGAGTTAACTCTTTCAGTAAATAGGTACTCAGTATTTTTCATTTAATTGAAGTAAGTATCTTATACAATAGACAAGAATTATTTATCAAAACAGTTGATATTGTATTAGTTAGATATTTAAAAAAAAAATATTAGCGATAATATTATTTAAAAAATATACTGAGGGATTTTAATCAACTGTTAACTTAAAGTTGATAGAAATATTATATCAATATGTATGGGGTACGGTAGGGAGGAGTCCAGAAGTTGCTGATGGGCTCCTGGTGCTCCCTCGAATGCCAAGGTAGGCCGCCGCGGGGTTTAGTGGGTTAACCGTTTGCTCCGGGAGTCCCACACGCGCCTCGCTTACCCGAATAAGGGTAAAGGTAAGGTAAGGTCGAAAAGCATTCCCGGCGTATAAAAAAAAAATTCGTTCATACATCAATGGCCTTTTTTATCCTTATTCGGTTCCTAAATTGAAATAACGGTAGAAACTCAGACTTTTATCTATGACACTCGATCAAGATCTCGCTAAAGTTATGGAAGGCAATCAAAAGTTTTCGTGATATTTTTGGAGGAATACTTCATAAAAGTATTATTGATACTTTTAAGGATCTCGCCCTATAGCAAACCTGAAAGAAGAAACATTCTATATATTATTATGGTATGTTTGAATTTATATATTTATGTACTATATATTATGTGTATGTTTGCATAGAGAAAAAGGATATGGAGTAGTCTTGTTGCAGGCGTTCCCTCAGTCAAAAGATAAACCCATTATATACATAGAGTGTGTTTATGTGTGAATATTTTTTTTTTGTTTTAATTGTTATGTGTGAGTTCATGGTGATAAGTGATTGTTTTTAGGTGTAAGTTTTAAATGAGTATGCGTAAAGTTCCACCCCCCCCCAATAAATGACAAAAATGCCTAAGGCATTAAGTTCACCGATGCATTTATATATATATATATTTATATATATATATATATATATATATATATATATATATATATATATATATATATATATATATATATATATATATATATATATATATATATATATATATATACTAGCTGACCCGGCAGACTTCGTACTGCCTCAATCGATAAAAAGAAGACATAAACTTTTGTATAAAATAAACCAAAAAAAGGAATCCATAATTAATAAAAAACGTGTAATTCATTTTTATTTATTGACCTTTTAAACCTTCTCTGGACTTCCACTAATAATTCAAGACTAAAATTAGACAAACCGATCCAGCCGTTCTCGAGTTTTTGCGAGACTAACGATCAGTAATTCGTATTTATATATATAAATGTTATACATATTTTTATTATGCCTGGTTTTCTTTAAATTTGACTTTATACCAATATCTTTCTGTGACCCAATAACGCTTTGTAGATAATGTATTTAATATTTACATTGAACACTAAGTATCATTGAAAGTCGCTACAAACAACTTATTTCGATTAATACGATACGTTAATATAATAATTATAGTACCAATATAAAATTCCGACCTCGTTCAAGGCCCTTTTTAATATAAGGCATGTGGACTTTATGTAGTCGTTAAGATTAAGTACGATATATTGCAACTCATGGTAAGTACATACGTCCATGTTTATTAAAGCTAAACGTTTTAATGAGCCACTCCAATTGACTTGTACTTGTGACGCTTTGAGTGAATGTTTATGTTTGTACCTATTCAGTACTCGGTCGATTTTTAAGAATGCATATTTTTATGGTGCTGAGTTGAAGTTGTTAAATAGACGAGCTATTTTCTGCTAAGAATGATAATAATTAATATCTCAACTACTAAAATACTCATACATTTCATGTATCTCTATTAGTAGGAATACTTATAATTGTCTTGACAATCGATAACACCGCATGTTGTGAGCTTTTGTAGGCAAAAATCTATTTTCTAGGGAGATGTTTATGTCCAGCAGATAAAATAAAATAACTCATTATCCACCAACCTTTAACAATTAGTGGAATCGTTAAAGGATGATGAGCTCTTTAAGAAAATTTGTAGTTTTAGTAGAAAGTAGTGGCTCTACTACTTACTTAAACTTACTAAAACTACAAATTTGATGTCAGCACCAATAAGCCGTCTAGACCAGGGTAGTAGTACTCTCACACAGAAGATCAACCTAAAATGACAGCAATATTGCCGAATATCTTTCCTTGATGAGTGTGAGACCGGAGGCTCAATGAATGGAGATGAGAGAATAAAGAAACATCTCACTAAGCCGCCGTGGTGTGTGTCACCATGCTGCATTATATGCGTTCATAATGAGGATGGTGGGACCTGCTATATATGGTATTCTACTTATGCTTTCCATTAGGTAGAGTACAGTCACTTTGGTAGGCTTAAATATAAAAATAATAATATAGATGACATTGCGTAACGTTTCCCGCCGACACGCCGACGAACAGACTTGAAACACGTGCCATTCAAAGCGACGCCTGAAATATAGATTTTTTATTATGTCGACATACCTCAAATGTGTGAAGTTTGAATAATATAAAATATATTTATCTTTTCCTTACATATTTATTTGTGGCTTCCTAACTGTTATAATTACAAAAGAAGCGTAGACTATGGTCGACTTCGTCATTTAGAATTCTTTCACAAAACTGAATTTTAAGTTAGAAATTAAAAACAGTAAAGTAAGAAAGTGCCCACTAACTTTGCCGAATAGGTGACTCTCCGCTATTCAGCATTTTACTTATCTCAAAAATGCAACGGAGTTAAGTCAGGTCGTGGCTTTTAGAAATTTTCTATTAAGTTTCTGAGTCAGGCTACAGTTCCTTATGTCTTTGCAGACTTAGAGACCCAAACGATAGAAGTACTAATACATTGTGACGTTAGTGTCATCTTTTCAGATAAGTATTTTATTCCCTTTCAGAATATTTTGTAAAACTTAAAATTAAATAAAGAGGTGTTTACTTCATATTAGTTGATGGTGTTTCCATCACAAAACCTTATTTGTAAGGAAAAGCCCTTAGTCTAACAATTTCAGTCTTAAAGGTAAAAAACTCAAACAGGCTGGCTCAACCGAGGCGATCTAAAATGACAACATTTGTGTTCTTGTTTTTCTACCAGAACACCATGGTATGGACCATCCTACATGGTCAACATTCACGATGAGGATGGTAATCATGACTCTTAGATTCTACTATTACATTTTGGTATGCTTACTTATATTAATGATGCTATTTCGTTCGACCTTTAACGACTATAAAATATCACTTCATTACTTTCTAAATAGTGTTAAACATTATCCTGAATAATATTAGTTTCTCAGAATTTGAGTATATGTGTTCTGTATATAGAATATTGTTTTAGCTTTTGTAATTTCAATCTTGTACAAAGACATAAGATTTTTTTTTTCACATTTGAAGTGCGATATTGTCGCGCAGTGAATAATCCTAATATTTTATCTATCATTAGTGAGTAAATACAGAAATACTAATATTGCTCTTTCAAAATATAAATCTCAGAGCCACGTAGTGTGAGACTTACTTCTATATTATTAAAGACTAAAAATGAAGGTATATGTAATTTGTAAAAAACTGGATTTATTGTCACTGTGTTCGGACAAGAACAATGTATTATTTGTGATAATGTTTTAACAACTCGTGCGTGCATAAAAATAATGTATCAGTTAAACTTTAAAAGTTGATAAATCACTTCTTTTTTCCTCGAGTAATTGGCGTAAACTCGGGTTCTTATCAGAGAATCTCTGTGGTGTTTAAACATGCAACGGTTTTAAATCACAACACTTACTTTGATGTTCTTTCATGTTCGACTAACCCCTAGGTCTTTATTAGTATTGTAGTGCCATAGCATAAAGGGTTATTGAGCATAAAGTCATTATAAATTGGCAACTTTAAACGCAAAAAGATGGAACGGGACGGTTTGAGAAATTGCAAGAATGCATGAGTAATAGAAACCACTTCATTTCCTTATTTTAAAAGCTTCTGGAAATGTACATCTAGCTGAATTTTTGGTATAAATCTTTTTAAAAGAGTGTCCGATACTTTTCTGTGTGATTTTTATACTGCAAATTTGATTGTAGTTAAAAGGTATCGTAGTAGATTCTTTTTTAATTTATAATTGCAGAAATGTACAAACTAACAATACTATATAAAGAATGCAAGGACTATATTATAAAGACTGTAAAGTTTACTCTTAATAAATTGCAATGCAGTGAGCACGTACTTATAATTATTTTCCCCAGATTAACAAAACGCTGCATAACAATGCCTGAAACGATGTAGATAATTAAGTTAGTTTAACGGGCATAATAGAAGTTGGCGGTTTCACAAGACAAAGTTGGGTAACTTCGGCTTTCGGGGTTAAGTAATAGAAAATCATATACTAGATGTCTTTCTTGGTACTCGAAGCACGTTTTGCGAACATGAGGTGAAAGCAAGCTTTCTTCGCTATATAGCTGAACGAGATAAAATGGACAACGGACATTTCAAGTTAACAACTTTAAAATTATCTTTGGCACAGGTTACGTTGTAAATAACTTTTAGTTCAATGTGTGTTGAATGTATCATATAACGTTGTATACATTCCTTGAATTTGCTGTGAGATATCAGATGAAAAAGTTGACCCACCCCTTAGGTATCGTTTTGGGACTGCAATTTGCCTCGAGAATCGCTTGTAGCATCTTTACCTGTATGTTAAAACATTTGTTTATGTTGAGATGTGTTGTACTTTCTTGACTCAGGCATGAGATTACAAGGGTGAAATCGGGTTTTAATGTTAATCAAAAAAGTTATAATAGTTTCTAAAGTACTTTTTTAGGTAGATACCTAAGTGACCTATTTGAAAAAAGTAAAAATAAAAATTTTGATTATTTGAAAGTAGATACTTTGCATGATAATCAATTTTTTTCCCTTAAATCAATTAGATTGCTAATCATTAATTTGTTTTATTCTTTATTTCTCATATATCTTAACAATAATTCTTAATTCATAGTATAGAGTATATCAGTAGATCAATCATCTCGATTAGTATTTTGATTAATAATTTTACCTAACCTCTAACTGAAACATCAACAACAACCAAAAACTAAAAAAAAAATTGAATGTTTAATTCAATAGTATTGAAAATAAAGATGTTGGTATATTCCGATTGAATTATTTTTTCTTTATCAATGTAAGGGAATTCAAATCTTAATTAAAAGTAAAAAAACAGAATTTACTTAAAATAAAGCCATATGTTATTATATTTACACATAGTTATGGTACATATTATTATGATTCTGTCATTTATTAGGTCCACCTCATAACAGACGAAAAATTACATGACTTGTAATTGTAATATTAATTGTAATTGTAATTGTAACATGAATTATAATTATAGACTACTCGTATCTCGTACCTCTGTAGATAGTTCAACTATTACTGGTTAGCGTTGAGGGCATTTCATCACAAGCATCCAATTGTCGCATTCCATTCCGATCGGCGTCAGTCTCACAAAGCAATTCAGACTTTGAATCGGGCTAACACTGATGTGCAACAAACGTTTTGGGAAGTGGTTTCGTTTTACGTAATGCTAATTCTTATGTTAGTGCATTTTTATTGGTACTGAATTCATCGTTTTCTTTGTATATATAATTTGTGTGCATATTTACAAAAAAAGTAGATATGTCAATTGTCTTGTAAACATAGTACCAGTTTTGCTTTTTTATATATTTAAGCCTACCACCAAAGGGACTCTACTCTGCCTGATGGAAAGGATGAGTCGAATCCAGGAGTAGGGGTCGCAATGCTCATTGAGAGGGTAGGCAATGTAGCATGGTGACCAATACCATAGTGGCCTTGTTATATAATTCTGCATCATTCTCGCGGCCTTCGGAGGCAGGAGAATGATGCAGTGTGATTGGGATTCCGGTCTCACACTCACCAAACAAATACGACAGCAAGAACGCTGTCATTATTAAGATGGTCTTCTGTGTGAGGGTAGTACAGCCCCGCTCGAGCCGGCCCATTCATACATACAAAGTTAGCTACAGCTTAATTTGGGACTAGATGGCGTTGTGTGTCAGATTTCTGAAATATTGTAGAAGCATATCTTTTGAATAGGATCGATTTTAAGTTTCTGGAATCTGATGGCTAGTTGCAGTCAAATTTTCATGTAAATTTTCAAATTGATGATGTGTAGTCAGTCACAACAAAACTTGAACTTGTGTTAAATTCTTTTTTTATCCTCGGAAAAAATTTAAGATCAAGTCTTGTTTATTTAAAAGTCCAACATACAAAACACCAATCAGCCCCAGATCCCTTAAACAGTTTTTAATTATCGAGAAAAAAAAATCAATATTTTGTTAAAAAATTGAAACACAAAGCACCATAAAACTATAATCTGCGAAAGTGATTTTTATTGTAACGGCTCTTTTGTTAACCCGTGGCTATTTGAAAACATGCGACTGGCATTTTGTTCAAATATCATTACATTACATTGATTTTATATGATTAGTCAATCGACTATGAAAATTATCGTTCACGTATTTGCGATATAGTATTATGGTTTAATAATGTTATCAGAATCGTTTACAATCACTGCACAGAAATAATTAATACAGAATATTGAAAGTAAAATTTGCATGGCTGCGACCTGTGTTTCTATGATCTGTGGCTGCGACAATGAATTTTTAATGTACATATATGCCATCAAATACCTTTTTTGTCAATAACTTTTTACGTCTAAAGAATATCTGTAAGTAGTCACTTTATATAAATAAATGTAGTCGATAATTGTGCATTTTTTTTTGAAATTTGTGTTTATTTTAGTTGCAGAAGAAGGCTAACAATGTATGGGTTTTTTTTTTGAAAATATTCTATTTCTAAGATATAGAATGGGGTGTTAAGGGGAAATTTTGTTTGTAATTTTATGTCATTCTGTTATTTTCATTTTTTTAAAGAAATAGGGACTCAATAAAATTAAAAACTTATTTTAGGTATATTTTTTGAAATGAGCCAAAAATTAGACTTTTTTACTTATTCACTGACTGCACATAAGTAAATTACAGAGTGAGACCAAACAATTTCTGTAATAGTCGACGTTAGATATGCTAGCAGTCGGACACAATGTCCTACTTAGTATTCACAATGAGTGCTACATTTCTTCCACTTGGACTAGTCAAACTTTTATATAGTGAGCTGCGGAGGCGGTTTTATTAAACGCCCCGATTTCAACTTAATCTTAAGTGAAAAAGCGAGAATCTGTTTACTGACGTTGCAAACTGTTGGGCTTGCTTCGAAGTTTTATTGAATGTGCTTTTGAATAGCTTTTAATTAAATACAGATATTATTTGTGACAGTAAACTTATCTGAACAAATTAGAATGTACCTATTTAGGGTTTTAACTTGGCTGTTGAGGACACTGAACGATTTTATGTACTGTTTATTTAGATCAATAAGAAGTAAACATAACTTTTGAACTTATAATATGAAAAATAGGACTTGTAATATGAAAACAAAATATTACACACACAATATATTGAATCATATATAATAGCAGGAAAAATTCCGAATGTAACTTATAAAATATCAATATCAATTCGTAATATCCCAAGGACAGAATATAAAACTAATAGCTTTTTATTTATTTCTGTTTAAACATTTATGTCATAGTTAGTCTGCTACACTTAAACAATACTGATAGTTTTCTTTTTTTTATTATTTTGTGGTTCCGTTTCGACTTCGGGAAAATTAACTCTAGTATATAAACCATTCACAAATCCTTGCTGCAAATAACAACATGATTGTTGTTTACAATTCTATATTAGAATATTTATCTACTTTTATACTTTGCCATTAAAAAAGACTAGTATAGTTTTTATATACTCGTATTATACTGTGAGCTACAAAGAGCTGCGCTTTGAAAACTCTCGCCTTTTTCATTATTTTACTCGAGATCTGCTTTTATATCGTCTTGTTCAACAATCTTAGAAAAATAAACATTATACAATTATACTTCCAAAGCGAAAAATATTTTTTTTAAACAAGGTAGGGTTGATTCGTTTTGCAGTATTCTAGTTAACATACATACTATTTTTAAATATGAAATTTTGTAAACATGAAAATGTTTGATATTCTTTTACGCAAAAACTATTGAAAGGACTTAAGTGAATCTACAGTAAAATAGGTTATATAATATATCAGACTAATGCAGAGGGGAGCCACAGGAAAAGACTAGTAGATTACAAAGTACGCACGTGTTAACATCACGTTAAAATGAGCTGTAGTCTTTCCTCATTTTGAGGAAAGAAGTATTTTGCCATCACATTCTTATTACTACAAATAGTATTGTTTGAATATAATACTATCCAAAGACATGAAAGTTCTTAAAAATATATACACATATTATATTTTTCGCATCACGCCAATAATTGATTTAATTATCAAAAGATTATCTAGAAATTTATAGTGACGAATAGATGTTGAAAATAGATCCATCTTAATAAGAGGACAATGAACAATATAAGCTTGAATAATATATGTACCTTAATACCCGTATGCTTGTGCTTAGTTAAGGTCTAAAGGTTTATTGATGTTTACGGCCAGGCTTATCGACGGTGTTTATCACGCTGTTTGAAAACTTGGCATCTATTCGCCGTCGTTTGATCTACATTAGTAGGCACTATATTTTTATCCATTGAATATTGTATTTTGATGCCACTATTTTATATAATATTATTTAATTATACATGCTGCTATCTCTGCTGATGAAAAATAAGCTCAGAGTTTTTTTTTTTGCTGCATTCTAGGATTTAACTTCGAACTGTCTATAGTTAGAAATCATCTTCTACTTGTATTTATTAGTAAATAAAAAAAGTTTAATATTTATAATCAACATTGCTAAAACTTATAAAATTTAACAACAATTAAAAAGTAAATATTGAATAAAACAAATGTATGTTAAAGTATTTTTTTTAAACAAAACTAGTTACAAACGAAATAAAATTATTTCCATTTCAATAAGACTGTACTAATATTATACAGCTAAAAAGTTTATACTGTATCACGCCACGGGCAATACCAGCGGAGTATCACTGAACAAAATTGCATGTACCTAAAGCTTTTTTGTTTTGAGAGTTTTAAAAACTTTGCGATTGCATATATTCATCTTTTGAGGTGGGATTACGATAATCGTATTTTTTTGGCAAACAAATTGATTCCTACGGTACAGCATTACAATAAATTCAATAGAAGCCGCAGACGGTTGCGGCCAGTTAGTAAATAATAAAAATAAAATAATTATCGCAAAAATTTCATCGTTTGTGTTTCACACATTTATATTGCATAAAGAAAACCAGACAGTACAAATTGGAGTCGTCAAAAGGGACTCGTGGAGTGTCAAAAAAGAAGCATTGAATGATATTTTAAGCTCGCTACGTCACAACACATGTGGGTTAAAATGTCTCTCTACTTAGCACAGATAAAAGAAAAAAGAAATCCATTGGCAAGAGTCAATTTCTAATATTTTAAATAACATTGATGTAATAAACTGTACTTTAACAAAAAAAAAATTTTTGTAAAGGATAGCATTGTATAAAAACAAATTAATCGTACTTACATTTATTGAAATAATAAAATATACTATTTATTCCGTTATCAGAAAAGTGTGACACATTGTTATTGTAAAAGTTTATTCTGACGAAGTTAAAAGTAATTTATTCAACCAATTTCGTGTACCAGTTGATTGTGAGTAAACTCGATTGCCTCTGATATATGTCTGACATTTACGGTTTTTCACACAACAAGAGACACTTTGTGAAACAATCATCAGAATTATATGAATGTCATTGCATTAATCGATATCACAGTCAATATGTATCAAACTACAAGACATAATAGAGTGAAATTACTAATTTGAAACTCACAAATAACACTATTATCGGAAAAATATATTCAGTTACCTTTTTAAGTTTTCTTTTTATTCTCAAGTCTAGCTTGAAATTCCATTAAAATATTGTTTAGAAAAACAATTTCTGAATTCTTAAAATTCCATGAATGTCAGTAAGAGTAAATAGAAAATATGAACAGGGTTTAACAAGGCAAATTGTATATCAAATATTTTTAATACATGCTGCATGCATATGCTTTCATGACATAATACACAAAATTTTTGTTGTGTAGTGGAACTTTTTCACCATAAAATAATTTGAAAGAATACGATACTTTCCATATCCCAAACTTTTACTAACGGGTTATACCGCGTGGTCACGGTGATTAGCTTAGCGACGTGAGACTACCCATACTTGGTCGCGTTGATAGTTTGTACTGTACCCTACACACTACACTTACGACCTATGCACATTTTGTTTCGTCCTTAAGGTGGGAACTACACTCGCTGAATCTTAATCCTACTTAAAAGATGTTGATAGCCCGTATCCGTATTCCGGATTGATTTTTTCCTGATTTCAATCGCTTCACATACTATTCTATTAAAATAGTTACGTTCTGTGAAGGTTCTGACTCTAGCAAGTGCATTGTTATTTTTTCCGATTCGACTAAAATTTTAGCCACCCGTTATGATGGTCCATGGCATTAGATCCACCTTTGTGTAACTAATTGGTGCAATAATATTTTAAACTATTAAATAGAAAGATGTGCACACACTCACAACTCATTAAAGCAGCTTTTTTAAAGGTCTCTTTTCGTAAAAGTCACATTTAATATCTAGTAATTAGTGATCGATGCGGTTGAGTAGTCTCATTTAGGTTAACGTCGAAAGGAAAATAAAAGAGTAAGCATCGCTATTTCCTGTACCTAAACTACAACTTAAACTTTAAGACAATAAATAAAAAATAAAATAAGGATCTCAACTACATTACTACTTAAATATATCTGTACTAGAAACGAATGTCTGAAAATGTAATAACTAATGGTCATGCCTGAGGATGTACATAGTTTTCTTTTTAGTTCTTCTTTATCTTTCGTTTTATCATCAAGTCACCACCTTTGTTGAGATAAAACTCATAAATAACACGTTTAGCAATGCAGTACCGTGCTACTTCCCGTTTTATGTCGATTTTAAAGTACTGAATAAGTAAATTGTTTTATATTTATTTATTGAAACACTGATCGGTGTTAAAATCATCTCCAAATGACATCTCTCGTGAGATAATAATCTAATTTACTCCCATTTATCAGTGTCACATTCAGGGGACAATTTTTATAAAATGGATGTAGGATTTGATATACCTCACAGTATGACTTCACAACCCGCGATGTTAAGTGCTTCATAATGATTGATGTGACGAATTGTGTTGATGTGCGGTATTTGTTACATACGTAATTTTAAGTCTTTTCAAGAAAATCGATCTATGATGATTACGCTGATGATGAGTTCTTCAATAGATAATCGAAAATAAAATCTTGAAATGTTACTGAAACCGAACATCAATTAAAAGGCATACTGGATGAAACCATAATTTGACCAGGTGATAAAATAAAAGACTTTCAAATTTTGTTTACTGTAAAAAATACGTCCTTTTGATAAGTTAATACTTAAGTATGATATATTCAACTATAGTTCAATGATGTACTGTCTGCTTAAAACAACAATCTATTGTTACAAAAAGTAAGTTGGAAATTAAGATTTGAAATATCTGAATATTTAATATATCTATTGCCTACTGACATAAGATACTGCTTAACATATTGCTAAAATCATTTATCAGCAGTAGTACCCTATCCGGTTGTTACAGCTGTGACATTAAAAATATATTTTACCTGTGAAGATGTATACACCCGTATACAGTTTTGGATTCAAACTAAATTTTGCGAAGTTGCAGTTGAACTTAAATAGATTGAAAAGTTGCAGTAGATCTTTGAAGTCTACAAAATTGGTTCCACCTTTCGGCAGTTCTGAATTTTTGCACACAATTTACTACTGAAACCATAAACTTTGTGTCAGATAATGTCATAATAGTTTTTATTAGTTTTATGTGCTGCAGTCATTTTAATTCTTTTAAAATTAGAGTTGGTTCAGTTATCTTACTTACTTATCATAACATCCGCTTATCAGCTACCTAAAAAGAAAAGTCTATCAGAGGCTTGCCGGAATAAAGAAATAATACATACTAGTTTATACAATTTTTTGTTTTATAAATACGTATAAATAAATAATACAAATAATTATATCATCATGAAGCGGTCATAGCCAAGTGGACTTAGATGACGAGAAACAATCACCGAGGGTAAGCAGCGACGGTGCGGTCAGTACATAGATGGGTGATCGTTTGTGGCATGTGTTATGAGCGTTTTCGTGAATCAGTGTTTACGATAAGCTGTCCGTCCCGGTTGTTACCATACGATAACAGCCGTGAAGCTTATTTATAGGCCTTCGGGCAGCATACGAGGAAAAACATTTAACGCCAAGATTACGTAGTCACAACGTGTTGCCGGTACCCAACCCGCACTCCGCCCACGTGAGAAAGAATGAACTTAATCCTCTGCTAAGAGAAGACCCGAGTCCAACAGTGGGACGTTATGGATTGTTGATGATAATATGTCAATGTGAAGCACTCGTTTCTATAGAATAATTTGTAGTTATATAAGTAAATACGGAAAATGACTCATGAACTTTGTATGTAAGTTACTTCCTGCTTTTAATAAGAATTTATGTCAATTTACATTTAACACCGTGCGATTGACATCTTGACTTTCATTGTCAATGACACTCAATCTTGTACCCTTTTGAAGTTGATCAAGTGAAGCCGACACGTTTCCTTAAACAAACTTTGCTACCCTTTACGGTTCTACAATCAGTATTGTGTAAGAACAAAAACTTTCATACTCGTAGATTTTTTAAAGAGTTTTTACTCAGTGTTGAAACCTCTTTCAAATGTTTTATAAAAGACTAGCTGACACACATAAATTAACATCGTCTGCGTCTGTTATCATTAACTCTCGGTTCATATTCGTCTAAGCGTAAGCTAACTGTTCTATCGTACATACGCCGGTACCTCATTTAAAAAAGTAAAAATCGTTTAAATAGTTTCGGAGTTCATTATCAGCAACAACGTGTAATACATAAAAGTATGATAAATTCAAAAATTGTTTTTGTTAAACTAAATACAACGAAGGTTATATTATTTATTTCGGTATCAATGGATCACACAGTATTTATCTTATATATAAAATTCTCGTGTCACAATGTTCGTTCCCATACTCCTCCGAAACGGCTTGACAGATCTTTATGAAACTTTAAATGCATATTCAGTAGGTCTGAGAATCGGCCAACGTCTATTTTTTATACTCCTAGGGCGCGAGCGAAGCCGCGGGCATCAGCTAGTAGAAGTATAAAAACTTTAAATGTCAAAAAACACAAAAAAACATGAAACGTTTTGTTAGGTGTAATTTTAATAACCTTACCACTCAATGATTTCACTGATACTTGAATGTTTGTTAATATATATTATGTACAGAATTGAAACAAATATTTTATACAAAAACAGTTTACCTTGAGTACGGCCATGTTCACTACTAATTCTCAAGCGATGTCATATAATATTATAAATATATAAAATATATTCGTTTAATTCTATAATGTGCACATACTATGTCATTGGAAAATTACAAGTTAAGAACTTTATGCTGTTTCAGCTTGTGATAAAATCTAGATCCCGTGGAAAATCCTGGTCTCATTCAGAAGTCGATTCATTCATATAATTATATATGTATGCTAATACACACTACTTAGTGACAAACGTAACGTAAATTGAATTAATATCTATACCTAGACACAAAGGCTTACGCAATAACACGAGTACGTATTGATTACATTTATGAAAAAAAAGAAATTTTTAGAGAATAATGGGAACATGTAAGAATAGAAACCCTAAGAAATAACTTTTTTATTGAACACTTGTTTATTTCAAAAATATGAATCAATAGAGAAAAATCTACAAATAATATCCATTGTTACTCTCATATATTATGTACTTAACAAACATAGTAATGAAGGCACAAATGTCACGTTTCGATGTAAAAATTCGAATCTTCATTGTATTCAGGCCTCATCGTTGGAGTGCCCACACCCATGACAAAAATGACATGGGCGTTTTCTGGTCACGCACAACTGAATAAAACTTACAACAAAATGAAACCATATTCCTTATGAAAGAAAAGTTGTTTTTGTTTAGATATTTTTCTGAGGCATTGACCTCGCTGCAGTAATTACCGATGAAGATAACGGGCCAAAATAAATTGTGATTTAACACAGTGGTAATTCCAGTAATAGTTATCTATGTCAAACCCCCTTTATATAAAAGTTAGGCTAATTAGATTTTAATATTTATAGCCAATAATGGCATTGGAAGATATTTACCTTAAAGATATTTACATAGTACCTTTTTAGGTATATCTAGAGAAAGTTTGTGAAAAATGGAACTGCGATGTGACTTTGTGGGTGCCCGCTGAAATAATTATAATAAAAGTAGAAGCTGCCATAATAAGGATTTCTGTAGAGTAAGCTGAAATATAATAATAATACACATTATCATGGTCAGTTTATCTTAGAGAAGTTAGTGCTTAAAGAGAAATGAACTTATCGTCTTAAGGTATATTTTCGTATTCTAGCAACAACATACATATGTGTGATTCTTGTAAAGTAAACAAGTTTGATCCCATTAATTAACTTCTCGAAAGCTTTATTGCAATGTTAGCTTTAACCTTTGATATTCAATACAACATCATTTTGTTTACCCCAGTTTGGCTAAGCCAGAGCTGACGGGTGTTTGACCCATATACCTGTGTCAGTCTCTATATACATCACCTAGTCAGTTTTTTAGGTTGTTAATTGGTTTGGTAAATCTAGAAAATTGAGGATTTTCGAAGGTAACAATGAAATTTGTATATTGAGATGTTATTTTACAAAGGTGGTTGATTTGATTTGATTTATAAAGATGTAATTTTCATTATTATTAATATTCTTAATTTAAAGAAATCTTTTGTATATATGTAATTCTCATGACGCATTGTTTTATTGCTCACGACGACATCTGATTCTACCTAACGGTTTTTTTAATACATGTTTTAGTGGAGTGCCTAAGATAGAATAGTCAGTTTAAACAAATAACTAAGCAAGTGATCGATGCTTATTAAGACCAGAAGGTCGGTTTTTTAGCACATATTATCAGTATAGCTATTCAACGTACTAATATTGTAATGTTTTTTTTTTGAACTATGTTAGTTTCGTTTTTTTTTTAATAGTTGATAAACTATTTAAAATGCGTTGACTTAAGTGGCATCTCAATATTTACTAAAGTTGATACTGCATCTAGAAACACCGTCTATTATAAGAAATGTCGTAATATAGTAGATAATTTTAATCTACTACAATCCTTTGTTGAGGTATTCTGGTCATGGAAAATAATAAATCATAATCTCGGTAGAGCTATTCTGGCAAGGGACAAACAGATTAGCGTTGCCATTTAATCTGACTGCGGTGGCTTAATTGTGGTGGTTGTTTAGATTACAATGCGGAGAACTCCGTCCTGTTTGACATCTGTAAGCTTTTCAAATATTATATTACTAGCTTTCCGCCCGCGGCTTCGCCCGCGTGGAATTCGTTTACATCGCGCGACACGGTAAGGGTAGATTAAACAATCTTACATGATTTTATGTTTGATATTATGGAACTTCGACACAAACTTGCGTCCCCTATTTCAAACCTTTCTACCTTTATTTTCGCGATAAAAAGGACATAGGATACTTAGTATCCTATGTCCTTTCCCAAGTTCAGTTCTATCTTCATACTAAATTTCAGCAAAATCGGTTTAGTGGTTTAGGCGTGAAAGCTTGACAGACAGACAGAGTTACTTTCGCGTTTATAATATTAGTAGGGATTACACCATCGGAAAGTAGAGATTTCATCGAACAGAAAACACCCAAATTAAAAAAAAAAAGTAGATATTTTGAATGAAAGGTGAATTTTCGATATTAAGTCAAAATAGGGTGAAAAAATTAATACTTTAAATCAAATAAATTACAGTGTATTCGGGACATAAAAAGGTAAGTTTTCACTAAACTTCGTAAAATAATTTTATTTGTAAAAGATAAAAATAAAAAAAACCAAAAACTTGTTTTTTTGAATTTTTCACATATAATTTGAGGTTTTGTGAAAAAAAGTGTAAATAAAAAATCGGCCAAGTGCGTGTCAGGCCACGCACAGGAAAGGGTTCCTCAGTCACCCATAATGGTACGTGGATTAGAAATTGTATCCAATGGATAATGGTTATGTTTACGTATTATTGCGTTAATTTTGTACGACGTTTTCCAAGTAAGCATTGCATTGTAGAAGTTAAGCCTCTATAACTCCTGAACTAACAAAGTCATCTAATTTGTTATAGTTTTCACTATCACGAATTTTTCCGGCCGTTTAGCTTTTAGAGGGGGGGGACGCCCTGTTTTTACAAAAAAGTGGCCTTTAAAATGAAATTTCTCGCAAACGGACATCTAAATCAAAAAATCGTCTTAACAACCCTTTAATGTTTTTAAAAGACCTATATAACGGTACCCTACATGATGGGGTAGCCGCGAAAAAAAAATATCCCCACTTTACGTGTAGGGGAAGTACCCTAAATAAAAATATTTTTCATAAAAATAATTTTATTGTAGCACATTGTCGACGTAATTACAATACATATTCATGCAAAGTTTCATCTTTCTAGCCCTTACTGTTTGGACGGTAAGTCGAGGACGGACGGACGGACGGATAGACGCACAGACGGACATGACGAATCTATAAGGGTTTGAAGTCATAAACTTAAGAACACTAAAAAGTTGTAGATCTTTGAATTACCTATAACTTGTTATTTAACTTTTTTCCTTGTAGTTTTGTCGGACTTGTAGTTTGGCCGGAAATCGTGATAAACCGTTTTTTACCCTTTGTTTTATATATTTAGCCATCCAAAGTGATTCTACCCTGCTTGATGGAAAGCATGAGCAGAATCCAAGAGTCAGGGCTACCACTCTTGCTGCGAATGCAGACAATAATGTATGGCAGCTTAGTGAGATGCTTTTTCACGCCCCGCTTATATAGGACCCGAATTCCTCCCCCCCTACCCCTTCCTGACCTCAGATCGCCCGTAAATTATTATTCCTTTCATTTTTATTACATTCTCCTCTTTTTCCAATAGGTTTCATCCTACTATAATTTTATTTGTTTTCGAAAGTTAACTACCCTGGTCTACTGGTCTATATGTCATTTACAAACTATCATTATGGTTGCCATGCAAGTGTGTTATGCCTAGCAACCTGTGAAGTATTGACAGGAGATAAACAGTGATACATTTTGACATCTACGATTTATGTATTTTTATAATCACCGTAAAAAGGTAAAAACCTTTGTATTACATCTCGATTATTGCAGTGAAAAGTAGCCTATGTCCATTCCCAAGTTCAGTTCTATCTCCATACCAAATTTCATCAAAATCGGTTCAGTGGTTTAGGCGTGAAAGCGTAACAGACAGACAGACAGACAGAGTTACTTTCGCATTTATAATATTAATAGGGATATCTACTTCTTTAATCGATTTTAGTTTATTTCTGAAGTAAACAGTTTTAATTTAGTAAAAGGCTCTGTATTAAATGTCATATCAGATTTTATTAAAATCATTAATTTAATTGATAAGTGGAGTAGGATATTAATTTACATTTTATTGCAAATAATTTAAATTCATTTTTTCTTAGAGAAATCTCCTCATAGGCGTTCTGTTATTTATGTCATATTAACACTGCTGAACTACATCACATAACAAAATGAATTAGTGATTTAGGCTGCGGATTATTTTATATATTACTAAATCAAGATACAATCGCTTTCGAATTATTACATCAAGCGATCATTGTATCCATTATGACTATATTTTTAAAATAATTAATAGAGTTCAAACAATTATTACTTATGATTTTTTTTTTAATTTCAAAACTATGTAATCGTCAACGAAAATCGATACATTTGTAAGATTTGTCAAGTCTATTTGTCCGTTGTTAACTCCATTAATTTCCTATGGAGACGCAATGAGATACCGACAGAATATAAAATAATCTGTTTGGTGGCAATTGAGAGTATCTATTGACAGATGTACAACCTAAAATACACCGTTACCAAAAACTGTCTGATGCGGTAATTAAATCTCTAGTAATTTTTACCATAAACTAAATTAAACTTTTATCAAACATATAGATATAGACTGACATTATATTAAGAAACTAAACCTCCATTTTTCCACTACCAAGTTAAGTACACAAACAATTTGTACCTTACACTATCTCGCACGTGGAGTAAAATATATACGTTTTGTTCGGTACTAACTCAATTGGTAGATTCATTAAGTAACTAAGTTAGAGTAACTATGAAATTAAGTACTATATCTAGACGGTTATCAAAAGATATTAAAACATAGTAGGAACATTTTAAACGAATATGGTTTTATATATTAGCAGTTTCTAGCGAATGATCAATCGCAGTGAATTGTAGAACCGTATTGTATTTGAATATCTTATCAAGTCATTTGATTAGTTTATTGTTGCTACAGATACCAGTACAAAATACCATGTTTATTACTAACTTGGTATTTAATAATATAAGATCTTTTCATGAACACTAAGTTTATGGAGGACAAGATTATTTACCTATTAAACTTGGTTAATATGTGCACAGTGAGTACATTGTGCACCCAACTAAAGTTTTGTGGTTAACACTCTCTATAAATTGGATATTTAAGATTAACTATCGTTTCAAGTAATCATGGTATGGAAGAAATATAAAGTAAGAAATTAGAATCTAACTAACTAAAACCCATTACTATTAACCCCAACTGCCTCAGTAGCGTATGCGACCGCTGTGATGTCTCTGGTTCGATTTCCGGGTTAAATTAAATATTGATGTGATTTGCAAATATTTCTTTCGGAGTCTGCGTGTTTTCTATGTATAATATGTATTTATTTATAAAAAAGTATTTTTGTGTATTTATTGCACCTGACTTGTACCCATAATACAAGCTCTGCTTAGTTTAGGACTAGATGGCGTTGTGTGTAAGATGTCCTAAAGATTTACTTATTAATATTTATTTATTTATTTTATTATATACCCTTAGAATCATAATGCCCCTAAATATTGAACGCCGTTTAATTATTTAAATTTTTTTTAGAAGTTCTTGTTAGGTATCTTAAACTTGTTATGATCTATCTCATTTGTATTTTATGCTCAAGCTATATCAGAAAAGAGAGCATGCGGGGAAATCATGATCACATGAATATAAGCTAACTTGCAAGTTTAAGTTTATTACGTCATCATATGCCTCGTTAGTTGTGATCTCTATAAAAATATTCTGGATGTAGAATAAAGTATGTCGTTAGTAAAATGTTACCGAGTTTATTTCCCATCTTTGCACAGTAACATTAGGAGAGAAAACCACCAGTATAATATTGTTTTCAAAATAGTAGAATACTTAATCTTCTTTTTTATTAATACATAGAGTCTCCGAAAACAAACATTTGTAGTTCATAAAAACATTTGGATCGACCCGGACATCAAACCCAAAACATACATACGTTACCGTTCTTTCTAAGATTATATAAATGAATTTTCTGTTTATATTTACAAAAAGTAGATTAATTATTCTATCAATGAATCTACCTATCATAGTGCTAGCTCTGCGTAGTTTGAAGTTAGATGCCATTGTGTGTCAGATGTCCGATATATTAAATTTATTGTCTGTTTCTTTCACTTACATCACAAAAGTTATGGCTTGATAAAAATACTAAGATCCTTATTAATGTACTGATTAAATTATTAATGTTAATAGTAATTCCTGTTGACAGTGTATGTTGTAATGAAAGCAAAATAGGGCCGAATTTGTTCGTGTTTTAGGTATCGCTTTTAGAAATAGTTTATAAACATAACATTAATGTTCTTAAAGACCGTTGATGTGATGTCACAATCAGGCATAGTCTTTGAATAGCTCTACAAAAATGGTATATAAGTGAAGCAACACATTTCTTGTTTTTTTTTTATATATAATACTGGCTATAACCCGCGGCTTCACTAGAGTGCTTATCGATTACCACGTTAAAAAATAGCGTTTCGCTGGCTTCACACTATCTGTATACCGAACTTCATTAAATTTAAGTTAGTTTAGTCGTGAAACCCGGACAGACAGACAGAGAGACAGAGTTATACTATCCGTATAAGCAAGGATGGAAGGTCACTGGATATAGCGTTGCATATTTCTAAAAAAATTACGTTCCATTTACTGAAAATTTGTATATCAGTTCAAAGTATCGAATGGAATTTTCATTATTAAAACTGATACTGTATCTACATTTCATAATCATAAATTAACATAATATAACCGTTATGCTTGTATTTATTCCCAGAGGAAAATGTTAAGGAAGCTGCTGAAAAGATTATTTGTATAAATGATGTTTCTCAGTTTCAGTATGACAACTCATCACTATGTATTTTATTTATGTATTTTTGTTATTGTTGTGTCAGACAATATAAGATGTCTAATAATTTCTGACATGAAATATTATGTTAAATATTCATAATCTCAAATTGATGAATTAATCGATCATCAGGCCTGCCGTTTTGCATGAATCTGTGTGTAAGCCAATAAAGAAAACGGATTAGCCTGTATGTGGCTGAAATGCGAATGCTGAGATTCGTGTGTGGTGTGATGAGAATCGATAAGGTAAAGTATAAGTATATTAGAGGAAGCCCAAGTAGCATCAATGGATGAAAAGTTAAGGAGCACTAAATTATCCTGGTATAGATATGTGATGCGTAGAGATGAGAAAAATATAGTAAAAAAGTTTTAAGTGTGGAAGTTGACGGATATAAGAGTATAGGATAGCCAAGGAATAGATAGAAAGCGGATATGGCTAGGAAAGGAAAAAGCAGTGAATTGAAAAGCGAGAGAGACAAATAAGAATGGACGTAGACAATTTATTCATGTCAACGACCCAAAATAAATTTTGGGGAGAGGGTAGGGAGATGATGCTGATTCATAATCTTAAAAACTTCATCATTGTACTGCAGACGTTGATCATTTTTAGAAAATTAACTGAGTTTAATTGATATAGGTAGTCTTCATTAAAATATTAATTAGCATAAGTTTATTATTCTACTCGCTTTACAGACAGACGGACAGAGTTACTTTCGCATTCATTTTTAAATTTTGGGGTTAAAAAGTAAAATGCTTTAGCCGACCGCCAATCTGATGAAGGAGATTCTTTAAAAATTAACCGTATTCAAATGGGATTAAGATTAAAAAATAAATGCGGCTTAAAAAACAAAATGTTTAATATAAATCAATGATAGATCGTGATCACAATCACAAAGAAATTTCGAACAAAATTGTACCACAATTATGAAGTGAGTTAAAATAACTACTCTGTTTTTGTTTTTTCAGTTATAATTATACCTTTATTCAGTTACATTAAGTTGTGACAATATTATACACATCGTTATGTCATAATGGTATTTAATTGATAGACTATAGCAATTATAGTGCACGATGACCTTTAAAAACAATTTCAACTTTAAATGCAATTCAATAAAAGGGCCATTTGATTCAATTTGACTTAAAACTAGCTTCAGAAAAATTTTGGCCATTGATGTTTATCCTTATAACAATACAGAAAGAAGTGGTTTTTTATTCAAATTATATTTGCATCCATAACTGAAATCTCTGTACAAATATTTCTTAAGCTTGTAGCGCCATTAAAAATGTTTGCAATTATAAGGTTTGCACGTCCACACAAACAGCATTGGCCCAAAAAATTATTAGATAACGGATTAATGTTATTTTATAAAATGCCGCAATTATAAAGAATTTGTGAAAATTAATTTACATAAAGTTTCTTCCTATACAGGATTATTTTCATTTCTTAAATCATTTCTCCTTAATATGTGTTACAAAAAAAGTTATGAATGATTTACATAGATCACGCTTACTATGTAGAATTTTTGTGAGTTTGGTGAGATGCTTCTAAAAATATTTAAAGACATTTATTACAAGAAGATGGTATTTTTTGGTAGCCCAGGTTTAGTCAAAAATAAGTTTATTTATTTAAAAAGAAGGTATTGTTTCCTTTTCAATCAATATTTTTTGAAAATTTCTATGAAATATTCAGTTTTCCAATCAATTATTGAGTTTAGTTTGTGAGTAACATTAAATTTCTAAATCAATATTTTACATCTATTTAATACAAATATCTACTGTTCGAAAAAATATCCGCCTAAATATAAAAAAAAGTAAAATGAATTTTATTTAAGTGCTCGTGTTTAGAAAGTATTATGGTTTAGGGTGTATAGTATAAGGTTGATTTTATTTTCGAAACTTTGTTTTAGTTTTCTTGCAATATTATCAAACTGCTACTTACTAACATTATTTAATAATAGTGCATATTTATTTTAAACTATTTTATGAATCCAAAAATAAAACAATATATTTCAAGCAAAATTCAGTTACCATTCTCAGCGTTTCTAAAGTTTATTTTCTTTGTATAAGGCAAGCCGTTGGAAAATAATCTTTATACGTTATACAACAAACTATCTTTATCATAGCAGAACGTCGAACAACAGTTTTACAGTCTGCTTTATTCTTGATGCGAAAAGTCATTGACACGATAATATATAATAGATGTTGTTCTGATGTTTTCTGACTTTAGACAATGATTTACAGTTCTGTTTGCTCCAGCTTTTACGTATAATTGATATTTGAAGTGTTTTATATTTTTACTCATACATTATACAACTATATAATATATAAATGATACCTATTTACTTACTTCCTCAGAGAATGCTACTAATTTACCTCAAAAGTTTATGGTAAAATATTTCCAGAAAGGTACCTATAGAATATAGAAACGTTGTTACTTTCGACAAGTTTCGAGTTAAGTTAAAAGCGATAAATATCTATATATATACGATGCTATACAATCAAATTTAAAATCGAAAGGAAAATCAATCTTAGTTTTAAACTCTAATTGACACTTGGTAGATGAGTTAAATTGGAATAGTCAAGAAGTTTTATTTGTTAATATAAATTTAGAATCATTGTTTACGTATACTGTGCATAATAAACTTCGTCACTGTTTTCCTTGTTTTTTAGTTTAAACTTAATCATAAGCTTATTACTTGATCAATAGAGCTTATATATTACTACTATCGCCCGCGACTTCGTACGCGTGGAGTTAGTAATTTGCACATAATTTTTAATTGGTCTTCGCAAACATGCTTTTTATTGTTATAATAAAACATCCCTTCTTATAATAAATAGTAAGTAGTTGTTTTCAATAATTCTTATACTTGAATACAATTTAAAATAGTTTTGCCATAATTACTTTAACTTCAATAGACTTTCATACAAATTACCATTACCCCTTTTTAACTCCAAAAGGGGATTGATTTATAAAGATACCTAATTAGTACACCTCCGCATTATCTGTAGAGCATACATTTTAAATTCAAGTCTCTTACTTCAAAAACATAGGACTTTTATACAAACTTCCAACCCCCGTATTATCCGCTTAGGGATGGAGTTTCGTAAAACCCGTTCTTAGCGGTGGTGTTATAGTTTCTGAGATTTCGTGATTAATCACTGAGTGGTATTTCGCTTTTATATAAATATATATAGATATACCCGTCCAGTTTATATTGGCTTTATGATACAGTTCTTGTAAGAATAAGTATGTATTTAGAACGAGTTAGTATATCTGCATGAATAAACAAATAAATAACGTTAGGACATTCCATATTTTTTTAATACATTACACGACAATTTATAATAACATATTATTAAAGAAACTTTTTTCAGATTCGAAGTTTCTCATCTTTTTTAATGCAATAATTATTACATTTGATTTTTTTCAAATGTAAATTTTAAGTTGATGAAAAAAGGTTACTAAAATTTCACAAGAGATTTTAGAAAGCTTAAGTAATAATAAAATATAATAATTTATAAATAAGCAAGTCTACATTCCTACATTAACATAATTAAATCAACGGCTTTGTAAGAATAGAAGTTTCAAGAAATTTAAATACTATATTAAATTTAGGTAGTTATTTAAAATGATTAATAAATTATCAGGTCACCGTGTTCTTAAAAGGTTTTATTAGCTTGCCCTGTTTGTTTAGGTCATATCTAGTAATTGAAGTTTGACCCCCTTTCTGTTGACAGATTGATCTCAAATTTGAAACATACCTAAAGTTTTGGCAACCATATAATTAAATAAATTCTGTTTCATTTGGAATCCAAGATGGCTGTCCTTACAAAATGGCAGTTTACAAATTTTGCCACGACTATACATTATGAAAAATATTAAAATCCAAGATGGCTGTCAAGAAAATAGCCTTTCACATATTTTTTAAGAACCCCGTTAATATGAGTATCAAATGAAAGGGTTTGACGAGTAGAACACTGTTCTTTATGAATATGAAGTACTATGTAATTAAATTAAAAACTAAAAACTTGAAAGTGAAACTGATTTTAAACAGTTTAGTGAAAATAATGTATTATAAGGTAAAAGTAATTCCGTAGGTCCCAGGTTCCAGTCATTACACCCCTCTTCCTGATTGATGAGGCATTGATCAGACAAAAACTAAAATCGTTGTAAGTCAGTCAACTCAATTTACTCGCCAGAAAATTTAATTTTTACGTATATTTTTTAATAATGCGCATATTTTAGAAATTCATCGTAGCAACTCTACAATTTAAAAAGAAGTATTATCAACCATTACTACATTTCCTTAGAAACTAGAGCTTCCAGTTATAGCTATCGAACTTTCTTAAACATGCCATTAAACTGTAGAACCATTTGAAATAGTACGTACCGTAATGTGCTTAGAGTTGAAAAAGGATTACAAATATACGTTAAAGAAGTAGATACCGCTACCTATATTTATAAGCAACAATGATTGTTGTAGTGAGTGATAGCATTGTTGCAGTTGCTAGTGGTAAGCGTATGTAGCTGCTGATCAAGACATCCTGGGTTTGATTCCCGGATTGGACCAAATGTTCGTATAATCTGTAAATATTTGTTTTGAAAGTTTGGATATTTTGTATGTATATTTGTATGTATTTACAAAAAAAAAAACATATATGTATTTATATCAGCTGTCTAGTATCCTTAGTACAAGGTCTGTTTGATGATGGTGTGTGTCAGACATTCGAAATACTTATATTTATAATATATTTATTTACAAAAACATAACCCTTCCTTGGCATTAGGGGAATAACTGTTTGATAAAAAAGAAATATTAAAAATCTAAAACACGAACATGTTTATTGTACAAAGTGTAATGCGTGGGTTGTATTTATTTAGGTCATCTAAAACTATCTTGAGCTTGGGAACTCAAACTTAGACTTAGAA
This sequence comes from Phragmatobia fuliginosa, assembly GCA_932526445.1. Classification (NCBI taxonomy): domain Eukaryota; kingdom Metazoa; phylum Arthropoda; class Insecta; order Lepidoptera; family Erebidae; genus Phragmatobia; species Phragmatobia fuliginosa. The sequence goes on from OW052057.1 coordinate 74,436,354, forward strand.
CATTAAATATTACACCCTCAAGACATATTTGTGTTTTACAAAGAATCACAGCAACTTGTTATAACTATAGTCTTACCGTTGTACAGTTTTTAATGTGATTTGACCGTCAATTATTTTGTTATGCTAATCTATACTAATACTATAAAACGTAAGAGATTTTTTGTTTATTTTGTTGAACGCACTAATCCCAGAAAGTTGAAAAAAAAAAGTCTGTAATAGCATAAGTCTATCTTTTAAGGTTGGCTTACTATAATCTTTTTTATAGGAAACAAATTTGCTTCCGCCGTAAAACATCACTTTACGGGCAGTAGAAAACATAGACTGTATAGGTCAGCTAATGATTTTCATAAAAAACTTCTTTAGACTGCACGGTTGGCCTAGTGGTTTAAGCGGTCGCCACGCCGCTCTATACTGCGCCAAGTGTCGTGGGTTCGAATCCCACGTGGGATAACACTTTGTGTGATTCACAAATTGTTGTTCTGAGTCTGGGTGTTCTTCGTGTACGTTTCATGTATGTTTGTAAAGTCCCCCGCGACACAGGACTTCATATTCCTAATGCGGGAGTTGTCTATAAAAAAAAAAACAAAAAAAAAAAAAAAAACTTTCAAAGGAGTTCGGAAAGAAATTAGTCATACATAATGACCAAATCTTTTCACATAACGTACATTAACATCCTTTAATAGTATGCTACTAAACATACTCCTATATTTCGTGAATAGACTTCATCCTACTTTACTATATCCTTTCTGAGCTCAAATATCGTAGTCTAAACCAAACAACCAAATTCCATTAATAACATACATATTTGACAGAAAAACATATTCCCATTATTCCCTTTCACCGATAGGTACATTTATTTTTATTATATTACCTTTGGTTTGAATTGCCTCACCTTACGTACTTGTTGCTATTTTTTCGAACCATTTACTTCAGATTATCAAAACAGCTTGTACTCAGTAAGGAAACACGTCTCTCAGGTCGTGTAAAAATAAAATTTATGTCGTAATATCTTACTTATCCCATTTCGTTTACTTCTGATATAGAAACAACACAATTCAACGGACAGAGCCTAACGTATTTTGCGATAATATCCCAGTTTACGAGTTATCTGGGTTAGTAGATGGACGCTATCGAACACTAACGCGTTGATTTATGATATTTGCGCCAGAACTGGTACTTCTAGTTATATCAACGAGTTTCCCTCTGTTGATCGTAATGGATATAGGATTGGAGGTGTTTTATGGAATTCACAAATTCGAACTCAACAGCTCAATGCCAACAAGGCATTTTACGTAGTAACGATGACTGTGGAGATACTATTAGATGAGTTTAGGTTTATCTTGCTGATTCACATTTGCAAGAAAGCGAGAAGCGAAAGTGGGTAGAGTGTAAAAAGAAGAGTAAGTTATGTGTTCAAAATGGTATTAAATTATTACATACATTATGTTTGACTCAAGTCCAAACAAATATTGACACCGATTTCAAAGAAATTTAGCATGATGATTCTTTGTTTCTTTATTGCGTTAACGGCTAAACACACGGATGGATGCCATGGCAAAAATTAGGTATATTTATAAGCTTTTGTTCGTGGCTCTACCCGTGTAAATATAAATTTCTTATATCGAATTATGACGGTGTTTCCAATCATGATAGAAACTATAAAATTAATAGATAAGTTTGCACACAATTGAATGACTGAGCACCCATACCATTACCGTACCATAATTTCGTGAGCATTTTAAGAAAAAAATACAAAAATTTGACAGCTAACAATTTGAAGGCTTTTGAATCAAATATGATATGCTTTGTTTTCTATTTTTGTTAAAGTCAATGATTAGTAGATAATGTTTTGTCTTTTCTTATACAGATCAAAAAGCCTCCAATTTCGTCGGGTCTATTAATAAAATCTTATAAAACCCTCATTTCCATTCATTAACTGAAGCCTGTAGGTGTGACATTGACAGATGAATTGTTCCCAAAGAAGGAACAACAATAGAAATCATTGATTATATTGAACTGGGTCCTACACTATTCTCGCTTTGCCAAAACTGCTCAAAAGGAAACATGAATCAGGTTTTTTTCTAAACAGGAACGTACTTTGATTGTAGCCATTGTTTGGTTTGAGTTAATTATAGCTGGCCCCAATAAAATAACATTGTTTATTTTGTGTAGCCTTTTAACAATAAGTTATATTTTGAAAAAATAGAACCCTCTTTTTTCTCACATCTTATATCTTTGTTTTGAGGTTTTCTTTTACCAAATTACCAATACGTGGTTATTTATATACCTAAAACTAGTCTAGTAGTGCCCCAAAGATTATACATCCATCATCCGGGCAAGTGGGTGTACTTCTATAATCAATGTCGGCTGAGATAGATAAGAGTAGATGATAGTCCCCTAACATCACTCAAATGTTGTACGATACACTTTGTTTTACATAATACTTATTAGTTTTAGGACAGATTTTCAAGCTTTCGCCTAAACAGAAATATAAAAATAGTTTTGTGTTAAATCCCACACGGATTTCTTATTTACGATGCCACTAATATTGTAATCATATACTTGACAAGCCTTTTATTTTCTTTTACATTAGGGGTGGAGGTTTCTGTTGAAACATTTACTTAACAATTCAACAGAGTATGTTTAAAGTTTGAAAATTATTTCATAGCTAGTAATAGAAGGTGCCAAAAAGTCATGAATATTTTACATTTATTCATAAAGTAACGAGCAGCTAGTTTATGGTAAATTAATTTTATTAACAATATAGGCTTACATATAAAAAAATATCTCATTTTCCTCCTATTAAAAAAGAAACAAACTCAAAGGTGCCATGAGATGTGGACATGATATTATTCAAAACCACATATACCATCCCAGCGCTAAGCGATATGCCTGTAATAAATAGCAGAGGTCATAAAATGAGATTACTGCGATGAAATATCTGCATGCATACATATTTAGTAAAATTTGCACAATACCACCGGCTTCAGTATACTTTCCACATTATCCGGCCAATGAATAGCCTTTTATAATTGTATTGTGTAGGAGGGGCAAAGTGTCCATAATCAAGTCATCACGACCAAGTGAATAAAGTTTTAAATTAATGTGTAACTAAAGCTAAACTAAATATACCAGTTAAATCAGTGTCTGGTAAAGTTCAGAGAATCATCTGCTTATATAACTCCTATATAATTATCCGTGTGGTGACGGATTAAGAATACAGAGTGTCACCATCCCTATTCATCCTGTGGGAGTCGTAAAAGGCGACTAATGGATTAACTACGCAAGACAACATCGATGCAAAGAGAAGGAAAACTTGAAACCAACCCTATACCAACCCGTCTGGCCAGCGTGGTATAGTAGGCCAAAACCTCCTTGCTAAGGAGAGGCCTATGTCCAGCAGTGGACTGTTGAAAGTTGTTGATGATTGATGATATAATTCCTGAGTATATTATTAGGTTTATGTGACATTTTATGTCCATCAGCTTTTACTTCAAGAAGACCTTTTCAGGAACCTTTCAAAACATTACTGTAATGCATCTAGATGAGAGGTTTAAAAAAATCCTGTAGAGAACAACCAGCGAAAAAGGCTACAAGGAACTCTGAAAAAAGTAATTTGCATTTTCAGATACATTATTGAGTGTGTATGTAACAACAGCGTTAAATTGCAAGTATAAAAAAAAACATTCGCGAATAAGGAAATAGAGAAACGAATAAATAAAAAAAATCTTTATATTTCCTAAAATTTAAGATTCCAATACATATGCAAGGTCTATAGCTCCAATAGGTAAACATAAAAAAAGCAGATTTTTCACTAAAACTCAAAATTTAAATACAGTAAATAAACTACAGTAAATAACGCTAAAAAAAGTAATTTGCATTTTCGTGTACAATAGATAGGTAGTCTTAAACAAATCCCTAACAAGAATGACATGCATGTCAAGACTTCTCGAAATAAAAGTTAAGGGGAACTATTCGTAGAAACAAACTTAACGAATTGATCTAGCAGACCACTAAACCGTCAGGGAGACGACATGCATTTTCGAATTTAATCTCTGCATAATCACTAATTTCATAGTAAGTTTTATTCAGTATCATGGACTTTACAAACTTATTTATAGATAAACTAGTAACACTATTTGAAAATGTATTAATAAATACCAATAGAATTCCAAAGAAGTGAAGTTTTTATATTCTAAATATTGAAATTACAGGTTTATATAAGCAGGTTAGATTATTTACTTTCTCGCAGATAAGGTCAGGATAGTCTATCAGAGATTTTGTCAGAGATTGGTGAAAATAGCCATTAATATTAAAAGCAAACTACGAGGCTAGTAGCTGTTGCTGTTTAGATATAAATATACAGTCCGCCTCATACGTTTTGACATAAACAACTGAAAAAGGTTTTAGAAAAGAGAAAAGGGTTTAAATTTGGGATCTCTAATGTATTAGATATATGAATATCGGAAACTGTATAGATTGTGAAATTTATTACATATTGAATATGATATTTAATTGGCAAAAGGTTATAATCTAGTATTATACTGCTTTGTAGATAGAGTTTTACTTTATATAGCGTATTAGTATATAGTATTAGTAGAATTATGCGTTGTTGTGAATATACGTACTAGTTGTAGAACCCTAATACACATACATATTCATCGTTCTTGTTGTTGTGTAACTTAGCTGACTGCTGTGACTTGGAGCATTAAATCCGAAACCTTTTAAACGTGTTAGCGACACCTTACTATTACGCTAGATTTGCTTAAGACGGAATAATAATATAGAATAATTTGATATAGGTGTACAAATTACTCAAAGCCAAACGTGGATAAGTTACACGTGCCACCAAAACGTAATCAACGAATCCTTCACCCTTTTATATCAGTTACAGAAATTTGTTAATATTGAATATTTGTGAACCAAGTTTTAGGAAAAGTTGGAAGTTCAATTAAACTGCGATTTTCAAATTTATTTTCTAAAAAATAATTCGTGTTTCTTTCTTCTCTCAGAGAATATTATGAATTGGAATGTATGTATCTCGAAATTTCTTCTGATCTCATACTCAATGAGATATTTGATGTCAGAAGGGTATTAAAAGGTTGTGAGTATTTATGACGCACAAAAAAATATGGGTAGAATTACATAACATGACAGTATGTCTAAATATTGTTGGAAAGTTGATCAAATTTAAAAAAAGAATAAAATGGTTTTTGGTAGTGTTTTATTTATAGATTTAGACAAAATTTCCAAGTACCTAATTTATGTTTATATTAAATAAATATTTATAGGTATTTTATTATAACTTTGGAAGTATTAACCCTTTTTAATGAACCAATCTCTAATAATGAAACCGAACAATGCAGCCTGAAAATTGGTTTTGTGGTTATCAAGTTCTAAACTGAGTAATTTAATATTGTTGTACATTAGAACAAACTTTGACTTTATAATTATCCAGTTTGGTGGTAAATTAATGGCAATCGAGATATCATATATGATATTTTTAGACTTAAATATATTGTTTTAACATCGAAAATTGTAAAATTGCACCGCCTCAACCTTTTCTCGTTGTATGTATTAGTAAGTATGAGTTGTTTAATATGGCGTTATATCTACCTGAAAGACTTTTATTAGAGAATTTTATCTTTTGAGCTGCTACTTATTAAAAAGTTATGCTTTATAAGTTTTCTTAAACTCCTTCGCTTCCGAGCTTATAGGATGACTTAGAACTATGCTGAAGTTAGAGCTAGGTAATAACTAAGTGTCTCAACTCAGCAGTGACTATTTATTGGCTCGGAAAGCAAAATTCCGCAAAGATTAAGTTGACAACGCTCCCAATTTTAACAGAAAATAGTAACACACATTCAGTAAAGGTTGATTACGGTAATCATAAGGGCCATGTAACCCTGACATTTTGAAAAATTTAAGGCTAAAATATTTTTAACTTACAACGAGACTCTTAAAAGAAATTGCGAAAAATAAGTCCGTACTAACATAAAATCCACGTCGGATTGTTATTAATAAGTAACCATGTTATGATCGTTAGGGGTGCATCATTACGCGATATTGTATGTACAAGTATAGACAAGGTTGTCAAAGGTTATAACGATTTGATGTCTCCAAATTGAACGGACATTATGGTTTGGATATTAACGTAGAACACACAAGTTAAATAAGTATAAATCGATGAACTCTAACGACGCCACCAGACTGTTTGTCTTTTGTACAAATTACCCGTTGGCAGGCTGTTAAATGTAAAATGATGATTATTAAGAAACATTACTCAGAACTATATCTTCCTTAATTTAAGCTTCATGAATAAGCATATAGTCGCTTAACGAGCTTTCGGAAAAGCTATGCATAGGGAATGTTTGCTGATTTGTAATATAAATAACGGGATGGCTAATATAACATTGTATATTTTCTCTAAATTGACACATAGATATCCAACAGACCTAAACTTTTCTTTCGTTTTCTTCTTTCTTTTGTACGGAGATGTGTACATATAATGGCAAACACAAATAAAAACCTATAAACTAGGTGAACACATTACCTTTTCTTGACGTATTTTCTATTTTAGTATATTGAAAATCTTTATATTATAACAAATATTTAAGTAGCTGTTCTTACTAGGCACTATTGAATCGAATTTTATAAGAAACATAACTTAAGAATATAATGATACGATCGACAGCAATAAGCCTTGAAATTATGGTTAAATTTAATACAACAATATAATTTATGCTCATACTTATAATAATAGTCACATGTTTATAAGCATAAGTTACAATACATATCTACTCCTCATAAAACTAAATATCGATATTGCAAGTAAAATAGCAAAACGTCCTTCGTAAAAACGAAAGCTAAACTTAATTACTCCTTGTTATTTACAAATATCCCAATAGTGCCTTTGGAGACTAATTTCCCCAAAGCCGTCATCCTATTCACATCACATGAATGAATTGGCAGCGGTTTTTAGTTCCTGTTTTCTTGTATTCATTATATATGAGGTTTCTTTGTTTGCTAAATAAAAAATAAGGTAAATACGACCTAAATACTGGTTTTGCAACAAATAATGCACCATAAAATACATGACTACAGTACTTTGAATTTTTTGAACAATGATACTTAAAAGTTAACAAGTATGTAGAGCAGCGCATATGTTATTATTTCAAAGCTACTTTACTTGTTTTTTTTTATAAAAGAATTTTGACTACTTTCCATCAATTTTTGTTTATTCATTCCATTTATATTAAAGGTACATTATCTGTGAATTTTCACAGATTATGTACCTTTAATATTAGTTTATACAGTACCTTTAATATTAGTTTATATTTTCTCGTTTATACGCTCTTAACTGATTTAGTAAGGGAAAAGCAATTTACAATCAATAAGAATACCAACCTGTAAAGTCTTTTAACTTACAGAAGTGAAGACAGCGTTTTTCTTACCTAATTAATTTTAATTCAAGGTATTTTAACAGTACTACATTCTACGTAGATTATTATTAGAGGAGATTATGCGACTACGCTTTATTAAAACGTTTACCGTAACGACAATCCAACTAACTTTTATGCTTCCTTTTCCTATTGATTATGAAATTCTAATTAGGTATTTAAATTTATCCATACAAAAAAAAATTGTAGGAATAAAAGTAATTAAAATTTGAGACACACATTTTTCTTATTTTTAACCGACTTCAAAAAAAAGGAGGAGGTTATCAATTCGTCGGAATCTTTTTTTTTTTTTTTTTTAAGTATGTTCAGCGATAATTTCGTCGTTTATGAACCGATTTCAAAAATTCTTTTTGCATTGGAATGGGCGTAGCTTACAGGTGGTCCCATCGTCACCATATCGGGATCTGATCATGGGATCCCAAGGAAATCGAGGGAACTCCTCAAATATCATAGGCACAATGTCGCGATTTGGGTACTCGGAATAGTTTTTCATTGAAGTCGGTTCCTTTTTGTTAAAATTATGTTACTGTTATTAACCGACTTCAAATGTATGTTCAGCGATAATTTCGTCGTATATGAACGAATTTCAAAAATTCTTTTTGCATTGGAATGGGCGTAGCTTACAGGTGGTCCCATCGTCACTATATCGGGATTTGATGATGGGATCCCAAGGAAATCGAGGGAACTCCTCAAATATCACAGGCACAATTGTCGCGATTTGGGTACTCGGTAATAGTTTTTCATTGAAGTCGGTTCCTTTTTGTTAAAATTATCATAGTTGACACTTTTGAATTTAATTTCAATATAATAGAAGTAAAAAGAGAAACAAAAGTTTTATAGGTCTTGTAGAAACCCCATTGAAAAAGTGTAAAGCATGACTTTCTTAGGATTCTCAATCCAGACACATACGACTACAAAAGAGAAAGCAATTGATGAGTTTACCTTTAATAAAACTTTTATTATAATGGTATTGTATGGCTGTATGATTGTTAACAACTACAATTCAACATGTATTTATTTCACTTCATTGGTATGTAAAGCTAATAGCTAATATTGTTACTTTAGTAAATTGGCGTATGGATTAATTTAAAAAAAAGTGAGAAAAATGCCTATACCTCTTCTAAATTATAATAGTGACGATATACATATACTTTTTTAATTTTAGTGATTAATAAGCCATTCATATCATGAATCTAAATGCGTGATTATTTTACTAATTCGAGGAATTGCCAATATACAAATAATAACACAAGTAGTAGAAAGTCTATACTAATGGTAAAGCTTAAGTTTTACTTTAGGTTCAATATAGTTGTGAACTTAGGGTCGACCACAATTCTCAAACCTCGTGTTTGACACAAGAATGGAACCAAAATTAAGAAGTTTCAGTAAACTAAATACCAAACTTAAACCCAATCTAATTGCTGACAACAATCGTAACAATTAAGTGAAATAGACTGGAGTAGTAACAGACTAAAATATCATTTAATTTCCGAACATTATGCGTTTTACTAAACCTATATAAATTACAGGTGAACTAAGGAAGGATCACAAAAAATTTATGACCCTTTCAAACACCACGTCGGGATCCAAAAACTCATCAAAGCCTTCGGTACCACTTATTACCTCACGTCAGCATTTCCGATCGAACCCATTTGTATTCGAGCCTTACTGCAATCCCCAATATGTCGAAAACTAAACCGCCATACCTGCGACCGCTGTTTAAGCGAATAATATATAATATGTACTTTCCCCAGTAATAATAGAATTAATTTTAACTTTGAAAAGATCTATAATTAAGCTTTGTACGGTTTATACAAAACATGTTTACAATGTTTTGTACGAACTGAACCAAAGCTTTTTTGTTTTTCTATATTTAGCACTTTCAAGTAGGTGGATACTCCAATTAGTTGCTTGTTATGCTAGTTTGTTAATTAAATATCATAAACATATTTTTTACTCTTGTATCTAACCATACCGTTATATTATAAGGTAAATTATCATCACAATATAACCTCATAAATTTTATGAATGGTCAAAAAGAGTAACATAATAATTCGAATATAAAAATATACACACAAACGAATGTTTTTTACATTGTAATAAAAAGTCAGAAAAAGTTAGATAACAAAAAAGTTTGAGAACTTTGAAAAAATGCGAATGCGAATGCTATGCTAAAATGCGTGTACGTACAAAGCCACACTTACACGTACAAATTGTTCTCGTTCTCATAATATTTTCATAATTTGTGTTCATGATAAAATAATTATCATTTTTATGATAATTATTTTATCATGAACACAAATTATGAAAATATTATGAGAATGAGAATAAATATTATTAAGCCGTCGGGTTTTACCGACGGCTTAAAAGTAATGAACTGAAAGAGAAAAAATAAGTAATACAATATCTATGTAAATCTGAACTGACTAATGCATTATTTTGCAGGCTTACTAAACTCTTTACGGTGCCGCATGCGGTAATACATGTAGTTTTGGTTGATAATCCTTTGATCGAATGTAACAGAGTAAAGATAGTTTGTCTGAATATAACACTTTATGATCTACATCACTTTACCCATTTGTGGACGCCATTTTGGAAATTTATATAGCATAAGTAGCCACAATGCTAACAAATTGGTGTTGGAATAAGTCTAAAAACTATTATCTTAAATGAATTTAAGAGTCATCGTGGCAAACGCAATATTTATATGGTTTATAAAAATCCTCAATTAAACTAAACATTGAAAATTTATGTATCGTCGATAATCACCGACAAAATCTTGACCGTCTATGCCGTCGGCAATCGTTATTGAGAAGTCAGTGCTTTCATATATACTGACAAGTAGTTCAACCTTCGAATTCTGTTCGCTCTCAGCGTTGCGAAGGTCCGATATCAGACACGTCATTGTAAAACTGACATTCAGGTAAAACTAGATGAACTGGTAGCCAACCCTAAATAATCTTAATAAATAAATAATTAAGTGTCGTTGTGTGGTGTTCTATATATATATATATATATATATTAATTAATAGGTATATTTAATCAAGAGGTAGGCATTTTTAATTAGAAATACTTGTTTTTGTTCTAAATATTATAAATATTTAAACCTGGATTTAGTAAAATATCAGAAATATACATTTCAATATATTTTAACTCTCTATTAAAATAATTTAAGTGTGACGTTTATAGAATTGACAACTTGAGAGAACACCATAATTACAAATGCGATTACAACCTGTAATATAACCTATACCTATGTCTTTAAAGGCACCTATAGTTACTGTATCTTACATTTCACTTTGTTTATTGAAATGATGTATGACATCTGGTGTCCTTACAGCGTTTGTTCACAGATGTGCTCTGCCCGAATTACCTCTCAGTAAAGTTATCAATTACGCGACGTCCGGAATCACGCAGACGTTACCAGTCGCAGTGACCCCAGCTGTAAAACTAACCGAGACCTACTAAGATAAAAAGTTTTTTTTTATTGAGAAAATTTATAGTTTTTATTGTTACCATGAGAAGAATATGGACAAAACTAACCTTGAGAATACAGTTCTTATTCACACTAAATTACAACACTAATAAAAAAAACTCAGAAAATGTAAATATAGTTTTTAAATTATTTTAAAAAAAATATCGCTTATTAATCAATGTACACAAATAATCATAAGAATACGATTTTAAACTGATTTAAAAGACAAGGCTTTTATATTCCTGGTTATTTGTGAATCGTTTCGTGAATCGTTTCGAAATGAGATATAATTTTTATTCCTATCGGTAATGAATGGAAAGATTGTAGATTTGTTATAGATTGTAGAGTCTTTAAAAATAAACTTAAGGCGATATTACACGGATCAACCAAATTGACAGAAATTCCATTGAAAAGCATTTCCTATTTACACACAAAACATTCAACAAGTTGAATCAAATCATACGTGCAGATGTTTCACTAATTTGTGACTATGGGTTAAATAATAAAACAAAATTGACCGGTGACAGAACTCATGAATACGAACAACTTATTATATAAGACCAACTTACCTACTCAAAAATTAAATCAGCTGTTCGATATATTTTGATCGAGTAGGTATGTAGTTATGTACCTAACGAAACACCATTTTTTTACGAATAGGTAAAATGATTTCATACAATTGTTCGTATTCACGAGTACTGGTCAGCTTCCTTAATATTGATTCCATTGCATTGAAAGTTAATAATAAATGTAAACTTTGAATGATAATGGACAATCAAATTGAAATGTGTTTAGATGTGTCAATGCCATTGAAGCAGTGGAATTAAAAGCAATATTGAACTGAAATTGATCCGTGTAATATCGGCTTTAGTAATATGAAATTGATAACGTAAGTGGTGTGTCGCATATTTCAATTGAAAGGTGTGAAAGAGACATTCTGTAGGACGATCTTATTGAAGAAGTTTTCTTACTATGACATTGCGAGATTTATAGTGTTACCAGCTGACTCACGCAACTCCGCCTCTCTTTTCTCTTTTCAATGATACTCGGCTACTATGGACCTAAGCGTGATATGGACTATTCTATTTTAGGCACACCGGCAAAACAAACCATTGTCGTAGTAACTATTGCTATCTGTAGTTGACTGCCCCGGTGGCGCAGTGGTCGCGTATGCGACTGCTGTGCTTGAGGTACAGGGTTCGATTTTTGGGTCGGACTAAATGTTTGTGTGAATTACAAATATTTCTGTACCTTAGAGGTATACAACATTAAGAGGCTAAATTCAAATTTTACAGGAGAGACAAAAATGCGTGTAGTAAAATTTTAAATGTAATTTTGAGAAAGTTATAATAAAGGCAGAGTAATTAACTTAGCTGTATTTTTTATAATAAATAGAGGAAAGTATCATGAATTGAAATTGAAATGAAAAAATTACACATAATTGCTATAAATCTATCTATTATCTAAATAATAAACCCCGCTTATATTTGTGCAATTAATGTTTTACATCATTGTATGTCTCTTTTCATACGCGACGTAGGACTAAATGCTTTATACCATTTTGTAGAACTGGTTCTTGTGATTATAATGGTATAATAAACGTTATTTCGACAAAATATAGTACTACTGTCTACCTCTGAGGTACAGATTTGTTTCGGCGTTTGAGTGTTTTCTATGTATGAATTTACAAAAAAAGTATGTTTATATATTTATATCGGTTGTCTAGTACCCATAATACAAGCTCTACTTAGTTTGAGACTAGATGGCGTTGTGTGTGAAATGTTCAAAATATTTATTTACTTATTTTAAGTGTCTCCTGCACATTTGTTTTACATATTATCACTCACTTTAATTCATTCTACAATGTCTTAGTGAAGTAACAATAGAATAAAACACTGTCAACAAAAACAAAACTATTAATTGAACATTCGATTAAGAAGTCGCTGATTCCTCGATTGTTTTACAGCATTTTCATTAATAACCTACGGCTGTGGGGCAAGGGATTTATGGGTTTCGGATTCGGAGAGGGGTCAGAGATAAATAGGGTCAGCCCACTCCGTTTTAAGTTTACGTTGTCCCTACTTTGTACTAATGATTCGTTATTTGTCAACACCAAACTCTAATCAAATGGAGGACAAAATATACGGGTGTAGTTTAAGTTGTAAAACAATTTACGTATTTACAATAATGTACAAAATTTTATAAAAAAGTTTTTAGACACAAGTAGTTTGTGCGAACATAACAGCATCCAACAGCAAGATTTCGCCTTAATGCCTACATATAAGATATAATGTATGATGTTTAATTATTCGTATTATTTAATTCATAGCATTTAAGCAGTGATTGAGGTTCATTATAGGTACTACGAGAATACTTCAGAGACTTGAACGCTTGAGCAATTTGGGTTTGAACGCTTGAACGATTGCTTAAATTAAGAATCTGTCACCTCTTACTTCTTAAATGTCGCTGAATCTTCATTTACTAATAACGGAAGGGTTACAAATATATTTCACAAAAACGTGGGACTGTGGAAAAAAACAAGTGCCTTTTTTGTATTGCCAACTTTGTAGGATAGAACACATTTGTTTAATATGGAGTAATGGCAAATACGACTATAGTTTTTTCCTTTCTTAAAATTTCATTAAATGTATAATAATGACTCTTACTTAAAACTAAAACTTATAATTCAGTCAAGTCAAGAATAATTTTCAGCTACAAATGTTACAGTAATAGACTTTCTTTTTAGAGTGTTTAAGAGCAAGAGAACAAACAAAAAATTGGTCAAGACTCGTGCAGAAAGGATTCTGTGCCATTATAAATAAATAAACATTTCGGACATCGGACACACAACATCATCTTGTTCCAAAGCTAAGCAGAGCTTGTATCATGGGTACTAGCTAACTCATATAAATACATAAGCATAAATAGAAAACACCCAGACTCCGAAACAAATATTTGTGAATCACACAAATAATTATTTTGGTCCGACTAGGGAATTGAACACGAGACCTCTTGATGGACCAACAAGGCGGTCAATTATCTGCACATTTCAAGCATCTTCTTGTTGCCGTAATTAATATCGAGTATAAACGAGCAAAAGAAAGTTACATTTGTTGTTTTTGGCATGGCTATGGTATAATATAGTAAAAATACATCTTATGTGAAAATTTTAAGTATATATCACGGTTCATTAGATATAGCCTACTGACGGACGAAAGGAACTTTGGGTATAAAACCCTAAAAACCAACAGTTTAAAGAGGTGAAAGCATTATGGTCTCTAAGTAAAATTTTTTTTGGGAGATGTGACACACAACATCATCTATTCCTCAAAAATCCTTCATCTATAAACAGTATCAGGAAAACTGAATTTGTCATCAGAAGTTCAATTCAGCTTATAACGTGTATCTATTAAATAGATCCATTAAATTAAATCCATTATAGGAAATGGAGCTGTACTAAATTTTCCAATCAATCAAAGATTGGATCAAAAGGGATAGTCTAGTCACTTATGTCCGATATCACGATTTCGCGTTCCACAAATTATATATTTATAGTCTCTATCAAAATTTATAGTCCAAGCTATATATCTAAAATAATAAAATAATATTTCTTATTTTAGACAAGCTATTGAAGTATATACATATTGATAAAATTACTTCTTCTTCCTAGCCTTATTCCCAATATTATTTGGGGTCTGCTACTAGTTCAACCGGTTTTACCTGAATATCAGTTTTTCCACGGAGCGACTGGCATTGGACCTCCGCAACCCTAAGGGAGAACTAAAATTCGAAGGTTGAACTAGTTGTCAGTAAATTTGAGGGCACTGACTTCCCAATAACGATTGCCATAGATGTTCATGACAACTGGGACCGACGGCTTTACGTGCTCTCTGAGGCACGGGGGTGAATCACCGACAAACTTCCAAACTCCGGGCTGCTATTAGGAGTTTCCTAAGAAAAACCTAAAAACTGTTTTTTGGCCCGACCCGGGATTTGAACCTGAGACCTCTTGATTAGCATTCGCATACGCTAACCACTAGACCAACGAGGCAGTTATATTGATAAAATTACTAACATCATAAAATATTTTAATTAAGTACAAACATGTGTAGGGGTCGAAAATTTTGTCATGCACACATTTCAATTTACTCAACATCTTAATACAGCTGTTGTGAGACCCTGTAATAAAAATTATGCTGGTTTAGGCAAGCATTTCTCATTAGTTACGCATAATTAGGCAGCTGTAATGAAGTTTGACCTTAACCTTGAAACAAATTATTTAAAGCACGTACAATACGAAAAATACTTCGAGATACTTTTTTTGTCAGTCGGTTACATCGTTAGTATTTCCATAATACTCTATTTTATTAAGCTTGGGTCAAGGATATGATAGTATTTTCTCGAGGGTAACCATTCCACATTTTAGAGGATAACGGACATTGTTATGTTAAGGAGGGTAAACGGTTATGAGCTCAAAAATATAACGCGAATCTTGGGTCTTAAATTTTACGAGGTACTCTGGGGTCTTGTAGTTCGTAATTTAACGCAAATAGCATAAAATACTTTGGGATTAAAGAAGAATGTCTATTACCCTCATGACTAGTGACATTTTACAATAAACATAAACTATTATATTTATAGTAAAAGCTTTTAGTACTGAAGAAACCTCTAGTGAATACGTATATTATTTACATTAGTTTCGAAATAAAAGGTTTCATGTGAATTCAAACTATGCAGTTTGAACACAAACATTATAATTTAGGACTTGATCTAAAAAGTAGAAAAGTAGTTGATTAAGATTTTTTTTTAGGGATCGGAAATTTAAGAGATAAAATATTCCATATTCATACTGTTCTATGAAATCTATTGTCTATCTTGCTAATAGATCACTTTGATGTATTTCAGCTGCGGAAGCCGGTGTCGACGCTCTCGATCCCCGGCGCGATGAAGGCGTACTCCGGCGGGGGGAGAGATGCGGGAGGCGAGGAGGCTGGCGTTGCACTAGTTGGCGTCCACAGCGAGTACCCGCGCTTCGGTGAAGAACGAGCGCTTGGCGGCGGCACGTATAAGGGCGGGGGGACAGCGAAGCACAAACCCAATATAGGATATAGGTGAGTGTTCGAAGCTCCTGTCCTAATTGGAGTGGACCTGAGCGATGTTGTAAAGAATTTAGTTGAGGAGAACGTGTTCACTTCTAAACTGTATAGATTTAAAGCGAGAATCGAATTTAGCTATTTAGACACGTCCAAGCCAGGAATTCCTAATGCGGTATTCGATTTTTGTTTTATGTCCATTGTATGAGTTTATTCCGTTGTCGAAAACGAGTAACTGACATTAGCATTCATCGTCATTCGTTTCTTTTTCACATTTGACATTTTACTTGCTTTTTTACTGATTTTCCCTAGACTTTTAGATTTAGTTGTGAGATGCCTATGTGTAAATGCATTATAAATATCGTAAAAATCAAAGGTCACATGATAATAAAGAGGTCTGATTTTTTTAAAGATACTTTCAATGAATTTTAACAAAGCACACAAAGATTGACACTCCAGCGTAATTGAAGAGTATTCTCATCTTTGGTTAAGATCTTTGGATAAGAAAAAATAAAAAAATATTTTAAAAGAAGACTTTGACTTGAGTTTAGCTTTGGAACACTTTCGATAATAATTTTCTGTGATTAGTTTTAGTTATCAAATTCATACTAGGAATATTATGAATTTGGAAGTTTTTCTTTCTGCCCGTTTTACTTGAATGAAATTGTGATCTGAACATATTTTGATTTTTGATGAAAGATCTAAGGTACTCATTACCATGAAAACCAACATACACGCCTGCGGAACCGCAGATAACAGCTAGTAATAGTATTAGATGCTTAAACTTTTTTAATGAACTTCAACACCAACCCTTAACGGTACACTACTGGGCTCTGTTCCCTCTCAGGAGAGCCTTAAGGCCATACGTTCTTACACTGGCCGAGTACGGGTTGGGGACTGGCAAGACACTTTGTGGCTACGTAATCTTGACGTTGGATGTTTTTAACTGCCCTAAAGCCTCCAAAGGCTTACAACTGTTAACTTATGACTTACTTCCAAATCACGGAAACACTTATAACATATCATGCTTCTAACGTCCACCCATCTAGGTGTGACCGCGCCGTCGCTGTTTACCCTCGGTGATGTTTCCAAACCCATAGTGCTTCGAACTTATAGGAATATTAGTTGACCCAGCGAACTTCGTACCGCCTAACTTTAAAATTCCAGAACTTGATCGCAGCGCCACCTACCGGATCCATTGCGAATCTAAACCATTCCCAGATCCCCTTGAACACACACAAAAAATTTAATCAATATCGGTCCAGTCGTTTGAGAGAAGTTCAGTGACATACACACTCACAGAAGAATTATATATATAAAAGATATATGTATTTCATTTGTAAACACGGCAAAGTGACCTCAGACGTTATTTGACAAACCACGGCTAATGCTAACCACAAACCGCCAAAGCCTTTATGAACTTCTCATTATGGTTAACCGACGTCAAATTCACATTTGGGTAATTTGATTACCAAGAAAAAGTTGACCAAGTTATTATTAACTTTTTTTACTAATCGAATACATATGCTATAAAATACGAGTACTTGTATGTACATACTCGATAAAAATATCAACCATTTAGGTTCAAATACTAGATAATTTTCTTATTGTTTTCAATATTTAACATATCAAATAAATGTATTATGAAAGTGCAGTATATATTAAAATGTAGCGCCTCTAAAGACTTTTTTGTTCTCGTTTTTAAAGTATCCATATTAATATTATAAATGCGAAAGTAACTCTGTCTGTCTGTCTGTCTGTTACGCTTTCACGCCTAAACCACAGAACCGATTTTGATGAAATTTGGTATAAAGATAGAACTGAACTTGGGAAAGGACATAGGCTACTTTTTACTGCAATAATCGAGATACTAAGGCCAAAGCTAGGTGATTATAAAAATACATAAATCGTAGGTATCAAAATCTATCACTGTTTATCTCCTGTCAAAACTTCACAGGTTGCTAGGCATAACACAATTGCATGGCAACTATAATGATAGTTTGACAATGACATATAGACCAGTAGTCCTGGGTAGATAATTTGTGAAAACAAATAAAATTATAGTAGGATGAAACCTATTGGAAAAGGAGGAGAATATTATAAAAATGAAAGGAAAAATAATTTACGGGGGATCTGAGGTCGGGAAGGGGTAGGGGGGGAGGTTTTCGGGTCCTTTAAGCGGGGCGTGAAAAAGCATCTCACTAAGCCGCCATAGTGTGGGCCGCCATACATTATTGTCTGCATTCGCAGCAAGTGTAGTAGCCCCGACTCTTGGATTCTGCTAATGCTTTCCATCAGGCAGGGTAGAGTCACTTTGGATGGCTAAATATATAAAACAAAGGGTAAAGAACGGTTTATCTCGATTTCCGGCAAAACTACAAGTCCTATGGAAAAAAGTTAAATGGCAAAGTTGTAGGTAATCAAAAGATCTACAATTTTTAGGGTTCCGAAGTTTATGACTTCGAACCCTTATCGTCCGTCCGTCCTCCTTACCGTCCAATCGGTAAATGCTAGAAAGATGAAACTTTGCATGAATATGTATTGTAATCACGTCGACAAAGCGTTACAATAAAGTTATGAAAAATATTTTTATTTAGGGTACCTCCCCTACACGTAAAGTGGGGATGTTTTTTTCTCGCAGCTACCCCATCGGGGTATCATTATATAGGTCTTTTAAAAACATTAATAGGTTGTTAAGGCGATCTTTAAGCCCATTTTTTGATTTAGGTATCCGTTTGCGAGAAATTCCACTTTAAAGGCCACTTTTTTTGTAAAACAGGGCGTCCCCCCCTCTAAAAGCTAAACGGCCGGCTCAAAAAATCTGGAAAAATTCGTGATAGTGGTCCATATAATAACTTTAAATAAAAACTATAACGAATTAGATGACTTTATTAGTTCAGGAGTTATAGAGGCATAACTTCTACAATGTGCTTACTTGGAAAAGTCATACAAAATTAACGCATTAATACGTAAACATAACAATTATCCATTGGATACAATTTCTAATTCACGTACCATTATGGGTGACTGAGGAACCCTTTCCCGTGCGTGGCCTGACACGCACTTGGCCGATTTTTTATTTACACTTTTTTTCACATAACCTCAAATTATATGTGAAAAATTCAAAAAACTAAGTTTTTGTTTTTTTATTTTTATCTTTTACAATTAAAATTATTTTTAAACGAAAATTTGTGAAAACCTACCTTTTATGTCTCGAATACACTGTAATTTATTTGATTTAATTTTTTCACCCGATTTTGACTTATTACCGAAAATTCACCCGTCAAAATATATACTTTTTTCAAAAAATTTAGGGTGTTTTCTGTTTGATGAAATCTCTATTTCCGATGGTGTAATCCCTACTTATATTATAAATGCGAAAGTAACTCTGTCTGTCTGTCTGTCTGTTACGCTTTCACGCCTAAACCACTGAACCGATTGAAAATAAAGGTAGAAAGAAGGGTTTGAAATAGGGTACGAAAGTTTGTGTCTAAGTTCCTTATTATCAAACATAAAATCATGTAAGATTGTTTAATCTACCCTTACCGTGCCGCGCGATATATACGAATTCCACGCGGGCGAAGCCGCGGGTGGAAAGCTAGTAAGTTTATATTTAGGTACAAGAATTTATCAGACATTATAATATTTCAAATGCAATTGTGCAAGAAGTAATATTATTTTGTACGAGAGCGCTGAACTGTTATGTCTTCTTCTAAATGTTATTTTGTTTTTAACATATTGTACGTTATCACGTACGGGTAGATATTCAATGAATTTACGGAGTACAAGTATATGTGTATATTGTCCTAGTTCACTTTGCGTGTGTAGATATTGTTAGAAAAATAATAGTAAACACGCTGGTCATCGCTCCCGTGTTTTGGTTGAAACGACCATATTTCATCATAATTATGTATGCCAATAAGTAAGAAAGTATCATCAGATTGATATGAATTTATTTCTTACTGTTACTGTAGTTCATCAATCATCATCACTTTAACAGTCCACTGCTGGACATAGGCCTCTCCTTGAAAAGGAGATATTGGCCTACTATACCACGCTGGCCAGACGGGTTGGCATAGGGTTGGTTTCAAGTTTTCCTTCTCTTTGCATTGATGTTGTCTTGCGTAGTTTAACCCTTAGTCGCCTTTTACGACACCCACGTCGGATGAATAGGGGTGGTGACACTCTGTATTCTTAATACGTCACCACACGGACAAGGAGGTTCATTTTACAGAAATTCTCAAAATTATTATTACATCCTACATTGACTTAGTCAGTCCATTCTCTACACATTTATATTATAGTTTGTAAAATGATGCGTAACTGAAAAACATTGTCGTATCATTAATTTAGTTAGTTTACAACCCAGAATGTCCCACGACTGGACTTAAGTCTACTTTCAGGAGATGGATATTTCTATGCGTCCCCATGCTGGCCAAGTTCGGGTTGGCGACTAGCAACACGACGCATATGTTATCTTACCGATTGATAATTTTCTAACTTAGATAGATCTCGTCGATTTAATATCATCTTTACTTAGGATTGTAGTATTACTTTATAGTACATACGAATGCTACTAATTTATGAGCATATTTATAAGTGAAATCGACGAGGTTTTTGATTTGTGAAAAACAACAATTTAACAATTCTAAGATTAATTTTATTTCTACTCAGTAATAAAATATTATAAAATGACTTGTTCAATATATAGCACAGTAGTTTCATTAGCTCTCATGGGTTATATAAAACGAATAAGCAACGTAATAAGTCTTGGGTCAATCTTTGGCCGAAAAACCACGAGTTTATTCTCTCGAGACCAGAATGCTTAAACAATGTATTATCCTACGTGTGATCTTGATACTTGTAACTGTGTCTATGTGACAATTATATCTTAATAAGATGAACTATAGTACGTGACTCTATTACTCTTCATACACATTAACCTACTGTCTGCTGACTAATATACTAAATATTTCGTAACATTCTGATGCAAATAATAAAGCGATTTTTCTAAATAACTTACAACGCAATGTTTTTGGAAACAATTATATATACAACTGAATTAATTTCATATCAAATACTCTACCGATGTTTATCGTGTCGGGTACCTACACGTTCTATCGTATTATGAGAGTACAGGAACGGATAGTGCACACTTGTGCGCTATAATATCTTCTAGATACTTGTCTGGACTCCTTCAAGACTGGTAACCGTGTCCGTATTTAGATAGAAGTATATAAAATGTATTTTAGAAATGTGTGACTAATTTTGAACGCAACTGATTACATTTAGAACGGGGAAAAGACCACGGCACGAAACATTCGTGTCAATATTTTTATTTGGGAGCAAACAGATCACTTGATATTAAATGAATATCTCTGCCTATTGGCATCTATTACCTACTCTAGGATTAAAAAAAATCGTTGCCATTCGAGTCTTCCGTCCTACGAAAAACGATGTCCCCCGCGGTTATAGTTGAAAACTACAATAAAAACCGTGGTTAACACCGTGGCGTGCAGCTAATTTCTTTTTTTGTCACCTAAAGAAAATACATGAAAAAAATCCGACTCAAACCCACATCTTTAAACCATAGAGCAGAAGACTTTTCTCAAATTATACTTCCTGAGACAAGCGTACAGTATTGTAATCTCTCGGGCATGTTTTCTAAAATGTATAACCTGTCTTGTGGGTCTAAAATCCTTCCTGCTACATTATTATGTGTTGTTTATGACCTCGAAGCGCCTCCTTATCAATATTATATTATTGTGCGTTAAGCGAGTTTTTTTTAAAGCCTTTATTGTACAAGAATAAGTAATCATTAAGGATTGGCTAAATTAAAATTGTATTATTGCACTATGAGTTCTTTGTATTTTCTGAAAATGGTGATTAAATTCTGTTTACACTTACATTATTTTAATTTGAGTATGAACTGAGTCTAAAGTTAAAACCTTTTGGAGAGAGTACATATCTCTAATATAGATGATTGAACTATTATATTATTTTGAACTATACCTAAATATTTATTGTATTTAATGAAAATTAGGTTACAATAAAATCAATTTTAAAACAACTGAGTAAAATAACAATCAAAAATTGCAATGACGTAGTTTTACAGAAATACAATAATTAAATGTTTTTCTGCATGAACTATTCAGTATAACTTGCCTCTTTAAATTAACTTAGATATTAGTCAAGGAAGGTTGCCAAATACGTCAAATATATCAGATTGAGTAATGAATTTGTGCGGTTTTGATGCATTATAAATATTTGTCGGCAACGCTATTTATATTTTTGAGTAGGTACTAAACTGTATTAACTGGTGTACAATAAAGTTTATTCTATTCATATTCTATTCTAGGTGTCAGTAGGAGGAGGTAGTTTTTAAACGTAGCTCCCAAGTAAAGATCATATATTTTCCCCTTTTTAAAGGTAACCCGTTGCATTTTGGTCACGTTGCATTCAAGTAAGCTTGCACGGGAAATAAATAAGTTTTCTAAATCTATAGAAGAAAACTTAGACTTGAGGTATTTTAATAATACCTAAGTTTCCAAGAACGAACGGAAATTACTTGCATCAAGGTCGCATCGATTTTATTCGTCTTTGAAATCATTTAAGTACAACAGAACATATTGCCATTTAAACATATTTTTATTCACATGATATATTAGTTTAACTGACGTCATACATAAATATTGATAAATAGTGGTATTCCTGGCAAATCAGTATAAAAAATCATCAGTAATTTAAAATAAAAAATAGCTTCGAACATTATCAGCAACCAATAACGTCCCATTGCTGTGCATAGGTCTCCTCTCAGGAGAAGGTTAAGGCCATATGTCTTCAAGCTGGCAGAGTACGGGTTGGAGACTGGGAAGACACGTTGTGGCTACGTAATCTTGCCGTTGGATGTTCTTAAGCCGCCCAAACGTATCCAACTAAACTTCACGACTGTTATCTTATAATGACAAGCAGGACCGACTCCTTAATGTGACCTCCGAATCGCGGAAACGCTCATAACATTTAATGACACAAACGGTCACCCACCTCAGTCTGACCGCGCCATCAAAGCTTACCCTCTTTGATTGTATCCAATCACCTAAGGCCAGACTAAAACTTTCGAATTGCTTATAGCCAATTAGCTGTGACCGCGAAAATTTTAGTGTGCTTGAAATATGCTAAGAAATATATCTGAGAATATAATGTAATAAATATTTTTTTGCTAAAGTTTTGTAATTATTTACTTAGATATTGATAATAACTAATAGATTTCAATGTTAATGCCAAAAAAAAACATTGAAAATAAAAAAGAAACGCCAATCGATTCTTTACAAACATTTTAACTACTTATTCAAAACTAGTAATATCCACTAATATATATTTTTCTTATCTTACAGATTAGGTAGAAGAAAGGCGTTATTTGAAAAACGGAAAAGAATAAGTGACTACGCTTTAGTAATGGGAATGTTTGGTATTATAATTATGGTTATAGAAAATGAACTCTCAAGTGCTGGTGTATATACTAAGGTAAGCATATTTAAATAATTTGATTCTTATATTCATATCCTAAGGACGATATTTGAATCTTTACATAATTTTACAGGCATCAATATATTCGCAAGCGTTGAAGACGCTTATATCAATGTCGACTGTGATTTTACTTGGCCTAATCGTCGCGTATCACGCTTTAGAAGTACAGGTAACAAATTATTCTTAAACTTTAGCCCCTCGATATTACGTAGTACGAAATTTCTTTCCTTAATTTGCGTCTCCTGCAATTCGGTAAATCGATATTATAATTTTACGGTAGCATGGGTTATGAAAAAAAGTTAAGACTTTTGGCTTATATTGGAAAAGTTGCAAACATCCGACGTATTCAAAGTAATAGTAGGTATATAGAGATTTTATAACTCCTCCGGTGTTTTGGGTGCCCATGGGCGGCGGCAATCACCTACCATCAAGTGATCGTCGAGCGTCTGCTCGCTTGTCCCCTATATCCATAAAAAAAAAACTAGACTATACACATCTGAGCAGAATTTTTACTCACCAAATTAAAAATACTGATTAAACTTATCGGTGTACCATTTTACGTTGGGAGAACTAATACAAGTGAGCTGCCTCCATCTAAAAAAACTAGACTATACACATCTGAGCAGAATTTTTACTCACCAAATTAAAAATACTGATTAAACTTATCGGTGTACCATTTTACGTTGGGAGAACTAATACAAGTGAGCTGCCTCCATCTAAAAAAACTAGACTATACACATCTGAGCAGAATTTTTACTCACCAAATTAAAAATACTGATTAAACTTATCGGTGTACCATTTTACGTTGGGAGAACTAATACAAGTGAGCTGCCTCCATCTTCATTTATTGACTCTCTACTTGGATGCAGTCTAACGCCTTGGGCATGCCAAGAACATCTTTGATTCGTATTTTTCACAAAGGTTTACATTTATATCCGGACAAAATTCAACTGGTACAGGAATTAAGCCGCAAGATCGCGCTCACAGGTTCCGATTTGCAAATTTTTGGACAAAAAGTCATACCCAAAACAGGTGCCATTAACCTCGTAACCCGGACGTATCCCCAATGGACTTCTTTCTTTGGGGATACCTTAAAAGCAAAGTTTTCAACAACAACCTAGAGTCCCTAGAGAAATTAAACGAAAATATTCGAGAGGAAATGTAAAACATTTCACGAAACACTTGTGAGGACGTCATTGAAAATTTTAGCTACAGGCTGCAGCAGTGTCTGTCAAAATAGTCAAGGATCATATATGATTGATGTAATTTAAAAAATTAATAAATCAACATTTGTGTATTTTTATAATAAATAAACAGTTTTTATTTCACATAACTAATTTATTTTAAATCTTCATTTGAAATGTAAATGAACTTTTGGTCCATTCTGTAGAATAAGCAGATTCGTGTAACACATTCATTTTAATAAATCAAAGATCGAACATCACATAGATACTTTAGATTTATCAAAAATAATTATTCAGTTCTATGATGTGTACCTGTGTGTGCTCTGCTTTTCAGTTATTTATGATAGACAACTGCGCTGACGACTGGCGGATAGCAATGACATGGCAGCGAATAGCTCAAATTGGCCTTGAACTTGCTATATGTGCCGTACATCCTATCCCAGGACAATATACCTTCACTTGGACCACTAAATTGGCTAATAAAGGAGGTGTGATCGGCGTTGAAGTTGTAAGTATCCCCCAGTATAATTAATTACTTTAAAAGCTATTGTAATAATGCACTCGCTGAAATGTCCTGTAATATTTTTTTTGATAGCATTGTTTGTATTTTTGATTTAAAGTGATACTTCTTTGTAAGATTTTATCATTATTTTATATACCTACTTGTATATAATTCATTAGAAATTTCGATAAAGTGTTGTATTCTCTTTAATCGCATTGACTTTATTTCTCATTCGTAAGCTAACTATCTTGATTCGTTATGTAGTTTACTTTCAAACTGACATTTATTTTTATTTTCTCCTTAGGGCACGATGTATAAGCAAATTCAGGTCTGTATTTTGTTGAAGTTACAGAGTTTTAAGTGATGTTAGAGTTTTCGTCTTGAGCATGTCCCATTTTTATGTAAGAGTATATGCGCTGCTTTGTGAATGTAATGTTGATGATAATAGTTTAATTTTCATCATTCGCGTACTTTCCTGTAATAGTTATGTTCATTTCATTTGTGCATGTGGGACATAAGTTTAAGTTTTGAAGCATAATTCACATTTAGTGCATACTCTTGGTGATATTTGTTGGCTACAATATTTAGTTTAATATTTAGGAAGTGGGTGATCAATATAGGAAAGTCTTAGTCTAGTGTATGTCTATTTCGGTAATGTATGCAGGTCTAACCATAGATAATTTCTGAATGATCAGATATGATCAGATCATATATGTACTAACTCTCCTGTATTTGTTTAATCACTTTTAATAAACTTCATAAATGCTAAATAAACGTTGCTGAAGTTTCGTCCTCTTTTTTTTGTTATCTTGTTAAAATGGGTTTACTCTACCCTATAGAAACCGGCCCAATTGTGTTGAAATAAGCGTGTCTCAACTAATTTATTTATATTACAAACATTATTTGTAGTTCCATGTAGAAACAAATCCAAAGATTTATGAGACAAAGAATAACAATTGGGGGTTGAACCCTAAGCATTCAGCTTAAACTACTACGCTATCCATGCAATATTGTTTTATATTAAAGTGTGATGACTACGTTTTGTTTGATAAGATAATTTATTTGTAAGTGATACTGAACAGTAAATCGATAAGATTAACCTCGAATATTAGTCTCAACGAGATTCGTGTACATCGGATATCAGGAATAATTTGTGTGCCAGTAAACTCTAGTCGTCTCATAAAAACAAATTTCTATGATACACATCACATCCACTAACTAAAATTTACAGTCATATTAAAAAAACACATTTTAAATTGCTTCATCCTAATGACGGACCATAAAAGAAACAATACAAAACCCTTGACGATGTTAGACATTGTACCAATCTTATAAATTTAAAAATATATTAAATGAAAAGTTAATAGCAGTAGTTTAATCGACATCAGTTGATTTATGACAGACGATAGAAATTCCTTGCAATATTTTATTAACTAGCTTAAGCGGCAAAATGTATGTAATTGCTACACATTTTTAATCAAACCATGTGAACGTCACCACAGCACATAGCACACTATAAATTGAACTCAATGTTTGATAATGTTGTAGTTACTGACGCAATTTATTCACTTAATCATGACTGACATCACTTGAAATGTTATGGAACCGTTAAAATTATGTGTTAAAACGTTACCGTGCCTTAAGGTGGTGTTTTAATACCTCGTTAGTTTGAGTCACGAAAATTAATATTGCTATGAGCACTTTTACTAAATGATTCGTTTTTCTAATTCCAGGTTCCATATGATGTCACGCTGTCTCTGCCAATGTTCTTTCGTCTATATTTAATATGCAGGGTCATGTTGCTTCACAGTAAATTGTTCACCGATGCTTCGTCAAGGAGTATAGGAGCTTTAAACAGAATTAATTTTAACACTAGGTAAGTATATTTTTGATGGTTAGTCTTATTTTTTTTAATAATTATAACGATTAACTTTTACAAAAAGTATGTTTTGGTGTATGTGTTTTCAATGCATAATGTGTCGTCTAAAATATATCGTTTTTATCTTGAACCTGATGGGTATCTTGATGAATGACTTATAATAAATAGTATGTGACTACATATATAACATCTGACAATAGCAGAGTTAGACTGTACAGAACTTGACAATTTTTTTTAAGTCGTTTGATCGGCAGCACCATTTTCATAGTTCTGATGATGATGATCGTTGTAATTATCCATTCCAACTTTCATGCGACTATGAAAATAATTTATATCGAATATAAACATATTTGCAACTAGAAAATGATAATGGCTAATGTTACATACTGCTAGTGTATATTTTAGTGTACCTTTTATGTGTATGAATCTAGATTCATTTAAATTAAATGCTTTTTAATCTCAATCAAGTACATAGGGCATCATCATCATCAACAGCCTTTAACAGTCCACCTCTGGACATAGGCATCTCCTTAGAAAGTAGGATTTGGCCTAATATACCACGCTGGCCAGACGGGTTGGTATATGGTTGGTTTCAAGTTTTCCTTTAGACATTACTGGTAGTTATTCTTTTCATTTCCTACCACATATACACAAGACGAGTAGTAACCACAAGTACTACGTATGTATTTTATTTTATTTAAATAATGTTTCTAATAATTTCCTTCGTCAATTTACAGGTTTGTCTTGAAAACCCTCATGACAATTTGTCCGGGCACCGTATTACTAGTTTTTATGGTATCTCTTTGGATAATTGCGAGTTGGACGCTCAGACAGTGTGAAAGGTTAGTACAATTTATATGTGTGTTGTTAGTGAAAAACATATTTACTTGGGTAACGTTTTCTTTTTTAAAGTGTCGTGTGGGTGAAATACTGAATTTTGACAAAAATAATGTGCTCCTTCAACTCCTGCAAAATATTAAATTATTTGTCAACGAAACTTATTCGATTTTTGTATTTTTGCTTCATTGTTTTAGTTTGATGTCTATATTATGTGTTTTGTACATCGTTTTTGAATCACCGATATTATTGCCTATGGGGGCATGCTATATTGCTTTTGTACTGTGTTGTTGTAAATATGTTTTATTTTGGCTTTTGAATCCACTGTGTTTTTTTGTTTGTTTTTGTTTTATATGTTTATATATAAATAATTACGGAGAGTTATGTAGCGATGCTAGGTTCATAATCATCACTATAAGAGACAAGAGTTTGACTTTGATTATTTTCGCAATATAAAGCTTTTGTAAGATTTAATCTGAACACAAGTGCTATATTCAATGTTATAAATTTATGTAATAGATGTACCAATTTGAATGAATCGATGTCAATAAGAGGATGCTTGTTATGATAGTAAATGCAAATTAATAAGAAATGTAAACTTACTGTGACTTCACCGTCATACAAATTAATACGACAAACGCCGTGTTTCTATACTATAATACGAGTATGATGTAAACCTATATAAAATTCTGCACGGCTTACCTTATAATGATATTACATTATATGAGATAAAAATGTAATATTTTTTAAAAGGACTTAATCACGCACAAAATGGCTCTAGGATATTTAAACACTTAATGCTAGAACAAGCTTCAAAGATACTTGCACAGATCTATTGCACCATATCACGTTCATGCATCAAAACAAGTTACCTCTTCTTCTGATTCGAAGAAGGATGCTTGTGACTCTCTCTTAACGTCTTTTCCTTCTGTCTTCCTTCCACTCTTTCTTCTAAATGTTTATCTGTGTTATCATGACCTTCACCTAAGGTTTAAATTTTAATTCACGCATGGCTACCAGTATAATTATTATGTATTCAGCCCAGATTAATGTTTAGAATGCACGTTGTATTTAAGAATTTTTATATACGATTGTAGTACGTATTTCTGTTTAGCAAGAAAGTTTTGTTCCATTTGGCATGACAAAATTTTCTTTTACGTATAGGAATTCTATTACGCAATAATGTTTTGGTAAATATTGATTGACTTCTCAAATAACTGTCAAAACACATTTCAATTTAAATTGCCACAATAAGAATTATTATTGTTCCCAATTGTTGAAAAGGCAATTATTAATCATTTTTTATTACTATGGTAAAAACAAACGGTTATCTGTGGTTCTTGTCGGGCATTTTGGCTCTCAGGTTTCACGACGAAGACCATGCCAATTTGCTAAACTCAATGTGGCTGACAGCTATAACCTTCCTCTGTGTTGGCTACGGTGACATAGTCCCCAACACCTATTGCGGACGTGGCATTACCCTCACCTGCGGTATGGTGGTATGTATGAATCATCTTGTAGGATACTTGGGTGGTTTGATCAATTTCATTTTCATACTTTTATTGTGGCTAGGATTGAGATATGCTAGGCATCGCAAGATTTTATAAACACAAATTTCTATTAAGATTTTAAAATAGTTTAATTGTAGAAAGATTAACAACAAACTTGCTTTGCCTAGTAATAACTCGGTAGATCGGTAAAGGTGAGCCATTTTATGTGTTGTTAAATGTCAGGCAATTTTTAACGCAGTTAACAGTTAATACTATAATCAAAGTCAAACTCTTCAACTGGACATCAGACGTCTTATTGTTTTTTGTTTTATCTCTGTTCACATTGAATACACATTTCGTGTAGGAGGTAATTTGCGTGAGACGGGTCGGTAGATTGGATTTTTGAATAAATACTCATTAATGATCCACAATAACTTTTTCGTGGACTCATCAATGAGTAAAGCGTTGAAATTTATTAAACATTCAGGTTTCACGACGAGGAACACGCAAACCTACTGAATGCGATGTGGCTCATTGCTATAACGTTTCTCTCCGTCGGTTTTGGTGACATAGTGCCAAACACTTATTGCGGCAGAGGTATTGCTGTTAGCACCGGCATTATGGTAAGTTCTTACAAGCAAACTTTATGACTGTATGTGTTGACTGACGTTATTGATTAAAGTTACTTAATGTTATGTACTGTGTAAACGAAATCTTTGATCTTTGCTTGACCCTATCAATGAAAATACTTCAATACTAAAGCAATCACACCAAATGTACGGCAATATTTTCACTGCCACGTTTCTATCTTGTGCTTTTAAAATAAATCTAACAGTCAGTCAACACGAATATATCAATGTATCAACAATCACACACTACACTAAAATGCTTCACACTGTCAACATTTAAGCTAACCTCACCAAGTGTTTCGGTGTACTTGATGTTATAAATAGTTTTAAACTTTATTGATGTTCACAGATCCGTAATAAGAGACGTTGATGTTACAATACAATGAATGCAATATCAAGTGTATATGTTATGACTCTATATTTTACTACACATTTTTGTAAATGATTTCACCACTCTTTATAACTCACACTCGATTCACACAGTATTTTGGTATAGGACTACCGGAATATTAAATTCGTAGTTTTTGCAGGCAAGAGCATTGTTTGGAATACTTATATCAATATTATATGTACGGTGATAACGTTTTTTTAAATAAATTTACGTCCATTTCCCTGTTAAAGCCAGCTATTAGAAATTATATAATTTGTAGTATGGAATGCTTCATTTCTCCTTACTATTTCTAGTTCTCTCTTCACTTAAATTCTAATTCACTGGATTGCACAATAAGTTTGTTTTTAAAATGGCTCACTTTTCCTAAAATTATTTTAATACAGAAGTGTACAATAAATCGTATTGCACCTAAATAGTGTTTGTGTTAATGTTGATAAAATTAAATGGCATACGTAATAGATGTGTCTAATGATAAACAGAAAATCATTTTGAATTGGTTCAATCTCGTGCACCTATTAGATGGAAAAGCACTAATAAGGATGAATCTTTATCATAATGTGACGATATTTACATGATAATTTAAATAAATTAAACAATAAAAGAAGGAAAAGAAAGGTAAGGTCGGTAAGAATTTTCCTTCTTTTATAATTCTTCTACTAGTGATTTGCATTATAGCACTAACTGTTTAAAATAATATTTGAAATTTGCTCAATAACGAGATTAAAATAGATAAATAAAAAATATGCTATCAAAGAGGATAATTGAGACAATAAAATTGTAAAAGATTAGCTTCGCCATTTCAAACATATTTCCTACTTTAAATTGTGTCTATTATCCTCTCATCTTTTAAATTATATAATAATATAAAATGAAGTAAAATGATAGCACATTGCTGAAAAATATAGTTTGTTTTAGTTTTTAGCCTTCAAAATTGCCTTATTGGAATGTCAAGTTCTTGAATGCTTCTACACGTTCGCTTGCATTTTACATTAAGGTATTCACTTAACAGGGAGCTGGATGCACAGCGTTATTAGTCGCGGTTGTTTCAAGAAAATTAGAATTAACTAGAGCCGAGAAGCACGTTCATAACTTCATGATGGATACACAACTTACTAAAAGAGTAAGTATTTCTGTGATATAAGTATACATCAATCTGTATTAATCTAATTAACAGGGGGCGGGATGTACAGCATTATTAGTGACCGTTGCTTCAAGAAAATTAGAGTTAACTAGAGCGGAGAAACATGTCCATAACTTCATGATGGAGACTCAGCTTACAAAAAAGGTAAGGTGACTGTTACACAAGTAATAGTCAAAGGATACCAGGAAGGTAAGACCTGTAAGCTAGGTTAAGCCAAATTTAAATACTTCAATTAGACTACATAAATAATAAAGATCCGCTTATTATTTGCGCTTGTCATTTTGACTAACACCAAATTAATGAGAGGGTTGAAAACTAATATTATAGTATTGCCAGTTTGCTAGAAAATTAAAATACTAATAAATTAATGAACTAGAAGGGACAGTATAGAGTGAGCAGTATAGCTTGAACTACCTGAGGCTTCACAGAAAGCGTTGGACACCGTGTGTCTTTTAAGTTTATTCAATGTTAGTGATAAATGTTATGACATCTAATGGAAAATGATTTCAGCTGAAAAATGCTGCAGCCAACGTGCTACGAGAGACATGGTTAATATACAAACATACTCGGCTAGTAAAACGAGTCCATCCTGGAAGAGTGAGGACCCATCAAAGAAAGTTTTTATTAGCTATTTATGCGTAAGTTTTTTAACTGGCAAAGTTACTTTAATGCATTGTTGTTCATATATTAGTATGTAGTGATTGCGTATGGACTTTGTTATCTTAGTTAATGTACTTGTATAGTGAGTATGAGTAGTTATGACTATTTCTGCCTATTGGGCTGTCAATGAAAGAATCATAATAGCATCATCAGGTTCTTAGTAAACGTCAATATGATGATAATAAGAATTAGTATGATTTTTACTTAATAATGTCCATTATTGTTTCTATAAATTTGTATTAAGTTTGTTTCTATTAAGTTTGTATCTATAAATACATGAGACCTGACAGAAAAGTATCGTGTGTCCTACGATCATATCAGATATTTCTAAACTATAAAAGTTGATCATATTTTATTATCGTAACATTGCGATACATACGTTTTCAGGTTACGAAAAGTCAAGATGGATCAAAGAAAATTAATGGATAATGCCAATACTATAACAGATATGGCAAAGGTACGTTGACGCCCATGATTTAATTTTAAGGCTATTGCTACACTCATACACCCATTAGAGATAGACCCTTAGCTAGCACATTAGGAATGCAACAATTTAATGGTAATACATATAATAGTATATTAGTTTATATAGAAATAGCTATGATCTTAGTGTAGTATGTTTGTTATAATAAATATTAGATTAAATCCAATTCTATTTAGTTCTAGTGTTTTAGGAATGAAGTAAAGAAATTTCCTTACAAAATAAAGTAAAATTGTTTCATGAGCATGATAAATTAATCTTAACCCATTTCGTCACTTGCTTTGCGCATGCCCTGTCATGATCTTAACAGTCATATTGGTAAAACGCATGCATGATAAATAAAAAACAAAATAATAATATGTCCATATACACATTTAGAGGTAAAATTTTAATTATAATATATCATGCACGATACATTGTTCTTTTATAAAAAAAGATACTTATACTAGACATACATACACTTACACAAACACAAATGTATGTTTAGAAACTACAATTAATAATGAACTACAAAGCGATTGATATTAGGACCCCTTTCTTTTACAGACCCAGAACACAGTTTATGAGATAGTATCAGATATGAGTACGAGACAAGATACTATTGAAGAGAGGCTGACTAGTTTAGAAGAAAAACTTACTTCATTACAGGTAAGGCAAACTACATGACACTTGATTTCCGGGTCGGACAAAATGTTACTGGATTATCCTTACACATAATCCTTCTTAAAACAGTCTGGAGTGTAAATTAACAAAATATTTAGAGATATGTCAAATCCGGGCTTGGGTGAGCAAGTAAAACCGTTGGTACTGGTTGTCATGAACTCCTATTTCAGTCGGACTTAAGAACTCAGTATTCTCAAATTTACTGACACCTAGTTCAACTTTGTAATTTAGTTCGCCCTCGGGGTTACTGCCCGTTTACGACCTTACCGCTGTGAGCGGTAGCTAAGAGCAAAACGCCGAGCGGTAATATCAAAAGTATAAAAATGTACAAGCCACGCCACGAGTCGCCACTCATAACTAAGCTCATAGCTATGAGCGGCGACTAAGACACAGCGGTAAGGTCGTAAGCGGGCCGTTACGGAAGTCAGAAGGCAGTTGCTCCATGAAAAAACTGATATTCAGGTAAAACCGGTTGAACTAGTAGCCAACCCCAGATAATCTTGGTAATATTGAAGATCAATAAGAAGAGAGAGACTGTTAAACGGGTGAAATAGTCGAAAATATTTAATCAGTATAACATTTATAATCTTTTTTTTAAAGTATCATCTGCGTTTGCTACAATCAAGGTAACATTCAATAATTATCAATAATTACACTAAAGTGTTTTTTTGACTGACATTTTCAGGAACAAGTAAACAATCTGCCGGATGTAATGGCGCGGTGTCTGCAGCAGTGTTGGGAACGAGCAGAGCAACGGAGGAACTTCTTGCATCCCGACACTGCTGCAGTGCCTACACCGCCATCATCGACAATTACTCCTTATACTAGGTACGTTCTAATAAACATGATAGTTATAAATCACGCACTCTAATACATGAATAAAATACCGATTGCAAGTATTTATTCCTGGCTTTTTATTACTATTTCAGAACATTAGTGACGGCAGCACATCCGTGGCCACAGAGTCCAGTACTGCAGCCGGCGGGACGGACGCACTCAGCTCCGGAAAGTACCCATACGCCTTCGCCGGCTCAGCCACAGCCTTCAAGCCCTGCTCCACACGCATCTCGACCTCCTCTACCCAGCTGAGTACCGCCTTCCAACTCCGAACTTCTGTGCTGAACTCGACGAAACTCGGCGCCCATCCTCTGACCCCCCCTTTACAACTACGCTCCAAAGAGGTTGACGAGGAAGTTGTTTTACTACAAGAAACAGATTTTTGAAAATACAAGTTCAATGAGCGCTTTGCATGAAAAATACTAAATTTAACATAAGTTCTGAAAATTATTTTGTACAGAAGCACTCATGCACGCACCAAATGTAATAGTCCACTCGAATTCTTTTTTCAATTCATTTGTACCTATTTTTATCAATTTCATACCGAAATTGCACGAGTAATTGAAGCTAACAATGGTTCTAAATAATTTTGTATTTTCATACAAAGTAATATGTTTGTACTATTTTCGAAATCTTTGTCTTCTGTTGGTGAAGAACGAAATAACCAAAGTGAAACGATTTTCTCGACATTCCGATGGACCACGTCGCGGTGCGAGATAAGGTCAGCCGTAGTTTTCTTCGCTGTTCCCCAGTTTCGGATGTGCCAGACTGTTCTTTAGTGATATTGTTTAGATAGTGAAATAAATTGAGGCGGTACGGACTTGCTGTTGTGATTATACAAAATGCTTTATCGATAGACGCTTTAGCTAATTACGTTAGACGATATTTTGAATACTTATCAACTTAGGTAAACATTACCTACACGTCTTTACACGACGTTCGAGGAACCAAACAACATTGTTTTGTAAGCAGATTGTGTTTAGACTAGGTTGTTTTTGTAAACCCTCATAATCGGGAAGTCTCGAAACGAATTTATTAATAGTCAAACGTTTGCACATAATTTTTAACGTATAGCGCAGTAAATATACATAGTGACTATTATAGTAATAGTTACACATAGATTTGTATTTGTCTTACGCGGCCTGTGTAGAAGACGGTTGTATTACCACTAACTTTTAAAGTAGATACACATAGTGGTTACTATGCATTGGTATTAGTTTCTTGAAAACAATTTTATTGAATACACACAAAAAGCAATCACAGTGAAATAAAATAAGTCACTATTTTGCTACATTTTCATTTGAAATTGAATTTAAAAGTTGTGTATTGAGTTCAAATTATGCTTTGATAACACTTCAATTATTTTGCTTATTCTATTTAACAATCACTTTCTTTCAAACAAATTCAAATATTGTTATAAAAAAAACGCTGCAATTATGTTTATAATTTAATATACAACACGTAACGTAGTGCTTTCGAGAAGTTAAACTTTTGAGAAGCCATTATATGAATTAAATATTTATAGAATGGTCATTGAAGATTATCTGGAAATAACTTAATTTCACAGTTTAATATTCTAAGATGAACCTGTATACACACTTATAGATATAATATATAATAAATATAATTAGCTAAATTGAATTGTTACTACCTGCCTATTGACATGTAGATTGTAAACATTTTTTTGTAAGAATTAGATTAAGTAAAGCTTTTTATAAGATATAAGATTGATGGCTGTCTAAATAGTGCCTAAAACACTACGAAATTTCGATAATTCAGTTTTATTATTCTAATAAAGTATGAATGTAAATAGTTAAAGTAAAGTTTGAGAGCATAATATTTAGTAAATATCTGAATTGTAGCATATTGTACAGTACGTGTGATGGGATCAATTTGTTTGTACATTTACGTTTAAAAATTCTTTTGAATTTCATGAACAAAGTTGGATTAGTTTTGATGAATGAAAATACCTAAAAGAGCATTACACTATAAGTAAATCGGTAAGAACAGATGTCGGTACTTTGCTCAAATACAATCTACACTGACAAAACCACGTTTAAAATTGGACTCCGTTTCAAAAATTAAAGCCTATTTTGCAGCCCACGTGTAATAAATAATAATTAAAATAGATAGACTAGACCAATAGTATAATAAAATAGGAAATAAAATAGATCAAAACCAAATAGACTTATTGTTAAGAGATATTTTCACCGACAGAGCACCTTACGAAAGAGTAGTCCATATAAAACATTGTTAGATGTTTATTTATCGCTTTGTGCTCTAATGTTGATTTACTTAGTGTTTTACATCACTCATTACATCATTTCCACGTGGTGTCGGATTTAAAATGCAATGTCACCACTCCTGTTAATTAGGTTTTGTAAGAGGTTACTAAGAAAACAAACTAAGGAGGACAACGTGCAAAAAGAAGTTAAATATGAAACTAGCACTATACTAACCCTAGATTTAGGCTTCTCCTTAGAAAAGAGATGCCTATCTTTACCTAGTAATGTAGTAGAAAAGATTATGGATTGCGCAAAAAGTTTCGGTTAAAGAATGTGTTGAATTTATTTTAGTAAAAAAATCCACTGAATCATCTAGGTACAGAGATAGTTTTTTAATAGTAAGTCATCATTCAATGCATTTTTTATCAAAAGTAAGTCAGCATAAGAGCAGTTTGTGAATAATTTGTTTATTTTACATATTATAACTGTATTTAGGTAAGGTAATAAAATAATCCTATAGCCTAATCGATCGTAATACTATACAAAACACCAACTAGTATATTTAGATATACAACAGAATTAATGTAGATATTAAATATTTCCTGCATTATATTTATTAATAATATCTTACCCATCTTATTAAAAAAAATCATAAAATTTTTCGTAGACAATGTTTTAAAGTACTTTCTATATTCCCTCGTATATGTAACTACCTCTACATATTACAGTAACTGCCACTTGTCCAAATTATTAATTCTTATGTAATTGTTTTCATTTGACACCAACCTTCAAGGTATTTTCCTAAGAAATCTTGATTAAAAACTCCCCATATGAATTTGTTGTTTTCAAATACAAGGCGCACAATAGATATAACATAGAGTGACATTTTAGTAAAACTAGGATATTTGAATTTTTCGGTCTTTACCTAACAGTAGCCTAATAAATTGTCCCCATTATGAAGAATTTTTAAAAGTCTAGTCACTAAAGTTAATTGCTTAGTAGAATATTTACTTAGAACAGTAGATAACTGAAGTGTTTTAATTATATTTTATCATTCTAACTCTTTTTCCTACTGATTAAAATAATTTAGATCCCTTTATGATATTCGAAACATGACTAAGAACTGTCAAACACTTTTGCGAGTGAGTCCCAAGTTTAGCTAAATCCAAAGTGTAAAACTACTTATTTATAAATAAGAAATTGACCAAAATGTTGTTTAAGAAACGTAGAATTTGTAAATAGTAAGTAAAAGATCATTAATACATTATGTAAAAAAACAATTATGTAAATACCAGTTGTATTTGCGAATTTTAATGTACATAAAATAAAAGAAAATATATAATATATGGTTCCAGTAAAATTATTTTTAAATAATTGCGTTCAAATGTATAAGAATTTTTTTAGTTGAATGCCAATGGATTGTTCTATGCGGTGCGTAACAAAAGAAATGAAACTTTTGTGATCAATGTTAATGAAATGAAAGTGTAACTTCGATTATATGAGCTGTAGTATTTTTTAAATATGTATTTTATTTAAAATCCTTAGAAACTATACCTTACAAAAACAACGCATCCAATCAAAACCTATAAAAGTTAGAGTTGTTTATGAGGGCCTGTAAGTAATTCGAAAAAAAACTATAATTTTTTTAAAGCATTCTAATATTGAAAAATCAATCTGTCATTGTGCCTCATGAGTTTATGTGAGCTCGTGGCTGAATAGATTGCTACATTTAGTTAAGCAGTCTTAGCCATGTTATGCCATACCAGTCTGAAGATGACTGACAATTCTTAAAACACTATGACCTCTGTCTCAGAGCACATTAAAACGTCGGCCCTGGTTACCACGTAGTAATATCTACGGCAAACTTAATGGGTAGTTGAAGCCACCAAATTTAATTTCATCTGGATGAGTTCTCGAGATCATATAAGTCGAAAGGCGAATGGTCGGTAAGTGAAAATCGCAGCACATTCATGTGGTAGAAGTCTACCACAAGGTCGTAAGTCTACTGTGAGTAAGTACTCACAGTAGACTTACGACCGTCTTGTTTGAAAAAAATTAAGAGAAAGAAAGGGGAATATTTGCTAATCCTGTATCATTAGGTACGAAATGGGATTAGGAATAATTTTACTTAAAAATATAGTTAACATTAGAAGTAATAAACAAAAATTCAAAACATGGTAAGGTAGTTCATTTGATTATAATCTAGGTAAATGTTATGAAACAACGCAGTTGACGATCTCTGATAGACAACCAGTATGGATAAGATAATTTTAAGTGATGTATTTGTTGCAGCCAACCCGCTTATTTAGTCGTTTAATCAACAGCCTAGCCTCTACTGAGATATATATCTATATATTATAAAATACCAACCTGACTTAAAAGCTAACTTTTAGTCTGAGTAGCGGTATGAATTCATATACGTAATAAGGCTAAATTAGCGGCGACACAAATGTTCGAAGCGTTCATAGCCAAGTCATAGGTGATTAGAAACAATCACATAGGTCACTCTGTTGGGCAAGGCTTTCCTCTCAAGAGACACGGACTCAGTGCCGGATTTTGACTGGCAAGACACGTTGTAGCCACGTAATCTTGCCGTTGAATGTTTTTAAACCGTCCGAAGGCCTCCCACTAAGCTTCATGACCGTTATCTTATGAACCGGTACTGCTTAACGTGACCTCCGAATCACGGAAACGCTCTTAACATATAATGAAACAAACGGTCACCCATCTAGGTACTGAGCGCACCGTCTTTGCTTACCCTCGGTGATTTTTTCCATCCATTCACCACCTAAGGCCATTTTGCTATGAGCGCTTAAATGTAGAAAGAAGATGCAACTTATTTTCTTTTCGTAAAAAGATATTTAAACGGTATGCAATAAACTAGATCTATTTCTTACTTCAATTATATTGAAAAAACCTTTAATTAGTTACCTTTTACATGGCATTTTTGATTATAAAAAAGATTTGTTGGGAAAACTGGTAAACTGGTAAAAACTGGAAAGTTCCAGTAGTCATGTACCCAGCTTCATGTGCAACAGTCCCATGTAATTTTTTCTATTTTTACAGCTGACATTATTTAATTACTTTAAACGATTTCACATTTAACGCTGTGTCATAATTGTGTCAAACATAAGAAATGTTTAATTAATTGACGCGAAGTCAAATTGATCCAACAATATCTCAAGAGATGCCACTAGCTGTTTTTTAATAACGTAATATAAATTAAGTCGGTTTTTTCTGATGCAAGTTTTTTGGACTTCCCAAGACTTCCCAATAACGATTGCCATAGATGTTTATGACAACCGGGACCGGCAGCTTTACGTGCTCTCGGAGGCACGGGCGTGAAGTGATAATACTTTGAATAACTATAATAGAAACTTTTCTAATAAAAAACAAATAAATATTGATGATTATGAGCTAATAATCTATATCAACATACAATTGTAAATACCGTTAGATTACAATTAATCCAGCGAGTTTGTGAACTGTCGTAAAATTGTGAACCGTAATATACTGATGTTTTTTACTGTATACGGGACTTAGCGCGTTCGAAACGTCGGAAAGTAGAAGGTATCGTAACCTTAATAATTATATCGCGAACAAGTCCCGTATACAGTAAAAGACATGAGTATATGTAAAAGTCGCAAAAGTCTAAAAACATAATATACTGATTACAATTTGGCGCATTTTTTCGATAGATTATAATTTAACGAAGTGAAATCGTCAAATTGTGAAATGCTATTCGAAGGAACACACCTCGAGCGCTGATTGGTTGAACGGCATATGCCGACATTTTGTTTGTTAATTCGTTTGTTGTCGAATATAAACAAAGAGTTGTGGTGATTGTAAATTGATTTTGTGTTGAAAATAACTCACAGCTTTAGAATTAGTTAGATAAAATTGTTGCGGAAATTAAAAAACCTTATCTAAATCTATCGACACATAACGATTTTTTGTAAAATAACCGATCAGAGAAAGCCTTCGGACAGTTGTCAATTTAACGATTTAACAGTTTCACTTCGATAGATTATAATCTTCCTAAAAGTCGTGCGTTAAATTGTAACCAGTAGTTACGGTTCACAATCTTTCGACAGTTCACAATCTCACGAGATAGATAATAATCTAACGGTGTTTATAATTTCACGGTGACGTATTTATGTGTACTACAAATCTTTCCCTAAAGCGATATCAAATATAATACTTTAAAGGAAACGGTCGAATTAAATTGTTACTTTATGAACCGAATTCTCGCCTTTGATAATGTACGTTGCAGGTTTAACCTTTGTTTTACTGATCATATTACAAAATCATACTTATTAAAACTTCACACATTTATTATATTGTTAATGGTATATAAAGACTTTTACTTGGAAAATTTCAAGTTCGCAAATATGTGATTCTAAGTACGCCTTTGCTTCTTGTAAAGTATATTTGCATTAGATGTCTTGCTTTAGCCTCATTGAACATAAGAAAAGCTTTCACGTATAATTATCTTCTGAATCTTTTATATCGGTTCAGTTTTACAAAGGTTATAGGTAAAGTAAATTAAGATTTGTGCGTAAACCTTTTGATACAGAATATCAACCTATACATATACTAGGCATGCCTATTAAGTTCTGTCGTTTCCATATTTCCCGGCAATTTTGAATTTGGAACTGTTCCATATTCTAATGTGTTTGAATTTTGAATCTCAAAACAGTTGAATGTATTAGGATTGATGCTATTGCTTAGTCACAGCGTCGATTGGAATCTGTCTGGTTACTTACGAAAATGAATCTTTGGAAAATGTCTGTGGAATAATTTTCTACAACTTTAGGAGAGGCCTGACACGGTGTCAGTGTTTTGAAGAGCTAACATCTGTGTTCAGTGATAAAGCCCTATGTCTGCGGACTGTCCAACGCTGGTATTTAGAATTCCAGCGTGAACATACTAGTGTTAGTGACAAATCTCGCGAAGGACGCCCAAAATCTGCCTTCACTGAAGATAACATCATTGCTGTGAGACAACTAATTCTCGAAGATCGTCATGTGACGTATCGACAGATAGTGGTCTATTAGGCATCTCAGGGACAACCATTAAGAAGGTCTTGCATGAAGCGCTTGGTGTGAGCAAGCTAGTTTGCCGTTGGATACCGCATCCGATTTCCGACGATCACAAGGCGGCCCGCGTATGATGATGTTAGAAAACTCTGCAAAGGTTCAACCGAAGAGAGTCAAATCACGTCTACGACATCATCAGTGGTGACGAATCTTGGACCTATGCCTACGATTCTGATTACAAACAACAATCTACAATCTGGGTCTTCCAAGAGGACTGAAGCTGTTCGCTCTTCAAGCACTTCAAAGAAGACGGTGGCCACGCTCGTTAGAAAATGTTGCAACTATTGCACTTAAATATTGTAGAACAATTAACGCAGAGTAGTATACCACAGTTTTTTAACCACAAGTCATCACCGAACTTCAAAAGTCTAACTCAAAGCGATGCATCATCGTGCACCACGGCAACGCAAGCTCACACAGCGCTCGTCAAACGATTCAGTATTTGAAGCAGGATAAAGTAGAAATTCTTGACCGTTCACCATACAGTCCTGACCTAAACTCTAACGATTTCTTTACATTTCCTAAAATTAAGAAAAGTCTTCGTGGTCAAAGGTTCCAGTCCGGTGAAGAAGTAGTCGACGCTTTCAAGTCAGTCATTTT
Source organism: Phragmatobia fuliginosa (assembly GCA_932526445.1). NCBI lineage: Eukaryota > Metazoa > Arthropoda > Insecta > Lepidoptera > Erebidae > Phragmatobia > Phragmatobia fuliginosa. The sequence continues at coordinate 74,478,527 of OW052057.1, forward strand.
GAACACCCCCACTTTAGAGTGGAATAAATGTTATAATAACTGGTTTGAGCGAATGGAAAAGTGTACTAAGCTACGTGGTGAATACTTTGTACAACAATAAAAAGTACTATAAGGTTCTGGTTGTGTTTTTTCTTCAAACGACAAAACTTAAAACGCACGCCTCGTAGTTAGTAAGAGATATAGTGTAACGCAGTTCGTGAGGATTTATAATAATATGACAGTATGTAATATAAAAGGATATATATATGTACCTGATTGAGCAATAAGGAACGATATCTTCTTCTTTAATAATTTGATTACGAAGAGATCGTATTCCTGTAACTAAAACTATATGTTGCCTCAAGGTTCAAGCCATCTAACTTCTTTAAGATCTGAAAAATAAAATGGAAATACTAAAAATGTACTAAAAATGTAAGTGTATATAATAACACATCAATTCCTAGATTTCTACCCAATTCCAAGGTATGATTGAATTGCAGGATCCTTCAAGCAAGTCACACCTCACCTGGCTAAAAGAAGTGTACTTTAAGTATCAATATGTAGATGTATATGTAGAGTATGTAGATATTACTTTTTGGTGTTATAACTTCCTATATACATAGCTTTTTGATTAGCTCATTGAAGCTCCGTATATCGAGAACCGCAAAAGAACATTTGTAGGAAAATTGCTTTATGCAAATATAAAATGGGTTCATCCTTTCCCATTTCTTTGAGTCCCTATGATTTAATTTTTTACTAGTTTTGTATAGACATAGGAACGCAATAAACAAAAACTGTACGTCACTTTTGCTAGTGATCGAAATAAAAGTAAAAAAAGGATGGAAGAAATTTGTAGATGGACAGCCTTCTTGGTGTCGTATTTCGTTCGTGAGTGTAAGACCGGAGTCCCTAGTCTCCGGAGATCGGGAGAATGATTCAGAAACATCTGACCAGGCCGCCATGGTATGGGTCACCATGCTGCTTTGCCTACCCTCACGATGAGGATGGTGACCCCTACTCCTGGATTCTTCCACCTTCTAGTTCCAGCATCAGATGATATCTATATCACAATTATTATGCATTGTCACGCAATATATATTTAAATACATATGTATGCAAACTTTAAGCTTAATTTTATTGGAAATCGGAAAGTCGGTCCAAGATATCATTACAGACACAGGTGAAAAAACTAAATAAAAGCTAGTAAAAATATCATCTACTACTACTACTGTCACATTTTGATATATGCAAACAATAAATTTGAAAAAAAAGTGTTATTGTACTTAGTATAAAGCTTACAATATTTTTTGTTCGTGTCTTTATTTCTACATACATAACAATGTACAAAAAGAAGTCATGAACATGTGATAAGTTTGATCGTTTCTATATTTTATGCTTTAAACAAAAAAGGACTTAGGACTCGTAGGACCTTATAATCTTTTTATAATCATAAATTCATATATTTTTATTAATATTTTTATTGAGATATAAGTCCTAAAATTCTTTTTACACAGATAGTATCAGAAGATTTATTTTGTTCTTGATGTTGAGCATGGAATCGTTCGAAGAAATATAAAGGTTAAATGCTGCAATATTATTTTTTTGTTTTTCTCCCGTGATAATAATAAATCAATGTTCCGTATATCTTACACAAAACGCCATATAGTTCCCAAACTCAGCCGAGCTTGTATTATTATTCTGGGTACTAGATATCATCATTATCATCATAAGCCTATCGCAGTCCACCAGGCCTCTATATCCAGCAGTGGACTGGATTAATAGACAACTGATATAAATACATGAACATTTTTTTTTCGTATATACAAATTCCGAAACAAATATTTGCGGATCACACAAACATTTGATTCGACCCGGGAATCGAACCCGAGACCTCTTGATCAGCAGACGCATACGCTAACCACCAGACCAACAAGTCAGTAAAAGTGATAGTATGTGATCAATGATGTGATTAAGTACAATTAATATTTTAATTTGCAACTTTAGCTTAGAGTTCAACGGCTGCATTTTTAAGTGGTAATAACGCCGCTTTCCGCACTGAATACTGGTTACCCTTTGTGTGATCCACAAATTAATGTTTTGGGTCTGGGTATTCTTTTTGTCTTGTTTTATGTATGTGTATAAACTAGCGCGTTTTAAAGTATACTCATTTCCTAATGCGGAAATTGTCTTTAGAAAATGTATTATCCTTAAACAGTTCCAATTTTTTATTTGTGTGAAACAAAAACAAGAATAGTCATGAAACTCGAATTTAATCTACTTTATAGCGGGTAAATAATGAGTTAAGTAAATAATAAAGTTAAGAAGTGTAATAAAACGGACAAAGATTTAGTGCACTTTGTGAAAAATCCCATAAAACCATAATTTATTGGTAAGTTCCTATCGTTTTTCACTAAATCTGAATTTATACCTCAGTTGGCGTAACGCTACTGAGCTATAATAACCTTTTTCCATTTCTTTCAATTATTTTACATTTTACGCAGCAGTGTTTTAAAATTATTAATCAAGTTATTATGGCAAATAAAAACATGAGCGCAGGGATATTCAGTTCACTTAAATGACATTAATAAGGCTATATATCGTATGCGACTACTGATCAAGAGGTCTCAGGTTCGATTCCCGGGTCAGACAAAATATTTGTGTGATCCACATATATTTGTATCTGAGTCTGGGTGTTTTTCTATGTATAATATGTATGTATTTACAAAAATGTTTGTTTATGTATTTATTGTTGTTTGGTAACCCATAACACATGCTCTGCTTATTTTGGGACTAGATGACGTTGTGTGTAAGATGTCAAAAATATTTATTTATTCATTTTATTTATTTATCTAAAATAAAAATTCTTGTTTAAGGTAAGTTTGTTTTAGTTTTGATGCTAGTTTTTTCCCTTTACTCCATTCTCGTGTAGAGTGGTTTAGGCGTGAAAGTTTAACAAACTAACAAACTCATAATCACTTTTAAGTTTTTCACTTTTAAGATTAATATTATAATGTCATAGAATTTAAACCTTTTTTTCCGTGCGCCGTCTCAGGTACTATGAGCCGTGGAACCAGGTATACCCTCGAAAGGAATTTCCTATGACCCCAACGTACCAGGACCACTTTGTAGATGGCCCGCTTCTGTGCGTGAACCCTGATATCCCTTTTGTTGTTCACAACAGAAGGCGCGCACGCTCCGTAGCGCTCACACCGTAACCTGGGCCTGCTTCCGCTAGGGTGGCCTAACCTGTCACCTCCAGGCATGCGCTAATGGAGGTCAGAGATCGTTTCGCGATCTCCTACGCCCAAGTCACCTGCGAATCGAAAGACTTGTAAACCTCTTCCGGTCTCCGTCACAAGCGTATCTTGCTCATATTGAATTTATACCATAAAACAATGTAGTAGCTATCAAATTTTCAGCTCAATAAAGAAATAATTTGTGTTTCAAAATTTATATTCTGCTCGAAAACCCTCTCGAAACACCAATATTAACGTTAAAAATATCAAAGGATATACGACAGACGAGTTTCGTGAACACTCATTTAATTATGAAAACAACTGAATAAACAAGCATTCTTTTACTTTGTCTCATCAACATTAATTTACTGTAAAAAAGGATTGCTTATAATATTTCCTTGGGTGTATATTTATAATCACGGTTCAAAGTGCGAACAGGCAATGTTTTACAATGGGTTTCACGGACTAGACATAGACCTTCCTATGACGTATATTTATGTCAATACTAGATTGACACAAATATTGATAAATAGAGAAATATTTTTTTAAATGTGTATTACGTATACGCCCCACTCCATTTTATTATTACAAATATACAAATATTTCTCAACCGATTGACGCGAAATAAGTGTGTGTGCGGCCAAGTGCGAGTTGGACTCGCCCATGAAGGGTTCCGTATCAGCAAGTAACACCATATAAAAGTTCTTGTAGCTCGTTGTGACTTTCATCGATGTTTTTATACTAGTGTATTGATTGGATGAAAGGTAAATTGCGTGTTACGATTTATGACGTATTATAAAAAAACTACTCACTAGATCTCGTTCAAACCAATTTTCGTTGGTAGTTTACATGGTATTGTATAACATATATTTTTTTTAGCTGGTCCACAAATTCAAAGTCACGCAGCGTGCTATGGAGAGGGCTATGCTCGGAGTTTCTCTCAGAGATCGTGTTAGAAACGAGGTAATCCGGCAGAGAACTAAAGTGATCGACATAGCCCACAGGATAAGCAAGCTGAAGTGGCAATGGGCTGGCCATATTAGCCGCAGGACCGACAACCGTTGGGGTAAACGTGTTCTTGAGTGGAGACCGCGTCTCGGCAAACGTAGTGTAGGACGTCCACAGGCCAGGTGGAGTGATGATTTGCGCAAGACGGCTGGCAGGAGCTGGATGCGAGTCGCCGAGGATCGAACTGAGTGGCGTGCAATTGGAGAGGCCTATGTCAAGCAGTGGACTGCGATAGGCTGATGATGATGATGATGATATTTTTTTTAGTTTCATCACTCTCTTAGTTTAGAAGTTAGAGGGGGGGGGGGACACATTTTTCCACTTTGGAAATGTCTCTCGCGCAAACTATTCAGTTTAGAAAAAAATGATATTAGAAACCTCAACATCATTTTTAAACACCTGTCCATAGATACCCCACACGTATAGGTTTGATGAAAAAAAATTTTTTAAGTTTCAGTTCCAAGTATGGGGACCCCCAAAGTGTATTGTTTTTTTCTATTTTTTTGTAAAAATATTAATGCGGTTCACAGAATACATCGACTGACCAAATTTCAATAGTATAGCTCTTATAGTTTCGGAAATAATTGGCTGTGACATACGGACGGACAGACAGACAGACAGACAGACTTGACAAATCTATAAGGGTTCCGATTTTTGCCATTTGGCTACGGAACCCTAAAAACACACTGACATCAACACACACACACACACACACACAGAGTAGTAGAGCCACGCTAATTTCAGCACGAAAGGGTCGACTTCACCGGGGCAGTATTACCCTCATTCAGAAGACCAACTTAAAAATGACAGCATTCGTACTGTCGTAGTTCGTTTGTGAGTGTGAGACCGAAGGCTTAACCTTTTGAACGCCAGAGCAAAAACTGGTCAACTTGCCCTCAACGCCAGACCACAAATTTAGCGGAAATACCTACGAAAAAAATAAGGATTCCAAAACTTTATCGATAACATGAATTGTATTTTTATTTTCGTCTGCAATTTCAAAATACATGTCCTTATAACATTGAATTTATTTCAACATTACACCTCTTCCCACTCTAGTAATAGTTATACACTATTTACAGAGTTGTTTAATACCGTAATAACAGATATGAGACGACAATTTAATTAAATATAATAACTAAAGGTACGACACTATTCTTGATCTGTTGTCTTCATATTGTGACCCTGGCGTGGGCGGTACGTCATTTTTTTGAATATTGCGCTTCTCAAATAGGGATGTAGCAACGTAATATCTCGCTTATCGAGTACAATATTTTCTAATAATAAATAAAACACGTATTATAAATTAGATTTAAATTTCCTATAATTCCGTTGAAGGAGATATTTAAAAAAAATACACGATTCAAATAGGTTAAGTATACAACTGGGCGTTTTTCAAAATTTTGCTCAGGACTATTTTGCTATGTCCTACGAGTTTAATCATTGATTAAAAGGCAAAAATGTAAGAAGTGAGTATCAAATTATTTTATGTTAGGGTAAAATGTTTAACTTACTGTAAAAAAAAAGATAAACATAAGACTTAAGCGGAAAACATATTTTAATATTTAATAAAATACAAAATATTATCCTACTTTTTGTGTCCTTCATCATATCCTGGATTTTGAATATATATTTTGGAGAATATATAAGCTATATTTAGATATCTTTAGTATTACTCGAATGAAATAACTCATTTTATTTGTTTTTAAATAAAATGTAATAAGGTTGTAGTATATTTTTCTAATTTAAATACTGAAATTATCGGATTTTAAAAACTGACCACAGCGGACAGTCCTGTACGTAGCGGTGTGATTTTATAAAGAATAACAATAACATTGTCTTTGGCTTTAACTATTTTTAAGCAATGCCATATTGACAATGTTTTTATCATTCATTCGTTCTTTTCCTTTGAATTAAAACTGAAGAAATTCAATCGTCAACACTTGCGGTCCGTGACGTACGTAACGGGTCTGTTTGTTTGTCCGGTACGAACATTGATTTTGAAAGGTAAAACCCACAAATTTTATATGCTACTCGTGTTAAATTATAAGTAAATATGTTGTAGATAATGAATATGTACTAGTAAACTACTATAATCAACTTTTTTTATACCAAAGAAACATGTGATGACAAGTCCGCGTTATACGTAACGTCCAGGACGTGACGTGATTTAGTATGAAAATAAATGGACATCCTGTACGTAACGGAGCAAAATTTTGAAAAACGCCCAACTATATAAAAATTTACAAAATGTAAAACAGTATGTACGTTTATAGCCTTTAAATACTAGCTTCTATAATCCTGGCATAAAAAGTAACAAGTAGAATTTTGAAAAAAAAGCTAAGCAACTTGTGATGGACATTTTAAAACTTTTATTTATTTCATTTAAACCTCAGTAGTGTACGAAGCATTTCTTAGGGCACTGCTTATATTTTGTATCAATAACTAAGAGTTCTCTTTCTTCTTTACAAAATAATTGTCTACTTTAATTATCATTTCACGAGCACGGCTGTTAATTACTTTCTTACTCATTTTCATAATAAGTATAATAACAAAACTTATCAACAAAAATAAAACAGGCTAAGGAAATTTTTATATAAACTTACGATATCATCTAACGTGCCCTACATCACTAGTGGTCACATATTTGTGACTCTGGCGTGTGAGGACATTCTTTTTTAAGAGTTTATTTCTTTCTTTTTAGAGTAAAATTTCTTAATATCATAAAGCAATTTAAATAGTTTTATGGAAATAGATAACAGTTAGAGCTTCTTCATAAGGTACTTATATAAATTTAAAGGCATAAAAGTAATGTTTAAAGGCTTTATTTCGTATTTCGGTGCACCGCTTTTTTGTCACACATTTGTGACGTCGGCGTACAGGGACAGTTTTCGTTTGTCACATATATGTGACCATGGCGGTCAAAAGGTTAATAATTATACATGATTCTCCCATTCAAGGAAACAGATATGGTGTGGTGGCAATTGCATTGTATTGTGACGCCTCTATTCTCTTGTATTATTGACAAATATTTCGTTGTGACCACGTGATTTCGAGTTGGAATAAGTATGTGACTTAACTAAAGTTGACTGGTATGTGTAGGCAATGACTACATTAATAATTGTTACAGAAAAAAAAACGCGTAATATTGTCATTTTAATAAACTACAATTTTTAAAATCTAGATTTCAATTTTGTGTTAACTTTTATTTAATTATGTTTGATTAAAAGATATGCTAGATTTCGAAAAAAACTTTTATTGATTTTGACTTTAAGTACAATAATCGTTAGTTAAAAAAGCTTAAAGTCAACTTTAAAAATACCTTTATATATCTGTGTATAATTTATCTTTACTTCTTCCTAGTCTTTATTCCCAAGATAATAATTATGGGATCGGCTACAAGTTCAACCTGTTATACCTGAATATCAGTTTTTCTACGAAATGACTGGCATCGGATCTCCGCAACTCTGAGAGAGAACTGAAATTCGAAGGTTGAACTAGTTGCCAGTATATTTGAGGGCACTGATTCCCATTTACGATTCTTAACATACTCTCCGAGCCACGGTTGTAAATCATCACCAAGCTCCCATACTCCGGGCTGTTATTAAGAATTTCCTGTAAGAAAAACCCAACAACACTTTTAGTGCGACCCGAGATTAGAACCCGAGACCCCTTGACTAGCATTCACATACGCAAACCACAAGACCAAGAGGCTAATATAAGAAAATACCCATGCCTCATACAATTTTAATAGTCTTTTCTAAGCACGCAATACTTTAAATATTCAAATACAGTACACAAATTACTTCCAAGTCAACAATAATTTGCTAATTGACTGGATAATATCTGTGTACGTCAATTTTGATTGATTGTAATTAATTAACTCAGCCCTCGCTCGTGTATGATTAATATATTCGAGACACCACGACAGACTGACGTGTTTGTTCATTTCAGAAATATGTTTGTCTACAGCATCCCTTTTCAGGGTTATATATATTGTTCAAGGTATTACATATTCATGAGTCAGTATATTTATAAATTTTGGATCTTTAGAAACAATATTAAAAAATATAAATTAGTTGAAATATAGGTACGTTACAGTTTACTCCTTTAGTTTTATTTGTCAAGTATCAAACGTTCTCTCTACACAAGCAAATAAAACTAAATTAAATTTGAATTCTGTGTATATTACTTATACTTGATGATCAAATACATATATAAATGTGTTTTAATTAGTTATGACTTACAAATAGGACAACATTTACGTATTTAATCTTTTGCAGTTTTGATTCCAACCAAATATTGTGAATTGAATTAAATTCAAACATGGGAAAGTTAATAAAAACATTACATATTTACCAATTACTTGGTGAAAACATAAATACTTATATTTTAAAATAATAATATATTATTTTGAGTCGAATGAACAGTTGCGCATATAAATCGAATTATAAAAATTGTTATAAAATATTGAACCAGTTTTAGCCTGCGGCTATTTTGATGTCGCGTGATATTCAGGTGTATTCGTATAACTTTAATTGCTTTTTTTACTCCATCCACAGTGGAATTTTCCAAAATTCTCTATTAGTGCTCACCTATGCTCCTCAAGGAACACACATTACAAATTTCAGCTTCCTGCGCCCACAAGTCTCGCATGTGCGTTGTCTGTCAGTCAGTCAGTTACGGAACAGTTTTTCTGTATTGATGAGACTTAAAAATAGTAAGTAAAGTGATAACAGCCTTGAGACATGTACATATTATCAAAGTATATTTTATATTCGTCTAACTTCATAAAAAAAGTATTACAAAGGACGTCGAGCCACTCTGACTTCCGAACGGGTTGACAAGTTCTTCTCAAATTATTTAATAGCAAGTTTTTCGGAGTACCATCCTCATTTGTAGTCGTTGTTAGTTTGCAAAGATCATACAAAAATTTGAAAACGTAATTGTCTTTTTAATTCTTAAGCCGTGAAAGCCTCGCTGGTCTAGTGGTTAGCATATGCGACTGCTGATCAAGAGGTCTCGGGTTCGATTCCCGGGTCGGACTAAATGTTTGTGTGATCCGCAAATATTTGTTTCGGAGTTTGGGTATTTTCTATGTATAATATGTATGTATTTACAAAAAAAAAGTATGTTTATGTATTTCTATCAATTGCCTAGTTACCCATAATACAAGCTCTGCTAAGCAGAGGGGACTAGATGGAGTTGCGTGTAAAATGTTCAAAATATAAATGTTCGAAATGTTCGAAAAGCTTAACGGACAGACAGATAGACAGAATAACTTTCGAATATATATAACTAATTGAGAATGTTTATACAAATAATAAAAATTGAAGTGTTTGTTTGTTATTTCAAACTGAGAGTATATATGGTACTTACGACAAAAATTCAGTGTTATTTTTGTCTCTGGATCGGTTGGACAAATTTTGACGGAACTCTCACTGGCAGATAACTCATAATATAATGAGTAACTTAGGCTACGTTTTTAGCATTGCTTTACCCAGCGGTATTACCTGCGATTGTTGATGCAAAGGTAAAACGTAAAGCAGCGGGTTCAACTAGTATCTATAAAGCAAAGAGGATCAATTGTATCAAAATAGTGAAGCGTAGTGTTGAAAAAGATAGGTAAGTATTCTTACGGTATTAACGTAATAGAGTATTCTGAAATATTTTTTGACAACTTATACACAACATCACATCATCTAGTTCCAAACTAAGCAGAGCTTGTATTATGGGTACTAAACAACTGAGATAAATACATAAACATACTTTACCATACATATTATACATAGAAAACACCCAGACTCCGAAACAAATATCTGTAGATAACACAAATATTTTGTCTAACCCGGGAATCGAACCTGAGACCTCTTGATCAGTAGTCGCATACGATATATAGCCTTATTAATGTTATTTAAGTGAACTGAATATCACTGCGCTCATGTTTTTATTTGCCATAATAACTTGATTAATAATTTTAAAACACTGCTGCGTAAAATGTAAAAATAATTTAAAGAAATGGAAAAAGGTTATTAAAGCCCAGTAACGTTACGCCGACTTGGGTATTAATTCAGATAAATTAGGTCCGACCCGGGAATCGAACCCGTGACCTCTTGATCAGCAGCATACGCTAAACACGAGACCAACAAGGCAGTCAATATTCTAGGTAACAAATGCAACAAGCAAAACTCGAGTAGAAATAGAATCCTTTCATTCGAGTTTTAATACGCACGCTTGCTTGTATGCAATTTCCTGATGCCTATTGCGCCCGTTTCTAACAATTCAAAACAACAAAAAGGAACAATCCGCACAGTTTATATACTTTTTAGGTAGCCATTTGGTTTTCCAATGTCAGTTCAAATTTAGTTAATTTACTGTAAGAAACATTGTATTCTTTTTTCGCTTTAATAACTTTTCGAACTTTACATTTCCAGTCAGGTCTAAGAAACTTATGGTATACTCCGCACGCGTGTAACTCGATTACTTATTGCAGTGTTATTCTGAGTAACCTATGCGTAATTCTGATATTTAAGCTATATTACTGTAAAGTTTGATCCAAATCCGTTCAGTAGTTTTTGCGTGAAAGAGCAAACAAACATACGTACATACTCACAAACTTTGTGTTGATGTTCTTTTTCTTGCGTACATACTCCTACATTACGTTTTACTTATAGATGTTTTTTGTGCTTTCCACTCAATTTTAATTTTGTACTCTTAAACAGTTACTAAGATCACTTATAATTTATAAGCTAGTTATTATTTTTGAATTATACCTATTTGAATGAATACTAAATACGTGCATGCTACATTTTACTAAATAAAATGAATGATTTAATAAATAATTAATATCTCTAAAATATATAATAATATAAAAATGTTACAGGTTGAGTATTAAATTATCTTTGGTAGGTGTTTAGACGGTGCATATGTTTAATATATGTGCATATATACTAATACTGACTGATATCTGTGCGATTAATAGACATTCAGCGTTGATTTTTCAAAAAGAATAAATACGAGGCTTAACGATGTATGATGCGCCTTCAAAGCACTTTATGCGGATAGCTGCTGGTACCGCTTCCTGTCCCGCCGTGTATTATATATAAATGTCAAAGAAAACCCCGCTACAATATAATATATATATATGTAATGGCCCGTTCACGACTGTGAGCGGCAGCTAACGGCCTGGCTACGACGGTCTTAGCGTAGAGCGGCGCGGCGTGACGGGCGGCGTCGGTGAGCGGTGCGTTTTGCACGCCATATTAAATATGGCAAGTATTCGTTGCGTACAAATAATTGAAAGTCTTATAAGTTATCATAAAAATAATTAATATATAAATAATATAAGTCAATGATGTCAAAACATCCCAAACATAAATATAAAAAGATTGTGGGTAGAAATCAAACAATGTTATCCGGAATAAAATGGTACATAAGTTGACAAGTTTTTAAAGTTTTTCTCTCTGTAAGTACCTACTTAGCAAAACACTTCAAAACATATTAGTAGTTACTTCTTATAGGTAGGATATTCGTATAGGTCACGAAATTCGCCATATAAATCCCGATATTTATTTAGTTTGTGCACTTTTCTCATATTATGTTGAGCAGTACATCTTGTTTTAAAAATATACTGCTTTCTAAAGAGAGAAGGGATAATTTTGATAACGCCATGATTTTGAACACGTTTTGAGTACCTACCTAAATACGTCCATCGTGGCCGCTACAACTGCCCCTTCGTTTCGGCCCTGAGGGTACGTGGCGTGCAAAACGCACCGCTCACCGACGCCACCCCGCACGCCGCGCCGCTCTTCGCTAAGACCAAGGTCGTGGCCAGGCCGTAAACAGTATAATCCGTTTCTTATGACTCTGCCTATATTGACCAACCGCCTATTATGACGTAATTACATAGCGAAGTTTGGTTTTCACACAAAATTCTTTGTTACATAGTCGGATATAATTTTTAATAAATTTTGTCCGTTTATAGTGACCGACATGACTTGTTACACGTACCTTCAGTCATGTTCGAAGATTCCCGACAACGTTTGGTGCGTGTCTGGTTTTTTTTTTGAATAAAACAATAAAACATACATACACACAAGTACCCTACTACGTGCATTTTTTTTATTTCATATGCTATATTTCTCTATTAAAATAAGTATTAACTTGAAAGGTTGAAGAAGGTTGTTTTTTTTTCACAATAATCTTTAGAATGAAGTCATTATAAACGGATTCCACTGTATATTCAATATTTTATGATGATAATAGAATAAAGATGATATAGTTGCTCAATATATGGCGTGATGATGTGGTTGACCTGCCAACCTTATTGGCACACCGTATTCACGCTAGTGTGTTCTTAGCCTCAGCAAGAAAATATGACACTAATACGTATATGTCTAACCTTTTGTTTGGGAGGGTGTAAGTGTGTAAGACAAGACTTTAACATTAATCTGTGTTATACGTGTCAGCTTAAATTTTTATGATAACATAAAAGACTTTCAATTATTTGTACGCAACGAATACTTGCCATATTTAATATTCATTATAGGTATGTGAAGTATTCTAAAGATTGGCTTAAATACAATTTGTGATATAAAATTACATTTATTGGTGTTGGAGCTGTTTTTTTGCGTATTGTAAATCAGTTAGTAAACTGATTTGCATATTGGATTCATTAAAAAAGTATTACAATTTAAAAATAATAGGTTAATGCTCTACAGGATTGATGATGACAAACTGTTTTGTTTGATAATTGTTAAAATATATATTATTTAAAATATGAGATATGGTGGTTCAGTTCAGCCAATTATTTATGGATTAGCCAATTTATGGTTCACACAAAGTGTTGTCCCGAGTGGGATTTTAATCCACGACACTTGGCGCCGTAGAAACCGGCGTGGCGACAGTTTAAGTCACAAGGCTAACCATGTAGCCGAATTGAATTACTTTTAGTAGGCCCTATAATTTATATATAAATATATATAATTACACTAAAGCTTTAAAGTTTTCTTAGCCATGAAATCAGTACTATATTATTTAAATCGCTAGTTACCTTTAAAAACGCACTCAATAAAGGAGATATCATATACGTTTAGATATACATCTAATAGGAAAAATATATGTACTAATATAAACATACATTGACTTCGTTAGACCATTTCTGAACGTAACATTATTTCTAAAGGTATTATAGGTAACAACACGTCTTTTGAATGTCAGTTTCTTTCTGAGCCTTCTTTAGAATGTTTACTAAACCGTAATAAGTATTACTTAATAAATTTCAAAGTGCTGTTGGAAGTCAAAGACATGTTTTTTTGGGGTAAATGATTTGTACTCTACACTAATAGATTTTCTTCGTTTAATTTATCTTACCCTACACAAACTAATGTTGAAGGTTGCGTCACTAGCGTGAATGACCTTTCCTAATCTATTTTCATTTATTTCATTCGGGTTTGTTTATTTTGGCCGTGCTTCTGTTTTGTGACTATCTGTTCAAAGAAATGAGAAAAAGACCTTTCTTTGAATTATTGACAATCCAGGTTGGTAGCAATTACAGGTGTAATATATTTAATTCTATGATTGCCTGTGAATAAGTAAGTATAAATTATTAAGTATGGGCCACAGCACACTAGCTTTTAGCATCGGCGATCGGCAACTAGTCGTTTTTTAGCAGCTAAATACGGCGACCGAACGCTCTACATCGCACACTTAAAAACGCCAAACGCGGAGATTGAGTCGCTTTTTAGAAGCACGACACAGCAGCTGAACGCTACTCTCCGCACACATTCGGATGCCGGTAGCATCGATTTGGCATCTAAGCAGTCGCTAATACGCACGTTTCCGATACCACGATCGAACGCAGGAAGTCGTTAAAACGCGATGCAGCATCGATGCAGTCGCCAAATCGCCGAACGCCGATGCTAAAAGTAGCTAGTGTGCTGTGGCCCTAAGTCAACATAATTATGAATAATAAAAAAAATGAAATTCTATATATCCATTGTCAGAAAGTAATAATAAAATTTGTTTCTCAATGTTTAAACTTCGAGTGAAGAAATCGCACTTTTTTTTCAGATTTTCACAAGTGTGGATCAGTTGATTAATTTCAACCATTTTGAGTCATCACAGGATTCACTAAAAGAGATACTTGCTTTAACTACAAAAGATGACGTCGGCGTTTTAAAATATTAACATAATTCATATCACAACAATGGAAACCTTTATATTCTAAAACCATACTCTAACTAAAACAAACCAAAAGCTAATTTAAATGCATTCCAAAAAAATGTTTAGAAAATGTCATTTAATAATGCAGCTCCCATAAAGACTCATTTAGTTTGGTTAATCTTTGCTATCCTCACTAATCCTTACTTATGTTATAAATGCGAACGTAACTCTGTCTGCCTGTCTGTCAGGCTTTCACGTCCAAACTACTGAACCCATTTAAATGAAATTTTGGTTCACAGATAGTCTACAGCCAGAAATAGGACATGGGTTAGTGTTTACCGCATACTCGTAAGGCGAAGGTTAGTTAATTATAAAGACATTAAAGAGCTGAATCAAATATAGGATGTGAAATACCTTTCACAAAAATAACCTTTTCATTTTAATGGTGTCGTTTAGTAATGTTGTAAAGATTACCACTCAGTTTGAAGACTATCTAACACTTAAAGCCTAGCTCAAATCTCACAAATAAACTAAGATTACGTGAACCGTTTTCTAAGAGTAATAAATCTCTTCACTTCAATCGATATTACTTCACATGAACATCAACTATTTGCAGTGAATTTATCTTGATTAGTTTGCTTCCTTGGCCGTCTCGTATGACATTTAGGGGATGAATAATAGAGATGGTATTCTTACACACTCTTTATTTTCAATCCATTACACCATGTTTTTTATTTTTTTATTTAGCGCAAGCAACTTTACAAAATTTCATAAAAAACTAAGCTCTCCAGTTGCTATTTTGAAAAAAAATACACTTTGAAGACTGGCTGACGCTATAAAGACACTGAAGCTATAAAATGTTGTACGGCCCTGTCAATCACAGAGTCGGCTTTGTTTGAAAATATGTCATCTCATATCCATACATATTGGTTTTTCTGTAGTCTGACATTTGTATCTTGGAATAGCTTACATTAATGTCATCGAGTATTCTGAAGAAATTATAAAACCTCAGCATTTTTTTTTACTTTCCATATTAATAATAGCTAACTTCTTTGATGAATAATTTGTTTAAACATGATTAGGCAATTGCAGCACTGCTGGACATATACCTCTTTCAATGTTATATAGGTACACCTACCTGAAAATTAAAATTCAGTAGCACCCTACTGAATTTTAATTTTCAAATTTTTACCGTGGCATTGTATTGCCCGTATAGGCAACTTTCTATGGCAATAATCTACATTTACGCAGGAATTTAGGTAACTACTTATATCAAAGCTAGTTCTTTAGTGCTTTCTTTGGAGGGGGCAAAAAAGTAAAACTGTTGTTTTGCAAGTTGCGTTTTACAGTTTTAGTTGTATTATGCAAACTATATCACTTCTGCGCTCCTTTGTATTAGGAATAGATACAGCTAAGAGTTTTCATACTCTCATGTTAAAAACAAACCCTGCTGACGGAAATAAAACAACATATACCGGAAATATACAATTACCTTCTTCTTAGTTACGCTGACCCAACAAAATTGTTATATCGTTCTAATGAACTGTCCTCGGAAGTAGGTTGTCAACAGGGTGATCCCCTTGGGCCTGCAATTTTTAGTTTGGCTATAAATCCGATAATCAAAAATTTAAATTCTAAATTCAACGTTTGGTATTTGGACGACGGAACCCTAGGAGGTGATGTGGATACTGTATTTTCGGACCTTTTTTTAATTAAAAATAAATTTGAAGCCATTGGCTTGGAGCTTAATTTTAGCAAATGCGAACTTTTTATAAATAACTGCGACTTAAACATAAATGACGTTAAACAAAAATTTAATATTTTGGCTCCAAATATTAAAATAGTTAACAGTAATTCCCTTTACCTTTTAGGTTCTCCAATTTTTGATGAATCTTTTTCTGAATATATTGATAATTAAATTACTAAATTTCAAAATTCTGCTGACCGTCTCCTTGAAATTAGTCCACATTATGCACTTTGCATCTTAAAATACTGTCTTTTCGTCCCGAAACTTACGTATGTGCTCCGTTGCTGCTCCTTTTGGAATTACCCAGATCTTTTGTCAAAAGTAGACGATTTAATCAAAATTAACTTAGAATCGATTCTTAATATGAAGCTGAACGAGCAATCTTGGAACCAAGCTACCCTACCCATCCGTTATGGTGGTTTAGGGATTCGCAAAATTTCCAGTGTCGCTTTACCAGCCTTCCTATCTTCTGTCCATTGTTCAGCAAATCTCATAAGTAAAATTTCAAGGGCATCTCCTTCAAACTTTGAGATTGCTGGCTTGGAAGAAGCTAGGAACGCTTTCTTAATTGCATGCCCAGGTCAAAATTTTCCAGTTTCGCCAAATTCACAGAGGAGCTGGGACGACATATACTGCAAATTAACGTATGACAATCTTTTGAGCTGTAGTACAGGTTCGGCACGTGCTAGGCTTTTGGCCGTGGGTGCGCATGAAGCCGGCTACTGGCTTCACGCGTACCCTTCGTCAAATACAGGAACATTTCTTGAGCCTGACACGCTTCGAATCGCAACCAGTCTACGGCTTGGGGTTCCGGTCTGCGCTCCTCATAAATGTCCCTGTGGCAGTGATGTCGACAAGCTTGGACATCACGGATTGTCTTGCCAAAAAAGTGCAGGCCGCTTTTCGAGACATGCCGCACTTAACAATATCATACGCCGGTCCCTTGCCACTGTCAACGTGCCAAGTCTACTTGAACCGACTGGTATTGCAAGAGACGATGGCAAGAGACCGGACGGTATGAGTTTGATTCCATGGAAGATGGGCCGGGTGCTGGTATGGGATGCAACCTGTTCAGACACGCTGGCCCCTTCCCATCTACATGGAACCAACAACAGAGCTGGTGCGGCATGTGAAGCGGCTGAAAAAGCTAAAGCATCCAAATACAGGGGTCTAGGCTCCGAATATGATTTTGTCCCATTCGGTGTCGAGACCCTTGGGCCGTGGGGTCCTAGCGCTATAAAGCTTTTCAAGGACATAGCAAAAAGATTAGTCGACATCACAGGAGACCGAAGAGCTGGCAGTTATCTCGGACAAAGAATTAGTCTAGCAATTCAAAGGGGAATGCTGCCAGTATCTTCGGAACCATGCCTAAAGGGACTCCTTTTAATGATATATTTTAGTTCTAATATTATATTTTATTAAGGTTTTTAGTTTTAGGTTCATTGTTTTAGTTTATAACCAATATTGTACATACTATGCTCAATAAATGTTTAAAATATATAATAAATATATAAATATATAAAATATATTTATTATTATTATTATTCATGAACACCCAAATTTGCATTTAGTATCTGGAAATGGTCAATAAAAATTCCGATGTTTTCTTATCCCTATAATAAATACGAGTGCTAAATATATAAGTGCTATAAAAATGTGGTCAAATAGTAGATAGTATAAAAAATAAAAGGCTAACAAGAATATCAAGTTGAAGTGATAGCATAACTAGACTCTAATAAAAGGTTGATGTGAATGTAATTAAAGGTTGTCAACATCAAGAATATTGATTTTGCTTTAAAAGAGAATTCATGTTGTTTATAAATATGAATCTTAAGGCGACATGTTCTTTACTTTTCTTGTTTTAATAATTCCATGGGACATGAAAAGTCGTAGTCATAGCAATAATTAGTTCTTAGTTCGGTATGTGGTCTTACTGTGAATGCGACAACGCCAGTAGGTATCGTGACTGTTTTTGAACCATGATATTATTTATTTGATATGCATATTGCACCGTAACCAAAATACGTTCTACTCAATTAGCATTATCAGTCCTTGAATAGAAAAAACTCATATTAATAAGACTGTCATCTTTATAATTTACTTAATGTTTACAAATGATCAAAGTGATGGTATTCTTTCGTACAATCCCTCGCTTATTCTAACTAAACTGTCACTATCAAGTTCAGATGTTCAGCGTTTTGTAAGTCATTTAAATTCTGAATGTAGACTGGTTTTAATGTACGTTTATTTTAATATCTATTCAACTAAACTACAAAAGACACAAGTCAAATTAAAGAAAATACCTCCGACTGATTGGACCGTTTTTTCATTCTCCATCAATTTCATCAATTTCCATCAAACATAGACACATTCCATGAAACATAGACCACTCCCGACTAATTCACCTTTCAAACAAAAAAAAGTTTAAAATCAAAATCGGTTGATCCCTTCGGGAGCTACGGTACCACAGCCAGACGCGGACATGCACTCACAACATACACTCACACATACAAACAAACACGCACGCGCACACACAAAAATACAAACTTATTATTATCATAACTTCAGCGATTCACACACTGCACCGCGCTCCGTCGCGTAGCGCGGAGTGGCAGATTTTAATATTGTATGCAAGTACATCTATTATAGAGCAAGAGCCCAGAGCCGCCAGACCTACGTCATTAGTGCAAAGCTGAAATTTTCAGGATTATTAGTACAATGTCTTGTTAAGATGTATGTGTACCCATTAGCTTGAAAGCGGGGCCGTTTCTGAGATAGCGCGGAGTACAGATAGATAAAAATATTACTTACCAACGTTAAAGGTGCAAAGCTAGTATTTACATATTTTTTCAAGAATATTATTTAAAATTAAAATTCATTACTGCCAGACACTTTCCGTGGGCCATTACTTCTGCCAGACGTCTTGAAAGTTGTGAAAAAATTAGGTAAACTACGTTATAGTAGCAAACCTAAATTTTATACATATTATCTAAGGTACTATTTTAAGACCCTTTGTATGACCAATCCAAAAAGCGTGTAAAAACCATTTAATATTTTACAATTATATTCTTGAAATAATACCAAAGGTGATATACCTCAGCTTCCTAATTACTACAAATATATGTCTGGGGGGATGATAGGCCCTTCGGCCGCATACAATGGGTCTTAAAATAGTACCTTAGATAATTGTATAAAATTTAGGTTTGCTACTATAACGTAGTTTACCTAATTTTTTCACAACTTTCAAGACGTCTGGCAGAAGTAATGGCCCACGGAAAGTGTCTGGCAGTAATGAATTTTAATTTTAAATAATATTCTTGAAAAAATATGTAAATACTAGCTTTGTACCTTTAACGTAGGTAAGTAAGATTTTTATCCATCTGTACTTCGCGCTATCTCAGAAACGGCCCCGCTTTCAAGCTAATGGGTACACATACATCTTAACAAGACATTGTACTAATAATCCTGAAAATTTCAGCTTTGCACTAATGACGTAGGTCTGGCGGCTCTGGGCTCTTGGTCCATTAGTATAGAAAACACGCCAGGTCTAACACACCAAAAAAAACCACCAGTGTGTGAATCGCCTTATCACCTGTCATTTTTGCGTCGGGCGTTAAAAAATGTTTCTAGCTTCAGTGTGACGGGGCGGCGTTAAAAGAACAAAGACACTACGTCATAATCGGAACTAAACTGGAAGGTCGTGATGATTGAGGATGTCTATTGTATTTGTATTATCATTCTTTGACTCTGAATCTTTGTAAAAGAGATCTTAATGACCGCAATGACATGATGGATACATAACCACTATAATGACACGATGAATGAAACCCTGCATTAGTTTCACATTTATATAATGATTTGGTAGTGAAGCGGCTAGAGTCATTGAAATCCCTGAATTATGGTTGAATTCTAATTATTAAATAATGTTGTTTTGTAAGTATTGTTTTATAAATTTTGGTTTGGTTCAAGTTTATTTTAGGGTTTGTACGAGAATTTTATTAGAAGTTTATTAGATGTGATTAAGTGAGTAAAAATAAAAAAAAAACTGTTTCATTTATTTCTTTTTTTTTGCTATAAATGCTTAAATATACGTATTATTCCTATAGATAGTAAGGAAAATGGGTTTTCAATAGAAAGTAAGGTTAAGGATGATTGGCGTTTTTCATATTCTGTCTTTGTTTATATTTCTATTGATACCCGTTTAAAATACGCCAAAATATATATCAAGTTCATCGGTATTGAAATGAATGCCCCAGAGGATTTTCGTCTCATTCACAATATTAAGAGTATTCTGAATAAAATAACCATCTTAGGTGTTTTTATTTGTTTTATGGTGATTTATAGTTTTTAGTACTTAAAACTTTACAAATACGATATCTTTTATGATGAAATTATTCTTCAAGTCTTATTATTAGGTTTATTAGAGCATTAGTCAGCCACTGTGTCACCATTGCAGAAAATATCTTGGACTGTTATTGACCAATATAACCGTCCAATTAGATTCACGCCCGTGCCTCTGAGAACACGTAAAGCCTTCGAACCCGGTTGTCATGAACATCTATGGCAATCGTTATTGGAAAGTCAGTGTTCTCAAATATACTGACAACTCGTTCAATCTTCTAATTTCAGTTCTCCCTTAGGGTTGCGGAAGTCCGATGGCAGTCACTCCGTGGAAAAACTAAAATTCAGGTAAAACCGGTTGAACTAGTAGCCGAACCCAAATAAACTTGGGAATAAAGGCTCGGAAGATGATCACCGTCCAATTAGGTTCCAGACAATAACTTGCCTATGGCGAAACATTAGATGTACAAGTTTTTAGGATGATCATCCATTGATAGAAAAAAGAAGACGAGATTAAATTTAGGCCGTTTTACGATATGGTTCTTAAATGTAGAAAAAAAGCTACGCTTATGTTGTTTTTGTTTAACAAGTTAGTACGGTTACCGAGGTCCCAAGCATATCACCCGGTGACACATATAGGATAGTTACAAACTTATGCTTCTTAAATTTCATATGTAAATGGTTTGACAACGGCACTTACCATCAAGCTGGCCTTCTACTTGTTTGCTGATACCGTAAAATGTTAAAAAAATATGAATAGTTTTTACCCTTTTTTCTTTCGTGCGGAAATCCCCACGGATGCCACCAGTTGGTGACTATGTTGAACTCGAACCGACTAAAACTGAACGCCGTCTCGGGTACTATGAGTCGAGGCACCAGGTATACCCTCGAAAGGAAGTCCCTGGAACCCCGACGCACCTCGGGCCATCTGTGGCTTGCAGGCGGCCCCCTACCGTGCGAGAATAGTTTTTACCCTAAGTGATTGCTAAGTGTTTTTTTCTAAGCCGATCAAAGTAATTCACAAAATATTAGTTTCGGAGTCTGGGTGTTTTCTATGTACTATATGTATGTACTAACAAAAAAAAATGCGGGTCAGTATTGCATTAACAAGAAGGATGGTGACCACTACTTTTAAATAAATGTTTCGGACACTTATACACAATGTCATCTAGTCCTAAACTCAGCATAGCTTATATAATGGGTAATGTATATAACGGTAACAACTGATATAAGTATTTAAACATACTTTTTTCTTGTAAATACATACATATATATCTAGAAAACACCCAAACTCCGAAACAAATGTTATCGTATCACACAAACATTTGGTTTGAACTGGAAATAGAACCCGAGACTTCAAGCACAGCAGTCACATTAGCTAACTCTACGCCGCCCAGGCAGTAGTAGGCAATAACATAATGGTATTTAAAAAGATATATAACTTTTCTATTTTATTGCGGCATTTATGTATGTGTGTGTGTGTGTGTGTACGTAAAGATAAACAATGAATGACGTCATTCAGAACAGGAAACTGACCCTTTGTTTGAAAAGCATATTACGCTACCCTCCGCCCTAAGCTTCGATACAATATCAGAAATGTTTTATTGAAGCTTAAAGATCATTATATTTTAAAGACGAAAGGGTCTTGAAAACCATTGTAAGATTTTATATTCGATTTCAGATCAAATTTATTTAAGATTCCCGTCAATTTTCTGTAAAATTTAAATACGTGAACTAAATTTGAGTCTGACATGATAAACTAAAACAAAGCAGTGCTGATTAGATGATAATAGCAGAGCTCATATGCGTATCAAAGTGGAACTTACTAAGTGGGTTTCCTTATTTCGTCTTATAAACCCGCCAAGCAAGTATCGCATCGTGTTGTTAAATAAAACAATATTTAAAGAAACTCTAATGATCATCAGAGATTCATAAAACTTATTTGTATTCTTCTTTAATACATTCATACTTTAATATCACAAAGCTTTTGTTTCAATTGAACGCGCTAATTTCAGGAAGAACAGGTCTGATTAAAAAAAGGCCTTTTAGATAACCTAGTTATAAAGTAAGCTACATTTAAGCCATGTATCATTAATCTACGACCAAAAGAAATAGAGTATTAATAAAAATGTTGCAAAAACGGAGGAAAATGATTCTTATAGATCGTTTCCATTGCGAGCGCAGCTTAAGACTTAAGAGGGGGTATAAAGAAGATAAATTGCCGATCATAGATTTGATTTTTACACTCGAAAATAAGCCACAAATGATGAAACAAAACATGACCTTTACCTCGGGCCAGGTGCGATAGAAAGGGAGCGTTCTGCACGGAATAAGAGTGTAGTAAGCGCCGAATTAATTTTATTGTAATTACTCGTAATTTGTACATTATTTTTTAAAACACTAATAGAGCCCCTTGGTAATGTATTTTCATACAATGTATTAAAATATTGACTCAGTAATATACATATTTATGAAAATAAATTGATTCTAGTGGAAAATTTGACGTAACTTTGTGATTATTTTCTATAGATAAAATATTACAATTTTATGTTTTCACTGAGACCACCCCTTTCAAATATAACGTTATATATATATATAACAGATCATTTGTGGCTTATTTTCGAGTGTAAAATCAAATCTTATTCTAATTAAAGCGATATCTTTAAAGGTTAATTTACAATAACCTGTTTCACGTTACAAAAATTTGCTCCGCTCTATAACATCACGCTAAAGTTTTGGTTTCCTAGGATAGCGGTGGCGTCATATAGCGGCCGTAATACAACGGTAAATGGAACGCAGGAAACAGTAGAAATTCTTGAACATCCGCCATACAGTCCTGACCTAAGCCCTAACGATTTCTTTACATTTCCTAAAATTATGAAAAGTCTTCGTGGTCAAAGGTTCCAGTCCGGTGAAGAAGCGGTCGACGCTTTCAAGTCAGTCACAATCCCACTTTAGAGTGGAATAAAATGTTATAATAACTGGAAAAGTGTATTAAGCTACGTGGTGAATACTTTGAAAAACAATACAAAGTATAATAAGGTTCTGGTTGTGTTTTTTCTTCAAACGACAAAACTTAAAAGAAATGCCTAGTATTACGGCCGATATATGACGGCACCGATGGAGTGAGTCATATAAAATAATTCTGATCGTCCTGGAATATTCTAGATGATGCGATAAAATGTTTGATTGATAATTAATCTTTATCATACTAGTGGTGGTCTAGGCAGTTATAATATTTGTTTATTCCATCCATGTTTCCATAGAGCTATCAATGTAAAAGCCATGATATCATAACAGTTATTGTTTTTTGTCAACTATATATTTTAAATTTAACTTTAGCTAAAACTGATATGAAACTACTACACATCTAACACTATATTATGATTCCACACACTATAAAGATAACCAGTCTGCTCATAAATATATTATTGATATATTTCTAAATACATTCATTTTATAGATAAAGTTATTGCCAACCAGAAAATTTAATCATTTCATTAAATTTTATTACCTAGTCGAACTTAAAAGGCTCTGACTAAGGCTTTGTCAAAATTTTCAGACAGTTTTTCGAATTAGATTAACACATTTTCAAACCTCCTAAGGGTTTAGGATTTCTAATTTAGCTTAATCTAAATACATAGAAAACGATCTCACTACCCTAACTCTGATCACGTTCATTATATTATTATTTCTATATTTAGATTGTGTTAGAATAGGCTTTCACAGGCATTTGATGGTTTTAAAAATGGAGAATGTAGAAACAATTTTTGGAAACCTTACGTACCATTGAACATCTACAGTTAACCTTTTTCTATATAACATGTATTTCAATTTAATAATCATCATTTGATTACATTTCTATAAAATTACTATTAATTTTCATTCAATACTAATAGTAGTTTCATCAATATTCATTAACAGTGTTTGAATGAAAGAATCGATAAGAAGTACGATGACACCAAATCGATTACGAAGAAAATATAAATATCAAGGTCGTTTTCATTGACATTGTTATCTCATAACATCAGTCTAGCTCCCTAATTTATTTTAAATTTGTGAATCTGTAATAGGGCAATGACATTGAAAATAGATGAGGAAAATATGAAAATATAACCTAATACACTAGGAGTAAAATTAAGCAGAAGTGATAAGTTAGGTACATACTTTTCTACGTCATACACTTTACGTATTTTATTTATGAATCTAATTTATTTTAGTAAATATCTTTAAAGTAAAGTTAAAATTTCTTTAACACATGCTACTAATTGCTTAATATTCTTTTGATTTCAATCTAGTTCGATTGCTTACGAGAACTATGCTTTGTCATAAATAAGATATTTCATACCATAGACTCACAGAAAATTTGTATTAAGCTAGTTTTAGAGTTCCGTACCCAAAGGGTAAAACGGAATACTATTAGTAAGACACCACTGTCTGTGTGTGGTGATAGACGGAGAGCGGCGGAACCATTATAGTCAGACAGTAGGATTTTTCACAAATGATGTATTTTTATTGTTACTTAAATAGCAAGTACTAAAAAATTGATTAAAATAAATATTTAAAGAAGCATCAAAAAATATATTTAAATTTACTCATATTAGTTCGATATTGATAACGGCAACACGTAGATGCTTGAAATGTATAAATAAGGGTACGGAACACTTCCTGTGCTAGTCCAACTCATACTTTGCTGATTTTTAATGTCTACCCAAACAAGGACGGCATGGCAACACATTTCCGTCTCTTGAGTTGAAGTTGTCCATGTGGTTTTATAGCCCTGCGTCCAGTTCATCTGAAATGTATCTTCGATTTTCTTCTCAATAACGTCATCATCAGCTGCCCGTTGGAGTTCCGTCCTTGACATAGGCCTATCCCAAAGCACACTACAAGTATACATATGTGTGTAAATAATATGGTAGATTACGCTTGCCAATCTACAAAGTTTTCATTGTCAAGATAAACATCGAAATAAAGTAACTTTCTTAGGTAAATTAAGATAATTTTGGAGGTAACTTTTATTTTTTGAGGTGAATCAACAAACAGAATCTATACAAATTAATATAATTGAAACAGTTTTTTACTAAATGCATATGAAAGTATAAACGTTACTTACATAAAAAGGACATTTTTTTAATTTTTGTCTCTCTCTGTCTGTTTATTCCGGGAAATCTCTGGAACAGCTTGACCGAATTTGATAGAACTTTCACGAGCAGAAAGCTAATGACATATAATAATAATAATATATATTTATTTTAACAAAAGATAAAACAATTTCCCTTAACCTATTACATAGTTTCATACAACATTAAAAAAGGATAAAACGCGAGGTGTAAGAGGTTGTCGTTGACTGCTATACTAGTAATAACTGTGTTACAGCAGCCAGCGTCTTCCACCCTATATGACGCTCGTTACATCAATTTCAACTAATACTGTTATAAAGATTAAATATTAAATTTGATAACAACAAATTAAAAAAGAAAAGTTGTTTTTGTGCAAGTTGGTTGTGTAGAAGTAGAGTGTGGTAAATGTGTAGTTGGTAAAGAGGGTGTATAAGTGTGTTTATCCGTGTAAATGTGTGTGTGTGTGTGTGTGTGTGTGTGTGTGTGTGTGTGTGTGTGTGTTAGGGTATGTATTTGTGGATGTTTGTGTATGGGGGTATATGGAGTAACTAAGGCTAATTTTTTAAACTAGTTTTGCTCCACGGCGTCACTCGCGGTTTACTACAATGACAGCGGGACTCAGCTAGTAAAGTAATAAGTTCACACTAAAATAAATTTCATCTTGATGTAATATGAAACATTTAAAACAAAAAAGTTAAGTTGTTAAGTTAAGTTAAGTTGTTTTAAAGACTTTTACTTAAAATATATTCTATAGGATATAGGTTAATTTATAGATACAAGAGTCACGCTGATATCATCACGAATGGACCTGTTCGACCGGGACAGTACTATCCTCACACCGAAGACCAACCATATAATCGTTTGTAAATGTGAGACCTGAGGCCCAATCATTCTCCTGGCCTCCAGAGGCTGAAGAATGATCCTAAAACATCTCACTAGGCTGCCATTGTGTCGATTTATCAGACAGCCAATTTGGTTTCCGACAAGGACGCTCAACACTGGATGCGATCGATCGCGTCCGTTCCTTGTCGGACGAGGCTGTCTGTCGAGGGGGAGTGGCTTTGGCTGTCAGTCTAGATATAGTCAATGCCTTTAACTCCCTCCCGTGGTGGGCGATTAGAGAGGCACTGGTGTATCACCAGTTGCCCCTCTACCTGCGAAACATCATCGGGGCGTATCTCTGTGATAGGTTCATATCGTATATGGGTCGGGACGGCGAAGAACATCGCAGGGAGGTCACATGCGGGGTTCCCCAGGGGTCGGTCCTAGGACCCCTTCTGTGGAACCTCGCTTATGATGCGGTCTTGAGAACCAGCTTGCCCCCTGGCGTGAGTGTAGTCTGCTACGCGGACGACACTCTAGTAATGGCTAGGGGACATGGCTTCCAGGAAGTCCTGGAGCTCGCCGAGTTAGGGGTGGCATGTGTCGTCCATAAGATCAGCGGTCTGGGTCTACGGGTTGCACCTCATAAGACGGAAGCCCTGTGGTTTCACAGGAAACGCGGAGGTGCCGTTCCTACCCACTCGCTTATTAGAGTGGGAGGAACGGAGGTCGAGGTTGGTCATCACATCAAGTACCTCGGCCTCACCCTGGACAGCCGCTGGAGCTTCGAGGAGCATTTCGAGCGTATGATCCCCCGGGTTCGGGCAGTGGCGGGTTCCCTACAAAGGCTGTTGCCTAACTTAGGGGGCCCGCGGGAAGAAGTCCGCTGCCTCTACTGTGCGGTGCTCCGATCCATGGCCCTCTACGGAGCGCCGATATGGGTAAAGCGCCTATTGGCATCCTCCCGCTGCCGAGCTAAGCTCAACCAAGCGCAGCGGGTAGTGGCCATTCGGATAGTGAGAGGATATCGCACCATCTCATCGGAGGCGGCGACAGTCCTGGCACGTTTCCCACCTTTCGATATTCTGGCGGATATGGATGCGAGGGTCTATGACCAGGCTCGCGCTATCCGCCGGGGTGAAGGTGTGGATGGTCAGGACGAGCTCGAAATGCGGCGGAACGCCCATCGACAGGCCCTGGCACAATGGCGCGCGCGGCTGGAACAGCCGCAGAATGCATGCCAACGCGCTGTCGGTGCCGTTCTGCCTAACCTCGAAGCTTGGGTAGGCAGGGAGGGAGGTCGCGTTACCTACCGACTTACTCAGATGCTCACCGGGCACGGTTGCTTCGGTGAGTATCTGAATAGGATCGGACGCGAGGAGACGGCACAATGCCACCATTGCGCAGCCGACAGGGACTCCGCCCAGCATACGCTGGAAGACTGCCCCTCGTGGGCATCTGAACGCGAGGTCCTAGTCGGCCAAATCGGACGAGACCTGTCCCCGCCAGCAATCATTGCTGCCATGCTGGCGGGTGAGGAGGGCTGGGGCGCAGTGGTCTCTTTCTGTGAAGCTGTAATGCTCCAGAAAGAGACCGCTGAACGGGATCGGGAGAGGGCCGATCCCGAGCGTAGAGTACGCCGGCGACGACACGAACCGTCGACGGGGCTGCAAGCTGCCAGAGAAAGGGGACCTCGGGCAGCAAAATAAGTAGCTGCGGCGGGAGGTTGGATGGTGGCCTGGTCACAAAATGTGATCAGGCCCCAAAATATATAATGATTGGCCAATAGGCAGGAGGAAGCCTCTGTGGCTTCCTCTAGGATAGAGCCTGGATAGGCGCGGTGCCGATCCTGAGGAGGACCTGAAATAACATGGTCCGGGTCCTCCTCAGAGCAGGGCACCTGGGACCGGCCGTCGGGGTGTTTTTTTAGTGGATTCACCACATACTCCTGGTTCTTCAGTCCCCGGAGCCGGAGATCCGAAGGGATTTTTACACCCCGTCAACAACAAAAAAAAAAAAAAAAAAAAAAAAAAAAGGCTGCCATTGTGTGACTCACAATGCTGCATTGTCTGCACTACAATGAGGATGTTGACGCCCACTCCTGGATTCTACTCATGCTTTCCATCAGGCAGAGCAGAGTAACTTTGGCAGGCTTAAATATTATTTAACAAAAATACATGGACAAGATAATTTTTACTCTCGATCGTCGGCACTTGATGGAACTTTTTTGAATTCATACTTGAAATTAAACTTAATTTAAATTAACACAATTTTTACATGACTGGTTCTAAGACCGGCGAAACCGGTCAGGTAAAAATTGGGTTGAAATGGATAGAAAAAACTCTGTTATTATACAGTGGAATAAAATTAGAAGTGAGTTCTATTTCAAGAATTTGTGGACAAGGTCATTAACAAACCAGTCCACTTACGTTTTAATACGCTTTTAACTTCACTTATATATAAATTTGGATGTATTATTATTTTATGTTTTTTGTAGTTTTGTAAACCAAATGAACCTTAATTTGTCGTTACTTAATAAGTCTGATTATCTTATACATTCTTAAATATCTTTTTCTATTCGG
The DNA here is from genome assembly GCA_932526445.1 of Phragmatobia fuliginosa. Taxonomy (NCBI): domain Eukaryota; kingdom Metazoa; phylum Arthropoda; class Insecta; order Lepidoptera; family Erebidae; genus Phragmatobia; species Phragmatobia fuliginosa. The sequence goes on from OW052057.1 coordinate 74,507,529, forward strand.
TAAATAATTTACGTTTTGTTAATTTTCTAGTCCACTTATTCTATTTTTTTATTTATCTATCGTCATATATTTTTACGGTATTTATATGTATACGAGTATAATATATTTTAGACTATTTATTGTTTCATGCAGATTTAAAAAAAAATAACTCTCTAATAAAAAAATTGGACTGGAACAAGTTAGTCATTATGGCTTGCTAAAACCATAAAATATATACTAATGTGGCTATCGTGAATGTTACATTGTTTCATAGTGAATGACGTTCTTCAGTCTTTCGCGGGTTACCGCAATGAGTTGTCGTCCATCTGGCGTCAGATAAAACATCAAGCAAAGATTGATACTTTCTAAAAGGGGTCTATTGAGAAAAACTTTGTTATTTTTATTTGATAAAAGTGTTAAATAAAATCATTTTTTTTTTTGGATTGCTCGTGATGTGTTTGAAATGAATAAGGTAAGTTTATATTATCGCAAGTACATATAGTAAATCTTTTGAAAAAGTCTGTTAGAGAAAGTAGGAAAGTCTGAGGTGATATATTTTTTGAAAAATAAGACAAGGTCTGCTAAGAGTTATATTTACAATTAAGAATGAAGGAGGATGCATTTAGATCTTACAAAAGTTATCAAATTAGAATATTAATAATAAATTATCAATGAAATACATGTCTCATTTTGAGTTGTAAATAATATGGAAGTACAACACATTTAGTGTTATAACGTTGCTATAAATTGATTAAATTAAATATGAAAAATGAGTTGATTTCCAAATTTTGTACCAAAACTATATGCGTTTGGAACTTGAATATTGTAATTTGTTAATCATAAGCATTACAGTAAGTAACTATCTAAATCAATGTTTAGGTCACCATTTATTGACAATAAGAATGTATAACTAGCAGCTTTAGCCGATTAGTATGTTATTTATGTAGACCAATGATGTTTCGAAGTTTTAAACATATTATAATTACATCAAAGATCGGATAAACCAGTTTATTTTAATTTAATTTTATGAGATTCTTAAGTATTTTCTTTTGATTTTATCTTAACATGTTAACTTAATTCATGGATAAAAATATTGACTCAGAAAATTTAAATTAGTTTATCCTGCAAAATTTAAATATGATATTGTACTAAGATGTATATCTGTGTTTGTAACTCGAAATCATTTTACGCAATCAGTGTGATAAAACTTTAGGATGCTGTTACTGTTGCCTCGTTACTGTAGTTTTTCTACAACGTTTGTGGAAGCGAAAGTTGATGGCTACCATGCTATCATAAGCGTACTGCTACTTTGCTAAGAAGAGTGCGAGATAGTAGTAATAGATCATAGCCGATGAGAATGTACGCGTCGACTGTTATGATAAAGCTTCTGAATAAAACAAAAAGACATAGTAACACTGTAAAGTATTAACATACTTTTCCAAGGTCTTAAAGTCACACTGATTTCAGGACGAACCGGTCAAGTCTCGGCCAGTACTACTACCAGTGTAGAAGTACCACCACCATTCTGCATAGCCAGCATTTACAAAGAGAATGCTGACCCCTATTCTTGTATTCTACTTACATTTTGGCTGGTTTAAATATAAATATATTAAGTGCGTGCGCAGCCACGGATAGAATAGGAGACCGTAGTCACCCATAATAGCACGTGAATTTAAAATAGTGTCCAATAGATACTTGCATTGTTTACTAGTTATTATTCGGTAATTTTGTACGAAGATTTCCAAGTAAGCGCATTTTACAAGTTAGGTCTCTGTAACTACTGAACCAACAAAGTAATATTAGTCACTAAAGTTTTCTTTAAAAGCTCATCACATGTATTACCATTACGATTTTTTTCGAATTTTCCGTTTATCTTTTAAAAAAGTTGGGTGCCCTGTTTTAACTGAATAATGCGATTTATAGTTTAAGGAACTAGCAAAGGGATACCTAAATCAGAGAATCGTATTAAAAACTGTAAACGTGTAGGGGAGATACCCCAAATACATTTTTTGCAGATTTTATTTTAGCACTTTGTCAACGTTATAAAAACACTTATCCTTGAAAAGTTTCCTATTTCTAGCACAGACGGCGTTCGCGCAATGTAAAACTTTCAACCTAGCACATGTAGGAACTCAAAATTATATAATACTGTCACCATATTGTAAGCAACAAGTTTTTTTGAATAGGTTTTTCTTGTAAAAGTTATAGCCGTTTTCACCAACTATACTGAGCCATCACCTCACTAGATGCCTCTAATGTATCGTGATGACCCTAACGTATGTCATCTGATCACTTTGAGATTACCTAAAGGATAACGAAAACGAAAACATCACTAGGGACTACCTAACTCTCTCTAAGTGGCCTCTTGAATTAAGGGGATATTAGTGAAAATCACCGATAGTTTTATGGGTGTTTTTTTATTAATGGGTGTGCTGAAATTTGATGTAACATATAATTTAAAAGACGCAACGTCAATAAATAAAGAAATACCGTAGGGGTTGCGTAGTACTTCCCCAGTTGAGGTAACCCAATCGTGTTGAAGTCAGCATGGCTCTACTACCTATAACACGTCACGTGACCATGTCGATGACGACTTTTATGCCATTAATACGCATCCAAACTTCCTTCTAGAAGTTCTGGTTTTCACCTAATGAATTAATAATCATGTTCTGTTGCCTTAAACCTTTTTTAATTTTACATAAATTTGCTCTTTAGAAATACTACTTTCACAAAGATGGTTTTTAATTTAAGTATTAGTCGTATCACTAACATACACAAAATATGTAGTAGGTATGTAAAACTTAGTTCATATATTCAACAAGTCTTAACTACCGCATTTGGTTCAATCAAATAACGTTATTCTACCCACCTTGTACAACTCAACTATTTCTAACGTTTCAAATAAGTGCAAGAGTTGACTTCAAAATGAGTGTCTCCAATCTATTTTAAGCTCTTAAATATACACGTATTGTCAATAGCTTATAATCCAACGGTTATAACACATCTAATCCTTACATAATTAATTTGAACAATGGACCTAAAAACTAAAAACCTAAAAAATATATAATATATTGTTAGAGTCCATGAGTGAAAAATAATAAAAATAATTATAATTCTAAACAATTTACTTTAATTCTAAACAATTTATTTCATTAATTACAAAATAATCTTAGAAATGCAATTAGACACAAACAACCGTTAATTAAGTAACGAATCTAAACAAATTACAGTTAGATAGACAGCAAGGGCGGTCACATAGGGCTGTACTAGCTGTTAGACAGTTTTCCTCGCACCCACCGCAATTCAGACAGTACTAACTTGTCAAAGACAGCTTTCCACATCTGTTAACAGAGTAGTACTAATTGTCCAAAGACAATGATCCACACTCCGCGACGCATTCGTCAGAAATGCGTACCGATACAACAGGTCACTCCTATTTATAACCAAGCACAGTGAAGTGATGGCGCCACAAAAATGACAACTACCGCCGTTGTGGCTTATACGGCCTCTCCTGACACCCTGACGTCCTCGGCAGGTCCGGATGACCACACTTCTTCATTGTTCTCATTCGCGGTTACTGGAACATGTACAAAAATAAAAGTTTATTGGACGCCTCTGTAAGTACATCATCGTCCAATTGGTCAGTTACTAAAAACAGTTATCAAATTTAGCGTAAACAGTTAGAGTTAACGAATAGTTTTACAAGATAATAACAGTTAACACGAATAAGAAAGGTTCGAACCTCCAAGGAAAAGAGTGAAAGATTATTTATAATCCGCGCCAGATTAGAAACAAACAGTCACTGTTAGATACATTTAAAATAAAACTAGAAACTTAGTACTAACATAAGAGTAGACTTCAGCATGAAGGTCTACCGTTACCATAAGAACCATAATATCATAAGAACAGTTATCATAAGTGTGTGTCTTAAACATTTAAACTTAAAATTAACAAGACCACGAGTTTGGGGCTGGTTACCCTGTCCATGGGTCTTAAACCTCTCTCATCAAGACCACGAGTTTGGGGCTGGTTACCCTGTCCATGGGCCTTAAACCTCTCTCATCAAGACCACGAGTTTGGGGCTGGTTACCCTGTCCATGGGCCTTAAACCTCTCTCATCAAGACCACGAGTTTGGGGCTGGTTACCCTGTCCATGGGCCTTAAACCTCTCTCAACAAGACCACGAGTTTGGGGCTGGTTACCCTGTCCATGGGTCTTAAACCTCTCTCAACAAGACCACGAGTTTGGGGCTGGTTACCCTGTCCATGGGCCTTAAACCTCTCTCATCAAGACCACGAGTTTGGGGCTGGTTACCCTGTCCATGGGTCTTACCTCTCTCAACAAGACCACGAGTTTGGGGCTGGTTACCCTGTCCATGGGTCTTAAACCTCTCATCAAGACCACGAGTTTGGGGCTGGTTACCCTGTCCATGGGTCTTACCTCTCTCAACAAGACCACGAGTTTGGGGCTGGTTACCCTGTCCATGGGTCTTACCTCTCTCAACAAGACCACGAGTTTGGGGCTGGTTACCCTGTCCATGGGTCTTAAAATTATCTCAGGAAGACCACGAGTTTGGGGCTGGTTACCCTGTCCATGGGTCCATTCCAATATACACACCTCATGCTCTCCACCATCCGCCATACATTGCACCACACCTCACGCACACGGGGATCAGACCGAAGATTGCGTCTCGTACACACGGTGAACGGGCGGAAGGTTGCATCTCGGGCACACGGAGAACAGACCGCAGGTCCGCTTATCACTGAGCGGCATGCAGGAGGCAAGTCCGCACCTCGCGATACAGCGAGCAGGCCGCAAGTCTGCGCCTCACCAGGCAGCAGCAGACACCAGGTCACAGCCCGGGCTCGGCTCGCGTAGACTGCACCTTGCACAGTGACGAGGCTCTCAATGCATCGTTATCATCTAAGGAAAGCATGAAAAATTGCATTAGTTTTGAATACGGTATTACTTTAACGTCACCAATATGCTTCATTATCGTCATGAATAATCAGAGCTTTTAGAAGGCGATACTAGTAAGCAAAGCTTTTAGGATATTTAAAAATAACAGTGCCCTCAGTATGTACGCAGTAATATCGTCAAGAATGTTACTAACTTTCGCATATCTCTCAGGACGCAAGACCCGGAGGATGTCAGAAAATGTTACAGAAGTCTCACGGTACTCGGTTAAGGATGTTCCCAATAATCGCAAAGCTCTTAGGATATGATACCGGGTCACCAGTTTTGGTTATGTCTGCAGCTTGACGATTGTCGTCAAGCAAACCCGAAACATGTCCAAGTATGCCCACGCAGTGAATTCGAGTTCAGACTAATTGCCCTCAAAGTCATTTTATGAACCAGGGCTTGTCCGACAGGTGTCGTTCAATCACTTACTGTAATAAGCCACCGTCTGCTTATAGTCGATCGTCTCGAGTCTGTAGTTAAACCTTACCATTTTAACCTTTTTACCTTTCTGCTACGGCGGCCAGTCCCAATGGTGAGCAACCAAAAACACAGTAGACACTACAGCACGCAAGTACTTGTCTAACACAGGTGTACGCCTTTGGTTCGATGAGACGGCCACCCAACATGACCCGAAAGAGATCAGGCGTAGGACCGTCGACTCTTTGTACTCATTGAGTCACGGAGCGTTGACCACAACTTTTAAACTTCGGGCCGTAACAAGCATATCTATAATTAGAAGTACACAGTATTATTAGTTATTGTTTGTTCAACCCAGAAATCGAACCTATATTGAACAGTAGTCTCATACACTAACTGTCGACCCAACAAAGCAGTCGAAACCATCACTGGTACTGACGTTTCAATAAGTACCTCTGTCAGGAAGAAAGATCACAATAACCTGAGCTGGCTCGTAACGTGCTTATGAACATGTTATTAATCTTGATCCTATATGAATGTCAGACCTTTACGATCAAGTTTGCTACAATGATTTTGTGTATGATCTTAAAATTTAACACCTGAAATAGCCAGTCAGGCATGAGGATTATCTTTCCGGAACACTAATTGGTACTCTCACAATGACTAGTGCTTAAACCTCATTTTAGCTCGGTCTAACCTGACCATTAATCATTATTGTTACACAAACAACATAACATAGTTCATTTAATACCTGACACTAGTGAGGGTATTTAAAACCTTTCATAATGTTTCTATAACATCAAGAATAGCATGCTTAAGTAGACGTACTATTAAGATCGATAGACATGCAGTCTTTACCGGTATCAATACTTTGCATTTCGATAAACATTAAAACATAACTAACAAACGATATGTTTTGCTTTATCATAAGAGATCTTTCTTTAACATTTACAATTTGTTGTTGATGTTGTGTAAAACCTATTAGATTACATTTAAAATATGAAGTTTTAGTTTGGAGTCCACTATAGAAGGTTCATAGAAGTTTCTTTACTTTTTTTTTTTTTTTCTTTGAACCATTAATAACAAGTGAAGTCACTTTCGTACTACCTACTCTGAACTATTAAATAAATTTAACATCATATCTTTAGAATTTAAACATTTACCACTGTTATAACGCTTCATAGATTTTACAATAACAGTGGACTAATGCAATCACCAGTAAATAATGTGACATAGTACATCTACCAGCGGATGATAAGAGTTCCTCAAGCTGTTTTAAATAGGCTCCGTCAGGACTAGCTCTGCTGTCCACGCACCCTTTTGCCGTATTGTGAATAGTTACATCACACGTTTATATACTCCCGATTTATTTGCTCTCACCAACCACAATATAAAAGAATAGCCCATTCATCGAATTATCAAAATAAAAATTTGAAATGTAATTGATCATCAACTATTTCTTGTTGTCATTTTTTTTTTTTTTGATCATCCCTACTATTATTACTATTAAGTGCGAAAGTAACTGTCTGTCTGTCTGTTACGTTTTTACGCCTAAACCGCTAAACCGGTTTTGATGAATTTTGGAACTCAAATAGTTTAGAACCTGAGAAAGGACATCATACACGCGGGCGGAGCCGCTGGCTAAAGCTAGTTGTTTAATAATGGTCATTTCAATTTTTAAATTTACGGAGAAACATCTAGTAACTTGGTGTACATACTGTAAATTGTTATAATCTGACAAGTATCTATTTTTCGTTTCCATAAATAAAAGTTAGACAGATTAATCACAACGTGTGTGGGTATTATGTCCCGTCACACTTGCTGTGTCAGTGTAACATTTTAAGTAAATGGATAAAAGTTACTTGACCTTTAAGTAATAAGTTCGGGTTGCATTAGGCAGCCACTACAACTGCTATTATTCATCATTCCTTCGTTAAAAATAGTTCGTAACCATAGCAAAGAACGCCTACTTGATTATGCACAGGTGGGGTAGTTACAAACATTCGTTTGAGCGCTATTCACTATTTACGTTATACCAAATATTCGCAATAAATGCGAAAGTAACCGTCTGTTACGCTTTCACGCCAAAACCACTGAACCGATTTTGATGACATTTGGTATAAAGATAGAAACATACACGCGGGCAATAGCTAGTACCAAATATTCGCAATAACAAAAGGTATGAGATGAGGTCATTGTTAAAACTAAACCAACTACTTAAGCCCTTTTGTTAAGCCACAGCTTTGCATCAGCCCTAAGGCATTTTCGTATACGCGCCAAACAGTCGTCATTTTTTCATCATTTTAAATTGCGCACACAATTCACTTTTGTACACTACATATCAAAATTATGTGAAAATAAATCACAACTCAACATGTAATATGATTTGCAAGTTTTTCTTAACTGAACCTTCTAACCTTCTCTCATTACCGTGTCGGCACTGGTGGACCACATTGTACACCTTGTACATTGGCACGGATGCAGTTTCCATCGCTTAGCACAATGTTTACTAACTGGAAAGAAAGCGTTATACACACGAACACACATGTGGTACAAATACCCTCATTATTTTATTAAAATAATCGTTTTAAAACCGTTTGTAATTGACACTAAAAACCAAATATAGAAGTCGTCACTTCCTTTACGATTTTTATATTTGCTATGTTTTGACTTTGTTTTGATTTTTGACTTTGATTTAGAGCGGATAAGAATATCACAAAAGTCGGATTCCCTTATTAAAAATCACAACGAACACTGAATTTCGATAGCGTTCAAATGAGCACTAATAGTGTGCAATGCCTTTTTTTTTAACGAACGATCGCGTTTATCGTTCCCGGGACCTCTGCGGCGAATCACTGCGTATATTCACTTTGGTTCTATATGACAGCGCGATCTATTGTGCATTTGTCAATGCTCTCTATCGTAAGACACACCTAGATAATGAAGTATAGGCAAATTAAATGAAAATATCTAACTAAATGTCGGTAGTTGATCGTTTCCCAAATATTGAAAATTAATAATTTGTGAACGTAGATCGATCCCACTTCTGATGTTAGAGTCCATGAGTGAAAAATAATAAAAATAATTATAATTCTAAACAATTTACTTTAATTCTAAACAATTTATTTCATTAATTACAAAATAATCTTAGAAATGCAATTAGACACAAACAACCGTTAATTAAGTAACGAATCTAAACAAATTACAGTTAGATAGACAGCAAGGGCGGTCACATAGGGCTGTACTAGCTGTTAGACAGTTTTCCTCGCACCCACCGCAATTCAGACAGTACTAACTTGTCAAAGACAGCTTTCCACATCTGTTAACAGAGTAGTACTAATTGTCCAAAGACAATGATCCACACTCCGCGACGCATTCGTCAGAAATGCGTACCGATACAACAGGTCACTCCTATTTATAACCAAGCACAGTGAAGTGATGGCGCCACAAAAATGACAACTACCGCCGTTGTGGCTTATAATATAATTAAAAGGAGTCCCTGTTTTGTCTTCAGTTTATCAGAGAAATTCAAAAGCCTGATATGTGGTTTTTTAAGCTCTTTTAAAGGATGTTTGTATGTAGATTTTTAACTAACAAACACGTTTCTGTAGGGGCCGTGTGGACACTAGTGTTAGTCAATACTGAAAAAAAGAAAAATGAATCACAATTCGAGCTTTCGGATATATAAGCTGACAACTATACACAACTATACACAGACGTGTGGTGACGGATTAAGAATACAGAGTGTCACCACCCCTATTCATCCCGCGGGTGTACTAAAGGCGACTAAGGAATAAACTACGCAAGACAACATCTATGCAAAGAGAAGAAAAACTTGAAACCATTTTTTAGAACCCTCTCGAACAACTTACCCGCCTCGTCCAGCAACACGATGGGCCTGTAGGCCGCGACCGGATCGGCAGGCCGTCCATGTTTCTGTATCAGGACCAGCTTCCCGCACTTCCAACGCTCAGGGAAGCGTCCGGACGCCAGGCTAGCGTCCAACACTCCCCTGAGGTGGTCCGACATGTAGTCGAGGGCACGGGCCATCACTCGGGCTGGAACCCCGTCCGGCCCGGGGGCGGTGTTCTTGGACCGGATCCGTAGAACAGCCGCCCCTACCTCCAATTCCCTGACAGGCGGAACATCACCCACGCTGCCCCGACGACGACCACTACGGGCCATCGATGGGGGTGTGTGTTCCGCCTGCTGCGGGAATAGGCCCTCGACCACATCCTGCAGGAAGCTGGGCTGGAGAGTCTCCGTAAGGGGGGGGGGCCTGTGTGCGGAGCTTTTGACGCACCGCACGGTAAGGCCCACCCCAGGGGTCACGCTCGAGACTCTCCAGCATCTCCTCTCTAGACGCGTCTTTGGCGCGGCAGATGGCCAGCCTCAGAGTTTCCCGAGCTGCTCGGTACTCCTCGTGAAGCCGGTCCACCTCCTCACCGTCCCCGCGGTGACGTCGCCGACTCCGGGTGTGGGACCTCCGGGCACGTACGCAAGCCGCACGGAGGTCCGCCAACTCCTGGGACCACCAGTAGACCTCCTTCCGAGAGACAGCCAAGAGCAAACAATGGCCGCCTCCTCTAGTAGGTCCCAGTCCAGCTTGGCGACAGCCCACCGCGGAAAACGGGAGGGACGCCACGCCGCGTGACCCCTACTGGCGTCCTGGGACCGGGAGAGCTCGAATCGGATATAAAGGTGATCCGAGAGCGTCTCGACCTCATCCAGGACACTCCAGTTCCTTACTCGTGCGGCGACTGCAGGGGTAGCGAACGAAAGGTCCACTATCGAGCGGGGGGAAGTCCGCTCCACTTGAGGGCGCCGTTTGAGGTCCCTTCTTGGCCGGCGCTTTGGCTGGAGCCTTGGCCGGCGCTTTGGCCGGTACCTTGGCCGGCGCTTTGGCCGATGCTTTCTTTGGCTGTTGTTTTTGTTGTTGGGGGGCCGGAGCTGCCATCGCCGCCGCGTAGGTCACGTGGCTTCCCACCAGGGCGGCAGCCGGGGGCCTTTACGACGCGAGCGGGGGGCGGACAAGCGGGGAAGCCTCGCCTCCAGGCCGGCCAGACGCCCGTCCAGCATCCGCGTCAAGGCGTCCATTACCTGACGCAGCATGGCGTCAGGGAACGCACCAGGCGGGGCCGGGGCCTCTAGCCGAGATGGCGCGGGCGCGGCCGGGGCCTCTAGCCGAGACTTCGCGGGCGGGGCCGGGACCTCTACCCGAGACGGCGCGGGCGGGGCCAGGACCTCTGCCCGAGACGGCCCGGGCGTGGCCGGGGCCGGAGCTCCTTGCTGGGACGGCCCAGGCGAGGGCGGGGCCACCTGCTGAGTGCGCTGGGCCCGGAATTGGGCGAACTGCGCACTCAGCGCAGTCACCTGGGCCGTCAGGCGGGAGTTGGCCTCCTCCAGGCGTGCCATGTCCCCGCACAGTGTCCCTACAACCTCCGACAAGGCGGAGGAGGAGTCCTTGAGGGCTCTGACAAAGACGCCCTTCAAGTTCACGGACTTGATGGCCACCTTGTTCATAATGGCCACCGCCGCGCTCGCCCTCTCCTGCACGGACTCGGGGGCTTGGGGGGGTTCTCCCTCCACCGGCTCCCGAACCTTAAGCAGGAGATTGGCGATCTCCTCCTCCGCTGCGACTTCTTTGTCCGCCCTTCTCCTCCTGTAGGACTCCGCGTTCGAGAACACGGAGTCCGTCTGCAGCGAGACAGGGGCCCGCGAACCGTCAGTGCCGAAGCGCTTCGGGACCGGCGTCTCTGCCTCGCTGTCCACATCCTCGGAGTGCAGACGCTTCTTGCTATCGCCCGCCCGCATCTCAGTCTCCATCGGCTCCGGGCGCGCACCATCGCTCCTGCCCGCCACCGCCGACTTGGAGCGTATGCGCTCCGAGGATCTTCATCCTCTTCCTCTTCGGCTCCCAGCAGTCCGTTTGACTACTGGGAGCCCTACCGAGGTGGGCGGCCCGAGTGCCACCACCGCCTCCTTGGACACTAGGTCCACTATCGAAGAAGAGCTTCCCTTGAGGATGCCCTTCTTCTCTTTTCCAACTTCGGTTTCCTTTTCCGTCGTGCGTTCGATATCCGTTTGCCTTGCCAATGTGTCGTTTGTTTTGATTCCAGTCCGTTTTTCCTTTAGATTTGTGTTAACAGCTTCCATAATAATCCCACGAGTGGGGGAGAAATAAAAGTCGACCCGGGCAGAGATCCCCCAATACCCGGGCAAGCGAAAATTTTTAACCCAGCCGAGGGGTCCGCAGGTACCTCGACTTGGGGTGCGCTTACGACTGAACTTCCCATCAGCCATGCATCCCCTGGCCACGCACCAGAACTTGGGATTCCGGGTAATTTTTTAGAGAGGTTTTCTTCCTCGCGGTTCAGGCGGTTAAGTCAAGACCCACGTCCCCGATCAAAGCCGCGAAACTTGACCACAGCACTTCTCTCGGGATTACGCTATGCCGACGGTGGCAAGAGGACTACGTCCCCCTGCCTGCTCGGTGGTAGTGTTAGTACACGCCGAGCCCGCCATCCTTTCTCCACCGCTATCAGCGGGAGAAACTCCGACCCATGAAGGGTCCCACCTTCGGTTTTTTAACGAGGTTTCCTCCTCCATGCTCCGAGGAGCGAAGAGCCAGCAGGGCAACCGGCAGACACGCCCACCCCGCTGGCCGGGCCTTGACCGAGAGCCGATGGCATGGCTTCCTCTCCTGCTAGAATATTAGCCGCTGGCGATAATCCTCTCCTCCAGATAACGCGGAGGAAATGAGGAGGAACAGCTTTATCGCCAGCGTTTCCAGGGTGCACCACGAGGAGGTTTTCTAGCCAGCACCCCAACTTGAAACCAACCCTGTACCAACCCGTTTAGCCAGCGTGGTATAGTAGGCCAAAAGCTCCTTTCTAAGGAGAGGCTTATGTCCAGCAGTGGACTCTTAAAATCTGTTGATGAAGTACACAGATGTGCATATATATTAACACGTGAAAATGATTTCCTTGACTTTGAATTGGAAGACTTAAAAGACATAAACCACTTACGGTCATTTGAGGAACAAATTTTTAACTGAACTCTGTCTTTCTCACTTTCTCTCTACAGAAGGTGACGTAATATAATTATTAACTTACAAGAAAACAAAAGCTCCGTATTATCTGTAATTAATTTTCATAAGGTTATTAAATTTGTCTAAGGGAAAACTGTCCTAAAATTGTCAGTTTGAAACTATTATTTACATAGCCTTCTTCAACATCAAAATTAATTAAGACCTTACAATGTACAGCTAACTTGTTTCAAATATCTATCGTAATGAAGACTCCAGTATTATAATATTATATACACTTAGGATATGTCTTCAGTTTCCAATCTTAAAATATCTATTATTTATAGGTTTTTTTTTTTTTTCTTTTTAAAAGACAACTCCCGCATTAGGAATATAAATTCCTGTGTCGCGGGGGACTTTACAAACATACATAAAACGCACACAAAGAACACCCAGACTTAGAACAACAATTTGTGAATCACACAAAGTGTTGCCCTACGTGGGATTTGAACCCACGACACTTGGCGCAGTAGAAAGCGGCGTGACGACCACTTATACCACTAGGCCAACCGTGCAGTCAGTATCTAATGTAATACCTACAGACGAGTAATTCTTGTATGTGGTGTAAAACGACTACTACCGAAAACTTGGGGGTTGCAAGCGGACCGTGATTCTGAACAGATTTAGCAGAAGAAAACGCAAAAAATACGTGGACTTATCTAAGTCCCTTTATTTATTTTTCTCGTTACATACACAGAGTACAACATATTAACATAAATACCTAGATATCTCTTTTAGAAAAGCAAAACAAGTAAAATCAATAAAACATCAATGTATGATGCACTGGATGCATATACAAACAGCTGGGATAGACAACTGAGGCTGAACAGATAATAACTGAAGGTCATCAAAGTCACATCGTACAGCTAGAAGACTGCAGAATATAGGAATGTGGGGAACCCCCTCGGGCCTTTAATTGACCGAGTTACCGATCGATGGATTTAATTGGTTGTTTGAGGACGATCCCGGAGAATCTGCGAAATATTGACCCTTTCAATGCCTTACAAGGTTCGGTGTTTTAAAAAATAAGTTTAAATTTATTGATAAATGAAATTCTAAATAATATTTTTAAGAAAACAATAATTAACAATAGTCGACCTTCAAGTTTTACAAAAAGTCTTAATGAAATATTTATTACCTCAGAATTTTCTATTGGGTAAACTGATTTTGATAAAAAAATATATTTGAATGCTGGTGTTTCCCATGTGGTTAATGATAAGTAAACCAGGATCTAATAGGAGACTAAAGATATAGAGAGATCTCCTCAAATGTCGCGATTTGGGTAATTACCCATGATAGTTTTTCTTTGACGTCGGCTTTTTATTGTTAAAACTATATCGTTTCCGTTTTACACTTGTTAGTAGGTGCGTTAACTTATTTAAATAATAGTTTATTTTATTACAATAGTGACAGTGTTTATTTGTAATGTTTAGTACGAGATAATACGAGCAAATGTTTATGTGCTTTTTGCCGTTACTTGGCAAGGAGTATAATGAGACTCAAGGTGGTGTGATAGTCTCTGGTAGTATATGGTAGTATATTTAATTTAATTAACAATAGCGCTTATATACTAAAATGGTGCGTGCCTATAATTACTTTATTTAATCTTTGTCTGTATCTTATAATATGTGGCTTATCTAACTACGTGAATATATTGTGGCTACACAGGTCCCTCCTTTTAAAAGGATAATATAACAAATCTTAGTAAATACATACTTTCAAAAATTTACGGTAGTTAGTTCAGACAATCTTCATTTTAAATTAACAGTCTACAATAATAAACATAACCTATGTCCTAACAATCTTAACATCACGGGGTAGTTCCTAGATAGTAAATATAAACTATGTCAATAACAATCATATTAATACAAATTAATACAAAACAAACATATGACCGAGAGTTGCGACCTTCACTTGTCAGCACTTTTTACGAAGTATACAATAATCACATTAATTATAATATTTCAAGGTTAACGTACTCAGCAGAAAATTATTATAGTATCGCTTAGCGAATTACATACCGATAATCTTACTCGATCAATACGTGTGGATTTATGTAAACAGTATTTTAACAATCTGAACGTTCTCTCCTGGGTAACGACAGTATTCGAGTGATATCATGCTTTAGCTGCGATCTGAAATCATCGTAATACGTCTTTATTTTGCTCAAACACCTGTCCCGGCCTTTTTTAATTCTGAATCATTCTGCTGCGCACGACATTTCTGGTCGTAATCTAGCATTGAATGCATAGAGATTATTCCTATTATTCGTGATAAAGCGTCAGCAATTCATTTCGAGTACTGTGCAATTAAGGCACGATGCCGCAAGTTCCTGTGAGTCGGAACTGAATGCCGCCAGTCCCCAGTGAGTCGGGGCTGAAGTCCGCTGATTCCTGTGCGTCGGAATCGCAAGCGGTGTGCGGTGCTGCGGTGAAGTCCCCAGTGAGTCGGGGCGCTGATGAGGCCGAAGGGGTAACCAGGTTGGAGCGGTCGCGTCCTGTGTGTGGTATCCCTGTTGAGGCCGAGGCTGCTGGCTGGCTGAGACTTTTGGCGAAAAAAAAGGTGTTGTTTCATCACGATAACGAACGGTTACGGTGGACTGCTAAAGGTTGTTGATGACTCCAATACAGCAACACTATAGTTTTGTACTTGAGAGAATATATGGTGTTGTTATATAATAAATGGTATTAACCGAGCAAAGCTCGGTGCCCTCGATCTTAGATAACGACGATACTATAATTAATAATAAAGTATAGTACCTATATTGTTACTAAAATTATACGACAAAGGGTTTAAACGACACAAGTCAATACCATTGTTTTACAAGAGTTAAAAGCACCCGATAAACGTCTGTTTTGGAAAAAGATTTATTTTTTATTATTAATTATCTTTTCATGGGTTTAGAAAAGGATACGACTGTGGTTTGTTTCAATATTTCTGCGTAGAGTAGGCTTATGGAAATAACCATCCGTTTTTTTGTCAGGATCTCGTAACACAGCGGTACATAGTTACCGACTTTCTATATGGTACACTCATATACCTCCAAAAGGATAAAAAAAGTATTCATTAATTCTTTCCAAATGCAGTATTGATCTCTAAGTGACCAACGTTGGGACAAAAGTATACAGCACCAAGTAAAATTTAATCTTTATCACCGATGGAATTATTTTTGTTTGTACCCAAGTTGTGTAAGACATTATATTACCTTTCCCTTTAGGCCTTTCATGCAACCTAAAGTTATCCTTGTAAATATTTTTATTTTGAGAGCGTTCCCCTAGTATGTGAAACCTAACCAAACACTCGAAGCAAATGGTAGTGTACTTACCGATTGTCTAAGAGCTTTACCAACACGCGTCACATTTTGTTTGCAAATATATCACTCATATTATGGCATATGCTCGTATTACATCGGATATTGTAAACTCATAAAATGTATCCAAAAAAACGTATTTTGATGACATAAAAATTTGACTGCCTTGTTGGTTTAGTGGTTAGCATATGCGGCTGCTGATCAAGAGGTCTCGGTTTCGATTCCCGGGTCGAACTAAATATTTGTGTGATCCATATTTGTATTGGAAGACTCCAATACAAATATGGATACAATACACCCAGACGGGTGTTTTCTATGTATAACATGTATCATAATCATCATCATCATCATCAGCCTATCTCAGTCCACTGCTGGACATAGGCCTCTCCCATTGCACACCACTTTGATCGATTTTGGGCTTCTCGCATCTTATAACATGTATGTATTTACAAAAAAAAAAAAAATACGTTTTTATATTACCTAGTTGTTTGGTACCCATTATACAACCTCTGCTTAGTTTGGGACTAGATGACGTTGTGTCTGAGAAAAAAGAAGAAATATTTATTTATTTATTTATGAAAATAATCTAGAATGGTTTCTGCATGATCATCATCATATTAATAGGCTTTTAAAGTTCACAGTTGGACAAAATCCTTTTCTCAGAAGGAAGGTTTGAACTTACTATACTATCCTGTTCAAACTTGCTGCTCTGTTCAGTGCTCACTCAGCTGTTATGAAACCCAGGGAAAGAGTAGAGCTGGTGATGGCGGAGCATATGAATAAACCTAAATTGAGTTTCTCCAGTCTTGCAGTCATCAACCAAATACAACAGCATAAATGCTGCAATTGAAAGTTTTTCTGTCCTATGAAGACAATTTACCTTAGAAACTAAATTTATTCACCCCAATCTTCAACTCAACGCATGCGCTCACTACAATAATCCGAATTAGTTCCAAACCCTTGTTTAATTTGTTCTTGAATCAAATTATACGCTCCGGTTAAAATTGTCTTTATTACATAATAGTTGTATTAAGGACTGCAATATGTAGTGAGTTTAAAATAGTGACTTTACCAGTATTGCTGTAGATTAAAAGTAAATAAAGAAGTTAGCTTCTTTCTGTAAAATCAAATCAGAGTAAATGAAGACAGTTTAATATTAGAAACCTCGTCATGTATGACTTCGGATATGACAACTTTTGTGTCTTGGTTATTTTATTATCAACTTTTTGTTGAGAAAGAACTAAAGTAAAATTTCAGTTAAACTCTTGCTAATTATTTAAAATTACTAATTCTATAGTCTATAATTTTTGATAGAAGATTATTATATTTTAAAATTTCACACCGTTTTTCATTCTTCAGGCAATTTTTGTATTTAATTAAATTTTAAGAAAAATAATTGAGTGATGAAAGGCAAATGATCTGCTTTACTTTGTTAAAACTTTAAAAATATATCTCATATATCGTTATTTGTATTAAAACATGACTAATTTTCGTCTGTAAAAATATAACATTATTTAAAATTAAATAAAGTGCAATGCACAAAGGATTATCTAAATACATTTTAGATAAATTAATTTTTCGGACATCTTAACACACAAGTCAAACAAACTAAGCAGTGTTAGTATTATGGGTACTAAATAACTGATATAATTACATAAATATACTTTTTTTTAAATAGATACATATATATAGATAGATACATATAGTCGTGTGTACGGGTCAGGCCAAATAGAAGGCCCGGTAGAAGGGGTAGACCCAAAGAGTGCTGACTTGACGTCGTAAAGGGTGACATGCGTGTGAATGGTCTTGCTACCAGAGATAACGAAGACCGGGCAAAGTGGAGGGGAAAGAGCCGTAAAGCGGACCACGGGCTCCAAAGTGCAAGCTTTGAAAGCAACCAGGAAGACCGACCGTATATGATGACATAGAAAACGTTTAAACTCCGGAACAAATTATCGGATCACACAAACATTGGAATCGAACCCGGACCTCAGGCACAGCAGTCGCATAAACGAACTGACTGAGCTTAATATATTTTTTTTGTTTATAGAAAAAGCGTATATCTATTTGCTTATATTATTTTGTACAATCGTAGTTGAAGTAAAGGAAAAATCCTTTATGACCTTTAGGTAGGTTAATGAAAAGTACAAACACTTCAGTACAATCTTAGCTGAAAATAACTTCTAAAGATTGCTTTCGCAGTAAACTTTGTGTAGATAATAGAATTAAGTATGACCGCTTTTATAAAAGGTCAAACTTATTTATTTAGTTTGTATATGTCAATAAACAATTAAAATTCAAAAATATACAAGATTCAGCGTAATACACACATCAAAAGTGTCTAGGGATTAAGCATTTTTATGCGGATTTCTTGAGATTGAGATGTGGCTTTGTAATAAATTTATGATTTTATAAATTTATATGGATCCTTTTTGGTGCACTTCATAATTTGAATCAGGAACTGTCAATCAAATTCGAGTAAAAGATGAAAATCAGCTGCCAATATTTTCCCTATAAAAACATACAACGCATTGAAGAAATTATTAGTGCTACTGTTTCCCTACTACTGATTAAAACCAACGTTATTATGGAGCGGCGACGTCATTTAAGCAGGGAAGAAATGCTCAGAGCCGTGGGAATGATAGAAGCTGGTTCCCGGCAACGTACTGTGGCTTTAGCTCTGAATACAAGTCAGAGTGTTATCAGTCGACTTTGGACACGTTACCGAAGCACTGGTACCGTGGCTGAGCGCCATGGAGGACGGTATCGCTGCACCACACGGAGACAAGACCGATACATTCAAATCTTAACTCGAAGAGCTCCAACAATAACCGCCATGATGTTAGCCGTGAGGCTTCATCACTCTTCAGGGAACTTAATTAGCGACCAAACAGTCAGAAACCGCTTGCATGAAGTGAACCTTCATTCCCGAAGACCGCTACGGGTACCACCTATAGCAATGCACAATCGTAGGATTCGATATCAATGGGCTCTTGAGCACAGAAATTGGGCAGAAGAACAATGGCGTTTCGTGTGCTTTTCTGATGAGTCTCGTTTTGGTATGAGACCGGATACAAGACGTATACGACACTGGAGAACCCCTGGCCGCCAACAGCGATTAAAATCCTGCCAGGAAGTCCATCCTTATAGTGGTGGAACCATCATGGTATGGGCGGGTATTTGGATCGGCGGAAGAACTGAGTTGATTTGGATCAGAGGCAACCTCAACGCTCAAATTTATGCTGAGACGATTGTATCAGACGTCATCGTTCCTCTACAAGTGCAAATCGGTCCCTTATTTCAGTTAATGCATGATAATGCACGACCGCACACCGCAAGAGTTGTAAGACAGACTCTCGCCGCAGCTAACATCAATGTCCTGCCCTGGCCTGCTCAGTCGCCAGACTTGAACCCGATTGAGCATGCATGGGATATGCTACAGAGAAGAGCTCTGCCGAATATGGAGGGTATCCAGTCGCAAGAAGACCTTTTTTTGTTGTTGCAACGAACATGGGCGGCCATTCCACAGCGTGATTTGGATGAACTCATTTTGAGTATGCCAAACCGATGTTCTTATGTTGTTAGTGTTCGCGGTAGAAACACGGATTATTAATTGTTTAAGTTACCTAATAAAATTTTAAAGAAAACTGTTATTTCAGTCTTTTTTTCGAACTTTAATGTTAGTGGTTCAAATGTCAAAAATCCCTTTATTAGGAAAATGGCAAATTTCTTTACTAATGCAAAGGTGACTTGGTTTATCGTTACTGTGACAAACGAAAACACTTTATTTGATGAATCCTTAAAGAAATTTTTAATTAATATCGATCAGGAGAAAAGTTATTGCAAAAATATATGTTGATCCCTAGACACTTTTGATGTGTGTATTTGGAATAGCAGAATACCTGATATTCGTTGGCATAGGTTTATAGACTACAGGCCCATGTCAAAAATGGATGGGTCATATGAACCACCAGGTGACGTATATAGGACGATATAAGAGCATAAAATAATAAGATTCAGCACTATGCCGTCACTTGTAAGCTGTCCAACTGAGTGCAGGTGAGAATTCAAAAGTGCAGGTAGAGTGAGTCCATTTTGGTCATATATTTTTGTACGGCATTTTTACCATCGATAGGTCCATTAAAAATAATAAGAAAGCGCGCAGTGCCGTAAAAAAATAATGTGCCACAAAGTCGGTATTTTTTGTTGATTTTCTTACAATTTTCAGGGTAAATTTGGTCATTTCATTCTGTACGGCATCAGTTTCATACTGTTTCAATACAGCCTCTAATCCATTATTCCGCAACGCCGTACAAAAATCATGCGACAAGGGGAAAAAATCGAGGGTTGCAACCCCCACTCTTTCAGTGGTCCGGGGGGTGATTTGAAAAAGTACGGCTTTGGTTCCAAAACATTACCTAGCACTCAAAAGTACTATAAAAAATAATGCCGTCAAAAAGTTATTGTTCATTTGAATGTATATTTATAATTATTTTAATTTCATGGTATACTTGATTTATAAAGCTGTAAAATCATTTGACTCTGTACGGCAACTTTTTTTTTAACATGATATTGTAAAATACAATTGTTATATAGCATTGCCGTTCAAAAGAAACTGTTCTAAAAAAAAATTGAGAAAAACAAAAACTGAATTTTATTAAATTATTGCAAAACTTTAAATATGCATAGATTATTAAAATATAGCAATTTTCTACATTTTTCCCTTGTTTTAAATAGTATTAAGCTAAATAAATTAGAAAAAAATGATGCCGTACATTTTAATGCAGACCGTATCTTTTAAGCTGATGAAAATGACGCTACCATTTTAAGGGTGTAGTACTTTATGGCCATCTGATACTGTACGGTATTACCATATTTTTGAAGAGAACAATTGTTAATATGATATAATCACTATGACGTCTAGACGATTATGACGAAAAGGTGTGTATATAATATCCAAGAATTGAAACTGTAAAACCCAGTATCAACAGGATACTTTTTGGTTTAATATATACTCCAAACATTATTGATACATGTATATAATTGATTTGTTTCATTGTAATGTGAATAAATAAAACAATTTTTTTCAAAAAAATCGATATATTTAAAAAAGATAATACAAAATTATATTTAAATTAAGTATATTTCGATATTTATTTTATATTATATATTTTAATTATGTAATAATATTGTCGCTCTTAATTTGGCTACAGTGAGCTCACATCTCAAGATACTACGTTGGTCAATATTATTTTTTTTTGTAAATACCCACCTGTATCGGGTTAATTATTTCAATGAATGTTTTATTCTCATGTAAGTGACATTTGTCTTTTTGAGAAATAAATATCTTTAAACCGAAATTATTCGGTATCAGAATCAGCTGCTGAGGTGTTTTCGGAATCAAAGTCTTCATCGACGTCCGAATTATCTTCTCTATCATTTTCTGAAACATGATTATGTTTTTGTCAAAATCAAAGTCTTACGTACAGATTAAAGATGAAAAGATTTATTTATATACCTATGACGTCATCGACTTCTTCGCCTGATTTCTCATCCAGTTCTGTTATGTCACTGACTTTTTGGGGGCATTCCTCGCCATGGAACCAGTCGAAATCGTACCGACCGTCATTTAAAATCCATCATAAGCTTATTGGTAACAAGGTCGACGGTAAAAAAAAGTCGGTCGTAAAAGTCGCTGGTCTAAAAGCCAACATTTGACGAGCCATAGCCGACATACCGGCCGAAATGGTGCACCGCGTCATCGAAAATTGGCGTGATCGGGAGGCCGTCTGCAAAAAGAGCCGCGGCGGTCATTTGGCCGATATCTTATTTAAAACATAAATCGCATAAAATTATCTATCAAATAAGTCAATCGGATGTATTTTTCATAAAAAAATCGGCCAAGTGCGAGTCGGACTCGCCCATGAAGGGTTCCGTATCAACAAGTAACATTATATAAAAGTTCTTGTAGTTCGTTGATTAATTGAAAGGTAAATTGCTGTTTACGCTTTATGACATATTAAAAAAAAAACTACTTATTAGATCTCGTTCAAACCAATTTTCGTTGGTAGTTTACATGGTAATGTACAACATATGTTTTTTTTAGTTTTATCACTCTCTTATTTTAGAAGTTAGAGGGGGGGGGGGGACACATTTTTCCACTTTGGAAGTGTCTCTCGCGCAAACTATTCAGTTTAGAAAAAAATTACATTAGAAACTTCAACATCATTTTTGAACACCTATCCATAGATGAGTATGACTAACACGTATGAGTTTGATGAAAAAAATTTTTTTGAGTTTCAGTTCCAAGTATAAGGACCCCCAAAATGTATTGTTTTTTGTCCATGTTTATGTGAAAATCTTAATGCGGTTCACAGATTACATCTACTTACCAAATTTCAACAGTATAGCTCTTGTAGTTTCGGAAAAAAGTGGCTGTGACATACGGACGGACAGACAGACAGACAGACAGACAGACTTGACGAATCTATAAGGGTTCCGTTTTATGCCATTTGGCACCGGAACCCTAAAAATGAGAGTTTTCTTCAATTTTTAAAAGAGGACGTTCTTATTGGTAGACCCCATACATCCGAATAAACTACATTATGACTACTTAGCACACAGTACAGTAAAGGCAGGTGTAGATATATGCCTACAAATGCTAAACATCGTAACAAAACGTCGCTCCGTAAGCGATATAAATTAATGTAAATTATATTTATATAATATTTTTATACCTTTTTTATGAATATGAACTTTCAGATTTTTGCATTGAATTATTGCATTAGGTACAAATAAACTATCTAAATGCCGTATAAAAAAATATCGTCATGAATTTCACCTTACATTTAATTATATGGATTTTTCTTACATTTCGTTCTTTGGATTTTTCCTTATTTCACCTACAAACCTTTGGACCAACTAAAATGTACGGCATGTAAAAAAATATTATCTATGCATAAAATACTTTCAAAATAAATTAATTTTATGTTGTATCAAATCACCCTCCGGACCACGGAAAAAGAGGGGGTTGCGACCCTCAATTTTTTCCCCTTGTCGCATGATTTTTGTACGGCGTTGCGGAATAATGGATTAGAAGCTGTATTGAAACAGTATGAAACTGATGCCGTACAGAATGAAATGACCAAATTTACCCTGAAAATTGTAAGAAAATCAACTAAAAATACCGACTTGGTGGCGCATTATTTTTTTACGGCACTGCGCGCTTTCTTATTATTTTTCATGGATCTATCGATGGTAAAAATGCCGTACAAAAATATATGACCAAAATGGACTCACTCTACCTGCACTTTTGAATTCTCACCTGCACTCAGTTGGACAGCTTACAAGTGACGGCATAGTGCTGAATCTTATTATTTTATGCTCTTCTATCGTCCTATATACGTCACCTGGTGGTTCATATGACCCATCCATTTTTGACATGGGCCTGTAGTCTATTATTCATTCCTCCCTCCCTCCGTTTTAGAATTTATTTATTTTAGACGTTTTGGGTGATTTTATTGGACTGTCTCAATAAAAGCTAATTATGTGTTCATTCACATTATTATAAAGTACATGGGTACCCTCTACGCATGAATCGTTTTAAGTATAATATTTATTATAAGTCTATTATTTTTTGATTTAAATACACAGCAGGCATTTTTAAGGCAAAATAACCGCACAACACACGGTACGATACTGACGAAAAGACGCGTAGTTTGATACATGTGTGTGCGTGAGTGCGTGTGTTTACATGAAGGAGCTGAGTTTTGAGGCTTAGTCTTAACAAAGGCGGTGCATTATCTACCTTTTTTATTGATCTGAGAGTTCACTGAAAGTTCTTAAAAAATGTTTGGATTAATCTTTGGTGGCAATGTTTTGGGAGACTAGAGACACTAGTGATGTTCAGAGTCATAGAGTGGGGAAGTCTGTCTAATTTACTAAATTGACTTTTTTATTACTAAATCGAAATTTAAGATCGCACTTCTGAAATTTATATAAATAAATAATAAATATTTTTGACATCTGACACACAACATCATCTAGTCCCAAGCTAAGCAGAGCTTGTGTTATGGGTACTAGACAACTGATATACATACATAAACATATTATTTTTTTGTAAATACGTACATATTATACATAGAAAACACCCAGACTCCGAAACAAATATTTGGGAATTACACAAATAATATTTGGTCCGACCCGGGAATCGAACCCGAGACCTCTTAATCAGCAGCCGCATACGCCAACCACTAGACCAATGAGGCAGTCAATTTAAACAAATGTTACCACTCGTCCATTCAAAAACCTCAAAAAATATCAGAAATACCTTAGAATAATCAGCCCTAAAAGAGTTGAAGACATGTTAGATGAGTATAATGTAAATAAACGAATTCCATTGTGTGAGTGAAGGAAAGACACTTTAGAAGACGAAACGATACGGGTAAACGTAATAGGTAAATAGACATCAACGCACTAATTACTTAATTTACATAATTGGATTTTAAAACATGTTTTTTACTACATTTACTTAACTATTTTTTATACTTTTGATCATAAATTACACGAGTAATTATCAATTTACTTTTCAATGTGATGTCATTGTTTTAAATTTTCACTTATTTATGTCGCAATAACCAAGTTCACACCAATTTGTAACCGATTTCAATCACAGCCGAAATATACTAGTGAATACCAAAAGATCCATCTGTGAACGCATGTGTATGGAAAGCTAAAAGTGATTAGGTAGGTCTATCACTTACATATTGCCTTCGTGGTAAAATAGATGAAGTAAAAAAAAATGGACAAGTGCGTGTCAGGCTACGCAAAGAATAGGGTTCCGTAGTCATATATAATGTCAAGTGGAATTAAAAACGTTTCCAGTAGATAATTGTTGTTTGCTAATTATTTCGTTATTTTTGTACGAAGTTTTCCAAGTAAGTATATTGTACAAGTTAGGCCTCTACAACTCAACTATGTAAGCCGTTATGTTTCCTTCAAAGTTTATCAAATTAACTACTATCGTGAATTTAATCAGCAATCCTTTTAGCTTTAAGGGGGAGACGCCTTGTTTTTACAAAAAAATGACTAAATGAAAAAATCATCTGATCAACCTCTACATATTTTTAAACCTATTTAACAATACCCCACACAATAGGGTAATCACGAGTAAAATAAAAACATGCAAAGTTTCATTTATCTAGCACTAACCGTTTTGACGGTAAGTCAAACACGGACGGATGGACGGACATGACGGATCTATAAGGGTTCCGTGTCATGACCTACGGAACCCTAAAAACCTTGATCTACTCAAACCATGGTCCAAGTACATCAAATATAAAGGTACCCATGTGTTTAATGCACCTTGGAGCGGTTATTGGTGGTTGAAAATAATAAATTGATTAGCTTATCGCAACTAACATTTGATAATGCCTGCGATCGGTCTGTCTGTTTGTTGAAAATAGTCTTCAATCTATCCAAGTTCATACTGAAAGAGTTAATTAATAACACAACGATGTCATCAACAAATCGATGGTGCGAGATGTTCTTGACATTTTTGTACTGATTCTATCAGTTAAAATAGAGCGTCCTGAAAACGTACTCATTTTATTTTTCAATTTATCAGTGAGATGAAACAATCATTTATTCAATATTTCTGATGATTCTCTGGTATTAAAGTTTGACGGACATAGTAGAGGAAGGCTTCTTAGTGTCTGAATATAATTATACTTGTGGACGCAACATCGTTTTAGAGTATCTAGTGTAGCTCAGGTCTCGATGAACTCTAAACTTTCTCGTAGTTTAAAACAATACAATTATGTTTTATTTTATTTGACTCACAGACTTCTGAAATAACCAAATTCCAGTTTTACCTAATGTCTGTTAGTGAGCAGGGTTGTATTCAGTCGTATCAGAGAAGAGTTACATCATGACGGTGTGCTATTTAAAAATAAATGTGAATTTTACTCTTAAATACTGTAAAATGTTAGAACTGATTTGAAACTTAAAATAAATATTGTAAAGTTAAGTTTTACTCCGTTTCATAGTACCTGAAATTAGTACATACACAAGCTCTAAGAGTTTAGGTGTACACAATAATAATTATCATGTACTCTTTTTTTGCTATCAGTACCAAAGCGGGTGATTTACGAATCGCTCCAATTTTCATTTTTTGCATAGAGTAATCTGTTTCTTATAATATTTATCTAGTAATGTATAATAACTTATTTTCATTTTAATAATTATTGTATTTTATTTGTTGACCATTAAATGATCACTATTTTTTAAATTAAATGTGATTGATTATTCATTTACTTTAGAATATAACTTTATTCATTTCGAAAGTATCTGAAGTTTATTCAATCTTAGTAATCTGTTAGTAAGCCTTGAGTGTGATAGGACTATTAAAATCACAGTTTTTGATATAAAACTGACATCGCTAATGACTCATTACGCCATGTACTCAAGTGAATCAAGTTTCACAAAATTACTTATAATTGGGATAGCCTTTATCAGACCGTGAGAAAATAATGAAGATAAAACATAACCCAACAGGAAGATTGCACATGGCGTTTATATGAATGTGTAGCAAATATTAGTTAAATTAATTTTATAAGTCCCCTTTTACTCTGAATTAGATTTTTTCTATATACTCGTATGAGTCCATTTCAAACAAAAACTATTTTCATTTTTGATTAAAAAATGGTAGCTGTGAAATACCAATGCCCTGAAATCACATTATTAAAATACATTATCGAAATTCAACTTCTTTATGAGTAAACACATTATTTTATAAAGAGACATTAATTTGTGCCTTAACAACACGACAAACAACAAAATTCGGACGATTTTCTGAATTATGAATAGAATTCCTTTTGTAACAAATACTCCAGATTGTTCAGTTCTGATAATTTTCTATTTATAACCTTCAATTTATTGTCAGTTAATCTGGAACTATTTTATTACATATCTTGTACACACTATTTGCTTTTCGCAGAAATTGACCCTAATTCTTGCTTCATATTTTGCTTGATTGGAAGTAAAATAGCAATCCTATTCATTTGTATGATTTGTCATCGAAATAAATGACACTCACAAATAATCTGGCTTTCTTTTAGTATAAAATGTAAAAAAAATCAGTAGATTCAAGGATTAAAAGCAATGTAACAAAGTCACAAATTTTATTTCTTTATAATTATAAGACCAGACCCACTCGGGCGGCTCTAAGCTTATCAATCAGAGTCTACGTATATAACGTAGTATAACTCCGTACCTACCTGATCACAGTTTCACAATACATCAGCATAATACTAAAACCAATTTAATTAAGTGATCTTCTAACCACCTGATGGTGATAATTGTAGGTTTAAATTTAATTTTCTTCCACTATTTTCAAACTGAACTATACTGAACTTCGCACAGCTTTTTCACATATATAAATATATATAGTAAATCCAGTAATCCAATTGATCCTTAAATCTTATCCTATCTTATCTTAAAACCCGAGACAAAGCGTGAGATAATTAAATATTTCATTCTTTTAAACCCTGGCATTTAGCATACTAAGTCTTTTTCACATTCAAGGCGTAAATAGCGCAAGTAATATTTATTCTAACAAATTTTACATTATTAGCACAAGGTGACAAATGATTGTTTTAAGAAATTTACTGAAATGTAATTATCCTTAATGAATCATTTTTTCCTTACTGTGCAAATATTGTACATGTAAGGTACTACACAGTAAAGAGGTTTGTAATCTTCGTGAAAGCATACCAATTCTTTTATGCATCATTTGAAAGGAAGCGGTACCAAAAGTTCTTTCCTGTCACGCGAGAAATACGATTCTAAAGGTATTTTGTTTAGGTGATTTTCTGTTGGTTTAACGTGAACGACACAGAATTTGAATTAAGATTTTTGAAATGCCGCACCTTATCAATTCGTCAAAATATAAACGCATCAAAAAAAAATCTGCCAAGTGCATGTCAGGCCACGCACAGTAAAAGGTTCCTCAGTCACGTGGATTTAAAATCGTATCCAATAGATAATTATTATACTCCAAGATCCCAGAGCCGCCGGACCTGCAAAGCTGAAATTTTCAGGATTTTTTTTTTTTTTTTTTTTTTTTATATTTAAGCCTGCCAAAGTGACTCTACTCTGCCTGATGGAAAGCATGAGTAGAATCCAGGAGTAGGGGTCACCATGCTTATTGTGAGGGTAGGCAATGTAGCATTACAATGTCTTGTTAAGATGTATGCGTACCCATTAGCTTGAAAGCGGGGCTGTTTGTGAGATAGCGCGAAGTACAGATGGTAAAAAACCTTTCTTACCTACGTTAAAGGTGCAAAGCTAGTATTTACAATTTTTTTAAGAATATTATTCAAAATTAAAATTCATTACTGCCAGACACATTCCGTGGGCCATTACTTCTGCCAGACGTCTTGAAAGTTGTGAAAAAATTACGTAAACTACGTTATAGTAGCAAACCTAAATTTTATAACTATATCTATTATATAACTATATTTTATATAACTATATTTTATAACTAAAAAATGTATTCATATTATCTAAAGTAGGTACTGTTTTAAGACCCTTTGTATACGGCCAGACCAGTCCGAAGGGATAATCATCCCCCCAGATACCTTGAAATATTTGTAGTAATTAGGAAGCTGAGGTATATCATCTTTGGTATTATTTCAAGAATAGAATTGTAAATTATTAAATGGTTTTTACACGCTCATTTATTAGCTTCACCTGTATGTTTGTTTGTTTGTTTGTAACCAACTCCTTTGGTTGCGATTTTGACCCCACTTTAAACGGCCAGATTTCGTTGATGTTGTGAATAGCTACAAGTATACGTATACGAAATCTGGCCGCTTAAAGTGGATCAAAATCGCACCCATAGGAGTTGGTTACAAACAAACAAACATACAGGTGAAGCTAATAAATGAGCGTGTAAAAACCATTTAATATTTTACAATTCTATTCTTGAAATAATACCAAAGATGATATACCTCAGCTTCCTAATTGCTACAAATATTTAAAGGTATCTGGGGGGATGATTGGCCCTTCGGACTGGTCTGGCCGCATACAAAGGGCATCTTTTTTTTTTTTCGGGTAGGTGTAAAAACTTTTAACAGTTGTGTGCACAATTTGAAATTTGAATTTAATTTAATTATCAGCATTTCTGCAAATCTAGTAACAAAAATCAGTGTAAATAACAGTTATTTGAAGGTGTAAATGTTTGCAAAGCTGTACACCAGAGTTTGCACTTAATTGTTTTCACCGACCTGCTGTCCACTGACACCATCACAACTTTTGCTTAAATATTGAAAATAGACAAGAACATCAAGAATGCCTGAACTTGCTATGATTGAATCTGCGCAGAAGAACCTGGAGGAAATGTTCACAAAAAGAATGATTGAGCTCGAGGCACAGATACAGTGTAGCGCACCAGCTAAGGATACTGTCTCAAGGCTTGCAGATGAGTTCAGAACGTTCCGCAACCTCATGTTTAATATGCTGGGCTTGCTACGTAAACAGATTGAGGAGTGTTCCAAGACTATTGATGCAATGGAATCAAGACATAGACGCAAGTCACTTGTCTTCATTGGTGTTCCAGAGGCTGAAAGTGAAGACAGTACAGGCATAATACTAAGTCTCCTTAATAGTAAGTTGAACCTTACATTCACTGAGTCATCCATCATAACTTGCCATAGACTTGGCGGCCCCAAAGTAGGACATAAGCGGCCCTTACTGGTAAGATTCTTAAATTTACACCTCAAAACTGCTGTGTGGAGAGTAAAAACTAAACTCAAGGGCACCGGTATCACAGTAAAGGAATATCTTACTAAGGCCAGACAGTCTGCATTTGCAAGGGCTCGCCTTCATTTTGGTGTGAGAGGTTGCTGGACCCAAGAAGGTATTATTGTGGTTAAGATTCCAAACGGCAGCCGGGTTAAAGTCACGTCGCTTGATGAATTGGAACCTTTGATCCAAAAGTATCCAAAGGTAACTGATGAGGCCCGAGCAGAGAGGGGCAGCAGTACATCGGATGCTGATTCCAATGTCAACAGGGACACAACCCGTAGGAACTAAATTCCTTTGTTGTTTATAATGCTTCACTACAAATGTTTTCACTTTGTTTTTATTTTGTTTTTGGGGACACTTCATTCCAGCAATGTTCACCTACAATTTGTTATTTCACATTCACAATAACAAAACAATGTTTTACCCACATGTCAACTTTTGTCAAATCTGACGTTTACGAAGAGAGCTTATCTACATATGCGTTCCGCGTTTAAAAATAGGTTCTACACTTTCACTTTAAATAAAAATAAGAAATTCAAATTTTTGACACGAGATTTATTGACTTTTATAATTTATAACGTTTTACTGAACATTGTTTTGTTTTCTCTTTTTTTTTTCTCTTTTACGTTGTATTAATAATTGATAGTGGATAGTAATGTACTTGTCATTGTTTTATTGTTAAGAAGTGTCAGTGTGAGCCGGCGGGTGGTGAATTGAAGTAAGTTTTTATTAATTTAGAAAACTTTTAATTTACTTTTATTATTATACTATATTTATTATAATAGTGTATATTAATATTTATTTATTTTTTAATATTTAACTTCTTTTATAATATGTCTGATGATGAATCGTACCACTCCGCCAACGACTCCGTGGATTCGTCAGCCAATGAGAGTTTTATATCAGTTACTGATACACTTGGTGATGTATTGCGTACCACATTTAATCAAAAAAATAACTATGAACTAAATGTATGCCACATAAATGCTCAAAGCATACCCAGTCACTATAGTGACTTATGGGAAACTTTCCATGATTCAAACGTGCACGCCATCCTGGTTTCTGAGACATGGCTCAAACCTCAACTTCTTTCTACTTCTTACCCTCTTCCAGGCTATATTCTTATCCGCAACGATAGAGTAAATAAAAGAGGCGGTGGTGTTGCAATTTACTTACGTTCCGATTTTACTTACAAGCTTTTCTCCAAATCGTCACCAGATTCCACCGCTGAGTACCTGTTTCTCGAGGTTTGTGTCAGGGGTGCCAAACTCATCCTGGGTGTCGTATATTGCCCCCCAGCCGTTGATTACTTCACCGAATTCGAATCGGTTTTAGAATCGTTGGGGTCTGAGTATGAGCATCACATCATCATGGGCGACTTTAATACTGACCTCTTGTCTCAAAACTCTCGCTCACGTAAATTGTTACGTATACTGGAATCCACTTGTTTACATGTTTTACCGCTTCAAGCTACTCACCACAACCTATGTGGTGAGGACACCCTGCTGGACCTTATTATTACATCGTCTCTTGCCAAAGTGATTTCTCACGGACAGTACTTGGCACCCAGTTTCTCTCATCACGACTTAATTTTTATCACTTATAAACTTAAAACGCCAAAACCTAAAGCAAAAATTATGTATAGACGCTGTTTCAAACGCATGAATTTGGAGAGACTTCAAGAGGATGCTTCTCATATCAACTGGGAGCCTTTGGTGGCAGCGGGCACCATCGATGACAAGATTCAAATACTCAACAATAACATCTTGCATCTATATGACGTTCATGCACCAGCGAGGAAAGTAAAAATAAAGCATCTTCCCGCACCTTGGCTTACAGACAACATCCGCAACGCAATGGGGAATAGAGATCGTGCTTATCGGCGCTTTAAAAGAAATCGTTGTGATGACAACTGGCTTGCCTATAAGACTGCTAGAAATAAGTGTAATCAAGTGATACGAAACGCTAAACGCCGTTATATCCTCGATGGAATTTCTTCATCTTCTTCAGCTGATGTTTGGAAGTTCTTAGGGACTCTTGGCATTGGCAGAGAGCACCATGCAGACTTTCCGGTTGGCATTGCTTTAGATGATCTCAATCGCCATTTCACCACAACCACCACTTTGGATCATCAAAGCATAGTCCAAACCATGGACTGTATTGGCCGTCTGCCAAGGCCTAACACAGACACGTTTGATTTTTCTCCAGTTGCACCAGAGGAGGTTAAACGACTTATTATGTCCATTAAATCTAACGCCACTGGGTGCGATGAAATTAGCCGCTTTATGGTGACCGCTATCCTGGAACAGCTCCTAGCCGCTATCACTTACATTATTAATTATTCCCTCGACTCCAATGTCTTTCCTTCCATATGGCGTAAAGCTTACGTACGTCCATTAGCCAAAGTACCTAACCCCTCTCTTCCTATTCACTTTCGTCCAATATCTATACTTCCTTTTCTATCCAAAGTCCTAGAAGCTTGCGTACATAGGCAAATGTCAGAATTTATCTATAACAATAATATGCTCAATGCACATCAATCCGGATTCCGACCAGGACACAGTACAGAGACGGCGTTACTCAAAGTGACTCTCGACATCAAGGCGGCGGTAGAAAAAGGGAAAATCACTGTACTAGCCCTTATAGACTTTTCAAACGCCTTCAATACCGTGAGCCACGATATCCTGCTAACTATACTTAAACACTTCATGATTTCTGATGGTGCACTGGAATGGTTCTCATCCTATCTTCGGGGACGCCAGCAGTCCGTTCGAACCGATGAATCTTCATCGACGTGGGCAGAACTTGACTCTGGCGTACCTCAAGGCGGCATTCTTTCTCCTCTTCTCTTTTCTTTATTTATTGATCTCTTGACTCGTGAACTTCGGTGTTCGTATCACTTGTATGCAGACGACTTGCAGATCTACTCACATGCCAGAGTAGAAAATTTGGATGAAGCTATAGGTAATGTAAATAAAGACTTAGAGGCCATAAGAAATTGGTCCAGTAGGTTTGGTTTAACGGTGAACCCACTAAAATCCCAAGTAATCATCATAGGCAGTCCTAGAATGATGAGCAGAATTGATCCAGATGGTACCACTGACATCATTTTTAATCAGACTGTCTTACCTATTAATTCAACGGTCAAAGACCTGGGTCTGCACATCGACTCCACTCTCAACTGGCAATCTCAAGTTACTAACGTCTGTAAGAAAGTTACAAATATATTGCGTGGTTTCTATCGTCTGAAAAATTTCCTCCCAATAGAGACAAAGAAGATGCTTGTGCAGACTTTAATTTTTCCACTAATCGACTATGGTGATGTGTGTTATCTCGACCTGAATGCAGATCTGCTCAATAAATTAGACCGACTTCTCAACAATTGCATTCGATTCATATTCAATTTGCGAAAGTATGATCACATCTCTGCATATCGTACCCAATTAACCTGGTTACCTATCAGACAACGCCGCAGTTCGAGGGCTCTGACTATGCTATACACCCTTCTCAACTCACCAAACTCGCCTACCTACTTGAAATCCCAACTAGAGTATATCTGCTCTAACCATACAAAAAATCTTCGCTCTTCTAACAATCTTCTCCTTCGTTGTCCTTCTCATACTTCCAGTATCATTCATTCATCCTTCTTAGTTCAAGCTATAATTCTTTGGAACACAATCCCACTAGAGATCAGGATGGCCACCAGCCGATCCACTTTTAAGTTTAGAGTTCGTAAGTTCTTCAGGGACTTGTTGACGGAGTCATCAGAATAATAACTTAAATTGTGTTATAAATAACTTAAGTTCACTATTTTACTTATGTGTTAAATCATGTATGTGTGCATTCTATTGAGATATTTTTAATCAAATTTTTATTGTATGTATGTATGGATGTAGTGTAACTAGTATGTATTTATATGTATTTGTGTTGTGTATATATGTATGTTTATGTAAATAAATGTATTTATTTGTGTATATATTCTTAGAACTCTTGTAATATTTACTTTACCTTTTTTGTCTATCATATTGCTTCTCATAAATAACACACCTGCCTTATATAATTTTGCAACACCCAAAGGTTTGGTTGGAAGAGAATGCCTGTGGCATTAAATCCGCCTTGTGCAATATGTTTGCAGGAAGTTTAAATAAATAAATAAATAAAGGGTCTTAAAATAGTACCTACCTTAGATAATATGTATAAAATTTAGGTTTGCTACTATAACGTAGTTTACCTAATTCTTTCACAACTTTCAAGACGTCTGGCAGAAGTAATGGCCCACCGAAAGTGTCTGGCAGTAATGAATTTTAATTTTAAATAATATTTTTTTTTAAAATATGTAATTACTAGATTTGCACCTTTAATGTAGGTAGGTAAGGTTTTTTACCATCTGTACTTCGCGCTACCTCAGAAACGGCCCCGCTTTCAAGCTAATGGGTACGCATACATCTTAACAAGACATTGTACTAATAATCCTGAAAATTTCAGCTTTGCACAAATGACGTAGGTCCGGCGGCTCTGGGATCTTGCTCTATTATGTTCACGTATTAATGTGTTAATTTTGTATGACGTTTTCCAAGTGAGCGCATTGTACAAGTTAAGTCTCCATAACTCCTGAATTAATAAAGTCATCTAATTCGTTATAGTTTTCCTTGAAAGTTCATTATGTGGACCACCATCACGAATTTTTCCAGATTTTTTGATCCAGCCGTTTAGCTTTTAGAGGGGGGGGGACGCCCTGTTTTTACAAAAAAGTGCCCTTTAAAGTGGAATTTCTCGCAAACGGATACCTGAATCAAAAAATCGTCTTAGAAACCCTGTATTGTTTTTAAAATACCTATCTAATGATACCCCACACGATGGGGTAGCCGCGAGAAAAAATTTACATCCCCACTTTACGTGTAGGGGAGGTACCCCAAATAAAAATATTTTTCAAAATTTTATTATAGGACTTTGTCGGCGTAATAACAATACATATTCATGCAAAGTTTCATCTTTCTACCACTTACCGTTTGGACGGTAAGTCGAGGACGGACCGACGGACGGACGGACGGACGGACGGACGGACAGACGGACATGACGAATCTATAAGGGTTCCGAGTGATATACTTCGGAACCCTAAAAATGAATATTTTGTATTTCATACTGAGTAGTAGTGAGTTTTGAGTCTTTACATTAACTTACTATTCGACTCGATTCGATATGCATGCGACTGCTATGTTTGAGATCTCGGGCTTAAATCCTGAGTCGCACTAAATATGTATGATCTACAGATATTTGTTTCAGGTTTTAGGTGTTTTCAATGTATAGTATGCATGTTCCTACAAAAAAGTATATAAGTGTTCTCTCAGTCAATCTGGCTTTCACAGTATTAGCTCTGCTTAGTTTGAAGCTAGATAGCGTTGTGTGTTACATGTCTGAAATATTAGTGTTAGTAGTAAAAAAAATTGAAATCAATAATTTTATGAATCAATGTATCAGTATCCAATATAATAGGTAGATAGTTTAATCTTTATTGTATGCTTATCTCATGCTTCGTATACATTGGTAATAACACTAAATTAGTTTGTAGGTACAACAGACGAAAACATCGATAAAAATAAAGTAAACAAGGATGTTGTGCGTAGTTGGGGGTAAAAAATACTCGTAGAAAAGAGTATTATATGAGAATACCATTTGTGTAGAAGTATGCGAGTCGCATACTTCTACAAAAATGTACTACTAAAAGTGTACAAAAAATTTAACTAAAAATGTATAGTGTGAAATAATTTTATGTATAAGCCTTCCAAAATAACTCGAAATATGATTACAATAATAATAAATAAATAAATTACCTGAACATTTACGATGATAAACACTTTTGCTTTATTTTTCCCTTCCTTTTCTCTTTCCTTGAAGATGTATAGATAGATATTCATGTCCCCTCGGTCTGCGACCCTATCAAGGTTTACGGCCTACTCTGCCTGATCGAAACCATGAGTAGAATTTAAGAGTAGTGGTGACCAGATGCTACTGCATCATTAAGCTTCCATAACATTATAATAATTTAATTGGAAATCTTATAATGGTATTTTAACGTATTAAGATTTTTGTAGAATTGAGATAGTGCTGATGCTAAACAAATCTATCGTTGCTTCTTATTTATTTCTCACTCTACTGGAGTCAGCAAGATTATCAATATGTAACTAAAGTGTATTAATTTTGAAACAAACAAAGGAATTTAAATAGGATTGGAAACAATCACCGAGGGTAAGCAAGGCCCGTGCGGTCAACACATAGATGGGTGACCGTAAATATACGTATAAATACTAAAGAAATGGTGGCATGGTCAAGACTGTGCGGTACTATAATATTTATTAAAATACAACAATCTACGGAAGATTTAAATTCCTGGTACTCTGACCTTTTCGATATATTTAGTGTTAATGTCGTTAGAAAAAAATGATACTAAAACATTTATATAAGTCCAAATTAATATTCTGGATTATTATAAGCATACCATTTTCGCACTAATGAGTGTACTTTATGGGCTTATCGTGCCTAGCCCAAACGCACCTAAGAGGCCGAACCACAATCAAATTCGAATTATTTATCTAAGACGTTATAGTTTTCCTTTATAGTTCATCACATTTCACCATTATGAAGTTAAGTCGAGGAAAGACGGACGGATATGACGAAATCATAAGAGTTCCGAGGCCTGAACTACGTAACCCTAAAAATTAGGTAGTTTCAGATGTAAATAATGAAAAAACGTGCGAAATTTAGAAAATATTTTATTTATACATTGACCACTTCTTGCTATTATATAAAACTTTTTTAAAAATATTTTCTTATGTTACAACACCTAAGGTGACCGAGTTCCACTTTTGTCAGTTATCAATACGTAATTTTAAAGATAATGATAATTTTTATACGTGAATATTCGTAACAAACCGCAGTTTTTCTATACAGGATTCGTGAGTTTAAAATTAACTACCGTATTTAGACGGGTGAGAATAAAAATAAATATGGAAGGAAAATAACATTGATAAATATTATCACAAGAAAAATCGAGTAAATAAGACTGGCTGACTGTGTAATAGATGTTCGATTCAATACACATATTTAAGTTATTATTGTAAAGTTTGACGTCTTCACTAAATAAGTGAATAACTTACTCCCATGTTTAAATTCATACTAATAATATTATAAGTTAACTGATCCTCGCGGTATATAGCCACTATTTAATATATGTAGTTAATTACAAGTTTGGAGGTGTTTTGCCTAACCACTATAACAGCTTTTTTTTAATATAATCAATATAAAATTTCAATACAATTTTGCAATAGAAAAGCATATTAGAGAGAAATTCACGTTTTATACTAGTTATTTCATTAATGGCATTCGTTAAATTCTATAATGTCATTTTTTTATAAATAAAACCATAATATATTATTAACTTGTATTATTATGACCATAAATTTACACAGCAATAATAAAAATAAAGAAACAATGTTGTAAGATTAAACAAAAAGTTTTGAGGAAGCACCCCTGATCGATTTTATTCGATAAAATGTCTTTTATTTAGACGTGCTCTAACTGAAGAGAAATAACTTCTGATATATCCTGCTATTCGTCACACAGAGAATTACACTTCACACATGTCACATACGTCAATCTTCTGTTTCTATAAGGATAAATTCTAAGAATAGTCAAGACTATTTTTGTAAATGGACCTTTAGTATTTGTTATATCATATATCAAATAGTACATATAGATGGATATGTCAATATGGAATTTATGTTTACATAAGTGACTCTACTCTATCTGATGGAAGCATGAGTAGAATTCAAACAGTAAGGGTCCCTCTCATCATAATTGTAGAATAAGACAACACAAATGCTGTTATTTTTAGGTTCGTCTTCCGTTTGAGAATCGATCCAGCCAATTCGTGACAAATCCAGTGTAGCCCTACTACATATCAACAACAACCCATAATGTCCCACTGCCGGGCTCGGTCATTCAAAAGAAAGACTAATAGTTTAGCATCTATGTACATATGTATATTTATGGAGCGTAACGCCTAATCTACATTATGGTTTTATTTTCTTATAATCGTTGATGCAAGCGAATCTTTAACTTAAAGTACTTCTACTTTAAAATTACAAGCGCATTTATTAGCTACTCATGTCCAATCATGGCGCGTGATGTTTCTTTCGTTTCTGACTGTGCCTATATAGGGCTTTAATGCCTGTCAGAGTTGGCAAAATAATGCAATTGTGATTCTTGCTGTGAGTAAGTGTAAAAATTCTGGTGTAGTTTTTAGTTTCTAAAACTCCGACAGACCCCATTAATGGGCGAAGGACATATATATGTATAACGATCTACCTAAACTTAAAGATAAATTACGTGTGCGATATTTCTTAAACATTAACATTTATTGTAGTTTGTAGTTTACTCATCGACACAAAAGTAACGTATTTTCATTATCTGTAATGA
The DNA here is from genome assembly GCA_932526445.1 of Phragmatobia fuliginosa. Taxonomy (NCBI): domain Eukaryota; kingdom Metazoa; phylum Arthropoda; class Insecta; order Lepidoptera; family Erebidae; genus Phragmatobia; species Phragmatobia fuliginosa. The sequence goes on from OW052057.1 coordinate 74,545,565, forward strand.
AAATAAGACCGATACTGTTGAAAGGTCTTACGGTGGCGATTGAGTATAACGAGTATTTTTCTTGCCCTCAAAAGTAATACCAGTTGTGTTTGTATAAAAAAGGCCTGCTTGACTACACATGAATGTAAGAAATATGCTATATCTACAATTGACATCCCTTTCTTATTTTTCAATATATTATACTCACTTATCCCTTAATTTGGCTTAGTTCTTATCACAAGTATCTCACCCAGATCATTAACATTAATGTGAGACGCGTTTATGAACGTAAATATAAAAAGGTGAATTAATTTCTTCTTGCACCCAAATGCCAAATTTCATATTCGTTTTTTAGGAATTTATTAAGTAATCTTATTTTCAAATATGATGAATAGCAAAACCTTCTTATTTCAGAGTTTCTCGTATAAAGGTTGTATATGTACAAAGTACAACAATTTAATTATACTCTATGCCTGCGAGCATATTTCTCCGACTACGACAAAGCCAAAGGAAGGGTAATATCTTTAGCAGTCTATTTATATTTGTATGTTCTATCCATCACAAAAAATGAGTTTTGACTTGCTAAAAGACATTCTAAATGTCAAAGATTTACCAAAATTATATTTATCACACTGAAAATAGAAGTTACCTAAAGAATATACATAAATTGCACTTTGAAAATTATTATACTAAATAAAGAAATAATTTTTGGCAAATTTTAGTTTCGTAAATCAATTACTTAACTAAAAAAAAATTAAAAGCAACATTAGTTTTAAAACAAAACTCAACCAAAATTTTTTCTTTTATAGTTGTTTTAATATGTAACTGTGGATAACTATTAGTAAACAACTATTGTACTAGACACAAAAATAATATTTATAATGTAAACAATGTACAAAGATCTAACAAAGTATAATTTAGTAAACTTCGTGGTTAAAAAGTTTTACTTTTCAACCACGAAGTTTACTAAATTGGGTTAAATAAACAGAGGCTTCATATATTGTATATTGTTGTTTATTGTTATAAAAAAGTTACACATTCCAAGCAACAATCCAATGCCGCACAAACTCATTCGAGTTTTTCTGTGCATCGGTATCATCATCAATACATATAAATTTACTTACATACTTTATGAATTTAATTACAACAATTTATTAATTACTAATATTATTAACTACAAAAAAAAAAACACTTCAATTACATCACAACAATAACCAAAAAAAGTTAAGAACTTACAAAACATTTTAATATCTCCTATCAATTACAAGTTTTAGAGGGTATTCATTGATATTTTATATATATATATCATATATATTTATATTATATATATATATTATACATATATATATATATTACATATATATATATAATATCTATATATCACTACTTTTGTCTATATTGCAATGCTTTCAATCACAAATAATTATGATCTGACGTTTGGAGTTCCCTTCAAAAAGAATAATATATAGTTTTAAAACATGTGAATATGTAGATACTAATACCACACTAATTGTACGCATATATGTACTAATTGTGGACATTTGAATACAAAAAATATGTTGTAACTACCTTTTTTTTTTTTTTACGCGGGGAATGCTTTTCGCACCATACCCTTCTTGGGGGGGACAAGGAAGGGTGTGTGTGGGACTCCCGGGCAACCGGTCTACCCACTAAACCCCGCGGCGGCCTACCTCGGCAGCTCAGAGGAACACCAGGATCGCAACAGCGGCATCTGGTGTCCCCCCTGCCATACCCCACAAATGGGGTACATCCCGGGATGACTGGACTCACCTCCAGGGCAGGGCGCTGTTGCGCCTCTCACCGCTCTGTGCAGTACGAGGCGGAACATCGACCCACACCTCCCCAGGGTGTGACCGCAGCGACCATTAGACGACGATTGGGGAACTAGCGACCTCTGCCGCGTCCCCTTCGCCGCCTCCTTCGAGCGGGATCGGCCCTTTCCCGATCTCGCTCTGCGGACTCCTTCTGGAGCATAACATTCTCACAGAAGGAGACCGCGGCTTCCCATCCCTCGCCACTCGCCAGCATTGCCGCGATCAATGCTGGCGGTGACAGGTTTCGTCCGATCTGTCCGACCAGGACTCGACGCTCGGATCCCCAAGCAGGGCAGTCCTCCAGCGTGTGCTGGGCGGAGTCCCGGTCAGACCCGCAATGATGGCATTGTGCTGTAGCCTCCCGTCCTATTCGATTCAGATACTCACCGAAGCAACCGTGCCCGGTGAGTATCTGAGTTAATCGGTAGGTGACACAGCCGGTCCTCTCTACCCACGCTTCGAAGTTAGGCAGAACGGCTCCGACAGCGCGCTGGCTAGCACAGCCCTGGATTTCAAGCCGTGCCTGCCAATCCCGCAGAACTTGAGCATGTCCGTTCCGCCGTAGCATTTCGGGCTCATGATCCGGCGCTGTCCCCTCGCCATTCCGACCGACAGAACGAATTTGGTCGTAGACCATCGTATACATGTCGGCCAGGATGTCGAAGGGTGGAGATCGCGCCAAGACCGTCGCTGCCTCATGCGAGATGGTGCGGTAGCCCCGTACGATCCGTATGGCCATCAGCCGCTGCAGACTCCTAAGTTGAGCCTTGCAGCGGGAGGAACCCGCCAGGTCCTCAGACCAGACGGGTGCCCCATAGAGGACCATGGACCGCACGACGCCCATGTAGAGGCACCGAACCTCCTCCCTTGGTCCCCCGAGATTGGGCAGCAGACGATGTAATGCCCCTGCTACCCCTCGAACTCGGGGGACTAATCGCCCGAAGTGCTCTTCGAAGCTCCACCGACTGTCCAGGACGAGGCCAAGGTACTTCATGTACTGCCCCACCTGGACTTCAGTGTCACCCACCCGGAGGCATGAGCTGGGTGGTTCCTGGCGCTTACGTAGGCCGTGGAACCATATCGCCTCAGTTTTATGAGGCGCCACCCTTAGGCCCAGCTCACGAATCTTTTCTACAACGCAAGCCACTCCCTGCTCGGCGAGCAGAAGCACCTCCTCAAAACGTGACCCTCTAGCCAGTATTAGAGTATCGTCCGCGTAGCAGACAATACTTAGGCCAGAGGGCAGAACAGTGCGAAGGACCGCATCGTATGCGAGGTTCCATAATAATGGGCCTAATACAGATCCCTGAGGAACCCCGCAACACACTTCCCTTCGCATTTCCATCCCGTTCCGATCGACAAATTTCACAGTCCTGTCGCGTAGATAGGCATCTATGACAGCCCGCAGGTAGGGCGGCACCTCGTGATATACAAGAGCCGCCCTGATTGCCTGCCAGGGGAGGGTGCCGAAAGCGTTAACGATATCAAGGCTAACTGCCAACGCCACCCCCCCCCGATCGGACTGCCGACTCCGACAGGGAGATGTTGTAACTACCTGGCAGAATAGATTTAAATATTGATAGAAACATGTTTTTTTTACGTAAAAATTAATAGTTTTGTAAAGGTTGACAAGTTTTTTACTATGTTTTACTTTAAAATAAGACTTTTTTATAGACAAATCATTGTTATTTTACAAAAATTACTTAAGTTGTTTAATTATTTTAATTTTTCTTTTGTTACAGGATCTCCAAATCTTGATGTAAAACGTATGACGAAACATGGACAACTTCGGCAACAATACCACATTATATGAAGACGACAATTTAATATACCCAATCAAACTACTACTATACAAAAAAATCACTTCTGAGGAAAATACACTAAAAAGCTCCCAATGGGCCGTAGAGAAATGCGTGGAAACGTTTTTTATTAACGACACATTACAAAAAAATATAACTCAGTGGGTAGTTTTTTACAACGGTACAAATATTACATGTTTACCACACGCCCCTGTTATGACTAAGAGCACAATAATTAGGGCCAGCGTATTGTTTGGTATGGCTTTGTTATCATTTATAGGCAATTTGGCAACGATTATAAGTATTCATCGAGGAAAACAAGGTCGCGGGAGGGCGAAACTCTCATGGACTGCCATTTACAGTTTAATATTTCAACTTAGTATAGCAGACTTACTAGTGACGGTGTTCTGTTTAGCTGGAGAAGCTGCATGGTCGCTAACAGTAGAATGGTACGGTGGAAATCTTGGTTGTAAATTATTCAAATTTCTCCAGATGTTTTCCTTGTACTTAAGTACTTTTGTGCTAGTGCTTATTGGAGTTGATAGATGGTTGGCAGTAAAATACCCTATGAGAAGTATGGATACAGCGACCAGAAGTAGAACCCTTGTGATTATAGTGTGGGTGTTAAGTGTCGTACTGAGTGTACCGCAGGTTGGTAACTTTATGAACAACTTCAATCTTTTCTTAGCATTTAATATGGAGTTTGTGAAGTCATTAAGTAACTTAGTAAAGCGTTATAAGTAGAAGCTTTGCTTTGTAGATTGACATTTGGCAATTAAAACTTATATTAGACTTGTTTACTATGACTTGATAATTTGAAAGTTCATTAAATGTATTGCTCATTTCGTTTTTATACAGCTTCGCAAAAAAGGCTCTTGTTTCATTTTTTGTATTCGAACAATTACAATAAGTTTCTATGTTAAATTGTATATGCTAATACTTTGGGTACATTAATTAATTTGAATATTGTCTTTGCCTAAAATTAAATTCAAATAGAAAGTCGCAATCTCTGGATTATACGTATTACACAAGTTTTAAAACCACTTTTCCTAAGTTTGAATACGATTTGCAACTAAACTTATGTTTCGTTTCATTTAATTATTGCGATTAGTTGAATTAAAATTAGGAATTTGAATTTAATACTGGTCTAAGATAGACAAGTCTGGACTTGTAATACAACTTAAAAAGACGTGTACGACTTCGACCTTAGAATTTTAACCAGTGGGCCACAAACTATCTTTAATTCCAAGATATTGTAATGCCATGTCACTACATATAATATATACCTTATAGTCCACATGTAATAGTATATTTATTCTACAGGTCATAATATTCAACGTGGTCAGAGGTCCTTTCTTAGAAGAATTCTACCAGTGCGTAACACATGGATTCTACACAGAGCCTTGGCAGGAACCGACATATACAATTATAACTTTTCTCCTAATGTTTATTCTTCCTCTAGTCATTCTTATGTCGACGTATGTTTCCACAGTCAGAACGATTGCTCGTAAGTATATGCCTTTAATTTTGTTTTACATATTTAAAAACAATTCAATTAAAGAACAACACACAATGCTAACTGTACCATATAACACAATCACCTCAAATCAAATATATTTTATAGAGTAAAAATAGATACATATCTATGTATTATGTAGATGCCTATCTAGGCACAAGACTCTTAATTTTTGTTCTTTTTAGAAGGGCAAGTATGGTACATTACAGTTGAGTTATTATCCTTGTCCTCTGATAAGCAATGAGAGAAGAAACCTTACTTGTATAGTTGTTTATATTGAGAAATGAGAGAATTCTCTAGCATATCAGTTTACGTATAATTAGAGCAATTTGCAGAATATACCGAAGTTGATTGAGAATTTTTCCATTATTCTATGCGGTAAAGGAAATAAGATCTCTTAAACTAGTTGAAATCACTACAAACTGAAACTAACTAAATTGAATGTTACTATATTCATATTGTAATGTTTTGCAAAATGGAACATGATATCAAAAATAAGATAAAGTATGAGTATACGGATGGTTACTGAAATATTTAACTCCTAGACATTGAACATTTTACATGAAAACAGATATTTTATAAATGTAAAGAAGACATAGGCATACTAATGCCTATGCCTTCTTTATCTGATGTTTAGGAAATTAAATAGTTTTTTTTTTTTTTTTTTTTTTTTCTTTAAAAAGACAACTCCCGCATTAGGAATATAAATTCCTGTGTCGCGGGGGACTTTACAAACATACATGAAACGGACACAAAGAACAGCCAGACTCAGAATAACAAATTGTGAATCACACAAAGTGTTAAGCTACGTGGCATTTGAACCCACGACACTTGGCGCAGTAGGAAGCGGTGTGGCGGCCGCTTAAGCCACTAGGCCAACCGTGCAGTCTTGGAGTGCAGATTGGACCTTTGCTTTTCCTGAAGGACAAGTTAAGCCTGCAGTGTCATATCTTAATTATCTACGAAGTTTTGATTTGTTCAAGTACTACTAAAAATAAATTCTGTTAAATACTTGCTCCTTTTACTTTGTGTCTTGATAATGTCAATTTTGTTGAAAACTGTCAAAGTGATATAATTCTGATGACACCAATTTGTTCGTACTCGTAATCTGTTTAAAAGGTTCAATAAAAAATAAAAAAGCGGCCAAGTGCGAGTCGGACTCGCCCATGAAGGGTTCCGTATCAGCAAGTAACATCATATAAAAGTTCTTGTAGTTCGTTGTAGCTTTCATCGATGTTTTTATAGTAGTGTATTGACTGGATGAAAGGTAAATTGCGTGTTACGATTTATGACGTATTAAAAAAAACTACTCACTAGATCTTGTTCAAACCAATTTTCGTTGGTAGTTTGCATGGTAATGTATAACATATATTTTTTTTAGTTTCATCACTCTCTTATTTTAGAAGTTAGAGGGGGGGGGACACACATTTTTCCACTTTGGGAGTGTCTCTCGCGCAAACTATTCAGTTTAAAAAAAAATGATATTAGAAACCTCAACATCACTTTTGAACACCTATCCATAGATACACGTATAGGTTTGATGAAAAAAAAAAATTTGAGTTTCAGTTCCAAGTATGGGGACCCCCAAAATGTATTGTTTTTTTACTATTTTTATGTAAAAATCTTAATGCGGTTCACAGAATACATCGACTGACCAAATTTCAACAGTATAACTCTTATAGTTTCGGAAATAATTGGCTGTGACATACGGACGGACAGACAGACAGACAGACAGACAGACAGACAGACTTAACGAATCTATAAGGGTTCCGTTTTTTGCCATTTGGCTACGGAACCCTAAAAATAACAAATTCAAATTTAGATTTTATAGATTAATTTGTCTTACTTGATTTATAAGAACTACTTTTTTTGTTCTAGAAAGCCAAAAACTATTCCAGCCAGAAGTAAAATGTCAAGAAAAAACTCATTGCACCATAGACATAAAACACAACGATAACAGAAATGTGAAATTACATCGAGCCAAAATTAAGTCTTTAAGAATGTCTGTAGTGATTGTCGCTGCATTCCTCATTTGGTGGACTCCGTACTATGTAATGATGATGATCTTTATGTTCTGGAATCCTGATAAAGAAGTAATTATATTTTAAGATACCTTTTATCTCGTAAAAGTTTTTGTTCACTTTATGAGGTTAAAATTTTACTGATTTTTTGAATGGTGATTTTATTAAAACTAGCTTTCACCCGTGGCCCAGCCTTTGTCCTTTCTCACGGTCCAGACAATCTGTGTACCTTCTATTTAAATTGATTCAGTAGTTTTGTTTTGAAAGCCGGATAAACAGGCAGACAGACCGAGTTACTTTCGCTTTTATAATATTAGGAAGATAAAAAATAATATGGTTCTTACCTCTATGTAGAAATGTATTATAAATATAGAATAATCATGTGCTTTTGAGTTAATGATAGAATAAAATAGAACAAGAACTCCACAATTACACGATAAAAATTTCTCAGTACTGTTATAACTTTGACCTTAAAACTTGTAATTTAGTTATAACCATAAATTGAGATCAAAGTTATAAGTTGTAAAGAGTTGTAAAAGCAATGATGAATCAAAAAAGGATTTGAAATGAAGTTTTTAACGTACATACTACAAATACAAACAAATTTACCTTTAACGTACCTTTCAACGTTAAATAGTCAACGAGAAAAAGCTAAGAGGGAGAGACATTTACAGAAATAAAATGTACAACATGGTTGTAACGTTATTTCAGTAAAGTCGTTTAAAGAGCAAACTTTTTGATTGAAGCACTGCTTTGAAGATTTGAAATACTTGTATTTTGACATACATTTAGATTTTAGTCTTTATAATACTACTCACTCATCCGATAATTCTCCTATATTAATGCAATTATAAATTAGCATCGATTGTTAGATTCGGAAAAATAACTCCAGTTTTTTTTTCACAGTTGACTGAGGAACTACGTAATGGAATCTTCTTCTTCGGAATGTCAAATAGTCTAGTCAATCCTGTGATATACGGAGCATTCCATTTATGGCCTAAAAAGAAAACTAATAGACACAATTACAGGTAAGAACATTTGTTTCAATTTTTATTTTTTAATGAAAATCAGCCAAGTGCGTGTCAGGCCACGCATAGGGCTTTGTGGTCACCTTTAATGCCACGTGGATTTTAAAGTCGTATCCAAAAGGTTATTGTTATGTTTACATAATATTTCGGTATTTTTGTACGTTGTTTTCAAAATTATCTAAGCCGTTATGGAAAAGCGGACACTAAATTTTCCAAATTTTTGGAGCCAACTGTTTAGCCATAAGAAGGCATATTTTAATAAAAAAATACGTTAAAGTTGAATCGCTCGCAAATGGATATCTAAATGAAAAAAATCTTAGCAACCTCTAAATATTTTTAAAATCCCTATCTGACGAAACAACACGCGGTGGAGTAGACGCGTGAAAAAAATCCTTTTAAAAATGAAAACATTACATTCATGCAAATTTTCATCTTTCTAACACTAACCGTTTTACGTTAAGTCGAGAACGGATGTACAGACAGACATGACGAAACTGTTAGGGCACCAAGTCATGAACTACGGAACCCTAACAGCAAATAAAAGTATTCATGAATGGAACGTTAATGGTCGGTTTATGGTGTAAAATTTTGTCGTAATTTTCTTAGGCTTAAATGACTGCACGGTGATTCTAGTGGTTCATGCTATCGCCACACCGCTTTCTATGCGTCAAGTTTCGTGGGTTCAAATCCCACATGGGACAACACTTTGTGTGATTCACAAATTGATGTTTAGAGTCTGGGTGTTTTTGTGTCCGTTTCATGTATGTTAGTAATATAGCCGCGACACAAAACTTATATTCCTAATGCGGGAGTTGTCTTTTTAAACAAAATAAAAAAACTGTTTTGTAGAAAAACTTGTTTAACTTAAAATAGATACAAACGACACAAGTTTAAGCGTCTACTCTAATTTCATTTGTAAGTGAACAAAATTATATGTAACTTATCTATCTCGTGGATGTATGGTTAATTGGTCCTCGAAGTTTTAAATATTGTCACAAGTTTTAGATATTCACCAGAGCTAGTCATGTATGTATATAACTTAGACATATAATTGATATGTGGCTGTATGTACATTTTTATTTCAATGTATTTTTTTTACAATAGATAAAACTTTCATAACAATACACAGTGTAAGCATATAACAACCCTTGAATTTATTTGAAGGTTAAATAACATTATTATGTATACAGAATCTAATATGAGTGGAAACATTAAACAAATTTAACAATTTATGCATTTACAATTAAAATTCACAATTAATTAAAGTGAACACATAAATTGAAATTAAGCAGTTCACGTCGCGTCGTTTACAAAAAACCGCTCCGCAGTGTTCCCGGCGCAATAGTCCATAATACTAATCATTATTACTTTTAAAATTATTATAATTATTAAGTAATTATTAGTAGTAGCATACTTTAATTTTTCATTAAATCCGCTTTGTGCAATGTGTTGCAGGAAGTTAAAATAAATAAATACTTAATTTTATTAGTACTGTTTCACTAAACAAGCATTTTCAAAAAAAGTTAATGGTACATCCATACAAACCAAAAAGGCATTCTGTACATAACATTATTTTATATGAACTAAAATTTCAGAATAGGAAAGTTTGTTTAATAAAGGAACCATTCCTGTATTTCCTACGTTAAAAGCTCTAATGAAGATATGTTTGTAAGTTGTGTGTAATTCAAAAGTACGTGTTCACTAAGTGCATTAGTGACTAATGAATTCTAGAGCTAGTTAGCAAATTCATTACTTTGTAAAGGTAACTTTTGTAAGCCGCTTACAAGTTCATTCCTTTCATATTATTCGAATGTTTCCTTATTTGCTTTTCCGTTTTTACTTGTTTTTTTTTATTTTAAATACAATAGTGACATACAATTCTCAAAATATTTTGTTATTTCAGATACGATTAACTTCTATAGTAATCTGATTTTATGAAAATGTATTTTTCTTCCTGGCATTAGTTGCTGACAATTTTTTTTTTGGGTTCAAATTATAGAGGAGTATTTATTATTAATCACAAGAAATTCGTCCCGTGATACTCTTATTCCAATATTTATATTTCCATAAATAAATAAATAATAATAAACGTTTCGGATATCTGACACACAACATCATTTAGGGCAGAACTAAGCAGAGCTTCTACTATGGGTAACTGATATAAATACAAATGTATATTTTTTGTAAATACATAAATATTATATATAGAAAATACTCAAACCCCGAAACAAATATTTATTGCAGATCATGCAAATATTTAGCCCTATTCGGAAATCAAACCTGAGACCTCTTGATCAGAAGCCGCATATGCTAAACACTAGACCAACAAGGTCATCAATCGAAGATTCAGATTTTCTAATTAACAACTCATCTTATATTCGTAAACCTGTAAAAGTTGTACTCGTTCATAAAAAAAAAAAAAAAATAGATTGTAATGTTTACAAACACACTAATTCGAGTAGTTGTGAATATTTGATAAAGTCTTTAATTTAAAAAATGCAAGTGTACACTTTTTCACATGAATTAAAAACTTACGTAGCAAATATTTACAAATAGATCAGCAGCCACATAAACCGATCTATCAGATTTAAATAACACAAATTTGTCTAATAAAACAAACACTGTATTAAAATTATAGTGTATTTAACAACTAATGAACTTCAACTGAAAACTTTTACTTAAACATTAACTCGTTTAGTTAGCAGCTATGTTTCGAAACCCAAAGCTTTATTTTTCTGAATTACACTTCTATAACTTCTACGAGCAAGTGGAAAACTTTACTGATATTTTTAATTAAATTTTATTTTTAAGCTCTCAAGACCGCTTTTGCTATATTCATTTCAACCTTGATGTTATTAGTTGCAATACACTTTTATGAACTTTTAGACATTTTATTAGAGATATTCACAGCTGAAATACGATACATACGAAATTTAAATCAATGAGTACTAGTAAATTGATTCCCAAGAAGTCGGGTACTTTACTCTGACGTTCATGCATCAAAAGCATCTGAGCTTGTTGGAACTCCTTTATGATTAATATGAAAACGTTTTGTAAAAGAGTAATTTAAATTGCTGAGGCTAAATGAATGACTGAACGTACGTATGTATTATATTTATACTAAGTAAACATAATGCAGTAGACGGCCTCGCGTAAGTTAGGTGTACTGAGCAAGATGAGGCGGTTCTTCTCGACTGAATATCTGTGTATTCTTAACAAAACTGTTCTCAACGTTGTGGTAGATACTCGCATTATTTGTCTGAAGATCTCGTTTGGTTGCAAATGTGAACAGTTCTCATTACTGACAGTCTCAGAGTTCCTTTAGTCTCTGCAGTTGCGACGAGATATCGCCTCTGTGACAGTCTCTTATTTACTCTATTATGGAGAGTATTCTAAAGAGCTTTTCGAACTAGTTTAAGAGTGGTAGGCAAACGCTTTTGATCTCAACGCTTTGGCTCTTCCTTCCTTGGCCAAACAGTCAAAATCTTGAACTCATTACCGTTACACGTGTTTCTGTATGACCCCGAATCCTTTAAGCGTGGCGTGAAAAAGCATCTCACAGGAGAGCCACAGTATGACTAACCAGACTGCATTGTCCGCACGTTCGTATTCAAGATGTTGACCACCACTCTTTGATTCTACTCATGCTGTTCATCAGGCAGAGTGGAGTCATACTAGCAGCTGATAAATAAAAAAAATCACAGAGTAAAAAAATTACAATAAACTGGTCTAGTAGGTTAAATGGGGTTATATACATTCATTACATATCTATCTACCCGGCAACTAACAACTTGTATAGTTAGTTTTGGCTTAGAGGCTTAGACCTCTGTCATGATACAATATATTACATAAATACTGCAAACTACTTATGTTTTATTCTCTTTTTACAAAAATAATCATTCTACGAAATTTCTGCTACAAAATATATATGAAAAACGCGTGGTGACAATAAACCCTACATAAAAAACACAATGTTATCGAAATAAAGATGTAGCAAAAATGGAAGAGAAGTCTTGGCGGATTAAATGAAGAAAAAAATCTCGTCAAAACACTACACTACTACTATTATATGTTATTTTTAACTCCATTTTTAAGGTTCCGTTGCCAAATGGCAAAAAATGGAACCCTTATAGATTCGTCATGACTGTCTGTCTGTCCGTCCGTATGACACAGCCACTTTATTCCGAAACTTTAAGAGCTATACTATTGAAACTTGGTCAGTAGATGTATTCTGTGAACCGCATTAATATTTTTACACAAAAATAGAAAAAAAGCAATAAATTTTGGGGGTCTCCATACTTACAAGTGAAACTCAAAAAAATTTTTTTCATCAAAACCATACGTGGGCCATGGATAGGTCTTCAAAAATGATGTTGAGGTTTCTAATATAATGTTTTTCTAAACTGAATAGTTTGCGCGAGCGACACTTCCAAAGTGGTAAAATGTGTGTCGCCCCCCCCCCCCCCCCCGTAACTTCTAAAGTATGAGAATCATAAAACTAAAAAAAATATATGATGTACATTACCATGCAAACTTCCAACGAAAATTGGTTTGAACGAGATCTAGTAAGTAGTTTTTTTATTAATACGTCATAAATCATAAACCGCAATTTACATTTCTTTCAATCAAAACACTATTATTAAAACATCGATGAAAGTTACAACGAACTACAAAAACTTTTATATGATGTTACTTGCTGCTACGGAACCCCTCACGGGCGAGTCCAACTCGCACTTGGCCGCTTTTTTAAGACTCGGAACCCTTAAGGTTTCGTCATCTCCGTCCGTCCCTCCGAACCTCCATCCTCGATTTACCGTTTAAACGGTTATTGTTAGAAAGATAATACTTTGCATGAATATGTGTTTCTATTACGTCGACAATACCCCTGTAATACAATTGTCACATGCAAAGTCACACGTATTTTTTTTTCTCGGGTCTACCCCAACGTGTAGGGTATCATTAGATAGGCCTTTTAAAAACATTGTAAAGTTTATAAAACTATTTTGTGATTTAAGTATCCGTTTGCAAGTTATTCAACTTTAAAGCGCATTTTTTTTGTAAATTAGGGCGTCCTTCCTCCCCTTCTAAAAGCTAAACGGCTCTCTCGAAAATTCTGAAAAAAATCATAAATGTAGTCCATATATTGCATTGCAAATAAAAACTAATGAGTTGAATGTATTCAACATATATAACATATGTATGATACATTCAACTATGAAATTGAAGCTCACTGTTAAACATTGGATTAAGGAAAACAATTGCACGATGAGTGTCTATCATATGCACAGCATATTTATATATATATATGTACGTTTATAGAACCAAAGAATAAATGTATAATGCATAATAATAATATATTTTCTTCCAGGGAATCCTTGGGTCCTCATGCGTCCTTTCTTCGCCGCGGTGAAAACAATACATGCTCGATGCGTTTAACTATGCGATATCCTACAAAATATTCAAACGTTCAAAATGTTAGTTTATTATAACAAATGAGAAAGACTAGAATCAATCGGACTATTCATGATGAAACAGTGGAATTAGACAACCACGGACAATTTACTTAAGGAGAAGTGTAAAGTGTAAATATTTCTGTATTAATAGCTTTTCGTATGTGTTGTTATGAACGTTGTTTGTTCTATGTGTATATTTTACCAATTACCAATTTTTACCAATTGATTAAAATTATTGTACATAATCGTTTTATTTGTTAACATGTTGTACTCGTAAATGGTATGGCAACAATTTATACATTAATAACGTCTATACATCACTCACATGACGGCGCTGTATGTAAGTACACACCTCTATACAGAATTATGAGCCACGCGGTAAATACTTTTACAACACCAACTGCGGATTACGTCCCAGGTGAAGTTAGTTAAGAAAAAGTACATCATAAGCTATCTGCCAGTAAAAGTCCGTCAAAAGTGCAGTTGCTCCAGAGATTGGCCGAAAAAAAGAGACAGACATACACACAAAATTTAAAAAAAAAAAATATCCAAGTACCGTATATAGGTACTTTCATACCACTGTAGTGAAAAGTTATGATTTCCAATTACAAACAATTACAAATATTAAAATGTCCTATGACATGCAGAATTCAATTTAGATCATAGAACGTTATTGGCAACTTTTCAGACTATAGTAATAATAATCACTAAACAATCTATAGTTCAATTAACAGCGAGTAATGAAGAAGACTGAGTCAGGGTAATTGCCGAAACTTACACCTCTCAGATTAATTAGTAAAATTCCGTTAACCTTCAGACCGGTGTCCTTTGATTGTAATATCGAATCGAACAAAGTCGATAGTCAAAGACAATGTTAATTTAAAAATAAAAAAAATCATTTAGAACTTATAAAGCATTAGCAGCATCAAAACACATCGAATGTGAACGTTATAAATATATTTTTAAAACAGGACTACATACTTCTAGTTAAGGGACTTTTAGAACGACTTTTAAATGAGATAGAGTATATTTATTTAGCAAGAAATTTGTCAAGTACTTTAGTTGTCAATCATGCAAAGAAAACAAAACCTAATATTTCTTAGAACTGCTACAATAGTTCATAGCAGTTTCGTTACTAAGTACTTTCATTCTGTTCACGAAAAATAAGACATTCTGCCAAAGAAATGCAAGCTTGTTATAAAATCATAATTGAACAGAAATAAATACTATCATAACAGATATTATAAATAATAATATTTCCACAACGTTTCAATTCTTGCACAGAACTTAGATGAGATATTGTAGGCAAAATAACGAGTGATGAAGGTTATTTTTATTGTTATAAAGTAATATCAACTGTCTCGTTGGTCTGCTCTAGTGAGACTCTAATGGATAGCGTATGCGACTGCTAATCAAGAGGTTTCATTTTCAAATCCCGTGTCGGACCACAAAGTGTTTTTGGGTTTTTCTTAGGAAATTTGTATGAAGTTTGGCGGTGATTCACGCCCGTGCCTCGGAGAGCATGTAAAGCCGTCGGTCCCGGTTGTCATGAACATCTATGACAATCGTTATTAAGAGGTCAGTGTCCTCAAATTTACTGACAACTAGTTCAACCTTCCAATTTCAGTTCTCCCTTAGGGTTGCGAAGGTCCGATGCCAGTCGCTCCGTTGAAAAAATTAAACTCAGTTAAAACCGATTGAACTAGTTAGCCGACCCCAAATAATATTAGGAATAAGGCTAGGAAGAAGAACTAGACAATGTAATATCAATATAATATTTTATGAGTAGGTATTATAAAAGACATTACGGCTATTGCTTAGACTATCACCTAAAAAAAATGTTATGACAAGAATACTAATAAAAACTAGTAGAAACTCATTATTTTAATTTGTACTTATATCGAATAATAATAATCTACTGAGGAATGCAGTTTATTTATTCTGTTCATTTCATTTACAGCGGTTACTGAAATTATACAGTTTCAAAGTAAATGTTTATTCTTTGGTGACTTCCTGCGGCTTGACACATACTTCAAATAAATAGAAATAGCGTAATATATTCATAAGGAAAAGCATATATATAATTTGAATGAGTTTATTTGTAACCGTAAAGTATTTTTGAGTTATCATTTTATTTAAGGCATCAAAAAATACTAAAAGTGACAAAAAAGATATGCAAATTATGCATGCAAACAATGCATAATGTAATACAATTTTATTTCAAATCTATAAAAATTATAGTTCAAATCTAAAGTAAACCCTGAAAAAAGAATAAGTTGACCATTTCCAATTGATAGTTAAAAATCATCCACTTACTTCAACAGTTTTATTATAACTGCGACATTACTTGTCCGAAAACTGATCAAAACAGTACTTTTTTTTCAGAAAGTTTTTTCCCACATCATCATCATCATCAGCCTATCGCAGTCCACTGCTGGACGTAGGCCTCTCCCATCTCATCACTCTGATCGATTTTTTCCCACAACATGTACCAAACATCCAAAGCATAGACACAAGCAAAATATTCTTTATAATATTTTATCTCTTTTTTGCATTAAATGAAATGATGCGCATTTACCACTTTATAATATCTTTTAATTATTTTTTTAACCCCCCCTCCCCCTTGTTGATACATGGTGAGGGTGAGGTTTAAGACAACCCCCCCCCCCTCTATATCACGTGTATTTTTAGTACCTACTGTTTAAAATATTTATAAAATACAGGTATAAGTATCATCCTATTTTATTAAAGAAAATTAAAGACTACTACTACGAATAATAACGTT
This sequence comes from Phragmatobia fuliginosa, assembly GCA_932526445.1. NCBI lineage: Eukaryota > Metazoa > Arthropoda > Insecta > Lepidoptera > Erebidae > Phragmatobia > Phragmatobia fuliginosa. The sequence continues at coordinate 74,561,981 of OW052057.1, forward strand.
TAGCATCTTGCAAGTCAGTTGTTGGCACAGTGTTGAAGATCAACATCGGTTTCATCAAGCCACTCGGCGTGTTCATTTTCGCGCCCTACTTAGAGAATTTCTCTCGTTCGTTCGATCGTCGCGCGAGGATGCAGGAAGGGCGAACATTGTGCATCTTTAGACTATTATTGCTCCTATTAAGTTGCTTGTGACAAGAATTCATGTTACGTCACAATACCACGTTAAAATTAAGACGTTCCAAATAAATACACGTCACGCTGCTTTAAGGTTCAATATCGCCCATTTGCCGGAAAAATTAATACTCGTGATCTCGTGATATATTACTATACCCCTCCCCCTTGTGATGATTTGTGATTTTTTGTGAACCCCCTTTCGAGCCACATGTTATTAATGGACAGTCTTTAAATATAGAAATAAAAACTAAATATCATTTTAAAGAATATATATAACTAGTTGACCCAGCGAACTTCGTACCGCCCAACTTTAAAATTCCAGAACTTGATCGCAGCGCCACCTACCGGGTCCAATTGCGAATCTAAACCATTCCCAGATCCCCTTGAACACACAAAAAATTTCATCTAAATCGGTCCAGTCGTTTGAGAGAAGTTCAGTGACATACACACTCAAGAAGAATTATATATATAATAAAGATATCCTTTCTTTCTTTTGTCATTTAAATTTCTTAGTTGATATGTATTAAATTAATAATAGTTATTTCAAATTTATGCCGAAGTAGAAGATTAAGTTAGCTATTTCATTAGAACTTAGTTGCATTCAAGTCGTACGGCACTCAAATTATCGCAAGTCGGGGAGATGAAGTAGATTTAATCATAAAATTGACGCTCTTTTCACCAGAAGTTCATAAGTCTTACTATTTTCATCATAATTTAAAAATAGTTTGGTGTTTTCTAATCTTAGTTTTATTGAATACATCTATTAAATAGAAGTAATCTTTGAAAGCGTTAATTGATACTAAACTTATTATTTTTTATTATTAATTCATAAAAAAAGTCGTGTGGCACTCGGGGACTGCCGCGGTAAAGCTATTGCATAGCATTTTTTATCAACTCAAGCAATTATAATTATTTATTTATTTTTTATTTAAGTATTTTTTTCTTTCATATTAATTCAAGTTTACAAAACAATATACACTGTCTTTTTACCAACATACATTCTAACAATATTATTGCCAAACAATATAATCATCCTATTAACCGAAAGACAATGACAACTAAACAGAGAACATAATAGTAATATGAGCATAACTATACAATAAAAAACGAAATAAAAGAAGAAGAAGAATCTAGAATGACTGTGTTGTCAAGGCAACAGATAACGGCCGGTGGCGGCAGCACACATGCGCTAATCTGCCTATAGAGCACGGAGCCGCCACATCCTTGTCGCACCAAAAGTTACCATCATACTCTCTATAATTTTTTAAGGTGTTAGGTTTTTTCGTTACGGAATTTATTATTTCAGTCGCCGCGCTCAAAGCCCGCGATAAAAGCTATACACTAGCTTAAAACTCGTAAGTTTTTGAATTTAAATTTATACAGGCTTATTATATTTGGTATTAAAATTCAACCACCACAATATACATACTTGTCATTTCTGCTAGATTATTTTCTATGCTCATATTATATTTACTGACTGATAGATAATAGCTACCGTAGATATCCACGTTTTAAGTACAATGAATGAGACCGGAACCGGAAGTTCCATTGTACGAAATCGTGACTTCCATTTAAAAATTAATAATGTAGATATAAAAGCGGATGTGGAGGTTGCGACTGAGTTTGAACATTTTTTTACCAACATTCCGATTAGAACAACCAAGACTCTCTCGTCATCCTCTGTCTCTGCTTGTTGTTTATTAGAAAATAGTGTAAACCGGTGTGATGCAGGTTTGGAATTTTCAGTTGTTAGTGTAAATGATGTTATCAAGGCTTTTAAAAGCATAAATGTAAAGAAGACAACTGATTTATGGGGACATTCAGTACATACTATATCTGCAATAATTGATATGATATCCCCATATTTAGCAACTGTTTTCAATTCTTGTATCGCATCTGGTGTGTTTCCTGATCTGATGAAACAAAGTAAAGTGATTCCATTGTTCAAATCTGGTAGCAGTTCAGATCCATCTAACTTCCGACCTATCTCAATACTTCCAACATTGAGTAAAATTTTTGAAAAATTGCTTTTAAACCAAATGTTACAACATTTTATTAAGAACAACTTGCTTCATCAAAAGCAATTTGGTTTTACTAAAGGTCGTTCAACTACGGACGCGGGCGTGGAATTGCTAAAACATATATATGGCGCCTGGGAGGATTCACAGGATGCGTTTGGTATTTTCTGTGACTTGTCTAAGGCTTTCGATTGTGTCCATCATCCTACACTCATCAGGAAGTTACAACATTACGGAATAAGAAATAATGCTCTAAATATTCTAACGTCGTATTTGAATAAAAGAGTTCAAAAAGTTGATATCAATGGCAAAACATCTTCAGGTTCCCCGGTAACAATGGGCGTCCCACAGGGTTCTATTCTAGGTCCATTTCTGTTTCTCATATACATAAACGATCTAGCTTATTATGTAAGTGACAATCATGAGATTGTACTGTTCGCGGATGACACATCCTTAATTTTTAAAGTTAGGCGCCAACTTGACAGTTTTAATGAAGTCAACAGTGCACTCTCAAAAGTGGTACATTGGTTTAATACAAATAACCTTCTCCTTAATGAGAAGAAGACTAAATTCATTAAATTTTCTACACCAAACGTTCGACATGTAACAACCAATGTTCGATTGAATGGACTGGAGTTGGATCCTGTGGAATCTACTGTATTTTTAGGTATAACTATTGACGCTAAGTTACAATGGGGTCCCCAAATAGAAAAACTATCCGGTAGGCTAAGCACAGCGGCCTTTGCTGTAAAAAAGATTCGACATTTAACTGATGTTGATACAGCTAGAATAGTTTACTTCAGTTACTTTCATAGCATAATGACTTACGGTATCCTACTCTGGGGTAACTGCGCAGATATTAATGCCATATTTGTTTTACAAAAACGTGCCGTACGAGCCATTTATAAATTAGGCCCTCGAGTTTCTCTCCGCTCCAAATTTAAAGAGATAAATATTCTGACTGTATCTTCACAATATATATACGAAAACTTAATTTATGTTCAAAAAAATTTAGCAAAGTTTCCTAAACTCAGTGATGTTCATTCGGTAAATACCAGAAACAAAGAAAATCTTTGTGTTCACGTCACTCGTCTCCACAGAGTAGGCAACTCGTTCATGGGACAATGTATACGCTTTTACAATAAACTCCCTATTGCTATTAGGAATTTGCCATTGCGGAAATTTAAGAATAGTATTAAATCTAAGTTATCCGCAAAGGGGTATTATACCATAGCAGAATATATTAATGATAAAAACGCCTGGGATTGAGCTGCCCATTCTGCACATGCTGTTTATTTTGAATGTTTAATTTATTTTAAATTGTTGCCATTGTTGATATTTTTTAAATTATTATCTTTAATTATTATAGTTGTGACTCAAATTGTAATTATCACTTTTATATGTGTCTTTTGCATTTAAGAATATTGTCTGGACTTTAAAAGAGACTGTGATCCCTGAGTTTGTTTCGTCCTTTCTTCTCAGGGCTAGTCCAGTTAGGAAAGGCCGAACTCATCTGCTCAGAAAAAAAAGTGTAACTTGCAAAAGTGTTCATGTAACCTAATTGCAGAATAAATGATTTGATTTGATTTGACCCGCAAGTTGCAAGACTTATAAAGATATTCTAATACGGCACGTTTTAAGTAAATCTTCATTTGACTATGACATAAATTTTGAATAAAAATTTGTGAAATTTAAAACTATTAAAAATAAAGAAGTCATTCTTAAAATAATGCACAAAAAGATTAAAAAAAGAAGCTACTCCTATTCAAAACAATAACACACTGACAAGCTAGATTCCATGTGTAAAATTACTAGATTTCATGTCGTTGTTACTATGTATATGTATATGGTGATAATTGCAACGAATAAACATGCCTCATAACGATGCCTCTATGTTTCGGAGCGACGCTTATCGCGGAGGATATACAACAATTAATGGCAAATGCATCCGACTGTACCCAAATACGGTACATATATTAAACTAATATGTTTTATAAGGTTTAGGTGAATTCTTTTGTTTTCTGAGAATCAAAAGTTGGTTGAGAAATTAATTTAAAAAATAAATAATTAAGAAGAATATTTAATGTTTATTTTCGTATCACAACATTTTAGGGTATTTTCAAATAATATGCTTAGCAAGTAAAAGTCAGCCGGGAACCAATTCCTGATGTAGTTTTCAGTACTTTGATGATGGATAGACGAACAAACTATCTTATAAAAAATGTCTATTATCCGCAAATAATTCTGTAATATAACCCTTGCTGAACAATAGTGCTATATTAACACAGTTACAAGCAAAGGTGTGATAATGACGAGAGAATGCATTCAAACATTTTATATTTTGAATAGTAGTTTGGTATATAACGTGTAAAAAAAATGCTTAGACTCAGGAATAAATTTTATTAACATAATCTCATTTTTAGTATTAGAAAAAGTAATCAAATTTAACTGTTTCTTTGAGAAAGAAAAGCTGTCACAAAAATTCTTGGGTTTTTTTTTATACATAGGCCTACCAAAAAGACTACTTACTCTACTGATGGAAAGCATGAGCAGAATCCAGGAGTAGAATCCGCTATCCTCGTTGTAAGTGATGGCAGCTTAGTGAGGTGTTTCTGCATCATTCTCCGGAAGTCGGAACAATTAAAAGCACTAATGTTGCCATTTTGAATTGGACTAATGTGTGAGGGTAGTTCCGCCCCGGTCGAGTCGGTGCATTTGTGCTGATATCAACGTGTCTCTACTACCTATAAATAAATTATAGTGGTAGTTATATAAAGTGGTTAAGTTGCTTGCGCGGGAAGGGTTCCGTGCCATTAATTGTCTATTTCAAGCGGTTATTAATATCAAGCAACAAATGCCAAAAAGCACGTTTGTTGAATAGGAGCCCCCTTTAAATATTTTACAGATAATGAACTTCTGTTGTCGCTGTAACAAAAATTACTTTAAGTATTTGTTTTTACAGCGGCAACAGCAACACATCATATGTTAAAAATTTCAACTGTCTAAGGCCCGTATTACACTGTAAAATATTTGATAACAGATCTTTTATAAAAGTTCTTTGACAAAGATCTTTGATAGTGTAATAGGCCATATTTTATAAAATATTTCTTTTATAAAATTTCTTTTATCAAAGTTAACGAGTTGGCATTACATTTTATAAAAGAATTTTGAACAAGTTCGATTGTTTGATTTGCTAGATTGTAATCTCTCAGGGCCATACACCTTTATTTTGCTTATTTTAAAATAAAAAAAAATGATATTGTAAAAATCCCCCTAAAAATATGACACCCCTAAAAAAACCCCATCCTACACTTTCCCCCCTAAATTTATGGGGAAAACCCCTAAGTTGGGCACTCTGAGTTTATTCTTGCTACTTCATGACAAAATTAACTACTAAATGGTGTTACCACCTTACAAAAAATAAAACTAAATTGTGCAATAATATGGTAGAATTAGTTAAGCCTAATTCTACCTATTTCTACCATATTATTAATTCAAACATAAATAAATATTTCAAACAACTTACACACAACGTCATCTAGTCTCAAACTAAGCAGAGCTTGTATTATGGGTACTAAACAACTGATATAAATACATAAACATACTTTTTTTTAGGGTTCCGTTGCCAAATGGCAAAAAACGGAACCCTTATAGATTCGTCATGTCTGTCTGTCTGTCTGTCTGTCTGTCCGTCCGTATGTCACAGCCACTTTTTTCCGAAACTATAAGAGCTATACTGTTTAAACTTGGTCAGTAGATGTATTCTATGAACCACATAAATATTTTTACACAAAAATAGAAAAAAAGCAATATATTTTGGGGGTCTCCATACTTAGAACTGACTCAAAATAATTTTTTTCATCAAAACCATACGTGTGGGTTATCTATGGATAGGTTTTCAAAAATGATATTGAGGTTTCTAATATCATTTTTTTCTAAACTGAATAGTTTGCGCGAGAGATACTTCCAAAGTGGTGAAATGTGTGTCTCCCCCTGTAACTTCTAAAATAAGAGTATGATAAAACTAAAAAAAATATATGATGTATATTACCATGCAAGCTTCCAACGAAAGTTGGTTTGATCGAGATCTAGTAAGTAGTTTTTTTTTAATACGTCGTAAATCATAAACCGCAATTTGCATTTCTTTCAATCAAAACACTATCATTAAAAGATCAATACAAGTTACAACGAATTATAAAAAAAATATGATGTTACTTGCTGCTACGAAACCCTTCATGGGCGAGTCCGACTCGCACTTGGCTGTTTTTTGTAAATACATACATATTAAACATAGAAAAACACCCAGACTCCGAAACAAATATTTGTGGATCACACAAATATTTTGTCTGACCCGGGAACCGAATTTTGTCTTAATGTAGCAAGAATAAACTTTGCATCGTCCCTTTTTCTGTTCGAGACACCACGGTGGACGTTTCATTAACCTATCAAGCAAGAAATGGCAACAAATAAGTTCAGTTGGACTGTTGAAACAATAAAATTATTGATTTACGAGTACGAATGCCACATTTGACAAAGATCTTTGATAGTGTAATAGGCCATATTTTATAAAATATTTCTTTTATAAAATATTTCTTTTATCATATTTAATAGGTTGGCATTACATTTTATAAAAGATTTGGATTGCATCGGCACCTATTTCTACCATATTATTGCACAATTTAGCATTATTTTTTGTAAGGTGGCAACACCATTTTGTAGTTAATTTTGTCATGTAGTAGCAAGAATAAACTCAGAGTGCCCAACTTAGGGGTTTTCCCCCTAAATTTAGGGGGGGAAAGTGTAGGATGGGGTTTTTTTAGGGGTGTCATATTTTTAGGGAGATTTTTATAATGTCAATTTTTCTTTATTTCAAAATAAGCAAAATAAAGGTGTATGGCCATGAGAGATTACAATTTAGCAAATCTTATTCATTTTTTTACACACCGCCTTAGCGACATAGTGCGATTGATTGTTACTAAGAGAGCAGAGTCAGAGAGAACACAATAATCAATATAAACATATTCTTAAGAATTCGTGGTTGTTTAAACTGCGTTTATATTTACTACAAATACTTTGATTGTTATTGTTATAAGCTTTGATTATATACATGTCTAGATGGAGTGTTGCGCTGCATTCGCAATAAAAACAACAGGCCAGATTTGAAGGGCTTGTGTGCGTGTTACACACACATGCATGCGTAGCCTACGGGCGCGCGCATGACGAGGGAGCGTTATGAGTGATACCAGCCCATGAATGTTTTCCATAAAAGGAGGGAAAATAATTATGTATTGATTTTGAGATTTTTAAGTTATTTGTATTAAATTTAAAGTCAGACAATATGTATTAAAGTTTTTGAGTTACTTGGTAAAATATATGTTCGTGAAAAAGGGAATTGCTATTAAAGCTTATTTATTCTTAATACTTAACAACAATTTGTTAAAAATATACCTTGATCCTTACAAAGAAGTCTGAGGTTCCGGTACTTTGAAAGGCGGACGAAGGAAAGCCAACTCACAGAGGCCTTTAATTTAGTTAATATGAAACATATATTTAATTTAATTACTATTTTTTTAACTAGATGTTCCCCGCAATTTCTCGTAAATCTTGTTTTTTATATCGTTCTCGTTAAGAACTCAGAGAAGGTGTAGCTTCCGATTAGTGAAAGAATTTTCAGAATCGGTTCAGAAATTCTGGAGATTAGTGCGTTTAAACAAACAAACAATCTCTTCAGCTTTACGTCGTACATACTACTTTCATTAATAGCATCCATGGAGCGGCAAAATTGACACCCATATCAGATTAACAATATCTACCACCTTAGATTTAAAAATATATGATATATACATATTTATTATGTATTATCCAGCACTATAGTTATGATTCAACATTTTGTAAATTGGCTAACACTCACATGGGAAATTTAAATTCAATTAACAGGCAACCCTGTAAACATGCCGTCAAAATGGTGGTCTAACTTTGATAAAATTTCACTGAGTTAATTTAATTATTTCTTTACAATATAGTTATTTAAAGTTTACTTACCGATGATAAGTAATTTTTTTAGTTGATTTCAATCGTCCAAAGTAATTCCTGCACACTTTTATCATGCAAAACGTCATTTTTATACGCCACTCAATACGTGTTTACCGTACAATGACAGTAACGCCACTGATCGGCCGCGACGAGCTTAGTCTCTTACAGTTAAATACAATTTTTTTGGACGTTTAGACGCTCGAACTCTCTATCTAGACATGTTTATAATCAAAGGTTATAAGTAATTTAATTGTTCAATTCGTAGGTACGTTTATCAGCAAGTCATTCGTTAAAATACCTATAGTTAATTGAAGAAAAAAAAGTTATGTCAAAAATATACAAAGACCTGGGAAACTATCCGCAAAAATGTTGTAATTATTTAATGTCAATAATGTGTGATTTAAAAAAGTCTGAATCTGAAGACAATGATTTGTTACTCGAAGTTTTCGATAATACATGAATTAAGCATTGTAAAAAATAATGTTGCTTAATGAAATTATGTATTGATTGTTAGAAATATTATATATTTGTTTAATGATATTTTATTATTTATTAATTATTTTTATTACAATATTTATTTTAAAATATTTACAAATGCCACGAAACGCTGAACAACACAAAACACGAAGACTACAAAAATAAAAACAAAAGGCAAGGTATTTATAAAACAACTTGTCTTCTCTTAATAATTCTTTTATTAGCTTTGATTGATTCCCTTTAACGCCACGCCTTGCAATCCATGGTTTAACCCAAACACGCTTGCGTCGGCGACATTTCCTTTTCTTCAATAAAGCAGTCAATGTACTTAAACAAGCATAGAATGCTACATCATCCATGATAATGTTAATTACAAGTGCTAGACCAACAGTTTCAATGACGTTAAAATACTCAAGTATAATAACCGAACTAAACCAATATTTGATCAACAATGACATTTGAGGTGTATATTTTACGTAGTGTAAACTCCAGCCACACATCTTTTATAAAAGATCCATTCGTCAAATATTTTATCATATATTTTATAAAAGATCTTTTATCAAATATTTTACAGTGTAATACGGGCCTAACTGACACAATTTATGAAATACAGTCTGGTAACAGACGGATAGACGAACAGCGAAATCCTTAAAACGAAGAAAAGTAGTAAAATGCCGTGAGATGAACAGACTCATACTTAATAAAACTGGTATAAGTGTAAATGATGAAAATCAGATTCAGATGTACTCGTGCTTGTAATGTGTTTAATATTACCATGATATCATATATAACCTACATTTGGAAACATTTCTTGCAAACAGGATTCTTATATATAATTTTGGCAGTTTTATTAAGTTAAAAAACTAGGGTGTTATTTTCATATGGTATATTAAATTCAATGGAATTTCAAATTTAACAAACACCTTTTACATATAAGCAACTTCATTTTTCTTTAGTAACTCCAATGCTGGTGTTTGTTATATTATATTTATGATAGAAAATAATAATAAATGTATATTCTCTCACCAGTACTAGTAGCCGACCCCAAATAATCTTCAGAATAAAGGTTAGGAAGAAGAAGAGGTATATTTTCTCACTCTAATATTTTCGGTATTCCCTAGTAAGTAGCAGAACCTACAAAAACAAAATTTTGGAGAACTGGTGTCTAAGATAGGTTTTAGTCACACTGTATAACAAAAACTATGTTCAAGTAATCCAAAAAGTTCAAATCACTAAACGTTTGCGTTTTTCCCAATTGACGAATCAGCTTTCAGTATAAAAGTGGCGTTGATACAGTAATTATTAATACTGCATCATCATTGTTTGATGCATATAACAAACTTTAAAGTCAATTTCAGTCTAAACCTCTATCCAAGTCTATAAAGAATCCACTTCTGGACTCTCTTAGAAAGGAAATTTTGGCCTACTTAGTCATATCAAAGTAATTTACATGAATATTTTATATGATAAATGGAACATGAAGCACAGTAATTTGATTAATTTCATAAAGGTGTTAAAAAGAAAACTTAAGAATTCGTTCGGGTAAAATATGACGTTACCGTGACTACACGTTTTCTTTGAAAAGTGATTTAATTCTCACATTCTTAGCAGATAGTTATCTATACTATGAATAAATAAAATTGAAGTGTATATATGTAATATCAAACTAACAGATTTTCACGAAATGCTTATAAAAGTATATCATGTACTTACACAATAAATACATATTTTTTTTAATTTTTGTCTGTCCGTCTATCTGTTTGTTCCGGGGAATCTCTGGAACAGCTGGACCGATTTTGACGGGACATTAACTGGCAGAAAGCTGATGGTATAAGGAGTAACTTAGGCTTATTATTTTTAGACTAGCTAGTTTCTCGTTGTTTACAACAATAACCGCGAGTAACACCGCTTGACAGAAAGTATGTAATAAGATTATATCTTAAAAAAAAAGCTATGGTATTAGTTTCAAATATGAATATGTTCATACGTTTCTTATAATACCTATACAAATAACAACTTGGCTTGGCTACTTGCATGAGGGGCTGAGTGGATCGACCAAGTGAAATCCACAATCGGAATTTTTTTGGGGTTTTATGTGCCTTCACCACATATGTGACCATGACCGCTCTGCCTAAAGAAGCACGCGAGATAAGAAGAAGTATGTATTGATGTTGTACAGTGACATCAGATAGCTGGTGGAGTAAAATACTTGTTACAAGTTGTCCAATCAGCGATTTTATTCTACTACGCGCCGTGTGTTTAGTTCAATGATCGATATTGCACACCACTCGTAAAATGTGTTGTTATTCTATATATATTTATGTTAAGTGCAGAGTCATCAAATCATGTACTAGCTCGTACAGATGTCTTCTAAATTTACATTTTAATTTAGCTGAACTATATTCTTTTTTGGTAAACCTTTCTCAAATTTATCGTTTTTTTCGTTGTCTCATTATTCTAAACATTTTTGAGTGTTTTAATGAAATCAACACTTCAAAGTTTCCCCTATTTTTGTGGGCTCTTAAAAGTATCAAATAATTCTTCCTTCTAGTCAATTTTCATTTCTTTATTTTTAGATTACTACTCTTCGCTATATTTAGAACCTTGATTAAAAATTTTGATTTATTAATTAAACGATAATTACATCACCGACAGTCTTCAAGTCACAAGTAATGACGTTCTCAAACAGATTAATATTCATAAATTGAGTAAATAGTGATGTGACATCCTAACACTCTTTATTTTATTTCATAAACATCCAATTATAATTGAAGACAATTATTCAGTTTTAAAATAAAAAGTGTAATCAGTAATTCTTACATTATAATTTAAAATATATAATTATCAGAGTTAAAAGGGTATTTGTTATGAACATCTGTCGATACGGTAACAAATTCTGTTATACAAATTAATCTGATAGATTCACTGTTAATCTACTTAATCTTGTTTATTCGGCTTAAGCTGAAACGGAGGAAAGATTAAATTGTTTAAGAAGAACCATTGTTAATAAATAACCTTAATCTCTAAAATTAATGCACTTATCATCTTAAATACAAAATAATGTCATCAAAAGGCATATTACACAAATCTTAGTCTGTAAATACTCTATAATAAATTTATTGGAAACTCGCTAAATCTCATGGTGTTCTAGCGGTTATTCTGTAAAGCGCGAATAACGTAGCGGAACCAGCCTAAAAAAATCATCATCATCATCAACAGCCTTTAACAGTCCACTGCTGGACATAGGCCTCTCCTTTGAAAGGAGGTTTTGGCCTACTATACCACGCTGGCCAGACGGGTTGGTAAAGGGTTTGTTTCAAGTTTTCCTTCTCTTGGCAGTGATGTTAGCTGCTTATTTTGTTCCTATAATCGCCTCTTACGACACCCATGGAATGAATAGGGGTGGTGACACTTTGTATTCTTAATCCGTGAAGGATACAAGGACACACGGACTCCGTCACCACACGGACTAAAAAAATAACCTAAGGTATTACTTACGTTATCAGACATATACCAGTGAAAGTCACGCAAACAGATAGACAGGCATACAGACAAAAAAAATGCTTTATTGAATAAGTACCTATGTATGTAGTTTCATAAGCATTTAATCATAAAATGGCCATTTGATATTACAGCCACTTCGGCTTCATTTCTTTGTTATTACTTTATTCTTTGATAAATTTGGATTATAACCAAGCCCCATTTAATCCCAACACAAGGTTGGAACTAGGTCACTTCCGTGAATACTGTTATGTAAATAAATAACTAGGACATAATACAAATAAATATAATAGAAATGTTGATTTGTAAATTCAAATAGAAAAGTTTTTACTGAATGCTAATGAAAGTATTAGGGGTTAAAGTATGAAATCGCCGATTTGTACTGACAAATCGGCAATTTCATACTTTCGAATTCAAAATCGAATCGGCTTATAATAATATATTTTGTTCAAGTTTCTGTCGTTTGTAATCTTTATTAAATATGTGCAAAATATTTATAAGAGAACAGCTACAGCAATAACTTTTATGCCTAATAATAAATAACTTTCCATATCTCATACTTCTCTCACTATATACGGCGCATAGTATTTAACTTTTGTGTACGATAAATGAACTAATCGCTTCCTTAAAAACTGATTATCACTAAAATCCGTACAAAACACGCTAAGGATGTTTTCGCATAACCGTGTGTATTCTAAGTTTCGTACAAAATAAACTTTATTTAAAACACAATACAATCGCAATAGTAGGTACTCAGCAAAGTGTTTCTATTTGTGTTATGGCGGGAGTATATTGTTCCTGCCCGCGGCTTCATTAGGTATCTAAATACACAATAAAGCCGTCGGCAAGAGCGATAACATGTTTGTCGGATTTATTTAATACTACGTCATTATGGTAATGCAACATACTAACTATTTAGATATCCTAAAATGGGCAGGAAACTATCCTCACAGCTCGTTAATCTCAAGACATAAAGGAAATAGAACCGATTTTTTACCAAACGGCAAAGAGCATTTGGATCACCATGATGTAGGTGATTTCTACTGCTCAAGGAGATTTTGATATAGTTCATAATTTGTTAATAAAGATTTTTTTATTTATTTTTCATTTTAGCCTACCAAAGTGACTCTACTCTGCCCAGGAGTAGGAGTAAGGTGTCACCATCCTCATCGTGAGGGTAGGCAATGCAGCGTGGTGACCCAAGCCATGGCGGCCTGGTCAGATAATCGCCGATATCAGATAATGAATGATGCAGAATTATTAAGCCTCATACTCACCAACGAAATACGACAGCAAGAATACTGTCATTATTAGGATGATCTTCTGTATGAGTACTACCCCGATTGAGCCGGCCCATTAGTGCTGAAATCAGCGTAGTTTCACTACCTACTACGCCCCTCCACCTAGTCAAGTTTCAAACGTTTTTCGTTTTCTATTCCATTCTCTATTCTCTTGTTTTATTTTTTAATATTTTGTTTCATCGCGTAACTGAGTGAAACAGAAAGGAGAATGGAATAGAAAATGAGAAACGTTTGCAACTTGGATATGATTATAAATAATACATTTATTGGACATCTTACACACAACGCCATCTAGTCCCAAAGTAGGCAGAGATTGTACTATGGGTACTAGACAGTTAATTTAATACATTATGTACTATTTTTTTGGAAATACATATATATTATACATAGGTGAACCCAAACTCCGAAAATATGTACAATACTTCTTTGTAAATACGTATATATTGTACAAGGAAAGACCCAAACTTCGAAACAAATATTTGGTCCGAATCCGAAAACACAAGAACAGCAGTCGCATATGCTACTACCGCTAATACCGAGGCAGTCAGATCATACATGGTTCCTTTCCTTTTCCTTTCCTTTTAAAAAGACAACTCCCGCATTAGGAATATAAATTCCTGTGTCGCGGGGGACTTTACAAACATACATGAAACGGACACAAAGAACACCCAGACTCAGAACAACAAATTGTGAATCACACAAAGTGTTGTCCTACGTGGGATTTGAACCCACGACACTTGGCGTAGTAGGAAGCGGCGTGGCGACCGCTTAAACCACTAGGCCAACCGTGCAGTCAATGGTCACATGGTCTGACCTAAAAGTTTTACTGAGTTTTCCTGTTTATAGAAATGTTTAATAAAGCCACCACTTCCAGAGTCCAAGTATATCAGGATAGCCATCAGTCCTGTGTCTGATCTGACACTATAATATCTTTTGGCTATTTAAAGTTGGATTTTGAGTAAGAGTACCTACATTACATCACCAACAAAATAATTATAGGTACCCCGATTTTTTTTATCATTGCTCCGTGATTACATTATTTACATCCCGTGCTTGTACTCTCTAAAGTTATACTGGTATGATTTTTGCAACAGTGCTAGTTGCATAAAAGTTGAAAAAAAACATTAATTGACTAAACTATTAAATATACTTACACCAATACGATAATTTTACATTTATCTAATTTTCAGTCTTCTGCATACATACTATTTGTATCGCTACACCTATCCTACAACACGAAGTATTTTAATTACGAATAAATAAGATGTACAAGCACAAATTTTCGCTCGATTAAATCCAGTCATTTTCGCTTATAAACACCTCGCGGCTCACATTTTATAGGCTCTGTAATTAAATAACAGCAATTTACTTGTAAGAAAATAGTTAACAATAATAAAATACAGTACTACAAGCTGTTTCACTTAACCCCTGTGATAAATGTTCAAAACTTTAATGTACAGTGAGGATTCCGACATTATTTTGCATACATAAACAAAAATGCATAAGACCCTATACTGGGATTTTGTTTCTATTTTTTTCCTGGTTATATTTATTAGTTCATTGTATGTTAATGCATAACCTGAAAACATTTATGCTTTTAATCAGGAAGGAGCGCTATCTCTAGGTATTTTTTTAAATAAACCAGCTATGTTCATTATCAACCTGCGTAATAATTTTTATAGTTGTCTACGAATTGTAATTCTCACTAATTATTACAAGAATATCACTTTGTTTTTAAATGTTTACTTACTGAAAATATTTAAAAACGCTTAAATATAAAAAAATGAATCTAATTGAAGAAAAAATTATCTTAAATATCACAAGTAAACTTGTGAAAACATTATGGGTCAATCTTTTGTTATAATAAATATGAGATTATTAGTGAGATTGATCTAAATACAATCTTGTTGCTATTTCCTTTTAACAAGGTCTGTCAGCGAAATAAGCGTGCTCATTGTTTTCATAATAAGAGAAACACTGTTTTTTTATAATTTTTACCATATTAGATTTTAGAATTTTATATTTAAGAAAGGCCTTATAATTACCACTCTGTTTTTACCTTGTCATTAATTTCTTATGAATGACTAGACAAACTGGATGGTATGCGTCATTGTTAGAAATATCTAATTCCTTTAAAAGAGTTGCAACGTTACCAAAATGAACGTGTTTTGAACACCATCACATTTTAATTTTAAGTAACAAAATGTAATGATTTTAGCGTTATACCTAAATATATAAAAGGACAGGTCAAAGGTAAGGATATTATTATTAACATACTATGTTTTTCATAAGAAAATTAGGAGCAAACGAAGTATTATTTCGGTAAATATATTTTTTGTATAAATGTCGATATTCATTTCAAAAGGTTCACTCATGCATTCTACGAACCGTCTAAGTGCAAAACGAAACCTCCAAGAATTTTCTGTGGCTCAGCTTTTGTGTGCAATAAAAATCGCTTTTGATGGCAGGGCGCTTGTAGCACAGTAAGCCACTTGACTATGCAGCTAGGAAACTACTGGTAAAGTGGATTCTAAATATGTTCATTCCACTATAGAAAATATTTTCATTACAATTATTCGCTTCGCAGAATCTTAAACCTACTGTACTTACATTTTAAAAGAAAATCTACGAAACATTATGACTATGTTGTCATAATACTATTCTTGATTGCTAAAAACATATATCTAATTAACTACCACACAGAATAACCTGCGACTATACATCTACAACAACAATCGCTGATTTTTTGAAAATTTCGTGAAATTATGCGATCGGGAAATTTCGTTTGCAATAAATTGACCGTTTCATTGACTGTGTGACATGTAACGCCGTCCTGTGATATCCACGTCATCAATAATAGAGCAAAATTGAGTTTTTAGATAGCGTGATCCATTGACGGTTGTCGTATTTCCAGCCTCATCTTTGAAAAAAAAGCGGCCAAGTGCGATTGCGAGTCGGACTCGCCCATGAATGGTTCCGTAGTAGCAAGTAACATCATATAATAGTTTTTGTAGTTCGTTGTAACTTTCATCGATGTTTTAATAATAGTGTTTTGATTGAAAGAAATGTAAATTGCGGTATATGATTTATGACGTATTAAAAAAACTACTTACTAGACCTCGTTCAAACCAATTTCTGTTGAAAGTTTGTATAGTAATGTACATCATATATTTTTTTTAGTTTTATCATTCTCTTATTTTAGAAGTTACAGGGGGGACACACACATTTTATCACTTTGGAAGTGTCTCTCGTGCAAACTATTGAGTTTAGAAACAAATGATATAAGAAACCTCAATATAATTTTTGAAGACCTATCTACAGATATCCCACATGTATGGTTTTGATGAAAATTTTTTTGTTTGAGTTTCAGTTCTAAGTATGGGCACCCCCAAAATTTATTGCTTTTTTTCTATTTTTGTATAAAAATATTATTGCGGTTTACAGAATACATCTTCTGACCAAGTTTCAACAGTATAGCTCTTATAGTTTTGGAAAAAAGTGGCTGTGACCTACGGACGGACAGACAGACATGACGAATCTATAAGGGTTCCGTTTTTTGCCATTTGGCAACGGAAACCTAAAAACGGCCCAATCAACCCTCCAGACCACATAGCGCGCTATACAGTGATACGTTGAGCATGCAAACGCTTCTAAAAAATTGCTCTTGAGTTTTCAGAAGCCCAAATGCGGCGATTCGGCTTATTGACGTACCCTGACAAGTGAAAATGGGCTTCTTCTAAAAAAATATTATTTTTAGAGAAACCAGCGGGTTCTTCCTGAATGCATTGAGCAAATCTACGGCAATGTGAATGGTCGGTTGGATTCAATTCCTGCACTAGTTGAACCTTGTAAATCTTCAAAGCCAAATCCTTACGCAAAATTCGCCATGTGGTGTCATTGGATAACCCCGATTGTTGAGAACAAGAAAGGAATAGACAAATTTGGATCGTTTTCAACACTGTGATTCATGGCTGCAATGTTTTCAGTTGAACAACCCGGTCGAACGCGCGTTGGTATTGACACATTTTGCACCGCGCCTGTAAATTCGAATTTAAAGACCAAATCCAGCATATAGCATTCAAATAGCGGCCTCAGAAAGACGATTGTGTTGTCTGAAAATATCACGAATTTTACGAAATGTAACTTTAACCTAACCACCATTTCCATAGTGAAAGTTAATAATTATTTTGATGTAATTTCCGAGCAAAATTGAATTAATTGTAACAATTGCCAAACTATCTACTGCGATTACGTCAAAATTCTAAACGTTAAAACTGTAATGCAGTTTGTGTTGCCCCAATTGAAAAACAAAGTTCTTGTTGAAAAACCCGTTATTTTTTCCATGGATATATAAAGTGAATGTAGAGAGAATTAGGAAATAATTGAGTTGTAGAAATCTTCCTGAACAATCTGGGGGGACGCAGATCAAATGGAGACGAAGCACTTGTTAAGTTGTCACTCGTGTTCATCCTTAATCGGCAGACTATCGGTCACAAGTACGAGGTTTCCGATTGTTCTCTAAATACATATATACAAAACAGTATTTTCGTAATCGCTTTATTAAAATCAGAGAAAAGTGTATAATTGTAGAGAAATTTCAGTTTACTGACACGACAGCAGAATTGGTACGAAGTGAAAGTGCAATAATTTAAAAAAATATTATATATAAAAGATTGAAGTGAATCATTTATTTTTAGGGTTCCGGTGCCAAATGGCAAAAAACGGAACCCTTATAGATTCGTCAAGTCTGTCTGTCTGTCCGTCCGTATGTCACAGCCACTTTTTTCTAATTATCAAATTATTAAAATTACCGGAGATGGCTATGAGTAATGGACTAACAAGATGACTGACTCGATGGCGCAGTGGTAGTGTATTTGACTACTATGCTTGAGGTCTAGGGTTCGATTCCCGGGTCGGACCAAATTGATTGTGCGATCCGCAATTTTTTTTTCATTCATTCATGTATTTAAAAAAAATAGTACGTTTATGTATTTAAATCAGTTGTTGACATATAACACATAATACTGGCTCTGATTAGCTTGAATCTAGATAGCCATGTGTGTAAGATATCCGAAGTATTTCTTATTTCCGTAATATTTCATTATTTTGAAAACTTACTTTAAAATATATCTCACTATTACAGCGTATCTTGAAACTAAGCCAAAACCACTTCTTAAAGCCGCTTACCCTATTTAACTTGGAAATTATACTGTCTAGAAGCGATAGTAACATTACGTTATAGTTCAAGGACACTAAACAATTATATAAAATCTGTGAGCTCAATGTCATGTAAATTCTACAGTGTCATAGACGGTTGCTTCATATGTGTATTTGTTACGGTTAATTCTATGGCATTCACAAAAAAAAGTTATGAAGCATGTAATATGAGTATTTTATGGATCCTGGTAAGTATATTTAGTGATTTGTATTGTGGATAAGCTGCTAAAATAACTCTTCTTGATCTCAAAGCACGAGTAGAGCTAAGAATGGTGATCACCGTGGTGATTGTAAACGAGGATAATGCAATTGGTCACCCACACTTATAGGAACTGTGATCACAGTGGGAAGAAAATACGTATGCTGGTAGCAAGTTTCAGGTTTGAATAAATGAGCCGAACCGTTTAATTTGAGAGCGTTTCCGCCTCTTTAAAGCGGTAACTCGCAGGGCCAATTTAAATTCACCCTTATTGAAAAATATTAATTTTAATTTAATGTCAATCCACTGCTTATTTCAAATACAGTGTTCGCAAAAATAGATTTCTTTTTCTCAAATATACGATACGTCTTTGAATTATACAAAAATGTTTTCGTGATATTATTAAATGTAGGTTATTTGTGAAGTAGTTATTACGAAGTCATACGTGCTTTCATTACGAACGACAAACATTGAATAGAAAGTTATTCTAAACATGTAGGTACTCGACACGTATGTAACTGGGAATATAGCTTTAGTGTACTACTTATGTATGCTCCTGTATGTTTAATTATTTTTCTTTGCTCAATTTATCAAAACATTATGATATTAAAAAAAAAAAAAAAACAAAAGTGTCCTATTTAGGCTAGCACAGTACATAAAAAAATCTTTTTTAATATCTAAAACCTTTAGTTCTTATCACAGCAAAGACAACAGACACGTAAATATTTTCTGTTACACCACAGCTCAATGGTGACCTTAAACATTCAGAACTCTCAGTAAGTACTATGATTCACATGCAAATTATAACATGGTATCTACTCAACAATATTAAATGATATAATATATAACTATTGGTCGGACTGCCTCGTTGGTCTAGTGGTTGGCGTATGCGGCTGCTGATCAAGAGGTCTTGGGTTCGATTCCCGGGTCGGACCAAATATTATTTGTGTGATTCACAAATATTTGTTTCGGAGTCTGGGTGTTTATTATGTATAATATGTATGTATTTACAAAAAAAACGTATGTTTATGTATTTATATCAGTTGTCTAGTACCCATAACACAAGCTCTGCTTATCTTGGGACTAGATGATGTTGTGTGTCAGATGTCCAAAAATATTGAAAAAAAAAATTTTAATGAATGCAATCACTAGAGGTGCTCATAGTCCTGTTGCCAGAGGCGCTCAACTCCGAGTCAGATTTGGTCACCCTATTGTCAGAGGTGCTAATAGCCCAGTTGACCTAGGTGGTTGGAAAAAATAAAAAAAAATATAAAAATTAAGCAACGACGCAGCTACGCACGGTCAGTACCTTGATTTGAGATCAGTTTTTTTTTTAAAATAAAACAGTGCATGAGTTTTAAATAACAGGTATAGTTATCAAAAATCTTTTCACACTAATGTCATGAACATGAAAGAGATTGATATATCTAACCCAATATCTAAATAACGGTTTATTAGAAAATAAATGTTGCGTATTTGCTTTAGAGTAATGTCCAATAACTGTGCTGCTGAAGCACAGTTATTAGACATTACTATAACTAAATTTTTAGAATGAGTAGATTAAATTGGAAATTTTTCTATTGTAATAATGGTGAAAGTTCATGGAAAGCTTAATAGAGGGCGACGTTACACCGTTACATTAGTTTTCAATAAAATAAAACACCAGTTTTTAAGGTTCCGAGATGGGATCACATAGTTGGTAAATACTGTAATTAGATTGTGCAGTAGTAACTATTGCGACTGCTGTGCTTGAGGTCTCGGGTGCGATTCCCAGGTCGGACCAAATGTTTGTACATCAAATATTTATTTCGGTTGTTGTGTGTTTTCTATGTATAATATGTATGTCTTTACAAAAAAAGTATGTGTAACAACACATATTACAAGCTCTCCTTAGTATCGGACTAGATGGCGTTGTTTGTAAGATCTGCAAAACATTTAATTAATATTTATCGATAAAACTTATCGTCAGTATTCAATTCAGTAAAATGTAAGAAAAACGAACTTAGCTATTGAGTAAAATGACTTAATAAACATACAGTTGAACTGTTTCGTAAAATCCTTCAAAGAGGTGTTAGAAATCACTTTTGAAACATTTAATATTGAAATTCTGGAAGTAATTACTGACTTTACGCAGTTCAAGGTTGACTGTCGGCT
Organism: Phragmatobia fuliginosa; assembly: GCA_932526445.1. Lineage (NCBI taxonomy): Eukaryota > Metazoa > Arthropoda > Insecta > Lepidoptera > Erebidae > Phragmatobia > Phragmatobia fuliginosa. The sequence goes on from OW052057.1 coordinate 74,583,054, forward strand.
AAATTACTATCAAACTTGGTAAGTTATGTAATTTTGTGGTTTATTTCTAAGTATATATGTATACATGAAGCGGTGTAATTTTTCTATGTGTATGATGTTCGCTATGTGTAAAGGTCTCGTGCTAGAATGTTAGTTGCCATACACCTCCGAAATAGCTGGATCGATCCTTAAGATTTTTTTGAGTTTATTTAGTAGGCCTGAGAGTAGGGCATAAACTAATTTTCATTATTTTATTTTAATAAAAACACTTCACTAAATTATTAGACGTCTCTGCAATATTTTCTTATTCTTTCTTTAAATATATTTTATGCGTACAAATGTAACTCCACTTTAGTTGGTTATTGGTCTTTTAAGTGACGATAGTACCTCCTGAGTTGTACTCATGTTGAAAACAGCATGGCTCGATTACGTTGTAATAAATAACTAAGATTTGATCTAGTTTCGTATTTCGTTGGTTAGTGCAGGACCGGAGGCCCACTCGGCTCGGTGTGGGTAAGCTGTCCCGTGGCGTCGGCCAAAGTGTTGGCCGACGCCGGTAGCATCCTTGTCGGCTTTGTGAATGCCAGAATCACGGTTCTGGCCGCGAGGCCGATGAGGTGCTACAAGTGCCTCGTCGCGGGACACACTCGCACCAAGTGCGAGAGCTGTTTCGACTGCAGCGAGCTTTGTTTCCGCTGCGGTCGAACCGGGCACAAGGCGCCAGAGTGCTCTGCCGCCCCTCACTGCCCGATGTGTGCGGCGGCCAAAAAGCCCGCCAATCACCAGATGGGGCAGGGGGGCTGCAAGCCTCCCCGCGCTTCTCGGCAGACGCCGGAGGCTAGCCCGGCGACCCAGGCTGCCTCCGACGTCAATCAGGCGACGACGTCGTCGCCCATGGAGGGGGTTGTAGAGACGATCCAGTAATGGATCAAGTCTCCAACCTCCTGGTCCAGACGAACCTCAACCACTGTGCCGCGGCGCAGGATCTGTTCATGCAAACCATGGCACAGTGGTCGATAGGTGTTGCCGTAGTCGCGGAGCCCTATGTAGTCCCTCCCCGTCCAAACTGGATGGGTGACTGGGACGGCTCCGTGGCAGTCGTCAGCTCCACGGCGGCTCATTCCCCGCCCTTGTCACTAAGAGACAAGGGTACCGGATATGTTGCCGTCGAATGGGGGGGAATCACCATTTATGGTGTATATTTCTCCCCCAACCGGAGTCTGAGCGACTTCGAGGTCTTCCTCAACAACTTGAAGACCTCGATACGGCGATTGGTGTCTGGGCACGTCCTCGTGCTGGGGGACTTCAATGCAAAGTCCATTGCGTGGGGTTCCCCGGCGACGGACGCCAGGGGCGAAGCCGTCGAGGAATGGGCGGCGTCGGTGGGCCTCTGTTTGCTGAACAGGGGCGCCACCAACACGTGCGTGCGACAGCAGGGGGGGTCGATAGTGGACCTTTCGTTCGCTACCCCTGCAGTTGCCGCACGAGTAAGGAACTGGAGTGTCCTGGATGAGGTCGAGACGCTCTCGGATCACCTTTATATCCGATTCGAGCTCTCCCGGTCCCAGGACGCCAGTAGGGGTCACGCGACGCGGCGTCCCTCCCGTTTTCCGCGGTGGGCTGTCGCCAAGCTGGACAGGGACCTACTAGAGGAGGCGGCCATTGTTTGCTCCTGGCTGTCTCCGCAGGCCCCGACCGAGGAGGTCGACGTGGGGGCTGGTCGCTTCGCCGATGCGTTAACGCTCATCTGCGATGCGGCCATGCCCCGCGTTCGTGGCCGTCGGCCTCCTCGGAAGGAGGTCTACTGGTGGTCCCAGGAGTTGGCGGACCTCCGTGCGGCCTGCGTACGTGCCCGGAGGTCCCACACCCGGAGTCGGCGACGTCACCGCGGAGGCGGTGAGGAGGTGGACCGGCTTCACGAGGAGTACCGAGCAGCTCGGGAAACTCTGAGGCTGGCCATCTGCCGCGCCAAAGACGCGTCCAGAGTGGAGATGCTGGAGAGTCTCGAGCGTGACCCCTGGGGTCGGCCTTACCGTGCGGTGCGACAAAAGCTCCGCACACAGGGCCCCCCCCTTACGGAGACTCTCCAGCCCAGCTTCCTGCAGGAAGTGGTCGAGGGCCTATTCCCACAGCAGGCGGAACACACACCCCCGTCGATGGCCCGTCGTGGTCGTCGTCGGGACAGCGTGGGTGATGTGCCGCCTGTCAGGGAATCGGAGGTAGGGGCGGCTGTTCTACGGATTCGGTCCAAGAACACCGCCCCCGGGCCGGACGGGGTTCCAGCCCGAGTGATGGCCCGTGCCCTCGACTACATGTCGGACCACCTCAGGGGAGTGTTGGACGCTAGCCTGGCGTCCGGACACTTCCCTGAGCGTTGGAAGTGCGGGAAGCTGGTACTGATCCAGAAGCATGGACGGCCTGCCGATTCGGTCGCAGCTTACAGGCCCATCGTGTTGCTGGACGAGGCGGGCAAGTTGTTTGAGAGGGTTCTCTCTGTCCGCATCGTCCGGCACCTCAGCGAGGTGGGGCCCGACCTGTCGGACGCCCAATTCGGTTTCCGAGAAGGGCGTTCGACGGTCGACGCGATCCTGCGCCTGAGGGCCGTGACCGAAGAGGCGGTGAGAGGCGGTGGAGTGCTGTTGGCGGTGTCATTGGACATCGCCAACGCCTTCAATAGTCTGCCATTCGGCTGCATCAGGGCCGCACTCCAATACCACGGAGTGCCAGGGTACCTGAGGCGGCTGGTGGCAGACTACTTAGAGGAGCGTACCGTCGAGTACGAGGACCAAGGTGGCGCCTTGAGACGCAGGGCCATGTCGTGCGGTGTTCCACAGGGGTCTGTCCTAGGACCACTCCTGTGGAACATGGGATACGACTGGGCCCTGCGAGGGCGTCTCCCCCCCGGGCTGGGTGTAATCTGCTACGCAGACGACACCCTAGTCACGGCCCGGGGGTCAAACTTTGAGGAGGCGGCGCGCCTGGCCACCACAGGAGTCTCCCGGGTGGTCGGGCGCATCGAGGCGCTGGGTCTGCGGGTGGCCCTGGACAAGACGGAGGCCCTATTATTTCATGGGCCCCGTCGCGGTCCGCTCGCCGGCGCCTCCATTGTGGTCAACTCGGTCCTCGTACCGGTCCGGGCCCAGATGAGGTACCTGGGTCTGGTCCTCGACGGTAGGTGGCTCTTCGACGAGCACTTCCGACAGCTTGGTCCTAAGCTGGTGGGCACTGCCTCCGCCCTAGGGCGACTTCTGCCCAATTTGGGCGGGGCCAGTGTCCCCACTAGGCAGCTGTACACTGGGGTTGTCCGGTCGATGGCACTGTATGGTGCACCGGTGTGGGCGGCGGCTCTGTCCGCCCAGAATAGGGCGCGCCTCTGGCGCCCCCAGAGGGTATTGGCGGTCAGAGCCATACGCGGATACCGCACCGTATCTACCGAGGCGGCGTGCGCCTTGGCCGGAACACCCCTGTGGGATTTGGAGGCGGAAGTGCTCGCCGAAGCGCCGGGCGGAGAACGGCTTTCGCCCTCCGCCCGATGACGTGCGCGAGTGGCGCGAAGCCGCTCGCCGAGCCACCATGCAGAGATGGTCGTTCCGGCTGGAGACCCCACGCGCTGGCTTCGCCGCCGTGGAGGCTCTTCAGCCGGTCATCGCGGAGTGGGCAGGGCGGCAGCATGGGACCCTTTCCTTCCGGCTGACGCAGGTACTTTCCGGGCACGGTTGCTTCGGAAAGTACCTGCACTCGGTCGCTAGGAGGGAACCGAGTCCCGCCTGCCACCACTGCGACTGCAGTGAGGACACGGCCCAGCACACGCTGGCGGTCTGCCCCGCTTGGGCGGCGCAGCGCCGGGTCCTCACTGCAGTCATCGGAGGGGATCTCTCGCTGCCGGCCGTCATAAGATCGATGGCCGGCAGCGACAGTTGTTTTACCGCGGTCGCAACCTTCTGCGAGGATGTAATCTTGCAGAAGGAGGTGGCGGAGAAGGCCCGGGAGGACGATATCCACTCGGACCCGATCCGCCGCCGGCGCCCCGGGCGGCGGAGGCGCGCATACCTGCGTCTCATGCCGCCCTGAGAGTGGCCGCGGATGGGCGGGACGGGTTTCCCGTCCGTCCGCAGTAGAGGCCAACCGCGAGGGGGCCGCGTCCGTGTGTGACCGGACGTTGCCCAATTAGAGAGTTTAGAGTTGAGATGGTGCCCGCAACAGTGCGGGCAGGCGCCGGTTGGAGTCCAGAAGGAAATCCCCTCCCTGGACTCCTTCCAATACAAAGGCGCAGAGAGGGTCACACCGTGTGGTTTTAGTCGGTTCGAGTCCGACACACCACCCCGCCGTAACCCCCGACGGGGTGACGGTCCGCGGGGATTTCCACACGTAAAAAAAAAAAAAAAAAAAAAAGGACCGGAGGCCCAAGGTTACAGAAGCAACTCACTAGGCCGACATAGTGTGGTACCTTGTCTGTACTCACAACGAGGATGGTGACTCCTTCACCTACATTCCACTCATACTTTCCATCAGAGTCACTTTGGAAGGCGTAAATAAAAGAAATATATATAATGACCTCTCAAGAAATCAACGGTTTAATTCTTTTTTGAATTTCTACAAGTAAAGTTTTGTATCTTCCAGATGCAAAGAATATTTCTAATGAAAACTAAAGACATACAAACTAAGTAAATTTTCTACTGAACGTAATTTCCGTTTGAAAGCTAAATTTCCGCTCGAGCATCATGCACCAAAGTTATACCCACAGTTCCAGTTCCAGTGGGGTTTTAATATATATGTTTTGATTCCATGTCCTATGTTTGATATATAAAAGTACTCATTTCTATTAAGAAATGTACTGGATTTAATAAAGTACAGTTGAAAGGGTCACTGACTTCAATTGATATTCACTATAACCTCTAGAGAACCAGATAGCTATAGCTATGGCTACCATTAGAGACGTAAAAGGACAACATCTCTGCAAAGAGAAGGAAGTCTTCCTATGAAGTTTATATATAATGTATATACTTTATAGTAAGTAAGTGGTGCCAGTGCATAGTGATGGCGATAAATGCTTGTTTATGTGTTCCTACAGGCTATTACCCAAAACATCTTCTGAGGCGTTTGTAGTATGAATCTTCATAGTTGTGTAAAGTAGGGGTATTTTTCCATACATAAGTAAAGATATTAGAATCCAGTTTTATTTAAATACGTTCTATAAATAACATATTCTGTATCTAAAATCATATTATTATTTTTTGTGTATTTTATCATTTCGAAATTTTGACAATAATTATATGATTTTGAGGACAGCTGAACGTTATGAAATAAAATTAACTATTAATATTATGTCAAGAAAAGATTGTGTGAGAGTGAGAGAGGAAGGCTTCAATTACTCTCTCTTGAAAAGGGGTGTTTGAATTGTGGCCGTCAAGCGGGGAGTAATGGTGGTGGTAGACTGTTATTTCTACCTTAATTGCGCCACCAGGCTATGATGATATAATGAGGCATACCTGCACGGTACCTTTCTGTCCGATATTCATCTTAGGTGACTTCAAAGCTTATTCAAAAAAGTAGGGTGGACTCGAGACGACGTGATGGGGCGAAGCTGTCTTGGAGTGGGCAGCTAGACTGGACCTAGGACTTCTAAATCGGGGTTCAGTCAGTAAATGTGTGCAGTAACAGGAGGAGTCGATTGTCGACCTGTGTGAAATTTCGAAATAATTTGAGCTTAAAACAAAGCTGACTTATTTAATAGAATTATGGTATGGCCCACTTGACTCAAATATAGTTCGTATATTTAGCAACGCTAGTAACTTTGAAGTGTATAAACTTAATAAAACTATTTGATACACTCCTTGTCTAAAGTCTGAGATAATTTTAACGTTAAACTGTTCTTGAATTAATTTACTTAAGCACCAAGAATTACGAGTATAACTTTGATTAGCTGAGATTATTTTCGACAAGTTTTGGCTGATTGTATGTGTGTAAATTATTTGTTATATATATATATAAACTATTAAATATATATTAATAATTATAATATTATAAACTCTTCATTATTTATGTGTATACCTAAATATACATATTTTATTTATTTTTTGAAAAACAAACAGCTACAAAAAAGAAAATAGGTTCCCTAAAATACAATATCAAACCATTCACAGATCTTTACGAATTGTAACCTAATAAATTAACAAAAGTTCTGGAATACTCATCTTCAACACGACACTACAATAATACAATAAATGAAAAAAAAATAAGAATTAAGAATTGAAATGAAATGTTAAAAATGACATATTTAGACCACAAAATACAGCCCAATGGTAGACAAATAGAAGTAAACGTAGTGTAGCACGCTCATATCCGCAGCTCCGTTTCGCTGTGGAGAGACACAAATGCAAAAATAGGATAGACCTATGTTTAACCTATTTTTGCAATTGTGTGAAAAATCCTGTTTTTGTAATTTCTATAAATTAGAGTAGAAAATTTCTGTAAAAAACAAATGGTAAAAATAGACACGAATTTCTGGACTATTGCGTTAAAATAGCAAAGATAGTGGTTATAGTCCAGTCAATTAAAGCTTAACTTTGCCATTTTGGTTGAACACCTGCAACCAACGCCAAAATTTCCGTGAGTCTTCGTAGATTAATATACTAAAATTGCAGGGTGCTGCAATACCGGCAAAGGGTGCAAATACATTGCAAAAGGGTGCAAAAACAACTTTTTCCTCTATATCTCGCGATTGGCTGGAAAAATAAAAAAAGATGCTACTACAAAATTGTAGGAAATTAAATCCCCTACAAAAAATTGCAGACGTATTTTCGCGTATCTCTCATAGTTATTGAAAAAAATGCATTTAAATGTGCAAAATTGTAAAAATATGATTATTAATCTTTTTTTTTCATTTCGAAGCGATCCTACATGTTTCCTTGGGATTTCATTAATATTTTTCGGACATTTTTGTTAACTTATTTATACCTTTTTTCATATATCTAACAATCTTGACAAAAAAATCATTTCAATTTTATTAAATGATATTTTTATTTTATATTTCTTTTATTCCGTCGGATTCAGCGCAAATTTGCAAATTTTCAAATTTGGGAGGATGGTTTTCTAATGAACGGGAGGCATGTAATATGCCTGATAGAAATATTATATACGATGGTGATACAAGAGGTGAAATGCCTAAACATAGTTTACTAGGAAAACATCACCTATGCGGTGATGTTTTTTAATCCAGAAGGCAATCTCTCATCTTACATCTCATCGGTGATATCTTTTGTAGATGCTAATTGCGTTGCAGATTTTTTTACATTTGATTGGAGTTCTCTTATATCAAATACTACTTGCTGGTGTGTACACTGCTATGCCTCCTAAACAATGAAAAGTCTCCTGACCACCTGAGGTTCTTATAGAAGGTGGGCCAAAAGAAGTTATCCGATGTTGTTTGGCTCTCAATTTTTTTCTAAATAAAAAACTTCGATTTTGTTTTTGATTATGTTTATTTGAACCTTAGAATTTTAATAGTGAAGTCGAGAAGATGATATCGGCCAAATGGGCGCAGCCACAATCGATTGCTATACGGGCTCGTTTTATGGCATTTTTCATCACTTCAGCGAGAATTTCAGGCAACAGATTCTCGCACTCATGTCGAATGTTATCCTTGAGGGCTTCATGGGTTTCGGGCTTGTTCACATGAACACGGGACTTCAAAAAACCCCACAAAAAAGTCTGGAACGGTTAAATCGCGCGATCTTGCGGGTCAGTGCAAATCGCCAAAACTAGAGATGAGGCGACCCGGGAACGCCGCCTTCAGAATATCGGTTGTGTCTCGCGCAGTGTGTGCTGTTGCTCCGTCTTGTTGGAACCACATGTCATCCAGTCCTAATTCGTTCAATTGTGGCAGAAAAAACTCGGTTAACATATAGGGCGCACCGTTCGCTGTTGTCGTTTGACCAGCGGCGTCCTCGAAAAAAAATGGACCGATGACTGTTCCAGCTTGAACAGCGCACCATGCAGTCACTTTTCGCGGGTGTAAAGGCTCCTCTTGCTACACTCGTTGAATTTCGGTGCCCCAGAAGCGATAGTTTTACTTGTTCACGTAACCGCCGAGGTAGAAATGGCCTCATCGCTCATTATTATTTTGGTCGAAAAATCGTCTACTTCGTCCTCGAGATTGAGAATCACATGGGCGTAGGCTACATGCGTTTGGTGGTCGACAGGCAGCAGCTGATGTACGGACATGCGCAGGTCTTTGACCAAAATTCACCTTAGGGGCGACCGGCTGATGGCTAATTGCGAGGTACGGCATCTGGTTGATGTTTCAGGCAACAGCTCGACATCCTCAGCAACAGCTGCGATATTCTTGGCAGAATAGGCGCTCCGGGGCCGGCCACTCTTGGCAGCATCTCTTGTAGTCCCTGGCCAAACGGCGCGGTGTTTGCGCAGTTAGTGCCGGACGACCAGGGAATCGGCGATGGAATTAGCGCTGCGCCAACACCACAGACGAATTGTTATGCAAAAGAATAGACAAGATTATTCCGATTTCCGCGGGGAGTGTATCGCTCCATGGCTTGTTCACTTGTATTCTACATCTGTCTAGTTTACAAATGTCAAAACAGATTTGACATTGGCCGCCATTTGCAAATATAAGAGCATCTTTCAATAGGGTGATTTCTTTTGGCCCACCTTGTATTACGGTCAGTATTATCAAAGACATATTGAAGGAAAGCATCAGTAATTATAGTCTTCTGAGGTTAAATTATTGATGAAGCTTCATGAAGCTGAATATTATGGTATGATGTGCAAACACTCAGTTTGCTTAGTAGATTGATAACTAACATCAATCCTGTTTTTCGATAAATGTATGTCTAAACAGCTAGTTGAAGAAACGAATGAAGGATTTAGGACGAAGTTCTGAAATAATACTATAGCCAATAGTATCTATTTTTGGGATAACAGGACATTCATCTGACACGATATTTTCATCATTTAATAATAATTTATGTAGGAAGCAAGTTAATAGTGGAGGTATTTCTGATACAACGTTATCAGGGAATTTGTTCGGTTGCAGATAACTTTTTGTTTCGTAACGAGTTTCCTTTATTTTGTCCTGTAAAATTTCTGCACATACAGTGATAATTGTTTTCTTAGCCATTTCACTTAGGTCCTCACTCTTAGCATACCAATCACTACAATCTGATTATACTTTTCACAACAATTGTTGCATATTACGTTTTCTTCATACAAATGAACATAAAAATGAAGCATACATTGTTTCCTTTAAATTGAAAACAGTGAATCAAGTTAGTTATTTAGCAAAATATCACTTTAGGGCAGTTAGACGCACAAAAACGAAACATCCCTGAAACGACAGTCTGAAGTATAGTGACAGTAAGTGACAAACAGTTCGTTGAGCATTTTCTGCCGCAGTCTTACTCATTGCACTCAGTGAGATAGAAAAACAAGCGCATGTGTGTGTTTTCTCAATGGTACTATTTTCGTCGAGCGCAAGGTTCTCATTTTTGTCTAAATCTCTATCTTTCGCTCTTTTTACGAAACGTATGGTCTTATTCGAGCACATGGGTCCTATTTTTCGATCCTATCCTATAGATCTTGATTGGGACTATTTAACTCGATCGCAGGGGTCTCATATTTGTCTTATTCTCCCTATTCACTCTTATATTGAAGACTCTTATATAGAAAATTGGAATCAGTTGGAGCAAAAGAGTAGAATAGTAGTAGAAAGAATAATATAAAATATACCACGCTCTTTCTCCGCCAGTGATATATTAATATAAAAGTCCCCTGAAGTGAAATTTATAATTGACTAGGTAAATGGAGAGGTAATATATACTGCAAATATACGTTTCAAATGCTATTTTGCTCTGAATCCAATGGAATAAAAAAAAAACTAAAATTAAATTATCAGTACATAGTATAAGCCAAAGTCGCTTCCACTCTCTGTCTGTCCGTATAAATGCTTCGATCGTTAAAAACTACGCAACGGACTTCGACGCCGTTTTCTTTCCTAGATAGAATGATGCAAGAGGAAGGTTTCTATGTATTATACATGCACAAAAGTAGAGAAACATTGATAATTTTAGATGTTTTTAATGTGATGTCGTAAATAAACCCATTTTTTACACCTACATTGCAAACGCTGCCTGTACCCTACGAGATAGATCAAAATAATGTTCTACAGTATTGTACACCTTAAAAAGATCTACAATACTTCTTTCTTTTTACTAGAAATAATGGATTATTTACAAAACGATTATAAGCAATACAGTATTAATCATTATCTAATTAAGTACCTTTAATACTTTGTGCATCTAATATAGATCAATATGACCCTTTACAGTATGTAATTTAAATTAATATTTTGGACGATATTACAGATTTAAAATGCAGGAACAAAGCGATTGTAGCGGTACCGGCCGGGGCCCATTAGGTGGCACTGCTGTCAATTTATCAGTATCAGTTAATAACTAAGCATAATATTTTAATGATTATTCTGAGGCGGTACGAAGTTTGCCGGGTCAGCTAGTCATATAATAAAATTTAAATGGTTTTTTTTTGCCAAGATTATTTGGTAATTGAAAAAAGGTGTAAATTAATAAAAAAAATGCCCGAAACATATCATTTGAATCCCAATGAAACATGTAGTATCACTTCATTATGAAAAAAAAAAGATTAATAGTAACATTTTTTTCATTTTGCACCTTTAAATGCATTTTGTGCAAAAACTATGAGAGATACGCGAAAATACGTTTGCAATTTTTTGTAGGGGATTTAATTTCCTACAATTTTGTAGTAGGATCTTTTTTTATTTTTCCAGCCAATCGCGAGATATAGACGAAAAAGTAGTTTTTGCACCCTTTTGCAATGTATTTGCACCCTTTGCCGGTATTGCAGCACCCTGCAATTTTAGTATATTAATCTACGAAGACTTACGGAAATTTTGGCGTTGGTTGCAGGTGTTCAACCAAAATGGCAAAGTTAAGCTTTTATTGACTGGACTATTAAGAGAACAAAACCAATGTACAAGAAATTATGTTTATACAATATAGTGTTATATATTAGTGATAAGCTTAAAAAAGAAAACGTTAATAGTAAATAAGTATACAGTCATAAGAAAAACATCTGATGTAACAGTAAATAAGAGAAACTGTATTTATAAAAAAGATAAAAAACATATGTTATAGATGTAAGAGGCAAAATAGTTATATTATAAGAAACAAATGAAATCATAAGAACACATGTATTAAACATTGTGTCGTCAAAAGTAGATATAAGAACCATTGTAAAACAAAAAAAAAATAAGTGTACCTTATTTCCCCATAGTCATAAAATAAAAGAAATAAAAGATTATAAAAGTTAGAAGGAATAGAGTAATAGATGGGAGGCCCCACTCGTAAAAAATCGATAGAGAAGCATATGTATATATGTAAGTATATGTAAAGTAGTATGGGGCATGGACTTGCGAGAGGCATAAAAGTAAGAAATGGAATGAACGTAACATAGCTTGCTTTAGGCTCCGATACTGTGGGAGGTGTAGAATTAAAAAAAAAAACATATTGTACCGTATAAAACATCTTATTTAAAACATTCATAATATGTACAGTCACATAACAACAAATAAGAAATCTTTTTTCTACGGTGGTTGACAGAGGGGTTCTCATAAATATACAGTCAAACAAACACAACATATGTATATTTTAATGAGAGATCAATAGATATGTTTAAAAATATAATAAACGTTCTAGTTACGATTAAACATTAAACTTTAATTTATAAGTTAGTTTAAATGAGACTTATATATAATTCAACAGCCAAAACTTTAAATAAATTATTAGTGATTGTAATATGTACTCAATCAGGAATACATCGAATTTCAAGAATGTCATGCATACTATAATAATATTAGCAATTCTAGAACAAATTACGTTACGTACTAGAGTTAAGGTTACTTACTACACTGTTCCTGTTCGCTCATTTAAGGGGCTGAAAACCAAAATAGAGGTAAATAAAGATCGTTTTGTATAAAAACCTATCGCTCATATCATTACCAAAATCAATGTCTTTATAATTGAACATATTCCTCACATAGTGGTTATTTCCAAAACACGATTTGAAAAACTTCACTCGATAAAAAAAATAATCAAAGTAGCCTCTGAAAATAGTTAAATTTTGACTTTACACAGTTGTGCTTTAAGTAATGTAAATGAAATTAAGTGAAATTGTGTATCATATGTAACTGAAGGAAATGGTCAACTTTAATTTTTAAAAAAATTGCAACATTTACAAAAAATAACGAATTTTGTGGTTTGGCACTTACGCCCTTCTATTTCAAGCGCTTTTTCTCTGTCACTCCTATGGAGAACGACAGTGTGCGCTGAGGCGCCTTGCTAAACGGACCTATGTCGCTCGACTCGCGCGCTATATTTAGCTGATAAATCTAAAAAACTTTATTAAAAAACAAAACAAAATCATATTAAGATGGAGGCTATAAGGTAAGAATAATTTATTTTATTAATAAACTTATAATTTGATTGACATGTAAGATTATATAACTAGATATCCTTACAAAGACGTAATGTAGTTTCATAACCCTAAAAACTGTCAACTGTATAGTGGAACAAGCTTAAGCTAGAGACACATTATCGGAAGCGGCTAATGGACGCGGCTGATAGCCGTGATCTAGAGTATGAACATACACTGAGCTGTGCAAACTATCGGACGTAAGTCGTGGACAGACTGACCTTGAGCGTCCGAATGTCCGACTGTGCACACTTATTTTTCCACTAAAATCAATTAATTATCATAAATATGTATATTACTGAGTCAATATTTTAATACATTGAATAAAAATATATTATCAAGGCACTCTACTAGTGTTTTAATAAAATAATGTACAATTTACAGTGGCGGCTTTTAGCCGCGTCCATCAGCCGCGTCCGATAATGTGTTTCCAGCTTTAGTCTTGAAGAACGTAACGTACATAGACTTACAAAAGTCGTAGACTCTGCCATTTTAGTTACACAATGTATCATATGATAGCCTTATTTTATGCATAGTCATTTTTGAAAGTGTATCTAACCGCATAATATTATCATCATAATAATTAAGTAATAAAGATATTAAATTACATAAATACTATTATTTAATCACAGGATTTTGCAAAATGTGGAATTCTCACAAAACGTTCAATGTTCTGAAGTTCCAAGGTAAGAACAGTGTAAAATACTGCACGTCTTGAAATGTCACTCAAATCTAACTAACAATTCATAGACTATTTATTTACAGCAAATCAAGACTATTGGAAAATAGCTCTGAAGGAGATGGACCGCAGAATGTAGTTTTGCATCATACACGAATCACATTCTCGCTGAGCTCTGACGGTATCGTCGCGTTCAGAATAGTTTCATATTATATACTATGACGGTATTATTTGGCAATAATATTGTTAGAATGTATGTTGGTAAAAAGACAGTGTATATTGTTTTGTAAACAGGATTAATATTAAATAAAAAAATACTATATAAATAAAAAATAAATAAATAATTAAATTGCATAAGTTGATAAAAAATGCTATGCAATAGCTTTACCGCGGCAGTCTCCGAGTGCCACATGACTTTTTTTATCATACCATTACGATAGCATTTTTATTTTGCCCTATCTAAAATATTCTAAGGCCCTGTGTTAAAAGCAGAGTGCAAATTCAAAGACGAATATTAGTTCTCGGAGACTGTGGTAGTACCGATAACGAACCGCGTCTCAAACGCGGCGCTGCTTTATCGAACAAAAAGGGGTGTATCCATTGCTCAACAATAGACAACAGATGCCCTTGACTTCCTCAATCATAAACATTAAACTGGGATAATATCGATCATGATTTTTCAATCCGGAAGCAAAAACGATAGGGTTTTATAAGTTGTATTTAATTCCTACTTGAATTTAAATAACAATGATAGCCTCAACACTTGTTTTCTGTGGAAGCGAGTCCAATTCATCACCTACTGACTTATTTACCTTTATTCGATCCTTTAAGGCGAATGTTTTCTAGTCGAAAAGTACCCTATGTCGTTTTTCTTTATCTATCGTGTGTCTACATAAGAAAACAGTAGCATTTAATGTACTATAAAAAAGACCAAAAAAGAGATGTTTTTAAACTATACTAATCATTTATTAATCATCTATTAATTTGTTACATAAAATTAGGTTAAAAATTGTTAAGGGTTTGTGTTAAAAATTAAAGTTTGAAAAAGGAGTCTCTTAATTCTCAACTACATCTACAACATACGGTATATCAGATTGTATTGTTATAGACAGTAAGTACTCTTAAATTAATGTTATTTGTATTATTTGGCAAGAACCTATTTTTACCTACTGCTTTCAAACGATGCATATATGTGGTTAATAATGGTTTCGACTGTATTATATGGTTGTACGACTTGTAAAAATGTCTCAAAAGATTTACTTACAGAAATAAATATCATTTATCATTTATGTATTTATAAGGTATAAGATTTGTTTTAGTTCTGCTGTAACAGTTAAATTTTGGTTGAAACAATAAAATTATTTTTATTTTATTATTTTATTTGTAGAACCCGGTCGGATGCACTTTTTAAACATTCGTTCATGTATGGCTATAGGTTCATGGATTATATTCTAATATTGTTGCAACAGTTCAACAACAGTAATAATATTGTCGTTTTTGTTGAGGAAGAGCTTCCTAAGGATTTCTTAAAGTTTTGTCTCAACGTGAGCGAAAGTATCCGAACTCATGAAATGAGAGTTGTATGTTATCAATGATATGATCAGTGTAGAAGAACAGACCATTAGTTCTACATTCTAAATCTAACATTTATTTGTGTGTTTTTTTATCTTGTTTTTTTTTTTTAATTTACAGCAGTAGTTTAGCTATGTAACCAAAGTTTAATACTCGCCATACATAATTGTTTAAAGTATTTTTGTTTCCTTCCTCCTCTTTATCCCTTTATTTTTTTGTTAAACACTATATTTTTTAAACTTTTAATTAAGCGATACAATGTTACATAATAGAAACAAACAGATATATTAATTTACTAGTATATTATAAAGTATATTAGAAACTAAGAGAATCGCAACTACTCGAAATTTGACGCGGTTAAAACTTTGCCGAGTAACTAGTCTCAAATATGTCGAAGTCCTAAACAGTGTTTTACTTATTTGTTAGTAGTAAACGGAAGTTCTAACCTACGAGTACTTAACTGATCAAGTTAAAGATTAATTAATTTGGCTTAATCTGATTTATGGGAAAACGTTGATATTGTAACTAAGTTGAATTCTTTAAGACTTAAGAAATCATGTATATACCATTATTTTCATTTTTTTATTTTGCTGATAAATATGTTCAAATTAGTGGAATGGTATGCAAGTATATGATAAAAAAAACATTGGTGATAAGTGTGGTCTACGGGCAGTCCAATGAATCTCAGCTGCAACTTATCTGATTTAAATTGTATAACTAAACTGTAACTATCATTAAAAAAACATTAAAATTTTAAGGTTTTTTCTTCGTCTTATCTCATGATGACGCCTAAATTATTAACAACTCGTATTAATTGCCTATGCTCGATGGTTCATAATAATTTTAATACTTATATCAAAGTTCACTACAAAATTAAAAGAGGACGACTTTGTCTAGAGCATATATTTTATCTTCATTAAGGAAACGTTTTTATGATGCAAGTAAGCTTCCAACTGAAGAATTTTTCTACTTAAATATTTAAAAGAACTTCGATTCTTTATTTGTACCACGATCCATCATTTGCTTCAAAAGCTTTGTTGAAAGAGCTGTTCGATCTACAGAACATCACTTGAAGAGACAGCATCAGTAAGTGCACTTCAGATACGAACCCGTTTACGTACACACGTTATATGAAAATAGAAGCAGGCTTACACTCGCTCTCTTTGGCTGCCAAACATTTCAAGTGAATTATTGTAACCTTAATGTCGTGTATTATCAAACGTTTATATTGGATATAGATTCCATGAAAAGTGTCTTTGTAACTGATTTATTAAACTTATTTTTAGTCAGACACTTTTGACAGAGTTGCAATTGATGTTTTAGGGTTGCTGCTCGCCGTCGCCGCTCAGTTTCAGGACTTGTTGTCATGTTATCAAACTTTATCTGAAAAAAGATTTTTCTTGTTTATTTTGCTAACCCTTCTAAGGTTTTAATACGGATACAAGATCAGTGAAATCTTAATTTTAAATAATGATTATTTTCATCTTTAATAGCTTTATCCACTCAGCCGACCAATGCTGTATAATATATCCTTTTCAAGGAGGCACCATTTTTTATATTGAAGCCCACCAAAAGTGACTTTACTACTACTATTGGGAAGAATGAGTAGAATCCAGGAATAGGAGCCACCATTCTCATTGTGAGTGCATATAATGCAATATTGTGAACTGTGGGATCCCGCTATGGGGTACCATGACGACTCAGTGAAATGTTTGTGATTGGGCATCCACCGGCCTCCTCCGAAAGACAACAGTACGAATGCTGTCATTTAAGGTTAATATGTGTGAGGGTAGTATTGTCCCGGTCGAGCCGGCACATTCGTCCTGAAATCAGCGTGGCTCTACTACATACAAAAACTTCTTGCATACGTGTGTGTAAGCTTTTTGCACTTGCATCATAGTTCATTCATCATCATCAATTTGAGCTATAAAGTTTAATAAGCAATAAACTGCAAAGGTTAAGCACAAATTAGAAGCGGTATTTTTTACCACTGATCATCATCGTCATCTCCAAAGTCTTTATTATTGAAATTATTATTTGGCGTCGACTACTAGTGTAACGGGTTTTACCGGAATTGATATTGATTGATATAATAGTAATCAAAAATAATAAAGCGTTGTAATATACATGAACGGATGAACTTGGATAAAACCAAGGTCATGTTCAATCAACATGTACAACCGGAACCGATTGCAATACACGGTACCGCTCTCCGGGTTGTTCAAAAATATGTCTACCTTGGGCAGACATTGCAGTTGGGTAGGAATAACCTCGAGGACGAGGTGAATAGAAGAATTCAGCTGGGTTGGGCAGCATTCGGAAAGTTACGTCGAGTCTTCTCATCGTCGATCCCACAGTGCCTAAAAACGAAAGTTTTTAACCAGTGCGTCCTACCTGTCATGACATACGGAGCCGAAACGTGGACACTTACGGTGCGGTTGGTCCACAAGCTCAAAGTTGCTCAGCGTGCAATGGAAAGGGCTATGCTCGGCGTTTCTCTGAGGGATCGTATCAGGAATAAAGTTATCCGTCAGAGAACTAAAGTCATCGCCCACCGGATTAGCAAGCTGAAGTGGCAGTGGGCTGGCCATATTAGCCGCAGAATTGATGACCGTTGGGGTAGAAGAGTTCTGGAGTGGAGACCGCGTCTCGGCAAACGTAGTGTAGGACGCCCACAGGCCAGGTGGAGTGATGATTTGCGCAAGATGGCTGGTGGGAGCTGGATGCGAGAAGCCCAAAATCGATCTAAGTGGTGTGCAATGGGAGAGGCCTATGTCCAGCAGTGGACTGAGATAGGCTGATGATGATGATGATGTAATATACATTTAGTAGTTTTTAGCAGATAAGCTAGATTACTTTTATCTACACATATTGTCATGCCTCCTAATTTTTAAACGTACGAACAAGTTTTTATTTTCCAGTAACAAGTAAAATATTATATTTTTATATATTATAATAGCGAATTCTTTCTTTAAATATTGTATTAGCTAACATGTGATATTCTCACATTTAGAAAGGATTTTTAAAGTACCCTAATTTATATTTCATACACGATGAATAAATTGTAAGGCGTAATCGAAAAAAGCTTGTCTCTGTGTATAGGCACTCGTGAAATTATATTACAGAACCTTGAGTTAAAGCACTTCTAACAGACTGTTTTTTATTTAGTTTATACTGAATGCTATCAATTTTATTTATTTTGTTGACAGGGGCTTGTATATATGTAATTATAACTAAACATCATTTGAACCGTGACAGTGAATAAATATGTGTTTTCGAGTCCGTAGATAGTTTAGATGTGCAATTAAACTTGGCAAGTAATGCAGGAAGTCGGATCTAAAAAAAGAAAAGGATATTATTTAATTTAGTTTTAGGAGGACCACTGTCAGATGTGTAATTCAGTTATGATTCCAAAATTCTTTTTGTTTCTCTGTTGTCTGAAAACTAATCGAGTATTTTTTTTTTAATAACTGAACTCTAGTTGCTGGTAATTGATTTGTTATAGTTAAAGCCTTTCAAATAAAACATAGAGCAAGAGATCCATTTCTTTAATTTATTTTGTTTGGGATCGAAATATTCCATACACGAAGGTTTAGAGTAGGGTTTAATGTTCAAAGACTGTAATTCTTTTATGTGTTTCACGCATCAAAAATCACTTATTTGGCTTTTTCTAAGAACGATTTCATGTAATAAAATGTTTACCTATTCTAGACTCAACAAAACAAACCGTTTAAACAGCTACAAATAGTTGTAAGTTCTTAAAAGCATAAACTTTAGTTTAATTAACAAATATAACTTGATCTGTGGATGTGGATGTGTGATGTGTGGATTGGCAATTTGATACGGAAGGTGACGCGCATTCAAGTACATGGTTTGTTGTGCTTTCCGTCATAGATTCGTAACTTCTTTAATTATTTTCTGTTATCAAAAATTTTGCTATAGAGGTACATAAATAAAACAAAATAAACCATTTTGCTTGGGATTTTACATTGGAAACTGAAATATTAAATGGTAATTTACTACAAATGAATGATTCTAACAACTGTGTCATATACGTTTACAAAAGCTCACCACCGATTAGAGCGAATATAATTGATAGTTTTATTTTTTATCACTACTGCCTTATCTTTTGATAGATGTTATATTCGTTAATGTCGCCCATAATCTCAAATCGCCTTGAATTAATGTTTTCAATCGTAAAAACAAATTCTGAATTATTACGGTCTCTATTAATACAATGAGTAGTTTCATTATGATTTGTAGTTAATATTTTATTGAGTCATCGATCAGAACTTACCTGGAATATAAAAACATGATGACATTGTTGAACTCGATGGTGTCTTTGTCAATAAAATTGTTGTATCAATGCGGACTCAGACGCTTTTGAACAACAGTCGGTCCCTCTGAGGTAGGTATGCCACGTGTCAGACAATTTCAGTAGCACTTCTACTAGGACAAAAATAAATTGTTTTTATACTATAGGTAAAGCTTACAGTAACAGAATTCTAAACACTCATATACAAAGTTTCACCAACGATAACATGATAATGATTAGTTATTTTATTTTTATTGCTACTGTTATGACATTAGTCTGTGATAATGTGAACTGCCTATTATATAACACATGTTTGTAAAGTGATTTGTTAAGCTTACCTCTAATCTCAACGACGAAATCACTGTGAATTAATGTTAATGCCTAGTCACCTTTTTAGGGTTCCGTAGCCAAATGGCAAAAAACGGAACCCTTATAGATTCGTCAAGTCTGTCTGTCTGTCTGTCTGTCTGTCTGTCTGTCTGTCTGTCTGTCTGTCCGTCCGTATGTCACAGCCAATTATTTCCGAAACTATAAGAGCTATACTGTTGAAATTTGGTCAGTCGATGTAATCTGTGAACCGCATTAAGATTTTTACATAAAAATAGAAAAAAAACAATACATTTTGGGGGTCCCCATACTTGGAACTGAAATTCAAATTTTTTTTTTCATCAAACCTATACGTGTGGGATATCTATGGATAGGTGTTCAAAAATGATATTGAGGTTACTAATATCATTTTTTTCTAAACTGAATAGTTTGCGCGAGAGACACTTCCAAAGTGGAAAAATGTGTGTCCCCCCCCCCTCTAACTTCTAAAATAAGAGAGTGATAAAACTAAAAAAAATATATGTTGTACATTACTATGCAAACTACCAACGAAAATTGGTTTGAACGAGATCAAGTGTGTAGTTTTTTTTTTAATACGTCATAAATCGTAACACGCAATTTACCTTTCATCCAATCAATACACTAGTATAAAAACATCGATAAAAGTTACAACGAACTACAAGAACTTTTATATGATGTTACTTGCTGATACGGAACCCTTCATGGGCGAGTTCGACTCGCACTTGGCCGCTTTTTAGGGTTCCGAAGTTCATAACTCGGAACCCTTATAGATTCGTCATGTCCGTCCGTCCGTCCGTCCGTCCGTCCTCGACTTACCGTCCAAACGGTAAGTGCTAGAAAGATGAAAGTTTGCATGAATACGTGTTGTAATTACGTCGACAAAGTGCTATAATAAAATTATGAAAAATAATTTTATTTGGGGTACCTCCCCTACACGTAAAGTGGGGATGATTTTTTTTTCTCGAGGCTACCCCATCGTGTGGGATATCATTAGATAGGTCTTTTAAAAACAATAAAGGGTTTCCTAGACGATTTTTTGATTTAGGTATCCGTTTGCGAGATATTTCACTTTAAAGGGCACTTTTTTGTAAAAACAGGGCGTCCCCCCTCCTCTAAAAGCTAAACGGCTGGCTCAAAAAGTCTGAAAAAAATCGTGATGGTGGTCCATCTAATGAACTTTGAAGGAAAACTATAATCGATTAGATGACTTTCTTAGTTCAGGAGTTATAAAGACTTATATGGTAAAATGCGCTCACTTGGAAAACGTCATACAAAATTAACGTATTAACGTATTAATACGTAAACATAACAATTATCTATTGGATACGATTTTAAATCCACATACCATTATAGGTGACTGAGGAACCCTTTCCTGTGCGTGGCCTGACACGCACTTGGCCGATTTTTAATATGTACTGCTCTTCAAACGCACTTGTCTTTAATAGCGCTTCTGCTAGTAAATAAATAAATTTTCCACAAATTCAAGACAAAGATTATAGCAACAAAGGTTTACTTTCATCTCTTGGCTAGTTTGAGTATTGCAATAACAATAAACTATATAATAATAAATACTTCAACACATTCCACACAAGGTCGTTTTCTCAAACTTAGGAAAGCTGCACTATGAATAATAACAATGAAATAATGTAAGAAGATATTATTATAAGATATATTTAAAAGAAATTGTCAATTTATTTGTTTAAGTGTATTGTTTCATAGAATCATAAAGAAACATCTTACTAAATGTACACGTGGCTGCAATTTATCAATGTTGAATGGAGCTTATAATTTTTCTTCGTCGTGATGGAATTTTCTACTAAAGTAGAAGACCTTTTATTCCTATTTGTAAAAAAGTCAATAATGAAAACAGCACAATCAGAAAGAGGAAAACGAATTAAAATGTAAAGCATACTGTTCATGACTTTCTTTGGGCAAAAGCTAAATATCCGTAATAATATTGCAAGTAAATAACTTCATTATAAGTAAAATATTAATTTAGGTACATTTACTGAAGTGTCTGTTATAAATATAATATTTCTCTCATAAGTGTGGGTTACACTGAGTTTAACTTTGTTTTCTACAAAGTTCCTGTTTCGTATTAATATCACCTGCCTTTAGTGGTTTTCCTTTTAAGATAATCATATATTTGGGAACATCGCAAGTAATATGAATCTCTTTGTAAGCCTCCGAGCAGACACAAAGTTTCAAGCCACCTACTTACACACATATATTTTCCTCAATGCTTTGTAAGGTTGTGCTTTTATATATTACATTTATTAAGCTATGTTTTTATTTCATCCTGACTTATTGTGATTCTAATAAGTCGTGCTCAAGTACATATATATTTTGTTATTGTAATACTTGACTTAAGTTTGAAATATTACATTACTGTTTCAATTTCATAACCAAAATGAACTGGACTTGGCTTGATACTCACTCGTTACAAGCTTATAATCAGATTTAGAATATATCTCATTGATATCTAGTTATTAGAATAGTATTGCAAACGCCTACAGAGAATTAAACTTTATAAAACCAATATGCTTATTCCTGTAAAGGTAGTAGAGTCAGGCTGATTTCAGCCAACTCGACCGAAGTTATACTATCCTCTCACAAAAGACAACCTAAAGTGAAAGTGTTAGTGTTATTCTATTGTTATGATGAGAGAGAGACCCGAGGCTCAAAAATTAAACCACTGCTCCAATTTCGAAAAAAAAATGCATGAAGGTTCTTCGATTCTGGAGAAAATATATCGGCTTTACCACAATGACCGGTTGAGCTGCGGACAAAAGATAGTATAATAATAGATATGAACTAATTATATTTAATCAAATGAAATAACTGCCTCGTTGGTCTAGTGGTTAGCGAATGTGACTGCTTATCAAGAGGTCTCGGGTTCGATTCCCGGGTCGGACCAAATGTTTGTGTGATTCGCAAATATTTGTTTCGCAATTTTTTCATTTCGCAATTATTTCGAGTTTGGGTGTATTCTAATATGTATGTATTTACAAAAAAAAAAGTATGTTTATGTATTAATATCAGTTGTTTAGTTACCCATGTACAAGCTCTGCTTAGTTTGGGGACTAGATGGCGTTGTGTGAAAAATGTCCGAAATATTTATTATTATTATTTATTAGATATGAAAGCTATTAAATAATTGATATAATAATGTAGATGAATTTGGGAATATGAAGTAACTACGAATTTTATGTATCTCATTCATTGGGAGCATCTTTATTTGCATGCTGTACAGAAGAGTACATAGATAGCACTGATAAATTATGTACGGATTTGTTATCAACATGTTTTTTTTTAAAGACATTTTTCATTAGATAATAAAGAATAATTTATAAGACATGTAATTCTTTTTTTTAATAATCCTCAACTTCAAACGTTCTTGTTACTGTTTGTATGCCA
The DNA here is from genome assembly GCA_932526445.1 of Phragmatobia fuliginosa. Lineage (NCBI taxonomy): Eukaryota > Metazoa > Arthropoda > Insecta > Lepidoptera > Erebidae > Phragmatobia > Phragmatobia fuliginosa. The sequence goes on from OW052057.1 coordinate 74,605,886, forward strand.
AACGTTATAAAGAATAATGTATTAATACATGAAACGTACAAATAAGAAAAAAACTCGAGAACATTTTAGAATGACGGTATGTCTATGTTTATTTAAATATATTCTTGTCTATATCAATACACGCGTCAAAGCTTTATTAAAATATATATTTGTTTTATCTTATTTATCTTAAAAACTACTTAGGTATATTGTAATAAATACAATATGGGTACACCCGAGGTAGTAACGTGTTTAAAACTTTGTTACAGAAGTCAATTCGAATTATTTTGTGAAAATTCTTATTAATTTTGACTGCCTGTTCACAAAACTCTGATCGATGTTTTCATAATAGTGTATCGATTGAATGAATGGTAAATTGCGGTTTACAATTCATGACGTATTAAAAAAAAACTACTTACTAGATCTCGTTTAAACCAATTTCCCGAGGAAGTTTGCATGGTAATGTACATCTTATTTTTTTTTAGCTTTATCATATGTTAGAAGTTACAGGGACGAGACACATTTTACCACTTTGGAAGTGCCTCTTGTGCAAACTATTCCGTTTAAAAAAAATAATATTAGAAACCTAAATATCCATAGATAACTTACATGTATGTGTCTGATGAAAAAAAAATTTTGAGTTTCAGTTCTAAGTATGGGGATTGGGGAACCCCCAAAATTTATTGAATGATACTTTATGCGGCCAAAAGCGGCCAAGTGCGAGTTGCAAAAACGTGGTAAAGTAATTACGTAGTGAATTATATCATGCGTTATAATCAAAAAATTGGTGTTTAAGGGATAATATTAACATATATTTTTTTTGTTTTTATTACATAGATGTGTTCACTATCGAATACTTTTTTTCTCTGGTAATTAAAAATTTGTCGTGTAGATAGATAACAACTTTTAAATTAATACAGACAAGACTACACCGATGGAATCTCAAATAAGAGTATTGAAAAATTAACATGAGAGAAAATGTTTAAATATGAAGTCACCATGAACCAAAAATTATTGTTACCAAAGCTGCAGCTCATGATGCTTGTTACACATGCAACACTTATGTAACCAGCGCTGGCTGATATTATAAGTTTCTTTGTAAATAAAAAAATGATCACAGTCCACTGCTGGACATATACCTCTAGCACATCACTCTGATCGGTATTGAGCTTCTCGCATCCAGCTACTGCCAGCCAGCCTGCGCAAGTCGTCACTCCACCTGGCTTGTGAGCGTCCTACACTACATTTGCCGAGACGCGGTCTCCAATCCAAAACTGTTCTACCCAACGGTCATCAGAATAATAATAAACTTTAAATCAAAGAATAAAATAAGTATTAAATATTATTGTTACGGGCATTAACGCGATTATTTATTAAAGGTATTATATACCTCTGTACATACATACCTCTCGCGTTAATTCCCGTAACAATAATATTTATTATCATGGAACGCGAAAGTTCAAAAGTTAGTATACAATTAGTATGTTTGTTTCACATACATTATATTACTCTACTACTGGCGTTACATTTTCCTTTCTAAATAAATATTCCTTTATAAAAAAATATCTAATGATATTGGTTAACAAAGTTAGAAATAACTCGACTAACTTAATAAACTTTTCTTTAAATTGGTTTTTGAAAACCAGAAACGGTATATTTGTTTTTAAAATATGCGTCGTCGTCTACATAGCACAAGTAATATTGGCACATTTGCATAAAACAAATATTACAGAAAGAACAAAAAATCTCGCGATGACAAATGAGCGTTCAGAAATAAGTTGAAATTTGATTTTATTGCCCTTCTACATCTTGTTATTTTAAAGTTTTTTAAGAAATTCATGACACAACATATTAAAAGACATTATTTAGGAACCCAAGCAGATAATGTAATCTGGAATTGACCAATCAAAACTAATTTTATTGTTAATTTATTTTACAGTAATAGTTTTGGATATTCATATATTTGTTTAAGGGAGAAACTTAATTATATAACACATAGTAACACTGCGGTTTCAGACTATTTGGAACTTCTCATTAAACTTTATAAACCTATTAACAATAACATATACTCTGATAAGTAATGTTGAAAGTCAACAACAAGGGTTTTTGGACTTTAATTAACTTTACCAAGATTTAAAAACTTTCGATATAACATCTATATTTTTGAAAATTTATACTTGAATAAATTATGAAACTGAGTATACATAGCGTCCTAATACTGCAGGCTTTATTAGAGTATTCTTAATAACATTGTTGCTAATAGAACTTGGTAGAAAAACAGTTTAATCTTATAATATTTCCACAAAAATTTTCTTAAGCAACATAAATTGATCCTTTTACCCAGCTACAGTGAAGGCATACCGTAAAATATAAACTAAGGAATCGATTTGAATGAATGAGGTGTCATTAGATTCATCATAATAGGGATATTTCTTGTTATTTTTTTTAATTCATCCACGGTAACTTACTCAATATACATGCAATATAAATGAGTGTATTTCAGAAATTTGAAAGTGTTATACGATGTCTTTCAAACTATATTGCAATGTTTTTAACACCATCATTAACGCGATAATGGTTCGTAAATATGCTATTTAGATTTAGTTTTATTCAGGTGCATCATCTACTTTTAATTTTATTTTTTCTAAAAACCTGAAAATGCACCTAAATTTACGTATTCAAAAAATTGAGGATAGTCGAAAGTGAAAACAATAGTAAACATAAATAGTCAACAATAGAAAATATGTACAAATATTATGACTACACAGTCAACTAACCAATCTAACAATCCAAAACCAAAAAAATCTAACCAAGACAAGAGACAATAGTTAAGCAAATTAGTAAAAGTCATGATGCTGTAGATTGGCTACATATGTATAAGCCAGACTGAGCCCATATTGCTGTTGATTATAATTTATAAATCTGTAAATATTGAAGAATAACTAAATAATTTCGGTACTTCAATAAATAATTCAATAAATACTATGAAATCTGCCAATATCTTTCTATAACGATAACATCCTCGTTTTAATTGAATATTATGTTTACTTCGGTACTTTATATGAGTGATAACTAACTTTCAAATCGTTTTGTGTATATTAATACACAGAAAGACTTGAAAGTTGTCAATACCAGTATTTCTATTAACATAGTCTCATAGGGGTCATTAGTGGTGCATGCTTTCCAGAATAACTCTTAGTTTCAACAATGTAGATAACTAAACTATAAAGAAGAATGAACTCCCTACTAAAAAAATGTGTCAACATCAAGTTTTCTTGTTTATTAAATAAAATATAATTTAACCAAACCTATTCTTTGTTTCTGTCTTGCTGAGTAGAGTCTAGAATAAATATGGTGACGTTCAAATACAAAGCACAATAAAAACATTTAACGAATTTGATTTAAAATGAGCTTAAAAGAAATAATTGTGTTATACATATAACCAAAGTGCTCGTTACGAATGGAAAAACTTGTAATGCAATTCACTTTAACTTTTCTAATCGGTAGTCTCTTAGAATACCAGTAATTTAAATTATACTTTAAAATTATTATTTTCTTTATATTTCATTGACCATAATGTATGCTAATGGTCTTTCAAAACTTTATAGAGAATGGTAGCAAAAGTAAATCCTAGTTAATACAGGCGTTTTTAAGCTTCGTTTTTGTAGGAATGGCAGCAGTTTACACTCGTGCTTACTTAATATTGATGACCTTACGTCTTTAACCCATCAGTTTTGTAAACTACGGATTTTTATATACCTATCCCATTTATTCACGAAACTGATGCTTATTTTCACTAACTATACTTAAACCATCTCCCACTAGAAGTCTTTTTATTTGTTTAAGCGTAAATCCCCAGGATCCCACCAGCTGGTGGCTATGTCGGACTTTTACAGCCTCGCACTCAGACGTTGGCTTCTTTCAATCAGGTGATCTAAGAAACATCCTTTCCCCGTGATCATGTGTGTCAGCTTGTATGAGAGGGATCCGTGACTTTTCTCGAGCCATTCCTCCATATTGGGTTTTACCACTCAAATCACCATTGCTCAAGTCGTTACTTCCACTCCTCTACGAAAATCTAGTGGAGTTGGGATTTCTAATCTTCGATTTCTCGAGGTTCAGGACTTCGGCCCATTTGCAGTACCTACATGCACCATTAGTAAAGAGCTGCAAGGGCTTCCGCCTACAGGCCTCATAGCCGAGTTCCGGCCAGAAGACTTGCCACCTCGAAGGAGATTGTGCGGTAACCTCTAATGACCCTTAATGCCAACACTCACTGCGGTTATTGCTGGCCTTGATGAGGGCCTCCACATACTGAGTCTCCACATAAAGGGCCATGAACTGCACAAATCCTGCGTAGAGACTCTTGCAGGAGTCATTGGCAATTGGCATCATATTAGGCAATAGCCGTGCCATTGCACGCGGTGCTCAAACCAACTTGGGGATCAGACTTAGGAAGTGATGTCAGAAGTCCCATCGACCATCGAGTACGAGCCCCAGATATCTTATGGAGGACTCAATGCCAATGCAAGTGTCTACTACTATGAGGCCAGATCGATCAGGTAGATTGCTTCGAGGCCCATGCAATAAAAAGGCCTCAGATTTATGTAGGTTTCTTTTGGAAGGGCGTGTACCAACTTCCTCTTCATCTACACTCTCCATCAGGTGAGATGGAAGACAAACGCCTATTCCATTACAAAAATAAAAAAAAATGCAGAGCCACCTTGAGATCCACCCACCGCCGAAAGGACTCAACGACTTGGCAATCCCGGCAAATAGATACAGAAGTTTGGCGGTAATTCACGCCCGTGCCTCGGAGAGCACGTTAAGCCGTCGGTCCCGGTTGTCATGAATATCTATTCCAATCGTTAGGCCTCTGCCTCGAATTTTGCGGGTAGCGGGGCGGCAGCGGCGGCGGCGCGGTCGCGGCAGGATCTTATGCGTAAAATCATATGGACCGGTTTTTGAAAACAGCGGCGCGGCAGCGGCGCGGGGGCGGGCAACGAGCGGTGCACTTCAGTCAAGTGGTGACCGCTCGCGCTGCGCGTCTGCATTGTAGTATAGTGTAGTACAATTTTCTTTTGTGACATATCAAAATGTCATCGGACGTGCAAGAACAAATTATTTCGGCAATCTTTGAGAGGAGACCCATATGGAACAGCAGAGATATCAACCATAAAAATAGAAGAATAATTAACCAATTATATATTTATTTTCCTTGCCCTATAGTAAGGATCTACTTCTTCTTTTGCCCACAATAAATCAACCGTTAGGAATAAATTTGAATCAAAAAGTTGTTGTCGCCGTCTTTGAGACATTTTGTTCGCGAATAAAAATAAATATCTCGACAACACAACTACGAACACAACATTATGCCGCTATAGTACCGCGCAATCTGCCCGCTGGTTTGGAGAACAGGTTTGTGTTGACCGCCCCGCTCCCGCGCCGCCGCCGCCGCCGCCCCGCTGCCCGCAAAATTCGAGGCAGAGGCCTTATTGCAAAGTGCCCTCAAATATACTGACAACTAGTTCAACCTTCGAATTTCAGTTCTCCCTCAGGGTTGCGGAGGTCTGATGCCAAAACGTGGAAAAAATGAAATTTAGGTGAAACCGGTTGAACTAGTGACCGACTCCAAAAATCTTGGGAATAAAATCTAAGAAGATGATGATGAATTTTATTTATTTCTTATGTTTTTTAGGTTTAGATTCTATTTAAAAAACCAAAATTTAGGCTTATTGATTATAGTTTATGTACAGAATATATATATAGTACATATATATAAGGCTATATAATATATACATAAGTGTATACATATAACACTATATAAGGGATAACTTAAATTTGGTTAATCGGGTTTTACTTAGTCCCCATAACGTTGTAACATTTAATTGACTTGTCTCTAACTTTAGTTAAGTTAAAACCTTTTACTCTTTGAATTACAATTCAATAACTGTACTAAATTGGTAATTTCATTTGACCGAAAATTCAAAAACCAATCCGAATATTTTTTTAACCCATAAATTTATGCAAGGATTTCTAATTACCATATTTTTTATTCTATGACCTTTCTATGACAGTAGGAATAAATGCTAGAAAAATAGAGTGAATAGAGTGAATGAAAAATAGTCACCCATAATGGCACGTGGATTTGAAATCGTTATTTTGTATTAAGTTTTCCAAGTAAGCTCATTTTACTTGTTAGGCCTTTGTACCTCCTGAACTAAGAAAGTTATCAAAATCGTTATAAATTTCCTTTAAATTTCATTGCGTGGACATTTTTCAGATTTTCCAAGTAAGCCGTTTAGCTTTTAGAGATACCCAAAACAAGGTAAATGTAAGAAATAGAAACATCCCCACTTTACGTGTAGGCGAGGTTTCTCAAAGATATATATTTATTTATACAAATGTATTGAATTATAAACGTGGTATTTCCTCCTAAAATAATAAAAGGAGAGCAAATAGTCTATTAATACCTCTTAAAGGTAACTTTTACTGCCTCTCTATGCTAAGTATGCTACTGCCAAAGTTGTAAAAGACGGGCTATTTTCTGAAGCGCTATTTATCGCATACGTGTACGTTTCTAAAATAACGTAGACTCAAATATTTGATATTAACCACAATTGTAAGCTTTCTCTCTTTGGTAAAAGTCAAAGCCTTTTATTGAAGCAGCGGAGTATGAATAGACGCAATCAGTTGTTAAATATATTACAAAAACCACCAGGATACCGATATAAGGTTAAAGGTTAAATTCACAAAGTTTAATCTGAGTTTCAATGAGTTTCTGGAAACTTTACCGAGCATCATAAGAACATCGAAATTAATCAATAATTATCAAGTGCCGCTTGTTACAGCACTCAACTTCAACAGTCTATTGTTATTATTTCTATTTATTGTACATTCAAGCTATTCTATTAATGAAAATTAATACCCTTAAAAGGGTGAAACAGGATCTATTTAAACAGCTTTGGTCTTTTTAATATTAAGAAAAATGTAGTTTTAACTAAATTAATCATCATCATCATCATCACAGCCTTTAACAGTCCACTGCTGGACATAGGCCTCTACTTAGAAAGGAGGTTTTGGCCTACTATACCACGCTGGCCAGACGGGTTGGTATAGAGCCAACTCTATACTGTTACGTTAAGTTTTCCTTCTCTTTGCATTGATGTTGTCTTGCGTAGTTTATCCCTTAGTCGCCTTTGGGATGAATCAGGGTATTACTAAATTAATACTAATACTTTAATATATGAGTGACCAGCTAACTGCTCGGTAGTTAACAGGATTGCCCCGTTGGCACAGTGGTAGCGTATGCGACTGCTGTGTAATATTTGTTTCGGGGTTGGGGTGTTTTCAATGTATAATACTTAAATATACTTGTAAAAAAAGTATGTCTATGTATTTATATCAGTTACCTAGAACCCATAAGACAAGTTGTGTGTAAGAAATATTTATTTATTATTTATTTAATCTGCCGCTTTAAAATCAGTGTGTTTTTTACATCCATGGATAGTGGTAAGCTACAAGTTTTTTTCAATATTGAGGAAAGTAGAATTTTCATTAGAGCGTGCGCCTAATGCTACTCCAACGGAAACGCATTTGATGTTCACGATTTACTCTACGTATTTTACGAGCTTTCGGCCGGAAGGAAATGACTGGCCAACATTGTACCTGGTTCGTGAACTGTTAGTATTGTTTTACGTGGATAGATGAAGTAGTCGAGAATCATGGCTACATCACCTTAAAGGTAAATTAATAGAAACATTTTTATTTTCTTTACAGTGCTCTTCGAAAATTGTCATTTTTTTACCAACTATTCTTTAAGCATCTCCTGACTAGGAGCCACCTAATGTAGGTAGTCCCAAAATTTTAAGAGTCATTTAAACGCTTAGGTGTAAAGATTATGTTTTATGTATTTACTTGTCATAGACTGCCATAGTTTTGTTACTAGAATAGTTTAGATCTTGCTGCTCTTTATTTCCGCTTAGATATCTGTATGTAGCATAAGTTATTATCTATTATTATATGTTAACTCGGCTAACTTATGTATAATGCAACAGAATCTTTGCTAATTATTCCGGGTTCAGTGACGACACATAAAAAGTATATTGAGATTGTGTACAGGGTTTTAGTAAAGATTCATATAAGTGAAAGTAAAGTCGCAATTATGATTCCCGCCTTAAAATAAAGTAAAAGGGGCCAAGTGCGAGTCGGACTCGCACATGGAGGGTTCCGTAGAAGCATCATATAAAAGTTCTTGTATCTCGTATTAACTTTGATCGATGTTTTAATAATAGTGTATTGATTTTAACCACATTTAATGAAAGGTAAATTTCAGTTTACGATTTATGACGTATTAAAAAAAAATACTTACTAGATCTCGTTCAAACCAATTTTCGTTGGAAGTTTGCATGGGGACACACATTTCACCACTTTGAAAGTGTCTCTTGCGTAAACTATTCAGTTTGGGAGAAAAATATATTAGAAACCTGAATATCATTTGGGAAGACCTATCCATAGATATCCCACACGAATGGGTTTGATGAAAAATTTTTTTATGAGTTTTAGTTCCATGTATGAGCCCTTGTTTTTTTTTCTATTTTTGTGTGTATATCTTAATGCGGTTCACAAAATACATTTACTTAACAAGTTTCAACAGTACAGTTCTTATAGTTTCTGAAAAAAAATTGGCTGTGGCATACGGACGGACAGACAGACAGACAGAGATGACGAATCTATAAGGGTTTTGTTTTTTTTCCATTTGGCTACGGAACCCTAAAAAGCTATTAAGGTGAAAATAAGTTATCACCTTAAGATAAAAATATGATGTAAACAAAAGTCAGAAATGATTTAATAAAACTTGAAATTTCATTAAAAAGGGTGTCATCTATATTTATCCGTTAATTAAGACGACAGACCTTTGAATTTACATTAGCTGTCTATGTACTGTCTGGCTTTATGGCAAGTAAAGCTTAAAATTTCCAGGAGGAACAAATAAGTAAACAAAGGTTTAAAATATTTTTGTGGTTTGATTGTAGTCAATTCCTTTTCAACATACCGCAAACTCCAATAGCGAAACGGTCTGAAAGGAATTCCATTTTAAAAATGTGTAAGGGCTACTTATAGAAATTTCATTCATCCTCTATTTAAAATTTCATCGTATTTCGTTGAGTAGCAAACATTTGGATGATAGAGTATTTATTAAAAAAATTAAATTTACTTTATTCGTAAAGATAAAATTTTACTACAAAAAAACTTATAGGTATAGTAATAAGTAAGTAATATACTTATAATAATGAGTAATATAACAAAGACAGTGAAAAAACTTGAATCTCTAGATTTACACACTGGGGTCCGAAGAACACATAAGTTCATAATTAGTATAATTTGCCATGTTTGTTAATTGAATTTGCCGATCCTTTAAATGATCAGGTCCTCACGTTTTTGCTCCGTAATAATCATAATTATTTGCATACTTGTTAAAGTGTTTGAGGACTTTATTCAAAGTTCAATGTAAATATCTATTCTATATTCGGTAGTGTGATAGAATTTCTCTCCTGTGTTACTAGGGTAATACAGTTGACCAATTAGATTAGTGCCCAACAATGGCAGCAATAGACTATTTTTAAAATGGAAAAAAATTACTCACTCTGTGCAAAGTAAAGTATACATCAATTGTGTATGTGTTATAACATTGAAAAAGGTGACAAAAAAAGTTACTGCCGATTTTGCAGTAGCAGCAGGTGTATTCAACTTAGCTCGATCAGCAGCTGCCATTTTTTGGAGGTAGAGCACAAATCTTATTTGCATGCGAAGCAAAATGTAAGTTTTCCTATAACTTTAGCTGACTCCATCTCAAGATGGATGCCTACTTGACGTTAGTAAAAAAAAACAAGGAAAACAGATATCTAAAGTATTTAATTTTACTGTCATTTAAAAATTGTATGACAAAATGAATTATCGACAGTAAAAACACTATATACATCTTTTTCCAGGACTATGAAGGTTACTTATTGAATAAACAAAAATATATAGGTACACATATTAAATTCTCACATAGCAGAAAACATGTCGAAAACGAGTATTCATTAATTTTAAAGTCTGTGAACTGACGCGTGCTTAAGGAGGCAATGAGCTTTAGGCTCACTGACATAATTATACTAATTGACTTTTACTCCTGACTCACTTACATATCAGAAACAACTAAATTCAAGTAATGATTTTATTTATTCAATGCAATGAAGGAAAGCACCGACGGTTATCTCTTACAGGGCAACAACGTTTTCTAATCGTTATATAACTTTGATCCCTTGCGACAGAAAAACATCTTACTGAGGGCGTAGATGCAGAATACCATAATCTTATTCTGCTTGCTATTTGACTAACTTTAATTGTAAAAAGATTCGTAAAAGATTTTAAAGTGGAACATTTTGATCATAGGGTCGCTCGTTATGAATACACTGAACATCTGTGGGCCAAAGAGAACGACTCCGATTCCGTCTACATGCTTATGTCACCATTTAAATTCTCGTTGACCCAGTGACCCAGGTACTTCTCATTAAGGGTGTATTTCTCAACGAAATATGCATGATATATACATATAACTTCCTATTTTAATAACTTAAAGAGAGAAAATTACTTCTGGGTTGCTTCAGTGTTGGTAAATTAAACACCAAAAAAGTTTCATCCTTAATTTAATATCTACTAATCTCTTGTAACAATATCCACCTACAAATATGTACATAAATGATCACTAACACATTACATATATTTACACATTGAGTTTAAAGTTAGAAGTCTGTATAGTTACGCCTGTTTCGCACTCGCTGCCTTTCGATGCAAACCCTGCATGTTACTTGCCGATAACTTCCGAATCGTATTGTTTCTTCCAGTATGGCTTGGTTAGCCATAGCTGTCCGCGTTGGTTATAATAAACTAGCGTTATTCCCATTGGAATATTTTGTGGAAGAACGCATTGATCGCGTCGTCAATCGCATTGAGGATGTATTATTGTTGCCACGTCGAAGAAGTGATGCGTGAAGACCACCGGATTCCCTGTAAAACGGTCTTAAATTAAATATTTATTTGCAAATGTATTACGTACCATTTGGTTCTGTTAAGAAAAGACTAATAATTTACATTTATTTGACGATGATTCAGTGACTTAATTAGAAGTCTCTCTCCATGTTACAAGAACTTGACCAGAAATTTTATTTATTTATTACAATCTTTGAGATCATTTGCGGTGATATTTTGCCAATATATTCTTGATACCATTTATTTAGAGTTCTTTCTACAACATGTTTAGAAGATTAATATAGAGACTATTAAAACAAAACTTGGTATAACTTCATGAACACAAAAAAAAATACCTGTCCCTGAAAACGTTCACGATACGTAAAGTTAATCATTGTTTAATGATTTGACAGTTAATTTACTGAAGAGTAAAAACTTTTTAAGAGAAATCGGTTGAGTGTCTTTACCAAAATCGATTGCCGTAAAGCAATAAAATGGAAGATGAATGTCACTATACCAAGCGGGTCAGTATTAAAACCTATCTAAAAGTAAAAAAAAATCGAGTGGAAAACCAGGAGCTAGCAGTCTTTATTTCACATTTACAATTTTTACGTAAAAGTAGACTTTTTTATAATACGAGTACTATACCTGTCACTGCGTCGGTGTGCTCTTTTTTTAGGCCATAAATGAAATGCGCCGTAAATCACGGGGTTGACTAGACTGTTCGACATTCCGAAAAAGAATATCCCATTTTGAAGTTCTTCGCTGAGCTGTAAAAGAAAGATCGTATAAATATTTTGCATATACGTAGGAATGGATTTCGAGGACTCATAAGAACAACCGGACCCTATTCGCCGCCGGCAAACCGGGCGGCGGAGGTGCGCATATCAGCGTCTCATACCGCCCTCAGTTTGGCCGCGGATGAACTGAACTGATTTTCCTCTGCAACCGCTTCAAAGGTAAACCACGAGAGGATGACGTCCGCGTGTGGTATACGTCGCCTAAATAGAGAGTTTTAGATGAGTCCAGATGTCATAATAACCTCAGTTCCTAGACTCCTCCTTTTTCAAACGCAGAGAGGCACACCGGGTGATTTTAGCCAGTCCAATTCCGACACCAACCTGCCTCAAACTCCAGTGGGGTGACGGCCCGTGCGTGTTTCCACAGTTCTACTTTCTACATATGGTAGGTTAAACTCTACGTATTAGGTATATACGTGCAGTTTAACCCTCTCCTGAGAGGAGACTCGAACCCAGCGGTGGGACGTTATAGGTTGTAAAATTGTAATATACTAGTATTAAGTAATCTCGTCAGGCTTATAGACCATTATTTATAGTAGAAAAAATCGGCCAAGTGCGTGTCAGGCCACGCACAGGAAAGGGTTCCTCAGTCACCCATAATGGTACGTGGATTAGAAATCGTATCCAATGGATAATTGTTATGTTTACGTATTAATGCGTTGATTTTGTATGACTTTTCCAAATAAGCGCATCGTAAAAGTTAAGCCTTTATAACTCCTGAACTAACAAAGTCATCTAATTCGTTATAGTTTTCATTTAAAGTTCATTATATGGACCACTATCACAAATTTTTCGGCGGGCGGGACGGCCTGTTTTTACAAAAAAGTGGCCTTTAAAGTGGAATTTCTCGCAAACGGATACCTAAATCAAAAAATCGTCTTAACAACCCCTTAATGTTTTTAAAAGACTTTTAAAATGATACCCTACATGATGGGGTAGCCGTGAGAAAAAAAAACATCCCCACTTTACGTGTAGGGGAGGTACCCTAAATAAAAATATATTTCATAATTTTATTGTAGCACTTTGTCGACGTAATTACAATACATATTCATGCAAAGTTTCATCTTTCTAGCACTTACTGTTTGGACGATAAGTCGAGGACGGACGGACGGACGGAAGGACAGACGGACATGACATATCTATAAGGGTTCGAAGTCATAAACTTCGGAACCCTAAAAAGTTGTAGATCTTTTAATTACCTACAACTTTGCCATTTAACTTTTTTCCTTGTAGTTTTGCTGGAAATCGAGCTATACCGTTTTTTGCCCTTTGTTGTATATATTTAGTCATCCAATCTGACTCTACCCTGCCTGATGGAAAGCATGAGCAGAATCCAAGAGTCTTGTCAACTACCACACTTGCTGCGAATGCGGACAATAATGTATGGCGGCCCACACTATGGCGGCTTAGTGAGATGCTTTTTCACGCCCCGGTTAAAGGACCCGAAAACCTCCCCCCCCTACCCCTTCCCGACCTCAGATCGCCCGTAAATTATTTTTCCTTTCATTTTTATAATATTCTCCTCCTTTTCCTATAGGTTTCATCCTACTATAATTTTATTTGTTTTCAAAAATTATCTACTCTGGTCTACTGGTCTATATGTCATTTACAAACTATCATTATGGTTGCCATGCAAGTGTGTTATTCCTAGCAACCTGTGAAGTTTTGACAGGAGGTAAACAGTTATACATTTTGACATCTTCGATTTATGTATTTTTATAATCACCTAGCTTTGGTCTTTGTATCTCGATTATTGCAGTAAAAAGTAGCCTATGTCCTTTCCCAAGTTCAGTTCTATCATCATACCGAATATCATCAAAATCGGTACAGTGGTTTAGGCGTGAAAGCGTAACAGACAGACAGACAGAGGTACTTTCGCATTTATAATACTAAGTAGGGATTAAAAAAAAAATTACTCACTAGATCTCCTTCAAACCAATTTTCGTTGGTAGTTTGCATGTTAATGTACAACATATATTTTTTTTACTTTTATCACTCTCTTATTTTAGAAGTTAGAGGGGGGGGACACACATTTTTCCACTTTGGAAGTGTCTCTCGCGCAAACTATTCAGTTTAGAAAAAAATGATATTAGAAACCTCAACATCATTTTTGAACACCTATCGATAGATACCCCACACGTATAGGTTTGATGAAAAAAAAATTTTTGAGTTACAGTTCCAAGTATGGAGACCCCCAAAATGTATTGTTTTTTTTCTTTTTTTATGTAAAAATCTTAATGCGGTTCACAGAATACATCGACTGACCAAATTTCAACAGTATAGCTCTTATAGTTTCGGAAATAATTGGCTGTGACATACGGACGGACAGACAGACAGACAGACAGACTTGACGAATCTATAAGGGTTCCGTTTTTTGCCATTTGGCTACGGAACCCTAAAAAGGAGAAAAATATATTTTGTAGATATTTTAGCATCATCATCAGCCATTTTAATACTGGACATAGGTGTCTCTCATTCCGGGACACTACATATCGGATACAAGTGTATCTAAAATATTTAAAACTTATTTTTAGGAAGAGAGCTATGTGCAGCAAATAACTGTTTAAGTCTGTTGATGTTGATATGCAGATTTATACCTTCTCACTAAGAAGAGAAAGCTAGGTCCAGCAATGATGATGTAACAACATCGAGTTTGGAGCTTGCAGTGTCTATTGTAGTAATATAGTAACTATTGCTACACATTCATTTCTAATATAAATTACGGTACAAAAACCAATTAATGTCTTCTTTATTTAATTTCAGTACGCAAAGTTATTATATTGTATAAATAAGCCAATAAAAAAAGCCTTTGTCAACTAAATGAATTCAGTGAATTTCCTTTGGCGATAATATTATTTTACTTTCATTTTCGTTTGCGGTTATTTGATTGACGATTTAAATTTAAAATCAGAAATATTTTAATGCTTACAAAATAAATACAAATTTTGCATGGTATTTTAGATTTGCACTTCAATGTAGAGTTTACTTATTTTATCTGAAATTGACTGTACATTCTATGCCGAATCCTAAATGGAGACAATCAACAGTGTAAAGAAACTTACATTTAATTTAATTTAAATAACATTTATTATTTTTCAGAGTATTAAGAACTATTTGTCTTGTGTGAACAGGCAGCCTCGACCACAGTGACAACAAAATCTCACAAAATATTAGTGTTCAGTAAGTTTTTCAATGCTTTTCACTTAATAATTCTGAGAAAATTCAGAAAGGTACTTATGATTTTGGGTGGCAAGTCACCATTAACAGCGATTTATCAGCAACAAGTAATCAATACATCAAAAAAAAAAAACACACAGCAAATTAAGAAAACTCTTTAAGGTTATAATTAATCACTCACTTCATTGTCTGGGTTCCAAAACATGAAAATCATCATCATTACATAATATGGAGTCCACCAAATAAGAAAGGCAGCTACTATAACGACTGACATTCGTAAAGACTTCATTTTGGCTCTGTTTATTAATCTGCGACGGTTCATATCCGGAGTAAAGTGTTTTTTCTCAGGTCTTCCCACTTCGGGCTGGAATAATTTTTCACTGTCTGTGGACAAAAGAGAACGATAGATGTTTTTACGATTTATTACATAATAAAGTTCTCTTCAGGTAGCATTTGTGTTAGACCAAACTTTGAACTCAACTGATTTAATAATAGAGTTGAATTTTTCGAATTTCTGATTTCAAATAACAATAATGCCGTAATTAAGTAAATAGGTACCAAGTAAATTTACAAACGTTTACAAACTTTAGTTAAAAACTTTATGAAACTATCATCAACCATTGTCTAATTTGTTGATAATAAAGAAAAGGAGGTTTTCGTAAAGAGAACATTGTAGTAATTAATCACTCAGTTTTCAATTCAATAAGCATAGAGCCATTTTAAGTAGAATCTACTTATAAAGAGCATTGCGTAAGGACGATTAAAGAAGAAAGAAATTATTTTGAGGATATCCTTATCTTAATTCAATTTAATTTTATGTTTTTTTTCACTCTTTGTATTAAGCTTAAACGTAACCCTTGATTTTTATCATGTTAGAGCAGTTAATAAATGGTCGATGTGTAGGAAATATACAAATTGGCGATAGCTTCCGCCAGAACTACCGTATATATTTTATATAAATTAAGTAAAAATCTTTAAAATTTAAAACTATAAATAAACACTTTAATTTCATTTATTTGTATAGATTGTAGTATTATGGTCGGATATAATTTCAAATGAATGAAAGTCAACATTATATTACGTACAACTACATACTTCAATATAATATAAACATTCCGGCACATTTCTCTGATATGCTGACAATTTTTGACTGTACGAATGTTCATGCAATTCTTGTATCGGAATCGTGGCTCAAGCCATGCCTGTCCACGGTATCGTATTCTTTGCCAGGCTTTCAGCTGGTAAGGAATGATCGCACCAGTGGAAGAGGTGGTGGAGTTGCCATTTTTATCCGATCTTATATTCCTTTCTCCGTTGTGGATATGTCACCTCAGCCCCCGCCCATAAGTGCTGGTGAGCATTTATTTATCGAAGTCAGTCTACACAATACAAAATTACTTCTCGGTGTATTTTACAGCCCCTCCTTACGAGTAGACTATTTCTCTTCGCTAGAAGTACTCCTAGAAAACCTAACCCCCTCGTACAGTCATACTATAGTTATGGGTGATTTTAACACCTGCTTATTAAAAAATGACTCTCGTTCCGTCAACCTTCGATCCGTTATTGAATCCTGTAATCTCTCTATTCTTAAACTAAATCCTACACACAATCTACCAAACCGCAATTCTTCTCTCCTAGACCTTATCCTTGTATCCTCTGTGGAGCACGTTGCCAAACATGGCCAGTGTTCTGCAGACTCATTTTCCTATCATGATCTTCTCTTTCTTTCCTATCGCATTCGTACTCCTAAACCTTAAGCTAAAATCGTTTCAAATCGTAATTTCCGTAATCTGAACATTGAAAACCTTCGCAGAGATGCTGAAAATATAGACTGGAGTCCTCTCTTCAACTCGCAATGTGTCGACGATAAGGTTAACTTCTTCACCAGTAACTTGATTTGCTTATACGACAGACATGCGCCGATACAACAATTAAAGGTGAAACATCTCCCTGCACCCTGGCTTACTGAGGAAATAAAGGAGATACAGAAAAAGAAAGCGAGGGCTCATGCTAGGTATAAAAAACACCCGACAGCAACAAACTGGGCTAAATTTGTGTCCCTCAGAAATCACTGCAACAAGATGTGTAGGAATGCACAGCGCCGACATATCCACAAATCTATTGAAGATGGTGACCCAGCTAAAGTCTGGAAATTTCTTAAGTCGTTGGGGATTGGCAAGTCACGTTCTAATAATGCTTCAAAAGATGTTGATATTGATTCCCTGAACGCACATTTTTCTGCGTCCTCCAGTTACGGAGGAGCTGCCAAAACTGCTACGCTAAATTACCTTTCTTCTCTGCCGACTCCTAACTGTTCTCCGTTCGTTTTTAGTAAATTTGCTGCATGTGATGTAAGGAAGAGCATAGTGTCAATAACCTCTAATGCCGTAGGAAGTGACGGTGTCAGCCGTAACATGGTTCTTCTCATCCTCGACGTGATCCTACCCATAATTTGTCATATTCTCAATTACTCCATTTCCATCAACGCTTTTCCTTCTACATGGAAAATGGCCAAAATTATTCCCCTCCCCAAAAAAGGTAATCCGACTACCATCTCAGATTACCGTCTCATATCTATCCTCCCTTTTTTCTCCAAAGTCCTCGAGCGTCTCATTTACACACAATTAAGCTCATTCCTTACAAGAAACTGTTTCCTTAACCCTTTCCAGTCAGGTTTCCGTCCTGGCCATAGCACTACCACGGCTCTTGTACATATTACGGATGACGTCAGATCCGGGATGGATGAGAGAAAGTTGACGGTCTTGGCTTTGCTAGACTTCAGCAACGCCTTTAATACTGTTGATTTCGATGTCTTATTGGGTGTACTGTGCTCTCAAAACATATCTCCATCGGCAATTGACTGGTTTCGTAGTTACCTGTATGGTCGCCAGAAGTGTACTTGTATCGAAAATGTTCACTCTTCTTGGCACACAACATCTGCTGGTGTACCTCAGGGCGGCGTGCTGTCCCCTTTACTTTTTGCAGTTTTTATTAACTCAATCACAAATCAATTACTTTCTTCCTACCACTTGTATGCAGATGATCTCCAAATTTACTCACAAGCAACTCCAGATAATTTAACACAAGCAGTGAACGACATAAATCAAGACCTAACGCAAATATGCAACTGGAGTAGGAAATATGGACTGAATATAAACCCAACTAAAACGCAGGTCTTGATAGTAGGTAGCTCTAGGCAGTACTGTAAAATAAACTTTCAGCAGATACCAGTCGTGTGTTGCAGCGGTACGATTGTGCCATATAGTGAAAAAGTTAAAAACTTGGGCATCTATATGGATAAGCACCTTTCTTGGAGCCCCCAGATCGGAGAAGTTAGTCGCAAACTATTTGCAGCAGCGGGTTCTCTGCGAAGGCTACGGAATTTTCTTCCAACTAAAACTAAAATTGCACTTGTACAATCTCTACTGCTTCCCATCCTTGACTATGGCGATGTCAGCTATCTGGATATCACCGAAGACCAACTGAATAAACTTGAGCGACTTCAAAACCTTTGCATCAGATTCATATTTGGATTGCGTAAATATGATCACATCTCAGAGTTTCGTTCTAAACTCAAGTGGCTACTCATACGCTTTCGCCGGAATCTGCATATACTTTTCTTTTATACAGTGTTCTGTTTCATCCTCACGCACCTCCATATCTCAAAGAACGGTTTCAGTACTTAAAAAATACACATTGTAAGGACCTGAGATCATCGGAGAATCTAAAACTAAAAATGCCAGCACATTTCACTCACTTTGCAGGTAAATCTTTTAGTGTGCAAGCAGTGCGGCTTTGGAACAGCTTGCCTGAGACTATTCGACAGGCTAAAACCTTGACTTTATTCAAAAAGCTGGTGAAGGATCACTACTTGTCATTGTGAATACTTTTGTTTAGTTTTATGAAGTGTAAATGTATATATATGTATGTATGTATTTATATATATATATATGTATGTGTATATATATATATAAGTTTGTATATATGTATATTTGTATGTCTGTGTATGTATTTATGTATTTGTGTAGGTGTAAGTATATGTCTGATGTCAATGAATGTGTCTCTGTGTATGATTCCTTAATGATATTCTGAAATATTTTTACTATATAATTATATGGTTGTCTGGAAGAAATCGCCTTGAGCGATAAGACCGCCAATTGTTGTACATATAATTTGTAACTCATATGATTCTTTTCTTTTGTACTATTTTGTATTAACAATAAAGACAATAAATAAATAAATAAATAAATAAACATTACAAAATATTTTCTAATTTTTCTTTTTTTAGTAAACTTATATCAAGAAAAAACACATTTATTTAGTTATAATAAAAGTGATATGTTATGAAAGCATAAAGGAAAAGAAGTTTGGTATTAGTATTTTTCGAAACGTCAAAACATTGTATACTTACGGGCAATAGTCCTGACTGTAGACACATATGTTGACACAAGAATGACCAGCGGTAAAATAAACATGAAAATAAATGTCAAGGTGGTGTAAGTTGGTTCTTGCCAAGGTTCCGTGTAGAACCCGTGAGTAACACACTGCGAGAATTCTTCAATGAAAGGTCCTCTCACTACGTTAAATATTATTATCTGAAACAATCATATCATAAAATAAGCTTTTATAATTTTTACCTGTATATTTTTTGATGCGTGAAAACTACTCAAATATGACCTTCAAAGATTTACGTACTATCTATAGATATGAGGCTTATATTATGTCTAGGTTATCAGGTTTTTAGTCCTCAATACTGTTCAGATTGAAATAGTGTGCTTTCTTATTAGTTTTGTGCATAGCATCAATCAGTATCAATCAGTCAACAAACTATAACGTCCCACTGCTGGGCTCTAGTCCCACTCCACTCAGAATAAGGTTAAGGCCATACGTCCTCACATTGGCCGAGTGCGGGTTGGGAACTGGCAAGACAATGTTGTGACTACATAATCTTAGAATCACAGTGACGCTCATGGTATAGCGCCAATAACGATCACCAATTTAGGTACTGACCGCGCTGTTGTTGTTTATCCTCGGTGATTGTTTTTAATCACCTAAGATAACTGGACTATAAGTGCCTCATAAATTTCGTTTTCGTTTCGTTTTGTAATATTGTCTTAAAATGTAGGCTATTGATATTATTTTTTATAAATCTATCATTCAACGTGCTTAACTTTAATGGCTATTACGGTCTTCCTTTCAACAATTACTCGGATAATCCTACTTTTACATGTAATGCTTAAAATTCATATGAATATCATGATCAGATTCGGTAGTAAGTATGTGTAAACAGCAAAATCGGCACACGATCCTTTCATAAATTATCCGCATGATATAATGCCATCACATACATACTCATACAAACCTGTAATAGCTACTTCGAGAGATTTCAAATAAGTTTATATCAATATTAGAACATAAAATCATCGAGATAAGGTTAAAAATTGACATGATGAAAGGGACAAAGGATATCACAAAATTTGTGACATGTATTTCAACAAGGTTTTCAACAAGGTCAACGTATGTATTCATTTTCAACTGTGTCAAATTTGCCATTGATTTAAAACGATTTAAAAGATCAATAGTTTTTAAAAAGCGTAAATAATTATTCAAATTAGTATTGTAATCGCATGAATGATATACAATGTATTGTTCAGTTTAATATTTTATAATTCAAAATGTAATACTACAATGTATTACTACTGTAATTACAATGTGTTAATTTTGTTGACAGAATTGTGATGAAGTCTGATAAAGGAGTCTTCTAACCGTACTCTTCGGAGGAAAGCTGTCGCTAAAGTTGTCACTATGCATGACAAAGACTGGTTTGGCCATTTATTTCGCAAGGATACATTGCGCCACCAATGTGATGAACCGCTAAGACCTCATGATAAATGACAAGTTTTTCTACATTGTGGCTGATACATTATCGTTTTCCAATGGAACTTACTAGCCATCTTTGTAACTGTCGAAGAGTTACCTGTAACGCTACATAGATAAATTTTAGCCCTACTATTAATTTTATTTTAGCGATAAGGAAGTCTATATTTATTACATATGTTTTTTGAGTACAGATTTCTACTTGAGTAATTAAGTCCACTTTTACTAGTAATGTCTGCCTTTAAATACTTCCTTTAAATTTTATCAAGGTAAGGAAGTTATTGTCGAAGCTCTTATTTAAGTTTACCTACGTTCTCACGGCCGTCAATTCCATACCATAACCGTGTTGTAATTAACAAAGCTTTATACCACAAACTAAAAGTTCTATTTTGTAAAATAAAGAAAGTTTTCTTGCCCATACACAATTTTTTTTTAAGAAAGTAGCCGGGTCATAGTTTAGACGCTATTCTAAGAGCTGATTAAAACTTACTGACCTGTGGTATACTCAGCACGAAGCTCAAGACCCATGCTATAATTACTAGTCTTCCACTTCTCGTAGCTGTAGCCATACTTTGCATTGGATACTTTACAGCCAACCATCTGTCTACTCCAATCAGTACCAATACAAAAGTACTCAAATACAAAGCAAACATTTGAAGAAACTTGAATAATTTACAACCAATATTTCCACCGTACCATTCCACTGTTAGCGACCACGCTGCTTCTCCAGCTAAACAGAACACCGTCACTAGTAAGTCTGCTATACTCAGTTGAAATATCAAACTGTATATTGCTGTCCATGAAGGTCTCGCTCTTCCTCGACCCCTTTTACCTCGCTGAATACTCACGATTGTAGCGAGATTACCAAAAAAAGATAAAACTGCCATTGCTGATAAAACACTGGCCCTAATTATTGTACTTTTAGTCAAGACTGGGGCATGTGGTAGACATGTGACTTTTGAGTCATTATACACTAGTGTTATTTCAGTTAAATTCTCTAGCTTTGTACCATTTCGAAGTAAATATTCTACACACTTTTCAATTGGCCACACCAAGTTCTCCAGAATAGTATTACTTGGATTCATATCTTGAAGAATTGCATGTTCCATTGAGTATAAACCAACGTCTTCATATAATGTGGTATTGTTGCCTCCGCTGCCCATGTTTCGTCATGCGAATTCAATTGTTTTATATGGATTCTGTAACAAAATAAATACTATTAAAAATAAATATAATAACTACCCACCCGCCGGCCCCGCTCCGAACGGGGACATAAAGAAAAATAAACAGAAACTTTTATGGGCTCAGTCACAATACTTTGCTGAAGACCATGACATGGTAATACATAGTTTACGATTCTATAAAGGACATAGAGACAAAAATTAATTTTTACAGCGTTTAAAATTTAAGCATTAGGTATATGCTGACAAAAGTATTGAAAAAAAACACATTTGTAAATAGCCTACTAAAGGTACTCCTCTACAGACAAAACATCCACTTACAACCATTTCAAATCAACATCATCTTAGAAAACCTCGGTTCATTTGTGCTTATTTCAGTTTTCATATAAACCATACAATTAGGTGGATTGAACAGTTGAATAAATTTATTACACTTCCAATTTACTTCTGCACCTGTGCAACCACTTAGTGAACAGTAATTTATACTTATAATTTACAAATTGACTAATTTTTAAATGAATCACATGCGACTTGTACATTTTATTTAATAATCTTTTATTTATTTTTTACTAACGGCTGGCTCGGCTTCGCACGGGATCATTATATTTTCAATCACTAATATCGGGTTGGGTTTCGAAATACGTCACCTGAATCTGAGGGTTTTGGTGGTGTAGGGGGCTTAAGGGAGTTAGTCTTAATCCCCCCCAAGTAATTTTGGCTGCCGGAGTTGCGTCTAAATATTTTTAAAAAAAATTCTAAAATTCTTAAATACAATTGCAATTATGCAAAACGGAACGTATTTTTATGCTTTAGTACAGTTTTTAAAATGTAATTTTTAGTTTTTATATGAAAAACGTGAAACGAAACGCAACATTTTGACACTAATTGACAGCAAATTTCAAATTTATGTGTCATTCCTTTGCTTTCGAGTTTAAGTGAATGTGTTCTTCCGTATCGATTTGTGTTTTTTCTACGACTTGGCTACGTTCTTGGATTCTGTTTGGATTGCTTTACTGTAATTAATTAATCAAGGTAATTATATTGGCACAATCCGACTTCATTGGGTTAGGTTAGTTTGTGGTTATTTTCTTTTTCAACCACCCAGAAATAGGAGCCCCGCGTAGCGGGGCTCCGTCGACTATAATGCATAAAGCAATAAAACATGCATATAAAGTGGTATAAATAATGTTTGTACAAATTTCTGTTTTTGATTTTTCCAAAGGGAATCAAGTATTTTCGGCGGGTAAAAATGGTGAGGCAGGGTTCAGAGGGTTCAGACCCCTCCCCCATCCCCCCAAAAACTCACAACCCCTTAAAATGGCGACGTATTTCGAAATTTTTACCATTTCTGTTTTTAATTTTTTCTAAGGGAACCAAGTATTTCCGGCAGGTAAAAATGGTGAGGGGGGGTTCCGACACCTCCCCCCCCCTCCCCCCAACCACTCACAACCCCAGAATCAGGTGACGTATTTCGAAACTTTAACCCTAATATCTTCTATTCATTTTATTGATATGCTTTAATGGTCATTAATTACATGGAACACTGTAGGTTATTTTAGTATAGTTTATTCTATCGTATATTCCGAGCTTTCGTTACAAATTACTAACATTAAACTTTAATACTAATAGCTGACACAGTAATTGACACTATTCCTTCACAGTACACGCAAGCTAAGACGATAATAAATTTATGTTACGGTATTAACGAGGCTGACTTCGTTCATAAGTTAAACAACCTCGTGGATAGTCCTTTAATAAATTATATCATGATACTTTCATTAATAATAATACAGTCAAGAGTTTGGTAAAAAAATAATTACAGAAAAATTTAACACGGCAAATATTGCTTTTATAAAAACAACAATGATGATGTAGAAATGAATGCGACCGATATGGAAATGAAATAAAAAGTCACTTTTTGTGAGTTGGCATTTGAATCTCTTCATGATGGATCTTGTATTTAAATTTATTTCAAAATGTTTTTAACATTTTCCCTCTTCTCTTACACGAGTTCTAAACATAGCCTACAAAATGTAAAAATAATGAGATCTAACGCAAGATGAATCAGGAAATCAAATTGAACGCAATCTTCGTGACCCCAATTTAACGAAAAACGTTGAGCCTTTGTTTTATTGAAGTCCCATGTGGACTAAAGGTACGTAGATACATAAACAGTTTGTGACTTTTCAACATTTATTGTAATGAAATACTCGTCACACCTTGCATTACGGTCAATAACCTTACCCACCTTGCATTAAGAGAAATATACTCCTGAATATCAATGTTTAAAGTGATGTTAATTGGTCATAATCATATCACATCACCATCACATCACATCTTATCACAATAGGCCGTTATATGTCACCATACTGCATTGTCTGCGTTTGCAACCACTACTCTTGAATTCCTTCTATTGCTTTTCCTCAGACAGAGAGGAAACGATTTGGCAGGCTCAGATAAACAAACATACGGGTACAGGTGAAGGATAGATAATTAAACAAACAAGTAAGCGTATTAAAAAGAAAGTAGTTGACGGTACGGTAAGGTACGGACGGTATGAAGATAAACACTCCCTGGGTACGGATTACTTTATTATTTATTATTATTAACGGTTATATTCATTACTCTGTTATAAAATAGAATCTGTATATGTGTGTATGAAAATTAGTTTAAATTGTTATATGACTGCCTTGTTGGTCTAGTGGTTAACGTGCTTAAGTGGCTGCTGATCAAGAGGTCTCGGTTTCCCGGGTCGGAATAAATATTTGTGTGATCCACAAATATTTGTTTCGGATTCTAGGTGTTTTCTATGTATAATATTATGTATTTACAAAAAAAGTATGTATTTTAATCAGTTGTCTAGTAACTCATAATCAAGCTCTGCTTAGTTTGTGACTAGATGACGTTGTGTGTATAATAATTATAATAACCCTTTTATTTCATGCAAAAAAAGTAAGATACTATATAGCAACAGGTGATTGATTTTGAATCTGAGTCAAAATGAGTATGTGTGAGATTTCTCCCTTAATTAAATGATAGACTGTTTATAAAAAGACACTATGGGTTTTCCCCTCCAGCAAAATAAAATCCAACGTCAGCTGAGGTTGTAGATGTATTTGCTTTCGATTATTACGGCTGTTCTCTACACATATTAGAATGTCTCGTTGGTGCAGTGATAGCGTATGCGTGCGATTGCTATGCTTGTTTGGCCAAATCCTATTAATATTATAAATATTATAAAGTTTGTGAGTTTGTATATATGTATGTTTGTTGCTCTTTCACGCAAAACTACTGAACGGATTTGGATGAAACTTTACAGTAATATAGCTTATATATCAGAATAACACATAGGCTACTTTTTACTGCAATAATCGAGATACACGGGCAAAAGCTAGGCTATTAAAAAGATACATTAAATCGTAGATGTCAAAATTTATCACTGTTTAACTCCTGTCAAAACTTCACAGGTTGCTAGGTATAACACACTTGCATAGCAACCATAATGATAGTTTGTAAATGGTTAATTTAAAAAGCGGCCAAGTGCGAGTCGGACTCGCCGATGAAGGGTGCCGTATCAGTAAGTAATATCATATAAAAGTTCTTGTAGTTCTGTATTGATTAAATGAAAGGTTAATTGCAGTTTACGGTTTATGACGTATTAAAAAAAACTGATTACTACATCTCGTTCAAACCAATTTTCGTTGGTAGTTTTTAGAAGTTACAGGGGGGGACACACATTTTTCCACTTTGGAAGTATCTCTCGCGCAAACAATTAAGTTTAGAAAAAAATGTTAATAGAAACCATAACATCATTTTTGAATACCTATCCATGGATACCCCACACGTATAGGTTTAGGACGTGGGAACACATGCTGCCCCGTATATTGAACAACATACCTATCGAAACCCGTAGCAAGATGAATAAAAAAAACTGTAAAACTGTTTTGATAAAGCATTTACTGTCTAGCTGATACTCAACTATATATATAATAATAACATATAATAATATTTATGTTTTACAGATATGTAATTTATTTGTAACCGAGATGTGTCTGGCATACCACGGATAAACTCTTGATGGTTTGTGTGGTATATAATGGATAACTGTATGCATGTATGAATTTTATATTAGACAATAAATATAAAAAAAATATAAAAAAAATGAAGAAAACATTTTGAGTTTCAGTTCCAAGTATGGGGACCCCCAAAATGTATTGTTTTTTTCTATTTTTATGTAAAAATCTTAATGCGGTTCACAGATTACATCTACTTACCAAGTTTCAATAGTATAGCTCTTATGGTTTCCGAAAAAAGTGACTGTGACATACGGACGGACAGACAGACAGACAGACATGACGAATCTATAAGGGTTCCGTTTTTTGCCATTTGGCTACGGAACTCTAAAAATGAGTTCTGCATAATCACATATGTAGGCTACTTTTTATTCCGAAAATACGCGAATAATCTGCAAATACTTGTTCCGGATTTTGGGTGTTTTCTGTGTAATAATGTTTAATATGGATATATGTCAAAAAGTAATGTTAAAATGTATATGTGTCAGTATTTTAGCATCCACAGTACAGGCTCGGGTTAATTTGAGACTAAATAGTGAGCTGTATTAGATATATCAAATATTAATATTACGTATTTATTTTCTATATAAGATAAGGTCAGTCGCAATAATATAAGATTATTAGTTGTCTATAAAACTCATTAAAGTACTATAAGACTTATAATAACACAAAAAAATCTAGTCTCCTATTAAATATCAACATTCATACATTGATTTCACATTTAATTCAAATAAACAATCAACTTAATGTAATGGTTGGGAATCGTTAAACCCATTCTGTCAACCATGCGTGAACTCCCTTACTGAATAGACAGACACTTTACAGAATTAAATTATACACTGAACTTGATAGATCGGGCTTTGATTTATTCTGGGGTTGTTGTATAACAACTATGTATAGTAACGCATTCCAATTGATAATATGGATCTAAATGTTGTTCTCCTGTATTTTTACTTGCATTTTTCATACACAAAAATATCATTGCTTGCAACAGAAGCATTTATGTATGTAAAACAAAAAAAACAAGGTCTAGCGGTTAATAAAAGAGAATAGCCAATCTAAAATAATCTTGGGAATTATAAATAATAACATCTGAAAGGAGTCCTATCACATAAATTGTTAAAAAAACCTAGAGTGAGCCGACAACGAAACATATGAGATATTGTAATGATTACATAGTTGCGATGCTTAAAATATAAAAAAGTATCCACTACTAATATTTTCTATATATATAATATTCTAAATTTTCTAAATATATAATTTTTATATAGGAAAATTTAAATGTCTAATTAGAAATTTCCGTGGCAATTGTCTTTTCAATCAAATAGTAAGGGATATAGGAAACTTACAACGCACCCTCCACGATGACAGTGACGCACCCTGTCATCAGTCGACCCGTTGACCAGTGGGCCTAGGTAACGTAATTGCTGACGCCTCCATTCTCTTGGTTGATTGGCTAATATCACTCAGTCACATGACAAAAACAAAATATTAGCCAATCATATCAGAGTACAGCGTTAGCGTTTGCAACTTGGCTGAGGGAGCAGACCAGGTATTTTTCTAATTTAATGACCTAAAAATGATTCAAGAATAAACCCAGGATTTAGATTTTCAACTAGTATCAACTCAAAGTATTTCCCAAACCCTAAGTATTGCCAGGGCATTACTTAAGTATAACATGGTCGAACTATAGATTATGACCATGACCGAACTAAATATTGTATTAGTGGTCTAGTATAGTACCCATGATACAAGCTTTGCTTAGTTTGGGACTGGCGATGTGTGTAAGTATCCGAAATATTTATTTATCCGAAATATAATACTATAAGCTAAAAACAAGGAAGCTACCATGAATAAACTATGTATTGCGTTCTTAATAAAATATACAATAGAGTGACGATAACACTCCAAAAACAATTGTTCATATATACAAGTATAACAAATTTAGAAATAAATAATATTCATCGCAATACACCAAGGACAAAGTAACAATTCGATTTGTTATAGTAAGTGTGCTATACATATGAATTAAGCACAAAAGAACGCGTACGCCATGATTTATGTGATTTTTACTGTTCTTGAACATGTTAGATAATTTATTTCTTAGTTTACATTAAAGTGAGTAGCAATTCAAAGTTCTCGAGAACTAATTCAAAGTTCTCCAGAGTCCCTAGTTATTTCAAGGGCTCTTTATGACAAGAGAGAGGTAACAATGATTTGTAAATACTAACCTGCCTCTATGAATTATTTAACAGAAACGTTTCACTTTCAATAAGCAACATATAAATAATATTTATACTTATAGATAAAAGAAATACCTTGTCCCATGTTTTTATGAACTAAATAATATATAAATTAATTTTATCTTTGATAGGTCATTTCATAGCAACAGCGTGTATATGTTATACATAAGTATATATTTGATATTTATTAAACGAATACCTTTAACATCATATATTTTATGTTAATGTTTATCCAGTTACAACATCTAAAACATAGATTATCTCTTTTTATATATTTAAGCCTACCAAAGTATCTCCCTCTGTCACTCTGCCTGATGGAAAGCATGAGTAGAATCAAGAAGGACGCCAACCTTATTGTGAGCGAATGCAATGCCGCATGGTTACTCCACAATGGCAGCTTAGTGAGATGTGTCTGAAAAGATGTGATGCGAGATGAATGATTGGGCCTAGAACCGGCTACTAACTGTGCCGGTTTTAGATGATTATCACTTTTCCCTATTCCGCAACCCTGAGGATGGCATTGCCTTGAATGCAATAGAAGTTCATGACAACTTGAGTCGATTGCTCAACGTGTTCTCCGAAAGACCCGCGTGAAACATTGCCACTTACAAAACTCTGGGAAGCTGTTAGGAATTTCATGTAATAAACCTAACCACAGTCTTACCCGGGATTATATACGTTAACTGCTAGACCAATGATGCAGTTTCAATGTTAATCAGATATTGAATAAAAGGTAAAGGATACTGACGATGTCAATACACTCGCTGCACAAAAATAATTTGTATGTTATAGTTTTTGCTTTCGTTATTATAGTTTTTGTGTATTTTTATTTATTTTGTCCAATTCTGTAATACTGAAACCAATAAACCTTTATTCTATTCTATATAGATGTGTTTAATTATTTAGCTATTTCTGGCGTTGGACTTAACGCCAGAAATAGCAAACCCACCAAAATTGATTTAAAGGCGTTAGGAGAACTGATCCCAAATAAGGAAAAAGCCACGGAATTAATTAGTTTTGTTTGTCGCAAGTCGGTCGAACCCCGGGGTTAGTACTTTCACGGAGATTAGTTGTAAGAGTTGTAAAGAAAATATGCCTGTTTTGTTTGATGCGTATAATGATTTGGGTATACCGGATTTGAGTTAATTGCTGACAAATATTAAAAAGTTAATATGAATTTAGTTATATTGAACGAAGTTCTTGATTGTACCAACTGATACATAGTTCTTTCAAAGATCAGTTAAAAATGTTTTATTTTTCATCACTGAGCTCTCAATTTTTATAAAGGCTTCAATGTTCTGGTACAAATTTATTTATTCAAAGAAGAATTTGTATGATGCTATATTTAACAAACGACTATAATTTTCTTTGTAAATGTTACTAAGCAATTTTAAAATCATAATCTGCGGGTGCATAGAATTTATATCAACACATACATTATGTCACATACATAATGTATGTGTTGATATAAATTCTATGGTGCATTCAAATATATGATAAGTAGTACATAACTTAAAACTGTTGCCCGGCTATTATTTTTGCATTGGTTTGCAGTGTTATGAAACGTATATTATATTATTCTTTACGATAATCCTTAATCCTTACGATAATATTGGAATTTTCGCAATTATAAATACTCTTGTGTTTATGTCCAAAGGAGTTTAAGTTTTAGACTACTATGTTTTATTTCACTCGCGAAATATTTAAAAGACCCACAAAGACCCTACACTGCTACATCCTCAGCCAAGATGCAAGTGTTTAACTTCGAATCTTTTTCTGCAATCGCTTACGACTCTATTCTATTTTATATTTAGCAAGTATTTTATTTGATCACGTTACTTATGATTATAATGCGATTACACTTAAAAAAAAAAAATGTGTAAGTTGTCTATTACCGTTTATGTTGTATATATAATTGTTATTTAATAAATGTTTATGAGCTTCCAAAAGGATACATTAACTATAATTATATCAAATTTGTATCATTATATAAGGCTGACATTTGCCCACAAAAACCAGATCGAGTCACAGGAATTCAACACGGACATGCTCGATCAACGTCACTATACTTCTCGATCCATTTGTGTTAGTATTATTGCTTTTTTCAATTGTTTTAAATGGTGTTCCTGCATTATCCCAATTCAATATACTCTCAATTTTTTTTCATTACGAAAACGCCAGGCTGATTGCGTAGATATTGAGTATTGAGTATGAGCAGCTTGCGCATAAAGAAATGCAAGCGTTTAGTTCAAAAAGTGAGTGTACTCGTATATATCATAATATATTGGGATTAAATTCCACTTTAGTCCACTCCCTGTTGTCCTTTGACTTTTATCGTATTTACTCATTGTTACGTTTATTGAAACTTTCTATCAATTAAAACAAATTTGAAGAGCAATTTCATAAATTAAATGTCTGAATTCTATTATCTCAATTAGCAGACGATCGTGCGTGATATATAGTTAGGATTATATTTATTTCATTATGTTTTGGATGCAATAAATATAGTATATGTAATAATAGGCTTGACTGAAACACTTATTACTCATTTCTTAATATCTTGATAATTATTTCATACAACGCGCAATGTTTATAAATGTTCAACGAAAGAGGCCTTCTTAATATATTACTGCGATGCGATCTGTTTCAAAATTACATAAGCCAGGATGAAAAGACTGCGTGTTTGAATTCCCCATGGAGATAGTAATTTATGGCCAGACAGATTTAAAGACTACATTTATTTATTTTAATCAACTGTTCACTACACTTACAGTTACCCAACACGTGAAGTGTGCCATTACAACAGCAGTGTTACAACAAATATCGTAATTAATGATTTACAATATTTTATAATATTCTAAACATTTCATTCATAGTCGTCTGATACCAAGCCAGGCAGGGCCCGCGCCATGGTGACCAGACCACTACATGATACACTTCCAAACAAATGTACATACATCATCATATAAGTAAATTAGACCCAGACACCAGGCAAAGAACTAAATAAAACCTAATGGAGACTGCACTGGTAGGACGAAATGTTATAAAAACGACTCCCACGTATTCGTTTTGAATTAATTATTTTCATTTTTAAGAAGAATCTTTAAATTATTTTAATAACTTACTAAAAACGTGTACATTGTATGAACTTAGTAGAATTTTTTTAATATCAATTTAAACCTAACACGTTAAAGAATATAAAACTATATTATTTTCCTTTAAAGCTAATTTTCATTCTAAATACCATTACTTTAACTTTTATCTTCTCGTATGTAAGAAAAAATAAAAAAAATGGAAATTACGAAGAGAATTCCCGTAATCCTGAGTACCATCAAAATTACCTAACTTTCTTAATACCTACTTCACAAATTTCGGTGTTGGAAACTCAAATAAAAGAGTTCATTCAAGCGACTGCTTGACACGGACAAACCAACTTAATTAGAATCGGAGAATTAAACAAAAAAAAAAGTCGAAGAAATCACATCTGAGTATTTATTTTTGAGTAGAGTACAACGTTTGTGATGTTTAATATTTGATGAATCTATGCCTCAATAATTCCACGTTATAAATATAGAACATCATTGACGTAACATTAGTATAGAGTTTAAGTATGTAAAACACTACCTAACATTTAAATATTTGAAACGCTCGAATTTTTATATTTTTTACTAGCTGATGCCCGCGGCTCCTAGGGGTTTGAATAGTAGATGTTAGCCGATTCTCAGACCTAACCGATATGTACACAAAATTTCATACAAATCGGTCAAGCCGTTTTGGAGGAGTATGGGAACGAACATTTTGACACGAGAATTTCATATATTAGATATACTGATGTGATGTGATGATACTCTGACTGATCCTCATTATGAATGCAGACAATGCAGTATGACCCACACTATGGCAGTCTAGTGAAATGCCTGTTCATTATTGGGTCGCCGCACTAGCATTCACCAACGAAATGCGATAGCACGAATGGTATCATTTTAGGGTGGTCTGCTATACGAGGGTAGGTCCACCATGTTCGAGCTGGCCAGTTCGTGCCGAAATCAGCATGCCTCTACTATCTTCCAAATTATGCATGTTTTACACACATAAACTTTCAATCACTCATCTGTACCCGAATACTGCATAAAATCTATTGAGTATTTAAAAAAATCGACATGAACTTTAATAAGCGACTTCACTTTTAATAGTATGTTAAGAACATAATATATTCTATTTGGAAGCAGAGCTCCTTAATATATTTAATAAAAGAACAAAACAGTATCTACATCATTATATCAAAATAACAGCATCACCAATAAAAAAGTTGCTCTCTAGAGAAATTAGTCTCCGTAACAGGAAATATAATGTATAGGCAATAAAATAAATCAGTAAGGACGATAATGTTACGCTTGAACTTTGCAACAAGACGACTACACACATTTTTATTTGTTTTTTTTTTTTATATTAAGCCTACCAAAGTGACGCTACCCTACCTGATGGAAGCCATGAGCAGAATCCAAGAGTGGGGGCCAGACAATAAGGTATAGCGGCACAATCTATAGCAGCTTATTGAGATGCTTTTCACGCCCCGTTAAAAGGAACCGGGATCATAGTGGGAAGGAATCACGTGAGCTGGTAGTGAGCTCCAGTCTTTGACTGCTCAGCATAGGAAAGAAGAGCCGAACCGTTTTGCTCTGGTGCGTTTTTCTTCCACTCTAAAACGATGACTTCTAAGTCCGAAATGTGTTGTCCTGTAAAGGAAAGGAAAAGGAGGGATCAGTTGGAAAAGCTCTTCAGAACACTCTCCATGGTAAAGACAATAGAGGACCGCCATAGAGGCGGTGTCTCTCCGTAACTGCAGAGGCTCAAGGTGGTTTCGGGGCTGTTTATAATGCGGACTGCTCGCCACTGCAACCGGTCAATATCGTCAAACAAGTACTGCGCAGATCCAAC
Source organism: Phragmatobia fuliginosa (assembly GCA_932526445.1). Taxonomy (NCBI): domain Eukaryota; kingdom Metazoa; phylum Arthropoda; class Insecta; order Lepidoptera; family Erebidae; genus Phragmatobia; species Phragmatobia fuliginosa. Next base: position 74,639,167 of record OW052057.1, read on the forward strand.
GCAGAGGTGAGAACAATACTCCACGCAGGAACGAACTTGGGTATTGTAGAGAAGATACAGATGCTTCAGTGAGAAGAACCTTCTCACCTTGTTAAGCACACCTAGCTTCCGCAAGGCCGCCTTGGTAATGCTCTCAATGTACTCCCGTCGGTTAGATCCCGGGAAATATCCATGCCCAGAATACCGAACTTGTCCTGTAGTGGCAGTTGAGTGTTCTGAAAAGTGGGGAGGGAAAGGGCATTTTTCGGTAGTGAGGGCGCACACCCGTGTTTTCATTCTAATATAAATATGTAAGTAGTGAAATTTTTTTTTTCATTTCTCATTTCGTATGGAAAGGCAAAGCTAGTAGTGAAGACGTGAACATGTCTAAGCACTTAAAACCCTTCGCGTAAAGAATATAGTAATTGGTTTGGAAATAAAATAAATCTTGTTAGGGAAAAAGTATATTATTATGTCGAGGTATTTCATTAGTAATGTATTCATAACTTTATGTGCATACTTCAGTGATATAAAGGTTTTTTTTAATAAATACTTATAGAGGCTGATTTCTTATATGTGTATGACTTTAAGGGTATGTGAATAATCACGGGAACACAATTTCAACCAATATTTTGTAACTAATATGAAAGTACTTAGGTGTGTTAATAAAAGCAGTCTCCGGATTCCGTCTATTTTAGGCGTATTGTAGCTCATTGTTTGGTTATATTCGCCTTAATTCCAAAATACCACCTTACCACAAACCTCAACGAGAATGGCAGTAAGAAAATGGTATGTAATTTACATAGCTTTTGGTATTATTACTTGAATAAAACTAAATTTTACGTTTACAAGAAAACGCTAACAAGCAAGTAAGCTAAAATTTAGAATTATGTTTGCAAATTCATATTAGTCGACTTACCACTGGCATTTAGTAAAAGTATTCAGTCGAAAAAATGTAATAAAATTTAACAAAGATGAAAATTTTTACTTCATTTATCATCCCTTAGGCTGGACCTTAACAAAACATGAAGGGTGATAAATTAGGCTTAAAATAAATTTCAGGAATCACATTGAGCAACTACAAAGAGTTTGAAATAAAGTACAGCATGTTGCATAAGAGTATAATCGAATTTCAGCAGAATAATATGTTATCTGAAACTTTAAATACAACGATGGATGTAGTTACAAAATAAAAATACTAAACTAAAACTTTACCCATTAACTACTACTGAGTAACATTTCGTATCATCTTTTAAACGTTTCTGTTTTTAATATTATCAGTAAAGGACATTAACGTTATTGATATTAATTTAAAAACCAATTTTATTTTTATAAAAAAATAACTTTACAGTTTGCTTTTGAAGTTTACTTTCAAAATTAAATTGCTGTTGGTACATACTAAAAGTCAATACATATATAATCAAATTATTATTCATAGAGTATATTATTATAAAATTATGTTTGTATTTGTAGATAGGTAATAGTAATAAGTGTGTGCATAAAGTTATTAAATAAATAAATACATGAAATATCTTTTATATAATTAATAAAGTTCAGACTAATCTTGGCCTGAACAGTGATAAATAATAAATAAATATTTTGAACATCTTACACGCAACGTCATCTAGTCCCAAACTGAGCAGAGCTTTTATTATGGATGAGTACTAAATATGTAATATAAATACATAAACATAATTTTACTTTTTAAATACATACTTATTAAACGTCGACAAAACCTAGACTCAAAAACGAATATTTGTGGATCACACAAATATTTGGTCCGACCCGGGAATCGAACCCGAGACATCTTAATCAATAGCCGCAAACGCTAACCACTATGCCAACAAGGCAGTCAGATAGAAAACATATGTACACCACATTTCAATATTAGTGTCAATTAGTTAGAAATAAAAATTATGAATAGTTGTTAATAAATATTTAATAAATTATAACCACAATCCAACCAATTCAACATGTTATTGTACGAGTTTTTAAAGTTAATGAAATAAATAAATATTAAAAATAAAAGTAAGAGTGTCCTATTTCAGTCTTTGATACTCGCTGAATTCAATGTATGTACATAAATTCACAGTATTTTAATAATTACGTTTTTTTTTCCGATTTCCGATTTATTAACCATGGTTTCTTTTTAGTTTAAGTGTAAGTGATGAAGATATTCTCTGGAACATGTCTTAAAGTTTTTGTATTTTACTTCATAAATATGATTAACGATTATGCATTTAGAAACTGGTTGTTTAATTGTATCTTGCCTATTTAATTAATGCTTTGTCTTTATTATAAACATCTTACATAAACACATAGAAAAAAAGTCTTACATAAAAATATAGAAAAAAAGAGTCCCAATATAAAAAAAAAAAGTTTTGGCCAACATTTGATTCTATTCATAGAAATATCATTGATTTCGATTGTAAAAAAGGACAAATTAAATGAATTGGAAACTATGTGTGTTCGTACTTTTATATTTAACTAAATAACAGGATATAATGCATTCCTTTACGACTTATAACAATACAAGTACGCTTACAAAGCGGAGTACCTACCTTAATATTCGACGTATTTTGTTAAATAGTTGTATTGGAAGCGTGTACTTTGACTTTTGACTAAAATATTATATTATTGTCAAAACTTCTAAAATACCGCTTTTGATCGGTTCGACACCCTTTGTTACCGAATAACCTCAGAGAGATTTGAGTGATTTATACTTAAGCGTGAATTGATGACTGGATGGAAATATTCATTGTATTTGATCTGAATATTAAGTTTTATTGACATTCATGAACGAAACAATTTCAAAATTAAATTGTATTCACTAACTCTCATTTTACTAATATTAGAAAACCTAATAACAGTAATCCTAATTTTAGATTTGAATTGTTTGAGGTGATTCAATATATAATTACCGTAGTGTTAGCATTTATATTATTGTAGTAATATTGTGATACATAAATTTTCTCTATCTCGTTACTTTTCAAGCTTGAAATACAGTATCTGTCTTGATAATATTTTTATTTTTCTACGAAACTATTTTACGTAAAGTAAAATACGTTATAGAAAGAATTACAGCTATATTAAAAAAAAAAATATAGAAGAATATTACCGTAATAATAAAATGTTATGCGGTTCTGTAGATTTGTTGAAAAATGTTCATCATTTATTTTAGTTTTATTGCGAGGTTTTTTTTTCTCATTATATTCAAGCAACTCATCAATTATATTTTTCTACTAAAAGTCACTCTACGTAAAACGTATTCATTAATCATATGTCAACATGTTTTTATACTTGTCCTAATTTTCCGTAATGTGTGACACAACAAATTCTACGAAATAAATTTAAAAAAGGTTTGACGTGTAGCCGTCAACAGCTTATGTGATGGTTTAGTTTGTTGAGTTACTTTAGTGGTAAAAGATTTTCGTTGCTGTTTAATTTAGTATGAAAAGTTATTTAAAATAATTTAGTACAGAACCAAAATAGCCATTGAATAGATAGATAGAATAGCACTAAAAAAAACTTATTTAGGACCTAGTCAATAAATACATATGTTCACGACGGGGGGCGTGCACGCTGGGTAGCGGTCACGACGCCACCCGGGCCTGCTTCTGCTAGTGTGACAGGGTGGCCTCACCTGTCACCATAGGTATGACCAACCTGTCACCCTAGTAGAACCCAGGCCTGGCGGACCGGAAGAGTTCTAAACCTTTCCCGGTCCCGCTTCGCCATCTCCTTTGCAAGTAAAACTTGCTCGCAGAAAGAGACTCCTAAGAATGAATTCTATATCACGAAGGGCTTTAGAAACATACATTAAACGACCACAAAAACACCTAGACTCAGAATAATACGTTTTGGATCACTCAAAGTATTTTTAGAAGCAAATATTAAAATAGGTATATATTTCATATACAATTTAATTGGAATCAACTTTCACAACACGGGTTTGCTTTAAACATTAGAACCAAAAAGATAAACATCAGACTTTAAAATCGTGAATAAGATACTTTTTCTTTGTTCGTCCGATACATTAAAGGCAAATGGCATTAAAAGCGTAAAAGGTAATGAGATTTTATTACCATGTTGACAAATCAAAGAGAATTGTATTCAGTTTAACATTTCGTTGTTGACTTCCTTGTTTCCCCGAAAAAACTTTTGAGAAATGGATTTGTAAGTAAAAGGTTTTTACTGATACAAAAGAAAGACATTTCGGTCGAAGCGCAAATTACTCGTAGTCTGAAATTAATGTATTGCAATTGAACTATTTATTAAGTTTTCCAAGTATTAATATTATTATAAGGTTTATATAAGGGTTTTCCTTTTTTTATTAACTATTCATCTACCATTAATAAAAATATTCTTTTGAAAAGTAAGTCAAGGACTTGGGTGTAGATTTTCTTGGCAGGACGTGTTCCAAAAAAATATGTACCTATATTCTAAATCGTGTAATATATCAAGCTTTGCTCTTCACTTCACCAGCGTGTGTATCGGTTATCGTGATAAAGAGTAGTAGTTTCAAAATACATGTAAATCAATGCAACTTCTTAGCCATGAAAGACTAACACATAGATAGAGAATTAAAAAATATTGGAGTGGCTTTTTCTAGTATTGTGTAATTATGCTTTTCAAATATGCTAGAGTGGGATACTTACAATCTCGTAATTTAATTAACCGTTACTCCTGAACTTCGAAAAAAAACTGAATACTGTTTAAATATCATTGACAACAAAATTTACTGTAGAACATTTATACCACAACTATTTAAGCTTTAATTATTTTACACGATGCTGATGAGCTCTCAACCATGTTTGAGGTATGCTCACATCTTTATGTACTTATACATAGAAACCATGAGTGAATAGTTTACAAATCTAGTATCAATATTTGTCAAGTGTAAATACGAATTTATACAGATGTAATATAGTTCAGAGTAAAGAAACAAAGATTAAGGTAAACCGTAATAAATATCCCAAGCAATCGTTTCCAGCACTGAAGTTCGAGAGTGTATAGGCGAAAAAGGAAAGTTTTATTAATTTTGGCTTCTAACTGTGATATTGCTGTAAATTTTTTCATGAAATGCTACTCATTATTAGCCTCGATAGTAAAAGTCGCAATAGCAAATATATGAAACTCAAGAACTAGAGTTTCGATAGTGCCTGGAATTAATTAAAAAGTTTTTGGCTTTGGTTTAGAATATTGTCCTAAGTAATTGCATGTTTAGTTTAAAGTTCGTCATTATTATGACACTATATATGTACATATGATATTATTTTATTATTAGGCTACATACACAAGAGCGGCGAGTTGGGTAAGTCAGTTGTACATTCAGTTGCACAATTGGCGGTGATATTAATCTTGTATGTAACACTTTTTGTCCAATAACAAAGGCCACGATACCGCTTCGACGACTGCCATCGACAGCTGTCAAAAGTGCAGTCGACTTTATGATCGACAACGTAACGCTCGTGCATGAAACCTTACGTAGATTGACGTAGAAAATTATGACAAAGCATGATTGATTGAAACATCTGTAATCGGTGTTCCCTTGTGCGCGTAATCTATGCGAGGTACTGAAATCCTCCTATTTTCATTAATGTTAGCCTTGATTAATAAGAAAGAAGGAACGAATTTATGGTCTAATGATAACTTAAAGTAAAATAACTTAAAGAACTAACATTATTTTTCGTTTTTTAACAGAAACAATTTGTTAACTAATGAAAACTTTCTTATTTGAGGTTTAATAGAAGTATTTTCTATTATTAAAATACTACAATAATTATAAGCCAAATTCCAATGCCAAAATCATAAGCATCTAATGATTATAATTTAACTTTTTGTTTTCTAATATGAAAATAATTTTCTAAATTTACTGGTGCAAATTTATTTATTTTCAACAGTTCACTTAAATTTTACAAAATGCCATTTAATTAAATAGAACTCTACTTGATGAGATTGTACCTGTATCTTAATGAGATTAGATTGTACAATAGATTTAATAGCTGTATTTCGGTTTTTTACTCACTAAAACGGCGTAACCACTTATTTTTGCTGAATAAAGATAATTTATTAAAACTTTCATGATACAATGTCTATGTAGTGAATGCACGTATGTATGGTATAACGGTATGTGTCATTGACAGGTCTTTAATTTAATTTGTGCATTATATTGTGTAGCAAAGCGCAGTATAAGATAAGTTGACATACAGCACTGGTTTTCAGTAGTCCCCGACTTTTGCTCTAACAGTGAACTTAAATATTAGGAAACCAGAAATCACAATAAAATAAACATAAAATCTAGGTACATTTAAAAAACAACACCTACATTTTAAAATGTAGTGTAGTGAAATAATGACTGTAATATTTATTTTACAAAATGAAAGGTGCTTAAAGCTTCAAATATAGTGACTACAAGTTGAGATATTGTTTTAAGACTTTATTTGTTACCAGGCGTCGTTATATTTGAATTCACATTACTTAATATATGATCTGAATTCTAATTGTGTCAGAAATGAACAGACTCTTTTGATATAAAAAATTGAGTACCACATTTAGTCTTATAAAATAAATTGTTTTGTGAACTCTATTCATCATGTAACTAAGTTCAAAGTAGTATGGCCAAACAGTAAAAATATCTTGCATATTACGAATAAATGAGATGTAAGTCTCAGAGTACAAAACAATTTATAAACAGAAAAAGAGTGAATAGATCATGAATATTAAAAAACAAAGCAATACAAATTGCAGGTCACTTTTTTTTTTCTCTCAACACGCAAGAAAGTCATTACAGAGCTATTGTAATATTTTTTTTTAGATTTCAAATTCCTTAGATTAACTCGGCAGACAATTTAAACAAACTATTAGTAGTTAAATCTTCTGACAAGAAAATAATAATATCATTTTGCTAATGAGACACAAATTGTTAAAAGAAAAAAAAGCCTTTTGAATTAAATGTACGTTTATCTTCACACCAAACAAAGTGTTTAATAAAAGAACTCAATTATGAGCAATTGAGGTATCTAAAAATTTATAATAAAACCAACGGAGACAACAGGTACGTGCTTTATTTTTAGTGATTTCTTTAGTTAGTAATTAGTATTTCTTTAGGTAGTTTTTAGTACCTACATACATAATATATCTTTAGAACAAGTGTTGTTAAGCTATAATAAGCCTTTGTTGTTTGTTAGAATAAATGCAGGTCACATTTATACACACACCATATTGTTTACTAAAATACAAATTATTACAAGTGGCTATTATTACAAGGGCAGTACTTCTTTACAGTGCTGGATTTACACATTTGCCGCCTCAAAGCTTTAAAATTTTGCCGCCCCTACTGACTCCTAAAATTAGATACACTTTTCACACTTATGTTAATTCCTTTCTTTAGGAAATAATTTAGTTACTTGATTATTTTTACAACTTTTGTTTTATTTAAGCTAAGCAAAGCTTGTTCTTTACTGCACTACTTATAAGGTTTGGTAGGCTAAGGAAGATAGGTAAGTAAGACCCGATACTGCTAACCATGCACCTTTTTTTTTCGCGGGGAATGCTTTTTGCATCATACCCTCCGTGGGGAAGACGGAGGGCGTGTATGGGACTCCCGGCGAACCGGTCTATCCACTAAACTCCGCGGCGGCCTACCTCGGCAGTCGGGTGGAGCTCTAGAAACGCATCAGCGACTTCTGGAGTCCCCACTGCCTTACCCCATGACTGGGGTACATCTCAGGGTTATCAATAAATTACCCTTGGGGCAGGACAATATCGCGCCTCTCACCGTTTTACACAGTAAAAGGCGGAACACCAACCCGCCCCAGACGAAACCCTTCAGCCGCACCGGGGTGTCGCCTGCTCGAGTCGCTGGCAGTGGTCACATTTTCGCAAGATGGAGCCGCAACGACCCTTAGGCAACGATCGGGGACTAGCTGCCTCTACCGCATTCCCTTCGCCGCCTCCTTCGAGCGGGATTGGCCCTTTTCCGATCCCGCTCTGCGGAGTCGTTCTGGAGCATTACGTTCTCACAGAAGGAGACCGCCCAAAATATGGCACGCCTCTGGTGACCCCAGAGGATATTGGTGGTTTGAGCCATATACGGTTACCGCGGTCGCAACCTTCTGCGATCTATGCCATGGTCATGCTAACCTGAGTGTGGCCGCAAATGGACGGAAAATTTTCTCCTCCATCCGCTTCAGTGGCCTTCAGGCTTCAGTGGAGGCGACGTCCACGTATGTCGTACGTCGCCATGGAGAAATAAGCAATTGATGGCACCCGCTTCAGTGAGAAGAAGCACTGGGAGAGGTTCAGAGGGGTAATAACAGGTTCCTTGGACCCCTGCTATTTCAGGTGCAGAGTGGCACACCATTTGGTTTTAGTCGGTTCCATGCCGACATACAGCACCGTTGCAAACTCCGGTAGTGTGACGGCCCGAGGGGATTTCCACACGTCAAAAAAAAGGTGTTTTAAGTGGTCGTCACGCTGCATTCTACTGCGCCAAGTGTCGTGGGTTCCTACGTGGGAAAACACTTTGTGCAATTTACAAATTGTTGTCCTAAGTCTAGGTGTCCTCTGTGTTAGTTTTATGTATGTTTGTAGAGCCCGCCGCGACACAGGAGGAACATTGAGGAACATTTTAAGTATTTTTAAAATAAAATAAAACGTAAGAGACCATGTAAGACACAATTTAGCTTAGAATTTGACTAATATTTCGCGCCTCTTTTGTTTTTTTTATTCTTCACAAAAGGATGTCAGTGGCACGGAGATTTCATATTTAAATTATATGAAAACTCCTTGGGCAGGCGCGCGCCATAGATAAGATACACATGAGAAATGAAAATTCATACAACTTTCTCTCCCGCTAAAACACGTTAGAAATGGATTTTCATACATTTTTTCCTCCCGCTTATTCAGGTCAAGGAAAGGACTAACATTCTCTTTTCATTTTTAGGGAATATTGACTACTGTGCCGATCAGGTGTAGTATAAAGGGTTTTTTTCTATACCAGTTTAGTTTTTGGACCATTTTGCCGCCCCCCTAATTCTGCCGCCCCAAGCTTCAGCTTTTTCAGCTTGTATGGTAAATCCGGCCCTGCTTCTTTACCATACAAAAAATCCTAGTAATGGGGATTAATAACTTGAAACTCGAAATAATATAACATTTAAAATAGTTCAAATACTCCTACCTTAATCAATCAGTTTGACATAGCGACCCAACAAGTCTGTAAATATATTCTCTTAAATCACTTTGATTAAATTAATCGAAGCGTGATTTGAGGTTCAAAGATTTAAATATTGATTTTCTTAATCAACACTTCAGGACCCGATTTTGATAGGATTAGTAAGGTTTATATAAATACTTTAGATTATCTTTCATCCTTCCTTTCAAACTATTTGCGATTGGTGTTTAATCTATCATCAGCAAGTGATATTAAGAAAGGGATATCATTAATTTATTCAAACGCTCCGCTTTCATAACTAGACTCTAATCTAGTTTAAAATCTTATTAATCGATACTCAGCTTCCGAGCCTTTATTCCCAAGTTTATTTGGGGTCGGCTACTAATTCAACCGGTTTTTCCTGAATTTCAGCTTTTCCACGGAGCGACCGGCATCAGACCTCCGCAACCCTAAGGGAGAACTGAAATAAGATACTATCTATACTTAATATTAGAAAGCTGCAGTTTATTTGTTTGTCTGGTTGATCGCGCTAATCTCAGGAACTACTGATCCGATTAGAAAATTTATTTCAGTGTTAGCTAACCTATTTATCAAGGAAGGCTATTAGGCTTTATATAAACATGCATCATCACAATTACGCTTCCGCTGCGAGCGATGCGTAAACGGTTAAAGTTAAGCAAAAATCATATTTGACAGAATTGTTCTCTTTAAAAGTTCTAAAGCATTTGACAGACGTAGCTACGTGGGTCCTAGAAACACGAAAAATATTAATCGCGTTACAAGTATTCTACAAATTTCTATCGCATTTTTAAAGATTATTTTCTATAATTAGATAAAAATTCCAGATATATTCCAAGTCATATTATAAATGACATGCAATGTTTTGGATCTATGTTATGGGTCTAAAGTGATAAGAAAGACGACAATAAAATTAGTTGCTTCTAGTAGGCTCGCCATTCAATAATTTCACAGTAATCCATAATTATAATCAATGTTTATACTATTATGTAATAGCTCTTATGTGAAAGAGATTTCATTAATTTATTCAAACTCTGCGCTTCAAGGAATTAATCATGATCGTCTAATTATTGAAAACATTTTAAATTTAGTGGTTACTTCGCTTTAAATTTAAAAGTTAGTAAAACATGTTTTATCTGCGTTTAAGTTTCTTAAATCCAATCCAATCCATTCCCTTTTCCGACTTATTGTTGGAAAACTCAATTGGTATGCCTCCGGAATTCATTGGGTCGGAAATACATCTGTTTACCTAAATTGTTTATAAGAGATATACATAAAGTATATAAGTACGGTCACACACATCACACATTGACTCTTCAAAATATCAAAGTTATTATTTATGTCTACGTAAATCTGCAAATTATTTGATCAGATTAGAAAACTGTGGATATTCAGAATAGGCAATTAAATTGAAATCACCTTGGCGACTGAACCTTGCTTGGTTTACACTATTTAATGCTGAATCTTGATCGATTAAATCTCAATAAACTTGTAGCCTGTAAATTTTATAAGGTATACTTTCAGCTCGTGAAAATCAACTGAAAGTAAGCCTCCAATAACTTGAAAGCACAAACCTGTCTAACAATACATCACACATGACATCACATCAACAACCCTTAACATTTCACTGATGGATATAAGCCTCTCCTACGAAAGGAAGAATAGATTAAATTCTAGCCATTATAGACTCTACAAAAGACTTGCATGAAGCAGCATGTGCCTACTTCTATTTTGTGTGTGTTAATATTATCGTATAAAAGATTAAGAAACTTAATCGTCAAAAACTTTTTCTTTAAAATAACAGTATAATCACGTACTTATGATGATCCGTTCTTCAATAATAATATTGAGAACCAGAGTATTCAACAAGCTCCGATATTTTTAGTAAGTCATCAGCTAAAGCTTAATCTTATCCTTTGTACGATTCAATGGATTTTGGAAAATGTTGCCAGTAAGAAGATCGCCCATTGTGCTTATCGCCTTACCAAATATTCGATTTACTTAATAATGTTCTTTGTATATGTTCACGATTTTTCATAAAAACAGTCAACAATGACTGTTCGAAAAAATAAACAAACATTTCTATGAAAACAAGATAGAAAATCATTTAAAATATATTTCCATAATTTAAATCACCATTATCCCTCAAAGAAATAGGTATGTTCACGAAATTAAATCCTTAATGAATGAAACAAAGTAAGTGTCTAGGGAAAGTAATACGTAATAACTATAAAAACAATTTTCTGTTTTTTTTTCGTTGTTTTTTTTATATTATGAGCCTGCCAAAGTGACTACTCTGCCTGATAAAAAGCAAAATGGGATCAAAGAATAGTGGGTCACCATACACATTGCGAATGCAGATGCAGTATGGTGACCTCTATTAAGGCGGCTTGTTGAGATGCTTGTTGACAACTGCCTCGTTGGTCTAGTGGTTAGCGAATGCGTCTGCTAATCAAGAGGTCTCGGGTTCAAATCCCGGGTCGGGCCAAAAAGTGTTTTTGAGATTTTCTTAGGAAATTCCTATTAGCTGCCCGTAGTTTGGAAGTTTGGCGGATGATTCCCGCCCGTGCTTCGGAGAGCACGTAAAGCCGTCGGTCGGTTGTCATGAACATCTATGGCAATCGTTATTGGGAAGTCAGTGCCCTCAAATATATTGACAACTAGTTCAATCTTCGAACTTCAGTTCTCCCTAGGGTTGCGGAGGTCCGATGTCAGTCGCTCCGTGGAAAAACTGAAATTCAGGTAAAACCGGTTTAACCAGTAGCCGACCCCAAATAAACTTGGGAATAATGGCTAGGAGGATGTTGAGATGCTTCTGATTTTTTTGGCCTTCGGTCTCGCACTCACCAACTACACACAGTAGTTGTGACTAAGTCAGTTCAAAATCTAATTAGTATCCTATAAACACAAAAAGATATTAATTGCGTCTTAAGTATATGAATACGAACATCTGTCTGACTTTTCAAGATCGGTTTCTACAAGTAGCCGGAAATTTCAGAGAAGTTCAAAGCCATGTTATAAATGGAATGCAATAAAGTTGATAATACAATGTTGTGGATCTATATTATGAGGTTTAGAGTGACGAGGAAGTCACTTAGAGGCGACAATAGAATTAGTTCCTACTAGCAGACTCGCCATGAAATAATATCACAGTAATGGATTATTAATGTTCACGCTCTCATGTAATATCAATCCTCATCAACTTTACCTCTGTTCTTATATGTGTTTAGATGAAATATAAGTATGGTTGAGTTATTTTGAGGTATACTCGTGAATTATTTTTTTCCAAAAACCCCTTGTAGAATTTGATTGCGTACTAGACACAATATGTTATATATGCTTCGGTTTGTTGTAACTGTATTATATTTTTTCAGGTTTTAGTGTTTTAAGGTTTCTCACTCACTCTCTCTCTCATTTAGAATACTCAATACAAAAATTAACATTTGAAAGAGACGTTCTCGTCCTAATCTTATCGTATTCTACATAAAACTGAAATAATTTAATATAATATTGTTAGAGTCCAGAAGTGAAAAATAGTAAAAATAATTATAATTCTAAACAATTTACTTTAATTCTAAACAATTTATTTCATTAATTACAAAATAATCTTAGAAATGCAATTAGACACAAACAACCGTTAATTAAGTAACGAATCTAAACAAACTACAGTTAGATATACAGCAAGGGCGGTCACATAGGGCTGTACTAGCTGTTAGACAGTTTTCCTCGCACCCACCGCAATTCAGACAGTACTAACTTGTCAAAGACAGCTTTCCACATCTGTTAACAGAGTAGTACTAATTGTCCAAAGACAATGATCCACACTCCGCGACGCATTCGTCAGAAATGCGTACCGATACAACAGATCACTCCTATTTATAACCAAGCGCAGTGAAGTGATGGCGCCACAAAAATGACAACTACCGCCGTTGTGGCTTATACGGCCTCTCCTGACACCCTGACGTCCTCGGCAGGTCCGGATGACCACACTTCTTCATTGTTCTCATTCGCGGTTACTGGAACATGTACAAAAATAAAAGTTTATTGGACGCCTCTGTAAGTACATCATCGTCCAATTGGTCAGTTACTAAAAACAGTTATCAAATTTAGCGTAAACAGTTAGAGTTAACGAATAGTTTTACAAGATAATAACAGTTAACACGAATAAGAAAGGTTCGAACCTCCAAGGAAAAGAGTGAAAGATTATTTATAATCCGCGCCAGATTAGAAACAAACAGTCACTGTTAGATACATTTAAAATAAAACTAGAAACTTAGTACTAACACAAGAGTAGACTTCAGCATGAAGGTCTACCGTTACCATAAGAACCATAATATCATAAGAACAGTTATCATAAGTGTGTGTCTTAAACATTTAAACTTAAAATTAACAAGACCACGAGTTTGGGGCTGGTTACCCTGTCCATGGGTCTTAAACCTCTCTCATCAAGACCACGAGTTTGGGGCTGGTTACCCTGTCCATGGGCCTTAAAACTCTCATCAAGACCACGAGTTTGGGGCTGGTTACCCTGTCCATGGGCCTTAAACCTCTCTCACCAAGACCACGAGTTTGGGGCTGGTTACCCTGTCCATGGGCCTTAAACCTCTCATCAACAAGACCACGAGTTTGGGGCTGGTTACCCTGTCCATGGGTCTTAAACCTCTCATCAAGACCACGAGTTTGGGGCTGGTTACCCTGTCCATGGGTCTTACCTCTCTCAACAAGACCACGAGTTTGGGGCTGGTTACCCTGTCCATGGGTCTTACCTCTCTCAACAAGACCACGAGTTTGGGGCTGGTTACCCTGTCCATGGGTCTTAAAATTATCTCAGGAAGACCACGAGTTTGGGGCTGGTTACCCTGTCCATGGGTCCATTCCAATATACACACCTCATGCTCTCCACCATCCGCCATACATTGCACCACACCTCACGCACACGGGGATCAGGCCGAAGATTGCGTCTCGTACACACGGTGAACAGGCGGAAGGTTGCATCTCGGGCACACGGAGAACAGACCGCAGGTCCGCTTATCACTGAGCGGCATGCAGGACGCAAGTCCGCACCTCGCGATACAGCGAGCAGGCCGCAAGTCTGCGCCTCACCAGGCAGCAGCAGACACCAGGTCACAGCCCGGGCTCGGCTCGCGTAGACTGCACCTTGCACAGTGACGAGGCTCTCAATGCATCGTTGTCATCTAAGGAAAGCATGAAAAATTGCATTAGTTTTGAATACGGTATTACTTTAACGTCACCAATATGCTTCATTATCGTCATGAATAATCAGAGCTTTTAGAAGGCGATACTAGCAAGCAAAGCTTTTAGGATATTTAAAAATAACAGTGCCCTCAGTATGTACGCAGTAATATCGTCAAGAATGTTACTAACTTTCGCATATCTCTCAGGACGCAAGACCCGGAGGATGTCAGAAAATGTTACAGAAGTCTCACGGTACTCGGTTAAGGATGTTCCCAATAATCGCAAAGCTCTTAGGATATGATACCGGGTCACCAGTTTTGGTTATGTCTGCAGCTTGACGATTGTCGTCAAGCAAACCCGAAACATGTCCAAGTATGCCCACGCAGTGAATTCGAGTTCAGACTAATTGCCCTCAAAGTCATTTTATGAACCAGGGCTTGTCCGACAGGTGTCGTCCAATCACTTACTGTAATAAGCCACCGTCTGCTTATAGTCAATCGTCTCGAGTCTGTAGTTAAACCTTACCATTTTAACCTTTTTACCTTTCTGCTACGGCGGCCAGTCCCAATGGTGAGCAACCAAAAACACAGTAGACACTACAGCACGCAAGTACTTGTCTAACACAGGTGTACGCCTTTGGTTCGATGAGACGGCCACCCAACATGACCCGAAAGAGATCAGGCGTAGGACCGTCGACTCTTTGTACTCATTCGAGTCACGGAGCGTTGACCACAACTTTTAAACTTCGGGCCGTGACAAGCATATCTATAATTAGAAGTACACAGTATTATTAGTTATTGTTTGTTCAACCCAGAAATCGAACCTATATTGAACAGTAGTCGCATACACTAACTGTCGACCCAACAAAGCAGTCGAAACCATCACTGGTACTGACGTTTCAATAAGTACCTCTGTCAGGAAGAAAGATCACAATAACCTGAGCTGGCTCGTAACGTGCTTATGAACATGTTATTAATCTTGATCCTATATGAATGTCAGACCTTTACGATCAAGTTTGCTACAATGATTTTGTGTATGATCTTAAAATTTAACACCTGAAATAGCCAGTCAGGCATGAGGATTATCTTTCCGGAACACTAATTGGTACTCTCACAATGACTAGTGCTTAAACCTCATTTTAGCTCGGTCTAACCTGACCATTAATCATTATTGTTACACAAACAACATAACATAGTTCATTTAATACCTGACACTAGTGAGGGTATTTAAAACCTTTCATAATGTTTCTATAACATCAAGAATAGCATGCTTAAGTAGACGTACTATTAAGATCGATAGACATGCAGTCTTAACCGGTATCAATACTTTGCATTTCGATAAACATTAAAACATAACTAACAAACGATATGTTTTGCTTTATCATAAGAGATCTTTCTTTAACATTTACAATTTGTTGTTGATGTTGTGTAAAACCTATTAGATTACATTTAAAATATGAAGTTTTAGTTTGGAGTCCACTATAGAAGGTTCATAGAAGTTTCTTTACTTTTTTTTTTTCTTTGAACCATTAATAACAAGTGAAGTCACTTTCGTACTACCTACTCTGAACTATTAAATAAATTTAACATAATATCTTTAGAATTTAAACATTTACCACTGTTATAACGCTTCATAGATTTTACAATAACAGTGGACTAATGCAATCACCAGTAAATAATGTGACATAGTACATCTACCGGCGGATGATAAGAGTTCCTCAAGCTGTTTTAAATAGGCTCCGTCAGGACTAGCTCTGCTGTCCACGCACCCTCACACGTTTATATACTCCCGATTTATTTGCTCTCACCAACCACCAATATAAAAGAATAGCCCATTCATCGAATTATCAAAATAAAAATTAGAAATGTAATTGATCATCAACTATTTCTTGTTGTCATTTTTTTTTTTTTTTGATCATCCCTACTATTATTACTATTAAGTGCGAAAGTAACTGTCTGTCTGTCTGTTACGTTTTTACGCCTAAACCGCTAAACCGGTTTTGATGAATTTTGGAACTCAAATAGTTTAGAACCTGAGAAAGGACATCATACACGCGGGCGGAGCCGCTGGCTAAAGCTAGTTGTTTAATAATGGTCATTTCAATTTTTAAATTTACGGAGAAACATCTAGTAACTTGGTGTACACACTGTAAATTGTTATAATCTGACAAGTATCTATTTTTCGTTTCCATAAATAAAAGTTAAACAGATTAATCACAACGTGTGTGGGTATTATGTCCCTTCACACTTGCTGTGTCAGTGTAACATTTTAAGTAAATGGATAAAAGTTACTTGACCTTTAAGTAATAAGTTCGGGTTGCATTAGGCAGCCACTACAACTGCTATTATTCATCATTCCTTCGTTAAAAATAGTTCGTAACCATAGCAAAGAACGCCTACTTGATTATGCACAGGTGGGGTAGTTACAAACATTCGTTTGAGCGCTATTCACTATTTACGTTATACCAAATATTCGCAATAAATGCGAAAGTAACCGTCTGTTACGCTTTCACGCCAAAACCACTGAACCGATTTTGATGACATTTGGTATAAAGATAGAAACATACACGCGGGCAATAGCTAGTACCAAATATTCGCAATAACAAAAGGTATGAGATGAGGTCATTGTTAAAACTAAACCAACTACTTAAGCCCTTTTGTTAAGCCACAGCTTTGCATCAGCCCTAAGGCATTTTCGTATACGCGCCAAACAGTCCATTTTTTCATCATTTTAAATTGCGCACACAATTCACTTTTGTACACTACATATCAAAATTATGTGAAAATAAATCACAACTCAACATGTAATATGATTTGATCTTACCAGTACAGCGTCAAGCACAACTCACAAGTTTTTCTTAACTGAACCTTCTAACCTTCTCTCATTACCGTGTCGGCACTGGTGGACCACATTGTACACCTTGTACATTGGCACGGATGCAGTTTCCATCGCTTAGCACAATGTTTACTAACTGGAAAGAAAGCGTTATACACACGAACACATGTGGTACAAATACCCTCATTATTTTATTAAAATAATCGTTTTAAAACCGTTTGTAATTGACACTAAAAACCAAATATAGAAGTCGTCACTTCCTTTACGATTTTTATATTTGCTATGTTTTGACTTTGTTTTGATTTTTGACTGATTTAGTTTTGATTTTTGACTTTGATTTAGAGCGGATAAGAATATCACAAAAGTCGGATTCCCTTATTAAAAATCACAACGAACACTGAATTTCGATAGCGTTCAAATGAGCACTAATAGTGTGCAATGCCTTTTTTTTTAACGAACGATCGCGTTTATCGTTCCCGGGACCTCTGCGGCGAATCACTGCGTATATTCACTTTGGTTCTATATGACAGCGCGATCTATTGTGCATTTGTCAATGCTCTCTATCGTAAGACACACCTAGATAATGAAGTATAGGCAAATTAAATGAAAATATCTAACTAAATGTCGGTAGTTGATCGTTTCCCAAATATTGAAAATTAATAATTTGTGAACGTAGATCGATCCAACTTCTGATGTTAGAGTCCAGAAGTGAAAAATAGTAAAAATAATTATAATTCTAAACAATTTACTTTAATTCTAAACAATTTATTTCATTAATTACAAAATAATCTTAGAAATGCAATTAGACACAAACAACCGTTAATTAAGTAACGAATCTAAACAAACTACAGTTAGATATACAGCAAGGGCGGTCACATAGGGCTGTACTAGCTGTTAGACAGTTTTCCTCGCACCCACCGCAATTCAGACAGTACTAACTTGTCAAAGACAGCTTTCCACATCTGTTAACAGAGTAGTACTAATTGTCCAAAGACAATGATCCACACTCCGCGACGCATTCGTCAGAAATGCGTACCGATACAACAGATCACTCCTATTTATAACCAAGCGCAGTGAAGTGATGGCGCCACAAAAATGACAACTACCGCCGTTGTGGCTTATAATATAATAATATTAATTAGTTTTATTTATAGCAGCATTATTTAGTTACATATACTATTAGTTTTTCTTGTAGTGGCAAATTAAGAATACTGAGTGTAACTTTCACTATTCATACCATGTGTGTCGTAAGAAGCGACTAGGGGACAAAGTTACGCAGGACAACATCTCTACAAAAGGGAAGGAAAACTTGAAACAATTCCCAACCCCATCAGGTAAAACTTTTAAGTGTATTAAACAGTGGAATAGAAGTACAAGTGAGTTTTATTTCAAGAATGTATGTATTGAATGTATGTACGAGTATGCACATAAATTTTTAGATTTTTAGTTCCAAATTTACGAGCGATTTTGACAGTTGAAAAAATAAACATTAATTAAAGTTCCATACTTAGAATAATTCTAAGGTTTCATATGAATCCGCCATTATCAACATAGTAGTGTTGAAATCCAAGTACAAACTTTGATTCCCTTTTTCAGCCATTTTGACAATACCAGGAGTGTAATATTGAGAACCCGAGTATTCAACAAGCATGTAAATTTCAAAAATTCTCCTCCTCCTTTTAATCTACTCTCCTTAAGGAATAAACATGCCAAATTTCAGCTTCCTGCGTCCAGTAGTTTGACTGTGCATACGCATACAGTTTCATTTGCCTCTCTTTTCAGTAACGCTCGTCTATTATTAGTTTAACCGTGATGTTAGCAATCCTATCTTAGGCACTAAACAAAAACATTTAAAAGAAATGTAATAATTGCTTAGATAGTTTCGTAGTTCAGTTCTTGAGTAACAACGTGACAAGAGAATTCTAAATTATAGATTAATTTAAATACCACATGATCAAAGTATCAAGATGGAAGTAGCAATGTTCCTCATTTATAGCAATATACGATATAATTGACAAAACTAAATATAACTATTTGATATAATCAAAGCTGCCAATCGACCTAGTAATAGCCTTAGCCTTGTAAATGAAATAGATTTCCGTCGACAGTATATTGAGAAGGGTTTGTAACCGCAAGTTTTTGATCCGTTCCGATCTAAACATAATTGTATTAAAACTTAAAGGTTCAGCTGGCATTAAATATTTGAACTCACTTAGAAACACAAACATTTAACAACTTTCACTCTTAAAGAAATAATTGAATTATGTTGAAATATCGTAACAATAATTTCGTCACTTTAGAGGCATTTCAACTTTTTAAATTGTGCTTATGTAAATTACCATTAAACACAAACTTGGTCGCTTTAATCGTAATAAAGATTCCTTATATCCTACTTGTATTATGGGTAAAAGACAACTGATATAAACACATAAACATACTTACAGTAGTCTTCAATATAAAAAAGTAAGCAACATCAATTTATACTTCAAGTAACACCTATCTGACGAGCAGTTCGCGTGATTGCTAACTTCCCAAAAAAATAGAATTTGTGATGTAATAAGTCAAGATTAATTACCTCTGATATCAATATCAGTGGTAATCAATCTTTTCGTATACCTGCACGGTTCTCCTATGTTTGACATAAATTAATAAGGTTATGGTTAATTAAGTATGAATACATAAAATCAAAAACTAGGAACACCCTTTACGCCTCCTTGTGACACATTGTAGTTGTATTTACAAGAAATAAAGAACAAAACTGACTCGAAAAATAATTGTGCAAATGTATGTTAGTACATTAGTTTTGAAATCAGGTCTTACATCCCATTTGTAAAATATGATTATATTATTATTTTTATGTAAATGTACTTTTATACATAAACCAATTGAGCTCAAACTTTGGTACGGTATCCAAAACACTTCAAAAACCTGCAAGCTTACAGCCACGCTTTATTGCTACCTGCGTGATGCCTCTACAGCCAACTTGTTTATTAAGGTTACTTTTATCATGGGGTAATCTGTTGTAAGTAGAAGTTAGATAAATCGATGATCACATCAACAACCTTTAATAATTCACAACTGAACATAGGCTACTCTTTGGAAAGAAGCTTTTGCTGTACTATATCACGTCACAAACAAGACACTAATAACCCAAATATAATAATTAACAGCGGAGTTTCGCGGTGATTACCTGCGGGTATCGTTGAAAATGACGAGTAGCGCGAGCATTGATGTAGTAAAAAACCCAAGATACACACTCAGCGTCTCAAAACTGTCCTCATAAAATAAGAGCACAATTTAAAATTGTGCTCCTATTTCAAATAGTCTCGCGTCGCTCTCGTCTCTGTGCGCAAGTTAAAAATACAGAAGTGTCCGTGAGGAATTGTAAAAATATTACGTCAAGAACGTTAAAAAAGGATGGGATATCGTATTTTCGGTAAGTAAAAGAGTTTGTTAATTTGTTTTTGTTGTTTTTATGACTAAATATCGGAAGCAACGTGTGATTTTGATTTTAATTTGTCTAAAAACTTTACTCAACGGTCCAAGTATAATACGACAAATTTCAATTGCCGCTTTTTCAGTGTGAGAACGACTATTACACAACCTTTTATTTTAGTCGCATTATCCAAACGACCCTGTTCTTATTCAAAACTTCGGTAGTAAAATTTGATTGGTCATTGTACACTGCTTTGTAATAAAAACTTTAACCAACGCGCGTAAGGTTGAATTTGCAAAAGATATGTTTATAGCATAACTAAAACTACCTACATTGATATTTCAATAAATCAATGACTACTAAGGACAGTTTCGTATGCTGCTTTTGTTTGAGACTGTGCATCTAGAGTTTTTATATATCAATGAGCGCGAGTAAAGCCACGGAGCGAAGGTAATCTAAAAACAATAATCTCGACAACTCTTTCTCTGTCCAAGCATTTCTGTTCATTTGTGGAACGCTCTACCAGTGGTAGTAAGACGTGCACAAAATAAATCTAACTAGATTCAAGCGACTAGTCAAGCTGCACTACCTGGGTGACATTAATGTCCATTAACCAATCTTCTATTTCTCTTTCTTTCTCTAATAGGTCCCATCATTCCTTTTATGTATGTATTATGTAATCAACATCTGTGTTTTTAAATCATAGTTAGGCTTAGTACACACGAAGCGTTTTTCTCCCGTGCCCGCTGCGGTTGCGGGCCCGCAGCTTCCGTAGAATGCAGATTTGTATTTAAAAAAACAAAGCACAACACACGACGCGTTTTATGCCCGCGGCGTGCGCGGTTGTTTGCGGCTCCTGCTGCACCGGCGGGCAACCTGTAGAACCGAGCGGGTCGCGGTCGCCCGCGCCCTCGGCGGGTTGCGCCCGTTCGCTTGGCGGGCGACCGCATCGTGACATGTTTGTATACCTCGGGATGTTTATATATTTGAATTAGTGGATGCACCCAAAACCTTATGGTCTTTCTTTTTTTAATTCTTCTGTGAAGTAAATATATTGCAACAGCTCGTTTCTGGTGTGTGTCCATGGCGGTCTGAACCTCAACTGAACATTACCGCATCTTGCAACCGCCTGTCTTGCGATCATTGCCCGCAAACGTGGCGGGCGAAGATCGCAACCGCGACGGCCGCGTGACCGCGCAAATAGCCGGTTTCGTGAGTATAGAAAAAAAACCGCAGTTCCACCACCGCAGCGGGCACGGGAGAAAAACGCTTCGTGTGTACTTAGCCACGCGGCCGTCACGGTTGCGATCTTCGCCTGCCATGTTTGCGGGCAATGATCGCAAGACAGGCGGTTGCAAGATGCGGGAATGTTCAGTTGAGGTTCAGACCGCCATGGACACACACCAGAAACGAGCTGTTGCATTACATTTACTTCACAGAAGAATTAAAAGCCTCGCCAAGATACGTGTGCCGAGGTATACAAACATGTCACGATGCGGTCGCCCGCCAAGCGAACGAAGAGCGCGCGGGCGCAACCCGCCGAGGGCACGGGCGACCGCGACCCGCGCGGTTCTACAAGTTGCCCGCCGGTGCAGCGGGAGCCGCATACAACCGCGCACGCTGCGGGCGTAAAACGCATCGTGTATTGTGCTTTATTTTTTTAAATACAAATCTGCATTCTACGGAAGCTGCGGGCCCGCAACCGCAGCGGGCACGGGAGAAAAACGCTTCGTGTGTACTTAGCCTTCATTTCATTTTTAGTAATGACAAATAAGAAATAAACAGTTGAATCTGACTGATATTCTCCCATTATAAAAAGGCATTTCCCTATAATATAGAGTTTATTTTAGTATTTTATTCTGTGTTGTGTTTACGCTTTATAAGTATTTCAATTCAAGGAAATATATCTATTTCAAAGTCATTCAATTGGATGGGTAATAAAGCTGCACTGAAGAACAAGTGCATCTGGTGGAAGACAAAAAGAAATTGCTCAAGAAAGCAATAGAACTTATGTAACAGCGATGTATGAAGTTAAAATTTAAATTGAGCATTGTTTGATTTTTATGAGTTCTGTAGTTCATGACTCGGAACCCTGATAGTTTCGTCATTTCCGTCCGTCTGTTAGTTCATCCATCCTCGACTTACTGCCAAAATAATTAGTGCTAAAAAGATAAAACTTTTGCAAAGACATATGTTTTTATCACATCGATAAAGTGCTACAATAAAATAACGAAACACTATTTTTGTAGCTTCCATACACGCATCTAATTTTATTTGATTAAATGGTATTTTATATGTCTGAATTCCAAAAGATATACGACCTCATTTATTTTTTGAAGTTCTATCGCAATTTCAAATTGTCCACAAATAGTCATCTTCATCATCAACAATATATAACGTCCCACTGATGGGCTCGGGGTTCCTTTCAGTAAAGGCCATGTGTCCCCACGCTGGCCGAGTTATAATCATTTTAACGATTATAATCATTTTACGATAGTTAATCAATATTTACAATAATATAATATAAACATATGGAGCTTATATGTACAGAGTATTTATATGAATTAAATGAGTTATTTATAACAAAAAAAAATAATGATGGTTTGCTCCAAAAATGCCAATACATGGCTATACTAATCTTGGCTTTTATAATTTATAATTTTCCAAAAGCACTAAGAATACGCTAAAATACTATAAGAATTATTAATTATAATTATGTAAAACATACCTTGAGTACAATTCAAATGATGATTGTTACCTATGTGATGAAAGATATCGGGAAAAATACTAGAACATTTTATATGACATACACTAAATCTGAGTATCTATGAAACTCTTATTTAGGATGATGAAAGTAGCAAAACAGGTCAAGAAAAATAAGGATATTTTTCCCTGTCCAATCCAGTATGCCTGTCAAAGACCGAGACAGTATTACTTCATGTAATAAATAGTATACTACTACAAATAAATGTAATGATTGGAACCAAGGTTGCCAGCATGTAGGTGTATTATCTGTAGGATATATTATTATAATGTGAATGGGTTCGTTTTTTTAATTTTTTCCATTCATTCAAATTTTTTATTATTAATTTTATTACGATGACTACTTAAAACCTTATACGTATACATAACATTGGCAAAAAAAGCTGGATATTATGCAGCTGGTTGCCATCTCATCCAAAAAAGAAGATAATATCAATAGACAGATTTTAAACACTTTAAGAAAGATTATACTAAAAAGTTGATTTTTATTTTTACTACAACAATTATGTTAATCTCTTACGAAATATTTCAATTCTAAATGTGAAATATTTCAATTCGTCTCAGGTCGATAAATAATCATACTTGCATCCCTTTCAAATACTGTTTTTCGTTATGGTGTAAATAGTTGTAAAGTCATATTTTATTTCCACTTCCTATTTCAGAACAAAACTATAGATCACGCAGTTATCTGTTAAATTCGCCCTTCTTCATATCTATTTCTCAAATAATTATTTCTCATTCTTTATCATGAGGAAGATGAGAAACAGCATGGACATTAATCGATTATGTAGTATAAAAATCCAATGCCGTGGAAGTGTAGATACGGTCCAAAAGGCGCACATTAATTTCACGCCCGTTGTCAAGAACTAATTTATCTACCCTAAATGAGCTGCCGATATAATGTCACTGTTGCCGCGTATTGTTCATTATTGAATACAGCCATTATAAGGCTGATCAAAAGTAATAAAAATGCAATAATAAGTGGGTATTGAGAAGATTTTATTAGCTTTTCTAACGTAAGTTAATTCTAAATTCATTACAATGTGTAAAGCAGAATCGTAACACCTTAAAGATACGTACATACATATAAGATTGATAGGACATCTAAGATTATTCACAGCAAAATAAATTGTCCTCGTTTTTAAAGTAGGTAAAGAATAATAATATCTGAACTGATCCCAAATTGTAACCAGACTATTGATAAATGTATGAATTCGTATTTGCATCATTCGTATGTACTCGTATGTCTTAGTAGGTAGTAGAGTCACACTGATTTCAGCACGAATGGACCGGCTCGACCGGGGCAGTACTACCCTCACACAGAAGACCATCCTAATAATGACAGCACTCTTGCTTTCCATAAGGTATTTCATTGGTGAGTGTGAGACCAATCATTCTGCATTATTCTTCCGGCTTCCAGAAGTACGGAGAATGATGCAGAGACATCTGACCAGGCTGCCATGAAATGTTACATTGTTTACCTTCACAAGGAGGTTGGTGGCCCCTACGTCTGGATTCTACTCATACTTTCCATAAGGCTGAGTAGAGTCACTTTGGTAGGCTTAAGCCTTAATTTAAAAATATAAAAAAAATACGAAATATAAGCAAATAAAGTTGATATAATTTAATACATACTGTCACAAAGAACAAGTAATGTGCTTGTCACATAATAATTGGTCCCATCGCTAACTACAATCGCTAACTACTAGTTCAATCAGTTTTTAATCAGTCAATTCAGTATTTGCTTTTTTTATGAATTATGAGCTACCAAACTTCTTAAAAATAAAGACTTCTACATTGTGTTCTAATTATATAATTGTATGTAAACTAATCTGTACTTATCTTTGTGAAAGATTTAATAAATTATAATAACTAAATAAATTATATAATTTTAACTAGTTGATGCCCGTGGCTCGGCTCGCGTCCCAGGGGTTTGAAAAATAGAAGTTGGCCGATACTATGATCTACCCGATATGCAAACAAAACTTCATGTAAATCTGTCTAGCCGTTTCGGAGCAGTATGACTAACATTGTGACAGGAGATTTTTTTATTTAAGACGAGAATCCCTACTAATATTATAAATGCGAAAGTAACTCTGTCTGTCTGTCTGTTACGCTTTCACGCCTAAGCCACTGAACCGATTTTGATAAAATTTGGTATGAAGATAGAACTGAACTTGGGAAAGGACATAGGATGCGGGCGAAAGCTAGTTTTATATACTTACATATAAGATAAAGCTGTCTCCTAACTAGAAGCCTAAATTTTAAGAGATAACACCATAAATTTAGGGTAGGCTGATAAAAGCGGCTATTAGTGTTGTATGTTCACTCATGTTCACAAATGTGAAGTAAACAACAATTTGTAAATGACTCATACTGCTGTCATTTTGTGTGATTGACGAATTGTTGTTCAAAGTTTGAGATCTTTTAGTGTCTATTTCAGTTTGTGAAATCATTTGTAAAGTTTCTAGTAGGATATGCTCCATTCATAATGTGAAAGCTGTCTTTTTATAGAAACATTTAGTTGTAAGAAAATAATTTTAAAATTTTAAAATCTATAACGCAACAGTTTATGAATAATGTTCAAAGTTATACTATGAATAAGTTGTTAAATTATTTTGGAAAGTTCTATCCTTGATACAAACTTTATAACACTAACGCTTGAGCAAATAACTTGACTTAATTTATGTTATCGTGCTGTCCCACCTGTTATAAATGTTAACAAACAATTTTGATTATATCTACATTACTCGGGTCAGCAATAAGAGACTTACAGAATTTCATTATGACACTTCTCTCACAAACTAGCAAGCAATAGGCTATATAAAGAAGTTCTTATGTAATTTTAGGTTTAATTTATTCAATAAATATATGAAGCCAAAGTTTCCGGGTCATTTTAAGTGGGAAATAAGCAGATGAGTTAGAAACTGAAACAAGTCATTAAGATTTTAAGAAAACTTCTAGAACCGCTTTCTCCAAAAGCTACAAAAGAATAGCTCGGGGCATTACATTCTGGTGTTTTTTACTCGATCACGGCGACCGGTCATTTAATATATAATAATTAATATTAAACTGGTTAATATAGGCTATATTATACACACAACGTCATCTAGTCCCAAACTAAGCAGAGCAATTAGTTCCAAGTTTGTATAATTGCATGTTTCGGTATTTATACTGTTTTAAAAGCTTTTATGGTGGACTGTTAAAAGACTGTCAAAAGCTAGCTTAAACTTCTTGTATCAAATAAATAAATATAATAATAATAAATAAATATTTCAGACATCTTACACATAACGTCATTTAGTCCCAAACTAAGCAGAAATTGTATTAAGGGTACTAAGCAAGTGATATAAATTCATAAATACATTTTTTTTGTAAATACATACATATTTTACATAGAAAATACCCAGACTTCGAAACAAATATTTGTGGATCACACTTATATTTAGTTCCACCCGGGAATCAACGCCAGCTGCTAATCAAGACGTCTCCTCTTGACCAGCAGCCGCATATGCCAACCGCTAGACCAACAAGGTAGTGAAAATATAGTAACAATTATATCAAATATTTTTACGTAGATGGATAGTTTTTAAACCTGTCACAATGCAGTTATCTTAACGATATAAACATATAATACTCTTTCCACATTAATGTACTATGACAAAGCTTATCTTTTTTTAATCTTTTGCAAAACAACTATCTAAAAAATATTTTACTTGCATTTTTTTTCAATATTTTGAATACCTTAATACAATTAAACAATTTAGCAATATGTACCTTATGTTTATGTAGAAGGAAAAAAATATTTTGAAAATATTTGCTCTTAGTTATTAAGGGAGTGGTTGGGCTTGATTGATAGGCAAGCTTTTAGTGAATGACGTACTTTACGTCATCTCGTCTTACATATTTCATCTACGAAATCTGATGCATTGCTTAAAGGTATTTAGTATGACGTTAAAAAGCCTAATTTGTATTGTTATGTAGTAAAATAACCTTTTATAAATTTGGTCTAAAAAAAATAAAAGAGGATTAATGGATTAACTGGGGTTCATCCTTTAAGAGCCTATTTTGAAGGCTAATAACTTAATAGCAATAAGTATTTTTTTTTATTTCAGTTTATTTGTTAAATCATTGGAGATTAGAAAAGTAATATTTAGATGTTCTGGTCTAGAGGTAACAGCTCACGTTATCACAGAAATAATAGTTTACATAAATTGAAGTAGGTACAATTAGCATTGTTTTTAACCAAAACGTGTCTTTACGTTACGTTAAAGCAATTGACGAAGGTAAGGAACGACGTCGACACCATATAGATATTGACCGCGCGGTAGATCGTGATCGTTTTTGGCATGAAAATATATTATGAGCGTTTCCGTGATCCACAGATTTCATACGTTTCATTGTAAATAGTACCGAGGCACAGAGTTTACTTCTAGTGCGAAAATTGACTTTAAACAAAATTATAATCTCTAAAGGCCGCTGCATACGTGACTGGATTTAACACGGACGGAACGGGACGGGAAGTTTTGCAAACATCGTTACATACAAAATGAATAAGGAAATGCATAATTCACGGAGACACGGGCGTGGCACGCACGGGACGAGCTAAATATCGTCGCTGACGATGTTTAGCACGTCAATAGCAATTAAAGCCAATTATTTAATGAAAAATACATCTTTCCTTGTTCACAAAACTAAAACGTTAGATCCGAGTCACAGTCACGGTGCGTATGCATTTACATCACGTTCCCGTTTCTAACGAGGCAGCCACGTCCACGTCCCGTCCGTGTTAAATCCTGTCACGTATGCAGCGGCCTTAACTTTAGAATTTTACCTAAACTATATTGCATTCGAAACAGTTGAAAGTTGCGCATTTTATAAAGGTTATTTTTATGACACGGGGACAAACAAGCAGAGGAGTCATATCGTTATCTCATGAAATATAACAAACACATTATATGAAGATGAAGAAAAATGGGATGAAATGTATTAAATTATATTACTACATATTTTTATGTTATTCATAGAATTGCGCATAAGTTTATCTTTGTCAAACAATATTATGCTCTATCAACCTAGACTTTTCAAACGGGTGAGTTACCACATTCTTTTGCAGCACCAGATTTCTCACCAGTGACTATTATAATTAGGTAGAAGTATTTTTAAACATAAAAATACACTACTGTATTACATAAAGTTCTAGGAAAAGATAGTACACTATTTATCAACGTTATTTGTTGTTTTCTGCACTCACGAGATTATAGTTGCGGTGCAGATGTCATGCAATAAATCCCAGGAGAATTTGTAATAAACCAAGTTGTTCCTTTTGAAAAATAGTATGTTACAACAGGAATATGTCCTACTTTCATATCTAGCTTGACAAATAATAAATTACCCAGCAATACTATACGGCAAATGTAAAACTTTAATTCTTTTTCATTGTTATACCTACTTTATTCACACCAAGAGCTTATCTGATTAGTTATTTGTTAAAAAAATAGAACTAAGGAATACCTTACAGTTACTCATGTTACATATTCAAAAAGATTTGTTAAACTTTTGAAAATATATAAATGTCATATTTATTAACAGGCGGCAAAAAATGGAAAATCAAGTGCCATTGCAGATCACCATTTTGAAATGTTATTATATGAAGATCAAAAAATATATAAAATATTTATTCAGTTCTTGAGAGCTTATTTTTTTATTTAAATCTCCTTATTCCATAAAACGATTAAATTTAATAATTAAATAGGATTAACCTACTTAGAAAGGGTTAAAGTATTAAAACGAAAAACAGCTTAAAATTTTACATGGTATTTAAAAAGGTTGAAATAAATTTTACTCAGGACAGATTTACATTACCAACGTACTTTTACACCCAAACCACAACACATAATATAATTTTTCCAGTTTAATATCATAATATTTTTCAGTAAAAAAACCCTATTTTTGAATTCGTTATTCAAATGTCAATAATTTTGTATGTATAAATTAATATTTAGGAAATTTAAGTGATAGTAGGTGAAGCGATAGAGAGTAAGTTTAGCGTTATAAAGACGGAGCAAATGTTATTACGGTCTTAGCTAATTCAAATCAGGGTAACTATTTCATAAAAGTTATCGTTTTGCTAATCATCCTCCTAGCCATTATTTCCAAGTTTATTTGGGGTCGGCTACTAGTTCAACCGGTTTTACTTGAATTTCAGTTTTTCCACGGTGCGACTGGCATCGGACCACCGAAACCCTAAGGGAGAACTGAAATTCGAAGATTGACTAGTTGTCAGTATATTTGAGGGCACTGACTTCCCAATCACGATTGCCATAGATATTCATGACAAACGGGACTCCGAGGCACGGGCGTGAATCATCACCAAACTTCCAAACTCCGGGCTAGTTTGAACCCGAGACCTCTTGATCAGCAGTCGCATACGCTAACCAGTAGACCAACGAGGCAGTAGTAAGCTAATACTAAACTAAAACTAATAATCAAAATTTGAGCGTCTGCTTGTTTGTTAAATGAATACATTTGGTTGTATAACACTTTGCCTCGGTTAGTCTAAAACTTCGTATCGAATCTATAAATTTGCTGGAGGCTGGCTGTAAATATGGTATTCGTATTTCAGTTTCAAAATTCGAGCGCATGTAATAAATCACGATATTAGATCCTACATACTGTAGTGGAGAAAAAACGGATATTCTACATGATGAGGGTTTTTCGTGGTATCGTTAGGTCTTATTTTGTTATATACTTAAAATGATATCATTGGTGATGTGGTGTTTCGTTAGTGTGTGCGAGACCGGAGGCTCAATGATGCACTAACAGTTAACAGGCTACCACAGTGTGGGTCACTATGCAACAATAATCGCATTCGCAATGAGTACAGTGTCTACTATTCGTAGACTCCGCTGATGCTTTCTATAAAACCATAATTTTTGCCCAAGTAATGTAATAGAGGAGCAAGTTTATTCTCAAACAACCTGTATATTTCTAACAAACAACACGTACGGTGAAAGAACATGCCTACATAATCCCCCGTTTGATAAACAAACTACCGCCGGAACGGATCCGCAAATTAACCCGAGTAATATTAAAATTAAAACTTAAGGATTTTTCTCAAATAACGATTCTTAACATTTGCAGAATGCATTGACCACATAGAAAGGCATATACCTAGCTCTTATTAACATACAATACGTCAACAGATTAACTAGTCGGACGGATTTTATTATATAAACATTGTTCTAAATTTACCAAACCGACTACCTGTGTAACAACACAAAACTTAGAGGTTTTTCGTGTTATCCATACTAATATTATAAATGCGAAAGTAACTCTGTCTGTCTGTCTGTCTGTTACGCTTTCACGCCTAAACCACTGAACCGATTTTGATGAAATTTGGTATGAAGATAGAACTGAACTTGGGAAAGGACATAGGCTACTTTTTACTGCAATAATCGAGATACAAAGGCCAAAGCTAGGTGATTATAAAAATACATAAATCGTAGGTATCAAAATCTATCACTGTTTATCTCCTGTCAAAATTTCACAGGTTGCTAGGCAAAACACAATTGCATGGCAACCATAATGATAGTTTGACAATGACATATAGACCAGTAGTCTAGGGTAGATAATTTTTGAAAACAAATAAAATTATGGTAGGATGAAACCTATTGAAAAAGGAGGAGAATATTATTAAAATGAAAGGAAAAATAATTTACGGGGGATCTGGAGTCGGGAAGGGGTAGGGGGGGAGGTTTTCGGGTCCTTTAAGCGGGGCGTGAAAAAGCATCTCACTAAGCCGCCATAGTGTGGGCCGCCATACATTAATGTCTGCATTCGCAGCAAGTGTAGTAGGCCCGACTCTTGGATTCTGCTAATGCTTTCCATCAGGCAGGGTAGAGTCACTTTGGATGGCTAAATATATAAAACAAAGGGTAAAGAACGGTTTATCTCGATTTCCGGCAAAACCACAAGTCCTATGGAAAAAAGTTAAATGGCAAAGTTGTAGGTAATTTATGACTTCGAACCCTTATAGATTCGTCATGTCCGTCTGTCCGTCCGTCCGTCCATCCTCGACTTACCATCAAAGTTGCAAGTAATCAAAAGATCTACAATTTTTAGGGTTCCGAAGTTTATGACCTCGAACCCTTATCGTCCGTCCGTCCGTCCTCCTTACCGTCCAATCGGTAAGTGCTAGAAAGATGAAACTTTGCATGAATATGTATTGTAATTACGTCGACAAAGCGTTACAATGAAATTATGAAAAATATTTTTATTTACGGTACCTCCCCTACACGTAAAGTGGGGATGTTTTTTTTCTCGCAGCTACCCCATCATCTGGGGTATCATTATATAGGTCTTTTAGAAACATTAAAAGGTTGTTAAGACTATCTTTAAACCCATTTCTTGATTTAGGTATCCGTTTGCGAGAAATTCCACTTTAAAGGCCACTTTTTTTGTAAAAACAGGGCGTCCCCCCCCCTCTAAAAGCTAAACGGTCGGCTCATAGTGGTCCATATAATAACTTTAAATGAAAACTATAACGAATTAGATGACTTTGTTAGTTCAGGAGTTATAGAGGCTTAATTTTTACAATATGCTTACTTATAAAATTTATACAAAATTAACGCATTAATACGTAAACAGAACAATTATCCATTGGATACAATTTCTAATCCACGTACCATTATGGGTGACTGAGGAACCCTTTCCCGTGCGTGGCCTGACACGCACTTGGCCGATTTTTTATTTACACTTCTTTTCACATAACCTCAAATTATATGTGAAAAATTCAAAGAACTAAGTTTTTGGTTTTTTATTTTTATCTTTTACAAATAAAATTATTTTTAAACGAAATTTAGTGCAAACTTACCTTTTATGTCTCGAATACACTGTAATTTATTGGATTTGAAATATTTATTTTTTCACCCGATTTTAACTTAATACCGAAAATTCACCCGTTAAAATATCTACTTTTTTCAAAAAATTAGGGTGTTTTCTGTTTGATGAAATCTCTACTTTCCGATGTGTAATCCCTACTTATTTTATAAATGCGAAAGTAACTCTGTCTGTCTGTTACGCTTTCACGCCTAAACCACTGAACCGATTGAAAATAAAGGTAGAAAGAAGGGTTTGAAATAGGGGACGAAAGTTTGTGTCTAAGTTCCTTATTATCAAACATAAAATCATGTAAGATTGTTTAATCTACCCTTACCGTGTCGCGCGTTATATACGAATTCCACGCGGGCGAAGCCGCGGGTGGAAAGCTAGTATAAGAATATATTCTTTGTACTTATATTTTATATTATAAATAAATAAACAATAAGTATACTTCACATCATCACAGTCATCACATATCAAAATTCTTTTTTTTTTTCTAAATATATAACGCCTGCCAAGGTGACTTTACTATGCCTGATGGAAAGCATTAGTAAAATCCATAAGTGGGGGTCGCCATACCCACTGCAAATGCAAGCAGTATGGCGAACCACATTATGGCGGCCTAGTGAGATGCTTTTTCACGCCCCGCTTAATGGACCCGGGATCATAGTAAGAAGGAAAAACATGAGCTGGTAGTGAGTTCCAGTGTTTAACTGCTCGGCACAAGAAGGAAGACCCGAACCGCTTAGTTCTGGAGCGTATGTCTTCCACTCTGAAGGGGTGACTTCGCTGGCCAGATCGTGTTGTTCTGTAGAGGAAGGGAGAGGGTGGGATGAGTTGGAAGAGCTCCTCAGAATACTCACCATGGTAAAGGCGATAGAGGACTGCCATATAGGTAGTAGAGCCACGCTGATTTCAGTACGAATGGGCCGGCTCGACCCGGCTAGTACTACCCTCACACAGAAGACCATCCTAATAATGACAGCATTCTTGCTGTCGTCTTTCGTTGGTGAGTGTGAGACCGGAGGCCCAATCATTCTGCATCATTCTCCCGCTCTTCGAAGGCCGGGAGAATGATGCTGAATAATCTAACCAGGCTGCCATGGTAAGGGTCACCATGCTACATTGCCTACCCTCACAATAAGCATGGTGACCCCTACTCCTGGATTCTACTCATGCTTTCCATCAGGCAGAGTAGAGTCACTTTGGCAGGGTTAAATATAAAAAAAAAAAAAAAAAAATATAGAGGCGACATCTCTTCTTTGACAGTGTTGGACATAAGCATCTCATTAGCAAGGAGATTTTACACACCATACCACGGGGTCAGCTGGGTTGGTTTCAAGTATTTCTTGTCTTTGTATTTGTGTTATCCTGCAAAGTTTGCTCCCTTAGTCACCTCCATATTCTTCGTCCGCTACCAAATGGATATAATAATATACGTACATCCTTGCTAATACTATAATACTAATACATAAAATAATATATGTATGTACATCCTTGCTAACACTATAAACACGAAAGATTGTCAGTATGTATGTATGTATGTTTGGTGCTCTTTCACACAAAAACTACTGAACGGATTTGGAAGAAACTTTACAGTAATATAGCCTATATATCAGAATAACACATAGGCTACTTTTTACTGCAACAACCAACAAACACGCGAGTGGGCGCGCGGGCGTAAGCTAGTATTATTTATTTCTAAGCAGGTATGAACATTTAGTCGAATTTATACTGAACTCTATTAGTTTTATATTATTTTTTAAAGAGGTCCCTTTTTTAATAAAGTATTTTATCTTCTTTTGCATAAACGCCAGGGACTTCATTTACCCACAGGTTACTTGTAAATGAAACACTTTTGAAGTTAATCTGTTTTGGAATAAAAAATGACAAGACTACCGCTGTTCAGCACTTCTTTGTAGCGTATCTACATATTAGTTGCTTTACTGGAACAGAAAAGCTAAAGGGTAAGCAATTTGCATTCAACATAAAAATATGTTTACAATTTCTCCACAAAGGCGAGTTTGCATGATGTTTAACAAAACGATGGGTGGTAAATATAGATGTTGGAAAAGAATGACGGATGAATCGTCTCAATTGGATACCGTAGTATGGATCACCATGCTGCATTGTCTGCATTAGCAACGAGTATGGTGACCATTACTCTTGAATTCTACTCATTCTTTCCATTAGACAGAAAAAAAAGACCAAATCATTACTGAAAAAAGCCTCACATTTTGCTGAGTATATATATGGTAATAAAAACGAGACATTGACATGAAATATTAGATTCACAGATGTCAATAGAATTCAACTTCATTCACAAAGTCGTTGACAGATATATTTCATTCCTTTATCAGTTAGTTTGTATAGATGTGCTACCTGTAAGCAGCAAAACATGAGTTTTCAATACATAACTACTACAACGTGGTATTTTGAATCTTACTAATGAATCATGGGATGTCAGTTATAGGCTTATTTTATGTAAACTTTATGTCAAAAATTTAAGGATGATCATGAATGGGACAAGCCGTACTGATTTATTTAAAAAATGGATAAACTTGCACTGAGTTTCCTGAGGATAGAGTGAGATTCTTTTTCTTTTTGCATTATTTCATAAATTAATCTTGCACTGATTCGTAAAATAATTTTTAGGGAATGAAGTAAAAATACATTATAACTAAACATATATACTAAATTGAATAAAAACATTTTGTTAAAATCATTTGTAAACACGAAAGAATTTTATGGATTGCTTTTATTTTATCACGTTTCTAAATATCACACCAGTGTAAAGTAGCGTTTTATTAACTGTCAGTACATATTCTCTTCTGGCTTTGTAGTACTCTAAGAATCATTTGTATTACAAAGAACCTCTTAAGTTCCATCCTGACACGTTAGAATAATGACGTCTGAGATCTTGAGATTTTGAGACTGGACGTGACACATCGTTCCAAAAAATATCATTAACCATTTGAATAAATTATTATTAATATAAATATAAATCAATTAGTTTAAAATACAGAATTTAAGGTATAGTCTTGTATCTGTAGTACTTACATGATGTATTGAATTTTATACACCATCCCTGTTTTTAGGGTTCCGTAGCCAAATGGCAAAAAACGGAACCCGTATAGATTCGTCAAGTCTGTCTGTCTGTCTGTCTGTCCGTCCTTATGTCACAGCCAATTATTCTTGTTTGTGATCTTCATCTTCTCAATCTTGGTAGGTATCACAAACAAGAATAATTGGCACTT
The DNA here is from genome assembly GCA_932526445.1 of Phragmatobia fuliginosa. Lineage (NCBI taxonomy): Eukaryota > Metazoa > Arthropoda > Insecta > Lepidoptera > Erebidae > Phragmatobia > Phragmatobia fuliginosa. The sequence continues at coordinate 74,674,709 of OW052057.1, forward strand.
GCACACTTGAATATTTTTAGCTATTTATGTAACAATAATAACCTATACTTATAAATGAGGCATTAAATAGTAAAAATTATTTAATAACAACCTCTATTGATGATTAGGTATCAAAATCTGTAATGATAGCTAATGTTGGCAGTTTATATCATACCACCGCGCTGGCTGATAATTTTACTTAAACTGATATTAAGAGAATGATGATATCTGTAAAGAACTAGAATTATAACCAAGAGAAGAGAACGACAGTATAGGCACGAATAGAAATTATATTATAACAAATTTTAAACACACGACATTTATCCCAAAAAATATTATAATTGTGCTGTCACACGTGAAGATCAAGGCGACAAAAGTATTATAGATAAAAAAATATAACTCATCGTGAATACGTTTGGTTTACTGCCAATTATTTAGTGCTAACACGAAAAATTTTCTCTGTAAAAGATTTTCTCTGAATTTTTTTGTATGTGATGTTTCAATAAGAAAGGCTTTTTACCCGTCCCGTTCGTTTTTCGGAATTCAGTTTGCAATCCGACTTGCGAAGGTCTGATGATAGTCACATTGTGATTAAATTGGCTAAGTGCGTGTCAAGGCAAGCATGGAATAGGGTTCCATGGTCACGTATAAGGTGAATTTAAAATAATGTCCAATAAGTAATAAATAAAAAAATTGCTAAGTTTCATTTATTTATTTATGGAGCAAGCATTACAGTATTTATTATATATATCGGCGCAACACAACATTCAACGAACTACGTCATCGCTGCACGTGTTCTCAGAGACGTAAACAACTCGTAACGGTCGACCGCCCCACTACAATGCCTATAAAAAGCCGCCCGCTGCAGCGGAGCGAGGATTCGTTTGTCTGCGCTCGGACAGCAAACACCTAACTTATTGTGAAATATTCGAAGCTGTGTAATCAATACTAATTAAAAGTGAATTCTGGTTGAAGTGAAGTTTATTTTAAGTTATTTCTGAAAATGAAATACTCCGATAATAATAATAGTAATGACGTCACTGTTTCTAAAAACCCTACCGGGCACACCGCCCCGTCATATATATATATAATAAATAACTATTTATAAATAATAAAAAAATATTTTGGACATCTTACAACCAACGTCATTTAGTCCTAAACTAAGCAGACCTTGTATTATGGGTGCTAAACAAGTGATATTAATACATAAACATACTTTTTTTTTCTAAATACATACATATTATACAAAGAAAACACCCAGACTCCGAAATAAATTTTTGTGGATCGCACAAACATTTGATCCGACCCGGGAATCGAACCCGAGACCTCTTGATCAGCAGTCGCATACGCTAAACACGAGACCAATATGATCACTTACCACTCACTTAAACCTTAGATAAGCTTAGATAGAAAGAAAACGCATTTTACAAGTTAGGCCCATATAACTCCTGAACTAACAAAGTTATCTAAACCGTTATAATTTTCCTTTAACATTCATCACACAGACTACCATCACGATTTTTACCATCACGATTTTTTCAGATTTTTTTTCAAACCAGGTGTTTACCTGTTAGTTTGAATGGGGCATCCTGTTTTGAAAATGAAAATGAGCTTTAAAGTAGATTATCTCGCAAATGAATATTTAAATCGAAAAACTCACCAACGAAATCCGGCCGCAAGTGTGCTGTCATTATTAGGATGGTCTTCTATTATGTTAAGGAATGAATTAGAAACTAATATTGCAGTTAGATCTCTCTAGGACCTAGTAAATAAAACATATAGCCCACTTTAATCACTAATTCAAATAAACTGCAAGTCTCGTCGGAAATGAATAAAGTTCAATGTTCATCAAGGCTGAAGGAAGAAGCTCTTAAGCTGAAAACAAAACAATATAAAACTCTGCATTGCTCGTTCCTGCGGTGCTTTCTACTTGTATGTGGTAAATCCGCTTTGACTAGACAGACCACGATTACAAATATATTTAAAAAATGTATTTATTAATTAGCAGTACATCTTGTTGTAGTTATTAGCAGTACAAAAGTTGTTGCATTGTGCAAATAGAAGAGCCTGTAAGGCGATTCACACACTGCACCGCGCTACGACGCGTAGCGCGGAGCGGCAGATTTTAATATTGTATGCAAGTACATCGATTAGTATAGAAAACACGCCAGGTCCAACACACTGAACACGCGCCTAGGCGCGTGAGTGCGTGCGGCTAGCAGCTTCGGGATTGGCTGCCCGCGCCTACGCGCGTTTTCGCGTCGCCAGTGTGTGAATCGCCTAACCACACAGTGTGGTTACAGGCTCTTCTATTTGTTAGTGCGAGATAGGTGATTTTTTGCAATAATGTATTTTTATAACGTCGATAAAGTGCTAAAATAAAATCAGGTTTTTTTTAATACTTACCTATACATAAAATTTGGATGTTTTTTTTCTCGTGTCTAACCCATCTTGTGAAGTATTGTTAGATAGGTACTTTAAAAAATTAGGAGATACCTAAGATGAGTTCTTGATTTAGGTATCCGTTTGCAAGATATTCAACTTTAAAGCGCATTTTTTCGTTAAAATAGGACATCCCCTCCCTCTCTAAAATCTAAACAGCAGTCTCGAAAAATCTGACAAGATTCATGATTGATCAATGTGATGAACTTTTAAATAAAACTATAAAGGCTTAGATAACTTCGTTAATTCAGGAGTTAAAGAGGCCTAACTTCGAAAATGCCATACTTGGGAAACTTCATAGAAAAGTTACATTTTTCAATTGGACACGATTTAACTTCCACGTGCCAGTACGAAACCCTATTCTTTGCGTGGCCTGACATGCACTTTGCTGATTTTGTAATTACATTAGACATATCTAATGATTTTTTGTGACTGTAATTACAATAACATAAAATTGTCTTATGTACTTTGTAACTAACTAAAGATATATACCACATTTTGAATATTGTTTTGTTATCGTATTTGGGTAATTTTTTTAAACGAAAGTAAAAGACCTTGAAACGTAGTGTTGCCTTATCTTAATATATATAATTCTTGTGTGAGTGTGTATGTCACTGAACTTCTCTCAAACGACTGGACCGATTTTGATGAAATTTTTTGTGTGTGTTCAAGGGGATCTGGGAATGGTTTAGATTCGCAATTGGACCCGGTAGGTGGCGCTGCGATCAAGTTCTGGAATTTTAAAGTTGGGCGGTACGAAGTTCGCTGGGTCAACTAGTAATACATATATTTATTTATTTACAACTTTATTGTACACCAGTAAGGTATCAAGTTTTGTACACAGATATTAATATTATTAGAATTTAACAATGTGGTATTACAATAGGCGGTCTTATCGCTCACGGCGATTTCTTCCAGACAACCTTTGGACGGATATTGAAGGATACGATTTGGGTTAGATATAAGCTTTGTAATTAATAAAAAAATAAAATAAATACAAAAACTCATATAAATATAATTAGATAGAGCCCTTAAATATTTTTATTGTAAGTGACGGCATAATATAAATTCTCTGAAATAGTAGAAACTTCCAGCTATTAACGGAAAATAATTTCTGAGAACCAGAGGCTTTTAATGGAAAGTATTTAAACAAAATGTTAGCTTTTAACCTTTATTATTGAAATAGTGAATGTATTCCCTCGACAGTTTTCGCCCCCTTTATGTTACGACGGGCTATAATAATGAATAATATACGAGATATTACTGGAAAATCACTAAATCCAAGTATACCATTTTCGTAACCCCAAAATAATTACTTGACATTTGACTTGATTTGAATGCACGGTTGGCCTAGTGGTCTAAGTGGTTGCCCAGCCCCTCTCTACTGCGGTAAGTGTTATGGGCTCAAATGCGACATGGGGCAACACTTTGTGTGATCAACAAATTGTTGTTCCAAGTCTGAATGTTCCATTATGTCCGTTTCATCAAGTCCCTCGCGACACAAGATGAATATTCCTAATGCGGGAGTTGTCTTAAAAGCAAAAGCAAAAGCAAAGCAAAGCTATGTCGGTATACAAATTAAAATGTTTCGTTAATAAAAGGCCTTGGTTTGTTTTTTTCTATATGCTTGTATCTAATGTTTAAGATCTAAGTCACGGAATCACAAAATTAAACCATCCCAAAGGAATAATTAATCTAATGAATAGCATTCTCATTCATTTCATTTAAGAAATATAAATGAAAGTAGTAATTAAAATGTATTTCTGTATAAATAGTTTATTACATAAACATTATCTCAAAGATAATTTAAGGGTACCTTAGCCAAATGGCAAAAAATTTTTGTTCTTTTTTTTTAATTGAAAATAAAGCACTGATTTTCTACCCTTTATAGTTACGAATACAGTGCTATATTGTTAAAACACAATTTCATTGGTGATCATTGTGCATGCCTTTTATTGGTCTACATATAAGAACTACATTGTATTCTAATATTTTTTTTTCTTCAATGCTGTATATGTATACTGTTGGCGTGTCTATAATAAATAAAAAAAATAAAACGGATGCCTTATATATTCGTCATGTCTGTCTGTCTGTCCGGCTACAGCCGTCACAGACACTTTTTAGGGTTCCGTAGCCAAATGGCAAAAAACGGAACCCTTATAGATTCGTCAAGTCTGTCTGTCTGTCTGTCCGTCTGTCACAGCCAATTATTTCCGAAAGTATAAGAGCTATACTGTTGAAATTTGGTCAGTCGATGTATTCTGTGAACCGCATTATGATTTTTACATAAAAATAGAAAAAAAACAATACATTTTGGGGGTCATACTTGGAACTGAAACTCAAAATTTTTTTTTTTCATCAAACCTATACGTGTGGGGTATCAATGGATAGGTGTTTAAAAATGATGTTGAGTTTTTTAATATAATTTTTTTGTAAACTGAATATTTTGCGCGAGAGACACTTCCAAAGTGGAAAAATGTGTGTCCCCCCCCCTCTAACTTCTAAAATAAGACAGTGACAAAACTAAAAAAAAAATATGTTGTACATTAACATGCAAACTACCAACGAAAATTGGTTTGAACGAGATCTAGTGAGTAGTTTTTTTTTAATACGTCATAAATCGTAAACCGCAATTTACCTTTCATTCAATCAATACACTAGTATAAAAACATCGATGAAAGTTACAACAAACTACAAGAACTTTTAATGATGTTACTTGCTGATACGGAACCCTTCATGGGCGAGTCCGACTCGCACTTGGCCGCTTTTTCCGAAACTATAAGAACTATACTGTTGAAAATTGGTAAGTAGATGAATTCTTCATAAATATTTTCACATAAAAATAGAAAAAAAAATAGAAATTTTGGGGTTTCCCCAAAATGAACTGGAACTCAAAAATTGTTATTCATCAAACCCATACGTGTGTGTCATAAGTCTAAAACTTAAGCTCTTTTACTTATCTCATATGACTTCCTAGTCCCAATGATGATGAAAACTATTTTATTACGATACATAATTCAAACGAATGTTATAATGTGAAAAAATAATTTACAGTGGTAATGAATAGAATAAAAAGCTGCTACAATTAATGACAAACTGTTATCTATAGAGGTATAGCAATATTAATATATAGATACATAAACTAAAATACAGTCTTTTTAGCAATTTTATTATGATCGATGTTGTTTTCTATATTTTATTTTTTATAGTTTTTCGAAATTAAAATTTATTTAATCACCTTAACCCTCTCCTGAGATAACACATAATGTCCCACTGCTGGGCTCGGTTCTCGTATTAGTATAAAAAAAATATATTAAATTGTTGATGATGATGATAATGATGATGAAAGTTTTATTATATATTATTTATATTTATCATATATATTTATATATATCTCTGACAATTCAACAGAAAACTCAAGATTAATTTACCGTTTTACCAAACACAAGTACAATAGAGAAACTATATTTGACTAACAGTGAATTCAAAGGTATTTTAGCTTGCCACAATATGTGGATTTATATTAATAATCCAGATACATACAAGCCTTTTAGAGAAGGATTAATGTCTCATGTCGGCCCTTAGTGTATTGGTTATTGGTATTGATATAATCTGATATTATTTCATCAATAATTTGAATCTATACCTACTACAAAAGATAGACTAAAATTATAAATTAATTTACTAACAAATATAATTTAACGTCAAAGTTTGTGTTATAAAACACAGTTCAGAACATCTGATGGTATGTAATTTGTTAATTTTATTATACAAGAATATAAAATACTTATGAAAAACTAACCAAAACAGTTTTAAAACGATCGTGAAACCAACTGAGATTAAGAGCAGACATATCTTTTCAAAATTGAAAAACTCGAACTTTCTTCTAGAAACTGTGCAGTAAATTGCATCAAACTACTCGTAAAAGTCAGTCTCCATCAAAGCACTAGTTCTGTAGACTACATACATAAACGGTCGTAGCATTCAAGAATTTGACTCAGGCACTTTTAAAACTTATGCCTTAACTGTAAAGTCCGTCCGATAGGTACCGTTAGCAATTCAAGAAGTTCAGAAGTTCACTATCCAGAACTGCTCATATAGATTATAAGCTACCAAAGTTCATTGGTTATCTCGGGAATCAACTAAATTTCATTCACAATATTTTATGTTTACCAGGAAGCCGGTGTTTTGATTGTTATGATGCTTTCTTTTGCTTTGCTCCACCCGCGTGTATTTAGGTTATACCAGTAAAAAGTAGTAAATTTCCTTCCTTTAATCAAAGTATATTGGTTGTAAGTTATTAAAACATCAATAAAATTTAAGGGGAATTTCCGGGATCCAGAGTCAGTGATTACCGAATAATGTAATGGCCCGTGAGAGATTTCAGATTTCACCCTACATTTGCAAAAAATGATTAACATCGTCAACTGAGGCGGAAGAAAAGTTCGTCAGCTGTGATCGTTTTCTTTCTTGATATTGGTGATATTTTTTAATTAAGTTTCATCTAGCTATTTAATTAAGCAATGTTCTTCTAATTCATTATATTTATAAGTTTAAGATTTTTGAGTAAGTTGTTACAAGAAGTCATGTAACTCAAATAAGTAATTTTAAATATTTCGATACAGGAAGCCTATTTTATTTTATGGTATAAATTATTGCGATGCATCTTTATCTGCAATACATCTCAGAATGCCAGGTTAAACCCAAAGCTTTAAAGCTTTTATGTCATTTGAAATACTGAAACTACCTACGTGTATTGTCAGTACTGTCAACTACTTTAGCAATGGTGAAAAGCTCCGGAACAGCCACATTAACTAGTTAGCAAGCTAATAAAATAGCAAAAATTACCTATTATTACTATGCTTGTAACGGACTACCAACCTTATTTTTTTAAACATTGTAATATGCGACATAACACTGTAATTTAAAAAGTGAAGCGTCCTGCCCTGACAGAATAAAGTTTAAATGTGTTGTGAATTTGTCAAAGATGTGAATTGAACTAACAATTTCTGGCTAGTATACACTTTTTAGTAGTTAGCTGGCATATACCTCAGCTAGCGAAATTGTTTTCTATACATTAAAACATTAATAGAAAACTAAAAAATATATGGTAATGATGTCTCTCAACGACAAGTCACGGCATCAAAATAAAATACTAGCCAATAATTCAAAATAAATAGAGGCGTTAGCTATTACAGAAAGAAAATAGACGAATAACTTTTGAAATGCGACTGAGGAGCTGACCAGAATTGCTCACTACTTATCAATTAATAAAGCATCTCCGAAATACATGCAAAGGTAAAACTACGTCACATTATTCTTACTAATATTATAAATGCCAAAGTAACACTGTCTGTCCGTCAAGTAGTAAATGTAATAAAAAACTATAAGCGTTTAGTTGAATCAACAGTCACAGTCCACTAGCAATTTACTGAGGGTATCCTGATTTCAATTTTTTATTCAGTCCATATCCTTGTTTTAATTTGTCTGTATGTAGTTACTAGTTAAATTACTTTTAATATCAACATTAGGTAAAAACAACTTGAATTTAAAAACTCAATAATTGTCTATATTTCAGCAATTAAAATTATCAATGCCATTGTAATAAACATACAATACCACCAAACTTCACGTCTTGATTTTAAATAAAAAGGGAATTCTATTGAAGTTTTTAACAATACAGTTTTTAAAAGTCAATGTCACGTAGTTTATTCACACTTTACATAAATGTGTAAAAATTCTCATTGTAAAATCTTCTACTGGTCACGTAGTAAACATAGTACAAAAATCTACTTTTTGTAGCAAAGGAATGTAATGCTTAACCATTACCGAGCTAATAGCTTTTCTTTCATACTAGATCGATCAATCATCAACAACCTATAATATTCCACTGACGCGGGTCTCCTCTTAGGAGAGAGTTTAGGACATAGGTCCCCACGCTGGCTGAGTGCGTGTTAGGAACTGGAAAGACAACCTTGTGGCTACATAATCTTAGCGTTGAATGTTTGTAAGCCTGAAGGCCTGTTGAAAGTTGTTATCCTGGTTCGATTCCCGGGTCGGACCAAATATTATTTGTGTGATTCACAAATATTTGTTTCGGAGTCTGGGTGTTTTCTATGTATAATATGTATGTATTTACAAAAAAAAAGTATGTTTATGTATTTATATCAGTTGTCTAGTACCCATAACACAAGCTCTGCTTAGCTTGGGACTAGATGACGTTGTGTGTCAGATGTCCAAAATATTTATTTATTTATTATTTATTTATCCTAAAATAACAACCGGAACGTCCTGCCAAAACTTGATCTCTGGATCACGGAGACGCGTATGTTATCATGCCACTAATGGTCACCCATCCAGTTACTGACCGCGTTGTCATTGCTTATCCTAGATGATTATTTGTCATCACTTACCTTAGGGCATAGTTATACTAGATACTCAACAATATTTGATACTTTACCATCTTAAGTAAATGTACTACTATCTTAAATCAGATCAAATCAATCTATAAAATGCAATTATCGTGTTACGTTATTGCTCACGACGAACTCCATAACTATCTAAGCGGTTTTTACTTAATTTTAGAAATATGTGTTATGCAGACGTGCCTGTGTAAGAGCCCCCGCACATTAGGGCCACTAGTCGCTGCTACTAAACGCGACCACCAGTGGTTCAGTCAGACCACTACACGCTGCCACCAGTGGCAGCCACTGGTGGCTGGATGCGGCCTTCAGTGGCTGCCACTTGCGGCAGTTATTCAAGTGTACTCGACACATAGTGTGGCCGTGTGTGCGCGCGAGTCGAACTACAAAACGCGGCCACAAGTTGCGATCGCGGTCGACTCCCGCAGCTTGTGGCTCGGACGCGACCACTTAAACGCTCGGTATGCGCCGATGCTAAACGAAATGTATGGAGAAACGCGTCCGCAACTTGTGGCCGCCATTAGTCGTTGTAATGCAGTCGCCACTAGTGGCTCAATGTGCGGGGGCTGTTAAGATACTTTTTATCACTTAAATTCTAATGAAAAACGCAGATGACGTTGTACGGGCAACTGGCCAGTAAACTAGCCATAAGATTGGTATTGATATTTTTTTTTATAATTGTACTATTTATTACTATTTGTATAACTAAATGTATTATTATGTGCATGTCACATTTAAACGTTGGCAAACACAAACGTGGCAGTACTTGCACAACGTGGTGGGCAGAAGATGCGAGAAGTCCAAAATCGATCAGTGGCGTGCAATGGAAGTGTTCTATTTATAGAAGTGGACTGCAATAGGCTGATGATGATGAAGATTTAAGTGTTAAATCTAAATGTGTCAAAATACAACGCGCGTATATTTTTCATATCATTTTGTGCATTTGACATTCATTAATGTGACCACAATTTGTCACAGAAAAGTGTAGTTAGATAAACGTTTGGTTGAATGGGGGTAGCAAATGGCCGGTTGTTGTGGTGAATATTGGGAGAGGCCTATTGGGAGACAAGCGATTTGTAGGGAGAAGAGCCACGCTGGTTTCAGCATGAATGGGCCGCATCGACTGGGGCAGTACCCTAACACTGAAAACCAACCTAAAAATAACAGCATTTATGCTGTCGTATTTCCTTGGTGAGTGTGATCGGAGGCCCATTCATTCTGCATCATTCTCCCGGGTTCATCTCAATCTCATTATTCCACAAAGGTGTTAATCAGTATACTGCATGGTCTGCACTCACAATGAGAATGGTGACCTTGGGAATAGAATAGTAGTGAAAAATAGATGTTTGCTGATTCTCAGACCTACGCAAAATGCACAGAAAATTTCACAAAAATCCGTCAAGCCATTTCGGAGAAGTATGGTAACTAACATTGTGACACAAGAATTTTGTATATAAGATTTATGATGAACTGTCTATCAAAATAGTGCCTATCATAGTCTAACTCTCTTTTGAGATAAGACAGCCCAGTAGTAGGACATTATGGGTTGTTAATCTATCTAGCATAGTTTGTAACAATACTGTACATGTATTAAAACTTCCACATGTTGTTTGTTCTACATTGTAAAGTTCCCTTATTTATTTTGCTTTTAGCTGATATCTGAGGCACGTTGCAATCTCAAACAAATAAAAGCGTACCGTCTGAAAATCAATGGACCGAACGGACTTTGTTTGTACGACGTTGGTCAACAATAAACATGAAAACAAAATTTAGGATAGATGAAGGTTTATTTACTAATCACACTGTAATTACTGAACCGACCTGAATAAAGCATCATCTGTATTACTGAACATCTAATAGTAAAAAGAACAAAATATTGTCTGCAAACTGCGATGGATAATAGATGATAGACAATAATCATAAATTAGATTACGTGAAGTACTTTATTTATTTTGTTCATTGGCCTGCGAAAATGACTATACTCTGCCTGATGGAAAGCGGTTGCAGAAATTGAGAGTAGTGGTCGCTATTCTCATTGTGAATAAAATAAATAAATTAATAAAACTAAGCTCTCTCTCTTAGCTTATAATAAAGGCGACCAAAGAGCTATTCAATGTATTGCAAGTATATTTTCAAACCTCAATTGCCGATTTAAACTCAAACTTGTCGATTATTAATTATGCGACTTAAATTAGTTATTTCAGCTATGAAATCAATTTGATGGCTTAGTATGAATCAAGCACGATACAAATACGTCATCTGGCAATTCGTGTCATCTCAATATAATTAGTAGTTTCACAGTACAGGCGGCGAAACTTATAGATTGGCGTAACTTTATATAGTAATTTTATACGAAGATGAGATAGATATGCAGAAGAATGGCTTGGGGATTTAAACGTATTCATCTTGATTACAATTGGTAAATGTAGCGAAAAAAAAAATTGGGAAGTTTCCAAAGGCTACTAGATATATAATATACACAGTCAATATACATACATACAAAGCCTCCTTGCGTACTGTTTTGAAAGACCGTAAGTACATTCAAATTTTCAGCCCTATTAGCATAAATCCATCAATCAAAAGGCAAAGGCGTTATTGTAGTAAAATCTCTTTGATTATTCAGAGCTCTCATTCACACTTATTTTTTGCGAAATTTTTAGAGTATATCTTGAAATGGTACTGATTTTCCTTAAATTCTTGATACGGCTAAAACTAATGAAATTATGTCATACAAAGTGATATGTTCAATATTTTAATCGTGGATTCCTAGCACGTGCTATGAATTGGATTTCCATTTTTGATTAAGTATTTCTAATTCTACACAACTTGCGGAATAACAGTGTCATATCGATAAGAAATAGTACTACATATTCAGTATTCAGTAGATATCTAACTTTGCCAAATACAATCTACACATACAAATAAATAAAATTAATTTATAATTTCAAAGTAACAAACCACTGAATGCAAATGAAACCATAAACGTACTGTACTAACATGAAAAAAATTTGACAGATTTGTCAATTTTGACGGATTTGACTAATTCAGTGGGAGATCGTTTTTTGTTTTTTCGGAAGACGGTCCCCATTTCATCTCATCCACATTATTTTATATCATTAAATTCAATACGATTGCGACTTGAAGACGAGAAGACTTTACAATTGAAGACAATAAACGGAACCCTTATGGATTCGTGATGTCTGTCTGTCCATCCGTATGTCATAGCCAGTTTTTATCCAAAACTATATGAACTGTACTGTTGAAACTTGCTATTTAGATGTATTCCGTGAACTGAATTAAGATTTTCAAAATAAAATAAAAAAAAAACAATAATTTTGGGGATTCCCCATACCTGGAACTGAAACTCTAAAAATATTTTTCATTAAACTCATTCATATACCCTATGGATAGGTCTTCAAAAATGAAATTGAGGTTTCTAATATATATTTTTTTCTTAAACTGAATGGTTTGCGCGAGAGACACTTCCAAAGTGGTAAAATGTGTCCCCCCCCTGTAACTTCTAAAACAAGAGAGTGATAAAACTAAAAAAATATATGATGTACATTACCATGCAAACTACTAGCGAAAATTGTTCGATCAAAGTTACAACGAACTACAAGAACTTTTATATGACTTACTTGCTTCTACGGAACCCTTCATGGGCGAGTCCGACTCGCGCTTGGCCCCTTTTTTATAGACTAGCTTCATCCTGCGGCGTTACCAGCGCACGTTTTACACAGCTGAGCTCAGATAGTTTTATGATGAAATAATGAAGGATTAATAATATTATTTATTTTTAATTACTTCGAGTATGTCTAAAATTTCACACTGGCTATGTTGCAGTCACGAAACAGCTTTGAAACAAGATAAGTGCTTTCAACTTAAGATTAAGTTCAGTAGAAAGTTTATCAAACATATTGTAGTTTTTTTTATGAGCTTTTCAAAGTATGTATATATACTCTACCTTTTGGATAGCATGAGTAAAATCAAAGAGTCATTACTCTTTGATATTAGTCGCCAGTAGTCATTGTGATTTTATCCCTATCCCTATTAATATATTTTAATATTATAAATGCGAAAGTAACTCTGTCTGTCTGTCTGTCTGTTACGCTTTCACGCCTAAACCACTGAACCGATTTTGATGAAATTTGGTATGGAGATAGAACTGAACTTGGGAAAGGACATAGGCTACTTTTTACTGCAATAATCGAGATACAAAGGCCAAAGCTAAGTGATTATAAAAATACATAAATCGTAGATGTCAAAATGTATGGGAGGAATTCGGGTCCTATATAAGCGGGGCGTGAAAAAGCATCTCACTAAGCTGCCATACATTATTGTCTGCATTCGCAGCAAGAGTGGTAGCCCTGACTCTTGGATTCTGCTCATGCTTTCCATCAAGCAGGGTAGAATCACTTTGGATGGCTAAATATATAAAACAAAGGGTAAAAAACGGCTTATCTCGATTTCCGGCAAAACTACAAGTCCGACAAAACTACAAGGAAAAAGTTAAATAGCAAGTTATAGGTAATTCAAAGATCTACAACTTTTTAGTGTTCCGAAGTTTATGACTTCGAACCCTTATAGATTCGTCATGTCCGTCTGTGCGTCTATCCGTCCGTCCGTCCGTCCGTCCGTCCTCGACCTACCGTCCAAACAGTAAGTGCTAGAAAGATGAAACTTTGCATGAATACGTATTGTAATTACGTCGACAATGTGCTACAATAAAATTATGAAAAATATTTTTATTTAGGGTACTTCCCCTACACGTAAAGTGGGGATATTTTTTTTTTCGCGGCTACCCCATCACGTGGGGTATCATTATATAGGTCTTTTAAAAACATTAAAGGGTTGTTAAGATGATTTTTTGATTTAAGTGTCCGTTTGCGAGAAATTTCATTTTAAAGGCCACTTTTTTGTAAAAACATGGCGTCCCCCCCCCCCCTCTAAAAGCTAAACGGCCGGTGATAGTGAAAACTATAACAAATAAGATGACTTTGTTAGTTCAGGAGTTATAGAGGCTTAACTTCTACAATGCAATGCTTACTTGGAAAACGTCGTACAAAATTAACGCAATAATACGTAAACATAACAATTATCCATTGGATACAATTTCTAATCCACGTACCATAGGTGACTGAGGAACCCTTTCCTGTGCGTGGCCTGACACACACTTGGCCGATTTTTTGTTTACACTTTTTTTCACAAAACCTCAAATTATATGTGAAAAATTCAAAAAACCAAGTTTTTGGTTTTTTTATTTTTATCTTTTACAAATAAAATTATTTTTAAACGAAGTTTAGTGAAAACTTACCTTTTTATGTCCCGAATACACTGTAATTTATTTGATTTAAAGTATTAATTTTTTCACCCGATTTTGATTTAATATCGAAAATTCAACCGTCAAAATATCTACTTTTTTAAAAAAATTGGGGTGTTTTCTGTTTGATGAAATCTCTACTTTCCGATGGTGTAATCCCTACTAATATTATAAACGCAAAAGTAACTCTGTCTGTCAGTCTGTCAAGCTTTCACGTCTAAACCACTGAACCGATTTTGATGAAATTTGGTATGAAGATAGAACTGAACCTGGGAAAGGACATAGGATACTAAGTATCCTATGTCCTTTTTATTGCGAAAATAAAGGTAGAAAGGTTTGAAATAGGGGACGAAAGTTTGTGTCGAAGTTCCATAATATCAAACATCATCATCATCATCATCATCAACAGCCTTTAACAGTCCACTGCTGGACATAGGCCTCTCCTTAGAAAGGAGGTTTTGGCCTACTATACCACGCTGGCCAGACGGGTTGGTATAGGCGCGAACATCTGCGCCTCATGCCGCCTTGAGTGTGGCCGCGGGTGGACGGGACGGGTTTTCCCTCCACCCGCACTATGTGGCCAGCCGCGAGGGGGCGGCGTCGGTGTGTGCCGGACGCCGCCTAAGAGAGGGTCGTCGTACAGAGACGGTGCCCGCATCAGGAGCGGGCAGGCGCTGGAGAAGTTCAGAAGGAGATCCCACCCTGGACTTCTCCCCCTCCTAAACGGAGAAGCGCGGAGAGGGCACACTGTGTGTTTTTTAGTCGGTTCAAGTCCGACACACCACCCCGCCGTAACCCCCGGTGGGGTGACGGTCCATGATGATTTTTCACACATTAAAAAAAAAACAAAAAGGGTTTGTTTCAAGTAATATCAAACATAAAATCATGTAAGATTGTTTAATCGACCCTTACCGTGTCGCGCGATATAAACGAATTCCACGCGGGCGAAGCCGCGGGCGGAAAGCTAGTTAAAAAATATTTTGAATTTAGAAAATACATCTTACATCGATCATTTTATTTACGAGTACATGACGTTTCTATTTGATTGCACTGATACAAACAGTAAGTTAAAATGAAAACCACTTTACTAAATTTTAAGGAACAAAATAAGCAGCTAACATCACTGCCAAGAGAAGTGGACCAAGAGCCCAGAGCCGCCAGACCTACGTCATTAGTGCAAAGCTGAAATTTTCAGGATTATTAGTACAATGTGTTGTTAAGATGTATGTGTACCCATTAGCTTGAAAGCGGGGCCGTTTCTGAGATAGCGCGAAGTACAGATGGATAAAAATCTTACTTACCTACGTTAAAGGTACAAAGCTAGTATTTACATATTTTTTCAAGAATATTATTTAAAATTAAAATTCATTACTGCCAGACACTTTCCGTGGGCCATTACTTCTGCCAGACGTCTTGAAAGTTGTGAAAAAATTAGGTAAACTACGTTATAGTAGCAAACCTAAATTTTATACCATTATCTAAGGTACTATTTTAAGACCCTTTGTATGCGGCCGAAGGGCCTATCACCCCCCCAGACATATATTTGTAGTAATTAGGAAGCTGAGGTATATCATCTTTGGTATTATTTCAAGAATATAATTGTAAAATATTAAATGGTTTTTACACGCTTTTTGGATTGGTCATACAAAGGGTCTTAAAATAGTACCTTAGATAATATGTAATAAAATTTAGGTTTGCTACTATAACGTAGTTTACCTAATTTTTTCACAACTTTCAAGACGTCTGGCAGAAGTAATGGCCCACGGAAAGTGTCTGGCAGTAATGAATTTTAATTTTAAATAATATTCTTGAAAAAATATGTAAATACTAGCTTTGCACCTTTAACGTAGGTAAGTAATATTTTTATGTATCTGTACTTCGCGCTATCTCAGAAACGGCCCCGCTTTCAAGCTAATGGGTACACATACATCTTAACAAGACATTATACTAATAATCCTGAAAATTTCAGCTTTGCACTAATGACGTAGGTCTGGCGGCTCTGGGCTCTTGCTCCTGGCCAGCGTGGTATAATAGGCCAAAACCTCCTTTCTAAGGAGAGGCCTATGTCCAGCAGTGGACTGTTAAAGGTTGATAATGATTGATGATATTTAATTTTAAATTTTAATATTTCTTTTAAATAGAAAGTAAAATCACTTCTTATTCCTTTACACATAATCTTTAAAAGTTAATATTGCATAAAAAACTTAAAGTAATGTTCTTTCTTTTAATAAATTACAAAGAAATTAGTTAGAAGTAAATTGTATTCTTTTTCATTAGATGAATGTTTGATTAAAGAAGACATCAAAGATTTCGTTAAATCGTTCCAAATTCAGTCAGGTATCTAGAACATATGAATTATTGTCTAAAGTGGCTCAACTCTGCCTGATGGCAATCATTAGTAGAATCCAAAAATTGTGGTCAACAAAAGTCATATATAAAGTTTAATTATTTAGGAATATATGTGCCCGTTAAGTAATTGCAATAAGTTGTTCCCCTATTATGTAAGTGAATGTAAAAAATGTAGTCAGGAAAACGGTGGCATTTAATACATCTTTGTCAACTCCTTCGGAGATAAAGGACGTGAAACAATGTGCGTATCAAAAGTTAGATTTAGGAGATGTCGATTTTACGGTTTTTGGCAAAACGGTTCACATACGTTTTTAATTTTAGTTAGTCTTTTATTAGTTAGTCTGCTGATTGAGTTACTTCAATTACATAGTTAAATTACATGTGACTATTTAAATGCATTTTTGTTTATTTACCATTCCTTTTAGCGATTATGTCGGCATTTATTTTTCAAAGATATTTTCAAAAGGTATTTTTTATCAATTCGAAAAGATAACAAAAAATTATTACAAACTACAAACTTATTTCAGACGAACGAAATATGTTTAAATAAACTTACATTTCTGTTTCCAAAGTTCACTGAAAATCCAAAAAAAAAATCTATATAATTGTGCTGCCTTTTCACTGAACATCAAATATTATATTCCTTTTTATAAATCCAAGTGGACTGAAACTTTTCTCTAGCAGTCTGATTGTCGATTGGTTGGCACGACAACTCCTCGCGGTAACTCGCAAAGGACTGAACGTCGTCATTCCCCGTATAACACTGAACGTATTACTAGTCTTCACAATACATAGCTACGCTATATTTTTTCAGCTGTATTAAATAATTGCAGTTGTGTTCACTTTCATTGAACTGTTCTAAGTACGTTTAACGTAAAAATATGTTTTCTCATATGATTGGAATACGTCGCAATCAATAGCTTACAGTAATTAAAGAGATTTTATATTAATCGTATGTATGAATATTACAATTTCATTTGTTTAATAGTATGAGCTATAGATAGTGAGAAACCGCAAAATTACTTGTAATTAAGCGAATAAGATACTATTATAATACATCGAAGGTTTGTATTCGGTTTGAAGGATGTTAAATACTTAATATTGTTTTCACATATAACAATTGTGTAACAATCTTTTTAGTTAATTTAAGTACATTTATTTATATTTTCATAGTGTTAACTATTATATGATAATTGCACGTTTTACTTTAGTTTTCTTATAAAATTATTTTCATTTTCTACTTTTGACATAAAGAGAAAAATATTTTCGTAGGATTCTTGAAATTAATTTTACTTAAACCCAACATTCAATATAGATTTAGTACATAATTTGTATAGTTAGCAGTATCATCATCATCATATCATCAACATCACATAATGTTCCACTGTTTGGCTCGGATCACCTCTCATGAGAGAGTTAAGGCTATGGCCTTATGCATATGTCCCCAGGCTGGCAGAGTGCGGGTTAGGGACTGGGTTCCAATCACCTATCGCCAGTTGGCTTTGGGCGCTTCTAGCAATATCGATGAAAACCAAAATAGATAAACTTTAGTTTCGTTATTACAAACAAACACAAAGAAAATAGAAGCTAACCAAAATAGCTGAAAGCACCTACTTATAGATTTTTAGGGTTCCGTAGCCGAATGGCAAAAAACGGAACCCTTATAGATTCGTCAAGTCTGTCTGTCTGTCTGTCCGTCCGTATGTTACAGTCAATTATTTCCGAAACTATAAGAGCTATACTGTTGAAATTTGGTCAGTCGATGTATTCTGTGAACCGCATTATGATTTTTACATAAAAATAGAAAAAAAATGTTAAGAACATACTCTGTAAACCTACATTTTGGCAAATAAATGATTATGATTATGATTATCATATAAAACAATACATTTTGGGGGTCCCCATACTTGGAACTGAAACTCAAAAATTTTTTTCATCAAAACCTATACGTCTATGGATAGGTGTTCAAAAATTATGTTGAGGTATCTAATATCATTTTTTTCTAAACTGAATAGTTTGCGCGAGAGACAATTCCAAAGTGGAAAAATGTGTGTCCCCTCCCCTCTAACTTCTAAAATAAGAGAGTGATAAAACTAAAAAAAATATATGTTGTACATTACCATGCAAACTACCAACGAAAATTGGTTTGAACGAAATCTAGTGAGTAGTTTTTTTTAATACGTCATAAATCGTAACACGCAATTTACCTTTATCCAATCTATACACTAGTATAAAAACATCGATGAAAGTTACAACGAACTACAAGAACTTTTATATGATGATATGATATGTATATATGATATGATGTAACTTGCTGATCGGAACCCTTCATGGGCGATTCCGACTCGCGCTTGGCCGCTTTTTTTTTTAATTGCTTTGTAGTACGTTGTATTATAACCATGGAGATTAAAAACTCTTTTAAAAACGCAGTCATTTCATCGACATAAAGTTCTTGTCCCAATGTTATATGTTTGGATTCATTTATTTTAACTACCATTCTTCTTTTTTTATTGTGAACTTAGAAATCGTCATCAACGTTTAATAAACCCCTGTTGGATATAGCATACCATAAAAAAGGCAACTTCCGCATCAGGAAGATAAATCCTGTGTCGCGCGGGACTTTACAAACACATGAAAACAAAGAAAATCCAGACCCAAAACAACAATTCGTGAATCACACAAAAAGTTTTGTCCCAAGTAGGATTCGTATCCACGAAACTTGTCTCAGGAGAAAGCTGCATCGTGACCTTCTTAACCACTAAGTCAACCGAGCAGGCAAAAAATAATTGAAGTACTTTTCCTAACATCGTACTGGCCAGATTGATTTGTATAGGAATTGCGTCAAGTTTTTATATTTTTTTTTAGTGCTGTTGCGTAGTTTGTTGCGTTATTTGACCCTTACGGCATGCTCTTTATTCTTAGTTCGTCACCACTCAGAATAGTGATGTTTTTTTTTTTTAAATTAAACCTGCCCAAGTGACTCTTACTCTGCCTGATGGAAAGCATGAGTAGAATCCAGGAGTAGGGGGTCACCATGCTCATTGTGAGGGTAGGCAATGTAGCATAGTGACCCTTACCATGGCAGCCTGGTTAGATTATTCTGCATCATTCATGCAGAATGATTGGGCCTCCGGTCTCACACTCACCAACGAAATACGACAGCAAGAATGCTGTCATTATTAGGATGGTCTTCTGTGTGCGGGTAGTACTGGCCGGGTCGAGCCGGCCCATTCGTGCTGAAATCAGCGTGGCTCTACTACCTATAGGTATAGGTACTAGAAAATCCAAAAGATACTTAGATTTTTAAATAGTAGTATATTCTTCTACAGCTGAAATAAGTTGTACCGGTATGCTGAAATGTCTCATACTCTCGAAATAGACTAAATAATGTTGCAAAAGAAAATGAAATTGAGGAAGTATTTATTGCAGAAAATAATGGCGGAAAGATTTGTAGCGTGTAGTTGAGAAGGAAATTTATTTAAAATTTACAAGAATGTAATAGTGTTAAACGCCTCTATTTATCGCTTGTATCATCTAATAATATTCGGCATACATCTGTATTATAATAAAAAGTATACGTTGTTTTATTGTCAGACAATGTATTTCGTTAATCATTATGTTTTTTTTTACAGTTTATTATAAAAATATTAAAAATATATTTTTACTTTCAGAAAAAATAATTTAATTTTTAAACACAATACAGATTTTAAAAACATTTGAACATATTTTTTTCTAAGAACTTTACTACCATGGATATTCATAGAAACGGCAATTATTAACAACGTTCTATTGATTTCTTGTGTCCAAACTTATTTTTATCCATAACTATTTGGACAATAAATGCATCGTTTTCAAAGATCGTGTATGATATCACACAGAAGTCTAAAGTAATCATGTTAATTTGGTAATGCATATATTCATTTTACAACTCTCTAGTTTTTGGGATAAGCAGTTCTTTTGGCTGTCACATCATTCCGTTCGTTCATTTGAGCACATTATATATCTCACAGATGATTTGTGGTAGAAACCTGTAACTTTTTATAAATACACATACTAACCACCTCGAGACTGTTGTAAAATAAAACTAGAGTAAAATATTTTTAAAGGCACTTCTCGTATCTTAAAGTGGGAATGTTATTTGAAATTCAACCAAATGCGATGGGAGGAGTTGCTGTATAGGTTTTTTTGTGTAAATGTATAAATGTGTAAATGTTATATAATATGCAAGCCTTAAATTGTGAATATTTGCCCAGTAAAGAACCATGATAATAAGTTTTTGGAAATTGCCAATCTGAGTTACATATACGTCATCTTGAGCGGCGCATTAAAAAATTAATCCACATAACTAATAATTATTATTTTCTTATATAGTTTTCTCTTTTAAGTTTTCTTCTCAAATATTCTCAACTTATTCATGTAATCCCCAAAGTGCTCGGTTGTAGACTCGGTTAACATCAAAGAGATTTCTTACTGTTACTTACATGTAATAATAATAATAATAAAAGCTTTATTCATTCCATACAAAATCATTTCATAATTACATATCTGTATAAATTATATTATTACATTGTATTTGTTATTATTATATTTATTTTAATATTATATTTGTTGCTATTATATGTATTTTTAAATTATATTTTATTACAATGTAAGTACTTTATTTATTTCCTAATTATTTGTTTATTTTATTTTGTTGTATGGACCCCTTTTGTTGGGTAAAAGCCTCCCCCATGGCGCGCCACTTGTCTCTGTGTTGGGCAACGGAAAGCCATTACTTTACTTACATGTACTTGCATATAAAGCAAATATTAAAGATATAAATATTTGAGCGGTTATCTTTCCTAGTTCGAAAATATAAAGGAATGTGTGCTCTTGGATGATTATTTATGTCTGTGCACAAACTGGTAACTACTTAATTTTGAATCATCCTTATGCTACGCCGCTGGACATAGTCTTTTATATTACAGACCACTTAATTGGTCCTGATCTATTCGCCTCAAGCTCCTACCAATTTGAAAAAAAAAACAAACTTGTCTAAGCAAAAAATAAATTACATACTCAACAACTACCATGTACATATATTTTCAAATTACAGTAATCGTTACTTCGAATAGGCAATACGTCTAAGCAAAAAGCAATTTAGGGGGAATTCCCTTCTGAATTACTATTTAACGATAGATTTCCGTTACGCAACCCCAAATTCAATTAAACACATACGCAAATCTCAACTATTTGCTGTTTGTTTAATCACCTATTGCATACGTTTTTCACTGAGATGTCACTACAAAAAATCGTTATTAAAATTTATTGTACATCAATCATTAATTATTAAGAAGTATATCTTCAATAAATATTTGTTTGAACTTACCCTTCATCAATCAAATAAATAAAGATGTCTCAAACTGACACGGCATTACAAAATGGTAATTATTTACAAGTAACAATTAGATCTCAAAACTTAATGCGGTTTACGAACTGTGTGGGGGGCTGCGACACTTAGATCGGTAGAGCATGAGGCTGTTATGTATATACTTATTTATGAATTTGCCTGTTAAATTTTTAATTTGATATGCTACTTAGTAATTTTTATTATAATAAAAAATAAGTATTAGGTACAATTCTACGTTAATGTTGTTTATGTGCAATTACTTTGTATTTTAACTTTTGTATATTTTTTAATTTGAAACAAAAATAATTCCAAGCTATTTAAAAATTGTTTTTAAATTTAATTTAATGTTTCAAATTATTTTTTAGGAAACTCGTCTGAACAATATTACTCGTAGTGTGGTACAATTTGTGTTGTTCTTTTGGCACTAATTTATAATTATGATGCCATTATTAAAATAAAGTTTTTTAGCCTGGATTAGTACTAAACTCTTTAGTATGTTGATTTATTCATAATATCTAAATAAATCTCATTATTTTACCACTCACACCTACCAAGGGAGACCACACATCCTCCTAGCCATTATTCCCAAGTTTATTTGGGGTCGGCTACTAGTTCAACCGGTTTTACCTGAATTTCAGTTTTTCCACGGAGCGACTGGCATCGGACTTCCGCAACCCTAAGGGAGAACTGAAATTGTAAGATTGAACTAGTTGTTAGTATATTTGAGGGCACTGACTTCCCAATAACGATTGCCATAGATGTTCATGACAACCGGGGCCGACGGCTTTACGTGCTCTCCGAGGCACGGGCGTGAATCACAGCCAAACTCCAAACTCCGGGCAGCTATTAGGAATTTCCTAAGAAAATCCCAAAAACACTTTTTGGCCCGACCCCGGATTTGAACCCTACCTAACCTAACCACTAGACCAACGAGGCAGTTACCAAGGGAGACCATTATTTTTTATTCATTTTTATTTATTTATTTCCTGTTACATGAGCTTTACTATCATTATAGTTAGACCTAAAGGGATAGAGGCTTATTATAAATAATATAAGTTAAAAAATAAAAACTTAAGGTCAAGGTTAATAATAGCATTTATATTTGCAATAATTACTTATTGTATAATATTTATATAAAATATTTAATAGGCATTAATTATAGTAATATTTAAATATGAAGCACCACAAAATGACAAACGAGAAGAAATTAGAAATGTCATGAGGCTTTATCTTTTTTCAATGAATATTAAAATCTTCTCTTTTTAAATAGATGACAAATTTAGAACATTTGAAATTTAAATCTTTCGTTAGACATATTTTATAACTTTATAATTGTATAACCTGGTTTTATTTATTGTCATGTAAGATTTTAATATTATGTTGATTACAAATTCAATGTGGTAATGTGCTTAGTTTAGTTATAATGAATTATTTAAATCTATATTTTATTAATCTTTTTGTATTAGATACTTCTATGAGATGTTTATTTACTTAGCGTTATAATAATATTTATTGATGAGTGATTGACTATTGGTGTATTTAAATTGAAGTCGATAATTTGTGCATTGTCAGATGCTTTGGAAAACCAAAGTCTACATTTATATCTTTCCATTTTTTTTTTTATATTTTTTACATCTTACACACAACGCCATCTAGTCCCAAACTAAGCAGAGCTTGTATCATGGGTACTAAACAACGGATATAGATACATAAACATAATTTTTCTTTTCGTAAATACATACATATTATACTCAGAAAACACATTTTTGCGGATCACACAAACATTTGGTCCGGCCCGGGAATCGAACCCGAGACCTCTTGATCAGCAGCCGCATACGCTAACCACTGCGTTAACGAGGCAGTCAATTAATAACTTGTTTTAACACTTGTGAAAAAATCATCATCTGCCTGCCCTTATCCCAATTTTATTTGGGGTCGGCGCAGTATGTTTTATCCTTCCATTCTACTCTATCACTCGTCATTTCACTGTTAACTCCCTTCCTATTCATATCTTCTTTCACACAATCCATCCACCTTTTCTTTGGTCTACCTCTTGCCATGTAACCTTCAATTTCCATACCCAACATTTTCTTTGCCACATTTTCCTCATCCCTCCGCATAACATGTCCATACCAAGATAACCTATTACTTCTTAACTTTTCATTCAGTGGCGCTACTTTCAGACTTCCTCGTATGTATTCATTTCTGACCTTGTCCATACGAGTTACACCACACATCCATCTTAGCATTCGCATTTCAGCAACGTTCAGGCGTCTCTCATTCGCTTTCTTAATGGGCCAACTTTCAGAACCATACAGGACGGCAGGTCTGATGATAGTTTTATAGACCTGTCCTTTAAGTTTTAAGGGGAAACTAGGGTCACAGATTGTCCCCGTTACTTGCCGCCACTTTACCCATCCCGAATTGATTCGGTGTTGTACAGCTCGATCGATCTCACCGTCACATTGCAGTAGAGAGCCAAGGTACTTAAAATTGGAGCAGACTGTTATTGCTGTCCCATCCAGCGTAATGGTTCCAGGGCTGGAGAGACCGCCGAAATCGCAGAACATGTACTCGGTTTTGGTTCTGCTGATTTTCAAGCCAACATTCTCCAGCTTTTGTTGCCATTTTTCCAATCTGTTCTGGACCTCACCCCCATCTTCACTAACCAGTACAATGTCATCTGCATAAAGCATGCACCAAGGTGCCTCCTCCTGTATGTCCGATGTCAAAGCATTTAATACTAACAGGAAGAGGTATGGGCTTAGAGCCGATCCCTGGTGCAAGCCTACAGAGACATCGAACTGATCAGTGTTACCCGCGATCGACCTTACATGCGTTGTCGACGCCCTGTACATAGCACGAATCAGTTCTATATACTTAACAGGCACTCTTTCTTCTTTCAAAGCCCACCACAGAACCTCTCGGGGTACCCTATCATAAGCTTTCTCGAGGTCCACAAACACCATATGCAAGTTTTTGTGCGCACTCCTGTATTTCTCACATAGTTGACGCATTGCAAATATGGCATCTGTTGTCCCACGCCCAGGCATAAACCCGAATTGGCTCTGTGTTATCTCACTCTCATCTCGTATTCTCCTTTCAATCACTTTCTCCCAGACTTTCATAGTATGTGACATAAGCTTTATTCCTCGATAGTTGTTGCATTCCTGAATATCCCCTTTATTTTTAAAAATGGGTACCAACTGACTTTTACACCATTCCTTTGGGATCAGCTCTTCATGCAACAACTTATTGAAGAATAACGCCAGCCATTTATATCCATCTTCTTTCAGTAACTTCCAAACTTCTACTGGTATACCATCGGGACCGACTGCTTTTCCATTTTTCATACTTCGTACTGCCAGTCTGACTTCATTTATACTAATCACATTCACTAGTCCGACATTTACATCCACATCTTTCAGCACTCCACTCCATTCATTCTCTTCATTCATAAGTTCTTCAAAGTATTGCTTCCATCGGCTTTTTATATCTTCATCCTTAGCCAGAACTTTCCCATCTTTATCTTTTATACATCTCACATGATTTAAGTCTTTCGCTCTTTCTTCCCTTCTTTTCGTAATGCGATAGAGTTCTTTTTGACCTCTAGGCTCATGTAGGTGTTCATACATGCTATATTGAGCTTGAGCTCTGGCTACTGCTACCGCTTTTTTTGCTTTCTTCTTCTTGTCTTTATAATCTTTCATTTTATCATCCTTAACTCTCTCACTTCCCTTTTCATTATTCCATGCTTTAAAGGCAACCTTTTTTTCGTTTAAAACTTGCTGGACCTCATCATTCCACCACCAGGAATCTCTTTCAATGATGCCTTTACCTTTTGTCTCCCCAAATATTTCTCTCGCTGTCTTACGTATATAATTTGCCATTTCATTCCAACATTCATTCACCAACTGGCCTGATCCTACATTCATTTCAATCATTTTTTCTACCATTTTTACTTTGAAGTTACTTGCACACTCTTCTTTCTCTAGCATTCGCCACCTAATTCTTGGTAGAGTTCGGTTATTTTTTGTCTTACTCAAAACTTTCCATTTGACCTCCATCAGCAATAGTCTATGTTGCGATACTAAGGATTCCCCTGGCACCACTTTGCAGTCTTTGACACAAACCAACTTACCTCTTCTTGTGAGGAAGTAGTCAATCTGTGTCGTGTGGCTACCACTTTTATAAGTGATTAAGTGTTCGTCACGTTTTTGGAACCATGTATTGACTATTGCTAGATCAAAAGATAAGGAAAATTCAAGTAAGGCTTCACCTTCGGTGTTTCTACTACCGAACCCCCTACCTCCGTGCACTCTTTCATAGTCATCATTCGTTGTTCCCACATGTCCATTAAAATCTCCACCTATCAAAAGTTCTTCGCTATCAGGAATGTTGATTATAACCATATCAAAGTCCTCCCAAAACTTTTCTTTCACTTCATCCTTGCATCCAGTTTGAGGCACATATACACTAACAATATTCAAGATCATACCCTCCCATACTACTTTTACGACTATTATTCTATCGTTCACTCTCTTTACATCCGTCACACATTCTTTCAAAACACTATCCAATACTATACCTACTCCATTTCTTCTTCCATCACTTCCACAAAAATAAAACTTATAGCCTTCTCCTATTTCTCTTGCTTTTGTGCCCTTCCATTTTGTTTCTTGTAAGCATGCCACATTTATTCTTCTTCTTTTCAAAACATCTGCTAGCTCTCTCGCTCTCCCAGTCATAGTACCAATATTCCAACTTGCATACCTTAACTTGTACTCTCGGGCTTGCTTCTTACGTTGCACCCGCCTCGGGTGATGCAACAACCCTTGTCCACTTTTTCGCGTAGCCGGGTGCTGCTGCCGCGCGTCGCTTATGGGGTACGCCCTAGCTCTGTCACACTCAATTTGCATTCTTTCCATACTGCAAAAAATAAGTTTTGGCTAATTTTTATGGCCGGCCGCCTGCCTGACGCCAACCCTCCTTGGGAATGTTGTCGTTTAGAAAATAAGATAAATATCTCGAATATAGTAACTTATCGAGTTTCTATCAGAACTATGTATGATAATAATAAATATTTCATACATTAATAAACATTATATACAACTTGATTTCTGGATTCAGCAGAGCTTGTATTTTGAGTACTCATACCTCCCTGGGTAGATATGGTTGGCCTTATTCTTCCCCGCCGAGAACCAAATAAAGTGCTTCTCACATACATCAGGATGAATTGGTTTCTGAGATATTGTTTGCATCCAGAACATCCTCACCAATATCTTCATCATTTGGTTCATCTTTTTATTGTGGACATTGTCTGTATAGATACCTAGTAAGTGTTCCCAGCTGAAGTGTATGGCATTGTGGACGGTGAGCCTCTTCTTATTCTTTATTGCTTATATTTAACTGATTTGGACTCAGTTCATCTTAACATTTTTGTGAATCATCTTCACTCTGGGGACAACTCAACTCGTAGCAGTTCTTACAGCAGTCGACTGTAAAATGCTGTTGATGATGATGATCATGATGGTAACTATAAACTTAGGTACCAGTTTCAACACTTGCTACAATTGTAGGTAAATAAATAACACTTGTGAAAAAATATTGACCTAAAAAGTTCTAGTAATAAAAAAATTGAAGCATTTTTAATTATTAATTTATTTCCTACTGTCATTCAATGTAATTTTTTTATAAAAAGTTGAATGTACTTTAAATTCAAGGACCAACACACATTGAACAGTCAAAACATAGAATTGTGGACCACAACAGATCGCAATGTATTGTCGTTCTGACATTTATATTAGGTTAATACCAAAATTGAATTCAAATTTGCTACTATAAGCTTGGTACCAGTAGGCCAAAACCTTTCAAATAATTTCTAAGATGTTCTTTTATTCAGCAGTCGACTGTAAAATGCTGTTGATGATGATGATCATGATGGTAACTATAAACTTAGGTACCAGTTTCAACACTTGCTACAATTGTAGGTAAATAAACTATAACTTATATTTATTTCAAGTGTGTATATAAATAAGGCACTCAGCACATGCCTGCGTATAAAATTAAAGTTTAACGACATCACTAATTAAGACATACTTCTAATAGAAAATAATAATATTATTTACTGTTTAAAATATAATTCACACGAAACTAATACAGCTGTTTAGGAAATAGAAATGTTTGAATCGTTTCTACATTATCGTATTTAATTCAACCATTGATTAAATGATAATCATGCTCTGACGCACAGTATACTAATAAGATATTGATATTTAACAATTGAATTTTTAACATTAATTGTATTTCCTAAAACTATTATGGAAATAACTTAGGTTATTGTACTCTCTGCTGATTATATTATGTTACTGTAGACTTGTCTTGTTTATGATTAACTGTAATTACAACGAATAATGATTAAATTATAGTTGACAGAATCATTAAACTTTATGAATTGTACTAAATTATTTAAATAAAAAAATTGAGTAAGTTTTTTCCAATCATAATAAAGACCCGAGTGCCTCAAAATAAAGCGAGTAACAGAAATAGTGTTTTTGATTAATTGATATTGTACTCATTACTTTTAAAGTAAATAGTGTTACCTACCAGGTATTTTAAAACTGAAAACACGGTTTTCTTGTATTTACTTGTTTTTGTATTTATTTTTGAGAATCACTTACATACATAAGTGTAGGACTGGTGATAATAAAATAATATAAGGTGATAGGACCCGTTGATTGCTAGCTTGGCTCGAGAGCCGTCACGAAACCTTCGAATATCGGCTGATGCAGGTGATCACTGGAAAAGGTTGTTTCGGTGATCCCCTTTCTCTGATCTGCAAAAAGCCAACGCCTGAGTGCCACCATTGTGATGGCCGGAACATTGACACGGCGCTCCACACGCTGGCAGAGTGTCCGGCATGGGAGGAGCCGAGGCGAGATCTCATGGCGGCCATCAGAGTGGGAATTCTCTCGCTCGGTAACATGATTGCGACCATGATATAGTGTGAGAGTGCGTGGAACTCCGCTGTCTCTTTCTATAAGTAAGTTATGCTTGTAAAGGAAAATGCAGAGCGGGACTGGGAGAGGTTCAGAACACTTCCGGTCCGCCAGGCCTGGCAACGGGCTAGGTTCCGCAAGCGACTTAGGCGTCGTAAATCGCAAAATAATCAAGTCAAGGTGATGATTATCATGATTATGATTTTGATTATTATGATTATCAACAGCATTTTACAGTCTTACGCAAGCGCTACAAAACCCGCACGCCTCTTTATTTGGCAGAAAAAGAACATAAGGAACCCTAAAAAGTGTCTCAGCATAATTCTGTAATGATTAACTATGCAGATAATCCGGCTTAACTATATAATGCCATGTTTTCTACAAATTGCACCTTTATATCTTGATTACAAGACAGAATAAAAAACTGTCGCGTGAGGCACACACAGTGAGAACATTTACGCCTTAGTTGTTTTTGAAGTACAAACGACCATAAATATTACTCTGTCATCCATTAGAAACTAATTGCTATTATTAAATGTACAGCGACCGTTATCAGCAATACTTTGTCATACTTTATTCTAAAAATATTGCAATATACCATATATTCATGTAATTAATTATTGGCGACGAATTAAATCGTCCACTTTGAGACTTTAGGAATAAAATGGTAATGTTTTAAGTCCAATATTAAAGAAAAGGAAGGTTTTAGATTTGTAGGTAATGGCAGGAAAAAAACATTTTGTATATGAGTGATCAGGTTGAGATGGCATACCTATAGCTTGAACTGGCTATTTCTGGAGGACTACGCCCTCTAAAATATGTATTCCAATGTACATATCCAAATCCAAACAGTTAGAATTTCAACAAATAAAAATATCTGAATATTATTAAAGTCTACAAAATATATCCTTTCAGTAATATAATGGTATTCTCGTTAATTCACAAAAAAATGCACCAGTGGTTCTATGGAACTATACTTATTACAAATACCTATTTATACATAGATATCATCTTGAAGTGGTCAATTTACTACAAATTGCCCAATCGTTATGATATTTTTAACTTTTAATTATCATTGACGAATTACCTGGTTTTTGTTTCACAGTGTGGAATTTTTTTTCCAAGCTGGAATCTCGAGAGGGGTAGAATTAAGAATGTTATTTTTTTACTACACTAATAGCTTGAAGCAATAAACGTATTCAGTATGAATTACCACTTGAACAATGGGAGGTCCGAAAATTAATTCAGTATCTAATAATAAGTGAACTTTGGGGATCGTCTATCACTATGTAATGGTCTATAAATGAATTTCATTTATTTTTATTGGATTTCAAATAAAAATAGAAATTACTTTAACCTTTTATGAATCTGCAAACCACTTATAGTGATAAAAAACAATAAGAGTAATAGTAAATTGTAGAAAAAAATCATTATAAATTTAAGCATAAAGACCTAGATGATTAATATTGAGAGGTTCATGCTTAAACACATTAAATAGTTTGGATTACAATAATAGAAGAATAACCAGCCACATCTCAAGGGCTACTGATGTTTGTTTTAGCTAAGGTACTTCTTACATCATCATCATCATCAACAGCCTTTAACAGTCCACTGCTGGACATAGACTTCTCCTTGAAAAGGAGGTATGTACTCCTTACAGCAACTACATAATACGTTGATTGATTTTTCGTATGCGATATTTGTAAAATCAAGTCTTTTTTCTTTTTTTCTTTTTTTTTTCTTTTTTTTTTAACGTGTGGAAATCCCCGCGGACCGTCACCCCGTCGGGGGTTACGGCGGGGTGGTGTGTCGGGCTCGAACCGACTAAAACCACACGGTGTGACCCTCTCTGCGCCTTTGTATTGGAAGGAGTCCAGGGAGGGGATTTCCTTCTGGACTCCAACCGGCGCCTGCCCGCACTGTTGCGGGCACCTACTCTGCTTTCTACTCTCTAATTGGGCAACGTCCGGTCACACGCGGACGCCGCCCCCTCGCGGTTGGCCTCTACTGCGGACGGACGGGAAACCCGTCCCGCCCATCCGCGGCCACTCTCAGGGCGGCATGAGACGCAGGTATGCGCGCCTCCGCCGCCCGGGGCGCCGGCGGCGGATCGGGTCCGATTGGATGGCATCCTCCCGGGCCTTCTCCGCCACCTCCTTCTGCAAGATTACGTCCTCGCAGAAGGTTGCGACCGCGGTAAAACAACTGTCGCTGCCGGCCATCGATCTTATGACGGCCGGCAGCGAGAGATCCCCTCCGATGACTGCAGTGAGGACCCGGCGCTGCGCCGCCCAAGCGGGGCAGACCGCCAGCGTGTGCTGGGCCGTGTCCTCACTGCAGTCGCAGTGGTGGCAGGCGGGACTCGGTTCCCTCCTAGCGACCGAGTGCAGGTACTTTCCGAAGCAACCGTGCCCGGAAAGTACCTGCGTCAGCCGGAAGGAAAGGGTCCCGTGCTGCCGCCCTGCCCACTCCTCGATGACCGGCTGAAGAGCCTCCACGGCGGCTAAGCCAGCGCGTGGGGTCTCCAGCCGGAGCGACCATCTCAGCATGGTGGCTCGGCGAGCGGCTTCGCGCCACTCACGCACGTCCTCGGGCGGAGGGCGAAATCCGCTCTCCGCCCGGAAGTCAGCCACTCGCCGATAAACTTCGGCGAGCACTTCCGCCTCCAAATCCCACGGGGGTGTTCCGGCCAAGGCACACGCTGCCTCTGTGGACACGGTGCGGTATCCGCGTATGGCTCTGACCGCCAGTATCCGCTGGGGGCGCCAGAGGCGCGCCCTGTTCTGGGCGGACAGAGCCGCCGCCCACACCGGTGCACCGTAAAGTGCCATCGACCGGACAACCCCCGTGTACAGTGGGGACACTGGCCCCGCCCAAATTGGGCAGAAGTCGCCCTAGGGCGGAGGCAGTGGCCACCGGCTTAGGACCAAGCTGTCGGAAGTGCTCGTCGAAGAGCCACCTACCGTCGAGGACCAGACCCAGGTACCTCATCTTTGTAAAATCAAGTCTGCGTCAAGGTCGAGATTAAACAAAACTTTTATTTAATTTTTTTAGTATCGAAATATATTTTATATACCTATTATGCGAGTCATTCCAGTCTTAACGAAGACCAACCAACTAAACAGGATAATATAATAATGTACAAAAGTCTGAGTAAGTATAGATGTTCTCTGTTCCCTCAGTCTCACAATCCAATGTCAACTCAATCCGATACGACCGGAAAAAGAATAGGTGAAAGATTATACTAAGTATAAGTAAGGACTTTTTCATGGTATATGAGCCAAACGTGCATATATTATGGTGCGGTTAATAAATGCCTCTCACTTTTTCTTGTTGTCTTGGTTGGTCTTGTCAGTCAGTCACTTTATGAAAAGTAGAAAGAAGAATCGTTTATCATCAATTTCGGTGAGGATGTTAGGCGAATATCCGCAAATATTTTTAAAGTATGTTCTGTTTTTTATTGTAGCTCAGTCAGAACTAAAATCGTCGTCGTCTTTGCAGGTGCGTTCAGCCCCGTCAAGGTACAAGTTCAAGTTTATAGCCAAGGTACCGGTAATAATGGAGGTAACTATTCAATTTGGCACTTTGCCAGTTACTAAATCGTTCAAATCGTCCAATAAACACTTACAACTAGGGCTACCAACTTCAATTACTACAAAATAGTTTATAAAATTTTAAATAATTACATACTGCCTTGAAACTACATAGGGTTAAATATAATAATATCAATTTGAAAAGGTTATAATTGGTTACCTTCTTATGTACTTAAATAAGTTAAAAAGCATTTCAAATTACCCTACTAATATTATATTCGTAAAGTTGTGTATGTATGTATGTTTGATGCTCTTGCAGGCAAAAACTTCTGAACGGATTTTGATTAAACTTCACAATAATAAAGCTAAGATATCAGAATAACACATTGGATTCTATTTACCGCGATAACCTACACGCGGGCGGAGCCGCGGGCAAAAGCTAGTTAAAACATAGAATCGAGTAATGACACAGTGGTTTGAATAAGTATTAAAAATTTATTTGGTAAACACGATAAAGAGTAATAATATTTCTTTACAACTTTGTTGTAATGGTGCGCCTCGTTATTATAATTGTAAGCGTAGGCGACTGCTGATTAAGAGGTCTTGGGTTCAAATCCCGGGTCGGGCCAAAAGTGTTGTTGGGTTTTTCTTACAGAAAATTCTTAATAACATCCTGGAGAATGGAAGCTATTCCAGTCGTTATTGAGAAGCCAGAGTCCTCAAATATACCGGTCACTCCGTTGTAAAACTGATATCCGCTACAACAACAACGAATGCCCTCAATCAATTCGAGAAAATAGCAGTTCTGTACATGGTTATATATTAGGGGTTAAAGTATGAAATTTGTTTATTTTTATGTGTGTGTGACTTCTAATTGCAATTCCTGTAGACTAATAATTTTAACAAAAAGAAACCGACTTCAAAGAAAAACTATTCCGAGTACCAAAATCGCGACAATTGTGCCTATGACATTTGAGGAGTTCCCTCTATTTCCTTGGGATCTCATCATTAGATCCGGGATGTGGTGACGATGGGACCACCTATAAGCTACGCCCATTCCAATGCAAAAAAAATTTTTGAAATCGGTTCATAAACGACGAAATTATCGCTGAACATACATAAAAAAAAAAAGATTCCGACTTCAGCTGATGTCTACTGTCGGACTGTACTGTACTGATCGGAGAAAGTTATACAGAATAACACTATGCTGAGACCACCAAACAGTCACCTTTTTTTTGGTAAGCTTTGCTTTAGGACACTGTTGCGGCGTTTGACCTGGGGTCAATCATTGCATCTTTTGATTACGGTTATCGTAAAGAATCCACTTTTTATCACATGTTCTTTTTAGTCATCTGAGGTATACGCCTCATTTTATGAATGACATAAAGTATGTTATTACCTACCAATTATCTTCTCAATGTATTTTAGGGCGAAATTATACGTAAGAATATTTATGTTTAAAAAGTTGGTAGCCCTGCATACAACAGCTGTAGAAAAGAAAAAAGGTATTAAATGGCATTATATTACTCAATGTTCTATTTATATAAGTTAAGGTACCTTATATCTAACGTTCTTTATTTTGTACGGAATGAAATCTAGTAAGATTTCAGGGATTTTATAAATGACAAACACTTTATCGTCTCTATAAATAATGTTCAAACACTTTTGAAGGGAGATCTTAATGTAGTCTTTTGGGAAATATAGTATTAACTAGCTGAGTACAGTACAGTATAACCCGCGCTTATTGTTAAAATTAGGCTCCGGTGGCTTGGCCACGTTGAAAGAATGGGAGAAGATCGCGGAGTTTTTACTCCTATCTGGGGTAATAGAGCCTATCTAGGTCGTCCAATCGGATGACGTCCGGTTGGGCGACCCAGATATCGCTGGAGCGATACAGTACAGGCGGACCTTGGGGAGCTTCAAGCTGACAACTGGCGACAAGCAGCCCAGGATCGAATGGAGTGGCGTTCTCTTGTGTCGGAGGCCAAGACTCACTTATGGTCGCTAAGTCAACGGAGTAAGTAAGTAAGTTATTGTTAAAATTAGGCTAGTCTAAAAAAGTTGCTCCTTACATCATCGCCTTTATCCCATTGTAAGTCCAGTCATAATCGGTACAGCCGCTCATGTTTCCCGGAGCAAACAGACAGAGAGACAAACACAGTCATGGTTCACCAAAGATGGGTGTTTTCTATGTATAATATGAATGTTTAAAAAAAAGAAAAGTATGTTTATGTATTTATGTCAGTTGTTTATTACCCATAATACAAGCTCTGCTTAGTTTGGGACTAGATGATGTTGTGTGTA
Source organism: Phragmatobia fuliginosa (assembly GCA_932526445.1). NCBI lineage: Eukaryota > Metazoa > Arthropoda > Insecta > Lepidoptera > Erebidae > Phragmatobia > Phragmatobia fuliginosa. Next base: position 74,709,445 of record OW052057.1, read on the forward strand.
AGATGTCTGAAATATTTATAATTTATTATTAGGTATAATCATTCTTCAATCCTTTTTTGTTAAGTGTTATATTAGACGTCCTGTCAGCAGCCGCCATGGTTACTGTTGTTGAGGTCGTATGTTGATGATATCGCACTGACAGACTTGAATAGAGGCAGGTTGGTACGACGTGTGAAGGTGTGGAAGCAGCAAAACAGAAAGCTAAATGTGGCGAAGCCCAAATATTAGGTCTTAATCTCAAAATATCCCATACCCGTTATATATAGGCGTTGACTGGTCGAGTGTACGGCCCAGGTTACGTAGGATCAATATTTGAGGCAACTGGTGACATTAATTGTGACGTCAAGGCACGCATTGTAGGTCCATAAAATCATCAATCCTCCTTGCGTCGCTCTCCTCAGTTCTGAGGGTCGTGACCCTCACTTGCTAAGCTTTTGTGAATGGCGGTTCGCCACTTGTGTCGGTTCCGGGCAGCATGCAGAGCAGCATGGATCGAACATCCGAGAAAGGAGCCAACTTGGTCTGTCCAGCGCAACGGGCAGCGGCCTCTGGGTCTCCTCCCTTCGATCTTGCCAGTCACCATTCACCTTTCGAGGCTATCATCGGCCCTCCTTGCAATATGGCCGAAGTATCCCAGGATCCTACGGAGACACAGGGATGACAGGCGCTCACAGATTGCAAGCTCCTTGAGGATAGAGGTGTTGGTGCGGTGAGCTGTCCAGGGTATCCGCAGTAGTCTTCTCCAGCACCACATCTCGAAGGCATCAATGCGCCTACGGTCGGCCGCTTTCATCGTCCAGGCCTCGACACCATAAAGGAATATTGGAAAGACGAGGGTTTGTACCAATTTTATTTTTGTTCTCTTGGAGATGTTACGGTCTTTCCAAATCCCATCCAGGTCGGACATTGCACTTTTGGCCATGCCAATGCGTCTCCTTATTTCTTTTTTGCATGATCCGGTATTGCTGATGTTGGAACCAAGGTAGACGAAGTCCTCAACCACCTCAAGTTTAAGCGACCCCGTGAGTTCCAGTTTACCAGTCCTGTCAATCACCATGACTTTAGTTTTGGCTTTGTTAATCATCAATAGGCCTGTCCTTTTATTTGGTTGTAAGGCGTGGCTATAAGTGAATATGTTGAGATGAATGTGTCGAGTCATGCAGAAAGACCGTGTGAAGAACTCTCTCATCCGCGGTAGCCTTCGTGTCCGTAACATTGCCGACAAATTGCCAGCGTGTGGCCTTCTCTGGTATAGTCACATGTTGTAGTAGCCACCCAGCTACGTGAGGAACAAATGTTTGGTCATGCCGAACCGAAGAAGTGCTGACATAACGTCGGATGAAATGTGTGCCAATGGTCTCACAGTGTGAGATGCTAAAGTCCGTGCCAAGTAGAAGAAAAAAATCGGAAAATTTACCCAGGGTGTCACCAGACGCAACCGGGACTTACGTTCAGAAGGTGAAACGGACATACAGACCGAAATAAAATACTTTTTTAAATGTAATTTTCAGATGCATTTAGTAAAAAACTGTTCATATTATAAGACAACAGACAGACACATCAATTTTACATATTTGTATAGATAAAATAGTTGTGTCATCATCTCATCTTCAGCCTATCGCAGTCCACTGCTGGACATAGGCCTCTCCAATTGCACGCCACTTAATTCGATCCTCGGCTACTCGCATCCAGCTCCCGCCAGCCGTCTTGCGCAAATCGTCACTCCACCTGGCCTGTGGACGTCCTACACTACGTTTGCCAAGACGCGGTCTCCACTCAAGAACACGTTTACCCCAACGGTTGTCGGTCCTGCGGCTAATATGGCCAGCCCATTGCCACTTCAGCTTGCTAATCCTGTGGGCTATGTCGATAACTTTAGTTCTCTGCCGGATTACCTCGTTTCTAACACGATCTCTGTTAATAGTTCTGAAATAGTTAAATAATCGATAGTTGTGTGCTTAATTTTATTTCAATAAATCATTGCGAATAAATTTTTAATAATCGAACAACAAGCGCAAATATTAGCATTTAAAAAAAGCGGCCAAGTGCGAGTCGGACTCGCCCATGAAGGGTTCCGTACCAGCAAGTAACATCATATAAAAGTCCTTGTAGTTCGTTGTAACTTTCATCGATGTTTTTATACTAGTGTATTGATTAGATGAAAGGTATATTGCGTGTTACGATTTATGACGTATTAAAAAAAAACTACTCACTAGATCTCGTTCAAACCAATTTTCGTTGGTAGTTTACATGGTAATGTACAACATATATTTTTTTTAGTTTTATCACTCTCTTATTTTAGAAGTTAGAGGGGGGGGGACACACATTTTTCCACTTTGGAAGTGTCTCTCGCGCAAACTATTCAGTTTAGAAAAAAATAATAATAGAAACCTCAACATCATTTTTGAAGACCTATCCATAGATACCCCACACGTATAGGTTTGATGAAAAAAAAAATTTTGAGTTTCAGTTCCAAGTATGGGGACCCCCAAAATGTATTGTTTTTTTTCTATTTTTATATAAAAATCTTAATGCGGTTCACAGAATACATCGACTGACCAAATTTCAACAGTATAGCTCTTATAGTTTCGGAAATAATTGGCTGTGACATACGGACGGACAGACAGACAGACAGACAGACAGACAGACAGACAGACAGACAGACAGACAGACTTGACGAATCTATAAGGGTTCCGTTTTTTGCCATTTGGCTACGGAACCCTAAAAAGGTAAATTTAGGATTCATAAAATAATTTTAAATAAAACCACCGGAGATTTCTGAACGATTTCTTTTTTTAATAATGCCTCAAATAATCAGTATACGAAATCTTTAATCAACTGGAGTTACTTGGAGGGAAGAATTACTTTCCTTGACGAAGAAAATTGCAAAAAGGACGCAAAAAAAGCTTTTCTTGATAACCATAATCATTACTTTTAAGCAGTCAGAGTTCTTTAATGAACGCAAGGAATTTATTCAGTTCCCTTGAACTACAATTTTTTGCGAAGAATTACTAAATCGATTTGGTAACTTTCACTAAAAGTTGAGTTATCTGTCACTTTGTTTAAATCCATAGTAATTTGAAAGTTACTCTGTAAGTCTGTCTTTCTGTCTGTTACGATTTCACGGCCAAGCCGCTGCACTGATTTAAAAAAAAAAGTCATAGAGATGCTTTGATTCTAAAAGAAGAAAGTAGACTACTTTCTACAACGATAACAGTCAGATATGTACACACTAGCTTTCCGCCCGCGGCTTCGCCCGCGTGGAATTCGTTTATATCGCGCGACACGGTAAGGGTCGATTAAACAATCTTACATGATTTTATGTTTGATATTACTTGAAACAAACCCTTTTTGTTTTTTTTTTAATGTGTGAAAAATCATCATGGACCGTCACCCCACCGGGGGTTATGGCGGGGTGGTGTGTCGGACTTGAACCGACTAAAAAACACACAGTGTGCCCTCTCCGCGCTTCTCCGTTTAGGAGGGGGAGAAGTCCAGGGTGGGATCTCCTTCTGAACTTCTCCAGCGCCTGCCCGCTCCTGATGCGGGCACCGTCTCTGTACGACGACCCTCTCTTAGGCGGCGTCCGGCACACACCGACGCCGCCCCCTCGCGGCTGGCCACATAGTGCGGGTGGAGGGAAAACCCGTCCCGTCCACCCGCGGCCACACTCAAGGCGGCATGAGGCGCAGATGTTCGCGCCTATACCAACCCGTCTGGCCAGCGTGGTATAGTAGGCCAAAACCTCCTTTCTAAGGAGAGGCCTATGTCCAGCAGTGGACTGTTAAAGGCTGTTGATGATGATGATGATGATGATGATGATGTTTGATATTATGGAACTTCGACACAAACTTTCGTCCCCTATTTCAAACCTTTCTACCTTTATTTTCGCAATAAAAAGGACATAGGATACTTAGTATCCTATGTCCTTTCCCAGGTTCAGTTCTATCTTCATACCAAATTTCATCAAAATCGGTTCAGTGGTTTAGACGTGAAAGCTTGACAGACTGACAGACAGAGTTACTTTCGCGTTTATAATATTAGTAGGGATTACACCATCGGAAAGTAGAGATTTCATCAAACAGAAAACACCCCAATTTTTTTAAAAAAGTAGATATTTTGACGGTTGAATTTTCGATATTAAATCAAAATCGGGTGAAAAAATTAATACTTTAAATCAAATAAATTACAGTGTATTCGGGACATAAAAAGGTAAGTTTTCACTAAACTTCGTTTAAAAATAATTTTATTTGTAAAAGATAAAAATAAAAAAACCAAAAACTTGGTTTTTTGAATTTTTCACATATAATTTGAGGTTTTGTGAAAAAAAGTGTAAACAAAAAATCGGCCAAGTGCGTGTCAGGCCACGCACAGGAAAGGGTTCCTCAGTCACCTATGGTACGTGGATTAGAAATTGTATCCAATGGATAATTGTTATGTTTACGTATTATTGCGTTAATTTTGTACGACGTTTTCCAAGTATCTAAGCATTGCATTGTAGAAGTTAAGCCTCTATAACTCCTGAACTAACAAAGTCATCTTATTTGTTATAGTTTTCACTATCACCGGCCGTTTAGCTTTTCGAGGGGGGGGGGGGGGGGGACGCCATGTTTTTACAAAAAAATGAAATTTCTCGCAAACGGACACTTAAATCAAAAAATCATCTTAACAACCCTTTAATGTTTTTAAAAGACCTATATAATGATACCCCACGTGATGCGGTAGCCGCGAAAAAAAAAATATCCCCACTTTACGTGTAGGGGAAGTACCCTAAATAAAAATATTTTTCATAATTTTATTGTAGCACATTGTCGACGTAATTACAATACGTATTCATGCAAAGTTTCATCTTTCTAGCACTTACTGTTTGGACGGTAGGTCGAGGACGGACGGACGGACGGACGGACGGATAGACGCACAGACGGACATGACGAATCTATAAGGGTTCGAAGTCATAAACTTCGGAACACTAAAAAGTTGTAGATCTTTGAATTACCTATAACTTGCTATTTAACTTTTTCCTTGTAGTTTTGTCGGACTTGTAGTTTTGCCGGAAATCGAGATAAGCCGTTTTTACCCTTTGTTTTATATATTTAGCCATCCAAAGTGATTCTACCCTGCTTGATGGAAAGCATGAGCAGAATCCAAGAGTCAGGGCTACCACTCTTGCTGCGAATGCAGACAATAATGTATGGCAGCTTAGTGAGTTACTTTTTCACGTCCCGCTTAAAGGACCCGAAAAACTCCCCCCCCCCCTGCCCCTTCCCGACCTCAAATCCCCCATAAATTATTTTTCCTTTCAGTTTTATAATATTCTCCTCCTTTTCCAATAGGTTTCATCCTACTATAATTTTATTTGTTTTCAAAAATTATCTAGCCTGGACTACTGGTCTATATGTCATTGTCAAACTATCATTATGGTTGCCATGCAATTGTGTTATGCCTAGCAACCTGTGAAGTTTTGACAGGAGGTAAACAGTGATACATTTTGACATCTTCGATTTATGTATTTTTATAATCACCTAGCTTTGGTCTTTGTATCTCGATTATTGCAGTAAAAAGTAGCCTATGTCCTTTCCCAAGTTCAGTTCTATCTTCAAACCAAATTTCATCAAAATCTGTTCAGTGGTTTAGGCGTGAAAGCGTAACAGACAGACAGACAGACAGAGTTACTTTCGCATTTATAATATTAAGTATGGATAGGGATTGTACACTGGCGAAACCGTGGGCAAAAGTTTGTTCATTTATATCGTTATAATAGAAAATACTTATATTAAATTAAAGTTACCTAAAATACTTTACTTACATTTATGTTAAATAAATAAATATTTCGGACATCTTACACACAACGTCATCTAGTCCCCAGCTAAGCAGAGCTTGTATTATGGGCACTAAACAACTGATATAAATACATCAAAATACTTTTTTTCTGATAAATACATACATATTGTACATAGAAAAACACCCAGACTCCGAAACAAATATTCGTGGATCATACAAATATTTGGTCCGACCCGGGAATCTCGAGACCTCTGTTTGCATGTCTGTCTCTTTTACGGCTCAACCACTCTGATCGGAATTACGCGAATTTCGATATTACATTGAATTTAAGCGACATAAGAAATAGCAGAGCTACGATCAGAACCTAGTATCGTATAATATTGACATGTTAAAATGAAACTTTACACCTATATTTAAATCAAATCGCCTTTAATTTATTTTATTTCACTATTCGTGTGTTGTTGAAAACATCTGCGCAATTAATGTTAATACCTTGTCGAAATTAATTTTAAACGTGTTACTTATTATCATATTTAAGTGGGTATATTATCATTATATTTTTATTAGACTATTAGCTTTTGACTGTGGTTCCGCGCGCATCTAATAATAATAAATAAATATTAAATATTTCGGACATCTTTCACACAACGTCATCTAGTCCCAAACTAAGCAGAGTTTGTATTATGGATACTAGATAAGTGATATAAATACATAAACATACTTTTTTGTAAATGCATACTCCTTATACAGAAAAACCATCCAGACTCCAAAACAAATATTTGCGGATCACACAAACATTTGGTCCCACCAACTAATCGCACTCAAAACCTCAAGCACAGCAGTCGTATACGCTAACACTAGGCACGAGGCGACGCCGATTATTGCGACAAAAGTATTCTATGTCCTTCTCCATGGTTCAATCTATCTTTATATCAAAATTCATCCAGATCTGTTCAGAGGTTTAGCCATGAAAGCGTAATAGACAGGGTGCCACTTACTTAAGGATTAGTTATAATACGGAGTTACTTAAGAATTAATAATACGATTATGAATAATAATGTCTCAAAATTCTACAAAATTATAGGCTCTTCTACTTATTTTTTTTTTAATAGTTCTTATGCAATTCAGATACAAAAACAAAGTAAAAATTTATCATTATTATTCCTTTAAATTTCAAAAGGAACGGGGCTATAAAACACCATACTCAATATTTTGCGTAGGATATTTTGGTTGATTTGTAATTAGCCGTAACTCAATAACCCTGAAATTACAAATTTGGTACCAGTCAATTTCCACCTACCAAATTCTCCAAAACTAATAATAACATCTTCTGATTGTAAATAATATTATATCGGACGAATAAATAACTATGATTGACATATAATATTCAATGTGAAGAATCAATATCGTATTTTTAGTAAAAACCGGGTTTAAAAATAGATTGCCACAAACAGTATTTCAAGTTTCAAGGTAATTTAGAAGTTTCAAAAGGCTTATATAAATTATACTTATCATTTGAGGTGTACTTATTAAACAACAACCTTTTATAAGTACATAGTACATACATGTATAGGCAAGTGACTTTCTTCTTTTCTATTAATTTGTAATGTAATATGTAACATACTCTTTTAAAATATTTACAATGAATCATGTAATTTCTGTTTATACATCTGCATAAATACAAGTTCATATATAGTTCAATCAATATATCTATATCTACCTTTTACATATTAATACCTGAAGCAAAAACTTTGTACCTCTTTTTACGAAAATTGTCTGGACGGAGGAGTATGAAATTTCACACACTTATAGTTTATCTGGAGGAGTGCAGGAAGCATTTTTTTTAATATGCCTAAAAATACATTTTAGGCATATTCAAAAAATAATTGCTTTAATAAATAACATCACACACAACCATGTATTTGATACACACAGGCATAGATACTCTATTGTCAAATTGACATTGTAGCATAGAGTTGGGCTAATGCGTGAGTATATAAGTGACAATAGAATATTAATAATATTGTCACTTATAATTCTAATTATGTCCGTTTCATGTGTGTTTGTAAAATCCCCCGCGACACAGGATTTTTAATTCCTAATCCGGGAGTTGTCTTTCAATTAAAATAAAATAAAAATAAATAAATAATACTATTTAGTATTTTTTACCACGCTGCTAAGTGAAAAATAAATAAAAAATCGGCCAAGTGCGTGTCAGGTCACGCACAGGATAGGGTTCCTCAGTCACCCATAATGGTACGTGGATTAGAAATCGTATCCAATAGAGCATTGTTATGTTTACGTATTAATGCGTTAATTTTGTATGACGTTTTCCAAGTAAGCGCATTGTAAAAGTTCAGCCTCTATAACTCCTGAACTAACAAAGTCATCTAATAGTTATAGTTTTCCTTTAAAGTTCATTATATGGACCACTATCACGAATTTTTCCAGATATTTTGAGCCAGCCGTTTAGCTTTTAGAGGGGGGGGACACCCTGTTTTTACAAAAAAGTGGCCTTTAAAGGGAGGAATTTCTCGCAAACGGATACCTAAATCAAAAAACTGTCTTAGTAACTCTTGATTGTTTTTAAAAGACCTATCTAATGATACCCCACATGATGGGGTAGCCGCGAGAAAAAAAAAAACATCCCCACTTTACGTGTACCACTTACAGTATCTGGGTCTGGTCCTAGACGGTAGGTGGCTCTTCGACGAGCACTTCCAACAGCTTGCTCCGAAGCTGATCGGCACTGCCTCCTTCTGCGGTGGAGTTGGACCTCCGCCCGAGGACGTGCGCGAGTGGCGCGAAGCCGCTCACCGAGCCACGATGGATCGCTGGTCGGTCCGGCTGGAGACTCCACGTGCTGGCTTCGCCACCGTAGAGGCGCTTCAGCCGGTCATCGGCGAATGGGCAGTGCGGCAGCACGGGACCCTTACCTTCCGACTGACGCAGGTTCTTTCCGGGCATGGTTGCTTCGGAAAGTACCTGCACTCGGTCGCCAGGAGGGAATTGAGTCCTGCCTGCCACCACTGCGACTGCAGTGAGGATTCGGCTCATCACACGCTGGCATGGGAGACGCAGCGCCGGGTCTTCGCTGCAGTCATCGGAGGGGATCTCTCGCTGCCGGCCGTCGTTCGTTCCATGGTCGGCAGCGAGAGCGCATTCACCGCGGTCGCAACCTTCTGCGAGGACGTAATCACGCAGAAGGAGGCGGCGGAGAAGGCCCGGGAGGACAACATCCAATCGGACCAGATTCGCCGCCGGCGACTCGGGCGGCGGAGGCGCGAACATCTGCGCCTCATGCCGCCTTGAGTGTGGCCGCGGGTGGACGGAACGGGTTTTCCCTCCACCCGCATTATGTGGCCAGCCGCGAGGGGGCGGCGTCGGTGCGTGCCGGACGCCGCCTAAGAGAGGGTCGTCAAACAGAGACGGTGCCCGCATCAGGAGCGGGCAGGCGCTGGAGAAGTTCAGAAGGAGATCCCACCCTGGACTTCTCCCCCTCCTAAACGGAGAAGCGCGGAGAGGGCACACTGTGTGTTTTTTAGTCGGTTCAAGTCCGACACACCACCCCGCCGTAACCCCCGGTGGGGTGACGTTCCATGATGATTTTTCACACATTAAAAAAAAAAAAAAAAAAAAAAAGAGTGGATTGAGTTGCCGCCACGCCGCTATCAACTGCGCCAAATGATGTGGGTTGGAACCACAACATTCCCTAACGGGACAACACTTTGTGTGATCCACAAATTGCTGTTCTGAGTCTGGTTGTTCATTGTGTCCATTACATGTATGTTTGTAAAGTTCCCTCGGACACATGATAAAATGTAAGAATGAAAATAATTATTCCCAAGATTATTTTTGGGGTTCGCTACTAACTATAAGAGAACTATAAAATTAAAGCATTTTCATAAAAGCTATACCTACCTATAATTTACAACCGATGGAACCAAAAAAGAATGGGATTATAAAATGCCATTAATATTTACCATGCAAAATTTTAAAAAGAAATAAAAAGCAACCACAGTATAAAAATTCGACAATAAAAGCTGATTATGCTGCGAAGAGATATCGCTACTATGGCAGTAATCGCTTTTACCACGGAGAGTGTTCTGATGAGCTCTTCCAACTGATCCCACCTTCTCCCTTCCTTTACAGGACAACACGTGCTGGCCTTGGAAGTCACCGCATTAGTGTGGTAGAAATACGCACTAGAACTAAACGGTTTAGCTCTTCTCTCCTGTGCCAAGCGGTTAAAAACTGGAACTCGCTACCATACCATCCCACGTGTTTCCTTCCCATTACGATCCCGGATCCTTTAAGAGGGGTGTGAAAAAGCATCTCACAAAGCCGCCATAGTTTAGGTCGGCATCGCTATACTTCCTGCATCGCAGGCAGTATGGTGGCCCCCACTCTTGGATTCTATTAATGCTTGCCATCAGGCAGAGTGGAGTCACATTGGTAGGCATCAAATAATAAAAAAAATGTATTTGGTGAAATTTCCTTAAACTGATCTTAAGAAGAAATGACTAGAAAACAATTATTATTGCTAATAGCTTAACTATAACAATATACACGCGCCAATTATTGCAATAGGCTGAGAAAATACAATAATCACAACAATGTACTTTGTGACAGGATAATTGTTTTCTTGCTACTTAGTGTATTCCATTATTAAATGTTGGTGATTCACTTCTATAGAAACTCTTATAAAATATTATTAAAATGGTTTCACTATATGAAGACGCATATTTAACTACATTTAAGGACCGTGTAAAAAATAGTTTTGATACAAAAACTTAATTATTTTTAAGAAAAACACATAATGAGGCCAAAAACTGTCTTTTGATATTTATATTCATGTTTTGAAATTCGGATTTTATCTTTGAATTAAGCTCATTATAAATAAAAAATGCAATTGAAGTCAGTTAACGTCTGAAATAATTAATTGACTTTAAAATTCGTTAAAAATATGTAATTTACTATGAATGTATACTAATTTCGTATAATGGATACAATGCTCTTAGAAAATTATATTTAATTTTAAAAATTACATTTAAATTATTTATTAAATATAATTTTTAAAAGTAAATATATGGCCTCATCAACTCAATGATTGTACTGTTTAAAGTATAGTGGAGGGACAGGTATCGTGATTCTCCAAAACAGAAGGAGAATCTTCCAACCACGCGAAGTGATCATGATGTGCGGGCCACTGTCCTATGGTTGATGTTGGGTTGTATATATGAGAAGAGAATTTCTCTTTCGCGATTCAGAATTAGTAGTTACTTCGTATAGTTCATTCCGTGTTTCTTCGTGGTTCAGTTTTCCTTGGCTAGATTGGCTAGATTGCGCTGTATACATATATGGAAGTCGCCACACTATTTCAGAATCAATTAGTTGGAACATTTAAAAGGAGTGAATAATAAAAAAGTTCAAAAGCATCATCCGTTCGTAAAATCGCAATAAGATAAGCAAATTACCCAAGATCTAAGCTTATTAACCTGACCTGAAGGACTGCACTAGTTTGTAAACCGACTTCAGAAAAGGAAGAGGTTCTCAATTCGTTGGAATCTTTTTTTTTAATGTGTGTTCAGCGATAATTTCGTCGTTTATGAACCGATTTCAAAAATTCCTTTTGCATTGGATTTGGCGTAGTGTGGTATTGATTAGTTATGGATCGTGTCTACTAGGCAAAATAAAAATACAATCTTTTATATTATACTCGTGTTATAACTGTATTTTAGTATTAGTTTCCTATAATACGTTTGATTTAAACATGCCTTTCATTATATATCGTTTCTTTAATTGTAAAACGGTTCTGGTTAATGGCAACAGACGAGTCTCGATTTACGTGGGTTGGGCAAAAAAATTAAACTCAAAGTGTAGAAGTTAAGTGTGATTCTAGTGACTCCTTCAGGGATGAGGTGTAATTCTCTAAATAAATATTGTATCATAATCTATGTAGAAAACACTCTTCATTGATAACTAGTGTTAGAGACGTTAAAAATTAACAAATAATTAATCTTGTAGATTAAAATAGTAAAAGAGTGTTTAAAAGGCCAGCATTATAAAAATTTAACATGTGATTTGCATTACATTTTATATGGGTATCGCGACTTTTACACATAGTTCTTGTTCTATAGCGGGACTTATGTGGCATTAAATTATTAAAAGGTTACGATACCTTCTATATTCCGATGTTTCAAACAGGTTATAACGCGCGTGGTCACGTGTGGACTAGGATATATTAGTGTATCGTAACCTTTCATTTATTTTTATCGCGAATAGGTCCCGATATAGAACAAAAAGTGTACCACTAGAATTTTAATGATTTTATGTTAAATGAAAATATTATTATCATCATCAAAATAATGTCTACATCTTAACATCTCTGTGAAAGTCTTCATAAAGGAGCAATAGCCTTCTCTTTTATATCCTCAGACTGCAAACTTCCTTAAATTATTTATTACTTACTTGCTAATTGTTAATTAATTCAGTGTCGATTTTTTTTACTTCTCAACAAGGTTATAACCAGTATCAATGATCTGAATATTATTATTTTATACAATTTCCGAGTTCGCTATGCTACTTTTAAAAATCATAAAAGATAAAATGTAACTATATATTTGTAATGCGAACATTAATAATTTACATATTTTAAATATTATTCTTCTTACGCTCATATGTTTGGAGAATCGAAAATTGATATTAATTTATATTTACATATCAGAGAGTAAGATTATTGATTCAGATACTAAGATTATAAATACTTCAAACGTAGTAGGTACTAATTGGAGACGTCGGCAGGTAAGGAAAAAATCAAAACGTACCGCAAATTATGCGGAAGTTGTTGGTTTAAATAAATATTTCGGACAACTACACACAACGTAATCTAGTCCCAAACTAAGCAGAGCTTGTATTATGGGTACTAAACAACTGATATAAATACATAAACATACTTTTTTTTTTGTAAATACATACATATTATACATAGAAAAACACCCAGACTCCGAAACAAATATTTGTAAATTAACACAAATATTTGATCTGACCAGGGATTCGAACCCGAGACTTCTTTACAGCAGCCGAATACGCTAACCACTACACCAACAAGGCAGTCAACTAGTGACATTAACGAGCACGCAGTTTAATAAAATAAATTGGTAAATACCATGTGCAATGTTATAAATTTCATCAGCTTCATACAACATCCTAGCTTATTCTCAACTTTAAGTCATGTGCACTAAATAATAGAAACGATTTAGATTGTCATTAAAAGAGTAAATCGAATAAAACGCCACAACACACTTTTCAGTTAGCTAACGACACTAGTTCCAATAAAAGAGAAGAATCAATTGCTCGAGTTCAATTTCAGTTCAACTTAAAAACAAATTATTTATTTTTTTAAGAGAATCTGCATTGATCAACATTTTGCAGCAATTTTTTTTTGTCTTACCATCATTGATTCACTTTTTTATTATTTCAAATACATAATTTGAAAAGCTCTACATAACATAATACCTAAAAATATACAAATTATCTGTAAAGAATACTTAATGAGCCATTTCAGATGAATTTGCAATATAATATAAATGAGCTATTAATACATGCACTGATAAAGTTTTATAATTCGTGTCAATAAAAAAAGCCACAGTGCGGTTAAACTATCCAACAAGATACAGAGTAATTTGAGTCTAAAAGATTTAATACGAACAAAATCAATTTAAATTTGGTACCCGTTGTCATAAACATTTGGTAGGAATACTAAAAAAATATGGAAAATGTATTTAACAGTGTGATAATATTATAAAATATAAAAAATAAGCAGACGATATCAAAGTCTATATCTAGTTAAATACATAATATTTAATAATACTCTTTCAATTGCATATCGTCTACTGTGTGTTATTGAAACCTATACAGTTGATATTTCTATGTGATAATAATCATCAACAACCCATAACGTCCCACTGCTGGGCTCAGGTCTCCTCTCGAGAGAGGTTTAAGGCCATACGTCCCCACGCTGGCCGAGTGCGGTTTGGGGACTGGTAAGACACGTTGTGGCTACATAATCTTAGCGTTGGATGTTTTTAAGTCGCCCAAAGGCCTCCAACTACGCTTAACGACTGCTATCTTATAATAACAACTGGTACCGACTGTTTAACGTATCCTCCGAATCACGAAAAAACCTGACCGCGCCGTCGGTGTCCTCGGTGATTGTTTCCAATCACCTAAGGCCAGGGCTATGAGAGCTTCATACTGGTATAGCTTTATTGATTTAAAAATTAACATTATTTTGAAAGTTTATTATTTATAACAAACTAGCTTTTTTTGTTACAGAGTAGAAGAAGAAGAATCAAACTCAAAATGTCTCCATGCCAATTTTTTATTATCATTGTTGAAGCGGTTGAGTCTTCAAAGCGTAACATATAGACCGATAGACAGGCAATGTTACTTTCAGAATGGACGTAGATGCTTAACCGAAGCCATCGAACACCAGTAGATATTGTGTAGTAAAAAAAACTGAAATTTAAAAATCCTAATATATATCAGTTCATTAAGAAGACTGTTACAGACCGTAAGATTATTATTTAATAATTTGGTATGCATGTATGTATCTATGTATATTTATACTCGTATAATTATTCGTGTGATCATATAATAACAAAGTAGTGTCACTATGTCTATCCATTATATAGGTGGAAAAAACTATACAAAGAGAAGTAAGACAACACAAACATCTGGCCATGGTACTTTAGGCCAAAACCTCATTTCTAAGGACAGGCCTATATTTGACAGTGGGCTATTAAAGGCTGTTGATGTTATTGATTTTGATATCATGCATAATGTTCATATAATTTTATAATTACCTAAAACTTAAATATTTTATTCTATCTGTAACTAAACATTTACCACAGAATTCTGCCGTTTCTTCAAATGGTTCTCCAAAGCAATTTTTCACAGATTAGCTACAATTTAGTACTTACTATAAAAGCTTAAAAGCCATTACAGTAAAACTGTAGTTTTAGTGTTATGCCGCTTTGGATTTGCAGTGGGTGTCGTTATTTTAGCTAACAACTTGATACAATTAGTTTGTTCAAAGATTAAAGAACACTTTACTAAAATCTGCTCCAAAGTATTTTTGTCAATGGAAACGGCACGAACGTGGGAGACCCGTTCTTTAGGAAAAATGACCTAACTCGATTGAAGTGATACTGCGACCTAATACGAGTACATAGCTTATCATAAAGCAATTTAAACTATTGATTGAATTATAATCCTTAACACATAGCTGTATCTTTATGCCACTCGTCACTACTGTCATGTTAGAACTTACGACATAGTTTTGTTTATCGTGAATTATACTTTAATTGCGATAAAACTGGCACATGGAAAATGAAAATAAAGGTAATAATAAAATGTTGTTAGAAGTTACTTTCTTCGATTTAGTGCCTTACTAGCCAATCCAATAAACTGGATGATTAATCCATCAATTATCATGTAGTTTTTTCACACCTCATAGCTTATACACTAGAGATATATCCTGCCTCACAGAAGACTTTACAGTCATTCTATTAAACAGACATAAAAATCCAAGACTCAGAACAACGATTTGTCAATTAGACAAGGTATTTTCTTGTGTCGTCATAGACGAGTATGTTTATTCGATTTAATTACGGCTGACCAATTATGTGACCGTTGGCATTTCTATGACATTACTCGTAGAAGTATAAATAGTTATCGAATTCCGATGACTATAACAAATATAAATAATCTATGAATATAAATAATCTATACATCCTGATTGTTAATATCTGACTTTATAAAACAGCAATGAAACTGTTAATAAGAGTATGTAAGCGAATGATATGGATGTTAATTCAGGCTTTCATATTGAAGAGATACAAACAATAATAATGCGAATCATGTGTGAACATGAAGGAAAATTATTATCTACACAATTCCTATACAATAGTTCCATTGTATAATTAAAAGTGTGTGTTGCAAACACAAGTCACGATACAATTAAATATAATTATCCACGTTTCAATTATCATTAATATTTCAATAAAAAAGTGTATGACTGTTATATCGATATTCATATACAATTTTAACGCATGTCTGTTTCCGCTGCAGGAATTTAAAAAGGCTTTTTGTGCTCACTCTTTACTCCATAAATACTTATTCGAAGGTATAATTTTAGTGACGTTTCATACCTTTTAAACGTTCATGTTCACATCACATGTACCATTATATTGATTTAATGTTAATCCTGATAACAGTGAAGTTCATAAATTTAAGATATGTTTAAAATAAAATAATTGTCAGAAATGACTATATTATGTTGTTACAGTTTTTTGTCTACAATATTCCTCAAATAGCATTGCTTTTGAACATAATTTTGTAAAAAAGGTTTATGATCATGTAATTATATAAAATTGCTCAATAATTTTGCTATAAAACATGTCTGGAGTTATTAATGATTCTGTGATGAAATAAAATTATAATTTTTTGTTGTTATTTATATAAATACTTACGTTCAGTTCATTTTTATCATTTGTAAATACAATTTTTTATCTAATTTAAAATTTTACCTTTTATAGTACTTTACATTTAAGAAAAAACTGAATCAATCATGTCATTTTTTATTCTGACTGATGCAACAAGCATTTAAATAAGTAAATACCGATATGAGAGGAAGGGTTTAGATTATATAATTACTGAACAGATGGAAAGATACAGAATGTCAACCCACATCAGATCTTTTTTTCTTTGAATAAATTGCACCAGAACTATTTAATAAATTAATGTTTTTTTTTTCATATTTAAGCCTGCCAAAGTGACTCTTCTCTGCCTGATGGAAAGCATGAGTAAAATCCAGGAGTAGGGGTCACCATGCTTATTGTGAGGGTAGGCAATGTAGCATGGTGACCCCTACCATGGCAGCCTGGTTAGATTATTCTGCATCATTCTCCCGGCCTTCGAAGGGCGGGAGAATGATGCAGAATGATTGGGCCTCCGGTCTTACACTCACCAGCGAAATACGACAGCAAGAATGCTGTCATTATTAGGATGATCTTCTGTGTGAGGGCAGTACTGGCCGGGTCGAGCCGGCCCATTCGTGCTGGAAGCAGCGTGGCTCTACTACCTTGAGTAACCTATGTTATTTATAACACACTAAAATAATTTAAAACTTACCGATATTTTTATTTTGCACATACATAACACACACTTGGCAACACAACAAAACACTTGCATAAATTTTACATTATTTAAAAATATACAAAGTGTTTTTATATTTTATATGTGGCTGTCGACGAGATTATTTTATACCGGTTTTGTGAACACTTCTGTCAGCTCAAGACTTTAAAACTAAACTGATAGATTGTATTCGTCAAGTGAAGTATAAATAATCGAATTAAATCAATAAATGGTATATTAATTTTTATTTTGCAATTTCGTGATAAGATTTTTTTCACAAACTATGTTGGAGTCAACTTTAATTGCAATAGTATTATTTATTATGTTTCAATATCAAAAAAAAATATTTTCTTTTAAGGACGGGACTGTTAACAACTATTGAAATAATTTTTCGATGCCCGAAGACATAATCATCACGAATGTGATATAATTAAATATGATCTTGTCCCATAAATGTTTTTCAAATAGTAATTGTATAATTTCGCTGTAACCTTTACATTATGTGCAACTAATTTATTTTAATTAAATCCATTTGAAATTCAAAATTTTAAGCCACTTTTGGCATTTGAATTACATATAACTTTGATAGAGTTCTGTGACATGCTGCGCTTCGAAAAAAAATGTAATTATCATATGTGAAATATTTAAAGATAGATTTCTTAGTTACTTAATTATTCGTTCGTCGTATAATTTGTATTGTATAGTTCGTTGGTCTCGTGATCAGCCTATGCGACTGCAGATCAAGAGGCTTTGCGTACAAATTTCGGGTAAGTTTGAAAATGATACTCGGGTTTTTTTCTAAAAAAATCTTTATAACAATCCAGAGAATGAGGTTTAGTCGTGTTTCAAGTACGCATCTCGAAGAGGCCTGGTTATTATGAACATTATTTTTAATTGTTTTCGGGAAGCCGGTGCCTTCAATTAAAGTTCCAAATTGGAATTCAGTTTTCCCTTATGGTTTCGACGATCCGATGTCAGCCGCTGCGTGGCAAAACTAATATCCAGTTAAAAATTGCGAAACTAGTAGCATATCCCACATAATATTAGGAATAACATGCCTAAAAAGAGATATATATATATTTAACATAATATCTTGCAAAAAATTTATAGTAATAAAGTTATAATATTGAGAAATGTTAAAAATTAATCACACTAATTTAATAACAAAAAATCTAAATTTATAATAACGGCAGAACTTGTATAATTTAGATACATGTCAAGTTGTGAACTTTGAATAAATTACCACTTAGTATCTTATAATTAGCTGATTAATATATGTACATAATTCAAGTATGTTCAAATACATGTAGTATAATTATGTAGTCTCAAAGTAAGACTTGTGTATTTCTCAAAAATATGTTTCCTACCGTGTGTCTTTTTTCCGTGTGGTGACGGATTATGAATACAGAGTGTCATCACCCCTATTCATCCCGCGGGTGTCGTAAAAGGCGACTAAGGGATACACTACGCAAAACAACATCGATGCAAAGAGAAGGAAAACTTGAAACCAACCCTATATCAACCCGTCTGGCCAGCGTGGTATAGTAGGCCAAAACCTCCTTTTTAAGGAGAGGCCTGATGATGATGATGTTTTCTACCGGTTACTAGCCGCGCTACATTTTCAGATTAATTATTTTAATACTTGGATTGTCTATAGCGTGATATTTTTAATTTTAAGTTAAATTTGATAGAACCGAAATAACAACGCGCATTAAATTATAAAAAAAAAAAATACTATGATACATTATGTTTATTCTACATGTTTGAATACCATATTTATAAGTTGGCTATGTTTATTCATAAATTTGGAGACCTGTTTCCATTTCTAGTTCAACAAACAATCTTATAATTATTGAATATAGAATAGACGTTTGTCCTTAAATAATGTTCATTATTTTTTAATTTAATATTATTAGGACATGTTTTATACTGGACATTTTAGCATAATATGAGTTTCTAATTACTTCGAAATATGAATAAATCCATAATATATGTTTAAATTAGAACAAGTATGCATCTTTTATGACTTCCACATATTACTTAGGCGTTTATGTGTGGATGGTGTGTATGATTCGAGATTGGCTTAGAAAGATAAAGAAACTATATGTAAGGTATGACAAGTGTGTTACTCATATTTTGTCTAATACTCGTATAATAAAAGATGTCTATTAAAATAAAATATGTATACCTACGAAGGTGCATGAACTTCTTGACATCGATTCGAAAATAAAACTTACTATCTACAGTGTGGTGACGGATTAAGAATACAAAGTGTCACCACCCCTATTCATTCCATGGGTGTCGTAAGAGGCGACTAAAGGAAGAAAATAAGCAGTTAACATCAATGCCAAGAGAATGAAAACTTGAAACAAACCCTTTACCAACCCGTCTGGCCAGCGTGGTATAGTAGGCCAAAACCTCCTTTCAAAGAAGAGGCCTATGTCCAGCAGTGGACTGTTAAAGGCTGTTGATGATGATGATGATGATGATTGATGATGATAGAGTCAAGCTTTAGACTGTTTACGTTAAGATACGTCACTTTGAGATTTTCCCTCAGTAGTACCTTTTTTTTTTGATAATTATTTTATGATATGCGTGTGTAAACTCATTAGTATCAATTATATGTTTTTCACATCCAACGGTAAGATTACGTAGCCACAACGTGTCTTGCCGGTCCCCAACCCGCACTCGGCCAGCGTGGGGACGTAAGGCCTTAACCCTCTCTTGAGAGGAGACCCGAGCCCAGCAGTGGGACGTTATGGGTTGTTGATGATATGTTTTTCGTTCCTCTTGCTAGAAATGCACGCAAAAGGATTTGTAAAGGAAAGACAGCGAGCGACATATAGAAAATTAAATCATCCAAATTTTTTCAAATCATTGACCACAAATTTACTTTCTTAAACTTATGTTACTTAATTTAAAAAAAAAAACTATTTCTGTCACTTCTTGTCGATTGTAGTCTGCGTCCAGTGGGAGGACGATAGCCTTACCCCCATTTCTGAGAAGAGACAAGACAAGAGTGGCAAGTTATGAGTTGTTTTTTTTTTTTACTCTTAAAATCATTTATTTCATTTTTTCATAATTATCATATCAGTGACATATCCTGTAAAAAATAATTATATTATTTGAATGTAGGTACGATTTACATTTTTTTTTATATATCCCGGTGATCACAAATAATGAACTGTTGATACCTAAAAAGGAATAAACCTGTGCTATAAGTATTAGCAATTGTTACTATGACACAGTAAGGTAATATGATGCATTATTTTTAAATTAGAATAATAAAACAATTCAATTTACAAAAACAAAAATAATTAAAATTATGTAAAAAATGAAAATAAATATAAAAATGACTGCAATGAATTGGATAGCAATTGCAATTACATTAATTAAAATAATAACAAATTATAAAGCACTAATTTAAATCAATTTCATCTCAATGAAACAAAATCCACAAAGATAAAAAATAATTAAAAAGCATGTGTCTCTGTGTGTGCGTTTGTGTGTGTGCATGTGTATGTGTATGTGTGAGGTTAATGATGATCACCTGACTTTGCGTCACTTGAAAAATCTTTAAATAGGATACACTTAAAGTTCAAATCACAAATTCTGTAGTAGTTTCCACTATAATTCTCCATCTGCTCGTTGATAAGATAAGTTTAAAAATGAAGAAATAAGAACACAAAATTGTATCAAATCAATTATAGATTTAAAGAATACTACTTAGAAATTTTACTGTTGGAAATCTAAATAATCTAACCTCATGAGCTCTTTTAAATACTCTATTTTATTTCATTAAAAAAATATAATATTTCCAATCTACAAGATCCTATTCAGAAATTAGATTCTCTGAATTCTTTCTGTTAACATACTTCGTTAGGAATTATTAATTAGCGACATACGAGAGGCAATTTGTATTTTCGAATTATGCGTGAATTTCTTGTCAAATAGTTATTCCGAGAATGGTGACAACACAGCGCGGCAACCCATATTATGGTGGCTTATTAATGAGATGCTTCTTCAGGCCCCACTTGAAAGGTCCGGGATCATAGAGTTTTTCTACTTTTTTTAAATATCCCACCTAAGGGGTTCTAACCTGCCAGATGGAAAGCATGAGTATGATCCAAGAGTAGGGGTCAACACCCTCAGACAATGCAGCATTCTGACCTACACTATGGTGGCTTAGTGAAAAGCTTCTGCATCAGTGGGCCTCCGGTCTCAAACTCACCAATGAAATATGATAACACGAATACTGGTTGTTCTTCCGTTTGAGAGAAGTACTGCCCCGGGCGTGTCAGCCCATTTGTATTGAAGACAGCGTGACTCTACTACCTCCTTCCTTGTGCGGTTAGAGGAAAATCTCTAAATCTACTGAACCAATTTTCACCAATAGAAAGGCTACAGTATCTGTGAATGTCATAGGCTACATATTCATAAAATCAAAATGATTACCTTTAAATACGACAAATGCACATGCTGAGCCACGAGCAAAAGCTAGTCACATTCATTTTTATGAAAAATTTAATCAACGGTCGTTATTTGTATAACATCTTTTTCCTAAATCTGTACCGGTAAGTAATATTTATAGATCTCTAAATGATTTAATATAGATTTACCTATATATAACTAAGTGGCGTGCGATTGCAGAGGCCTATGTCCAGCCACTGCAGTCCACTGACTGCGATAGGCTAATGACGATGTTGATATAAAACTATTTCCAAAATGATTGATGACCTCAGTGGTCTTGACAGCGTACCTTTGCGTGCTAATGTCCAAAGATATGTCCACCCACAGCTACCAACCTTTAAAGTTAATACAATTATTCATGCGTCATTTACCCATAATCCTGAGAGAAACTATTGCATATAAAGCATGTGTACGAGTATATGACATGCCTCCACAGAATAAAATTATCCTTTATTGAAATGGATAATGATCATAAAACGATCAAATATTTTAGTATAGTCAATAAAACTACATGTAATAATATGAAAATTAATTCCTTATTGATCAATTTGTTATTTTTAAGACAAAGAATTTCATTTTACAAATTAAAACTTAAACTTACAGCTATTTCAACAAGTAAATTTTTCGTTTAGTTTTTCAATAGTTCATCATCCTTTCATTCTATTCTATCCATCCATCCTAAAATGTTCTTCGTTTTGATTTATTTATAAAAGAAATATTTTGTTTTCAAAAATTGGTTAACAGTTAACCTATTTATTTCTCAAACGATTTTTTAAATTTATTGTAATTTATAAAGGCAATAAACAAGCTTTGTAAAGTTTAAGTTCCAATGATTTAATATGAAATAAAAAAAGTCAATACGTTGTTGCTAATGTAAACAGGTACTGATATGTTTATTAAGAATCTGTATTAAAATGTATGTTATAGAGATACCAACAACTACTTTAATATAAACGTCACCGAGCCACAAATTGTCTCGTTTGACCGGCTATCCTTTCATTTATATACAGAGTTTGCCTTTCATTTTGTACACGTTATTGCCCGTCCGAAGTGTCAGTGACACTGAGTTTATGAAACACAGTGTTGTCCCGTTGTCCCTATACTATTGGGTGTTTCTGTACTAGGTTTATTTAATAAAATATCGCTTTGGTAAACGTAAAGTAAGCACATTTATTTGCAAGCTTGTTGCAGAAATTTCTGAACCACGAAGTTCATATCCATTTTATTGAAAGTGTACCAAGAGAAGTGTAAACTTAAAACAATATTTTGTAAATAAGGTTTGATACAGAGCAGACATCGAGTATCGATCAATATTCAACCCTCTCGAACCTTATCTCAGTTAATTTTATTCACCAGAAACTTAAATAGATATCCTTGCATAGATTTTTTATAAAAAGTTTTAGACTTTTGCTACACACCTTATAGGTATAAAAGTAAAATCTGCTGGTTTTCATAAGTCTTATCACTTATGCACCATTTATAAAAAAAACAAATGTCAAAAAATGGGATGGGCAGTACTATCCTCACAAAGAAGACCATCTTAATAATGACAGAACTTTTGCTGTCGTATTTCGTTGGTGGGTGTAAGAACGGAGGCCCAATCATTCTGTATCATTTATTTTAAACATTTCACCAAGCCGCCATGGTGTGGTGCAAGTATAAGCTCACAGTAAAGATAATGCCCCCTACTCCTGGATTTTACTCATGCTTCCTTCCAGAGGCTGGGAAAATGATGCAGAAACATCCGACCATTCCGCCATGGTCACCATGCTGCATTGCTTACCCTAACAATGCGGACGGTGACTCCTACTCTTCTACTCATGCTTTTCATCAGGTAGAGTAGAGACACTTTGGTAGGCTTAAGTAAAAAAAAAAAGTTTTATTAAACCTTGTTTCAATTATTAAAAAAAACTCCAAATAGTTTTTTTTTATTCGTAATGGAGAGAGTCGCTTATTAGTGATTTTTTTAAGACGTGTCCTGAATTTTTTTGACTTTAACTCTTTTAAAGAAATTGGTATATTAGCAATTACAGCTCTAGATTGAAAATCATAGTATTGAAGGAGAAAATACTTTCCTATAATGGACGATAAAAAGATAATAAATGTCCCAAAGAAGCATTCTAACTTTCTAGTACAGTTATCCGACAAGCCAGAAGGTCAACTCTCGTAATAATTATTCGAACTCTCAACCTAACAAATGTCGTTAAAGGTCTTTAAAGTTGGTAAAGTATTAAATTTCTAAATTTGACTAATGTACTTCTGTATTACTTACGTATTGTGATCGAAATTTCGATCAGTACTTTGACACCTTTTTTTTCGAAGAGATTGCTTTTCACACCATAACCTTGAGTCCCCCCTGTCGTATCCTACTACTGAGGTATTATACATCCCAGCGTAACTGGATTCATCCTCGGGGCAGGACGCGTTTTAACGTCTTCGCTATCGGGTGTTATAGACAGCCCTTGTCATTCTTCGGCCTGAAGGTTTTCAGCATACCGTCTTGAAGTTACCAATTACGATATGCGAGAGGGTGTCTAATCCTTACTCTCATCCCCTACTTTTATTCGTCATCTCTCCTCTGATGAAAGGAGAAGAACCGAGACTGATTTACTCCCATTGTCGAATTATTTGCCTATAAGTATTGCTTTGCTTATTAAATGTGTTTACTTTAATTTAGTAAAAAAACTTGTATACTTTAATAGGCATTTAGTAAAAAACTTGTATACTTTAATATGAATTTAGTGAAAAACTTCAGATATGATATGAAAAATTATGTTTAGATGATAGATCTACAAAATTCGGATATTTTACACACAACGTCACGACCTTTGATTCTATTCACGACTTATCTACTTAAAACCCTGAGGTATGTTTGTGGGTTTACGATGACATGCGTGTTAGGCACGTACAAAATTTCAGATATGAAAATAATATTGGAAGCGGTTTGTATATCATGTCAAAAAAGTTATTGTGGTGTAACAGGATTTATATATACCATCTATATATATTTAGTCTAAACGTGATCGCAAGTGGTATAAAACCTTCGTAACACCAGAATATAGAAGGTATTGTAATGTTTTAAAGAATTTTATAAATAAATATGTCTCGTTATACAACAAAAATTATGTATAAAAGTTGCGAGTCTAAAAAACTTATCTTGTTAAAACTGGAGCTTAATCAATAAGATACTAAATAATACTATTTGTCAAGGCTTTTTATTTATTAATCTTTGACAAATTAATCTGTTAAAATAGCGTTCTCTTAAAAAAAATCATTACTCATTTTTCAAACCCAGACAATAACGAGAGATGCTATGAAAAGTGGGTATATTCTTATTAAGACATTGTTGTCTGGCGTCGTGTTACTATTTAAATTTTGTGAGCATCAGTTTGAATAATGGAAAACAGTGAACGTTTGATTTTGTTGACTTACGATGATACACCATCTATAGATAACTACAATTTTAGTAATTTGATACATACTTTCAAACTTATTTTTAAACTTTACATACTTAAATTTGCTTAGGATAATCCATAAAGTAGCAGTTAAATTTTTCGTAGTTAAAAGAACGTACATACACAAAGCAAGGATGCTCTACCTAACCAAGAACATCATACCCATTAGGCTTCAGTGTGGCATTTTTTTAAATTTTGAGTTAAGTAACAACTTCGATTTTAAAGGCTACCTATCCTATCCAAGACGCCTTATGTAAAGAATTATACCCTTGAGCTTTCAGTAAAAGTTCAAGAATAAGTTTATTTGTCTTATTGAACTAACCATTACTTCCAGACAGTTGGAATAAGCAATGTTAATCGGATCATTAAACTGAAACAGTAAACCTAGTCTGCGAAAATGCGTGATACAGATTAAAATTTATTTAAGTTCGTGAAGTCGTACATATATTGTTGGCTGGTAAGATCAAAGGCCCAATAATGCAAAAGCAATTCACTATGCCGCCATAGTGTGGGTCACCATGCTGCATCGTATGTTCTCATATTGAGAGTGGTGAACGCTACTCAAGACTTCAATCGGGCAGGGTAGTGTCAGTTTGGTTTGCTTAAAAATTTAAAAAGACCCTCCTATTATTAATATACTTCCTATTATAAAAAAAATACTTTATATCTACATACTTAGTTCGTATTTGTAAGTTTCATATCATGAAAATCAAAAGTATGAAAGTTAATTTAATAACACTAGTTTAAAACGTTACCTCTAGTTATAGACTTAGTCTAACGGCTATCGAAATGAAATCCTTAATAGACCAACAGCTACTAAATCATCCGCACAATGTTCAATTTCTTAGCGTAAGATATGACATCACGTACATCTATAAATCATCGATAACCGTCGTTGAGAGAAATAGGGTCCAGCTAATACACATAGCCACAAGCCTTGATAGAAGCGTTGTTATGAAAAACGAATATAACCCGTTTGTTGAATAAGAATTTTTGGAAGTTTTTGAAATTGTAGACGATACAAAGTTTTATACTCGATTAGTAGGAATTGTTGCTTTGAATTGCTTATAAATTTAAGAGTACTACTAAAAATACAAAAAAAAAAGTTGGTTTTTGTTTTTTCAGTATATGTATAGTTGATTCTGTGGTAATCCTATGATTGTTGATTCTGTGGCAATTTCTTTTATTATTTTTATCTCATCTATTATTTCTGTATTATTATCTTCTGCATCGTATTTTTTTTTCGAAAACATTCAGAAAAAATTAAACACTTATGTTGAATTAAAGTGAATTTTTATTGTGGGTGAATGTTTTCTATCCTAATAGTAAATAATACGTCTGCTAATAAAAGCGTTAAAACAAACGGGATGATAAACTTCAAGATCAATCAAAGCTGAAGTCTGAAAAGTTGAAACGCAAAGAGCGACCGAAGAAATATTTTCGAGTATTGATTGCTTATCTGCTATTTTACTCGGACACTAAATTATTCATAATTAGTTTGCTATTTCAATGAAAAGTGTTAAAAACCTAAATAATGTTGCATGCTAGTAGCGTCCGAGGCCTCCGAAACCATTGCAGTTCTGTATTCTAACCGGAGATTTGTGGTACCTTTTACATCAAGCTTAAAATCTTATTCGGTTCTATTTTTTCTTTGCACATCTAAAATACATGCCTAAACACTTCTAAAATAGTTAGAAATGTAATGTACTTGTATGTATAACTAAGTTTAAGAACAATATAATTCGGACAAAAAAACCTTTCTAGAATGCATAAGCCTTTACTGCCTCGTTGGTCTAGTGGTTAGCATATACGGCTGCTGATCAAGAGGTCTCGGGTTCGATTCCCGGGT
The DNA here is from genome assembly GCA_932526445.1 of Phragmatobia fuliginosa. Taxonomy (NCBI): domain Eukaryota; kingdom Metazoa; phylum Arthropoda; class Insecta; order Lepidoptera; family Erebidae; genus Phragmatobia; species Phragmatobia fuliginosa. The sequence goes on from OW052057.1 coordinate 74,736,199, forward strand.
CGGACCAAATATTATTTGTGTGATGCACGAATATTTGTTTTCTATGTATCTGGGTCTGGGTGTTTTCTATGTATAACATGTATTAAATATAAAAAAGTATGTTTATGTATTTAAATCAGTTGTCTAGTACCCATAACACAAGCTCTGCTTAGCTTGGGACTAGATGATGTTGTGTCGGATGTCCAAAAAAAATAAAATTTAAAGCATGACATTGTTAATAACTTTGTACCCAAACTGCAAATATTTTTTTTGCTTTAAATTATTATTACAATTTGCAGCAGCAACTTTGGAAATAAATTTTATTACTTATCGATACGCTTTGCGAGACTGGAATCCCAATAATTCTGTATCATTCTATAATATTTGTATGGTATTGTATAATCTTTGTTGGATAAATTATTTTGGATAATAGCCAAATGCGACAAATAAACAACGGATAGGTCGCTGTGTCACAAGTCACGTAAACTTGGCGTAGTACTTAAATAAGTTACTGCAGGTCTAACACACTTATATCGACAACAAAATATGAATCTTGTATTGACTCTAAATGACTTACTGCATTTTCTGTATTATTTAAAAAAACAAAAGAATGTTTATGTATTTATATCAGTTGTTTAGTACCCGTTATTCAAGCTCTGCTTAGCTTGGAACTAGATGTCGTTGTGCGTAAAATGTTCGAAATATTTATTATTATTAATGTGTGAGAAGGTCACTTGGATTTAGAGAGTTTAGACATTATGGTCTGCATCCTCTTGATCAATTTTATTCCATTATCAATGGATATGTAGTTCACGCTATCTCCTGAAAGTTTTCGAGCTAAATGATATTTATGTTGCCAACGCTACTCTTTCTTGCTCTCTATATTGCCCCCTCTTTATATTGATACATCCATGGCTGGTCTTTAACTTTTTATGTGGACTATAATTTTCTCAGCTAAATCACAATGAATTTCAATGTTGTTTTCAAAATAAGGTACTTTCCCGTCTCCTGTTATAAGTAACTAAAGAGAATTTGTACTGCCTCCACCTAAATGTGCTCTCATATTAGAATAGATAGTTTTAGGGTATGAGTGAACCTCCATAGTAGGGCAGTTTTCAAGCAAGACTTCACAATGTCAGCTCTGATTCCACTAACTTTCGCCAGCAATCATGACAGGAGTCACTGTCATGCTTGCTGGTGATTTTTGTCAAACATACCATGACTTTGTTAGATGTTCTAATATCTCTAAGAGCCCTATTTAAAACCTCTGGATCTGACAATCATGAGCTTTATGAATCATAGGGCATTCATCCCATATTATTATGGTGACATCTTGCAAAAAAATTGTCATCATAAGTCCTTCATTGTATAATACTATTATTAAATTGTAATGTCATATCCTGCCTGTCATTACGATTTCTATTTGACATAATATTATCCATACTAATATTATAAATGCGAAAGTAACTCTGTCTGTCTGTCTGTCTGTTACGCTTTCACGCCTAAACCACTGAACAGATTTTGATGAAATTTGGTTTGAAGATAGAACTGAACTTGGGAAAGGACATAGGCTACTTTTTACTGCAATAATCGAGATACAAAGACCAAAGCTAGGTGATTATAAAAATACATAAATCGAAGATGTCAAAATGTATCACTGTTTACCTCCTGTCAAAACTTCACAGGTTGCTAGGCATAACACAATTGCATGGCAACCATAATGATAGTTTGACAATGACATATAGACCAGTAGTCCAGGCTAGATAATTTTTGAAAACAAATAAAATTATAGTAGGATGAAACCTATTGGAAAAGGAGGAGAATATTATAAAACTGAAAGGAAAAATAATTTATGGGGGATTTGAGGTCGGGAAGGGGCAGGGGGGGGGGGAGTTTTTCGGGTCCTTTAAGCGGGACGTGAAAAAGTAACTCACTAAGCTGCCATACATTATTGTCTGCATTCGCAGCAAGAGTGGTAGCCCTGACTCTTGGATTCTGCTCATGCTTTCCATCAAGCAGGGTAGAATCACTTTGGATGGCTAAATATATAAAACAAAGGGTAAAAACGGCTTATCTCGATTTCCGGCAAAACTACAAGTCCGACAAAACTACAAGGAAAAAGTTAAATAGCAAGTTATAGGTAATTCAAAGATCTACAACTTTTTAGTGTTCCGAAGTTTATGACTTCGAACCCTTATAGATTCGTCATGTCCGTCTGTGCGTCTATCCGTCCGTCCGTCCGTCCGTCCGTCCTCGACCTACCGTCCAAACAGTAAGTGCTAGAAAGATGAAACTTTGCATGAATACGTATTGTAATTACGTCGACAATGTGCTACAATAAAATTATGAAAAATATTTTTATTTAGGGTACTTCCCCTACACGTAAAGTGGGGATATTTTTTTTTTCGCGGCTACCGCATCACGTGGGGTATCATTATATAGGTCTTTTAAAAACATTAAAGGGTTGTTAAGATGATTTTTTGATTTAAGTGTCCGTTTGCGAGAAATTTCATTTTTTTGTAAAAACATGGCGTCCCCCCCCCCCCCCTCGAAAAGCTAAACGGCCGGTGATAGTGAAAACTATAACAAATAAGATGACTTTGTTAGTTCAGGAGTTATAGAGGCTTAACTTCTACAATGCAATGCTTAGATACTTGGAAAACGTCGTACAAAATTAACGCAATAATACGTAAACATAACAATTATCCATTGGATACAATTTCTAATCCACGTACCATAGGTGACTGAGGAACCCTTTCCTGTGCGTGGCCTGACACGCACTTGGCCGATTTTTTGTTTACACTTTTTTTCACAAAACCTCAAATTATATGTGAAAAATTCAAAAAACCAAGTTTTTGGTTTTTTTATTTTTATCTTTTACAAATAAAATTATTTTTAAACGAAGTTTAGTGAAAACTTACCTTTTTATGTCCCGAATACACTGTAATTTATTTGATTTAAAGTATTAATTTTTTCACCCGATTTTGATTTAATATCGAAAATTCAACCGTCAAAATATCTACTTTTTTAAAAAAATTGGGGTGTTTTCTGTTTGATGAAATCTCTACTTTCCGATGGTGTAATCCCTACTAATATTATAAACGCGAAAGTAACTCTGTCTGTCAGTCTGTCAAGCTTTCACGTCTAAACCACTGAACCGATTTTGATGAAATTTGGTATGAAGATAGAACTGAACCTGGGAAAGGACATAGGATACTAAGTATCCTATGTCCTTTTTATTGCGAAAATAAAGGTAGAAAGGTTTGAAATAGGGGACGAAAGTTTGTGTCGAAGTTCCATAATATCAAACATCATCATCATCATCATCATCATCATCAACAGCCTTTAACAGTCCACTGCTGGACATAGGCCTCTCCTTAGAAAGGAGGTTTTGGCCTACTATACCACGCTGGCCAGACGGGTTGGTATAGGCGCGAACATCTGCGCCTCATGCCGCCTTGAGTGTGGCCGCGGGTGGACGGGACGGGTTTTCCCTCCACCCGCACTATGTGGCCAGCCGCGAGGGGGCGGCGTCGGTGTGTGCCGGACGCCGCCTAAGAGAGGGTCGTCGTACAGAGACGGTGCCCGCATCAGGAGCGGGCAGGCGCTGGAGAAGTTCAGAAGGAGATCCCACCCTGGACTTCTCCCCCTCCTAAACGGAGAAGCGCGGAGAGGGCACACTGTGTGTTTTTTAGTCGGTTCAAGTCCGACACACCACCCCGCCATAACCCCCGGTGGGGTGACGGTCCATGATGATTTTTCACACATTAAAAAAAAAACAAAAAGGGTTTGTTTCAAGTAATATCAAACATAAAATCATGTAAGATTGTTTAATCGACCCTTACCGTGTCGCGCGATATAAACGAATTCCACGCGGGCGAAGCCGCGGGCGGAAAGCTAGTATACAAATCATTATAAAATTTACTCCATATCTCGAAGGGGTCAGGTGTCTTAACTTTGTGGCTGGCTCTGATGTCTAATATAAACTACTCCTGAGATAATCATTGAAATCGAAAGATGCGAAGGGCAATTTTTTTTTAAATTAAAAACTTGATGAATACCGTATTTATTTGGATAAGGATTAATATCATATTTAAAAAAAAAATACCTTCGAATATGATGCATTATTTTGGAACAAATTTGGTTAGCATAAAAAGGCTTACTGTGAGCCAACCTTAAAAGACATCTTATTATTATGTTCTCGCTAATGACCTTGTGTTCAAAACCTCACAATAATTCAGAAGAAAATAAGCAACAATGATTAACATCTCTACATTTCTAGGTATCCGGTTTCGCGGCAACCTTTCGTCTGCCTTATAATCAAGTTTCAGCAGAGAGTATTTAATTAGTTTGATATACCGCTAACTTTCTTCGTGACAAAGGATACTATGATAAACTTAAACATTTAAATCTAAGCACCGGTCTTTGTTCTTTGCAATAATGGCGGTTCACAATTATAGACCTCACATTAACAAAACTTCGCAAATGATATTTAATAACTGGTGACGTCATCTTCGTGAAAAGAATATATTTTTTCGTCTGGGCGGAAATACTTCCGGATACCACCTTTTTTTTAACGTGTGGAAATCCCCGCGGACCGTCACCGGGGCTTGCGGCGGGGCGGTGTGTCGGACTCGAACCGACTAAAACCACATGGTGTGGCCCCTCTGCGCCTGTATTTTGGGAGGAGTCCAGGGAAGGGATTGCCCTCTGTACCCCTCCCAGCGCGTGCCCGCACTGTTGCCATCCATCTCCTCTTAACTCTCTAATTGGGCAACGTCCGGTCACACGCGGACGCCGCCCCCTCGCGGCTGTCCACTACAGCGGATCGTAGAGTCACAAAACACATTATTTCTTAAAATGACCGAACCTATCTTAGAGCTAAGCAGTCAAAATAAGATTAAAAATACCCAAAGTATGTGTCTTTTGAATGGTATTACACAGTTCTAAAGTTTTAGCAAGAATGTTTTTATTTATTATTGTTGTCATAACGTCGTGTTACTTTTTTACCTAGGCTTAATGTGAGCATTCATATATTACATGAGTAAAAAACGACTTATATGTATTAAATGTAATAAATCGAGTCTGTTCCTTTTTACGTCATTGTGACCAAATGAAACGGCCAAATTATCTTTCAAATCAAGCCAATAATAAATTTACGAGTTTAGAGAAAAATCTGTGTGAGTGAGTGTGAGTTTGAGCTACGGAAATTTCTTATTTTTTTTTACACATAAACGTGTGTAAGAAAAAAAGTGTATTTACCAAAAAGCACAAACTCATTACGTTGAGAGGATGAAATTCAATCGTTTCATGAGATATTTTGAACAACATCTTGGAGAAGACTTCTTACAACATTTGTATATAAATTTAATACTAGATCTAACAGACTTTTCAGATAAACCTCTCAGTAAATTTGTGTGTTTGCTACGCGGTGGTAAATCTTGCTAAATTATAATGACTGGGAATTGCTACTTATATTGATAGAATCTTATTTAATCTAGTACACTTTTATTTAATAAACCTGATAGCTATTACAATTCCTAGGTACGTGTTATAACATTACCCACTATTCGATTTGAGTCTCGAGATAATTTTTCTAGAGATTTTTTAAAGTTATATGAGAAAATATTATTTGTATAAAATGATTATTAACCGACTTCAAAAAAACGGAGGAGGTTCTTGATTCGTCGTATTTTTTTTTTTTTATGTATGTTCAGCGATAATTTCGTCGTTTATGAACCGATTTCAAAAATTCTTTTTGCATTGGAATGGGCGTAGCTTACAGGTGGTCTCAACGTCACCATATCGGGATCTGATGATAGGATCCCAAGGAAATCGAGGGAACTCCTCAAATATCATAGGCACAAATGTCACGATTTGAGTACTCGGTATAGTATTTCTATGAAGTCGGTTCCTTTTTCTTAAAATTATATCATACTATTTCCCTTGAATCTTTACATTTGTTTTTGAATCTGATGAGTACATTTTGCACCAGCCATTGCCAAAACGTGAGTTTCTCTTTCTTCAAACACTAATGCATTTATTGTCATTGTATTATTTTCTCCATTCTTAGCTTAATAGCAACCTGTACATGAAATTAGTTACTTGTTTGTATTATCTAAAGCTTGGTAGGACTTAAGACTCAAAGTTTATGCGAATCTTTAATGTATAGACACTAGTAAGTATTGAAAGTATGTTTTAAACTTAAAAAAAAATGTTTTAATAGATAAAAATTGTATTAAACTCGTATGCTTGCCACTTGCCTGATGATGCAGAAGCATTCCACTAAGCCGCTATGGTGCGTGTCACCAATCTGCATTATCTGTATTCATAATGAGGATGGTGACCTTTACTCTTGAATTCTACTCATGTCTTTCATCAGGCAGAGTGGAGTCACTTTGGTGAGCTTAAATACAAAAAGTACCTGTACTTATAGCTATTGGCTTACGACTTTTCTTTGATCACACAGAAACAATAGCTAATCATCAATCAAATTACAGATAGCGATCTTTAATTTTGTCTATGTCCCCGTTAGCTTTTGTTATTTAGTATTATAGAAAACAAAGAAAGTACTACGGATTTGAATCATCGTGGTCTTGCCAGCTATTTTGCTAGTCATACGTGTTACGTAATATTACATACATTGAGTTGAGAGTGACTGGGAAGATAACATGCGTGGGTTCGTGGTGGGATTGTTAATGAACGAATTTCTCGCTATAGAATTTTGTAATAATTATGTTTGATATACATACTAGTATAGCTTTTAGGTATGTATATAAATAACTTAAGAAACGACCTTACCTATAGCTTGAGGGATAATGATTCCATTGGAGAATTTTATTGTGGAAGTTTATGAAGACGTCAAACATAAAATGAAAATTTGGTGTTGCTCAAAAACTTATACTCGATGACATTTAAAATAATAACAAAATGATAATTTTTTACGAGAATCTGCCTAAATATGTGTACTACATACAAATATGTCCTCATTTAGACATAACTATGCTCTTAGTACTTTTTTAGGCAACGCGTTAAAAATATTGATATTACCCATCTGTCTCTCTCCAATAGACTTTTTTATATTCTAACAATAGTTTCAACGTTATTATACTTGTCACATGTAATCGGCTCAATAATTCGTCTAGGATCAACATTGCGGCGTCTTCTATTTCTAATAAAACTTTAAAAGTGAATACGTAATACAGTCAAAGTACTTAATACATTCCGTTTCCCGTTCGGAATTAATCGCATGGATTTATTTTTTTGTGAACAGGAAAAAGCTTATACTCGTAGTATGTAGTTTTTTACTTCGATGAGCTCTTATAGAAAGAAGGATTAGTTGCTTGAAAAACCTCTTTTTTCCCATAAAACATGTGTGTAGCTATATTTCGTAAAAGCTTTTTATGTTTCCTATGTGTTAAATATGTATGAATACTATAGGATAAAATATTTTTATTTTTTTATAATTTAGCCTACGAAAATGCCTAATGGAAAGCATGAGTAGAATCCAGGAGTAGGGGCCACTATGCTCATTGTGAGGGTAGGCAAAGTAGCATGGTGACCCATACCTTGGGGGCCTGGTTAGATAATTCCGCATCATTTTCCCGGCCTTCGATGACCGGGAGAATGATGCAGAATGATTGGGCCGAGTGCGAACTTGGGGACTAAAAAAGGATGACACATTATCGTAAACTATTTCATTTATTTCTAACCCAAGGAGTTATTTTGTGCCCTTTTAAATAAAAAAAATCCAAATCAGTTCACAAATGTGGGAGTTGAGTGAAAGTGGCTGTAAAGCGACTTATCCATGAAGTGAATCTCAATCAATCAAATAGACAGCTCCAGTAATAGCACATCGCCTAGATAAGGTAGGGTCTTGGTTTTTGCTCTTTTTATTTTGTAACTGCGTAGTTTCTGGTGAGATCAGTTATAAATTGTGCTATTTTAACACCCTATATACACAACTAGAGTTTGATCAAAACTAAATTAAACATGTATTATTATTTTTATTATTAGACTATGGGTTTTTAGTCTACCGTAACTACACACATCAAAAGTGTCTAGGGATCAAGCATTTTTATGCGGATTTCTTGAGATTGAGATGTGGCTTTGTAATAAATTTATGATTTTATAAATTTATATGGATCCTTTTTGGTGCATTTCATAATTTGAATCAGAAACTGTCAATCAAATTCGAGTAAAAGATGAAAATCAGCTGCCAATATTTTCCCTATAAAACATACAACGCATTGAAGAAATTATTAGTGCTACTGTTTCCCTACTACTGATTAAAACCAACGTTATTATGGAGCGGCGACGTCATTTAAGCAGGGAAGAAATGCTCAGAGCCGTGGGAATGATAGAAGCTGGTTCCCGGCAACGTACTGTGGCTTTAGCTCTGAATACAAGTCAGAGTGTTATCAGTCGACTTTGGACACGTTACCGAAGCACTGGTACCGTGGCTGAGCGCCATGGAGGACGGTATCGCTGCACCACACGGAGACAAGACCGATACATTCAAATCTTAACTCGAAGAGCTCCAACAATAACCGCCATGATGTTAGCCGTGAGGCTTCATCACTCTTCAGGGAACTTAATTAGCGACCAAACAGTCAGAAACCGCTTGCATGAAGTGAACCTTCATTCCCGAAGACCGCTACGGGTACCACCTATAGCAATGCACAATCGTAGGATTCGATATCAATGAGCTCTTGAACACAGAAATTGGGCAGAAGAACAATGGCGTTTCGTGTGCTTTTCTGATGAGTCTCGTTTTGGTATGAGACCGGATACAAGACGTATACGACACTGGAGAAACCCTGGACGCCAACAGCGATTAAAATCCTGCCAGGAAGTCCATCCTTATAGTGGTGGAACCATCATGGTATGGGCGGGTATTTGGATCGGCGGAAGAACTGAGTTGATTTGGATCAGAGGCAACCTCAACGCTCAAATTTATGCTGAGACGATTGTATCAGACGTCATCGTTCCTCTACAAGTGCAAATCGGTCCCTTATTTCAGTTAATGCATGATAATGCACGACCGCACACCGCAAGAGTTGTAAGACAGACTCTCGCCGCAGCTAACATCAATGTCCTGCCCTGGCCTGCTCAGTCGCCAGACTTGAACCCGATTGAGCATGCATGGGATATGCTACAGAGAAGAGCTCTGCCGAATATGGAGGGTATCCAGTCGCAAGAAGACCTTTTTTTGTTGTTGCAACGAACATGGGCGGCCATTCCACAGCGTGACTTGGATGAACTCATTTTGAGTATGCCAAACCGATGTTCTTGTGTTGTTAGTGTTCGCGGTAGAAACACGGATTATTAATTGTTTAAGTTACCTAATAAAATTTTAAAGAAAACTGTTATTTCAGTCTTTTTTTCGAACTTTAATGTTAGTGGTTCAAATGTCAAAAATCCCTTTATTAGGAAAATGGCAAATTTCTTTACTAATGCAAAGGTGACTTGGTTTATCGTTACTGTGACACACGAAAACACTTTATTTGATGAATCCTTAAAGAAATTTTTAATTAATATCAATCAGGAGAAAAGTTATTGCAAAAATATATGTTGATCCCTAGACACTTTTGATGTGTGTATTATATACACCTATATGTTTGTTATACAGCGGGATTTATTCGCGATAAGTTATTTAAAATGTTACGACACCTTCAATTTCTAGACATTACGATTTTGTCTTCGGAAAAAAAGGTCTGGAGTTTTAGAAACATTGGGATCTATACAAAACATCGTAACCTATCAATTAATTTATGGATTCATCATCATGATCAGATTAGTAAAATTGCAATGTATTTATGTAATATCAAATACCTACACAGTTTTTTTACTGAATGCATGCTAGCTTCCCTCCGCGGAGTTACTCGCGATTTAAAACGATAATCGAGGGTAACATCACCGGACTCAGTTAGTATTAAATAATTTCAAAGAAAACAAAGTAAATCGTATGTATTAATATTAGTTGTCTAATACTCATAGTACAAGCTAAGTTTAGTTTGGGACTAGATGACATTGTTTCTCAGACATCCATTTTTTTTTATTCAAATACTTATTGCGAAGAATACGAAATATGTTAAAACCAAGTTTTAGATTTAATAATAAAGCCATACTAAATGTATTAACATATCGCACACCCAGAACGACACTGCACTAACTCAAAATAGCGCATTTTTCAGCATCGACGAAAAACCGTTATTTTATTCTGTACAAAGGTTATTACATATGTTTTAAATTCTGCATGTTTGCAAACTAATTATTGTCAATATAATATATGTCAGTTAGCTTAAAACATACTGTGAATGCAAAAAAATGCATTTTTTGATTTAATTCACTATTGTGGAATAACTAAAAGAAATAAAAATATATTATTTCGACTTATGTGCTTTTTAATGAATAATTCTGAAATAATTCACTGTTGTTTTATTGATTTTCAGTTTTGATACAATATACAATATAGAACTTTTATTTTTGTTCTAAGAAATAGCCTTGTTAAAAATAAAATAAAAACCAAATTTTATAAAAAAATGTTTTAATTAAACATACAATTCACAAAAAACAACATTAAAACTATTCAAGTCAATTAAAACGTAAGAAATAAAAATTGCAAACTAGTGCGAAACAAAGTATTTAAAACTGAAGCTGCTTAACAAAGTAGAAAATTTCTTAAGCAAAACTATATTTCCACAATCACATGCGGTAAGTCTTGTATGGCTATTTAACATTATCAATAATTAAAATGGCACATTACAAATTCTTAAAAACTTAAAGAAAATTATAATTTTGAAAATTTGTCTTCAAAATTATATTCTTCTTTTCTCTTTCAAAATACTAAAGCGGGTAGTTTTTAAAGCTGTTAAAATAGATTAATAATAAAAACATGTTAATATCTCAATAAAATAAAATTGGACAGTGTTCAACATTGTTAAGTCCTAGTTATCTTTACTTTTTAAGTTAAAGTTATCTTATTAATGTATTGTTATTGTCTTTTTCGTAATAGTAAGCTGAATTTAAAGCTCGTAATTCCTGAGAACTGATGCACCTATATTTAGGTTTAATTTAATTTATATAATTTCTTGTGTATTATTATGTATTCTCCAGATCATGAGATCTGTTTTGGCAGTTATGAACTGCCAAAACTTATTAAACATTTTCTTGTCTCACCATTTCGTCTTTTTTTAGTTTTGCGTTTCAACTTGCATTTGTCGCCACAAGGAGGACGTATTTGACGTTTAGAAATAAGTTTTGTAGTTTTTTTTTAAGAAACATACGCCTTTCCTGTATCATTTTCTTTTTTTACTTAATTTTGGTTCATTCTCTAATGGAGCAGTGTCTACAGTAGAAGATGTGGTCACATTTGTCAGAGTGGAATAAACTTAAGTATTTGCTGTAGAGGGTCCCAGTCTACTGAATCAGATGATCTGGATGATGTGGATGATCAGCTGTCTAACCAGGAGCTTGAGGAAGAAAAAGTCAATCACTGAGATATTTTTTTAACAAAAATAGAAAAAGTTGGATCTGCATCGGAATCATAAATAAAATCTACTTCATCGCTATGATCGGATGAAACAGGATTTGATGTTGTTATCGCTGCCATCTGTTGTTTTTACCGCAACGGTTGTACTTGCGACTCCCTGTTCCAGTCTGTTTTGTTAGACAGAAGGTCTGCCTTCATCTGTAGCTACTTTTGTTGCCCTTTTAAGCAATAGGAGACCATGACCCTTCATAATCTGCCAAATAATAATTGCAACTTTAATTAATTCAACAATACTGCATTATCTTAAAATAAACAATAATATCGTTGTTAGTAAAGCAGAATGTAAATAGTAAATATACTGTTTCTTGTAGTTTCTTAGTTTAGCAATATTTCGAAGCATAATCAATTAATATAAGTGATTTTATAACAATTTAAGACACAATTTATATCTACCATCAATAGTGCATCATTTCACAGATTTTCACCTTTTTCGAACAACAGAGATTTATTTTGTAATAATACAATAAATCTAACTTACCTTCGTTAACAACAGAGCACTATTTCGAATTAGTATCAAATTCGATATATGAAGACAGTCACCAACACTGAATCAAAACTAAATGATCCGACGTGATTTTTACACTACATTCAACGATACTGCATTGTATCCTAATAATACACTATTTCGTAAAGCTATCTGCGTGTTGCTCCCAAGACGGACAAGTTGCAACAAGAAATAGTTTAGTGTTCTCGGCATGATTATGACAGCGCGTCGGCAGCAATAGAGAGTTAGCACGCTCTCTATTTCACATTTGAAAAAATATAAATACGTCTGTCTTCTTGGTATGCGCGGCAAATTTTCGGCTATTCAAATATAGTAAAAAGTCGATTTTGTGATTTTTCGACTTACTACAGTATCGTTCTGGGCGTGCGATATATAGACAAGTATTTAATAATACCGAATAATATAATTATCTTACGAAACTCTGAATAAAAAATCTTACCTATTATTATAGCATGTATCTATAAATGACATGTATATACATAATTATTGGATATATATACAAGGTAGTAAATTGCCTTCATTATGTATTCGACTAACATATTCATTGATAGACTACCTCCTCAATTTATACAAATAAATAAAATTAAAGTGTCCGTTTGTAATAAATATTAATGAATATTTTTGGTAAGATGTACTTAAATCAAAAAAGTTATTTTTGATTATTTTTATTCATTCTGTCTATGTGTTTGTTCCGGCTAATCTCTAGAATGGCTCTACCGATTCGGACAGGACTTTCACTAGCAGATAAATGATGACATTTAAGTAACTTATACTATAGTGTGGTGACGGATTAAGAATACAGAGTGTCACCACCCCTATTCGTCCCGCGGGTGTCGTAAAAAGCGACTAAGGGACAAACTACGCAAGACAACAATACTGCATGGAGAAGAAAAAATTGAAGCCAACCCTATGCCAACCCGTCTGGCCAGCGTGGTATAGTAGGCCAACACCTCCTTTCTAAGGAGAGGAATATGTCCAGCAGTGGACTGTTAAAGGCTGTGGATGATGATGATGATGAGTAACTTAAGTAAATTTCTTTTATACTAGTTTTGCTCCGCGGCATTATTCGTTTAACAACAATAGCCACGAGTAACATAGCGGGACTTCATTGTAAAGAAGCTTTGTCTCAAGGTCATAATTTCCAATGTCGCGTGGTGCACGAGCATAGAGTAATCGACGTCTATTAAATTAAATTATCTGTCGTATTTTCGTCATAACCTATTAAATCAATTTCTGATTAGTAATTTCATAAATCAAGCTATAAATACCTTACATTCCACCGACTATTGCCCGGGGCTCCGACCGTGTCTACGAATTCGTATGTATCAAAGCATCGTCATTGCAAATTTTATCCAAATCAATACAGGGGTTCGCCGAGAAAGCGTAACAGAAAGACAAAATTACTTTCTAATTATTCATGTTAAAATGGCATGAATTAAAACCTTGTTTTTAAAACAAAAGTATCTGCGTTGTAAGTATTTATTTGTACAGCTACTAAATTTTTTTGAATTATTTTTATAATATACTTCTTCTTTCATTAAAATTCTCAGTCCGTAAGACGACGTTCTTCATTCTCGACGATGTAAGTCAAATTAACATCGCCAATGGCGGGTTAGTCTTTAGTTACATTTAAAGAAAATATTTATTTTAGACACGTGTCATTTAAGTAAAATCTGATAAGGAATCTCTGGTTTGCATTTTATTTAGTTTCTTTGATCATGCTCATATTAGTAAGGTTTATAATTGAGACGAGTGAAGAGGCATAATTAGGAACTAATTGGTTGACACGAGTTGATCAAAGCTTCATCAGTCTCTGTCATTTAAACTTATTAAAAGGTTCAAATCATTTTCTATAATTAATATTTAGATATTGTAATATTGTTGTTTAAATATTATACCAGATTTTGATACCAGTGTATAGCAGTAATAAAGGGCCTATGTCCTTCCTGGTTCGCCGTTTTAAATATCTTCGTGAATAATTTCTATAACATCGGTGAAGCGGTTTAGCCACAAAAGTATAACACACAGACACGCGTAACAGACAGCAAATGATTTTTAAATCAATAATATTAGTATGAATACTATTTACATAACATCTAAAATACAACGCAACTGGTTTGAAACGAAGCTGTTTCGAGCTTGTGCTATGAAAGTTAGATTGTCTATATAGTTATATATACTTTAAATTGTTATTCCCATACATATTACACATAGAAAACACCCAAATTGAAAAAAAAAAATGCAGATAACACACAAGCATTTCTTTCTACCCAGGAATCGAACCTGAGACCTCATACCAAAGCACGAACCTACATTATGTCAATATTTTATTAATTTATTTCAATGAATAAATAATAGTAGAACAATAACTACCTATAATAGTGGTGTAGGAAGCTCACGGGCTAGGTGGAGTGGCAACTTTCGGAAGATGGATGGCAGGAGCTGGATGCGAGAGGCTTTTTTTTTTTTTCTGTATTGAGGTCTATGTCTTGACCTCGCAACTTTTCCCCATCCATAGATCGACAGGACCTTGTCATTCAATATTTACATTTATACTCTTATTTAATTTTACATCGCAATCGGGTACTTCCCGATATTGTGATAATTGTTGTTATCATCTAATATTATATTTACATTGATTTATATTTAATACATGCGCTTATATTCTATATTAATGTTTAAAACATATTTCCTTCTGTACGTTCATATTTAATTTTTTTATATTATTATTTAGCCATGAAGCGCTCATAGCCGAGTGCCCTTAGGTGATTGGAAACAGTCACCAAGGGTAAGCAACGACGGCGCGGTCGGACCTAGATGGGTGACCGTTTGTGGCATTATATGTAATGAGCGTTTCCGTGATTCGGAGGTCACGTTAAGCAGTCGGTCCCGGTTGTTATCATAAGATAGCAGTCGTGAAGCTTAGTTGGAGGCCTTCGGGCGGCTTAAAAACATCCAACAGCAAGATTACGTAGCCACAACGTGTCTTGCCTGTCCCCAACCCGCACTAGGCCAGCGTGGGGACGTATGGCCTTATCCCTCTCTTGAGAGGAGACCTAAGCCCAGCAGTGGGACATTAAGGGTTGTTGATGATATTATTATTTTATTGTAGGAAGGATGTAAGTATATAGTTCAAATAAAACTTTTACTCCACTATGGAACACAGTATAATACTTTTTTAAGGTTTTAACAAATTAGTACGCATCCGCCGCGAGCTATACAATGCTAGTGAATCGATCCCGCGCGTCTGTCTCAATGCAGGGGCGATCGGTCGGCCGGCCGCTGCATTCCTTCGTGACGTCACAAAATAACGTAAACAACGCTCTCAACCCGGGTTTGCTTTTTAGTTATTTTAATTTTAAATAAAGGATAAGAAAATAATTTTAATAATATAATTTATGCGTGTTATAAATAAATATAGTAAAATGGTTGCTACATTATTATTATTATATTTCAATAGTTTTTTTTTTATTTTTAGTTATATTTAAATGTGTTTATTTAGTATGTGCAAGTTACGTGTTATGTTGTATTGTGTGGTGTTGTAAGGTGTGGTGTTGTATGGTGTTGTGGTGTGTGGTGTTGTATTTTTTTGACAACAGTTGACTGCAATAGTGATGTTGATAATGAAGTAAATATTAAGACTAATTTACAATTGAAGTTCAAATGGGCTATGAATATGGTATGGATATGTTTTGCTCTTACAGCTACATTGTATATTCTAAAACCTATCTCCACACTGCATATAATAACGACTTGATTTTAACGAGGCAAAATTGTCACAATTCTACATGTTCGCTCTGTATAAATTCCATCAATTACTTTAAACAATATATGACGCAGGAGTAATGAACATTGAAATATGTGTGTATTAATAACAAATTTACGTTTTTTATCACACATGATTTATTTTTGTTGTTTATTCCCTTCCCCAACCCGCACTCGGTTGAACGTTTGACCTCAACTCTCTCCTGAGAGGAAACCCGAGCCCAGCAGTGAGACGTTATGGGTTGTTAATGATGTGGTTGTGACGACATATATGAATAAAACCTAATTTTTTTATAGTATTACAATTAAACGCTTTGTACATACTAATAGTAGACAAAAGTACGGAACATGCAGTCAAGCTAATATTTTTGCATTAAATTCCACGTTCTCAACTCTCAACTCGTAAACTAATGACTAATGCTCTTGTATTTCCATCATAAACCAGTACATCATCTAAAATCCCATACACCGTTATCGCTTTACGAGATTCACGTAAAGTTTGCACGTCACGTAAAGCACTTGAGCTTCTTAGGAACTCCTTAAATGCGCACATGGTCTTCATATATTACTTTTAAAATATGAGACAATATGAGAAGCTTTATGGCTAAATTACAAGTGCGAAAGTTTTTGATATACTAAACGCGAGCGGGCTTAGAGCGCCTTTGCGTTAAACATTTGTCAAGCGTAAACGCTTATTGAACTAATATGTACGCGTTACATATTGTGCCAAGCTTCATAGTGTTCGTATCGTAGAAATACTCCTGTCCAAAACTAAAATATATAAATTTAAGTTACTTTTTTTTCGTTTTACGTCAGTAACGGTATTTAATAGCATAAATAATAAACAAACTTGGATTTAAAAAAAAACTCAAACAAAAAAATGATGATACATCTAAAAAATAAAAATAAAACATCTATAGAATATGTATTTAATATTATGAAGATTAACTTTTTAAAATTATTCAAAAACACTATTTTTTTAATTATAATCATCATTTTAATGTGTTAAAAATCTTGATTGTTATTTGTTAACATCGATAGCACTCATACATTATGTCCATGTTTTATACATATATGGCATGTTGACCCACACTGTGGCGGCCAAGTGATATAGGGATATTTTTACCTTTACCAAATTTGAAACCGAATGCAAAAATAGATGAAGCTATTTTGGACACTAAACGAAGAAACTAGTTCTAAGTTCGATGTAAGGAAATAAAAGTGAACCTATGTCACGTTCAAATTGTGACAACATTCCAAACTTGATGTTGTAATGATATATCGTTTATCAGTTCAACCATGACCTCATTTTGCATTTACGTAATGAGGTACTTTCTATAAAATTTAGTACCTCGTCTCTTACAACAATTAATTAATTATATATACATATACGAACATAGTGTCAGTTTAAAATGCGACTATATAAATATTAATCATATCCGTACTTTGACCGTGCCGAAGTCCAGATGATATCGGATTAAAAACACGAAGAGTCATTACCCTTATTAAAGGAATTACGGGTACAATTCACCTCTATCAATACGACCTCTATTTAGGGGGCAAGGTACGCAGGACAATATCACAGCAAAGAGAAGGAGAATTTAAGTGAAATTAGAAACTATGCAAACTCGTCTCGCCAAGGTTGTAGGGTAGGCCAAAGTCTCTTTTAGAGGTAGAGGTTATTAAGCAGCAGTGGATTACATAAAAGGCTATGGACCAAGAGCCCAGAGCCGCCAGACCTACGTCATTAGTGCAAAGCTGAAATTTTCAGGATCATTAGTACAATGTCTTGTTAAGATGTATGTGTACCCATTAGCTTGAAAGCGGGGCCGTTTCTGAGATAGCGCGAAGTACAGATGGATAAAAATCTTACTTACCTACATTAAAGGTACAAAGCTAGTATTTACATATTTTTTCAAGAATATTATTCAAAATTAAAATTCATTACTGCCAGACACTTTCCGTGGGCCATTACTTCTGCCAGACGTCTTGAAAGTTGTGAAAAAATTAGGTAAACTACGTTATAGTAGCAAACCTAAATTTTATACAATTATCTAAGGTACTATTTTAAGACCCTTTGTATGCGGCCGAAGGGCCTATCATCCCCCCAGACATATATTTGTAGTAATTAGGAAGCTGAGGTATATCATCTTTGGTATTATTTCAAGAATATAATTGTAAAATATTAAATGGTTTTTACACGCTTTTTGGATTGGTCATACAAAGGGTCTTAAAATAGTACCTTAGATAATATGTATAAAATTTAGGTTTGCTACTATAACGTAGTTTACCTAATTTTTTCACAACTTTCAAGACGTCTGGCAGAAGTAATGGCCCACGGAAAGTGTCTGGCAGTAATGAATTTTAATTTTAAATAATATTCTTGAAAAAATATGTAAATACTAGCTTTGCACCTTTAACGTAGGTAAGTAATATTTTTATCTATCTGTACTTCGCGCTATCTCAGAAACGGCCCCGCTTTCAAGCTAATGGGTACACATACATCTTAACAAGACATTGTACTAATAATCCTGAAAATTTCAGCTTTGCACTAATGACGTAGGTCTGGCGGCTCTGGGCTCTTGCTCTACTAGAGATGTAACTTTTAAAAATTCTTCGAAAAATTAATAGAACACTAGACATTTGAGAGCAAAACTAGTATTTAATAATAAAAAATATATTTATAAAATATAGATATAATATATTCATAATTTGTACATCATCATCAACAGCCTTTAACAGTCCACTGCTGGACATAGGCCTCTCCTTAGAAAGGAGGTTTTGTACATTAATTGTATGTATGTATGTAATTTGTACATTAGGAATGAACTGTTTATTCAAAAGAGCACACTAGTACATTGTTATGAATGATATTACCTCTCCATGCAAAAGCTTTTGATTTATGCAGCCTATGTCACTCGGACCACCACTACGAATCAATTGTCACTTTTTATTATTAAACTACTGACAGTTTAAGCGCTATGATGGAACACATAAACATACATACATAGATGGTTAAAACTTTAATAAACTGCCATTTGACTTTTTCTGTAGTCGGTTGAAAGAGAAACATAAGACTTTTTATTATACAATAACTATTTATTACTTGACAATAACTAACTATAATTTATACCCTTTTTCTTGAATTTGAACTGATGTTTATAAGCAAATGAGTCATCAAAAACATACTAAGATTACAAACTACTACACAATTAAAAATAATACTCATGGTATGTGTTGTTATGAACTGAACAAACATACAACCAATACGCACAAAGTTTATTCCACTCAACTCACCAAGGACAAATTAACAACTGTAATTGTTATCGTATTTACTCCTGATAGTCACAAAAGAGCCTGGTACGCCATTATTTGCATTAATTGAAAACAGATATTGAATTGTGTTAAATACATTCCAACTTTGAGTTATCCTTTGATTCAAGCTTTGTTTATTGATTTTTCAGGTCTTTGTATTGGTGTTTATGTACTTATAATTTGTTAAAATATTAAACCGTAACAACTGCGAGTATTGTAAATATATGACGGTACAAATGAAACATTAGATAAATATGAAGGTTGCCGTGTTTTATAAGTACCCGCACTTCTTGATGGCTGGGCCGAACCCGACATATATAATGTCACTATGATGCAGTATTTAAGTCTACAAGAATAGAAGTATACCTCAATCTAACAGAAAACTGGCGTAATTTTTTTTTCATTGTTTTGCATCAAATAATTTGGAGGAAAATTCCCTTCCCTATAATTCAGACCGCAATATATTATTGACTCTTGAGTTGCACATGTACATTGGTGCTACTTTAACGTTACGTGTCTTCGCATGTATTATTCCCGTATGTCATAAAGGGAACCGGGCATTCAAAACTTAGTATACAACTGTTTTATCTCAAATATTTATTGCGTAGGTTGGTTCAGTTTAAACTTAGTCGATCCATTAAATTTAATCTAATGAAAAGCGTTAAATGGTTGATAAACCAAATGGTGATTAAAAACATTACTGTCCTCGGAAACGCTTCTTGCCGTGGAAATACCTCGATGAGGATAGAGAATGAAAATAATCACTATAACAAAGAAAACGAATTTCTCTTAAAAAGTCGAGGACTATCTAAATTACGATAATCTTTTCAGTACCTGTTGAATATTGAGGTACCTCAATGCTTTTGAATAAAAGACTTTCTGTAGGTACGGTACACTCATTAGAAATTAATGTGAACTACATTTATTTTGTCCAGATTGAATGAACTAGCACTTACTTTTTACTTTGAGGTCCTGCTAGTGGAGTTTGTGGATTAAACTATCTAAACATTTACCTATTTGCGATGCTTTTGAATCCGATTTTACTTTTGCGATCGTATGTATAGTCACAAGATGGTCTATAATTTGTATATTTTCTTATTCAAGACCATTTTTAGCAAGGGTTCATCGCTTCTCATTTACAGGATTGTTTATGATTTAAATGTCAATAAACTTCTATTAGATCAATTTAGACTTTTACACGTTTTAACTTTATTCGTATTTTTATGTTCAGTAGCTGTTTGTGAGCTTATATAAATAAACACACATACATCATTTCTACGACGACGACGTACACATTTCGTAAAAATATTTTCTCAAATAGTACTTGATTAATCGTGTTTACCTTTAACGTAGAATGTTGTTAGTTAAGGGATACCTATTGAGGCATGAATTGAAGCACTTTTTATATATTTTATATGACAAATAAAATAATTTTATGCTTACTAGAAAAAGAGATATTCTTTTTTCTTCTTACTAACCAGAGTACCATGTACAGGAGGTAACTTTTTGTCTGTTGAAAATGATGATGAATTCTTAAGTATATACTTGTTGCATAATTTCACTTTTATTTAAAAACAATACATTATGATATTATGTAAGAGGAACCCCTAAAATAATTACTAATCATAATACTTGCAATAGAGATAGAATATCATACCAAATATTTCAAAATTATAATGATCTGGAATTCGAAAAGTTTTCTTTTAATTTTTTCTACACCAATATCAGAAGTATTGTAAAACCAGGAAAACTTGATGAATTGCAATGTATCTTGAAATCGCTCAGTAAAGAAATGCACATTGTTCTCTTAAGTGAAACCTGGATAAGGACTAAAGAAGAGGCCTGTTATCTACAGTTTTCTGGTTATTCACACTATTATAATTTAAGACCAGATCGAAGAATAATATAAGCCTTCCAAAGTGAACAGTCAATATCTTCTTTTTATCAAGCATTGGCTTGATAAAAAGAAGATATTTTCTTATTAAATGCTTGAACGAAATTCAAGGTTCCGTAGGCGAGAAATAATACTACTGTTGTTATCAACAAATATGTATATTCTCAGAACATAATAGGTTCTTCAAAAAATAACACCTTAAAACTATTTGTATTGTTGCTCATAATGAACCGCTAGCGCGATGCTACAAACCTAACAGCGCCATCTGTCGAGCACACTGGTAAACAAATTCTAAAAACAACTTATATTTAACTAAATTTACATTATAATAGTACTTATTTATATCTTACATTATTTTTATTTCTTGTGTATATCTATATATTAATATTATGTACAACAGTTTATCTGAACAATGCTATTATGCATAACGAGGTTGGTTCCAAGGTCTATGAATATAATAGGACAAATGTTCATCAGTACAATTGGACTATTAATCTAATTGTCGATTTCAGTTTATTAAGGTTTAAGGAAAGTAAGTACACCGTTTTAAATATTAGTTTTGTCCCGATATGTTTGATTTTACAGATATATTTTAATAATTTTCAAAAACAATAAATATTCCTTTTTTTCTAAGAACCATCCTCGTACTTCAAGGAATATTATAAAAAAAGAATTAGCGAAATCGGTCCAGCCGTTCACGCGTAATGGCGTGACCAAGGGAAATAGGGATTCGTTTTTATATACATAGATTACGCCTACCAAATTGACCCTACTCTGCCTAATGGAAAGCATGAGTAGAATCCAGGAGTAAGGGTCACCATCCTCATTGTGAGGGTAGGCCATACAACATGGTGACCCATCGCGACCTGGTCAGATAAATTTTTCCATCACTCTCCCGTACAATGATGCAGAATAATGGGCCTCCGGTTTTACAATCAGCAACGAAATACGACGGGAAAATTGGTAGTAATTCCTCTGTCGAGCCGGCTCATTCGTGATGAAATCAGCGTGGCTATAGAATCTAATTAGGTACTAAAACTAAATGTTGTTAACATCCCTGTTAATAATAACTGATAGTGAAAACGATTGGTCATTGTCACTTGTCACTCAATATCATTGGTGACGTAATAATGCTCTGAAAAGATTTTTTGTGTAGCATTCCATAATATTTACCTTAAAATTATTCCTACTCAGTTAAGTTCATAATAATAAATATTTCGGACAACTTACACACAACATCATCTATTCCCAAACTAAGCAGAGCTTGTATTATGGGTACTAAACAACTGATATAAATACTTATCATACTTTTTTTTTATAAATACATACAATTTGAAGCATAGAAAACACCCAGACTCCGAAACAAATATTTGCGGATCTCTTGATCAGCAGCCGCATATGCTAACCACTAGACCAACAAGGCAGTCGAAGTCCAGTTACATTCAGTAAGTCAGTAGTAATAAATAGTAGCCAGTTTAGTAATAAAAAATGTTCCAAAGATTTGCTATCACTCCTACTGAATTGTGAAAATGTTACCCTAATCTATTATTAATTACCGCCTAAATAAGTTGTGTAAATTAACACCGTGACTTTAAAAAAATACTTCAATTAGTCAGTAAAATATGTATGAAAATAACCTGCTATGTAAAAAAACTGAAATGTTATAAATTCTATCTTAAATAGATAAAAGTGTTGATTCGTTTTCGCAAACGACATCTATAAAGTTGTAAAACCAGAAACCACGCGCGTTCCCTTAGTGACGCAAGTTTGACACCATTACAAGGTTAAGTTTTAGATATAACTTTCCTTAAATAATTTGCACTTAAATGTCAACGTTAAAACTCGAAAGCTAATTGAAAAATTTGTTTTATATTTTTGTTTAATAAAATAAACAGAAAAAAATACAATTGTTTAGAAAATTGCTTATTAATATTGTTTTATAGCAAGTGCCTTTAGTCAACATTATATTATAGATGAGTATATCAAAATCATATCCGAAAATTACCTAAATCTTAATGGCAAAGGTTTATTATGTGTGACAATCCAGCTTTTATGCTGTATAATGTTATTTCATTTGGAAGTCTTACACGCAACGTCATCTAGTCCCAACTAAGCAGAACTCGTATAATAGGTACTAGACAACCGATATAAATACATAAACATATTTTTTTTTTTTTTGTAAATACATATTTACATATTAAACATAGAAAACACCCAAACAAATATTTGCGGTTTACACAAACATTTGGTCCAACCTGATCGATCGATTAAAGTTCATGTAGTTATCTACATTGATGGGGCGACGTCCGCGTGTGACCGGACGTTGCCTAATTAGAGAGTAAATATTGTGATGGTGCCCGCAACAGTGCGGGCAGGCGCCGGTTGGAGTCCAGAAGGAAATCCCCTCCCTGGACTCCTTCCAATACAAAGGCGCAGAGAGGGTCACACCGTGTGGTTTTAGTCGGTTCGAGTCCGACACACCACCCCGCCGTAACCCCCGACGTGGTGACGGTCCGCGGGGATTTCCACACGTAAAAAAAAAAAAAAAAGTTATCTACATTGATAGATAAAAATATGTTTAAGAAAATAATGACCTTTGCATCTAAAAAATAAAAAAATCAAGTGGCTAGACAGTGAAAATATTCGCGTATAATATTGCTATTGTAACTCACAAATCAAAGGTCAATGCGAATTATACGTCAGATATGAAAAGTTAAATACATGTGGGCAGGCTGGATCAGAGAGATACTTTATATAAATCAAATATCGAGAATTTATTTCTTTGCTTTTTATTCAGAAAGAGGGTAGAGAGAATACAATATTTAGGGCGGCATCGTATTTGTGACTCAGCTCAGGGTTGAAACCGCTGAAACCGAGTTTCTTGCTAGTTCTTTTCCATAGGAATGACATTTTGGAACTATCGTCAGTAATGTAACGTTTCGAAAATGCCTGAAAGTATGTGCTAGAAAAAAAAGCTTACCACTAGATAATTTGTCTACTCGTTGACTCCTATTCTACTAGAAAACTACATCTCCAGATAAGACACTACCTGGGACCCGCAGTATAACATGCTATTACTCATTTCGCGGTAACACTATTTTTTAAATAAAGTTGTCTATGTGGTATCCAGACTGATAATTAAGTCTGTGCCAAATAATCTCATTGCTTAAAAAAAAATCAAATTAGGAAAATACTAAAAGTACACTAATACAAAGATCATTTTATTAGTTTAGCATTGTTTTGTGAGAGTGAATAAATAGAATGATTATTATAATGAATGTTAAGTTTTTAATAAAAAACGCTGTAATTAATTTCAACTTCATTCATTATTAATTATTATTATTCATTTTATAGTACCTCATAACTTATTAAATAAAGAAATAATTGACTTAGAAGCATTGAAATAAATATTAAAGAACTTTATTGGTTTCATAAATACGACGACATGAATGAAATGTTGAAGTACATAAAGAATAAATAATGTCAGTCGTAGTTTTTGTCGGTTTGTGGTAACCTTTTGTTCGATGATATATTTGTTTGCTTTAAAAAATCCCATTGAATTATATGATATTGTAATCAAAAACCAAATTATTGATTTAAAATAAAAACAATTTAATCTTACACAGAACATGAAACTATATGAGTTTATTTAGCTCCAAACATAATCACAATATAAAAGCTAGTTTAACAACAATACATTACGTGATACATTACACAGAGTGTACAAAGAGTACACAGAGAGTAGGTACTACTACACGGTTAGGTAACCGCACACCACGAGGTCCCGAGCCAAAAGAGCCCAAGCTTCACGATCAATTAATAGTCTCGTTCGAAAGAAGTCACACAACGTGAACATAGGTACAGAACATCGGCGGACTTCACTCGATCTTGTTACTGCTTACAATATAATATATTTCTCTATCATCATCCTCCTAGCCGTATTCCCAAGTGTTATTTGGGGTCGGCTACTAGTTCAACCGGTTTTACCTGAATTTCAGTTTTTCCACGGAGCGACTGGCATCAGACCTCCGCAACCCTAAGGGAGAACTGAAATTCGGAGATTGAACTAGTTGTCAGTATATTTGAGGGCACTGACTTCCCAATAACGATTGCCATAGGTGTTCATGACATCCGGGACCGACGGCTTTACGGGCTCTCCGAGGCACGGACTTGAATCACCGCCAAACTTCCAAACTCCGGGCAGCTATTAGGAATTCCCTAAGAAAATCCCAAAAACACTTTTTGGCCCTACCCGGGATTTGAACCCGTGACCTCTTGATAAGCAGTCGCATACGCTAACCACTACACCAACGAGGCAGTATATATATTTCTCTATCATATCATATCAGATTATATAATCGGAATGGGAAAAAAACGATGTTGGAAAATTTTGAAATAAGGGATATAAGTTGTAATTTAGTTGTTTTGGGAGTGTACAAAAATCAAACAATGAATAGAGAGTTTGTTAAATACGTGAGTCTCCTGGTTCATTGAAATTCTTGTGCTTTGTTTCAATTGAAACAAAAATACTTCCCCGTCTCCTATAAAAAGTAACTTTGAAGAAAAATTTCTACCACCTCCACCTAAATGTGCTTTCTTATTAGTTGATAGTTTTAGGGTATGGTGGAGAAGTTTTTAAGCAAGACTTCACAATGTCAGCTCTGGTTCCCCTTTTTTTAACCGCACGCCGTCTCGAGTATTATGAGTCGAGGAACCACTCCGGGTACTTTGACGTACCTCGGGCCATCTATGGTTTTCAGACGGCCCCCTACTGTGCG
The DNA here is from genome assembly GCA_932526445.1 of Phragmatobia fuliginosa. Lineage (NCBI taxonomy): Eukaryota > Metazoa > Arthropoda > Insecta > Lepidoptera > Erebidae > Phragmatobia > Phragmatobia fuliginosa. Next base: position 74,761,989 of record OW052057.1, read on the forward strand.
AGAACTCCGATGTTCCCTGTCTGCTAAATACAGAAGCGTGCGCGTTTTGTAACGCTCGCGTAACTCTGGTTCCCCGAACTATCACCGGTATCGGTATAGGTGGTATCACATGACAGTGGTTCCACCTATGATTTTGTTAGAACTTCTAATATCTCTAAGAGCCATGTCGTCAATCATAATGCATTGTAGAGAGCGGCGTGGCGACCGCTTAAACCACTAGGCCAAACGTGCAGTCATATCTTTGAAATAGTCAAAGGCAGTTTAAAAGTTGAATGAGCGCTAGGAGAGTCGCATCGATGCCCGACGACGATACGGCTACGGATTGAGTTTTTTGAGACCTAACTTTAGCTAATAATATTAGCTATAAAAATGGTAACAAAAGTTTTGGCGGTTTCTCCAGGGCAACCAAAAAATATATTTCCCTCATTCAAACGAACACTGTTGAAGGGTCGGCGTATAAAATAGCCAAACTCCTGGCGTGGTAAGGGTTATGAGGCGGTATATATAAAAAAATGCGGTTGATCAACGAAACACAAAGAACACTCACCTTCAACTTTTCAGGATGCCCAGCAGAACTGTCACAGGCACCGTGTAGTTTCAGGCACAGGTCGAGGCGCGGCGGTATTAATATACAGGCGGAGACGATGCGGATATAATGAAGCGATGAGATATGACGTGATATGCGTGTATAATAATACAATTAATAAAAATTACAGCGTTAGCGTAGGCGGTGCGGTTATGTATCAAGAAGAAAACAGAATGACAATTGATTACTGTCAAAAGATCATTTTGTTTTTCACGACCTCATTATTTTTTATACGACCATAGAGGTCGTGAATCGACGTAGGTTTTATTCCGTGGACACTCCTTCAAGCGTCCAGCGAGCGGTATCTCTGTCAATTCGAAGTTCAACCGCAAGATAGCGTAATGAAAGAATTTTGAAATGAAGTGCGTTATTTGACAGTAAAATTAAGCGTATTGCGTATAGCGAAAAAAGCGTTTGCGCTTAACCAACTGTTGAAAACACAATTATAAGCAGTCAGCTGGTCATTCACTAACTTAGGTTCGTTTTTAGTACTATAATCATTTAATTTATTTAAATCATACGGTTTCCGAAGTGTTTCCTATGACGGATTCATAAAACTCTGAATTATTTAGTGCTGAAAGTCCAAAATCGGTTAAAGATTTATCACATTTCTTATTAATCTTATCTCGAAGGGGTCAGATGGCTGACAAAATATGAAGATAAGAACCTAACCTAACTACTCCTAATATATAATCATTGAAATCGAATGATGTGAAGGGCAATTTTGTTTTAAATAATTGTGATAAATAACATATTTATTTGGTTAAGGATTAATATCAAATTTATAAAAACACCTTTGCAAATAATGCATTATTTTAGAACTTTGGTTAGCATTAAAAGAGTTATAGTGAGGAAACCTTAAAAGGTAGACATATTGCTCTCACAGACTTTAGTTTTAAAGAGGAACAATTTAGCTATTCATGTTTTTGCGAAACTTTAACCGTTTACGCAGCGCACGAGTTTTGCAATATTCTTTGGTGGTGCTCCGCTCCTATTAGTCTTAGGGTGATGACATATAGCCTATAGCACTTCTCTATAAATAGGATACCTAACACTGAAAGGTTTTTCAAATCGGACCTATAGCTCCTGTCCTTAGCGTTTAACCAAATATACAATCAATATACACACGTAAACGAGATAGATATCTGATTTCAGAGAAACATACATTTGTAGACACGAACAGACCTTTTTAAATTATGTTTAAACTAAAAAGAACTTCAGTAAAGACAGCCTGTAAAGTCTGATTCCAATTTAATTAACGGTTAACAAACACACAAAATGCAAGTTAAGAATTAATATATAATTTTATATAGTTTCTTTTGAATTATAATACAAACTAAACAGAAACTTTCAACAAAAATAGATGTTGCGTTATAGCTTAAACGGTTATGTCTACATATTATGTATCTAACTCTGAAAGCAGTTATCTAGCTCGTTTTCAAAAAAATCCATTTGCTTTTAGTTTCTTCCCGTACAGAACGGTGATCAAATCTATGGATCTTAGCTATTATAAAAAAATGATTCATTCTTTCGACGATTAGCAACACTTCACTTATTGTTAGAAGAATTCGACTCACTTCACGTTGAGGGTTTAGAAATACAAAAAAAAAACAACATAATAAAGTAAAATAAGTAATGTATACCAAAGATCATTTCCGCATTTTGTTTGCTTCAAAAGTTTATTCATACATATCAAACCTATTTTTTTGTACAATAATATCATTTTCACCTTAGCCTCCGTCCACGAACTTATGCCCCAACCAAAATTCTCCATTACAATCAGTCCTATGCTGCCTATATCCAACGCTTCCTACAACCATTATCAGGTTCTCTGATCACCTTATATTATATAGAGTACAACAAAATAGGCTTATTGAAATTGATTACGTGTTCTAAATTCAAGCAGATTGATTAATAATTATGGCGTAGATAAGATTATGATCTAAATCAGTAATTAAGATTTTACAGCCGGAAATCTGTGGTATACATTTGTTTATATACTGGGTAAAATTTACTGTGTATGTTATATAGTAATGCAATAGTTAATTTGATATAAAATGTATTGCTAGATTTAGTTTGTGAGCGCATATTCGACTTTATAAACAAACAGGGAATTTAAGTTGATAATATTACACAGAGAATAACTACAGATCACAACGATCAGTAGAACCTGCTATTGATTTAGATTAAATATTTTATATTTCTTTGTAGTACATAATTATAATGTTTTCTCTAAACTCCTATTGCTTTTATCTATTGTTAGCGTTCCGTAAGTCATTTCTCATAACCCGTATAATTTCGTCATGTCCATCCATCATATGCAAGTTTATCTTTCTAGTTTTATCTTTCTAGCACTGACCAGTAGCGCTAGAAAAATAAATTTGCACACCTAGATATAAATGAATTCCTCACGTCAATAAAGTGTTATAGATAGAATTAAATGCAATGAATTTTGGTAATTAAATTTGGAATTATATGATAACTATTTTGAAAGTTGAGTCAAAATTGTTTAATAACATTTAAAGGTCCATGTTTTTTGGGGAGAATTACGTTTAGCAGTGGATGGCGATGGATTTATACTATATATTTTTAATTGTTTAGTAAATGAAAAATCTTCAAAATCATAATCCTCCAGCTAGGTCTTGTATTTTTTTTATTTCTTTTTTACTTTTTTAAGCCTACTAAAGTGACTCTACTCAGCCTGATGGAAAGCATGAGTAAAATCCAGGAGTAGGGGCCATTGTCCTTACTGTGAGTTTTTACTTGCACCACACCATGGCGGCTTAGTGCGGCTTAAAATAAATGGTGTAGAGTGATTGGACCTCCGGTCTCACACTCACAAGCGAAAGACCACGAATATTGTTGTTGGTCTTCTGTGTGAGAGTAGTACATTCCAGGTCGAGGCTGATCATTCGTACTGAAACTAGCCTGGCTCTTCAATAAATTGAGCCATTAAGCTTATTTTCATTAATGTTTCACATGCATTTTTTTTATTACGCGCAAAAAAACTTCGATTTGGTTCTATACCTACAATATAGAAATATAATTGCAATTTATAATAAAAACAATTTGATCAAAGACAGTAACGTTACGTTCACATTCTATTAGTTCATCGTGATATTAAAACCATTGTCACAATAAAGTGAAAACCGGGTCAGCTAGATATAAGAGAACATCCTGAAATAACATTATTTTCTGATGATTTGAAGGAAAAGTTATGATTATTTCGGAAACAGGCTCGATTAGTAACAATCGCGTCTGTTACCTGTTAACGACATACCCTAGTTCCTTTTGTGTGGTACAATTGGGGTAAGTGTATTGTTGTTTTTCGGTCCATTACTAAGAATTATTACGATCGAGTAAATATTAAATAGTATTTTTATATTTTAGCCACATTAAGAAACTTTTTTTTTTATCGTGGTGAACAGTATTTACTTCTGAAAACTCTAAATACTTCAAGGTAGACGAACGGAGTGGTAATACTCTTTCCCATAAGACCAACATAAAAATAAATGTCAGTATTCACACTGTTGTATTTTGTTGGTTAGTGCTAGACTGGAGACAGAAGTATCTTAATAAATCGTCATAATGTGGGTCACTATGTTGCATTTTTTACATTCACTATGAATACTTCACTATGTCTATATTAAGAGAGCTAAGTATGTAATTTTTTTGAATCATTTTCAATAAAAATCTAAAATAGAGTCCGATAGTTTAACTTTTTTTGTTTTTAAGGTATATGCTGCTAAAATGAGTCTGATGGAAAGCATGAGTGAAAAAAACCAAGAGTGTTGGTCATAATCCTCTATGCGAATGTAAACAATGTAGTGTGGTGACCGACACTATATCGGCCTAGTGAGGATACTTTACACTATTCAGGCATTGAAATTGGCAGCTTTTGCCTTTATACTATATTTATACATAGTCCTATAAATAGTCAAGTAGCATCTATCAGAAATGAAGCTGTAGACTGAAGCTACTACGAAATACATAATAAAAATAGACAACGTCCTCCACACCACGTCGAATCTGACAATGAATTATGCACGTGGCTAAAACTAGTTTGAATTGGAAATTACCTGGTAAACCGAGGCTAAATTTTTTGAATGCACTGTACGAAGAATATTTCAGAAAACTTAAGTATAGTTTCGTTTACATCTGCATTACTTCGATACTGCCAAGAAATTTAGCGTTCAAGTAACAGACTGACTAGAGCCAGACTTTAACTAATATTTCAAATGATAATGTCGTAAATAACTTATTAAAATCGAAAAGCTCATTTACTTAGCCCTGTTACATTGATGAAAATTCTTTTCAAATACTTTGGATCGTTAATAAAATAAAACAAATGCTTTCTGGATTACTGGGCCAACAATTTGCCTTCAAAGAATTGTAATTTTTTGTTAACCTCGGTTTCGTCAAAGGAATTCTGGCCGTGTTTCGCTAATTTATTCTTCTTTATTATTACTCGCCATATAAGAAAACAGATATAAGAAAACTCCTAAGTTATATCTTAATTTAGAAGAGGTCAATTTATGTTTTTGTTCGTGTCGAAAAAATAGCCTTGCATTTAATTCGTACTAATATTATTAACTGGAAAGTTACTCTGTGTGTTTCTCTTTTTTGTGACATATTAATTGCTTCATTTCAGGAAAATATTTATGTGGTAGTTTCTTTCACTAGTCAGGGATTTCTGCCTACTGTTTTGAAAAAATTCAAAGAGGAAGTCCTACTAATGGTTGACAAAGAAAGGAGACTTCTGAATACTTTTGACAACAGAAGAGTCAAAATCCATTTGATATGACACGAAAACCTTTTTATAACAATACTAGAAGGAAAGATAGAAGGTAAAAGAAAACTCGGAAGGCCTAGATTGGCGTATATACAGCAAGTAAAAGAGAAAGTAGGAGTCGAGGCCTATAAAGAGGTCAAACGGATTGCAGAAAGTAGAAGTGGCGATTGCTCCACAGATAAGGAATTTGGGAATTGAGAAGACTCTGTGTGTCTGTTACGCCTTCACTGTTAAAGGGCTGCACCGATTTCATTGAAACTTGTCATGGATATACTTTGTTTCTTGAGAAAGGACATGATACTTTGTGACTTTACTATGATAATTGCCATTTATTCAGAGAGAGGCGCTGTCAAAAGTTGGTCTTTACATAAACTCACTTTACTACTTTGAAATTATTTCAACCTTTGTGAAATGGAAGTGAGACACACTTTCATTTCACAAAGGTTGGATTAATTTCATTACATAAGCTTTTGAGAGATCGTATCAGGAATGACGTAATTCGTCAGAGAACTAAAGTCATTGACATAGCCCACTGGATTAGCAAGCTGAAGTTGCAGTGGGCTAGCCATATTATCGGCAGAACTGATGACCGTTGGAGTAGAAGAATTCTGGAGTGGAGACCGCGTCTCGGCAAACGTAGTGTAGGACGCCCACAGGCCAGGTGGTGTGACGATTTTCGCAAGATGACTGGCAGGAGCTGGATGAGATAGCCCAAAATAAATTAAAGGGGTGTGCAATGGGAGAGGCCTATGTCCAACAGTGGGCTGAGATGAGCTGATGATGATGACATAAGCTATTGCTATTTATGTGTTGAAAATACCTGTTTAGATCTTAAAATATTAATAAAATTTCAATACACACTTTTTTTTATTCGCGTTTTAAATATATTATGACTATTTTTATACCGGTATTTTGAATTTGAAATGATAACCAATCATTGATATCCTACTACCGTACCCCCTAGCAAATCGATTCAATTTATCCGACAAGGCTTATATCCGTTTTATTACTCCATATACGGATATAGTTTCAGTATGAAATCGAACCTCTATATAAATGCATTCGTTTTCCTTACGTTAAGACTTTGATAAATGAATATCATTTGTCACATTGCTTTGTGTACTTATTTTTGCTATCGTTGAATGAGTTACTTAATAGCTAGGATTCTTAAAATTTAGATACCTCCTACTATTTTCAAAAAAGTTAAGGCAGGAAATTTAGTGAAATATTGAACGCTTTGTAACATAATTATAGTATTTGCGATGTCATTAAGAACTTCGAAAACCCATTAATAATAAACAAAGTTTATAAATTATGGAATTGTCAACAGATGAGTTGTATTTGCCCAAGTTTCTTTAAGATTTATGCTGTTGCCTTTTTTTTATTTTGTTGTAATAATTTTGGTCACTTCCTGATATATTTTTTTTTATTTTAACGACTTCTATGACTAATATGTGTATTTTGAGCATTTTTATTATTTATTATCTAATGACGATAACAGCCCGGAGTGTGTTAGTTTGACGGTAATTCACACTTGTGCCTTGGAGAGCACTTTTAGCTGTTCGTCCCATCAAAATCATATATTGGCAATCGTTACTGGGAAGTCAATGCCCTCAAGTAAACCGACAACTAGTTAAACCTTCGAATTTCAGTTATCTATCAGAATAGCGGTGGTCGGATGCTACGTTGAAAAACTCATATTCAGGTAAAACTGGTTAAACTAGTGGTAGTGGCTAGTAGCCAATCCCAAATAATCTTGGGAATAAGGACTCAACAAAAAAAAAATTACCTGCCAAGGTAACTCTACTTTACCTGATGGAAAGGCAGAGTAGAATTCAAAAGTGGGGGCCAGTTTAAAGCGAATGTAGGCAGTACGGCGACACACTATAGCGCTCTAATGAGATGCATCGGCCTAAATCTGATTTGAAGAAGTTTTTATTTAATATGTGTTAACCGCTTTCATTATGAACATAAGAAAAAAGTACAATAAACATAATATAATTGATAGTCAGAAACCCCTGTGACATATTCGCATAATTATTTCAGTCATTTTGTAATAACAATAACATAAAGAAACTTTCAGACATTCTGAAATGCTCTATTAAACAGCCAGTAATTAACTAACTGCGCTATATTATTTAATTTGTTAGGTTAAGACTTAATAACTCGATGATATAATCTGAATTAAATATCAAGTACTATTCAAAAGTCATCAAAACAGTACTTACGAATAAACTTGTGTAGGAATTTAGACTATTTCAAATAACTATGACCACTCGTAATAACACCCTTGAACTTTAAGGAATATTATGAACCCAACTGTCTGCATTTTGAGTGCTTAAGTAATTTATATACTCAAATTTATTTAAGTAGAAAAATAACATTAAAATACATTTTCATATTACTTTTACGGATGCGTACTCATAAGTAGCAGCATATCGCTATCGTAAGAATGAGTAAATGTGAAATCAAAGTAAAAATAAACGTATAGTTGCTAATTTATTATTCTAAAACTGATTCTGCATCCAGAGGCAAAGTTAATTAATCCTAATAAGCAGAGTTCTAAATACACTGCTACGTCATGATACCCATGAGAAAATGTTTTAAGATAGACGGTAATGAAACAGAAAAAATATATTATTCTTTCCTAAGTGAATCTACTCTGCCTGATGTTATGCATGAATAGAAACCAAAAGTAGTGTCCACCACCAGTGTAAGCAACAAACCGTTGTAACGTGGTGGCCTGCGGGGTGATTATATTTGGAGTGCGAGCTCCCCTACCACCACGCCACAGAAATATTTCTAAGACTCATCCGGGATGCAGGGTTGAGAAAATTAAAATCTTTCAATTCAGTGGTACATCTAACTTTAATGTAGTCAACAATATTTTACTGCCTTATCACTTATTATTATCCTTATTCATCTATATCTAACCGACATATAGTAATATACAATTTCCCTGGGGAAAGGGTTATATATATAATTCTTCTTGTTAACCTGTTACGGACTTAACTAAACTAATACTAGATACATTTGCAACAGTATATTACTTGAGACTCATAAAGTTCATTTTCATTTGTTCTATCACTGACCCGGAGAAAACAACACACTCAGGGCGGGTTCCAAGCCCTTGCGCTCGCACTAAATGGTGTTGAACAGTGTTTGTCCCGACCGCACTGGGACCTATATTCAACTATTATCTGTATCTGCCACTCAATTACTAAACTGATAATAACTTCTATCGGTAGTCCATCAGGGTTTCAAGGAGTCTATGCTCACGGAGAAGAACTGATGCGAACAATTTAACGGCTGTCCCTACAGCCGTCAAACACGTGCACAGGACGGTCTCGTCCACGACTCATGACAGCCCGGACGGTTCCCAAATGTCGCAGGCAGGCGACGAATCTGCTACTATGTATATTTTGAGCGGAAGTACGTCCATCCACCCACAAAATAATATAAGAAGACCTTACTTGACACGTGGTGACGTGATCGGCACAAACCCGGCTTAGGTTTCCTCCAAACAAACAACAGACGCTGGCAGGCGTCAGTGGGAGCGCCTCCTGGCCCCCACGAAGCGTAGGCAACGCATCTTAGCGTTGATCTCCTCAAACCTTGCCTCTCGGAAGACCACGTCCACGCGGTTCAATCTCCGCCGCCAGAAAAAAACTCTTAACCAAAGTCTGGCCTCTTCCGTCAACTGTCAACTCCACTTTCTGAAACCACTCGAATTCCCCATAGACAATTATAATTTGTGTTTATCGTTACTAAGAAAATTACTTTTAAACCCTGAGCTTATCAATATTATAATAAATATTTATCTATTTTAACCCTTTTAAAATTCTTTTATTTCGAGCATATAATCAATAACAACACTAACGCCATCTATCGGCGCTTCTAAGAACCACCTCGCGGAACTAACACCCCATACTGCCGAAAGAGGTCGCCTAGGCAAATTCCACTACGTTACAATACGAATCGCGATTGAACCGAAACTATTAAATTTTGAGATATTTGTGCAGTCCGCCTGAGTTAGTTTTTTGATTTTGTGGGAACGTTATTTCTACATTTTGGGCAGTTATATTTTGTAAACCCAATGGTTTTACAATTAAAGCAATACATTTCTTTAGGTACATACTGTTTGTTCTGGTTGTTTTGAGATGAACTTGCAGTAGGCCGACTGTTATTCTGATAAGGTTGGCCTTTGTACTGATTTCGATGATAGGATACAAAGGTACCAGGCCTGTAATTGCTCCTATAGTTGTTCACTACTACAGGTCCACCCCTCCCTCTATAAGAGAATTCAGGAGTAATGATGGAAGTAGATTTACCGGGTTCTTTGAAGTTACTCGCTTGAGCCCCGATCTCTTCAATTTGTTTACACAAATCCTGTAGTTGAGTAACAGTCGTAATAGACTGGAGAGCCAGCTGCTGAGATAGTGTAGGCCTAATGTTTCGCCTTAGTATACCAATCCTTTCCTCTTCAGGCAACTTGGTACGGAGACGGTCGAAAAGACAAGACATAATTGCAAAATAAACATGAACCGGCTCGTCCGCACCCTGTGTGCGACATCTAATCTCTTCTCTTAAACGCCAATCATAGTCAGCCGGCCCGAATGCCTCCAATAGTATTACTTTCAATTCTGACCAAGAACTTACCCGATCCCTGTTTCCACGGTACCAGAGTAACGCCTGTTCGCTGAACAACAAAGGCGCCGACCGGAACAGCTTCTCCTCGGAGACCCCATAGCAGGTCTGCAACTCCTCGATCCTCTCAATGAAAGAGCGCGGGTCCTCTGTGCCGCTGAACTTGACACTCCACTTTGCGACGTCAGTTTCCTTATCACTGTAAGAAACGGTGGTAGAATTAGATGGTGGTGTGGTAGATGTGCCTGCCTCTAATGCAGGGAATACAACATCCGCAAACAACTGTTCTAGCTTACAGAATAAATTATTTGCGACTTCACTCTCTGAAATTCTATTTAAACGGTGAAACAAGTGTGCTCCCAAAGCCTGTGCCCTAGTTAAGGAGGACCTCTTTCCTGTCTTTTTCCATAACTCTAAATGACTACTTAGTTCCTTTAACTTATCTGAGACCACCCTCAGTTCAGAATCCGCTGGAAGGCCGGTTTCTGCTATGGCTTCGGAAGGACATTCTTTAATGAGGCCTCTCATTTGTTGTCTGAGAAACTCTACCGTCTTACCCGGTATCTCAGAACGTATCTTCACCTCATATTCCAACTCATCTTTATGTAAGGTATGGAATTGAATTTCCCGCTTATAATCAACCATAATGAAGCCTTGATGGAATACCTATTTACCTAATATATCAATAAACCCATCCCAGTTGGGTTCAAACAAAATGTACAAGTCAACTTGTTCACACTTCAAGTTACAAAAGAAAACTTATTTTCTAATTTAAAATAAACTAGTACCTAATATTTGTAAAAACAAAATATTTAGTTTACTTTGTGGCACATTAGGCTTCACAAAACTATCTCAAAATATCAATATAACCTGTTGTATCAACAAAACATTTCAATTAACCTTTAACAATTATAGGTATCTGTCAATACTCTGACAATATTTGACATTTGGCTATCTTTAAAACTAATATTTAACAAATATAATTATCTAACACTACACTGACTGTACTTCATAACAATAACTACAATTATACCTGCATCCCAGAATCACAATATTTTCAATGTGAACACAAAACAAAAGTTTATATACTGTTTATATCTGTAATGTCAATGGCCAAAAGTAAAGTACCATCTATACATAACAATTTGCAAAGTAAATTTGTTACAAAACAATTCCTAAGTGTATTAATAATTTAATTAAATATAACTATAAATAGGGTGCCATCTGTATCCTGTCAAATGGACAACCCATAATATCCTCAGATACAATTATAAGTTGGGCGCCATCTGTAACGTGGTGGCCTGCGGGGTGATTATATTTGGAGTGCGAGCTCCCCTACCACCACGCCACAGAAATATTTCTAAGACTCATCCGGGATGCAGGGTTGAGAAAATTAAAATCTTTCAATTCAGTGGTACATCTAACTTTAATGTAGTCAACAATATTTTACTGCCTTATCACTTATTATTATCCTTATTCATCTATATCTAACCGACATATAGTAATATACAATTTCCCTGGGGAAAGGGTTATATATATAATTCTTCTTGTTAACCTGTTACGGACTTAACTAAACTAATACTAGATACATTTGCAACAGTATATTACTTGAGACTCATAAAGTTCATTTTCATTTGTTCTATCACTGACCCGGAGAAAACAACACACTCAGGGCGGGTTCCAAGCCCTTGCGCTCGCACTAAATGGTGTTGAACAGTGTTTGTCCCGACCGCACTGGGACCTATATTCAACTATTATCTGTATCTGCCACTCAATTACTAAACTGATAATAACTTCTATCGGTAGTCCATCAGGGTTTCAAGGAGTCTATGCTCACGGAGAAGAACTGATGCGAACAATTTAACGGCTGTCCCTACAGCCGTCAAACACGTGCACAGGACGGTCTCGTCCACGACTCATGACAGCCCGGACGGTTCCCAAATGTCGCAGGCAGGCGACGAATCTGCTACTATGTATATTTTGAGCGGAAGGACGTCCATCCACCCACAAAATAATATAAGAAGACCTTACTTGACACGTGGTGACGTGATCGGCACAAACCCGGCTTAGGTTTCCTCCAAACAAACAACAGACGCTGGCAGGCGTCAGTGGGAGCGCCTCCTGGCCCCCACGAAGCGTAGGCAACGCATCTTAGCGTTGATCTCCTCAAACCTTGCCTCTCGGAAGACCACGTCCACGCGGTTCAATCTCCGCCGCCAGAAAAAAACTCTTAACCAAAGTCTGGCCTCTTCCGTCAACTGTCAACTCCACTTTCTGAAACCACTCGAATTCCCCATAGACAATTATAATTTGTGTTTATCGTTACTAAGAAAATTACTTTTAAACCCTGAGCTTATCAATATTATAATAAATATTTATCTATTTTAACCCTTTTAAAATTCTTTTATTTCGAGCATATAATCAATAACAACACTAACGCCATCTATCGGCGCTTCTAAGAACCACCTCGCGGAACTAACACCCCATACTGCCGAAAGAGGTCGCCTAGGCAAATTCCACTACGTTACACCGTAAAGAAATCCAGAAACTGGCTACAGAATACTACAGAACCCTTTACTCATGCAATAATGCTGAACAGAAAAATAACACCAAGAATCCGGACTCGAAATATGAAGATATCCCACCTATACTCGTGCAAGAAGTTCAGAAAGCCATCATGTCACAGAAGCTAGAAAAAGCTCCAGGACCCGACAATATAACAAACGAGCTGATGAGAGGCACCATAGAAGAAATAAGTCCAATTCTAACCAACCTATTTAATGACATTTTAAAAATCGACACCGTCCCTAGACAATGGAGTGAATCCCATATCATTCTCCTCCATAAAAAAGGAGATAAGGATAACATCGGCAACTATAGACCAATAAGCCTCATTTCAAATGTTTACAAAGTCTTTGCAAAAGTAATCCTGGAAAGAATAACAAAAGTGCTAGATGAAAACCAACCAATTGAGCAGGCGGGATTCAGGAAAAACTTTAGTACAATTGACCACATTCACACAATCAAACAAGTCCTGGAAAAATACAATGAATATCAGAAACCCCTATATATATGCTTTATAGACTACTCCAAAGCTTTTGACAGTATAAACCATACATTTATCTGGCTTAGTCTGGAAGAACAAGGAGTGGATGAGGCCTACATAAAAATAATTAAATCCATCTACAGAGAATGTAAAAGTCGTATTAAACTGGAAACAAAAGGAGACTCTTTTCCTATAAACAGAGGCGTTAGACAAGGAGACCCGCTCTCCCCCAAGCTGTTTAATGCTGTACTGGAACACATATTTAGAAGACTAGATTGGGAAAACTATGGTCTTAACATCAACGGTAGCCGCCTAAACCATTTGAGATTCGCTGATGACATTATTCTGCTAGAAGAGGACCCAAAAAAACTAGGACAAATGCTAAAAGACATAACAGAAAAAAGCAGAGATGCAGGATTAATAATGAATGCAAGCAAAACAAAATTGATGACCAACTCCTCAGAAGTTAACATAGAGGTCGACGGAAACAGGTTAGAATATGTGAAGGAGTATGTTTACCTAGGTCAAATTATATCTCCTGGGGACCATATGTCCAAAGAAATAAACAAAAGAATAACCTGCGGATGGAAAAAATACTGGTCCCTAAAAGAAATAATGAAGAGTAAAGATCTAAGCATGCACATTAAAAGAAAGACCTTCAACACTTGCATCCTCCCTTGTATGACATATGGCTGCGAATCATGGGCGTTAACAGACAGACAAAGAGAAAGACTAGCTAGCACACAAAGGGCAATGGAAAGGAGCATGCTGGGTATCAGACTAAGTGACAAAATCAACAACTCGGAAATAAGAAGAAAAACCAAAGTTGCAGATATAATAACTCGTATAGAGCATTTAAAGTGGGGTTGGACTGGACATATGCTACGCTGCAAAATAAACAAATGGAGCAAACAAGTGACCCTATGGTACCCAAGAGAGGACACCAGAAGTAAGGGGCGCCCGAAAACGAGATGGAGGGACGATATCCGCCTAACCTTGGGGCCTTACTGGACCAGAGTTGCAGAAGACAGAGCTCAATGGAGAGAGCTGGAGGAGGCCTATGCCGGGAGGCACGCCGAGTTGCGAGACATAATATAATACAAGACTAAAAATATTGCCAAACTTGTAGCAATCTCGGAATAAAAGGGCTTTATTATTATTATTATTATTACTATTCAAAAGTCATCAAAACAGTACTTACGAATAAACTTGTGTAGGAATTTAGACTATTTCAAATAACTATGACCACTCGTAATAACACCCTTGAACTTTAAGGAATATTATGAACCCAACTGTCTGCATTTTGAGTGCTTAAGTAATTTATATACTCAAATATAATTAAGTAGAAAAATAACATTAAAATACATTTTCATATTACTTTTACGGATGCGTACTCATAAGTAGCAGCATATCGCTATCGTAAGAATGAGTAAATGTGAAATCAAAGTAAAAATAAACGTATAGTTGCTAATTTATTATTCTAAAACTGATTCTGCATCCAGAGGCAAAGTTAATTAATCCTAATAAGCAGAGTTCTAAATACGCTGCTACGTTATGATACCCATGAGAAAATGTTTTAAGATAGACGGTAATGAAACAGAAAAAATATATTATTCTTTCCTAAGTGAATCTACTCTGCCTGATGTTATACATGAATAGAAACCAAAAGTAGTGTCCACCACACATATTGCAAATACAGACAATGGCACTTGGTCTGTAAAGGGTAGTACCGTCCCGTATTTTTAGACGTATCTAGAATTGTTAATTCACAAGAATCACTATTAATAGTTATCCGTGAGGTAGTTATTCATTCCATGCGTGTCGTAGGAAGCGCCTGAGAGATTAAACTGCGAAGGCTAACATCACTGTAAGGAAAGAAAAACTTAAACAAACTTTTACCAAACCATCTGATCCAAATCGAGTAGGCCAAAACTACCTGTGGCGTAAAGGCGAGACCTATGTCAGCAAATATTGAGGGCTTATTATGACGATGACTATAAATAGTTCTTTTTTTTCTGTGAAAGAAATACAGCGGGAAATTAATTTACAAAACCTCAAAATTATTTTACTAAAAATAGTTTTTTTTTTAAATCAAAGGTCCAGTCAATGTTGCATTTGATTTTTCACTGTCCACATAAGTTACTCACGTAAGCAAATGTTTCAGATATTTGAAATATAATTTTCAACAGATATTCACTCCAACTGTAGGGTATCATACAACGTATACATTTTCTTCTTTGTTACGAACGTAATCCCAAAGAGACACAAAGAATAGCCTTTTCCATAGCTTGATGAATGAATGACTTTGAGCTTATGGAGCAAGTTTACCTTGAGTATATCCGCCATATCTTGGCACATTAATAAAACAGGGAGTAATGACCTTTGTCGTAAGTCATTGTGACACGGAATACTTTAAGACGTAGCTCACTAAGATTACTAAGTGCTGAACATTTTTTTCTTCACGTGAAGTAGTTTTTTTCAGTCCAATATATACTACAAATATGTTTATTTATTATTGAATTACTTCACGGAAAAATACCATTGAAAATGTTCGATTGTGGATTACTAATCATTAATTTAAACGTTAAAGCAATTAAACTTTTAAACATTACCAGTTTACTTCTTGAACATGTCCCTCAGGGTTCTGCGTATCTTGGACATAATTACAATACTTTACCTCACTTCCTTATAAAATTGAAGACTTAAAATTCTCGCATCATTCATCTAGCAGTTAACAGTCGCTACTAAGCCTACAGAAGAATAATTTATAAAGTTTTATGAACTTCAAGAATGAAAGATTTAACTTACAATTAACCGCCCATTTCTGAATCATTAATCTTCAATGTATAATTAAATAAATTTAAAAATACTAACTTCATTGGTTTAAATTATGAAAAATTGTAGCGAATTCTATTCATGATTTCTCATTTTTCAGCTTCTAAATTTCAATATTCTTAAATTTAATTAAAACCAAATTAAATTCTAATCAACTGAAAAAAAGGTTTTATTTAAAACAATCACATTCAGGTTTTCTTATTTTGAACCACAAGAGCGTTTCACAGTTTCGCATTTTTAAGAGAGCATTTGTTGGATTACACACTAAATATAATGTGTGCAAAGAAAAGTCAAGTAGTATTCTTGAGTTCTAAACTTTACAATTTGTATTAACAAGTAATACAAAACTCTTGTCAAATCTACCTCTTGAAATCTCTTTAATGAAAATAATATAAATACGATACGTTCTGTGTTAAAAAAAATAAGTTGATCAGATCAACCTTGAAAATTCTTTTCTGAATGGTAGAAAGCCTTAATATTTTGATATATTTTATCTTTGATTTTCCCATTTATAGTGTCAACCTATCGCCGTCCACTGCTGGACGAAGGTCTCCCCCAAGGAACGCCAACCGTCCCATTTGTTAGGAGGCAATTATAATTTTTCGACGACAATTACATTCTTATTTCATCTTGTTAATCTCAGTCTTAAATATATATTTATGTTTAACTAACGACTAATCAACTCGCACAACTTCGTCTTCATTAAGACTTATTCCCATTTTTTTCGAAAGTTACTCACAAATAAATTATTGAAAACATATTTTACAATCAACAAATACATTTAACGATCTTTTGTCATGCTGACTATAATCATTTGACAAACATCTGATAATTTTATTATGTATATTATTATATGTTATCATTTGACACATTTAAAAAAAATGCTCTTAAATTGAAAGATATGTGAGTTTATAGTACCTACGATAGTATCGATAGTATTAATGTTTTGATGGAAGGAACATTTATTTCAGTATGATAAAATAAAATGTTTGTTTTATTATTTTCCTTCGTTGAAACTTTCACTGAACTTAAAAAATATTTCCATTCTTGAGTTTTAGTAAGACTAACGAACAACAATTCATTTTTATGTAAGAAGATTTACCTACAAAAGTTACAAATGATCCGCTCAGTAAAACTGATGACGTAGTACCACGCCCACTGAAAACACTTAGCTTATTTTAAGGTGTTAATAATAAATTTTTCTCTATGTATAGTTTCAATCATTTTAAAATTAAGAGGTACCATAAATATTAAAGTCATAGACCAAATTTCTTAACTAAAGATATTGTAAAAGGTTATTTATGAAAATAAAGATTTTTATTACACTCGGTTCCAAAAATTACGGGTCAGTCACAAAAATTGAAATACCTCCAGAACTGTAAAAGCTAGATCAATGAAATAAAAGACAGAATAAAGACTTTTTAGTTGCGCTTCTAATAGCATATTATTTAAACTGGTTGATGAAAAAAACTTCATTAGAAAAACAAAATTTAAAAAAATGACTATTTTTAAAAACAAAATTTTTGTTTCATGTCATTATGGATGCTTTCCATTTCTATTCTGTCACAAAAAAAATTATCGTGAACGTCTTCCACGTGCATAATTAATATTCTGTGAGGTGAAGCATGGCAGTCACGCTAGAGGAATGTACCAGAATCCTAACTTTTTTGGAACTTGGGCGGGGCCAGCGTGAAACAGCCAGAAACATTGGTGTATCTTTGTCGACTGTTCAGCGGGTAGTCCAGCGGTACCAAGAGACCGGATCACACCTTAGAAGACCAGGAAATGGCAGACCAAGATGCACAACGGCCAGGGAAGACAGACAACTGGTGGCTACAATGCTCCGAAATCGTTTTCAAACTGCTGTTGGTCTAAAAACTCACTTTATTCGCTTTGGAGGTGGCAATTTAAGCGCTCAAACAGTAAGAAGACGTCTTGCTGAAGCAAATTTGAAACCATTGAGGCCCGCAAATGGCCCCAAACTGGAACGGGGACATCGAATTGCAAGACAGAGATACGTGCGCGAACACCTAAACTGGACACTAGACGATTGGTCTAGGGTAATGTTCACGGACGAGTCTAAATTCATGCTTTATAAGCATGATGGTAGGCAGTTGGTGTACAGAAGACCAGGGGAGCGCTTCCATCAAGCGTGTGTGGAGGAAAAAGTGGCGTACGGTGGAGGCTCCGTACAAGTTTGGGCTGGGATTTCTGCTGAGGCCCGCACCGAGCTGGTGCTCATTCAAAATGGAACTCTAAATGCAGAGAGGTACGTGGAAGAGATCCTCAATGAACATGTAGGTCCTTTCATGGCCAGGATGGACCGGCATGGCATATTAATGCATGATAATGCGCGTCCCCATACCGCCAGAATTGTACATGACTACCTTGAAGAGGTCGGTATCGAACTCATGCAGTGGCCAGCGCGAAGCCCGGACTTAAACCCCATCGAGCACGCCTGGGACGAGCTTCAGAGATGCGTAAAAGGTCGAAACCCCCCACCAATCACGCTTCCCGAGCTCATACAAGCACTGGTGGAGGAATGGGAAGGTATTCCTCAGCACCGGCTCCGAAATTTGGTGTACAGCATGCCTAATCGCCTGGAAGCTGTCAGAAGAGCTCGTGGAGGCAATACAAAGTATTAAATGAAGAAAGTGATGAAAAACAGCAAAAAAACAATCATAAAAAAAAATGTAATCTTAAGAAAAATATGACTACTTTAGTTTTTTTTTAATTTAAGATTAATATTGTGGGTGTAACTAAGTTTTATTTTATTTTTTATCTGTATAATTAAATTCTCAATTGAACAGTCTTCGTTTCATTAGGATGGCATACGTAGTTTGGGAGATATTCGGGTTTATGTGACTGACCCGTTATTTTTGGAACCGGCTTTATTATTTTAATTATTTACATTTTCTTAATATTAAAGTAAATTCCTGTAACTCTCTCAGATTTTCTTTAACGGAGTTTCATGCAAGAAATTTTATTTAATTTTTATGCTTTAATATATATATATATATATATATTTGAATCGGTAACTACAACGAGCAGCGACGGCGGGGTTGGGCAGATAGACTACGAAAAGCAAAAGCCGCTAACAGGAATTCCGTCGTTTAGTGATAAATGTGTGTTCTGTGTAAGCACGTACTATCGCAACAACGATTCTTTTACTCTAGCGCAATGAAAATTTTGCGCTCCTTACAATATACGGTGTAAAAACGAAACTCCATCGATTCAATTGATTAGGAAATGGGTATAAACGTTCGAGAAGACAGGTTCAACAATGAATCAACCACGATCCGACCGGCCTAGAACATCAAGAGATCCCGAAAACGTCGAGCGTGTAAGAGTTTCTATTTGTGGTAATCCTGGACTCTACTTGGAAGCGGTCTAACGCCTCAGACGTGCCCAGAACATCTTTTATTCGTATTCTACATAAATATTTACATCAGTCCAAAAATTAAAAGGTACAGGACTTAAAGCCTCATTGCGCTTACAGGCTCCTATTTGCAAAATTTTTGGACAAAAAGTGATATCCAAAAGAGGTTTATTTCTTTGGGAATACATTAAAAGCAAAGTTTTCAAAAGCAAGCCAGAGTCCCTGGAGGAATTGAAGGAAAACATTCGAGAGGAAATGCAAAACATTTCACGAAACACTTGTGAGGCCGTCATTGAAAATTTTTATTCCATGTTGCAGCAGTGTCAAAAAAGTCAAGAATCACAATACATATATGGATGATGTATTGTAAAAAAATTAAATCTCATTTTAATTTTGTATATTTTACTAATAAATAAACAGTTTTATCTCACATAACTAACTTGTAACATTTTTTTTATGATTGTTTTTTTGCTGTTTTTCATCACTGGAGGCTTCATCACGTGGAGGCAATACAAAGTAATAAATGAAGAAAGTGATGAAAAACAGCAAAAAAACAATCATAAAAAAAATGTAATCTTAAGAAAAATATGACTACTTTAGTTTTTTTTTAATTTAAGACTAATATTGTGGGTGTAACTAAGTTTTATTTTATTTTTTATCTGTATAATTAATTTCTCAATTGAACAGTCTTCGTTTCATTAGGATGGCATACGTAGTTCGGGAGATATTCGGGTTTATGTGACTGACCCGTTATTGGTTTATGTGACTGACCCGTTATTTTTGGAACCGGCGTTAGTTCAATCTTCGAATTTCAGTTCTCCCTTAGGGTTGCGGAGGTCCGATACCAGTCGCTCCGTGGAAAAACTGAAATTCAGGTAAAACCGGTTGAACTAGTAGCCGACCCCAAATAAACTTGGGAATAAGGCTAGGAAGATGAGGTAGACCTACTTCAACTACAAAAATTCGTAAGAAACAAAATACGCACTATAAAACTTACGTATTTACTGAAAAGTCCTTTTATAGTAGTGTTAACGCGCACACTAGGCGACACGCGACAGCGACAGCTCGACGACTTGACGTGAAAACAGGCTACGGCCGACAAATTTCATATAATTTGCTCTAAGCTCCGCACACTAGGCGTCAGAGACGACCGAAGAAACAAAGACGCCGCGTCTTGTCATGGTGACAAGTCGCCCAGTTCGCGATGGCCGTAAATGTCTCGAAGACAGAACTATACGTTGGAGCGTATTGTGAAGAAATTGGCAGTTATTAAGGTTCAAAGCTTACTAGTAATAAGCTTTGTGAGTTTGTGATGTAGTAAGGGATCTACGGAACCGATTTTGGAAATTCTTTTACCAATAGAAGGCTACGTTATTTGTGAGTGACATAGGCTATATTAACCGGAAAACATTGTACATAGGTAATAATTAATAGGAATTATTATAACGTTTTCTGTAGCTATTTAAAATTAACTAGCCGCCCACCCCGGCCTTACACAGGGACATACAGAGTTGCTTTTTCCGGTTAATATAGCCTATGTCGGTTGTCGTGACAACCATTTTACGAATTATACCTATATCGTACGAGGCTGCAGAAATATCTGAACAATGGACACAAATATTTCTTAGACCCGGGACAACTATTTGTGGATTACACAAATACCTGTGTCAAACCTCTGTAAGCCTAAATCAAACCACTATTATTAGCCACAGTACAATAACGTGGCGACCACTTGACCCGATTTCAATATAAATTCGTTTAATTTTGCTCTGTTTACTGCTAGAATTTATGTATTCTGATGCCCTTTATACTTTAAGCTGGGTGATGGTATATTAATAAAAGGTTTTTTGAGTAATTTTATCTTAAAGACATAAAATAAGAGATATTTTATTGGAATTTCTATGGGATTTCTTTTATGGAAGATTTTCATTTCCAAAGTGAAAAACAAAATAAGAAATAAATAATACGAGCGAAACTACGATCTATTTTAGTACAAAATTATTTGCAATTACAAAGTGTAGAAGATAATAAATATACGTTCAAATTCTCTTACATTATAAAGAATATGGCATTGGTATAAAGCTTATCCACCCCTGCTCATTGTCTCGGTAAAGTACTTAGTTTATAAAATGATCTAAAGGAAAATTTAATACACAATCCATTCATTCTTCCTAACTAGACCATGCAAAACCCAGCTGGTTTTATTTGTTATGCAAATTATACAAGGATTCTCCATTCAATTACTTTTCATCATAGTTCTAAAAGTTGAAGATAGTTGCTGAGGATAGACTTTGATGAAATTTAAATAAAACATATTATATTAAACTCGGAACCATCTATTTAAAATGGTAATCGATGACCTAAATTGCTTTTTCTTTTATATTTAAGCCTACCAAAGTGATTCTACTCTACCTAACGAAAAGTATGAGTAGAATGCAAAAGTGGGGTCCATTACAATTACTGCTAATGCAGATAGTTCAGTTTCGTGATCCATATTATAGGTATTAATCGTAGTAGTGATCTTACTTACTTACATGAAATTATAAATATCATAGAAATAGCTAATTAAAGTAACTTTCTTGACATACTCTCGTTCCAGAAATTCCTATCTTTTAAATCACATTGAGCTACTGTTGACATAAGTGTGGTTTAGAATCCTAACTTAGGTACGAAAGAAAACAAAAAATTTAAATAAAGATTAAAAATTGTTTAAATTGTGTTGGAGATCATCGTGAGCAACAACGTGATGAAACACTTATACATATATCATAGATGTTTGAAACCATTACCACGAGTCACTAGATCTTTACAAACCTATCCCATAAAAGTTTACATGATTTGTACTACCAGTTGTAATAGTATTAATACACAAGATAAAACATTTATATTATGGATACTTTTTGAACATGAATTTAATATTTTGCTTATATATAATTTTTTGAATTCAGTATAGTTTTTGTTCTTTACATTAGACTAGCGATTGGAATATATTCCTTTTTATTATCCAAGTCTCCATTTAATTAGGGATGGTATTTCAATTATTTATTAAATAATCAACTTCTAATCGCGGTACTTTTGTTACCGCTGCAAAACAGCGGCTTTCTCAAGTTGGTTGGCTCTCTTAACGATTGTCCCAATGTTTAATGGAAAACTGAAACTGAACTGAACTTTTAAAATAATATTTTTTTTCTGGTAGGTATACAATAAAGTCATTATTATTATTATTATTATTATAATGAATCAGGTCAGATTAGAATGAATTTATATTAGATAAGTTGCTGCCATATTCAATATATAAACTAATCCTACTTTATAAACTATCATCATCAGCTTATCGCATTCCACTGCCGGACATAGGCCTCTCCCGTTGCACACCACTCTGATCGATTTTGGGCTTTTCGCATCCAGCTCCAATATACCTCCGATACACCGCCATCCAAACATATGCATGTAATACCCTAATAATGCACGTAATACCTTAGATGTAAGCAATAGCAGATCATTATCTGCCCCATTCCCATCTTCGTTCACCCTAATGTGATTTTTTTCGCCTTATATTAGGAACATTTAACTGGAAACAATGCCTTTTTCATAGCACAATACTGTTTCTCCCAAATTCTTGTTTCGTTTAATATTCTCTTAAATATTTTTATTAGAATGTTTCCTCATTCTGTACTTGTAAGAGGTGTATGGTAAATTTAGCTGTTATTAATAATCGAATATTTAAAAAGATCAATTTTAAAAAGAGAAAAAGAAAAAATTGAATTTATGAAAATTTAATTATGTAATTTAGTCTTTTTATTGATATAATTTTATGTTTTCGTTTATTCCAGCATATTTACGCCTTTAAACGAATGCTCGAGAGAGCGTAAGTGTACTTAGTACGAAATAGAATACTCTTGGTTCAGTTTTTGGACTAAACTTTGAATTCCTAATGAGCTTTATACTATACTCTATATGTACTCTATAAATAAAAATATAAAGACATATAAAATGAACTCCAAGTGAAAAGGTCGTCTATGTGAGTATAAACGATGCAGCTACAATATCCACGATGGACATTAAAAGTATCACTCGCTTCAAAAACAATGTTTTTTTATCATCATCATCAGCCTATGTCAGTCCACTGCTGGACATAGGCCTCTCTCATTGCACACCACTTTGATCGATTTTGGGCTTCTCGCATCCATCTCCATGGTTTTTTAATTCAACTTTAAATAACTTGTTTTTAATGGCTATCCAATATAATGTATAGGATTTACAGTGCAGTTATCAACATGGTCACGAACAAACTATAATAGTCACTGCTAGACATAGACTTCCTCTTCCAAAATAGGTTTGGCTGAGAATGCTACTCTGGCCAGGTGCGTTGTATTTTTGGTCCTTTTTATGGACAACATATTTTTTAACAGCCCATAAAGTCCTACTGCTGGGTTCGGGTCACATCTCAGGAGAGGGTTAACGTCATACATCCCCACGCTGGCCGAGTGCAGATCAGGAATGTTGTGACTACGTAAATCTTGATGACATGACTGTTATCTTCTAAAAACAACCGCTCATGAAACGCTCATAACATTTCATGCCACAAGCAAACGACCATCTAAGTACTGATTGCGTATTCATTGCTTACCTAATTATCGTTTATTATACTTTCCAAGCAAGCAAGATCAATGAACATATATTTTATATGTTCATTGATAATATATAATTTTTGAAGTAGCCAGATATAAAATTTTGCACATGATTTTTGTATACTTTTTAAAAGTATAAACTATAATATTCACTTTATTTATGTGTGGTGATGGACTAAGAATACAAAGTGTCACCACCCCTATTTATTCCATGGGTGTCGTAAGAGGCGACTAAAGGAACAAAATAAGCAGCTACCATCACTGCCAAGTGAAAGGAAAACTTGAAACAAATCCTTTACCAACCCGTCTGGCCAGCGTGGTATAGTATGCCAAAACCTCCTTTCTAAGGAGAGGCCTATGTCCAGCAGTGGACTGTTAAAGGCTGTTCATGATGATGATAAATTTCACTTTATTTATTATGTAAACTTAAAGTAAATAGAACATGTATAGTATTTCATTATATTTTATATTTAAGATTCGAGATTATTACTTTTTTCAAGCTATCTTACTCTAAATATTAAATTTATAGTAAAAGTATAATCAGAAAAAAGTTCAATCTCATACTTGACTGAACAATGCCAATATACGTCCATACGATAATATTTCCAAGCGTTTTTTCGACACTACAGTTATTTTGGTATACGAGGCCCGTGCCAAAATCTTCTTTACATGTCTGAAATCCTGAGAGGATTTTGTTGTATTGGAGGATTGATTGATTGATTGCGTGAGGAGTAGTTTATGAGTATTTAATTGAGGTCTTTGCCTCAAGCGAACGTGTTAGAACTCTTTAGTGAGTGATCTTTATCAATCTATATTAGTTTTTGTTGAAAGATGTTTGCTATTGTTATCTTTTGAAGTTGGTGGTTTTGGTTTTGAATTAAATATATTTATTAGAGCAATACTGACGTTTATGCAGTAAGTGTATATGTTTGTGCATTTTTATTGCATTGTTTACGTGTGTTGTAAAGTTGTTGAAATATATGTACATCATAATAGTGTTATGTTGGATGGTCTCCATCAAGACTAGCTACCATAGTCGGCTAGAAGTACATCATATAAAGAAACAACTGAAATGGTGATTCCAAGGAAATATAGTGTCCTATGGAGGAAGGTAAAGGGTAGGAGCGGTTGAACGAGCTTTTTAGAACACTCTCTATCATAAAAGTGATAGAGTAGTGTCATACAGGTCAATTTACCTTTCGTTCAATCAATACACTATTATAAGAACTTATAAATGATGTTACTTGCTGTTACGGAACCCTTCAAGGGCGAGTCCGACTCGCACTTGGCAGCATTTTTTTTATTTTGTTTTTTATTCCATGGATATGCTCATATTACTATTATGTTCTCTGTTTAGTTGTCATTGCCTTCCGGTTAATAGGATGATTATATTGATTGGCAATAATAGAATATGTATTGTAATTACGTCGACAAAGTGCTACAATAAAATTATGAAAAATATTTTTATTTGGGGTACCTACCCTACACGTACTAAACGTACACGTACACTACGTAAAGTGAGGTTGTTTTTTTTCTCGCGGCTACCCCATCGTGTGGGGTATCATTAGATAGGTCTTTTAAAAATAATAAATTGTTTCTCAGACGATTTTTTGATTTAGGAATCCGTTTGCAAGAAATTCCACTTTAAAGATCACTTTTTTGTAAAAACAAGGCGTCCCCCCCCCTGTAAAAGCTATACGACTGGCTTAAAAAATCTGGAAAAATTCGTGATAGTGGTCCATATATTTTTTTCGATATCCTCTGTAGTTAAAAAGAGATATTCTCTTTTTAACTACAGAGGATATCGAAAAGAGAATATTATTAATGCGTAAGTTTTGCTGAAATAGGTTTTTACTGTAAACGGGATTTAATCACGATAAAATTAAAAGGTTACGATACCTTCTGCTTTCCGACGTTTCGAACAGATCATACCGCTTGTGGTCACGGGTAGACTGTCTTTAATTTTATAGCGAATAAGTCCCTTCACAGTAAAAAAAATGAGTATGTGTAAAAGTCGCGAAAGTCTAAAAACAGATATATGTATATTTGTTACTATTTTACGAATAAACTACTTACTGAGCGAATTTAGACAAACCGTTATAGTTATATCTCTTATTTATTAGAATAACACAAAGGCTATTTACCCTGATACCCTCTTATACGAGTATGCTGGCAAAAGCTAGTCAATCTAATTTAACAAGATATATTGAAAAATTAGAAACGTTTCGACTTGAAAACATTTATAAGTTAATGTAAGTATTTGCTTGGCAGTATTTTTATATTGATTTCTACTCTAAACGGTCTCATGTGTGTTTTTCTATAGTTTCACAAAATTACCTGAAAAAAAATGTCAGGCCACGCATAGGTATATTTGAAATTGTGTTTTACTGTTATGTTTACTTATTATTTCTCTATTTTTGTACGAAGTTTTCCAAGCGAGTGCTTTTTACAAGTTAGGCTCCTATAAATATTACGTCGTGAAAGTGGTATAAAATTCAAAAAAAAAATTTTTTTAATCTTCGACTTTCAGTTCTCCCATAGGGTTGCGGAGGTCCGATGCCAAAATATGGTTTAAGCAACCTCGAATGTTTTTAAAAGATCTATCTAGTGATACCCCACACAATTGGGTAGACGCGAAAAAGAAATCATCCCCACTTCACGTCTAGGGGAAGTACCGCAAATAAAAATATTTTTTCAAAATTTTAAAGCATTTTGTCGACATAGTTACAACAGACATTCATACAAAGTTTCATCATTCTAGTACCAACTGTTTAGGCGGCAGTTCGAGGACAGTCGTACGGACGGACGTACATGACGAATCCACTCGTGTAAGGATTCCGAGTCATAAAATATGGAACCTTAATGATATATACTATGATTTTTGTTTGTTTTTTAATGCTGTGTTATTACCAAAGTTTTTTTTATTGTCCCAAAATATTTATACTTCTTACACAGGGTAGTCTATACTCAAACTAGACTGCTGCACTGCGGATACACAAGCAAACAAACATATAAGTGTATTTTAGATATACAGACACACCCACACGTGCAAGAAAAGCTTTGACAGTGATAAATTTACTTACATGAGAAAAATATAGCCACTGAGAAATATTATATTTTAAGTAAGAAATAAATGTAAAATTAAGACCAAGATTTGTTACAAATTTAGAACAATAGTTTTTTTAATATACTGCAAAAATACCACAAAAATATGGTTACTAAAAGTTAACTAAAATAAATCTTCTTGCTTAAATTCTCATTATTCTTTTTATATCTATTTTCACAAAAAAAAAATCTAATACTATTATGCAAAAGTTTGTATGTATGGTTTTACTGTTTTACGAAGGAAAGCTAGAATCTGAACGCACTGAACGCGTTCATGAACACTTTCATTAAAATTGAATATTTCAGCTACTCAAATAATTTTATATAGTATCAAACGATATAATATACACATATCTATTTAATCATGGTAGTATCATTTTTTATAGGACATTTACTTAGGACAATTTTTGTTTCACTATACAAAACTGTAAACAAAGCATAATATGATTGAATATACATTTGCGTTTCGATTTTTCATCAATGAGTTTGTAGATTTCCTGTGTTATAATATACATTGTATTTATTAACAGTTAGGTATTTAGTACTTATCTGTCTTCTACTTATTAGTATAAAACTATGTCTTTACTATGTTCATATGATTAGTATTTGGATATGACTTTACCGTCTTCCAAAAGTAATGGATTATAAATTATCAACGTTTTTAGAAATGTATTACATAGAACGATAATCAATACTTTGCATAAAAATAAAAACAACTACTACGATAAATACTTATGTTATAATGTAAGTTATATTTATACCATTTGATTGTTAGTCAATTACTGCATAAGGAATATATTTTCGTAACGTCATTATTCTGTGAAGTCAAGCTAGATACCCAAAGATAAATGCATACTTAGAAAGTAAAAAATCTTTCAATTGTAAAGAATCGCACATACGTCTCAAAGTTTTTATAAATATTATACACATACCTCAAACTTAACACAGTAAAAGTATCAGTGTCAGTGTCTGTAGAATTCAACAACAGGATCAGCCACAAGTTAGACTTAATTTTCTTGTTACTAAAGTTAGAGAAACATCTGGTATGAATTCCAAATATACCAGCAAATTGAATGAAAACAAAATTAAAGGTCCATTAAGCTAATTGCCAGCCAATTTAGTAAAGGTAAATGTCAGGTGATTTATGACATTAAGACGCTGAGTGCAGCCAATGACCTTGAGCAATGGATACACCCCTTTTTGTTCGATACAGCAGCGCCGCGTTTGAGACGCGGTTCGTTATCGATACTACCACAGTCTCCGAGAACTAATATTCGTCTTTGAATTTGCACTCTGCTTTTAACACAGGGCCTTAGAATATTTTAGATAGGGCAAAATAAAAATGCTATCGTAATGGTATGATAAAAAAAGTCATGTGGCACTCGGAGACTGCCGCGGTAAAGCTATTGCATAGCATTTTTTATCAACTTATGCAATTTAATTATTTATTTATTTTTTATTTATATAGTATTTTTTTATTTAATATTAATCCAAGTTTACAAAACAATATACACTGTCTTTTTACCAACATACATTCTAACAATATTATTGCCAAACAATACAGTCATAGTATATAATATGAAACTATTCTGAACGCGACGATACCGTCAGAGCTCAGCGAGAATGTGATTCGTGTATGATGCAAAACTACATTCTGCGGTCCATCTCCTTCAGAGCTATTTTCCATTAGTCTTCTTTTGCTGTAAATAAATAGTCTATGAATTGTTAGTTAGATTTGAGTGACATTTCAAGACGTGCAGTATTTTACACTGTTCTTACCTTGGAACTTCAGAACATTGAACGTTTTGTGAGAATTCCACATTTTGCAACCTGTGATTAAATAATAGTATTTATTTAATTTAATATCTTTATTACTTAATTATTATGATGATAATATTATGCGAATAGATACACTATCAAAAATGACTATGCATAAAATAAGGCCATCATATGATACATTGTGTAACTAAAATGGCAGAGTCTACGACTTTTGTAAGTCTATGTACGTTACGTTCTTCAAGACTAAAGCTGGAAACACATTATCGGACGCGGCTGACGGACGCGGCTAACAGCCGCCACTGTAAATTGTACATTATTTTATTAAAACACTAGTAGAGTGCCTTGGTAATATATTTTTATTCAATGTATTAAAATATTGACTCAGTAATATACATATTTATGATAATTTATTGATTTTAGTGGAAAAATAAGTGTGCACAGTCGGACATTCGGACGCTCAAGGTCAGTCTGTCCACGACTTACGTCCGATAGTTTGCACAGCTGAGTGTATGTTCACACTCTAGATCACGGCTATCAGCCGCGTCCATTAGCCGCTTCCGATAATGTGTCTCTAGCTTAAGCTTGTTCCACTACACAGTTGACAGTTTTTAGGGTTATGAAACTACATTACGTCTTTGTAAGGATATCTAGTTATATAATCTAACATGTCAATCAAATTATAAGTTTATTAATAAAATAAACTATTCTTACCTTATAGCCTCCATCATAATATGATTTTGTTTTGTTTTTTAATAAAGTTTTTTAGATTTATCAGCTAAATATAGCGCGCGAAACGAGCGACATAGGTCCGTTCAGCAAGGCGCCTCAGCGCTCACTGTCGTTTTCCATAGGAGTGACAGAGAAAAAGCGCTTGAAATAGAAGGGCGTATGTGCCAAACCACAAAATTCGTTATTTTTTGTAAATGTTGCAATTTAAAAAAAAAATAAAGTTAACCATTTCCTTCAGTTACATATGATACACAATTTTACTTAATTTCATTTACATTGCTTAAAGCATAACTGTGTAAAGTCAAAATTTAACTATTTTCAGAGGCTACTTTGATTATTTTTTTTATCGACTGAAGTTTTTCAAATCGTGTTTTGGAAATAATCACTATGTGAGGAATATGTTCAATTATAAAGACATTGATTTTGGTAATGATATGAGCGATAGGTTTTTATACAAAACGATCTTTATTTACCTCTATTTTGGTTTTCAGCCCCTTAAGGTTATCGTCAAATTATCCGTGAAAAAGCCATTCTGCCGCACACATCGCTCGACGGAGTGATAAGGTTTCACATAATGCCGGTAATAAGCAATTGTTTTTTCCTCATTGTCGAGTAAGTTTGACATTATTATAAACAACACCAGCTTTTTTTTCTACGTGTATAAACTCCCATAGGCCGTCATCCTACAGGGGTTTGCGGTGGATGGTGTGTCGGAATCGGACCGACTAAAACCGAAATATTGAAAATTGATTCTCGATATTTTCGAATGCACTCTTACCAATCGAAATCAAAATCTAATCCTGTTTGTATTAATTTACGAAATGTAAATCATTACGATTTGAAATAATACATCACAATATATTTTGCATATTATGTAATTAATATACAAAATCTCTTCTTGGACTTTCACGACTTTTACACATTGATTTTATTGCAAAGCGGGACTTATTTTCAATAAAATTGATATATTATACCGGGTTACACCGCTCGTGGTCTCTTACTTATATTTGTCTTCAGGTTATTATAAAATTTATTTTAGGTTCATATAGGTGTATTTTAAGCTCGTTTATATGCCTTGTTGGTCTAGTGGATAGCGTATACGACCGCAAATCAAAAGGTTTCGGTTTCAACTCATAAAACCAACTGCATAAAAATAAAACCAACTACTACGATAAATACTTATGTTATAATGTAAGTTAAATTTATACCATTGTGATTGTTAGTCAATTACTGCGTAAGGAACATATTTTCGTAACGTAATTATTCTGTGAAGTCAAGCTGGATACACAAAGATAAATGCATACTTAGAAAGTAAAAATTGACTGCCTCGTTGGTCTAGTGGTTAGCGTATGCGTAGTGTTAATCAAGAGGTCTCGGGTTCAAATCCCGGGTCGGGCCAAAAAGTGTTTTTGGGTTTCTTTTTTTCGTTTTTGGGAAAAGGAAATTCCTAATAGCAGCCCGGAGTTTGGCGGTTGATTCCCGCCCGTGCCTCGGAAAGCACGTAAAGCCCGTCGGTCCCGGTTGTCATGAACATCTATGGCAATCGGGAAGTCAGTGCCGTCAAATTTACTGACAACTTGTTCAAACTTCGAATTTCAGTTCTCCCTTTGGGTTGCTGAGGTCCGATGCCAGTCTCTCTGTGGAAAAACTGATATTCAGGTAAAACCGGTTGAACTAGTAACCGACCCCAAATAATATTGGGAATAGGGCTAAAAAGAAGCTATTTTAAGTTCGAGTTCCAATTACGAGATAAACAGAAATTTATTCGAATAAATAATTCCCTTGCTTGTAGATACTCAAGCGAACAAAACGTAATGGAAATAATTGAAGGGCAGATTTGAAGAAATGTTTTATGTATACATATTATCTCAAGTTTACCCTGAATGTACAGATAATTGATTTGGTATTTATATTCAAGTACTCTTGAGAGAAATATGTACTCTGTTGTAGTGTTAAGCGCCATCTGTGAATAATGTACCTATCTAAAAAGATAAAAATTAACAGACGGGAGTTAAAACTTTGTGGTAGCGACTGAAACCAAACTGAGTACCTAGTTCTGTGTTTTTCTTTTACACAAATATCCTTCACGTTGTATTCTCAGCAAGCTGCAAAGGTGGCGCTGTATTCACATTGACATTTTTATGATTATACTGCCATCTGTTGTTCGAATACGAAACATTTGGTTTCAGCAAGAGACTGTAAGGTTTAGTTTTCAGTGCTCTTTTCAGGATAGTAGTTTGTTTTGTTAGTTATGATTTCATTATAAGTTTATAGATGTAGCTGTCTTAAAATTTGCAAAAAAGCATAAACTGCTGAAAATTGTTTTTTTTTTTTTGGGAATGCGATTGGCATAGCAGAATAACTTCAAAGTTTGTTGTTGTATGAAAGTTAACACGAATGAAAACTAGAGCTATGAAGCTTGACTAAATTACTTAATACGCATGTGAAGTTGTGACGCATTTGAAGTTGTAGGGCATAGAGATTCTAGCTATTGCCCGCGGCTCCGCCCGTATGTATGTCGGTTACCGCGGTAAAAATGAGCCTGTATATTATCTTAATATATGAGCTATATTACTGTAAAGTTTCATTCAAATCGGTTCAGTAGTTTTTGCGTGAATTAGCAACAAACCTACACACATAATATATACTCACAGAATTTCGCATTAATAATATTACTAAGGATTTCATAAATAGGCCACGATTTAAATACGAACGATACTAACAATTATTTTCAAACTTTAGTTTTTCCATGTAAATGTCTAGTTTTGGAAGGATGTATTATTGTACGTTCTACAACTGACACGATTTTAATTATTAAGGTGTCAATAGATTCGTAATAGTGGCATGGGTGACAAAATGACTCTACTCATGATTAAAAGCATGGGTTGTATACATGGATGGGCTACACTATTCTTATTGATAACTAGCTGACCCCGCGAACTTCGTACCGCCAATTCAACGTCACTCAATGGCTGTGAATGACATTGACATTCATTACGCGCGTTTTTTTAAATATGCAAAATTAAATGTATATTTTTCAATATTTCTAGGAAATTTTCTTAATATTTTTTTCCGTAAGAACCTTCTCCTAATAATAACAAATACAACAAAAAAAAAATTTGTTAAATCGGTAAAGCCATTCACGCGTGATACCGTGACCAAGGAAAACGGGTTTCATTTTTATATATATATAGATTAATGGAGACAATACAACATGCAAGCCTATACTGTGGTGGGTGACGTAGTGTGAAGCTTTTCAACGCCCGCCTTAAGGAACCCGAGAGATTGTGGTAGGGGGGAAAATACCAGTAAGTACCAGTTCTTGGCTACTCGGTATAGAAACATTTAGCTTGAGACCTTATTTCACCCTTCTGAAAAAATTACTACCAAAGATAGCCCAGGATAGGCTAGGATAGCATGGGCGACGCAGCGCCGGGCCCTCACTGCAGTCATCGGAGAGGACCTCTCACTGCCGGCCGTCGTTCGTTCCATGGCCGGCAGCTCATTTATCGCGGTCTCAATCTACTGCGAGGACGTAATCACGCAGAAGGAGGCGGCGGAGAAGGCTCGGGAGGACGACATCCATTCGAATCTGTTTCGCCGCCGGCAAACCGGGTGGCGGAGGCGCGAACATCTGCGCCTCATGCCGCCTTGAGTGTGGACGCGGGTCCGCGGGTGGATGGGACGGGTTTTCCCTCCACCCGCATTATGTGGCCAGCCGCTAGGCGGCGGCGTCGGTGTGTGCCGGACGCCGCCTACGAGAGGGTCGTCGTACAGAGTCGGTGCCCGCATCAGGAGCGGGCAGGCGTTGGGCGAGTCCAAAAGGAGATCTGACCCTGGACTTCTTCTCCTCCTAAACGGAGAAGCGCGGAGAGGGCATACTGTGTGGTTTTTAGTCGGTTCAAGTCTGACACACCACCCCGCCGTAACCCCCGTTGGGGTAACGGTCCATGATGATTTTCCACACATAAAAAAAAGGGAGAAGGTTGGAGTTGGCAAAGCTCTTCAGAGTTCTTCTTAGAAATCTATAAGCAAAATCTTTTGTTTCCAGCTACCAGCCAGGGTATATTGATTAAGAGTAATCAATGTCCTTATTTAAAAATCAAAGTATCTCCATTCGTAAAAAAAAGAAATCAAAGGCACAACAATAAATATATGAATCATTAGTTCATAGGAAAACTCACTGAAACCGAAAATAGATTATTTGTCTGTTTAATTTTTGTTGTAACATCACAAAATCCTTCCAACACATAGCACGCAAAAATTTAACACATTCATTCTTAACATACCAAGATGATTTACGAGTACGTCGTCTCCCAAAAGAGTGATTTCGTTGATAGATTTTACACAGAACACATTGGTAGTCTACACGCGAGTGAGATCGATCTAAAAGACGTGATAACATGAAAACGTTACACATGTAAAATGTTTTATATTACTTGCCATTTTGCTTATTGTACATCTCTTAAAATTGTTGTGGGATGTTTTAGAAAAGCTTGAGTATTTCAGTCAGAGTGACATATAAAATTAATTATTTTATGTGGTGATAGGAAACTAGCTATTAGCGTATTTCGCTTATTTAACTTTCGCCTGCGACTCCACCCGGAGTTTTTTTACTTCATTACGTTGAAGTCAAAAGAAAGGAAAATATTGGACCTCTCGTATGTATGTGTTTTTGCGTATGTATGGATTCGTTACAAATTCAAAGTTTTTTACATAGTCTGGTTCATAACCTAGTTCTAATTTTGCAATTAGATTTTTATTAACTAATAATACGGTTGTTATTGATAATATAACTTATGAAATAACTAGCTTTCCGCCCGCGGCTTCGCCCGCGTGTAATTCGTTTACATCGCGCGACACGGTAAGGGTAGATTAACAATCTTACATGATTTTATGTTTGATAATAAGGAACTTCGACACAAACTTTCGTCCCCTATTTCAAACCCTTCTATTTTTATTTTCGCGATAAAAAGTATCCTATGTCCTTTCCCAAGTTCAGTTCTATCTTCATACCAAATTTCATCAAAATCGGTTCAGTGGTTTAGGCGTTAAAGGGTAACAGACAGACAGACAAATTACTTTCGCGTTTATAATATTTGTAGGGATTACAAAATCGGAAAGTAGAGATTTCATCAAACAGAAAACACCCCACATTTTGAAAAAAGTAGATATTTTGACGGGTGAATTTTCGATATTAAGTCAAAATAGGGTGAAAAATTAAATATTTCAAATAATATAAATTACAGTGTATTCGGGACAAAAAAAGGTAAGTTTTCACTAAACCTAGTTTAAAAATAATTTTATTTGTAAAAGATAAAAATAAAAAACCAAGAACTTGGTTTTTTGATTTTTTCTCATAATTTGAGGTTATGTGAAAAAAAGTGTAAATAAAAATCGGCCAAGTGCGTGTCAGGCCACGCACAGGAAAAGGTTCCTCAGTCACCCATAATGGTACGTG
Organism: Phragmatobia fuliginosa; assembly: GCA_932526445.1. Taxonomy (NCBI): domain Eukaryota; kingdom Metazoa; phylum Arthropoda; class Insecta; order Lepidoptera; family Erebidae; genus Phragmatobia; species Phragmatobia fuliginosa. The sequence goes on from OW052057.1 coordinate 74,796,979, forward strand.
GATTAGAAATTGTATCCAATGGATAATTGTTATGTTTACGTATTAATCATTGAGATATATAGTAGTATTAATGCGTTACTTTTGTATGACGTTCTTCAAGTAAGCACATTGTAGAAGTTTAAGCCTCTATAACTCCTGAACTAACAAAGTCATCTAATTCGTTATAGTTTTCATTTAAAGTTTAAATTTGCATTTGCATTATATGGACCACTATCACGACTTCTTCCAGATTTTTTGGGCCAGCCGTTTAGCTTTTAGAGTGGGGGGGACGCCCTGTTTTTTCAAAAAAGTGGCCTTTAAAGTGGAATTTCTCGCAAACAGATACCTAAATCAAAAAATCGTCTGAACAACCTTGTGATGTTTTTAAAAGACCTATATAATGATACCCCGCATGATGGGGTAGCCGCGTGAAAAAAATAAATCCCCACTTTACGTGTAGGGGAGGTACTCTAAATGAAAATATTTTTTATAATTTTATTGTAGCACTTTTTCGACGTAATTACAATACATATTCATGCAAAGTTTCATCTTTCTAGTACTTACCGTTTGGACGGTAGGTCGAGGACGGACGGACGGACGGACGAACAGATGGACATGACGAATCTATAAGGGTTCGAAGTCATAAACTTCGGAACCCTAAAAAGTTGTAGATCTTTTAATTACCTACAACTTTCCCATTTAACTTTTTTTCCATAGGACTGGTAATTTTGCCGGAAATCGAGATAAACCGTTTTTTACCCTTTGTTTTATATATTTAGCCATCCAAATTGACTCTGCCCTGCCTGATGGAAAGCATGAGCAGAATCCAAGAGTCGGGGCTACCAGACTTGCTGTGAATGCAGACAATAATGTATGGCGGCCCACACTATGGCGGCTTAGTAAGATGCTTATTCATGCCCCGCTTAAAGGACCCGAAGATTTTCCAATAGGTTTCATCCTACTATAATTTTATTTGTTTTCAAAAATTATCTACCCTGGTCTACTGGTCTATATGTCATTTACAAACTATCATTATGGTTGCCATGCAAGTGTGTTATGCCTAGCAACCTGTGAATTTTTGACAGGAGATAAACAGTGATACATTTTGACATCTACGATTTATGTATTTTTATAATCACCTAGCTTTGGTCTTTGTATCTCGATTATTGCAGTAAAAAGTAGCCTATGTCCTTTCCTAAGTTCAGTTCTATCTTCATACCCAATTTCATTAAAATCGGTTCAGTGGTTTAAGCGTGAAAGCGTAACAGACAGACAGACAGACAGAGTTACTTTCGCATTTATAATATTAGTAGGGATTGGCGGTCGACTTGCCCATAATTTGTTTTATTGTGTTTATTTATTTATTCCAATCATTTTGTTCAATCCAAACCTACTTCCTATTTTATCTGACTCATTCAACAGCCTAAAAGAAAACGCCTAAGATGTAAAATCAATCTTTGTAGTTGTACCGAATGTGCATCCGGTGTAAATAAATCATTTATAAACGAACATTATCCATAAATAAGGTTGTTAAAGCACTAAAGTCCTTTAACTCAATTCCAAATTTAAATTGTGATTTAGCTTGAAGCGGTAATCAATTCATCATCAACGGCCGTTATAAGCCACTAAATTCATTGGCGCCTTTGTGAACAGCCAAATGAACTTACATTGAACATTCACATAAAATAATACCATAATTAACCCGTTTGCCCGGATAGAATGGTGGTGTACTTAAAGTTATTACTATACCAAGTTTATGGTTTTATGTATAGAGTATGAAATGAACAAGTTAATGCTTACGAATACGAATTATATTATCCCCTAAAAGTTTATGTACCTAGGTAGAACCAGTTTTAAGCTTCTCGAACAACAATAGTTACAAACACTTTTTGAGCAACAACGAAAAATATAACCCAATTCAAAAATCGACTTAACAAATATTTGCTCAAATCCAAGAAGAATAATTGATTGGCACCTATCAAGATGCCAGCTTATATCAGTTTTTTCAACTGGCTGCCTATCTATGTAATAATAATAATAAAATACGTTTGTTGTGTGGGAGCCTTCGTAAATATTTGTTTTATGCTGTTTTTAAATATGAGTATTTTTTCAAGTCATCTGTGAAAATTTGAAATGCCTAGCTATTACGGTTTACGGTGAGAAAGGGTTTGTGACGGACAGAACTGGTCGACAGTGGAGTCTTAGTAATGGGGCTCCCTTTTTGTCCCTTGGGTACAGTTCCTAAAAATGTCTTTCGTATGTAGTATGTACCTAATGTGTTCACAGCCGATTAGTTGAAAATATTGATTGGCTTAAATAGCTCATTAAAATCCCTACTAATATTATAAATGCGAAAGTAACTCTGTCTGTCTGTCTGTCTGTTACGCTTTCACGCCTAAACCACTGAACCGATTTTGATGAAATTTGGTACGAAGATAGAACTGAACCTGGGAAAGGACATAGGCTACTTTTCACCGCGATAACCGACATACACGCGGGCGGAGCCGCGGGCGGAAACTAGTTACCTATAAACGTTTTATCGCAATTAATGTTCTAAACTGTAGACCTTCAATGAATTCTTAGAATCGGAACCAATCAAAGATAATTACAATTCAAATAACGAAGAAACTTATTACACAGAAGCGTATTTTGAAGTAGGAGCAATTAATCAAAAGACTTCTACAAACTTTAGTAGTTAGGGAATGTTTCACACTGTGATTCAGTGAATTAATAAGAAATTAAAATTGATTGTTCGTTCTATTTGTTCACGTATATTCTCTCTCCATCTCCTCCTTCCTCCACCGGCCTAATCAATTGGATACTTTCACTCATGTTCAAAACAACGTTGCTATTGAAAACATTCAAGAGGCTTAAAAATATTGAGCTTCGAAAAAATACCGGTAATTTTTTTTAATAATTGATTGAAATAAAATCTGATAAAATTTCATTTTGTTAAGTTGTGAAATCATCTGTAAAGAAAGAAGGGAGATAATTTCCACATTATGAAACACGGCTGTTAATTTTTTAGTGATCGTTGATTTTAAATTTTCTTTTGATATTTTGTTACAACCATTCAGGCAAACTTAAAAATGAGCTGATTCTGTGTATCTTAGGGCCACAGCACACTAGCTACTTTCAGCATTAGCGATCAGCAACTAGTCGCTTTTTAGAAGCTAAATACGCTTAAAATACGCTAAATAAGCTAAGAACGCTCTACACCGCACACTTATTTGGCATCTTAGCAGTCGCTAAAACGAGCGTTTCCGATACCGCGATCGAATGCAGGAAGTCGCTAAAACGCGATGCAGCATCGATGTAGTCGCCAAATCGCCGATCGCCGATGTTAAAAGTAGCTAGTGTGCTGTGGTCCTTAGCAAAAAGTTAGCAATGATTTTTAAATTTGTTAGTTTTTTATCCCTGATGATATAAAACAACACCAGTTTGCCGGGATATTTCATCAACATCAACAACCCATAACGTCCCACTGCTGGGCTCGGGTCTCCTCTCAAGAGAGGGTTAAGGCCTTACGTCTCCACGCTGGCCGAGTGCGGGTTGGGGACTGGCAAGACACGGGATATTTAAAATACATAAAGTACAATAAATTGTTTCGCTTTACCCTGTAGCATAATTAGAAGTTTGCGACACTTAAATTGTTGTTAATTGTTACTTTAATTAAATATTCAACCTTTTAAGTGGTCATATTAATATCATATTAGTACTAATATGGTACTAATATCACCTCGTAGCTCGAGAATGCGATAAAAGGTCTCGGGTTTAAAAGTGTTGTTGGGATTTTCTTACAGAAAACTTTAATAACACCCCTGAGTCTGGAAGTTTGGCGGTTATTCACGTTAAGCTGTCAGTCCTGGTTGTCATGAACATCTATGGCAATCTTAATTGGGAAGTCAGTGTTATAAACTGATAACAAATATACTGATAACTAGATTAATCTACTAATTCAGTTCTCCCTCCGTGTTGCGGAGGTTCTATACCAGTCGCTCGGTGAAACTGATATTCAGGAAAACCGATAGAACCAGCAGCTGACTCTAAATAATCTTTGGGATAAAGGCTAGGAAGATTAAGATGATGATTAGAACTACGAGTATTTATAGTAAAACAGCTTTGGTTAAGGGATAGACGAAATATACTACAATCGCACACTATTCTTTGTCCATTCATTTATTGTCTTTTTGACAGGTCATGCCTATAAATTACCGGTATTTTTTTTTCGTAATAATGTACTACAGGAATGTCGTACTCTATAGACGGGTAGGGAAGTGGCTTGTGCATAACTAAAAACAACAATCTATAAAACAGCTCTTGAAATACGATAAATCGATTTAACGATTAATATTCTCTCATATTAATATGATCAAAATATTTTGACTTCATGTAAGTATTGTTTCTGTAAATTTAATAAAATAAAAAGGAAATTAAAATAGTATGCCTTCAAGATTGATTATTTGTAAGGAATTAGGTAGAAATTTTGGAATTTAAGTTCAAACTTAGAATAAAGAACATTATCTCTGTGCATTAATAAATTTATTTTTGGACCACTGACTTAAAATGTAACTATGCACGCGTTAAAAAAAAATAACTTTGAAACGCGTGGTTAATAACGTTTAATTCCAGAGTTATGAGAAAATACATTTGAAAAATCACATAATACTCACTAAACCGACCTTCAAGTGACTGTGTTAGGAAGTTTACTTTGTTCTGGGCCATGTATATAATAAAATAGTGCACATTTTATTTATTTACAATACTGACTTAAAGAATATTATATCGATTTATCGATTGATTTTAATTTGAAATCGAATCGGTGAAGTGTGAGGGCGTCACTAATTTCAAAATTTGTTAAACAGTTAAAAAGATAATAAAGGAATGAACAGAGTATATTTTTTTTTTAGATTTATGCTCACTAAATCTCATTATTGACCAGTGCCGATAATGTTTGAAAACAAAATAAATTATAGTAGGATGAAACCAATGTAAAAGGAGGAGAATATTACAAAAATTAAAGGAAAACTAAATTAAGGTCGATCTGAGGTCGGGTAGGGGAAGAAGAGGGGGTTTTAAAGGAAAAAATGGCTTATCTCGATTTCCGGCAAAACTATAAGTCCTATGGAAAAAAGTTAAATGGCAAAGTTGTAGGTAATAAAAAGATCTACATCCTTTGCATTTACACTTTTTTCACATAACCTCAAATTTTATGTAAAAAATAAAAAAAAAAACGAGTTTTTGATTTTTAAATTTATTGAAAACTTACCTTTTCATGTCCTGAATACACCGTAATTTATTTGAGTTAAAATATCTATATTTTCCCCTCATTTTGACTGAATACCGAAAAAAACCCTTATTTTTAATCGGAAATTCACCCGTCTAAATATTAACTTTTTCAAAAAAATTGAGTGTTTCCTATTCGACAAAATCTCTACTTTCCGAGGGTGTAAAAATATATATTTATTACCATAGTAAATCTTCTCAGAAAATGCAAAAAATTAATAAACCCGAATTCGATTTTTTTAAATCATTATTGTGATTATTGTGATATTTATTAAAATTTACACTTTAATCACTCGAAAAACATAAGATTACGTCATGTTTCAATGATAAACAAAAATATAGCAAATCGAAATATACTACTATAATTAATAAACAAATAAATAATAAAGTTAATATTAAATAAAACATCTACAATATTTTGAAAAAGTTGCAGAATCTTCTTTAAATTTAAATTATTTTTGGATAATTTAATACCTAAGTACCCAACGAAAAATTTTAGGCCATCAAAATGTATTCCACCACTGTTCATCCCGTAGGTACTGTAGGACCAAGTTTTGTAGGTCAACTACACTGTTAAGAGAAGGAAAACTATATAACAAACTCTATATTAACCCGTCTTGTCAGCGTAATAAAGTTGTCTAAAACCTATTTTCTAAGGAGAGGCCTATGTCCAGCAAAACACAGTCAAAGACTGCTGCGTATTTAAGATAATCAGAATAATATCTACTATATGTTTTATGGCACAACGGTTAATTTACGAAAATTGTAAATGAAGATTTTGAGCTTTTATAGCAATAACCACACAATCACAATGCGCATTATACGGATTAATTAGAAATTTTGTTGGTTTTATGGAACTCATAGACTTTATATATTAGGTATGGTTGAAATTAAACTATATTCATTTTCCACTAATTAATAAATAGTGGTAAATAACCTTCTTCCACAATATACAAATATATTTTACAACCACGCTACCATTGATAAAAATCCAATTAAAACTAAAATTTAACCACGAAACAAATTTCGTAGATATTTACAACTTAAATGATATTCGCTTGAACTAAATTTCAATTGTTATTTTCAAATAAGTTAAACTTTACGGAGCTCATTAAATCTCTGTAAGTTTGAGAAATATTACTAATATAGGGAATTCTAAACTGTCAGCCTTTGGTGCTCTGTTCTTGACGAATTCTGAAGGTCCAGTTCTTTAGAATGAAATACGATATTTGATTTTAGAACTAAGTTTGTTTCGCAATTTTGAAGTTGTAAACCGCTGAGAATGGTGTTTTGGCCTTATGTTATATAATAGTAAATGACTACTATTTCTCATCTTAAAATTAATCATAAGATTTGTAGGATAAATATCTCCTGTAGAATTTGTATACTTAATAATTTCGTATAGTAGAGACACACTGATTTTTTAAATAATTGTCTGTCTGTATGCCTGTCTGTTTATTTGCTTAGACTAATTTCTGGAACGACTGGAAAGATTTTGATGGGACTTTCTCTGACAGAAATCTGATGACCTAAGGAGTAACTTAGGTTAATTGTTTTTAGACTAGCTTTGCTCCGTGGCGTTACTCGCGATTTGTTACAATAACACAGCTAGTCGTTTATCAGCAGGACGATATAAGGCTTTGCCTAGTTTGGGGCTTAGACTCATATACGACTGTTTATAAGATGTTTGATAATATCTTATCATCATCATCAATCATCAACAGCCTTTAACAGTCCACTGCTGGACCTAGGCCTCTCCTTAGAAAAGAGGTTTTGGTCTACTATAGCACGCTGGCCAGACGGGTTGGTATAGGGTTGGTTTCAAGTTTTTCTTCTCTTTGCATTGATGTTGTCTTGCGTAGTTTATCCTTTAGTCGCTTTTTAGACACCCGCGGGATGAATAGGGGTGGTGACATTGTATTCTTAATCCGTCACTTCACGGACGGACAATATATTATATATTTTTTTAATTTTGTTGTTGTAATCACAAACAATAGATACTTATAAACTTTATATACGGGTAATAATATATTAAACACTAATTAAGAAGTATATCAACGTTACATAACCTACTTCTTCATATGAACTTAGAAATTTACTTTCAAGCGCTGGTAATCTCAGAGGCATTAGAGTGGAGTCAAGGTGTTCAAAGTGCCTTGACATAATTCAGTTGAACATACTCGTCTTTTGTGAACGTGTTCGTTGGTTCATTTAAATATTATATTCGTTTTCGTAATGTAAAATAAAAATATACTGATATTATGGGATAGTAGAGTAAACAACATACTGATATTGAGGGACAAAATAAAGAAAGTTGTATCCGAAACAGTATATTGTTGTATTGATTAGAATTGTGTGTGTTGTCCTGATAGTTGGTGGCCTTAGGTGATTGGAAACAATCATCGAGGGTAAGCAACGACGGCGCGGTCAGAATCTAGATGGGTGACCGTTTGTGGCATGATATAATAATAATAATAATAATAAATAAATCATTTATTCGGAACAAGTTCATTTTTTTACAATTAATAAACCCACCAAACTGCAGAACAGTTTGTCGGCGGGATTAGCGCTTGTTTTGTACATTCTTAGGAGTTCCTTAAATTAAAAACTAAATATAAAATACCTAATACCCACCTTGTTACAAATTACAGGGATTTTTATTTAGGACAGTCATCTGTAGCACAAATATTTCAATTTATATTAAACTCATTCAACAGAATACTCCTCAGTTTAAATTTCAAGAAAGATTTGCCAATGTTACTGTCATTATTTCTTAGCCAACCAATTTGGTTGTATATTGCTGGGACCATGTACCTGTTAGTTCTTTTGCCGTAATAATTCTTTACTTTCGATCTAACGAGCATACGCTCTCTGACTCTTCTTGTATTGTAGGTATTTTGTATTTGAACTTTGTACTGATTATTATAAAAGTGTTCTAGAACTATCAAGTACCTGACCCGCTCGTGGACAGGGAGAATCTTACACACGAGAAACAGTTGGTTATAATTTTCTTTACAATCATTTTTAGTTTTTTTGTCCACAAGGTACTTCATGAAACGAACCTGCAGTGATTTAATACTATCCAAGTATGTTTTAAATGTACGACCGTACGTACTCAGACCATAGCTCAGCAGCGACTCGGCGAGGGCAAAGTAAACTACACGCAAAGTTTTCCTACTTAGTGTTGTTTTTAAATTATAAAACTTATTTAGTACTGACCTGAGTTTCGCACATACACTGTCAACATGAGGTCTCCAATTCATATTGGTGTCCACCCATAACCCCAGGTACTTAAATTTACACACCGATTCCAAATTTGAGCAGTTACAGTTATGCATGTGTGCGTGCAGGCACGAGTAAGAGTGCCCCACTATACTTATATCAGCGTTTGTTATGGTTTTTGCTATTAAGTTATGCGGTGAGTAAATGTGCATCACTTTAGTTTTACTGATATTTAAAATAATGCCATTATCATGAGCCCACTTTATGACATTATCAAAGTCTGCCTGCATCACTGACCTGGCGTCCTGTATATTTTTAGAAGAATAAATTAAACACATGTCGTCGGCATACATATATACCCGACACCTACCCACAACATTACTCACACTATTCACATGCATAATATAACCTATAGGGCCATAGACCGAACCAGTAGGCACACCTAAATTCACCGCGGCTTCGCGCCCCTCAATCCCTGCTATGGAAGTCTGCAGGGTTCTACCAGTAAGGTAGTTTCTAAACCACCTATTTGTTGGCCCCCTAATGCCACACTCTGACATGGCTTGAAGCAGCAATTCATGGTCTAAGGTGTCAAATGCCTTTTTGTAGTCAATAAATAAGGCTAAGACCTGGTGACCCCGGTCAAGGCTACTATTAATGTCGTCAGTAAACTGTGACAGTGCCGTTGAGGTACTTCGACCACACCTGAACCCATGTTGCGTGTTTGATAATACGCTGTTCTGCTCCAAGAAGGTGCTAATCTGTCCGATCACAATCTTCTCAACAATCTTATCAATCACTGATAAGATTGCGATCGGCCTGTAGTTAGAATAATCAGTGTGTAGTCCCTGCTTGTAAACGGGTCTGATTAAAGCCTTCTTCAGTAGGCTTGGGTATACCCCCTTTGACAGGCTTAGATTAATAAAATGTGCCAAGATTGATGAAATGTGGTGTTTAATGTTCTTTAAGTCAATAATTCTAATTCCGTCAATACCCGGCGCCTTATCACTGCTGATCCGGTCAATTACTTTACACACAGTATCACTTGACACAGGTTGGAACCGAAACGTAACAAAGCAGTCATTGACGTACTGATCTCTCTGCAATAACTTTACATCACAAATATGTTGTATGTTTAAAATTTCCTCTGTAAATGTAGTTGTAAAACCATTACATATGTCATACATTGTGTATTTATCACTAAAGTGTCTCCTGATTACGTCATCTATGCTAGGTTTTTTTCTACCCATCCAACTATTAATTTTGTCCCAAATTTTTTTCGGATTACCGTTACATTTTCTTATTTCTTCCTGATTATATTTATTTCTTTCTTTAAATATTATTTTGTTAACTCGGTTCCTGAACCGAGTGTATTCTAATCTTTTTGTGCTACTATTGGGATCACTCTTCCATTCCCTAAATAACTGATCCCTATGTTTTAATTTACTATACAGATTTTTATTGATCCACGGCTGCGTAACACGTTTAGCAGACCTATGAATAATATGTTTACTGTCTTTATAAGCATCCCTAAATATACAAAACAATTTCTCGTAAATAACAAGTGGGCAGTCAATAAGTAACATTTGAGACCAATTAAATTCCAAGAGTTTTTTAGTTACTAATTTAGTATTGATTACATACCGAGAGTCCATATTATCCTTACTTTGCGACGCACACTGCGGCACCGACACTCCCACTATGCAGTGATCCGACATGTTGCACTCAACTACATACGAAAGGCAATCCCGCAATCGACTCGCGCGCACCCACACATGATCAATACACGATGCTTCACATACACCCGCGACGATCGCCTGTCGAGTCACCTCCGTAGCCGGCAGTAAACAATGTAAGCCTAGTTCACACATACAGTCCTTATATTTCGAAACTTGGTGGCTGTGATGTCCTCCCGACAGGTTTATGTTGACATCCCCCATTAAGATAACGTTTTCGTTTCTTGAAATACTTCTAATTATTTGTTCTATTTCTGAAATAAATAGCTGTATATTCGTTTTAGGTGGCCGATACACCGCGATAATGTGTGTGTTTACGCTATTAAGGGTGAATTTGCAGTGTAACCCCTCTAACGAAAGCGTCTTTGTCCTTTCTGCGTAGCAGTTGATATTTTCCCGGGCGTAAATAAGCACTCCACCCCCTCTTGCATTCTCCCGTGTATTTGAGAATAAACGATAGCCTTCGATGCTCAACATTGAAAGCTCATGCTCCTTAACATTCACCTCGGATAAAACCAAAAACCCAATCTCTTGAGAGCAACTATTTAGTAACATTAACAATTCATTAAAATTTTTCCTGAGTGATCTGATATTAATATGTGCTATATGTAGGTACTCATGACTACCACTAAAACTTTGTCTCCAGTCTGTAATATTTAGATATCTATTAAATTGACATTCCAGTGTAGTTATTGCATCAAAAGGGTCCACTTTGTTTTATTTTGTGAACACGTAGTGTGCACTCCGCGCTATGTACGCGATGTTAGCAGAGATTATTCATTCACCGCCATTCCGTCCCTTTCTACAAATTGTTCGATGTCACGTGTGTTCCGAATAGAGTATATTTTCTTTTGTACATCACTTTTTCTAATGAGTATTTTTCCATCCTGAACCCATATATATTTATAAAATTGACTTAACTGGTTTTTAGTGGCCCATAGAAGATTTCTTTTGTATCTAGTTAGATTTTCATTAACATATATTCGCGTATCGTTATCAGTGCCGTATATGTGTCTGTTAGTTATGTGATTTTTTCTACTCTCAATCCATTTATCACGAATCGCCTTGGTTTTTAGAGTAATATGGTATTAGCGTTTCCGTGATTCGGAGGTCACGATAAGCAGTTGGTTCGGGTTGTTATCGTAAGATAACAGTCTTGAAACTCAGTTGGCCTCAACCCTATCCTGTGAGGTGACCCAAGCTCAACAGTAAGATTTTTGGGTTGATGTGTGTGTTAACTACTTAAAAGTATTTTTAATTTATATATTAGAAACAAAAAATCTTTATATAATGTAACGAAAAACGTATCTTAAGTTGAATTTGTTAAAGTTGATTATTTAATACTCCAGCATGGTCATATGCTTCTAACTTTTATATACACGGTCTCAGAGACTTTCTATTGTTGGTACTGTTATTATGATTATGTAAGCAATTGAAACTGTCCCCGGCTTTGTATTGTGTTTTATTGCCCCAGTTATTCTCTGGGCGTGACAATTGTACACATGTGGACTTTTACGTTATATTTCATACCAGTTTTTGCCCATGGCTCCACCTACATTTTTATGTCTTATTGCATTAAACAATATGGCAATCAATGCCTATATTCTTCGTAAAGGATCATTAACATGTATTCAGAATCATTAATACATATAAGATAATGTTAGCAAAAAGGAACCGACTCCAAAGAAAAACTATTCCGAGTACCCAAATCGCGACAATTGTGCCTATGATATTTGAGGAGTTCCTACGATTTCCTTGAGATCCTATTACCAGATTCCGACATAGTGACGATGGGACCACCTGTAAGCTATGCCGAATCGAATGCAGAAATATTTGTTGAATTCGGTTCATAAACAACGAAATTATCGCTGAACATACATAAAAAATGAAAAAAAAAAAATTACGACGAATTGAGAACCTCCTCCTTTTTTTTGAAGTCGAAGTTCAAAAGAAGTATAATTATACTTTTTTTATCTTCTATGTATGTAATGTAATACATTATTGACAGACAGAGACGATTTTACATTTACGTTAATAGTAACTACTAGCTGTGTCCCGCGGTGTTACCCACGGTTATTGTTGTAAATAGCGAGTAGCGACGTGGAGCGAAGCTTGTCTAAAAATAATTAGCCTAAGTTACTCCTTATATCATCAGCTTTCTGCCAGTGGAAGTTCTGTCCAAATCGGTCCAGCCGTTCCAGAGATTACCCGAAAAAAACAGACAAAAATTTTAAAAATTTGCTTTTTTCGTTTAAGTACATTATTTACTTTCCTAAGCATTTCTTAAAAATCTGTTAATTTGATATTATATACAGACACTTAAATTTTCTTTATTTATTTATTTACAACTTCATGCACTTTTGTACATCGCTGGACTTAATGCCCAAGGCATTCTCTACCAGCCAACCTTTGGGGGGTGTAGAGATATAGTATTTATTTATATAGATTAGTCAAATGTTTGTACCATTAGCAAACATTAAAATGTGGTGACGGATTAAGAATACAGAGTTTCACCATCCCTATTCATTCCATAGGTGTCGTAAGACGTGACTAAGGGATAAACTACGCAAGACAACATCAATGCAAAGAGAAGGAAAACTTGAAACCAACCCTATACCAACCCGTCTGGCCAGCGTGGTATAGTAGGCCAATACCTCCTTTCTAAGGAGAGGCCTATGCCCAGCAATGGACTGTTAAAGGGTGTTGATGACAATGTATTAAACTCAATAGTTTATAATAATAATAAATAAATATTTCGGACATCTTACACACGACATCATCTAGTTCCAAACTAAGCAGGGCTTGTATTATGGGTACTAGACAACTGATATAAATACATAAACATACTTTTTTTTGTAAATGTATACATATTATACATAGTAAACACCTAGACTCCGAAACAAATATTTGTGGATCACACAAATATTTAGTCCGACCCGGGAAACGAACCCGAGACCTCTTGATCAGTAGCCGCATACGCTAACTACTAGACCAACAAGGCAGTCATATATATTTTTTGTATATATATATATTTGTTGTACTAGTACTTAAATAGTAGATGGAAAAACGTTGAATAACATATTAATAAAAAGTTAGATTGTAAATTGAACTTTAATGAGATAAAAAACCTAGAAGAGAAATATTCAATTAAAGTCTCTCTCGTGACTAACAAATAGCAAAAACAGATAATGAAATGCAGCAGTTAAAATAATTTGTTCAACACAACAGCAACTTATTCAAATAGACATTAAGTAAAGCTGTTCCATGAAATTATTCGATACAGTTATATTAATTTTGTTTACTGTTAAATAATATTTGAATTAATAAATTAAAGTGAACAAGGTTGAAGTTGGAGATTGTGCAAACTTTGCTGTTGATTATTATTTTATGAAGTTTAAATTTCATATTTATACAGTACTTGTAACTTATAATGTGGAAAGTTTAAACGATAAAAGTAACACATTATGTATCCTGAGATTTTCTCGGAGTTATGGAAAGTCTATTATTTGCATATATATTATGTATTAAGTTTTGGTTTTAACCTGCATGCAAGTCATGTTTTCAACTAGTGGTAAAAGCATTCTAAAATGGTATTTATTTATATTTATTTGTATGTATCCCGGGTTGGGCCAAAAAGTGTTTTTCTAAGGAAATTCCAAATAGCAGCCCGGAGCTAGGAAGTTTGGCAGTGATTCACGCACGTGCCTCGGAGAGCACGTAAAGCCGTCGGTCCCGGTTGTCATGAACATCTATGGCCATCGTTATTGGGAAGTTAGTGTCCTCAAATATACTAACAACTAGTTCAATCTTCGAATTTCAGTTCTCCCTTAGGGTTGCGGAGGTCCGATGCCAGTCGCTCCATGTAAAAACTGAAATTTAGGTAAAACCGGTTGAACTAGTGGCCGACTGATAATAAACTTGGGAATAAAGGCTCGGAAGATGATATGGATATATATTAAATACAAATAAATAAAGTTGAAGTATCTGTTTGTGATAGCAAATAAACAGTCATACATAAAACTTACTTTAAAATAAATATTTGAAAAAATGTTGTCTGTCTGTTTGCTTGTTCCAGCTTATCTCTGGAACGGCGGGACCGATTTTACGGAATTGTCATTGGCAGTTAATTAATAACATAGGGAGTATCTTAGTATATATTTTTTAGATTAGCTTACGTGCGTTACTTGCGATTTTTTATTTTACTTACCAACATTCTTATACAATGCATATTTGCAGTCTTACACAAAAATTGACTAAAATAAGTTTTTTTTATTATTTTATAGAGGGCAAACGAGCAGACGTATAAATGGATAATAGTTGATTGACGCCGCCCATGGACAGCCGAAACACCAGAGGAGTCACAGGTGCGTTGCCGGCCTTTAAGATGGGAGTACGCAAAGTAATGAAAACGAAACGTAATGTAATGAAATGGCGATTGACTGGTCTAGTATCTGAATGTTATGTAGACTAGCAAAAATTAACCTTAAACAGAATAAGGAGTTATCATTTCAGTTCCTCGGGGCACAATACAAAGATTTAGAGTGTTGGTAAATCTATATAGAATAATATAAACATCAAAATTATCCCAATTAATTTAAAGGCGGTTTAAATTATTAAGAAAAGCTAAAGCTTGCAGACTTAAACGGTCATTAAGGAAGTATTTGCCTGAAAAATGTTCGTATTATACGATTAAAGAGGCTAAAAAGCCATTTTGGTCAAGGTTAAATCGGCGGCTAATAAAATTGGGATCATTAAAAAGCAATACATTATCATAGTCATTTTTCTTCTTCCGTATTTGTTCAGTTTGTTAAAAAGTAGTGCTTTTCAAAAAATAATCCCTTTTCATGTTGTCTATGTTATGATGGATTCAGACTTAACACCCCTCTTTGTTTAAATCCCACAAGGGACAACACTTTGTGTTATTCACGAATTGTTGTTCTGAGTCTGGCTGTTCTTTGTGTTCGTTGCATGTATGTTTGCAAAGTCCCCCGCGACACAGGATTTATATTCCTGAGTTGTCGGGGAGTTGTCTTAATAAAAAAAACTCGTGTGTCACTCAAGGACTGCCGCGGTAAAGCTACTGCATAGCATTTTTCATCAACTTATGCAATTATAATTCTTTATTTTTTATTTATGCAGTATTTTTTTTTCTTTGATATTAATTCAAGTTTACAAAACAATATAGGTACACAGTCTTTTTACCAACATACATTCTAACAATAATATTATCAAACAATATAATAATCCCATTAATCGTAAGACAATGAAAACTTAACAGAGAACATAATAGTAGTGTCTGAAGTTAAGACACTGACGCAACACCGAGCATTGGCACGTGCGTACGGTGACCGTGGGGATGGGAATAATTACACGATTGAATGATTGATTATATAGTTGATTACTTTCATGTCCTAAGTCATAGACAAGGATCACAGGTGACAATGATTTGAGTTAGTTTGTTCATTCGTTCATTAGTTCCTTTAAAATGAAACGTGGTCGTGGGGCGAGCAATATTATCGTGGTTGATCTCGTTCTAGCACCACGTGTTCGGTCCACTCAGACACTCCAGTGTCTTATTTAAAATCATTAATCATGGGCTGCTGTTTAATATCCCAACTGTATTTCGAAATCGAGAGCTACAATAAAGTTATAGTGCGAGAATCATTGCATTATACTTCTCGCCCGCTTACTCACGTCTACCTTCAATTAAAAATATGAGGCCTACTAACGTACCCAGTGGATTTCAGCTTTTACATACTTATGAAAACGTTAAAGTTTTCCAATTACGTCTTCTCGCTCTAACTTATTGTGTTTGGCAACTGAATAATCTGCGTTGTCACCGAATATATTTAAATACATTTTACATTTGATGATTCAGCTTTGACACACGTATACATTATTCAAACAGTTTTTGATGAGCTCTCGCACTCTGTTGTTTCAGTTATAATATCAATCTCTGTACTTCCATTTTGTACGCAAATAGGTACCTAAGATTTCTACAAAAAGATGAATTCATGAAATCTATTTTTTATAAATACAGATTTTGTTTATCTTGAGTATGAATGGGTGATGGAAAGCATGAGTAGAATCCAATAGTAAACAATGCAACATAGTGACCTACGCTATAGGGGATTCATGAGATCTGCTTCATTGAACCTTCGGTCTCACACTCACTAATGAAATACGATAGCAGGAATGCTGTCACTTTAGGGTTGGTCTTTTGTGTGATTGTGGTACCGCCTCGGTTGAGCTTACCCGGAGCCTGCTTTTTTGCATCAAGAAGAACACTATTGCTTATTAATTAGAATAATATAGCGTACATGTTCAGGTATTTTGAAAATAAGCTTTTATCTACTCAAAACAATTCACTCTGCCATTTATTAGTCTAAACAACTTTCTTTCTCTTCCATTTAGTTCTGTTATCTCCTTTTCTTAGTCTTGCCCTTACTTAACTAACAATTTTCTAAAATATAATTTGAATATATAACAAGCAAAAAGTTATTTAATAGTCATACTTTGTTAAAATAATTATAGATTAAATTATAAAGATTGAAGTATAATTTCGTGTCAACTTTGGTCTACTCTGCATTGCATCGAGGAGTGAGACAAGGGGACGTTATTTCCCCGAAATTGTTCACAAATGCAATGGAGGATATGTTCAAGACGCTAAACTGGAAAGGACGTGGCATTAACTAAAAAAATCTCTCACTTGCGATTTGCGGACGACATCGTCATAATGGCAGAGACACTACAGGACCTGCAACAGATGCTGAATGACCTAGCTGATTCTTCTATGCGCATCGGCCTACGGATGAACTTGGACAAAACCAAGGTCATGTTCAATGAACATGTTCTACCGGAACCGGTTGCAGTACACGATACCGCTCTCGAGGTTGTTCAAAAATATGTCTACCTTGGGCAGACATTGCAGTTGGGTAGAAACAACCTCGAGGATGAGGTGAATAGAAGAATTCAGTTGGGTTGGGCAGCGTTTGGAAAGCTACGTCGAGTCTTTTCGTCATCGATCCCACAATGCCTAAAAACGAAAGTTTTCAATCAGTGCGTCCTACCTGTCATGACATACGGAGCCGAGACCTGGACACTTACGGTACGGTTGGTCCATAAGCTTAAAGTTGCTCAGCGTGCTATGGAAAGGGCTATGCTCGGCGTTTCTCTGAGGGATCGTATCAGAAATGAGGTGATCCGTCAGAGAACTAAGGTCATCGACATAGCCCACCGGATTAGCAAGCTGAAGTGGCAGTGGGCTGGCCATATTAGCCGCAGAACTGATGGCCGTTGGGGCAGAAGAGTTCTTGAGTGGAGACCGCGTCTCGGTAAACGTAGTGTAGGACGCCCACAGGCGAGGTGGAGTGACGACCTGCGTAAGATGGCTGGCAGGAGCTGGATGCGAGAAGCCCAAAATCGATCACAGTGGTGTGCAATGGGAGAGGCCTATGTCCAGCAGTGGACTGCGATAGGCTGATGATGATGATGATTTGGTCTACTTACTAAATATCAAAGTTCTCCAGTTCCCTCTCAGTTGAATGGTGAATTACACAAAATGTCAGGCTTTTTGAGAACTTAAGCTAATAAATGACAAAGTTATTAACTTGTATTCAGTTTGGGCAGACCAACATAAATTAGTTAAATTTTCCCATTATACTTTCGCAGTATAGATCAGGGATATTAAAATATACTAATGATATATAAAAAAGTGTATTCATAACTTCGAATTTCACCTTTTATAATTTAATGGGGAGGTTTCACCGGTTCGTCTTTTCAGATTATTTGTTTGTTTTGAATAAAATCATTTAAATTTACTTTCTGATTGCTTTTTGATATAAATTATTCATATCAATTATTGCACTTGTACAATAAGTGTATAATAAATATAGTTTCCTACAGTTATATTGTATATAAACTCCGTATACGGTAAATGTTCAACTATAACATAAAACTTAAGAACATGAATCTATATAAACTTCGGTCGTAAACCACGTCAGCAATATTTTCATCGTTGCACTATAAAGCTAAACAAAACCGCCATAGTATGTTTTATTGACTGCCTCGGTGTGGCAGTGCTAGCGTATGCGACCAATGTGCTTGATGTCTTGGGTTGATTGGCTGGATCGGACCGGATATTTGTGTGATCCACAAATATTTGTTTCGGAGTATGTGTATGTATTTTTATCAGTTGTCTAGTACCCATAATACAAGCTCTGCTTTTGTTGGCCTTTTCCAAAATATTCAATATGTTTATATTTTATTCGTTTATTGGTATTACGTAACATTTTACATATTATCACTAAAATAAATAATGTAAGTAATTTTATTTGCGTTTTTAAAGGTTTTTTGTCGTAACGTGATTGAAATTTCAATACTCAATATGATTCCTAAAAATTCGGGTGCTCCGATTTCATGTCAGTATTAAAATAAAATAGTTTGATGAATACACAAATACCGAGTGCACAAATACCTCATCCAAACAACAAACGGACCATACGATATTGTATTTCCTACATTTATTTAGTTCGTCCTAGTAAACAACTCAAAATATTTTACAAAAACATGTTACAATATCTACCATCTCTGTAAACATTGTTTTGTAACGGATCATTGCTGTCTGTAATCGAATTCATAATTATAACGATTCGTTTGGAAATTTAAACGTTAAATAAACTATTCTGTAGGTGAAACTGATAAAATGTATAATAACCGGCCGTCAAGATGAGAATAATAATATGGTAAAGGAAATATTATTTTAAGGCATACATTAAAAATTAGAGGATGAATTGTGGTAACTTAAGATTCATATATGTATTATTGTTTAAGCTATGACGTGTGACAAATATTGGGTCCACCAAATCAAAAAAAGGTCTTTCTGAAAGTTAAGATTTGTTAGTTTTGAGGAGCAAGCCAATTACCAAGTATTGCATTGGTCTTTAAGGTCCAATTTCATGGAGATGAAATAAATAAAACGTCAAAATACTAATTGTAGATGATTTCTCACTGCTGTAGTCAGATGGGAGTCAAGTCTCTCCTAGCGATTGAGTGAGTCAGAAGGAAGGTTGCCCATGTTTTCGCTCTACCCACTGGTCGAGGACCAGTTGGAAAGGTTCCATGGCGACAAACCCAGCATGTAGAACCGTGTGTACGACTAATAAGTCATGGCTTTATGAGCGGCCTCATATCACTCGCGTACCTTTTCGGGCGGAAGTCAAAACTACTATGTACCCGTAGCGCAGTAATTCGCGGTTAAAACTCGAAGGGCACCTGCTTTCATATCCCACGGGGAGTTCCAATGTGCACATCAATTCTGCGAATATCCTCCGAGTGCACAAAAGGTGTACTCTATACACCTCGCTCCCTACACCGGTGCACCAACAGTACTAATCTACCTAACTCAATCAATTTCTTCCTTAAAAATACGATTTATATTGAACTATATTGTACTGCTTCGCCCGCGTGTATGTCGGTTACCGCGGTAAAAAGTAACCTATGTCCTTTCCCAAGTTCAGTTCTATCTTCATACCAAATTTCATTAAAATCGGTTCAATGGTTTAGGCGTGAAAGCGTAACAGACAGACAGACAGAGTTAGTTAGTTAGATATCACCCCTTTTAGACCAGCAAATGGTCCAAAGTTTTCTGTAGCTCACAGACAAGCTCGCTTAAGATTTGCGCGTGATCACCTAAATAGGACAGATGAGCAATGGGTCTCCGTATTGTTCACAGACGAGTGTATGACATGTTTATAAGGTACAGATGGTCACAGAAGAATCTATCGTCGACGTGGGGAGCGATATGATCAAAGTTGCTCCACGCTGCTGCACAAGTTCGGCAATATTGCGAAGAGATTGGGATACATACAATGAATTGGCCAGCACGCAGCCCGGATCTTAATCCCATTGAGCATCTTTGGGAAAATTTAAAAAGAGGTGTATATGCGAGAAATATTGTGCCTACGATCATCACTAATCAAATCTATGCGGAACCGATTAGAATCCATAATAAGGGCACGTGGAGGTAATACACCTTATTAAACCATAAAAAAACCCTTGCATAAAGCTTGTCTATTGTTAAAACCAATTTTTTAATTAAACCAATTTACTTTAAATTTCGTTTTTCTTCAAAAATGTTTTAAAGTCTTTTTCAGTACACAAACTTAAACTTAAGGATATGACCCTACGTTGTTTTAAAGTTAACAAACCAATCTAGACGTTCCAATTTTAAATCTGCGTAGAAAGTTTGCATACTTGGTTAAAATATTTATTTCAGTCGTTTTTTAATTTAATGCAGTTTATGAATCCGTCAGTGTTTTTATAATATTTTAGTAGTTTAGTAGTATTTATAAATACTGTTTTATACAATTGATCACTTATAGGGCTAGAAGCCGAAAATTCATCAGTGTGGCGTGCACTAGAAGAGGCCTATGTCATGCGGTGAACTGCAATAGGATGATAATGATAAACATTTTTAGAGGGCGTGCCCAGCAGTAGGAAGTTATCGGTTGTTGTTTATTAATCTATTTAAGGTCTCGTAAATTTATTTGTGCCTACTTCAAAATTATCAAATATTTAAAGTGCTTTAATGGTACTTAATCCCTCAATTTAATTGATCTAACTTGGTAAATGGTTTTTTAATGGATAAACTTTTAATAGACAATGCCTACTGCGTAGCTGGTTAATTAAGTTTTCTTAGCATATATCTATCTTTAAAAAACGTGTCTGGACCAGATTATCTAGAGTCGAGAACGGGTATTAACCATTCATTTTTACAATGAGAGTACGTATTTAAAGTTATAACATACCATGATATACTTAATAAAGTTAATTTCTTCGACGATTAGAAAAACCATCTAATCGAAATTATTTAACTTAGACATTTAAATAGCACAAGTATGTTTCATAATATATTCCGTGGAGTATTATTGTCACCTTTAATCCCGGGTCCTTCAAGCGGGACATAGAGCTTGTCACCGCAGTATTGCATTGTTCGCATTCACAATCTGGACCACTAATTTTAAAATCAACTTAAGAGTTGATTCTAAAAGTAGTGGTCCAGATCCTCCTTATTTTTTTTTTTTAAAGACAACTCCCGCATTAGGAATATAAATTACTGTGTTGCGGGGGACTTTACAATCAAATATGAAACGGACACAAAGAACACCCAGACTCAGAACCTTATAAATGAGGTAAGCCTCATTTATAAAAAAAATATAATATATGGTTGTTTCACATATGGAAAAGCGATGTAAAGATAAAGTAGGTTTGGCCTTAGGAAGCAATATCATGGCTTCACAGGAAGTTCCTTTATTCACCAAATAAGTGAGGTTACGTGAGCTACCCTTCTCTGACTCTGGGGGAGGGCAGTGACCTTTTCTTATATTGCAGGTGTCCAGGTGGCGGTTACTACCTAACGACCAGCCGTCAGAAGGAAATTCGTGCATTTCCGGCTATAAGGTCTGCATAATAAACATATAATTATATTAGTATCGGAATTGATAAACCTGTGACATTGTAACAGTTACGAGACAGTCGCCTGCATATTTCGCGACTGATGACTTCAAGAACGTTTATAAGAAACGATGACTGATAGGAGTAACTTCATAAAGGTAAAATTAGAATTAAAAAAAAAATTGTGAAATTATTTTAAAACTAAAAATACGCCATGTTACCGCACATTTTGTACGCATTATTTCGTAATAATTCAAGCTAAAGGTTTTATTCGTTTATTATCAAATTTCATTTCCAACAAAATTCGATAGTTGTATTTAATTGAAAGTCTTTGATTCCGATACTTGTATATGAGATACATGTATATTCCGATATGAGTAACACTGTATTTATCGAGTTCGGCGATATAAAGAATGTTGTGGGTGGAATATAAATGAATTTTAAATATTTTGTTGAAAAAGACCACAATCGAATTATCCCATCAAACTACAGAATAAAACCCTACTTTTGAATTTTAGTCAAAGTACAAAAGTTCTAAATTCTCATATTAAGAGTACCGAGTTATGTAATAATGTACTTACAGATACGAAAATTGTACAACATTTTCGATAACTTCCGTTAAAACAAAATCAACTCCGTCAGACATTTCCATGTAAATCGCAACCAAACCTTCGCTTTTATGTTGTTGGAAAATCTGTAGAACCGTCTATAAATAATACCAGCAGGATATTTGTTTATGCTAAACTTACTGTTTCTGCGTTATAAGGGAGTCGTTAGATTTTATGGAGCATTACGAGAAGCCATGCTGGGCAATTTCTTTTCCATTCTTATTTTTCATCGCTTATGTAAGTTCGTAAGGGTAGGCTTCTACCTGGAAAACTGTTATCGGCAAACAGTCAACTTTTGAGTTTGAGATTGATTTATAAAGTTAGTTTTACATTGTGTAATAACGTACAAACCTATTAATAAGTTTTGAACTGCTTTGCATGCAAGCTTTGCGGCTTGCTTGTCTAGTATGCTTGTATAGTATCTATCCAACATTCAGTTTCTTTTTCAATGTAAAGCTGCATCCTAAAGTGGGGTGTAAAAAATAAGCAAGTTCTCAATAATTATTATATTTGCTATTATATACTGTAATGGAACATGTTTTGTATGTATTATATATTACTAACTGTACTTTGTACTTTCAAAAAATATATTTTTATAAATATTTTTTCTCTTGCGCAGAATGTTGTGGATTCAAATCCTACATGGGACAACACTTTGTGTGATTCATAAATTTTATTGTTGTTCTGACTCTGGATGTTCTTTGTGACCGTTTCATGTATGTTGGTAAAGTCATCAAAGTTTGAGAGCTACAATGCCACAGACACACCCACGTAAAAAATATAATTATACATTCATTTTTGCGTCTCGGATTAAAAGCCTTCTAAACAGTTTTTTTACACGACTAATAAATAATAAAACTTTATTTCATTATCAACTTGAATTAAATAGAAACTGAAGCTAAAGTATAGCAAACTTCTAACAAATCAGCCCGTCAAGTGAAGACGATTCCTTACATTTATTTGCACTTTTTTGTGTTTATTTATTATATACTTGGCAATATTTAGATTTCATTTATTTTTCATGACCGCAATATTACACGGGAAGCTTTAAAATAACAGTTAACTCAGAATTTATGTGTCCAATAGACGAATGAAATATTAGAATCGAGTAATCGTGGATTTAATATTATTTACATAAACATTCTAAGTATCAAATAAGCATGTCAAAGTAACACAACTAGGTTTACTTAATATTTAATATTTTTTTAAAACACGAATCGGTGCAGCCGTTAGTTGTAAAAGCGTTTCGGTGCATTGTGACAGTTTAATGTCTAATTTGTGATAGTTTAATAGGTTTTTAACGTTAAATGTATAATTTACTAGGTTACTGAAAGCCGTAACGTTTATTTACATTTCTAAAAACATACTTTATGAGAATTTTAATTTGTATTTTTAAATTTTTATTAAATTCTATACCAATGTTATGAAGCTGAAAAGTTAATTTGTTTGGTTGAATGCATTAATCTGAAGAAGAAGGTCAGTATAAAATAGTTCAGTCATTGATAAAAGTTGTAGGCTACGTATCACTACGCTATGGCTAAAAATCGGCCAAGTGCGTATCAGGCCAAGCACAGAAACGGTTCCTTAGTCACCCTTAGTGGATTTAAAATCGTATCTAATAGATAATTATTATGTTAAATATTAATGCTTTAATTTTGTATGCCGTTTTCCAAGTGAGTGCCTTTTTTTTAAAAGGCGGAAAATGTCATACAAACGTCGTTAAGCCTCTATAACTCCTGAACTAACAAAGTCATCTAATCCGTTATAGTTTTTCTTAAAATTTCATTATATGGACCACCACACACAGTAGGTAGTAGAGCCACGCTGATTTCAGCACGAATGGGCCGGCTCGACCCGGCCAGTACTACCCTCACACAGAAGACCATCCTAATAATGACAGCATTCTTGCTGTCGTATTTCGTTGGTGAGTGTGAGACCGGAGGCCCAATCATTCTGCATCATTCTCCCGCCCTTCGAAGGCCGTCAGAATGATGCAGAATAATCTAACCAGGCTGCCATGGTAGGGGTCACCATGCTACATTGCCTACCCTCACAATAAGCATGGTGACCCCTACTCCTGGATTCTACTCATGCTTTCCATCAGGCAGAGTAGAGTCACTTTGGCAGGCTTAAATATAAAAAAAAAAAAAAAAAAAAAAAAAAAAAAAAAAAAAAAAAAAAAAAAAAAAAAAAAAAAAACATCCAACCATCACAAATTTTCCCAGATTTTTTGAGCCAGCCGTATAGCTTATAGAGGAGGGGACGCCCTGTTTTCACAAAAAAGTACCCTTTAAAGTGGAATATCTCGCAAACGGATACCTAAATCAATGAAAATGAAAAGTGTTGCAAATATTGGGAAAAATATTACTCTCGTGAGCTTTCAATGTACTGCGTAAATGGTTTAAGTTTCACTAAAACAACGTGTGAAGGATTATTTAAAAGTGCTAAAGAAATTCTTTAACATTTGACTACCTTTTAAGGGTGGCTCTTTTTAAAACAATATTACTTGCGGTGTATAACATTACAATACGGGCAATAGAAGACGCAGTCGGTTCTACGTGGGTCAAATGGCATTATCTTATTCTTTATTTGAATATGTTTTTTTTCTATGGATGTCCAATAAAAACGTTCTAAAACTTAAATAGAAATGGCAATACTGAAATAGAATTTTCCGCTACGCTCTATTTTTGAACGTGAGCGCTAAGCAGTATGCTGCGAAAATTTTTAAACTTTTAGTGCCTATCCCGAAGGAAATTGGAAAAGCTAAGCTAAACATCCGTCGATACGGGATATTGCTTTATGAAAATGAAAAATAAGTAATGTATTCAAAGACTTACTCTTTGAACATGAAAAAATCGGAAAGTTTGATTGAGTCTTGCTTTGAATTCGAATTCACTACGAGTATTAGACTTTTATAAAATCGATTGACCACTGAGATGCAAAGTATATTCGACTTTAATGAAACAAACTTATGATCTGTATATCTGAACCCCTCTTAAAGAGTGTGGACTATTAAATGAATTTGATCAACTCAATTATTTATACTAACAATTTCCAAAATCCAGCTGATATCCGCGGCTATAATAGCTTACGTCTTATTCATATACCTTCTGAAAAAACACAAATAAAAACATAAGAACCTATGGCAATTATCATTGTGACTCGATAATTTTATATATAAGACATTTCGGACATTCGACATAAAAGGCCATCCATTTTTAAACTAATCAGAGTATGTTCTATGAGTATTATTTGGGGTCGGCTACTAGTTTAACTGGGTTTACCTGAATTTCAGTTTTTCCACGGAGCGACTGGCATCGGACCTCCGCAACCCTAAGGGAGAACTGAAATTCGAAGATTGAACTAGTTGTCAATATATTTGAGGGCACTGACATCCCAATAACGATTGCCATAGATGTTCATGACAACCGGGACCGACGGCTTTACGTGCTCTCAGTGGCACGGGCGTGAATCTCCGGCAAACTACCAAACTCCGGGTTGCTATTAGGAATTTTCCTAAGAAAAATCCCAAAAACACTTTTTGGCTCGACCCGGGATTTGAACCCGAGACCTCTTGATTAGCAGTCGCATACGCTAACCACTAGACCAACGAGGCCAATGAGTATTAGATAGTTGATATGAATACATATCTATATATTTTTGTAAAGCCAAACAAATATTTAATATATATATAGGTAACTAAGTGCAGAAATTGCCCAGGAAAACTAAACTAAACATATTTAAATAGTTTACATTCTAAATAAATATTTTTGTAAAGTATTTATATTTCCATGGCACACTAATTATTATTCCTTTAGATATATATTAATAAAATATTTATTTCTTATCTATTAAGGCGCTCATAGCTAAATTGCCCTTTATGATTATAAGTTATCACCGAGAGAAAACAATGACGTAAGTGACGTGATTCCGGAGTCACGTTAAGTAGTCCGTCCCCGTTGTTACCAGAGGATAACAGTCGTGAAGTTTAGTTAGAGGTCTTCGGTCGTCTTGAAAACTTCCATCGGCAAGATTACGTAGCCACAACGTTGGCTTCCCAGTCTCCAACCCGCACTCGACTGTCACCTCTTAGGAGAGGGTCTCATAAGAGGTGATCCGAGCTCAGCAGTGGGTTATGGATTGTTACATTACATATCATGAAGCTCTGTAATTGGCTTAAGAGTCGATTAATAAAACAATTTATTTGTTTAATTAAATATCATGGAAATTAAAAAAAGCTGTAGGGTTTGTTATTAATCAATAAATAAATAATTATTGATGAATTTAAACGCAATAAAATCAATAGATATAAAAAGGAAAGATATCTTAAAATAATGTGTTGTGCGCCCCAATATCTTGTTTTAATCTCTAAAGGCAATATTAGGTGTAGTGAACCGAACTAATAGCAATGTATTGTTTCGTATCATATTTTCCACATGACTGTGCGCCTCTAATGCCATTAATAAGCTTTACGCTACACTTGCGTACAAAGCGTTCTTACTGGTGCCGGTTTTTATGTAAGTTCCTTATAGTAACGTATTAAGATAGTTTAAGCTTCCTTTCTTAAGATTTATAGTAGTTACAAGCAGTTCATATTTTTTTATGATAAGATCTTACCACTTGCAGTCGTTTGACAATATTTTATTAAAGCTTTGATCGTAAAAGCATGATAAACTGATACTTACATTATCAAGTTTGTCTGGAAGATTACCAAACATGGTAACTTTATTAAAGTAATTATATATGTAACAATAATTTTTATTTTTATTTGAAAGGGCAGACCTACCTTAACACAGAAGATAAATCTAAAATGACAGCATTTGTGCTGTGTGCGAGACGGGAGGTTCAATGATTCAAAAGCATCCCACTAGACGGTCATAGTGTGGGTCACCACCAGAAGTTTGAGTTTTTTTAGATATGTTGATAATGATAATATTTGAAATCCCAAAAACTGTGTAAAGAATACTTAACTAACATTTTAAATTAAACAGCCGCATATTGCAAAGTAAATATTTGCCTTAAAATTTCGTTTGATGTTTTATATATTTTAGGATAAACACTTTTTTCAAACGGTTAGAAAAAATAATTTAATAATTTATTATTCCGCTTAAACGTGGTGGTTCTTTGTACCAATTCGTAATATATTATAATTGCACTAAATAAAAATAAATTGGAATAAGCAAATACATTGAAACGAGAATAAATTGAATTGAAATCCTCATTACCTCTGTAAATATAAGGGTAATGACGCTTTTTATTGCTTTGCCTCTTTTCAAGGGTTCCTTAATAGGTCTAGTTTATTTATATAGCTGTTTTTTCTTTTACGTGAAATCTTCAACATTTTTTAAATCCGTCAGATACGCTAAGTGTTAGAAGCAATCACTTTAAAGTGAGCTTAGAAAGCGTAAAATATATAACAAAACTAGAACATGCAATTTTGTTCTAGAAAGTTAGAAAACAGGATTAGTAAAACAAATACGATTATAAGGTTGAATCAGTAGTTGGTAATATTTTCACAAACCAAACGTAAAATGTCAATGTTTCTTTAAAAAAATATAATTTTCGCATCAGAAATATCCATCGCGGAGGACACATATGATGATATGCAAACATATATAAAACAGATACAAAAAAACACTCAGACTCAGAACAACAATATCTGGATTCCACAAAGTGTTGTCCTACCTGGGATTGAACCCATGACACTTGAGCAGTAGGTAGCGGTATTGCGACCGCTTAAACCACTAGGTCAAACATACAGTACTTGTTATGAGTTGAATGTGAGTGAGTTGAGTGAGTAATTAATCGAAATTTTCGGGAAAACGGTGAACGTAAATGATTGATGAGCAACATTTTCATTGATTTACAAAAATATACTGAGGAAGTTTCAGAAGTTTAAAAGGCAATTTCCAAAAGTAATTTCATTGATTATCTTAGTTGTTACTTTATTTTTATACACGAAACAAATAATGGATCATACAAACAAACTTCAGAATATTTTGTTGTCAAAAAAAGTTTCCAGAATAACCTTGAATTATATTATACTAGCTTTCCGCCCGCGGCTTCGCCCGCGTTGAAATCGTTTATATCGCGCGACACGGTAAGGGTCGATTAAACAATCTTACATGATTTTATGTTTGATATTATGGAACTTCGACACAAACTTTCGTCCCCTATTTCAAACCTTTCTACCTTTATATTCGCAATAAAAAGGACCTTGTCCTTTCCCAAGTTCAGTTCTATCTTCATACCAAATTTCATCAAAATCGGTTCAGTGGTTTAGGCGTGAAAGCTTGACAGGCAGACAGACAGAGTTACTTTCGCGTTTATAATATTAGTAGGGATTACACCATCGGAAAGTAGAGATTTCATCAAACAGAAAACACCCCAAATTTTTTAAAAAAGTAGATATTTTGACGGGTGAATTTTCGATATTAAGTCAAAATCGGGTGAAAAAATTAATACTTTAAATCAAATAAATTACAGTGTATTCGGGACATAAAAAAAAGTTTTCACTAAACTTCGTTTAAAAATAATTTTATTTGTAAAAGATAAAAATAAAAAACCAAAAACTTGGTTTTTTGAATTTTTCACATATAATTTGAGGTTTTGTGAAAAAAAGTGTAAATAAAAAATCGGCCAAGTGCGTGTCAGGCCACGCACAGGAAAGGGTTCCTCAGTCACCCTTAATGGTACGTGGATTAGAAATTGTATCCAATGGATAATTGTTATGTTTACGTATTAATGCGTTAATTTTGTACGACGTTTTCCAAGTAAGCATTGCATTGTAGAAGTTAAGCCTCTATAACTCCTGAACTAACAAAGTCATCTAATTTGTTATAGTTTTCACTATCACGAATTTTTCCGGCCGTTTAGCTTTTAGAGGGGGGGGGGACGCCTTGTTTTTACAAAAAAGTGGCCTTTAAAATGAAATTTCTCGCAAACGGACACCTAAATCAAAAAATCGTCTTAACAATCCTTTAATGTTTATAAAAGACCTATATAATTATACTCCACATGATTTGGGTAGCCGCGAAAAAAAAAAATATCCCCACTTTACGTGTAGGGGAAGTACCCTAAATAAAAATATTTTTCATAATTTTATTGCAGCACATTGTCGACGTAATTACAATACGTATTCATGCAAAGTTTCATCTTTCTAGCACTTACTGTTTGGACGGTAAGTCGAGGACGGACGCACGGACGGACGGACGGATAGACGCACAGACGGACATGACGAATCTATAAGGGTTCGAAGTCATAAACTTCGGAACACTAAAAAGTTGTAGATCTTTGAATTACCTATAACTTGCTATTTAACTTTTTTCCTTGTAGTTTTGTCGGACTTGTAGTTTTGCCGGAAATCGAGATAAACCGTTTTTTTACCCTTTGTTTTATATATTTAGCCATCCAAAGCGATTCTACCCTGCTTGATGGAAAGCATGAGCAGAATCCAAGAGTCAGGGCTACCACTCTTGCTGCGAATGCAGACAATAATGTATGGCAGCTTAGTGAGATGCTTTTTCACGCCCCGCTTATATAGGACCCGAATTCCTCCCCCCCTACCCCTTCCCGACCTCAGATCGCCCGTCAATTATTTTTCCTTTCATTTTTATTATATTCTCCTTCTTTTCCAATACGTTTCATCCTACTATAATTTTATTTGTTTTAAAAAGTTAACTACCCTGGTGTACTGGTCTATATGTCATTTACAAACTATCATTATGGTTGCCATGCAAGTGTGTTATGCCTAGCAACCTGTGAAGTTTTGACAGGAGATAAACAGTGATAGATTTTGATACCTACGATTTATGTATTTTTATAATCACCTAGCTTTGGCCTTTGTATCTCGATTATTGCAGTAAAAAGTAGCCTATGTCCTTTCCCAAGTTCAGTTCTATCTTCTTACCAAATTTCATCAAAATCGGTTCAGTGGTTTAGGCGTGAAAGCGTAACAGACAGACAGACAGACAGAGTTACTTTCGCATTTATAATATTAGTATGGATTGTAAAAAAACATAATTTCTTTTATTATTATTTTATTTTACTTTATATATTTATTTTATTTTATTATTTTATTTTATATATTTTCTGTGCGTTTATTTTCAGTTGAATAGTCACGGTATGCAAAAGTGACATATACATAAGTAAAAAATCTTTTTGGAAATATTTTTCGTTATTAAAGATTGCCGATATGAAATGGTTTAACTGCCTTGTTGGTCTAATATACATATATGTATGTTAGGTAACTAGTACCCATAAGACAAGCTCTGTTTAGTTTCGGACTAGATGGCGTTGTGTGTCAGATGTCCGAAATATTTATTTATTTTAAATTATGAGACTGAAGACTCGGTTCGATTCCCGTCAGATCAAATGGTTATTAATTTGATATGTATATATTATTTTGCTTTCGAGTGTTATCTATGTATAAATAATACTTGTTATTTGTATATTTCCAAAAAACAGGAATATAAATATTGTGTCAGTCAACATAACTTAAATAGTACAAGGCTTGCTTAGTCTGTAACTGGATCTGGACAAGTGAAATAAATACATGTACACTTTTTTGTAAATGCATACAAACACGCAAACTCCTTCAGAACTAATTTTGACTCATAATACAAGTTCATACTTAGTTTGGAGGTCAAAGATGAATCGCTCTAGGCCCTGGTTAAATCCGAGCATTTCGACTGGACAGTAGGTACTAATATTTTTAAATGCCTGGAATATTTATTTTACTTTTATAGTCTGTATTTACCAAATGATTTTCGAATAAAAAAAGTCGTGTGGCACTCGGGGACTGCCGCGGTAAAGCTATTGCACAGCATTATCTAAAAACATATGTAATAAAAGTAAGGAAAAAGAATCTAGAATGACTATGTTGTCAAGGCAACAGATAACGGCCTGCTGGCGGCACCACGCATGCACTAATCATCCCATAGTGCATGGAGCCGCCACATCCTTGTCGCACTGTAATTACAATCATATTCTCTATCCTTTTTTATGGTGTTAAGTTATTTCGTTACGGAATTTCTTGATTCGGTCGCCGCGCTCAAAGCCTACGATAAAAGCTATACAATAGCTTAAAATATATTTTAGAAATCAACCACTTTTATACGAGTATATTATGTTAAAATTGTACAAGATTTAATACATTACATACATAACATTACTCTACCGTTAGAATTAGGATGCAATACAAATCTCTAAGCTCCTTTGCTAAACTGCTAGCCAAGTAGTGTCCTCGTTAGTATGAATGCATCTACGTAATTGGCACTACATTTCACTAGAGAATGTAGCCGAGTGATCGTCCTTTGCAAAAGGATTACAATTAAAGAGAAAATTAATTTAATTAACTAACAAATACAGATTGTATTTGATCAAGATTAAGTAGTTTCTTTAGAAAATTTTAACACCAGTGACTTTACTTAAAATTGAGTATCTTGTAATATTTTTAAAAACTCGAACACGCTATCTAATCGTAATGTGTTCCCTAGTCTAGGAGTCGGGTAATTTCTAGTACACGTTTCCTTGAACATTTAGTATTTACAGTCTACGACACAAAAATACATTATAACTTAAATTGTTGTGGAGTATAGAAGGTTTCTTATGAATTCAAAAATAAATAATAGCATTATTTTTTATTAATGGCTATTTTAATATGCATGTATATTTAATAATAACACTGGTGTTACACAATATGGACTCAGCTGAGTCCAAAATAAGGAGCACATTCAGCACCAGTCGCATCTATGACAATCATGGTCTCAAATATACTGAGAACTAGTTCAACGTTTGGAATTCAGTTCGCCGTCGGGGTGAGAGGTCCAATGTCAATTACTTCATGGTAAAACTAACATTCAGTAAAATCAATTAACTACTAGCCCACCCTAAATAAACCCTAAATAATGGCTAGAAATAGAGGCAGGTCTAAACTGAGATAATCTTTACAATTTATAACGAATTATAATAACTCTATCTTTTCAATAACGCGTGTAATTTGCAACGTCTTAAATAGTCAAATTAAATCAAATCAAATAATTTATTCTGCAATTAGGTTAAATGAACACTTTTGCAAGTTAAACTTTTCTTTTTTTGAGCAGATGAGTTCGGCCTTTCCTAACTGGACTAGCCCTGAGAAGAAAGGACGAAACAAACTCAGGGACCACAGTCTCTTTTAAAGTCCAGACAATAATATTCTTAAGTGCAAAATACATTATTTGAATATAAAAGCGATAATTACAATTTGAGTCACAACTATAATAATGAAAGATAATAATTAAAATAATGACAACAATATAAATATATAATGTAAATTTAACTATAAATTATCGTCACATCATCATAAATTTAAACATTCAAAATAAACAGCATGTGCAGAATGGGCAGCTCAGTCTCGAGTATAACAATTACACACAATTAATTTAAAATTAATTAATTTCAATATAATCTTATAACCAATACTCAGCGCGTTTATCATTGACGAGATAAACTCTTAACCTAATGAATACAAACCAATGTTTCCTATATTTATCATCTATCAAAACTCGGCTATGAGACAGCAGCCACGCATAACAATCTGGCGACCGATGCTCTTGACAGGTAATTAACATCGTATCCATTGTATTCGCGTCAGGCCGTTCCTAGAGCCGATAAACTGAAAGTTGTAAAGCCTGCCATAAAATATTTTAAAACTTAATATCAGTACTTGGTTAAACTTCATATGTGCCATTATTTTAACAATACGTTCTCGATCGTGATTTCAGGAAATGTTTCGCAATAGTTAAAACTATAGTAGTGTACACCTTTAATTGATATGCATATAGGTTATTATTTTCAGCCCCTTGACAAACCTATTCTATATATTGTAATGTTGATGTTCCTTTATGTATGAATAAATAAACTATTGCTGATTACTAAAAAGCTATCGATGTATCGTACTCATCAGTTTGAAATCCACATATAGTGTTTAAATAAAGTAACCAGAAAAAAAATCGAGATATTTATTATACTTTTGTTTCTTATTCGAACAGCGCAGAAGTTCCACATCACATCGCTGTACGCCTCAAATTGTGATACAGGGGCGTACACTGACACACATAGCCATACCAATCTACACGTAATACTATCCCTCTATTATAATTCTACAGTACAACATTAATTTTATATGTGCTAAGCTCTTTCGAACAGTTGCCACTTCGCTGGCTGTCTCTATTAGAAATTCAATTTTCGTAATCTCATCAGGCCTTAGTGTAAATCAGATACGAATAATAATTTTGTGTGATGGATAACTTTAACAACTTGTCGATGGAGTGAATTTATATTTCATATAAATTGTATTTGCTTGCCTTTTAACACGTGTCAGGTGAATTATCTGAGAGCAGATCTTGAGGGTTTCAGAATTTTTACTACATCGATCTGTAGTACGTCACTTCTATAAAAACACCGTATTTCTAACAGCTGAAGAGTGACGTGTCAGAATCGAACTCTAAAACCACATCGGTTTGTCGTTACTCCATACAGGTCTAAAGCAGTGTTAGTGCTATTCCTCCACTTAGTGCCTGCTGTAAAGTTTTTTTTTTAATGTTGTACACACACACACAAATATAATTTAAAACTCACATATTTCTCAAAACGTATCTATTCAAAGGATGAATTGAATCGTAAATTACAGGCATTATTTTATTCATGAGAGCCAATAAAACAATGGTTCAACAATGTTGAATCTACTTCCATAATACACCAGATGAGACTTAGTTTGTCAATTTAGGTCGAGAGGAACGATATTCTGATAAAGAGCCACAAGGTGTTGCGTTCTGTGATATTGCGGGCATCGAGCCGCACTCGATCAAGCCATTTCCCATTTATCCACTCAACGTTTGGTTAGTTCGGCTCAGAGTATCGGCAGAGGTAAGCATTCCCCTGACGCCCGTTTGATTGAACGAGTATTGTTGTTCATTTTGCCATTGTGTAAACTATGCCTTAATTTCAAAGAATTAATTACTTTGGAGGACTTCTTTATTTCCATTTGAAGAGTTTCGCTATTTTCCTAACCTAATCTTTGTGGAGTATACAGAGTGTTATTATTTGAAAATATAATCAGTTTCTTGTGAATTAAATCAAAAACGAAAAAGTTTATAAACATTAGCTCACATTTATTCACATTTGAGTTAATGTTTGACTGTTAGAGGATACCCTAGGCATTTAGTATGCCGATGTAAAAGGTTCATAGAGTTATATATAAATATTAAAGAAAAAATGCATGTTGAATCTTAGACTGTTGTATCCTTAGGACTAATATTATAAATTCGAAAGAAACACTTTCTGTCTCTCTGTTATGTTTCATAATTAAACCGCTTTTCTGTCGTTATAACCAACACACACGTGGGTGAAGCCAGGGGCAAAAGCTAGTGCATATTTAAAAGTTAGAAAATATACTCTAAATGAGTTTAGTTTTAACTCTTCCGTAGCAATTACTGCTTTTAAATACTTAATAAACATAATACTTGTAAAACAAATGCTAATTATGAATTTAATAGACTTATACATATTTAAATAAGAAGCCAGAAGTCATGCGCAACACCTCAGTAAGGACTTTATTGTTGTTGATTTGATTTAGTATTAAGGCATTATGTCCGCCTTGTTCAATTTGTTTTGCAGGAAGTTTTAATAAATAAATAAATCTTCAGATGAACTTCAGTACACTTAAGAAAGGTAAATGTATCTCTATTAGAAACAACACCTATTCAAAATATGATGATGTTGAATTTAATTGATGTTTGTTAAAAGAATGACTGTGATATTTTGATCCTATGGATTTTTTCCGTATTTTTACTTAACAAAAGTTTTAAAAATGTAAAGGAACTAGAAGTGTTGGATGTGCAAATATTTATGCTTTTTTAAAATACGTTTTATGCTTTTTAGAATTGTTATCAAAGGTGTTTTTTTACTGCGTGTCACTGAGGGCGGTTCACGGCGGAGTCACGGTTTGACGACTACAGCTTCTATGATCTGTTGACTTTTCTCGGTCCAGTCAAGGTCACATATTTGTAACTCAAACTACCAACGGAAAGTTCGTAAGTTCAAATTACTTTTTGTTTGGCAATATGCCAAATATTTAGTTGTTCTTTTAGCAAATTTTGTGAGATTTACGCCTACGAAAATTCAAATTCTATAACTTATCCCAACTTAAAGTTATGAATGCGAGGGAAGTTAAATGATTGTCTAAGATTACCAAAACTATTTATGTTATAATGACAACGATAATTTAACATTGACGAGAATTAAATAAATATAACACACTTATTATCATGGATAGCTTTGAGTAATTTAATTAATCGTTACGTGCGTGCTTCTTGAGGTAAACCAACAACTTTATTCCAGCCCATGTTTATGTTAAGAATAATTAGTGAGTATCACGCGAACATTACTTTTCACAGAATTCAGATCTTCGCATCTCAGGTTACGGGGATAAGTAAGTATGTTTCATTCATCTGAATTAAATATTTCATTATAAGGATGGTTATGCACGAGTGGTTATCTATCACTTATTTGAAGAAGAATGCATCTCCAAACACGTTCTTTTTTTAAGCTTTAAAGATAGTGTTGAAACTGGAAACGATATAGTAGGCAAAAAAATATTTCCCCGATTGAATGTAAGTGGAAGTAAGTCTATAATGGTTGAGTGCTAAAAATTGAGGTGATGGGAATCGAACCTTTGTTACCTTGAACCATACGGAAAAATACGGTACCGATAGCAGCTTTCTATTTCTTGTAAGTCCTTAATATATAATATGTATGTATATAAATATGTAATGTGTAATATCAGGATAAAACTGAAAGCAGACATGATAATGATATCAAAAATTAAAAAAAATAGTAAAAAATATTATTAGTATAATTTAATAATATATGTACTTTTATATTTTCTGAAATCATCTACACGGCAAACCACAAACAGGGGTGAATCTAAATTTATCAATCCCTCCCGAAATCCTTTCTTGCTTATATATCTGTAAAAGAAAATCTCGCATTTCATCCAACATAAAGGACTGTAATTTGCCAAATTGAGACGTAAAACACGTCCTTCGCATTTCTACGAATTCAAAATCTTTGAATACAAAATTATATTGCACAGAATTCAGAAGAACCTGCATATGGTAGTTTTAGCTTACTGCGTAAATTCTATTTGAAAACTGACTTCAAAAAGGCGGAATACCTAAATTCGGTCATAATTTTCGGTACTTGTTTTATAATTGTACTCATTCTATTCCACACATATTACTTGGATAGAGAAATATTTTTGCTGCAAGCCGCCAGAGAAAGTTGACCTGGGGCAGTAAACTAAAATTGCTGTGGCGGGAGGTAGGATGGTGGCCTGGTGACAAAATGTGATCAGGCATCAAAAAATATAAATGATTGGGCACGAGGAAACCTCTGTGGCTTCGTCTAGGATAGGGCCTGTATAGGCGCGGTGCCGATCCTAAGGAGGACCTGAAATAACTTAGTCCGGGTCCTCCTCAGAGCAAGGCATCTGAGTCCGGCCGTCGGGGTGTTTTTAGTGGAATCACCAAATGCCCCTGGCTCCTCAGTCCCTGAGGAGCCGGAGATCCGAAGGGATATTGCCACCCCGTCAACAAAAATAAAAAATACCTTCCCGGTCGAGCCGGCCCGTTATGAAATCAGCGTTCATTTTCATCATTTAATCCGTGTACATTTACTCGAGAATGATAAACGGTTAAAATAAAACTCTCAAAATAAAACATAAGCATATATTTCTTTTGCATGTATTAAAAAGTTAAGTCTTCTAAAAATGTTTATTCACATAAATAATTTAAGAAACTTTATAAACTAAAGATTTCGCGTTTCATTTTTTACGTCTACACAAAACTATGTCAGTAACACATTATAGGGGTGCTGACCTATTTTTACCCAAACTGTTGATCAAGTATCAGGCGTACGCCATGCAGACCTTAACAATAGACTTATCCTTCAGGCGTTATTGGACCAGGCGCCAACACTTTCTTTGAGCCTTTGATTTAGGTATAGGTTAAAGATGATTGACCTTTCTTTATGGCAAGAAATGTACAGAGAAAACAGTTCAGCCTGAAACCCAATTCAAAGGTATTTTGTATTAGAATGAACATTTTATATTATTATTATATTTTATCCTGCCTTATTGGTCTCGTGGTCAGCGTATGCGGCAGCTGATCAAGAGGTCTCGGGTTCGATTCCCGGGTCGGACCAATATGTTTGTGTGATCCGCAAATATTTGTTTCAGTGTTTGGGTGTTTTTCTACGTATAATAATAAATGGATTTACAAAAAAAGGATGTTTATGTATTTATATCAGTTGTCTAGCACCCATAATGCAAGCTTTGCTTAGTTTGGGACTAGATGGCGTTGTGTGTCAGGTGTCCGAATTATTTATTTGTTATTTATTTATTCTGCAAATAATTGTGAAGTCATGGATGGTACAACATACTAATATGAATCAAAAAATTACAATCCTCATTTTAATAAATTAATATGTATAGTCAGATATATTAAAGGTATAAATTATCTTGTCCTATGTTTCGAACATGTAAGGTAAAAATCTGTTCATTACAACCTGCTAGTCGAATCACTCCCAAAAGTATATTAATGTATTTTTTTATGTGAAAGTAACAAATCAATATACAAATTGTAACAAATTTATATAACAAAACTAAAAACTAATGGTAGAACGATCCAGCTCTTCATAGCCATTACTTTAGCCATTACAAAATATGCAATGTAAGGGAGATCAAATAAGACACTCCAGGGGTGTATAAAAAACTTTACGTCTAAACAATTTTCGTTCTCTCTAAAAGTACCAAACGACGTCAGCCCAACCGCTACAGCGTTGTTGGAACAATCGACATTTACGGTAGGGATAATGTGTGTTTTCTCTGCAGATTGCTCTTGTACTCTAACCGAACAAGTGAGCTGGCTATTGAGGCCTTACCTTACTTTTAGTAGTTGTTGTGTCGACCTGCGTGTTTCAGAAACTGCCTATTAACAGGAATACCCTTCTATCTAGGTGACATTTGCCTTAGGTCAAAAAAAAACTAAAACATTGGACTTTTTCTTAGGAAATGAGTATTTAGTGGGCTTAACTAGTAATTAGTACTTGTACTCTTGAATAGCAACGTTTGAAAAAAATGTTCAAAATTATCATGCAACAGTACTTTTTACGATCTTGTGGTTTTTATGAAGTTATTAGTTTATTCAAATGGTCTGATTGCATTTTTTTTTTTTTTTTTTTTTATTTAAAAAGACAACTCCCGCATTAGGAATATAAATTCCTGTCGCGGGGGACTTTACAAACATACATGTAACGGACACAAAGAACACCCAGACTCAGAACAATAAATTGTGAATCACACAAAGTGTTATCCTACGTGGGATTTGAACCCGCAACACTTGGCGCAGTAGGAAGCGGTGTGGCGACCGCTTAAGCCACTAGGCCAACCGTGCAGTACATTACCTACAAAGTACAGAAATAACTGATGCTACGTGAAGTTTAAGAGATATTTTGTGAAGCTTATGATTTATTTTAGGGTTAGAATCCCGTTCACTCACAGCTCATGCCTTAAAATACAGTAATAATACCAGAATAATTTACATTAATAATACGGCGCAGTGGATTATTTCAAGGCTGATGCAGGTATCTCTAACAATTGGAGCCATTTCTAAGCTCCGATGGTGTCAGTGGGTGGTAAACGGGTGCACTTAAGGTACATGCACACTGAATATCAAAATTCACTTATTATTATATCATGAATTATTCTTTGTGTTATGTGTTCATGATGCCAGTATTTTATAGTTTAAAAAAATAATCAAATAAATTGTAGGCTCTAAATATTTTTGGTATAAAGCTTAACCTGTGAGCAAACAGTGTTTACAAATGAGTGGTTTTAGAAAAAAACACTAATTCAGTCATTATTTTCATGGTAAGTATGAAACGTAAGAAATAATTTTTTTTTAATACAAAATCAAATCAAAGTAAAATGAACTTTTGCTGAACTAGAAATTACATGCTTATAAGTTTCTCGACATTATCTATGCAATCAATTCTAAAGCAAAATATGTAAGTAATGATTATTCTACATAAAACATCACTATTTACATTAAATGATCACAGTGTATTACAGCCTTAATAAGGAGAGAACGTTCAAGTCCGCGCCTTGGTATTTCAGTGAGGGAACGCGTCGGTCTCTCATACCATCTACATTCAGAGATGGTTCCGATTCACTTCTGATTCTTTCGTAAACTCCAGCACCTCTGGTATTAATCCAAAATTTAGTTTGCTAAACTATTCTGATACATGAAACTGACTTTTGTTCGATTGGAAAAATTTATGAGATTAGCGCATTAGTGTTTGATTAAATGTACTGATCTGATTGTTTTTGGTGTTCGACTTAAAGAAGAGTTAACTAATGCAACACTGTGTAAGCTTTAAAGTCACGAACAACAATAAACATAAATTACATTACAAGAAATAATCATCCTCCTAGCCATTATTCCCAAGTTTATTTGGGGTCGGCTACTAGTTCAACCGGTTTTACCTGAATTTCAGTTTTTCCACGGAGCAACTGGCATCAGACCTCCGCAACCCTAAGGGAGAGCTGAAATTCGAAGATTGAACTAGTTGTCAGTATATTTGAGGGCACTGACTTCCCAATAACGATTGCCATATGTGTTCATAACAACCGGGACCGACGGCTTTACGTGCTCTCCGAGGCACGGGCGTGAATCACCGCCAAACTTCGAAACTCCGGGCAGCTATTAGGAATTTCCTTAGAAAATCCCAAAAACACTTACATTACAAGAAATAAATAATGTATAAATAAGCTGTGTCGCTAAAAAACATACATTTGGTAGAAGCTATAATTGATATAAATAAATTCTGTTCATATTTGAATCGGTTCAAAGCATTATTTAACTCAATTATTCCTTTTTTAAATTAAAAGTTACTTTACATATTAACTTAGAACATTGGAACCTGCATTATATATATCAGAAGACATTTTGAAGGTAGGACGCCGCATTGGAGCAAGCGTCTTATTAAAGTCTCTTATTGAAGTGATAATGAAGAAACTGTCGGGCTAAAGTCAGCCCCTGTTTGTATTCCATCATCCTATAGAAAGGCAGGTGCGAAGAATGGGCTCCGTAGTTCGAAGTGAAATCAGGTCAGCCTTTGATCTGGAATTGTATTTTATTTCATTATGAGGCTATGTACAATTATTGTGTATTTTTACATAAGGAGCAGTTTACCGTAACATAAAATAAATGGTTCTAAAATGGTTTTACAATACTTACGAATCCTTATTTTAAAACCTCAGACCATACACTAAAATGAAACATTTAAATCTTTAATCACCTCAAATTTAGCTTTTACTGAGATCTTTAGTTATTAGTCTTATTGTTTTTGAGGGATTATATGTAATAATTTTGTAAAATTCGTTCTCAAAGATTCTTATTATATTACGTATATCTATGCGGAATATCTGGGTATTTAAAGGTAATTTATATTGCTTTACTTCGGTTTTTCCCCAGAGAGTAATAGATCATAGTTATGATACTGGGCTCATAACAGCGTTACAAGGTAAGGAATTAGCTGTTAGGAAAAAAATGTTATACATATGGAAGCTTCACATCCTTGATGTTATGGAACAGATATGATATTATATTTTGTGTAGATAAATTTACAAGGGTAGTAATTATACAAATGTTTACATACGGGGAATCTCGAAAGCATGACTAAATTTGAAAAGTGTTTCTCAAACTTAAAAGTCCATTTTATATTTTTTTTGTTGAAAATATTTTAGCTATTTAGATTTTTTTAAAAGCGCCGCGCGCATTTAGAAGGTGGGCATCATGGTATATCGCGGGAACTTTACAACATACATGAAATGGACACAAAGAACACTTAGATTAAGAACAAGAATTTATGGATCGTACAAAGTGTTGTACTATGTAGGATTTGAACCCACAATATTTGACGCCGTAGAATGCGGTGTGGCAAATGCTCTAGGCAAACCATGCAGTTAAAATTTAAATACTATAGACCGTGTTTTACAAATGATTACTTATAAGGAGGAAAGGATAAGTTGAATAATAACAAATAAAAATAATTACTGGTGAAACCAAGGTAGGTGAAATTAAGGGACCAGGCCTGAATAAATAATAAATGCAACATGGGATAATCACTGCAGCTAAAGCGCCGAGAGACACTAGGGGTTCTAATTAAGCACAGTTAACTGACATCATTAAAAGCCAAGGCCAAGACGTTATCATATTAAATAATCATTAAACGACTTTGCTTCTATAATGAGTTTTCTTCAGTAATTTACTGCTTTAATTGCCGCTGCATTTAAAATTATGACCTTAAAAGACTGTTTTGGTTTGAGGAACTTTCATTGTTATGTTAATAGACTCCAATAGAAAGGGCTCTTTTGGAGAAGCGAGTATAATAAGCTTTTGCCTGTGAAGGGAAGTTTTTGTGTCATAATTTATTTAAATACCTGTTTTACTCGAAAGTGGTTTATCTAAACTGGAACGTTTACTTTAAGGTATAATTGTCATTGTTTTTACGATAGACATGACAAACATTTGTCAACAACGCTACGAATAAATCGTAATATCTCTTTTAGACCACAAATTTGATTTGCAAAATGGATATCATTGAATGAAAGGAGATAGACAATATTGGCTAATAGCCGAGAATAACAATACTACATATTATATTCAAGTGAAGAATAGATATTCCAAGTATTCAAGCTTCAATTCCTGACCTGTCGAATCATTCGCCTATTTTAGCTAAAATACAGTTAACACTATCTATGAATTCAGGATAGAATAAGAAGATTTGAATGATATTGCACTGAATTTAATCAGGCCCAAGTCTCTCTATTGTCTAACTTTAGGTCACGGAATAAGATACAAAATTAATTGTTGAACAGTTAATTTTCTATTTAAACATTCCCATTGTTTACGTTGCCTGCCTTATCTATGTTTTTAAAACTCTTTTATATAGTTTTGTTTTTAGCACAGTTTTTTAACATCCTCAGAACTGTAAAGCAATAAGTTGTTGTACCTTGTATGTTTCGATGTAGAAACCTCATCTGTATGGGAAAAAGATAAAAACATGTTCAAGTCGGACTACAGACACGAAATTCTAATCAGAAGTTTCGTAGGAGTTGATTTTCATAAGTTACTTGACTTTATTATTACCTAAGAAAACAGTAGTCACTATAACAGAATTTTTGTAAAGGTTACCGATGCCTTGCCAAGAGAAAATAAAATTTAGCCATATAAGACTTTGTACCACACCTTAGCTAATTTATAGACTATGATAATTTAAGAAAAATTATGATATTCATACTTAAGAAATAATATTATATAAGTCAGTATTTATTTTAAATTAATATTTTTTTCGGTGTACTATATTTATTTGGAAACTTATATACTTTTTTTGTTTCCAAAAACAAAATAGAGCAAGTTATTTGGATTCATAATATTCAATAGGTTTTCCACTTTGTCAATCAACGTGAAGAAATGTTTTTTCATTCTATTAATCACTGTAATTTTCTCTGTACTCTAATCAGAAATTCTGCCTACATAGAAATTGGAGACAGTAGCTTTGTTTGGGCTTTGTGTTTGCAGACAAACAGAGCGCCAACATGCTTGTGTAGACAAGACTCGTAAGTATATAGTATTTCGTATATGATACAATAGGGAATTACGGCCAATCAATAATGAGTAGGCACTACTGTTTGATGTATCAGCCCAAGACAAATAAGTATTTCTTGTATTGTGTTGTGTACAGGAAACTATCGTAACCTACACTTGCAATATCACGACTGCTAGGTAAGTTATGATGTAGAAGTGATTGAATTTTGATAATTTTCTATTTATTTTGCATACTTTGGCTTCTACTTATTTAGAGAGACATTGATTTGATTCTCTCATAATCGATTACCAAGGGTAAGCGACAACGGCGCGGTCAGATTAAGATGAGTGCCCGTTTGTGGCATTGTATGCCGGTCCGGGTTATTATCATAAGATCAGTCTTGAAACGTAGTTGGAGGCCTTAAAAACATCCATCGGTTAGATTTGGGTAGCCACGACGTGTCTTGCCAGTCCTCGACCCGCACTCTGTCCGCTCGGAAACGTATGGCCTTAATCCTTTCCTGAGAGGTGACCCCAGCCCAGCTGTGGGACGTTATGAGTAGTTGATTGATTTGATTCATATATTTTCACGTCACTTTTAGTACCTTGAAATCTAGGTTCGTAGATAAATGGTGTTCAATGTAAAATAATGTTTTAGCGCAAAGAGTTGGAATATTTTTTATAAGTATTTGTATTCTTTGTTATGATAAAAAAAAATATAATCAGCAAATGATAGATTCAATTCAATTCAAAACATTACGTTTGATGTATCAGCGCACTTTTTTTTGTATATTTTAATAAGATATCCGAAAATATTTAGTTATTTATTTGTTTTTGAATCACATGTTTGATATTTTACATCACAACTTTAATAGATATTGTTTGGGTGAACCTTTTAGTACTGATGGTTTTTCCTACACGGCTACGTGTAATTTAAAGTGAATTGGCTATGAAGTATCAACGGTATTTTCAAGTTTGTGCGTGTCCCAAGTGATTACACCTCTTATAAAGAAAAGTGTTTTCTGAAGTTAAGAAATCCGTAGACTTCGTGAATATTCTAAGGAAACAAAGGTATTTCAGAAGAAAATATTTAGCGACGTATTGGTTTCCGATATTTATACAATCTCAGTTAAAAAAACGGATAGTATAACATGTATTTTATCGAAACACTTCAGTCTTAAAACACATTATTTGTGTTGATATCTTTGTGCACGTGCATGCAAAATATAAATCCTTGAAAACTGCACTGGACAAACACGTTTTATGTTTTTGTTGGATCCTGTTTTGTTTAATGAGACAATTGTAATCTAATGTACGTTTTCCTAATAATATCAATGTTGACTTTACTTATCTATGCCTTCATATTCAATAATATTAATATTAACGTTAACCGTTTATTGTGTTTGCAGAACACCGTAATTATAATATAGAAAATAACAATTGACAGTTTGCTACGTAACAAGCCTATTATCTAAATTATTACCTCAGCAAATATTATTTAGTTTAAAAATTTAGTTAAGTAAATGTGAAATATATATTGTACAAAGGGCAATTCCTAACGCAACAAATATTTGTGGTGAACCTAAATAAATAAAAATCTCTTGAAGCTGCCGTCATGCTGAAGCTTATTTAAAATTGCCGCGCTTCAAGATTCAATATTCAGCAAAGTCCGTTAAATATCTGAACCCATTTGGGAGACATTAAAACTAGATACATATTTTATTCTAAATAATTACAAAAACATGTATAAAACAATAAAAATACAGAAAAAATTAGAAACTAATTGAAATTTATTCAAAAATAAGAAACGCAATATTAAACCATTCATATAAATTCATTCACTGTAACAAAAGTCCGAGGTGAAAACCCCCAGGTGCTTTACTAACATTTAACTCCATGAATACGTTGCTAGAGGATTGTTTTTATGCCTTTGACATCCAATTATGATCTTGACATGGTACGCCTATTGTGTGCCTTTGAATGAAGGGGAGTAATCTGATAGAATGATATCTTTCA
The DNA here is from genome assembly GCA_932526445.1 of Phragmatobia fuliginosa. Lineage (NCBI taxonomy): Eukaryota > Metazoa > Arthropoda > Insecta > Lepidoptera > Erebidae > Phragmatobia > Phragmatobia fuliginosa. The sequence goes on from OW052057.1 coordinate 74,841,973, forward strand.
CAAAGCATTGTCTCTGTTAACAAGTCTTTCCTATTTCGGTCTTTATTTATCACTTTCTGTAGGTCACCATTGAAACCCATTTAATAAAAACGAGTTCTATATCAGAAAGCTATCTTTCTGATTTGGAAATCGTTTCTGTATTCAAACAAAAAGATAAATATAGAAACAGTGTTGTTCATATAAATATTAAATATCTTATTGAAACAACGATACAACCTTAAAAACTAAGTTTCTTATGTCTATGGAGATTTTATTGTACACTTACGAGTAAAACTTAAGACAATCATTGTCGGAGCGAAAGGGTTAACAGATATTAATCTAGTAGTACTAAAAATAGTAAAAAGAAGAAAGTGAACTAACAATAATTTTAACTTATAAATGTGCTATCACAATGGCTATCCACGCATTATGAAATAGAATAATTTATTTAGTTTTGAACTTATAAAATATTTTTAATACGGAACCGAAATAACAGAATTAGAAATTTCTCACAAGGTGACACTTACGAGAAGAAAACAATAAAATGTATGTCGCATAGAGATAGTTAAATTTAAATAAACATTCCGTAGTATCTGTACTTTTCAAGACCATAATATTTTATTACCAAATATATAAAACTAAGCATATATTTTTTAGTTTAGGCGGGTGCACTGACCAGGTCAAATACAGATCCCAGATCTGTATTTCGCGCGTCAGGGAACATTGATTATGACGTCAAGGCACGCATTGCTGCCTCGTGGACTAAGTGACGTGAAGTGACTGGTGTCATTTGTGACCCGAAAATGCCGATTGGGCTTAAGGGATAGGTCTATAAAAATATAATTAGGCCTGAAGTTTACATGATTGTGAAGCGTGGGCGGTGTTGGAGCGACACAAGCACGGTCATGAACATGCTGCGGTGGATGAACGGAGTCACGCGAAAGGGCCGAGTGAGAAACTAACGCATTCACGGCAGCCTTCATGTCCTTGACATCGCAGATAAAATGCAGGATAGTCACCTGCGCACATAGGTAGATTTCGCGAATTTAGGCGGCCAAAAACATTTTATTGTGTTAACAGCTTTTAAATGGGGTTTTAGTAATTAAAAGAGGTTACTATAAAATTAAACACTGTATTGAGTTCAAAATTTTTTTTTAAATATATTATTTACTAAAAATATGTATGAATATTATGATTTTAATAAAAAAATATATGACGACAATGCCCGGTCCTTTGAGAGGCTTGCATGGGGACATGGGTCCAACATGTAGAGGCCCTTTGAGACTTTTAACTGTATAAATATTTATATATAAATATATATATTTACTTATATAAGTAAATATATATAAAAAATCTAAATAAGTATACTAATATGAAAAAAAATTAAAGACATTTGATATTTACAAAATAATTTTATTCCGATTTCGGCGGGTAACACTCTTGCTTCACTTTCAACAAAAGGTCATAACAATGAAAATGTCTTTTGTTTGTTGCTCTTATTATTTCATTTTGTCTACGTGTGAGATCAGCTTCAACAAACATCTTAAGTGCTTCGAAGGGGGTCAACGGAGGGATAGCTTCATTAACCTTAGAATAACCCTTTTTCTATTGACTGACTTTTGTTAGCGAATTGGTTATGTCCTTCAGGACTTTGGCCGCATTTCTTTTTCAATCTGATTGTAAAAGTACTTGCGCAACATGGACTATTACTTCAGGGTCCACAGAATAACGTTTTTCTTCTGTTTCCTTCTCTTGCTTCGCTCACACGAATCGGAAAACGATTTACTTGGACGACCCTGGCGATGAGTCGTTTCAATCTGAATCTCAAAGGTTCCACCTAACCAAGACTATTTATTTTTTTCGAAAAACTCTTTAGTTTTATGTGCTTTCAACCATCCTTGTTTCATTTGCGATCTAACGTATGAAAATTTATGCATAAGAGTTATTTTATTGTCTTCTGTATCACCATAGCACACCAGCAAGTAATTCTCTAAATAATCCCATTTCTCATCAAAGGAAGGTAAGTTTTGTCGCTGCATGAGGTCAAATAAATATTTTTTCGTCACTTCCTTCACGCCAGAGGTATTTGATGACCCTTAAACAAAGAAAACTTTATTTTACAAGCGTTAGAAAAAATATTTTATTTTCATTTTTTTTTACGAAAAATCTTTGAATAAGGATTTTTCCGAGATTTGCGGTTTCTAGCGGCTAATTTTTTTTTTACTATAATACTAAGACCCTGTTTATACCGTATAAGAAAAAAAAACAGGTGGGACGGACCCTGAAGTATAGTTAAAACCCTTGAGAAATCGAAAATCAATGATAAATTTGTACAAAAAACATCTTGTCTTTCAAGTGAAAAAAATATATGATAATCTGTAATAAAACACCATTATTATATATAGTTTTAAAGATTCATACCTGAATTATGCGAATCCATCACTTTCACTAAGGTAATTACCTTCACAAAAAAAATATTGAGTTTGTATGAGAAGTTGCACAGAGAGCGTCGAGAACTGTAACATACACCGGGAACGGAGGTCAAGATTCGACTACCTGTAAATAATTCATGGCACATGGCCCAAGGGTGGGGATAGTGGGGATAGATTCCTGGAAGTGTCTTCTAACGGTACCGGTCAAAGTTTTACGTCTAAATTGACTTTGAAAAAATGACTTATGGCCGCCTAAATCTTTGAAATCTACCTATGTGCTGCGTTGGTACGGCCACATTTTGCGGCAACGGCCTGGCTATATTGGTAACAAATTTCTGGCCACGCCGCCCCAAGAAGCGTTGGCTTGACGTCGTAATAGGTGACATGCGTGTTTATGGTCTTGCTACTAGGGATGCCGAAGATCGTGCTAATTGGAAGAGGAATAGCTGGCAGCGGACCCCAGGCTTCAAAGTGCAAGCTTTGGAAGCAACCGGGAAGAACTTTATGATGACGATGAAATTTTTGTAAAGCGTCTTTGGATTATCCATAAATACATATTGAGGGAGAGTAATCTTTAGGCATATATGAGACAGCTCGACTTGGGTGTTACCGTGGCCTAATAGGTACAGGATATTTAAGCAGTTCAATTATTTTCTTATTTTTCATTTACGCCTTTAAAATGATATAGTTTTGGCATCAGTACAGACCGCTCCACTTCCGCTTATTGTAATAAAACCTGTTACAGTTACTGTTTTTAAAGTTATATTACAATAATAAATTCGGTGTAACTTATTTATTTCCTTTAAAGTTTATCTACCTCCACGTAGATAACGAGATTCGATAACGAGTCCCCGAATTTCAAACTTCAAACCGAAATTGCCAGCCCAGTAATAAAGTTAAACAAATTAATCGTTACAACATTTCAAATATTGTAACAACTAAATTGTTCAAGAACGCTCGCTCACCAAAAAAAATATATTTCTACTAACTTTCATTAGTTTTTTAAATTATTTACAGCTGAAATTGAAATTTACCAAGCTTCTTTCCGAAAAAAATATTTTACGAGAATCAGAAGAAAACAATGAAGCTTAAAATAAACATGACATAAGGATTTCTTTACTTCAACAGCAAAACCCCAAAGTTTTCTTCAATACAACGTCATTGGATCATTTTGCAACTATTTTAAGCCAGTAAATAAGCAGGACTTTTTCCTTAAATGATGCTTGAAATACCTACTTTCTCATATTTTTTTAAGTCGAATTTTATCGATATAATGGTATAGTAATATATTTATTACTTTGAAAAACTATGTCTTTAAAAGCTTTATCAGTGTGAGATTAATGGATTGCTTATAAATAACAATCATATTATTTTGAAACGTTTCTTGTGTCAGAGTGCCTTATACAAGCAATTTTCAAAATAATATGTATCAGTAAATTTATAAAGGTTTAATTAATAATACAGATAAATTTAAAAACAAATTTGGTTAAGAACAAGCTATTATTGAAATACACAATAAAGACTTACATGAGCGCAAACTTGATGAGGTAAAGTTATTTTATTACGCAGCACCTCTTCCGTGTCATTTTATAATATTGCAGTGGAATATGCATATTGTTATGATGCAGAATTTCAGCTATATCGAAAACCGAGCAGTGGGTCAAATTCAACTTGCGAAATTTCATTGCAGACAATAAATAAATAAATAAAAAATAAAAATAAAAATAGCCTTTATTTCCTGAAACCTGTTGTACATATTTATTTATTTATTTAGATCTAGTTAACTTAAATTAAATTGTAAAACTAAAATTTTGATTGTAAAATATTTATATTAAAATCTCGTCAACTAGCATCAGTAACCAGGTCAGGGTGTCTTCTGACATAGGCCTCCTCTAATTCCCTCCACTTGTTTCGGTCCAGCGCACTTCTTCTCCATCCCTTTGGCAAATCGTCTTCCCATCTTTTTACCTGCCTTCCTCTATTCCTCTTCCCATTTCTGGGATACCATTCTGTAACTTTTTTAGTCCATTTCTTTGCATTCGTTCTCCACATATGTCCTGTCCATTTCCATTTCAACGATCTTATTTTTATTCCTTCATCTGCCACCTTGGTTATTTTTCTAATTTTTGTAGCTTTCCATTTATCTCTTAGTCGTAAATTGCAGACAATATGATAATTGAAATTAAATAAAAAAAATGGCCAAGTGCAAGTCAGGCCAGACATAGAATAGGACTCCGTAATTGTAGGTGGATTTGAAATCGTGTCCAATAGATAATGTTATGTTTACTTATTAATTCTTTATTTTTGAATGCAGTTTATATATAGTAGATAGGCCCCTTTTTTTTTCGTGCGGAATTTCCCACGGATGCCACACGTTGGTGGCTATGTCGGACTCCCTATACCTACTGCAAGAAAAAAGTTATCTAAACCGCTATCAGTCAATCATCAACAGCCCATAATGTACTACTGTTGGACTCAGATCTCCTCTCAAGAGAGGGTTTAGGCCATACGTTCCCACGCTAGCCGAGTGCGGGTTAGGCACAGGCAAGACACGATGTCCGCCGCCCAAAAACCTCCAACTAAGCTTCACGACTGCTATTTTATGATCACCGGGACCGACTGCTCAACGTGGCCTCCGAATCACGGAAACGCTCATAACATATCATGCCACAAACGGTGACCCACCTAATTATGACCGCGCCGTCGTTGCTTACTAGTAGTACTTTATCGACGTAATCACAACACATATTCATGGAAAGTCCTAGCACCAACCGTTTAGGCGGTAATTCTAGGAAAGATTTCTGAATAATTTGCACAAACAAGGTTAATGAAATTCCCTAACCAACTGTAATTTTATGTCACACATGGATCTTAATAAGGGATAAGACTGAATAAAGGTGTGATTCAAGAGACATCAAGAGTTCAAGAGTCAGCATTCTATTCAGCGATTGCAAATACGCCAAACGTGGTTTGAAAACTTATTTTCTTTTTCTTATTTTCAATTTGTTCCTAACCTTTCTTTCGCTATTGAGTCATAAACGGCTTCTACTTACATTAAACGAAACTGTAAATGGTCGAGCAATTAGTCCGACAAAAGTTTTCGTTTAAACTCAATTACGTTTTTTTTGGTTGATAGATATTCTTCAACTAAAATACGGAAAATAAAATTTGCTATAGGTGGTCATTTTACATGCAGCCTTTTGAACTAGACGAAAATAAATAAACATGTACAATTATTTCTTATAAATTATATCGTATATTACGAGCATAATAATTTATTCACAAACCTATCATATTATGAGTGTACGAAGGTAAGATAAGTAAATAATCTACATTTACATGTCAAATCAAATTACAGCATATAAACTTCTTAACCTTTCTTTAATATACATTTAAGGATAGAATATTGATAGAAACTTTATAAAAATATATCCATAGTTTAAGTTTTGTATATTTAGCAATAAAATATTATGATCTTGAATAGTACAGACATTCGCAATGGTTTATTTAAATTTAACTATCGTTTGCGACATACATTTTATTGTTTTCTCCTCGTAAGTATCGCCTAGTGTAAAATTTCGTTGTCAACGAATTTTAATGTTTCGGTTCCGTATTACAAATGTTTCTTAATTTAAAACTGAATAAATTGTTCAATATCATTTTTGTTGTGAACTACTTATTAACTTTCACCCACGTTTCATTTAAATATTTTTTTCATCTCTCGGAACATTTTACTGTACATATTGTAGCTTTGGCTAAAAATATTCTTAATAGGGTGACTCTCCAATAATGGAAGTTGGCCGTCAGCTCTGTATTCTCCTTTCTAATTTTTACTCGACGAAACAATGCTTCTACATTGGGTATTTCTGTCCACTTTCATGTATTTCTGAGTCTCTATTTAATTAAAACTTAATATGTTTATATTACCTGCAGGAAAAAAGTGTTCAATTCAGGTTAGATGGGCAATTTGAGTTTATAAAGGCTGGCTTTCGCCTATGGCTTCTCCCACGTTTGTGTCGGTTATCGCCTATATCCTATGTCCTTTCTTAAACTCTAGACTATCTTTGTACCAAATTTCACTTAAATGGGTTCAGTAGTTTTGGCGTAAAAGCGCTACAGACAGACAGAGTAGCTTTTACATTTACAACATTTAGTAAATAAATAAGGTAAAGGAAAGTCGAAACTCTTTTATGCTCTTGTATGTTAGGTTATGCTATTTTCTAGAAAGTAACTGAAAGTTATTACACGTGACATAAATTAGAGCCCTCCATCGTTTCACGGGCTTACAAGTTTCGACCTTCCGCTGGTCAGTCAGTCAACCTTTTGTTATAAATGTAGACCATTAATCAAGAGATGTCGCCTAAGCTCAAGTACTTTTTGGGAAAAGCTGACAAGATAAACCTTTTCGCACCAACAAAGGATATGAAAAACTAATCCTTCGAAATTTTACTTTAGGAGAACGAGTAGCTAGAAGCTGAAGATAAGTGGCAGAAGTGGAAACAATTCAAGAAGCAATTAAGGAAGCATTGTTGAACTATTTTCTCAGAGTTTACTCCCATGGTATAGTTAATCTCAAGTTGGTATTCGTTTTTTTTCTTAGTAATACAGTTTCTTAATGTTATTTATTTCTTTTGTTGCTTTTCTTTAACTATGTGCAGTAAATTAAAAGCTACTGGAAAAAAATGAACTGCATTTTTCAGAGAAGATTTAAGGCTTAAGATCCATTATTACCATTATAATAAAGACAAAAACTTTTTCTCCACCTAAGGGGTATCATTTATCATCAATCATCATCATCATCATCAGCAATCCATAGTGTCTCCTTTCAGGAGAGCAAAATCTGGCAAGACAATGTTTTGGCTTCATGATCTTGAGAAGGCCTCTAACCACACTTCACGATTGTTATCATATGATAACAAACGGCACAGACTGCTTAACGTGAACACCGAATCATGTTGACGTTCATGGTATCTGGCTACTAAAGATCACTCAATTAGGTACTAACTGCGCTGTCACGCCGTTGTTGACATCATCTTCAAAGCCATAATTCCCTAGATTATTTGGGTAAAGCTCCTTTCTAAGGAGAGGCCTACGTCCAGCAGTGGACTGTTAAAGGCTGTTGATGATGATGATGATTTGGGGTCTACTACTTGTTCAACTAGTTTTAATCAGTTCTTATACGGAGCAACTGGTATCGAACCTCTGCAAGCCTGAGGGAGACCAGAAATTCGTAGGCTGAACTAGTTGTCAGTATATATAAGGGCACTGACTTCCCAACGAATCACCGTCAAACTTCCATAATTTTTCCTATAAGATAAACCCAACAACCCGAGACCTCTTGATTTTCAGTCGCATATTATGCTAACCCCTAATACCCAAGGAGGCAGTCAACCAAATGCAAATGTAGGTATGTAATAGAATTCAGAACGATCTATACAAATTGTGGTTACAATTCAAACAAGAAATAACCGATGAAAAACTGACCGCAAAAGACCAAGTCTGGACTGAATCCAACTTTTACATTGGATAAATGTCGATGCCCAGTAAAAGCAAAATATCTATCATATCTCAAATTCAACGTGCACGTTTTCTACTTTTATAAATTTGCAGACCTTTTTGTTGCAATGCAACTCTCCTAGTAATTTATGTTGAATTCATTCATAGTCCACTTGTATTAATTTTTTTAAATGTGTAAAGATTTGAATTCCACGGTGATAAATTATTTATATACGTTGATATACTATTATTATGATCAGATGGATGGCGCTCCTTGATATTTTGATAGTGAATAGTAAACAGCATCGTAGTGGAACTAGTCAACATCATCACATTAGTATGAATACCCAGATTTGTTTAAGAAATATCTTAGTAATATTGCCAATAGCACTTGAAAAATAAATAATGAAAATTTCACCTCTAAAATTTAAAAAGGAAGGAAGATGGCGCTGCTGTCTACGTAAACATCACCTCCGTAATAAAATTAGTTTAAAAATAGTAAAATTGTGTTTAGAGCATAAAAAACAAGTGAAAAAGTAAAAGAATAAGTTCATAAATACGTGACATTGTTATCCAGATTATATATAAACATACAGTGAAGTTTAGAAGGCAAAAAGTTTTTTTTTGTAAAAACGTAACGGATATTCTCAAATCCTTGAAACTTTTCACTATTAGTGTGCATGTATGTGAATAGGATAATCATTAAAGTGACGTGTTGCATGTTCTTGTGATTAAGTATGAAGAAATAAGTGAATTATCTGTAAATGAATGCGATCGGATATTTCAAACTATAAAATTTTGTATCACCTACAGTTTTATTTTAACTCGAACAAGGATTTGGACTTTGGACCTATCGCCGGCTGATCACACTTCAAATATTTATTAAAAATAAATAAAAATCTGAAACTGCAAAAGCAAACACCTAATTGACGTTGTAAGTTAATGTGCTAGTGCCGAGTTTGGTTCACTTACTACTTTTTACCATACAACGATCAATCAGCTAAGCTCGGGTTCGAACCTCACTAGACTTACAAAAACGTTTTTTCCAGTTTATATTTCGGCATTAATATTTGTACTTTTATAATGAATTTTCTGGACAACATAACATTTCGCAAGCCACTTTCAAAGTCATTATCGGAAACACTGGAAGAATGTAGTTCTAATAACTCGTCAATAGATGGCACCACTAATAGTGTCCCATACATACCAAACGATGACAATGAAGAAATAGAAGAACTGAAGCGCCAAATAAAGGAGTTGAACTTACAATTAACGACAGCACACGAGGAAGTAAATAACCTTTTGATTGAAAACAGCGATCTTAAGAAAACAATAGAAAATATGAACAATAAGCATGACTTAGTAAAGAGAGTGACTAAACAATTAACCAGTAACATTGGTACTCCACTAAAAAATAAAAAGATATCAACTCCGAATAGAAAAACACCATCTAAACAACAACAAACTGATTGCTCAACAAGATGCATGGCCCCAAAATCAATCATCTGCCCTGAAATCATTCCACAAGACAGTATATGCACCACGAGTAACAACACGAACGATACTCCGAACGTGAAGAACAAATTATGCATTGTCAGTAGCAACAAAACAAATAAAATTTTAGCTATATCCGAAAATACCTTTCCAAACTACAACACATGTCATTATCTTTTACAGAATTGTGGTATAAAACAGTTACTGAATAATATTACTACAAAAATAAAAAATTATAATTTCAATGACTATTGCGTAGTATTTGTAGGTGAACAGGACTTTAAACAATCTATTAACTATTTTGACTTGATTACATATATACGTGAAACATTGTTAACTATTAATCATACTAATATTATTCTATGTTTACCCACATATAAATATAACTACTATACAACTATTTATAATTTCAGAATAGAAATGTTTAATAACTTATTATATCAAGATAACCAAATATATGATTATGTAAAACTTCTAGACTCGAACCTCGACCTCTCCTGTGACTATACTATGTTTAAACGCAATGGCCAATTAAATAATTACGGCATGATAAATATTTTTAAAAATTTAAAATACCTAATCTACACGGATGACAACTTAGACTTAGATTTAAACAATGTAACCGACCATGTAAATATAAACAAAAACTCTTTATATTCAGACTTATACAATGACTCGCCACGTTCCTTTCGCTCCGCTAGGAGTTAATTCAAAGCTTATCATTCTTCATCAGAATATTGCTGGTCTTTTATCAAAAAGAGCTTTAATAGAAGTGGCTTTACATGACTTAAACACCTCTAACAAACTGCCAACGATACTCTGTTTTTCGGAAACATTTATCAAAAAAGGTTGTGAAGCAAATGCAAAAATCAGTGGATATGTCCTGGCCACTTCATACTGTAGAACTAAATCTCGAGGTGGGGTATGTATATATACTAACGTAACAACTAAAGCTCAACCACTGAACTTGTCAGATTATGCTTGTAAAGACACATTTGAGTGTTGTGGAATAGAGATGAACGAGCAAAATATAATTATTGTTTGCATTTATCGCACACCCCACTCAAATATTGACATGTTTTTCAATCAATTAGACTTACTTCTTTTCAAGTTGTTATTTAGAAAAAAACATAAGATTATTCTAGTAGGTGACATCAATATTAATACTTTAAAATCCGGAAAAATCGTCCAACAGTTAACCGATATAGTTTTTAATTATAATTTGACATTTTACATTAATGAACCGACTAGACAGAACTCATGTATTGACCACATCATAGGAAATAAATTCAAGAACGCTCAAAGTGAAGTGATCAGACTAGGCTTATCTGATCACGATACGGCCCAAATGTTGTATGTACCTATCAAAACGGAAAATAAACTGCCCGATACCGTATTTTTTACTAAAAGAGATAATAACCCATATAATATCAAAAAGTTTTGTGATTGTTTGGGAAGCCTTAGCTTTAGTGATATTTACAACGAAAATGATGTTAATAAAGCATTTACTAACTTTCACAATGATCTAGTGTTGTACTATAAGTTGTGTTTTCCTATGCTGAAATATAAGAGTACTAATAAAAGACGTAATCTTAAGTGGATCACTAAGGGAATACGGCGTAGTTGTCGTACCAAACGAATACTACGTTATAGATTTTACCAAAACAGGACCTTGCAAAATAAAATAAAATTTCAAAGGTATTCAACAATTTTAAAACACTGCCTATCCAAATCACAAAAAAATTTTAATTACAAATTTATAAGTACCTCAAAAAATAAATGTAGGGCAGCATGGTCAGTCATAAAAAATGAAACTGAAAACTACCTTTTGAAAAACTCAATCACTAGAATTAAAATAAATAACGAAACAATACGGAACCCAACTGAGATAGCTTGTAAATTTAACGAATATTATATAAGATTGAGCAATTCTCGAAAACATGTTAATAATACCAATAAAACTATTTTGCAAAACAGCATATTTCTGGAACCACTAAGTAATACAGAAGTGTATAAAATTATAATGAATCTCAACAACAGCAACTCTGTTGGGTATGATGAAATATCTACATTAGCCCTTAAAAAAAGTGCTGTATATGTTACTCCTATCATAACGCACCTAATTAATCTGTCGTTTGAACAAGGACTATTTCCAGAAGTTTTAAAGAATTCAGTCATAAAACCTATTTTTAAGAAAGATGACAAGTTAAATATGTCCAATTATAGACCGATCACACTCATTCCGATTTTATCAAAAGTCTTTGAAAAAGCAATGCACTCACGACTTACGTCATTTTTTAATAAATTTAATATTATAAAGCCAGAACAAAATGGTTTTCAAAGAGGAAAATCAACAACCTTAGCAGCTTTTACTCTGATTCATAATGTGGTGACTAGTATTGATAAAAAGCTGACAACGCTAGTTATATTCTTTGATATGTCCAAAGCCTTCGACTTTGTGTCACACGAGTTACTCTTACAGAAATTGGAACAATATGGAATCAGAGGACCAGCTCTATCGTGGCTCGAATCATATTTAACCAACCGCTTGCAAAGAGTGGACATACAGCATATAGGACACAACTCGGATCTAACTACCAGTAGCTCGCCATTTAAGATAAATAGCTTTGGGGTGCCTCAAGGCAGTGTACTGGGGCCGCTGTTATTTCTTCTGTACATAAATGATCTCCCTGAAATTACAAACCACAAAACAGTTTTATTTGCTGATGACATTTCTATAATCTTGACATGTAATAATTTGACTAATCTTAATGATCAAGTAAATGAGACGATCCATAGAGTGACAGAATGGTTAGAAAATAATAATCTAAATGTTAATTTAAGCAAAACTAGTTATATACGATTTCAAAACATACGGTCTCCAAATTTGAGCTTACAACACATTACAACAATTAAAGAACAGGACCACGTAAAATTTTTAGGAATCACACTTGATAAATATGTAAACTGGAAAGCACATATTGATGATGCATGTAGCAAAATGAATAGATTTGTTTATGTCCTGAGTAATCTTAGGCAAACCTCAACACAAGAGACCACTATTCTAGCATATCATGGCTACGTAAGCTCTGTGTTGAGATATGGTTTGATACTATGGGGGAATTCCTCGGAAGCAAACAGATGCTTCATCACACAGAAACGATGTGTCAGAGCCATAGTCGGAATCGCACCAGATCAAACATGCAAACCGCATTTCAAAAGCTTGGGCATACTAACTCTTTATTGTATGTATATATTGGAGATATCGATTTTTGTAAAAACATACCCAAATTTGTTCACCAAAGCGAAAGATAAATTTCCAAGAAACACTAGAAACCCAAATCGACTAGTTTTGGAATGTACTCCAAACACAACTCTATATAAAAATAATTGTTACTCAATGTGTATAATAGTGTACAATAAACTTCCTGAATACTTCAAGGAATTACCGTTGTGTCGTTTTAAGAATCGTCTCAAAACATGGCTCTTGGAAAAATCTTATTATTCTCTGAAAGAATTCCTAAATTAAAAAAATTAAATTGTAATAGTTTATTGACATAATATTAGTTTTAAATTGACTTTAATTGTTAAATGATGACGATTCGATTTTCGATAATGACGATACATATTATTTAACTTAAGTATTGACCAAGACATTTTATTTTATTTTTTGATTTGAATTTTTTTTTAATGATTGATGATATGAATCGAAATTAATATTTAATCCAATTATAATTTAAAATTAATTAACAATTATGTAATAAATAATCAAATTTCCAAAGGCCATCCCACATTTTCACATGCCATCTGTGGCTAAATGGACGAACTATACCTAATATAAATATTGTAAAAACACCTTTGTACTCTGTTTAATGTGAAATAAAAATCATTTCATCATTTCATTTCATTTCATTTCATTTCATTTCATTTCAAAAAAAGCAGTTAACTTTGCATGCAATTTTAGCAATTGTAATTAATATTTAGAGTAATAGTTTAGAGCTTTTTGATACCACCACACTTGACGTGCAACATCACGTTCTGTGTTAACCGAGTACGTCTCCCAAAGTTTCTATACTTTCAAATTCTGAAGAATATAAATAAATTTGAAATATTTTTGTAATTGTTATTTATAATGACTCGATGACGCAGTGGTTGGCGTATGCGACCGCTGATCAGGAGGTCTCGGGTTCGATTCCCGGGTCGGACAAATTGTTTGTTGTGTGATCCGTAAATATTTGTTTCGGAGTTTGGGTGTTTTCTATGTATAATATGTATGTATTTACAAAAAAAAGTATGTTTATGTATTTATATCAGTTGTCTAGTACCCATAATACAAGCTCTGCTTAGTTTGGGATTAGATGGCGTTGTGTGTAAGATGTATGAAATAATTATTATTTATAATCGATCTTCGTTCAAAAAAAAATATAATACTATCTTGTATGTATATCTTATAAAAAAAAACGTCTTGAAATAAAGATCGTGATTCAATAGTGTCTTTATTATTTGGCCGCTAGCCAGTATAATAACAAAGTAAATATATCGATGTAATATTTTTACGATACTATTTCTTTCTAGTGCTTTCTAGTGAAAGTTGATATGCCTAATACTCTGTAAAAATAAATGTCAGTACAATATTGAGATTTGATACAAAATATCGTTGTCACCGTACATACACAGTAGTTATATTAACATATTATAATAGTGAGGGGTATAATCACGTAAAGTGCTCTTAGGGATAATTGTAAGATCTGACGGAACATCGTCGCTTTTGTGTGGTAGCTCTTAAGCTATTGTTACGAGGTGATGGAAGGCCGTATATTCAAATGCCTTGACAAAAGATTAAAATGATCCGTTTATTACGTTACAATGTGGGAAGGAATTGAAGTTTATATTGTTATACTACTAAGGAAATAGTTAACGTTTACGAGCTGTTATCTCAGTCGATATTTTGGGAAGGTTCAATTATGTTATCAATTATTTCAACAATGAAAATTATTGATTTGTTCTATGTTTTTTTTAATAGTGACTTTAAATTAGTAAACACATCTAGCTATTATATAACTGATTCATCGTGTCTTGCCAGGCCCCAACATGCAATCGCCAAGTGTAGGAACGTATAGCCTCAACTCTCGTTTGAGAGGAGATATTTTGTTGTTGTGTGTGTTATTTTATTTTTTAACATGACTGAAAAGTTGACTTTAACACAAATAAAGCTATAAACGAAAACAATAATGAATATGATGTAATAAATAATTATGGTGTACCGAATATAACTTATTAAACAGCAATAGATCATAAGTACAAAATGTATGGAGTTGAAATGTACAGTATAATCGTTTGGGTTTGACGTGCTACAAACAAATTGGCAGCACTTTGGAAGTTTGCGTTATTGCACATTGTTTGGAACTACGGCAAGAAGCCACAATATTGGTGGAAGCCAACATAATTATGGAGTATATTGATGAGGAGCTGTATTTATGGTTAAGCAAAGTTAAACTTTTGTGAAATAATTTAAATCAATAGGTATGTGCTTGAAGATTAATTTCACGTTACGGTTCTTGTAGAATAGAATAGTACTTATTTTGTGAAAAGAGATACAGATCAATCATAATTATGTAACTTACAGTATCTTAAATAGGTAGACACCGCACAGTTATAAAAAGCTGCCAAGTGCGAGTCGGACTCGCCCATGAAGGGTTCCGTACCAGCAAGTTACATCATTTATAAGTTCTTATAGTAGTGTATTGATTGAATTAAAGGTAAATTGCGGGTAACGATTTATGACGTATTAAAAAAACTACTCACTAGATCTTGTTCAAACCAATTTTCGTTGGTAGTTTACATGGTAATGTATAACATATATTTTTTCTAGTTTTATCACTCTCTTATTTTAGAAGTTAGAGGGGGGGGGGACACACATTTTTCCACTTTGGAAGTCTCTCACGCGCAAACTATTCAGTTCAGAAAAAAATTATATTAGAAACCTCAATATCATTTTTGAACACCTATCCATAGACACCCCACACGTATAGGTTTGATGAAAAAAAAATTTTTGAGTTTCAGTTCCAAGTATGGTGACCCCCAAAATGTAATGGTTTTTTTTCAAATTTTTTGTAAAAATCTTAATGCGGTTCACAGAATACATCGACTGACCAAATTTCAACAGTATAGCTCGTATAGTTTCGGAAATAATTGGCTGTGACATACGGACGGACAGACAGACAGACAGACAGACAGACAGACAGACAGACAGACAGACTTGACGAATCTATAAGGGTTCCGTTTTTTGCCATTTGGCTACGGAACCCTAAAAAGCGGCCAAGTGCGAGTCCACCCATGAAGAGTTCCGTAACATCTTATAAAAGTTCTTGTAGTTCGTTGTAACTTTGATCGATGTTTAATTAATAGTGTATTGATTGAATGAAATGTAAATTGCGGTTTACGTTTTATAACGTATTAAAAAAACTACATACTAGATCTCGTTCAAACCAATTTTCGGTAGAAGTTTGCATGGTACATCATATCATTTTTTTTTTGTTTTATCATTCTCTTATTTTAAAAGTTACAGATGGGGACACACACATTTTACCACTCTGGAAGTGTCTCTCGCACAAACTATTCAGTTTAGAAAAAAATTATATGAGAAACCTCAATATAATGAATAAAATCATTTTTGAAGACCCATACCTACCCACCCATAGATACCCCACACAGAATACATCTACTTACCAAGTTTCAGCAGTATAGTTCTTATAGTTTCGAAAATAATCGGCTGTGACATTCGGATGGACAGATAGAACCCTAAAAAATTAAGCCACTTTTTTAGTAACGAGTATGTCTGTGTTATTGAATTATTGTCACTTTAAAAAAATGATCTCAGAAATAGCGTAAAAATTGTTGAAATGCGAAAATAAATCTTTTTCTTCTTATAAATTATGCACAAGGCATTAATGACATACGAGTATGTATATGACGGCGCGTGATTATGTACATTATATTAGGTACCTACTTATGATTCTTCATCTGACGCAGGGACATTTAGAAATACAAATGTATTATTCATAAAAAGTATATCTCATGAAATCGAACTGTAATTGTTCTTATGAGAAATTAAAAGTCCATAAAGTTAGTAGTAGTAAGTTAGTTAGTATTTATGGACGGTTTTAATTAAAATAATGAGTTATCATGAAAGATACCCTTTGAGTAACATCATCATCTCAATTTCATCGTTAAAGTAGGTCATGTAAAGTGTTAATTGGCGGTACACAACGAAAAAAAATTATTTACCTTCTGTGCCTTCTCGTTTTTCAATTACTACTTATAAATGCAGCTTATTTAAAAACCGAATAATATATAACATAATAGTTATCTAACATACTACATACATCATAATAATACAATAAAAATACTACATAAAAATATATTTCATTTCACGTAGCCTTTCATAACCTGTTCTTAAACTAAATACCGTGATTTAAAAAAAAATCCTAAAGAATCAGAAATCAAACGAAGAAATGGCTTTTTATTTCAAATGATACTTTCAGATTTAGAGGAAAATAGAGCATTTTACCAAAGATAGATTTTGGTTTTTTATATAACGGTAGATGAATAATCAGTCTAAAGCTCATCTGATACATCAAAAAGATTGCTTACCTACAATTACTTATGCTTCAATAATTCTAATCTAATCTGTAAAAGGGTTTTTCTGATACTATTTCTGTGTACACTAATCTGCTTAATCTTATTCCAGAAAAAAAAATGGATTTTTATGTACCAAACATATTTTTTCACTTAGTTATATTACAGATAAACATTTGAAAATGTATGATTTTACATTGGTCAAATGTATTTTTGAAAAATACAAAAAATTTACATTAAATAAATTTAATCTTTATTAAACTATGTTTAGTCAAACAATTTATTTATTACTTAAATTTATTATTTAAATCAAGCAATAATCAACGTTACCTCGAAAGTAATATGTTTAAAGTTCTATTCAATACGATGAAATCGCGGTATAATCTTTAGTGATAAAACTAACAGAAGCAAAAAGCTAGGAGGTTCCATGCTGTTTTTTTTTAATTTTCACTGCATTTTTTTCCAGCTCCTACTAGAAAAGCATGGAGTTGGATAAAATATTTAACTATACAAAATTTACTTCCACCATGGGGAGTGCTTCGACGAGATATTCGGTCTACTATCAGCCCCAGCTATCTGGTTACCACGTTGCTAAATGTCCATTCCAAAACACTTGCTTAATTGGCCTTCAAACACTGTGCACTTTTAACAGATCTTTTTGCCTTGGATAACCAATGTGTAGAATAAATGGTTGCTCGCGGTATTTCCTAAACGATGAGTAGAGAGTATGATGGAAATCATGAGTAAAGGCGGCCTCGCGAAAGCTCGGTGTGCTTAACAAGGTGAGACGGTTTTTCTCGCCGGGGCATCTGTGTCTTCTCTACAATTCGCGCAATATTTACTCCACGCTCTCGACCGGTTGCAGCGGCGAGCAATCCGCATTATTGACAGTCCCGAAACTATCGAGTTCCTGGAGCCTCTGCAGTTGCGGAGAGACATCGCTTATATGGCGGTCTTCTATCGCCTTTACCATGGTGAGTGTTCTGAAGAGCTCTTCCAACTGGTCCCACCTTCTCCCTTCCTTTACAGGACAACACGTGCTGGACTTGGAAGTCACCGCTTCAGGGTGGAGGAAATACGCACCAGAACGAAGCGGTTTTGCTCTTCCTGCTTATGCGAGCAGTCAAGCAATGCTTTCCATCAGGCAGGGTAGAGTCACTTTGGTGGGTTAAATATATATATATATATATATATATATATATTATAAAAAAAAACAATCCAAGAATCGTGGTAACTTTCCTCATTGTGAGTGCACATAATGTAGCATGATGACCCACACCATGACAGCGCGAGTGCTGACATTGGTCTTTTATACGAGGGTATTTCCGCCAAGATCGATCCGATCCATTCGTGCCGGTCAACTTTGATTACCTACTATACACATTTTTGTGTGTTGAATGTGATTATCCATTCTATATATGAATGTAAGTTGTCTAGTAATGGCATGTCACTTCAGTAAAGATTACTCTAGCTTAGGATTAGACCTAACTTGTGACATGTGTCAAATTAAATTTATGTGATACCTAAATAGTTTGAATAGATTATAGTATTGTTGAAGTTGTTATTGTAATCTGAGACAAGGCTTAGATTTGATTAATAATAATAATTAGATGTCAACCAATCTATCTCACACCATTTTAAAAGACATCGACATATTAAGCCAGTATGGGTTTATACTAGTTAAATAATGAGATTAGTAGAACTTAAATTTGAGGATCTAAACTATCTCATTCACAATTAGTAGCTTCTGAACAAGTATTATGGTAAGAATAAAGCTATTTTTTGTAGAAACCAACATCATCATCAACCCATTCCATAAAATCCAGCAGACGTACAATTCTGAAAAAAGCATCTCCACTGTCATGTAGGCTACTTATACTTACCTTTAAAAAAAAAAACACGTATATATAAAATGAAAAGTTCAGCGTTAATTAAGTGTACTACAAGCTAACATGATAAAAGTTAATTACACTCCATTTATCAATTACTGATGAACAACGCGTCCAACAAACGATATTTAACATTGATAATGACATTTTCATGTTAATACCTTACAGGAAATGTAAAATTTATTTGTATAAAGAGACTGGGTAATTAAAATAGCACTTGAGTTAACCTGTATGTAACATTGATGATAACATAATAAAGTACAAACTGTTTATGGTTTTCGAAATCCATGACCTTTATGCGAATTTACGAAATATTTAAATTGCTACTATCTCGTTGGTACATTTTATTCTCATTTATTATTACGGAATTGTCTAATGAGTACACATAAACATAGATACTCGTAATGTCAAAAAAATTTGTAATCGCCTAGCCTATTGATCTTCCAATGATCTTCTAAATGCCATTGAAAAAGAGGTAAAAAACGAGAATCACACATTTAAATCATGGCACTTCTCGGTGCACGGTGTATCTCACATCTTTCAAAGTAATGTATTCTCATCGCACACATTAAAGCTGTAATAAACAGAGTAACACTTATAATTCCTGCCTCTTGATAATTAAGTTATAAAGCTTTGCATACTTAGTAACCTGTGAGTTAATAATGTTAGACGCGGGTGTGATAGCAAAGTGTGATGAAGTGTAATATGGCAAATTCAACGCTTTGATACTTTCTTTTAATTTAATTTAGTCGTATTATTATGTAAAAGTAGAAGACCCGAGATAATCTTAAAAATAAGAAAGGCTAGGAAGGTGATGTATTATGAGATAAAAAACATATTCTATACATTAAGTAAAATCAACTCATAAAGAACTAAATTGAACCAATTTAATTAATGAATTTTTTAAGGATTGATGTGATAGCAAACTCTAAGTAGCTATATGAAGTGCTTAAATAAAAATATTAAGCTTAGTTTTTAGAAGTACATGACACTTAGTTACTACTCCACACTAAATACCTATTATAATTATTTTCGAGTATACAAAATCTGTTGATGTATAGTAGTGATTATAAAAATAGTCTAAATATATGTCTTATGAATTGTGCTTAACATAATTTGACATCTCAGAAAACCAAGATCATGATCTTGGTTCTCTGAGATAAGAACCAAAGTAATCAACATAGCCCACAGGATAAGCAAGCTGAAGTGGCAGTGAGCTGATCATATTCGACAAAGAATCAATAACCGTTGGGGTAAACGAGTTCTTGAGTGAATACCGCGACTCGATAAACGTTTCCAGCAGTTGACTTCTTATGTTATTATAATTTATAATAGCATTGTGGCTTAGTAACTGCTAACTGCTTCGGTAGCGCAGTGGTAAGGTATGCAACTGCTGTGATTAAGGTCTCGGGCTCGATTCTCGGGTCGGATCAAATGTTTGTGTGATCCACACATGTTTTATTCTTAGTTCGGGTGTTTTATATCTATAAAATGTATGTATTTAAAACAAGAAAAGTATTTTCATGTATTTATATTAGTTTTATAGTACCTATAAATCATTATATAAGCTCTACTTGGTTTGGGACTAGATGGCGTTGTGTATAAGATGTCGGGAATATTTACTTTTTTGAGTCATTGACCCTGAAGAAAGTGTCTAGAAAATGGCCTTGTAGCTAATTGCTTTGAATAATTTACCAACTAGAACACCCACCTGGAAAATTTTATATTATGATTGCTATTTAGACCATTTATTTATTCAGCTTTACTTGACATTAAAATCTCGAATGTAGGTATATATACTTTTATTTCTTAGAAGCTCTGTTTTAATTAGACTTTCGAGAGGCGTTTAGTCTCAAGTGTCAGTGTGCTATCAAAGAATACTTATCTACTAAATTTTAGATTCTAATTATATACTCCTTCATTTTTACAATTAAGGTAATAGAATAACATATACTAGATATTTCATCTCTTTTCACGTCAATTCAGGGGCTTGCTCACAATGAGACTTAGCCCGTTAGTAAATTATCAGATATTCTGAACATTTTGAACATTCAAACAGATAAATTAAGTGATGTTATAAGTTTAAATATGTTAAATGATTATGATTAAGCTCAAACTATAAAACTTATATACACTCGTTTATGAAAATAAATACAGTCTTAGGGTAACTGTTTCTAAAGTCGCAAGTGACATAGATAAAAAAAGAGAGAAAGGTATGATAGTTGTATGCGTGAAAAAAGAATGCTGCCTCCGATGTGCTATGGTATGCGCTGCTGAGCATGAAGCTAGATGGTGTTGTGTCAGGTTTTCGAAATATTTAATATTTTATCAAAATTGTTATCGAGTTAGTGTAGTCACTAGTAGTGCAAAGTCTTTCCCCTTTCATCTAACATGAAGGGATTGGATAGGCATCTATAGTAACTTGACTATTTTGGACTGAATTGGCTGCATTACTGACACCTATCAAATTTCCTCTTTTTTCGTTTAGACAATAACTGTAAACTGTTTTCTTTTACCTTGGTTACTCTATATTATAAATTTATATAGAAACTATAATGGAGCAAGTTAATACTACTGAAATTGAATAACCCTGGGGATATTGCATCATGCAAGGCAACTCCCATATAAATTAATGAAACAAACAGCAGAACACTAATTACACAACTTAATAGCAGGACGCTTTTGCCAGAAACTCAATTACATCGACCAAAAACAATCTGCTTACTACCTTTAAACTCACAGGTGTCATTCAACTTTCGGACATTTAATGGTAATTATGTATAAAAATTCGATCAATTTCATTTAATTTCTTGATGTGAAGGACTTCATTAATTGGCTTTTTCCATCGAATTTTATACCGTTGCATAGGTAATATCAAATTTTTGGTTCTGGTGCGTATTTCTTCCACTCTTAAGCGGTGACTTCTGAGGACAGCACGTGTTGTTATGTAGAGAAAGGAAGAATGTGAGATCAGTTGAATAACACTTCCCAAGGCAAAGGTGAAAGAGAACTTCCATAGAGGCAGTATATATATATATATATATATATATATATATATATATATATATATATATATATATAAGGTAGGCCATAATTACAAACTATTTTTAACACGCCTGTATCCTTGACAAGGTAGGCCTTGAACTTCCAACATACAAACATAAAATGTTCATGTACTTTTTTGCTACATGTGAGTTGTACTATAATATAACAATTTACATGAAACTTGGTTAAATGAAATAACTGCACACAACAAGCGAGGTATAATTTTCAGACAAATTGGATGATATTGTGTTTTCGTTAATGTATAATAAGTTTCAGTCCTAGTCCAGTCACAGTGTAAACTATAGGCGTAACACAAAAGTATAACATACTTTTGTAATCCCTTTTAACTATATTGTAACCTTAATTATTTGCTAAATGAAAAATAATTAAACACAGTTATCATAAAGAATTATTTAATTGGTACTGAACGTGACCATTACAAAATAATTTAATATTATCTAATCGTAATCACATATTTCTTAACATAACATGGCTGAAACTGAAACTGATCAATTCATTCTTTTCATTAGTTGCTACAACATTGCTGCTTTAGATTTTGTTTACAAATATTAATTTATTTAAAATTGTGAAACTGGCAGGGAACAAAGCGTACCTACACAATCAATTTTAAAAAGAAAGTACACATCAAAGGCTTATTAATCGTTAAATTTATTAGCTATTATATCAATGGCTAATAAATTAAACTTTTTAGTTATAGCACTTTAAAACTCATGAAATTGTGAGAATCATAAGTTAACACAGAGTGTTACGAAATAATTTGTGAATTGAGAATCCTGCGAATTATCACAAGCTCTTTGTTTTAGTTCGCTCGTTTTACTACTGAAAATTAAAAGGATTAAGTTGGTTTACATTTCTCGACTAAATTTTAATATAATTGTTTTAAACAGCATAGTTTAAGTACTATTATGGAAAATTGTTTTATCCCCTAATAGCACTTAAATTTAGAAAACGTTTCACTATTAAATACCACACTATAAATTTCAAAAATATATGTTACATATTTATTTTAGTCTGGTCTGAGGTCTTAAGATCGCCCAACAACTAAGAATTGCAATATATTTCAAAAATATATGTTACATATAATTTTTTGAAATACGCAAGTAACTCATTAATAATGATTCCAAACACGGCATAATTATCTCAAATATATTCTATAAACACTGCACCTTATGACTGCTAGAGGGTGTCACATTAGCTTTACGGCCTGGCCACGAGTTTGGTCTTAGCGAAAAGCGGAGCGGCATGCCGGGCGGCGTCGATGAGCGGTGCGATTTGCACGCCACGAACCCTTAGTAGCGGTTAGTTGCAGCGGTGGCCGTGTGTGTGTGGTGTGTGGTGGACGTATTTAGGTAGTCAAAACGTGTTAAAAATTTACAAACATTTTAAAACATTTTTAAAAATTTAAAACATTTTTAAAAATAAAGATAGGTACTTAAATGGCGATTTAGTGAACTATATGAAGGTCCTACCTATAAGAAGTAACTGATGTTTCCAAGTATTTAACTTAGTAGGTACTTACAGATAGAAAAAACTTTAAAAACTTGTCAACTACTTACACTGCGAATAAGACATACTAGTAGTTTCGTGTGTAGTTATATCTAGGTTCTATGTATTTGTGTTATCAATTTAAATTAAACGTAAGTACCATTATATTCCGGAAAACATTGTTTAATTTCTTCCCAGAACCTTTTTATATTTATGTTGGGGATATTTTGACATCCATATAGGCGGTCTATTTAAAAATGTCAGTCATAAAAGCCTCGGTATCTATTACCGTCTTAAAATCGTCTAAAATGTTTTGTTTTTATTAACGCCGCTGAGTCCGTCACTCCTGCACCGCTGTCCACGCCGCTCTGTTTCGTGGCGTCGCACATATATTCTTGTAATTTTGTTCCTGCCGCTCTCCACACCGCTCACCGCTGTAGAAATTCGCTCGGCAAAATCCGCTCACTTTTTCGCTATGAGCGGTGACTCGTGGCTTGCCTCAAACATTTTTATACTTTTGATATTACCGCTCGCCGTTTCGCTCTTAGCTGCCGCTCACAGCGGTAAGGTCGTGAACGAACCGTTAGTGACACGCCTATAGCCTATAACCACCGGACGATAATAAGTACCTAGATAAGGAGGAGAATTATAACCCTCCTTTGGCTCTGCCGTAGTCGGGTAAAAAGAAGACTAATGTCCTTCATCAAGATTTAATTATTGAATCTATGAAGCAGTTTAGTCGTCAAAACGTTACAGACAGACAAAGTTACTTATGAATCTACAATATTATTTATTTGGATAAGAAACCAAAATATTGTCTCAAACTCTGTAATCGAAATATTATGTAACGCTCGAGGGACCATTTGGCTACTCAAATACTTTCAATAGAACTATTCTGACAAACGCAATCCCGCAGTTTCCGTTGACCCACATCTTTCTTAAACAGCCAAATCCGTAATGTCACATTATAAGAAGAAATACATTTCAGCAAGTATTTAGTTAATAAAATAATATAAGGTTTATTTAGGTCATATTCAGGCTTATATATTTTTATTACATGTGTCTGTTTGGTGACGGAATAAGAATACAGAGTCTCTCCCTGTAGAGGAACGAGTGTCGTATTCCTCCAACACAAAAGGAGGATCCTCCGACCAGGCGAGGTGATCGTGCCTGGCGGGCTACTGCCCAACGGTTGATGTTGGGATGTTGTATATATGCTAATCGCTGCAGAATTTTTCTTAAGCGATTCAGGATTAGTAGTTCCTCCGTATAGATCGTTCCATGTTTCATTGTAGTTCAATGTTTCTAGTCAATCCGTGGGTGTCGTAAAAGAAGACTAAGGAACAACTACGCAAGATACCGTCACTGCAATATGAAACTTGAAATAAACCTTATTCGAACCCGTCTGGCCCGCGTAGTACAGTACACCAAAACCACCTTTCTAAGAAGAGGCCTATGTTCAGCCGCGGACTGCTAGAGGCTAAAATGATGATTGATGATGTGTATATCTGAATCGCTTAAATTTCATTCTTGTTTATTTTTTACTATTTAATTAAGTGAAAATAAATACTTCATCCTCCTAGCCATTATTCCCAAGTTTATTTGGGGTCGGCTACTAGTTCAACCGGTTTTACCTGAATTTCCGTTTTTCCACGGAGCGACTGGCATCGGACCTCCGCAACCCTAAGGGAGAACTGAAATTCGAAGATTGAACTAGTTGTCAGTATATTTGAGGGCACTGACTTAACTTTACGTGCTCTCCGAGGCACGGGCGTGAATCACTGCCAAACTTCCAAACTCCGGGCAGCTATTAGGAATTTCCTAATAAAATCCCAAAAACACTTTTTGGCCCGACCCGGGATTTGAACCCGAGACCTCTAAAATAAAATAAAATAAATACTTATCGGTACTGAAATACGAATAAAAGAGACACAATTAAGCAGATTTTTTTAACAGCAGCTGTTTTGATTTATTACAGAAAATTTTGTAATAAATCAAAGAAGTTAAAATATACCATCCACTGATTGGTACTGAGTGGTTTGTTGCTTATATTTTAGCTGTGTGTGACTCACAAAATGCTTCTATTTGATCTTATTTCGCATAAAAAGATTTTAATACAAAAAAGCAGCCAAGTGCGAGTCAGACTCGCCCACGAAGGGTTCCGTAGCAGCAAAGTTCTTGTAGTTTGTTGTAACTTTGATCGATTTTTTAATAATTAATAGTATATAAATTGAATAAACGGTAAATGGTGGTTTACGATTTATGACGTATTAAACAAACTACTCACTAGATCTCGTTCAAACTAATTTTCGGTGGAAGTTTGCGTGGTAATGTACATCACATCAGAAGTTACAGGGAGGAGGACACAATTTACCACTTTGGAAGTACCTCTCACGCAAACCATTCAGTTTAGAAAAAAATTATATCAGAAACCTCAATATCATTTTTAACGCCTATTCCAATACAAAAATAAAAAAATAAACTCATAGATAAACCACACGTATGGGATTGATGAAAAAAAAACGCCAAAATTTATAGATTTTTTTCTATTTTTGTGTAAAATTCTTAATGCGGTTTACAGAATACATCTACTTACTAATTTTCAATAGTATAGTTCTTATAGTTTCTGAAAAAAGTAACTGTGAAATATGGACGGACAGACAGACAGACAGACTTGACGAATCTATAAGGGTTCCGTTTTTTGCCATTTGGCAGAGACACAATTTCTTCAGAGTGCTATTATTTCAAACGTTTTAAGTTCCAACACTTCAACACTGACTGCTTACGCACAAACTCAATTCACATTTTAATACAAGATTATTAGAAAGTTTAAAACCTTTCGAATCCTGAAGTATTCATTTCATCAAATTTTCATCTTCGTTTTTCAACCATGCGATGAAATGTATTTTGTACAAATTCCTTCACTATGTTTTTCTACGACAGTTAATCCTGTTCTTGACGTGGGTCACGCAGGCTTGACAAGTATGGTTGGATCATTGTGTCCGTATTGAAATGAATCGAATTGAATATAAAAGAAGGTTTGTGGTAAACTGTAACTGACAGAATTGTGTTATGATCAAGAGATGCAGATAAAGATTTAATGATTCCTGATATTATAGGTTAAGTTATTGGTTTTCTGATAATATAATTATTATTATTAATCAACAAACAAATCTCAGGCAGTTATTGGATGCGGACAGCACTGGACCGGTTGTTGAGTAGGCTTTGGATTTCTGCACGAATAAAAAAAACAAAGTATATTTGTCATTCAGGATAGTGTCAAAATTATTTACGAGCATAGTATGTATCTATATTGACTACCTCGATGGCGAAGTAGTATGCGACCGCTGTGCTTGAGGTCTCAGGTTCGATTCCCGAGTCGGATCAAATGTTTGTGTAATTCGTAAATATTTGTTTCAGAGTTTGGGTGGTTTCTATGTATAATATGTATGTATTTACAAAAAATATAATATGATTATGTATTTATATCACTTATGACGTAGACGTTGTGGTTAAAGCTAGCAGTTGAAACTGAACATGCCTTACACTTCGGGTAACAGATGTAGGCTACACATTTCGATGTTAAGACGCGTTTGTGTTTGAAATTTCTGTATGCTGAGGTTATACAGCTATTGCACGCAGGAGGTCTAATCATGTTATATATATGTGTGTATACATACATATATATATAGCATACTAGATTAAAATCTCATACAAGTATAGTTTGGTAATGAAAACCATTTTTTATTTAATTAACATTTTAGATTTTGGTTTATCTTTTTAAAATATGAAGGTTCGGCAAATCTACTTCATATATTTTGAAATTATACATAATAAGCGGTTACAGTCGAGTATATCCTTGAGAAGAAGTTTGCTTCAGTCAATTTATTTATTTTCTATATCACGAAAACCAGATAACTTGTGTGTTGTATCATTACATTGAATACTGTAATGTTATCCTGGGGCATTTCATCGCTAATACAACATAACAGTGCTCTTTGTTACAAAAAAATTGAGTCAACTCTCGGTAATATCGAAACCTTAAATGCCTTCGTGAACAATTTGTGATAGAAGACGTAGAAAAAGCAAAGAAATGAAGTGAGGATATTATTTATATCCGTAGTGATCCGAACAATTTATGAGGAAAATTTCGAGTACTTAATAATAGGGCAGAAAGCAGTTTTTTAGAGAGTTGACCAAAGTCCTATCAGCGGCTCATACATAGTCATGTAGGCAATAGATTACTACAGAAACTTATAAAAAATATAAAATAAAGGCGTACGAAATGTTCAAATCTTGCCAACTTTATTTTATTCTTACACAGTAGAACAGTAACCTATTGCCATCCACTGAACAATTTGAATTAAGCCGAATAAGTAATTATCTAATACATAAAACTTTCGTGGCGCAGTGTTTGTTATAAAACTTCTCCGGAACGGCTGGACCGAATCGAATAGAATCGGCCAACATCTATTTTTTATACCTTGTGGCGACTTACTCATAAAGCGCAAGCGAAAAACATACGACATCGTCCTCTACCGAATTAACAACGAACTACGCAGAAAACACGGAATGAAACTATAGAGATAACCAATAATCCTGAATCGCGATAGATAAATTCTCGCGCCAATATACAACATCCCAACATCAATAGTTGGGCAGTAGCCCGCTAGGCATGATCACCTCGCCTGGTCATAGGATCTACACTTTGTATTGGAGGAACATGATATCCGTTCCTTCACAACGTCTAAGAGCGATAGAAATGAGTGTTCACATAAAGATTATCATGTCCAATGCCGTTTTCCTTTAAAAAACGTGTCATTGATAGATCAAGATAATAGGCTGGCACACGGAGTTCATAAAAACAGAAAAGACATTTTCTCGTTTCTAAGAAATTGGATCGGAACGCATCGTTTGCTTCAATACCATAAAGAGTCGATCAGTATTGTCTCTAAGGGTATTGATGATAATTCCTGTTTATATCCAATAGGAGAAAGGAAACAGCGATATTGGACTGATATACGCTCGATTTAAACGTCTTTCGTATAGGTACTGAGAAAATTAGTTACCAATAGATGTTATTAGTTTTTTTTTTAGAAAAATGTAACTACAATATCGCATTGGATAAGTCTGTAAGGATATTTTATGAAAGATATATAAATATAAACTTACATTTAGACAATGAATGTTGAGAAAAACTTATCCAATATTCCTTTTGCCTGTTTTTAACCGACTTCAAAAAAAGGAGGAGGTTCTCAATTCGACGGAATCTTTTTTTTTATGTATGTTTAGCGATAATTTCGTCGTTTATGAACCGATTTCAAAAATTCTTTTTGCATTGGAATAGGCATAGCTTACAGGTGGTTCCATCGTCACCATATCGGGATCTGATGATGGGATCCCAAGGAAATCGAGGGAACTCCCCAAATATTATAGGCACAATTGTCGCTATTTGGGTACTCGGAATAGTTTTTAATTGAAGTCGGTTCCTTTTTGTTAAAATTATTTTATCTACAGTAAATAAATACAGCCCTAATAAGAGGCTACCTTTACTAAGGAAAATGTCCACTATTTTCGTGTTTTATTTTCTTATAGCTGAGACCCGTGGTGCTATCAGCGGTTATTATTGAAAATCGCGAGTAACTTCGCAGAGCGAAGCTAGTCAAAAGAAACCTTAGCTACTCCTTATGTCAACAGGTATCCGCCAGCAAAATTCCGTTCAAAATCGGTATAGACGTTAAAAAAGATTAGCTGGAATAAACAGACCGACAGAGAGACAGACGTACGGACAGACAAAAGCAAAAATACTTTTTTGAAAATTATTTCAAAAGCATTTACTAAAAAAGGGGTTATTTAAAATTAAAGGAACTTCGATTTTATTTATTAGTATAGATAAAAATGTAATTAAAGTATTGCAACTATTTTATCGGTCGTTAGTTAGAGTGAATGAGAGAATTTACAAGTAGAAATAAGTTTTGTTACAGCAGGTTTCAGCTTACAAAATGGCTATGTCGTTTCATTTTTCAATTATTGTCTCTATTCTTTGTTTAAAAGGTTTTAATTACAATATGTGTAGTAAAAGTTAGTAAGTCTACTTTTAGGTTTTTGCCTGTTGTAACACTTTTTGTTGAGTTAATTAAATTGACTAGCTTTTTCTTTTAGTATATGAAATTACATATTTGGTTGAACAATACCATTTTAATTAAGTTTAACAAACGTTGATATGAAAAGAACATCTTAATTAGAACATCTACTTTTACATTGCGTAGTCGTTCTTTCCATTTTAATTTGCGTTCAATCATCACATACGAGCGTAAGGTTTTATAACTTTCCATAGAATACTCTTAAAACTTAAACCTACAGAGATTAGACCTTTTTGACAAACAATATAAGCAAAATTTCATCAGCTTTTTAAAAATAGAATAGTTTATCGAGAAAAAATAATAACAAAAATATTTTCACTTAAAATAAAACAATCAAATTGTTTCTACTGGTCCTCCACTGGTCTATTTTTATTCGACAAAACAATATTTCACACTAAAGGACGTTGACAAAGTTGTCCTGTTGTACCTAAACCTGTCGCAGACACGACGTTTCAATATCCAACTGATACAGGTACGTAATTTATTTCCGTGCGAAAGTTCGCATTAATGTCAAGAGCAAGCAATTTATCTTAGCGTAATTCGCGTAAAACGCTTATTGGCTGTCTTGGGCCACACGAAGATAACATGATTTATATCCTCTAAGTAATTATTTTATGCGATGGGTAACAGCTTTTTGCTGAGGTGATCTGTTCTAAATTAATTAATAATTAGCTCAGAGAGGAATAGTTATTTTCTGCCTTGTGCCGCAGAACATTAGAACTAAAGAAACAAAAACTACTATTATAGTCAATAGTGGATGGTACTGATTATAGGGATACAATGTCAGGTGTCATGTTTACATTTGGACTACATATTTACGTACATGGCTGTGTTATTATTCCCTACTATATATTAATATTATAAATGCGAAAGTAACTCTGTCTGTCTGTTACGTTTTCACGCCTAAATCGCTGAACCGATTATGATCAATTTTGGTCTAGAGATAGACGGAACCTTGGAAAAGGACATAGGCTACTTTTTACCGCGATAACCGACATACACGCGGGCGGAGCCGCGGGCAAAAGCTAGTATTGTAGGTATATTTTGTGAAACAATAAAATATTATACGTATAGTCAAACATATTTTTTTTTTGGATGAAGCTCGAAATCGTTGTCATTTATAGAAATACGTAAGAATATTAATCTGCAATTACCATTGTATGATATCCGCTTATTTTGGGATAAGATAGCCGTGGATATGCGTGTGAAGCTATAACTGTTTTCCCTTTTTTGTTCTTCTTCTGCGTTATGAATTTAGGAGAAATATATACGAATATAATAACGTGGTGTTTCTCTGATTTCGTACAACGACAGCACAAGAACTATCAAATTCATCAATTGTAAATAGTATTATAATTTACCCTAACAAGTAACCTCTATGATGAATTTCATAATCATAAAGTTACATTTTAAACTATATATTAAACTATATAAAACAAGAATGTATAGTATATCACTACATATTATAAAATAAAGTCATCCAAGCGTCCATCTGATCCCGATAAACTCAAAAACTACTGCATTGATTTAAATATATATTTTTTTTACCCAGATAGTGTAAAGCTAGTTTTCTATATAAGTGATCCCTACGAAGTATACCTAGAAATTATCTTTCTGTTAAAATGCTTATAACATAACAACATCACTTCTACTAAATTATGTTACGTACATTAAATACTTATAACTGAGTAATTTTAGTGTAACATTATTCCCTGAACATTTCTACATCTGCAGGTACAACACCCGTAGCCAGTAATTCAATAGGAGATTAAACAGAAGTGGTATGACACTCGCACTAATGGCTGTGTTTCTCGCTACCCACAAATATGCATTTACATCCACAATGCAATTTATGTCAATTTATACTGTTAAGTGCACGCAGTTGCTATTATGATTATTATTTTATAACACTTTTGGTGTTGTCATTATGGTTATAAATGTGAAGGTGACAATAACATGTTCTCTAACGAAAACAACTTTATAGCTCTTTCACATCGTACTTGTCTGTAGTGTAGCTTAAATACTATTGACACGTTTTATGTTATGCATCAGTCAAGTATTTTGTCTTTCTTTGATTTTATTTCGGCGTTGTTTATAGATTAATGAGAGTAGTACTTCAAAAGCCGACAAAACACTAATAATTTCTACAGTTGCACTTGTTCAAAGGTACGGCTACGGTAGCAACTTATCATCAGGTAAGAAAAAGACAAATGTTGATTAGAAAAAATATTTTAGTGTTAGATAACCCAGTTATCAAAAAAGACTACCGTCTATATATCGTCACGGTACGAATAAAACAAGAGGAGTGTCAAAAATACGGAGGAAAATTATTCCTTTTGAGAGCTTCCATTACATGCGCTACGTAAATGGGTATATTTTTATAAAAACAATATAACGAGGCATAACAATGTATGAAAACAATGTTCCTCTTTTCTAAAAGTTCGTAATTTTTTTAAGGTTAGCTAAATGTAACATTTTTTTATGATAAACAGATTTGTTCTTGGTGTTCTAAAACCACGCTGCGAGGCGAGGTTGCTTGGGTTTCCTTCTATTTTCTGACTGTATTAAAGATTGCTTCTTACAATTTTTAACGAGTTCATTTCTTGAGGCATAACTTGTCTTTGCTCAAGCATCCAAAGTAATTTACTTCATGCTTTTAATTTTGTTACGCAGTAATCATGGATATATTTCAAAATAGATGAGGCTTTAAGTGTTGACCGCAAACCAGCAAACGTAATTTAGGAGGAATTGTATAATTTGGTCATTAATATTAATGAAGGGTGGAATCCTCGTGGAACCTACTGATCGCAAATCTAGGGAACGCAGAATAGAGGCGTTAAATCCGAACCTGAAAACGTATTTTAAAATTTCATATGACGAGGTGTTTATCGCCCTTCTTTTATAAGAAGGATTATGAATATGGTTGTGCTTATTAACAGTTTTTGATTTAGGATTGACACATAAATTATTTAATAGCTAAAGGTTTCGTAAACTGTAATATGTTTCATGAATATTAGCCGAGACAGGATAAATAGATTGATGTGAAATGTTGTAATTGTAAAGAAAAGGTAACATTTTTGATCTTACTGATACACTTGTGCCATAGAGTATTATTTATTTATTTACAACTTTATTGTACACCAATAAGGTATCAAATTTTGTTCACGGTATTATGAAGAAAAAACAAACACTATTGATATATTGATGAGTGTAAGAGTAATTATATAACCAGCATCATCGATGGAGGTTGCGAGTAACACATTGTGGCCCAGTTCCTAACTTACAAAACTCAACAGAGTACCGAACTTCGCCAGTGCAGACTTCATAGTTGAACTTTAAGTAACATATTGACCTAGCCTTTGCCAAAATTTATTTACTATGTTTTTAAAGACCTTTGCACCTATTGTTTACATGAAAAGGCAACTTCCGCATTAAAAAATAAACTCCAAGTCGCGGGAGACTTAACAAACATACATAAAAACGGGGTCTGAATGTTCTTTGTACAAAAACACAAAGAACATTCAGACTCAGAACTACAATTTACGGACCACAAAAAGTGTTGTCCCATGTGGGATTGGAATCCACAATACTTGACGCAGTAGAAAGCGGCGTGGCCACCGCTTAGACTACTAGGGTAACCGTGCAGTTATTGAATGAATTAATTGAATCACAAATCTGTCTTTCTACGGTCGTTTTGTCCGTCCAAAAGTTACCTGTAAGAAATTGCTTTTTAGCGATAATTTGCTTTTACTTGTAAACTATTACTGGTGTTTACTAATGTACAATAAAGTTTTTTATATTCTCTGCAGATAAAGCAAGACCTTCTTCATTCTAGTCTTATTCCCAATATTATTATTATTGTTTTTTTTTTTTTTTATTAGTATTGTAAGAATGTATTGTATGTATGTATTGTATGTATTGTAAGAAATTAAATGAAATATAGGTCTAGATATATTGATGACGGAAAAGTATAATGCCATCAAAAACATAACATGTAAAAAAAAAGCAAGCAAATTTTTCATCTTTAAAGGCCACTTTTTTGTAAAACCGGGCATCCTCCCCCTCTAAAAGCTAAACAGCCGGCTCAAAAAATCTGGAAAAATTCGTGATAGTGGTCCATATAATAAACTTTAAACGAAAACTATAACGAATTAGATGACTTTGTTAGTTCAGGAGTTACAGAGGCTTAACTTCTACAATGTGCTTACTTGGAAAACGTCATACAAAATTAACGCATTAATACGTAAACATAACAATTATCCATTGGATACAATTTCTAATCCACGTACTAATTTGGGTGACTGAGGAACCCTTTCCTGTGCGTGGCCTGACACGCACTTGGCCGATTTTTTATTTACACTTTTCTTCACAAAACCTCAAATTATATGTGAAAAATTCAAAAAACCAAGTTTTTGGTTTTTTATTTTTATCCTTTTACAAATAAAATAATTTTTAAACAAAGTTTAGTGAAAACTTACTTTTTATGTCCCGAATACACTGTAATTTATTTGATTTAAAGTATTAATTTTTTCACCCTATTTTGACTTAATATCGAAAATTCACCCGTCAAAATATCTACTTTTTAAAAAAAAATGGGGTGTTTTCTGTTGAAAATGAAATCTCTACTTTCCGATGGTGTAATCCCTACTAATATTATAAACGCGAAAGTAACTCTCTGTCTGTCTGTATGTCAAGCTTTCACGCCTAAACCACTGAGCCGATTTTGATGAAATTTGGTATGAAGATAGAACTGAACTTGGGAAAGGACATAGGATACTAAGTATCCTATGTCCTTTTTATCGCGAAAATAAAGGTAGAAAGGTTTGAAATAGGGGACGAAAGTTTGTGTCGAAGTTCCATAATATCAAACATAAAATCATGTTAGATTGTTTAATCTACCCTTACCGTGTCGCGCGATATAAACGAATTCCACGCGGGCGAAGCCGCGGGCGGAAAGCTAGTATACTTATATTTTCTATAACTACAGGAATACAAACACCTGATTAATATTATACTAAACTAAATACTGATTTACTATTTAATACTTATACCTATATGCACGCATACGCTGTTTAGGAATACGAGTAGATAAGGACTTTCAACAAATATACCGCAACTCATAACTAAATTTACAACTGATTTTAATACCAAGCATATCAATCAGTAGTACATCACACTACATATTTCTTCAAATTCTTCAAATAATATCAATCAGTCAATCCAAATAGGTTTAGATATTTTAGTATTAAATTCAAATTGTAAGTACATAAACATAAACGTATGTGTATTTTTAATGATATTCCGCTCCAACTTTTCATAGTATATGCAACTTTGGACATTTGCCAAATGCGTCACCACCGAGCGAAACGTTTTCCTTTTATACACGGTTTTGTTTTCTCCATAATAAAACAATTTGTCTTCAATCGAAAGCTTCCTGATATGTTGCGTATACCCGTAAACCGTGACTTTGTTTTCCTTTTGTAAATTATACATAAGTCAAAAAAATACATGTGAAATGAAGGGAAGAGTTTGATTTGAAATATGTAATAACTCAAATAAAATAAAATAAATGGATGTTCCTCTACCATTTTAGAACAAAATAGATTGTCAACAATCTAATTGAACGACTTTCAGTTTTGTGAAAGCAGTATAGGCTGTGAACATATTTAAAAGAATCTTTTTCCTATTCCCAATATTATTTTTAAGCCTAATTTCCAATATTATTTCGGGTCGGCTACTAGTTCAACCGATGTTGCCTGAATATCATTTTTCCACAGAGCGATTGGCATCGGACCTCCGCAACCCTAAGGGAGAACTGAAATTTGTAGGTTGAACTAGTTGTCAGTAAATTTGAGGGCACTGACTTCCCAATAACGATTGCCATAGATGTTCATGACAACCGGTACCGACGGCTTGACTTGTTCTCGGAGGCACGGGCGTGAATCACCTCCAAACTTTCAAACTCCGGGCTATTAGGAACCTCGTAAGGAAAACCCAAAAAACACTTTTTGGCCCGAACCCGAGACCCTTGATTAGCAGTCGCATTAGCTATCCATTAGACCCACGAGGCAGTTAACATATTTATAAGATTGATTGTGTAAATAGATGGGAGTCTGAAAAAAAGCATATTATTATTTCTGAAGTGTATTCTCATACAAGTTTAAAGGCAAAATAACTTTTCCTGTTGAACCAAATTGACTTCGTAAAGTAAAAAAGTTATACAAAGAACTTGAAACAGATTTCCGAAGCGTCTCTTTATTTGTTTAAGGAAATGTTAATTATTGATTGAGAATTTTATTGATTTTTTACTTCAAAATATTTAGATAAAATTATTTGATGGACACTTTACAAATTTCCTTTTTTTTTGTTATATTGCAAGTTCTATTAAATTGTATCTTCCTTGAAAATGTCCTAATTATTAATAATATAATTTTATAAATAAATTTCACCAATCAACTTTTTGCACTGAAGTGACGTACAACTTTTTATTTATATATGAAAATCAGGCAGAGTACAATCAGTTTGACCAATTGACTGTACACTGCCTGATGGAAAGCATGACCAGAATCTATAAGTAGTAGTCACCATACCATTGCAAGGTACCATATTCATCATTCATACAAGGTAGATAGATACTTTTGCAACATTACCCCTAAAGTCCCGCACTCACCAATTAGTCACGTCTTGGTTTTTGTTGTAAAATTGTAGATGCTTATACTCAGTAGTGGACTTGCAATAGGCTTATCATGATGATAATGAATCAAGATGACTCTTTTCAGTGTAGAAAGAAACTTATCAATAAATTATTTCAAACTTTAAATAAGGTTAGTACGTAAAAGGTTAAGTTAAATATCACCTTTGATTTAATCGACCTACCGATCCTACCCACGTTCCAACAAGTCTATTATTGTATCTAGTTAAATAATAATTTAGCTTTCTATTAAAAACTGTCAACAGTCTAAAGCTTTATCTAATAAACCAATTAATATTGGTCACTTAAAATCAAAGCCTGCACATTAGTAATTCAAAAAATTTCATCAACGTTCTCTATATTTAACAAAATCGGTCATGGACAACAGTTGTTTAGGTTTCTGTTTTTAGAAGTCAATTTGGACAAATTACTTTAATTGTAAGAAAACTTTTATAGTTTCAATGTAGTTTAAACCAAATTGAGGTGCTGATGATATTTTGAGGAAACGGCAGTCACCCCGTAAAGCATCGCATAATAATTCGAGTATTGAAAAATATTTGTGCAGCAGCACCACACAAACTGCACAAAGGCAGTTGTAAATTCATCCCAAGAAAGGGTTTTAAACCTGGCAAACGTTATTAAGAAACAAAAAAAATATGGGAACGGCATCTGTCAATGCTGTCACGAGGTCAAATCAAAATATTTGCAAATATTACAGGAGAATAGAGGCGTTAGCGATACTTGAAAGAAAATCAGTGCGAAACATTGCTTTTTGATATTTCTGTCACTTTAACTTTAAAATTATCTCGTATACTCTTAGACTAAGCCATTAACATAATATTTATTGCATTTCCAAGAAATTATTTTCACAAAATAATGTGTTGATAGTATCATGATTGCTAATACATTTACGAATAACGAAAATAAAAAAATGTTATATTTTAATAAAGGATAATGTGTATAAAACTTAAGTTTAAAAAACAAGTTTTAACAATACTTACAATTCTTAGTTGTGCAATTTTAAAGCAAAGATTATCATTGCAGAGAATGGTATGTTCAAAGGAAATGAGAGCTAATTAATTCAAAATATTATATTCTCTTACAAACAGGATTGTGGAATTTCTAAGTAATTCTTAATTGCCTACTCAATCATGCGTATATTTACTTTGTTTTTGACTCAAGTTTATGGCATTTTGTATGTACAGCTATTAAGGTATAAAATAAATATAAATTTAGGCATCGTACATAATAACAAACCTATACTCGAATTTTACAAATAAAGTTCTTAATTATTATCCTTTTTAGGGTTCCGTAGCCAAATGGCAAAAAACGGAACCCTTAAAGATTCGTCAAGTCTGTCTGTCTGTCTGTCTGTCTGTCTGTCTGTCTGTCCGTCCGTATGTCACAGCCAATTATTTTCGAAACTATAAGAGCTATACTTTTGAAATTTGGTCAGTCGATGTATTCTATGAACCGCATTAAGATTTTTACATAAAAATAGAAAAAAAACAATACATTTTGGGGGTCCCCATACTTGGAACTGAAACTCAAAAATTTTTTTTTCATCTAACCTATACGTGTGGGGTATCTATGGATAGGTCTTCAAAAATGATGTTGAGGTTTCTAACATCATTTTGTTACAAACTGAGTAGTTTGCGCGAGAGACACTTCCAAAGTGGAAAAATGTGTGTCCCCCCCCCTCTAACTTCTAAAATAAGAGAGTGATAAAACTAAAAAAAAAATATGTTGTACATTATCATGTAAACTACCAACGAAAATTAGTTTGAACGAGATCTAGTGAGTAGTTTTTTTTTAATACGTCATAAGTCGTAACACGCAATATACCTTTCATCCAATGAATACACTAGTATAACAACATCGATGAAAGTTACAACGAACTACAAGAACTTTTATATGAACTTTATATTAATATGAACGAAAGATATTTGCTGGTACGGAACCCTTCATGGGCGAGTCTGACTCGCACTTGGCCGCTTTTTTTCATACTAAAGGAGCTTTGAAAGTAACTTTGTCTCTCTGTTTGTTACGATTTTACAGCAAACTCGCTGCACCAATAACAGTGAAATTTTTAATGAAGATAATTTGATTGCTGAGGATGGACATAGGCTACTCTTTACAATGTTAACTGACATACACGCAGGCGGAATTGCGGACAAAGCTAGTATAAATATCAAGTGGATAGATTCGTATTTTTTTGCTATCTCACCTTTATTTTTATGAATACATACATACACAAAAATGATAAATAATATTCAAGCACATAACATGTAATGTGCTTATCAGAGAATATTTAGAGTAGAGTAATCCAATAATGATTATGGGCGTAAAAAGGAGCAAACTCTATTTCTGTCAAATCTGTAAGTGCGTTTAATTGATTTCCAACTCCTCATATTTAATATTCATTTATTTCGTTGTGGACTATAAGACAGTTTTATTTTCGTTTCTTTAACTTGTTTAGTGTCATAACAAGGTGTTGAACTTGGGGTACAGGAGTAACAATGGCTAGACACACTATATTGCCTATATACGCCGAAAATGACTATATTGTCGTACATTTTTTCAACCAAATTCAAAAAAATGAGAAGGTTCTATGTTGTACCGTATTTCCTTTCTGTTACTTGTATTTGCATTATGTATATTTATATATGTTATGTATTTTCTTTCTGTTACTGCAAAGAGAAGAAAAACTTAAAACAAACTTTATAGTACGTCAAAATATCCGTCATAACGAGAGGCATATGTCCAGTAGTATGCCGTTACAGGCAATTGATGACACACATAAATTTTAATATGTGATTATGCTTGTGACATATCTGTACAGATATGGTATTTATTACAGTTTTGTACGGTAAATCTAACCTATTGATCTTCTCTTTTCAAAACAATATGTTCCAAGCAGAAAATTCTCGCTATCACTGCATCGATACTTTCATGTGAATGCTGTGCCGCGCTTACGCTCTCAGGGCTGTCAAACTGTCAATAAAGTTTAGTTGCTTCAATAACGCTACACAGATATTACTTTACCATTCTATAAGTGCTGTTATGTTTTTCTTTTCGAGAAAATTGTTTTCCTATTAAGGTCGTTATTTATCAATACTCTATACGCTCCAAACTGTAAACAAGTAATAAAAAGGGTGACGAGTAAAATATATTGTCGATTACTACGAACTAAATAACGTAATATGGATGTGTGACAGTAAATTTTCGCCTGTTTTGTGGTTTCCTCTAAGAAATAACAATTGTGATGTTGTTTTTACAAATTATACGACAAAGCGGATACTGCTTTCGTTTGAGCGAATGTAAATCATGAATATTTCACGGACCGTAAAGGAAACTATTATTACAGAAATATTGCCGAATATATTAGCTGTTAATGTTTTTTTATACATTTTGGGTATCAGTCGGTACTATAATAATTAGGCTGATGAATAAGATATACATTTTTAAATATATATCTGATAGATTTTGTACTAGACACAACTTCAATAACTAACAGTCAACTAAAAAAAAAACTTCAGTCAGTTCAGTCTTGACACAGTTCTGTCTTCATCATATTATCATTCATACTGTTCCAAAACTCTCGCAGTCATTTTCTTCAAACAATTCAATAAATTATTACTATCTGCTACGTCTTGGATTGTGTCACGTGGTGGTATTGATCTGCATCACCTACGTGGCTGACATACCTGTGTAAGGTTATATTTTTAGAGTCGGTAACAAGTGAGTCGTGTCATTGGAGTTCGTAGCGTTCAAATGCTAATCAGTTCGATACCATTAGAGGTATCGACCGCTTATGTATTGGAATGGTTATATAAATAAAATGTAGGTATGTTTCAATATGACTCAAGGCAACATAACACTCAGACCACATATCTATCACACATAATAAAGTGCAGTCCTCCGGCGCGTCTATCTGTCTGTCTGTTTTAGTTTAAAAACCGAAAACGAAAGTTTAAAAACCACTGTCGTTATTTTGTTTCGTTCAGCTTAAATTTTCAGTGTAGTCCCTTAATAAAAGTTTGATAAGTAACGATAATTATAAGACGTTTACATTTTAATATAAAAATATTTTAATTTTAAAATTGATGCACTTTTAATGTTTTGTTTTCAATCATATAATTATAATGACACGATGAGTTTCGTTTGATGAATTTCAATTATTTTACTAGTTTTATACTTCGTTTTCTCTACGTTATAAGATGGGCTAAATTTCTTTTTATTTAATTTCGTAATCTTCATTTCAATGTTTTATTTTCTTTTCTATCAGGGTATTATACTATCACATATACCCATTGATGGCAACAGTAAGTGCAACGTGTACTGAATGTCAAAGAGAGAACATTTCAATGTATTTCATTTTCATATTTCAAAAGGAAACCTTGTCAATCGTCATGCTTTATGGGAATTAGTGAAAACCCTGACAACCCAGAGGCAGGTATTGCGTAGTTAGCAATTAACATTTCAGATGGATCTTTCCTGGCGTGGAATGGAGTAATACCAGCCAATACACAACTGTTGCGTAATTACCATGGATTGTACTTGCCGAGCACATCGATTATGGAACAAATTCAGTTCAGAAATTCAAAGCAAAATGTTAAAGGTTTGCTGCCAATTATGTAATTCGTGATTTTCTATAATAACCCATAACTTGTTGTCAGTATATTCAATATTATATTATGAATTTTATTACTTTTTAAATTATTTCAAAAGCAATTCGTCAGGTATTCCGAAACTTTTGCTACTATTCCAATATGATCAATTTTATTCAATTGCTGCATTGTAAACTTGAATATTGTTATAAATTAATATTCCTTAAGATTCAACTTAAATATTTCTAAGTACTGACATATTATAGATTACTAACAGAAGTGATCATTTGTTCATCAGACATCATTGGGCTCATCACACAATAATTTGTTAAAAGTTAATAATTTTTGCGTCAATGTGCCTTTCCATAAGGCCCATTGTTCGACCACCTTTCTATACTATTATAGGTCACTGGCAGTTATTGGTACAGACAACACACACAATTCAAAGATTTCCGTCTTAGGATGCTGGAGTATTTGGGACTAGAAAATATCACTCAGCTTTTTGAATACCTTCCAGCCGAGTTAGATTTGACTTGATGAAGGTCAGTTCTGATTGTTGTAGCCTTAGGAGGAACCTGTTTCCAGCAGTACACGTCTTTCGGCTGAGATGATTATGATGATGGTGACGTTTTTTTTTTAATTATATTAATATCTTTTTTATTGTTATTGTTTTTTATTATTATTTTTTTTTACTTTCATATTTGTTTTCATATCTGTTCTGTGATTACCTTAAACTTAAAAATGTTAAATTGTAGATCATTATTAAAGCTGTAGTAATGTACATAGCCGATGGGTAGAGGCGCCGTATGATGAAGCACAGGTTTCCAAACTAGTTCAGCAACGGAGGCTAGTAATAAGACACAATTTTGTACATAGTTAACATGCAAATGTAATGATCTGATAAACTAATCAAATTGTTAACAATCTTTATTGGACAATAAACTATTATTATTAATATTATAATTATTATCTAGATTTACTAGATCTAGACCAATAGTAACACGACCGTGGTTTGTCTACTTCATCGATAAAATACAGTTCGATTTAGCTATTATGAACAACGAATATAAAATTAACAAAATTCCAAAACCTTTTTATCTTTGATTAAAAAACAAATAATTACCTTAAGTTAGTTAAATTAGCTCGTGGCGTACCGACATATACGGTATGGTTGTGGAGCTTGCCTACGTGGAAACCGCAGGCAAGAAAATACACAAACGGGAAACATTTACACTTAAATTTG
The DNA here is from genome assembly GCA_932526445.1 of Phragmatobia fuliginosa. Classification (NCBI taxonomy): domain Eukaryota; kingdom Metazoa; phylum Arthropoda; class Insecta; order Lepidoptera; family Erebidae; genus Phragmatobia; species Phragmatobia fuliginosa. The sequence goes on from OW052057.1 coordinate 74,884,139, forward strand.
TAATGGAAATACTGTTTAAATGTTAAAAGCTACTGAGAAATGTAGGGGTGTAAAGTAATCAAAAGATATAATAAGTAGGTTTAAAACAATTTCCGTAAAATATTCTGTTACTTTTGTTTAACAATATAATAAATAGGTATATTAATCAGGATAGAGCCTCTGTTACTGTGTTCGTACACAGTAAGTGTCGTCACGCCGCTCTCTACTGCGCCAAGTGTTGTGGGTTCCAATCCCACATGGGACAACACTTTATGTGATCTACAAATTGTTGTTCTAAGTCTGGGTCTTCTTTGTGTCCGTTTCATGTATGTTTGTAAAGTTCTCCGCAACACAGGATGAATAATCCTAACGCGTATTTAAATAAAAATATAATGTTATAAATCAGTATTGTTTATTTTTTTAGCAATAAATGCAAAATGTTTTTCATTCCATGATAAATAGATAAATAGCAATTAAAACATCAGATTATGTAAAATGTATTTTTGGTGTAAAGGTAATATTGTTTAAAAAGAAAAAAAAATAGTATATGAAGCTTTGATTTACGTAGATAAATATCCACTAAAATACGTAGATAGTACCTTATTCTTAAATACAGTTCTATAGAAGCATGAATAAAAGAGCTTTCATGTTTTGTGATTCAATTGCAAATGTTGAATAAACAAGATCATAACATCTGCGACACTGAACACGAAATATCAATCTCCCACAATGTTGGACTTCTAGTGAAAAGCTTCAGGAATGTGGAAAATATAAAACACAAAGTGCATAGCTGTGTAAACTGATACTAACATAGCAACACAATCAATATCGTTTTATCTATCTATATAAATAAGTAAAATTGAAGTGTCTGTTTGCAATAGCAAATTAACAGTTTTTACTAAATGCATGTGTAAGTATGTTATATAAGATACTCACACCAAACAAGCAACTTTAAAATTGTTTGTTCTTCTGTTTGTGTGTCTGATTATTCCAAATCATCTCTGGAAAGGCTGGATCGATTGTGACGACGGGACTATCTCTGGCAGAAAGCTGATGAGTAACTATTTTTTAAGACTAGCTTCGCTCCGCGGCGTTACTCGCGTTTTACAGCAATAACAGCGGGGAACACCGCGGAACTTAGCTATTACAGTATTTACGAAGTTATTACAAAATTTCTCTAACGTCTAAGTAATAGCGACCTATAATAAAAACAAGTTGGTGATAATACACATTCTACATGTCAATAGACACCATCATGACAACTGACGACGCTTCTACGGATACTGTAGTTTTAAATTGCCTCGACCTGTCAGGGGTGCCTTTCCACAAATTGGAGTTCAAGGTTGGTGTGCCTGTCATACTGATGTGTAACCCTGTCACAGGAGCGACGGTATTTATATTTAGGATTCGCAAATTACCCACCGTGACAGGTTGGAGTAATTATTATTATTATAAATTCAAGCGCTTGCACTACAAGTGACTTTCTCAATTACAATAAATAAAAGTCAGAATCAAACTCCAAATGCAGTAGGTATCCACCTAAAACACCGTTGTACAACTGCCTACTTTTCCCAAGGGCAGCTCTTCATCGGTTTATCGGTCGAGGCTAGAAGTATATTTGTTTACGCAGAAAATAATAAGTCTGAAAATATTGTATGCCGTGATGTATTACAGCCAGAAGATTTCCCCAAGACAAAATCAATTATATAAGTCAGCTCAGTCAGTTTACCAGTTCACAGTTCTCGATAAGATTAGCTATCAAAAATGCCAACCGTACGTTGCGATCTTTCGAATATTCATGTGTGATTTTTTGACTCTAAAGCCTTTAAAATGTGAATATTTTAATCACTATACTACACACAGTAATAAAAGTTTCAGTGTATCTGATAAACCGCTGGTAATACTACGGGGCGCATCTAGTTTTTGGATATTTAATTTTTTGAGCAATTTGTTCGCATATTTTTTTTTCTTAACTTCAGATACTAATATGTTACAAAATATTCAAATGTATTCATGCTTATTTAATTTATGCATATCAATAAAAGTAATATTTATTTTAAAACATAATCACGTTGACCAACCAGACCTCAACAAAAAAATATCTGAAAATAAAAAAATATATTTAGCAAACATGTCATCAAAATCAAACACTATCTCTATTAACAACTAATGGACACTGAACACTGTCTGGTAGTCTGCGATCCACTCTGGTTTAACAAACTACTCCGATAGTTGTCAGCAGAAGGAAACCGACGACAAGAAATGTTCTAGTTAACAATAACAGGCAGGCCTTTTAGTACTGGTATAGATTTTCTTTGTTGTCCCATCGTATTAGTTTGTTATTGACCAACTATTTGAGAGCATTCTTCTCATAAGTAATAAAATTAGGACAGGTTGTATGAACCCTAAACAAAGAACGACAGGATAAAAGATGTATTGCTAATCAAACTTGTCAATGTCATGTTCGATATAAGTTTTCTCAATACTGACTACTTTTCCTGTTTCCCTTGTTCTAATACAACCTTACAATATAATATCTGCAAATTATGTTTCTCACAAATTACAATTTTATTGCCGAGGGCAGCAACTCAACTCTGAATAATTGAATGTAGTGTTCAAAACAGGAATTGCAATTTGTTACACTAATTTCATTAAATCAAAGAGAAAACTTCATACGGATAAAACAACGGGTGAACAATGAGAATGTCTATGTCGGTTTAATGACGCGGAACCCGCCCAATCTAAGCAACTACATCAAATCACGGTAACCTGTCGTTTAGGGCAGAGTTACGCGTACATCCCTAACACCACGTGAACTGCAGGGTACGTATACACTCACACAGACATATAAGTACAGACGCTAACAAAAGTTGCTTTGAAAACTATGTTAGCTTAGCTTAGCTTGGCTTAAATTGATAAACGTTGCTGAACTTCCAATTAAAATAAGGTTGCGTCGCCATATGTGTTCTTATGTAAATCACAATAACTACGCAAACTAAACGTAAATACAACTTATACGTAAAGGCGATTCGTTGTTGGTGTACTTGTTTGTTTATGCTATAATAACCTTTTCAAGAAAACCCTGAATGACTTCTCTGCCCCTGATAACCAAAAGTATTTATATATATGTCTTGATAACTTTTATCTTGCTTGTATTTGTGTTACTGGTTTTATGTTTATGTATTATCTCCAATTACCACAATCTATTCGTCCTATCTGCAAAGACATTATAATCACCTCTTTTTCGTACTAATTTTGAATTTTGTAATGGTATAGCTGTAAGTTTTCATTCCTTAATGTTACAGGTATGTATTGAGTAGTATATGCGGAACATAGCTACTCCAAATTTTAATTCGATTCCGCCACCCTTGAGTTATCTCAAACTTAGTTGTTAGTACTTACATATGTACTAGTGTCAAAAATTTAGGGCTCCACCAGATAGTGCTATAGCTTGGAGTTCAAAAATACATTAATTCGTCAAACATTTGCTTCTGCCTCAATGGCTGCATTTGCAAATGCATAAGCGATTAAAAACTAACTTTATACGATTTGTATTTGGCCTACGAAAATACAATAACGTCTATAAATACCGTTAAATACTCAAATGTCTTATATCCTTTTAAAACTTATTGTTTAAACTTACACACACACACACATATATATTTGTGTGTTTATGGAGATACATGTGTTTCACACTCACACTCACACACACTCACACACACACACACACACACACACACACACACACACACACACACACACACACACACACACACACACACACACACACACATAAATACACGCTCACATACACAATTTACGTTCTAATTTACTCCACTTAATAATAACTGCTCTTCTGTACAATAACAGGTTATTTTGCCTATATTTGAAACTATCTCAGAGCTGAAGAATGCTGGTAATTTGTCATCGGACTATACATATACCCAGTACAAATACCAGTCTCTCACACAGAGCCAGTCGTAACTCAATGTATAATTTAAATTAAGATTATTATTTGTATTTTCATCTGTGTGAGAGAGATTAATAAACATTTTTATTATTACTATTTATAGAAACATTTTGATACATACTAAAGTTGCCTGGAAACTTGTTGTTGGCAAATAAGTTACGATTTGTACATTTTATATTTGTCAAGTTCTCTCTAGTAATTTGGTAATACGGTGTATAAATAAAAAGTACTCCATCGATCTTAGTAATATCACACACTAAATATAATTTCGAAATCTTTAATTAAAAATACTACTTATAGCAGGTCTTGGTCATACAAATGCTTACTTTATAAATAAAAGCAAAAAGGCATGCATAAATCGAGATTACATTCAATTCCATTTTCTGATAGTATCAAAGTTATAATGTGTGTATAGATAGCCTTGCCAATTGGAGTAATTTACAGCAATAAAGAAATTTTACGTTAACAACTTGCATAGTTTATTTGTATCCATTTATCAAATTAAATGTGTGAAACTATTTATTAGGATATGATAGAACTAAAATGACCGACTTTTATACATTGTTGTAACATAATCTATATTTCAATTTTTTTTGCAACATATTTTGTAACGAGGTCTGATGTACTACAAGGTTGATTGACTATAAGCCTTCTATAAATTCAAAATGTAAATATATTGTCAAAAAATAAACTATGTATTAAGTTTTTATTGAACACTATTAAAATACACGACACACATAATGATTGTTCTATAGTAGATGGCAGAAATTCTTTTCTTAGTGACTGTACTTTGAATTACGAGACATCGTTTTATTTTTGACGTGTCATCCTGTTCGTGACATTAGTGTAATGGGATCGAGTGTTCAGTGCATGAGATGCGAAAAAAAACACTATAGGTTACAGTAATAATGGTTTATTCACGAGCGATTTGGCTTTCACAAACTGATAAAATACGTGAAACCTGAATTATATAAACGTTTTTTAGCCGATGTATCTATGTTTATTCCGAAGAAGTGGGTTTGCGTGTAATGTACTCCGAAAAATGGCACGGATTTGTTTTACGACTGAGATTCATTCGGGCGATAGACGTTTTTCATGTCGTTTGGATAAAAACTCTGAGGTAGGAGTTAACAAAACTGAAAGTAATGGATGTGAGTAATAGAGCACATACAATTAATGTAAATATTTAAAAATCTGTCTTTGCTCGTAAAAGATTTCTTGTTCACGTCGAAATAGAGTATGTATTAAATTATACTGAAAAGAGATAAAGGTATCTTTGTAAGTATTTGTCGAACGGTTTGTTAACTGACAATCAAATAGAAGTTGTTTGCTACAAAATGCCTTATTAAACGTTTATTATCTACATTTAATAAATATGTACAGCGAGCAGTTATCATTGAACGTTAAAGCAAAAAATATTTTTAAAACTACTACAAATGGAATTGTTTTTGTAGCCTCTCCTAAAGTGGCAGTATCTAACTGCAGCTTTCTTTAAACTACAGGTTAGATGATTTAAATCGAAATGTAAACCTAGTACGCCAGATTCCAATTCAGATAAAAGACAGTATAATAATTCAGTAGCATTGTAAATCTTTTCAACTTCCAGATATAAGTCGATCGGAACCGCTAAAAGCAAAACTTGTCAACTATTTTTTAATATTGAAAGCGAGGCATGGTCGTTAGCGCATACGATAGCGAATGGAAAATAATAGATGACAATGTGCGATGGCGCAAGCATTTGTCAATGCCTTTATGTGGCATAGAATTTTGCAAACCTAGTCTAAATTATCATGTGTGTTTTCATAAAAAAAAAACTTAAAAGAAAATGTGTATTGTACCATTAATTGCTTGAAATTGTTATTTCATTTCATAGTTCATTTATTCTGTTTCTGGTTGCTATTGACTGTGGGTAAAGTGCTTCACGTGATTAGAAGTAGCTTGTCTGCGAAGTTAGCAAGGGTACTGTCGTATTTTATAAGGTTCAGTGATTTGTAGGCAATAAATCTCCATCTACATATATGTTGGTATGTAGTAGTATTGTACTCTTTAGGGTCTTTCATGTTTATGCAGCAACTCTGCTCCAATTTGTTACAAATGTTTACGATAGATTCAAATTGAGCATTCTATTTAGGAGTTGTGTAATTTTCCAAATAAGGAAAATAAGGCTTGGAACATTTCGAATAAATTGACTAATTATTGCCATGCCGCGAGTTTTTATTACCATGTTCTTTTCTCCGGCTTTACCTATTGTTTGCGAACATGGCATAAATGTACATGTAGAATCTTGACCTGTCACAAGAGATGTATTGCATCCTAAGTGAATAAAGAATTTTGAATTTTGAATTTTTTTTACGGAAATACGGATATATAGTGCAGTTCGTGCAAGTACACTATATAACTTAATCCACATACCTCGTTTCGTGAGTTATAACGTAACGTTAACAAATAAAACTTATGTTTTTGTTGTATAGGATAAAAAAATTATATGAAAATGTAAAAAGTAATTGTAAGTATAATCGCTCTCGTATTGATACGTATTGACAGGGAGGTGTCACTCCGCACTTTGGGTATTGTCGGCCGCCTGCAGCGCAGGTCATTCCGGGGGGTTGTCGGCGTTGTCGCTTACGCACGATACGCGTTAAGTTCGTCACCACGTCACTCTCGCGCGTTATTTAATTTTTTTATACTTTTCGATACCCACATATTCATGTTGAAGCTAAAGTTCTGTTTACGGATTTCTGAATAAAAGATTTTAGGTGTTAGGTAGAAACTAATCTGTTCGTTTGATATGTAAATACATACGAAACAAACAGATATTTCGATGTGATATTATTTACAACGTCATTTGTTGACAAAAGTACCTTAAGTTATTTTTTCACTAGAGTAAAGTGCTAGAGAAAAAGTAGTTATTATATCTATATTAAAATTATTTTTATAAGAAGACATGCCTGATTACGTCAGAACAGTTAAGAGTTACATGATAAAAAGAGACGCAATTGTAGGTAAATATAATCGTAGGTGCTTGGGCGCTGTGCAATCTGAATTGAACTTAATGTAATGACACCAGGGGTCTCTATTTCTTTAATTTACTTTTCAAAATGAATCTTCTGTACTGGTACTATTATGTATTCTGTGGTATTGATACGAAATAAAAACCCACTCGTCAGTCTAGCGGTTAGTGTATGCCACTGCTGACCAGGAGATCTCTGGTTCGATATTCGTTTCTGACAAAAGTGTTGTTGGATTTTCCTTAACGCAATTCTTAATAGCAATCCAAAGGAATTTCGGAAGATCGAAGATTGCCAAGTAAAATCAGGTGAACTGGTAGTCGACCGCAAATAATATTGAGTAAAGTTTGATAAAGGCTCAGAAGATGATGGTACTCGAAAGTAAATCTTAGTTTAAGGTGATGACCATTTCAATCTAAAACTACCTCTTTATTGTACGAAGCATACTATCACTGTATGTTAATCTTGTAAATACATTGAACTGGTAGTCCGAAAACGATTTGAGTATACAGGGTGTAAAAAGACTGAAACCAAAAAAACTATGATAATAAAGACCGGTTATTTAACCGGTCTATATTGTTTAAAAAAATTTCAAGTACGCATGAAAAAATGATGCAAAATCTCTCCATCTTTATAAATTTTCGTTTAACGTTCTCTAATTAATCCTGATAGAAGTAAGTAGCTTTGTATCTGAAAAAATGTTTATTGTTTCTGCAGTTTTATTTTATAGACCAGGGTAGATACCTTTTAAATTAATAAAAAGTGAAAAACAATAACAGTAGGATGAAACCAATGTAAATGAAGGTATGTAACTAAACTTAATAATTATATAACTAATCTAAATAGGTATATAAAATAAACATAATAAGTATATAACTTAATATGTAACATTGAAAGGCTGATCGCGAAGTGCGCGTCGCTTTTAAAGCTGCGTGCAGAGTAGTGGGTAGACGCTCGCCTGGTAGCGGGGAACGAGGCAGTGTGGCTACGTTACAAACTAAATAAGTATAATACTAAACTAAATAAGCCTATAACTAAACTAAATAAGTATATAACTAAACTAAGTAAGTATATAACTAAATAAGAATAAAACTAAATTAAATAAGTATATAAATATACTAAATAAGTGTATCCTTCCTTATGGTGCCTCTCCATTAATGGAGGTTGGCCGTCAGCTCTGCGTATTCCTTTCTGTTTTTAGCCAGATTAAACAGTTCTTCCACGCTGGCGATCCCAGTCCATTCTCTGATGTGAATAAGTGTATAACTAAACGAAATAAGTATATAAATAAACTTAACAAGTTTAAAACCAAACTAAAAAGGTATATAACTAAATAAGTATATAGCTATACTAAACAAGTATATAACTTAACTAAATAATTATATTACGAAACTAAATAAGTATATAACTAAACTAAGTAATTTTTAAAATTTACATCTCTTCAATCAAAGATGTGATAGACATGGGTATAATACTAGGTATAAAGATAAATTAATTCAACCACGTTTTAGACTCTCAAAAGTGCATACATCTTTTATGGGGTACTGTGTTAAATTTTATAATAAAATACCTCAAAACATACTAGATTTAACAGAGAAACGTTTTAAAAATGTTGTAAAACGCACACTATGTAAGCAAGCATATTACAAATTAGAGGATTACATTGCCGACAAGAATGCTTGGCTTAATGCTGGTCCTGCTCCACAGCCACATGATTAATTCTCAAATTATTTAGAAGTTTGTTTGTATTTTTGACATATGTTAATTTTATCATAATAATTGACATTCTTATATTTCAATTTTTTTTGACATTGGATATCCATATTTCCGACATGGATTATTGATATTTTAATTGTATCTTGTTTGACATTATATTATTATTATTATTTTTTGTAATATCATTATTGCATAATAAATTACTTTTTATTGACATGATCCAAATATTTATCGCATTCTTTGAGAGTAGCATAATTATAAATGGTTTTTATTATTGTATAACTGCGAACATTTTGAATTGTACATGTGAGCACTTTGTAGTCACTGGTAGCATAAGTTTGTTGACTGGCGGTTGTGAGTATGTCATGCTCGCTCAAAAGTCCTGCTGGCGGTGGCGTATGTAGCGGGTCGTTCGGCTCCCTACGATATGGTTGAACTGGACGATGGCTGGTGCATGGGTCATGCTCGTGATACGGGCGCCGCCAGTCGGGACTGGTCATCTCACAACTTCTATTTATTGTTTAATTGTTTTTGGACACTACATGTGTAAATATCAGCATCGTTACATTGTCCTCACATTTAATAAAATGCCTTAAACAATGTAACCAAAAATTGTAAAAACAATGTTGGAAAAGAGTGTCCATGGAGTTTCTTGTCTGTTCTTCTCCATAGGATCTACGAATTGGAACAGACGATTAGCTTCACGACTGACTACTGACTGACTACTTGACGTTTCAAAAGTGCCGCTGTATGGTTTATTTGAAATAAAATGGTTTGATTTGATTTGATTTGATTTAAGCTAAATAATTATAAAACTAAGTAAATATATAACTAAATAAGTATATAACTAAACTAAATAAGTATTCAGCTAAATAATATGCCTAGAAAATTGATACAAACCATCAAAAAGCGCAAAATCGAATATCTCGGTTATGTGCTCAGACATGAGATATATGCTGCTTCAATTACTAATGATGGGCAAAGCAGAAGGAAAGAGACGCGCTGGGCGAAGAAAGAAATCGTGGCTGTGAAATATCCGAGATCACATCTGTTCCGCCGGGCCTTCCTAATGACAGAGAGGAATACAGGAAGCTGACGGCCGACCCCCAAAATTGAAGAGGTACTAGAAGAAGAAGAAGAATATGGTCATTGCAGTTTTTATTAAATGATAGCTGTGCCCTGCCATACTTAGCTGTTGTTGTTGAAAAAATAATAAGTTGGTGCTACACTTCTTGAGTTTTAATTTTAAAAGCCAAATAAATATTACACAATACACATATTATGTACGTATATAAAAGATGTTGATATAAATATATCTTTTAGGAAATGAATAAGTCATAAATAAATTCTTGTCTTACTCATTCAGTTTCACAATCACATTGCAACCACAATTTTTATTGAAGAGACTTATTTATACTGATGGCGGAAAATTCAGACCAGAAGTGGATAAATTAACATTCAACATCTCAAACAGAGAAAATGTAACAGAGAAAGAAGTACGAATAAACGCTTTTTCATTTAGAGTCCCTTTTGTGTGAGGTTAAAAGCGAGGCACGATATATGGGAACATTAGGGAAAACAATGCCCCATTGTACTTTACGTGTTGTTGTATATCAAAACTTTGAATAAACCAGATTGATTGCTATTTTATATCTGAATTTTATTTCTCTTAACCTATTTGTAAAAAATAATGCCATTACAGCGTTATTGTTCTAGCAAAATCTGTCTCAATTAATTACCGAAGTATGTTCCATTTTTTATTAAAAAAATAAAACTGAATTTCTGGATCTGATGTCGACTTCCACAAAAGTTGTTGCGACTGGTAATTGCAAATTGGACTAGTTTTTGGATGTTAATTAAAGAGGACGACAAAGTTTTATTAAGTTATTTAATTTTCGAGGCAAACAAAATAGTTTCACCCCTTTTTTAATTTAAAACTACTAGTTTATCCTCCAAACTGTGGGTAAAAAATGTAAGCTAATTACGTAAGTCCGTTGACGCTTTAACATTTTTTTTTTAACTATTTTCTACAGTACGCTCTGTTACATATCTTATACGTATATTGTATACTAGCTGACCCGTGCCCACTTCGTTGGGCATAACTTAAATATAAAAGTTAGACATATGCTGTCTTTGACTTGTTTGTAGGCATTTTCAAGCTCCACATCTTTTCTCTAGAACTCAAAAATATATCTTTCATAGTTAAGGCAGCGTTCATAAGAAACGCTTTCATTCGACCGTTTTTTCTCCGATTCACTTTGCAAAAGGGACTACCCTGTAAAAGCCTTTTTATTTCACGGTTTTTTATATAACCTATGACACTCAGCAATAATGTGGCTTTCTATTGGTGAAATCATTTTTAAAATCGGTTCAGTAGATCCCGAGATTACCCCCTACAATTTAACAACCACACAAACTTTACTTCTTTATAATATTAGTATAGATTTAGATTATCATAAATCTAAAAATGAATCGCCAAATATATTATAAGTGCAAAACTAGAGAACCCTTCGACCAAGAGGGTTTTTTTTAAATATTTTAACTAAAGAGAATGCTTTTAGGGAGAGAAAACAGTAAAAACACCACTCTTCTTTTCCCATACAAAACATTAAGTAAACTGATAGATTGTAGGATTTTAATGAAAATTTTACTAGTAGATAAGTGATGATAATATAATTGGCGGTAAAGGTAACTTAGGCTACTCCTATCTCAATCTAGCTTCACTGTTGTACATTTATTACAACCTCAGTGAGTAACGCCGTGGAATAAAAATTTCGGACATGTTACACACAACGCCATCAAGTCCCAAACATTCTTTTTTTTCCCGTAAATAATACACAATTAACATAGAAAACACCCAAAATCCGAAACAAATATTTGCGAACCACGCAAACACTATCATTTTGTACGCCGCCAGCGTGTGGGCTCCAGCCGGTAGGAAGGTAGGAGTAATAAAACAGCTGGAAATATTACAGAGAGGAGTCGCACAGAAAATATGCAAAGCATATAAAACAGTCTCTCTGAACTCCTCGTTGGTGCTGGCTGGATTGCTCCCCCTCGACCTTCGAGTCCACGAAGCGGCCTCACTATATGAGGCCAAAAAGGGGGTACCGCAGCCAATTCTCGGGGATAGGGAGGTAGAACAAATGCGCTCTGCGATGCTGGCACCACATCCTGCCGAGCGAGTCGACCTGGAGTTCGGAAACCTGGAGCACCGAGACCAACACACAGCTGATTCTGAAATCATCATCTTTACAGATGGGAGCAAAATTGCGGGTAAGGTTGGAGCAGCGCTGTCGGTAAGGGATAGAGAAGGAGAAATAAAAACCGTCAAATTAACACTACCAGCATTCTGCACGGTGTACCAGGCCGAACTCCTGGCCATATGCGTCGCAACCGGGGAGATCAAAAAATACAAGGCCAAAACTTTCTCCATTTTTAGCGACTCCATGGCAGCATGAATGACCATCAAGAAAAACAATTGCCTCCACCCCTTGGCAGTGGAAACCAGAGGGAATATTAAAACCAAGTCTCTCCAGAGCAAAGCTGTGACTTTGTTCTGGGTCAAAGCCAACGCAGGGTAGGAGGGAAACGAACGAGCTGACTTTCTTGCCAAGGAGGCCGCGGAGAAGCCAAAACGTAAGCCTGACTATGATCTGTGCCCGGTTTCATTCATCAAGCGAAACCTGCGTATGGAGACGCTTGATGAGTGGAACCGCAGGTAAGGAACTGGTAAAACTGGGAGCATCACCAAACTATTTTTCCCGAATGCGGTGGCGGCGTACAAAATAATTAGGAAAATTAAAATTAACAACATCATAACACAGATCATGACGGGACATGGTGGATTCTCCGAATATCTGGAGCGATTCCGGTGTAAGGAGAGTCCATCCTGCCTCTGCGATCCTGAAGAAAAGGAATGTGTTCCTCATTTACTTTGCCACTGCCCTATTTTCGCGGTAGAGCGACACAACTGCGAAAGCAGATTAGACATTAAAATAATAGAGGGTAATATTAGTGATATTGTAAATAGCAAAGAAAGGGAGATATTCTTAGATTACTGCATCAAAATAGCTGAAAAAGTGATAAAGAAAAACAAAACTAGTGTATAAGAAATTATGTTTACATAATATATAGCCGGTTCCAAAAATAACGGGTCAGTCACATAAACCAATAACGGGTCAGTCACATAAACCCGAATATCTCCCGAACTACGTATGCCATCCTAATGAAACGAAGACTGTTCAATTGAGAATTTAATTATACAGATAAAAAATAAAATAAAACTTAGTTACACCCACAATATTAATCTTAAATTAAAAAAAAACTAAAGTAGTCATATTTTTCTTAAGATTACATTTTTTTTATGATTGTTTTTTTGCTGTTTTTCATCACTTTCTTCATTTAATACTTTGTATTGCCTCCACGTGATGAAGCCTCCAGTGATGAAAAACAGCAAAAAAACAATCATAAAAAAAATGTAATCTTAAGAAAAATATGACTACTTTAGTTTTTTTTTAATTTAAGATTATTATTGTGGGTGTAACTAAGTTTTATTTTATTTTTTATCTGTATAATTAAATTCTCAATTGAACAGTCTTCGTTTCATTAGGATGGCATACGTAGTTCGGGAGATATTCGGGTTTATGTGACTGACCCGTTATTTTTGGAACCGAGTGTAGTATAGTATATTAATGTTATGCATAAGTATATTAAGTAAATGTCAATAGAAAATAAGTAGTAGTCTTAAGATGAAACTAATGTAATCTTAATATATATAAATCTCGTGTCACAATGTTTGTCCTCAATGGACTTCTAAACCACTTAACCGATTATAATAAAATTCGCACACCATGTGCAGTTCGATCTAACTTGAGAGATAGGATAGTTTAAATCTCAAATTATAGTCGCAATTTTAATAATCGCGGGTAACACCGCGGGATTCAGCTAGTAGTATATAAGAAACAATGTATAAAATCTATTCAAGTAGCAAATAAATATATGTATGAAGAAAATTTAAATAAGAAAAGTAAATGTAAATAACCTAAGAGAAATTTAATAATCTGCAGCAAAAATGTGTCTTAACTTAATAACTATACGATCAAAATTGTAATAAACAAAAAACTTTTTGTAAGTTGTACCTTATTTTCCCCGTAGTTTTTAAGAAGAAATAAATAAAAATGAAATAAAGATAAGTAGAAATAGCATAGAATAATAGGAAATAGACGGGAGTCCCACCCGTAAAGAATGAACGGATGAATGATTGAAAGACTAGGTATGCGGCATGGAAGTGCGAGAGGCATACTCGCGAGAACTGGAATGCAAGTGTAACCAGATTCCATAAGCTCCGATAATGTTGGAGGTGTAGATTAAAAAAAAATACACCACGCAAACACTTGGTCTGACCCGGAAATTGAGTCTGAAACCTCAAGCGCAGCAGTCGCATTATATGCTCCCATTGCGTTACCAAGGAAGCAAATATATATAAGATCATACTGCATCCCAGAAAACATTATTACAAAAGTATCCCACCATTGCAGAATTGGTGGTGTGTGACAAGATTACAGACATGTAGACTGTCCTATTTATTAACTAATTTTACATTGATTTTTTTTATATCCGTTTTTGTTGGCTATTAGATATGATTACAATATGTATGCAGACTTATTATTATCTTTAAAAAAAAAAACTGCATAAAAGGAAAGTTTAACAAACTTTTTATTAATTATTTTAGGTTAGAAATACAACTCATCAACAAATTAGCATCTAAGATTAAAGTCAGCACCAAATTTAGACAATTGCCACAACAAACTTAACATTTACAAGTCCCATATTATTCATGGTGACTTTCACGGCTAAAATTTGACAAAGAAATTCTGCATTTCGTATAACAAAACATTTTCCTTTGCTTCTCTAATTAAGATAATCATTTAAATGTAGAACAAACGAGATAGTGTGTGGCAAAATAATAACACACACAAAGTGCCAATGTTAGTTAAAATCATGAACATCGCTAAGTTTAGACGAGATTCTGTAATTTTATGTAGTAAACTCTCGACCGCGCCACGTGTAAAGGGATTTTCACATTCAGAATAACGGTGAATTTAACATGTGCACTTTACTTGCAGTATATTTAATACATTCTGAGCTATACCATTACCGTTACTTATATGTTACTTTAAATATGGTGTCGGTGGTGCTGTGTTAATATCCTAACACAGCACCACAGAAACCAAAGATCAAATTAGGTGTGGTTATAATTGTTCAATCTAGAACATGAATAAAATGATTGCATCACCCGCAACATCAAATCTAGGTCGCACGCAGTGCTTCCACCGCACTCGGTACAGCCCTGTCAACAGTTAGGCATGACCGAGATTTAGGCAGCTGCATCGACACAACACACGGATGGCACACATGTAAATAGCCATCCATGTGTACTTAGAGTAAGATTAATATATAAGCTAGTATTTATGATAATAAAATCAGTCATTTTGTCTAATCCGACTTTGACTCATTACCCTTCCCCACCTCTCACTGTGGCCAAGACACCCTTAGCCGTCAGTAGATCGGTCTTGTGAGTCTGCTGAGAAAACCATCTCCGAAACCCAGCTCCCGTCTCGTCTCCGTCTGTTGCTCTAGGTCTCCTGGTAACAGACTTCCCGAACTATCTATATATGTAAATATACCCTCACCGTAGGGTTCGTATATTGGTAGGGCTAGGGAATTAGGGATTTAGGTAGTTAGGCGTAGGTTACGTGCGAGTATTGAACGGTTCACTACGGTGCCCGATCGGTACACGTACTTAGGTTGTATGTTAGGTAGGTTTTCGGCGTAACACGTACGAGTGCTGTTTGGTGTTCCACGGAACCCGGACCACACCCGTACATTTGGTCCTTCGAGAAAAATAATTAGACTCAGCGACCCTTGAAAAGACCTTCAGTCTTTCAAGCTAAGTTGAATCGCGGTCCCCCTGTCCCCGTAGGTTGACTGACTGACACTTTGACGTATTACAGGCTAGTGTACCTTACAAGCGCTAGTTGTTGTCGTACGTTAAAGCACTGACTAACTTAGTTGCTTCGTGCGGTAGCGAATCAGGTATCGGTCTCCCACAAGCGGGTCGCCCCGGTACTCGAGACATCGCACATATCGTATCGAGAAGGTAGAGCGCAACTAAGGTCTTGTACATCCCCGTTATTGGTTAGGTCGGCTAGGATAAGATAGGATAGGGACAGCAAGACTATGGAGATTCAAGAAATTAATGAACTCATAAAAAGCCAAGAAGCTCACTACAAAATTATTAGCCAAATCGTCACCAACATAAGGAAAGACTCAGCGTCCAGAAAAACGTTGAAGTATATTTCGGAAAGACGAACACGACTTACAGAAATATTCACCGAAGCCTCCAACAACCACACCCGCCTTGAAAACCAAGAGCTGTTGAGTAACCATCGGTATATCACTACCGACTATTTTGGTGTCATTAGAAATCTTTACACCGAAGCTATGGAGTACTTAGAGAACTGTGAAAAGAAAGGACTTCAACAGTTGTACGAACCGGAAGTCGCAGAGCCACGTCAAACACAAAGTCATGGAAGATTACAGCTACAGATGTACCGCGTCAATCACATACAACAAAATTTGCAAAAAGTAGCGCACTCATTGGGACAAGACAAACCCATGTCGCACTTTAACACGTTACTTGAAACATTACAAAAACAATGGCAAAAGATCGAAGAAACCCATTTCGATTTGTTCGAGATAGAGGGCGCTATCGAACATCAGTACTTTCAAGACAAAGTGTTTGACACGATAAGAGTGGAGTACGATAACATAAGTGACAAATTATGTGAAAAAATACAGTCAGCAAATACCACACATAGCTCAACAGTACGAATTCCCAAAATAAACATTCCTACATTCAACGGGAACTATGATTCTTGGAGTTCATTTTACGATTTATTTTTAACAATAATACATGAGAATAAATCGATATCAGCTACAGAAAAAATGCAATACCTAAAGACCCACTTACGCGGAGACGCCGCAAAGCTGATTAAGCACCTTACTGTCTGTGATGCTAATTACGCAAGCGCATGGTCACTATTAATAAAACGATATAAAAACGAAAGGCAAATTGTCACTAAACATATTGACAATATCCTAAACATTCCACAAATAAAAAAGGGTGATGTGTTTAACTTGAGAACCTTGTACAACACAGTGAACGAGAATCTTGAAGCGTTGAAAAACCAAAAAATAGATATTTCTTCGTGGGACCCAATCCTTACAAGAATATTGGGTCGAATTTGGGATTCCGAAACTGATGAAAAATACGAGACTCAGTTAGAAGAGCCAAACAAACTTCAATCGCTCACGGAAATGATGAGCTTCCTGGAGAAACGAGTAAAGTGTCTGGAATCTAATAATTATTTCAGAAAAGAAATAAACAAGCCACGCCATGTAACAACAGTAGTATCAAATCATACTACATGTTGGATGTGTCATCAAAAACATTTAATTTATAATTGCCCGCAATTTTTAACATTGTCAGCACAACAACGTAATATAGAAACAATTAAAATGCGTATGTGCAAAAAATGCTTAATGCATGAAGTATTGACAAAATGCCACAGCATTAAAGTATGTAAATATTGTGGTAAGCGAGGCCATCACTCTCTGTTACACAATATGGAGTACAATAATAAAAAGAGAGACTCCAAGGAGTCCGAAAATAACAGTTTCATGAAACCGACCACAAGCAAAGTGGCGGGTAAAACTATGGCGAACAGCTCTACAATGACTGAAAATACGCCTACAACAACGCTACTGGCTACAGCCATAGTGCAAGCGAAAACCAACGACGGCACACCTCAACTACTAAGAGTGTTGTGTGACCAAGGATCTGAGGCATCGTTTTGTACTGAAGAAGTAGCACAACTACTTTCATACCCTCGCAGTAAGATACAAACCGAAATTTCCGAGATTGCTGACGAGAAACCAAAGACATCGAATTACTGTGTCGATGTCCAACTACAACCACGGTTTCCCAGTGAATATAAGCTACCAGTGACGCTTATAATACTACCGAAACTTACCGGTTCCTTACCAAAAAGAACCATACCGCAACTACATTCGGACTGCATAGAAAACATGCTTCTAGCAGATCCAACCTATTACAAACGAGGCCCAATAGACATAATATTAGGCGCTCGGGAATACAGTAGTTTACTACTACAAGGGTTACAAAAAATGCAGGCCGGAATTATCGCTCAAAACACAGAATTTGGGTGGATTCTATCTGGGATATGCAGTAACTCCGACATGACTAATAACTATACGAAGATTGTTAGCATGACAACTAAAACTACTGAAATTCAACAACCAACCAAATTTTGGGAATTAGAAGAGGTTTCCGAAGTTTACAAGTTATCGAACGATGACCAATCGTGCGAAAACTACTACCAAAAAACTACCGTAAGAAATCCAGATGGAACTTACACTGTGAGATTGCCATTTAAAAATCCGAACCAGGATTATGGGAATACTCGTCAATTAGCGTTTGCGCGGCTACTACAGTTAGAACGTAAATTCGCTAAAAATAAAACCTTATTAAAACAATACCAAACATTCCTCAGTGAACACTTAGACATGGGTCACATGAGGAAAGTTCCCAGAAAAGACTACGGTCAGGGAAAGTATTATATACCACATCAACCAGTGATCAAACAGGACTCATTAACCACTAAACTACGCGTAGTGTTCGACGCTTCATGTAAAACAAGCTCCTGTAAAAGTTTGAATAGCAATATGTTTACGGGAAACAGATTGCAACAAGACTTATCATCGATACTTTTGCGTTGGCGTAAACATAAGATAGTATTTATGGCTGATAAAGAGAAGATGTATCGGTTCATAAAAATAAATGAATGCGATATGAAGTACCAAAGAATACTATGGAGAGAATCGCCAAACCAGCCCATTGAGGAATACGAATTAACCACAGTAACATACGGAACGGCGTCGGCACCTTATTTAGCGATAAGAACATTGCAACAGCTCGCCTTACATGAACGAAAGAATTTCCCGAGAGCTAGTCAAGTAGCCCTTCAGGACTTTTACGTAGATGACGTTTTGTCAGGAGAAACCAGTGTTGCGGCCGCTAAAATACTACAAAAGGACTTAATACAAATGTTACAAACAGGTGGATTTAACTTGAGAAAATGGTCATCAAATAACGCAAGATTACTAGAAAATTTACCGAATAATAACGAATTATATTTCGACTTAAGTGAGGAAGAGTTCAAATCTTGTTTACAGAAAAGTGATCGATTTATATGCTTTCCTGGGGCGGTCAAGAACATGCAATCAAATAATAATTGCATTGTTGACCACTTGTTTAAAAATTAAACAAACGCTAAATGTCCCGGTAAATCATTCCATATATCTAGTAACATCATATGGAAACAACTATGTATGCAGAATACGTGGCTATTTATAATTAAAAATAGTACTATTGTGTCAATAATCTGTGATGGGCAACGAGAAGAAGTTGTACTTCAAGACGTTGGTGTAATACGAATCGCCGATAAGTGTATTATTAAATCTTCAACCAACATACTTGCGGCTCAAAGATCGGTATCAGTCAAGATAATATCGTCGTATTCTAAGCAGATAGATTTCTCGGTTAATACCTACATACCTAAAACCAGTAACGGTAGCCAGATTACTAGAGAAGAAGTATTAGATAGTTCGCGAGATTTCTTTCAACACCCAACCAATAACGAAAACTCGTTACGCACCGAATTAGATGACACGTTATAGTATAATATATTCTCATACGTACTTAGTTAGTTTCTCAGCATCTATTTTAGTTATAATTATCATTATAATTTGTTTATGTTATGGTCCAAGGGTGGTGTGGTTCGTTAGAGCACGAGCCCAACAGGACAGAGAACCATCGCCTACACGACATGCCGCAGCAGAAGTGGAAAGGCGTACACCAACCGCAAGGCGAAACCCGATCTACAGCCAACCAGTTCGACGTTCAGTGCAACCGTCTACGGAAGAAGCCAGCAACAAATCTGCAGCCATGGTGACGGACGAGATTGAGTTGTACGAACTTCAGGCTGTTCCTGAGAGGCGCCAGAATGTTCAATCTAGAACATGAATAAAATGATTGCATCACCCGCAACATCAAATCTAGGTCGCACGCAGTGCTTCCACCGCACTCGGTACAGCCCTGTCAACAGTTAGGCATGACCGAGATTTAGGCAGCTGCATCGACACAACACACGGATGGCACACATGTAAATAGCCATCCATGTGTACTTAGAGTAAGATTAATATATATTTATATATATTTATATGTATTTATGATAATAAAATCAGTCATTTTGTCTAATCCGACTTTGACTCATTACCCTTCCCCACCTCTCACTGTGGCCAAGACACCCTCAGCCGTCAGTAGATCGGTCTTGTGAGTCTGCTCGACCGGCAGTGAGAAAACCATCTCCGAAACCCAGCTCCCGTCTCGTCTCCGTCTGTTGCTCTAGGTCTCCTGGTAACAGACTTCCCGAACTATCTATATATGTATATATACCCTCACCGTAGGGTTCGTATATTGGTAGGGCTAGGGAATTAGGGATTTAGGTAGTTAGGCGTAGGTTACGTGCGAGTATTGAACGGTTCACTACGGTGCCCGATCGGTACACGTACTTAGGTTGTATGTTAGGTAGGTTTTCGGCGTAACACGTACGAGTGCTGTTTGGTGTTCCACGGAACCCGGACCACACCCGTACAATAATATTACACATATTTGAATAGAGAGATGTTTTTTGTTATCGATTTGTGTTTTGATGTTATTGTTATATTTTGTATATTTCAATGTGTCCTTGATTCCAAAGTATACACTCTCTTTAGTTTATTATAAGTCTCTCGCATCATTCAAAAAACAATGTTTGACATAATTGTATTAACTTAATTAATGTAATATTCTTTGAAGCGTTGGCTTATCAGATTTGGGTCATTCGAGACAGTTATTTATTAGTTTGGTCTACATCACGTTCAATGACTGATCAGTAATCAGTTAATAATTTATGAAGTTTGGTGTAGAAAACAATTAATTTCATGTTTTATCAAGGTCTATCTACTCTATCGTTTTTCAATATATAAACACTATTCATCAGATATGCGTTACAAGCGCTGTTGCTCCTACCAAAACTTTGAGTTAGATGCTATTTCACAAAGCATTGCTTTAGGGTTACAACTACTCTGACTAAGACTAAGATCATCGACAGTTTTTTCTAGTCCACTGCTGAACAGTACGCTCGTATTGTAATGACAAGATTGTAAATGAATACCATTCAGTATTTAAATTAACCATTATCAGAATACACAACACAATAACACTCCTGTGAATACACTTATGATAATCGCAATACAATTAGATTTCTAAATAAAAATGATTTAAAAATTCCATTACAACTTCAGAAGAGTCTCATACAACTGAAAATGGTCGCAAACGAAATAAAACGAGCACGATATTGTTACCCCAAGTTGAAATATGAGCTCGGGTACAAAATAAAACTTCGGAATCGCACAGTTGCTAACAATTTTTACTCCGTAATCTGTCAATCTTGATGGACAAGTTATATTTATGTAGTCCTTTCTACAATCTTTATTGAAAAGATTTACAATGGATATAACCGATGAATGTTACAAAAGATTGTTTGTTGTTTACAAGCAATTTACAAGCAGTTTTCATATGTATTTATGTAAATCATATAATATAAATACTTCTGAGAAAAAATTTAAATGTGTATCTATCTAAAAAAAATATCATTTAAATACGATTTTAAATTCATGAGAAAAGTAAAACTTGTGGCCTGAAAACATTCTTATCATAATATTATAATATATAAAAATCTCGAGAATGATTTCACTGGGTACTTTCCTTCTCGAGACACTTGATGTGCAATTATTTTCGGCCATGTGAGATTGTGGGTATTGCACAATCGCTTCTGTTTATACATAGACTCAGAGATAGAGAATTTAAATCGATTGTTTAGGCTTTCTTGTTGATTGAATAATATTACAATATTTGAAACTAACGAATGATGTCTACCTCTCGCAAAAATCTAGACATACTTAGCTCTCCCCATTTCCCTACTTTAAAGTCTAATATTTAGATAAACCGGTTGTCGAACAGCCTGACTCAAATACGTGTATTTAACTCGCGAGTTACTCGTACTCTAGTATAACATTGGGAGGAAGCAGTGACGTTTCTCCCAACGGAAAAAGCCTTTTCCGCTTACGTTATAAACGGTACATCGTGGGTTTTACATACCAGGTAAGGCGCTTAAGGGTCTGTTTTTGTATTTTTCTACATCAAGTTTAGAAAATATGGGTAAGGGAATTACATTATGTTTTCTAAGGAAAATTATACAACATTTTTGTGAAACTTACTATTAGAAGATTTTAAATTATATCTAAAATCTATCTCTTACTAGCCGAGTCCTACGGTGCTGTTTTAAATCGAGAGTAATAGCGCTGAGCAAGGCTAGTGTGATAAAATAAGCATAAGTAACTCCATATATCATCAGCTATCTAACAGTGAAAGTCCAAAACAAAGAGATAGACAAAATTTTTGAAATTACTTTTTTGAAGTAAGTCCTTTAGAAACTTTTAATAGCATTTAGTAAACAAATAATTTATTTTATTTATTTACTTTTGTGTAGATGTAAAAAATAATAATATAAATGTATTGTTATAATGTATTGATTTCTGGTCAAGAAAAAAAATACATGTGTATGTTTATTTTTAACGAGGAATTGAGAGATTAATTTTAATAACTGAATCAAACTCATCATCGATCCCACAGTGCCTAAAGACAAAGGTCTTCAACCAGTGCGTCCTCCCCGTCCTGACATACGGAGCCGAAACGTGGACACTCAAGGCACGGCTGGTTCACAAATTGAAAGTCACGATGCGTGCTATGATGAGGGCTATGCTCGGAGTTTGTCTAAGGAATCGTGCTAGAAACGAGGTAATCCAGCAGAGAACAAAAGTTATCAACATAGCCCACAGGATTGGCAAGCTAAAGTGGTAATGGGCTGGCCATATTAGCCGCAGGACCGACAACCGTTGGGGTAAACGTGTTCTTCAATGGAAATCGCGTCTCGGCAAACGTAGTGTAGGACGGCCACACGCCAGGTGGAGCGATGATTTGTGCAAGACGGCTGGCAGGCGCTGGATGGGAGTAGCCGAGGATCGAACTAAGCGGCGTGCAATTGGAGAGGTCTATGTCCAGCAGTGGACTGCGATAGGCTGATGATGACGATGAATCTAACTCTTCAATATGTAGCTCATACTTGCTTAATTCATTGGCCAAACTCCTAGAATACCTTTTCTGCATCTTAATCATATGTGAAAGCTCATGATGATCTGTACATAGTAAAGTAAAGCTTAAAAGCGATACAATACAAATATAATAAGGACCTTGATAACCTGTTTAAGAATGTGTATATTTATTATTAATAATGAAACTAGTATTACACGAACACAAAACATACTCCTTTATGTTGTATTTCTACAAGCTTTCACCTTTTCAAAGTTTACTTCTTCATTATTACTATAGGAGCGAGTGTGATCTATCAAGTGAAGTAAACTACCTACATTATTAGTACAATAACTCTTATAAGATTATTTTCTATATTCATTCAAATACCCAAAACCTCACAGAAATACTGCTCTTAAGAGCACAAATTATTTCAAAGGCTTTAACCCTTTTATCTTACTATAAGTAAAGAAAAAGAAGTCTGTTGTTCCCATTTCAGTCGTAATGCTTATTATGCGGGTTCTGTTTAATTGAGTCATACTCATTGGTTTTTAAATTATTATTATGTATTGGTCACTCAACAAAATGTCTTACTTTAACTCCTTTCACAGACAGATTCATTAGTAGACTTTATAAAGCTGATGATAATGAAAATGACTTACCTATAAGTAAAGAAAAAGAAGTCTGTTGTTCCCATTTCAGTCGTAATGCTTATTATGCGGGTTCTGTTTAATTGAGTCATACTCATTGGTTTTTAAATTATTATTATGTATTGTTCACTCAACAAAATGTCTTACTTTAACTCCTTTCACAGACAGATTCATTAGTAGACTTTATAAAGCTGATGATAATGAAAATGACTTACCTATAAGTAAAGAAAAAGAAGTCTGTTGTTCCCATTTCAGTACCTTATATATGTCAAAACATGGCAAGGCAACACAAGAAATTAATACTTTAAATGTTTATATTATATGTTTTATATTACAATTATATATTTATGTATATAAAGAATAAACATAGAATAAACCATGCATGAAACTACACCCACCGAACTATATAAAAACCTCTATCACACTTTAGCGCTAATTTTGAGAGATAGGTTACTACAACTTTTAATAATAAATACATTCTTTGTTTGCCACGTTAGTCTGATGGTTATCGTATGCGACTGCTGATCAAGAGGTTTCTGGTTCGATTTCCGGGTCGGAACAAATGTTTGTGTGATCCGCAAATGTTTGTTTCAGAGTATGGGTATGTTTTATGTATCATATGTATATATTTGCAAAAAAAATGTTTTATGTATTTATATCAGTTATCCAGTACCCATAATATAAGCTCTGATAGTTTGGGACTAGACGATGTTGTGTGTAAGATGTCCGAAATATTTTAATAATTTATTTACTTTTAACATTTTTTATTATTATCAAGCCCTTGAGCAACGTCATAAATCTATCAAAGACTACAATTACCGAAAATATAAATCAGTTTTAACTTTTGAATTTTGATGGATAGACTTCTTTGATTTTTTAAATTTTATATATGGCAAATTGTATTGAATGGTTCTATTAAATTTTATGTAATTGGTGAATTTATTACAATGATGAAATCGATTTCTTATTTCTTTCATTATTATAATAATCTGGGATTGGCCATACTAACAATACGAAACTGGTTGTAAATCAGTCAAACCACATTTAATTGTAGTCCTGCTACGTGGTCGTACTAGTATCACTACGGCCAAAAAATATTTATTTTCCCTAGTTTCATCACTTGCACCATAGGCACATTTTATTACCTTTTATAGTATTACGATAGGACCATGGGCGTTTTCTTCTTGCCTATGGATCTTGCCGGTAGAACTACGCAGTAGGAACACATGCACTGAATTATTTATTTTGTGACTCGACCAATTAATTTAATATTGTGTCTGCTTAGAGGTAAAGCTTTATTTTTAACTTATTATTTCCTAACCCATTATTTACTAAGACACCTCAACTGAAAGAAATTGTATGATATAACCAATTCTATCTTTTCTTGGTCCATTATAATTAAATGACTGTTATTAACTTTCATTTGTCCTCTTGAAGCTATTAAATTCATTAATAAAAATAACGGCGCACTGTTCAGTAGTCCCTTTCATAAAGTTTTTTAAAATCATTTGTTTTTGGAAGTTCTTAAATCTTACGAGCATTAGTCAAATACGCAATAATCGTCCGTATCTTAAACTAATAAGATTTGAAATGTTTCAGCTACGAATCCTTTTGAAGTTATCTTCTTTTTAACCGACTTAAAAAAAAGGAGGAGGTTCTCAATTCGTCGGAATCTTTTTTTTTTTTTATGTATGTTCAGAAATAATTTCGTCGTTTTTTTTTTTTTTTTTATATATATAGCCTACCAAAGTGACTCTACCCCGCCTGATGGAAAGCATGAGCAGAATCCAAGAGTGGGAGAAACCACACATCATTGCTGCGAATGCAGACAGTAAAGTATGGCGGCCCACACTATGGCGGCTTAGTGAGATGCTTTTTCACGCCCCGCTTAAAGGACCCGGGATCATAGTGGGAAGGAAACACGTGAGCTGGTAGCGAGTTCCAGCTTTTGACTGCTCGGCATAAGAAGGAAGAGCCGAACCGCTTCGTTCTAGTGCGTATTTCCTCCACCCTGAAGCGGTGACTTCCAAGTCCAGCACGCGTTGTCCTTTATGAACCGATTTCAAAAATATTTTTGCATTGGAATGGACGTAGCTTACAGGTGGTCCCATCGTCACCATATCGGGATCTGATGATGGGATCCCAAGGAAATCGAGGGAACTCCTGAAATATCATAGGCACAATGTCGCGATTTGGGTACTCGGAATAGTTTTTCATTGAAGTCGGTTCCTATTTGTTAAAATTATAACAAAACGAATAAGGTTGTTAAAAGCAGGCTAGTTGACGGGTAAAAGCCCTGCGCGTGAAACTGAAATGAGTTTTATCTGAGTTTCACTCACTCCGACAGTAATTCAATATTTGCAACCGCGAAATGCAACGAAACATATAGTGTCTGTGCGAACATTACTGTCTTTGAAACTTATGCTACACAACTAGTGAAATTTGATCTCCATTAGCGGTACAAGTGTTACTCCATTAACTCACTAGTTGAAAAATAAAACTCAACTTCGTAAGTAATTTTTACTTGGCTGAATTCTGTTTTGAAACTAATAGAAAAAGAAATTGTAAATTTCAAAGGAGTTGTTACTATAGGCATAGAAATCAAACGAGCAATCAGCTCATGTGATGATTTGACCTCCGTTCGTTGTTGCCTGCAACCAATAAAACTGAAGTAAGTAAACTCTCTAGATAAAAATAAACTAAAAACATCGAGCCGTTTATGAAAAATATGATTTCATATCTATTGACTATACTGAAAATTATATTTGTTTTTTTTTCCGCTTTCAATATACACAAAACTTTGCCATTAAATTCCCAAAACTTGACAGTTAAATATTTTGTTGGTATATGTATTAATAAATTGTATTTTGAGTATTTTGTGTTTGCTATGCTAACTATATAATATCTTGCACTAAGCTTGTTTAGACTATAAATTAAGAACTATTTTATTAAAGTGAAGTATTGTTTAGATGAAGACGTTTGAAACTCTATATTATCTTTTTATTAATATAATAAGCAAAAGCCTTAGTAATTATCTTATAAAGTACCCTTAGAGTGCCTTAAAGTGATGAATCACTAGCAGGTGGTCTTAACCGGACTGAAAACACGGCTCTACAGAAAGCAAATAGCAATGGCTGGACGTTGTGAACCGCAAAGACTTGATAAAGAAGATAATGACAGATGTTAAGCAAGGTTTATTTTGTATCGGAACTGGACTGACTGAACAAACTGAACTTTTGATCTGCACAAACTTCGTTTCTATTTAGGTTCTTTAATACTACTCCTCTAAATTTAATTTCACACAGTATGCAGTTCCTTCGGATTTAGATATTAAATAATGAGAGCTGACAGAACAGTGACTTGGCTTAATAAACCTTTCTCCTAAAGCTACCATGATCGATGAGAAACTACGGACAACGTGACACAGTAATCCACCTTGCCATGTCATTCTCAGATATCACGCACGTCGGAAAAAAGCAAGCAAAGCTTGTGATTCTATAAATAAAAGGTTGAATCACTACTATTACAACATACATAATATACTTCTATATAATATGTAGAATAGTATCGCTTAAACACTAGAATTGCTCGACCTATTTGGTATTTTATTATTTGGTATTAGTTTCGAGAGAGAGAGATAAACAACAGAAAATACCAGAAATTTATTACTATTTCATTGTCCATTACAAACTTCCCAGTTGTGAGACATTCGATGGCAGGTAATAGGGTGTTAGTATCTTTAGAAATAATATATTGTAATATGATTGTTAAACATATAAAGGTGAATTTAGTTTGTCTGTTCCATAGCTGCGGTACGAAATTCGATATCATTGACCTTTTTTGTTGGAGTACAAAACAGTATTATTTTGAGAAATAAAAAAAAGTGTAAAAGTGTCAGATTCTATTCGAAGAAAGACAATCTAAATAGATGCATTCGTACATGTACGTGGATGTGAAATTCACCGGGTCATCTAGTTAGGGATAGTGCTATTTTAAAGTATTCTGCCTTTTGCGTCATACTATATAAGGCCAAAACAAAAAAAATACTTTACAACGTATAGATATTGATATACTTTTTACAAAAAAATAGCCAAAACATTTTTATACACATAGTACAATGTTTATCAAAGAAATAATCCGGCATGTAATATCAAAAATGGTATGATATATTTAGACTTTTATAGGAATTTGTAAAATATATCATATCTTAAGCTTAATTTTATTGTTGGGTACATAAAATAACAGCAATAGCTATAACTTACAGTATGACATGATGTCAAGCTACAAAAACAATCTAGTTCTTCTAAATGAACGAAAGCAGACGAAACTGATTTGCATAATGTTAGGTGATGGTCGTAAAATATGAAGAATACTGTCTAGTCACATTTGTTTTACGACAGTGTCGGTAAAGTGTTCTCAAAGATAACCATATAAAAACTGATGATATTATCTTACACCTCTTTTAAGGGTTTCTACGTCCCTTGAAAAAGGTGTAAGATTCATCACTTGGAACCCTTACATTTTCGACATGTCCATCCTCTACTTACCGTGCAAACGGTTAGTGCTAGAAAGAACTTTGCATGAATATGTGTCTTTATCACGTCGTCACTTTGTCGACACTTTATGGGAGAGGGCCATCTACAAGCCGTAGATGACCCGAGGTATGTTGGGATTCCCGGGACTTCCTTTCGTGGGTACCTTCGTACAATTCCTCGGCATAGTACCCGAGACGGCGTGCGGTTTTAGTCGGTTTAAGTCCGATATAGCTATCAGCAGGTATAAAAGAAAAAAAAAATCGATTATATGTATGGGAGGTCCCCTAAAAATCGTGTGGGATATTATTAGACAGGACTTGAAAAAAAAATGTAGTTTCTAAGACGGTTTTTTGATTTATGTATCCGTTTGCGAGTTTTTCAATTTTGAAGTTCATTTCTTTGATAAAACAGGACGTCGTCGTCCCCCTTTAATAGCTAAACGGCTTGATCGAAAACCCTGAAAAAAGTCACGATAATATGCGATGAACTTTCAAAGAAAACTATAACGGTTTAGATAACTTTATTAGTTCGAGAGTTATACAGGCCTATCTTATGAAATACGTTTACTTGGAAAATTCGTATAAAAAACAATGAAATAGTAGGGTAAAGATAACAATTAATATCTATTGATCTATGGACATGATTTTAAATCCACGTGCTATGTGTAACTATGGAACCCGATTCTATGCGTGGCTATACACGCACTTGGCCGATTTTATACTATAAACTTTTAAACCACTCAACGGATTTTGATGCTGTTTTCAGCATTAAAGATAGTGATTAGTGAGTGTGATTTACTATATTCATATTATATAAGAGAAAATGTATGTATGTACGGACATGAAACACTGCCAATCTTCCATATTTAATATTATTTTCCGTGCTACAAATTGAAAATAGTGATTAGTGATATCTTGGAGATATTATTAATATTTATTCAAAGTAACTATTTAACGACATACCTTTAAACACATCTAGAGATAAGGAGGATCTGTTTTCACTGTATTTATTTCTTAAAGCCTTATCTAAAAGTCCCTCATAATTTTTGTATTATTTTTATTTAGAGGACTTAATGCTAGATTGTTTCACATCTGCTCTATAATCACGGTGAGAGCGTTCGTGGTGGAATCAGCCCGCGCTGTTTCCCTAGCCAAGTTACAAACGTTTTTCATTTTCTATTCTATTGTCTATTCTATTGTCTATTCTCTTGTTTCATTGGCTAATGCCACTCAGTGACGATATCAAAACAAAATATTAGCCAATGATCAAATCAAATCAAACCATTTTTATTTCAATTAAACCATACAAAGGCACTTTTGAAACGTCAAGTAGTCAGTCAATAGTCAGTCGTGAAGCTAATTGTCTGTTCTAATTCGTAGATCCTATGGAGAAGAACAGACAAGAAACTCCATGGACACTCTTTTCCAACATTGTATTTACAATTTTTGGTTACATTGTTTAAGGCATTTTATAAAATGTGAGGACAATGTAACGATGCTGATATTCACACAGGTAGTGTCCAAAAATAATTAAACAATAAATAGAAGTTGTGAGATGACCAGCCCCGACAGGCGGCGCCCGCATCACGAGCGTGACCTATGCACCAGCCATCGTCCAGTTCAACCATATCGTAGGGAGCCGAACGACCCGCTACACACACCACCGCCAGCAGGACTTTTGAGCGAGCATGACATATACAATAATGACACAAGAGAAATAGAATAGAGAATAGAATAGTAAACGAAAAACGTTTGCAACTTGGCTATAGGGCTGAACTCTTCAATAATTGAAACACCGAACGCGCTTACTTTGATAAAGTTGCACTAGGAACTCAGTTTGCAGGAGGTGAAAATACGTCGTTAGATGCTCTCATGTTACTTGTAAAATACTACAATGCAACATCTTGAAGAAAATATTTGTTTCATTTTTCTTTCATCTTGTACAAAACTGTTTAAAGGAAAAGAAATTACAATTTCTACAAAGAAAGTTAATTGGCTACTTCAGATGTTATTTTTACACAAACGTTGTCACAAAACCGAGAAAAGATATTCAAAATAAAGCTTTTCTTCACATTAAAGAGTTAAATGTGACGAATAATAAATCCTTTTACATATTAAGAAACATTTTATAAGTTTATTTATGTTGTATTTTATATTTTAGGTTATACATAGTATACAAACTGAAAAATGTAGTAATTTAAATCATTTACATTTTGATGGATAAAATATCACAATCATTCACGTTTATTCACGAATCTTCACAATGTGTAATAAATTTGTGAATCAAAACTTATTTGGAAATTATAAAATAAAATAAAAAAATTTAAAAGCGCTGTTCAAAACAAACATGTCACAACAATTTATAGACAAACACACTGGATGTATGCCTGCATTGGTTTGATAGACAGCCTATTCAATAAATTCAAACTAAAAAAATCTGTTTAGCTTATACATTTAAAATTCAGTAACTTTGATTTACCTTTTAACTTTCCAGTAAAGTCTGATGATAAACAATATATTAGAATAATTGAAAAAAAAAAAGAATTTTCAATAAAAAACTAACACTTATAGTTCAACGTAATTTGAGTAAAGGCCGAGTACCCAAGTACCTATAATTCGTAGAACCGATTACTTTGTATCTTTAACAAAACACATTAAAAGTTCTCGTAGGTACTACTTATATAGATTCGGTTTATAATCTGTTCAAGTATATTTTCAAAAATATACTTAAAATTAGTATTATTTTCCTGCCTCCGAAATAATATGTATATGATATATCAAATAGAATGGTATTAATAGTCTTTGATTAAAGAACAAGATACTTTTACCTAAGACTAATAATTCCATTCCATTTGCTATTTCATAATATATGGTATTATATTCTGAAATCCAAAATTCTAACTAAAAAACTTTAGAGTTTCGCTATGTCAATCCATCCGCAAGACCAATAGAATATTTCCCTAAAAAAGTATTAAGTCCTTTAAAAAATATGTAGACGACGTTATAACACATTTATTTAAAATTTATCGTAAATAAATAACAAAATTGGAGGTGGTTGTCAGATCCTGACAACTTTTTCATTTATTTCTCGGTAAAATCAATGGCTTTTTTACACCTATACTATTAAACCGATATGGTATAATAGTATAGGTGTAAAAAAGCTTATGGCATTAAACATAATCACATTTATTTCATTAGTAAGAAGAGTTTTTAAAACACAGAGTAATACAAAACTCATTTCAGAAAAACACAATATTCTGTAGTCTATAATTACATCGTTAGTTGTACGCAGTGTATCGCATCCGCGGTCCAAAGTGACGTATACGTTAGTGAGCTCCCGTTCGCCCCCTATTCAGTACCACGCAGCCTCTTGTACGGGTAACATCGCGTCTGAAACCCGACCGGGATATCTCTCTATTGACGTGTGGAGTGCAGTGAATAAACGTGGTAGTGCCTAAAACTTATGCTTAGTTATTAATGGACTAATATTTGTGGAATAACAATGTAAGTATTGTGTATTTAATAGGGATAGTTTTAATTAATCGTGAGGTTTAATTTTATTATTTAATTTTTAAAGTTAATAAAATTAAGGGCAATTAATAATTGTAAAAAAAATATCCATTATTATTGAAACTATAAATAAAAATGCCATTGTCATTAAAACAAATATTACTTCACAATTTACTACAATATCTTAATATTTTTCGTCTTAAAAAATATGTGCGCTTTCTTAGGAATATATTAAAGTATCTAAACAAAATGGTCTTTTATAAAAAAACTTACCAAGTTTTAATAAATATTTTGAAATCTGTAACTTTATTATCATATCACTTTACCATTTATTTTATATTTATTAATTATATATCACTGCAATTCAGGCTGTGACTTTGAACACAATTAAATTACATAAACGTATATACTATTTATACATTTAAACAACTTATTTAATGATATTAAAGTATTAATATTTTTGTGCACACTAAATTTCAAGGTCATTTTTAGAGTTTTTGATAACTATAATTATAATAAAATTAAGCATAGTATTAACTTAATTATTTATTATAATTAATAATCAAGCTTATACATTGCTGTTGTAGGTTAAAAGCGATCCATCCTCTGTGTAACTACTCTGATTTTATGGTAGCTCGGGTCAATCTGTATAACTCAGTCGTGGCCATTATCCATGTGCTTACGGGTTCGTCGCAATTTCGTTTTACATATCATAAACATTTTCAACTTAATCATATTAAAGTACTGAATATCATATTAATTATTTTAGAAAACTATCGTTTAATAAAATAAACAGGGTCAGGATTTCTTGAGTTACTGGTCTCGTGCCAAAGATTCTCTGTTTGAGTATGTAAGAAATTTTGTGGCTATTTTGTACTATTTTATTAAACTTAATTTAAAGTGGAGTGGAAGTAAGTGAGTATCTAAGTAACCAGAAGTAGAAAATCAGACGGAAGAAATTCTAAGCATATTCTTACATTACTATCAAAGAATAATATAATTACTCTACAATAATTCATCAAAATCATATCAATCTATCGCCGTCCAGTGCTGAGCGAAGGTCTTCCCCAAGGAGCGCCACATACTAACAGTCGTTTATTTTTATTTTCTCTCTTTATCCTTATATTTATACAAAATATAAGGTTAGAAGATTGTTTGAATTTTGATAAAGAACGTGCACATTTACAATGTAATCAATATAAGTGATTTCCGATATTTTCTCTAAATCTAGAAGAATATTAACGCAATTTTATTATATTTAAATTTTATACAGAATAATAATAAATAATAGAATATGATAGATAGATAAAACTGCCTCGTTGGTCTAGTGGTTAGCGTATGCGACTGCTAATCAAGAGGTCTCGGGTTCAAATCCCGGGTCGGGCCAAAAAGTGTTTTTGGGATTTTCTTAGGAAATTCCTAATAGCAGCCCGGAGTTTGGAAGTTTGGCGGTGATTCACGCCCGTGCCTCGGAGAGCACGTTAAGCCGTCGGTCCCGGTTGTCATGAACATCTATGGCAATCGTTACTGGGAAGTCAGTGCCCTCAAATATACTGACAACTAGTTCAACCTTCGAATTTCAGTTCTCCCTTAGGGTTGCGGAGGTCCGATGCCAGTCGCTCCGTGGAAAAACTGAAATTCAGGTAAAAACCGGTTGAACTAGTAGCCGACCCCAAATAAACTTGGGATAAGGCTCGGAAGAAGATAGATAGATAATAAAACTGTCCCAAGTGATATCGTTTCGCTAGCATTATAAACTATATTTTTGGGGAATTAACAAGAACCCAAATTTAACATTATAAATTTCTTCTTTGATATATATTCAAACATTCTATATTAAATGAGTCAGTACTTATTTATAAAAAAACAACTAGAAATAGATGACTTCCAATCTTGGTGTCTAAAAATTGGAAATTAAAAAATAATATCGGAACTTGCTCTTAGTTATGAGATCAAGTGAATTTTAACACACTTAGCAGGTACACATAGTATATTTAATAAATGATTTTATTTTGACTTGAATAAAATATGTATAAAACATTGAAGAAACATACGCTGTAAGAATTGTCTTATGTTTTTATCAGTGTACACAGCAATTTCGTGCCAGTGGTGAACAGTTTTATCCGAAATCTAGGCGTTGTTTTAGAACCTTTCTCCTATATAACATCAACAGAAGTAGTAAAAATAGGAGGATTTTCTTTCTCAGAGCTAACATTTCCTACCGGTTTATCGTCGTATACGTGTGAAAAAAATATCACAAGAGAAACGAAAAATAAGCTTTTGCTTTTTATAGCACTGGAGTTCAGGGCTTGTAAATTACTTTGATTTTGAAAAGTTTTGAATTTGTTTGTTTCATTTCAATTCCAGTTATTTTATGGAATTATATTTTTTCTATCTGGGAAATATGAAACATTTCTGTTATATCTGAATGGGTTTAAAAGTATTTGGAAGAAATTTGTGAAAAAACATGTTTTAAGTTGATTAAATTTATACTAGGAGTGAAAGAATATATTTTGCTTGTTTGTGAAGGATACAGTCGTAGTAAACTATTATGTACTTTATGTGGGTCTTTAGCTGAACTTACATTATTTATATAAGGTTGGAAGATGGTTTTAATTTTGATAAAGAACGTATAAGTAATATGAACGTAATCAATTCAGAGCAATCCGTTAAGCAGTCAAAGATATTAAAACAAATGTTGCAACAGTCTTAGAATTGTTACTGTCAATCTTTTTAAGGACAGCGACAAGTAGTTGGATTCTCTCATTTTTTCAATTAATTAAATTAATAAATTCAAGAAGACTTTTTATTTAAATACATTACTAGTAGTTGTCAAACAGAATATAACCAAAATGGCCCGGTTGTGTGTCATGTGGTGCTAAAAACATTTAAATTGATTAAACGGAGACATTTATATGTTATTACGGTAGTATAACTATGATCCTTTCAAAGGAGACGCCCATGTCCAGCAGTGGACTGTTAAAGGCTGTTGATTGATAACTATGATTGGCGTGGCCACATAGGCCTTATGTGACTATATAAAAAATATAGAGTTATTTAAATGCTCAAACAAATATGTTAAATCATATTTAAAAGTACCTACATTGTAATTTCAGGACAAGGATATTTTGTATTTAAGTACCAATCCTTGCTATAAAATATCAATAAATCAAGGGCTTATATACGTATCAGTTATATTACTCGAATATAAAGGCAAATGACAAAGGCTAAACTACAATTTTATATCCGTCGAGTTTATTACGAAATATGAGAATTTTACATACTGTGTTTTACGACGGCTCACGGCAGACCACTAATAACACGAATATTATAAGACAGGCAGAGAATAGTCTGTCCTATATGAAGATTAAATTATTTGCCAAATAAATTATGATTTTGTCTTATAAACTCCATTTGACTAATAATAACTGACTAATATTTCTTGAATTTTTATCTTGCAAGATCAAGTTTGCCCAGAAATTGTGTCTGAGTAGGAAATGTTGTAGACAATAAAATAAAATATATATTTTTACTAGTTATTTTCGGTGTTTCTTTGCCCGTGTGAAATATACAAGATCCGATTTATATCTTTACTAAAATTCATACAAATCGGATCAGTGGCTTAGTCGTGAAAACGTAATAGATAAAGGAGAGAGAGTCATTTTCGAATTTCTAATCTTAGAATTAGGGGTTAACGTATAAAATTGCTGAAATGTAATCAAAAAATGTTCATTAACATATTTATTTAATCAAAATATCTACCATTATTAACTACACATTGCTGTCATCTGATATTCTGATAGGAAGGTCATTTATGCCTTTGTGACGGAATTCTAGTGATCTAGATTCTACAAACTGTGTGAAAGCATTTTGTACTGCCTCCTGGAAGAAAACTTTTCATAACGTAGAAAATTGTCCAAATCACGAAAAAAAAGGTAGTCCGTTGGAGCAAGGTCTGGCAAATACTAAGGGTTAATGATTTCTAATAGCAGTTCCTGTAGAGTTAAAACGGTTTCTAGTACTGTATCAGGTCTCGCGTTATCATGGAGGAGTAATGGTGAAGGTCGATTCATGAGTCGGAGCTGTTTCACTCCAAGTTTTGCTTTCATTGTTCGGAGTTCAGCACAGTAGACACCTGCCGTTATTGCTTTACCAGAACGGAGAAAGTTATAGTGAATAACTATGAGCAACTAACCATGCTGAGACCACCAGTTACCATTACCTTTTTATTGGTGAACTTTGCTTTCGGACACTAGGTCAAACGCCGCAGTATGACCTAGGGCCAGCCATTGCATTTTTCACTAATGGATATCGTAAAGAATCCACTTTTCACCACATGTCACAATTCGATCCAATATTCCTTTATTTCTGTATCGATTCAACAAGGCAGTCATCAATCAGTCAAATCATGAGGCACCCATTTTTCATATTTTATTTTATTGATTTGACGTAAATGAGTCAATATTGAAGGTAAGATATACGTTAAACCATGCAGCTAATTCCTGGGTAGTTTGGCTCAGATCGGCTTCCACTGTCTCTTTCAATATCGTTGGGTCAATATTGTTGGTAAGACATACATTAAAATATGCCGCTAATTCCGGGGTAGTTTGGCTTGGATCGGCTTCCACCATCTCTTTAAATTCATTTTTATTCACATGTGTGGGTGGTCTTCCACGTGGTTCGATCTTCAAATCAAAATTTCTATTACGTAAACGTTTAAACCAAAATCGCACGGTGCGTTCATTAGCAGCCTCCTCTCCAAAAGGAAACATTGATATTGCGAGCTGTTGGTACAGCGATAGTTCCACAACGGAACTCGTATTCAAAAATCACTCGAATTTTCGAAGTATCCATCTTTCTTTTCTAAACTGAATAATAGAACAACTGAAAGTTGATATTCGAATGTTGCACATATTGTAAAGGAAAAACCTCATAGGTACGATTTTAAACAAGTTTCACTCAAAAATCTCAAACCATGAAGGTTGTATGTCAATTCGAAATACCTATTACAATAAAACGATAATTTCATACTTTACCCCTATTATTAAACAAAAGTAAAGATATAGGTATATACTCTCTCTATTTAATTTTGTATTTATCACATAAAAAAATATTTCAAGGAATATTCTTCAATATAACTGTATATATATATATACATTTATACATGTATTTGCTGACTTCAACATAAAGGAATAACGACAATATCATGTTAACGTCCAATATGTTCATGAGAATTGACAGTAGTCATGTACCCTTTTGAGTTAGTACTGAATGTCAAAATCATTGTATCGATTGATTTCTCTATCATTCATTCATTATACGCCAAGGATGTTAAGTTGTTATGCTTTAAGACATAAATATACACGTCCCGTATTGATTGATGCCGTATGATTGTCGTGCGCATGTCAGAGCTTAAAAGCATAAAATAAACTTTGTATGTTTTTCTTATCATGGTCACTAATCTTTATATAATGATAATATTCACCCTTTTATTCTCACCCTCCCATAATCGATTCTAATGACGCCCATGGGAAGCAGAGGGCGTGAATTAATATGTCTTGCGTTTAAACACTTTGATTACCTTATACTTCGCACTCTTTTAATGTTATTTTTTTTTAAACGCTTTGTAAAGGCAGAGTTATACACCAGTTTAGAATTTTTTTTATTTTTATTTTTAACCTTTACAAAGTTACTTTATTTGATGAAAAGCATGAGTAGAATGTAGTAGTCATGATTCTTATCGTAAATGCATATAATGCAGCATGGTGACCCAAGCTATAGCAATCTAAAGGTATGCGTCCATTGGCCCGCGCCGGACGCACTGCACGCACGGCACGCAACGGATTGAACGGATTTGCCGTGCTCATAAATGCCGGCGTTCGGTGCGGGAGCCGCCGATAATGGACGCAGTACTATGTGAAATAATACAAAGCAAATTAAAATCCGTTGCGTGCGGTGCGTCCGGCGCGGGCCAATGGACGCGTACCTTTATGCGATGCTTCTGCATCATTGAACCTCCGGTAACACACTCACCAACGAATCCTGACAGCACCAATTGCGAAGCTTCGGTTTTTGTGTAAGAATACTGACTTGGTCGAGCCGGCCGTACTGAAATGAGTGCGGTCTACTAGCAAAAAGTATAGTTCATTGTAATTCATTATAAGTCAGTTATGGATCGTCATAACTTCTATCTCTGAAACTATTTTTGTAGAAATTAACAGAGTAATGGATTTCCCTTTTAGGCTAATCGTTTGAAATGTTCACGACCGAGTCAATTTTTAATAAATTAGCGT
Source organism: Phragmatobia fuliginosa (assembly GCA_932526445.1). Lineage (NCBI taxonomy): Eukaryota > Metazoa > Arthropoda > Insecta > Lepidoptera > Erebidae > Phragmatobia > Phragmatobia fuliginosa. The sequence continues at coordinate 74,922,137 of OW052057.1, forward strand.
GACAATACTCTAGAAAAAAAAAGTTTCTATAATGATAATTTCGTTTTATTAATAATGACTAAAACTGAAAATCCTCCTGACGACGGGCCAAAATACTTTCTAACGGACAGCTGACGACATCAAAGTGTCAAGAATTTATAAAGTACCATTAGCGTTTGCTGTTTACTTAGTATTGAGTTTTAAAATATAATCGATTATTAATACATTATTTTTATTTTTAAAAACTTATTAATCTAGATTGAGGCGTTTATAGGCAAGTTGTCTATATGATTAGAAACAATAAACCTAGATTGGTGGTGAACCTGGATGGGTGGTGAACCTGGATGGGTGACTGTTAGTAGTTAGTTTAATACATATTAAACTATTTTATTATTTATTTTAATGCACGTTTAGCTATTATTTCTTCCTTCTTCAAGAACATTAAAACTTTTGTTCAACTAACGATCACATGTTTTTGATTAGTCAGGGATTTTGGGAATAAACTTCTGCTTACATCCGTTAAAGGTTATATGGCAAGATAATTACTTATTTTTAGTGGAATAAGAAGACTTACCGATAAGCCTACTTACAGTTACTTGAGTACAGTTACTTCATCTTTTGAAACAACTTTAGTACTCTTTATTGGCATATCGCCATTTGTCTTTTTAATTCAGAAAGAAATTCTAGATTTATACGTAATATTATGTTGTTTTCTTTTGTAATATAATCCTTACTAGATGTAGATATCGGTTACTATGCTTAGCTTTCCATCTAATTTTCTTTAAAGAGTTCCAAAATTCTTCAAGAGATGGCCAAAAATATGCTTCAACTGGGATGTAGAGTTTCATTTCGGTATATTCTATTAAAAATAACCTAGTTTTATATTTATACCGGGATAATTGTTAAAGATAGATAATAGTTTAAATCTGTTCAAGAGAAATAATTGATTATATTCGAACTTGGTTTAAAATATTGTATTCGTATAATAGCAGCCCGGAGTTTGGAAGTTTGGCGGTGATTCACGCCTCTGCCTCAGAGAGCACGCAAAGCCTTCGGTCCTGGTTGTCATGAACATTTATGGCAATCGGTAATGGGAAGTCTTACAGAAGATTTCCTGACAACTAGTTCAATCTTTGAATTGTATTTCTCCCTTAGGGTTACGGAGGTCTGATGCTAGTCGCTCCGTGGAAAAACTGCTATTCAGGTGAAACCAGTAGAACTAATAGCCGACCCTAAATAATATTGGGAATTAGACTAGGAAGAAGAAGTATATTACCGATATTGCTCAGAACATGCATCGTTTACTTACATGTACATTTCATAACAGCTGGAATATTTATATAAAGAGCTTTTATTAAAAGTTGAAACAACCTCAATCGACTGTATCCAAGACTGCAGTAAAACGGTTCATCGACAATCAAACGAGTTTAATATGAAAAATATACTAATAAATTTTATATTTCCTTTACATTTTATAATAAAGCTAGAAATGCTATTTATTATGCAGTATAATCCCCTACAAAGACAGACTATTCTTTTTATAGTTTTATCTTTGAAATATTTTAAGATTTTTAGAGCTATACAGCTCACCGCAAAACTGTGAAAGAGAAATGGTGGTGCTTAAGGATCACGGTTGCTATTTTGAAGAACGAAAACATTGAACGGTTACTGCTACTTTAAATACTAAGCCCAGTTTTATGAGCTGTCATTTGATTTCTAAGATTTTTTTCTTCCCAAGGTTTATGTAAGAACCTTGTTTGTTGTTCTTAAAGCATTTCATAAAGGCTTAAACTTTAACTATTATTAAACTTTTTAATTGGAATCAAGCTGAATCTTGCGGCGTTACTCTCGTAACAATAATTGCGAGTAACGTATATGTATGTAACAGCTTTCTGGCAGTTAAAGCCCCATCAACATCGTTCCAGCCTTTCTAAGACTATCCAGAACAAACAGACAGTTTCTAAAAAAACAGTTTATTTGACATACAGGCACTCCATCTCATTTACAAGTTTCATAGGCAATTTATGTACCCTCATAGAAACTACTGTGAATCTATCATCATTTGTATTATTTTAAATATGAATGTAAGAATCCAAGAATATAAATTTGAATAGTTAAGTTTTGCTAAGTTTATTTAAGTTGGCAGGGCACTTGTGTTCCTTTTTTTGATACTCGCTGAACTCGAAACATGTAGATTGAATTTGATAGTCGTTCCATCCGCATTTCAGTTTGCGGTTTTCAAATGCACTTAACACTTTGACAGTTGCAATAGAATCTGGATGGTATTAAATAGAGTAGCCATTAATCATTGATAATTATTCAACTGTTCCATTCATGCCCTTCGTTCATTCTGTTTTACCACTTCAAATCAAAATCTACAACATATAATGTTCAACTGCTGGGCTAGGATCTCATCACAGGAGAGGGTTAACGCCATACATCCCCTTGCTGGCCGAGTGCTGATTGGGTACTGGTTGTGGCTACGTTATCTTGCCGTTGGATGTTTTTAAGCCATCCGAAGGCCTCCATCTCTGCTTCACGACTGTTATCTTATGATAATAACCAGGACTTGCTTAATGTGACCTCTTTATCACGGTAACGCCCATAACACATCATGCCACAAACGGTCACCCATCTAAGTCTGACCTCGCCGTCATTGCTTACCCTTTAGCACTTTAAAATATATATTTTTAAACAGATTTATGGCATTTATGAGCATCTTATTTTATCCGCAATCTGTAATTCGTGACACGATTTGCTTACTCCTATGTAAACTCGTCGTAAAGTGTTTGGTTACATTATACACAAACGCTTAAGCACACGCATACTAAATAATTAATTCCACTTAGTATTCGTGTTCTAGATGTTCGGAAATTTATAGCTTACTACAAAATATAGATAGTTGTGGACCGGCCTCTAATTAATTCCAAGATTCTGTATGCATTGCCGGCATTGTTGGGCTCCAATGTCCTTCATCTTGTTTTCCGGCATTGACTTTTAGTTTGCTTTAAAATTGAGTTTACACTTGTTCTCTTTAGCCTTTATTCAATACAATACTATTTGGAGTCGCCTACTAGTTCAACCAGTTTTATCTGAATATCAGTTTTTCCACTGAGTGACTGGCATCTGACCTCCGTAAGCCTGATGGAGAACTGAAATTCGAAAGTTAAATTAGTTGTCAGAGGAGAGAGAGGAGGAGTAGACTTCCCAATAACGATTGCCATATATGTTCATGACAAAAGGGGCCGATATCTTAAAGTGGACGATGCACGGGCATGAATCACCGCCAAACTTCCATATTCCGGCTGATAATAGGAATTTCCTGTAAAAAATACATAACAACACTTTTGGCCTTACCCGGGATTTTTCAAAATTGTCAAAATCAAATCAATATAGTACTGGTAAACTAAACATAAAATCTTGAAACATAATGTGACTACGTCTGGCTCTGAAATCAGATTTTACATAAAATGTCGGGCTTTATTGAATCATCTTTATTTTGGTATGTAATTTATTGTAAAGGTATATGTAAATAGCTACTTGTTTTTATCTTTGAACGGCTAAAGTTTTAGTTAGGGTTGCTATGCATAAAAAATATATGTCTAAAAATAGTAATCTTGTGATCATATTTTTATCTTTGAACATCTTTTCGAGCGATGAACATTCTTTGATATTCTTCCGTTACCTTTTTAATAAATATTTTCCTTTACTTTTTGTATATTTAAATCGTTCATTCGTGTCTACTCCAATTCGTGGAATGTTTTTTGCGAGCATGCCGACAGATTTAAAAATAGAAAACGTTTCAGTTGTATATATGTACATATAATCCTTTATAACCTAGTTTACGTCTTAATCTCATACCTACAAACAAACAATAAACACACAAAACTTCATAAGAAGCGATCAAATCGTTCCTAAGGAGTTTGACAAGTAACATTTCGTCATGATATTTTATAAAAACAAATATATAAATATATATTGTAGGCTTCCGGAGGCCCATGCAAAAACCCATCACTAAGTTACCATGGTGTGGGTCACCAGGCTGCTTGTATGCACCCAGAATGGATGGTATCCCCTACTGCTGAATTCTACTCATGAATTAAATCAGGTAGCGTAGGATCACTTTAGCATCATCATCATCAACAGCCTTTAACAGTCCACTGCTGGACATAGGCCTCTCCTTGAAAAGGAGGTATTGGCCTACTATGCCACGCTAGCCAGACGGGTTGGTAAAGGGTTTGTTTCAAGTGTTCCTTCTCTTGGTAGTGATGTTAGCTGCTTATTTTGTTCCTTTAGTCGCCTCTTACGACACCCATGGAATGAATAGGGGTGGTGACACTCTGTATTCTTAATCCGTCACCACACGGACCTTTAGCATGCTTAAACAAAAAAAAATATGATGGTCGAAAGCCGGTCACTTTATATTTTCGGGCATATTACTGACTCCAAAGCTCTAACTATTCTTTATTACAGAAGGAAAACACTGTTACTTTTGAGTAACTTAAATTTGAGTATCCGCATTTGATTTACAAAATAATCTACATTTAAATTAAATAAGTTTAAGTTTCATATTTTTTAAACACACTGGGTATTTCCGATAACATGTTTAATTAGACTTACTCCATTTTAAGGTGGCATTATATAAGTTTTCAATTAATAATTAGTAGTATCATGTAGTTCATTCTTTCTTTGCTATAAGATCAATTTTAATTATTTTTTATGTCAAACACAAAAAATACTAGTTGCATAAATAAATGTACATAAATAGCCGTGTGTTAAATCTCAAAATCTGGTTTATCTAAGTTTCAAGCAAGTCACCTCGACCCAGTGGTATTGTATACTGAAAACAGCATCAGGCCTATTACGTAGCAAGTAGACGTGCTTTTTACACATTAGTCCCTGACCCATTTCAGTTTCCGTGACGTTAATCGAAATTGAAATTTTTGCTCACGATGCGAGAATATTATAAAATTATGAGACAAACACGTACTCGATGTATAGATATTTATTGAGACCTTTTTGTTTGAGATGCTCTTAGCAGCAATAAAAAAGTTCTGAAGTAAGGGATTTGTATTCACTTGTCATGGAATTGAGTTATTCGCACGTAATTTTAGTTCTGAGTTCTGAGTCGTCAGTTCCTGATGACGTAGCGTGTTTTAGGAAGTAAGTAGAGTTTGTATTTTGTCATTGGCAGCCTGTATTATAACAGAGTTTTTTCATATTAATAAATTGGTGATAATATTAATCGATTACTGCTGGAGTAAGTGTTCTGGAGTGGATACCGCATCTTGGCAAACACAGTGTGGGGTGTCTTCTGTCCAGGTGGTGTCCAGTCCATTACTTGCCTGTGAGGGCTGGTGGTGACTGCGTTTAAGATCAGTAGGCCAGACTCTGTGGCTTGCCTTGGCAGAGGCCTATGTCCAGCAGTATATTACCACGGGGTGATGATGATGATAGTGATAACATTTTACTTATCTATCACTGGATTGAAGTAATCAAAAAGTTGCTTGCCGAACGAGACTTGATTGAGTCTCAAATTGAACTGGAGCTTAAAAATCATATTAAAATACCAAACTAATAATCTACATCAACATATAATTCTCTACATATTACTATTTTCATACATTTATGCAAACAAACTCATTTGTTTGCAAAAACATATTTGATTTTTTTTCTTATTGTGTACCTGGTGAGTTTAATAAATGCCATGTCCTTCACAATATTTATCATGTCGTATCATGTTCGAATGTTGGGGTGCACGAGAGAAGCCTCCCCGAGCGACGTAAAAAAGAGAACAAGAGTCCCGACGTCCGGCGCACCCTGAACACCTAACACTCGGCATTGCAGAGTTTAGGTGACAAATCCTCTCACCACAATGGATCAACACAAGGCCAAACGCAATCCGCGTCGCCGAGCACTAGGCCAAAACCGTAAAGTGTTGCCATTGATACGATAAGAAGAAGATGTTCGAATACGAAAGAAAACTACAGAGACTGAACAACCAATGATATATACAAAATAACTGTTTGCATATATAATCTGTTTGTAAGATCTGGTAAATCCTTTGACTCTGTTGTTGACAAATGAACTGTCACTCGTCTCACAGACTTAGGAAATAACATGTATTATGTTCCGAAATCCATGTCAATTTGTTTACTTTGCTTTACTTATTGTGGTCTTCTAAAATATAAAATAGTGACTGATTTTGAAATTGTTTTTCATAGTAAATTTTATTTTGTAAATATAACAGTGGCACCACATTTTAAGGTTAACTTCTACAACAACTCAGTAATTGTAAATAGAACATTTAAAAGGAAGACTAGATAAAAAAAACTGTTATGACTATTAAATGAAAGATTAAAATATTTCCACTATTCGAATATACGTCATTATGAGGTTATCGTAATGTTCTGGACTTCTCATAACGATTTAATAGAACCATAACTACGTAGTTAAGTATAAATATTGAATGTAAATTCACATACGTATGTAGATATGGTATATTAGCAGTTAAAGTGAAGTAACTATCCACTAGCTACACCTGTACAAATAAAAAAAAATAACAACTTCCTACTAAATGCATATCAAAGTTTGTACAGTACTTACATCCAAATTTATTATTTTAATTTTTATCTGTCTGTATGTTCAACTAATCTTTCCAATTCTTGGATTGGTTTTGATTAAAATTTTACAGGTAGATAGCTGTTGATATAAGAAGTAACTTAAGCTTTTTAAGATAAGCTTTGCCCCTTGGCGTTACTCGGCGTTATGTTTCATAGAGATACTTGGAGAAAGGACTAGCTACACTTTAGATTTAAGAAATGCGATATCAACTCAAATCAAATCAAACCATTTTATTTCAAGTAAACCATACAACGGCACTTTTGAAACGTCAAGTAGTCAGTGGTCAGTCGTGAAGCAGCAATCCATCTGTTCCAATTCGTAGATCCTATGGAGAAGAACAAACAAGAAACTCCATGGACACTCTTTTCCAACGTTGTTTTTACAATTTTTGGTTACATTGTAATAACAAAATAATGCAGGCAACTGGTGTTTCCCGGCCTCAATAAACGAGTAGCCAACCAAAAAAGCTAACCTAGTCTGAATCTAATACTGTATGCCAACAGGTACATGAACCAATACAGAAACTGATATTATTAAAATATTTACTTTTACGCACTATATGCTTGAATGGTAAAAAGGTGTGTTCCTTATCAACATTTTATCGAGCATAGTTTCGGTCCCAGCGAATATTGGGTGAGCCTATTCCGCTTAACAAGCACATTTCCAGTCCGTGCGGCTGATAAATTGCTTTTGAATATTTGTGAAGTTAAGAACCCGCTTATATTCCTAGGTTTATGATTTATTTAAATTTTGGTTACAAACTATGTTATTATATAAGATATTTTCGAAGAAAACATACTCGTATATATCATAACATTATTCTTACTTTATATTTAATATTAAAAAATATAAATGTACTAAAATGCGTGTTTGAGTAATTAAAATTAAAATGAAATTAAAAAAATTAAAATGAGTATTTGTTAACACTCCTATGAATGGTTGTTTTTGAAGCATTATGTAACTTAAGCCGGTCACTTTTATTGCACTTCTTATTATAATAAAATATTGCGGAATATTCTTCAGTTGTAGATGTATTTTTAATAAATAATATTGAAGTTAATTTAAATTCAATTTTGCTAATATTATTGCTGAGTCCTAAAATGTCTAAACTATATTTAGAATATTCAATTAAGTAACTTGTTCCATGAATTCTCCAGATCTAAAGTGAGCAATACAAAAAGTAATTGCTTGTAGAGATTTTCCTGAGTAGATACGCAAACAGAATTTCGAAAGATATTCATAACTTGAGATACTATCCATAATAACATTTTTGTCGACTCTTTACATTCAATATTTATGATATTATTTCTTACAAATATTTAATAGTAAATATTCTAACAAAAGCTTCTATTAGTAATTACCGATTGAAAATAATTTAAGCAGAGATTATGTTATTTACTGTATGCTTATATTCGGAATAATATCTTTATGTTTATTTTTACCTACACTGAATTGATATTCGTATTACTACGTAGTCCTTTATAATACTAATACATATCTGGATGATAAGCTTGAAAAATATAAAATTATTATTCTTTTGATTACGGTTTATGATTTGATGTTTCTGATTTTATGAGATACTTAGACTTTTTATCACTCTAGTACAGTATTTATCATCTAAACACAGTGGATAATAAACAGTTTGATAATATATAGCCGTTCACCTATTTTTTAATTAATAATGTTTTTGGGTGTGTGGACGAAACAACACTAACAAATACTACTCAATTACTGAAGTTTTGAAGAATGAGTGTTTGGTAGGAATACTTTTTAGTACATGTTGAGTAGTTCATGATTCGGAACTCTAATAGATTCGTCGTGTCCGTCCGTCCTCAACTTACCACCCAAACGGTTAGTGCTAGAAAAATAATACTTTGCATGGATATGTGTTTTTATCACGTCGACAAAGTGCTAAGTTTTTTTTTCTGGGTGGCTGCCCTATACGTATAGATATATGGTTTATTTTTCTCGAGTCCAACCCATCGTGTGCGGTATCATTAGATAGGTCTTATAAAACATAGAGAGGTTGCTAAAAGATTTTTTTGATTATAGTATCCGTTTGCTAGTTATTTACATTGCGGGTATTTTTTTGTGAATAAAAATACTTTTCCAATACCAGCCGACTCTAAAAGTCTGAGAAAATTCATGATGGTAGTGGGTATGCTAAACTTTGAAGGAAAACTATAACGAATTAGGTGACTTCTAGATAGTTCAGGAGTTATAGATTCCTAACTCGTAGAATACTTGAAAATCTTCATACAAAAATAACGAAATTAAAGGTTAACATAACAATTATCTGTTGTACACGACGAAAGCCATTATGATTGACTACGGAACTCTATTATACACGCACTTGGCTAATTTTTTTTTAATAGTGGACTAGTACATCCAGTTCACAAAGTTTTATATAAGTGTAAGGATCTTACAATTGATTCAGTATAATATAATATAGCTTTGAACAGCATTCTTTACTTACTTAATTGAAATGCAACTCTTGTATTAGGAATCCTGGTCACTGGGGACTTTAGAAACCACTTAAACCACTAGACCAACCGCGCAGCCATTCTTTAACCAATACGTTTTGTGGAAAACACATTTTAAGGGTATCTCTAAGCTACTCTATAACATCACCTCTGTCTTAGTTGAACCTTTGCTGTTAACTTGTGTAAACTGAAGCTCTTAGAAATCTAGCATTTTGTATAGTATTAAAATGAAAAATATCAAAGTGAAACTAATTCAAAATAAAACGAATTCGTTTTATTACATTTAAAGAAATGATTGATTGAATTCTATGGTGGACAGGTAATCAATCTAAACGGATTCTAAAGCCATGCTTGGAAAACAAACGTTGGTTGAACGCGTGTCTGATTAATGCTAAAATTGTATAAGGGCTTTTATTACAATTAATTCAATACTAATATATATATATGTTTTACTAAGCTGTAGAATTATTTAATTTGATTGGTTAAATGCGCTAATTGCAGGGACTACTGCTGTAACTTTAAAAAACTTGAAGTGTTAGATAGCCCATGGATTGAGTACCCAAACAATTTACTAAATAATGTAATTGTATTAGATCTTTTTCTATAATTGTCAAACTTAAGTTAGCAAAAAAAAAATGGTTTGGGTAATCTTTTTAAAGTGAACTCAGACCCTTTCGAATAACATTTCTCTGGATGAAACTGGAGATGGTTATTGAAAACGGCCGTTAAATGGGTTTTTGGTGGACAATATTACATACTAAATTTGACAAAAAAAAAGAAGATATTAAGACGTGCATTTCATGAACCACCTGACACGGGTTATCCATCGTTAAGGAAAGGTGCGTACAATTTCCATGTCAGGCTATAATCCTATAATCCTATCCCTAGAGCGGTCACAGTACATGCCTCGCTGTCAACTGTTTGAAATAATAATCCCCTTGAGTAGCTAGTGTTCTTGGACTACGTTGTATCTTCAGTAATTGTAACACCTCTGCCTTAGATGCCAATAACCTTAACGAAGTTTATAACCCTCATGCTTCTTATGAAAATTAAAGTTGAGAAATATTTTATACATACGTACTTTTCTATTTCGGTTATTTTTTATTCTATTTCTTATAAATTAGGTAAAATTCAAATTCAAATTCAAATTCAAATTCAAAATTCTTTATTCACTTAGGATGCAATACATCTCTTGTGACAGGTCAAGATTCTACATGTACATTTATGCCATGTTCGCAAACAATAGGTAGAGCCGGAGAAAAGAACATGGCAATAAAAACTCGCGGCCACTCCTTTCAAATCGCCAATGTTTACATAGTTTTAATGTTATAATATAATAAACCTGATATGGGGGTAAGGTGCTGCCACTAATATACTATACACCATGTTAGAGGACTGATGCAAATTATAGTGATTAAAAATTAGAACTTATGCTAATTTAAAAAAAAAACAACAGCCTCAGTGGGTACAACATAGTAGGAGCATCTACTTACAACAAAGGTAAAAACTATATGTGCTCAAATATTGGCCAAATTACTGGTAACAAAAGATTAAATATAAAATATTAATTATAAGATCAAAAGAAAGAGAAGAATGGCCTTTATTAGTCACGTAGAATCTTTACTTACAAAAGTAAAATCATGTTCTTAAACAATGTGATATAAAATATACACAAGTACAAAAATAAACACATATTTTGCTTTGCAACAAAGTTCGGAATGAAATATTGTAAAATTAAAGTAATACATTAAAGTTGAGATGTCTTAAAGAAGTAAAAAAAACATTTAACTTCTCAGGCTGAGAAATGCTTCTATTTTAAAATCTAAAATCTAACAAACATTCACTTATTATATTAGTATGTTTTCTCTCTAAACTTATCGCTGAAAATGTAAATGTAAAATACTGTAGTGAGTTGAGTTGGTTTTGTGTCATTTAACAAACTGTAAGCAGCAACGAGGTATATTATCATGTCCATAAGAACTTGAAAACTGATCTTATGTGATCAACGTTTTAGCAAACTAGTAAATTACAGCAAGAATAAAAACGAATTATATCGAAATACTTACGCATTTATTTGTACTTTTTTCTATTATTTATATAACGTACATTAAAACATTTTGTAGAATGTAATTTTTGTGACGAAAAAAAATATATAAACCAGGTTTTCCTACAAGTTAAACTTGCTGCTTTAAAACCATTACGTGAGCGTTTTATTTATATAGACACACGTTTAAAAGGAAAAAAGATAACAACTTACAAAAAGTACCAAAATTTTTAGAGTTGTTTACTTAGATAGCATCATTTGTCATCGTTGATTTCCTTAACAATAATATTTTTTGGTATTTCACCCCAATGAATATGTATTTGAGCTCATTAATCATTCCATAATAAATTGTTCATTTATCATTCTGAGCGTAGGCAACTTCCTTTACCTACCTACGTTTCTCCTTATCCAATCTTATGTTTGCTCACCTAAACCCATCCCATTACTTAACCCGACTCCAACCTCACACTCGTATTAAGTACTTGGTTATTATATTATATTAAGAATCTATCTAGAGATCCAAACCTTACTATTGTAACATTAATTGAGTTTCAAAACAGTTTTAATTGCGGAGTCTATCTTATAAATTTAAGACGCTCAATAACACGCTATTTTTTTTTGGTACTAAAGTTATAACATGTAAATGATAGCTAAACGTTTGTTAAATGTGCAGAAATTTCTTAACCGTCGACTAATTACATCGTGATATTAATCAGTAATGTCAATCTTTATACTCGCTTGGACAACACCTATAAAGTTGTGTGGGTGTTCACGTATATTTTTATATTACTGTATTACATACACAGTAATTAGTATCGCTCAGTTAGGGGCTAAAAAAACTTTTTAATAGCGAGATACTCTACAGATATTAATCTTTATATTAGTCTTTATTTTTACTATTTTGAACATTTTAAGTATCAACGTTTTAGGCTTATGTCAATGTATCAGAGAAAATTTGTTGAGCATGTACTCATATAAAATTTATTTGAATGGAAGTTTTCAATAGTTGCATGCTTTTGAAAAAAAAGCTGATGCTATAGATAGATATATAGATACTCTTTATTGCACACCATAATACAGGACCATAATACACCATAATAGTAGGCCAAAACTTCCTTTCAAAGGAGAGGCCTATGTCCAGCAGTGGACTGTTAAAGGCTGTTGATGTTGATGAATACAGGAGATACACTGTAGGACTGAATTCAATAAAAGCAATGGTACAATTGGAGGCCTTATCGCAGACTGCGATCTCTTCCAGGCAACCTAAAGATGGACTATACCTACTTAAAAGTAATTGTGGTTAGTGGTGCACATTTACAATTAACTAATACACATATATATATACATACATACATAAAAATATATACATAATATATACATACATAATATCATAAATATGAATACATACATAAACATATTGTGTCAACGTATAGTGTTTTGTTATTGTAGAAAGTTACAGTTTTCACTATTCTATACTAAATCCACATTCTTTTATCATACCATTCGTGTGTATGTGTCTGTGATTATACTGAACCTTATTTTACATCCACTTAATTTTCGCACCGTACTGTGCGTGCTTTATCGTTGCTGTTTAATATATACATCACTCCTCCTATTCTGTTTCCTCAAGTTTCTGCGTTCCAAGATTATAGTTCTTTGTTATAGAGAACTATATCGTACGTAACAGATTCATAACTCATAACCCTAGCTGCTACACACGGTTTAAACTTACTATTTCATAACCAGGAAGCTGGTGAGTTGATGGCGTTATGTGTCAGATGTCCAATATATTTATTTATATAAAATTGAATTGTACATGAGTTGTCCTTTTTAGGGTTCCGTAACCAAATGGCAAAAAACGGAACCCTTATAGATTCGTCAAGTCTGTCTGTCTGTCTGTCTGTCCGTCCGTATGTCACAACCAATTATTTCCGAAACTATAAGAGCTATACTGTTAAAATTTGGTCAGTCGATGTATTCTGTGAACCGCATTAAGATTTCTACATAAAAATAGAAAAAAAAACAATACATTTTGGGGGTCCCCATACTTGGAACTGAAACTCAAAAATTTTTTTTTCATCAAACCTATACGTGTGGGGTATCTATGAATAGGTGTTCAAAAATGATATTGAGGTTTCTAACATCATTTTTTTCTAAACTGAATAGTTTGCGCGAGAGACACTTCCAAAGTGGAAAAATGAGTTCCCCCCCCCTCTAACTTCTAAAATAAGAGTGTGATAAAACTAAAAAAAATATATGTTGTACATTACCATAAAAACTACCAACGAAAATTGGTTTGAACGAGATCTAGTGAGTAGTTTTTTTTTTAATACATCATAAATCGTAACACGCAATTTACCTTATAACCAATCAATACACTAGTATAAAAACATAGATGAAAGTTACAACGAACTACTAGAACTTTTATATGATCTTACTTGCTGATACGGAACCCTTCATGGGCGAGACGACTCGCACTTGGCCGCTTTTTTTAGAATGTTATTTATTTATTGTAGGACCTTTTCTAATAATTTGAACTTTAAGGTATTAAGGAAAGCACTTAGTTATGCATATTGATATTATGCAACGTATGCCTTATTTTATTGATTTGATAAAACCCTTATTTTTCAAATAATTATTAAAACTACTACGTGTAAGTTTCGTTTACCTTTTAGTAAATAATACAGGAAATCAATAAATTAAATTATATCCCAACTATAGACTGTACTAAGTACAATCATTACTTAATATTATAAAACAAAGTCATCTGCAGCTTCTGTCTGTCTGTTCGCGAGAAACTTAAAAATTACTGCACCGATTTTCATGCTGTTTTCAGTAATAGACAGATTGATTGTCGATGAAGATTTTAGTAAATAATTTGTCAAGTTTAATTTTTTTTTAAATAACTATGTTTACTCGTGCAAAGCCGGGGCGGGTAATAAAACTCAAAATGAATAAATTAGGCTTTGTATTTTGTTAGAAGACTTATTTTTATGTATCCTTCTTTGCTATAATATTATTCTACTTTTACAAACTATACTATATAGCTAATGTGTCAGTCAACATGACTTCAACATTTTCGCAATCTCAGCGATGTGCTAGCAGTTCTCTGCGTCATAATAAATGTATGTTTTCATCTTCCGTAAAGGCCAACAGGAAGACAACTTTCTTGAAAAATGAACCGAGATTCAACCCACTTTTTCTATTCTATCTTTTATTCATTATTTAAAAGTAAATAAAATTTTGGTGATAAAACTGCGGGTAAATATGAAAAGGGCCAAAAAAGCCGTTGATCAAACAACCCTTATGGTAAAACCTTTTGATCGTGTGGAACATACGCCTGAAATAGCTTTTAGGAGATATGTTAAATCCCTTTGATTATATACATGTCTAGATGGAGTGTTGCGCTGCATTTGCAATAAAAACAACAGGCCAGATTTGCAGGGCTTGTGTGCATGTTACACACACATGCAAGCGTAGTCTACGGGCGCGCGCATGACGTGGCAGCGTTCTGAGTGATACCAGCCCTTGAATGTTTTCCATAAAAGGAGGGAAAATAATTGTGTATTGATTTTGAGATTTATAAGTATGTAATTTGTATTAAATTTGAAGTCAGTCAATATGTATCAGAGTTTTTGCTTTTGAGTTACTAGCTAAAATATATGTTGGTGAAAAAGGGAATTGCTATTAAAGCTTATTTATTCTTAATACTTAACAACAATTTGGTAGAAATATACCCTGTGCCCTAGAAAGTAGTCCGAGGTTCCGGTACTTTGAAAGGCGGACGAAGGAAAGCCAACTCACAGAGGCCCTTAATTAAGTTAATATACAACATAGTTATATTTAATTTAATTACTATATTTTTAACTAGATGTTCCTCGCAATTTCTCGTAAATCTTGTTTTTTATATTCTTTATTATATTCTCGTTAAAAACTCAAAGAAGGTATAGCTTCCGATTAGTGAAAGAATTTTCAGAATCGGTTCAGAAATTCTGGAGATTAGTGCGTTTAAACAAACAAACAATCTCTTCAGCTTTACGTCGTACATACTACTTTCATTAATAGCATCCATGGAGCGGCAAAATTGACACCCATATCAGATTAAGAATATCTACCACCTTAGATTTAAAAATATTTGATATATACATATATAATATGTATTATCCAGCACTATAGTTATGATTCAACATTTTGTAAATTGGCTAACACTCACATGGGAAATTTAAATGCAATTAACAGGCAACCCTGTAAAAATGCCGTCAAAATGGTGGTCGAACTTTGATAAAATTTAACTGAGTTAATTTAATTCTTTCTTTACAATATAGTTATTTAAAGTTTACTTACCGATGATAACTAATTTTTTTAGTTGATTTCAATCGTCCAAAGTAATTCCTGCACACTTTTATCATGCAAAACGTCATTTTTATACGCCACTCAATACGTGTTTACCGTACAATGACAGTAACGCCACTGATCGGCTGCGACGAGCTTAGTCTCTTACAGTTAAATACAATTTTTTTGGACGTTTAGACGCTCGAACTCTCTATCTAGACATGTTTATAATCAAAGGTTAAATCCCTTTTAACTTACAAAACTATCAAGTGAGATATAAAGTATCTTGGCGACTGCATTATGTTTTAATCTCAAATAAATTTATTACTTTCAGTTCATGATTTTGTTCTGGAAAGGGGTGCTTTGGAGATCATCTGTGTCTGATCCGCAAAGAGCCAACGCCTGAGTGCCATCACTGCGGTGGCCAGACTGTGGACACGGCACTTCACACGCTGGTAGAATGTCCGGCGTGGGAGGAGCCGAGACGTGACCTCGTGGCGGCCATCGGGGTGAGGAGTCTCTCGCTCCATAACATGATTGTGGCAATGATACAGAGCGAGAGCGCGTGGAACTCCGTCGTCTCTTTCTGTGAGCAGGTCATGCTTGCGAAAGAGATGGCGGAGCGAGAGTGGGAGAGGTTCAGAACTCTTCCGGTCCACCAGGCCCGGGAACGGGCCAGGTACCGCAGGCAACTCAGGCGTCGGAGATCGTTAAATGATCTCCGTCCTCCATAAGCGCAGGCCTGGGGGTGGCAGATTAGGCCATCTGTCACCCTAGCAGAAGCAGGCCGGGGTGGATGCGCGAGCGCTATAAAGCGCGTGCCGTGTAATTTTTGAGTGGTGCCCCCACACAGAAGGGGGCCATCTACTAGCGGTAGGTGGCCCGAGGTGCGTCGGGGTTTCAGGGACTTCCTTTCGAGGGTATACCTGGTTCCCCGACTCATAGTACCCGAGACGACGTGCGATTTTAGTCGGTTCAAGTCCGACATAGCCACCAACGTGTGGCATCCGTGGGGATTTCCGCACGAAAAAAAAAAAAAAAAAAAAAAAAAAGTTCATGATTTTGTTCAGGGACATAAGCTATAAAAATATCAATAAATTTTTGCTGGTAATTAAATTCAACTGTTCGAATTTAAACGTTAAAATTATAATGTTATACCAGTATACTTATTACTGTATCTATTATTAATAGTAAAAAATACATTACTTAGTCACTGATTTTAATTGATTACAGACATCTGGAACGTAATACCAGCGTAAGTGTATTCTTCCTGCTATGATTCTAGGTCGTTTAAGTGGACATGTAAGAAATCATATTTACCTACATTTCAATGTTCTGGAACAACAAATAAAAAGACCTCGATCTCTCTTACTTCATATACGTGCCTTGTCAGACGTGCCTTGTCAGACGAGCTTACACGAATTCTAAGTTAAACCACTTTAATTTATTTCGCATATCATACAAAATCCAAATTTCCTATGTAGTATGCTATTTCTTTGTCAGATAATATTTGATATATTTGTTATATACGTTATTTCAAACCTCACCTAAGGTCATTGGGGTCATTTCATTTGTTTCAAAAGTTTCGTTTAAAATTCTAGTCTTGTTCTGTTTTTCTTTTAGAGTGTATATGTTTTTGTGATAAACGTGCAAAAAGCTCATAGATGCAAGATATCCATTTTCACTGGACGTAATACAAATGTCGTATGTTTTTATGTATGTTTAGAAAGAAAGAAAGAATATTCAACATTAATTTAAAATAAGATCTTAGTTTATTCGCTGGTTTTTAAATATTTCATTAAGATTTTATTCATGCTTTTCATAGCTAATGAAAGAAATGCTTAGAAACGCTCATAAAAATAAATTACAAAATATAAAGTAAAGAAAACCTGCTGAGTTTTTACATATAAAAGTTAAGCTTTCAATAAAAGTATAGATTTATGTAAATATTATATTCAAATTGAAATATATAAAGAGACCACTAACTTCATTTGACTGATGTACAATCTACATGACTCATTAGGCATAGCGCTCACAGCGAAATTGGAAACAATAAATATATAAATATTTTTCGGACATTTTACACACGTTATCTAGTCCCAAACTAAGCAGAGCTTGAATTATGGGTATTTGTAACAACATACATATTATGTATAGAATACACCCAGACTCCGAAATAAATATTTGTGGATCACACAAATATTTGGCTGGACCCGGGAATCAAACCCGAGACCTCTTGATCAGCAGCCGCATACACTAAACACTGAAACAACAAGGCAGGCAATCACCCGGGGTAAGCAATAATGGCACAGTTACTACCTAGATGGGTGACTGAGCATGATGTTCTATGAGCGTTACCGTGTTCCGTTAAACAGTCGGTCCCGGTTGCTATCACATGATAACAGTTGTAAAGCTTAGTTGGAGATCTTCGAATGGTTTTAAAATATCCAACTACAAGATTACATAGCCATAACGTTGTCTCGACAGTCTCTCAACCCGCAATCGGTCAGCACGGGGACTTATGGCCTTAACCCTCTCCTGTGAGGGGTTACCCGAGTCCAGCAGTCTGACGTTATGGGTTTTTCATTTTGTTTTATTATGCATAGAGTTATACTATCGTGTTCTTAACTTCTTATATATTTTCTTTATCCAGTAAATAGTGAGTACTTAGAGGAGAGTAATCAATATTGAACCGGCGATTTAATTGGACCATTTCTGTATTTCCTTTTTATATGAGTCTGCCAAGGTGACTCTGCTCTGACTAATGGAAAGTATGATCGATATCGTATTCATATGCTCTCCAACTGACACCAACTTCTCTCATGATCTACACGACAAAACTTGCTGGCCCTCATCGGTTTAAATTGATAGATTCGTAGATTCTAGTACTATATGGTTCGCTTCTTCCCTTATGTGCAGTTAACATCTGGAACGCAATATCAATGCACGTGACTTCATTCTACTATGATCCTAGGTCGTTTAACTAGCGCATGAAAATGTACCTGGCTAATCTGGGTTAATATGATGCCTTTTCCACTTTTGCAATGAGAACGGTATCCACCAATTGTAGGATTCTACTCATGTTTTCCACTAGGCAGTCTAGAGTTATTTGGCCACTGAAAAAACCGTTTATTTCAAGAGTATCTTAGGCTACCCTCTCAGAACCCAAAAATTCCATCGCGTTTGTATACTATAAAACTCTTGTTGTGGCAATTAATTATATTCTATGTTGAATATAGTACTAAATAAAATTGTATTACTGTCTAACCGAACATTAGTTTCATTATTCGCATTTTTATCCGTCGAGGTTTTTAAGTATTTTTTTATAATTAAGCCTACCAAAGTGACTTTACTCTGCCTGTTGGAAAGCATGAGTAGAATCCAAGAGTAGGGATCACCATGCTCGTTGTGAGGGTAGGCAATGTAGCATGGTGACCCATACCACGGCGGCCTGGTTAGATAATTCGGGCCTCCGGTCTCCGGTCTCACCAACAAAATACGACAGCAAGAATGCTGTCATTATTAGGATGGTCTTCTGAGTGAGGGTAGTACTGCCCCGGTCGAGCTGGCCCATTCGTGCTGAAATCAGTGTGGCAGTGTAGCAGTGGCGAAGGTAAGATTAAGTTGTTTCAGTACGAGATATCATTCAATAGATATCTATTTAAATTTCCAAATAAAACAAGATTTAATGATAATCTACAATTCTAAAAAGTTAATCTATATTTTAATAAATTCTAGAGATTTAAATAATAAATGTTATATCAAAATTGTATCTTATCTACTTAGAAGGAATTCAGTTACCGAATGAAACTCTCGATGTTCAAGGCTATCTTCAAGTTTGATTTCGTAATTTGTCTCGACCCAGTGGACTGATTCCTTTGCAAGATTCTGTATGAGGATTCTAAATAAGTTTGTTGTTATCTTACAATTAAAATATTTCGAACATTCAATCATCATCAGCAGCCTTTAACAGCCTACAATAACATTCAATACACAATGCCATCTAATTTCAAACTAAGAACATTTACGTCTTTTTTGTAAATGTATAGGTAGCATCCAAATAATGTTTTACCAGATGTTAGTATTAGTATACACTGTTTTTTTTTTTCAGATAAGTTAAAAAAAAGAACATTAATCTATCTGACTAAGCCATATTTGTATAAACCCACTATCTTTGTCCATTCGTTTATTGTCTTTTTGACAGGTCACGCCTATAAATTACCGGTATTTTTTTTCGTAATAATGTACTACGGTAATGTCGTACTTTATAGACGCACATGCATCGTATTCATACTGTAGACTAAAACACAATATTTTACAAGCAACATCACCACTACAAAGTGATAGAAAAGTGTGTGACCTACTTAAAGTCAATTTACAACACATCATAAATTACACTCTTATTCAGAGGCTCAATACTAAAGTGAGTCATAAACTATAGTGGACACTCCAAAAACTTACACAGAAGAAGTAAGGGTAATCCAATATTTTCGGTCACTGATTATAGCCTATTTATAATCCTTATACGCCTCAGGGTTTTTTCGTCTTGAACTTTTGAGTATTTATTTGAGAAAGATGTTTAACATTTTGAAAAGTTTGTGTAATGCCTAAAAGTTGTTATATTTTTAGCCGACTTCACGTAAACAGGAGTTTACATCATGTTGTTAATTTTAGGTTAACTATCTTTATATACTTTGTTTTCTTTCATTATTTTTTTCTTTCGTTAAAGTTCTTCGTGATTACGTATTAATCATTATTTTAAAAAAAACGGATATTTTTAAACCTTTATTATTAAGCAGTAATTTTTATTCTCATGCTCTTTTAGATTTGAGAGAATTTTATTTATTTACAACTTTATTGTACACCAATAAGGTATCAAATTTTTTACACAGATATGAATATTAATAGAATTTAACAATGTGGTATTAGAATAGGCGGTCTTATTGCTCACGGCGATTTCTTCCAGACAACCTTTGTACGGATATTGAACGATTCGATTTGGGGTAGATATAATACTTTACTCTGAACATGTTATTTACACTTCAAAACACAATTCCCATGTAAACAATAGAAAATATGAAAGGCAATCGCTCAAATTTATAATTTGGCTAGAAACTTATAATAAGATAATAAGTGTTAACAGAAATTGACGATGAATGAAAATACTATGTAAATTTCAAGACGTCTGATATTACCTTTGCTGGCATAACTGTTATTTCAACTGTAACACAATACTAGAATGTCTGAGAAGTCTATTAATACGCCCGCATTTACACAATATATTCACATCTCTATCCAACATTTCTCAATTCAAAACAAGCTCCTATTTGTAATAGGTTATTCCTAACACGTTTCCGATATACACCGAACTCCATTATCCCTTATCGGGGAAGCCTATATCTATGTATAACACAAACTATCTCACACTAACCGTTGGTTGTGGCTTTACCTCCGACTAACGGAGAGCCTACTTAATTTCTCATACACCTACAAACCCTTGTGATATAAAATGAAAATTGCTTCGGTACAATTTATAAGCTGACTATGTTATGGCAGGACTCACACAGAGCGTACTGTTTGCAGCGAATTTTAAAATGTACAGGTTATTAGTATTTTTTTTTTCATTTAGTTCAGATTCAATTAGGCTTTATTAGGGGACTACCACTTACCGGCAACAGCCAGTTCGAGATAGAGCCTTGGATATGTCCTAGTTTACAGTGCCCTAAACTCACGTTATAGTTCACTTATCCATTCCCCCTTTATGAACCATTTACTTACATAATTTTAACTTTTAGCTTTCATCGTATTTAAATTTTTCATATTTTTTAAGAGACTTGTGATTCAATTTATTGTTTTATCAAGTTAAGGCCTAATGATGCAGAATCATCTCAATAAGCCACCATAGTAAGGGGACCACCACTTTTTAATTCTACTCATGGTTTCCTTCAGGTAGAGTAGTCATAGGACATTCCCAAAACTGTAATATATAAAACCTGCATATAAAAATACCTTCTAGTACAAACGGGTACGCTTAGTATAAACTTAAAAATGACAGAGCTATAAAGCAAAAAATCTTTCACAAACTGTTAGCTCAGTGCAGTTTCATCTTTTATGCTTGAACTTCATCCCAATGAACCGCAACCTCGAAAGTTTAGCGTTAGCCAAGGGAAGCATTTCTTATTCACAAATACGTGCGAACCAATTAAGTACGTGCATTTAAATTATTTTGTAATGAAACAGAGGCTTAAATTAATTTGGTAAACACACTACATATACCCGTTCTAAATAACGTCTGGCTTATTCTTGATTAAGATTTGAAAACAACTAATGAACTCGACTGACGTGATATATAATATAAAATAGGCACAAATGTTTTGTGTTTTAATTAAACATAAAACAGTAATTTTTTTACTAACTAGTACTTTAATGATAGGTATATAAATTGATAATAAAGGTTATTTTCGTATCTGACGGTCTTGTTATTATGTATACTTTATTTTGATGCAATGTTGGTGTGCAATTCAGTAAACTATTTATTACTACTTATTACTAAAAGAGACATCAATACTAGTACAGTTATTGAACATTAGAATTCGCTCGCTCCTACTTTTGACCGAAAAAAAGAAAAGTTTCATAAAATTGGAATATACAGAATTACGTTTCAGAATCCAATCGAATTGAATCCTCGATGGTAATCTCTATCACAACGAGGTTCTCTATTATTATTTGAATGAGAGAATGAGACGTCGCACTTCCATAGATTGGATCAAACTTAAATTTTCAATGCACGAATAAATACAAATATAACATTGCATAAATGAGGAAAGACCTTAAGCCACCATTAACTGTGCGATACCTTTTTTGTTTATCAAAAACTACAAGCTTAATTACATATTTTTTACAGGCTTTAAGGTGGTTTTTTTACAGGTGGTGTTTCAAGCAGATGGTATTCAAAACAGGACGACTAGATAAAGCTTTTGTTCGCGTCCACCTATATGTCCGTTACTGCCACTAAAGCCTTATTTCTTTTAAAAGTTCAAGCTATCCTCATACCAAATTACATCTAAATTGGTTCAGACGGACTTTTACTTTCGAATTTATATGTTAGTATAGATTTTGTCACGCAATTACGACTATTAGTATTATACTCGTAAAGCTATTTTACGGTTTTTATAACTCGATGGCGTTAGTACAATCTTATCATTTTTCTGATTCTTATGCTAATATCAGAGTTACTACACTTTCTTATTGATTCCTTTTATCAGACATTTAAGATGATTTTTGAAGATAGAACAAGAACATTAATTTAATACCACAAAATCTAATAAATTTAATAACGATAGAATGTTACGATTAATTGTCTAAAGCAATTTGCAGCTAATCAAAGATGTTCATTTTTTAACTCTAATATATCATTTGTTTTCTAAAAAATATATCCTTTGATGAATAAAAAAAATAGTAAGTAAAAGATCACGAAAAAATTGCATTTTTTTATGATCTTTAATTGTTTATAACTTTTGCAATTTTTATGTGCTAACAAAACACACGCTTTTGGCACATTTTTCTAGGCGTCATTCCGGATCCAATGAGCTATGGCACATAATTTTAAGAGCAGTATGTCTATTTTGTACCATTTTCAACTTGTCGACTAGACTGGTACGGAGCCTCGGGCGAAAGCTAGTCTGCAATACAATCAAATGCCACTTCCAAATCTCACGGCATGGAACCTGTTTAAATACGGTATCAATCCGGTAATCGACCTGGGAATCACCACGTACTCTCGACTCTTGCGTCCTGAAGAATAAGATAATCGAAGCCTTTTCATAACAATTTATAAAAAGGGCCACTCTCATTGAATTTGAGAAAAAATTGCCTTAATGGTAAAACCATTCGAATAATATTGTAAAAGCACTTTGTGACGTTAAATTCGTTTCAATCGGAAACCTATCTTAGACTTACATTTGTACTTTCTAAATACTTTCTTGATTCCCATCAACCGGAAACATTTCTCCTTAAATTGGTGTCAGTAAGTACTAACCTTATGAAGCTACCACTTAAGGAGAATCTTATAGAAGGGTTACGTCCCGCACTGAGTTGAAGTTTTTGGGTGAGATAATGTTGATGAAAAGTAAGTCAATGTTTCTTACAGATAATATATAAATACGTTTTTAAAGATTTTGCTAATATTTAGCCCAATATGGATAAAGTTACATTCGGTAGCATTTACTAACAAATAAAATCAGACTTAAAATTCATTACGATTTCATTACGATTAATTGTTTTGTCTATTGAGAGTTTTATAAATTGTATTTATGTATTTGCGTTATATTTATTTCTTCATAAATAAAAACTTGATATTCCGGAGTATACGGTTATGAAAGCACTGTATAAAATCTTAATGTGGATCCTCAATAATATCGTCAAAGAAAACATTGAGTCATCAATTTCCGTTTGCACATGCAGCAAGTTAATAAATAAATAAATATTTCGGACATCTTACACACAACATGATATAGTCCCAAACTAAGCAGAGTTTGTATTATGGGTACTAAACAAGCGATATAATAAATAATATAAATAAATATAATAAAAAAATATTTTTTTGTTGTAAATACATACATATTATACATAGAAAACACCCAGACTTCGAAACATATATTTGTGGAACACACAAATATTTAGTCCGACCCGGGAACCGAACCCATGACCTCTTGATTAGCAGCCGCATACGCTAACCACTAGACAAACAAGGCAGTCAAATAGAACTGAAAATAATTTCATGTGGTACATTTTTCAAAATCCTGTTATACATTTTATTCTGTAAGTAGATCATAAAAAAGGCTGTATCTACCAGCAGATAGATTGTAGTTTGTATTGTCTTCTAGAGGGATTAATCACGTAGATTAATCTAAATAAATCAAAAACTTCTTTAACTTAATCATATACACTTTTCCTTTCTTACTTTCTGGCCCTAAGTCACGGCGATATACCCAAGCATTCAGAATGACATATTTTCTACGTACTTTAAATTCAGCAGTATGAAATTTCTTTTATTTCCTTAAAACACGTGGTATAAGGGGCAAATAAGCAATCCGGTTGTCTGAATGTTAATAACTACAGTAAACTGTAATAAGTAAATCAGCATGATTTACTTATTACAGTTTACTTTACAGTTTACTTTACACAGGATTAAAATCACGACAAATAAATTTATAGAAGAGCGCAAAAAGTGAAAGTCAGTACATGGTGCCCTAGATACTAATATGAAAATCCGCTTGAGTACGTAATTTAGTGATTTTTTTTATTTGTTTTACCAAAGGCAAATGTATTATGTAATTATGTAATTTAATGTATTATGCATTATTATTATTATTACAATTTTAATCGTAATTTGCAAAAGTTCTTCAAATAAGCTCATATACTAAAATCATATTTTCAATTTTGTTGGCAGGTAAGGGGCGAGCGTAATGCGCCTGCGCCTGTGATGACTCTAATATGCAGTGGGACGGCCTCTACTTCGTGTTTCTAGCGTTATGCTGCCTTCATACTGCCTCTGGTAAATATTTTTAAGTATTCTTTATAAATGAAATATGTTATTAATAAATATCTAACTAAAACAACTGCCTAATGATTGGACTAAACTAAAAAATAAATGTATTTTTAAAGCACACGAATTCTTAGTCGCATAGTAAATTGCTTTTCACTGTTTGCTACTCAAATAAAGTAAAATAAACATTTTAGATTAAGTACCATGAAAACTTGAGCCAATAAAAAACATATTAAATATTTCTTCAGCAGTCAATTACTTTTTTTTTTCTGAACTAATAGTCTAACAGACCTCCATCGGCAAACTAAAATTACTTTACATTTAAGTTAAAAAGTTGATTTATTGGTATTAAAACATAAATAACGGTTTTTTGTATTTTATTTTTTTACTTTTCATTTCAAAGTAGGTCCTTATTACATTAAAAAAATATCGCTATATGACGCTGTAACCGTTGTTTTACTTATTCTTATGTAATACTAAAAACTACATAAGGTTATAAAATTTATATACATCATGTACATAAATGTATGTATGTACATTTGACCTTTTAGATACTAATAAATCCTATTAATATTATTAACGCGAAAGTTTGTGAGTACGTTATGTATGTTTGTTTTCTCTCTTTCACACAAAAACTACTGAATAGAATTTCATAATAATAGGACAAGCTAAATTAAGCCGTTAAAAAATAAGTTTCAAATTAAAATTTAACTTGAAAAAAATTATTTTGATTAACACATTTCCCTCCCAATACATTCTAACTGTGATACTTCAGTAAGAGAATTATCACGAATATATCAAACTTATTTATTGCGTAAAGGTTTGACGTAGGTTAACCACTATGGACCCTAAAAAAATAATGCCGAAGGCAACACTTTAAATCATGTCAGCATTAAATTCAGATACTACGAGTAGACCTTCTATGTAATAACACAGATTCATTGTATACAATGTTCTCGGGGTTGCTTAAAAGGGTCGACCTTTATTTTCTTTTATAGTGAAAACAGTCGATCAAATCTGCAAAGTATGTAATTACCTAAAAGTATATTTATAGTAATACTTGTAGTTCTATCTGCGCTCTCTTAACAAAAAGGATAATACTATACAAAAATCATCTGCCTCCGTACCAATCTAAAGATCCTCGAGTACTCCCGAGTGATACGGTTCACGTCGCTCTCAATAGCGTTCATAAAATAACAAGTACCTGCGTATTCTTATATAGGTACAACATAACTACATTATTAATGGTATAAAATAAATATTTATTTTCAAATAAAACATTCCACAGTCAGTATATGACGCAGAAAAACCACCTCAAAATGCCTGACATCCAGTGCGCGTCTTAGTGCTCATTATTGTGTCCGTTTATGTTACAGTACTCTTCGTTACAAATTCTTTGATTTTTAGCTCGCAAGTCTATACTTACGAGTATACTTGAAATTTAAATCTCCATCTTCAGATTTAGTTGAAATACGTTTTCTGAATTGTCGAGTTCATTACATAAAAAAAATCTAGTACTATACACTCGTAACTACGGCAAAGAATAATATTAGATATGAAAACGAAATGTATTCGATTTCATATATAACCTGTTTTCTGGACAAGAACTTTTTTTTCATTGGAAGGTTTCTTAGCTACAACAAACTGTTTCCTCAGTGTGTATCCTGACATTATATAGGTACTACATTTTAATTGAATTTGATTGAATTCTATATATTTTTATGGTGAATGTCCTGTAGAAACTTAGTTTCTTTTTAAATAACTTCCAGATAATCTTGATGAAAATATGTGATATCATAATTATAATCTTACTAGAAAAATAAATTTAAAAATAAGGTAATAAAGCCTTATGAAACAAATATGAAAACCAGTCCTCAAGGAAATATTACTTCTTTTTAAGCAAGTAATTGCTTTGTGCAGAACCGTTGCGTTTTCCTGAAGATTATCGAGTAAATATCATTCGAAGGCGTCGGAGCGATGAGAAAGACAGTCTCGCTTTGTCCAGGGAAATATTCAAAAACATCACCAAGCAACTCCGCGAAAATATCAAGCGTGAAGGAGCGACTGACAGAAGCGATCATTTGTTACAGAGTGAGTATCGATTTTCGCGTCTGCTGTGTAAGTTCTCGATCGTTATAACGAGGAAAATGTGTTAAGCCTATTTTATTAAAAATGTTTCTTATTTTAAAATAATTATGGAAATAAAGTTATGAACTGAGTATTGATTTAGAACAGGCTAAGAAATTGTTATTTTGTAGCGAGATCTTACTCTACCTGTCGTACGCAGATATCTTGTTAAACAAGATTTAATTTCCATTAATCTTTTTGTACTCACAAGATGTAATAATACGCGTACGTATATGTAATTCCAAAACATTTTGATTTAGATTATAAATTTTAACTTACAGTATTTGCATACTATAAGTTCAATCTACAAATCTTGAGAGAAATCTACAAATACTCGTCACCTCTTCGGTGACGAGTATTTGTGTTGAAATATTAAAATTATTTATCAATTTCTTAAAAAAAAACTAATCTAAGTAATTTTCCTTCGCTAATATCGTATTAAAATTCCTACAAAATTTTAGTTCTATTAACTATGTAACTAGAATCGTAATTAAAATCTACCGCGATCCATGTCGGAGTAATTTACGTCCTTTTGTATAAATTAACCCAAACACAGCAATAAAACAATTTACTCTCCTAAAATATAAGTAGATAAAATTTTGTTGTCCTTTCTCTGTACGTTACTTAGCAGACTTGCTGAAGAAGTAAAAATAAATTATCACTAATTATGTTAGTTTAAAAATTATAAAATATTCTTCGGTATTTTGCATTTTATTTTCATTTATTCATTTCTTTTGTTATAAATAACCAATAAATAAATCTAACCTTTTTTGCTTTTTAGTTGAGCCTGCTTAGATTAGTTTTAAATTTCTTTTGTAGCTTATTTTTTACCGTATATATTTCATTTCTGATTAGATATAATTAAACATTTCATATTAAATTTAAAATGTTACCATAACAGACAAGCCAGAGGAGACACGTCAATATGTTCCGTATCAAAGCTACCACGATCATCACCATGAACACCACTGGGGTCCGTACTTCGAAGAGGAGAAGTATACTCAAGTGACGGCTCACGTCGGGGCTGAAGCCCTTTTGAATTGTAGAGTAGTCATGCTCAAGGATAAAACGGTAATTTTCTTCTAATATCTTGCAAAACATTCTTCAATAAAGCTCGTAGCTCTGATTTGAAATTGTGTGCTACACTGTACAACTGTGTGTTACAAATTATAAACTACACTGTGCAACCGTGTGCTACAAATCGTGTGATACACTGTACAGTTGTGTGCTACGAATTGTGTGCTAGAGTTTACAGTTGTGTGCTACACTATGCAGCCGTGTGCTCCAAACTCAATGATACACTGAGTCATGCTCCGTGTGCTACGAGGTTTATACAACACTACACAGTTGTATTCTATGAATTATGTCTTCAAATTATTGAGTTTGGAAACCCTCTAATTAGTTTAATTTCTAATAAGCTATAGTAAGTTCTAATAGACGGTGTTTGAGTCTTTAGAGGCATTTAAGTTATTTATCAATTCTTAATAGTCAATCCAAGGCCAGTTATCAATATTCAACATAACTAACGATATTCAATATTACATGATTCCTATGTCCAGCAGTAGACTGCGATGGGTTGATGATGATGATGATAATTAATATTAAATTGCTCTTAGAACTATTATACGTTTATATATAAATCAATACAATATATAATTTTCCATAATTACAATTCTCTTATTATTATTTTAATTTTTCAATTTTCAAAAGTAATTTTTCTTTCAGGTCATGTGGTTACGAAACACAACTGAATCAGCACAACTTCTGACTGTAGGACCAGCACTGTACGCTGGAGATAATAGGATAGCTGTTAAATTCCAATACCCTAACAATTGGAGGCTTAGCATGAACCCAGTAAAGTTTTCTGACGCGGGTTACTACATGTGCCAAATATCCACACATCCACCCAGAACAATATTCACAAACCTGACGGTTCTTCGTAAGTATACATTTTATGGTTAAGCTTATCTTAGTTCAAACAAACTAAATCACTTGATAAATATATTATGTAAGTTATAGTGTCGAATAAGGAAATATCTGTCACACTGTGTTATATACACCAAGATTTCTTAGGTTATTCTACTTATTTTATTCCAAATTAATTTTAAATATCTTGTATGAAAGATTTGTATAGAAAAAAATATGCTTGTTTCATATAACGGTTATTGATTTTATTCAAGTCAATGTTATTAAGAACCATTAAGACCAGGTTTCAGAATAACATTAAATTTTAAAACTAAATAAATAAAAAGATAACGAAACATGAGCGCGTTATTTTATTTATTAACAGTGTCAGAAACAAGTGAATTTTGCGATAACTCACTCAGATCAACGTCTTTTTATTAGGTTATTTTTTCACGTTTTCAACTTTATTAATTACTAATATAGAAATGATACTAGTACTGTATACAACCATGATTATACAAAGCTACTGTCATAGTATTTATTGTGTTGCTATCGAAAATCAAAATGAAAATAGTTCAAATGTAAACAAAAGTACCTTACTCCATAAGGGTCTCTGAATACGATAGAGGATATTTTTGCTTACGTTGATAGTAGAAGCAATATCAGTACTTGACTCTTGTACAAAGAAAATTTAGAGACTGTATACACGTTTTTATAACTTCTGATTTATACATCATGCCTATTTTAATGACTAAATTCTTTTTAAGAATCTGTAGACGGCGACTAAAGACCGTCTTTGAACTTATTATTTATTTTAATATTCTTTTTCAGCTCCTGTTATAACAATAAATGGTGACGATACACACGATACAAAAGATAGATTTTACAAAGCTGGTAGTTCCATTAAATTGTCTTGTATCATATCAGATTTATACGCATCAACGCTACCTACAAAGGCACCTCGAGCCACGCCCCTACCACCAACTACTACACCAACCACCACTACCACGGAATTAACTACGAAAATGAGTACAATATTCAACAGAATAGATATTATGATGAATAAAAGTTGGAGTGTTGAAACAACAACGATTACTCCAACTGTTAGCTTAAGTACTACTACTAAAAAAGTACAAGAATTAAAAACCACGACTGAGAGCACAACAGCAAAGCCGACAGAACCGCCTGTCGAAAACAATATTTACGGATTAATTTGGAAGAAACAAGGCAAAGAGTTTTTTGATAACGTTACTTGGCGGAATATGAGGTAAGCTTTTAACTGCTTTTTTTGTACAGTTTTATTTAAATATTTTTGTACCTATTTCATTTTTTTATTAATTTTCATTTCAGTACATATTTTATTGAGTACCTTATATCAAGATATCATAATTTTGTATACATATCTTTTAAGAATCCTCTTATAGTATTGGAATCCTAGAAATATTGAGATGCATAAATATAAAATTTATATTTACGGGCAGTTTTTCACAACATGTAATAATAAAACAACTAATTTGTACTTTGACATTCGATAATCCAGCTATTGCAGTAAGTGCTTAGAGTACACAGAACGACATTGACATTTGAAACCTCATTACATAATTATGCTGATACCTACTACATTCATATAGGAATGAGTATTGTATATTTTCTTTGAAGTCTAGTTGCTATAAGGGCCTTTGAACAATAATGACCGTGATTCTGTAGTTAACATAAAACCATAAACCTAACTCCAGTAAAAATTTTTTTTCGATTATATAATTTAATCACATGTAATACAGTTTATTTTCGATATCTCAAATCATAGAAAGTCTTATTTTGAACATTCAAAATGTGAGAATAGCGTCTAACGTAAAACTAGATACATCGCACTAAAATTAGACGTCATATAAATACATGCCGACTAAACTAAACTCTCAATGTAGGAATTCTTAATACATTTTTTTCGATAGATGTTTGTTACGGGTTTTTATCTAATAAACAAGTGTGTGTCTCCAAATGAGCCGATTCATATACCTATGCCTAAACATAGCTTTCACACTTAATTATTAATAACTTTACATAAAATTATTTATTAATAAGGAATTAACGTATTTGTCGATTTAAAATAATTTTGCCTTTCAGTGCTACGATTAGTGTTGCGTCAGCATCGCAGAATGATAGCGGGACGTACTCTTGCCACTTGCAGAATCACTCCCAAGTTACTATAAATGTACATGTACTTATTGGTAAGTTTATTCAATTTAATATAAAATTATTAAAATCATGTTTACAACAACAATAATATGAATTTATAAATCTTCACATAATCTTAATACATTTTGATTTTAACATCGCTTCGAATATGTGCGTTAATGTTATTGCATTTAATACTTATAGTATTTTTTTTAATTCTTTTAAAGAAAGAAATTCCCCCAAAAACAATATATCATTGTTCACACTACAAAAATTTAAAACTTATTCTGAATAATATATTCGAAACGTATATCTACGGGTTAGATAAGTATGTATATTTAAGGGCCACAGCACACTAGCTACTTTTAGCATCGACGATCGGCGATTTTGCGACTGCATTGATGCTGCATCGCGTTTCAGCGACTTTCTGCGTTCGATCGCGGTATCAAAATCGCGCGTCATGCATGCTGCATCATTCACGATTTTCTGCGTTAAAACGGGGTATCATAAATGCGCGTTTTATCGACTGCTCGGTTGCATGGATCACGTCGGCTGTAGTGTTGTATATAATTTTCCGACGCCAAATCGATGCTACCGGCATCCGAATGTGCGCGGAGAGTAGAGTTCAGCTGCTGTTTCGCGCTTCTAAAAAGCGTTAGGTGTTTTTAAGTGTGTGGTGGGGAGCGTTTGATCGCTGTATTTAGCTTTTAAAAAGCGACTAGTCGCCGATCGACGATGCTAAAATTAGCTAGTGTGCTGTGGCCCTAAAGCATACATAGATAGCGCACGAACACATTTTTCCTCTTTGCTTCAAAAGCCTTTTGTTTATGCGAAACATTTTTACTCGTGGTTAATATTTTCCTACCCAATATAATAAAATTATTGAACTTTATTGTTAACATTTAACAATGTGTTTGTTATTTTTCATCAGGCGAAAATCAAGCCGCTGTACAACATAATACGGGGAACAAAGGAACACTTTTTTGGCAACCACAAGACTTAATTTTCGTATCTCTTGCGGCTTTGCTATTGTTTTATCCATGAGTATAAATAAGAGTAAAAAATAGGAAAAGGATGTTAACAAGTAACAGAACATTACAGAAATGTTTGTTAAATCTTGTTTCTAAAAGAACTTTGTAGAAAATTGCCTGGAAATTACTTACGAACTTATTTCTTTTTTTACTACATGCGAGCTAGAATCATCCGATTCTAAATTGTATAAAATACTTGACCATAATTCATAAATTATATTTATTACGACGCGACTGTAATTAATATAGATACAAAATATTTTTTTTTTTTTTTGTAAGATACAACCAAGAATGTTTTTTTTGTATTTTGATTAAGTGGTATTATAAACTATTAACAAGTGATATATTTCTGTACTACAGTACATTGTATAAAATACTCAGAAAATACTAACGCGCATTACTGAGCCAAATATCGCTCCAAAACCAAATTATTTAATTAAAATTCTTTAATCTTTACATCAAAGACGTTCTTCAGTACCATCAAATAATTGATCTACTTTAAGAAAGGGAAAGAGTAATTATGTTCATCTTTACATAGTAAAATGTCGGGCCTTATAAATACTTTTTGTGGTTGAGAATTATAATTAACTTTATTGTATAATTTGTTACGTTGAATTATTACACAAAGTGTATTAATCTAGTTGTAATTGTAAATAATTAATTCCAATTTAATTTATAATATACATCAAAAGTAAAACTATGTATAGGATCCGTGTAACATCTGTAGAATATAATATTAATGTGTATTTTATTACAAAATGTACAGTTAACGCTATTGATCTCTTACGATAAGATATAGATGTTATCTTTCTTGTTTGTAATATAAATAAGAACAAAATCAGGCTAAGCCGAAACAGAATATAAATGTTTAAGATGTTTTATGTGTTGTTGCACATTTTTGTTAATAATACACAAATTTTGCTCTGTAAACCAAAAAAAGACTATGTATTAAATGACTGTAAAACTCTAAATTAAAATTAACATATACTTAACCATTATTTTTATTTATGACAGCCCCATTATAACGGTATAAAATTAAAATTAAGATTCCATTAAAATTATTTAAAGTCTTACTATATCTTCTATTTGCCGACGTTTCGAACGAGTTGTACCGCTCGTGATCATTGTCACACAGGTATCACCTTGGTGCCGCCTTCGTGAAGCGCTAAGTGTGACTACCCACACTTGATTACTATTTCTACACACTACACATACAACAGCTGAAAAAAATTGTTTAGGTTTTTATGGTTGTAATGGACCCGCTGATAAAAAGTCCAATACCAAGTGATTGCATATCATGACTTGTAACTGTACTGTGGTATTTATCTAACATTAAATATTTCGCAGTCTATCATAATATACAATCTTTTAGTTGGCCAGTAACTAAAGCTTGAACTAAAATCCTATTTGAATTTACAAGTGGTACAAAAAAGAAACATGCAATACAATTACAGATATATATGTAATTATTATTTTAACAAGAAAATAACGTATTCAATAAGAAAGGAAATATTTGAACTCTAACGTTATTTTATTACTTGCTCGGGCCATTCTCAGACACAGCTGCGTTTTTATCACAATGTATATAAGTGAATGACTGTACTTCTCTTTGTAATATATAACTCTTATGTACATATGTGTACAATGCTTTCAACTAAATTGGTAACCCTATAAACCTTTACACCAATTTGCGTACTTTCAAAGATCGCCGTCATTCATTCCAGCAATATTGCCGCGCAAAAAAAATGTATAACCTTTTACTAGGGTCGGTAGTTCATCTACGAAAACACTTTTCTGAATGAACCCTTTGAAAGCGTCTTATGAAATGTGATATACTGAGATTTGTATTATACGTAGTGGTTCGAAGCGGACGATATTATCTTCAACTTCCAGTGAGAAAATGGGATAGGGCGTCGACGATGTAGAAAATCAATTATATAGCTGACTTCAGATTGTAATAAAGAAAGTGGTGTTGATGTTTCTATTAGCAGTGAATTGGTTTTACTGATATCATCTTCGGAGTGGTGTTTAAGTAAATATCGTTTATTGAATCATTAGGTACTTAAAGGGTTAGAACAAGTTTTTGAAGTTTAGAAGCTTAAAAAAAATATTGTTGTGTTTTGTTAAATTATTTATTGAAAGTGATGTTTTGGATTGAATTGAGGCAATGATCTTTCCGGGACCGGCCAATACCTAAAATCACTTGTCTAGCTGTCTACTTTTGGATAGCTTATGTTTAGCAGTGTAATGCAATTAGAAGTCATTAATATATGATTTGAAATCTGAGCAGTCGCTAAAACGCGTTTTTCCGATACCGCATTGGACGCAGGAAGTCGCTAAAACGCGATGCAGCATCGATGCAGTAGCAAAATCGCCGATCGCCGATGCTAAAAATAGCTAGTGTGCTGTGACCCTTAATAGTGTAACTTACTCTAACATTATCATGTACATACGCTCCCAAGTATCCTCCTTCGCCCCACTTACTTTACTTGAGAAACTATAAAATGGTTATACAATAAATGTTTATTTTATAGATTTTAAAATATTGTAGTATACAAGGAACATAAACTTTCAAATGGTTTGGTAGCTTTGCAACGGTTTCAGTAACTGTAAACATTGTTTTTAATGTCTGCAATAAAAACCAGCCTTCAGAATACATCGTGACTTAGTTAAAGCTGATCTTCAGTGTCTATTAAACTGTTTGTTTACCTCAATTATAGTATTAGCTATAAAATACAAATGAACTTATAAAACACATTAATTTTGTCCGGGACCCTGGAATAAAACTCGAATCCCCTTCTTTATCAGTCGTATACGCTAACTGCTAAGCCGACGAGGCTCAAGATACACAATATTACTGATTTAAATACATTCCAATATTCGATCATATATCAGTAACAATATATACGCACTAACTAAATTAAGTAACCAATTACGGAATTTCTCTGTTATTTTCTTAATACTCATAATTGGTTCAAGACTGACTTACTACGCATGACTGGAATGTGGAATTATCTATAATCTGATTTAATAAGATGATATAACGTTATCAACCTAAGCTCTTATATTAAATTTGTTAATAATTTCAGGTGTGTGAAATTTCGTTAGAAGTTCGAGTTGATGTGGTGGAGGAGTGTTAATTGTTGAAGTCTTAATTATAATGCTTTTGTTAGTATAATATATATTTATTGTTAAGAAAGCAATAATGAATAAGTTAGTACAAACTTTAGTTAGCTGTCTTGTTGACCTAGTGGTGCGTATGCGGCTGCTGATCAAGAGGTCTCGGGTTCGATTCCCAGGTCGGACCAAATGTTTGCGTGAATTGCAAATATTTGTTTCGAAGTTTGGGTGTTATCTATGTATAAATGTATGTATTTACAAAAAAAGTATGTTTATGTATTTATATCAGTTGTCTAGTACCCATAATAAAAACTCTGCTTAGTTTGGGACTAGATGGCGTTGTGTGTAAGATGTCCAAAATATTTATTTAGTTATTATTTATAGTTGAAACGTTTTAAAAGAATACTGTAGTTTAATACAAAGTCTAGACGGATAGTTAGGAAAGTATATAATTTACAAACAATGAGTTGTAAACGTAGGTTACGGTAAATAATATCGTATTCAAACACATATTCAGTTACACGGTAAAATTAGTAGTATATTTAATAATACGGTTAAAGTATGAAATTACTGTTTCATTGTGATAGGTACCTACTTCAAATGGACATTTTTGAGTGAAACTTTTTTTCAAATCGAACCTATAAACTATGAAGTTCTTCTTTTAAAAAATGTGCAACATTCGATTATCGACTTTCAGTTGTTTTTTTAGTCAGCTTAGACAAGAAAGATAAATACTTCAAAAATTCGAGTGATTTTTGAATACGAGTTCCGACGCGGAACTGTCGCTGCAGAAAAAGCTCGCAATATGAATGTGGCGTTTGGAGAGGGGACTGCTAATGAACGCACCGTGCGATTTTGGTTTAAACACTTTCGTGATGGAAATTTTGATTTGAAGAACGAACCACGTGGAAGACCGCCCACACATGTAATTAACAAACGAATCGAAAGAGATGTTTTAAGCCGATCCGAGCCAAACTGCCCAGGTATTAGCGGCATAGTTTAAGTTTACCTTACCAACAATATTGACTCATTTGCGTCAAATCAATAAAATGAAAATATATGAAATATCGGTGCCTCATGATTTGACTGATCTGCAGAAAAAAACGCGTGTTGAAACTTGTGTTGCCTTGTTGAATCGATACAGAAATGAATGAATATTGGATTGAATTGTGAGATGTGATGAAAAGTTTATTCTTTACGATAACTGTAAGCGAAAAATGCAATGACTGACTCCAGGTCAAACGCCGCAACAGTATCATAAAGCAAAGCTTACCAATAAAAAGGTAAATGTAACTGTTTGGTGGTCTTAGCATGGTGTTATTTGCTGTAATTTTCTCCGATCTGGTCAAGCAATAACGCCAAATGTCTACTGTGCTGAACTCCGAACAATGATAGCAAAACTTGCAGTGAAACAGCCCCGACTCATGAATCGATCTTCACCATTATTGCTCCATGATATCACGGGACCTCATGCAGCACGAGAAACCGTTTTAACTCTACAGGAATTGCAATAAAAAACCATACGACACCCTCCGTATTCGGCAGACCTTGCTCCAACGGACTACCATTATTTCGTGATTTGGACAATTTTCCACGTGATAAAAAGTTTTCTTCCCAGGAGGCAGTACAAAATGCTTTCACATAGTTTGTAGAATCTAGATTACTAGAGTTCTATCGCAAAGGCATAAATAACCTTCCTATTAGATGGCAATAATGTATAGATAACAATGGTAGATATTTTGATTAAATAAATATGTTAAATGAAAATAAAACAATTTCAATTTTTCTGTACAAATCGGCAATTTCATACTTTAACCCCTAATCTCTACTAATATTATAAATGTAAATGTAAGTTTGTTTGTTACGCTTTCACACGAAAACTATTCAAACGATCATCATGAAACTTTGTACACATATTCTTGGAGAAATTATATATATTTTTTTTTTTATTATATATTATCTGTAATAGACGCGGGCAGAGCCGCGGGCGAAAGCTAGTATGTAACAAATTGATGCAACATTGGCCTAGTAATTTAAGCGGTCGTCTTCCCGCTTTCTATTTCACCAATTGTCGTGGGTTCAAGTTCCACGCTGGGCAACACTTTGTGTGATTCACAAATTGTCAATCTGAGTCTAGGTGTTCTTTTTATCCGATTCATTTATGTTTGTAAAGTGTTTTGTAACACAGAATGTATATTCCTAATACAGGAGTTGCCTTTATAAAAATAATGTGATAACATCGAATGATACATCGAATTGATTTGCAACAAAAAATGGGTTTTACTTGCTTGGTATTTTATTTAAACACTATTTTCTATAGTTGTTTATTATCTCGGCTCGTAAGTATAATTTAATAACTTATGATATCATTATTCATTTAACAGGTTTAAAATTTATGCCATAAATTATATCAATGCTATTTTGTAATACTGTATAATAGACATTTCTAATATTGATACACTAATCAAAGTATACGTACTAATACCACAATGGATTTAAAATGAATAACTGTACAAATAGCATCCATTAAGGTTTGCATAGCACTGTTTAAAATTCACTGTAGCGAGAGATAAGGACTTTCCAATAAAATCGCAGAGACACTACGGCTCGTTGCCAATACTGATCAGTATCTCGAAATTCAGGTTTAATCGTACGAATGATTTTCTAAAGATACGGCTCTGTGTTGATAGGAAAACTTCTACTCGATTAAATGAACGCTAAACAGAGGCTCAAACCCTATTGACCCTAATCAATACTGGTACAAAATGGTATCACTTTAATTATACATAATGAAGCGTGACACAAAGTTGATAATCAATATTTTATTTCTAATATTTGTTTCAAGGTTCAACCAAGCTGAATCCAAGTAACAAACAGGTACATGTAAATGTAAAGGTGTATTTTTTTTAAGTTATTCGAAGGTCAACTATCAAGGTGTCATTTATTGGTAACTAGCTTTCCGCCCGCGGCTTCGCCCGCGTGGAATTCGTTTAAATCGCGCGACACGGTAAGGGTAGATTAAACAATCTTACATGATATTATGTTTGTTATTAAGGAACTTCGATACAAACTTTCGTCCCCTATTTCAAACCCTTTTTCTATACTTATTTTCGTGATAAAAAGTATTCTATGTCCTTTCCCTAGTTCAGTTCTATCTTCATACAAAATTTCATCTAAATCGGTTCAGTGGTTTAGGCGTGAAAGCGTAACAGACAGACAGACAGACCGACAGAGTTACTTTCGCATTTAAAATATTAGTAGGGAAGTAGGGATTACACCATCGGAAAGTAGAGATTTTATAAAAGAGAAAACACCCCAAGTTTTTGAAAAAAGTTGATATTTTGACGGATGAATTTTCGATATTAGGTCAAAACAGGGTGAAAAAATAAATATTTTCAAAAAAAGGTAAGTTTTCACTAAACTTCGTTTAAAAATAATTTTATTTGTAAAAGATAAAAATATAAAAACAAAAACTTGGTTTTTTGAATTTTTCACATATAATTTGAGGTTATGTGAAAAAAAGGGTAAATAAAAAATCGGCAAAGTGCTTGTCAGGCCACGCACAGGCAAGGGTTCCTCAGTCACACATAATAGTACGTGGATTAGAAATTGTATGCAATGGATAATTGTTATGTTTACGTATTAATGCGTTAATTTTGTATGACGTTTCCAAGTAAGCACATTGTAGAAGTTAAGCCTCTATAACTCCTGAACTAACGAAGTCATCTAATTTGTTATAGTTTTCATTTAAATTTCATTATATGGACCACTTTCACAAATGTTTCCAGAGTTTTTATTCCAGCCGTTTAGCTTTTAAAGGGGGGGACGCCCTGTTTTTACAAAAAAGTGGCCTTTAAAGTGTCATTTCTCGCAAACGTATACCTAAATTAAAAAATCATCTTAACAACCCTTTAATGTTTTTAACAACCCTTTATGACCTATATAATGATAACCCCCATGATGGGGTAGCCGCGAGAAAAAAAAACATCCCCACTTTACACTTTACACGTGTAGGGGAGGTACCCTAAATAAAAATATTTTTCATAATTTTATTGCAGCGCTTTGTCGACGTAATTACAATAAGTACATATTCATGCAAAGTTTCATCTTTCTAGCACTTACCGATTGGACGGTAAGGAGGACCGACGGACGGACGATAAGGGTTCGAAGTCATAAACTTCGGAACCCTAAAAATTGTAGATCTTTTGATTACCTACAACTTTGCCATTTAACTTTTTTCCATAGGACTTGTTGTTTTGCCGGAAATCGAGATAAACCGTTCTTTACCCTTTGTTTTATATATTTAGCCATCCAAAGTGACTCTACCCTGCCTGATGGAAAGCATGAGCAGAATCCAAGAGTCGGGGCTACCACACTTGCTGCGAATGCAGACAATAATGTATGGCGGCCCACACTATGGCGGCTTAGTGAGATGCTTTTTCACGCCCCGCTTAAAGGACCCGAAAACCTCCCCCCTTCATGACCTCAGATCCCCCGTAAATTATTTTTCCTTTCATTTTTATAATATTCTCCTCTTCCAATTTAGGTATCATCCTACTATAATTTTATTTGTTTTCAAAACTTATCTACCCAGGACTACTGGTCTATATGTCATTGTCAAACTATCATTATGGTTGCCATGCAATTGTGTTATGCCTAGCAACCTGTGAAGTTTTGACAGGAGATAAACAGTGATAGATTTTGATACCTACGATTTATGTATTCTTATAATCACCTAGCTTTGGCCTTTGTATCTCGATTATTGCAGTTAAAAGTAGCCTATGTCCTTTCCCAAGTTCAGTTCTATCTTCATACCAAATTTCATCAAAATCGGTTCAGTGGTTTAGGCGTGAAAGCGTAACAGACAGACAGACAGACAGAGTTACTTTCACATTTATAATATTAGTATGGATTGACGACCATCGCCCATTGAATTCCACTACTAAAAAGTTACACAATACATGAGTTACCACTTTTACAGCTTCTATTCCTGAACTTGATGGTAGATATACTATCTGTGGTCCCTGGGGAAGAGAGTATCTATTACTCGTCAAACAAACTCAGGGCCCAGGGTCTGCTTCAGTGGTGGGACTCATGGTCTGAGTTTGTCCAATACAAGTTTGTACGGGCGCCCCCATAGGTCCCTGTCCATTCCCTCAATCAGCTCCTTTCAGTATTGAGCCTTCGATTGCTGCGGCGACGAGCATATCTCGGTTCATTTGCTTGAGGGACCATCGTCGTCCGTCCAAGTACGCCTTAAATACTGGAAGGCAGTAATTTGGAGATACGTAGCAGCCCAGTATGACCATGGTACTGCCATCAACCCCAGCCCCTTCTGGAGAAGGGAGCAGTAGAGGCAATTGTCTACTAAGCCCTGTATATGGCGGCAGTTTAGTCATCCTAACCAAACCACCGAGGATGGTCTGGAACGTGCTACGTCTCCGCCACCACCGCTAGGGAAACCACTCGCTGAGCAGTGTCTGCATTAGTAAGCCTTTGCGCTACGCGGTAGTGGTTTAGGTTGCTCAGCAGGTCTTTCTGGTGGGGCACGAACTTTATGCCTACATTGCCTCCTTGGCCAAACGGGTTTGGCTCCCTTGCAGCCGCCGTGTGCTGAGTGGTGTTAGAACCCTAAAAGCGTAATTTATTATTATGAAAATGTATTGTTGAAGTATTCATTTATGTACTCTGGTTAAGCTTGTTCATGAAATAAATAGTATATTTATATATTATGGGACTAAAAAAGCAGATCAAATAACCCCTTATCTTTTATCGACCTGGCTATTACATAAATTTGATTTTTAAATAAATAAATAGATCAAATTGTAATTTAGGAAATTCTAGAAATATAAAATAAAATTGTTACAACTTTATTTTTTCCTTAGGGAATAATTATTTTTTCCTTCTGTAATGGAAATGCAGCAGTGTAAATATTTATCTTTACATTTATATTACATTACGAAATATAAAGAATGCTCAGATACCTTTAAATAAAAAATAATAATTAATATTTCGGAAATTTTATACATAAGTTTGGTATTATATAAATATTACTTCATTCAGCTTCATGCTTCAGGGCAGCGCTCAATATTTGTGGTCTGGAATCAGACAGAACTTGCAGTAACAATATGAACTCTATTTAAAGTATATATAATAATATGTTTGTGATACATAGAAATATAAAATGAAATATTTAATATATCGCCTTCGTACAGTACAGTGTAGATATAAATCACACAACGTTTTAAAATAATCAACATTATTTTTGTATGCGACAACACGCCTCTATTAATTCTGAATGCTTTACTTAATTACAATTGACAAATTATTTAATTTATTAAATCTTTAAAACCAATAACCATACTTTCTTAGCTCGTTATTAGGGTTCTTTGGCCAAGAATATATTTTCAAACTTTTCTCTTTACTTGTCAAATCGGCAACTAATCAAGGACATCGCTGTGGTTTGAAGAAGTTTCTTCCTTCAAACGACAGCGACGGCCCTTTAATACGCAAAAGTTGATCATGTAATATTTCTTTTAGATACTTACTTTTTTTGTTGAGGATCGGCTAAATCTCTGCTCTGACCCTGCATCATTACTTACATCTAAATGTGATTCAATGATTATGATTATTATGATTGATTTGATTTAAGATTACCTCAGAGATGCAGTAATTAAATAATAGAAATAGTCTCTTAAACTTTGTGCATACAAAGTACACACATATATAAGGTACAAAATAACGACACATACAAAGAAAATTAAGAAGACATTTAATAAAAAAAAACGTTTAGTTGTCTTACAAACTTACACCAGGTTCACACGATCAATAGTTTTTTTTTTTTTTTTTTTTTTTTTTTTTTATATTTAAGCCTGCCAAAGTGACTCTACTCTGCCTGATGGAAAGCATGAGTAGAATCCAGGAGTAGGAGTCACCATGCTTATTGTGAGGGTAGGCAATGTAGCATGGTGACCCCTACCATGGCAGCCTGGTTAGATTATTCTGCATCATTCTCCCGGCCTTCGAAGGGCGGGAGAATGATGCAGAATGATTGGGCCTCCGGTCTCACACTCACCAACGAAACACGACAGCAAGAATGCTGTCATTATTAGGATGGTCTTCTGTGTGAGGGTAGTACTGGCCGGGTCGAGCCGGCCCATTCGTGCTGAAATCAGCACGAATGGGCCGGCTCGAAGTAAATCAGTTTCAAGAACGCAACACTCAAAATAATAACAAGAAAAAAAACAGTTCAGACACGCGTGGTTTCGCAGTATTATTAATCAGTTGTGTAATTGGTACTGGTTTCTATACATCAGCATCAGCTCGCTAAAGTTCACTGCTGGACATAGGCCTCTCCTAAGGCACACCACAAATCCCGTTGCTTTCCGCTT
This sequence comes from Phragmatobia fuliginosa, assembly GCA_932526445.1. Classification (NCBI taxonomy): domain Eukaryota; kingdom Metazoa; phylum Arthropoda; class Insecta; order Lepidoptera; family Erebidae; genus Phragmatobia; species Phragmatobia fuliginosa. The sequence continues at coordinate 74,964,895 of OW052057.1, forward strand.
CCAGTTGCCACCAGCTACCCTAAGCAACGACTTGCCTTACACTGCAGATACCAGATAGGTAACACTCAACAGATACTACAAGAACACTGCGGCGTATTTTCTCCAGCGGTTGTCTGGAAATGTAATAAAACTTGTTGATAAGTGACGAATATCCTTTTGTACAGCTCTGCGCATTCAAATGTCGTTTTGGGTTGCAGGAAAATTTACTGCTTAATACGTTGAAATGAGTATTTATTTGACAAAAAACTGTCATATAAATACTCATATTATATTTATACTAGTTGACCCAGCGAACTTCGTACTGCCCAACTTTAAAATTCCAGAACTTGATCGCAGCGCCACCTACCGGGTCCAATTGTGAATCTAAACCATTCCCAGATCCCCTTGAACACACACAAAAAATTTCATCAAAATCGGTCCAGTCGTTTGAGAGAAGTTCAGTGACATACACACTCACAAAAGAATTATATATATAAATATAATCTTCTTAATCTCCATTGGGAAACTGCTGCTACCCCAGTTGATGTGAAAAAACGTGTCATTTAATTTTGTATGGGAATTCATTTTACATTTAATATCTTTAAACGAGAAACCCTTGTATATTTATTTAGATATAATAAATTTTTGTTATTTTGGAAACAAGTCTAACACTTTCGCAAAAATTTGGTGTTTGAAGGTTTTAGATGCTGAAAAATCAATCTACATTAGTTTTGAGTTAGGGAAAACGTAAGTTTTCGAGTTTTAAAGCGTTTTTCTTTAGCATTACTCCAGTCTCTCTCAGGGACACTTAGTCGGTTCGTGTTTGTCACTCCAACACAGCAATACAACAGCTATTTGGGATATTAGATGGTATTGTTAAACAGTAACCGAGCTAAGGGCCGTCAATGTTCCGCAGTAATAAATTGTCACTATTTCCCAATGCTATATTATTTTTGAACAATTAAAAAACAGTAGTAAATAAACAAGTTAGAAAAAATTATTAAGTCAAATTAAATAATATTAGCGTAATCTCTATACATAGAGCAACACGGTAGGAAGTAGCCGTTAGCAGCCATTTCCCTTTATCAATATAAAATTCTAAGTGGGCCTATGCATTACACTGTTATGTTATGACCCAGCATGTGTTTCAATGTGTGTAAAATAGTATGTGTTATGTGTAAGTTCGTAGTGACAGGTGATTGTTTTTATTTGTGAGCCTAAAACGTGTAGAATTTACCGATGCTAAAAATATCAGACTGTTTTGTATCGAGAAAAGACGTTATGGCTACTTTCCTACGGGTCGTTTCCGAATTTTCCTCTATGTATCTATAATAATTTTAACAAAAAGGAACCGACTTCAATGAAAAACTATTCCGAGTAACCAAATCGCGACATTGTGCCTATGATATTTGAAGAGTTCCCTCGATTTCCTTGGGATCCCATCATCAGATCCCGATATGGTGACAATGGGACCACCTGTAAGCTACGCCCATTCCAATGCAAAAAGAATTTTTGAAATCGGTTCATAAACGACGAAATTATCGATGAACATACATAAAAAAAAAAAAAAAAAGATTCCGACGAATTGAGAACCTCCTCCTTTTTTTTGAAGTCGGTTAAAAAAAAGAATCTGATGACAGTAAGGGTTGAGTTGACAATAATGCGTTTTGATCTTTTTAGGGTTCGATAAACCTTGTATATATTACACGTGTTAAATATCTAATGGATTACTTCGTCCCGCAAATAAATCGTTTTGTATGGGATTATAAAAAAATAATGGTGGCCCATAAAAAATGAATATAATTTTTATAAATGTTTAAAGAATCTGGGAACGTAAATGGTTTTATTCACGTAATAAATTATAATGTTTGTAATATGGCTTTACACGATTGGATTGATCTGCATTATCTAACGTTGTTTAAGTTAATACTTTGATGTATTTTGGTTTTTTATATTTTTCAAACTTATTTGAAACAGTCTCATAAAGAACCGTAGAATAGGTCTTGGTTTCTTTAAACAATACAAAAATATCAATCAAATAATTTTTAAATTCTTCTATTATCAAACAATGGTGTTTATATAACCCAAGTACCATACGTCTATCATTTTCTTGCGTTGGTTTTCAAAATCAGTACGCTGAAGTGAAAGTGGGCCAGTCATGTCTCCTGACGAACTGATGGTCACTGAAGCTGAAAGGTGCTAGAGTGGAGACCGCGTTAAGGTAAAGGTAGTGTAGAGCACCCTACGGTACGATGAACTGATGAAAGGTGTCTGGTCGCAGGTGGATACGGACTGCCCAAGACGGTGATGGTCGGCACTGTGGACTGTGTCGGACAGTGGACGGCGATAGCTTGATACTGTATATTTAAATAAAAGTAATTTGTTCGTATGAACGAATAAAACAATTTACACTTACACATGACTTGGTTACAAAAACTCTGTAGGAGAATTTTCAGAATAAAATATTCAATCAAAGAACTGACCCTGTCAACGAGCATAAAAAATATCATAATACATTTCGATATATGTATTTTGTTAAATAAACCGAAAACATAAGGTCGTTATCGCTGCGCCCTCTATGTACGTGAGGGGAAACTGAAAGTAGATAGTTTCCGCTTCAATTTAGTTAGCACAGCTTTCATAGTTCGTTGTTTTAGCCTCGAAGATATCGTAAATATAGGTAATAAAGTAAGAGAACCTTACTGGATCATATTTGTATAGGCTTCTTGTATAAAGAATATTTTATTTCAGATGGTTTGGCAATGTGTATAGAAGAGCCTTTGATGAGGTAACGACAAAGTTGATTGATTGAGGTTGACGGTTATCTTGTATCAATAGAGCCTAAATCTGTTTATGGAGATGTATCTTAGATTGTGTATATTTATTTATTTGTGTGCTAGTATTGCAGTTTAGACTGACTTGTGTGACAGTTCGAAAAAAATTACAATATAGATACTGTTAATAAGATAACATACTGAATCAATAGAGTTATGAATAAATGAAGCTATTTTTCGTGATCTAGAAAGGGTCTGTAATTTAAGAGAAATTGATTACTTTGTTTTTATTAAATTTATCAAATCATTTAAATGAAGGTTGAGCGATTCATGAGGAAAATAGAATATAAAACAAATTTATTACACTTATCAAAGGTAAAACTTTCAAAAAGTATACGAACTTAGACCATTAGTATCATTGTATTAATGTTGATACAGTTACAGTAGTTTATAAGTAAAATACATTTTATTTATTTAAGCAGTATGCATTAAATCAACACAAAATTTCATAAACCATACACTATAGCTATCACATCTCAATTTGAACACTAATGACACAATTATATTATGGTAAATATCCAATATACACAATTTAATCAAAACTTTTTACTAAAATCTAGGATAATTCAGCAACACTAACACAATGCCACTAATTCCCTAAACATTTTATGAAATTCTAAATACGATATTGAAGTTTATAAACATAAGTTCGTTTACATTAATCTGATAACTATTCATGAGCCGAGTGACATCGTTAATAAATATTCATAATTCAACTAAATCTTAGCAATAATACATTGGTTTGAATACCTAGAGTCTTGTAAATGGCAGCCGAATGAATAATTATTAGGATCTATGATCTATGAGACCCTACGCGTACAGTTTTAAGCCTACGGAATGGACTCATTCAATAATTTGCATTTACTAAGCATGATAGGCCTAGAAAGTTTCAGTAGGTATATATTAGTTAAATAACAGCATTAAAAAGTATCGATTTTTCACATTCAGCTTCATAGTTATGCATAATATATGAAATAATTATACACTCGTACCTTATACAAAAACCATCATATGACGAAGAAATGATTAATAAAAAAATTAATAGGCTTAGAGCCTGTTATTTGAAGTTAAATATTTACGAGTGGTATATAATTAGATAAAATTATGATTAACCTTGATTTGGTGTATAATACTCGTAATTATACTACTACTAAACAATGTTCATGTATATATTGACTGGCCATTCATTTGACTGGGAGCAGTACATTTGATTATTATAGTATTGCGTACTATCTTACTACTACTTAAGAAATCTAAGCTCTTACGTGTCCCTAAAGGTTGTTCAAACCGAAAATATCACTAAGAGTTACCTAATTCTCCCTAAATGGACCCTTAGCTTTAGGCGACGTTGTTGCAAACGGTCATTAGGGTTTTAATGACCCAAAGTATTAGTATCTAATATTTGTCAGTTTAGTCGATTTTTTTATAGTTGTGTAAAAATTTTAACTTATGATAATAATAGACTTAGAAATAACTGATATTTCAAGAAGAAAAATAGCTTTATAAGTTTTTTCTTCAGACAGTGTTAGTTGATAGTTCCCGAAAGAACTCAACATCCTACATAAAATTATTTATGGGCTAATCTCACTCATCTTTATGTTCATGTGTTACTTTTTATAGCCTCCTGTATATACTTATTCTTCATACTGTACATTTCATTTCAGTATAGAAATGACCTAAGTAAACATTGTTTTACATTTTGCGAATGCGGCTGCTGATCAAGAGGTCTCGGGTTCGATTCCCGGGTCGGACCAAATATTATTTGTGATTCACAAATATTTGATTCGGAGTCATGGTGTTTTCTATGTATAATGTGTATGTATTTACAAAAAAAATGCATGTTTATGTATTTATATCAGTTGTCTAGTACCCATAATACAAGCTCTGCTTAGCTTGGGACTAGACGATGTTGTGTGTCAGATGTGATATTTATTTATTTATAAATGTACATATCATACATATAAAACAATCGAAAAACGAAAAACTCCGAAAGAAATATTTGCAGATCATACAAACGTTTAGTCTTACAAGGGAATCGAACCCGAGATCTCGAGTAGTTACCACTGTGGTAGTTTTGAGTCAGGATCCCTTCAGTTTGTAAAGTCGACTGACCAAAAAAAAGTTTTCTAATAAAAAACCTTTTACACAGTGACCACAGCATAAGTTTCACTTGGCCTCAGAACTTCACTCAGCGATATGTTATGAGTCCAGTCAGCAAGAAATAACGGTTTAACACCTTCGTGTAAACCAACCCTAAAATGTACCTCAGATAAGGTGAGTAATAAAAGCAGGATCCTGAGTTCTTGACGTGAGTTATAGCGGTCGATAGTTCTTCTAGCGGATCTCATGTCTTGAAATGTGAAGTGAAGTTAAAAGGGTCTGTAAAAAGTAGGTAATGGTTGGAATACTCGGGGAGGTGCGGCGTTGTTGAAAATATATAGTCAACGTGGTTGGGTCCATGATTTAGGCGTGTTTGATATATTTGCTTTCAACGCTATTATTTCTGAAGATGATAACGATTGAAGTTTATTTGAATAGTGTTTTAAGCTACTAAGACTGTAGTTTATGGAACTAAAACAGAAAACTGATGCAGATTACAAAGTAAAGCATAATATAAATAAAGATATAATAATATATAATAAAAATAAAATAAAAATAAAATAAAAATAAAATAAAAATAAAATAAAAATAAAATAAAAATAAAATAAAAAAAAAATAAAATAAAAATAAAAATAAAATAAAAATAAAAATAAAATAAAATAAAAATAAAATAAAAATAAAATAAAATAAAAATAAAATAAAAATAAAATAAAATAAAAATATATGACGATAATAAAAAATATATATTCAATCAACAAATAGAGGATCCTTTAAGCGGCATGTGAAAAGGAATCTCACTAGGCCGCCATAGTGTGGGTCATCATGCTGCATTGTCCGCCTTCATGATATGGTGATGATATGCACTCTTGCAATCTGCATATATGCCTTTCATCAGTCTGAGTAGAGTTATTATGGCAGCTAAACTGTAAAATAAAACAAGCTTCATGATTAATTTTGTTAGTAAAATTTGTATAAGACTATGGCTAGTAAAATACTTCACTGATTATGATTTAATTATAAATATTGAATCACACACATTCAATTTGAAGCTTAAATAAATTGTTCTTCTATATCTGACAAAAAAAACACTGAAATTCTTAATCTTTCCACAAAATAATTTGAATAAACGAGAGAATAGTAACATTAAGGTCTTAAACATTTTACAACACTGAAAGATATCGAACTGAAAAGGGAGAAAAGCAATTAAATTTCGTCGATTTTGTCGAATAAATTGGAGGGCGAGTTCGTGGCGTGAATATCAAATCAATTGTCAACAATATTGTGTTTTGGAAATCTTTATCTCTCTGTATTGTATATTTACAATGTTGGCATTTTAATTATGTTCCTTCTACTTCACACAAGTATTTTATTACTTTATATATTTATTTTGTTTTTGTGTGCGTTATCATCCACAAATGATGTTTATACATACTATGTACGTATCATATAAGATTATTATGAAATAGATAAAAACGACTTTTCACTACAATCAAAATATATCTTTAAATATTTCGGCCGTCTGTCTGTTCATTCCAGCTAATCTTTGTAATGACTGAACTGATTTGACGATACTTTTACTGGTGCTGATATCAATATGTATAAAACTGTTCCGTTACTAACTGACAACGCACAGCCAAATATTATCGTCACAGAACTTTGGAATTCGGCTTTGTTTTCCTTAAGGAGCGTAGGTGGGCACTTAGAGAAGATTTTGAAGAATTCCAACACCCAGGAGGGAAAAATGCATTGCAAAGTTAAAATTTTAAGTTAAACCGCGAGCATAAGTTAATTATTTATTTTGTTTAATATTATTTATATTCACATATTTATTTATAGACTGGATGCACCTCGCGGTGTTTCTCATGGTCTAGTTTGTACTAAATAATCACTGGATATTGTGCTCTTAAATCTGCGTAGATACTAAAAAAAGGGGGTACTAACAGATCTGGAGTTATTTTAGCATAATACAACAAAAATTCTAAAAAAATTTTGTGACTTGTAACAATAAATATATTTTAATTTCATTACCACTCGAATGTTAGAGTTTTTTGTAGATAACCATAATTTTAACAAAAAAGGAACCGACTTAAAAGACAAACTATTCCGAGTACCCAAATCGCGACAATTGTGCCTATGATATTTAAGGAGTTCCCTCGATTTCCTTGGGATCCCATTATCAGATCCCAATATGGTGACGATGGGAGCAACTGTAAGCTACGCTCATTCCAATGCAAAAAGAATTTTTGGAATCGGTTCTTATACGACGAAATTATCGCTGAACATACATAAAAAAAAAGATTCCGACGAATTGAAAACCTCCCACTTTTTTTTGAAGTCAGTTCAAATAGATTTAGGCCTACTATATCACATTGAAAAGTCGTGATAGTTGTTTGAATGAATTGAATTTCAATATAAATGTTTTCAAAGAAGTTAACATTATCTATGATGGAAACCAACGACCATCATGAAGTTATACAATTTTTCCGAAAAGTTTACACAAAAAATATTGCGCCAAAACGAATAGGAAAAATATAAATTTTAAAGAACACCATACAACAATTGTAATTTTGGTTTCACGGCCGAATGACAGTGAAGTGTATCTGCGTTTTAATCTTCCATAACTCCCGCATTAGTAATTACATGCAGTGTCTCGGCTGGTCTACAAACATACTTAGATGAAACAGATACAAAGAACACCCATACTCATTACAAGACTTGTGGATCACACAAAGTGAGATATGAACCCACAATACTTGGCACCTTAGAATAATTACACACGATAATAAAATTACTTGTTTAAGGATTTACATATTTCATGCCCAGGCGCAGATAACCTATTTGAAGATTTGAATTCGTTATGGAAATAAACATTCTCGTATTATAACAACTACATTACCATACCCATACTTTACTACACGTAGCTTTTTATGATCATAATTATTTTTATTAAATATTATCTAACTACTATCGGTAACTGGACCTTCACTGACAACATTACTAAAGTGTATGTGTGCGTGTCACTGAGCGTAAGCACGTAATCGTCACGACTGTGTGAATCGGTTTAGTGCTTCACTTTTGATACAGCGCTTGTATGAAGACTATCTTTCTATGTGTAATTATTCTAAGCTTGGCACAGTAGAAAATGGTGCGGCGACCGCCTAAGCCACTAGGGCAACCGTACAGTCAAATATACAGAGTGTAACCAAACGACTATCGAAAACGAAAGATGCAGCTTCAGCACCCTAAAACCTATTGAAAAAAACAAACAATTGTCCTTAAAACAAATTGTAGCCGGAAAAAACAATGTGTAAAGATTTTTATTCATTTCAGAAGCCAGCAATGTATAGCGCGCAACCGTGAACGCCCTTCATAACTATTTAATTTAACTACGGCGTCGGTAAAGATGCCTACTAACGAAAAACCTACTTAATTACTGTATTCTACTTACCTAATTCGGCGGTAGCCTCGGTCGAAACAGAAATGGCTCAAATGGAGCTCCTTCTCGGTCATAGAACAGCTGATTCCTACCCGAGGATTTCTCTCAACAAGAACCAAGACCTGTTCTAAACTGTTCTTCCACTCGAAGACCAACTTCTAAGCCTCTTCCATGCCTTTGGGGTATAACCCTCTCATTATTTAAAACTCTCTGGTGACTTACGTATCACGGTAAATACGCAAGGCTATGTCTATTAATTTATTAAATTTAGTCCTACTACCACTATAGTCACTGTGTATAGGTAAGATTATTGTTCTTAAATATTATACACAGATTTTAACTAACACTTATTTAATCACAGAAGAGAATACACAAGGCGCGGCACAGAAAGCAAAGTAAATTACAGTTCAAGCAAAAAAATAGAGAAACAGAATTATTTAGACAATATTAAGCACTTAAATGTTATGCGTAAGCGCGGAGTTAAAGTATTAAGCCAAGCAACGTAGATTCGCGGCGAGAGAGTACGGCTCACAGGCTCGAGGTGGCGGCGGCGCCCGGGCGCCAACTTGCGCGGGCGCGGGCGGTACCTCGTCAACAGCCGAGTACGCACCGCTAAGTTGGCGTAATGTTATGCAGGCACCACAATTCGTTATGCGCTATTCGTTATGTGTCTACGCCGTATTCGCCCAAATATTTGTTATGCGCGCAAACAACAAACATGCCATCCACACTTCGAACTGGTATGCCAAATAAGGCAAATTATGTGTGTTGTAGAGATGTGTCATTGTCATTTTTATGGTGAACGAAACGAAATCATACGAAGGAACGAAACATGTTATTTAAATTTCCTTTTGATTCTTTAATTTACAGAAACAATACTTAAATGAAGTCTAACTATTTTGATCATATGATAGATTACTTTAATCGTTTAATCGATATATTCTATTTTAAAAACTGTTTTATAGTCTATGGTTGTTGGTTATGGACAGGGCATTGTCATTTTTAATGGTCAACGAACGAACGAAACATATTATTTTAATTTCCTTTTTATTTTATTAATTCAACAGAAACAATACTTAAATGAAGTCTAATTATTTTGATTATATGATAGATTATTTTAATCGTTTAATTGATTTATCTATTTCAAGAACTGTTTTATAGTCTATGGTTGTTAGTTATGCACAGGGCACTTCACTACCCGTCCGAAGTGTGGGCAGTCGATGCGTGTATTCGCCTTATTCGTGTCCTTTGAAGTGTGTCAAGAAACCGACAAGTCGACGGATACGCGTATTCGCTATTCGATGCGTACGAATAAAGCGAATATTGGCGAATATGCTATCCACACTTCGCCGTATGCGCGCGAATAACCCGCATAACGAATAGCGCATAACGAAGTGTGGTGCCTGCTTTATAGTAGTAATGTAGCTAAATACGAACGCAGAAAAAAACACAAGTACACAGTATACGATTATTAATTAGCGTTGGTTGATATCCCATCAAAAAGCCAGATTGGTGATTGATTTTGTTTAAAGTTTTCTGTAGAGCGTTATCAAGTAAATGATGATGAATGAATGATGAAATTCAATAACGTAGGAAAATAAAATTTTGTACCTACCTAATACAAATTTATCTATATAGACAATATTGTTTACGCAATTACACGCTTCATAAAGTTACAATAAGGGCCTTACATTAAAATGTAATTTTAAAGTACCTATAGGTTCTTTATTATTTTATTATGTTAAAGTACCTATAGGTACTGTTTCCGCGAGAGCGGAACGTATTTCTGCGCTTGCCACACTAAATTGACAGTTGACGTTTGACGTGTGTAAAAAGTCGAACTTTGCAAGTGTCATTATCACGAACTAACCGCGCGCGTGCTTATTTGTGCAATTTCGCAAATATACGAAAAACCCGGTCCTGCAAGTGAAGAAACCACCCACGATCAGCTCTAAGAACCGCATCGCTGGCCAGCTGAATAGCGAAGCCCGCGACCAGCTCCCAGCTCCACGACACGTATCCGCGTGTCATCAGCCCGCATTCATCCGCCCAGAATAAACCAGCACAAACCAACCGCCTCTCAGGTGAGTTCCATATCATATCATATCCTAATCCCAACGCCGCTGTCCTGTCTGAGTCTCTAAAGGACTTAGCCAGTACATATTGGTCCATCCCGAGCCGGTCATAACGCGTACTAACCTGCGTGTTCTGAATCAGTATCTATAATTTACAGTCCACTATCTCTCTTGTAAGCTCAATCATCGTTCCCCAGCCCTTATTAAGTACATTTCGTTAAATTTAACAACTTTCATATACCCCACATATTATAATAAAACATTATTTTCACTCGGCTCAATTATATCTTACTATATCTCCTTCTTGTATTGTAATATACATACAACACATTAAACCTCATCTCTAAGGATACCTATTGTCCATATTTATCAACAAATTCCACATATAATACTATATTACTTTTCATTGTAATTTCATCCCACCACCGCAAGAAAAATAAAATAAAATAATAGTCATATATCCTAATTTAAAGTTAATAAACACATATTATAGGTTATTATTGGTTATTCTGACCATAGTAGGCATTGATTTCAGCTCATTTAGTTTATTTAAAGCTTCAACCAAGATTTTATTAACTTATAGTTAGTAGTGAATCTACCTTATATCTAAAAATATAAAACTTATATTTGAATTTCTTGTCAAATCATCATAACCTTATTAAAGGATATTTAAAGAAGGTTCCCCAGTGCATTACAGCATAGTTTCAGCCCATAAAATACAGAATTTAAGTTATCTGAATCTGTATAATCATCTGCGGTAAACTTCATACATTGTATTTCTTTGTTACTTTTAATATCTTTCAACTCATCAAACGCAACGGTACTGCTTTGTTGACAATTACACAGTTGCAATATATATTTTATTTTGAAATTGTATTTAGGATTTCAAACCGATTGGGTAATTGCATCGTAGGTTTGAGTTTATATCAGATCATTGACATAACTATTTAATACAAAATACAAATAATTGTTGCAATAACAATTGAATTATTCTTGGTTCTTATAGTGACTTCACAACTTGTTAAGGCTAAGCCTACTAAACCCATATTTAAATATTTAAGGCACATATACCAGCTTATAGTTTGTTTACAAAATTTTAATTAATTAATTTACAGTGGTTAGTATTTGTCTCTATCAACTCATTATCTAATACATACATTTATAATACAACACACCTATTACTAATACAGGGTGTGTCAACATACAGGCTGATATTAATTTCTATTCACATACAATATTTTATTTATTTATTTTTTGAATTTTTTGTTTTCTTCTTTTAACTTCAATCAGCTCTTCTCTTCAATATGCCTTCCAAGTCACAAGCTGCAACCTTCCGAGAGGCCGCTAAGGCCATAGCTACCTTGCTTAGGATCGCAGAAGAGCTTGTCGGCCCCGAACCCAAGGTCAAACCTGCTGAGTTCTATTCTCGTTTCGCCAAACTGGAAGATTGTAAGCAGAAGCTAGATACTGTCTTCCATGAGATCCTCGACTCGGCTGACCTCACCACCGAGCAAGAGCAATTTTATACGGAGCATCACTCTGAGGCTATTGAGGACTATACACGTATCTCGGTCATCCATTATCAGCTCCAGGCTGTGCCTCCTTCATCAGCTCAACCCCCAGCCAAGTCTTGGGTACCAGCAACAGTCTTGCCCAAGATTGAGTTGCCAAAGTTCAGCTCATTAGTGGAGGATTGGCCGTCCTTCATTACTATCTTCAGGAGCCTGACTGACGACATGGCGACGCTCACAGATGCGGTCAAACTGCATTATCTCCTTTCTTCCCTTTCGGGTGAGGCGCTCAGCATGATCTCGCACCTTAAAATAACGGATGAAAATTACCCTATAGCCTTAGACATCCTGTCTAAGCGCTTCGACAATCGGAGGGTCCTTATTGATAGGTTTGTGGACATCATACTGAGTCTGCCCACCATACACGCCCGCTCTGAGATCCGACGATCCTTTCTTACCCCTCTGGTATCAGCTCTGTCGAATCTCAAAAACCTGGACCTACCAATGAACGACAGTATTGTATTCGTCTCGATCCTCATTCGCAAACTTAAAGGCGACCTCCGTACACTCTTCGAACGAAGGTACGGTTCAAGTCAGCAGCTCCCTACCCTAAATGATTTGGTCCCGTTTTTGGAGGAGCACGCTCGCTGTGTGGACAATGAACGGTCAGCACCAGCACCTACTCAGCCCTCTCATTTCCAACAATCTGCTCCCACTCAGCCCACACGCCCGCGTCAGATCGCATATCAAACATTCCGCCCAGTATCTCAGCCCATGCGCCCCGGCCATGTTCGTCGGTCGGACCCTCAAGCTCTCCGCCCTTCCTACACGTCTACGCCTCTGCCCACACCACCCAGAGCAGTTACCCCTGAGCCCCCTAGGCAACGCTCCTCCCCCACGTCCAATATCTACTGCCCATATTGCAGGAGCCGAGATCACAGGTTGATCGCGTGTCCCAAGTTCAATAACCAACCAGTTCAGGGTCGTTGGGACTTCATTGAAGCCCGCGACCGCTGCTGCCGCTGTCTGGGTCCTCATTATGAGACCGAGTGCAAAAGCACCGGGGCATGTCGGCACTGTGGTGATTCTCAGCACCACACAGCTCTTCACCGCCAGGATGATGTTCCCCTGGCAATGCGTTCGGCCGCTCATCTCCTTCCTCCCCATCTTCGAGCTCAGCCCAAACAGCGCCCCCCTAGTAGGCCCCAACACATCTCCGCCCACGCCGCACAGGCAAACCCCCCATCAACATCCAGCTCTCCAACCGGTTCTCGGTCACCTGACCACAAATCTCAGGGAGGTCACCGTCGGGCACAGTGACTACCTACTGCTCATCGTCCCAAACTTATTCGCTCAGCTCACACTTCCACACCCACATTTACTCATTCTGCTCACGCTTCCACACCCAAATTTACACACTCTGCACCCGCCTCCACACACAGCGCACATTCAGCACATACTTCACAATTGAACTCAGCACCTCCAGCACTGGACAGTAGACTTAACTCCGCACTTTCAAATGATACACCTGTTTTATTACCCACTGTTTCGTTAAGAGTGTCAGACGTGCATGGTCATTTTCATAAGGCTAGAGCATTGTTGGATTGTGGAAGCATGATAACCTTGATAACTCAGCACATGGCGAAATTATTAAAACTGCCCACCCAACCATCAACCCTGAAAATCGCAGGGGTTGGTAATCAGCACGCACAAGCCTCAAAGGCGTCAGTTGTGATTACATTTCAGCCCACACGTAGGGATAGCCCAACTATCACAACAACAGCTCATATATTGAAGCATGTCACAGGCTGCTTACCCCTAGAGAAGCTCCCAAATACGGCTCACATCGCAGAACACTTACCGCTCCAATTGGCAGATCAAAATTTCCACACACCAGCCCCAGTAGACCTGCTGTTAGGGTCCGACGTTCTCGGCCAAGTATTGGACGGGACTAGGGTATCTTTGGGCCCCGGGAAGCCCATAGCCTTCGGCACGATTTTTGATTACGCTCTGTTAGGACCGATTGAAGATTTTTATCCCCAGCCTGATAATCAGGTTAATTCACTTCAGGTTACCAGCCCTCAGCTCGATACAGTAGACTCAACTCATGACATACAAAAGAGTCTTGAGAGGTTTTGGGAGTCAGAAGAACCCCACTCTCATGCTGTCACTAGTACACTGAATGATCAGTGTGAACAGATATTCAGCTCAACTACCACGCGTCAACCATCAGGTCAGTACATGGTGACGTTACCCTTTTTACCTAATGCTCCATCGCTAGGCAACACTCATGGTATTGCGCTACGTAGGTTCCTCAATTTGGAAAGGAAACTGCAATCCAGCCCTTCACTCCGCTCAAAGTATGTCGAATTTATGGACGAATACCTTAGATTGGGACACATGTCACCATGTCACCCAAACACTTTCACTGATAGGCCCCATTTTTACATCCCTCACCATGGCATATTCAAGTCATGCTCCGACAAACTCCGCGTCGTGTTCGACGGTAGCTGCAGGAGTTCAAATGCGGTTAGTCTGAACGACTGTCTGCACACAGGCCCAGCTCTTCAATTAGATATAGTCGACATCCTCATGTCTTTCAGGACTCACCCTGTAGTGTTCAGCACAGACATTAAAATGATGTTTAGGAATATCCTTATACATCCAGATCACCGACGGTATCAATTGATACTGTGGCGATCATCCCCTGACAAGCCTCTCCTCACATATTCACTGAATACTGTGACTTATGGTCTGAGGTCTAGTCCCTATCATGCAATCCGCACATTACTCCAGCTGGTTGACGACGATGGTCACCGCTACCCCACGGCCGCTCAAGTTTTACGTAGGTCCATGTTCGTGGATGATATCCTCACGGGTCACGACTCCATAGAATCTGCCCAAGAACTCCAGAATGACTTAATTAGTCTACTCGCCCTCGGTGGCTTCAAGCTCAGCAAATGGACGTCCAATTCACCTCAGCTCCTTGAAAGATTCCCCGATGACCAATGCGACATGCCCAAGGATTTCGATATCAGTTCAGATCCTAATTCCATCAAAGTGTTGGGTGTGCGATGGATCCCTCAATGTGACATGTTCACCTATCATATCTCTCTGCCCTCAAAACCCGTTGTCACAAAACGGTCAATTCTCAGCACAGTTGCGTCACTTTATGACCCCAGTGGGTGGGTCACCCCCGTTATCTTCCGCGCTAAACTCCTCCTACAGAGGCTGTGGCTCCTCAAAGTAGGATGGGATGAGCCCACTCCCCCTGACATCAGCTCCGAATGGGAATCCATCTCTCAAGATCTTCCCCAGTTATCAACCCTTCGCCTCCCTCGACATATCTGCACTAACAAGGTATCCTCGAACTACTCCCTCCATGGGTTTTCTGACGCATCCGAGAGTGGTTTTGCTGCGACAGTCTATCTTCGTGAGCACACTCTCGATGGTCAAGTAAATATACACCTGATTCTTGCCAAATCAAAGGTCGCCCCAATTAAGAATCGTCTCTCAATTCCCAAGCTGGAACTTTCAGCTGCAGCCCTTCTGGCCCAGTTGATGTCTCGTGTATCAGCACAGTTATCCGCCCATTTCCCTATACACCACAATGTCTGTTGGTCCGATAGCACGATAGTCCTAGCGTGGCTCAATACTCCCCCTCATCGTCTACAGGTGTTTGAAGCCAATCGTGTGGCCAAAATAAACTCCAATTCACCTCAACTTGCGTGGAGACACGTACCCACGAACCTCAACCCAGCCGATTGTGCTAGTAGGGGAATATCAGCCTCAGCCCTTTTTACTCATCACCTCTGGTGGTCCCCTTCGTGGCTCAAGGATGATCCGGAGTCCTGGCCCAAGATGCCTCCAGCTCTGGGCCACCATGCTTTACCAGGTCTCAAACCCAAGCACGTACCCTCACTGATAACAGTACCTGGTATAGACATGGATCTGCTCACTCGTTTCAGCTCTCTCGACAAGCTAGTTGGTGCAACTGCTTGTATTCAACGCTTCATATACAATTGTAGGCACAAACCAGATGCACGCCGCTCTGGTGTCATGTCAGCCCATGAACGAAAGGAGGCTCTTTTGTTTTGGATCCGCTCTGTTCAACAGAACGAGTTCTCCGAAGACATCCATCGTATTAAAACAAATAAGTTGTGTACGACTAGGATCGCTCGTCTAGCTCCCTTCCTCAAAGATGGCCTGCTGAGAGTTGGTGGTCGACTCTCTAATGCTCCAATCATTTACAATGCCCAACATCCGCTCATTCTACCCAGCTCTAGTCCCCTCGTAGACCTCATCATCGACCACTATCACAAAATACACTGCCATCCTGGCGCCGACACATTACACGCTATCCTGCGTCAACAGTTCTGGATATTATCAGCTCGTAGGGTTATCAGACACCGCGTATTTAAGTGTATCCGATGCTTTAGATATCGCGCTCAGCCTCAGGCCCCGATCATGGCTGATCTTCCGCCAGATAGGGTAACACCTCAGCCCGTGTTTAGTCAGGTCACCACAGACTTTGCTGGTCCGTTCCTAGTCAAGTCCAGCACACTGCGAAACGCGAAGCTACTAAAAACGTACTTTTGCATATTCGTATGCCTCGCAACAAAGGCGGTGCACTTGGAACCAATCTCAGCACTCACCACGGAAGCCTTTCTTGCTGCACTACAACGATTCGTTTCACGTCGCGGCATTCCGTCCCTTATCCGCTCAGATTGCGGTACAAATTATGTAGGCGCTAGGAACCACCTTGTTGAAATTCAGCACTTCCTTAACACAAATAACGACGCAATTACCCACAACCTCGCTCGTCAGCACATAACATGGTTACTCAACGTCCCCAAGGGACCCTGGTTTGGCGCATTACACGAAATTAACGTAAAGTCAACGAAGCAGCTACTGTACCGCGTAATTGGTGAGCAGCGCTTCACCTTTGAGGAGTTCTCAACCCTCTTGGCGAGAATTGAGGCTGTACTCAACTCTCGGCCCATCAGCCCAATGTCCTCCGACCCTCTAGATTTCGAGCCCTTGACGGCCGGCCACTTTCTCATCGGTCGGCCTCTCACAGCTCTCCCCGAGGAGCCCCTACAGGACAGACCATTGCCCTCCCTTAGACGTTTTCAGCTCATCAAGGCTCTCGCTCAGCGCTTCTGGACCCTCTGGACCAACTCCTACCTCCATACCCTCCAAACCCGATCCAAGTGGCTCTCCCCATCCTCTCCTCCTCGAGTTGGCGAATTGGTGCTCATCAGGGAGGACAATCTGCCGCCCCTTCAGTGGAGACTGGGGAGAATACTCCGCACAATCCCCGGGAAGGATGGAGTGGTCCGAGTGGTGGACCTGGATACGGCCACTGGTCATCTGCGGAGGCCTGTCTTCAAGATCGCCAGGCTCCCAATGGACTCAGCTCAGGACGATGGCTCTGTTCCGGCCCCCCAGGATGTTTCCGCGAGAGCGGAACGTATTTCTGCGCTTGCCACACTAAATTGACAGTTGACGTTTGACGTGTGTAAAAAGTCGAACTTTGCAAGTGTCATTATCACGAACTAACCGCGCGCGTGCTTATTTGTGCAATTTCGCAAATATACGAAAAACCCGGTCCTGCAAGTGAAGAAACCACCCACGATCAGCTCTAAGAACCGCATCGCTGGCCAGCTGAATAGCGAAGCCCGCGACCAGCTCCCAGCTCCACGACACGTATCCGCGTGTCATCAGCCCGCATTCATCCGCCCAGAATAAACCAGCACAAACCAACCGCCTCTCAGGTGAGTTCCATATCATATCATATCCTAATCCCAACGCCGCTGTCCTGTCTGAGTCTCTAAAGGACTTAGCCAGTACAGGTACTTAGCATTTTGTTTTGAACTAAGGTTTCTTAGAAGTTTTGTTTGTAAAATTAAAGCAGGCTGTGATTTCTAGGTATGTAGTAACTATGTAGTTTGTAGGCACGCGCGGTAGGCAAGCGCGGTCATTGAACCGCGCGCGACCGAACTGTGCAGATGACCTCCGGTCATCTGTTTTTATTTTGAAATACATTGCAGTTTTATTGAATTTATTTGATTATTGGCTTTCTAAATAAGATAATTAGGTAGTTAGGATTCTATTATGTTGTACTATGTGTACCAGGAAAAAAACATGTACTAGAAAAAAACAACAAATAACTTATTTATGTAAACATATTTTTTGCGTTTTTTTTTCGCTAAACCTATTCAGTATCATGGTCTGAATGCAACCCCAAAGTTTTTGATTTCAGTCTTTTTACACCCTGTATATAGGAGAGTATGTACTCACCGACTGGAAAGTGTTGTATAGACACGAACATTGTCTGTTATACTTTAGTGAATTGAAAACTGAATTTTAAAACCAACAATGCTGTAAAGTTTTATCTTCTTTGAATTTCATACTTAAAAGTAGGACATACTATGTAAAGCAGTCTCTAGAGAAATATGTAGTTGAGTTCGCACGTATTTTATGGAATACAAAGTTTCCACGATGATTTATATTGTGACACTCTATAAAGATAATATTGTGGAGGTATTGTGAGAAAGGCAAAAAAATCGGCCAATTCCCTGTTAGGCCACGCATGGAATACGTTTCCGTAGTCACCCATTAAGGTACGTGGATTTTAAGTCGTTAATAATTATGATTTTACATGTTTTATTATTACTTGGTTATTTTTGTATGAAGCTTTCCAAGTATAACTCCTGAACTAATAATGTTATCCAATCCGTTATATATTTTTTTAAATACATTGTATGGACTACCATTATACATTTGCCCTCGTTTTTCGAACCAGTCGCTTAGGTTTGAGGGGGGTTTGACGCTTAAGTTTAACGAAAAAATGCGTTTTAAAGTTAAAAATCCGCAAAACGAATATATAATAAATAACAAAAAAATTCTTAGCAACCACTTAACTTTAAAATAAACTATTTTATGATATCTTATGGAATTAACTCTGTCTAACTGAATCATCATCATAGCTATGGCAGTCCACAGCTGGACATAGGTCTCTCCCATTGGACACCACTGTAATCGATTTTGGGCTTCTTGCATCTAGCTACTGCTAGCCATCCTGCGCAAGTCATCACCCCACCCCGCCTGTGTGTGTCCTACACTTCGTTTGCCGTGACGCGGTCTCCACTCCAGAACTCTTTTACCCCAACGGTTATCAATTCTGCAGCTAATATGGTCAGCCCACTGCCACTTCAGCTTGCTAATACGGAATGCATGAGTATAATCTAAGAGGGTCACCATCCCCATTGTTAATGCAGACAATGCAGCACGGTGACCCACACTATGGCGGCCTATTGAGATAGTGCTACATCATTGGACACCGGTCTCACACTCACCTACGAAACACTACAGCACAAACATTATCATTTTAGGTCGGTCTTCCGAGAGAGGGTAGTACCGCCCCGGTATATAACAATATATTTTAAGAATACGTAACGATTTAATACCGGTAGTTAAAGATAAAGAAACTAGAAATCATCCTAATACTTATCAACTACCTGCAATTTATTTTGTCACGAATTTGGTAGATCATTATTTCATTATCAGCATTGATGTATTAAAAAACCATTATCAGTCACTTTACGTCTACCGCTAAACCAAGACCTTCTCAAGGAGCGCAAACTATGTATTATTTACTTTACTACTAGCTTTTTCCCGTGTCTCTACCCGTGGATATAAGTAGTAATATTTACTTATTTGTTATCATTACATAATTTGATATTATATTGTTAGAGTCCAGAAGTGAAAAATAATAAAAATAATTATAATTCTAAACAATTTACTTTAATTCTAAACAATTTATTTCATTAATTACAAAATAATCTTAGAAATGCAATTAGACACAAACAACCGTTAATTAAGTAACGAATCTAAACAAATTACAGTTAGTTATACAGCAGGGGCGGTCACATAGGGCTGTACTAGCTGTTAGACAGCTTTCCTCGCACCCACCGCAATTCAGACAGTACTAACTTGTCAAAGACAGCTTTCCACATCTGTTAACAGAGTAGTACTAATTGTCCAAAGACAATGATCCACACTCCGCGACACATTCGTTAGATATGCGTGCCGATACAAGAGAGCACTCCTTTTTATACCCAAGCGCAGTGAAGCGATGGCGCCAAAAAAATGACAACTACCGCCGTTGTGGCTTACACGGCCTCTCCTGACACCCTGACGTCCTCGGCAGGTCCGGGTGACCACACTTCTTCATTGTTCTCATTCCCGGTTACTGGAACATTTACAAAAAAAAAGTTTATTGGACGCCTCTGTAAGTACATTATCGTCCAATTGGTCAGTTACTGAAAACAGTTATCAAATTTAGCGTAAACAGTGTTAACGAATAGTTTTCAAGATAACAGTTAACATGAATAGAAAAGGTTCGAACCTCCAAGGAAAATAGTGAAAGATTTATAATCCGCGCCAGATTAGAAACAAACAGTCACTGTTAGATACATTTAAAATAAAACTAAGTTTAGTACTAACACAAGAGTAGACTTCAGCATGAAGGTCTACCGTTACCATAAGAACAATAAT
Organism: Phragmatobia fuliginosa; assembly: GCA_932526445.1. Taxonomy (NCBI): domain Eukaryota; kingdom Metazoa; phylum Arthropoda; class Insecta; order Lepidoptera; family Erebidae; genus Phragmatobia; species Phragmatobia fuliginosa. The sequence goes on from OW052057.1 coordinate 74,985,392, forward strand.
ATCATAAGAACAGTTACCATAAGAACAGTTACCATGAGAACAGTTACCATGAGAACAGTTACCATAAGAACAGTTACCATAAGAACAATTATCATAAGAACAGTTATCATAAGTGTCTGGGTCTTAAACATTTAAACTTAAACTTAACAAGACCACGAGTTTGGGGCTGGTTACCCTGTCCATGGGTCTTAAACCTCTCTCATCAAGACCACGAGTTTGGGGCTGGTTACCCTGTCCATGGGTCTTAAACCTCTCTCAACAAGACCACGAGTTTGGGGCTGGTTACCCTGTCCATGGGTCTTAAACCTCTCTCATCAAGACCACGAGTTTGGGGCTGGTTACCCTGTCCATGGGTCTTAAACCTCTCTCATCAAGACCACGAGTTTGGGGCTGGTTACCCTGTCCATGGGTCTTACCTCTCTCAACAAGACCACGAGTTTGGGGCTGGTTACCCTGTCCATGGGTCTTAAACCTCTCATCAAGACCACGAGTTTGGGGCTGGTTACCCTGTCCATGGGTCTTACCTCTCTCAACAAGACCACGAGTTTGGGGCTGGTTACCCTGTCCATGGGTCTTACCTCTCTCAACAAGACCACGAGTTTGGGGCTGGTTACCCTGTCCATGGGTCTTAAAATTATCTCAGGAAGACCACGAGTTTGGGGCTGGTTACCCTGTCCATGGGTCCATTCCAATATACACACCTCATGCTCTCCACCATCCGCCATACATTGCACCACACCTCACGCACACGGGGATCAGGCCGAAGATTGCGTCTCGTACACACGGTGAACAGGCGGAAGGTTGCATCTCGGGCACACGGAGAACAGACCGCAGGTCCGCTTATCACTGAGCGGCATGCAGGACGCAAGTCCGCACCTCGCGATACAGCGAGCAGGCCGCAAGTCTGCGCCTCACCAGGCAGCAGCAGACACCAGGTCACAGCCCGGGCTCGGCTCGCGTAGACTGCACCTTGCACAGTGACGAGGCTCTCAATGCATCGTTATCATCTAAGGAAAGCATGAAACATTGCATTAGTTTTGAATACGGTATTACTTTAACGTCACCAATATGCTTCATTATCGTCATGAATAATCAGAGCTTTTAGAAGGCGATACTAGCAAGCAAAGCTTTTAGGATATTTAAAAATAACAGTGCCCTCAGTATGTACGCAGTAATACCGTCAAGAATGTTACTAACTTTCGCATATCTCTCAGGACGCAAGACCCGGAGGATGTCAGAAAATGTTACAGAAGTCTCACGGTACTCGGTTAAGGATGTTCCCAATAATCGCAAAGCTCTTAGGATATGATACCGGGTCACCAGTTTTGGTTATGTCTGCAGCTTGACGATTGTCGTCAAGCAAACCCGAAACATGTCCAAGTATGCCCACGCAGTGAATTCGAGTTCAGACTAATTGCCCTCAAAGTCATTTTATGAACCAGGGCTTGTCCGACAGGTGTCGTTCAATCACTTACTGTAATAGGCCACCGTCTGCTTATAGTCGATCGTCTCGAGTCTGTAGTTAAACCTTACCATTTTAACCTTTTTACCTTTCTGCTACGGCGGCCAGTCCCAATGGTGAGCAACCAAAAACACAGTAGACACTACAGCACGCAAGTACTTGTCTAACACAGGTGTACGCCTTTGGTTCGATGAGACGGCCACCCAACATGACCCGAAAGAGATCAGGCGTAGGACCGTCGACTCTTTGTACTCATTCGAGTCACGGAGCGTTGACCACAACTTTTAAACTTCGGGCCGTGACAAGCATATCTATAATTAGAAGTACACAGTATTATTAGTTATTGTTTGTTCAACCCAGAAATCGAACCTATATTAAACAGTAGTCGCATACACTAACTGTCGACCCAACAAAGCAGTCGAAACCATCACTAGTACTGACGTTTCAATAAGTACCTCTGTCAGGAAGAAAAAGATCACAATAACCTGAGCTGGCTCGTAACGTGCTTATGAACATGTTATTAATCTTGATCCTATATGAATGTCACACCTTTACGATCAAGTTTGCTACAATGATTTTGTGTATGATCTTAAAATTTAACACCTGAAATAGCCAGTCAGGCATGAGGATTATCTTTCCGGAACACTAATTGGTACTCTCACAATGACTAGTGCTTAAACCTCATTTTAGCTCGGTCTAACCTGACCATTAATCATTATTGTTACACAAACAACATAACATAGTTCATTTAATACCTGACACTAGTGAGGGTATTTAAAACCTTTCATAATGTTTCTATAACATCAAGAATAGCATGCTTAAGTAGACGTACTACTAAGATCGATAGACATGCAGTCTTTACCGGTATCAATACTTTGCATTTCGATAAACATTAAAACATAACTAACAAACGATATGTTTTGCTTTATCATAAGAGATCTTTCTTTAACATTTACAATTTGTTGTTGATGTTGTGTAAAACCTATTAGATTACATTTAAAATATGAAGTTTTAGTTTGGAGTCCACTATAGAAGGTTCATAGAAGTTTCTTTACTTTTTTTTTTTTCTTTGAACCATTAATAAATTTAACATCATATCTTTAGAATTTAAACATTTACCACTGTTATAACGCTTCATAGATTTTACAATAACAGTTGACTAATGCAATCACCAGTAAATAATGTGACATAGTACATCTACCGGCAGATGATAAGAGTTCCTCAAGCTGTTTTAAATAGGCTCCGTCAGGACTAGCTCTGCTGTCCACGCACCCTTTTGCCGTATTGTGAATAGTTACATCACACGTTTATATACTCCCGATTTATTTGCTCTCACCAACCACCAATATAAAAGAATAGCCCATTCATCGAATTATCAAAATAAAAATTAGAAATGTAATTGATCATCAACTATTTCTTGTTGTCATTTTTTTTTTTTTTGATCATCCCTACTATTATTACTATTAAGTGCGAAAGTAACTGTCTGTCTGTCTGTCTGTTACGTTTTTACGCCTAAACCGCTAAACCGCTTTTGATGAATTTTGGAACTCAAATAGTTTAGAACCTGAGAAAGGACATCATACACGCGGGCGGAGCCGCTGGCTAAAGCTAGTTGTTTAATAATGGTCATTTCAATTTTTAAATTTACGGAGAAACATCTAGTAACTTGGTGTACACACTGTAAATTGTTATAATCTGACAAGTATCTATTTTTCGTTTCCATAAATAAAAGTTAAACAGATTAATCACAACGTGTGTGGGTATTATGTCCCGTCACACTTGCTGAGTCAGTGTAACATTTTAAGTAAATGGATAAAAGTTACTTGACCTTTAAGTAATAAGTTCGGGTTGCATTAGGCAGCCACTACAACTGCTATTATTCATCATTCCTTCGTTAAAAATAGTTCGTAACCATAGCAAAGAACGCCTACTTGATTATGCACAGGTGGGGTAGTTACAAACATTCGTTTGAGCGCTATTCACTATTTACGTTATACCAAATATTCGCAATAAATGCGAAAGTAACCGTCTGTTACGCTTTCACGCCAAAACCACTGAACCGATTTTGATGACATTTGGTATAAAGATAGTACCAAATATTCGCAATAACAAAAGGTATGAGATGAGGTCATTGTTAAAACTAAACCAACTACTTAAGCCCTTTTGTTAAGCCACAGCTTTGCATCAGCCCTAAGGCATTTTCGTATACGCGCCAAACAGTCGTCATTTTTTCATCATTTTAAATTGCGCACACAATTCACTTTTGTACACTACATATCAAAATTATGTGAAAATAAATCACAACTCAACATGTAATATGATTTGATCTTACCAGTACAGCGTCAAGCACAACTCACAAGTTTTTCTTAACTGAACCTTCTAACCTTCTCTCATTACCGTGTCGGCACTGGTGGACCACATTGTACACCTTGTACATTGGCACGGATGCAGTTTCCATCGCTTAGCACAATGTTTACTAACTGGAAAGAAAGCGTTATACACACGAACACACTGAAACATAGCGTGAGGTACAAATACCCTCATTATTTTATTAAAATAATCGTTTTAAAACCGTTTGTAATTGACACTAAAAACCACACACACATATAGAAGTCGTCACTTCCTTTACGATTTTTATATTTGCTATGTTTTGACTTTGTTTTGATTTTTGACTGATTTAGTTTTGATTTTTGACTTTGATTTAGAGCGGATAAGAATATCACAAAAGTCGGATTCCCTTATTAAAAATCACAACGAACACTGAATTTCGATAGCGTTCAAATGAGCACTAATAGTGTGCAATGCCTTTTTTTTTTAACGAACGATTGCGTTTATCGTTCCCGGGACCTCTGCGGCGAATCACTGCGTATATTCACTTTGGTTCTATATGACAGCGCGATCTATTGTGCATTTGTCAATGCTCTCTATCGTAAGACACACCTAGATAATGAAGTATAGGCAAATTAAATGAAAATATCTAACTAAATGTCGGTAGTTGATCGTTTCCCAAATATTGAAAATTAATAATTTGTGAACGTAGATCGATCCAACTTCTGATGTTAGAGTCCAGAAGTGAAAAATAATAAAAATAATTATAATTCTAAACAATTTACTTTAATTCTAAACAATTTATTTCATTAATTACAAAATAATCTTAGAAATGCAATTAGACACAAACAACCGTTAATTAAGTAACGAATCTAAACAAATTACAGTTAGTTATACAGCAAGGGCGGTCACATAGGGCTGTACTAGCTGTTAGACAGCTTTCCTCGCACCCACCGCAATTCAGACAGTACTAACTTGTCAAAGACAGCTTTCCACATCTGTTAACAGAGTAGTACTAATTGTCCAAAGACAATGATCCACACTCCGCGACACATTCGTTAGATATGCGTGCCGATACAACAGAGCACTCCTTTTTATACCCAAGCGCAGTGAAGCGATGGCGCCAAAAAATGACAACTACCGCCGTTGTGGCTTACAATATATATATATTATAAGCCACAACGGCGGTAGTTGTCATTTTTGTGGCGCCATCACTTCACTGCGCTTGGTTATAAATAGGAGTGATCTGTTGTATCGGTACGCATTTCTGACGAATGCGTCGCGGAGTGTGGATCATTGTCTTTGGACAATTAGTACTACTCTGTTAACAGATGTGGAAAGCTGTCTTTGACAAGTTAGTACTGTCTGAATTGCGGTGGGTGCGAGGAAAACTGTCTAACAGCTAGTACAGCCCTATGTGACCGCCCTCGCTGTCTATCTAAATGTAATTTGTTTAGATTCGTTACTTAATTAACGGTTGTTTGTGTCTAATTGCATTTCTAAGATTATTTTGTAATTAATGAAATAAATTGTTTAGAATTAAAGTAAATTGTTTAGAATTATAATTATTTTTATTAGTTTTCACTTCTGGATTCTAACATCAGAAGTTGGATCGATCTACGTTCACAAATTATTAATTTTCAATATTTGGGAAACGATCAACTACCGACATTTAGTTAGATATTTTCATTTAATTTGCCTATACTTCATTATCTAGGTGTGTCTTACGATAGAGAGCATTGACAAATGCACAATAGATCGCGCTGTCATATAGAACCAAAGTGAATATACGCAGTGATTCGCCGCAGAGGTCCCGGGAACGATAAACGCGATCGTTCGTTAAAAAAAAAGGCATTGCACACTATTAGTGCTCATTTGAACGCTATCGAAATTCAGTGTTCGTTGTGATTTTTAATAAGGGAATCCGACTTTTGTGATATTCTTATCCGCTCTAAATCAAAGTCAAAAATCAAAACTAAATCAGTCAAAAATCAAAACAAAGTCAAAACATAGCAAATATAAAAATCGCAAAGGAAGTGACGACTTCTATATTTGGTTTTTAGTGTCAATTACAAACGGTTTTAAAACGATTATTTTAATAAAATAATGAGGGTATTTGTACCACATGTGTGTTCGTGTGTATAACGCTTTCTTTCCAGTTAGTAAACATTGTGCTAAGCGATGGAAACTGCATCCGTGCCAATGTACAAGGTGTACAATGTGGTCCACCAGTGCCGACACGGTAATGAGAGAAGGTTAGAAGGTTCAGTTAAGAAAAACTTGTGAGTTGTGCTTGACGCTGTACTGGTAAGATCAAATCATATTACATGTTGAGTTGTGATTTATTTTCACATAATTTTGATATGTAGTGTACAAAAGTGAATTGTGTGCGCAATTTAAAATGATGAAAAAATGACGACTGTTTGGCGCGTATACGAAAATGCCTTAGGGCTGATGCAAAGCTGTGGCTTAACAAAAGGGCTTAAGTAGTTGGTTTAGTTTTAACAATGACCTCATCTCATACCTTTTGTTATTGCGAATATTTGGTACTATCTTTATACCAAATGTCATCAAAATCGGTTCAGTGGTTTTGGCGTGAAAGCGTAACAGACGGTTACTTTCGCATTTATTGCGAATATTTGGTATAACGTAAATAGTGAATAGCGCTCAAACGAATGTTTGTAACTACCCCACCTGTGCATAATCAAGTAGGCGTTCTTTGCTATGGTTACGAACTATTTTTAACGAAGGAATGATGAATAATAGCAGTTGTAGTGGCTGCCTAATGCAACCCGAACTTATTACTTAAAGGTCAAGTAACTTTTATCCATTTACTTAAAATGTTACACTGACACAGCAAGTGTGACGGGACATAATACCCACACACGTTGTGATTAATCTGTTTAACTTTTATTTATGGAAACGAAAAATAGATACTTGTCAGATTATAACAATTTAGTGTGTACACCAAGTTACTAGATGTTTCTCCGTAAATTTAAAAATTGAAATGACCATTATTAAACAACTAGCTTTAGCCAGCGGCTCCGCCCGCGTGTATGATGTCCTTTCTCAGGTTCTAAACTATTTGAGTTCCAAAATTCATCAAAACAGGTTTAGCGGTTTAGGCGTAAAAACGTAACAGACAGACAGACAGTTACTTTCGCACTTAATAGTAATAATAGTAGGGATGATCAAAAAAAAAAAAAAATGACAACAAGAAATAGTTGATGATCAATTACATTTCTAATTTTTATTTTGATAATTCGATGAATGGGCTATTCTTTTATATTGGTGGTTGGTGAGAGCATATAAATCGGGAGTATATAAACGTGTGATGTAACTATTCACAATACGGCAAAAGGGTGCGTGGACAGCAGAGCTAGTCCTGACGGAGCCTATTTAAAACAGCTTGAGGAACTCTTATCATCCGCCGGTAGATGTACTATGTCACATTATTTACTGGTGATTGCATTAGTCCACTGTTATTGTAAAATCTATGAAGCGTTATAACAGTGGTAAATGTTTAAATTCTAAAGATATGATGTTAAATTTATTTAATAGTTCAGAGTAGGTAGTACGAAAGTGACTTCACTTGTTATTAATGGTTCAAAGAAAAAAAAAAGTAAAGAAACTTCTATGAACCTTCTATAGTGGACTCCAAACTAAAACTTCATATTTTAAATGTAGTAATCTAATAGGTTTTACACAACATCAACAACAAATTGTAAATGTTAAAGAAAGATCTCGTATGATAAAGCAAAACATATCGTTTGTTAGTTATGTTTTAATGTTTATCGAAATGCAAAGTATTGATACCGGTAAAGACTGCATGTCTATCGATCTTAATAGTACGTCTACTTAAGCATGCTATTCTTGATGTTATAGAAACATTATGAAAGGTTTTAAATACCCTCACTAGTGTCAGGTATTAAATGAACTATGTTATGTTGTTTGTGTAAAAATAATGATTAATGGTCAGGTTAGACCGAGCTAAAATGAGGTTTAAGCACTAGTCATTGTGAGAGTACCAATTAGTGTTCCGGAAAGATAATCCTCATGCCTGACTGGCTATTTCAGGTGTTAAATTTTAAGATCATACACAAAATCATTGTAGCAAACTTGATCGTAAAGGTCTGACATTCATATAGGATCAAGATTAATAACATGTTCATAAGCACGTTACGAGCCAGCTCAGGTTATTGTGATCTTTCTTCCTGACAGAGGTACTTATTGAAACGTCAGTACCAGTGATGGTTTCGACTGCTTTGTTGGGTCGACAGTTAGTGTATGAGACTACTGTTCAATATAGGTTCAATTTCTGGGTTGAACAAACAATAACTAATAATACTGTGTACTTCTAATTATAGATATGCTTGTTACGGCCCGAAGTTTAAAAGTTGTGGTCAACGCTCCGTGACTCGAATGAGTACAAAGAGTCGACGGTCCTACGCCTGATCTCTTTCGGGTCATGTTGGGTGGCCGTCTCATCGAACCAAAGGCGTACACCTGTGTTAGACAAGTACTTGCGTGCTGTAGTGTCTACTGTGTTTTTGGTTGCTCACCATTGGGACTGGCCGCCGTAGCAGAAAGGTAAAAAGGTTAAAATGGTAAGGTTTAACTACAGACTCGAGACGATCGACTATAAGCAGACGGTGGCTTATTACAGTAAGTGATTGAACGACACCTGTCGGACAAGCCCTGGTTCATAAAATGACTGAGGGCAATTAGTCTGAACTCGAATTCACTGCGTGGGCATACTTGGACATGTTTCGGGTTTGCTTGACGACAATCGTCAAGTTGCAGACATAACCAAAACTGGTGACCCGGTATCATATCCTAAGAGCTTTGCGATTATTGGGAACATCCTTAACCGAGTACCGTGAGACTTCTGTAACATTTTCTGACATCCTCCGGGTCTTGCGTCCTGAGAGATATGCGAAAGTTAGTAACATTCTTGACGGTATTACTGCGTACATACTGAGGGCACTGTTATTTTTAAATATCCTAAAAGCTTTGCTTGCTAGTATCGCCTTCTAAAAGCTCTGATTATTCATGACGATAATGAAGCATATTGGTGACGTTAAAGTAATACCGTATTCAAAACTAATGCAATTTTTCATGCTTTCCTTAGATGATAACGATGCATTGAGAGCCTCGTCACTGTGCAAGGTGCAGTCTACGCGAGCCGAGCCCGGGCTGTGACCTGGTGTCTGCTGCTGCCTGGTGAGGCGCAGACTTGCGGCCTGCTCGCTGTATCGCGAGGTGCGGACTTGCGTCCTGCATGCCGCTCAGTGATAAGCGGACCTGCGGTCTGTTCTCCGTGTGCCCGAGATGCAACCTTCCGCCTGTTCACCGTGTGTACGAGACGCAATCTTCGGCCTGATCCCTGTGTGCGTGAGGTGTGGTGCAATGTATGGCGGATGGTGGAGAGCATGAGGTGTGTATATTGGAATGGACCCATGGACAGGGTAACCAGCCCCAAACTCGTGGTCTTCCTGAGATAATTTTAAGACCCATGGACAGGGTAACCAGCCCCAAACTCGTGGTCTTGTTGAGAGAGGTAAGACCCATGGACAGGGTAACCAGCCCCAAACTCGTGGTCTTGTTGAGAGAGGTAAGACCCATGGACAGGGTAACCAGCCCCAAACTCGTGGTCTTGATGAGAGGTTTAAGACCCATGGACAGGGTAACCAGCCCCAAACTCGTGGTCTTGTTGAGAGAGGTAAGACCCATGGACAGGGTAACCAGCCCCAAACTCGTGGTCTTGATGAGAGAGGTTTAAGGCCCATGGACAGGGTAACCAGCCCCAAACTCGTGGTCTTGTTGAGAGAGGTTTAAGACCCATGGACAGGGTAACCAGCCCCAAACTCGTGGTCTTGTTGAGAGAGGTTTAAGGCCCATGGACAGGGTAACCAGCCCCAAACTCGTGGTCTTGATGAGAGAGGTTTAAGGCCCATGGACAGGGTAACCAGCCCCAAACTCGTGGTCTTGATGAGAGAGGTTTAAGGCCCATGGACAGGGTAACCAGCCCCAAACTCGTGGTCTTGATGAGAGAGGTTTAAGACCCATGGACAGGGTAACCAGCCCCAAACTCGTGGTCTTGTTAATTTTAAGTTTAAATGTTTAAGACACACACTTAGGGTAACTGTTCTTATGGTAACTGTTCTTATGGTAACTGTTCTTATGGTAACTGTTCTTATGGTAACTGTTCTTATGGTAACTGTTCTTATGATATTATGGTTCTTATGGTAACGGTAGACCTTCATGCTGAAGTCTACTCTTGTGTTAGTACTAAGTTTCTAGTTTTATTTTAAATGTATCTAACAGTGACTGTTTGTTTCTAATCTGGCGCGGATTATAAATAATCTTTCACTCTTTTCCTTGGAGGTTCGAACCTTTCTTATTCGTGTTAACTGTTATTATCTTGGAAAACTATTCGTTAACTCTAACTGTTTACGCTAAATTTGATAACTGTTTTTAGTAACTGACCAATTGGACGATGATGTACTTACAGAGGCGTCCAATAAACTTTTATTTTTGTACATGTTCCAGTAACCGCGAATGAGAACAATGAAGAAGTGTGGTCATCCGAACCTGCCGAGGACGTCAGGGTGTCAGGAGAGGCCGTATAAGCCACAACGGCGGTAGTTGTCATTTTTGTGGCGCCATCACTTCACTGCGCTTGGTTATAAATAGGAGTGATCTGTTGTATCGGTACGCATTTCTGACGAATGCGTCGCGGAGTGTGGATCATTGTCTTTGGACAATTAGTACTACTCTGTTAACAGATGTGGAAAGCTGTCTTTGACAAGTTAGTACTGTCTGAATTGCGGTGGGTGCGAGGAAAACTGTCTAACAGCTAGTACAGCCCTATGTGACCGCCCTCGCTGTCTATCTAAATGTAATTTGTTTAGATTCGTTACTTAATTAACGGTTGTTTGTGTCTAATTGCATTTCTAAGATTATTTTGTAATTAATGAAATAAATTGTTTAGAATTAAAGTAAATTGTTTAGAATTATAATTATTTTTATTATTTTTCACTTCTGGACTCTAACAATATATTTATTAAAAATAAGTATGGATAGCAAATAAACTAACATTAACGTTAATAATAAAAATTTCTAGTAAAATTTATTAAAATTGAAATCGTAGGCAATAAGGTCCATATTGAGATGGACTTTTACAAAAACTAAAAGGTTTTTTAAATATTTGTTATCAAACATATTTAAAATATGTTAGAAGAAATATTAATTTAAGAATATCACACATACACAGAAAGTACAAATATCTGACACATTTAAACACACGTAAATATATTCAAAGGAAAATTTCCCTATCTCTTCACGTTTCAAAAGAACTTTCCTTGAACTTATACCCAAAACTTTACTTCATTTGACATTCATGAAGCATAGAATCTAAATAGTTTCAATGAAATATATGCGCGTCGACAAAACGACGCTTGTTAACAAATGTTTCTTTTTAAACAGTTTCGAGAACTTGAAGACAAAGAAAATATATTAAGGGATATTTGAATACATAGTTGGTTTAAAAGAAATGAAGCACGTAGATTAAATGTATTGAAAGTTGATACATGAATTCATATAATATTTTATGCGAAAATACATAAAAAAATCACTACTTTTGAAAAAAACTTATATATAATAGGTTGTTCAACTAAAAGTTAGTGAGACTGACTGCTAATCCGATTCGTGAATACTATTATGTGACGAGGATAATTATACATGAATATATGCATGGTATAAATAAATTATACTCCGATATGATTTAATTTTTATACTATGTTAATATTTCGAAAAATATTAGAAGGTTTTTCAACCCAACAAAAGTCGCCTATGCGTATGTAACTACTGGCCCAGTCAATAGTTTTTATAGAAATACAATAAAACCGGCATCATCAGGTCTGATTCAAAATTTTACATGTGATAGCAATTGATAAAAAAAGCGGCCAAGTGCGAGTCGGACTCGCCCATGAAGGGTTCCGTATCAGCAAGTAACATAATATAAAAGTTCTTGTAGTTCGTTGTAACTTTCATCGATGTTTTTATACTAGTGTATTGATTGGATGATGGTAAATTGCGTGTTACGATTTATGACGTATTAAAAAAAAACTACTCACCAGATCTCGTTCAAACCAATTTTTGTTGGAAGTTTGCATGGTAATGTACAACATATATTTTTTTTAGTTTTATCACTCTCTTATTTTAGAAGTTAGAGGGGGGGACACACATTTTTCCACTTTGGAAGTGTCTCTCGCGCAAACTATTCAGTTTAGAAAAAAATGATATTAGCAACCTCAACATCATTTTTTAACACCTATCCATAAATACCCCACACGTATGTTTGATGAAAAGATTTTTTTTGAGTTTCAGTTCCAAGTATGGCGACCCCCAAAATGTATTGTTTTTTTTTCTATTTTTATGTAAAAATCTTAATGCGGTTCACAGAGTACATCGACTGGCCAAATTTCAACAGTATAACTCTTATAGTTTCGGAAGTAATTGGCTGTGACATGCGGACGGACAGACAGACAGACAGACAGACAGACTTGACGAATCTATAAGGGTTCCGTTTTTTGCCATTTGGCTACGGAACCCTAAAAACAAGATGGTCTGTCTGCGTATTTGCCTGCTCTATTATAACAAAATCCATTTATCACACAACAGGTTATGAACAGTTTTAATACGTATGTGCAAAAATCATCACTGACTTGTGCAAGTTGTCTGGTAGCGGTAGGATCGGATGCGATAAGCGAGAAATGGAAAGACCTTTATCCAATAGTAGACTGCGATATAGTGCAGTCATTGAAGCTAAAAATACGGTCTTACTTTTTATTTTTTTTACTATGAACTGAACTATGAACTATGAACATTTACTATGATTTTTTTTTACTGTGAACTGATTTGCATGAAATTTTGGAATTGGGCTCATCTTACCCTTAACTTCAAAAGTGAAAATGATCTGAACTCCACCTATTATTTTTAAGGGGTATAAACAACCCCTTAATGGAAAAATTTACATTGACCTTGAAAACTACCCCTTGAGAAAAAATTGTTAAAAAAGTATTTTGATAAAATGAAAAGGATTTAAATATTATTCCACTCTCTCGAAAATGATTATCATATTCTTAAGCTTTTCTACCCTTAAAACTACCTCTAAATTAAAACAGTAAATATATGATTACGTATTTAAAAATAATTTAATTTAGAGTAAAAAATTGCCATTTATTGAATAAAATATTTACAAATTATATAAAATTGTACTATTATTATTAAAATATAATATTATTATTCATGACTGAATGTCGGAGTCGCTGTCACATTCAACATCTTCTGGCTGAATTGGAGGGCTATTTTGGCAGTTATCTCCACTGCACGTTCCACAGGTACTATTACAAAACAGACCAACTTTTCTGCATCCGCAAGACGCTCCACATGTTGTTTGCAGTTGCAAAAAATCATTTTCAGCAGTTCTTGTGGTGCGGGTGGATCTACAGACTTAAGTGGATTTCATGACCCACAAAATACATAAACCGTCATTCATGACCCACCCCCTATCCGTTGGATGAATATTTTTGTTGCCAAGCCAAATCTGGGTTTTAGTATATAAAGCCCTCTTAGTATGCTCATTTATGGCGTTTCCAAAATATATGAGACATATTATGTATATATATATACACATTACAATAGTTGTGGGTCTCTATTATACTGCGTACTTTCACATTGCTCCAAATATTCACACTCCGAAATTTTCGGTTACTAAGGAGAAAAAAATATGATAAGTTTTTGGACCATAACTCCTTCAATTTTCATGTTATCACAATTTATAAAAAACCATTGTAAATGTAATTAAGAGAGCTACAACATCCTTCATTGCAATAAATAGTAAAAAATCTTTTTCTAAAACGGTGAAGGGTTTAAGGGCTTAAGAGAGGCTGTGATTGCAATGCCACGCGCTCTTTAAACAATCATATCTCTGTCAATTTTTGTTTGACAGAAAAAACAAAAAAACCAAATTGTTTGTCAGAAAAATACCTAAATTTTTAATCCGTACACTTTTATACGTATCTGTCGTCATTTTTGAGATATTATGAGAAAAAAGTGGTTTTTTTTTAAATTTGAAATTTTGTTTTTTTATTTAATCGTAACTTTTTTGAAAAATATGTGTCCTGTAGCAGCCAAACTGATACTATCTATCAAACTCTTCATAATAAAGTTAATTCTAGGAGAAATACGATAAATTTAAATTTTGGTGGAAATGGCACTTATGAAACCCATTGATTTAAAAGAAAAAACATTAGATGCTCCCCTTATTTGCCATACAGCTCACTTATTTTACGTGCAAAAGACTTTTAATAGTGCTCATTTTAAAGCTTATGTCAAGCACTACAAAACCCTTTTGTATTAGAATGCATAAAATGCATCTGCTCGCCGCTAGATGGCATTGACCACATCGATTAAATTTCAGACAAAATAAAAAACGGCTTTGATCTTTAATATCCAGCTTAATATTGCACTTAGAATACTTTATAAAAAACCAAATTGTTCATTGTTTTACCTGCTACAATTTTGTTCTTTATAAAATTTTCGATAAAACGTGTATTTTTGGAGATATTTGCAAAAAACCGATGAAAAACGTGAAAAAAATTGCGAATTTTCAATTGCTAATAACTTGAAAAGTATTGGATTTTTTGAAAAACTTTTCGCGATTTTTTGCTTAAAATTAGACCTTCTATCGATATCCGAGGTTATTTTGAAAAAAAAAACACCCCCGAGAAGGGGTGGCAACCACCCCATGGTGGTCGCGGAGTTCATATCATTTTCACTTTTGAAGTTAAGGGTAAGATGAACCTAATTCCAAAATTGTATGCAATTCGGTTCACAGTAAAAAAATTCGGAGCAATAATGCTTCAATGACTGCACTATAGGCTATTGATGGAGATGAGAATGATATAATGGACTTTTTCATTCGATAGCTGTAAACAAGCAACAATTTATTTTGTACAAGAAATTGTGTACAAGGAGCACCGTGAAAATTTTGTGAGTTAAGTTCATGAAAGCTTTCACATGCCTGAAGTTGTATACAAAGCATTTCTCCGAGTCCGTTTCTAAAACTAGCATACCTTTTGGAATGCAGTAAGTAGAATAATTTGTACCAACAAAAACTGTCTTTTAGTTGACATTTAGAAATATTCATGAAAAGCTATTGTACACAGGACACTATATGAAAGATATAGAACTAGGAAACTATAGAATATAATATTATTAAAGCTAGGGTTATATAAATATGACATTGAATAACCTTTGTTGGTGTTTCTATAAGTTAAGAATTAAAAAGATTAAGACAAGACAAGCCAAAATGTATTTTGTGATACTTACCTTACCCAGAAAACTTCTATCGTCCTTTATAAATTTTGTCATAGCCAATTTTACCGTAACAAAACGTGTTAGAGAAATAAACACGTCTGGACAGGGTAGTCACAGATGCCGTTCTAAGGAGAGTGAATAACGGTGAATTTGTTGTAAAAATGTCTATTTACATTTGTAATAATCTAAACCTTTTCTATTGACAGTAACTTCTGCATTTCAGAAATGACTATTTTTTGAGATAATTTAGAGACCACAGTAATAAGAAATAAACTTTCGATTTAATTTCACATTCTAGGTATTTTGTTTACTAATAGTAAACGTTAACAAATACTAGGAACAATAAATATATACTTTTAGTATTTACGAATCCAGCTCTAACTAAAATATATTTTCTGTAGGTTACTACCAACTTATAGTAGTCATTGAAGTTACAGTTAATAGTCATGTTTAATTACTTAAGGAATATTTCGATTTAAACTTTCCATACTAGTATTATAAATTCAGAAGTAACTCTCTGTTTATTTGTAAAGACTTATCAATGGGTAGTGGATTGCAGTCTGATACAGTGAAATAAATGAAATTGAAACTAAAGCATTTACCTATTTAAAACTAGTAATAGGTACATGAACACTTTTACGTCCTGAAAAGAAAGAACAAAACAAACTCAAGTTGAAAGTCTTTAAGTGTGTTCATTCGTAACTTTTATACAATTTAGCTTCAGTTAATGGATAATTAATATGGTGAAATCTTGCTTGAAATACAATTGAAAATTATTAAAAAATCAAGAACTGATTTTTCATTTTCTAAGGGTAATTCCAAATCAAAATTTAAACAAATTATGATGTTTTTATACTGTTGATAAATTTATTGCCATGGTGAATATTCGTTTTCTAAATTACATAGACTATAATTATTTTAAAATCTTCTTGCTTATTGTTATATTATTATACTCACAGTTCGAGAAGTTTCACTTCAAACGTACATAATAATTAATCCTAAATTGATACTACGAATTCATTAAAAATTTACTTTCACACTTTTGCATCGAGCTTGTGTTTCCATGACTCTCATTATTGTGATTTCATTTGCAATGGTAAAACTTAAGCTGTATAAAAAGTAGTAGGTTTATTAGAAGACTTTCTTGACGCACATCTCTTTCTTAGCTTCAAATTTCCCCAAGGATGATGTCGTTAGCCTAGTCTATAACATGAGCGAGTATCTTGTGTTAAGAGACAGAAAAACGGTCCTATTGTTATTGTTGTCATTTGTTCTAGTGATATGAGGTTATAAAAATGTTTATTGTTTTACTTTCTTAACTATTTTATTTAATGTTTTTCCATGTCAATTCAATTTTTAAATCGATGATATAATAAATTGAACTTGGAAACGATAAAAAATGACCGATAACGTTAGTAAATATCAGGTATTCCTGAAGAACAGATCATGTTTAGATAGATAGATATACTCATAATTGGACACCATAATAAGAAACATACAATGTAGAATGGAAGCGAACAAAAAAGTGATACATGTTCTGTGTACTATATCTTCCTAGCCTATAATATTTGAAAGATTATTTTGAGGTTGGTTACTTACTATTGATAATTTTACCCAAACTTTTATTTATTGAAGATTTATTATTATATGAGAAAGTAAAACATTTAAGCAAAACACATTTTCAGCCCCAATTTTAGAAATTTCAATTGAATAAAATTCCCTTATAACTAATTGAATCAAATAGAAAGACTTTATTAAAAAAAATAAAAGAATACCGTGTACGGAAACTTAACAAACGAAACCTGAATATTATTTTGCAATAATGAATCAAGTTAAAAACAAAACTTCAACATACCTTAATATACGCGTAAATTAATTAATTAATTAAATCATTTCACTCTTTCACAACTGATTAATTTTCATAATATTTAATCGTCGACAAGGTTCACTGATAAGTTATTATGATTGGCAGCATATTAGATACTCTGTACCTACCTCTGTACGTGTTTGATTAAGTATATTCTTAAACTCAAACTTATTAAAGGTACGTTCATTCATTAGGGATAGATATGTTAATCAGGTCATTTTATTTTTACATATTTTAGTTAAGTTTTTGTCCGCAGCTCCGCTCGTGTGTCAAAATCTTATCAGAATATCTCCATGCCAAATTTCATTGAAATGGTTAAAGAACCATTGTAGACCAACCAGAAGTAATATTCCAGTAATTTCCTCCCATTGCACACCACTTTGATCGATTTTGGGGATATACTCACATTAAATAAGCATTTTTTAATTTTTCAAGAAAATCATAAGAAACAAGATTGATTATTATAATCTTTCACATGTTTTACTTTTATGAGGTTATATCTCGAACATATTTACTAGATGTATTAACTGATTAATGAGAATCTTGTTATCTGAATATTGGCATCCTGACTGCCCACTGAATCTGACAACATAGTCATTAAACCACTCTGCGGAACTAGAAATAACATTTTTCTGATCCATTAATATCAGACTTATTTCGGATTATTTGTTTCTAGCTTTTGCCTGCGGCTCCGCCCGTGTGTAGGTCCGTCATGGCAGTAAATAGTAGTCTATGTGTTATTCCGACGTAAGCTATTGCAAAGTTTCATCAAAATCCATTCAGTAGTTTTTGCGTGAAAAAAAAACCAAACATACTTATAAACGCACATAATTACAAAAATATATATAATATTGTAAACGCGAGAGTTTGTGACATACTCACAAACTTTCGCGTTTATAATACTAGTATAATTCCGAAACAAATGAATTCGTAAGTAATACGATATTCTACAATTAAAATGACTAGGTGAGATTTTCTGTTTGCTTTTCTGATTCATTCCAACAGTCAGCCTTACAAACATTATCATACATTGCGTACAGTTGTAATAGTAGTTATTTTTTCTGTCGTCATTATAAATAGTATACTGTAGAATTCATTTTTCTATTAGCATGAAAGTTAAAATAAAATTTTGGTACCTGCAATTCTAGATGATGATATATATCACTAGACGGCCATGAATAAAGTTTAAAAAAGTTAAGAGTAACGAGATTATGAAGTCGATTACAAGTGGCTCCGATCCACCCGTCCCACTACAATATTATTAAAAGCCGCTACATTTATTTATTTTTTATTTATTTATTTAAAACATTTACAGTGTCTTTACAGAATTATTACTCCAATAAGACATTGTAAGTATAATGCAACAATTAATATTTTATATAATTATATAGTTATATATATATATATGTATACATGAGTAAGGATACGCAATAGTTGTATATCTATAGTTGTAAGTGGAAGAAGGAATAATGTGTATCTGAAAAGCTTAGACTGTATATTCCATAGATTTCTATGAAGATAATGATTTATGATAAACACTTAGGTGTAGGTTTATTGGTACAACGGAAATTAATCATTTCCTGATTAATGATGTCTGAGATGGACCAATATAATGTGCCTAAGATAAGTAGTGCCAATTGTTATTCATTGATGAATGAAAGTAATACAGCAGTGACTAGCGTTAGTGAAGTACTATGGATAAGTTACCTGTTCTTAATAAATGGTGTCTAGTCTTTTCGAACCATAAATTTCTCTGATTTGTTCCTTATTTTTCAATGAAATACTTTAATTTTATCAGCACAATCTTTTAAGTTAAGTACTTACTCGTACATAACAAATTCAAAAGTTGCGCTTTTGCGTCCAAATCGCTGCATCGTTTTTAATAAAAATATTTGGAGTCGAGATATTTTGATCCCTGAGGAAATATATAGGTTAATCCATGCCGCGATAATCGACATACATGCGGACTTAACCATGGAGCTAAGCTAGTGTATTTGATACATAATACTGTTGTATTTATCTAAGGGATAATTTTCAGGAAATTAAATATCATAAGTATCACTCCTCTTTTTTTTTTTTCTTTTTCTTTTTTTTTTTTTTTTTTCGTGCGGAAATCCCCACGGATGCCACCAGTTGGTGACTATGTCGGACTCGAACCGACTAAAACCGCACGCCGTCTCGTATAGGAACCAGGTATACCCTCGAAAGGAAGTCCCTGGAACCCCGACGCACCTTGGGCCATCTGTGGCTTGCAGGCGGCCCCCTACCGTGCGAGAACTCCGATGCTTCCCTTCCGCCAAATACGAAGCGTGCGCGTTTTGTGGCGCTCGCGTTGCCACCCCGGCCTGCTTCTGTTAGGGTGACAGATGGCCTCACCTGTCATCCCCAGGCCTGCGCTTATGAAGGTCGGAAATCTTGCGATCTCCGGCGCCTGAGTCACCTGCGGTACCTGACCCGTTCCCGGGCCTGGCGGGCCGGAAGAGTTCTAAACCTCTCCCGGTCCCGCTCCGCCATCTCCTTCGCAAGCATAACTTGCTCGCAAAAAGAGACGACGGAGTTCCACGCTCTCTCGCTCCGTAACATGGCCGTAATCATGTTACTGAGCGAGAGGGTCCCCACTCCGATGGCGGCCACGAGATCACGCCGGACATTCTGCCAACGTGTGGAGCGCCGTGTCCGCAGTCTGGCCATCGCAGTGGTGGCACCCAGGCGTTGGCTCCTTACGAATCAGACACAAGTGATCACCGAAACATCCTTTTCTAGTGATCACCTGCGTCAGCCGATATGAGAGGCTCCCGTGACGCCTCTCGAGCCAATCCTCCATAACGGGTCTTACCGCCGCAATTATGGCGAGCGTACGTATCACTCCTGAGATCATTTAAATATGCAGTTAGATTTATAAATCGGATAGTATATTTTATAATCTTTTCCTACTTACATTATCATCACTTATCCAAGGTCCAAGTTTGAAGCAGAATAATACAAAAGTCTTCAAAATGTTTAATTCAAGAGGTAGTGAAATAAAAAAGTGAAAGAATCACCGCATTAAAATAACATATAGAGGTAACAGACTGATGCCGTTCCTCTTTTAACATTTCATAAATAATCCATTAGACAAACTTCAGCAGTAAATTACCGAAACACTCCAAAATAAAGCAATAGTTGTCTACAAGGACATCGTAGCGACCGGAGAACAACTAAATATTAATTCATAAACTTCTATTATACAATTTGTGTTTTCTATTTGGCAAATTACGTTTAAATTGAACACGCTGTTCACGAAACCGAATGGAAAATTGAAGTTAATCTGAATTAAATAAGTTTTAAGAGCCATTAATTTCATGGAGTAGTATACTACGGGAACTAAAAACTTACTTAGTGCTTCAGTGCTTATTAAATTCATTATACGCTAAAGAAAAAACTGCAATTAGCTGCAAGAAGCTGTCTCAATTAATGTTGTATGCTAACTTGCTCTGAACTCTTTTATCCAATATCTGGGGCTTTGTAGCGTTTTAAACTACTTAAAGTCTGTTTATAACTACTTTGTGATATTGTTGAAGCCAGCTTGTTTATATAAAATATATTTTGAGTGCAGTGCAATCGCTGACTTAATTAGAGAAAATATAATACTTATTAGCTTTATCCGCTCCGCCCGCGTGTATCTCGATTATTGCAGTAAAACGTAGCCTATGTGTTATTCTAATATATAAGCTATACTAGCTGATGCCCGTGGCTCCGCTCGCGTCCTAGGAGTATAAAAAATAGATGTTGGCCGATTCTCAGACCTACTGAATATGCATAAAAAAATCTTTTCATCCAAATCCGTTTAGTAGTTTTCGTCTGAAAGAACAACAAACGTACATACATACTCACAAACTTTCGCGTTCATAATATTAGTAGGGTTATACCTATCTATTTTAAATATCGTCTTGAAAATTCTGCTATCCAACCAAATTAAAAAAAACACTAAATTAAAAGAAAAACTAAGATTGCTTATGTTTGCAGTGTGTTTGTACCCATACCGTTACCACTTAGTTACAATCTCTCAAAACTTGAACAATAATACCGAACGACCGACTTGACCAGAGCGGTACTACCCTCATACAGAAGACAAACCTAAAGTGACAGAATACAATGTGTGTCATTGGTGAGTGCGAGACCGGAGGCCCACTTATGCAAAACCATCTCAGTAGGCCGTCAAAGAGTGGGTCACCATGCTGCATGGTCAGCATTCGCAATAGTTACTGATGCTGATGCTTTCCGTCAGGCTGATGAAAGCCATTTTAATAGCATCCTATAAATAAAACATATTTTTATCAGGCAGGGAAGAGTCACTTTGGATGGCTAAATATAAAAAAAATACATCCCAACATAGAATAAATTGCATAGAAATACTTTCGACTTTAAGTCATAGTGTAAACGTACCATATAATATATATTTGTTTGTCCGAATTGAAACAACTCACTAAACTCTAACCCAAGCAGATCAATAAATACACACCCAGTTGGTCCATTCCATTGTTTGGTACTTTGTACAAAGTAAACATCTCTGTTAATTGGTACAACGCATCGCTTGTATATGTATATTGACGTTTTTCTTTTATATATATATATATATATATATTGTAAATTGTTTGTGTTACATATGTTCTAACCAGCCCGCCTAGCCAAGTTGCAAAGGTTTTTCGCTTTCTATTCTATTTCTCTATTCTATTAATTCATTGGCTAATATTTTGTTTTGATCACTGAGTGACATTAGTGACTATGATATATTATATAGTAGTATATAGTAGTAGTATAATAAAACAAGAGCTAGAGAATAAAATTGAAAACAAAAAACGTTTGCAACTTGCTTATGGCCTAGGCAGGTTGGTATACTAGGTCCAAACCTTATTTCTAAAAAGGTTGATACTATTCTAAACTATATTTTTAGCACCCATGTAGTAGTACCTTTCATCGAAGACTTTTACCACAGATAAAAGAAACACAGGAGATATGCAATTGAGGCGTGCCGCTTGCGAACGCATCTGGCCTCAAAGCGGCTTGATGCCATTTTCGGACATTAGTCGAATGCCAACTTGCGACGTCTTCACTGCTCATGATTTTTGACAAAATGCCGCGTTGTTCAGCGATTGTTTGCAAAAATAACAGCTGTATTGTAAATTACAAGAAAGGTGGCATCTAATTTCATATATAAGTACTATAATATTATAGTTTTTCATACTGAATTCATTAAAACATTTTAAAAATATGATGAAATACCAAATCAATCCTTTTCTTTAGGAACTAAAAACTTTTAAAACCATTGCTTACTTAGTGTGAATCGATCAATGAATCGGCTGGTCTAATAGCGCAATGGATAAGTGTTTTATTGATAATCTCACTCACATGATAGTTTCGGGATGCGGCCGCTGCCGGCCGGCTTGTGTTAGAGATGTGTTGTGATATTTATGATTGTCGATATTTTATACGATCCTATTATGTACGCATGATTATTAAAGATATAAATAAATTAAAGTATTATAATTATGTAAACGTAAAAAAAGCGGCCAAGTGCGAGTCGGACTCGCCCATGAAGGGTTCCGTACCAGCAAGTACATCAAATAAAGTTCTTGTAGTTCGTTGTAACTTTCATCGATGTTTTTATACTAGTGTATTGATTGGATGAAAGGTATATTGCGTGTTACGATTTATGACGTAAAAAAAAAAACTACTCACTAGATCTCGTTCAAACCAATTTTCGTTGGTAGTTTACATGGTAATGTACAACATATATTTTTTTTAGTTATATCACTCTCTTACTTTAGAAGTTAGAGGGGGGGGGACACACATTTTTCCACTTTGGAAGTGTCTCTCGCGCAAACTATTCAGTTTAGAAAAAAATGATATTAGAAACCTCAACATCATTTTTGAAGACCTATCCATAGATACCCCACACGTATAGTTTTGATGGAAAAAAAAATTTTGAGTTTCAGTTCCAAGTATGGGGACCCCCAAAATGTATTGTTTTTTTTCTATTTTTATATAAAAATCTTAATGCGGTTCACAGAATACATCGACTGACCAAATTTCAACAGTATAGCTCTTATAGTTTCGGAAATAATTGGCTGTGACATACGGACGGACAGACAGACAGACAGACAGACAGACAGACAGACAGACAGACAGACAGACAGACAGACAGACTTGACGAATCTATAAGGGTTCCGTTTTTTGCCATTTGGCTACGGAACCCTAAAAAGTGTAAATAAAAAAGTTTAGATTTTTAATTTATTGTGGTACTCAAGCATAATTTATACCTTGCTTTTATTTTTAAAATTTTAGCTATCCGAAGGATCAAAAACTTCAAAAATGTGGATAAATGCGACAGGAAGGGGTTAAAGCTGGTTCGTAACAAAAAATGGCACAATTTGCTCGTCCCAGTCAATTTTCACCAATACGATCAATGCTGCCTATGTCCAGCAGTGGACTGTTAAAGGCTGTTGATGATGATGATGATGATCAATCGCCAATGATTAACCATTTAATAATACTAATAAAAGCCGTAATGGAAAAATATGCAAACGTAAGATTACACTACTGTACTAAGAACGCAACACCTAAACTGTCTAAGCGGCAAGTTTTAAATAAATATTTACATTTTACTGGTTAATTAAACCCTTATCAATAAAATTCTTGCACTTTTACCTGTGTTCTAGTCTAGATTCGAGAAGTTTATATCCTGTTTCTTGGTAATTAGTTAGTTAATATTCCAATTATGATAAAACATCGCTTGTATAGAATATGTTCGAATTAAACTCCTGTTTAGTTTTGCTTTTCACAGTCAATGAAATCTTTAGGAGAAAGAGTAGAGAATATAGCTAACTGAAGTTCAATCGATATTTTTCTATGATTATCACTTAACATTACTAGTTGCATAATTTGCACACATGTGTGTTTATTCGGAATCCGTAGCTACAGGTAGATGCGCCGCCCTCTTTTTGAATGTGTTATATTAGTGGGTTTATTGGTGTTGCTGTAAGTTTCTTTGTGTGCGGGAGAAATACGAGCTTGTGTGCCGTGCTTACAAGTTTTGGTTTTGTGTTAGTGAAGGAAGTGGGAGAAACGCGGAGACATCTGAACACGAATAAATTTGTGTACAAACCTAATCTCCTATGTTTCTTTGATCTGTGACTTTTACTCACCGATGGCCTTTAATCTGAATTAAGTTACAACAAGAGATTTACCGATTTGGGATACCAAAAACCACTTAAATATATTTTATAAGTTAATAGAATAAATAAATACGGAGTTCTATAAAAGAAAGATTATGAAAACATCTCATTAATATTTATATACCGAAATTTTATTTATAAGATAAATCTCGGAGATCCTAACAGAGTCTATTTCAAATAGCCAGAAGGAAAATAAGACGATATAAATATCCCGTTAAAAGCAAAAAAAAACTTCGTCGCCTTTTTAATTATCACATTTATACTACTTATATTTATTATTTAAATAAATACTTTTCTTTTAGACTTACGTTGTGCTTTATATATTTATTTTGCTTCTTAAGTCGCCTGCTTTTAATGACAAAATTTCAGGTTTATTATCCAACGGTACTAAAAATATTATTTACATGTGATGTAAATTGTTTACAAAACGTATTCACATAAAAAAAGTTGTAATTTCAAGTAAACATATTTTCATTAAATGCAAATGAAAGTATTTACAGTACTTACATCAAAATCCCTATTAATATTATAAATTCGAAAATAACTCTATCTGTCTGTCTGTCTGTTACGCTTTCACGCCTAAACCACTAAACCGATTTTGATGAAATTTGGTATGAAGATAGAACTGAACTTAGGAAAGAACATGGACTACTTTTTACCGCGATAACCAACAAACACGCTGGCGGAGCCGCGGGTGAAAGCTAGTATCTACATATTTTTAAAAATGTCTGATTATCAGTTTGCCCCGACTAATCTCTGGAACTGTTGAATCATGTTGAAAGGAGATTAATGTGCATGAAATAGTGAAATACTTCGTGAAAGACTTCCTAATTACGACTGTCATAGGTATTCATGACAACCGGGACCAACGGCTTAATGTGCTCTCTGAAGTACGGCCATCGCCATATTTTTATACTACTGGTATTATGAATCTCCAGTAGTATGTTGTATGATTACCTATAACTTAATCTTATCTTAAATCTTCAAATTAAATTAATGTTCATCTAAAAAAAATACACACGTAAACACATATTATATCCGTAAGTCAATAGATATCGAAAATAAAAAAACGATATCAAAAACAAACAATGGTTTGCTTTTGTTTTAAATTGAATTCGGCTGTTGTGTAATCACTTATTCGAATGCAATGACAAACACGTACTATATCGATTACAACAATGTATAGCGTACAATAAGGCGTTTTCAAATAGAGACAACAGCCCTGTGCATGACGTACTGGCCGTTTCAACTATGCAAATTAATAGCCGGGCCACATACACTTTGCCAAGTTTAATGCTAACCCCATTCTAGATTATAAAATAAGGCCTAATTTTGTAACACACCCTAACTTGTGTATGAATATTTTAGCAACTATATAGCTATGCCTCTTTTATTTTTGACCCGACTGACTTGAATATTTTTTTCTGGGAATTCCTTTGTTCTAGAATTTACTCATAATTTATACAGTTACTTAATGAAGAATAATAATAATGGAAATTTTAAATATAAATATTTATTAGCTCAAATAAGCAAGTGCCTATATGAATGAAAAAATTGTCTTAAATTTCATTACTGATAAGTTAATTTCTTATGTGTTAATTTTGATGAAAACTACAAAACTTTTTTTACTAACTGACTTCACTTAAAAAAAGCTGCACGTAATGTAGGTACATTTATTGTTTTTCTTCTAACGCTTTAAAAAAGCTGGTCAGCGTTATTTGTATGTATATCATTTAAATAACGTATTATTTATATGGTAATATTTCCAAGTCGACGACAGAATGAAAAGATTCTGCTCATGTTTTCCATCCGGCAGGATAAATAACTTTGGTAGGCTAAATAAAAAAATCCTATCTAATGATATTTTTTTAACAACAAGCATCATGTGTTTCTATCAGGCAGAGTAGAGTCACTTTGTTAGGCTTTTATGAAATAAAGCCCTCTGGAAAGTACATACACGAGAACGGTATTAACAAACTGCAATTTATATTTAAGTTAATATTCAGAGGTATATTTACTAAAATTGTGTCTCAGTAGAAATGATCTACAAAAATACAACAGGAATTAGGAAACACCTGATGAAAGTATGCAAAAAATAACTACCTCGTAAATTGAATCGAATATTTTTTTCTGCGAAATTGTAAATTTACAAATCCATGTTGGTTTCCAGTCTTCCGGCTTCAGTGCAAGCGTGGCATGTTTGTTAATTATTGTACGCGCATTTAATGCAAACATGCAAATTTTGCACTCGGGTAAGAGCATTCTAAAATATTTGCCTATGTTACGAAGTCTGCACATGAAATTTTGAACTGTTGCGAAAGCTTTTTTTATGAAGTATTTGATCAGAACTCATGAAATTCCTAATGGTACATCTAATTTTAGTCGACTACTATGATATCTCACTAACATGTTGGTGATATTTTAAGTGATATAGGGTATAGACGACGGTAAAGATTTGTCAGATGATGGTAAGATCTGCAGTTCTCTGCACAGACTTAAGTGCATTTTGGACACATATGTATCTTTTATGCTATTTTTATCTAAATTTTACGACCAATTTGCTCAGATCCCAGTCTAGACAAGATAACAATTTCGCTCTCGTCAAGCTCACATTACTGAAGAAACATAAACATATTATGCACACATATGTTGAATTTATCTGTCGACGAAGAAATGCATACATTGACGAACATTTTTATTTGTACCAGCTTTCCGGTGCGACTCTGCCATTGTATGTCGGCTATTGCGACAAAAAGTAGCCTATATTCTCCTCCTACCTTTCTCGTCCTCTCTCGTCTAATCTATCTCTATACCAGAATTCGTCTAAATCGACAGAGCAAGCTTCACTTAGTTTAAAGATAGGTGGCATTTTGTGTTACATGTCCGAAATATTTATTTAGTTAGTAGTACACAATCATTTTTACTTACAATAACTTTTAGACTTTTTACAGAAACACAACAAATAAATATAACTAGTTGCAGCCAGTTAGAAATACTCTAAATGTTAATCACCAAACACGGTTTTATTTTATTTAGTATAATTAAGTTATATTGCAAATTTTAAGATATTTTCCTTTTCTAACATTTTAATACATACCTGCTTAATGTAAACGAATGTTAGCGAGGGAGACAAATAGAACTGAGGTTTGACATATTTATAGAGGTCCTCAGCGGTTCGTCATCAAAGTACTAAGAACAAACAACTATGTAAAATGTATGTAACTTTGTTGTAGAATGATTCAAATATACACACTAACTATGCTAGCTATTGTGTTGGAGTAATTGGTTTAACATTCTAACACTATAACTAAATGCTAAATTCACAATAAGTTTATCAAATAATATTACGCTTGTATGTATATATTGTAAATATTCTTTAGGTTAATATTGTAAATAAAGATTTGGATTTAGAATAAAACGACATTTGGAAACTGAGCAATCAGAGAGGTAAGCAGTCTAACTGCCTGACTAGAGGGAGCATATAGTGCCGCAAATCTACCATCGTATTCTGTTTGTCTATTCAGTTTATAGGTATATGTCTATTAAATAAATAAGTATTCATAGTCAATTATCTCGATTGCTTCCTATATATTCTGCTGCTTTACAAATGGTTTTTTTTTTCGAAAAGAAAATCTCGTCGAACTACAAGTGAAAAATCGTGTCCGTCTTAGAGAGTTATTCACTATCAAGAGTCTTGTCTTTGGTCTCTTGACACAACGTATGAGTTCCGGAGTCTTTCAGTCCACTTGTGAACATAGGCATAGACCTATGTTTAGAAGTGAACTGAACATAGGCCTCTGCCTAGTGACGTGAGAGGGAGCGCCCACTGCACGCTACTCTGAGGGATTTTGAGCTTCTCGCATTCAGTATATTGTACCAATTTGGAAAAATCATATTCCGAAAAGTGAAGGACTCTTAGTTTTAATTTATTGGACTTCTGATCTCATCAATCTCTTCCCTTATATAGAAACTATTATTAGAAGTTAAATAGATGAGAAACAGAGGGTATTTATCTTTCCACACCATGTGTAATTTGATTTACAACTGCTCTAGAAAACTAACTGGTCGCAATCTCGTTACCGGTATCTGTTGCTTCCTAATAATTAGTATTCGTAATAATAATAGTATTCGTTTTGTTTTTTATTATATCCATATGTATGTAGATATTCAAGGACTTAGTCTATTTACGACCCAGGTACAGAAGAGAAAAGAGACAGGTGATGGTGGTTCATATGTATTCGTTTCTTTGTCTCATTTGTCGTCAATAATTATAACGTTTTTTGTTGGCGTTATGCATGACAAATGTATTTTAAGATGTCTTAATAATAATAATAATAATAATAATATACTTTATTTGCTTAAATGTGGTACAGATAAAAAAGATGGTAGAATATGATAGGCACGATACACATTTCGCCAACAGGCATGCAAATATAGGGTTACAATCTCTTGTAAAGTAGTTACATAAAACCATTAAATGCTAAATTAAATAGTAAATAATAAGCTAAATTAGAGTCAATAACACAGTGTAATACCTTGAAAATATATCTAAATAATTATGAACAACTACAATGCATTTCTAAAATGATATGATGGACACGAGTTCTTTTGAAGGAATTCCCTAACGGAATAGTAACAATTGTCTACCAACCATTTCCTGAGCACAGCACAAAATTTTTTGAGTGGTAGATCAGTAATCCATTTGGGTATTGTATTATAAATAAGGGGAGCCATATACACGCAATTTCGTCTAAACAGTTCGATTCTGGGTATTGGCATATTCAATGGAAGTTGTGTTGCTTTACGTTTACTGAAGTTAATTTTAGATTCAAAAAGTGAAGGGTTATTTTTGACAAATGTTGCAATTTCATATATATAAATACAAGGAACAGTCAAGAGATTGTGATCTTTAAATACAGGTCTGCAGGATGAACTCCATTCCATATTAAAAATTGCTCGAATACATTTTTTCTGGACTATAAAAACTCTTTCAATTTCGGTAGAATTACCCCAAATAATAATACCATACCGGATCAAAGAAGTAACATGAGCGTGGTAGACTGTTATTGCAGTTGACTTTGATACCTCACTACTCAATACTTTCAAAGCGAAAACAAACCTACTAATTTTCATACATATTTCTTCAATATGGCTTTTCCACGTAAAATGTTCGTCAAGTGTTACGCCCAAAAATTTTATTTTATTGACTTGCTCTATCACTTGATTTGTGTGTGAAATTGTAATAGGGAGATAGTCACTTTTTGGGGTTTTAAAGTTTAATAGTTTAGTTTTTCCTAAATTAATATTTAGTGCGTTACACTCTAACCATGCAATGATCTTATTTAAGGTGGTTTGTATGTCTAATTCGTATGTTTCCTGATTCTTACAATCAATGATAATCGTGGTATCGTCAGCAAATAGGATACAATTTTTGTTCACTGCTTGTGGCAGATCATTGACATATAAAAGAAAAAGAAGAGGGCCCAGGATACTTCCTTGTGGGACTCCAAAATGATTAAGTCGCGGATGGGAATCATAATCTACAATACTATTGAGTTTAGCGTCAAATTTAGTTATTCTAGTTATCTGAGTTCTATTTTCTAGAAAAGATTTAAACCATTCTAAAGCTGAACCTCTTATGCCACTTTTTTCCAGTTTATCAATGAGAATACTATGCTTAACAAAATCAAAGGCTTTACTTAAATCAAGAAATAGCGCCGTAGTTTTTATCTTTGCATTGATATTATTTGAAACCAACTTAAGAAGATTATATATTGCTAGTGAAGTTGATTTATTTTTCCTAAAACCATATTGTTCTGTGGTAAGAACATTGAATTTTTCTAAAAAAGAAACTACTCTCTTATAAATAATTCTCTCAAAAACTTTTGACAATATCGGAAGCAATGCTATGGGTCTGTAATTATTTTTATCCATTTTGTGTCCTTTTTTATGCAAAGGTTTTATGATAGATATTTTTAGTTTGTCTGGAAAACAACCCTTTTCTAGTGATAGATTAACAATGTATGAAAGAGGATTAGCAATAAACTGAGATATTTTTTTTAGAAGGTCTGTTGAGATCTCATCGTACCCCGACGATTTAGTATTTTTTAATGAGTTAATTGTGTGATAAATTTCTATCGGATTGGTGGGTTCTAAAAAGATGCTTTTGTTGTTATGTTTGATATTTAGATTTCTACTACTTTTTTTATTTATATTGCTTTCTATAACATCAACAAAATAATTATTGAAGACGTTAGCAATCTCTGCACCCGTTGTAATTGTTCTATTGTTGTCGACGATACTGTCAATACCTTTTTTGGGCTTATCAGTACCTATAGTGCGTTTGACTATATCCCATGTAGCTCTTCCCTTGTTTTTCGAATATGCGATGTGTTTTATATTACATAATGATTGCAGATTGTAAATACATTTCTTTAACATATCGGAGTATGCCTTAAACTTCGTTTTATTTTCGTTTGTTTTATTTTTATAATAATTAAATCTTAGTTTCCTTTTATTCTTACAGCTGATTTTAAGACCTTTTGTTATCCACTTTAGTTTATTATGTGTGTACTTTTTTTTTACCTTTATAATCGGAAAGCATAGCTTATAAAATAGAGTGATAGTGTCATGAAAATTATCAAAAGCAGTGTTGGCATTTGTACTATTGTAAACTTCAAAAAAAGATAGTTTACTTATATACTCGATAAATTTGTTGATATTGTACCTACTCATGTCTCGCACTGACATAAAACAGTACGTTGGCATCGATTTTAAGCCATAATCAAAAGTAATAGTCTGCGCAGTATTATGATCTGACAAACAGACATTATGTGTTCTACCTATTACACTTGGGATATTACTAATAATGTTATCTATACAAGTATTTAGCCTGGTAGGCTGTTTAATGTGATAGTCTAAACCGTAACTTACAATGAGCTCCTTGAGTTTTGTACAATTGTTGTCAGTGCTAAGAAAGTTTATGTTAAAGTCCCCTGCTATTACTAGTTTACCTTTTTTGTGTTGTAATTTTGATAAGGTCTTGTTTAGCTGTTCAAAAAAAATACTTATATTTGATGACGGAGTTCTATATATGCATAATATGACAACATGTATAGCCTTTATTTCAATTCCACAAATCTCAAAGTGTTTGTCTACACTAAATTCCCTAATTTCCTTTAATTCATAACTTTGAATGTGATTTCTACACAGTATGCATGTTCCTCCCCTACGTTGATTAGGTCGTGAATATATTGCACCAAGGTAAAAGTTATTCAGTTTGAGATAATTTTCTTCACTACTACTAACAAAATGTTCACTGAGACATACGACATCAATGTTTAATTTAGATTCTGCTAATTCATTAATGACCACTTCAATATCACGTAGTTTGTTTAAAGCCCCCGCTATATTTTGATGAAGAAGTGAGAAATTGTTGCTATTATATTTCTTATTAGTTACGAAAAAACGGTTTATTAACGACTGGGGTATTTTCCGAAGACATTTGGGGTAATTGTACTTTTTCAGCTTTTAAGAAATAATATGGAATGGTGCCCTTACGAGGTTGTTTCACTAGCTCAGTTGTTCTTATTGTTTTTAAAGGATTTTCTATTACATTTATTTTAGTTTGTAAATGATCAAGTTTGATGGCACTGTCTATTTTTTTAGTATGCTTATTGAAGGAAAGGAATTTAGTATAATATTGGACTGTATTAATATTATGTATTAATTGAGTTAATATACAGTTAAAACTACCTGCTTCAATGAAATTGCAATTTTTATAAGGGTCTGTCAATAATTTTAAATGATAGTTAAGTTTGTGCTCATTTAAAAATGCATTGTTTCGAACATTTACAACAAAAATATTACAATCTTTTAACGCTTTAATTGCCGCTGCTATTTCTGCCAAGAACTTTATTGGATTTGAATCATTACTACCTGCCATAATAATCACATTGTCATTTATGGTAAGATTTTTAGACAGACTTTTACAGTGCGATAACACTTCATCAGCAGTCGCTCCCGGTTTTCTAAAGCCTGATATAGAGTATCTATTAATAATAAATTTATTTTCATTTTGTTTCTTTATCAATCCTTGTACTATATTTTTGCCCCCTTCGTCGGATAATAGGATTATTCTTCCGTGCCCGGCAATCCTGCTAGTTGCAGCTTTAGGTTCTGGGTTTTTACCTATGATTCTAGTGTTCTCTGTCAATTTATCGGTAGGTATAGTTTTTATTTCATTACGTTTCATCTCGCCTTGGAGTGTTTCACTAGTTGTGTTGTTGATAGAAGCTTTAGGTGTTTGAGAATAAGAATTGTCAAAGTCAATTCTTCGGGCTGAGTTAATTGCAATTTGTTTTTTAGTACGTCTTGTTACAGACGATGAAATTGTACTATTTGAATTTAAACTTGTAACATATAGTTTTCTAAATTGCTCGGTTTTCATTCTTTCCTCTTTTAAACTATGTTTTAATGAAATATTTTCTGAACGAAGTGTTTCTATTTCAAGATCCGCATTCATAATTTTCTTCATCAGCCTGTCAACTGTATTTTTGAGTTCCATCGTTTCGTCTTTTTTTACGTTGGTGGATAGATCCAACATACTTTTGACGGTTAGGTCTGATGACAAACTGTCTATGGATTCATTGGAGCCATGAAAAAGAGAGCATGAAAGGGAGCGACGCAATTGTTTGTTTCTTAATGTTACATTGTTGGGGGATTCCATGGCTTATAACTTTGAAAAGTATTTGGTAGAATTAATATACACTATTCAAAAAGAAAAAGAAAAGGAATTAAGGCAGAATTACAGAGTTATAGATACAGAGTTTATATTAGGGCAACACTGTGACATTAGTGCTATTCACGCGGTAAAACGATAGTTTTGAATTCTTATCTTTCACAACTGTCGTTATTATCTTACCACATAGAATCAATTACAATTTTTACACAAGTTTGTGGAATTTACTTTACAATTCAATATGTGTAGAAAACTGCAGTATTTAAGAAATTAACTAGTCTTACTTAAAAACACTGAAATCACACTATGAGTCCGGGTACTGCTTTTGATGTAATTTTTTAAATAAAACAATTTTATTGCAACTCAGTTTGCGGAATGACCAGAGTGCATGTAGGCGTGAGTATGTGTGCGTAGAAGGCGAAGCGGCCGTACTGCGGGTTGCCCTAGGTCAGGGACGCAAATCGCTGCATTTTTTTTTCAAATTATATTCACTTATTACTCACGGTACCGATGGAGTCCAGTTGTGTTAAGTGTATCACCAGTTAGTCCAATTTATAAGCTTTTCAATGATACCACACACAATTAAATTACAGAAGTTTTGAACCTTTTTATAACTATCATAGCGACAAACAAATAAGACGCTAATTTGAATCTCAACGATGCTAATCACTATAGGCAACTTTGGTCATTTGAGCGGGAATATTTATTTTCAAATTTTGCTCACTAAATGAATTCACTTCACTGAGATAACGTCAGTTGATATTGGTTGGCACTTTTACTATACATTTAATACGGTTTCGTTCTTATAGCATTAAAATATCTATTTTTAACTAATTTAAATTACGGAGCACTTGTTTACATGGCAAGTGGCGCCAGTTGAAACGGAGTTTTACAAGAGTTTTAGTTCAAATACTAATTTAAATTACAAGGAATGCTGAGAATTAATTACAAAGCAACACATAATGAGGCATTTCACTCAGTTATTGCTACAATGACAGTCGCGTACATACATCTTAATTAGTTTAATATTTTTATGTAATGTAGTCTACAACTTAAAAAAGAAAACCTGCCCCCCCTACCCAAGTTGCAATTTTTTTTTGTTTTCTGTTATATTCTCTACTCTATTTTTCTATTCTTTTGGTTGATTGGTTAATATTTTGTTTTGAACCCGTGACTGAGTGACATTAGCCAAGAAAACAAAAGAATATAGAAATAAAATAGAATAGAAGCCGAAAACCGTTTGCAACATGTCTAGGGGGCAAATATAAATGAATGACCTTCACCGTGTGCCATCAGGCAGGATATTGATATAATAGTAGCGGTTGGCATGTAAGTTTGCGATTGTAGAAATGATACTCTCACCTTTATTCAAGTATGATTTTTTTAGTAGTTTGTTGAGATAGACCGTACACTAATATCCTTTGGAAAGTAGGATGAATTGACTTTTTCAAATATCATCAAAGTATTACCGTCGGTGTTGAGATATTATTGGCACAATGATTGGTGTTCCTTCTTTAAACTACTATATTAGAAACTTTTAACTGCTAATAATTATATAATCACTCGTAAAAAGCTCGTTATTTATAACAATAACAGTTTTTAAAAATTCCTTGCTTATAATGTTAGCTCGAGTAAAACTATAAACTTTGCGAGGACCTGCTATTCAAAAAGCTGCATACCAACGTAGTCGGAACAAGGGACTTACGATGTTATAAAAATACCAGAATAACCTACATTCTCTAAAGTTCGGTGCCACCATTCCGGCTAATTAAAAACAAGTAAAATCATACCCTGCACTTTGCTGAATATATTGTTCGAGGTAATAGGTAGATATGTAACATAGAGTGTGAATGTGAACAAATCGTATAATATTAAGTGATTGTTATATTTACACGACATAATATTTTGTCATTTTTTATTGTGTGGCAGAATTTGTATGTGTAATAATGCAAAAGCAACAGCATTAAATATTTCGTTAGATCTGGCGCATTGATAATGATGCCATGTTTCGGCTTTCCCTCTAATTTAGTAAAGAGGTGACCTAAAAGAAGATAATGTATTTCATGTTACTTAGTTAGGTGACCAGAAAATCGGAATTTTTCAAGCAAAGAGAATTAGCATTGCCATTGAACGTGGCAACGATTTTTGGTAACGCTACCAGTAGGCGATGATGCGGAGGATTTTCTTGATACTTGTATGTAAATATTTACATTAGCTTTTTATTTCCTTGTATGTTAGTTGATGTTGACTTTCTAGTGAAATACTTTTTTGGCTATTTAATAGATTATTGAAAACTCTTTTCCTCGAGCAATGTTACCAATATAGGGGTAGTTACAAGCAACTTGTTACAACACAATTGTATTTGAAACTGTATTCGATTCTTTATATGCAGATTGAAAATTTAATCGTATTATGTTTAAAAATGAACACTACTTAACTACTTATTATTATTACTTAAGTTACTATATCTAACGAAAAGCTAACTTGTTTTTTTTGCATTCATCAAAATTATTATGTACGCAGAGAAGTAAATAAGTGAAGAATAAGAATAGAGGTTTAATGCTAACGCTTACTTAAAAAAGTCATGGCATAAATTTATAAATCCTCAGCTAATTAGACAAAACTGTCGTTTAATTTATTCTTACTTAACTATTTAGAATTTTAAACAAGTGCCACTTCTGGTTTGAATTAGTATGTAAAGTGGCATTGTGGAAACTGTAGTCATCAAACATAGCTTAAGTTTATCAGCCCTCAGCCCTCTGTAATTATATTACGGCATTCACAACTCGTGGCTCCAGTTAGTCCTAACTCTCTTTACTTTATTAGCAACCATAACATAGATGGAGTGTTTGTAGGACAATGGAACAGCTTGTATTAGTACAACTGGTACTATATAATCCAAATTCATCTTTAATAAGACCTTATCTCAACACTATTATCTAACAATGTTATTTCATGTTACATTTGGTTATTTCTCTCTGATTTAAGCGATGGAAACATGCTGGTATATATTACTGAATATGCATGCAAAAAAAAACAAAAAAAAACATGATAAAATATACGTCTGCTGCTGCGTGTTATTCATGTGTGTCATTTATGGATAAAAATAGACGATCTTAATATAAATTGAGAACGTGACGAAAAAATGAAAATTTCTGCCGAAGTAAAAGAAGATTTGAAATCAAAGTTTGCAGTTATAACACAAAAGTATAGGTTATCGAATTTCTAAACCGAATCCCGTCTACTTGTGCCAAGAAATTCGAATTTAAAAGTTGGAACATATTAATGCAAAATAGTTTTCTAGCGCCAGCTGTGAATGTACTGGATAATTTACAAAGGCTCTGAAGCAGAAGTTGTAAAAGTCGGTTTGATTGAGTTGATCTTACCCCCGTGAGTTGTTTTTCTCTCTCTTTGAGGTCACTTGTACAATTTGAAAGAAGAGATGTAATCAAGACTTTAGATTAAGTGCACACATATTACGTACAACTTACCATTGTTTTTTATCCTGTAAAATAAATTGTCCTAGTGGTTTATAAATTGAGTGTGACAAATGCTGCAATCCTCTTGGGAAATTAGTATTGTGTCGGAAGGTTTCTTTAATCCCTAAGCTGCATGAGAATAAAAGATGTTGCAGTCGTTACTCATTAACGTGAAAGCAATTATTTTATTTTTTTAAATACGAACTCTATTAGAAAAGTGAATGTTATCTCAACGAGTCTATTAAGTTAGGAATCCATAACCCGCAATCGGCCAGCATGTGGACGTATGGCCTTAACCCTCTCCTGAGATTATACCCAAGTCCAGCAGTGGGACTGTATGAGTTGTTGATTTTATTTTGATTAAAGTCTTGTCCTAGTTTTATTTGATTGTTAATAGTTTCGATTTATATATTGGCTGGTTGCCTACAGATGCCAACGGGCCATGGTCTTCGAATATGCAGGTTTTGAAAGCAAAATTGTAATAAAAGGAGGTCGTGTCAATTTTCGCAAATTAAAAAATTATACTATACTTTAATCTATGTTTAGAAAAAAAAACTATAGATTTGATATTACATAGAGACGTTTAAATTTTATTTATGTGTATAGATTGATAAGGATTGAAGGTACATCATATTGCCGCACAATTGCTTCTAAATATGTTTTAACCTAAACTATATTATAAATGATTTCTACAAACATTCCGCTATAAGAATAAACTTATATCTTATACAACTTCCTTCTATCTATAAATAACTCCACGTCTCTATGATATTCGAATTATACCAAAACAAATAAAATCGTTTCACGACCGTTAGCTGAGGTAGACCTATTATTACGGACAATAAAACAACGAGAAATCTTTAATCAATGCCACAACATAAATCTCTGAAACGTAATCCCATAAGATGAATAGTTTGCGATTGGTAATGACAGTTAGCAAACGGTACAAAAACAGACTTTTTAAACTGATCGTCTACTTCATCTTGTATTCCAAATCCAGGGCACGTTTTCTGCTCCTGTGTCAGAAACGTGTTATTCCCAGTAATTAGCCCGAATGAACGTCGACGTTTTAATTTAAGTTTTGAAAAACCAGAAACACTTTATTTTTTATATGTTTTGATTGAAATTAAGTTTTTAAAAGCATGAAACTGCATAGTAATATTTTTAAAACATTCTTGCCATTTTAATTAAAAGTTAAACACTTAATGAAAAATCTTAATAAGTTGAAAGCTGTGTCAGCTATTTTGCTTCAAAAGAACTATAAAGTTATTTAACAAACAACATAGTTTGAAGTCTCGAACAAAATAATTATCTTCCTCGTTTAAAATTATTATTAAAAAGAGACGTAAATAAAATAATAAAGTTCAAGGAATAGTAAAATTGTCTGAAGGCCAGATCACAGTTCCAAATGCCCCGTGAAATATCTTTAAATTTAAAAAGATTGGAATTTATTCCACTCACCTGGCGTACTCTTTTGTTTTCGCTGATTATTTTCTTCAGGTTTCTGCGTCCAAGATAACGAGGCCTCTTTAAAGGTGCCTCATTTCCCAGTAGGTCTGTTGTTTCTTTTAATTTCATTCTCACCCACTTTATTTTTTAAGGGGTAACTGTGGAGCAACCGCCTAAAAATCATTTTATATTTATTTTTTAAAGATAACATTTAACATGCCCACTGATATAAAAATGACACATATAATTCAATTTTCTTTCTTTACACCCAAGGAGGAATTTGACCGAGTGAAGTCACCGGGGAACGATTAACCACGCGACTTAGATACACTTTTTTAGGGTTCCGTAGCCAAATGGCAAAAAACGGAACCCTTATTGATTCGTCATGTCTATCTGTCCGTCCGTCCGTATATCACAGCCACTTTTTTCTGAAACTGTAAGAGCTAGACTCTTGAAACTTGGTAATTAGATGAATTCTGTAAAACTCATTATTATTTTCACACAAAAAAAAATTTTGGGGGTTCCCCATACGTAGAACTGAAACTCATTTTTTATTATTCAAAAATTATATTGAGGTTTCTAATATCAATTTTTCTAAACTGAATAGTTTGCCCGAGAGGCACTTCTAAAACAAGAGAATGATAAAACAAAAAAATATATCATGTACATGCAAACTAGAACGAATCGAACGGATCGTAAACCGCAATTGACCTTTCATTCAATCAATACACTATTATTAAAACATCGTTCAAAGTTACAACGAACTACAAAAACTTTTATATAATGTTACTTGGTGCTATGAAATCCTTCATAGGCGAGTCCGACTCGCACTTGGCCGCTTTTTAAATTAACTTAGACGTAGCAAAGTTACTCTTCCTAATGGAAAGTATAAGTAGAACTCAGGAGTGAAATCACCACACTCATTGTGAATGCAATGTACATAAAATATATCCAGGTCAACAAACAAACAAGTTAAATCCCTATACAGATAGGTATTTCTTTTTTAAATATTATTTTTTTTAATCTTTCGAGCTCTCTAGGACTGTATTTATTTTCGGACATTTTACACACAACGCCATCTAGTCCCCAAACTAAGCAGAGCTGTATTATGGGTAACTAGACAACTGATATATATACATAAACATACTATATTTTTGTAAATACAAGCATATTATATATAGAAAACACTCAAACTCCGAAACAAATATTTGCGGATCACACAAACATTTGGTCCGACCCGGGAATCGAACCCGAGACCTCTTGAACAGCAGTCGCATACGCTAACCACTAGACCAACGAGACAGTCATTTAAATATACACTCTTTTTGATACATATTTGATACAACAAAATTGCAACGGCAAAGGTAGATTAAACTGAATATGTTATACCTTATGATAACATTTCAAGGATATCAATGTGAACTGTATATCACAATGTTTTATGACAAGAACGAATGATATGTCACAACGACAAAAAACTAACGACAATCCTTACTTATCAAAGTCACACTTCAAGTGTCCTGAGATTGATATTCCACGCAAGCATGCGTGAGATTAAGCATACGTGACTTTTTCGTTTCCTAGTTTGCTCTTTGACACGGAAATCGCATAGAATACCGTATGATAAAGTATTTTACTGAACCTATTATTCCTGACTTCCGAAAATCGTTTATTTTCAATCTATCTATGAAATGTTTCATCGCATGCAAATGAAGAGATAATTTACAAGAATACGAGACCTAAGATAGAATTTCACTACGGATAGAAATAATTGCACATTATAATGCTTTAATTTGATTTCTGATTATGAAAGCAAATTAAAACAGATCATTTATGTAGGTGTTAAAAATACTTCCATTCTATTAAATATTGCGCCAAACTTTGTCCATTGAATTTATGGACATCTGTTTACAAATAAATAAAATTGTATGTAATATCCAAGTAACATTTATTATTAAATGCATATGAAATTATATAGGTAAGTTGCTAACACTAAAAAGCATATTTTTTAAATTTTGTTTGTCTATCTGTCTGTCTGTTTGTTTCGGTAAGCACAGAAACCGCTAGATTGACTTTGTAAATATATAAGTAAAAAGTCTTCGTATGATGATTGATTGGTATTAAAAATAATCTAATCACACTCCACCTTAACTCATTTTTTCTTAAAAAGTTCATCTATACTAAGGTTGTGATATTGTGAGTTTGTGACATTGTAGGGAGTAGTCTCTGGATATAATAGAGATCCACATTATAAAATAACCCTAAAAATGATCACCGCTAAATTGGAAATATACCACTTTAAGATAATACAAAAACTAGGTTAAAATAATACAAAATTCGTTAAATAATTTAGTACATATCACTGATGTCAGAAAACCAAACTTACTGGGTAATTTTGATCAACTAAGTCTAAGAAGATAAGAAGACAGAAAAACTTATCTAATACAACTACTCATCAACAACCAATAACGTCCCGCTGCTGGATTCCTACCTCCTCTCAGGGGAGGGTTAGTGATCAACAACACAGTTATTCAACTCTTCTTCATATTTGATACAACGTATTTATCAATGCTTGCTTATATTTCAATGATCTATTTCAACATCAAGCCTTTGAGGTACCTTTTAATTTTCAATAATTTAACGAAAGCACAATTCGTACACTTATATAATCTTAACGATATTATCTGACGGGCTCTTATCACTATCCTACGCTGGTTATTAGTTCTATCTGAGACCGCATGGGTCGTTTAATCAAACCAAAATGGAGCGAATGTGACAATTTAGACTGAAAGTATCAAGACGTTTAAGATGTTTGGGTCGATACGCGATAATGATATCGATATAACTTCCCATCGGAAACTAATTTAATCTATGCACACATAAGTTTTCATAACTTTAGAGGTGCTACTTAAACAGTTTTCCAGCGGCCATTAATGAGTCGAAATTACTGCTTATTCTTTTAATTAAACGTATAATGTTTATGTATATTTTGATGTATTGAGAATATGAAATTATTTATTCCATATATGTCGTAAAAGCCGTAGTAAAAATTACCATACCAACCCTTATGGCCATCGTGGCTTATGGGCTGTCTGTCATACGCTCTATGGCCGGTTGAGACAGTTGTTTTACCTACAAACTTATTGATATAGTAACCTACTACGAAGACCTCATTTCACAGAAGGAGAAGATGGAGAAGGTTCCGGAGGAATAATTCCTCTCAGACACAATTCGTCGCCGGTGAACAGGGAACGCCAGTGCGGCGCCTTAGGCCGCTTTGAGTGTGGCCGTGGATGGACGTTAAAACCACTGGTTCAGTTACAAGGAGACAATTCCGTGTGTATCATACGTCGCTTAAATAGAGAGTTTACCCGTAGGTGTATCCCATGTCAGTTCAGGCAGGCACTGTGAGGAGTCCGGATGTTTTAATAACAGAAATTCCTATATTCCTCCAA
The DNA here is from genome assembly GCA_932526445.1 of Phragmatobia fuliginosa. Lineage (NCBI taxonomy): Eukaryota > Metazoa > Arthropoda > Insecta > Lepidoptera > Erebidae > Phragmatobia > Phragmatobia fuliginosa. The sequence goes on from OW052057.1 coordinate 75,026,771, forward strand.
CTTCAGGAGCTGAATGGCATATGGTTTAAGTCGGTCTGATTCCATTGCTACGAAATGGTGTGTTGCCGGTGTTTGCCCAATGGGAGACTATTATAGACTTGATGATTATGATGAAAATGTTTAATGACAGTTATAGAATATAAATAATTCGATTTATCAGCTGAATTTTAAATTATTTTGTTACTTACATAAATTTAACAGTCATGGATATGAAGTTCAGACACGTGTTAGAGAGCAGTACATATTACATAGTACATTGACTGTGAATTGTTGCAGTTTCACGATCTTCATACTGCGGTCGGATAGCGCCATAATGTTAAATGCACCGTCAAACGCTGAGTTGAATGTATTGCGGCATAATGTTAGCGCTGGTTCCCACTACGCCGGACCGGTAGATTTGCCGGGCCGGTAAAACTGCCGGAAGGGCTAGTGGCTGTACAAGTTATATGAAGCTGTTCACATTATCCCGGATCCGGCATTTTTGCCGGGTCCGGCATTTTTACCGTGCGTTTTGTCACTACGATCGTCCGGTAAAAATACCGGACCGGAGCAATGTGAACGAGTTTGATCCGGTATCTGTCCCCCGCTCGCAGCACCTGTGCTCCCCTCGCCCCGCCCGCGCTCCCCTCACATCATTTGGCTCGCATTTTCTTCAGTAAATCGTCAAAAGTGGTTGCTGTCATTCGAAAATAGAATGTACCCAATGTTTTCTTTTATTTTGTCTTCTATTAAAATACCACCACAACACAACAATTTCGTCGTCCATTGTGTGCACAGGTCCAAATTTAACTGAGCTGGGTACTCGACTGTCCGAGGCTCCGGTGTAATGTGAACACTCTGTCCGGTGTCCGGTTTCCGGCAGATTTACCGGTCCGGCGTAGTGGGAACCAGCGCTTAGACCATAAAATTAGTTACATACCGATGCAATGGTACCACTGTCATTATACTATGCTAAAATATCTTCGTGTTCGAGATGTATAATCGCAACTTTTTATTTTGAACCTCGTTATCGAGGATTTTTATTTATTAAAGACAGTGAACGTGTAATTTTTGGGTACATAAATGATAATTATAAAAAAACAACAATATAGTGGGGATATATATTTGATTTATAATATAACTATATTTTAATTATGATCTTCAATATATTGATAACTCTGTTGTTGTTTATTTGTTGTTGTAATTAGTGACCTTAACCTACATGAACTAGAATGCAACCTAGGACAAAAAAATGATCAATACCTACATACATAAATGACTTCTATAATTAAGTAGTAGTTATAATACTGCTTTATTATAAAAAAATAAATAAATATGCTATATATAATCAGCTGACAGCATCGTAAGCGTGTACCTACATAATATATTCAGAGTAAAGTACACATCGGAATTCGTCATCGTACCGATATCACAACAGCAGAACAAAAGCATTAGCTTTTGTTCGTCAAATTTCATATTACAAAGTTAAACACAGAGATTGTCGAAATGAGTTCCGATATTTTTTTAAGTTATACGTCGGGAAATCATGTCGATGAAAAACGACAGTACAAAACACACATGTGAACGATTCCACAAAGTACAAGAATAACACACAGTCGATATTTCGACTCATGATTTCCCATACATTATAAGACACATATTCGGCTTGTCAACTTTGGCGATTGAATTCGTAGTTTCTAACATTCAAATTCTTATCGGCATGCTGCGTGTTCGTGATATGAATTTTTACCTCAGCACGATTTAAATTTGTATCGTTGTGATGTGCGAACAGTCTTAGATTTTCTTAGATTTGCAAAAAGAAATAAGTAGAACCAAAATCGTAAATTATTTAGTTAGGTTAATGCCTTGGGCATTAAGTCCGCCGTTGTACAGAGTGCATAAATAAATATTATTATATTAAAAACAGTGTCAAAATTCAAACGGCTTTAAAATACTTTTTAAATGACGCTTAGTGTAATTTTATTTTAAAATTTAAACTTAACGCCTTGGGCATTAAGTCCGCCGTTGTGCAGAGTGCATAAATAAATATTATTATATAAAAAACAGTCTCAAAATTCAAACAGCTTTAAAATACTTTTTAAATGACGCTTAGTGTAATTTTATTTTAAAATTTAAACTTAACGCCAATAAAATACAAAAAAACATGTCATATGATTGAGAACAGTCATTTGCATGCTGCAAATGAATGTTCTCAATCTTGACTACTTATCTTCCCCTAAATCTAACAAGAAACATAATATTCTCCTCAGAAGGATGGTTATGGCTTTGCCTTATAATATCACAAGAGATTCAAATAAGATACACAATGATTTATGTTTACTGCACAGCGCTAATAGCATTGTCCGGATATTAATTTATAAACAATGCCCCACTATCTATGGCTCCTCAATAGCTTATGACCCGAAAAGCAAATCTGGGGCGTCTCATGAAGCCGGAATTCCGTTACAATGCGACAGGAATGTTAATGGGTCGACACATTTAGACCAAACTACCGACGTGAGACGGCCGGCGTCGAAAGAAACAATGATGTATTTTGTAGTAGAAACGTAATTTCAGCTCTTAATATTTTCCCTGTAATATTACCTGTTACTAGCACCTATGTTAGAGTAATTGTATTGCTTAAATTACTTTATACTTTAAGGTAATAAATGTTCATATTTTTATGTACATGCATAGTTTACCTACTGTTTTCAAGGTTTCATCCAGTTAATGTTTTTTGTGTATTGAAATTCTTGCTATGTTTCTTTAGGATTAAGAAACTTTGACACTATGAAATATTTATAAACTGATTCAATAGTCACTAAAGTTATAAACTCGTCCTCAGTCAAAATAGTAGAAATGTTTTAATAAAATTAAAAGCAATTAGATATAATATATAAAACTAATCGGAGATCACGCACAGCAGACTAAGGTTAACTTAAACAATGCAATTTTGTGATTGAAGTATCGGGCCTCAATTCCCTCGGCTACTGACTTTACCAGAAGGGGGTTGACATTTAAAGGTTAGACATGCTTCTATGGTTCTTATTTATAAAATATAATGTGAATAAATAAGTATTTTTGGACACCTGACACGCAGTGCCTTCTAGCTCCAAACTAAGCACAGCTTATACGATGGATACTAGGCAATACCAGTTGTCTTACTGCAATATATGTATATTTTTGTAAATGATTCCGTTGTTCTTGACTCGGTAAAGTACCGAAATAATAAGTAAACATAACAATGATCTATTCGATAGGATTTTCATTCCACTTGCCATTGTAAATCATTATTCTGTGCGTGGCCTGACACGCACTTGCCAAATATTTTCTAGAAAGACATACATTTAATACATAGAAAACATCCAAACTCCGAAACAAATTATTATTTCAGAGCATACAAACATTTTTATTGATTGCAGATCATACACAAACATTTTTTCCGACCCGGAAATCGAACTCAATACTTCAAGCACAACAGTCGCATACTACCACTGCACCACCGAAGCAATCAATAGTTGTAGAATGCAAAATAGTCCGAAGTTTTCATGTTTAACTATTTTAAAAAGACATTTTAAACGAGAAAAAATGCCCTTTGACATCGCTCCAACGCAAAAATCAAATTACTGCCAGAGTCACTTTAATTGGCATTTCAGTCTCAATTTGTTGCTATTTTCGACATGACATTCACCCACTATTGGCATACAGCTTTACTAGCAAAAAATGAAAACAACATCCCATTAAGGGCTTGCTACGATAGTTTTTTTTTATGTTGTATAGTATATTAGCCCTTATTCTGCAAAAAAGTATAGGATTACTATAGTTTTTTGCAAAATAAGGGCTCATATTGTCGGAAATGATTTAATCAATTATTGAATTCCAGTGTTTTATGAAGTAATAATATTGAGTTACAACACTCATTTTATATTTCATTATTCTACCGATACAAATTAATTCGCGCGTTATTTATTCTTATTTTACTGGTAACACCCAGACTCCGGCTATCCTACTTATTATAATATCATCATATTCATTTTAAGACATACCTATTAATTATAAGCCTTGCTTTAAAATACACAAAACTTAGTATTATAATAATGGACGCAAGATTCGGACTATAAACTCTTTACATTAAGTTTTATTTCATTTGATTTGATTGGGTCTGATGATGAAGCTAGGAGAAGGATAATCTAGCATTTATTTTTATGGTTTAATTTGGACACAACTTAAGGCTTGTTTACTTTTAAGAAACAATGTTCATATTTCAGTTCACATTTCTTTTTCCAATAACGAATATTAAAATGTTTTACTTACATACTCATAAACCAAATAGAGTCTATTGTTAGAGAATAGATTTTTATCAAAGTCGTTGTTATGCAACACATTATGCGAATGCATATCTCTAAATCTAAACACGTTTCACGATATAATAGCCATTGTATGACTGTTTGGGCCAAAGCCCTAAATCAAATGCATGCAATCAATATAATCACCTGATTTAGTTGCTTCTTGGATAGACGTTTAGAATGCATAAAAGCATACAGTTTTATATGATATTTTTATAATAAAGTTATGATAAAGTATAAAATAAAGTTCTATAATTATCTACGTAATTGTTACACACAAGTGTAAAAACTCTGTGGCATTCAATATCTTCTATTTGGGCCAAAATTTTAAAAAGTTATATAATAAAATAAATAATGTTCAAAATAGGTTAACTACGATATGGTGTCTAAATCTTGCTTGCAGTTGTTCCGGATCGATCGATCATAAGCGAAGAACGTAGTTCGCACATCAATAACTTCAGTCAATTAAATAGTTTTATATAAACTACGTTTAAAATGTACTAGAGAAATAAACCTACTACTTTATAATTATCATTTTGATTTATGGTCGGCGCAAAATGATTTATTTCCTTCCATTTTACTCCATCACTCGTCATTTACTACTTTAAAAATTAAATAATTGAACAGTTATCTAAACTTTAGAATCAAAGAAAAACTAAATTCGAACATTCAATCTTTTGTGATATGATTGAAAAATATATTAGATTCAAAGATTTTCTCACTGATATGGTAGTGACCGCATGCGGAACCAAACCGTACCGCTATGTCATGCGTATAAACCGCTGTATTATGTCGGTGGGTGGTTAATGCCGTACATTTGCGGCGCCACAGAGTAATGGAAAGAGATACATCACGAAGTTTGACGGTATTCTGAGTTTAATGGTTTTGTTTATGTGATTCTGTGGTTTAACTAGTATTTGGTGACCCGTACTACAAGATTAATAAGATACGTACTATACTGTACCTTGTTAGTATGGCATAAAATATTGAATCCGATAGCATCAAAATACTCAGCTACAAATATTGTATCAGACCTTAATTATATTGTACATATGTACCATACGCAGAAATATTTAAACGAAACAAAGTAAACAAGTACAATAATAACCATATCTTTACAGTCAAATACTAACAATATCATAACCATACTAAACAATAAACCTCATTTTGATGGAAGACATACGTTCTTTTTAGGGTTCCGTAGCCAAATGGCAAAAAACGGAACCCTTATAGATTCGTCATGTCTGTCTGTCTGTCTGTCCGTCCGTATGTCACAGCAACTTTTTTCCGAAACTATAAGAGCTATACTTTTGAAACTTGGTAAGTAGATGTAATCTGTGAACTGCATAAGATTTTCACATAAAAATAGAAAAAAAACAATAAATTTTGGGGTCCCCATACTTGGAACTGAAACTCAAAAATATTTTTTTCATCAAACCCATACGTGGTATCTATGGATAGGTGTTCAAAAATGATGTTGAGGTTTCTAATAACATTTTTTTCTAAACTGAATAGTTTGCGCGAGAGACACTTCCAAAGTGGAAAAATGTGTGTCCCCCCCCTGTAACTTCTAAAATAAGAGAGTGATAAAACTAAAAAAAATATATGTTGTACATTAGCATGCAAACTACCAACGAAAATTGGTTTGAATGAGATCTAGTAAGAAGTTTTTTTTAATACGTCATATATCGTAAACCGCAATTTACCTTTCATTCAATCAATACTCTATTATAAAAACATCGATGAAAGTTACAACGAACTACAAGAACTTTTATATGATGTTACTTGCTGATACGAAACCCTTCATGGGCGAGTCCGACTCGCACTTGGCCGCTTTTTTTTATTGCCCGCTCTACACTCGCGGCGCGAACGGCCGCGAAAGCCCGCGACAACTGCGAATCACGAGTGTGGATGTTGTTCACACTTCTCGTTCGCGCTTCGCACCGTTCCCCGATCGGTGTCGGTTTTTTGGCCCGCGACAAAGGGTTCGCGGCACGCGAACGTGAACGCATCCACACTCGCAGTTTTTTGCAGTAGCGTACGAGACATCGTAGGGAGTGGTTGTGCGTGCGTTGATAATTGACCTAAATATGAGCAACGTACTTCAGCATCATTTTCACCATATTCTCTTGCATCTCCAACTCCTTCGCCCACATACCAGAGCGCACATACTTCACACAGCAGTTACTCCGTTCCATCAATGCACCACCACTTGTCACAAACCAGAGCGAATTCTGAACCATCTACATCATACTTCCATAGAGCACATACTTCCCACAGCAGTTACTCCGAACCATCAATTCACCACTACTTGTCACCTCCAGAAATTCATATTCCCGAACAAAACCCACCTCGTGCTGCCTCACAGATCATCATAACCTCAAATGAATGCATTCGAACGGCTACTCAAGAATACAAAAATGATGATGAAAATAAGTTTGACACCGCGTTCAATGAGGCTTGATTTTTTTTAATTAATATATATGTATTTTTAAAAGACTGATTGATAAATAGTACAAATACTTACTTCTGATTTTTAACGTTTAATTAATGAATACTATAATAAATTTTGATAATAAATTGTTTTTAACTTCCTTGATTTCATCCTTTAGGGCTTCATTCAAAGCATGACATGCTTCTGGAATAATCTTCGATATTAGTTGAGGTGAGATTTTAAATAAATAATGGAGACTTTCGAAACTATCTCCAGTAGCCAAATATCGTAATGTAATTGCAAGGCGTATTTAAGCTGGGATCGATGGTCTTAATTGAGTGTCTTGTTTGGATATCATTGGTAAAACTTTGCCTTATAAGTTATCAAAATCCGACTGAGACATTCTCGTAAACTTATGAAATTCTCCTGATGGTTCAGCAACTAATTCACTCAACTGTTCATCCATTGTTGCACTGAAAAAATAAAGTAGGTAGGTAAAGTATTTATAACATTAAGAATATACAGAAAAAAATAAAACATGCTCCAAAATGAAAAAATTACCTGTTTCTATTGCTATTGCGATGGATTCGTGTCATCCACCAACGTCTTCTTCTCCATCTCTTTTATGTGTGCTTCTTAACTACACAAAGGTAATTATAATACGCAATTGCAAGCAGTGACACAGTAGCAGCAGAAATCACGTCGTCGTCCATCATAGTCGCGAACAAGACTGTGAAGCTTTGCGAGTGTGGAGGGACGCAGTTCTTGCGCGGATCACGGCGTTTATTCGCGGCGTGAATTCATGGCGCGACGTCACGCGCGAGTGTAGAGCCGATATATTAAAAAGTGGAATGAAGAATTGAGTTACTAACTGTAGTGCGTAATATATTTTATAAAATATATGTATGTATATATAAACGTAAAAGCAACCAGTATGTGAGAGGCGGCAGAAAATATAATTAGAATAAATTGTTCTCATTACCAAGTTGAGAGGAACTGGCGCAGCGCCGTGAACCATGTGCAAAATCACACATAAAATTACACCGATGTAGGAAGCGGAGTACTCGTGTGAATAGAGCTGAATGTAGGTGAAATCATTTGAATACATTTTTGGAACAAGATGGAATTTTGGGACTGAGATTTTGTGTTGAATGCCTCTATTACAAATTATAATCGCGTTATAAAATAAATATCCTTATTAATATTATAAACGCGAAAGTTTGTGAATATGTACAAATTTATGTTTGTTGCTCTTTCACGCAAAAACTATTAAATAGATTTGGATGAAACTTTACTGTAATATAGCTTATATATCAGAATAACACATATGCTCCTTTTTACTGCAATAATTGAGATACATGCGGGCGGAGCCGCGAGCGAATGTTGGTATATAGATAAATATATGTGAATTCATCTGTGAATTATATTTTATGAAGTTGAACACAAGAGATCAGTAGTACCCTGAAAGAGCAGTTGGATTTAATTAGAAAAACATACGATTAAATGAATGCATATGAGTGAACATATTATCATAAAGCTAAGTAAATATATTTTTAAAACGGTAAATTTACTGAAAATTCTAATGCTACCACATCCAACGCCTAACGATTTGATCAAAATACTCTAAACCAATTTCCATTAGCTGCTTTGAAATATTCGACACCCGGCAAAAACTTGGCATCTTGGCTCTGTAATGAAGGAACTTAGCCACTGAAAGGGTTAAAACTGAGAAAGCTTCGATTCTCTTATACGAAGAAAATTGGTAATTCATTGCTTAGGTTGACTTTGCTTCAGTAATGCGCGTATTGGAAAAAGTTTCGCGACGGTAATAAAAACGTATGACAGTTCTAACACTGGTAATGAGAGCCCGTATTTCAGATGAGGGTAAAATATTGCCTTTACGTTTGAGAAACCTACTTTTAAACATTTCTTTTTTCGTACATTTGTGCACACGTACTCGTATCTGACTTCAAATTTATTCAGAAGTAAATTGATAAGCAGATTTTTTTCTGCTTGTACAGTTTACATTTTACGTTATCTGTTGTTCAAATATTGAATAAATGGTTTATAAATATAATGTTCAAGAGACGGTGACTTTAAAGTTCATAATAGAAGTGGATAGTATTTTTAATTAGATTTAAGGTAGATTTCAAATAATTGCACCAAATGTCATCATTTCGTAGATAAGGTTATTGTTTATGTAATTCTAGTTATTAGCCATATTTTGTATAAATTGCTCAAATAATGTAATCGATAGGTTACCCTGGCTAGTGTAAATTAAAGGTTATCATACCATATCATCGTGTTACTTTATTGTAATTCATGAGCTTTGATTATAAACATGTCTAGATAGAGAGTTCGAGCGTCTAAACGTCCAAAAAAATAGTATTTAACTGTAAGAGACTAAGCTCGTCGCGGCCGATCAGTGGCGTTACTGTCATTGTACGGTAAACACGTATTGAGTGGCGTATAAAAATGACGTTTTGCATGTTAAAAGTGTGCAGGAATTACTTTGGACGATTGAAAATAAACAAAAAAAATTACTTATCATCGGTAAGTAAACTTTAAATAACTATATTGTAAAGAAATAATTAAATTAACTCAGTGAAATTTTATCAAAGTTCGACCACCATTTTGACGGCATGTTTACAGGGTTGCCTGTTAATTGAATTTAAATTTCCCATGTGAGTGTTAGCCAATTTACAAAATGTTGAATCATAACTATAGTGCTGGATAATACATATTATATATGTATATATCATATATTTTTAAATCTAAGGTGGTAGATATTGTTAATCTGATATGGGTGTCAATTTTGCCGCTCCATGGATGCTATTAATGAAAGTAGTATGTACGACGTAAAGCTGAAGAGATTGTTTGTTTGTTTAAACGCACTAATCTCCAGAATTTCTGAACCGATTCTGAAAATTCTTTCACTAATCGGAAGCTACACCTTCTCTGAGTTCTTAACGAGAACGATATAAAAAACAAGATTTACGAGAAATTGCGGGGAATATCTAGTTAAAAATATAGTAATTAAATTAAATATATGTTTCATATTAACTAAATTAAAGGCCTCTGTGAGTTGGCTTTCCTTCGTCCGCCTTTCAAAGTACCGGAACCTCAGACTTCTTTCTAAGGATCAAGGTATATTTTTAACAAATTGTTGTTAAGTATTAAGAATAAATAAGCTTTAATAGCAATTCCCTTTTTCACCAACATATATTTTACCTAGTAACTCAAAAACTTTAATACATATTGTCTGACTTTAAAAAAAATTTAATACAAATAACTTAAAAATCTCAAAATCAATACATAATTATTTTCCCTCCTTTTATGGAAAACATTCACGGGCTGGTATCACTCAGAACGCTCCCTCGTCATGCGCGCGCCCGTAGGCTAAGAATGCATGTGTGTGTAACAGGCACACAAGCCCTTTAAATCTGGCCTGTTGTTTTAATTGCGAATGCAGCGCAACACTCCATCTAGACATGTATATAATCAAAGTTCATGAGTTCTCTAACCTAATTTTGTAAGTAAAAAAATCCCCTCATTTAAATAATAGGCACAGTACGAAGTAAATTACTACAAGACTTTAAAACACACGAAACCACTTTTTACAGGCCCAAGTACCGTACCGTTATAATAAGGATGATCTTAATGTTAAAGAGTCATCGTTACAATAAAAACAACTCTAAAAAGTTCATCTCATTTCATAATATCTTCAGTCATTTTAAAAGTAACTTCGGCTATTTGCCAAGTTCTCTTCACGGTAAAGGTTTAACTTACCACAGCTTTGGTTTCTACATAAAACTAAGTATTAAAATTATCAAACTTATTCAAAGGATTGAAATTCAGAGAATCAAATAGTGTTGAATGTAGGATAACATACACTCAACACTATTTGACTCACACAATCTTAATCACTGAATATTAATCACAGAAACTGAATAATATACATTATGTATCTTCAGGTTTACGAATATTTTGAAACATTTGTTGGTTTTATTCGATTGACACGTAACATATTTCAAATGTTTATACAGATAAGGTAGTTTAAAAAGTAATATAAAAGTTGTTTTTTTTTCAAAGTTGTTTATTGTGTGTGCTTTTAAAAGTTTCCAGTAAATCCTTCAGCATAATTATGTGCGTTTTACTAGTAATTATTAATTATTATGCCCCTTAATTTCACGAATTGGTTAAGCCTTAATTATATTACCAGTATTACAAATTACTCTGCATACACGCATTCGTTATCGTATTATTCCCAATTTACGGTGAGTTTTTTGAACTATTTAAGTATGACTTTGCTATCTATGCTAAGGGATTATATTCTCTTTATGATGTTTTAATTACCTCTTTATTTTTGTATTTTAGTCAATAAAACAAAACATATAATTAATATATGTTTGTTTTATTTCACATTTATAGAAGTACAATTTTTACAAAATAAATAATTTTGCTCAATTAGAAGTAGACTGCGTGATTCAAATTTACTAATTACTAGTATTAGTCACCGACTTATAAGACAGAACAATATATATTTAAAAATAGATAAAAATAATCAATCAGGAATAACGTTAGGAGTCACTGAGGGCGTCGACACCACTTTGTAGAAGGATACAGGATACCAAGGATACAGCCTTACAACCAATTTCTTAAGGAGATCGCAAAACTCTGCTCCTAAGCTTCTGATACTGAATTTTTTTGCAGTTAGCTACCAAATTAGGAGTATAACTTTTTCACCTTTAACACCTTCACAGTCCCCATACAATATTACAAAACTATTACATAAGTCCAAACAGTCAGTGACTATGTATTGATTGTTTTGATGGTTTTCACACATCAAATACCTTGGTCACAAGTCCTAAAACCTAAAAGGCCTAACTGTACGTCCACAAAAAAAAATTCTGAACAAGTCACTCAAAAGGTGTAAGCCCAATGTGGGTTTACGGACTTGGAGGCGTACACAAAACGTGAGCCCACAGTGGGCTCATAGGACTGTGAACGTGTTAAATTTACTCTATTTTTATTGAATGTAAAATATGTATTTATGTAAGTAAAATATTATGTACCTACCGGTCGCATTGTTCTGCAAAGATATCCTATCCCTAACTAGAGTTTTAGAGACGATACAAAAGCGTGCCTGAACTAATCCATATGAAGTAAGACTTCATTCTAAGGAGTTTTACTCAAAACTATACTTAGGCATGTGTAAAAGCACTAAGAGGTTTCTGCTTAATTTTATCGTTTATTATTTCTATATACTCTGAGAAACTACATAGTCTTGATATTGTACATAAACATAAATATTGCAAAGGCATACATAAACGCTCTCCAATGAAGTGAATATTTGCACTTCAAACGATCGACTATTTTGTATAAAGGGTCTAATCACATAGTCATATAAGTTTTCAAAGAAAACACAAAATTTGATTCTCTTTGTTACATTCACCCTTCCGCAGCCTAAAATCAAAAAGTATTTTCTTTTTATATTTTTATCGATATAAAGTTTATAATAGACTAAGTATTTCTGTAATAGATTATATATTACCTGTCTCTGTCTCTTTCTACTAAAACATTTGTAATGAAAAAAATACAACTGGTCTGTTTTTAACGTTTGTTTGTTTTTATATTTACCAATCTTAAACCCACTGAAATAACTTATAATAATGTTGATTCATTCACTGATTCTATTGATGTATGTTGTATTAATACAAGTATTTTGTTATCAATATTTTATTTTAAATACTCCAATAAAAAAGAATATATTTCGATAAACTTGTAAATTACTGAAAGATGAAAGAACAAAGTTAAACACAGATTTTTGTCAAACAGAGATCCTCGTTCTCTGTCTTATTATGTCAAAACTAAGGGTTTTAAAGGGACAGATAAAAACAAAACGTTTTGGTATAATTCATTTAAATACGATAACACGCTGACCTTAGATTAACATAATGGATAACGTGAAAGGGACTGAGAAATACGTTATCTGCAAATGCGTGGAATAAAGGATGCAAAGAGATTTCCTCTTTTCTTGGACACGGGTTAAACTATTGTTGTTGGACAAAAGATTTTGATTTACATCAAAGTACCGCCCTTTTTCGTTTTCAATATACACCTTTTAACATGATTATATATTATATGTTATTCTGTTGATTTGGTTTTATAAGAATGAGTACGATTTCTTAATTAATTCCACGAAATTTCGCCAAGGTTGTCCAATGATAATGTATTAGAGAATAACACGGTAGAGAGTAGCCATACGCCGGCGATCTCTCCTGTCAAAGCATCATAAGCTAAAATAGGTATATGCATGCACTATTATGACGTAGAATATATTTATGTGTGTGACATTTAAAATCATTGCGATGCGATTTTCTTTGTATGTGAGTCTAAAATATGTTTGTTTGAAAATTTTTCCCCGCAAAAAATGATATACTGTTTTTTAACGTTAAAAGGTTATTTACTTCTGTTTTGCGGGTCTATGTTGCTCTATGGAAAGTTTTATTTTTTATTAGGAACAATATTTTGATCAAACAATAAAAAACTTGAGCAGCTAATATAGATACTGTGTGGACAATTATTGTATGTGGGAACAAGTATTTTATCCGCAACAGCCGTTTCTTATCACTGTAAAAGTTGGTGCAAAGTTATTTTCTTTGGGATGAATAAAATAAAATCAGTAGCCGAATAGAAAATCTACATTTAAACGATATTATTAAACATAAAAAGGCCGTACTTCAAGGAATTTCTATTAAGTGAAGATTTAAAATAACGCTTGTATTATTTAAGATTTTGTTCGTTCTTTAGAGACCAAAGTCACTCATCTTAAATGTAAAAAGTTACAGCTTTTTAGGTCAACAAGCAGATTTATTCGGAAACGGTAATGATAAGGATGATAAGAATCCTCTTTTATATACCCATCTTAATAAGAAATGCCTCTATCGACCTTTAGCTTGAAAAGTAAAAACACGACTTCATAAAAGTGTAAATTAAACTCTTTTTAACGCTACGGTTGAGTTCTCATGAAATATTCTTGCTTTGCCAAAACTTATTTTAATATCTAGGATTGAATTCCTATTTATTCATAAATTACAAAATAAGTCAAACTGAGAAGAGTGCACAACTTGGATGATACTCGAAATCGAAAATCTACGGTAATGGTAGTAAATTATAATCTCACATAATTATACAATAATCATATTTTAATAGTAGTATTCCTTATAATTACATCTTCTCCGGTAAAGCATTAATATTAAAAGCAACCAACATTAATCTCACAAATCTTATTTGGAAAACCAGAACGATATCCATTTAAATTAATTTTAACCTTCTAAATTCTAAGATATTTCACATTTAATTATGATCGAATATTTCATAATAAAAGATTAGCTTTTCCTTATCCAGTAAAAAAATTGGATATTAATAAATCCTTACCATATTATAAGTAGCTCAGTCTTTCTGTCTGTCTTTCTGTTTCATGCCAAAACTACTGAACGAATTTAATTGAAATTCGGTACACAAATAGAATAATCTAAATAAGAACATAGGCAACTTTTACTGCGATAACCGATATACAGTTACATTACATTTAATTGTAACGAAGCAGCTACATAAACGATCGCATAATTTGCGGTAACCGTCATAAGTCCCAGTGATTTATTGTTTAAAACATTCGACTGTGAACACAACCTGGATATTGGGAACATTTCACGATTTGTTTGACACGTATGAATATTGACATGAATTATTACTATCCATATGTCTATGTCACAAAGATGGCACCCACTTTTATGTCGAGTGGAATTTCGTATTACGATGAGGACTAGGATCCCTTTCTTGACGATTTATTGAAGCACACGTTTTTGATCATATACCTACACCAAATCTACACATCGTATTGTTATAGGTAGCTAATTTTAAAGAAATCACTGTCAGCTAAACATACTTGTCAGTTCTTTATACATAATGTTTTTCCCAAACGAATGTTAGTTCTTTAAATATTCTAATAAATAAGATTTCTATTACCATAGGTTTCAATACTTTTTCTTGGCATGGATTTTCGACTCGATAATTTTTAGATTTAATTCTAAACTATTAAAACCATTTTGGCGTCTAATTGATTACCCGAATGTAATTATTTTTCTGACAGTAAAACAGTTCTTTCAAAATACTTTACAACCTTGTTCGATTTAAAATCATATTTGTGCCATTTTAAGGTACCGCTTTCTATTTGATTGATTGAATTGCCTGATTAATTGATTTCTTTGCTATAAAATGCAAATAGCCGCCTTTTTTTAGTGTTTTACCAATAAATTTCAAGCATGCAAATCAATGTCTATTAATGTATTATCAATTTTAGTGACACTTAGAACGGAATCTATCCAATACCGCTGTATTATTTAGTACCATTGTTTTATACTAGTTAAAATTCATTTAAACGCCAATTACGTGCCTTATCATTTTCTAAATAAATATTTTGGGCATTTTATACACAACCCCATCTAGTCCCCAAACTAAGCAGAACTTGTATTATGGGTAACTAGACAACTGATTGATATAAATACATAAACTTTTTTTTTTCTCTAAAACATTAATTTACTTTAACATTTAATACTTATAATACTTGGCTATTAAAGCTATTTTGTCACATAACAACTCATTCGAAAGCAGAACATGTAAATAAAATAATTTCGATCGTTAATAAACAACATACAAAGATTGATATAAATATAACATTAAGACAATTGCTAACAAAATATCACGCCAAACAAATAAAGCGGTCATAAACACAGATAATATTGCTTGAGTATACGACTATAAGGATCATAATACTGTTTTTATTTACTTTTGCTACGCGTAACTCTGGGTCTTCGGTAAACAGTAAAAAGAAACCCAGTACAACATTGAACACATGCTATTCTAACAACGTTTTACTGTGTTTTCCTAACATATTGGTAATAATATCTCATATACATAAAGAATATATTGTACGTCTAGTGTAAAGCTTCCTGCACTGAAGTATACAAATCTACATACATATATATCGGTGGAAATGTTTGGATCTACTAGAGCAAGCACTTTATTGCTTGAAGCGGAATGTTTTTCGTTCAGGACCTTCGACCCTTTCTATAATAAGGTTGTATTTATTAAGAACTAGCTAGTGCCCGTGGGCTCACTTACGTTTAAGTTATTTTTGTATCCCAGAAACGGCATGTTTGTTCTGTTAAAGGAACCCCTCTTCTATTTTGATACCCCTCATAGCTTGCAGAGTTTTACATGTTAGCAAAACAGTCGGTTCAGAAGACTTGAGAGTGAAATAAATACACCTTTACATTTAAAACATTAGAATGATGTAGACTGCCTGCCTCGTTAGTCTACTTTAGTGTATGTGGCCGCTAATCAAGAGGTCTCGGGTTCAAATCCCGGGTTGGGCCAAAAAGTGTTTTTGGGTTTTTCTTAGGAAATTCGTAATAGCAGCCCGGAGTTTGGAAGTTTGGCGGTGATTCATGCCCGTGCCTCAGATAGTATATAAAGCCGTTGGTACCGGTTGTCATGAACATCTATGACAATCGTCATTGGGAAGTCGCACTGACTTCCTAATAACGATTAAATAAATAAATTTACTGACAACTAGTTCATACTTCAAATTTCATTTCTTTTGTGTGGAAATCCCCACGGACCATCACCCCGTCGGGGGTTACGGCGGGGTGGTGTGTCGGACTCGAACCGCCTGCGAACCCTCTCTGCGCCTGTATATTGGAAGGAGTCCAGGGACGGGATTTCCTTCTGGACTCCTCCCAGCGCCTGCTCGCACTGTTGCGGGCACCACCTCAAATTTCGACTTTGTAATTGGGCAACGTCCGGTCACACGTGGACGCCACCCCCTCGCGGTTGGCCACTACTGCGGACGGGCGGGAAACCCGTCCCGCCCATCCGCGGCCACTCTCAGGGCGGCATGAGACGCAGGTATGCGTGCCTCCGCCGCCCAGGGCACCGGCGGCGGATCGGGTCCGAGTGGATGTCATCCTCCCGGGCCTTCTCCGCCACCTCCTTCTGCAAGATTACGTCCTCACAGATGATTGCGATCGCGGTAAAACAACTGTCGCTGCCAGCCATAGATCTTATGACGGCCGGCAGCGAGAGATCCCCTCCGATGACTGCAGTGAGGGCCCGGCGCTGCGTCGCCCATGCGGGGCAGACCGCCAAAATTTCAGTTCTCCCTTAGGGTTGCGAAGGTACAATGCCAGTCGTTCCGTGGAAAAACTGATATTCAGGTAAAACCGATTGAACTAGTAGCCGACCCCAATTAATATTGGGAATAAGGCTAGGAAGATGAAGAATGATGTAGTCAAATTCCTTCTGTTGTTTACAGTGGATGATGCATTTTGTAGTTTTCTTAAAATAACTCACTCAAGAATGTGAGAGTTTCTGACCATGCTTGCAGCATGTCCGTGTCTCACTAACTACTATAGAAAGAAAGACTCAAGTGCGTCTACCCTCATGCATAATTTATTTACGGATTGCCGCTTACACAGTCGTGATGGATGGCGTCATCAAATCAATAAAACCTCGTAAGTGTAACATCAAACACTATATCAGCTTTTATTTCCAGTTAGATGAGAGTCCATTTGTCTAAGTGTGTTTTTTATCGTTCTTCTGTCATTGTGATTGTTATTAGAGTAAGCTTGTCATATGGCGGAGGTCATCTCTGACAAATTTTATTGTATTCAATTTATCTTGAAACCATTTCATGTAATAGAACTCATTATATTCCATTGATAATATGTTCTTTAAAAAAATACGAGTAGAACAAGTTAAGAAAAACGAGAAGAAAAAAAAGGTAAACCAACAGAGTTTATTAAAGTATCGTTAGTTTGGATTATTTCTTTAGTGGTTTTATTTATAGTCTCGTTGGCACGAAAATAGTGAAAGGAATTCTTGAAGAGAGAATTTATTATTAAAGAAAAAGTACTGGAAAGTTTTTATTTTATTTAGCGCTCACGATATTATGTTCCTGCCTTCATTATCTCGCTTAATATATTGCGATTATATTCAGAGCTGACGAACTTTGTTACATTTCTAACACCCGATCTCCATACCATTATAACTCTAATTCACATCTTAGGCAATTAACAAGTATATTCGCGTAATGCCAAAAGAGATCACTCGGTGAAAACATTTTACTAAAGAGTACTTAAAACTTTGGTCCCTTCCGTTGTCGCTCGAAGCCATTCGCTCCCTGTTTCTAGAACTGCGGACGAGGCGTTAACCACCGCGGAGATTTATGAAAGTGGCTTGTCTTTTTAAGGCACTCGGGGGCAAAGGGGAGTTATTATCTATGTTCACCGTCGCCCTAATTTTGTTTCTCCTTTTCAGGGGCGTTGCTTTTAATTTTGGGGGCTACAAAGTTTTTGTTGAACTTTCATAAAAGTAAATATAAGCTATTAGGGGTCCAAGACGAAACGACGACGTCTGCTTACTTACTGAAATTGTTTAATGCAATTCAGAGTAATCATGTTTGGAAAGGACATCCCTTTTAAACATGAGATTAGCTTTTAGTGGTTTAACTTTTCTTACCATTAGATAGTATATTATTTATAAATGGTACTTCCATTTGCTTGATTTTTTTTTTGTCTTTTAAGACTAACACTACTTTGAATTAATTAATCTCACTATCCAAGCACTCTTACAGGATGACTTTGCCCATGATTAAGTGATTTTTTCAAGTAGCATTTGTATTTTTTATGCATTTCATTAATGCAGTAAGTACCGTTTTCCTTCAATCGCGTAGCAAAATTACTTCTGTTTGAAGCAAAAGAATATTTTAGAAAATATGTTTTTCATTTAAAGAGTGTTCATAGGTATTGATAACTTACAAGTGAATCCCCCTTCACTATAAAAAATCGGCCAAGTGCGTGTCAGGCCACGCATAGGAAAGGGTTCCTCAGTCACCCATAATGGTACGTGGATTAGAAATCGTATCCAATGGATAATTGTTATGTTTACGTATTAATGCGTTGATTTTGTATGACTTTTCCAAGTAAGCGCATTGTAAAAGTTAAGCCTCTATAACTCCTGAACTGACAAAGTCATCTAATTTGTTATAGTTTTCATTTAAAGTTCATTATATGGACCACTATCACAAATTTTTCGGCGGGCGGGACGGCCTGTTTTTACAAAAAAGTGGCCTTTAAAGTGGAATTTCTCTCAAACGGATACCTAAATCAAAAAATCGTCTTAACAATCCCTTAATGTTTTTAAAAGACCTATATAATGATACCCTACATGATGGGGTAGTCATGAGAAAAAAAAAATCCCCACTTTACGTGTAGGGGAGGAACCCTAAATAAAAATATATTTCATAATTTTATTGTAGCACTTTGTCGACGTAATTACAATACATATTCATGCAAAGTTTCATCTTTCTAGCACTTACTGTTTGGACGATAAGTCGAGGACGGACGGACGGACGGAAGGACAGACGGACATGACATATCTATAAGGGTTCGAAGTCATAAACTTCGGAACCCTAAAAAGTTATAGATCTTTTAATTACCTACAACTTTGCCATTTAACTTTTTTCCTTGTAGTTTTGCCGGAAATCGAGATAAACCGTTTTTTACCCTTTGTTGTATATATTTAGCCATCCAATCTGACTCTACCCTGCCTGATGGAAAGCATGAGCAGAATCCAAGAGTCGGGGCTATCACACTTGCTGCGAATGCGGACAATAATGTATGGCGGCCCAATATTATTTTACGTAAATTATTTTTCCTTTCATTTTTATAATATTCTCCTCCTTTTCCAATAGGTTTCATCCTACTATAATTTTATTTGTTTTCAAAAATTATCTACTCTGGTCTACTGGTCTATATGTCATTTACAAACTATCATTATGGTTGCCATGCAAGTGTTATTCCTAGCAACCTGTGAAGTTTTGACAGGAGGTAAACAGTGATACATTTTGACATCTTCGATTTATGTATTTTTATAATCACCTAGCTTTGGTCTTTGTATCTCGATTATTGCAGTAAAAAGTAGTCTATGTCCTATCCCAAGTTCAGTTCTATCATCATACCGAATTTCATCAAAATCGGTACAGTGGTTTAGGCGTGAAAGCGTAACAGACAGACAGACAGAGGTACTTTCGCATTTATAATATTAAGTAGGGATTAAAAAAAAAACTACTCACTAGATCTCGTTGAAACCAATTTTCGTTGGTAGTTTGCATGTTAATGTACAACATATATTTCTTTTAGTTTTATCACTCTCTTATTTTAGAAGTTAGAGGGGGGGGGACACACATTTTTCCACTTTGGAAGTGTCTCTCGCGCAAACTATTAAGTTTAGAAAAAAATGATATCAGAAACCTCAACATCATTTTTGAACACCTATCCATAGATTTAATAAATAACTAAATAAATAACCCCACACGTTTAGGTTTGATGAAAAAAAAATTTTTGAGTTTCAGTTCCAAGTATGGAGACCCCCAAAATGTATTGTTTTTTTTCTTTTTTTATGTAAAAATCTTAATGCGGTTCACAGAATACATCGACTGACCAAATTTCAACAGTATAGCTCTTATAGTTTCGGAAATAATTGGCTGTGACATACGGACGGACAGACAGACAGACAGACAGACAGACAGACAGACTTGACGAATCTATAAGGGTTCCGTTTTTTGCCATTTGGCTACGGAACCCTAAAAAGTACAAGTAACCCCTTCACTTTAAATACGAAAAGATAGCCCGCTTAGTATGAGTTGGAATTATTTGTACTAGGGTTTTGTTAATTATACTCCAGTAAAATAAAAGTGTATTATTTTACTCACAAATAGGTCATATAAAACTTTTAAAATCCAGTTATATCATAAAGTTAATAAGTTACCAAGCAAAGCAGTTTCTCACAAAACATAAATAAACCAGTATGCAGTGAGTGCTAATACGTCACTAAATCTCTCTCAAAGCTAACGTAAATGTTTAATATAATTCTCGAAAACTTTAGCACTGACGAGGTGGATACTTCATTGAAACGGCCTTGGTAATTGTATATTCTATATACATATGTAGACTTTCCTTACAAAGTAAATTTAAACGTGGCGTTTTTGCACTTTATGTGTGGCGTTTGAACATGCTCCGTTTTTAAAGTATTTGTATACGCTTCACATTCCCGTCTGGGGTAATCCTTATCTTTAAATTTGGTATCAATATATAAAATATCATTGTTGGTATCCAAATAATCTGCTTGTATTTATCAGGCCTGGGTTGTACCCCAACTTGTAGTTCATCAAAAAGTATAATTAATTTCATTCGAAAAAATATATCAAGTCTTTTACAAGTAGTGGATCGATTTATATGACTGATTCAGTTAGCCAGTAGTTTTATGTCGACTGAATGTACATTCTACGCGTAAAACTACCTCATTGGTCTTGCGGTTAGGTTTTGCCACTACCAATCAAGAGGTCATGGGTTCAAATCCCCGCTTGGGCTAAAAAGCTTTGTGGGTTTTTCTCACAAGAAATTCTCAATATCAGCCCGAAGTTTGAAAGTTTGGCGTTATTTCACGCCCGTATTTTGGAGAGCACGATAAGCTGTCTTTAACAGTTGTCATGAACATCCTATGGCAATCGTGATGGCGAAGTCAGTGCCCTCAAACATACTTCTTCCTTCGAATTTCAGTTCGCCATCAGGGTTGCGGAGGTAGGTCTGATGCCAGTCGCTCTGTTTAAAAACTAATATTTAGATAAAATCAGTTGAACTAGTACAACAATCATCAGTCAACAACAAATCATCTTGAGAATAAGGCTATAAAGATAAAGATTTAGTGCTTAAAAATATGTTAACATCTTTGAGTAATGCCTGGTGTCAGCGCCACTTATCCATTTAGGAAATCATATAAATTGTCAAACAACATATTACACATTTTAGTATATTATTTGTTTGCTAGCTTTCGCCCGCGGCTCCGACCACGTGTATGTCGGTTATCGCGGTAAAAAGTAGCCTATGTCCTTTCTCATGTTCAGTTTTATCTTCATACCAATTTTCTATACTGCCGCTACTATATTTTCTCGGTTAACTTTTCCGGTTATACATGATACATAAACACGTCTGATACATATTTGAATATATCTATCGGTTGAATAAATCGGTTTTGAAATTTAGACCAGAACAAACAGACAGACAGAAATTAGCGTTATAAGTAATTATAATTATTATTTAAAATATTTAATTTTCAATACGTTTAAAATTTAAAATTGTTGTTGATTCTTAAATTATGAAGAGGGTCTTTTTATGATTGGATCAACGTTACTAATTATTAAATTATTGTTGGGTATCTTTTAGGATACCGCAACTCTTAAAAATATTTTGTTATGTATTGTTACTTAATTAGATATCGCAAATTTCATTTGAGCTAAAATTTGTTACATAGTACGTTATTAATTTACTGAATCTTTATCAATTTAATAGTAAATTTTATTCTACAGATTAAAATTAATTGACTTAATATAATTATTCGTTATGTTATGACCTACTTACTAGTCTGTGGAAATTAAAACTTGTAACTGTATCGAAACAAAGTTAACTTCGAGAAAGAATGATACGGCTCTGCCATTGATTTGGTACTGGCCTGGCACTAGTTAACGGTATATTTGCGTGCCCGTAAAGTCTTTTTCCCTTTTTACGGTACCTTTATAATAACAAGTTGTAAAAAATTTGAGCAGTTTTTTATTCTGTGCCGATTAATAGCTATCTGCCATATATGCTCGATATTAAATCAAAAGAAAAGAAATACGAGTACTAAAACTGGTGAAATATAAAAACTTTTTATAGTTACTACCAGAACAGTATTGACGCAAAAACTTCGATTCTACGTTTTATGGTTATCATGGTATAAACATATAATATAAAAAGTTCTCAGTGCTGCTGTGGTTATTGAAATCACGTAATTCTGCAAGTTCACCAGTATTGATAGTAATAACGATTTAATTGACTAGATTAAAAACATAAATATCTATTTTTATATAATAATATGTATATACTGCAACTCTGAAAAATCGAAGACTCCCATATGTTCTATTAGTAACTGACACATGATCACAAAGTGTCAGCGTTTATTGAAGAATCATAAAATGAATATCACGTTGCGGTCTTTTTATGATTACCACAACGCCTATTTAAGCAATTTTTTCGACCAATGTGACTATTTGATTTATAGGAAACTATAATAAATATTTTCATTCGACGCATTTAATATACGATCACTATATTTGATAGATAGACAGATAATAATACTTTATGTGCACTTATTTATACATGTATCAAAAAATTCATACGCATCCTCAACATCGCCTACTCGAAGCGTTCCCAACAAAATGTTGTAAGAATGTCAACCGTGACATTGACCCCCTACAGTACCAGAAGTAAAATGATTAAGTTTATTTGATACCATAACTGTTTTTAGACTTTCGCGACTTTTACACATACTTATGTTTATACTGTAAACGGGACTTATTCGCGATAATATTATAAAGTTTACGATACCTTCTATTTTCCGACGTTTCGAACGGGTTATAGCGCTCGTGGTAACGGGTAGACTCTACCCATGACCACTAGCGGTATCGCGAATAAGTCCCGTTTACAGTAAAAACATAAGTATGTGATACCATTCCGAAGCTTAGACATGAACGGAAAGATTTGAAGTGATTCAGTATAATAGTAAAATCCTTCTCAGGAAAAAGCTTTAAACTCGGAAAACTAACTTTGATGCATTCCACCTATAATATTCACGATATTCAAGTTATAAACCATCGACATTTAGTATTATACTAACTGACGCAAGCAATTTAATCTGCATCTCTTTTCAGTCACGCTCAGTTTCTACATGCTGGTAAAATCAGCTATAAAACTGACGGCTGGAAAAACCGGGAAAATCAGCTATATAATTTCGAAGTTTATCGTGAGCATGAACGTTACACGAGCATTAGCAGTGATAGATTAATAAGTCTTTTGACCACAAATGTTATGCCACCTAAAGTAAATTTCAAGTTTTCTAAATTAATCTAAAAATGAGTTCATTTCTTAATCAAACGAATAAGTAAACATTGAAAGTTGAATTTGCTATACTTGGAGTTTTGATATATAAATATTTAAAATTATATAAGTCTGATATGATATGAATTAAGCAATAGACCCAAAGGTCCTTCAACTTTGTCAGACTATCTAAAAGTAACAAGCACACCCAACCAAGTTGGAGTACTTTTGACGACCTCATCCTGAGGTCGGCTTGCTTGTGTCTCGATAGATAAAAAAGCTTTCACACAAAGTTTTTAAATTTTTACTAAGTACTAGTTAAAGAATATAAGATTTACACCCTATCTAACGCACTTATTACCCTGTAAGAATAAGATGTGTTAAAATATAATTAAACACATCTTATGCACGGTAGTATTCACAAGCAAAACAAAGTCTATGATATAGTAACAAAATTGTGGAAGAAAACAAGACCAGGTTTTCTTAATTAGTAAGTTACCGTCTAGGATCCGTCCTGTTTCAGGCGCCAAGTGGCATATCATCTCTAAGTCGGTCCGATTCCAAAACACCATCATGGCGCAAACTTTTATAACGGCACGAGAGGTTCACTAATTAAATTAATAGCTAAAAAAGTCACGTATTTTTAAAACTATTCGTCATTAATATAAAAACTTTTGTAAGTATAAATTTACGATGAAGATACAGGGGATATATAATAGACCCAAGCTCTTATCGCGTGTCCTGCTTCACTGACTCCTAAACCTTATCAAGATAGAACAGGTGGCGACTCATGGATCTGTGAAATTTCGATCGCGGTCAGCGGTTTGTCGGTGTCGTTATTAATGCTTAATGGTACGTAAACTGGTCATGTACGAATTTTAAACGATATTTGAAAACCCTACTAACATTTATATTTCAGACAGTATTTTATTGTAACTTTTGAAAACGGTTGAAAATAAATACTTTTAGTTATACTGAAAGTAATGTAGTTTTACTTACACCTATATACAGATATAGTGTTACTTATTGAAGTATTTTTTAAATACCAATAGTATATGTGTATATATAACAATAGTTAAAAGTCACTCAGACCAGTGTTGTATATAGGTACATAGGTATACATATAATATACATGTTTGTTTTTATTTATAGCCTACCAAAGTGACACACTTAGCCTATTTTTTTAGACTAGAATCGCTCCGCGTTACTTAGCTAGTTTTATAATAAATTCATAAGTAACTTTGTCTATCAGCCTGTTAAGCTGCTACGGCTAAACCACTGAGTCGATTGTCATCGAAATTTCATCCGAAACTCCGAAACATCCGAAAACCGACTCACCAAGTCGTTTCGGATGAAATTTGAGTTTGGAAATAGATTGGCTCATGAAGAAGGACAAAGGCTACTTATTGTTGTAATAAATGAATATATGAAACGCGCGCACACCTTTCATATTTATGGAGTTTAATTAATCAACCTCATTTAGTATTTGCTGATATCTAACCAACCACCTACAATTGACTATATAATAATATATACTATATAAAACTATACTCAGACACTAAGAAATGTATATTAACATCAATCTTGTAAAGCCATCTTGTTCTAAAGGGATCCTACTAGGACATTAAAGGTTCTATGGGTGGATAAGAAAAAGGGTCGTAGTAACGGAATGACATTTGAAAAATCGGTTCACATCAATCTGTATCCGCATGCGGGCGCAAATCTCTTCAGAAGTTAAGCAATTTCTAGGTATTTATTTATTCGGAACGTCTTTGGGAACACCACTTTTCAATCAATAATAAGACAAAGATTTTTTTTTTTAGTTTGAAGTATTTTTATCAGCTAACTTAAACAAAAGCCTATATATTTACAAATACATACATATTATGCAATCATATATAATTATGAAAAAAATTGGTCTGATCCGGGAATCCAATCCGAGACCTCGAGCACAACAGCTAGTTTTATAAATTCTTAACCAATTTTAAATTAACTCTGTCGGTTTCTTACTGCCTCGTATGTCTAGTGGGTAGCGTGTGCCACTGCTGATTAAGATGTCTCGGGTTCAAACTATTGTTGGGTTTATCTTACCGGAAATAGATTTTTGGCAAATTGAGTTGGAGAAACACCAAAACGTAAAGAAAACTGAAATTACACTGCTAAGTTTAAGTAACTATTAGTAGTAAGATATAATTAAAATAACGAGCCTTTTAAGAGCACCGTTTAGTTCACAAAAAGCAAATATTGACTTCCATTAGTTGTTTTGGCATCTTGCCAAATGTATGAGGGGTCTCGAAAGCCCTTTGTTTTTAGAACTCTTTGTCAATATTGTTGGAATTCAAAATGTCTGTTGCTTCACTAAAATAAGAATTCGTTGGCTCGTTCAGTTTTTTCAACTACTCTGGCGCCTAAGAAGCGACCTATTGTTCGGTAACAACAGAAACTATGTTAGGGTAGTTTTGCATAACGATGTTATAATGATACGGTTAAAAGTTACTGGAGTCATAAAGTCCTTTCTTTCAAGGATTGAACATTCTTGACTGTACTTTGTTTTACAATATTAAACATTATACTCTTAGTCCTGTTAAAAGTGCTACTATTTTATTATTTTTGTTAATGTTTTTGATAAATTTTCATCACGTAAAATATCAAGAACTAATTTTAGTTCATGATGATTAAATTTTAGTTCATTACATATGTAAGTTTTATGCTGTGGTATTTTGGTTGTCGAAAGAAAATTTTCTGCGCATACAAGTCTTTCGAAATATAAATGTGTATAAAGTTCGGTGACCTCTCAACATTTACTGCAACGGGCTTAAACCATCACAAAACTGATTTTCAGTGCCCACCGTATGTAGCACTCGATATGCTGAATATTCTCTCTATTTGGTTTCATTGGCCAATATTTTGTTTTGATCACGATGTGTATGAAGTTATGTTATTAAATAAATAAACAGCAATATATTCAGCTCAGATCAATTTAAACAAGTTTAATTATATTTATTTTCCTCTTCTTATCGTTTCTAGGTTTCAATAAATAATGCGTTAGGTAGTCTTAGCACGTTTGCCATAGACTAATAGCTTACAAGGCTGAAACGTCGATCGCACAGAGTCGTATTATTTATCTAACTTCTCGAGCAGTTCACGTCTCTCGTTTATACAGAAAAAACTAGAATTTGCATTCCGCAAAACTATGTGACAGAGAATAAAGTACATGTAAGCGAAATTTACACGCCTTGATATTTTTTAATAAAATGGAAGTACTAGTAGTACTGTTATTTAATATGTACTATATAAAAGTAATTCTAGAAGAAAACATCCAACAACTTAAAATTTAATTATAAAATTCAATATTTATTATATAGTATATGATATAGCACATATAATTTGATATAGTTTCTTTTTGGATTAGTATTAACAAAAAACTTAAGACCAGTGCTATCAAAATTTAATTATATAATAATAATAATAATATTTATTTCAAGTAATGTACAAGTGCACAAATGGATGACTTAAATACTAAGAAATTTTATACAGAAAATTTTTCAAATGGACACCCCATCCTAAACTAGGCAGGTGGAAACCTGTCTGTATCTTAGGAAAAAGTATCCAAATTCTTTCAAATTATAAGTATTTGAAATTTGAGTTCGTGCAAAGGGGGGTTGACACATGAATTAACAAAATTAAACATTGAGAAAAGAAGAAAGATAAAAAAAAAAAAAATGTGTTTGTGTGTGGTGTGTGAGTGTGGTGTGTATGTGTGGGTGGTGTGTATGTGTGTGGGTGGTGTGTGTGTTCGTGGGTCGTGGGTGGTGTGGGTGGTGTGTGTGTGTGTGTGTGTGTGTGTGTGTGTGTGTGTGTGTGATATATGTTGTGTGTGTGTGTGTGTGTGTGTGATATATGTTGTGTGTGTGTGTGTGTGTGTGTGTGTGTGTGTGTGTGTAAATAAACAATCTATATGGTAGTGGTTAGTAGTTCTTCGGTATCACTATAAGACAAAGTTAACAGCCATGAGTTGAGTTTGCGTTTTACCTCACATTTAGTTAGAGCGTAGATGTTTACCCGCTTATGTACCCTATTATATAACCTAACACTTAATGCATTAAATTGCCGTTTTGCAAACGCGGTCTTGCAAAGCATAGTTGGACACAGGGAAAAAGCAGTACGTCGGTGACTGACCAACTCCTTTTTGAAGGGTATCATGGAGTGTCTTCGAAGAATAGCTCGTAGAATGTATAGTCTTCTGACTGATAGGACCCCGCACTCTTCGTATAACTTATGTGTGGGGTAATCTCGTCGCTTGAAATTAATTACCTTTAAGACAGCTCTTTGTGCTCTTTCAATCTTTAGAAACTCGACTTTATGAGTCCCTCCCCACACTGAGATACAGTAAGATAGCACCGATTGACACAATGCAAGGTACACCATTTTCAGAGTAGTCCTATCAGCAGAGAACCTAAGGTTTTTAAAAATATATATAAGCCTCCTGGTGCGAGAGACTAAAGACTGTAATTGTTTACTCCAGTCCAGCTTATTGTCTACAATCACTCCAAGATATTTAACGGAGTCTACCATCGTCAAAGTCATGCAGTTACAGTTCAGGGGGTTAAGGAGACAGACATGTGCTTTAAGGTGTCCTGTTTCTATAGGAGGTTTTTTAGTGTGTGGTAGTGAAAAACGTAGAAATGTTGTTTTATTGACATTAAGGGTTAGTAGATTGGATGCCAGCCAGAACATAACTTTACTAAGTGCATTTTCAGAGTGTTTTTTAGCATCTTCCCAACTTCTACCATAGGCAATTAATGCAGTGTCGTCTGCATATGAGAAAATGTCACAGTTTACAAGTGGCAGTTTGCATAGGTCATTTATATATATTTGGAAGAGGGTAGGACCGAGGATACTTCCTTGAGGAACCCCAAAGGTTATCTGCTCTTCTTTACTTAATACACTACCTATTTTTACAGATTGACTTCTGTCAAAAAGATAGTCTCTGTAGATATCCAAAGCTAAACCTCGAATGCCGATATTTTCCAATTTGCCAATAAGTTTAGAAATACACACGGTGTCAAACGCTTTGCTAAGATCTAGGAAGATCCCGTAGCACTTGAGCTTATTGTCTAACCTTTCAGCAACAGACTGTGTTAGGGCAATAACAGCATCTTCAGTGGAGACACCATTTCGGAATCCATATTGATTGTCGGCTATGAGGTGAAACTTATTTAGAAAGTCCGTTAGGTAGTTGTTAAGGATACGTTCCATTATTTTGGATAAAGCACTTAAAACGGAGATAGGACGATAGTTAGAGACCAGATCATGATCTCCATTTTTGTAGACTGGGGTGACCAAAGCTTTCTTAAAAGCACTCGGGAATACACCCCGTGATATGGCTAGATTGCAGATATGTGTAATGGGTGGTACAAGTACTTTTCGAGACATTTTGATTAATTTGGATGGTATATTGTCCCACCCTGTTGCACAATCGTCGCGCAGATTGTTTATAATAATCTCGACGTCATCTTCAGTAACCGAAAGGAGCACCATAGAATTTGGCGTGGTTATATTTGGTTCCGAATATATTATTGTAGATGGGGTTCTTATTTTTGATGCTAATGTCTTACCGATATTTGCGAAATAATTGTTTATAATATTAGTAGAGATAGCAGGGTCTGTGGATAATTTTAATAGTTGTGTAGGTAGCTGAATAATTTTATTTGAACCGCTTATTTCCCTTATTACTTTCCAAGTTGCTTTGCAATCATTTTTTGCTTTAATAAATTGACTTTTTTCATATGATCGTTTTAATTTACTTAATAATCTATTACAAAAATTTCTATATCTCGTGTATGTAGTTTTAAGAATATCATTTTCGGGTTCATTGTTAAGCTTTAAATGCATTTTGTCGCGATTTCTAATGCACCGGTAAAGCCCTGGTGTCATCCAAGGTTTGATCATTCTAGCCTTCCTTGAAGTTTTTATTTTTGCTGTGTTATTTCGAATTATTTTTTGTAGTATGCCTATTAGGGTATCTGTAGCAATGTTTGTATCAGCGGCGACCATCACAGGTTCAAAGTTAGTGTTTTCTATATCTTTTACAGCGTTAGAGTAATTTATACGCGTTCTTATATTTTGAGTAGGTTTATATTTTACATTGACATGATTTAAACATACCGCAGTAGCAAAATGATCAGTAACACTAGTTTTAATTAGGAAGGAACTGGTTGTATACTTCGTTTTTAATAGGATGTGATCAAGACAGGTATTGGAACTAGGTCTAGTAGCGTCTAAAAAAGCTGGAAGAAGGCCTAATGTAGCTGTAAACAAAAGGTAATCCTGTGAATTTGAGTCAGAATTATCAGTCTTTATGTCAACGTTCAGGTCACCCATAACTACTATAGATTTACAACTCCCCAGGATCGACATAGCAGTTTCGAGACTGTTGTAAAAATTTGACAAGTTGTTATATGATGGTGAGCGGTAGATGCCAATGATAGCAGTGTCCTGAGTACGACAGATTAGACAGTTAGCGTCAACAAAGAAGGTTGGTTCTGTCACAGAACATTGTAGGTTATTTTTTGCATACATCACCACTCCATCATTCTGAATCGGGTTGTTTTTTGTTTGATAAGCAGTATAACCGTCTAAGGTTGGAACGGAGTCAGCATGTTTTAATCGGCATTCCGACAGAATTATAAGATCAAATTGTGTTGGTAACTGGGCAAGAAAAACTAGAAAACTATCGAGATTTTTATGGATACTTCGAATATTAATGTGAATAATTTTTATTTTGTAATTAACAATGTTTTGAAGAGCGGTATATTCGTTTGGGTTACATATTTTAAAAGTTCCCACACTTATTTTGTCAATTTCATCTAAAACAGTATTTATGCTATCCATTTATAGTAAATATTAAATACACAGTATATGGGCACAAATAGAGTGCAGTTTGAGAATGAGAGAGGTGTAGGAAATGATCATATTTTATTTTAATGTAGAGTAAACAGAATTTTAATATAGGGTGAGTTAAGATTGTTTGTGAGGATAGCGAATGGCGATTTTTGTGTTGTTGTTGATTGTGTGTGTGTACCGTGTTTTGTATTGAAAATTTATATTGTATAAGAAGTTCTTTATATCTTAAATTAACTGTTTCAAAGGTGGTTTTGAATAGAAATAGTCACTTCTTTTTGAGAATATTGGCCAAGCACTCTTCTGTTTTCACCAAGTGGGTTTCCCTGCAATCAGGATCTTTTCGTAGTAAAATTTTGCCATTGGAGACCCAGCAGAAAGCAAAACCATTTTTCTTAGCAAAGTCCCGAGACTGCAGAAAGAGTCGCCTCATCGAACCGGGGAGATAATCGTCAACATATATTGGCTTTTTTTCTCCGGGTAAGCCCACCACTTGTGTGTTTAGCTTTTCTTCCAGCTTTCGGCCCTTGTTGAAGTTTCGAGTGGCAGATAGGTAGTTAAGTTTAGTGCGTACGGTTGAAAACTCCGCTACAATCGTTTTGTTTGTTCCAGGCTTGCCCGATAAGCGATATATATCGCGTATTTCTGATGCCGGTGCCACAAAGCCGACCGCGTTGCCAATCCGAGACACGATGCGCATCATCTCGTCTTGCGTTTCACATTCCTTGTTTGGGACGTTCCTAATTTCAATTGTAGATGACCGCGAGCTTAATTTAAAATCCTGAAGCTGTTTCTCAATATTATTGATAGTGACAGTGTTTTCATAACGGGTTTTCTCCAAGTCCAATATTTTAAGCTTTAGGTCTTCGTAATTGTTATACATGTATTCAAGTGACTTTTCAATTTCTGTATTTGTTTTTTGTATTTGGTAAACTTTTTCCTTAAGATCTGACATTTCAGTAAATATTTTGGCAAATGTTACTTCCTGTTGTGCTTTCATAGCGGTTAAAGTAGTCATAATTTGTTCCAGTGTAACGCTGCTCGAGGAATCATATGTGTTCGGAGAGGATTCAACGCGCGGGCGCTTAGTTCTCGAAGTTATGTTCTTACGTGGAGATGGTATTGTTTCAGAGTCGGAAAGTGAAGGCTCTCTTGTTAGATTTAATGTCGAAGACCTTGAAGGGGGTGTTCTCTTCACGTTTGGCATTTTTAAATTTAAAGTGCGTCTAGATAAGGTGTAAACAAAGTATCGTACGTTCCGGTATCAGCTACGATGCAGTGTTCAATCGCTGGCTGTGACGTATGCGTCGCGTAGCACTCGTAACTCCCTCGTAGCGACTGACGGTACCGGCTACGCCGCACTCGCCGTAGTATTTAAGAGAAAGTAATATTTAACACTTACGGTCACTCGCCCGGTGGCACCGAGCATAAACTTCAACGACAAAAACAGCGCGCCTCAAGTTCAAACCCCAGCAGCCGTCGTCCAATAGTCGAGTACTTTGCAAAATTGATATTTTCAAAAATCCGTTGTCCCTTTCACAGACCGCCCACCAGGCGGAGTCAGGCCATATAAACTCCACAGGAGCAACAAGGAATTAGAATTACACCACTTAAGCCAATAGGATTAATCAAAAATAAAATATGAATTATAGGATCAACACACGTCCACCCTCTGACACGACCTAAGTCACACTCTCAATTATTCTCAGTAGGCATAAATATGTAGCAGAGAGGAGCCCCAGTGATCTGAAAACACTTTCAAGAGACTGCTAGTAATTAGTATCGGTGCGTGTGTGGTTATGGATGAAGTCCTCTTTCTTATGATTGCGGTAAAATCATTTCGGTGCACATTCCTAAAAATTGCGTACACATTACAATACCACGACAGCCCCAAAAGTATTCTTTTTTGTCTGTGTGCAAGTCTCCCCATATACCACCAGGCGGTCGCTTTGTCAGGTCTTATATATCTCATCGGGCTATATCCTGAATAAGATATTGTATTCAACACGTTATCACTGCTAACACCCAGAGCATCATACAGCATGAGCATGGACAACTTTTAGATGCCAATTTGTGGAGTAGTAGGTAACAGCTTCTAAAAAAATCGAACATAACACGAATCAAACTGTCAATTGATATTAAATACCACATAATGTAATCCATTACCACTTGTAAAATAACACCTATCCATTTTCATATTACGCACATTCTTCTAGAAAGTATAGAAATAATCCGTAATGCAGCATACGTTTCTTATGTCACTTTATTATGTGATAATAGCAGTAGTTTAAGAAAATGGGCTCCTTTATTGTTACAACCTTAGCTGGATGTGATTCATAGCCCCATAACTATCATTAGAATTGGGTGTTTTATAGATATGTATCGCGTTTTCATACACATTTCTATATTTTAATGCTATATACATATAGATAGTTATAATTTTCTTGTGTGTTTATTCAGTAGATCTGAGAATAGGACGTAAAGTATCTTTATACCTAGCTAATTAATACGGAATATTAATAGGGATATGAAAGCAAAAGCTTCATATTATTGTTTTATTTCTTCTCTGAAAAGTTTAGTAAATATGAATTCCAGAAAATTTATAATTGAAAACATCAAGAAATGTAGGTAATCATTATCATTTCTTTATTAAATTTCGACTTCTTATAGAGATGTTTTGGATTCTTTGGGATTCATAGTCACATTATATTATCAACTGTAATAGCTGTAATAGATTAAAAATTTTTTTTCACACATTACACACAACGCCATCTGGCCCCCCATTCTTTTACTGACATCTTGCACTCAACGTCATCGAGTCCCAAACTAAGCAGAGCTTGTATTATGAGAGCTAGACAGCGGATATAAATACATAAAACTGCCTTTTTTATGAACACATACATATTATACATAGGAAACACCCAGACTCTGAAACAAATATTTGCATTCGCAAACATTTAGTCCGACCCGGGAATGTAGACCTCAAGCACATCAGTCTTTACGTCACCATTGTGCCACCGAGATATTCAAAAGTAAGAAAAAAAAGAAAATGTTGGCCTACCATTTTTTTTTTCTTGTTGCTTAAAAATAACTTATAATAATTTTAATCAAAAACTTTATTTTTAATATCACGTTCAAGAAAATTTCTCACACAACATAATAAGCTTGCTGAGTTCCAGGCTAAGACTAGTTTTTGGTGACACGAAATAATTTGAAGCCGAAAGTTTTTCAAACAGCGCAGTCAAGTTTGTAGATGAGAGCTGTGATGAAAGCAGAAAGTTTTATATTAACAAACAGAAAATTAAATGTTTTCCTACTCTCTTTTTAAGTTGTTTTTTAATAATACAGAAGATTTAGTAACGAGGAAAAAAAAATTGGTACATCTTTACAAAGTCAAAATGATCAAAGAAATTTTTAGTCTACGACCTAAATTGCCTTGTAAATTATATTAAGAAAGAGGCTTCTACAATAAAATTCCCACTTCAAGGAAATAAATTTGTAATAAAAGCATTGAAGCACAGGTATGATGAGTAAAATATTTCTCGTCTGTGGCGTAGAGTAGGTAGTTGTCCAATAGTGAAAAGGAAATTTTCTAATTAAAATTCTGTCTTTAGTACTTAAAATTAAATTGCGATGATGCTTTGACATCAAAAATTAAAATATTTATGTTATGCCTGTATGGGTAAATGCTTAACTGAGCAAGTCTGAAATGAGTGCAATAAGTAAGTAAATATCAGCAGAAATTAAAAGATTCAAAAATGTGTAATGTTACTAGCTGATGCCCGTGGCTCCGCTCGCGTCCTAGTGGTTTGATAAATAGATATTGGCTGATTCTCAGACCTACCCGACATGCACACGAAATAACATACAAATCTGTGCTGCCGTTTCGAAGGAGTTTGGTAACAAACACCGCGACACGAGAATTACACTTTGAAACAATGACTTTTAAAAAGTATCCACTTCAATGCAACTTCAGTAGATACGATTCTAAGAGACTATTTTCTTTATGCTTCAATTATCAATTTTGTTTTATTTTCAAAGGTTATCTTTTCCTTGATATGATTAACTTGAAATTCATGTTTTAAATTTGAATGAAACAAATTATTTTAATTGAAATGAGCTAAGTCTGGAAATATCATAGTGTACATTTTATTTGTCTGAATCAATTTCATTTTTAAATAAAGTATTTGCATTTCAGTATTTTTGTGGTTTTTTTTTAGTTTGTATTAACATCTTAGAAAATAGCTCAAAACTTTTTATGTGCGGCGACAGACATCAAAATCATATTGCTAAAAATAATGTGCGGTCAAATAAATACTGTTTAAGAAAATTTTGAAATTTTCATAATCAATTTTCAGCCTTTAATGGTCTTACTGTACATATCTCTTTTCTGAGGAAAAGCTTAAATAAAACTGAAAACGAAATATAAGCAACCTCGTTCAAAGCCGGGTAAAACATGCAATATTTATAATACATTCCAAGTGATCAAGTAAGATCAATGGTCTGCTTAACTGTACCGAACCGACAAACTGTTTTAATGTTCCAGTTGGCCTTAACGACCATGTTTAGTGGTCTTAAACCGACATTATTAGTGACAAAATAGTGTCCGGGGCACAGTTAAACGGGCTGTTTCTATTACCGTGTCTCGTGATAGCCTTTCCGATACGTACTTAACCAACGAAATGTGTTTCAATTGTTACTTTAAGATTGAATGTATTATAAGTGATATGTCTTTGCTTGTTATGATTTTGACTTTGAAAATTAAGACTTATTGAAACCAAAATATGGGTCAAATGTATCTACGTGTCTGTCTACTGGCCTTACTAGCCTTTGAATGGAGTTAAGAATTTTTTTTTAAAGTATAAACAGAAAAGAAAGTAAACGCTAGTAAAGTCTCAAGTCATATCTTGCCTCATAAGAAATTACAAGGTTCTGTGATACTAAACAAAAAAATTGTGATTGCCATACTTAATTTAAATTAATTTATCTTAAGAAAATAAGAAA
Source organism: Phragmatobia fuliginosa (assembly GCA_932526445.1). Lineage (NCBI taxonomy): Eukaryota > Metazoa > Arthropoda > Insecta > Lepidoptera > Erebidae > Phragmatobia > Phragmatobia fuliginosa. Next base: position 75,062,473 of record OW052057.1, read on the forward strand.
TATTTGTATAAATAAAATCGGTCCATAATAAATACAAAATAACAAGCGTATTATAAGGAGAACAAATGTAACCCTAGTAAATTTGTTTTGCCCATAAAATGTTGTTGAAGGGCTAGTAACTGAACTCATCCGACAAAGGGTCTCGGGTCAAGGGCTCTCGGCAGAGAGTGCGCCCCAAATGCGACGCCTGCAGTTTATAGTAAGAACCGGTAGACGGAACTTGATTAATGATGTGACGATAAATTGATCTTAATAGCTTAGTTTGTCTATTAACGTGGTAAAAGAGCATGGAGAGGATATATAATAATAGATATTACATACAATGGAAATAATAAGCATATTTAAATATTTTTATTTAATACATCAATGGAAGAAATAAAAGAAAAATAAGTATTCTCAACCACAAAAATATAGTTTTTATTTTTGTAATGATTGTTTCCACACTAGCAAAGCAACCAGCATCGCGGGGAATTTACAAGCATTCATGTAATGGACACAAATAACACCTAGATGCAGAATAACAATTTGTGACTCAAACATGGGGCATATCGTATAGTATTCAGCAGAGTAGGATACGGCAAGGTGACCACTATGTCTTTCGTGTAGTCAAAATTCACTTAAACGTTAATGTAATAACAAATATTTCGGACATCTTACACACAACGGCATCTAATCTCAAAATAAGCAGAGCTTGTATTATGGGTACTAGACAACTGATATAAAAACATAAACATACTTTTTTTTTGTAAATACATACATATTATAACATCGAAAATACTCAGACTCCAAAACAAATGTTTGTGGATCACACAAACATTTGGACCGACACAGGAATCGACCCCGAGACCAGCAGCCGCATACGCTAACCACTCGACCAACAAAGCAGTGTATTATATAGCATTAATATGGATTTACAACAAATATTTTACTTTAAATACTACTGAGACGCATACAAATACTCTTGAAGTTACTGAAGTATTCTGATTAACTGTGATATGTTTTATTATTACTTAGGGGATATTAAAACTAAAAAAAATGATTTATAAGAACATTCAACACGTATGGAAGGCCTAGGAGTATGTTTCATACAATTAAATAGAAGTCTATGAATCCTCCTAGTGTAAATATTCCGATAATAAAGGTAACTACTGAAAGCTACCAAAACAACTGCTATAGTTTGTTTTATTAATTTATTAACTTAATAATTTTATCAATATACTGTTGCATTTGAAAAATTAGTAAAGAGTTCCCGAGCCTAAAGGTGGAAACACATATCGGACGCGGCTGGCGGACCGGCTGACGGATGCGACTGACAGACGCGGCAGACAGCCGTGACCTAGAGTATGAACATACACTGACGTGACCTTTGACTGACCTTGAGCGTTCGAACGTCCGACAGAAATCTGGCACAAGACCAACTGACGAGACTGTGCACACTTATCAGTCGCGGCTGTCAGCAGCGTCCGGTAATGTGTTTCCAGCTTAAGGAGGGTCTTTTTACTCGGTAACTCTTATACATTTCAAGCGGTATTTCTAACTTTTAATACTGTTCAGAATCTTCCGTTGTAATAGACTGACAATGACTGTGTGTAAGATGTCCGAAATATGTAATAGCTTCATCACAAACACTGATAAAATTTCAGAGATTCAGTTTCAGAGTATTAAAATTTGGCTATGTGGGCGATATAAAAACTTTTTGTTAGCGTACAGGAATTAGTTATTTTGTATAAATTAAACGAAATATAAATAAATGTAAAAATACATGGAGGTGTCCAAGTGGCCAAGCAATATTTTACGGCCTAACATAAAATGTTACGAATTGTTTATATTTTATCAGAAATTTACGGCATCCTCATCTTAATGCAAAACCATCCGACGACGACCCTTGAATTGCAAAGCCAAGATTTCGATCTTATGTTAAACATTAATTTTCTTCACAAATACTTTCCTTGGAACGCCCTTTTGTTCGGTATGTTTACCGCCACAGTAACGCTCCAAAGTTGAAATTATCTCGAAATATAAATCTCTTTGTAGACCCACGAAATATTGTAGTAAAAATCTAAAAGTACACCTTTTGCCTTTTACAGTCAACCTTTTCCGTACAGCGAGGAGTCAAACCCACTAAAAAATTATTCTAAACTTATAACATTAGTAAAGATTTCATAATAAAATAATATAATTTGAACTAATGCAATAAAAAGTTTAGCTACGTAGATTCAAACGATAAATATTTCTTTTAAAGTCAAAGTTTTACAACATTGGCAGTAAAACACTTTTTTTTGACCGAAAATAGATCCCTAGCCACCCTATTTCACAGTTTCGGAAATATTTTCACCGCTGGAAATCTGTTAAGAGGAATTTAGAGTCACAATGCTTGCTCATAAATTTGGCTCCACGGGGATTAAAAAGTTAAGCGGAGGCATTATTTTTCTCACGTAATTACTTTGTTAGCTAAAATAAGAAAAAAGTGCTTCTTAAGCTGATTTTCTTATTCGGAGCGATGAACATCTATTATTGACAGATAAATCTTCACCCGAAGTGCCTATAATGCTTAATGGCAAATTTTCACAAATTGACATGCTCTCAGATTACCCATTTGCTCTGATTCATATGGAATTTGAATTTCAAAAATATAATTTGTCGACGTGTTCTATTGACATTGGAAATGGAAATGCTAAATTCAAAAATATTTGACTCAGTAACAAAGCAGTAGCAAATAAAAGTAATAAGAGAAGATCTGAGGTAAATTTATTTTCAGATGATTGTAAAACTACTTTTTCCGTGTGGTGACGGATTAAGAATACAAAGTGTCAGCACCCCTATTTATTCCATGGGTGTCGTAAGAGGCGACTAAAGGAACAAAATAAGCAGCTAATATAATTGCCGAGAGAAGAAAAACTTGAAACAAACTCTTTACCAACCGGTCTGACGGGCGTGGTATAGTAGGTCAAAACCTCCTTTCAAAGGAGAGGGGTATGTCCAGCAGTGGACTGTTAAAGGCTGTTGATGCTAAAACTACTTATACCTTATGTTATAATTACCTGATTAACCAATCAAATAACTTGTATGCATATAACATATTACACTGACACCAATTCATTTATGTGGCGACGACGTAGTTACTTATAATAGCAACATTGTAATATCACCCAAAACCCTTCCACTGCTGGGCATAGCCGCCAAGATTCTCCTCTATAACTCTATCTTACTTTTCTTAAGTAGTATCTTTAAGTGATCATTAGGTGACTCAGATAATTCACTAACTGTTTAAAACAACTACTTGTGCTAATACAATCAATATTCTATAAATCTCATGTAACCCATGAAATTGCTTCTGATAATTACAGTGTATTTTCTCATTAAAACAATATTATTATGTATGTAAATCACTGAGTAACGAGTCAATTTAAGTTTCTTAACCACGTGCTTTGCATATTCATAAGAAATATACTTTGCAGTTTAGTGTTATGGAGTAATACAAGGATGAAATACTTAATTAAATGTAAAATTTAACAACATGTGGTACTTATTAATATCACGATTCTTTAGTGATAGATGATTCGAAAATTGACGGGGTTATAGTAAAATAGTTAATCCACCTACTTTTAATTTAAATTATATTATTGAATACCATAACTTTGTAGAAACCACGAAATATAACTGAATTTATTAACATTTTTAGTTGTGAGTCTTATCAAAATATATCAAATTTTTAGATAATAATGGACACACAGTACAGGATACGAATTCTGTATTGTTATGCCTACCTACGATATTCAGTCAAGGATTATTAATTATTATATTAAGTTTTAATTTCATTTTGTATACATTTTGAACCACTTTCTGTACTACAAATAAAAAAATTAACAGAAAAGTTGTTGAGTTCCTTATCAATAAATAAATAATGATTGTATGGAACTAAATATACCTCCCGTGCTTAATAAATTGAGACCAACACTGCAATGTGTCATAGAGTTATGGTATTAGCTATAGAACACTTGAAGTTCTTAATACAAAAGAATGTAGATACTCATAGTTGCGTAATATTATATATTTAATTATTGCACTAATATTCGTTTGGAGATCATATTATTTTTATGTTTTTTAATACCAATGATTTATATTAACCTTATACTTAAATAAACATTTCACTTAACTTAGAAGTCGGCGTCTAGACTTAACCGTCTGTAATTTTCTATATTTATTTAACAAAATATTTAATTCAGAAATTTAAAATGTCATACACGAACGGTGTCTAACAAAGTTTAAGTTAATCTAATCGTCATCAACGACATTGCCGACAAAGTATAATAAAATCAGGCATAAGTTGTTATGTAAACTTTGAAGTTCTAACAAAGAGTAAAATAGTCCAATAAATATTGTCATAGAATCGCAATGGTGTATAAAAGTGGATGTATAAACTTTGCATTTCGTAATTATACTGTAGGTATAACTCCGGTGTGGGCTGGGTGTCGAGATCACAAAATTTGTATTCCAGACTCACAATAAAGTTCATTTAAATATAAATGCGACAAGACCTTTACCCAGTAAATGCTGTTACTCGTAATAAACCCAGTCGTAATTTTTTATAGCGATCTTCAAAATAACTTTGAACATTTAACAAGCTTTCTCACATAATAATTATTATAATTATAGAATTTTGACTTAATGTATTTACAATATACTAAAAGATAAATAAGAAAATTACCGTTTTAGAAAACTGACCTTCAGTTGATTTAAGTTTGACAAGTCATTGGCTTTCGCTAAGCCCAAGCAAGGGTCTCACTTATAGATAAGTAAATTAATTTTTATTGAAGAAAATTAATTTACTTAAATTAATTTTGAGACATTTACGTCTTTACGTTTTATGATAAAGAATCAAACATTTTATCTTAAAATAATTATAAAAAAAAAAATACAACTATCAATAAATTTGATCAGTAGTTTTTAGGTCATCGATTTTATCCAGTGATTTTTCTGACATTTCATTCATTTTCAATTGATGAATTTTACAAGTACTAAGTTACAAACGGTATATATCAATGAAGTATAGTTTTCCTAACTTCATCCTTATTAAAGTATACCTAGTTATTGTTTTGCCTATATCTTGGTTATTGCTACCTTTTTTTTTTTTTTTTTTTTTTTTACGTGTGGAAATCCCCTCGGATCGTCACCCCGCCGGGGCTCTCGACGGGGCGGTATGTCGGACTGGAACCGACTAAAACCACACGGTGTGACCTCTCTGCGCCTGTGTTTTGGGAAGGGGGCCAGGTTGTTATCGCCTTCTGGACCCCTCCCGGCGCCTGCCCGCAATGTTGCGGGCGCCATCTCCTTATCCTCTCCAATTGTTGGGCAACGTCCGGTCACACGCGGACGCCGCCCCCTCGCGGCTGGCCTCTACAGCGGATGAACGGGGAAACCCATCCCGTCCACCCGCGGCCAGAATCAGGGCGGCATGAGGCGCAGGTGAGCGCGCCTTCGCCGCCCCGTTCGCCGGCGGCGGATCTGGTCCGAGTGGAAGTCGTCCTCCCGAACCTTCTCCGCCGCCTTGGTTATTGCTACCTAAACTAACCTATGTCCTTCTAAGAAATTAAATTTATGTCCATACCGAATTTTATTGACACTAGTTCAGCGGTTTAGCTGTGAAAGCGTAATAAACAGACATACATACATAGTTACTTTTTAACATTACTCTGAATACATTTTACAACATTAATCTACAATTTTTTTTTATTAGTCTACGAATATCTTAAATAGTCTAAATACAAAATCTAAAATAGTGAACAGTGACGAAAATAATTCTCAGTTGTGCCTCCAGTTTTAAATTCGGAAGTTATAGAAACTGTTACTTCCATCAATAATGATCTGTTGAACATCTGTTCATAGGAAAATTGTCTGGGCTGCTTATGAATCCTGCAAAATCTGAAGCCCTTATTTTTGATGACAGATTTATGTACAATAGTCTTAAACACTATATAATATTACTGTATATATATATATCTCCCCTCTCTTATGTATGTGCAATCAACGAATATATATGTATACGAATATAATATTGATTGCACATACATAAGAGAGGGTAGAAAATTTAAACGTCTTTTTCCAGTTGAAATAATAAACTATATTTTTTTCATTCTAATTGAATCTTCTTCCGAGCCTTATTCCCAAGTTTATTTGGGGTCGGCTACTAGTTCAACCAGTTTTACCTGAATTTCAGTTTTTCCACGGAGCGACTGGCATCGGACCTCCGCAACCCTAAGGGAGAACTGAAATTCGAAGATTGAACTAGTTGTCAGTATATTTGTGGGCACTGACTTCCCAGTAACGATTGCCATAGATGTTCATGACAACCGGGACCGACGGCTTAACATGCTCTCTGAGGCACGGGCGTGAATCACCGCCAAACTTCCAAACTCCGGACTGCTATTAGGAATTTCCTAAGAAAAACCCAAAAACACTTTTTGGCCCGACCCGGGATTTGAACCCGAGACCTCTTGATTAGCAGTCGCATACATTCATTCTAATTGATATTCTCCTAATATTTTTTTATTACTTCCATACGTATATAATATAATTTAATATTCAAATCTGCAAGATCTAACAAACATATATGAAAGCAAATACAATAAAGAAAGTACTAAGTATGGATGCGGGTCGCATTAAATTTAAACGAAGGATTCAGTAAAAAGGTGGATGGACTCTGTGACAGATGATATGGGCAAAAAGGGAGCGATGCATACATAAAAGACATAAGTATGTGAACGCATTAAAAATATTACGGGGGAAATATTTGGGATGTAAGTCAGAATGTAATGATAAGTTTTAATTGATAATTATTTTACTTCAAATAACCTGCTATAGCCAAACACTTAGTGTTGTATCTAAATAGTTTAATAATAATGACCTATAAAACAACAAATACCCAACGCTTTTAAAATAAAACTCCTTATATTTATCAAAGCTCAAGAAATCCCTATAAAATAGAACACAAAACGAATACAAATGCACCAAGGAAACACGACTAAACGATCTTAAATCCGTTCGTATTTTAAAACTTCATATTGCGTCTTCGGTTACGTCAATTTTCATGCAATATTCATAGTTTCACCATTTACTGTTTTACCAACAACAATACTGAGGCATTTTCTTATGAAACTTTTCATGAATAAATTTTTATTTCCTGCAATTTCCCTGCAATTTTGATAAATATTTATTAAGCACTATAGTGCTCAGTAATTGATCTACAATTTCAAAACACTGCTCCCTTATTAATTTCTTTCTCCTCGTTTTCGAACCACTTTAAGTTCTGATTTATAGTTCTTTATAACGAACGTACATACGTATATTTTAGTGACGATACTAACAATATACCATATTCGTATTTATTCATGTAGAAATTGAAAAGGAAATAAGCCGGTCATGTACATATTACCAACTATAGTAGGTAAATAGTTTTGCCCACGGTTCCACACTCGTGCACATCGGTTATCATGTTAAATAGTAGCCTATCTTGCTTAAGAGTCAAGGATAGTATTAGGATCTCTATTGTGTTTTTTTTTCAGATATTTAGTTGCGGACACGTAACAGGCAGACAAACAGAATTCCATTTGAATCAATAATATTACGATTAATTCTTAAAAGTGTTGCCAAGCTGCCACCAATACAATAAGAGAAAATAATCAGTTGATATGGTGTTATTCTTATATACGAATACTGCTTCAAACATATTTAAATCTTAAGTCAATATTTTACATCAACGAAGGATAAAGTCAATGGTACGGAATGTGGACAAAATCGATCCCAAGTTAATTAGGTTCATCTATATTTGTGGCCGTACGCCGGGTTCTGCGTCAAACGACTATTCTGAGTAGTCTCACGTTTGTACTATATTTATTTTGCTGAAAGTTGTATTCAACTGTTATCTCTCATATGCTTTAAATGTTTATAGAACAGACAATATTTTAACAAGCAACCGTCTGAAAAGGATTTATTAACATTACAAGAATAAAAAAATATTTTTTTACCATGTAAATAATAATAGAAATAAATGCTCAAAATGCCTTATGCAGAGCAGAAACATAGGTAAACGAGTGGCATATTGATATAGTCACTAACCGAGAAATTTAAAAATTGAGTTTATCTTTACAAGTAGTGAAAACCTGAAAGTTTACACTCTTTATAGCATTTTGGTTCGCCAATATTTGGTTCAGGTAATAAGACTTTTTAAGAAAAAAATTCAAAGAAGTAAACGATATTATTATTATTTTTAGTTTTAAATTTGAAACATACGAAACTTATATTTCAAGTATATCCACGAATGAGTTTGAAGACTGTCAAAAAAGGTTACAATTTTTTTTTATATACTTTTACTTAAATTTTAAATACAACTCCCGCATTAGGAATATAAATTCCTGTGTCGCGGGGTATATACAAACATACATGAAACGGTCGCAAGGAACACCCAGACTCAGAACAACAAATTGTGAATCACACAAAGTGTTATCCTACGTGGGCTTTGAACTGACGACACTTGGCGCAGTAGGAAGCGGCGTGGCGACCGCTTAAGCCACTAGGCCAACCGTGCAGTCGATAATTTAGCATAGGCTTGTTTATTAAAAAGCAAAGTAGTGTATAAAAAAATCTTAATCGTTATCCACTATGTGATAGGCTATCATCGGATAGTGAGTGAGTTCAACTGAGTGATTATCACCATCATACATAGCATTTAGTAGATAGCTGCTGAATCATTTCCTCTCTTTAGAAAGGACCTTTAAATGAGTGGTAAATTCGTAACAGAAAAAATGATCATACTGAGAAATACGGTGAATATATTTGAATTTAATATCATAAAGCATTATTAGATTCAAACATCAACTTTGAAATGTTTCAAAGCACGAATTAAACGCGACTAAAGTTTCTAAGACTTTGAAATATTGCAATTTTGTCATTTAAACCGTTTTTAGAGAGTTGCATCAATGGAAAATATAAAATAACATAAGGCAAACGAATATCTAAGTATTAATTTTATCTTCATGTTGTAGTGTCTCTCACACTAGCATTTTAACTAAAAGTTTGGCCTAGTCGTTCAAGTGGTTGCAACGCCGCTTTCCACGTCGCAAAGTGACGTGAGTTCAAATCCCACATGGGACAAAAATTTGTGTGATCCAGAAATTGTAGTCCTGAGTTTGGTTGTTCTTTTTATCCATTTCATGTATGTTTGTAAAGTCTCCCGAGACACACGATGTTTATTCCTAACCAGGGAGTTGTCTTACAAAAGACGAAATTTTAATTTTAATTTAAAATGTTTTCCAAAATTGTTGTACATTGTATGTAACCTTTTGATAGCATTCTCAACAAATATCATATTTATTGCCTTAAAATCAAGAAATTCTAGTTTGTGTTTAAATTAAATAAATGAAAATAACTATTCTAAATTCAAACCTGTTGCACACAATCTCAATTATCAAACTGAGGGTAGTATGTAGAGATGCGCTAAGACGGTGTGCTAAAAAGCTACTGTGTTTTTACGTTGTAAACGAATTATAAATTGACTATATACTGTTTTGATGGTATACAATGTAAGACAAATTGTAAGACTTTTACTTGTATTCACAAACTCCAACGCCCAACTAAACGATTAAAGGTACAGTCGTTACACCTACACGACAATTAGTAAAGTTTATTTTTTTAAGTTTTTAATTGGTAAAGTATATTTCTAGTTTCATTTAAAAATAGTTTATTTCAATTTTTTTATTTCAATTTTTAAGTCATCGTTACTACATTTCTGTAAAGTTACTAAATTATCTTGATATTTGAAGCTTTATGAAATTTTCATATATATATTTCAAATTTTTTGCGGCTGTATAACATCACGCTACAAACAATAGAAGATGCAGATGGGACTACGTGAATCAGATAGTACCTTATAAATGAATTTCAGATGAAATTGTAATAGGTTGCCACTCATAAGGATATTCGTTGTATGTATGAAACAAATGATCAAATACTGCTACTTATTGGTGTGGTGACAAATTAAATATACAGTGTCACCACCCCTATCACCATGTAGGAACCAGGAAAGGTATATATCCAGTAGTAGATCGTTATGGGCTGTTGATGTTATGTGAAATAATTCTGAAGTATATGAGGGGAAGCGCTTAATCTATAGTTGACGAAAAAAAAACCATTTCACGGAACCTAAAAATGCTTGATAAGTTTTCTTCTATATCATAAATTCGACCAATTACCACGTTTGGAAAGCAGTCATTTGTCACAGAGCAAAAAAATGGTGCCGCTACGCGACCCGCCGGTCCATCTGTCTGCTGTAGACCTACATCAAAATCTTGTTGACTGACAGTGCATATATATAAATATCCATTCTGAAAGTATATGAAGTAAACTGTAAAATATTTTTATGTACATAATTCTTACCTGAACGTTATAACGAGGAAGTCAGTTGTGAACTAAAACCTCTTTAAAATATATTACGCACCTTCTTCTTTATTTCAAATTTCAATATGAAACAAGTTACATAAGATGCATGCTTTAGTTTTTGACAAGAGTGTATCTAAACTTTTACAAAATACTATAGATTTATTTCAAATATTACATTTTTAAAATAACTGAAGTTTTAACAGTTTATAATTCAAAATAAGTATTATTAAATGCATTTGCTCATATGATGAGTCTTTTAAATAAAGGACAATTAAGTTTACTTTTAATTTTAAAACTTTTATTTGAAACCTTTTATAAAAGTTAAAACGAATGAGATGATGATGAGCTGGATGCGAGTAGCCCAGGATCGAACTAAGTGGCGTGCAATTGGAGAGGCCTATGTCCAGCAGTGGACTGCGATAGGCTGATGATGATGATGATGATCATAAAAGTTAATGGGCCATACGACCTCGATACATAAAAAATATTTTGAGGCTATTAGATGTGTTTATTTTTTTCTTACGATTTAATTCAATTCAAGTAAGCTTTTTTATCACTACATCTGAAATCCATATACACGTCATAAAGATCAATACCAACCCATCAAACATCAAATCTGGATCTTATTTGCGATTCCTATTTCGGCCAATGATGGTCCCAAATAGCAGATGCTCCATTAACCTATTTGAATTTTAGATGTCTGCGAATATCATTAATGTTTCGTTCAATGACACTGTAAATTTATAGTGACTAGTCATAGACCCTGTTTATTAAATAGTATATATTTTTATTGTTTTACTACTACATGGAAATAATTAGAAATGTATTTGATTGGCATGTATCATTAATGGGACTAAAAATAAAATAAAAAACAATCCAATGTTTACTGAACTTATATATTTTACGCTACTTCTAAAACAGATTTAACCGGAATTTTCTTCAATGATATTTAGAATTTAATATCTTTTATATAGAAACTAACTAGTCACCTCACCAACCCTCACCAAAAAGTCCATTATAACAAATTCTCTTATTTCATGAATAACATTTTATAACTTGCCTAACATCTTCCCGTGGACTTAGAAGCTATGACTGATTTGATTAGTTGACAATTAGGGCCAACTCAGTACTAATTAAGTTAACCGAATGTACTATGTTGAGTCTAATTGAAACGCGCTTCCAGATGTAGCCAATCGTGTCGAATGAGATCGTCATCACGTGATTGGGTTTAATTAGCACTTAGTACTATTAGATTACTACTTTGATTTAATAGTAATACAAGTATGATACATTGTTCATCATAAACCTGTCACATCTGGTTTTAGCCAAATTAATTTGAATCACGTTTTAAACAGTACCTTTACTGTATTGGTGATCAACTAAATTTAGTAAATATAAACTTTTGAATCCAATTCTGCCCCCTAAAAGGCGTGCGCGTTCCGTAACGCTTGTACCGCCACCTCGACCAGCTTCTTTGCTAGGCTGATAGATGGCCTCACTCTCAATCCTGCGCTTATGTAGGACAAGGATTGCTTTGTTATCTCTAGGCTCTCTAGGACCTGGATTCCTGCGGTATCTGGCCCGTTCCTGGGCCTGGAAGACCTCGAGAGTTCTAAACCTTGCACAGTTCCCTTTCACCATTTCACACACTCACATTTAAAATACGACGGAGTTCCATGTGCTCTCGCGCTATTTCAGGGCCCCAGGAGAGAGGCCCTTATGTTACCGAGTGAGAAAATACCTCGACGCCTCGACTCTCACCACGCTGGACAATTTTGTGTAAAGCGCACTATCCGGCCATCGAAGTGCTGGCACTCAGAATTCTTGATAATCATACACAGGTGATCACAGAAGCATTCATTCTTAGTTATTTGCATCAACCAAGGTATGACAGGGATCTACCGCCACAATATCGGCGTGACATATATCTAGACACGCCGAAAAGCCTCTAGGCTATATGTTTCATCATGCTGTTTATCAGTATAAAATATTAGTGAGTAATTAAATCACTATAAATAAATTGTTGGTTGTAACAAAAAACCCAAGCCTCCATAAATAACTAAATGGTTTACATTAGACCATTGAGTGTTGAGTGAAAGAAACTGATAAAGATTTCTTTTAAAACAAACTTCATTTTGTCGTGCTCACAATAAACCGAACTGTTGAACAGCACAGACGAAGACGTGTTTCATTATCCTCTGCGCCAATAATCCCAACAGGTTATGGGCCAAGGCTACGTTATTAAAACGTAGTACAGTATTCAAAGTTTTGAAATATAAGTATAAATTATATATTCATAAAAAAAATATAGACCTATAGAATTGAATTCATGAAAGAAGAAAAATATACATGAAGACATGGTCGAGCGAAATAGTAAATCTAAATTGGACGACAAAATAAGAGAGACTTTCTGCGATGGCGTTATAGCAACGTTAGAAAAAGAAGAGAACATTTAATCTTGAAATATTAATGAAGTCAAGAAAAGGAGATTGAAGAATATAATGAAAAATAAATAATAATAAATAAATAAATAAATATTTTGGACATCTGATAATCGATAATCATCGATTCTAACACTTCAGCTCATAAGATTTCAAAGATTTCATATCAAGAAAGATTGATGTCTTTAAAAAAAAAAAAAACTGCCGAATAGTTGTAACAGCAGCAGTCAAAATTTCCTCGTAAATGATGTGCAGATTTCCAACAGTAACAAGGAGAGTTTCATTTATTCAAATTTAAAATGTGAGTTACATAATCAATTCATCATCATCATCAGCCTATCTCAGTCCACTGCTGGACATAGGCCTCTCCCATTGCACACCACTTTGATCGATTTTGTGCTTCTCGCATCCAGCTCCTGCCAGCCATCTTGCGCAAATCATCACTCCACCTGGCCTGTGGGCGTCCTACACTACGTTTGCCGAGACGCGGTCTCCACTCCAGAACTCTTCTACCCCAACGGTCATCAGTTCTGCGGCTAATATGGCCAGCCCACTGCCACTTCAGCTTGCTAATCCGGTGGGCTATGTCGTCCATAATCAATTAATTTATGCAAATAATAATAAAAATTATTTTCTTTTAGTTTCGAATGCGACGGAATCATACTGTAAATAAACAGATGGTATTTCATCATACATAATACGCTACGAAACCCAATAAAAATCGCAGTTGTGAAGAACTAGCATATCTCATTTGACAAAGGAAAATTTAATATTACAGTTAATCTAAGATTTTAAGGTTACTATTATAATATATCGATGAAAAACATTCAAGGAACAGGTATGTCAATGTTATGTAATAAACTTGCAAGTTTACAAAAACAACAAATATTATAAGTCTGGTACCAGTACTTCAGTTCAGTACTAGTTTCAAGTAGGTACAGAAGTCAAAAGTACGAGAGAAAGCTGTATTCACAGCCAATTGTAGATCCAATATGTTCCACATTAGAATCCTTTTAATCACGCATGTAATTAATATTTAACGCACAGAAATATTTACTTAAAATAAAGCAAGTATAACTTTTATTTAAATTACCTTCAGAGCAGCATTAAGTCAAATATTTGTCGCCTATTTCATTAAATTTTATGGAATTGAGAAAAAAAAAAAACAAAAATGAGTAAGCCCAAAATAATAAATATGAAAATAATGTATAAAAAAAAAAAGTCAACTAGGCACAAAATTAGTGAGCCAGAAAGTAATCCGGCAAAGCTAATGTATGCCAAATTAAGATAAATAAGATAATTACTAAGCCTGATAATAATAATCTGGCAAAACTAATATAATTATTTGTAATTAAAAGAAAACAATAATGAAGCCTAAAAATAATGCAGTAAGGCTAATTTATGTTAAATTAAGAAAAATAAAGTAATCAATGAGCCTGAAAATAATCTGACAAAGTTGATATACCTATATAAAATTTTGAGCAACTAAAAAGAAACTTAATATGTAAGCCTGAATACAAATAGACAAAGTTAATCGATCTAATCGATATCGATCAAGGCATTCTTTGTACGCCAAATGTATTATATATAATTAATTTTGACTTTCGTTGGTGAGTGTAAGACCGGAGGCCCAATCATTCTGCGTCAAACATTTTACTAAGTCGCCATGGTGTGGGTCACCAGGCTGCATTGTATACACTCACAATGAGGATAGTAACCCCTACTCCTGGATTCTACTTATGCTTTCCATCAAGCAGAGTAAAGTCACTATGGTAGGCTCCAATATATAAAAGAAACGCTAGAATGCCATACTATACAAGAAACTTATACACGGACGTAAAAAACCGTATTTGTAATAATGCTATTTCAAATAAATTATATAAACGAAACCAAGTGTGTAATAAATTAAATAAAACTTTAGGTGGTCTCAGACAATTATTGTATTGTTAGTTTGAGTACTTCAATGTTGTTGTTAAAAGTTATGGGTCTTTGAAAATTGAGAAGTGGATTCTTATAAATAAATATTAGACCAAAATTGTATAAGTGTGAAATTGCATATGTAAACAAACACTTCATGAATAATTGTAAATGATATTGCATTGTGACGATGTATTTATTTAAGCTAAAATATTTATGGTTTGATATTTCCGAATAATGACTTAGCGAAATAATTATTAAAAAGGTGTAAGGAAATTTATGTATCTTAAAAAATGTAGAATCTTTAATATTACTATAATTATATATATTTATTACACCAAAAGTTTGAATTGCTAATTAAAAGACTAATTGCTAAGGCAAAGCGATATACAATCACTTCAAAGCAATCAAAGATGGTATTTTGGAGAAAAATCTAAGATTTAACATCTTCATATACCTAGTAGTAAAGGATAATTATTCAATATAAAAGGCAACGAATTCGATCATATCATACGATACAAAGCACGTTTTGGTTGCTAAAGCCCTTACCGGGAAGATTTTATTTTCATACTTGCCTGGATTGTAGATATTGCTGTACCCTCGGAAATTTAAATAAAGTCTGGGCCTCGTATAAGAATTTTCTATTCCTATCGCTGTATAGTTTCTGAAGATGCAATATTCGCCAAGGTGACTACGGAGGTAATAGCTTTTCTGAGTTCATCAATTCACTGTAAGGAAGTTTTCTTGATAACTTTTATATGTACCAAGTAATATTGGTTACTGTGTTTTACTGTGGTTACTCAACTTTATTAAAGTTTTTTAAGTTTAAGTAAAATGAGCCCAAAATCGATCAAAGTAGTATGCAATTTGAGAAACCTATGTCCAGCAGTGGACTGCGATCGACGAATGATAATGAAGTAAATGTGTACTCAATTCAAACCTTTTAAAGTAGAGACGTAACACATTTATAGTGAATTTTCCTAACTGTTACAAAAGCTGTACAAAGTATATTTCTAATCATGTTTTTGTTTAAAAAAATGAAATTCAGAAAATTTATTTGTATTTGAGGACTAAGCTAATGTAATTCATTTTTTTGTTAGATATTGATTTAAGAATTTACATTTAAAATAGATTATTGCCTCAAGTTTTAGGAAATGAATAAAATTATTTAAAATAATCATCTATACCAATATTACAAAGCAAGAGTTCTTGTGTTTGTTTGAGGGCGCAACTCTCTGGATAAGTGATGAAGTGAAGCTTTAGGCTATGTAACCCCAGGCCACGACCAAAAGAAGCGAAGTGTCAGAGCGAAACGTCTGCTGCGTAACTGGTTAGAGTTTCACTAAAACAATGTATGAAGGATTTGTTGAATTGTTGAAGTTTTGAAGAGAAGGCCGCGACAGAATTAGTCTATCTTTTACGGTAGGCTCACACTAACCTTTTTAACGATAAACAAATTTTTTGCGGCTGTATAACATCACGCTACAAACAATAGAAGATGCAGATGGGACTACGTGAATCAGATAGTACCTTATAAATGAATTTCAGATGAAATTGTAATAGGTTGCCACTCATAAGGATATTCGTTGTATGTACGAAACAAATGATCAAATACTGCTACTAATTGGTGTGGTGACAAATTAAATATACAGTGTCACCACCCCTATCACCATGTAGGAACCAGGAAAGGTATATATCCAGTAGTAGATCGTTATGGGCTGTTGATGTTATGTGAAATAATTCTGAAGTATATGAGGGGAAGCGCCTAATCTATAGTTGACGAAAAAAAAACCATTTCACGGAACCTAAAAATGCTTGATAAGTTTTCTTCTATATCATAAATTCGACCAATTACCACGGTTGGAAAGCAGTCATTTGTCACAGAGCAAAAAAATGGTGCCGCTACGCGACCCGCCGGTCCATCTGTCTGCTGTAGACCTACATCAAAATCTTGTTGACTGACAGTGCATATACAGGGTGTAACCAGACGACTTCCGAAAACGAAAGATGCAGCTTCAGCACCCCAAAACTAATTAAAAAAAACAAACAGTTGTCTTTAAAAAAAATTGTAGCCGGAAAAAACAATGTATCAAGATTTTTATTAATTTCCGAAGCCAGCAATGTATGCGCGCACTGAGTAGCTAGGTCAATGCCTTTCATAACTATTTAATTTAACTACCTACGCGTCGCGGCGTCGGTAAAGTTCCCTATTAACGAAAATACCTACCTAGTGACTTCACGCTACTTACCTAATTCTGCGAGAGCCTCGGTCGACCCAGAAATGGCACAAAATGAGCTTATTTTATTATTTTTTCTTAAAATCTTATGCACTGTTTGATGCGATATTGGGGTTCCATGACCTCTAATTAACTTTGCTGTAGTTCGTGTTCCAGCCCGAGGATTTCTCTCAACAAGAGCCAAGACCTGTTCGTCCACTCGAAGATCTACTTCTAGGCCTTCTCCATGCCTTTGGGATGTAATCCTCTCAATATTCAAACCTCTCTGATAGGCAGCCGCGATGACTAACCTATCACGGTAAATACGCAAAGCCCGTGATGCATTTACGCGGGCTACACCATAGCACATAATCATTTGGCCGTATTCCCTCGCACTAAACATTATAAATAATCACTATCACTGTTAAAATATAAGTACCTATTCTAAAAATAACACAAATTCGGTGATAAGAGAATAAAAAACGAAAAAATAAACAATTAACTTACTATACCTACTTAAAAAAGGAAAATTACAACACAAAACTTTCGTGAAAGTCCCTTTAAAATTCCCATAAAAATCCCTTAAAAAAAAATTATAATGCACCACGCAACTGTCCAGACTGTGCGAACATTGAAGACCGACTGGTCTAGTTCGTACCTATTTATAATATTAGGGAATTAAAGTTCTTTGAAACACCGCCGCCGATCTGACGTATCGATAGGTAAATACCTACGACATGACATCGGAAACCCTTTGTCGCATAAACTCAAAGATCACGCTTCTTTGATATTCGCCGACAAAGGCACACACACCAAACTTGCCGCTACAGTGCTTCGTCTTCTGTGTTTAGGTAAATTAAAAAAATTTCAAAGTAATTCAAAGTTTTACGGCTAGATTCATCCGTAGGTTTCCTGGACAAATTTCGCGTTTTGTATTGGAAATTTTGTATTTTTTTTCTATGGAATAGGGTTTAAACGAGCTGAAGTATGACCTGATGGTAAGCGATTACCGTCGCCAATGGATAACCGCAATACTATAGGCGGCACAAACAGCGCCAGCGCTGTTTCACACCGGTTTTCTGTGAGGCCGTGGTATCACTCTGGTCGAACTGACTCATTCATGCCGAAGCGTGGCTCTCCCACGGTATGTAAGAAGAGCGAATGTGAATAGATTGCCGAATCGGCATTGCTAATCAGAAAACCGTAGGCTCACGTCTAGGCTTAAGACTTCAGACGCACGGTGCTATGGGTTCGATTCCCGGCGCAAAATAAACTTGAATTTCATTGAAGACGATGAATGATTTCATTATACGAACGCAAAAAAATAACAAGTGCACAAGATACCATTATTATATAAGCGTTGGTTGATAACCCATCAGAAAGTCAGATTAGAGAGTGATTTCGTTTAAAGTTTTAGTTAGTGTTAGGTACCTACTGCGGGCGGGACGCGCCCGCGCGCCCTAGCCGCGGTCATCGAACCGCGTGCGGTACTGTGTAGTGTGTAATGACCCCCGGTCAACTGATTTTGTTAGTGTCCTATTATGTTGTACTATGTGTATGTAACCAGAAAAATACAAAAAAGAACTTAGATAAATTAACATATATTTTGCGTTTTTTTTTCGCTAAACCTATTCAGTATCATGGTCTGAATGCAACCATCAAGTTTTCGATTTCAGTCTTTTTACACCCTGTATATAAATATCCATTCTGAAAGTATATGAAGTAAACTGTAAAATATTTTTATGTACATAATTCTTACCTGAACGTTATAACGAGGAAGTCAGTTGTGAACTAAAACCTCTTTAAAATATATTACGCACCTTCTTCTTTATTTCAAATTTCAATATGAAACAAGTTACATATAAGATGCATGCTTTAGTTTTTGACAAGAGTGTATATAAACTTTTACAAAATACTATACATTTAATTCAAATATTACATTTTTAAAATAACTGAGGTTTTAACAGTTTATAATTTAAATTAAGTATTATTAAATGCATTCCCTCATAAGACGAGTCTTTTAAATAAAGGACAATCAAGTTTACTTTTAATTCTAAAACTTTTATTTGGAACCTTTTAGAAAAGTTAAAATGGATGAGATGATGATGAGCTGGGTGCGAGTAGCCCAGGATCCAACTAAGTGGCGTGCAATTGGAGAGGCCTATGTCCAGCAGTGGACTGCGATAGGCTGATGATGATGATGATCATTAAAAGTTAATGGGCCATGCTACCTCAATACATACAAAATATTTTGAAGCTATTAAATGTGTTTAATTTTTTTTCACGATTTAATTCAATTCAAGTAAGCTTTTTTATCACTACATCCGAAATCCATATCCACGTCATAAAGATCAATACCAACCCATCAAACATCAAATCTGGATCTTATTTGCGATTCCTATTTCGGCCAATGATGGTCCCAAACAGCAGATGCTCCATTAACCTACACACATCAAAAGTGTCTAGGGATCAACATATATTTTTGCAATAACTTTTCTCCTGATTGATATTAATTAAAAATTTCTTTAAGGATTCATCAAATAAAGTGTTTTCGTTTGTCACAGTAACGATAAACCAAGTCACCTTTGCATTAGTAAAGAAATTTGCCATTTTCCTAATAAAGGGATTTTTGACATTTGAACCACTAACATTAAAGTTCGAAAAAAAGACTGAAATAACAGTTTTCTTTAAAATTTTATTAGGTAACTTAAACAATTAATAATCCGTGTTTCTACCGCGAACACTAACAACACAAGAACATCGGTTTGGCATACTCAAAATGAGTTCATCCAAATCACGCTGTGGAATGGCCGCCCATGTTCGTTGCAACAACAAAAAAAGGTCTTCTTGCGACTGGATACCCTCCATATTCGGCAGAGCTCTTCTCTGTAGCATATCCCATGCATGCTCAATCGGGTTCAAGTCTGGCGACTGAGCAGGCCAGGGCAGGACATTGATGTTAGCTGCGGCGAGAGTCTGTCTTACAACTCTTGCGGTGTGCGGTCGTGCATTATCATGCATTAACTGAAATAAGGGACCGATTTGCACTTGTAGAGGAACGATGACGTCTGATACAATCGTCTCAGCATAAATTTGAGCGTTGAGGTTGCCTCTGATCCAAATCAACTCAGTTCTTCCGCCGATCCAAATACCCGCCCATACCATGATGGTTCCACCACTATAAGGATGGACTTCCTGGCAGGATTTTAATCGCTGTTGGCGTCCAGGGGTTCTCCAGTGTCGTATACGTCTTGTATCCGGTCTCATACCAAAACGAGACTCATCAGAAAAGCACACGAAACGCCATTGTTCTTCTGCCCAATTTCTGTGTTCAAGAGCCCATTGATATCGAATCCTACGATTGTGCATTGCTATAGGTGGTACCCGTAGCGGTCTTCGGGAATGAAGGTTCACTTCATGCAAGCGGTTTCTGACTGTTTGGTCGCTAATTAAGTTCCCTGAAGAGTGATGAAGCCTCACGGCTAACATCATGGCGGTTATTGTTGGAGCTCTTCGAGTTAAGATTTGAATGTATCGGTCTTGTCTCCGTGTGGTGCAGCGATACCGTCCTCCATGGCGCTCAGCCACGGTACCAGTGCTTCGGTAACGTGTCCAAAGTCGACTGATAACACTCTGACTTGTATTCAGAGCTAAAGCCACAGTACGTTGCCGGGAACCAGCTTCTATCATTCCCACGGCTCTGAGCATTTCTTCCCTGCTTAAATGACGTCGCCGCTCCATAATAACGTTGGTTTTAATCAGTAGTAGGGAAACAGTAGCACTAATAATTTCTTCAATGCGTTGTATGTTTTTATAGGGAAAATATTGGCAGCTGATTTTCATCTTTTACTCGAATTTGATTGACAGTTCCTGATTCAAATTATGAAATGCACCAAAAAGGATCCATATAAATTTATAAAATCATAAATTTATTACAAAGCCACATCTCAATCTCAAGAAATCCGCATAAAAATGCTTGATCCCTAGACACTTTTGATGTGTGTATTTGAATTTTAGATGTCTACGAATATCATTAATGTTTCGATCAATGACACTGTAAAGTAATGGAGACTATAACAGACATTGACCCTGTTTATTAAATATTATCTATTCTTATTGTTTTACTATGACATGGAAAAAATGAGAAACGTTTTTGATTTGCATATATCATTAATCAGTAGCGTGTTAATGGGACCAAAAAAAAAACAATCCAATGTTTACTAAACTTATATATTTTAAGCTACTTCTAAAACAGATTTAACCGGAATTTTCTTCAATGATATTTAGAATTTAATATCTTTTATATAGAAACTAACTAGTCACCTCACCAACCCTCACCAAAAATTCCTTTAAAACAAATTTCCTTATTTCATGAATAAAATAATACAATTTTATAATTTGCCTAACATCTTCCCGTGGACTTAGAAGCTATGACTGATTTGATTAGTTGACAATTAGAGCCAACTCAGTACTAATTAAGTTAACCGAATGTACTATGTTTAGTCTAATTGAAACGCGCTTCCAGATGTAGCCAATCTTGTCGAATGATATCGTCATCACGTGATTGGGTTTAATTAGCACTTAGTACTATTAGATTACTACTTTGATTTAATAGTAATACAAGTATGATACATTGTTCATCATAAACCTGTCACATCTGGTTTTAGCCAAATTAATTTGAATCATGTTTTAAACATCACCTTTACTGTATTGGTGATCAACTAAATTTAGTAAATATAAACTTTTGAATCCAATTCTGCTCCCTAAAAGGCGTGCGCGCTCCGTAACGCTTGTACCGCCACCTCGACCAGCTTCTTTGCTAGGCTGATAGATGGCCTTACCCTCAGTCCTGCGCTTATGTAGGACAAAGATTGCTTTGTGATCTCGAGGCTCTCTAGCGCTTGGATTCCTGCGGTATTTGGCCCGTTCGTAAGCCTGGAAAACCTGGACAGTTCTAAACCTTGCACAGTTCCCTTTAACCATTTACTTCGCACACTCACATTGAAAAAACGACGGAGTTCCATGTGCCTTAATGTTACCAAATGAGAAAATACCTCTACGCCTCGACTCTCCCCACGCTGGACCATCTTGTGTAAAGCGCCGTATCCGGCCATCGAAGTGCTGGCACTCAGAATTCTTGATAATCATACACAGGTGATCACAGAAGCATTCATTCTTAGTTATTTGCATCAACCCAGGTATGACAGGGATTTACCGCCATAATATCGGTGTGACATATATCTGGGCACGCCGAAAAGCCTCTAGGCTATATGTTTCATCATTCTGTTTATCAGTATCAAAGATTAATGAGTAATTAAATCACTAGAAATAAATTATAAATTAAGCCGACGATATGTTATTATTTAAATGGTATTTAATACATCAAACTATCGAATTACACAAACAATACATATGTGTATTTATTAAACAGCCTTTTGATTAATGATGACGGATACTGTAAACATATTTTAATTATTACGTCGTGTGCATTAACCAGGTAATAATGATATTAAAAATATTATTGCAAACCAATAAATTTGTTTACGCCTGATATAACTTTTTAATGAAAACTCAGGCTATTCTTGAAGGATTTTTCCGTCTTAAGTTTTGTACAGGCACATATTTAAGCAAGAAATAGTTGACTTTGGAACTTAGAAAAACATAATAAGAAGAAATAAATAGGTGAATAAAAAATAAACTATCATCTCCATAAGAATCTCTATACTAGGAAAAAGCTTACCCAACTAGGGAAATTGTAGTAAATGTCTAACTGTAATATTTTCCATTTTGAAGTTTCAGCCGTTTCTCGAATCATCAACAACCCATAACGACCCATTGTTGGGCTCGGGTCTATTTTATTCTATGTCCTCACGCTGGCTATGTTTGAAATCACCTAAGACCTAAGACTTGTCTTTGAACGTTTTTCAAAATTTACAAAAAGAAAATCAAACATTTAGGTGCATGTAATAAGCGCACATATAATAAAACACTAGAATTAGTTAGTAAAAGAATTAGGACACTATCATTAAATATTAAAGTTACACTATCATTAAATGAAGTTTACATATATTATCTTTATAATATATGTAAACTTCCATTGTGAAAATTAGGGTTGCTATCACAATGACAATGAATCTGGCGGCGAAAAATGTTAATTTTTAGTTTGTAACGATTTTTGCAGCTATTTTAACTTATGAGTGCAATATTTCAGTAGTTAGGATTCAATAATTCATCGTTTAAATATCTATAAATTGGTTTCTATATTTGATGACCGCATCTAGGAGTACTTATTACATACGTGTCATTATTAAGTATATTTTACTCAGTTGTGATACCAATGAATGCATGGTATGATAAATAAAATACTCTTTTTAAAAACACTGCGAACATAGATTTAGTAAACGAAGAATATTCATTATTGTATAGAATTCTATGTTGCTATATTAGCTTTTGTCAGCGGCTCCGCCCCCGTAAATATCGGATATCGCGGTAATGGGTAGTCTATGCCCTTTCGCAAGGATTGAAGTATCGCCATGCCATATTTCATTGAAATCGTTGCAGCGGTTTAATCGTCAAAATGTAATAGACAGACAGAGTTGTTTTCAAATTTATTACGTTAATAAGGATATATATTCATATATCGGTAGTAGAACCACGCTGATTTCATCACGAATGGGCCGGCTTGACCATAGAAGACCAAAATAAAATGACAGCATTCGCGCTGTCTTCTTTCGTTGGTGAGTGTGTGTTAGACCAGAGGCCCAATCAATCGGTCCAATTATTCACCCGGCCGTCGGAAGCCAGGAAATTGATACAAAAACATCTCACTAAGTGACCATGGTGTGGGTCACCATGCTGCATAGTATGCACTCACATTGAAGATAGGGGTTACCCCTACTCATACTTTCTATCAGGCAGAGTAGAGTCACTTTGGTAAGCTTAAATAAAACAAATGAAGCCTATTTTATAGATCATCTTGCTGATATCATCAATCTTACAATTTATTGCACCAGAACGTTGTATCCATATTTCATATCATATTTGCTATCTGAAAATCACTGATTGTCTTTTGTTTTCTTACAACGAGTTTTAAAGAGACACAGGCAAAAACTTTTACATAGTACAACAAATAGTATTAATGTTTACTACTAATTTAGTGAATGAATTTATACAAACTATCGTTATCGGATTTTCAAGGTAGCACGTAACTCATTAACAGTCGCATTCACTATGTGGAATAAAAGCTGCAAAATGGAGCTCATAAATTAAACTACTGACTGGTGAACCTCGATAATTAGCTGCTATTTAAACCGGAAAGCAATGAAGGAGATATATGGCAGTGTGAATGAGAAATCGTGGTTAAAAATGTGCTTATTCGACGTGCATCAGTAAGTGGATTTTTGTTTTCATTTAAAGGCAAAAGTCTATCAAGCAATTTTTAAATTATAGTTTTAGGTATGGAAAACTTTAAATCTTAGACTTGTTGTATAAAAATGATCTCAGGGTTAAGATTGAGTTGCCTTATTCGAGTAAAACTTGTAGTGTATTGTCTCATTCAATTATGGTTCGGTCGAGTTTGACTAGTGAAGTAAACATTGTATACATTGTAAATATATTTTTATTATTATTTTTATGTTATTTTTTATACTTTGTATAAAAATTGTAGTTAAAATTTAGGTATTTCTCTTGTCGAAGACATCTTTTAGTACATTAACTGCCAATCACTACCGTCTTATGAAAAAAACTGACTCCTTTCTCATTAAAAACAGTTAAATCGCAACACATATTATTTAAAAACAGTTGAATCTTTTATATTACTGAAAACATTTAGAACATATTCCCAGAGATATATTTTATAATATGAACCATGTAAATAAATGTATTACTATAAAAACGCTATCTAATGTTTCGCGGTTTCAAGTAAAGAAGACTTAAAAAAATATAAGGACCCAGACTGGTATGTTTCTTTGAACCCGGAGTTTTTGCGCGATCTCATAATGTTTGGAACACTCAATACAGTTATCGTTTTGTCATTACTCATTCGAATGGAAATAAAATATTTTATAAGCTTATCTTTAAGTATAGCCTTATACACGCGTGCTTATATTATGTGTGTAGAACTGTCGCATTATAAGATAACTATAGATACGATTTTTATAAGATAACTAGTTTATTGTAAATTTCGAGTAATGCCACGGAGCAAAGCTAGTCTAAAATGAATAAGCCTAAATTAGACATTTTTTCTTCAGCTTTCTGCCAGTGAAAATTCCTTGAAAATTAGTCAAGGGGCCAGACCAAGATTGTAAAAATAAAATGCATTTCTAGTGTAATCACTAATAATTCTAGATTTATCATCATCATCATCAACAGCCTTTAACAGTCCACTGCTGGACATAGGCCTCTCCTGAGAAGGAGGTTTTGGCCTACTATACCACGCTGGTCAGACGGGTTGGTTCTAGATGTATATCAATGGCAAATTTAATTTATGAGTAATTTATTGTCTATCTAACATATTATTGAGTATTTATTTAGACATTATCTAATACGGACAGTAATTTGAAATCTTTACATAAAATGATATGTTTTTTCTGCGGTCAGGTATAAAATTACAATATACTCATAAGGTATGTGTTATTATATCATATTTCAATACGAAAATATTTTATAAAATCTATAAATATATTTATTTTAATTGGTTTAAGTATTCCTGGTAGAGACATTTTCATGTATCTTACAAGAGTATATAAAACTTATGTATGTGTTGTAAGTGGCTTAACCCTATGAAAATCAATCAGTATATCTATACCCACCCGAAAGCTCTTTTATCTGAAAATCTGTTTCAATCCAAACCCTTCAATGTCTATTGATCCCGACTTGAATATTCAGCGTTGAGCTCAGACCAATATTTTTTACACTCCAATTCGCATCCACCTTTCTTTTTCGTGACTAAACTTACAAGAGCCCTTTAATATAACGCCTACAGCAAAATCGTGATCGCTAACCACGAAACGCCAAATTCTTGGATCCTATTTGGCTAATGGCACTTTATTTCGGGTTTTAAAACTAAGTTGAAGATATCATTAAAGGAATAGTTTGTTTAGTAGTAATTTTATAGAACACTGTACGAAAATGATAAGTAATAATATCTTAACAAAATGATTATTATTTGGTTTAAAATAACTCAGTTTGTAAGGTAATATATTTATGTAATACTTATAATTGCATCAAAATAGTCTGGAAAGAGAGTTATGTAGATATATAACACTTCATGGTACAATGCCACAAGAAAAAAAACAGTTTGTAAAACTCAACATAAAAAAAGTTATCGCGAAATGCAATCTCTTCCAGGCAACCGCTGGGTGAAGTAGGAGATAAAATATAAAATTGGGATGTTGAGAATGGCAGTGGTGGTTACCTATGTGGGTTACCTTACACAAATTCTTGATATAAAAAAAACAAAGAAAAAAAAATTATAGACAGAAAAAAGTAGACAGAAAGAGAAACAGAAAACTTCTAACTTTAAATTCCTATCTTATGAAAATAATTAACAGCTGTTTTAAATAGCATATCTCCAGGTTTAACTAGAGATATGTTGTAGCAAAAAAAAAACCGTAAGACAATAAGTAATATTGTACTATACGACTACTATGCAAAATAAAACATTATTATATCAAATATTATATTAAACTTTTTAGTCTAATTATACTCAATTAAATACTAAATTGCCTTGTTTGTATCTAAAGACACCACAAGTGACACAAACTCATCACTAGTAACACAAATCAGAAATAGGCAAACTTTTGGCAATGATAAATAGGTACTTTGATTTAATTTCAGAGAAGTTGCAATAAA
This sequence comes from Phragmatobia fuliginosa, assembly GCA_932526445.1. Taxonomy (NCBI): domain Eukaryota; kingdom Metazoa; phylum Arthropoda; class Insecta; order Lepidoptera; family Erebidae; genus Phragmatobia; species Phragmatobia fuliginosa. The sequence continues at coordinate 75,089,333 of OW052057.1, forward strand.
AATGGGTCACGAATATAAATCACAGTAAATTGTTGACTGAATCCCACATTTTACTCAGTCGTGGGGGATAATGAGAATATTAGTAAATATAAGACAAGCTTTACTACTTATAAGCTCTCAGAATAAGATCTCTGGTTATGTAATACTCTTGTTATCTTATCTCTTTGTTTTCACGCTTTACCATGCACGAAATGTATTAGTATTGTCTTCATTTGTATTTTGTCAATGTCAAATTTTCGATACGCGTACGATTTTGTATCGAGTCGTATCTTTTAATAATGTAATTTTTTATTGTTATTAATTATATAGCTTCAATAAATAGCTGTCTACTAATTTTATAAAATGTTTGTTTCTTTGAATCAGACAGCGTTACTCTCAGGAAGTACTGGTCCGATTTGATTTTTTTTTTCGTTTTTTATGTAGTTATCAAGGAAGGCTATACACTATGTATTATCACACCATAATAAATACAAGTAGAGTATCAATAAAAAAAATTGCAAGAAGTTCTAAAAATAGCGACATCCATCATAGCATCTATCCATCTTTTAAGGTTGGCTTATTATAACCTTTTTTTTGAAAAAAAAAAATCCGCAACATACCATCACGCTGCGGACATTAGAAGATACAAACGGGCGTGCTTGGGATAATTTTTATTTGTGACGTAATAATCAAGTACATTGAATTCCTTTTTTTCTAAAGTAAATTTTTTATTTCATATTAAATGAGATTGTGTTAAAAGCTAAGCTAAAATTGAATAAGGTAAGACCGATTGCGTTACTTTTTCGCCTCATTCATGAATATTTATACTCCATTTAAAGTGAAAATAAGCTAAATTGTGGTTGAGAGGTGCAATAAATAATTTGAAGTATTCTGTTTTCTCTTAATTGTGGTTAGAATGTAAACTCACAATTACGCTATTCTTTTAAAATAACAGTTGTTAGAAATTCTTATAATTGCCTTTTTCTCTATCTTCAATGTTCGTGAGTCTTTTTTTATTACTGTTATTAATTTACGTAGAAAATATTATTATTTATATAATATTGTATTATAGGTAGTGTTCATTATTTTTCCATAATTAACTCTATTACTAGATAATATTCGTGGCTCCACTTGCGTACTTTTCATTGTTTATAGTCCGCGGGTGGCTATAAAAAATATTTTATATCCTATTCTCAGATCTACTGAACAACACAAAATTTCATAAGAATAAAATCGTTTTGGAGGAGTATGGCAACTAACACTGTGAAATGAGAATTTCATCAAGCAGATTTAAAAAAAAAGATTATTATTGTACGAATGGTGAATGAAAACTTAAATTATTAGTACTAACAATATCTCCTATCCTCCCGTATATTCGTTCACACATTTTCTTTTCTCTTTCTTCGCTTTTCTGTGGCCAAAGACTGCCAATTTTGCTATTTTTAATAATATAAACTAATTTCAGAAATCTATCTACTTACCGCCTTTAATCTTAGCCCAAAATATCTTGACTCCACAAATACTCAAGATACGTGGTGAATTTCATTTGAGAGGGTGATTCAATTTTAATAAGCTCCTTAAAACGGCAACTTACATTATCAAGTCTCGTCATGACGTTTTATGCCAGTGCTCATTGTGCCAACGATTTTCTTCAAAAGAATACTTATTATGAGCGAAAATGACGCGAAGGAAAATATTCCGGAGATTTTTTCTTCCATTGTCCTTTTGTCAATGAGTAGGCCTCTAAGATGCAGGCTGGCTGTTTCGTATATTCTTATTGCTAAATTCATAGCATAACTTTTTGTCTGTCGTGACCGTTGGTTTGATTTGATTAATGCTTGAGACAATTGTGACTTTAGCTTTAAGCAATTTCGTTTACTAGACAAGAATCTTAAAAACAAAATTTATAGTTTTCAATTAATTTTAATGGTTCTCGTGAATCTTATTAGGTACTTAGGTCTAATCCTAGATTCTTAAAAGAATTTCATAGTATTGTAGTGTTTATATAACCATTTATACGATTGGTTTTGTTTAATGGTTTTGTTTAATATCAGCTTGTTGATGTTATAAACCATAACCAAATCCTTGGATTAGTTAATTTATAAATTTCGACATAGATCTTGAGAGCGCATAATCTATTTACGCTTGCTCTGCTCTGTATTTTGTTATACATTTTAGTCGGAGAACAACAGAAATAATTAAAACAACAAACATTTCTAGCCAGTGTAACAAAATAGTGTTTCATTATTCTCTCGTTTTTTTTAAAAAAGCATTTAGATTTATATTAGTTAAAACACCATAACTCATTTTGAAAATATAACTGTGTCAAAAACAGAATTAAAAAAAAAAACATGTACTAACTCGTTAAAATCCCCTAACACTAGTTTAGCATCATAGCTCGGGATTTGGTCGAACGCAAGTTCCAGATCTTCGTAGAAGCGATCTTTAATATTATCCGAGGTGGGTTCCGTTGGGGCATAGGCGTTTACTAGTGAGATGTTATAAAATCTGCTTTTAACCCTTAACATACATATTCTTTCGGATATCGGGACAAATTTGAGGATGCTGCCAACCGCCCTTTTGTTTATCAGGAATCCAGTGCCGTACTCATGTTTTCCGTAGTCGTTTCCACTGTAAAGCAGTAGTGATCCATCTTCTACGGTACATTCCCCTTTTCCAGGCCACCTGACCTCCTGTAGAGCGGCAATTTGGATGTTATAGTTTTGTAACTCTTTAATTAGTTGGTATAACGCTCCCGGTCTATACAAACTGCGTATATTCCATGTTGCTAATCGGAGGTCCAAATTTCCATGCCATAGGTCATCGTAAATAGGTCCGGATCGTTTATTCTTCTTTGTCGGTTTCGTAACAATTATGTCTTTTTCCGTGGGAGGGTTGTTAACCCTCAAAAAGATTTCAAAAAGATTGTGAGAGCGGCAAAACGATATCACATGGAAGGAATTCTCTCAAACATGGAAACACTAATGAGAGCTAATGAGTCCCGCAAGTTTTACCAAGAAATAAGAACTGCAAAAAAGGCATACCAACCTGTCTCTCAATTGTTGGAAGATGAATATGGAAATCTTGTCTCTGAACCAGAAAAACAAAAAGAGATGTGGCGAAAATACTTCCAACAACTCCTTAATTGCCCACCAGTTCGAAACAACAGATCAGATCTGGACCCGAAGACTAGCCACGACAATGACCTGGAACCACCACCAACGCTCAAAGAGGTGCACAGGGCGATAAGCAGACTTAAAAACCACAAGTCCCCTGGAATAGATAATATACCAGGTGAACTCTGGAAGTATGGAGGGGGAGTACTGCAATCCCAACTGTACAAAATTATCTGTAGGATCTGGTCAGAGGAACAACAACCTAGGGAATGGAATGTGGGCATTATCTGCCCAATACATAAAAAGGGATGCAGAAAGAAATGTGAAAACTACAGAGGGATTGCACTGCTTTCGACAGCATATAAGGTGCTGTCATACATTCTCCTCGCTCGCCTTGAACCCTACGCAGAGCAAATACTCGGGGATTACCAATGTGGCTTCCGCAGGGGTCGCAGTACAGTAGACCAAATATTCCTCCTGAAGCAGATAATGGAAAAGCGATGGGAGTATGCCCAGAGCGTCCATTGCCTGTTTGTGGACTTCACGAAGGCCTATGACAGTATTGACCGAGAAACACTATACCGGATAATGACATTCTTCCAAGTACCGGCAAAACTGGTAACGATGATAAAAGTGGCTACAAGTACAAGCGAACTGCGAGTGAGAGTGGGAGGCGCATTGACACAGGTGTTTGAGGTTGCGACTGGTCTAAAACAGGGAGACGCTCTATCGCCTATTCTATTTAATATAGCTCTCGAATACATCATCCGAAAAGTTCTACTGATAGATGGGGGAGTCGATTTGAATGGAAGGCATAAAATCATAGGCTACGCAGACGATCTGGCAATACTGGGGCAAACGGAGTCGGAAGTAGTATGCATGGCGCAAGTGCTGGAGAAAGAAGGGAAAACAGTGGGTCTCAGAATCAGTCGTGAGAAAACCGAATACCTCCATATGAAGAGATACAAAGACCTTAGAGCCCCGAGAAAAGATCTTACAATAAATGGCACAACCTACAAAGGTATAAGTAAATTTAAGTACCTCGGGTGTACGATCACGGACACCAATCAGAGAGAGGAGGAAATAAACACCCGAATTATCAACGCACTAAGATGTACCGCAGCCCTTCACAAAGTACTAGTCTCCAAGGTAATAAGCAGGACTACCAAAATTCGCGTCTACAAAACAGTGATTAGGCCGATTTTGATGTACGGATGCGAAACCTGGACCCTAACGATCAAGGAGGAAGAGAAACTCTTAGTTGCAGAACGTAAGATTTTGCGAAAGATTCTGGGACCAACGGTGGGTGCGAATGGAGAGCAGAGACAAAGGTATAACAAAGAGATAGAGAGCCTTCTGTCAATGCCAAATATTATCGGGGAAATTAAAGCTGCCCGACTTCGCTGGCTTGGCCACATCGAAAGAATGGGTGAGGATCGAGCTGTTAAAAAAGCATATCTCGGGAAGCCCGTAGGGCGGCGGCCAGTGGGACGACCCAGATACCGCTGGAAAGATGAGATTGCCCGAGATATGAAAGAGATGAAAGTGCCCGATTGGTCTGAACTGGCACAGAATAGAAAAGAATGGCGCATTCTACAGTCGGAGGTCAAGACCCACTTTGGGTCGCTGAGCCAGCGAAGTAAGTAAGTAAGTACTAACTCGTTACTTGTATTATGTTTCTGCTACTAAGAATCATTCATCGCATTTTAAATGTATGTAAAAAGACAAGTGAATTGAACTTATTGGAGTAGGGTTTGTACCTATATAATTTTTAATTAGGCTAATAGTACAGGATCCCTGGTTCATTTTTACTTTTGATTACTAACAAGTTAATTTTTCGTGAGTAGCTTCGTTCCGATGAGACGCCCAACTGTTACTGTGTGACAATTCTCGATTGAGGTAGGTAACAGGGGTAGCAGGGATAAAATATGTTGATTTGATGATCCTCAAAAAATTATTACTAACAGGGTTTTATTCGGTTAAATCTGAAGATAGTTATCTAAATTATTCAAAAAAAAATTTGTCCTACAAATTATATGGTTTGATCAAAGAGTACCCCTTCTTCCAACATGTATCGATAACGAGGTCATCAAAAATGATTACTAGCCAGCTGTTTTTTTTTCTTTTACTTAGTTGATATTTATATAATTTAACGATTTCATTGTCCTACAAATTGCGTGGTAGGTTATCCCGGTCCTACGCTCAGAAATTGTTAATACCACAAGATTTTTTTTCTCATTACTAACTGTAGGACAAGAATATTACATGATAGGTTAGTGTGTTCTCTACCCAAATGAAACAATGTCCTACAAAAAAACAGGTATGTATCACTAGTCCGACAAGAATTGTCATTCTTTCGTTTTCCCGTTTGTAACGTAAGATACTGTGAAAACAACATTTTTTAAATATTAATAACTTAATTTTTTAGTAAGATGGGTAAATAGTTGTGTATATACATAAAAAAAAAATCTTCTTCACATTCATCTGATAAATCTTCGCTATTATCGCTGTTATCTTCATCCTCATTAGTGATATCAGTCTCTGTATTAACATGAAAAAATTAAGTAAATTATATAATAACTAGCTGACCCGGCGAACTTTGTACCGCCTTAGAATATTAATTCTTATTAAAGTATTGTGTTTAGTTATTAACTGATAGTGACAAATCGACAGCAGCGCCAACTAACGGGCCCTGGCCGTTAACGCCACCAATCACTTTGTACCTGCATTTTAAATCTGTAATATCTTCAAAAATATTAAATTAAATTGCATACTGTAAAGGGCCATATTAATCTATATTAAATACACAATGTATTTAAGGTACTTAATTGGATAGGGATTAATACTGTATTGCTTAAAATCGCTTCGTAAATAAGCCATTATTTCTCGTATAAAGAAAAATTAAAAAAATGGTTATTGTGAGTTATCCATAAGAGATAGACATATACCATGGCGGACTTTTTTGTAGACCTTTTTAAGGTGTACAATACTGTAGTACATTGTTTTGATCCATCTCGTAGGGTACAGCCAGCGTTTGCAATGTAAGCTTTAAAAATGGGTTTATTTACGACATGTTTATTATGCATGTATTATACATAAAGCCTGCCTCTTTAATCACTCTATCTATTAAAAAAACCGCATCAAAATCTGTTGCGTAGTTTTAAAGATTTAAGCATACATAGGGACAGATAAAGCGAATTTGTTTTATACTATGTAGTGATGAATCAATAGATAACAATAGTATTAATAGAGTACCTTGTATGTCAGAAGATAATTCTTCAAAAGATGGACTTTGGGGACTATCAAACCAGTAATATCGATATTCGCCATCAATTATTGTCCATCCAAAATTTTCTAGCAATTTTTACGTGGGGCATCACATGTGTGCATTACACCAAACATTGCAGATGAACACGGTTCTTTTAATATGTTGCAACAATTCTTGATTTGTTGGTGGCAAACTGAAAGGTTACGTTATCCTACGATTTTTTGTCTAAAAATTTCTTCATTTTCATTTTTTGATTTATACCCCTTTTCAAACAACTCATACCGTCCTTTATTGATATCATTTTTTATTTTTAGACTTACTTTTAGACTTACAACTAGTGGGGTTCATATAGTTAATTAATATAAAATGTTAACGTGTGAAGTGACGACATTGCAAAAAATTATCATTCATACGTTCACGAAATTTTACGCTCATTGTTAAATTGTTGGTTACTAAACAATCATAATTTGGTTTGAAAGACTAATTAATCCAATATTAATCCTTACTATGTCAACATAATTCAAAACTGGACAAAGCAATTTACTTCATACATTACAAATTCTCCCATTAGATTGGGAAAGAAAAAAGTTGTTTTTATGGTAACACTGTATATGTATTGCACTTATTATTTTTAAATTTGATTTTAGCGCCATTTCTTTTAATATCAACGCATAAACAATATCTTTACTTGTGAAAAGTATTTCTGGTTGATTTACAATACTTTTATCACTTAGAATCGCATAATTTCACTACACATTTGGTCATTTTGTTTTCATCTCATCACTAAAATGACTTTTTCCTTGAATTAGAGCAAATCCTAATAGCGGTTTCAACGTTCTTGGTGCGCAATTACACATCTAGTATATTATATATCAATGAGCAAAATACAATAAATAAATTTTTAATTTCCTTAATTTAAAATAGGTATTCTATTGGAGGACCGGGAAAACGTATGACGCAATTTTTAGAACAATGCAATTGTTGAATTATACAAATAATAACTAAGTAAAAAAATTTGTAATCATTTTTGGTGAGCTCGTTAGCGATACATTTTGGGGGACTCTTTGATGAAACCATATAATTTGTAGGACAATTTTTTTTTCGAATAATTGAGATAATTATCATCATATTTAACCGAAGAAAAACCTGTTAGTAATAATTTTTTGAGAATCATCAAATCAACATATTTTATCCCTGCTACCGCTGTTACCTACCACAATCGAGAATTATCGTACAGGAAAAGTTGGGCGTCTCATAGAAACGAAGCTATTCACGAAGATTCGGCTTGATAGTAATTATTTTTATATCTAGGATTTGTACCCTACTTTTGAGCGTAGGACCGGGATATCCTACCACGCAATTTGTAGGACAATGAAATCGTTAAATTATATAAATATCAACTAAGTAAAAGAAAAAAAAACAGCCGGCTAGTAATCATTTTTGGTGACCTCGTTATCGATACATGTTGGAAGAAGGGGTACTCTTTGATCAAACCATATAATTTGTAGGAGAAATATTTTTTTGAATAATTTAGATAACTATCATCAGATTTAACCGAAGAAAATCCTGTTAGTAATAATTTTTTGAGAATCATCAAATCAACATATTTTATCCCTGCTATCGCTGTTACCTACCACAACCAAGAATTTTCGCACCTGAAAAGTTGGGCGTCTCATCGGAACGAAGCTACTCACGGAAAATTAGCTTGATAGTAATCATTTTTAAAAATGAACCAGGGATCCTGGACTATAAAGAGGATGTTTAATATAGATTTATTTACGTAGAACTAAATGTCATTTTTTGTGTCGCTTCGACTATGTTTGTCCTGTTTAATACTGCAATCTGTTTTATACCCAATTCATTCGATTCTGTTGAGCTATTCTGGTATAACAAATGTACATCAAAAGTTGAACATTTATTCTTCAAATTCTGCATAATTATCAATGAAATGTAAGCCTCGAGCAACATACATTGCAATGCAGATAACAGCACAGTCCACGGGCAATATATTGTACATTCTATAGCTGGGCAGGCTGACGTCGAAGAAAAACGAAAAGAGCTTATTGCTGAGTTCGACCTGGTTTTGGATAAGAATCTAGTCGAGTTCAATTCCAAAAACACAGGTATACGCACTAACTATCAAAAAAATCTCCATTCATTCCTTTCCCTACTTTTCAGAACACTCAGCTGCCACTACAGGATAAGCTCTGTATCCTAGGTATGTATATTTTCCGGAATGCTAACCAACGGGAATACATTGATAACGTCACAAAAGCGGTTTTTCTTTTACTGGAGCATCCGTGTCTTCTTTAAAAGAAGGTTCTTTCCTGCGCGGGATACTGTTTTCATCTTTGCAATGTATCAACACAGTATTTGCTTGACCGTAGTCCCGAGGCTACCGAGTTCCTAGATTCTCTGCCGTTGCTAAGAGATTTCACCTTTATGGCAGTCCTCTATCGCCTTAATTATGGGAGTGTTCTAAAGAGCTTTTTGAATTGGTCTCACCTCTTCCCTTCCTTAACTGGACAACACGCGCTGGCCTTGAAAGTCACCTGTTAGTGGTACAAAAACGCACCAGAACTAAACGGTTCACTACCTGCAGTCACAGGGAGTGTGGAAGAGACAGCTCTTGGATTCTGCTTGCTTGCTTTTCATCACGTAGAGTAGACTCACCTCGGCAGCCTTTCAAAATAAATAGAGAAATTAAAGAAATTGATATATATTTATATAACTAGGTACTGTTAATACTAAGTACGTTTTCTTCTAAAAATTTTTTTTTGAGTGACAATTTCTTATAGTAGCTCTATGTAAATAAAAACTATCTAGAAAGTAAACACCTCACTGTTAAATTAAACCAGACGGTGGAACAACTTGCGTCTGAAGGCTGACAGCGATTGGATGGAAACAGCTGAAGCTCTTCGAACACCACAGAACTTGGACCTCAGTCAGTTTCTTAGGAGAGACCTATGTCCAGCAATGATATTGAGGTTAAATTAGATTGATCATATATGTAACTCAATTTAAAAAATAAATAAATAAAACCCTGAACATGGTGTAACAGAAACCTTTTTTAATATTAAAAATATTTGCATATTGTGCATGCATAATACGGCGTATAATATACAAAGTAACGCTTAAACCGGGTAGTAAATATATGCACACCTTTACACGTCTCATAGCTTTCCATCCGACATATGAATATATTTGAATAATTCACGTAGGCCCGTCTCAAATGCTTTTGTAGAACGCTTCCTTAACAAGCCGTCGTATTATAGAAACTGGTTGCTTTATTTGCTTATGTTATATTTTAGCTCATCTTCAATGAACTGATATTTTGTTTTCTTAAAATCGTACCGCAGGTTAAATCTTCTCGGAGTATTATTAGAAAACTGTCAGGTTTTATTTCAGCCGAAATGCGTGTGACAATATTGAACCGCTGTAAATGCCAAGCAATGGTCTTATGGTTAATAGTTTGTGAATTATTTGACAGTTGGCGGTCTATGTAAATATAAACCCTTTGAAAATTTGTCCTTAAACGGTAGCTTAAGTACGGGAAAGCTTTTGGTTATTAGGATACTCAGCAATCATTAAAACGTGTGAAAAAAATGATTCATGAAAACCCAGAAATATAATTGAATACTAGAACCCGTCTGGTTTCGCATGGGTTGAATGTTTTAAACATATTAACTTGTTTTTTACTTATTCTCTCTAATATCTCTCACTCATTTTAATGTGGTTTTCATTACATTGAAATCCGTTGTGTCATTATAAAGATCTAAACATACAAGCACAAACAAAGACTTCATTTTATAAAATGAAAAGATATATTTGTACAATCTGTCACATGATATAGCTTTCGTACCCTTAGTTTGACCTTTGTAATATAAAGACTTTAGGCTTTAAGAACTTGACACAGAAAACTCGAACAAAATTTGGCAACTTTCATGACTTCGGAACTTCATTTGCATTTTATTTCTTATTTTGAATAACCTAAATAGAGCTTGCGAAACCATTTGGAAGGCGTAAATGAATCTTCCAATTGTCGCCATTCGCTGGTGCCCAGTATAATCTCATTTTGTGTAGACTCGTTAAATGCGATTGCACTATGCCAAATTGCATCCTGAAGCCGTAGGGTTTCGTTGAACAAAGGAATTGTTGTAACCTTCTTTTAGTTTTCTTTTTGTATTTATGCCATCCACTCGAGAAAGTTTCATTGTGTTGTCGCTATTGGATTGGGATCGTTGATTAAAGTTTAATTTAAAATCTCCACATCACATATATGATTTTTTTAAACATGTTAATAAGATTTTTACTTATTATCCTTAGGAGCATAATTAATGTGAAAATAGACTTTATTTTTGGGTAACAGTTAAAACAGTTAGTACTGATTTTTCAGGTGTTCTAATAACATTTATTAGAAGAATTTAAAGCTGGAAAATTTTAGTTAAAAAAAGGAAACAAATTTTCCAATACAAAAAAAAACCTTTCAAAAGTGGCCTGATGAAAAATATGAGCACTTAAAGTGCCTGCTGGAGTTATTGTGATTAGATGAAAAAAAGTATATAGATACAGTTAAGGAAATTATTGAATTTTGACTCATACATAGCAAATGAAATCAAAAAGTAAAATATTTAATTAACCATATAATTTAAATTAGGATTGAGGCGGTATTCTTTTTGTCATGAAGTATTAATATTTAATAACCAGACTAGCTTATCTTTCTGTAGATATTACTAGTTAAAGATTTCATAACACTGATTTCGTAGTCATGTTGTCTTATGTAAAAAATTGAGTAAAGTTCAAAACTTAAGGCTTAGCAATTAATAAATTTGACATCAAAATTTTTCATTAATAATTATAATCACCTTTCATGATGATTAGAAATAAACTGTGTCAGTTATTTCTTTATTTTAACCCTATAAGTATTTTTATTATTTAAATGGAACTAAATTTACACCTACTATTTACATTTTTTTTTATATAAATAAAGACGTTCTTAGGTAGCAATATCTTTTAAAGTAATTTAAAAAATAAATTTTGAAATTCAGAAAACGTTTTTCTCCAACATTTTTTATCTCGCGTCTCATGTTTAAATACGAGTATATAATCTTATAGACCCATAACTTATGAGATAAGAGCACTGAAAGCAACTAACGATCGCCTTCAGAATATAAATACTCATTCACTTAAGTTCTACCATCACTTTCATTCTTGGGTAAGAATTATAAGAATAAAGCCGGTTCCAAAAATAACGGGTCAGTCACATAAACCCGAATATCTCCCGAACTACGTATGCCATCCTAATGAAACGAAGACTGTTCAATTGAGAATTTAATTATACAGATAAAAAATAAAATAAAACTTAGTTACACCCACAATATTAATCTTAAATTAAAAAAAAACTAAAGTAGTCATATTTTTCTTAAGATTACGTTTTTTTTATGATTGTTTTTTTGCTGTTTTTCATCACTTTCTTCATTTAATACTTTGTATTGCCTCCACGAGCTCTTCTGACAGCTTCCAGGCGATTAGGCATGCTGTACACCAAATTTCGGAGCCGGTGCTGAGGAATACCTTCCCATTCCTCCACCAGTGCTTGTATGAGCTCGGGAAGCGTGATTGGTGGGGGGTTTCGACCTTTCACGCATCTCTGAAGCTCGTCCCAGGCGTGCTCGATGGGGTTTAAGTCCGGGCTTCGCGCTGGCCACTGCATGAGTTCGATACCGACCTCTTCAAGGTAGTCATGTACAATTCTGGCGGTATGGGGACGCGCATTATCATGCATTAATATGCCATGCCGGTCCATCCTGGCCATGAAAGGACCTACATGTTCATTGAGGATCTCTTCCACGTACCTCTCTGCATTTAGAGTTCCATTTTGAATGAGCACCAGCTCGGTGCGGGCCTCAGCAGAAATCCCAGCCCAAACTTGTACGGAGCCTCCACCGTACGCCACTTTTTCCTCCACACACGCTTGATGGAAGCGCTCCCCTGGTCTTCTGTACACCAACTGCCTACCATCATGCTTATAAAGCATGAATTTAGACTCGTCCGTGAACATTACCCTAGACCAATCGTCTAGTGTCCAGTTTAGGTGTTCGCGCACGTATCTCTGTCTTGCAATTCGATGTCCCCGTTCCAGTTTGGGGCCATTTGCGGGCCTCAATGGTTTCAAATTTGCTTCAGCAAGACGTCTTCTTACTGTTTGAGCGCTTAAATTTCCACCTCCAAAGCGAATAAAGTGAGTTTTTAGACCAACAGCAGTTTGAAAACGATTTCAGAGCATTGTAGCCACCAGTTGTCTGTCTTCCCTGGCCGTTGTGCATCTTGGTCTGCCATTTTCTGGTCTTCTAAGGTGTGATCCGGTCTCTTGGTACCGCTGGACTACCCGCTGAACAGTCGACAAAGATACACCAATGTTTCTGGCTGTTTCACGCTGGCTCCGCCCAAGTTCCAAAAAAGTTAGGATTCTGGTACATTCCTCTAGCGTGACTGCCATGCTTCACCTCACAGAATAATAATTATGCACGTGGAAGACGTTCACGATAATTTTTTTTGTGACAGAATAGAAATGGAAAGCATCCATAATGACATGAAACAAAAATTTTGTTTTTAAAAATAGTCATTTTTTAAAATTTTGTTTTTCTAATGAAGTTTTTTTCATCAACCAGTTTAAATAATATGCTATTAGAAGCGCAACTAAAAAGTCTTTATTCTGTTTTTTATTTCATTGATCTAGCTTTTACAGTTCTGGAGGTATTTCAATTTTTGTGACTGACCCGTAATTTTTGGAACCGAGTGTACATCTGTACAATTATATGAATTCATCATCTTTATTTCATACGCAATAACATATCCAGTTAAAGTAGAAGTTATCTAATTGGAAAGGCAAAGCAAACTTTATTTCATAGCTCTTAGATAGATAAAACCACTACTACTACTACTAGGTACATAGAAGAAAGGAATTATGGTAATATTTTTTCACCTGCGAATCCGCCCACATTTTACCGGTAAAGAATAAAAATTTGTCCATACTGAATTTCATTGAAATCGGTGCAGCAGTTTATATATAGAAAGACTGACATACAGTTTCTTACAATTTACAATACTAAAATGTAAAAAAATTGATAGAAGTTTGAAAACCGAATTCCGTAAAACTAATTATAAAAATAAGTCAGTCAAGTAAACGTGTACATTAAATTTAACCTTTACGCTTCTAATTAAACTCGGAACAAGATAAGAATAAAGTTCTTATACCAAAACAAAAGGGTGTAAAGGGAGAAACACTCACCATTTAACTTCCCTAAACATCAATCTTAGCGACCCCCCGCTGGTAACAAACAAGGCTTTGACAACTAACAAATTATAGGATAAATATTTTCTCAGGTAACCCTTTTAAATATTGTCAAACTATAACGGATATCATCGGTACTTAAGACAAGTTATTTTGGGGTTATCATTCTACACGTCCCGCATCCGTGGTTATCGGTTTTCAAGGAAGGATGTCTACTGGTCATACCATGGATTGTCAAAGTCCGATTTGATGGTGGATGTATTTTATTTAAGTAGACTTCATCTAAAATTTAAAAAACAGTAACAAAGGGGTTATAATTTGGTTTATATTCCTCTTTCTCCTAGTCTTTATTATTTCCAATATATTTGGGTTCAGCTATTAGTTCAACCGATTTTATATCAAAGGTTAAACTAAACAGTACGTTGTGCACTGACTTTCTAGTAACGATTGCCATAGTAATTCATGAAAACCGGGAACAATGGCTCAACATGTAGCTTGTCTGCTTGTTTACTATGTTATACCTTAGTTACAATACTAGAGTTAAACAAATGTTCAACCCCAATTAAGTTAAATGTTGTTCTCAACATATTGAACCTAAAAAACTACTTTATTCTACTTATTAGCGAACTGAAGACATCAAAAACAAGGCAGTTAGAGAAAATTGTCTGTAATAGCCAACATGACTAAACACAATTGCTTGTTCACTTACACTCGGCCATTTCAAAAGAAAACTATTTATTTAAGAAGAACTTAGAAAAGTAAACATAGACTACGTTTACTTTCCGTTTAGTTTAACGTTAAGTTTAGTAAAAATGGTACATATCCTAAGGGTTTATCGATACATTACTTATCCTTTTCTAAGTGCTCATATTCTCAATAAAGGTATAATATAGTTCCAAAAAACTAACATTAGTTGTGTTAAGGGGAGTAAGGCAATGCCTTCAATTTAGGAGCACTTAATATCACTAGTTGCCATAATCATGAGTATAAAGGTAAGTGGAAGGTAATTGACCTTTAACGCCCTAAATGAAGTCATGAGAAATCAGATAAATCGTTGTTCACGGCGAAATGTAAATCCTTCAACTTTTTAGTTAAGATTATCGGAAATTTAACAAAACAGTGTTTTGTTTTTGTTAATACCAAGTTGTCGACGGTTGTTCTCCGAATTTTCTTAATTTTGTTTATTTTTGCAGTGTTGTAAATAACTATGGGACAATGTTAAACTGGAATTTTAAAATTTTCACTAACAATATTTTACTTGATTATCGGGTTTTATTTACTATTATTTACTTGATTTTTATATAAGCACGCCAGCATTTCTTTGTACTAGATACTATTTTTATTTCTATTACGAGTATTGAAAGTAAACGTTTTATACATCTGTTGTTTTTTTTATAATGGAGCTTGTCAAAATGACTCCACTTTCTTTTCTGAAAGTACTTACAACAGTCTTTCAAGAAAATTTTGATAGCACCTAGTGTCACCATAGTGGAGGTCCAATGGTATTGGCTCTGCTTTAAAAAAACCGAAGTTCATATGCATCACACATAATAGACTTAAATGAACTCCAAGTTGTTTGGAAAAAAAACAAGATTGAAAATGACCAAAATGGACACAAACAGCATTTCTAGGGTTCCGAAGTTTATGACTCGGAACCCTTATAGATTCGTCATGTTCGTCCGTCCTCGACTTACCGTCCTAACGGTAAGTGCTAGAAAGATGAAACTTTGCATGAATATGTGTTGTAATTACGTCGACAATAATGTCTACAATATACCTACAGCACGTCTACAATAAAATTATGAAAAATATTTTTATTTGGGGTACCTCCCCTACACGTAAAGTGGGGATGTTTTTTTTTCTCGTGGCTATTCCATCGTATGGGGTATCATTAGATAGGTCTTTTAAAAGCAATAAATTATTTGGCAGTCGCCACTGGTGATCCTACGCAAGGCGTCCAGAAGGTGCCAAGGTATTTATATAAACAATCATATTTAATAACTGTCTTTCATATATCACATAAAACTTTCTTCTAGTAAATTACCACCTAAACCTTTTAAAAAACATTGCTAAAACTACTTTTTAATTCAGGTATTCGTTTGCGAGTTATTCAACTTTAAAGCGGATTTTTTTTTAAATCGTACTTACCCTTACTTACAACCCCCCTCTAAAAGCTAAACGGCGAGCTGAAAATATATGAAAAAATTCACACATGCATTCCATAAATTAAACTTTATAGGAAAGCTATAATAGTTTCAATATTTCAAGAGTTTTCAAGAGAGAGCTGCTTTATACAGGAGAGTTTGGCATAAATTAACCCTTCGGGTGCCTGGTGGGTCTGACAGACCCATCACTTCAAAACTTCGACGATATTTTTTTATTTTTTTAACCTAACGCGCTGCGCTTCTCAGTAGCTTCGCGATATGAACTAGCAGCCATTTTGTCTCCTCTCCCGTAATCCGCGACGCACACGCATTCAGATAAGAGGTGTTTTATGTGCGCTCGGGTCTCAGGGACCCGACCAGGCACGCGACGTAACTTTTATTCCATAAGTACTTACTTTTGTTTTTTCTTGTTTATTATGTTTTGAGTGGTAAATTGTTTACAAAAATAATATTTTATCAGTTTAAAATGGTTAGTAACGAATTTTGAAATCTGTCAAGCTTTGGAGAGAGATTTAGAAGAAAATGAAAACGAAGATGTGGTTTTTGATGATAGTGGAGATGAATCAGTCTACTTGGATGTACCACATGGGTAAGATAGTGCTGAGGAAGTAGCAGAAGTCCATGCTGAACCCAATAATAGTTAAAATGATGACAGTGATGTTGAGATGTCTCAGCCATTGAGTAATTTGTGTCACGCGTCGATTTTTGTTTCTTTTTATAATTTAGCCTACCAAAGTGACTCTACTCTGACTGATGGAAAGCATGAGTAGAATCCAGGTGTTAGGGCCACCATGCTCATTGTGAGGGTAGGCAAAGTAACATTGAAACCCATACTACCATGGCGGCCTGGTTAGATAATTGGATAATTGTGAATTTTTGTTACGTAAAATATGAGAATTTTAAATTAGGTAATAAACATTTTGTAAAACAACTTTAGTTTTAATTTTTCCAATCATATAATTTAAATGTCAGTGAAAATTAATAAAAACCCTGTATTTAGCTTTCTGACTCGTTAAGTAGGTAAAAACCAAGCATTTTGTTTACGGGTCTCACAGACCCACCAGGCATGCAAAGTGATTTTTAGGTACCAGGCACCCGAAGGGTTAAGTTTATTCAAGTAGCTCCAATTGAAATAAAAAGGCGCAGATAACTCAAAAAGTTTCAAATACTTCCAAATTTATAGTTTACTGAGCTTCAGGAAATAAGTTTTGTGACCTCATATACCTCATATATTCCAAGTGTAGGTTGTCATTATGCTATCTTTGTAGGGGAAATGTTTTATTTGCTTGCCAAGATTCTCATAAAAATTGGCCAAGTGTGTATCAGGCCACGCATAGAATAGAGTTCTGTAGTCACCCATAATGGTAGGTAGATTTTAAATCATGTCCAATAGATATTTGTTATGTTTACTTTTTATTTCTTTATTTTTGTACAAAATTTTACAAGTGCATTTTACGAGTTAGCAAAAAAAACACATGATAAAACATTTGAAACCCTTAAACCAAAACTATAGTAATCTGCTATGAAATTTCTAGGTTCTACTACTTACATAATTTTAACAAAAAGGAACCGACTTCAATGAAAAACTATTCCGAGTACCCAAATCGCGACATTGTGACTATGATATTTGAGGAGTTCCCTCGATTTCCTTGGGATCCCATGATCAGATCCCGATATGGTGACGATGGGACCACCTGTAAGCTACGCCCATTCCAATGCAAAAAGAATTTTTGAAATCGGTTCATAAACGACGAAATTATCGCTGAACATACATAAAAAAAAAAAAAAAAAAAAAAAAAAAAAAAGATTCCGACGAATTGATAACCTCCTCCTTTTTTTTGAAGTCGGTTAAAAATGCGCTTTAATATCCAAAGACCGTAGTACATTACTGTCTGCTTCGCATTGAAATATTATAATGAAAATTTTCTAATGCTTCCACTATTTCTCGTATTCCACACGCTTTAGAATTCTTTGCGACTTCAGATGATAGCGCTAAGAAATTGCAAGTCACTTTTGACTTTTATTCTTAAATGCTATCTCATGGCTGATACTTAAATGGTACGTTTATATAATATTAAGGATCAAATGAGAGTGGCATTTGTTCGGATAAAGTTTACTAATTTGTTAGCTGTCAATTGTCTTACAATTTGTTTTAGAAGTTTTTGATGTTTAAGAAATTCTAAGTATGAGCCCTAAATAGTCATTTAATAAAATCTTGCACATATGTTCGCTGGATTGTGAAAACTCTGAACTAAAATAAACTTGTATATGTAGAAGTTACTGATGGTTTTACGGCTTTTTCAAAACTTTTAAGTTAACATTTGATTAATCTGTAAAAAAATTTGCATTTCATTTCTAAAGAATTATAATATGTAGGCCTCTCCGCCTTTGGACAAAATATATGTAATGGCAACATTTAACAGCTGCATTGGATTATTTCCTTATAACTGCCCATTTTCCTTATTTTTGTGATGTTAGGTTTCTTATCTGTTACTTTGTTATCTGTTACACTAAATATAAAAGGTTTGGATTTAAAGGAAACCAAATGCTTCTGAGATATATGTTGTATACAAAGCACTCCGTATACTTACCTACTATTATTGTCCATGTACCACAAGTAGCATGAGAGTAGTAGAAAGATAAACAATAAAACCAAATTGTTTTTTTCATGTAATAAACTCCAGCACGGGCTAATATTTGTCACCCAGGTGGAGAATATCCGTAAAACTGGTGTCTATAGATCTCCAATCATATGAGCAATGCTGAAATTCGTCTCACTTAATCTATTACTTTATATTAATTGTGACCAAAATTTTGATATTTATTTTTAAAAATCACCTACGTTTATTGACGTACTTGTTCCTTTGGAGCGTTAAAAACAGTACAATATAAAAGCAGCACGTCTAATGAACCAGTAAAACAAATTGATGTTATTCATCATAGACCCTAAAATAATAATGAAATATTATATTACTAGATTTATTACAAGGATATACCCGAATGTTCTCCAAAAGTATGAAGTATTTTATTAATTTTCTTGAGGTCTCCCGAGGCAACTTTATCTCAAGCCTGACATAATCACTCAATGTCTATATGCCGGGGATTGTCAGAATAACTAAGTTAAACATTTAAGGCGTCATGATAAGGGTTTCTTGGCTTATTATAATATTTATTATTTTGACATTATATATAATACTACAAGAATGCAACTATGATTAGTTGGACTTGCAGAGTAACAATTTTGTTTTACATGTTCAAAATGTTTGTATGTTAAAATAATCTTGGGAATAAAGGATGGGAAGAAAAAAAATTGTATGTATGTAAATTCCAACACGACTTGATGCTTTTACAATTGTTATATATTAATTGTGACCAAAATTTTGATATTTATACACACATTTTTTTTTATTTTATTTTACTACACAGAGTAATACTTGAAAAGTCAACTTGATTTATTATTTGAAGGTTATTTTTATAACATCCATAGTCATGCATGTCATGCCCATATCGTTATCTAACATTAGGACCAAAATGTAATTGTTTGGTGTTACTTCAGAGAGACATATGGCTGAATAACAAGATGATGGAAATCGTTACTTGTGTTCTAAAAAGTAGAATTTTAAGTCAAATTAGCTGTTTTGGTTAAATTCAGTTAATACAATATACTGTCTGACACTTTGCTTGGTAAATCATCTAATAATCCATGGAAATGTTCCATGGAAGAGAGAATGTTCGAGTTTCATTTTGTATATTTTTAAAATAACTATTTACGTGTTGTAAGTCTAGAAGACTCAACCTTAATTTAACATCGGACTTATGGTTCAAAATTACCTCAGGTCTTTACAAACTCTTACTTACATCTCACAAAGTACAGCACTTACATGTGTTCACACAAAATTAAGGCTTGGTTTCTTCTAACATTACTCTCACAGTCACTTATCTTCTTTATATGTTTACACAACATTACGCCATATAAGAAAATGGTACTTTTATGTCTAAAATGAGCCAGTTCTGTTGATTACGCGTTGTCGTATTCTAATGACCATCTTATACTGGAGCTTTTATGTAATTGTAAGTTCTTGAAACATACTTTGTGTTAATAATGTAACACTTAGCAGTGGCGAGGTCGTACTTGATCTAATTAAAAATTAATGTCACGCAAGATAGGAAATTAGTTGGTGAGCGGTTTGAAGATTACGCACTCTAATGACAATTGTGAATTAAAATTGCAAACTAAGTATGTCGTTTATAAATAAATAAATAAATATAAATAAATATTTCGGACATCTTACACACAACGCCATCTAGTCCCAAACTAAGCATAGCTTATATTATGGGTACTAGACAACTGATGTAAATACATAAACATATCTTTTTTTTTGTAAATACATACATATTATACATAGAAAAGACCCAAACTCCCAAACAAATATTTGCGGTTCACACAAACAATTTGTCCGACCCGGGAATCGAACCTGAGTCCTCTTGATCAGCGGTCGCATACACCAACCACTGCGTCATCGAGGCAGTCCTTTAAGTAATTCACAAGTTTAAACATTTGGTATACTAACTTTTGGTTGGCTTATGTCGATTATCGCAGTAAAAAGTAACCTTTGTCCTTCTCAGTCCTTTCTCGTTAAGCTATCTGTTTACCCAATTTCATTTAAATCAGTTCAGTAGTTTTGGTGTGAAACCGCGACATAGACAGAATTACTTTCGTATTTATAATATCAGCAAGATTTTAATAAACTGAATGTGGGAAACCAGATAATTAACTACAAAATATTTTGGGTTAAAGCCATGAGCTGAGTATTATTGAAACCGTTTTCGGTTATTTTAAGCTAAAGTATAGCAACGGTTAAATGGTTGACACAGCTGCACCACAGGGCGCAAACTAGTTATTTTATTTACTACTAGCTGTGAAACTTCATAAACATAAAAATTTAATTTATAATTTTAGAAACGGTACTCGCAAAATCAAAACCATTTTCATCAATGCAAACAACGATTTTAATGATGTTATAAGCAAAAATGTTTTATAAAGTACAAAGTTTGTGTCAAGTTTTTCTTCTTGCTTGCTTCTCTTGCTTGCTTGCTTCTGTTGTTCTGTGCGTTTTGCCTCCTTTGTACTACACCCACGGAATGAAAAAGAGTAATGACATTCCCTACTCTTAATTAATCACTTCTTAGACTATCAAATCACACATGAACTATAAAGCAAATTATATTATGCACATCAAACATTAGTTATGTCCAAGAATTCTTTTTCAATCGCGATCATTCTGTAATTGCTTATTCTCTAAACTAAAACATCCAAAATTTAATATACTTCTCTAAAATTACGATATGAATTCTAAGAACGTAGAAGTAATATTAAATATGACACAACCTAAATTTAATAAAAACCTTAGACCATTTATTTTCATTTACTATTCTTTTGTTAAACGTTCAAGACCTCTAAGTTTGACTATAATTAGAGATGACACACTAAAGTTAGATGTCGTTGAAGTGAAAATTAATTCTTGTCATTGAAGTGAAAAGAACGGTATGTGTTTAATATTATCTGTCACAAATCCCTATCATGACACCAGACTTGTATTAAGAATAGTAGTAATAGAATAGAATTTAGATGATCGGTGAAAATAAAACAGTTTCAGTGAAATTTTAGTTCAAAAACAGAACTACAATCATCGGTGATAATTTACTTCTAAATTTTATGTTTAATGTTTTACAGAAGCAGATTACTGTACACATATTTTACAGAGTAAGCTCTGACTGGCAACTAATGGGAATGACACCTGCTAAGGAAAGTAATTCTGTAATTATTTTTCAGATTTTACTATCTTCTTTGGAGGGCAACATCTCTCGATCGATAATGAGATCAAAATGTTCCAATTGGCCCATCTAGTCCTATCCTCTATAGGGTCACTGATTGTCATAGAAGTCACTGTTTTAGACTGGTAGACATACGCTTTTGAACTAAACATTTTCATTGAATAGAATGGAATCATTTGTTCATCCATTACGTAAAAAAGCATCAAGATCACAGATGTTTAGATATCTGAACACTATGTACAGTAAAAAAATATTCATAAATTGTTAATGTAAATATGGACAGCCAATATTAAAGGCAGACACAAAAGATAAACTAAAGCTGGTTAAATAAAACGTTGATATCGAAGTACTCGAGAATACAAGAAGGGTTTTGTTATAACTAGCTTGCCAGCTTACAAGTCTCACGACCTTCAGTAGATTACTTGGTTAAAGTAAACTAGTATTGGGCTTTATCCATGTACCAAATTCATTGTTGTCGTTTGCTCTAGAATTGTATTTCGCTGATAATCAAAGAATAACTACATATGTACCAAAATTGTTATTGCTACTGGCTGTGTAATTATATTGTGGCGTTGAAGATCCAAAACATTTCAAAGAAAAAACGAGAATAAGTTTTTCAATAGAATTTTCTATGTCCTAGATAGCTTTGAGTTTCCATTTATTTGTATTATAATGAAATATTTTTGTTCTTAAACTTGAGGTGTATAATTTAAAGTTTTCTTAGTATTAAACATATCTGTGTATGATTATGTAATTATGTAACCACCACTTTATTTATCATAATGGCTAGCACTTGCTGCGATCGTCTCAGGAGCTCGATGGCTAATGAGGTCATATGAAGAACGTAGAGTCTTGCCAACTAGCTTCGGGACGAGACTTCCGTTGGGTCGACTAGAACAATTCTCAGAAAGAGTACTCAATGCCGATTAAAATTTTATTCGCTACTCTAAACGTAATAATATTCAGTATTAGAATTGAACTGTAAATTTACGATCATTAATTAAGGCGGCGGCTATCGTGCAAATTAATCAATCAGTTTGGATAAGGTTCGTCGTAAGCCATTGGGCTGATCAATAGATACGTCACCGACTGATAATCTAGGTACCAGGAATATCGTATTCACCTAAAGGCCACAAGAACGAGTAGACACATCATACGTCAGAAATACAAACTAACTTCTAAATTATTATAGAATTAATCATGTGGCTGTGGAGCAGGACCAGCATTAAGCCAAGCATTCTTGTCGGCAATGTAATCCTCTAATTTGTAATAAGCTTGCTTACATAGTGTGCGTTTTACAACATTTTTAAATCGTATATTAGAATATTATTCATAAAACTTGCTTAGTACTATTTATTTTAAATATTTTTTCACTTCAGTTCAATGTGTGCACAATTATTGTAATTACAAAAATATTTATATAATACATCAAAAGAGGCATTCAAATACGGCTAGTAAATAAATAACTATTTAAACTTTTGACACACAACGCCATTTAGTCACAAACTACTAAATTGTACTAGAGATAAGTACCTCTAGTACACCAGTTATCTAGTGACAACTGGCATTTACATAATATACTTTTTTTGTAAAGTCCTAACGAATTACTTACCTAATTTCAATAGTGATAGAATTCAAATTTTAAGTTAACTGTCAAAACGGTGATCTAAACACTGTACTGTCGTCTCAACCGATTGCGTTGACAATGATGTCGACATTACATAGGGTGTTATACAATAACCTGATCAAATTCTATACAAAAGTAACTTACGTAGTAGATAAAGATTTCAAAGCACATTAGTCATTTTTAACTAAGAAATATTTAGCAAGACTAACTCCATAGATTTAATTTAATTTAGTTATTTTTAAAAACATCTGATAAAAGAAATGACGAAAGAACAATAGTTTTGAAGTTTCAACATTTATACTATACTAGCTTTCCACCCGCGGCTTCGCCCGCGTGGAATTCGTATATATCGCGCGACACTGTAAGGGTAGATTAAACAATTTTACATGATTTTATGTTTGATAATAACAACCCTTCTTTCTACCTTTATTTTCAATCGGTTCAGTGGTTTAGGCGTGAAAGCGTAACACACAGACAGACAGACAGAGTTACTTTAGCATTTATAATATAAGTAGGGATTACACCATCGGAAAGTAGAGATTTCATCAAACAGAAAACACCCTAATTTTTTGAAAATAAATATTTCATATCAAATAAATTACAGTGTATTCGAGACATAAAAGGTAAGTTTTCACTAAATTTCGTTTAAAAATAATTTTATTTGTAAAAGATAATAATAAAAAACCAAAAACTTAGTTTTTTGAATTTTTCACATATAATTTGAGGTTATGTGAAAAAAAGTGTAAATAAAAAATCGGCCAAGTGCGTGTCAGGCCACGCACGGGAAAGGGTTCCTCAGTCACCCATAATGGTACGTGGATTAGAAATTGTATCCAATGGATAATTGTTATATTTACGTATTAATGCGTTAATTTTGTATGACTTTTCCAAGTAAGCACATTGTAGAAGTTAAGCCTCTATAACTCCTGAACTAACAAAGTCGTTATAGTTTTCATATAAAGTTATTATATAGATGGAATTTTTTGAGCCGGCTGTTTAGCTTTTAGAGGGGGGGGGGACGCCCTGTTTTTACAAAAAAAGTGGAATTTCTCGCAAACGGATACCTAAATCAAAAAATGGGTTTAAAGATCGTCTTAACAACCTTTTAATGTTTTTATAAGACCTATATAATGATACCCCAATGATGGGGTAGCTGCGAGAAAAAAAACATCCCCACTTTACGTGTAGTGGAGGTACCCTAAATAAAAATATTTTTCATTATTTTATTGTAACGCTTTGTCGACGTAATTACAATACATATTCATGCAAAGTTTTATCTTTCTAGCACTTACCGATTGGACGGTAAGGACGGACGGACGGACGATAAGGGTTCGAAGTCATAAACTTCGGAACCCTAAAAATTGTAGATCTTTTGATTACCTACAACTTTTCCATTTGACTTTTTTCCATAGGACTTGTAGTTTTGCCGGAAATCGAGATAAACCGTTCTTTACCCTTTGTTTTATATATTTAGCCATCCAAAGTGACTCTACCCTGCCTGATGGAAAGCATTAGCAGAATCCAAGAGTCGGGGCTACTACACTTGCTGCGAATAATGCAGACAATAATGTATGGCTGCCCACACTATGGCAGCGTAGTGAGATGCTTTTTCACGCCCCGCTTAAAGGACCCGAAAACCTCCCCCCTACCCCTTCCCGACCTCAGATCCCCCGTAAATTATTTTTTCTTTCATTTTTATAATATTCCCCTCCTTTTCCAATAGGTTTCATCCTACTATAATTTTATTTGTTTTCAAAAATTATCTACCCTGATCTACTGGTCTATATGTCATTGTCAAACTATCATTATGGTTGCCATGCAATTGTGTTATGCCTAGCAACCTGTGAAGTTTTGACAGGAGATAAACAGTGATAGATTTTGATACCTACGATTTATGTATTTTTATAATCACCTAGCTTTGGCCTTTGTATCTCGATTATTGCAGTAAAAAGTAGCCTATGTCCTTTCCCAAGTTCAGTTCTATCTTCATACCAAATTTCATTAAAATCGGTTCAGTGGTTTAGGCGTGAAAGCGTAACAGACAGACAGACAGACAGAGTTACTTTCGCATTTATAATATTAGTATGGATTCATGTGATTAGAATTGTGCAAGTGCGTCAATTTTTTTTTAAGAAATAAGTAAGTAAATTTCATGCCAGATAAAATATATATTTTATTTCACATCAGCTTTCTTTAACATCCTGTACGTAGTAGAACATACCAAAGCATTTCCATTATATAATAGAACAAACATATACTAACTATTCACTCACATGCCTCGGGGTTGTTGACGTTCACTAAACTAATTTGCACTAACGACCAACGTAATGTAGGGAAAGATAGTGTCCGTAATTATATTTGGGTGAGAATTGAGTGAACAAGAATTTTAAGTAACAGGCTACCTTAATGTTAGTTAATAAAGGTGTGAAGTTTTTATTTCTTTATGTCTAACTAAAACTTGCTAAACTTATTTTAGGTCTAGGTAGATAATGCATTAAACTTTTGTTATTCTAGTTATTAAGTTACATTATTTATGTCAATGAGCTGTACTGTGAACACAAGATTTTTGTTAAAACACTTATACTTAAGAGTTTCAGGATGTATGTGAAGAACATTCCTGGTTTGCGTTTTTGAAGGAAACAACATCAGATATTAGTATTATTTGAAGAACTTCAATGTTATGAAGAAGATTTCTGATCTCTTTTAATATGTGCTATGTAGTTAAAAGTATTTGGACATATTAGAGATGCGAGTATACGTGCTTAGTTTATATTTTGAGATGTCGTGATAGAAGTGTATTTAATGACACATTAAGCTGTAGTATACAATGAAATATGGTTGTGTTTGTAAATATCTAGGTGAGTTTATCAGTGTTCTGTAGTATATTATAAATTTGATGTTGTTTGGACTTTATTCACTCACCCAGGTACTTTATTTATGATATATTATAATTTAATACACGTTTTTTCTAAAATTTTGTTTAGGTTCGTAAAAAAATATTTACAGTATACGTTACCTTTTTGTTACAAACATTAGAATGGTCGAAAACTTTTTTTTTAATAATTTGATTATAACAATCTTCCTCCTCCCTTGATGAAAAGTGACGATTAAGGTAAAGAACTCTATATAAGATAAGCCTATTCACTATATCTTAGAATGTTCTAGGTTTCGAATTGTCTGATAAAATAGACGTGAAAAATCTAGTATCTTTATCTTGGGTATTCCCTGGGAACTTTCACAAATGGAATAAGATCTTGTTAGTGAGATTAAAAAGTAACAAGAAGAATAATCTGTCCGGTTTCATCTATAGTTTTTTGTTAATGGTATCTACCGCCGCGTTATCTATGGATAATTTAAGAGTATTAAGTATGTAGCTACCCTTCAACTGTCCCTTAGACTATTTTGGGAGGATTATAATAATTATTTATTTATACTTAGTATTCATGGATACGGATGAGATATGTCACTAAATAGTGATTTGTGATTTGAATTAACTGGTACTTTTGATCAAATATTTGATATGATATAATATTCTGTTTATTATGTATATTACATAAACTATATTCAATTAGTTTTCCTTCGTTCTACTCAAATTTATATCTTTAGGAAAGTGATGGTTATCGTAATATACATAGTAATTTTAAAATAGTTATTTACCACGAGTAAAGAGGTATTTAGTTGGTGTACTCCTTTACTAACAGGGGACAGTATCAAGTATAGTAAAAAACAAAATTGGAAGTTGAAACCATTAAAAAAAATAAGCTTTTATATGAATGCACTTAAAGTAAAAAAAATGCTTGAAACCTACAACTACCTACATATGTAATGTCATTTTGTAAACTATAATTGTAAAAGCACAATTAAAGTGTATAAACTATGATATAATAAGTAATCATAATAAATCATAATTAAAAGTACTCATGAGACCAACAAAATATTACTTGAATTATTTGTTACTTTAGTCCTTTATGCAAATGAAGTCGGAAAATTAAGCCTATTACAGTAAAAATGCTGTAATAATTTCTTAAAATTCTTAAGTGAAAAAACCTACCAGAGGTAATTCAGAAGTATCCGACACTCATTCATGGTTTCTTTCTATTTTCAACGTTTTATTTCTCTTCATATTTTATTCGGGCTTTAATGTATTTGTCTCAAAACTGTTTACGTTTAATATGTTTTTCATCAAAGAAATAAACCTGAAAGAGTCATTATTATTGACATAAACGTATTCATAAGTTAAATTGAAAAACTGAAATATAACTATTATGAAATCGTAGATCTATCCCTGATAAATGTTTCGGTAAATAGCGTATATTATTACACATAAAACTCTATATTGCAGTTTATCACTTACTTGATATGTATCATTTGTATAAAATACTAAAATCTAAATTATTTCCAATTATAGAATCACAGTTTGCTGTTTGCTGTATTGACAGACACAGTTGCTAAACATACACTTCAATAATTTTCGATAACAACAGGAATTAAAAAAAAACCTTCACAAAAGAAGTTATAAAAAGTATCACATTGTATCATAGACAGTATTTACTTGGACTTTGGACTACGCTCCAACCCGCACCCGGCCAGCGTGGGGACGTATGGCCTTAACCCTCTCTTGAGAGGCGACCTGAGCTCAGCAGTGGGACGTTATGGGTTGTTGATGATGACACTCCACTCAGTAATGGTTGTAGATATTTACTTAATTCAAATCAGCTAAGTTGCTAGTATGAAATCAGTCTTGAACATAAAAATATTCAAATTGTGCCGACTGCTTCTTTAAGTTCATTGCAATAAAGAGGGACTTAATCGTTTTCCGCTGTGTGTCATCGTTTAGTATTAAATGTAATGGACTTTTGAGTCCAGAGAATCGTCTATAAATAGGGTCTATATTATCTAAACCGCAATTATTATAAGTAGAGGATTTCCTTTATAGACCCTTAATTTTTTCTAACTACTTAAGGACCTTATTTTATTCCTAAAACTATGTTCTAAAGTAGCAGTCTATGAATACTTTATTTATTTAGCACTCATGGGAGTGTTAAATAAATACTGTTAAAAATAAATAATTAAATAAAAACTGTAATTAAAAACCAGGAAGTGTCAATATTTACATTTTATTTTTTAATCGAACAAAGTAGTGTGCAATGGGAGAGACCTATATCCAGCAGAGGACTTTGATGGGCTAGTGATAATAATGATAATAATGATTAATAATAATAATAATTAAGTAATGATATAATAATGATTAAGTAATCATATAATATTCCACTGACATATATTTAATAAATTTAATCAGGAAAAATTATGCTTGATGTATGCGACGGCTCCATATCTCTCGTTAGGAACTTTCTTAGTACTTTAGTTTAGGATCTTTCTTAATACTTTACTTTTCCAAAAAAATCTTTTGAGAGTAAATTTCTTACGAAATTAAAACTTAAAAATCTAAAACTTGGTTTTCATTACTCTATGGATCCATCTTTCCCTATTATTAAACTTGAGTGATGACGTGCAATTGAGTTATTAAATTTCGTGATTAATGAATTTTGCACTACCTTTTAATACAGGGACGTGAGCCAGCAAGCACATTTAGCAAACATACAAGGTGATGTAAAAGATTCATTATTAGAAGCGATCAGTCTTCGCAGAAAGCCATCCTACGTCATGAAGGACTGATGCGAGCAACGTCACGTAATAATTTAACAGCTAAAGCATTAATTAAAAAACTTACACAACTTTCGTTTTGCGAATATTGTGATTTCAAAAATCTAGGTATTAATAGGTGATATTATAGATAGAGATATTATAGATGATAGTATTAAATATAGCAATATCAGCAAAATATGTTGCTGGGTATCCGTAAAATAAAAAATAAGCTTCTAGTTCTATTCACAATGAAGTTATAGGAGGGTAAAAAATGGCATGTACTGAACTGAGAAAATGATGGTAGGTACGTGCCCCCAGATATTTTAGAGACACAAAAAAACTTTCGTAAAACATAAACATATTTATAAATTAACGAAAGTTTTTATACAATACCATAAGTTTACTAAGAATTTTAATTATATGTCAATAATATAGTAATAATTACGCATTAATATTTTGTAGGGTACACAACTACATGACTTATAAGCCACATGTAGGGGCTCATCGCATCAATCATTTGAATATTCAAAGTCATTACATTCGTAGCCATGCGAATTAGCGGAAGGAAGACTTTAATTTTCTTTCTAATATAATATACGGCTCCAAAGATTTTATGAAGCGCCTCCTTTAATTCGCGTCAGAGTACTTACGAATGCGAAGCCCACAATTTGCATACTAAATTGTAAATCAAATAGAGGCTGGGTTCAGGAGCATCTGCCTTAGATAAAAACATCGCATTTTCTCGTCTTGAAGTCGTTTGTATAACTGTTCTAAGCTCAGGAGATAAAAATGCAACTATCTTTTCGCTTTCATTGCTTCTCGTTTTGCAACTCGTGTTCATCGCTTGTATAAATTGATGAAACTTTTTTTAAAATATTCCGATGAGATTGTAGTACTAATTGGAGGAAGTCTTAAAACGTTTCTTTTATTTCGCAAAAGCTAATATTTATACTTTTAAATTTCGAGGTATGTCCGAATTTATATTGTTTTACAGTAAGGAAGCTAATTATTTTGTTGTGTTGGATATAATGTTTTGATTGTATGGTTGGTATAGTGACTTAAACGGTAGCCACGTTGCATTCTATTGTGCCTAGTGTAGTGGGCTCAATTTCCACATGAGACAATGATGGCGTGAACTTGCTGATTGTTTTTCTAAGTCTGGGTGTTCATTGTGTTCATTTCATGTATGTTTGTGCTTACATTTATACATGTCTTGTTTTATTGAATTTTCTACAAATGAGTATTGTCCAGTACGAGGAAATTGTGTCAAAAAACCATAAGCTTTGTTGTCCAAGAACCTTTTGATCATATTTCATGAAAAAATTGGTGTACATCAAAACATCCATTCAAGCGCAACGTTATAATATGTTATGTCAAACACATGTTTTGAGATCATAAGTTCTACCATTTGGAAAAAACACATTTACGAGATAGCGCATTCATGGAGTGTAAGCAATATACCTCTTTTAAGGAGGGCCACAAGACTGAACATTTCTTTTCTGTCGTTGTATTTTAAGAGTATACATATACAGTTAGATATGTATGTATAGATATGTGATGAAAGTAAACAAAACCACTTTCACAAAGAGTTTTATACCACAAGCAGTCAAATTTAATTTAAAATGGCAGGACTGAAACAAATAAAAACTGACATCTGCGGCTGACACTTCGTTGTCTACGAAGTATTCTCTTTTTGTAACTTTATACATTATCTGTATTACTAACTATCTTCTAGAGTAAAACTAAGTTATGTTTTTATTTATACGTAGTTTTAAATTAAATTAATAAATTTGACAGTAACTTTATTTAATTAAGAGATTGTGATATCACATGTAATATCATGTGTTTATGACGCAAATTGACGCAAATCTTGTTGGTCGTATTGCATTTATTACAGTCATGTTTTAGTTGAATATTCTAACTTATTTAACGTTTGCATGCCTGGAAAACAATTAGGATAGATAGTAAACTACTCACTATCATTTCATTATACATGTGGCGAATGAACAGATGTTCTCTTACTCTCTTTCATTGTATGCGTGTGTGTGTGTGTGTGTGTGTGTGTGTGTGTGTGTGTGTGTGTGTGTGTGTGTGTGTGTGTGTGTGTGTGTGTGTGTGTATGTGTGTGTGTGTGTGTGTGTGTGTGTGTGTGTGTGTGTGTGTGTGTGTGTGTGTGTGTGTGTGTGTATGTATGTGTGTGTGCGTATGTGTTTGTGTGTGTATGTGTGTGCCTGTATGTATCTAATTAATTCAATTAACTTTGAAGAATTTTAAATTCGGGCATTTGGGCCTTACATTATTAGTACTGATTGGAATAACGTATTATTAAATATAATACTTTAGTGATAATCATAATAAAACGACGAAAAATATAATACTAGATCAAATTATGTAGGTACTATGATCGCGGAGATCAACATGATTACTTTTCATTTTTTTTTAGTTTTAAACCAACGTTTCATGCATACTGTGAAGATTATTTTCCCTCGCATAAGACTTTATTACATTTCCACGGAATTATGGCGACTTAGATTCGATAAACGGAACACGAAAGGAATATAGAAAGTAGTTTTATCAAAAAGTTTCTTGGCCACGAATTGACTGTGAAATTATGGTTCAAGGTTTTCTTGCAAGTTTCATGCCTTTTTTTAATACTTTCTTAATACTTGAGTTCAATCTATAATCAAGTCACCACAGTCTTAGCCTAAGGCGTGAGATTATTACTTGTTCAGTAGATCTTTTTTAATGATCCATGATGAAATTACAAAAAGTAAAGAAAGTAATTTATGACAGAACAAAAGCAAATGATCTTCAACTTCTTTACTTACTTACTTTTAACGACTTTTACATATTCATTTTTAAAGCGATTGTCATATACAACTGTTAAATGAAGACTAAAAAATTCCCTAAAAGATATTAAAAGTCACTGTATTTATTTCATAATATTCCACATAATATTTAAAATAAAGTGGATTAAAGAAGTAGCCCTTACAATCTTGCATTAAGTCAGAATGGATGGAAGTCATGAAACATCTCCCGAGTCACAACTTTCTTTAAAGATGTTAAAACTTAAAGTTTCGGAAAATTTCTACAAACAAGTTTCATTTTGTGCTTTAACCGTTCGTTTAAAAGTTTAATGAATATAGGATAAATTATAAGTTGATGGAAAATAAACGCTCTATAGAATCAATAACAATACCTAACTCAGTATTTCTCTATTCAAAATGAGAATAATTATTTGACTGCACATTCAAAAATATCCAAAGTCTTTAAATGTATATTTATTGTGAAATTCCTTAAACTTCAATCTATACAATCTGAAAAAAAAAGTAGTTTACTTGTTTTTTTAGGGTTCCGAAGTTCATAACTCGGAACCCTTATAGATTCGTCATGTCCGTCTGTCCGTCCGTCCGTCCGTCCGTCCGTCCGTCCGTCCGTCCGTCCGTCCGTCCGTCCTCGACTTACCGTCTTAACGGTAAGTGCTAGAAAGATGAAAGTTTGCACGAATACGTGTTGTAATTACGTCGACAAAGTGCTACAATAAAACTATGAAATATAATTTTATTTGGGGTACCTCCCCTACACGTAAAGTGGGGATGATTTTTTTTTCTCGAGGCTACCCCATCGTGGGGGATATCATTAGATAGGTCTTTTAAAAACAATAAAGGGTTTCCTAGACGATTTTTTGATTTAGGTATCCGTTTGCGAGATATTTCACTTTAAAGGGCACTTTTTTGTAAAAACAGGGCGTCCCCCCCCCTCTAAAAGCTAAACGGCTGGCTCAAAAAATCTGAAAAAAATCGTGATGGTGGTCCATCTAATGAACTTTGAAGGAAAACTATAACCGATTAGATGACTTTCTTAGTTCAGGAGTTATAAAGGCTTATATGGTAAAATGCGCTCACTTGGAAAACGTCATACAAAATTAACGTATTAATACGTAAACATAACAATTATCTATTGGATACGATTTTAAATCCACATACCATAGGTGACTGAGGAACCCTTTCCTGTGCGTGGCCTGACACGCACTTGGCCGATTTTTTTTTCTTTCTTTAGTGTTAAGTACTATATTGAATAAATTGAACAAAATAATATTTATCTTATAATTATTATAATAAATAAATAATTTATATCGCTATTAAGCCGTCTAAGTGATATTCAAAATGCCGCCAGGATGGTAATAAAGCCTTTAACATTTGAAATGTAAATCGATACCGCTAACAAAATTAAAACATTTATTAACTTAGCTTTGGGCAAATTGTGGGTTCACGTTCAACCTGAATTGTACATCTCACGACCAAATAGAAAATTCAAGTATTGGTTTTTAAAGCTAGAAAAAGCTGTGACAAATGCAGCACTTTGTTTGCTTTAACAGTTACTAATAGTGGCATTGTCTTAACTAAGATTAAACACCCCGTCTATACGGGTATTTCAAATAGCATTATAGATATACTTACTAAAGAGCATAATACATACTTTAGGGTGGCAAATTGCGATCAGGCTGCCACATAAAATTATTGTGCCGATAGGCAAGATAGAGTCCAGATAGGTGACGAAAACGCCACATACTCTTGGCCCCTGAGTTCCCGAGGAGCCGGCGATACGAAGGAATTTTTCCGCTCAAAAAAAAAAAACATGAGTCGTAAATATTGTGATGCTGTTTTGTAAACATAGAGTAATCTGTTTAGGCAAATTGTTGAAAAAACCTCTGTTGTACGTACAAGTCTTGACAAATATTTATTAATATTTCCAATCTCTCAATAAATCATGAAGGATCATCGTGCTCACTTAAGGGTTATTTACTAAAGCGTTATTCGGATCGCTACCCTTCAGTATACAATACAGATGTTGACACTGATCTTAAAATTATATTCACCTAGTAACAAATGATTGATTGTGGTGTTCAAAGCATTAAAGATTATTATTTTTAACTGCTTTGTTGGTCTAGTGGTATGCGTATGCGGCTGCTGATCAAGAGGTCTCGGGTTCGACTCCCTGGTCGGACCAAATGTTTGTGATCCGCAAATATTTGTTTCGGAGTTTGGGTGTTTTCTATGTATAATACGTATGTATTTACAAAAAAAAACTATGTTTATGTATTAATAACAGTTGTCTAGTACCCATAGCACAAGCTCTGCTTAATTTTAGACTAGATGATGTTGTGTGTAATTCGTCCAAAATATTTATTTATTGATTTATTTATTAACATTAATTACTAAATCTATGTGACTCTATGTTCTAACCAGACCCGTAATGTCAATAATTGCTAATTAGCTGCTGTTTGACATCTGTTTTTAGCATTTAAGGATGTGTTAACAACATAGGTACCATATGTCTTGAGAACTGTAATTTTGTTTGTCGTTGATACAGACGATGTACTCCCCTAGCAAATTTCCCACAACGAAGAAGAACCCAACTTCATAACTTCAGTCTGTTATTACCATTTCTTTAAATGAAAAAACTTTGTAACACTTCATTACCGGGAATCGAAACCAAGACCTCCTCATCGGTAGTCGCGTCGCATACGCTAACAACTAGACCATTGAGGTAGTTAAATTATATCATTTAACAGTAGGTAAATACATACTGATTTTAATTAGATACCTACACGAAGTTTCTCAAGAAGATTTCCAAGAAATATATAAATTAATAAGCTATTTAAAAGATCGTATACTACGTAGGAGGTTTCATTATAAATGTATCTTATACTCGTATGTACATACATAATATATTTTTATCAGAAACATAACTGTGGTTCGGGCCAACTTACCAAACGCTGTTCAAATTACCAGGAAAAAATATTAATTTGTCTACTTCTAAGAAGATTTTAAACTTAGAATTACTGCATTTAAAACAGAAAAAATATATAGAGAGATTCTTTTTTATAAAGGAAATGGTCATCACATTTTAGTTTAAAAGTGAAACCAGACTTAAAGCTGTTGATAATAAAATGTCAACCTAAGTGAAGTAGGCGCTAAAGAAACATTAATCTGTTTTTTTCTAATGAATGCAATGAATAACGTCTTTCTTCGTTGGAAGCCCTGAAACGGTGTTTTGAGGTCAAGAACTTAATGAAGCTCTTTAAAAATGCGCAGTAGCTGAAGTATAAAAATAGGTTTAATATGTTTATTCAGTTTTCAAATGTTTTATAAGAACTAAACTACATCTTTACCAATATTTAATTTGGTTCTTTTGATTTTCACTCCAAGTCACATTTCTTTTTAAATTAGTAAAGCATATTTCTTAAAAATATTTCCTTTTACGTTTTACTTTAAGCTTCTACTTCTTTCTTCTTCCTAGCCTTATTCCCAATATAATTTGAGATCGGTTACAAGTTCAACTGGTTTTACCTGAACATCAGGTTTTTCGATGATTTCGAAACGATTTTGTTTTTCGAAACGAGGCACCTTTTTTTTAAACATTAACTTTAAATAATTTCAAATTTGTATAAGTACAAAAGTACAAAAAGGATTCTCACACACAAAACAATGTGGGTCAAAAGCGACCTATGAAGCTACCTTCTGCTTAGTTCTAGTTACTTTATGTCTGATATCGTAACTACTAACTACTGTTGTGTCTCGAATACTTTAGGCTCTTTTTAGTTGATTGCGTATAAATTTGTATACCATTTCAGGTATATAGAAGATTTTTACATTGAAAATAAAAGTTTCACTCATTTATAACTAGAATACAACTCCAAATAAATATTTAGCATGAATGTCCACTGTAAGAAAAAATAATCGTCTATTGCAGCCGTCTGCAGCTGAAAAGGATTCTCCCATAGTTCATGGCGGTCCAAATTTAAAAAGTATTGTTATTTTACAGATATCTTAAAAATCCCTACTTATATAATATTATAAATGTGAAAGTAACTCTGTCTGTCTGTCTGTCACGCTTTGACGCCTAAACTACTGAACCGATTTTGATGAAATTTGGTATGAAGATAGAACTGAACTTGGGAAAGGATATAGGCTTTTTACCTCGATAACCGACATACACGCGGGCGTAGCCGCGTGCGAAAGCTAGTTATTTATAAATTTCAAGAAACTATTCAGTTAAACTCAAGCAAGAGTATTTAATGTTATCGACGTAAGTCCTGTTTATTATACCTTAATTGCATTTACTAACTTAGTAGGTCTTTACTTTAACAAAAAAGAGAAACTGATATAATGCCGAAAACAATTTGTAAACTCCCATTAGGGAGGAACTTTGTCTATAATTTTATATTTAATTCATTGCAAAGATTTATGTATCAATTTTGTTTAAGGAGCGAGTTTAATAAATATTACTTAACAATCTTGCTACCTACGTTCAACTACTTGCATTAAATGAATTTACGATCATTGTGAATAATAAGATACTTTAATGTATAAACATTTAGGTAGCTTCTTTGTATTTAGAATCTATTGTAGAATACCTCTGCACACAAAAAAAATATATGTCAACATGTAACGATAACGATATTAAATTGACACAGACGTTAACTTTACATACTTCGCATATTGTTTGCATTGACATTGGAGATGGTGACACCTACTCTTGGAGTCTACACATGCTTTCCATCAGGCATGAATACACAAAGTAATAACATATATACAAATAGTCTGTATAATGTTGACCTAAACCCAACGAGAACCTCTGCATGTAAATGATGTAATATTATGTCACATCCGTGTTGTCACAATAATTAATATAAAAAATTAACGTGGTACTGTAGCAACGCTTGTCTGTGTGAAATAATTTCTAATAATAATCTTTTCACCAGTACATGGACCCCTATAATCAGTTAATCCCTTACGCCACCCAGGGGTATTATAGAACCACCAACATGAGAACGGGATGTTTGAATTAATTATAATCCTGCATTTAAAACATTACACAGCCATGATGAAGACATTAATATGCCTCAATTTGGCACATGCAATTAGTATGTGTTTGACTAGCGCCAGCGATTAAAAGCATTTCTAAAGAACCATCGAAAGTGGTATAGTACGGGGGAAATTGGAAACATGAGATTTCTGATTGATGTATATAATATTAACTGGCCCTATAAAATAAAACATCACTGTTTTAAAAGGGTGTCCAGAAAAATAAAAATAAAAAAACGTGAGCCGTCACGGGACGCCTGGCAGATGTGAAACATCGCCATTATTTTGTAAAAGTAATATGCAGAAAAGAACATATTGTAATAGGAACTAAATATGTCATAATGATAAAATAAAATATTACTAATTATTAAAATAGTACGGTGTGGCGACGAGTCGCCACACCGTACACACTACTGCATATAGACTGTATATATATACCATCGTATAGCGTGGCGACGCGTCGCCACGGCATGCGTCGCCACGCCAGAAATCTGTTTTACGTGCGGCTATAGATGTTTCACATCAAAACGGCCAAGTGCGAGTTGGACTCGCCCATGAAGGGTTCCGTATCAGCAAGTAACATCAAATAAAAGTTCTTGTAGTTCGTTGTAACTTTCATCGATGTTTTTATACTAGTGTATTGATTGGATGAAAGGTAAATTGCGTGTTACGATTTATGACGTATTAAAAAAAAACTACTGACTAGATCTCGTCTAAACCAATTTCGGTTGGTAGTTTGCATGGTAATGTACAACATATATTTTTTTTAGTTTTATCACTCTCTTATTTATTTTATTTTATCTTATTTTAGAAGTTAAAGGGGGGGGGGACACATTTTTCCACTTTGGAAGTGTCTCTCGCGCAAACTATTCAGTTTAGAAAAAAATGATATAAGAAACCTCAACATCATTTTTGAACACCTATCCATAGACGTATAGGTTTATATAACACGTATAGGTCCTATAACACGTATAGGTTTGATGAAAAAAAATTTTTTGAGTTTCAGTTCCAAGTATGGGACCCCCAAAATGTAGTTTTTTTTTCTATTTTTATGTAAAAATCTTAATGTATCTGGTTTAACTCATAACACCACTTTTAGGGTTCCATAGCCAAATGGCAAAAAACGGAACCCTTATAGATTCGTCAAGTATGTATTCTGTGAACCGAATACATCGCCTGGCCAAATTTCAACAGTTATCTCTTATAGTTTCGGAAATAATTGGCTGTGACATACGGACTGACAGACAGACAGACAGAGTTGACGAATCTAGGGTTCCGTTTTTTGCCATTTGGCTACGGAACCCTAATAATGGTGTTATGAGTTAAACTAGATACGAAATTTATTCTAGTTAGATATTGTAGGTCTTACTAGTTAAAAAAGAATCACGAATTAGATTTTGTAATAAACATAATTTGTTGATTAAAATAATCAAGACATTTAGATTAGTTTCAATCTCTTAGAATGTTGTTGTGAAATTGGACTCTATTGGTTATATATAATCTTACTTATTCCAATCACTGCTGACATTGTAATTAGGTGGTTGTATACTATTATTCCGCCACCAAATAGTCATATAGAGTAAACGTGACTCTGATTGAGATTTCTTCAAAACACATCAGTTGAATGTAATCAATGGCTTTGATTACACTGCCGAGTAAATTGTAGATAGAATTCCTCTAATCAACATTCAACATCTTTTGATATCAAAACCCAGTGGTTACTGAATAGTTTAGGAACAGAAATTAAAAGGTTAATATGTATAAGACCTAGTAATCGCAGTAAAGTATAAAAAGATCATCCGTAATTTTAATGTGCCTTAATAGTTAACGAGCAAGCAGCTTCTAAGCTGACTATAAAGATTTAAGTTTAGAACGTCGTCGACATCTTTTAATCTAAATCTTTTAGTTTAAAGTTTGCTTAGTATTTTTATATTTACCCAAGTTATGATTACTTGCATAATCTCGTATTTATTTTACTTTGTTGGAAACAAACAGTGAAGAAGCAATTTATGAATGCACGTGAGACTTTGTGTACCTACTTTAAAATGTCATTTATTTCTTAAATGTAAACTCACTTATACTTCTATTCCACTATTTTAAACTACTATACTAAACTTCAAACTTTTATCTGACTGGTTTCACCCTATATCATTTTCAAAGGTTAATTAAATAATTAAATTTATTATAATTTTTTATATTAGCTGCTAAAATGACTCTGCCCCGCCCGATGGAAAGCATGAACAGAATCCAGAAGTGGAGGCCACCATCCCCACTGCCACAATATACAGTGCAGCACGGTGACCCACACTATGGCGGCCTAGTAAGATGCTTTTTCACGCCCCGCTTGAAGGACCCGGGGTCATAGAAGGGAGGAAACACATGCGCTGGTAGAGAGTTCCAGGTTTTAACTGCTCGGCATAGAAAGGAAGAGCCGAACCGTTTAGTTCGAGAGCGTATGTCAACCACTCTGAAGCGGTGGCTTCCGAGACCAGCACGTGTTGTCCTGTACAGGAAAGGGGAAGGGGGGATCAGTTGGAACAACTCTCCAGAACACTCTTCATGATTTAAGCGATAGAGGACTGGCATGGAGTTAATTGGTATAGTTTTGTATATTTATTTTTCATCATGTCTTTGGAACACGGAATATCTACTATTCATGTCATGAGTATCGTAAGAGCCGACTACGGGTCCAAATTACGCAGGGAAACAGCACAGGAAAGTGAAGGAAAACTAGATACAAACCCGTCTGATCAGCGTTGTATACTTAGATCGAAATGTCCTTATAGAAAAATGAGGTACTTAATTGACAAATTAAACAATTACTTCAAATTAGGTCATAACAATGTCACACTCATAAAGCTATATAACACTTTCATTAGTTACGCTTAACTGGCTAAACCAATTTCAACTATTCTGTCTCTTGGTGCCAATTTAGAACGACATCCGTTTATTTAAATATTTGAAATGTCATTTGAGGTTGCAGGCCGTAATTACTAACAGTGTAAATAAATGTAACCACAAATAAAACTAATTAAAATTTAAGTTCAAACAGTATGAAAGTTACTTATTTCCAAACGCAAGCTGGAGTGGCAATACCCTTTCTTTTGCAAAAAAGTTCCACAATTAAGTACACGCACGTGAACACTGCTCACACCAAGCTCAAATTATGCCAACCTCTTATTAAAAATTCCACAGTTTTAATTAGTCACATTAAAGTTAGAAGTAAGACCATAAGAGTTATTGGTCACAAGTCCTAAGTCCTTATAAGTCGTAGTGATGTTTGTAATATTCTGACCAAAGACTTTTAAAGTGTACCTTGTAATCTTTGTATCAACAGCCAGAAGCTGCGGTGGTCATCAAGTAGAACTAAATATAGAACTTTTATAACACTTTTATTCCTGAGGTTTGGCGATAGTTAGGCGGGTTGTCACATAAGACCAACCTTCTATAGCATTACTCATTACGCTGCTACCTTATGTCAAAAGTGTAAAAATAATAATAATGGCTGGATATTATATTTCTGGAATCAGATTATGACTATAATTAAAGCAAGAAGAGGTACACTCCTTAATTAAAGTTACTGTTTCGTTTTATTTAAACAGTAACATTACCCGCATAAGTTTGTGCGGTTTCTGCCTCGTTCTTATGGGTTGTAGCTTAATATTGTACATATTACAATCGACAACTTTCCTCATTAGGAGGATTATCCAACGCAATATACGCAAAATTTTCCATACAT
The DNA here is from genome assembly GCA_932526445.1 of Phragmatobia fuliginosa. Taxonomy (NCBI): domain Eukaryota; kingdom Metazoa; phylum Arthropoda; class Insecta; order Lepidoptera; family Erebidae; genus Phragmatobia; species Phragmatobia fuliginosa. The sequence continues at coordinate 75,129,873 of OW052057.1, forward strand.
TTATACAAAGTTACAGAACTTTTCTTTCTAGGTGATGATGATGAGACGAATGAAACTCTAAATGAGATTTATCGAACGGAATAAAAAAAAAATTATAAAGCTCAATTATTTCTTTATTTAAAAACTACACCTGTGGTTAGTGACAAAATGACTAAACTAAAGTAAAACTTTAAATAGCGTTTACAGCGTATTTGTGTACCCAGGAGTACCCATAAATGTTATCAAAAAAAGACTATCAGTCATCTGTAAAAGTTTCATGCCGATCTAAAATAATAATACGTTTTGACGTTATCAGTTTTTTATATTTTGTTTTTGTGAAATAAGTTTTCAACTGAAAATGCAAACAGCTACAGGTAAGTAATTGTTTAAGTTTTACTACTTTACTTTTAGACTAATTGCATTAATCAAGCGTTACTTGCAGTTTATTTCAAGTGGCCTTCGGTTTCACACAAGTTTATTTTCATTTCCTTTAAACTACGAACGAATGCTTTAATTCCTACAAAGTAGCACGTTGCAGCTTCAACAGACTTTGAAGAAGAATTTCTTACTAACTTATGCTCGAATGAAATAACTTTTATGTGAGTAAACCTAGGCATTCATCAACGACCCATAAAGTTTCACTGCTGGATTCGGCTCTCCTCTTAGGTGAGGGTTAAGGCCATACGTCCCCATGCTGGCCAACTGCGGGTTGGGGACTGGCAAGACACGTTGTGGCTACGTAATACTTAACGTGACCTTCGAATTACGTAAACGCTCATAACACGCCACACAAACGGTCACCCAACTAGGTATTGACCGTGCTGTCGTTGCATCCCCTCGATGATTGTTTCTTATCACATAAGGTCACTTGACTAAATGTGCTTCAAGGTATAGAATTTTGAAAGTTTGAGAAATGAGCTATTATAGTGCAGTAGAGTAGTACAAACGAATAAATCAAAAAGATAAACTAACAAAAAAAATCTCTGGAACAATTCAATCACAAACCGCTACTAAGGGCCACAGCACACTAGCTACTTTTAGCATCGGCGATCGGCGATTTGGCGACTGCATCGATGCTGCATCGCGTTTTAGCGACTTGCTGCGTTCGATCGCGGTATCGGAAACGCGCGTTTTAGCGACTGCTCAGATGCCAAATCGATGCTACCGGCATCCGAATTTGTGCAGAGAGTAGCGTTCAGCTGCTGTGTCGCGCTTCTAAAAAGCGACTCGATCGCCGCGTTTAGCGTTTTTAAGTGTGCGGTGTGAAGCGTTCGGTCGCTATATTTAGCTTTTAAAAAGCGACTAGTTGCCGAACGCCGATGCTAAAAGTAGCTAGTGTGCGGTGGCCCTAAAACGTATTTAGAACTGTATTTTAGAAGTGTATTTAGAATTATGTGGATATATTTGTTAGTAGTTCGGGTATTATAATACAGGCTCTGCCTGTCATAGGTTTTCAATATTAACTAGCTGCACCCAGTGGTGTTCCCGCAGTCATTGTTACAGAAATCCCTTATTAGCTACATTGGACATTGAAAAAACAAAAGAGAATGCATCACTAAGGGCCACCGCAGACTAGCTACTTTTAGCATCGGCGATCGGCGATTTGGCGACTGCATCGATGCTGCATCGCGTTTTAGCGACTTCCTGCGTTCGATCGCGGTATCGGAAACGCGCGTTTTAGCGACTACTCAGATGCCAAGTCGCTGCTACCGGCATCCGAATGTGTACGGAGAGTAGCGTTCAGCTGCTGTGTCGCGCTTCTAAAAAGCGACTCGATCGCCGCGTTTGGTGTTTTTAAGGCCCTGCGCGCACGGGAAACTTTTGTCACTGTGACTGTTTTGTCACTTTCATTATGTCTGTAGAATTATATGGAGATGCGCGAACGTTGCGACGTGACAATCGGATGACAAAACTGTTTTGTGCCTGCGAACAAGCGTGCGACAAAACTGTCACCGCGCCGCTAGATTTAGATACAAGCGCGCGCACGGGTGACGAAACAGTTTCTGCCCGTGCCCTAAGCCAAAAGCGGAAAGGACTAACTTTTTATTTATATTTTCAGACAACAGGGGATTCTGTTTGAAATAGCATTGTAATCAAAACAGAAGTGTCTCCTAGCGTTCAATCACCACATTATCATAAAGGGTCTAAGCAGTATGCATTGAAGTTGTTCTAATAAAATATTCAAGGTTTTCTTCGAAATTACTAGAGCTTGAATTGTTTTAGAGAAAATGAAATATGATATAATTTGTTTAATTTAACACTGGTTGAAAGATTACCAGATGTTATTTAATTTTGAGAATGACACAATGATCGAAGATTCAATGTTTCGGCCCAAAAAATTGAGTTTTGTACTGAATCGATTTTTACCCTTGAAAATCGACTGTCGATTTTTAGTGTTGGTATAAAAAAATATTTACAATAGTTACAATTAGCTGAATGTATTAATTTGATAGGTAATAAAAATAATTCTTATAATCGAATTCCTTGAACTAAAAAATCGATGATTTTACTGATAAGAGATCCCACAGATTGTTTAATGAATATTTTTGTTTTTCATAAAATGGATTTATATTTATATTGTAAATACAGAAAAGATATAGAATCGATCCTTTAGAAATCGTTTTTTTTCAATAATCGATTCTTTATGTACCTACTGATCAAAAATCCCTACAAAATAGTTTATCCTAACGCCATTTTCCGTGCCCCGCTCTCCGCTTACTTTTGATGCCCGCTGGCGATAAGCAAATATATATAGTATATAGAAGAAGTGGAAAGAAGACCAATACTTTACGAGAAAAGATTAAAAGAATATTCTGACATATGATAAATACTAGGCATGCCTTTTAAGTTCTGTCGTTTCCATATTTAACGGCAGTTTTGAATTTGGAACAGTTCTATATTCGAATGTGTTTAAATATTGAATCTCAAAACATTTTAAATACCCCTTCTTTAAAGTGGAATAAATGTTATAATTAGTGGTTTGAGCGAAGGGAAAAGTGTACTAAACTATGTGGTGAATACTTTGAAAATATGCAGTAATTCATTAAAACTTTCTACACTCATTCGAAAACTTTTACGCCGTATGAATTCGCAAATAATGACTGTCTAACAGCTAGTACAGCCCTATGTGACCGACCTTGCTGTGTAACTAACTGTAATTTTTTTAGATTCGTTACTTAATTAACGGTTGTTTGTCTAATTGCATTTCTAAGATTATTTTGTAATTAATGAAATAAATTGTTTAGAATTAAAGTAAATTTTCACTTCTGGACTCTAACAATATGTATTTTTTATCCAATTTACTTTTCTACCGTTTTCATAAAAGTAAAGTACCAAGTATTATCCTTACTTTCATTACTTCAAATTACTGTTGGTGTTTCACTAGACTAGAAGTAACACAAATGTTTGTAGTCTTGCCAATGTAACCCAAACACAATGTATGTATTCTATCTGGACCAATATTCGTTAAGTCGAGTAAAAAATGTAGTCTTATTAGCTATGATCATTAAACCCGTTTGTTCCTAATCTTTTATCATTATAGAACTTTCACCTGTCAGCAAAGAAAATGAAAATAAGGGAATATTATACTCGAGTTAGCCACAAATACATTCAGCGTTTTTGAACTCTATAATATAATATATAAATCATAATAAAACCTTTCTGTCCATGGATGTCAATTAGGATGCTAGTTGAATATTCGATAAATGAACTCATTATTAGTTAATTTATTAGTTTGTCCCTAGAAAATAGTGGGATTTGGTTAATAGGAGGCAGCAATTAAATTGAACTACTGTATATTAATATTATAAATCTGAGGAATTTGTTTGTATGGTAGAACGACCTAATTTTAGGCAGTATTGATGCGAAAGGATCAAATATTTCAAGGTCAGATAACCCATTTACCAAGCTAGGCTATATCAACTTAAGCTTTTAACAAAAATGACAAAGTATCAATGAAGAATACTGCAAAAATGGTATTTTTTTTTGCTTTTGTGAGTTTTTGTTGCTTGCACTGCGCTAAAGTTTCGCAGAAATAACGTCAAAAAGAATTGCTTCCAAATAAGAGGTCTAAGAAAGTCCTTAACAGCAAGTGTCTAACTGTTAAGATAGGCTCGCTATAACCTTGGTACCTTAAATAAATTTGTTCACGCTGAACACCACGTTATGGCCAATAGAAGGCCCAGACATGGTTTCGCGGTTCACCTGGTGTTTAGATAGCTTGATTACATGGAAACTGCTATTGCTAACTACGACTAATACGAAAACTGGCCAATATAACTATATGCAGATTTGCAAACTAAGTTAAATAAAATATTGAGCTAGTCCATTAACTTCACATGATAGGTTATACTATTATTAAGCTGTTATTGAATCTAAACAGCTAATACTTGTTAGCGCAGTTTAAAAGCAGTGAAGGAAACGTTTCACTTTATCCCTGACACAAAATGTCGGGCATTGTTTACAACAAAACATTATTAATTGACGCAATTAAACTGAGTAAATGAAACATAGTCAATAAAACTTTGGTACTTTAAAAATACGAATTTTACTTGTATAAATAACTCTTCACCGATACTTTTAATGTCACTCGTATACCGTTAAAATTAGGTATAGCCTATATAATCGTTTTCGTATAAAATTTAAATTTATAACATCTGTAGAAAAATTCTACAATTGTTTTTCAAATATGTATTTACTATTTTCTGCATCGCATATATTTCAAAATTTTAATATATAAAAACACACTCAATTAGCACAAAAAATAGCTAAACATCTGATTGATGCTTGTCGATTCCAAAAAGCTTGCCTTTTTTTAGCGCACAGAATTGGCACAGAACGCTACCGGAAGCGAGATGCGGAGAAATTTTTTGATGCTTGTATGTAATTTTTGTAAATATATTCTTTGACATAATATAAAAACACACTCTTAGTCAAATAACAACGTTGTTTCATCTCTGCATTACCTTAACATTTACACATTCGTAGTGGCCAATTCTATTAAGAATGATCGCTTACTGGGTAATATACAACTTGCATTAAATGTATTTAATAATTGTTGGACAAGTACGAATTTCATGACGAGACTGTGTCTGTTAATAACAATGACTTCAGAGCTTCACAAATATTCACAATGCCTATCCCCCCTACATTTTAATCAAATCAGCGTAGTAGTTGTAGTGTAAAATTGCGACAGACATACAGATTTAATATCGCATTTATAGTATTACGTTAGAATTGAATACAACAACGAAAAACAATATAATTAACAAAATATACTCGTATGCAAATATTTTCTACATAAATAAACTTTTATTATAATAAAATTTTACCCTAACGATATAAAAACACGGTAGGCAGTTTAAATTTTACATTACGTTTTGCCGTTTCCTTCTACCTAAGTAATTTGCCTCGAAGTAAATTGTATAGCCTAGCATTGTTGTACCCCGGAGGCAAAAGAACATAACAGAATATAGCCAGCATGTTTGTTCCTACAAAAGTTATATTAGTAAATTGGAGTTTAAAAATGCCACACCATTTAAAAAATAAAACTTGTTACTTACAGTATGATATACATGACGAAATATAGCGCACTGAATACATCTGTGTACTATTAAATTGATGTGTAATCAATATTTAGTGTATATGAACATGTTTTTTGCACCGAAACTTAACTTTTATTAGAAGTACCTATATTAGATTATGGAAAGATATATTTTTATGAGTATATTGGTTTTAAGTCTCCTTTAAAGATGATTCAATTAACAACAGGTTGATCATTTGTTTATTACAGAAACACTTGTGCAATACTTGACTTTTAGTTTGTTTATTTTTCACGTTCAATATATTTGGTTCTAAAGGTAATACCTATATCAAAAAATCGGCCAAGTGCGTGTCAGGTCACGCACAGGAAAGGGTTCCTCAGTCACCCATAATGGTACGTGGATTAGAAATCGTATCCAATGGATAATTGTTAAGTTTACGTATTAATGCGTTGATTTTGTATGACTTTTCCAAGTAAGCGCATTGTAAAAGTTAAGCCTCTATAACTCCTGAACTAACAAAGTCATCTAATTCGTTATAGTTTTTAATTAAAGTTCATTATATGGACCACTATCTCAAATTTTTCGGCGGGCAGGACGGCCTGTTTTTACAAAAAAGTGGCCTTTAAAGTGGAATTTTTCGCAAACGGGTACCTAAATCAAAAAATTGTCTTAACAACCCCTTAATGTTTTTAAAAGACCTATATAATGATACCCTACATGATGGGGTAGCCGTGAGAAAAAAAAACATCCCCACTTTACGTGTAGGGGAGGTACCCTAAATAAAAATATATTTCATAATTTTATTGTAGCACTTTGTCGACGTAATTACAATACATATTCATGCAAAGTTTCATCTTTCTAGCACTTACTGTTTGGACGATAAGTCGAGGACGGACGGACGGACGGAAGGACAGACGGACATGACATATCTATAAGGGTTCGAAGTCATAAACTTCGGAACCCTAAAAAGTTCTTCTATCTTTTAATTACCTACAACTTTGCCATTTAACTTTTTTCCTTGTAAATTTGCCGGAAATCGGGATAAACCGTTTTTTACCCTTTGTTGTATATTATATTTAGCCATCCAATCTGACTCTACCCTGCCTGATGGAAAGCATGAGCAGAATCCAAGAGTCGGGGCTACCACACTTGCTGCGAATGCGGACAATAATGTATGGCGGCCCACACTATGGCGGCTTAGTAAGATGCTTTTTCACGCCCCGGTTAAAGGACCCGAAAACCTCCCCCCCCCTACCCCTTCCCTACCTCAGATCGCCCGTAAATTATTTTTCCTTTCATTTTTATAATATTCTCCTCCTTTTCCAATATGTTTCATCCTACTATAATTTTATTTGTTTTCAAAAATTATCTACCCTTGTCTACTGGTCTATATGTCATTTACAAACTATCATTATGGTTGCCATGCAAGTGTGTTATTCCTAGCAACCTGTGAAGTTTTGACAGGAGGTAAACAGTGATACATTTTGACATCTTCGATTTATGTATTTTTATAATCACCTAGCTTTTGGTCTTTGTATCTCGATTATTGCAGTAAAAAGTAGCCTATGTCCTTTCCCAAGTTCAGTTCTATTATCATACCGAATTTCATCAAAATCGGTACAGTGGTTTAGGCGTGAAAGCGTAACAGACAGACAGACAGAGGTACTTTCGCATTTATAATATTAAGTAGGGATTAAAAAAAAACTACTCACTAGAACTCGTTCAAACCAATTTTCGTTGGTAGTTTGCATGTTAATGTACAACATATTTTTTTTTTAGTTTTATCACTCTCTTATTTTAGAAGTTAGAGGGGGGGGGGACACACATTTTTCCACTTTGGAAGTGTCTCTCGCGCAAACTATTCAGTTTAGAAAAAAATGATTTTAGAAACCTCAACATCATTTTTGAACACCTATCCATAGATACCCCACACGTATAGGTTTGATGAAAAAAAAATTTTTGAGTTTCAGTTCCAAGTATGGAGACCCCCAAAATGTATTGTTTTTTTTCTTTTTTTATGTAAAAATCTTAATGCGGTTCACAGAATACATCGACTGACCAAATTTCAACAGTATAGCTCTTATAGTTTCGGAAATAATTGGCTGTGACATACGGACGGACAGACAGACAGACAGACAGACAGACAGACTTGACGAATCTATAAGGGTTCCGTTTTTTGCCATTTGGCTACGGAACCCTAAAAATGGGTCAAGTGCGTATAAAGCTACGCATAAAATAGGGTTTCGTAGTTATTCATAATGGCACGTGGATTTAAAATCATGTCCAATAGATAATTATAATGTTTATTATTATTTCGCGAAGATTTCCAAGTAAGCACATTTAACAAGTTAGACATCTATAACTAGTGAACTAATACAGTCATCTAAGCCGTTATAATTTTCCTTTAAAGTTCAGCATATCTACGACCATTACATTTTTTTTCAGGTTTTTGGGGCCACCCGTTAACTTTAAAAAGAGGTTGGGGACGCCCTGTTTTGACAAAAAAAAGACCTTTGAAGTAGAATAAATCGCAAACGGATACTCTAGTCCGAAAGTTGTCTTAGCAACCTCTCCATGTTTTAGTAAACCTATCTATTGATACCTCACACGATGAAAACAGACCCGAAAAAAAAAGCATCCCTACTTTACATGTAGGGGAGATACCCCAAAAAATATGTGATTTTATTCTAGCACTTTGTAATCGTGATATTAAACCTCAAATGTTACAAGGACTACAGTCCTGTAAGTAATTATTTTGACATGCCCTACGATATTAATAATGAGTGTATTATTACGCTCTTCCAAGGTTGTGTTCACAGAGAAACTTCATTATTTATTGACATGTCTACCTTAAGTCTGAGTACAACTAGTACGTTCACTGAAACATTAATGGTACTACAAATAAAAGATTAAGGTTTATTTATTAAACTGGCTGAGTCCCACGGTGTTACCCGCGGTTCTTATTGTAAAATGCGAGTAACGCTTCGGAGCGAAGTAAATCTAGAAAAAATCGTCCCCACGCTGGCCGAGTGCGGGTTGGGGACTGGCAAGACACGTTGTGGCTACGTAATCGTGTCGTTACGACTGCTAGCTTATGATAATAATCGGGACCGAATGCTTAATGTGACCTCCAAATCATTGAAACGCTCATAACATGTCATGCCCGAAACGGTCACCCATCTAGGTCTGACCGCGCTGTCGTTGCTTTCCCTCGGTGACTGGTGCCAATTCACCAATAACACATTATTATGATCTTTGTGAATGCACTTTTCAATTCAATGAATGCAGTTTTAGTGTAAATTAATGTTTGTGAAACCAATAAATAAATAAAACTATTACAATTAACCCACCTTTTAATCAGTTCTAACAGCATTTATTATTTATTACAATGTGATTGATCATGAAATCCCAGAACCTTTCTTAGAAGCAGAATCACTAGTAAATAGAGAGGAAAGTAAATTTCTAAAGTCACCTTTTACAAATGGAAGTGCAGTATAAAAACGTACATAAGCCAATAACATCGAAGACAAAGAACGTTACAACTGGAACCCAATTGTAGGACACCGTGGATCGCAAAATTACTAGAGAATGGTATGTACAGTCGCAGTGTAATGGAAAATAAGAATGAAGCAGCAAATATGCATTGGAAACTGGAGATACAAGAAAATATTTCCTATAAAATATTCATCTATTAGAATGTCAAAGCTATACGAAGATTTAAGAAATTTATAATATTTTATGAGAAAACCAAGCAACTATACCAAAGTAGAGGAGATTTTACTTTGCTTATTACGATAGTAGTACATACAATACTGTAACTGTATGTAACTGTAATAATATTGTTCTATTAGAAATTAGATGCTGTAACAATGTAAAATAGTATATTTTTAATAATTCTTTTTTATCTTGGATATTTTCTAAGTGCATACGAATATTAATAATTTTCCAAAAATAACTGTAGTGTTACATAAATGCAAGTGACGGATTTGCAGACCTAACCGATATGCACACAAAATTTAATGAGAATCGGTCGAGCCATATCGGAGGAGTTAAATTATATACACCGTGACACGAGAATTTTATATGAGATTTTACAATTGTGCGTAAAATAGGATAGGCAATATCACGTAATAAGAGTCAAGTGTGGTCGAAAAGAGACGCTGATAAAGTTGTGTGAGTAATACAAATTATTGTGTATCTAAACTTAATCGATTGTTAAAATTGTAATCGAGTACACCTTGAAATATGATCGGAACTGTTTACTAGCGATAGTTGGAAATATAAACAACAAGTTATGCATTTAAAAATAAAATCGTGTCTTACTTTGACTTTTATGAATTTAATCATGCTGCATTGTGTCTACTTACAATGGGGATGGTGACCCCTGTACACTTTACACAGAATCTTTTTTAATAAATAATTAACATAATTATGCAGTTGAAGTTATGAAATACAAATTTTGATTGAAAAATATACAACTTAAATTTATATATATATATAAAAGTTAAGTGAAATTTAACTTCAGTACAAAAGATCTTGACTTAAAACGTCTTCGTGGCCCAATCGTTGTCGTATTTTTTTATTAACGGGAAGATATTAATTAATTGAAAAGTGTTTTTTCATCACGTAGTCTCTTAATTTAAGGAAAATACTTTATCATCTTCCTTTATCATTCCCAAGAATATTTGGAGTCGGCTATTACTTTACCTGGTTTTTCCTGTATATCATTTTTCAAAATCCATACTAATATTATAAATGCGAAAGTAACTCTGTCTGTCTGTCTGTCTGTCACGCTTTCACGCCTAAACCACAGAATAGACATAGGCTACTTTTTATCGCGAAAATAAAGGTAGAAGGGTGAATTGAATCACGAAAGTTTGTGTCGAAGTTCCTTAATATCAAACATAAAATCATGTAAGATTGTTTAAACTGCCCTTACTCAAAGAATACACATGACGATCAGCTTCATGCATCAAGTAGTTTCGGCCGTGCTTTGTCTGTCAGTCACTCAGTAACGGAACTCTTTGTATTGCTAAACTCTAAGAACCTCATCACCCTCTATAACACATTTATTAAAAATAATGACTCAAAATTTACGTCATTGGTGACAACTAAGAATACGGACTGTTACTATGATTCATCCCATGAGTGTTGTAAGAGGCGAATGTTGATCAAGAAATATTATCCTTCATGGAGAAGTATAACTTCAAACAAACCCTTTTTTTTTTTTTTTTACGTGTGGAAATCCCCGCGGACCGTCACCCCGTCGGGGGTTACGGCGGGGTGGTGTGTCTGGAGTCCAGAAGGAAATCCCCTCCCTGGACTCCTTCCAATACAAAGGCGCAGAGAGGGTCACACCGTGTGGTTTTAGTCGGTTCGAGTCCGACACACCACCCCGCCGTAACCCCCGACGGGGTGACGGTCCGCGGGGATTTCCACACGTAAAAAAAAAAAAAAAAAAAAAAAAAAAAGGGGTGGTGTGTCGGACTCGAACCGACTAAAACCACACGGTGTGACCCTCTCTGCGCCTGTGTATTGGAACAAGTCCAGGGAGGGGATTTCCTTCTGGACTCCAACCGGCGCCTGCCCGTACTGTTGCGGGCACCACCTCAAAGTGTACTCTCTGATTGGGCAACGTCCGGTCACACGCGGACGCCGCCCGCTCGCGGTTGGCCTCTACTGCGGACGGACGGAAAACCCGTCCCGCCCATCCGCGGCCACTCTCAGGGCGCCATCTCGGTCCTCGTACTCGACGGTACGCTCCTCTAAATAGTCTGCCACCAGCCGACTCAGGTACCCTGGCACTCCGTGGTATTGGAGTGCGGCCCTGATGCAGCCGAATGGCAGACTATTGAAGACGTTGGCGATGTCCAATGACACCGCCAACAGCACTCCACCGCATCTCACCGCCTCTTCGGTCACGGCCCTCAGGCGCAGGATCGCGTCGACCGTCGAACGCCCTTCTCGGAAACCGAATTGGGCGTCCGACAGGTCGGGACCCACCTCGCAGAGGTGCTGGACGATGCGGGCAGAGAGGACCCTCTCAACTTCAAACAAACCCTAAGCCAACCGGTCTAGCCAACATGGACCATAAAGTAGACCAAAACCGTATGTCTAAGGGGCTTTTCTTTCTAATAAAGGATATTGATGTTTCTGAAGTTAAGATTATAGACGATTTCATGTCTTAAACACGTTACAAAACTTGCTCTTGCTCTTTCCAACTAAAAACATATTTTCTAAACAATACCCGGAGTTTTCATTTCTATTCTTATTTGTTATTTCTGTCCAATGTTCAGTACAAACTTTATATTCTCAACACAGAATACTTCCTTCCGATTCTAATCTAAATTAAAATGCAGACTTCATTTCTTCATTCATTTTGTACCGCGGTATCGTGATGTAGCAGCAGGTTATTTTTTATAGTTACAGTAAAAAGAATCGATGTCTTTTATCTACTCTATAACGTTTTATATTGAGTTTTTTGTTGATCGATTGTTTTTCAATTTTTCCGTGATAATAAATAATATGACAATATTTCTGAGTACATAACAGCGATTGCATAACTTAACTATTTGATAAATTACGTGAGAAATCACGGTTTTATAGGACCAGAAACAGTGATTAGCAAATTTCCTGTTCCTAGGTAGCTGGAGAGAGAGGGACTCAAAATATGTAACACACTTAGACAAGTGAGTTACACATTTCCATATAATTGGTGGAAGTACTTTACCTATAAGTGCGGGTCACTAATTAAAAAAAGGAATGTTTTGCTACATCACCTTACTTACCTACTCTGTCTGAATGAAAGCATGAAAAGAATTTCAGAATAGTGGTCACCATCTCATTGCGAATTCAGACAATACAGCATGGTGACCCACGCTTTGGTGGTCTATAAAGATGCTTCTGCATCATATGAGGTTCCACTTGTCTAAACAATTTTTAAATATTTGATGAATAGTTAGAATTAAAAGTATGAGTTATTGCAGAAAAATAGTAATAACTATTTCATTTGGTACAAAGTATGTTAAAGATTCAGATGGAGTTTACGGGGTTCATATAAGAATTCTTAGTATTTCAAAAGAAGTTTACATTGGTTAATTAAATATCCCCGAGAGAGAAATATAATATATATCATTTTGGCAGCTAATATAAAAAAAAAAAAAAAAAAAAAAAAAAAAAAAAAAAAAACTATTTTCTAGATACTAATCTTATTACAGAGAAACATGATATCGAAGTGATAACGTTACTTATAGCCTGAGTTTAAAAGATAATATTTTATACAATTTATTGGACAAACATGAGAACAGTAAGTGAATGAAGAATATAATTTTAGTAATAATAAAAAGGCAGAATACACAACAAGAATAATCATGGTCTATTATATTATAAATTGTGTTTTCGGAAATGTCTGACCGATGGTTAGACCGACTTGTTAGGTAAATATTTAATAAAAAGTTTTCATTGCAGTATTTATTTGGCTTAATATGCATCTATTTGAAATCTATGGAATACAAAAAGAGACGGGCTAAGGGATCTTCCTAGTACACCATTTAAGTACCTACTATTGAAGATTATATTTCACTACTCAAACTAGACAGGTTTTAAACGAACAAACGTAATACAATACTTAGAGATGTACATATTTAATCAAAGGGAATACCAAACACAAACATTTAAAAGAGACGGCCTAACCACTTAAGATAATAATCTAGTCTTCAATCGGATGAATTCAGACCGCTTTCAAATTTAATACGAATGAATATTTAAAAGTATATTTATTTAAGCCTATTCTATGCGTGGCCTGACACGAACTTGATTTTTATTCAGTATTATTTATTCAACCTTAGCAGTTTCTTTGAAAACAGAGAAAAAGTGAATTATTTGAAATGATAAATATATATTCAATTCATTCTAATCCTAATATATTTATATATAATATTATAAACGCGAAAGTTTGTGAGTATGTATGTATGTTTATTACTCTTGCACGCAAAAACTACTGAACGGATTTGGATGAAACTTTACAGTAACATAGATTATATATCAGAATAACACATAGGCTACTTTTAATCCAATAATCGAGATAAACGGGCGAAAGCTAGGTGATTATAAAAATACATTAAATCGTAGATATCAAAATGTATCACTGTTCATCTCCTGTCAAAACTTCTCAAGTTGCTATGCATAACACACTTGCATAGCAACCTTAATGATAGTTTGTAAATGGATAATTTAAAAATGAGTTCTGGATAATCGTGTAATTACACGATTATCCAGAACTGAGTTCTAATCGTGTAATTACACGATTATCCAGAACTCATTTTTCCGATTGAGATCCGAACCGATTGAAGACTAGATTATTATCTTAAGTGGTTAGGCCGTCTCTTTTAAATGTTTGTGTTTGGTATTCCCTTTGATTAAATATGTACATCTCTAAGTATTGTATTACGTTTGTTCGTTTAAAACCTGTCTAGTTTGAGTAGTGAAATATAATCTTCAATAGTAGGTACTTAAATGGTGTACTAGGAAGATCCCTTAACCCGTCTCTTTTTGTATTCCATAGATTTCAAATAGATGCATATTAAGCCAAATAAATACTGCAATGAAAACTTTTTAATAAATATTTACCTAACAAGTCGGTCTAACCATCGGTCAGACATTTCCGAAAACACAATTTATAATATAATAGACCATGATTATTCTTGTTGTGTATTCTGCCTTTTTATTATTACTAAAATTATATTCTTCATTCACTTACTGTTCTCATGTTTGTCCAATAAATTGTATAAAATATTATCTTTTAAACTCAGGCTATAAGTAACGTTATCACTTCGATATCATGTTTCTCTGTAATAAGATTAGTATCTAGAAAATAGTTTATTTCTCTCTCGGGGATATTTAATTAACCAATGTAAACTTCTTTTGAAATACTAAGAATTCTTATATGAACCCCGTAAACTCCATCTGAATCTTTAACATACTTTGTACCAAATGAAATAGTTATTACTATTTTTCTGCAATAACTCATACTTTTAATTCTAACTATTCATCAAATATTTAAAAATTGTTTAGACAAGTGGAACCTCATATGATGCAGAAGCATCTTTATAGACCACCAAAGCGTGGGTCACCATGCTGTATTGTCTGAATTCGCAATGAGATGGTGACCACTATTCTGAAATTCTTTTCATGCTTTCATTCAGACAGAGTAGGTAAGTAAGGTGATGTAGCAAAACATTCCTTTTTTTAATTAGTGACCCGCACTTATAGGTAAAGTACTTCCACCAATTATATGGAAATGTGTAACTCACTTGTCTAAGTGTGTTACATATTTTGAGTCCCTCTCTCTCCAGCTACCTAGGAACAGGAAATTTGCTAATCACTGTTTCTGGTCCTATAAAACCGTGATTTCTCACTTAATTTATCAAATAGTTAAGTTATGCAATCGCTGTTATGTACTCAGAAATATTGTCATATTATTTATTATCACGGAAAAATTGAAAAACAATCGATCAACAAAAAACTCAATATAAAACGTTATAGAGTAGATAAAAGACATCGATTCTTTTTACTGTAACTATAAAAAATAACCTGCTGCTACATCACGATACCGCGGTACAAAATGAATGCAGAAATGAAGTCTGCATTTTAATTTAGATTAGAATCGGAATTTAAAAATGAGTTCTGGATAATCGTGTAATTACACGATTATCCAGAACTCATTTTTAAATTTTAAATATATATTTACATATTTAAGTAGGCTATTTTTTATCCCGAAAATAGTGTCCCGCTAAATTTAAAAATGAGTTCTGGATAATCGTGTAATTACACGATTATCCAGAACTCATTTTTAAATTTTAAATATATATTTACATATTTAAGTAGGCTATTTTTTATCCCGAAAATAGTGTCCCGCTGCTAGTGTTTTATAAAGTGAAATAAAAGGTACTATGTTAGACTAAAGCACGGTACAACCATTAAAACATCCAATATTTTGAAATTGTAATCCCACAAAAGCGCGATGTAAACTAAAATAATACAAATAAAATAGTCACAATTCCTATTACGTTTAATGTTTATAGACAAAAATATCTTCGAAACTGAATGAAAAATTACCAACTTTTAAATTAATAGGGACATAATAAGATCTCTCTAAGCAATCGTAGTTATACAAAACTTTAAGTTATACATATATAAATTGAAATCTCGTCTCCATTTACAGTAAAAGTAAAGGCATAACTTCATAGAATCATCCATTCAACAGACCGCAACAGTAGCTTGTATTAAATTGTGAAGTTACATTTTGCGAGGCCTATCTTCTTCAAAACTAATTTCGCAATTTTCGCAAGTGATCTTAGATCTTTAAGCTATCCAGGATACTGTTGTAAAGGATTAATCGGACCATGTAATTGTTTGTAGTATTCTGCTAAGTAATCTGGAAATTTAAAGTAACTTTTAGTCTCTGTGACATTGTTTTGTGACTTTTAGGTTTATGAAAATACTTTATAGATGCTTATAAACTGAGGTAAAATAAAAATATTTTTATTGTACACCAGGTAATTACAAAATATCTAAAGATTAGGTGTAGGTATAATTGGCGGCCTTATCGCTCGGAAGCAATCTTTTACAGGCAACCATAGGATAGAGAACAAGATTAGAAGAAAGTATGGGGTAGTGTCTGGCATATCAACTGTACAGTTCAATTTCAAAATATTTTACTAAAAGCCCATCCAGAAAAAAAAAAATTTTGTAAATATTAGCAGTGCCCCCGCGAAGTCGAGCAAAAAAGCGGCACGGATGTACCATCCTTTTCTCGAAGCCATTCAGGTCATTTTCATATTTGCTTCACTATATTAACAAAGTCATAAAATAAATATTTTGATCATAATTCATCAAAGGTATAGGTGAGCTGGCCTATCCTTGTAGTCTATTGTGAATACATTATAAATATTGTATTTCGTTTTGACAGAGACTATTCTACTCGCGACAACTTTCAAAACGTTCGCGATGCTTAAAATGATAAAGTTCTAAATTGATTTCTACCTGTTTACCAAGTTATATAATACAATTAGTTTGTTTGACTTCCTTGTGAATTTAATTTGTTCGTGTTTGTTCCAAGAGATTAAATGAGATGATTGCCAACTAGCCGTTGTGTAAGGATCATTGAATGGTTCCGATTCCATTGAAATATCTAGTCATGAATTAAGTTACTTGTTTCGTCTTTTCAAACAATAGTAGATACTTAAATTAGACTTCTAAAATGTATTAGGTATATTATTCATGGCTTTAGTTTATTTAGGTACTTTGTTATGGTATTTTCTTTCTCATTTAATAATGATCGTGTTTATTCTAATTCATACAATTTTGTATGTATTACAATTGAAAGACTTATCATAGAGCAGCGTAATATACGAATGACGAATTCAAACTTCATATGAAGAATATGTTACTCTTTTCCGCGATAAACGACATGGTATAATATAAATGAAAAATTATGTTATTTTGTGATAATCCGCTTTTAAGAGAGCATATTTCAATGCGGAAATTATCTTTAAAACATTAAAAAAGAATACACCAGCAGCAATTATTCGTAATAGTCCACAACCAGACATTGGCCTAAACTAATGTACAAATATTGACTACCAACGATAAAAATATCATCAGAAACAATATTTAGAATACACCTACATAGTATGTATGTCACACATCAATGTAACAATGTTTAACTCGCTTTGCCTACACCAAAATCGTAAACTAACCCATTTAGTTCAATCTGTCCAGCTAAACTTTTCTCTATTTGTGTATTCGAAAACTAAAACTATCATATTTCAAAATAAAGTTATTACATCAATATACAGTTCAATATACAGTTCAATGTTCAATATACAGTTATTACCAGTTTCCAAATACGCTGAATCAAATTTCCGTGAAACACATTTTATATTGCAGGGTTATATTTATACAGCACGGTTGTTTTACCACTACCTATTCGTGCATAATATATAATAGTATATATAAAATATATAATGAATGTATATATTCAGACAAAGTTTATAGTATTAGCATACAAATTCTCTTAACAAAGATTAGTAATTAGCAATGTTAAATATATTTTTTGTATTCAGCAACGTTTTTACAATGTTTTTTTATTACAGTCGGGTCGTATTTTTTAGCTATGTTCCTCAGGATGCTATTACTGCTGTCCCTTATTCTCTTAAGCAGAGAGGCAGTTCGCTTACGTACTATGGCCTGAAAGCCATCATCTCTTGCTTCCATAAACATTGTAGAAGCACTGCAGTAACGAGGCAACTTTAACAGCATCCTGAAGACATTCTTATACTGAACACGCAATATGCTTAAAGACTTCTGAGTACAGTTGAACCATAAGCTGCTCGTATAGAAATTTTGACAATATGCCTTAAATAGTGTTATTTTCACTTTATTAATAGAACGAGCAAATTATGTTTACGTTTACTTATTAGTTCGGTACGTAAGTTTCTAATTGAAAGTATTTAACAAGTTATGCCTCTACAAGCTAATCCATTATATTTTTAAGCTATTGCATAGCTTTGAGCGGGCTTTGAGCGTGGCGACCGAATCAAGAAATTCCGTAACGAAAAAACCTAACACCTCGTGTTAAAAATAATGGAGAATATGATTGTAACTGTACAGTGTGATAAGGACAAATAACGGGCGCCTAGCATACATCATCATCAGCCCATCTCAGTCTACTACTGGACATAAGCCTCTCCCTTTGCACAGGACTTTGAACGATTTTGGGCATACGCCGTAGATTAATGAAATAGAAGGGATATAGTAGGCACAATACATAGCGTCCGCGTCCTCCAGTACCGTCTAATTGAACCTTAGTGTTTTTTCATTCTATAGCTATGAACATAGGCTCATATTACTATTATGTTCCCTGTTTAGTTGTTTATCTGATCTTTAACAAAAGATGCACACAATAATACTACAGTAATTACGGTGTTATACCGGTGTACTCCTTGACTTAGATCACAGCAAGCAAAAAGAAATTAAATCGACCAAGCGAACAATACACATCCAAATACAAACAATAAACAAATTTAAAAAAATAAGTCATCAAGTAAACATTGTAAAATTTACACATATAACAGAATGCAAAAAACAAGGTAACAAACATGGAAACGCAACAATGAGGCTTACTCCACACTACCCAGAACTTTTCCTATGCAGACTGACTGAGACAAACATCCAAATCAGTTTTTTTTGCTAACATTATGAAGCTTATAGTAAAATTCCACTAGTTACTAGTAAGTTATATTTCCGAATATTTTTATGGCACTAGAAAAGGTAAAAGAAAAAAAAAAGCGGCCAAGTGCGAGTCGGACTCGCCCATGAAGGGTTCCGTACCAGCAAGTAACATCATATAAAAGTTCTTGTAGTTCGTTGTAACTTTCATCGATGTTTTTATACTAGTATATTGATTGGATGAAAGGTATATTGCGTGTTACGATTTATGACGTATTAAAAAAAAACTACTCACTAGATCTCGTTCAAACCAATTTTCGTTGGTAGTTTAAATGGTAATGTACAACATATATTTTTTTTAGTTTTATCACTCTCTTATTTTAGAAGTTAGAGGGGGGGACACACACACATTTTTCCACTTTGGAAGTGTCTCCCGCGAAAACTATTCAGTTTAGAAAAAAATGATATTAGAAACCTCAACATTATTTTTGAAGACCTATCCATAGATATAAATACCCCACACGTATAGGTTTGATGAAAAAAAAAAATTTGAGTTTCAGTTCCAAGTATGGGGACCCCCAAAATGTATTTTTTTTTTCTATTTTTATGTAAAAATCTTAATGCGGTTCACAGAATACATCGACTGACCAAATTTCAACAGTATAGCTCTTATAGTTTCGGGAATAATTGGCTGTGACATACGGACGGACAGACAGACAGACAGACTTGACGAATCTATAAGGGTTCCGTTTTTTGCCATTTGGCTACGGAACCCTAAAGTTTTTTAGGGTTCCGTAGCCAAATGGCAAAAAATGGATGTTGAAAAACCTACGCTAGTTAATGACGTATACTTTTCTGCTTGGTTCTGAATTCAAACTCCTGACAGTTGCAATTACCGACTGCTATGCAAGAAAGAGAAGGGATACTACGTCAACAGCTTTCGCTTGGACCCCTCGTAAAAGACCATTAGTCAAACCAAGCTTTTAAACTGTGTAAATGACATGATTTATATAGCGCACTCTGATTTTTACTCTTTTTCGACGTCTACTTTGAAATGTTGCGCGTATTCCATTTGGCCGTGAACGCGAGTAAAATGAAAGAGTCGCTGAAGTTAAATGCCTTTTCTCTGGACGATTTCTCTATATGAAATAACTGGTACATTTTTCAATTTAATTAGATTAAACTAACACATGTAGTATAACTTTAATCATAGAGCAATACTTTTATGTTAATTAACTGTAAACTAATAGTAATTTAGTGTTATTTATTATGTTTTTACCATAAACTTAAATTAAACAAACCTTCGGTTGATGCTGTTTTCGAGTTTATTAGATTTATTTTTTATTTTTTTTATTAAAAAAAAACTGTTAACTCATCTTTAATCATTACAATCTTAATTAATAGAACTTAGTATAAAGTTCTTTATAACTCAAGGAATTTTTACTCAAGTCTTTCTTTTAGTATGTTAGACATATTATTATTATAACGTAATACGTAATGGCAAAATCAATTTAAGGACTTACTGCAAACACATTTCAAACTACCTGTAATTGCAGTCATTAATTTTACTGTCTAACCATTAATAAAATTTCATCGGAAACCCCAATTACAAGTTCGTAATAATTCATATTAATTACTTCCAATGATAATTTGATCATTATCGAATTACCTGGCTACATACGTTAATTTGTAGTGAAAATAATTTAACCAAAATGTTACATAGTTTGTTAAAATTATAAGTTAAAATAAAATGTATTTTTATGTAACTACCAGGAATGTAGTACACAACAGTTGGCAATAATTTCTCAAAGATTAAAGAGTTTAAAGAACTATGCCCATTTTAGCATGGGGATTTGTACCAAAGTGTAACAAAACGATTATATTATCATCTAGATTTTTTTATATAGAAAGCTAAATAGTTGAACATGACATAAGTTCATTATTACTTTATCAAGTTATCGCAAAAAGTAGGCTGAAGTGTCTACTTCAGCCTACTTTTTGCGAAACCTACTTTTTGTTGAAAAAGTCTTTTTTCAGGCACTTTCGAAACATTTCATTAATGTCTCGATTCCAAAATCTCATCCTCGCGTACATTCTACCATAACGATGGTGTGCCAGTGTCTGTCAGTGCCAGTGTGTGAAGTACGTTTATGTTTACTTCGTACTGGAATAATTTAGGTATCATCACAGAGGATAACAAAACCATGAAACCAAATTAAATCTCTATTCAATAAAACAAACGATGTTTTTTTTTAAATTCTGTTACTACTTATAATTTTACTATATAACGTTTCAAGTTTATATCTTAAACATTACCAAATTAAATTTATAACTCATTTTTTGCAAGTTCACACTGTTTCTATTTTTCTTAAACTCATAAATAACATTTTAGCCCTATACTTTGTCTTCATTATCGTATAATTTTATTAATTACTAGCTATTGTTTTCCCCCCAAAAAAATCATTTTTTGTCATAAGACGTTGTGCTGTGCATACTTGGCAATTTGTAAAAAAAATATGTGATTAACTATTGCCCTGATGAGCGATTGATTTTTAAAATATAGTTGAATATGATATTTTGTACGTTTGGAGTTAAAAAATATATTAGAAGGAAACAAATGAAATAAAATCAATTTTTAGTTTGTATAAAAGTTTGTATGTTAGATTTTGGCGCATTAAGAATAATTGTGTATCATTTTTGAATTTTTCAGTAGTTTTGGGAATAATGGTTAGGATTAAGAACAAACAACATATAATGGTCACAATGGAAGGTAAAAAAGGTACATATGTTTGACTCAGATAACAAAAGCTGTACCGTTGTATCTGAAAAAATAATAAGAATCGTAGAAATGTTTTCAATAAACAATCATTGGTACGTTAAAAACATAAGCAAAACAATAAAATAATTGTTTTTTATCACGCGACACGTACCTCAGATAAAAATGGTTATTGTTGGAATGACATAAAGTGAATACGGGCAGGTTTAGGTTCTGTTTTTTTAATGCGGAGTTTACATGTAATAGTGCCTAAAAGTATTGAAATCTGCTTCTGTAGTAAGAACGTACTAATAGGCTTTCATAGATAACAATGCATTTATGATGACTGCTATCATGTTTCGTTGTTGAGTCGGAGCCCAGAGGCCCAGTGATCCAAAAGCTCCTCAATAATTAACTACAGTGTGAGTCACCACCAAACTACGCAAGACAACATTAATGCAAAGAGAAAAACTTGAAACCAACCGTATACCAACCCGTCTGGCCAGCGTGGTATAGTAGGCCAAAACCTCCTTTCTAAGGAGAGGCCTGTGTATAGCAGTGGACTGTTAAAGGCTGTTGAATCGTTATTTTTTAAATTCTTCACTTTCATTGAAATTTTTATAAAGGCCGATCTTTTTTCAATTTAAGTTTTTGATTTTTTATGGTCGTCTAAATAGCTAACGCCAACACTCTTGAACTAGGAATCGATTTCAGTCGGAACAAAGAAGGTAAATTAATCTCAGGCAACAGGAAATTGAGAGTATTTCATAATATCAATTTATTCTCTGTACAAAAAATAAACTTCTTAGTAAAATGTCGAGAAAAAACAGATCTCTATATCACTTATTGCTTGTATTAGATATTTGTACTCTTGAAATAAAATTGTTCCATTTGCTACTAAAGGGGCATTTTAATATAGATATCCGTTATACTGATTTATGAGATAGATTTTGAGGAACACTGTTTGCGCACTCCTATAACGAATTGAACAACCGTTGAGAATTTGCAACATGTTATAAACACGACCCTAATACCCAAAATGGATACTTTTCGGTCACGTGTCTTATAATTTCATGAGACTTCATATTAAAGATTGATATGAAGTCTCAATAAGACTCAATAAGACTTCATATCTTAGCAATTTGTAAAGTTATAATTTCTTTACAAATTGCTAAGACGTTATAACCACTAGACTAGCTTATAGGATACTAGATAGCTTATATACTAGGATAATTTTATGAATACTTGCATGAATATGTACTTGAAAAAAAATTCGTTGGCATAATATTTTATTTGAAATGGTCATAATTTATCCTAAAAACTTTCGGTAATATATTGTAATTGAGCAAAATTTGCAATTACATGCGACTTTGTAGTATTCTCTTACATTTCAAGTTTGTAAGTTTTAGCCGAAATTTTGTTGCGACTAAATTTAAACTCTGTAATTAAGTCAAATTAAGCCTCGCATCTTATATCTTCGCGAGAGTAAATTAAATTTAACGCCTTTTAAGGTGGTTCCACGTATGTAATCTTTAATCAAATAGGGCCGTTAAGTTTCTGACGTAACTCTGAGCGCTCATCGCTTAGTTAAGAGAACCATTCTTATAATGAAATTTCCCTTTTAATAGTCCACGGAATTGAGACAGGGTGAAATTGCAAAATCTTCGCTAATGGTGCGTAACCACGTAACCTAATGTTACGAGTGTGTGCGCTAGACCGTAACTGGCTCTCACACACCTATACATTGAATTTGTGTAAAGGACCCGCGAATTATTCTCGGTATATCCCTGCTATTTGCGATAAAACCTTCAAGTTTTAGCGAGAAATAAAATTGAACGGATTACGTTTAGTGCTAATGTTAAGGATTTAGAGAAATCAGCGGGCATTTTTCTTCCTTTTTCCAACGAATAAGCCGCGCTTAATAATGTTCGTTGGTGTTTTAGGCGGGGAAATACTTCACAGTCATTTATTCTAGAGGTAAATAAGACCTCTCGTCTGCCTCGTCGTTTAAATGTGCAAAGAATTTTAAAATATTACTGTGTTTTATTTTACTCTGTTTATTAAATTTGTTTATATAAATTCACATATTCACAATTACGTTTTACTGTTTTTTTTTGTATTTACAGGGTTACGTATATTAAATTGCCTTTATAGTTTCGACATTTCTGAACACCCACGTTTGTCCGTCTATTGCACTCTTGCATTCGTATTTAAATGTTGTAATTTTAAATACTAATCTTACTTTTAGAATTATCAATTTGCCATAATCAAAAATCAAAATAATGATATTATTTATTATTTCAATCAGTAGTAATTTACGTATCCCGATGCGATTATTACAGGTTTTGAAAATAATTTCAACATCCAAATTAATCACAACCAGATTTTACCGTGATATTTATCATCATTGTATACACAGATTCAATAAGCTTAGTTTTTGATTTCCAATCGATATCTGATTAAACTGAAACAATTTTTTTTTTCGGGTTAAAATATATTCTATGACGCTCACAAATAATGTGGCCTTCTATTAGAAGAGAATTCTCAAAGTCGGTTCAGCAGATCCAGAGATTATTCCCACAAACTCTCAAATTTTACCTCTTCATGAAATTAGTATAGATATTTTACTTAAAATGAAATGAGGATTTCACGGATAGCAATCAATTTCATACTATATGTCACTCCTACGAATCAGTGCATCAAACTTTAATGAGAAAAGGTCTATGTTAAACAGGGAACTGTTAAATGCTGTTGATGATGATGATGATGTTAATAAACATAAACTCTTATCTACAGACATAGCTTCGCTAAACATGACGCTTTTCCTGGAACAGTAAGGGAAACGACAGTTTACATATATCATTGAATTAGTTGTAAAAAGAAAATTTGGTATTTCAATCGAGACATGGTAAATCATTTTTATCAGCGCATAGTATAAGGCTATAATTTCATACATTTTTTCATTAGTGTATTTGATATTAACCATAAATAGTATCTAAATAGATACAAAAGCATTAATTAAATGCAATTTCTATGTCTATCTAATTTCCCCAAACGTAATTTTAAATATCTACCAATTAATGTATTATTGACTATCTAATTAGATTTAAATTGAAACTATTGGTAAAATGTACTATTAAAGGTTAATTAATAATGATTGTAGAATTAACATAGGAAATTGGTATCTACATACCAATATATTTGCCTTTACATTGTCTAACAATTCGTAATAAAGGTTAATATATCATATATCGTGTTTAAGATCTCAATGATTGTATTGATATATACTTCCAATGAATCAATGTTTGAAATTAAAACTGATTCCAGCTTAGCATTGAAACTTAGTACTAATGAACCAAGTAAGAAGCGCTAAAAATAAAGGAGGGTACTTCATTTAATGTGAAATGCTTTCAAACTTGTCTGGTGTCTGTTTAATTAAGCTGAGACTAGCACTTTCAAGTGAAGTCCTTTTTACCCTGTTCGATTTAGAAGTTAAAGTTATCAATAGTAATTTTCAGTGAGATAACTTTTTATAGTTGAAGTAATTTATTTCCAAAAAACGTTCAAAAATCATAACACTGAAATGTTTTTAGGGTTCCGTAGCCAAATGGCAAAAAATGGAACCCTTATAGATTCGTCAAGTCTGTCTGTCTGTCTGTCCGTCCGTATGTCACAGCCAATTATTTCCGAAACTATAAGAGCTATACTGTTGAAATTTGGTCAGTCGATGTATTTTGTGAACCGCATTAAGATTTTTACATAAAAATAGAAAAAAAAAACAATACATTTTGGGGGACCCCATACTTTGAACTGAAACTCAAAATTTTTTTTTTCATCAAACCTATACGTGTGGGTGGGCTTCTATGGATAGGTGTTCAAAAATGATATTGAGGTTTCTAATACTTTTTTTTTCTAAGCTGAATAGTTTACGCGAGAGACACTTCCAAAGTGGAAAAATGTGTCCCCCCCCCCCTCTAACTTCTAAAATAAGAGAGTGATAAAACTAAAAAAAATATATGTTGTACATTACCATGCAAACTACCAACGAAAATTGGTTTGAACGAGATCTAGTGAGTAGTTTTTTTTTAATACGTCATAAATCGTAAACGGCAATTTAACTTTCATTCAATCAACACTAGTATAAAAACATCGATGAACGTTACAACGAACTACAAGAACTTTTATATGATGTTACTTGCTGATACGGAACCCTTCATGGGCGAGTCCGGCTCGCACTTGGCCGCTTTTTTTATACAAGTCATAAAAAAGTTATTTCACAGCTCTATCTAAGGGGAACCTGGTATGAAATTTTACCAACTCTTTAAACGTTTAAGTAGTGTTTAATCGTGAAGCCTTCTAGATTCACGGTTCTTAGTTTACTACTAGGTTTTGTTGGTTATCGTGGGAATGATTAATGTACGTCCTTCCTTAAGTAACCCTAACGCCAAATTTCACAAAAATTATAATATTAGCCGTAAAACTGTAATAGGCAGACAGATAGTTGGTTAGCTGTTAATATAGTAGTATGTAAGTAGGGATAAGAATTTTTCAAATCGCTATCGCTAATTTCTTTATGATGCTTCCCTTATTCCCGCTGGATATCAATTAATTTATTTAAACTCTTAATTAAATAAGGAAAATATTGGAAAAGCTATACTAAGTTAAAGTACATTGTTATATAAAATTAAACTGAACTAAAAATACAGCAGAAACCCATTGGAATCCTCGTGCCTATCACTATCATTGAATGAAGAATTCCAGATAGCTTTAAAATGAACAGGGAGCAATAACTGCAAGTTTTTTGCTCCGCTATGAAGAGTTCTTTTACTGGCATTTAATGTGCTGTTAGCGAATCAAAACTTCTGTTTTCATACCTTCATTCCGACATAAAATTTACTTTAATAGTACTAATTACAAACGGCCCATGGTTGTTTTTGTACGACGTTTGTTCCAAGTTTGAACAAGCAGTTAATAAACGTTTTACATAAATTACATTGTGTATTAATTGTGTATTTTTATTTTTTTTAAATTTATAAACCATCAAAGTTAATCACTCATAGAGAATTTCCAAGAACGTAAACGAGTTGTAAATTTGCTTTGTTAGGAAGAAAAAACTTACCACAGTTGCATTAGAATAAATACAATGAAAATTATTTTTCCGAAAATTACCAAAGTTTGACTATTGTTCTCATGTGTTAATTTCACGGAACCCCGGCTACGTTCAGTTATTGGGTTTACTTGGAACCGAAGCATTAAGAATCGATATTCTTTAATAAAGGGCCTTGATACTTGTTCGATACGACTTCTCCAAACACATGGGTGAGACGTTTCGCTTTCAGTAAGTAGTAATCATGTTTTTTAATTTGTCATTGCGATTTGAAGTGCTTTTATTTAAATTATTGGAATTTAAGTTTGGAAACAAATAATATTTCTTAATGAGTATTTTATCCTCATGAAAATTACCTTTCACTTTTCTTTTTACTCTTTCCAATGCAAGAGGTCTATGTCTAGCGGTAAAATTATTATAGGCTGGTCAAGACGATGATGAGTATGTATGCAAAAATTAATAAATTGATTTCTTTGGTGTACATTTAGTACCAGAAATAAATTATAGATTACTAGCTCTAGCCCGCCATTGTAAAGTTTCATCCAAGTGGCTTTTGCGTGAAAGATCAACAAACATACATTACATACATACTCACAAACTTTGGCGTTTATAATATTAGTAAGGATTTTAGTACAGAACAAATGTAATAAAATATACAATTAAATATACCATTGATGTCAAAAATATTAAATAACTTAATATAATTTAACTTAATTTTAATCATTCAATTTAAATCTTAGTTTGTAACGGCTTGTACAACTTTGTCGTAATAGAAATATATTGAGCGGACAGCACGAAATTGCTCTAACTTCAAATTTATGGATGTCACAACATTCACAATATGATAATCAACGAAATTGGGTTTATTAATTCGCTCGTAGCGCTGGAAATTTAGTTTTAACTTGTTTAGCACTGATTAGCGTGTAAATAATGAATGTTTGTCAATGGTTTCATAATAAATTTTCAATTTTGATGTTTGCCACTCATTAATTAACAAGTCTTGTTGTCTGTATTTATCATTAAGATGTAAATTACTTTCAAATGCAATGTCTTCCTTTTAAAACGAACGTATATTGACTGATAAAATTTAATTTAGTATTACAAACTAAAATTATGTAATTACAAAAATATGCATGGTTTTTTCACATCAATTACTTTTTATAAAGCCCGAAGAGCGCGCTGAATAATCAATAGCAAATATCGATAGTTCAAGCAAAGTTATTTTGCCATAGGGAGCCCTTTTGTGCCGTACCGATATGCCAGCCAATCTGTAGCAATTTCTACATGCTAGCATGAATTTCAGCGATACAACCAATATTCATTGCACGAATATTTAATAAAAATAAAGGTGAGCGCCGACAAATATTTAAGGTGACTGCCAAATATTGACTTGCTAACATTTTATTCTTATGTATACAGACGAGGAAAAAAACTTATTTTTAATATTCTTGAAGGCCATGACAAAGGTAATATTATACAAACATTAAAATCACCCATAGCCAAGTGACCTTAGGAGGTTGTAAGCAATCACGGAGGGTAAACAACTACGGTGCTGCTCAGTACCTAGATGGGTGATTCTAATAGAATATTCTTGTATTTTTGTTTTGTGTACTTTTTTCATCGATGTAGATCTGCATTGGCTGTAATGGTGGCTTGGTGGCTAGCTAGAACTTGCCTGCAGCTTGCCGCCCATGTGTATGTCAGATATTGCCTATAACACTCGCAAATAATGAGGCTTTCTATGGGAAATTTTCAAAATCGGTTTAATAAATCCAGGGATTGCCCCCTCAACGGCTACTACGTCACATACTA
The DNA here is from genome assembly GCA_932526445.1 of Phragmatobia fuliginosa. Lineage (NCBI taxonomy): Eukaryota > Metazoa > Arthropoda > Insecta > Lepidoptera > Erebidae > Phragmatobia > Phragmatobia fuliginosa. The sequence goes on from OW052057.1 coordinate 75,158,299, forward strand.
ATAATCTTTAGCTCTTGACAATATTAAAGTATCTATTGTTTTTCGTAATATTTTATTAAATGGTAGCAAGAATATTACAACAGAGATAGTCTGGACGACCCTATGTTTACTGAATGCCAATTTTACGTGACCGCAGCATTGTTTTGGAAAATCCTGCAGAATAACATTGCTTACAGACAGTGAGCTCGAAAGCTTCCAACAAGCTTTGTGTAATTTTATTGAAATATTGTAACAAAATTATCAAAACTTAACATTGCATTATATAGTTTTTTTAAAAGGAAATTAGAGATGCATTTAATCTATACAACTAAGAATTTTAAGCTTCAATCTGGATATCGCTTGGAAATATCAATAACATTAATCATAACTATTATTTAGCTTAATTTTTTATAGATTTAATATGAAAGTTTGCCATAAGTGTGCATGTGTAAATAACAGGTGTGGAATATGCGTTAAAGAATGAGTATCAGAACTCACCGATATATTATTTTTGAAGTCATTCGCATGTTGCGTACATTTTTAATAGATGCAAAATTCGTGTATTTTTTATTTTTAGTACTTGATTTAAGCTAATTTTTATTACTTCAATTTAAAGCCATGTATTATTTCTTGAAAGATAATTTTGGAAACACTTTAAATAACTCATTCTAAGTAGCTTTTACTTTACACAAAATTCATTCGAAAACTCGGTTAATCTTCAATGCTAAAAAGCAGCTGGCAATGAAAACAAATAAATTTTCACTAACGTCGGCTAACGTCTGTCGCGTCGTCTGAACTATATCTAATATTGCGCTCTATTTCGATTGACTTTTCTATCTAGTAGTAGTTTACTTAACAAGAGTCCCATGTAATTGCAGAAAACAATGCATAGAAATTGCAAAATAAGTTGAAACCGAATATGTTATTCCCGTTCTCTGCTTTGATTGGTATCCTTTCATAGTAGAAAAAAAATTAAATAAGGGATTTATGTAGGTATAACCTACTAAAAGTAACATCGACATAGATAGAGAACTAAGCATAGAGAGCTAAGGTCATTGACATAGCCCACCGGATCAGCGAGCTGAAGTGGCAGTGGGCTGCCATATTAGCCGCAAAACAGATGACCGTTAGGGTAGAAGAGTTCTGGAGTGGAGACCGCGTCTTGGCAGGAGTAGTGTGAGACAGGACAGGTGTAGTGACGACTTGCGCAGGGTGGCTGACAGGAGCTGGATAAGAGAAGCCCAAAATAGATCAGAGTGGTATGCAATGGGAAAGGCTGGACATAGGTCCAGCAGTGGAATGCAATAGGATAACTTTGATGGTAAATATTTTGTTTAAGTTTCTTAGGAGAAATTTGGGGATTGAACAGAAGCGAGAAGTTTAATTCCATGTTATACAACATGGAATTAAACCATAACCGCTTTAAAAAATTCAGTTTAAGATACTCAGTAAGTTAATATACTTACCATTAAAGGCTGAATATAATGGCATTCTAAATTTAACAAACTGAATCAATGATACTAAATTATATGGTTTATCAGGGGAGATCACATCGCTGTTAAATCCCTTAGAGAATTGATTAGATCCAAACAAAGGTTTTTTGGGTCGCTGACTTTAAATTGATTGCCTCATTATTAAAGTTTTTAGATTATTTTATCAAAATACGTTGCTGAAGAGTATTTATATTTAATTTAACATGTACTTTCGGTGTAATAAATGCAGATCGTTAAACATTTGATTGATGTTTCCTGCGCATCTCTTTCGAGCCTTAGTTGAAGTTTTATAATCTCATAGAAAGCGGCGTTAGGCTATTTTGTTCGATGAATAATTAGATACGGGAGTCCATCCACCCTTTGCCTGCAAAGGATTACATATATAGTTTACTGAAAAGCTGCCAACTTTGTTTGTTCTTAATTGAAATTAAAAGGAGCTCATGCTGTATGTCAAGTAGAAAAATACTGATTTTTTAAAATCTCCTGGTCCTCGTAACATTACAATGAATTATGTAAATAAATAAAATGATTTTCATTAAACAGTAATTGTCAATTGTTCAGTTTATAAATTGAAACAACAGTGTCATTTGCGTCGCTCGTGGGCAATATTGGCAGGCAGCAACGAGCAAAGTTCAGTAAATTACATGCAAAATGAAACGAAAATAGGTCGCACGATACAACTTGTGTAATATTAAAATGGAAGTATGCTGTCAATTCTTTGAAAGTGTCTTAATAGTACCTAAGTTTATTTCTAAAGTTCAATTTTTATTTCATTTGATGCACTAGTAGTGCATTTGGGAACAATAAACGTCAAGGCTGTTCTCTACAACATACAAATAAATGAAACTCAAGTGTCTGTATGTAATATCAAAATAAGGAAATTCATATAAAAGCAAATAAAGAAATCTTTAAAATTCAGTAACCGCAGGTAACACCACGCTACTCAGCTAGTACACATATGTATGTGTGTGGCGACTTTCACATACAGCGCGACAAAAAGATACGACAGTGCCATCTATTCGTAACGATCTATACGGAGTAATTACTAATCCTGAATCGCGAAAGTGTCATTCTCATTGCCGATTAGCATATATGCAACATACCAACATCAACTGTTGGGCAGTAGCCCGCCAGGCACGATCACCTCGCCTGGTCGGAGAATCCTCCCATTGTGTAGGAGGAACATGATACCCGTTCCTCTACACATATTAATGAAATGAATGAAGTGAGTGAGTGCTGAATTTCTAAGTTTTCTACATTCGTGCAATACAGCTGTTATTTTAATCTTTTTACTTATTGTGCAATAAGTTTGGTAATAGTATTAAACCACAATAATGGTAGTGATAGTAAATTTGTCTATATTGATGTAGTACATATAACATTTTTGATATAACTGAGGTATCTAGCAATACGATTCATTGCTATTTTTATCATCAATAACCCTATGTCCCACTTCTGAGCTCGGGTTCCCTCTGAGGACAGGTTTAAGGTAATACATCCCCATACTGGCCGAGAGTGCCAGTTGGGGACGGGGGCTATTTTTATGTACGTGCAGATTATGATGTTCCGTTATATATTATCATGCTTTCATCTGGCAGAGTCACTTTGGTGGGCTTAATTATAATATATAGATATAAATATCTATATATGCTATTTATCTTATTCAATCTCAAAACTCGGGATTATTTATCATCTTTAATTGTTTAAAGTGTATCTCAAATATCATCAAAACATGATTGCAATTAAAGTTAGCTGAAATTTCTGTCAGAACAAGACTAATTAAAAAGAAAGTTATTAATTTATCAGTTTCATTGTAGTAAGAAACTAAGCTAACCATTTACCAACAAAGCGTTTAATTCTGTTGTCTATTTTACAAGTCTATTTGTACCTTCAAGTCTGACATCGAAAGTCAAATTAAAGTTAAATAATTTAAATAGCAATCCCAAATTTAATTTGAGTAATATTTTACTGTCATATAACTAAATCGAGAATAAAGGTGAATTCTAAAATTAGCTAGTATAACCTAAGACTCACCATCAGGAGTCGATGAAAGTATGAAATGTTTTCTGATCATTATTTATATCACCCTTTCACCAAACTTTGTAATTTACAGGTAACTGTTAAAAGATAGACACGTATCAATTATTCGATAGACTGGAATAAACAATACTGCAAAGAACTCAAATGCTAAAAGATTATTTACTTATTTGAGATGAAATTAATCATTATTATTTTAAACTTTGCTTCTGCCCGCTGCTCCACTCGCGTGTACCTATACGTTGTTCTGATTTATAACCTATATTATTGTGAAGTTTCTTTAAAATGCATTCAATAGTGTTTGTGTGAAAGAGCAACAAACATACATACATACTCATAAACGTTCGCGTTTATAATATTAGTTGGATATACAGAGTATTTTACATGTACAAAAAAGTATGTTTTTGTATTTATATCAATAATCTACCCATAGTACAAACTCTGCTAAGTTTGGGAATGGATGATTTTGTGTGACATGTTATAATTTTTTTTTTTCTTTTACCACTATACGTAATTGATGCCAGGTGACAGAAAATTCTGCCAAATGAAACACAAAACGCCAAAAAAGATAAATCTATAAATAGATAAAAAAAACTATTCATTTATTATTCTCTATAAAACATAAACCTTCGTAGTTCACTGATAACAGAAAACTGGTAATATATTTTTCTTTATACAAAAGTTGAAAGCTAATAGTTTGATATTTTTTTTAATAACTCTAGCATTAGGAATATCCATCCATCCTTAGGAATATAATATATCCTGAGTCGTTGAAGACTTTACAAACATACATGAAACGGACACAAAAACACCCAGACTCTTTCTCACACAAAGTATTATCTCACGTGGGATATGAATCCACGAAACTTGGCGCAGTAGAGAGGGGCCGCGAGAGGGCTTAAACCGCTGGGCCAACCATGCAGTTAATTTTGTATCTAGTTTCATGGTCTATGGTTTAATGGTTAGCATTTAATTATCTTTTATACTGAAATTTGTCCGCCTCGTTGTTAAGCGTAAGCGACTACCGATCAAGAGGTGTCGGGTTCGATTCCAAGTCGATTCAAAAAAGTTTTATTGAGTTTTTCTAATTATAGAAATGCGTAATAACAGCCTGAAGTTTAGAAGTTGGGATCTAAACCACTGTACCTTGGAGAACACGTAAAACCGACGTTTCTGGGTGGACGTGAGGGAACAGAGAGTGCACCTATATTTGCGAACAACTGTTTAGTTAGCTGGCCTTCGTAACAAGCGGCTGCCATATCCGAAATCGGCCAGGAGTTCAACAGAAGTCATAATTAAAAATTATGTTACTAAAAAATCCAATAAAAACACTTCTTAACTATATAGGTACTGCTTCTTACAAGTTAAGAAAAGAGGGAAAGAACTAATCAAATTAAAAGTTTCCTGTTAAGATAAAAGTTTTACTACTTCCATTACGCCCTATATACGAGTACATAGTAGATAGTACATTTTATAAACCCAATGTATACAATTTTGGCAATTAAAATACGAATATAAATACATCGATACTGAGGGGTTATTATCTGGATACGGAGACATAGTGTTGACATAATTTCTGTCAATATTTTATAATGTCTTTTGTTTTCTTTCTTTTAATTTTACTTTACTTTTATCTTTTTAGTCTTATTTAACTTTGTGAAGAAGCCTTGTTTAAATTAATGATATCTTAAAATGTGTACTGTACTCGTCTAATTCCATTATTGTATCTTGTTGATTCTGTGGCAGCCCAAGATACAAGCGTAGCTTAGTTTGGGTGTCACCAGTAAATGTTGTAATTATTGTAAATGTACTTCAATTGAATAAATTATTATCATTCTCCAAATTACAGCAATGAAAACATACTATCTCTATTTCCAGGAAATCAACTTCGATTTCATTAAAATAAATCTTAATTTTTTGTCAAAATTAATTAGATTGTTTTTTTTTTTTTTTTTTTTTTTAATATTTAAGCCTGCCAAAGTGACTCTACTCTGCCTGATGGAAAGCATGAGTAGAATCTAGCATGGTGACCCTTACCATGGCAGCCTGGTTTGATTATTCTGCATCATTCTCCCGGCCTTCGAAGGGCGGGAGAATGCTGCAGAATGATTGGGCCTCCGGTCTCACACTCACCAACAAAATACGACAGCAAGAATGCTGTCATTATTAGGATGGTCTTCTGTGTGAGGGTAGTACTGGCCGGGTCGAGCCGGCCCATTCGTGCTGAAATCAGCGTGGCTCTACTACCTGAATGTATTACACAATCATCACATCTCGTCTCTCGTAATATATTTTTTATCACTTGTAATGTATTCTTTGCTAAGCAATTCTTTGCCTATTCAGGCAATATCTGTATTACGTGGATAGTTGGTGTATTCCTTACGTAGTAAAGCCAAAATCTACACAAATCTAACAAATAAATAGAGCTGAAATGTCTGTGTGTAATATGAAATAAACAGTTTTTTTTATTTAATGAATATGAAAGTAAATACGGTACTGACATTCATCATCAACAGCCTCTAACAGTCCATTGCTGGACATAGGCCTCTCCTTAGAAAGGAGGTGTTGGCCTACTATACCACGCTGGACAGACGGGTTGGTAAAGGGTTTGTTTCAAGTTTTCCTTCTCTTGGCAGTGATGTTGGCTGCTTATTTTGTTTCTTTAGTCGCCTCTTACGACACCCGCGGGATGAATAGGGGTGGTGACACTTTGTATTCTTAATCCGACCACCACACACCACACTGACATTCAAAATGCTATTTTTTTTTTAAATGTCTGTCTGTCCATCTGTCTGATTGTTCCGGGTAATCTTTGGAACGGCTGTACCGATTTTGACAGGATATTCACTGGCATATGACTGATGATATAAGGAGTAAAACTAGCATATTTTTAATTTTCAGTCCGTGACAGTGTATTTTTTTTTTTAAAGACAACTATCAAAATTAATGACAAGTTGCACTGAAATTGACAGTATTATTTCTAAGCATAGAAAATAAACTTGCAATTTGTGCCATTTTGTGAACATAAGTTAGATAATCTTTCTTCGTCGTTTGAACCAAGTCTTGTGAACTTTCTTATCATCTCTCGTTTCTTTCTTTTGAATTCTCTCTTTTGACGAGACTGAAAACGATCGTATTCTGAAAAAAGCACCAATCAAGTGCAGTTAAATTAAGGTTGTCGTAATGGCAAAACCCTGGTTCTAAATGTATAGACTGATATGGGAAGTAATTGACTTTTAATAGAGGTCGCAACAGTCGCTGAAATGAGAATTAGAATTAAAGGAAATCGAATTGTGACACGGGTCCGGATATTGTTACCTAAATAAAATAGTGTTCTGTGAAAAAGTGTACAGAATAATCTTTCTGAGTTTTCTTTTGGGGTTAAATGTTGACTGAAAATGTATATTTTCCAATATTAAGAACGTTTAAATGGTAGATATTAATTTCACTTGTGGATTAAAAAATCTCAATACAACTATTTATGACAGTTTTTGAATAAAAAATATCGAATCGTTAATTTTAATGTTACTCGTCAATTTAGAAATTTCAAGACAAATATTCAAAGGGGAATGTCACTAACATTGAACTTTTTTGATAAGTTCCACTAATATATTCACTAAATTAACTAAAATTAGGTTTTTATAGGTATACAGGTTAGGATGGTTTTAAGTAAAGATAGAAACATGATTTATTAAAATACGTTGTAAATACTCGCAAACATAGCTTCAAGTGGCAATTAAAATTTAAATTGATATGAGATGCCACACATACATATTTTTTGGATCAATGTACAAATTTTTTTACTATATTATTTAAAAGAATTTTTCAATTAGCAAGGCAGAGAATTAAATGCTTCAATGTGTCATAATACTGTTTATAGTAATGATATAGCCAAAACAGTGTCACAAGTCACCAACCTTCACTTGTTTTATAATTTTAATTAAAATACAATAATATTACAATAATATACAATTTCTTTACAATAATATTAAATCTTTTCAAGTTAAAAAAAAATTGTTTACTCGTGCGGTTATTCAATACAACTTAGCGTTGCAAAGTTTCTTCTCTCTTATCGATCTAATGCGTACCTGGTCGCCGCCAAAAAGGGAAACTTCACCCCTCTAATTAAACTTAGGACTTACTCCAACAAATTTTCCCGTTTGTTTCTTTGCAATTATTTCTTTAAATAAAAGAAAACGGAGAATAATCTTACTGTTTCTAATTAGTTTTTAAACCCCAGTTTGATTGTGTTTCACAATAATTGATTCTTTTCTTTGTTTTATCTCTCTCTTTTTTCTAGAATATAATTATTCTGAGGGTCCTATTAAAAGGTGAAAAATATAAACCAAAAGAGATGAGATTTGGCTTCTACATTATTTTTTTTGGGCTTTGCTTTTGATTATTTTCATATTTTGTAATGCAATTATAACGCACATTGTCACTACAAGACTACACTTGATCTATCTTGTCATACTGCACTTGGGCACATTTTCGTTCTAATGAAAAAAAAACGAACTATAAAACTGACCTTTGTATACTTTGGAGCAGACCGTTTTGAGGTTTTGAAGTGTTAACCTACTAATTGTTATAATATGGATAAAGTATCCACCGGGCAGTTAATTTGTAATTTTTCTTTAGATGTCTTGAAAATTTTCATTTTAATTAGTCAGACTAAAAGAACCAGAAGGCTTGACAGTTGTCGCTCAACAATTGATTGAGTAACAAGATGAATGAGGGCTAACCTCGAGGTTACAAGTAATTTTACTCAAAGATAGTATCGCGGGCCAGTACGTCCCTTGTCCGCTTGATAAATTGATGTCCATCCACTGTGATGTATTAATATCAACCCAAACATGCTGTTAACTTTTCTTATTCTTATCGGGTGAAAGTTTTCCCTTAAACCTTTACAACTTTAACTTATTTTGACTCAATATTAAGTGCATGTGAAGGATCTAAATCTCTATTGAAACTTTCAAGGTCTCCTGTACAAAAAATAACTAAGTGAAAAAAAAAACTGAGGATCGAACTAAGTGGCGTGCAATTGAAGAAGCTTATGTCCAGCAGTGGACTGCGATAGGCTGCTAATGATGATGTACAAACAATTCTACTGTTATTTTTACATTTAAGTATGCCACACTTTATCATTGCATGTGTCATTTTTAGGGTTCCGAAGCTTATGACTCGGAACCCTTATAGATTCGTCATGTCCGTTCGTCCGTCCTACCGTCCTCGACTTACCGTCTAAACGGTACAGATTAAGTGCTAGAACGATGAAACTTTGCCTGAATATGTGTTGTAATTACGTCTACAAAGTGCTACAATAAAGTTATGTAAATTATTTGTATTTGGGGTATCACTACTCGTGGCTGCCCCATCGTGTGGGGTATCATTAGATAGGTCTTTTTAAACATTTAGGTACATATAATTTTACTTTAAAGGACACTTTTATGTAAAAACAGGACGCCTCTCTCTCGGACTCTAAAAGCTAAATGCCTGGATCAAAACATCTGGGAAAATTCGTGATGGTGGTTCATATAATGTACTTTAAAGGAAATATATAACGGATTAGATGACTTTGTTAGTTCAGGAATTATAGAGACTTAACTTGTGAAATGCGCTTATTTGGAAAAGTCATACAAAATTAAAGCATTAATACGTAAACATAACAATCATCTATTGGGTACGATTTTAAATTCACGTGCCATTATGGGTGACTGTATGAACCCTTTCCTGTGCGTGGCTTGACACGCACATGGCCGTTTTTTCTTTCTTTAGTACAGTACTAGTTAGTTATATGTTAAATTAAAGCTCATTTCGGTTAGGTAAGGCCTAAATATAATCATAATGTTGTTACGTATTTTACACGTACTATTTTGATTAAAATTGAGAGACTAACAAACAAAATAAATGGAATAAGTTCTTTGTGGTTATAATATAATATAGGGTAGAATTTCGAAGATAATCGGTATATTATGTAAACTTACATGTCTATATATAACCTAGGTTTAGAACTATAACTTTGCGTATTATCAATCTTATACGAAATAATAAAAAATGAAAATATATAGTAAAAAACATTTTTACATTTTACGGTTACAGATAAGCAACAAAATGTACAAGTCACCAATACCTGTAAATGGGTTTTATTTACTAATGCGTATCTACATACTATGTATTTGTCTCTCTTAATCTCAAACTAAGATATTTTATTTAAAAAATTATGTTATGATTATTACGATTACTGTGCAGTAAACTCATTTGATTTTCTGGACAATAAGCAAATAAAGTAATTGCTCACCTAATACGAAACATACTGCAATTAATTATTGTATTTTTATATTTATGTTTTTTACCATTTTAATACAAGAGTAAGTTACCAACAAGTACATTAAATTTATTATTAACTCATTTCTACTACTACTGAAACTGAAAGTAAATACACTAATTTATTTTAAATATTCATATCACAGACACGTCGCAAATTAAAATATAAGATATAAGGATGTATATTATATTATCATTTCAAAGAAAATTTGTTTACTAGTGCATAAATATTTGAAAAATACAAGAGTTCCTAAAAGAGGAAAGTTTTTACCGGGTACAATCATATTTTATTTACTTTGTATGCAAAGGAAGCATAACGAAAGAAACATAAATTTATTCCTTTAACAGTGTTTACTGCCAAACTAGAAAATAGCTTCTAATCAACCGCATTAAAGTTGAAACTAATTTTGTAAATTTTCTTCTATGAATATGCAGATGCAAGAACAGTAGTTTTTGAGAGAAGAAGATACTTCGTATCGTAAGAATGACATCAAAACGCATTCAATCACGAATAAAATACTAATTAAATTGGTGTAGTATGATAATCTCTATCACTCTCGCAGACATTTCGTTAATTAAAGGTGATAAATCTTAACATTACTTTTAGGACTTCTCATTTAAGTTTTAAGTACTTTATACGAATCATGATTTCAGAGACACTTTAAATTGTTTGCGAAATTTAAAAATTGAAATAGATATTTTTCTCGTTCCTTGCATAGATAGACTTTATTTTCACGATGCGAAGTGACATGTAACAAATAAAAGATATGGGAAGTCATATTTACTTACATTGCCAACTTCTTTTCTTAAAATGAATAAAAACTCTGCACTTGTAATTATTCTGGTTTACTAGTTTAAAAACGTTTATTTATCAATCATTACTTATTAGATACTGCACGATTGGCCTATTGATTGTTAGCGGTCAAAACGCCGCTTTCTGCTGCGCTTAGTGTTATGAGTTCAAACCCCATATGGGAGTTGTCCCATATGGGGTTTGAACTTTATGTGTTCCGTATTGTCTTGAGTCTCATTGTTCCTTGTGTCCATTCCATATATTGTTCTTTGTGATTGTTCTTTGTGTCCGATCCATTCCATGTAAAGTTCCCCGTGATACAGAATGTGTTTGTATTGCAGGATATTTATGTCTTTTATTAGAATGAATAAAAAATGAACATGGATAATTTAGATTAAAAATACTAGTAAGAAAACAATTAATAGTGACTAGGCATGTACTTGACAAAAATAGGTTAAATATATAAAGAAACTATTTCTGACGCTATTGATGTATCTGGGTTAAAATACTGATGCCTCGATTGGCCTTAATGGATACAACCTGACTAGGGTTAACGTACTTCAACAACAGTTATTTGACGTAGGACTGAAGATTGCTGTACAATATTTTATAAAAGAGGCCGCCTTTGTCTGGCTTATTATGTCTTGTATTTAGTAGGTACAAAATATTTTGTATAAAATAAGTTATTCACCTACATGGTATGATTAAATTATGGTAAATAGTTCGTATAACTTCCGTCCGACAGATGGTCTTTTGTTACTTTTAGCCTTATCAGTCCATACCACCGAAATTCGTGATAGTATACGTGTTCGATCCTAAAATCCTCATAACCACATTTTGTATTGTAACTATGAATTCATTTATTTTATCAATACATGTGTGTTTATTTGTTTAGTACATATCTTGTGTAATTTAGTAGTTACTTAGATGTTATGATTTAGTTTGTAAATTATTTCACGAGCCATGAACATCACTAAAAGACTTTCAAGTTCGCTTATACAAATACCAGTAGGCACCTGTACATTATGCAATGTAGGAAGTATAAATTACCTTCAATGAAAATAAATTATTTAAAAAAAGGCAATCCCTTTTTAAATAATTGAGAAATCAGAAAAAACTTTGCCAAACATGAAACCGAACCTAAATATGTAGGTATAAGTTATGAGGATATTTATTGAAACTTTAATAAGTAAAAGGATACATTTCAAATTTGAATACTATATTTAAAAATGTATTCCGGCAAATACTCCTACTGGCTTCTACTCTACTCTACTCTACTCTTGATCTACTTATGAGTACATTGTGCCTAACCTATAATCAATTCCAATCAATCTCTCTTACAAATATCTGTTTGAAAGACAGGCCACAAAAACCTCATCTATTACTAAACAACACTGAAGTATTCGCTATTCAAATAACCGATATTAGAATCCTTAGAAACCAAATCGCTTTACGTCACTCTGTCCGTTATAATGAAACTTTTCACTCAGACAACTAAGCAAGACAAATGACGTACGAACCTAGGTTGAATCTAATTTCATTTGAATGGTACCCTTCGTAATATTGGTAACCCTTTTTTAAACTATTGTATAGAGGTCAGTATTAGGGTAACATATATTTTTGTTGTATAACGCCGATTATCGTAAATTTTCTTAAGTGACAATCAAAGGAAACATAATATGGACTTAAACTTTCTTTGATATCTACTAACTTTATTATGACTGCTGTTTTTTTAGCTCCTAGGTATGTTTTTGTCACTTATAGTAATAATAAAGACTACGTTAGTGAATGGGAGAATGGAAGCTCTTGATGGTGTAGAACCATCTCATTAGACGTCCATTGTGTTGCACACCATGTTGCTTTGTCTGTATTGGACCACTATTCTTGGAATCTTATAATACCTTTCATCAGGCAGAATAAGGTCACTTTGGGACGCAAAAATTTTTTTTTATAAAACCACACTAAGTAAATTTATTAGAAATTTCGTTTCAGTTATAAATGCAAAACGCCAAGATAAACAGAATTTTTAATTCAAATTGTATCGTTTGGGTTTGTGAGGGTTCACTTAAAACCTAAGCCTGTCAAGTCTAACCTAAGCCTTCAAATCAAATAAAAAATAAACTTTATTGTACTCTTTAATTAAACTTTTAAGTGGCTTTTTGCTACAGAAATGTATTTTGTAACTTTAAAACACAAATGATTACGTTTAATTTATACTTTATTGAGTATGAAAATTATAGAATGGTGACTTTCATTTTTATTAATAAGTTTACGCAAAAGTTTTAATGGTGTACAAATACATACAGGGTTACATACAATATATATTCATATACAAGCATCATATCGAGTTTGTGAAGATTCTGCTGAACTTGGCGAACGAGAACTCCTACCTGCACCTTAAGATGATTGACTTTAAAATCGCTCGAAAAAGCACTTACGGCAAGAGAAACAAATTACTTCATTATTTGACAGTGTGATGGCTAAACAACTGCATCCATTTTGATGGAAATTTGCATGGATATACTTTCCCTAATGAGCAAAAAGAAAATTATATTTATAATGAAATTATTTAATGTTACGGTATTAAACTGTTATATGTTTTAGGTATTATATAGTTTGAATAGTCGGTTAATACCTTTTTAATATATACCAATTAAACAGTGGAAATACACTGTTTAATACCGTAACATATCAGTAATTTTATTTCACCTTAAAATAAATGAATGATTTACTTTTTATGTTTTAATGAGAGCTTTAACTGCTCTGAACGATTACATAAAAAAATGGAAGTTTTTATTTATTTTAATAATGACGGGAAAGTTGTAACAGGTCTTAGAAGTTATATACTACACTTTTATATGTTTGGCATAGAGCAATAAGTAAAGAGATTTTGAGTAAAGAGATTATTTACTCAGGTTTTCAATCAAATAAGAAGATTATATTTCTAATGTATTTTCTCTCTTAGAAGAGACTTATTGCCAGCAGTGGATTTTCAAAGACTATTGCGCTCAAATCCCCGTTGCGGTAGGTGATTGGAAACAATCACCAAGCGTGTACAATGACGGCGAGGTCAGTACATGTCAGTACAGTACAGTCACGGAGGTCGGTCCCGGTTGCTATCATAGGATAGAAATCTTGAAGCTTAGTTGGAGGCCATCGGACGGCTTAAAAATCCAACAGAAAGATTACCCGCACTCGGTCAGTATGGGGACATATGGTCATGACAATGCGAGTGTCATGTTTCTTATGCTTATGACTTGTACACACCAGTGTATTCAGCTAGACACTCTACAGGAGAGAAGTCTTGAGTCCAGCAGTGATATTTTGGGTTGTTGATGACGTAATACACTTCTGTGTGACATCATTTTTTTGGGATTCTACAAACACGTACGTTAATAGAAAACTAACGAGTGTATGGAAATGACGTTATATGAACGTTAAGTCAGGTGCTCAAAATAAAACATTGGCCAATAATATAATAGAGTCGTTAAAGATTGTAGAAAAGAATTAGACTCAAATCACTAGCAACTTGACTAAAAACCAACGACCCAGGAGCGAAAAGAATGCCCGATTTTAGACACTTTACCTTGAAAATCACCTGGTACAATGTGATTTCATAGACGACTTGATTTCTTATTTGAAGGCGTTGTCGTTGGAAATATATTTCAAATTCATATTTTAATCGTCTCGTTTATTCTATTTGTGACGAACTTTTGAAGTTTTTGAAGTGTACTTGAATTAACTTAATTGATATTGTAATTTTGACAGATTAGAAAGCTTCACTGAAAGTAAGCAAGGGTCTATTGAAAAACTATTGAAACACGAATGATGTCTTTATGAATAAAAGGTCAAAGGGTCAACCACATTTCCACCCAATGCTTTTGGCCTGTTGCCTAAACGATGACGTAAAAGAGTTATAAGCGCATCTCATCTCTTATTCATATTTATAACGTGTATTGTGTTTACCATACGTCATTTTAATGATAACGACAACCGTAAAATGGCGTAGTATTATCAACAAATGTATTATCTATGATATATATTATTACTATTTGTAGACATGCTCAGTCTAATGCCTGTATTCATCAACCATACTTAAACCGTCTCCTTACTAGAAGCGCCCTGACGTAGCCCCAAAATTTTATTCTCTAGTTATCTCAGCATTTATGTATGTCCTGATTTAAATTTAGGTGACTTTGGTGAAAACGGCCATAATTCTAACATCCTAAGAATTCATTTATTTATTCAACTTAAAAATAGATTAACACTGTGAATTATCAACGGTTTCCGCACTAAGTCGAAAAAATTGAAATATACTTTTTTTTTTATTTAGCACACGATTTTTTCACTGTTGACATATTTTCTAACTCGATGGAGAAACTTTTTAAGTTAACGAAGATGATACTTTCAATATATAGGTAAGGAATAATCTACGTTTATTCTCTTCTAAGAGTAAGTACTCAATAAATATAAATCATTTCACCCTTAAAAAAGTACTTGGAAATAAGTCATTACTAAAGTGGATATCATCTAAATGAAAACTTTTCGACCCCTAAAACCTTAATTTCTTTGTAAGTGGCAACGGAAGGGTCCTTCAAAGTTTTTAGATGGAAAAAGTGTTTAGTGAAGCTATAAAACAGACTTTGCGATGAAAGTATAGTTAATCATATAAAACTACGTCTTTGTCTTTGAAACATTTCCTTTTGTTTAAAAACAAAAAAATCTAAAATATAATAAATAATATGTAAAAAATCTAAATGTTGATATTATTAAAACAACATTGGCACAGTAGAAAGTAGCGTGGCAACCATTAGGTCAACCGTGCAGTCTAAACGAATGAAGGGTTGAGTAATAAAAGAAACATTCATTTTGTATGTTTTTGATTAATTATTTTGAACGTGTCTTTTATAAAAAAACCGGGAGAATGATGCAGAATTATTGGACCTAAGATTAATTCGATACTTTTTAGGGTTCCGTAGTTCTTGACTCCCCTTATAGATTCGTCATGTCCGCCCGCCGTCACCGCACCGCATGTTTCTAGCACCGCCCAAACGGTTGGTGCTAGAAAGATGAAACTTTGCATGAATATGTGTTGTAATTAAAAGCTACAATAAAAATATGAAATATATTTTCATTTGGGGTACCTCCCCTACACGTAAAGGTCCCCTTATCGTGTAGGTCTTTTCAAAACATTGCGAGGTTTCTAAAACCATTTTGCGATTCAGATGTTCGTTTGAGAGTTATTCAACTATAAAAAGCATTTTTCTATATATCCCTATAAAATCCAAAAAATCCGGCTGGCTCAAAAAATCAGGAAAAGTTCAGTATAGTAAATATATTGAACTTTCAAGGAAAACTACAGCAGTTGTGATGACTTTTTCATTTCAGGAGTTATAAAGGCCTAACTTGTAAAATGTACTCACTTCGAAAACTTCGTACAAAAATAAGGAAAAAATAAGTAAACATAACTATTATCTATTAGACATGATTGCAAATCTACCTACCATTATGGGTGATTACGGAACCCTATTCTATGCGCGGCTTGACACGCACTTGGCTTTTTTTGTTATGTTTAAATATTTTCACTATATAAAAACAAAATTAACGCACTATAGAATGCACTTATGCACGTATGGATCAATTCAAATAGAGTAATTCACAGTTCATAAAAAACTAATGTTAGTTATACATACATCGTTTCTTTTCACCGAATAAGTGTGGTTATTATACGCATATACTTCCCTGTATTATGAACAAGCATGTATTTATGCCTCCTAGATTGGCATATGTAGTCGTTGTTAATCACTTACCACTTTGGCAGGCTAAACTAAAAAAATAATAAGCAAAGACGTGACTCACTAGCTTCTTTGCATCTATCATTAACAACCCATAATGTCCCACTGTTCAGGCTCTCAGGTCTCATTTCAGGAGAGGGTTAAGACTATACGTCCCCATGCCGGTCAATTGCGGGTTGTGACTACCTCCAAATCACAGCAATGGTCATGGTATCGTGCCACTTACGGTCACCCATCCAGGTATCGACCGGGCCATCGTTACTTACCCTCTCGTGTGATCCACCTTGTCACACCTTGTCCCCTACCGTCGTAAGGAAAATACTAGTATATGCTAGTAGTTAGCTTAAAACAAAGACAAATTCATTACTTTGTTTGTGTAATATATTACTTACGGCATTTATAACTACGTACTTAACCTATAAGTGTTTAAACAAAAAATATCTTCATTTAAGTAAGTGTGATTAATTGAGTCAATTAATCACTTTTGTAGTGACAAATCGGCTTTTTGTCCTATCGCTCCCCATAGCTGGAGGAGAATCTAAGTAAAAATTATACAAAAAAGATGACTGTTAAAAAAAACAATGAGACTCTGGAATGAGAGAATGCGACACCTCTCTTCATTATTTAATTCATCATCATCAATCATCAACAGCCTCCAACAGTCCACTGCTGGACATAGGCCTCTCCTTAAAAGGAGGTTTTGGCCTACTATACCACGCTGGCCAGACGGGTTGGTATAGGGTTGATTTCAAGTTTTCCTTCTCTTGGCATCGATGTTGTCTTGCGTAGTTTATCCCTTGGTCGCCTTTTAAGACACCCTCGGGATGAATAGGGGTGGTGACACTCTGTATTCTTAATACGTCATCACACGGACAAACATTATTTAATTCAGAATAAATCAAAATGGGGATGGGGATGAAAATGTATTAAGAAGACTTCAAACTTTTGTATATAACTACTTTTGTTCATCTACGAAATAAATTAGTTCATAAAATATTATCCTTATATTCGTAACAGGAAAATGGAAAAGATCAGAAAGTATATATAATATATTGAATGTAAGTGCCTAATGATTGATACTTGACATACCTTGTAGACTTTCCTGCCGAGTCAACTTGGTAATGGGACAGGTAACTGTCGTAAGTCGTAATATTGTCATTTAATGTAATAAATATGATTTACTTCGAACAAAAATATTTCATATACTAACTTAATTGTGCTAGTTATTTCTGTAGTAATGTGTCAGAATCAGTACCTTATATTATTACATTTTTTTAGATCAATTCAAAATGACAGCATACATGCTCTCGAATTTCATTGGCAAATCTGAGATCGGAGGATCAATGATGGTGACCTCTTAGATTCTAGTAATGCTTTCCATCAGGCGGAGCAGACTCATTTTGGAAGACTTAAATACTACTTATTGAATAATAAGTCACACACTACTAATAGTTGTTTCAGTTTTTTTTTCGTTGAATTTTTTTTTTATTTACTGCTTTATGCACATTATGTAAACAGCATATTTAATGATAATATTTTACCGATTAGTAGGAAATCTTTTGCATTATTTATCTACCTCACTATTAGGTAATATATTACACTTTAAAGTGCACTGAAAAAAAAACAAAATAGAAAAGTTAACTAAATTGAAAACAACCCACCAATGATACCTTCTAAGATAACTATGTTGTATTTTAAGTATTCGTCCTAAATTCAGAAAAAAGTTCAGAACCATTAACGAAAGCTAGAAAGTATATATTATATCTTAAAGTTTCGGTTTTTTCAACAATTTAAAAAAATATATCTCTGTGAGCTTTATATTCTTTGAACAACATCTACCAATAATATTTCTTTGCAAAAAAAATTTTTTTATACAAAAACTTTATAAGCAAGTACCTTAAAATGCTTATAAAATATCAAAACCCCAGAGTATGCATATACTCGATGAAATCCTTACGGAACACATTTATTTTTGACATAATAACTTACCTACCCATTTCCGTTACCAGCTGTCATTGCGAACAAATTAAACAATTTGTAGGAAGGAAGAAATTTTGCTTCAAAATGTTTCCTTAAACGATTATGTTTACTTTTGTTGAGGTTGAAATTACCTGTCGTAAGCAAAAAAGTCGACTCGGTAACGTCGACTTTTTAATGTAGGTCTTCAAAGTACACGTGTCTTCGATCACTGTTAATATTACCTACAATTATAAGAATATAATAATGTTGTGTTTTTTCTGAGCGAAATTTAATGTAACTCCCGAAAATCACAATTACCGGTCTTAACTATACATACTAGATACTCATACATAGTGTTTGATTTAAGGTATTAATGTTTCAACTACAGTAACTTTTTATTACTATGATTGAAACATTACCACTCTTCATTAAAATAGAAAGAGTTTTAAACGATAAAATAATTTCATTTTCAGTTGCTTCAAGCATTATCAAAAGTTTTTGTCGTTTATTTGAAACAACACTTAAGTACGTATTCTATTTTGAAATTTTTATACTGTTCCTGTGTCCGTTCCATGTGATTGCATCACGTCCCACCCCTCATATCCAGCTTCCCTTCAACGTAATATCAAATGGAAAGGTCTTCCGGCGAGCAGTCGTATAAAGGCGCAATATTCTATATGTACGTATGTTGTATATATTTTATGTGAATGTGGGGACAGTTTTTCTTCAACACGCCTATCTCATAAGAGGCAGAAAAAAATTGAATGCATCGTGGAGTATTTTATTGCTTTTTTGTAGTTGCGTTTTCTGACAGGTACCGTATGCCATAACATTATTATAAAGAGATTAAGTTTGTGACATTGTAGGGGTAATCTGTAAATCTACTGAACCTCTTGTCAAAATTCTGTTATCAATAGAAAGCCAGATTATTAACACAAAGAGATGAATTCTGCTATATCCTACATTCACGCGACTACCACGGGTAAAACCTATTTTATTATAAGTGGTACTAATTATCATTGCTTTTAAGGAACTGTAGAACCAGTTTGGTTTAAAAAAAAATAGAGGAATATTTTTTTATTGTCATCGATTTATTCAAAAGCTAAAGAAGCTTTAACACACTACAGAAAGATAACTAAGTTCCAAAAGTCTGTTAAAGTAGGTACTAACATGTATCCAAAACTATAGAATCTCAATGTTTTAAGAATAAAATCTGATAAACCTACCTCATTGTTTTATACACATATTAATCAAAGACACACATATACACAAAAGGTGAGAGGTAAAAGTCATCAAAGCAATAGAATTCTAAATAGACACATTAAGCGGTTATAAATAAGAGAAGCGAGCTTTTATTTGTTACCTCTGGAATGTTCCGGAAATTGTGGCATTTTCGTAGGTATGCGTAACCCACATGACGCAATAAATATTTTGACGTATAAAATGTTCCACACATTACGCAAAATATGCGATCTTTTGTTTTATAACCGTATTTGTTTAAAATGAGGTATGAGTGGAGATGTGGGTATATATGGCAGCTATGTTTCCTCTTTTGCCTATATACATATATTTCTCGGAAACCGCGATTTCTCACAATACCGAAATTGGGCTGGGAGGTACTGGAACACTCTCGTAAACCAGCGATCCTGTCCAGCTGTCCGAGTTGCCAAGGAGTTCTTCGATATTGGCATCAAAAAGCTTCCGGAAAAGTGGACGAAATGCGTCTACTACTACACTAGTGAAGGGAAATGCTTAGAAAAACTGTAAATTTTTGTAAACTTTTTCGAAAATAAATAAACGTGTCAGAGCATTTATCTCGATCTATTTGAACTGTCCTCGTATGTTTATTAATAAAACTTATTGAGGTTTAAGCGTCTTGTTGGAGAACATTCAATTGTTGTTAGTTACGGTATTTTTAATTGTCGAATACAAAAGATTATATTTCGATGAAAGTAAATTTAATTTCTATCACAAAATTATAACTAAAATAATTTAAATAATTATGGTTACCAAAGTTGATAGCGAAATTAATTTTAAGAGGCTTCAAAATCCTTTGGAAGGTAAGATTTTTATAAGTTTGGAGTAATTCAATTTTATTATTACGGCTAAGTTATATGAATTTCGAGATTAGGCTTTTAGGGGTAAAAGGTTCATATTATAAATATTAATTTTAATTTGTTTAGACTTAGATCTCTGATCCAGTAATACCAAATTACAATTTTCTTTGTCCTCGAAATTGTCTCGGATTTTAGATGTTTCAAAGCTGTTTTTCGAGAGAATCATATTTTGAAACATAATGATCAGCTCGACCCAAGTGATAATTACAGTCACACAATCTAACAGATAACCGATGCTTAGCATTATTTTACAATACCACGGCAAAGCCAAGGGAAATTAAAGTAACACATACACACAATAAAAAGTAACAATAAATTTCTCTTAGACTATTTCAACTCCACTTAACTCTGAGGAAAGCAGCAAAAGTAGCTTAATTCTTTTATATCTCCTGAGCTGCAGCGTACAGGGGCGAAGGAATTCACTTTTTTGACTATCGAAAATAGTCAGAAAAAAGTGTAATCGTTTTGACACTCTTTTTGAAAACTGATTGTTTGAATATATTTAAAAAAAATATAATAACAAAATGTTTTACAACATTTTAAATTAACAAAAAAGGTTTGTTTTCACAAATTTTTACTCTGGAATTCTTAAGTCCATTAAAAAACTTGGCACAAGAAAATTTAAAGTATTTCTGCCAAAATTCTTATTAATTTTATACATGCGAAAGTTTGTGAGTATGTGTGTAATGTATGTATGTTTGTTTGTTGCTCTTTAACCCAAAAACTGATGAACGCATTTGGATGAAATTTAGCTTATAGAACAGAATAACACATAGGCTACTTTTTACTGCAATAATCGAGATACCCGCAGGCGAAAGCTAGTATTAATATATTAATACAAATGTATTATTGTAAGTAAATAATCTAGTGGCTTCTTGACTAACTAGTCAAGAAGCCATTAGATTAACCCAAAACTGATAAATATTTACCATATATATTCTAAGGTCTGCGGTAATTCGATCGAAACTAATGCTTTTGGAATTCATCCCTCAAATGCTTTGATAGGACATTCAGTTAATTTGACCGTCACTGTTTAATATATTACCCTTTCATTGAACAAGAAAGCTCTTCGAGACTTCGAACCCTTTTACGCCCAGTGAATAACTAAGTTGGGTACAGTTTCTTTTAAGTTAATAAAATCTTTTAAACCACATCTTATCGTAAATA
Source organism: Phragmatobia fuliginosa (assembly GCA_932526445.1). Lineage (NCBI taxonomy): Eukaryota > Metazoa > Arthropoda > Insecta > Lepidoptera > Erebidae > Phragmatobia > Phragmatobia fuliginosa. Next base: position 75,179,963 of record OW052057.1, read on the forward strand.
TGAAACTGCGGTACCCGATAAACTAGTTATTCTACCGTTGCGAACAACTATAACTTTTGTACTTACACATATATATTACCTCCGGGGATCGCAGAGCTACACGAAAAGGAAACGGTGCTCAAGTTTCCATTTTTAAATCAGGTTAAGCGATGATATTTTGGCGTTCCATTTTTGTTCATTCGTGTTTTCTATCATTTTACCAATTTAAACAGTCAATAAAAATTGGTAATTATTATCGTTTTTTTGTAATGTTTGACACATAATTATGACAAAGAAATTTGATATTTTTTAAACATGTACCACACAAACACCCAAGAAAAACTTACTGTTATCGCCAAGTAGGTATCCTAGGTACATAGGTAGGTTATGGAGCCAACAAAAATTTTGTAGGTATGCTTTGGAGTACGGTAAGTTCGGGAATAGATGATGTTTTTTGTGAGATTTCCGAAATATTTATTTATAATTTTTTATAGTACTAGGTTATGACTACCTCGTTGGTCTAGCGTTTAGAGGTCTCGGGTTCAAATCCCGGGGTCAAAATCAAATTCAGTGCCTTAAAATATGACTGACTGACTACTGATAGCTGGTTCAGTCTTATAATTTTACTTAACCCTCAGGATTGCGAAGGTCCAATGCCAGTTGCTCTGTGTAAAAACTGAAATTCAGCCAAAACCAGTTAAACCGGTTGAACCGTAGACGACCCCAAATAGTCATAAGAATAATAAAAGCCAGGAAGGTGAATAAGATGCTTGCAAGTACTGCGGAAATACTTTGAGGATAGCACTCCTAAATAGTGCTTATTCTATTTTTTAAGACCCCTTTAAGGATATTTACTTAGTGAAAGGCAATTTAGGCTAATTCCCTGTGGAAAACGAACAAACCAGAAAACGAGAAAACAGCAAACCCCGTTCCGAATGAAACTTAGCCGCCAACTTACGTGCAATCTTTTGAATGCAGTATCTTTCTCGATATGCTATGAAATGAACTTTTGCTAGTATGATAATAGCTTTTTTTTAAACAGCTTAATTCCAATTTACTTGAAGAATAATTAATCAATATTCGTTAAAAATTTACGTCATTAACTAAGCAGATAAGTTCATTAGTATACGATGAAAAACTTTTTTAATACTACCCTAAATCGAGTTACCCCAGCGTAAGCAGTTTTTTGAATCCATTAAACACTTAAGATCAGATAGAATTTTTGATCTAAAGTAAGCAAAATGTAATATTTTATCTTACAAAAAGTTCTGACGGTAAGCCAAAATTTTAGGTTAATCTTAAGTCTTAAGTTTAGAATACCTTTTTATGAATTACATTTAAGAAGTTACTGTAGTTTACTGTAGTTTAAGGGGAACCTTTTGATCTTTATCAGATTATTTTTGAAGAAAATGTTTGACATTTGACCTAATAACTTTTTGTACAAATTATATAGTATATTTTAGTTTTTATACGGCTGGCAGGAACTGGATGCGAGAAATCGAGGATCGAACCAAGTGGTGTGCAATTGTAGAGGCCTATGTCCAGCAGTGGACTGCGATAGGATGATGATGATGATTTTTTTACAACAAATATAAATAGAAAAGGCAATACGGTCATGAAACCATGATTGATAAATTTGTGATCACTTCTTTACAACACTAAATTAACTGATTCGTTATGTTCTGATTACTGATAAGTATTTTAAAGTATTTATATAAAATAATAAATAAATAAATATTTCAAACATCTGAGACTTATTAGACTGCGATGAGCTGATGATGTGTGTATAACATCATCCAGTACTAAACTAAGCAGAGCTTGTACTACGGGTACTAGAGAAGTGATATAAATACATAAACATACATTTTTTTTGTAGATACATGCATACATAGAAAACACCCAAACTCCGAAACAAATATTTGTAGATCATTAAAAAATTTGATCTGACTCGTGATTCAAATCAGAGACCTTTTGATCAAAGAAAGATCTTAATATATTATAGGTTATAAAAATGATGCAATTTACTTTATTCTCTCTGATTTGATATTGAACATTTTAGTGACGATTATCATACAACAGAATGTTCTTTCTGTCCCAGTTTAAGTAATAAACATACTACTTCTTATACAGTAGATTCACGGTAGACATACATCGTAGTCTTCTAAGTACCAAGTCCGGAAGAAGAATATAAGTATTCAACAATTTAAATGTTGCATTTTAACATATATGTATTTATATACTACAGGGACTAAGGCAAATTTATAATAGTTTAAGGTCGAGAACAAAACTATTTAGAAGGAAATTATTTTATCAATTTGCAAGCCATCCTAGTACTAGTACCTAACAGGAATACACCAATCAAATAATCATTGGATTCACACTAGAAATAGATAGCTCATAAGACATAAACATTGTTATTTAGTCTCTGTGATCATAATATTACACAAAAACAACAAAAACATATTCCATAATAATTATCTAGCTTATTAACGTTCCATCCATTTCTTACCTTACTGAGTTGGTGTGATCGAAAAATTAGAAAGATAAGTAGCTTCATATACAGTCCAAAAATACACGACTTAACCCAAACACAAATACTCTGTCAGGGACCGACAATGGGGAAGACAAATTGGGAAACCCTGACGTATCGACGTGTCCTCTATTCACCGTAATTTTTGCCTCCGGTAAAGAATACCTTGAACAATAGATCTTTTGTGCTGCTATAAAACGGATACCTGAAAAAAAATAACTTCAGTCATTATGAAAGATGCTTGATAAAGGTTTATAAATTAAAACTCATTTGCCATGAATATGATTAAAAAACAAAAGAGTTATTTTTTAAAACATAGGAAATATTTGTTGTGTGAGTAAAAAAAATATTCAAGAAAGAATACTTAAATATACTTCAGAAGAAACAACATCTAAAAAAATATCCTACTACATTTGATGATGTTTTTCGAAATTAATAAAATGTTATCTTAGTTACTGTATGCTTTAAAACCTCAAAAATCTCTGCACCGATTGCGTTCATATTTTGACCCGTTTGTAAATTTTATTTATTATTTTTGGTAAACTTTTTTTCCTCTAATATGTGTCATAGCAAACTTTTTCAGGGTAAAATTAGTTTATTTTATACATTCTTTTCAACTTTTAACTTTAAAATTATTATAATAAAATGATTTATTAAAAAACAACAGAATTTTATTATATTACAATTTTTCTAAACTTTATTCAAGTTAATACTTGAATAAACTTTACAAAAATGGAATAAAATATTGTCGCAACTACTACTTGCAATTTTATCATCAACCAATATTTACAAGAATCTATGAAACTATCGAAATCAACAACTAAAGTTCACCACTATTCATATCATTGAATGGTCAAAATTGAAATTCGATCACACAAGTCCCCCGTCAATACAACTAATAGAGTAAGTGCGGTGGTACCAGAGGACTCCGAAGGTTGGCCGATTTCCTTTGTGAACTTTAACTAAGTTAATCGGTAAAGTTACGTCGTTAGCGGTAAGGGACAAATTCATCATGTTTCTCTGGTGACTTGCCGTCGTCTAAAATTGTACAATTTAAAATATTTAGTTCGAATTTCTTTTTACCACACGTTTTTTATACTATTTGACAAAATAGCAATGAAAATTGTAAAAAAATAATAATAATAATATCAATGAAATAATATGATGTTTTTCGAAATTAATAAAATGTTATCTTTGTTACTGTATGCTTTAAAAACTCAAAAATCTCTGCACCGATTGCGTTCATATTTTGACCCGTTTGTGAACTTTTGTACTGAAGTATATAAATATGGAATTGTATTCCCTACCTTATAAATAAGCTAAAGTTAAATTAAAGTAATATATGAGTGTGGGGAAGATATTTATAATTTTGATCAGGAACTTACTTATATTAAAAATTATATTATTGAATTTCTGTGAAAATTAAAAAGCTTAATAATATTGTCAAGTCTTTACCAGAGCTTAATTTTTGCAATAAAATTATTTAAATGAATAACGATACCTTCTATTTGCCGACGGCGGAACCAGTCTGCCCGTGACTACGTAAAAGTATTGTAACCTTTGTTTTTTGTAACCTTATAAATAATTATATCTCGAAAAGTTAAATTTTATATAATTATAATTTGTAATGAATATTCTCAAAAATCGCAAAACAGTTAGAACAGGGATCATCTGGCCATTTCTTCTGTTAATGTAAACCTGTACAATTGGAAACACTTTCACCCACTTTTATAAATTATTGATACTATGCACCACTTATGTACATATTCTCATTGAAAATTAATTAAAATAAATTTATGATAACTACTTACTTATCATCAAATTTCTGTATGAATATCAGACTGTAGTCTGTAGATCACTCCTTACTTATCTGATACGTTGACATTGATAGATGCGAGCCTAAACAAGCGATCTAAACCTGTTTGATCTTGAACGCAACGGTACTTATTTGCTGAATTGGCTTTTTTGTAAGTACAAGAAAAAAATTAATGAATGCCATGTTTTTCGTAAATGTAGATAATTTTACAAAGACGACATCGATAAATGATTGTATCGGTGTGTTTTACCGTGATAGAACAAAATTGTTATGAAAGTGTTAGATACTACATTGATTCAGGCAGAAGGTTTGGACGATGACACAATAAGGATGTTCTTTTGAAAATACAGCAGCAACAAACTATGTACGTGCGCGTATATTGGTCTGCTTCTTTTGCCGATGATCCGCCTTTCCATAATTTCAACACAGTAGATTAGCTAATAAGGCTAACCAATTGCTCAGAAGAAAATTAAGATTTAGAAAGGAAATCTTTGAGTATCGCGGTTAGATGATAACGGAAAAGCAAGTGACACAGTTCAACAGAGGCGACGAAAGCATCAGTTTTATAACGAACACGACATGTATTGTGATTGCTACAGTAATAAATTAAAAAAAAATCGCTAGTTGAAAGATTAAAAATGTAGAAGAAAATTAATATTTAATATAATGACGAAACATGGTGTTTTCAAGGTGAAACACTATTCCTAATTTAATGTTGTTGGTGTATTCTTTAATAGGTCAGAAATTAATAATAATAATAATATATTTCAAGTTTACGACAATTTTATATAAATTAATATTAGGTGTTTTACAAAAAAAAAACAAAAAAACACAAAACACAACTGGAAGTAAACTGTTTTTTATTTATGAATTTTCAAACTAAACTTTTAAATGTAAATAAAACGAAATGATATTACTTTTCTTATTATTAAGGGTGTTTTCTATGTATACCTTATAAGTATGTATTTACAAAAAAAAAGAATGTTTATGTATTTATATCAGTTATTTAGTATCCATAATACAAGATCTGCTTAGTTTGGGACTAGATAACGTTAAGTAAGATGTCCGAAAAATATTGATTATTTATTATTATTTAATTAATAACTATTATTATTATAATATTAAATCAAATGTCCGTGTGGTCACGGATTAAGAATACAGAGTGTCACCTCCCCTATTCATCCGGCGGGTGTCGTAAAAGGCGACTAAGGGATAAACTACGCAAGACAACATCAATGCAAAGAGAAGGAAAACTTGAAACCAACTCTATACCAACCCGTCTGGCCAGCGTGGTATAGTAGGCCAAAACCTCCTTTTCAAGGAGAGGCCTATGTCCAGCAGTGGACTGTTAAAGGCTGTTGATGATGATGATGAAATCAAATGCCAGAGTATAATTATCACAGCTGCTAGTGTGAACTCATGTAACCATTTCGATGATGGTTCTTATACAAGAGTTGACTCACCATTCAAACCTGCCTATAGGTGTTTTCACTTAAAAGACACATAAATTACTTAAAACTATATAAGAATATGCAAGCTTTTGTAAAAAAAGTTAAAATATTTAACAGTTTCACGCGTCTCTCTCATCCTTTAAACTACCTCAACGTTTCAAAATGTTTCATTCATTTCGGGGAACACACGTAGCAGAATTTTCTTTGCATTATTAAATATGTGCGCAAACATTTCAGCCATATACTAGCTAATTACATCACGAGTATTCAAAACATCCCACTATGTTTTAAAAAGGGATTTTTGTTCCCTCACAGCTTAAGCATTTGTCCCTCAGTCGGTGTAACAGCGACCAGTGATTTTGTTTCTCTTTGTTTTTATTATTCCGAATATAAAAGCCTACTAAGCTATTTAGGTTACGATTTAAAATCTGTGTTTTCTTTTGGTTGCGATCATATTGGCAATTGTAGAAATTCATTTATGTGTTTATTTATTTATGCTTCCTGCAAACATATTGCATAAGGTGGACATAATGCCCTAAGCATTTTCTTACAGTCGACCTTTAGGCGCTTAATTTGCATATAAGTAATATATATTTAAAGTATACCTTATGTTATGTAATGTTTTAGAGAACTTCGTGCATGTTATATAGTTTATTTTATTTTAAATAAGTACCTATCCTCTTAACACTAAGATTATTGAATGAACTTTTCTAACTTGGCAACTAAACTTCTTGAGTAACAATTTGAACGTTCAGACATGGTAACTCTGAATTAATTATATGTTTTCTCATCATCATATTTCTAGTTTTTTCTAGTCTACAGTTTAGATTCTTAGGAAAGAGGTAGTGGAACTAACTGCTAACTTTACAAGTACGAAGTTTTGGTACAAACCCTGTAAATCCCTTAAACTAGCATCCAGCTAACTTATTACCAGAAAGGCCGAGATGGTGAAGAAATATAAACCTTTTTAGAACTGCAGCACACCAAAATGTGATTTCAAAACTTTTGTCAAACAATAATGAAAACAAAACGGAAATCTCTTCTTATCGCTGTTGGGCTGCACTCGGTCAGAAGCCCTACTACAAAAAACATTTTAAATACTATGTGTGGATAAAGCCGTGGCTGTTTTGAATATAAATACTTATTCATAAAAGCTAGACACGTGCAAGTGTACTATAAATCATTTTAAAATTCTTGATTCTTATATGCCTTTTTATATTAAAAACACGCGTACAAACGTTTTTTTACATTTAAACAAACAAACATCAACATCACATCACATCAACAGCATTTAACAGTCCACTACTTTAGATAGGCCTTAAAATGGAAGTGTTTTACGTGGCCAATTATACTACTAGACCAGTGCCGATGTTTGAAAACAAAAAAAAATATAGTAGGATGAAACCCATTGTAAAAGCAGGAGAATATTACAAAAAATAAAGAAAAAATAATTTACGGGCGATCTGAGGTCGGGAAGGGGGAGAAGGGGGGTTTTTAGGGAAGAAAAAAGCTTATCTCGATTTCCGGCAAAACTACAAGTCCTATAGAAAAAGTTAAACGGCTAAGCTGTAGCTAATAAAAAGATCTACATCTTTTGCATTTACACTTTTTTCACATAACCTCAAATTTTATGAGAAAGATTCAATTTTTATCTTTTACAAATAAAATTATTTTTACAAGAAATTTAGTGAAAACTTACCTTTATATGTTTTGAATACACCGTAATTTATTTGATTTGAGATATCTATTTTTTCACCTCATTTTGACTGAATACCGAAAAAAACCCTAATTTTCAATCGAAAATTCACCCGTCTAAATAACTTTTTCAAAAAAAAACTATTCGGTGAAATCTCTACTTACCGATGATTACTATAGTAAATTTCCTCAGAAAATGCAAAAAATGAAAAAACTCGAATTAGATTTTTTTTAATCGTAAATGAGCTCTATTAAAATTTACACTCACTAGCTCGAAAAACGTAAGATTACCTGTTACATTGATAAAAAATATATTGCAAATAGAAATATTCTACTAAAATTAAGAAACATATAAATAATAAAGTTAATATTTAATAAAACATCGACAATATTATGAGAAAGTTATACAATCTTCTTTAAATTATATGTGTATATGCCTATTTATTACTATTTTAAGATAATTTCGTACCTCAGTGACCTACAAAAAATATTTTGCCATAAAAGGATAACACATTATAAAAGACAACCATTTGACGGAGTGTTATATAAATATATAAGTTAAATTAAGTAAGCATTGTAATTTTGCTTGCTAACGGAATATGAATTAATATACTACACAACAATGAAAATAGAAGAACAGATTATTCTATTGTAACCGTCTCGTAACAACTGTAATTTTTTGTGTTTATCTGTTATCAGAACGTAAGAATTGACAAATCTAGAATTTATTAAAAGGAAAAAAGCTTCGTTGTCGTACAAAAGACTATAGTATGTTGGGATCAGAGGAAAATTGGTAAAGAATTTCAACACTATGTTAACTTAAATTCGGCCTTATCTTACTTATGGCAACAAAGTTATACTAAAACCCTTTTAATCGTCGTAATAAAAGAGATTAGAATATATCTGTAAAGTTCATTCATCCGAGACCAATCTATATTGACATTTCAGTGACGATCGATTGATGATAACTTACAGCCTCGAATGCGGGTACGACGTGGGACAAACATTGCGTAATTAAGCTTTGAAGGTGAACCTGGTGTATATATTTTAAAAAAGCGTCTCAATATTTTTCCGATATCGGTTATTTAAATTTTGAGGTTCTCGTAAATAAATGGAGTTTTATAAAATCGTCTGGTCTTAACAAGGTCGTAACCTTCTAAAATGATCGAAAGCGACCCAAACCGGTCTTTTGACGTAGTAGTTTGTCCTTATGCCCTTATTAGTAGATATTTGGCAACACTGCATTGGGTAAACTTAATCATATCATGTAGTACTCAATTTCAAAGACTTAGATGTTTTAGAGAGACGAACAAAACAAGAAAAGCCTGTTATATATCCTACATGAATAATACAAGATATTCGTTCGCTTCATGATATCCTTAAGCTAACTGTTATGCGACTAATGTGTTCAATATCAGTACGATTATATATAATCTGATAAGCTTATATGTGTTTCAAATAGTTAATATTTGTGTTATTTATTTTCTACGTTAAGAAATATTTTTTTATGCAATCTTTAACTATATTAGAAATAGTTTACTTCAATAAAATTAGATATTTAAAGATGAACTATATTTAACTTGCCACTCTAATTAATACTTTATTCCATTTTCTGAAAGTGCCTTACTCGTATTTTTCATTTTTAACCGACTTTAAAAAAAAGGAGGAGGTTCTCAATTCGTCGGAATCTTTTTTTATTTTTTTTAAGTATGTTCGGCGATAACTTCGTCGTTTATGAACCGATTTCAAAAATTATTTTTGCATTGGAATGTAGCTTACAGGTAGTCCCATCGTCACCATACCGGGATCTGATGATGGGATCCCAAGGAAATCGAGGGAACTTCTCAAATATCAGGCACAATTGTCGCGATTTGGGTACTCAGAATAGTTTTTCATTGAAGTCGGTTCCTTTTTGTTAAAATTATCAGTATTACTTTTTTATGGGCAAAGTGAATATTATCTGTAATCTTATAGTGGTTATCTTCATAACTTACTTATTTTACGATCACTTACTTGGTGCCATAGTTAAAAAATCCACCTAATTGGACCCTAATTATTGGTTTCTTTTTTTAAAAAAACAACTCCGGCATTAGGAATGTAAATTCTGTGTTGCGGGGGACTTTACGAACATACGTGAAACGGACACAAAGAACATCCAGACTCTAAACAACAATTTGTGAATCACACAAAGTGTTATCCCAAGTGGGATTTGAACCCACGGTACTTGGCGTAGTAAAAAGCGGCGTGGTGACCACTTAAACCACTATGCCAAACGTGCAGTCAATTTTTAAAATGAAACAGTTATATCACAATTCGTACACCGCAAACTTATTGTGTTCACAATAATACATCTTCTTTTTGTATTTGTTTTATGATAAACAAAACAGGGTTTTATTTGTTTAGTGATAATTATGTTATTTCTTTACTATGGGTAACATATAATTAATTAAGAGAATGTTAGAAAACTAAAAACTTGCCCTGTTATTTCAAAACACAAATGTATAATTAAAAATAATCTGGCATAACATAAATGTAAAACTTAAAATACAGCCCGAGTAGTACATTTACCTATATTTAATATTAACGATACCCCAGCGTATGATACATTATTTACAGAAAATAAAATATTTTGTTTTCCGTTTAAGCGTTAGATGTCCGTCCTCGCCACAATAGCAATAAAATAAGGCACGAAAAGAAGAACCTTAATTAAGCAGTCGTTTGTTAGACGTAGTAAAAAAAAATATGTAAGGTTTTATAAAAATGTAAGGTTTTTTTTTTTTAAGAGACACCTCCCGCATTAGGAATATAAATTCCTGTGTCGCGGGGGACTTTACAAACATACATGAAACGGACACAAAGGACACCCAGACTCAGAACAACAAATTGGGAATCACACAAAGTGTTGTCCTACGTGGGATTTGAACCCACGACACTTGGCGTAGGAGGAAGCGGCGTGGCGACCGCTTAAGCCACTAGGCCAACCGTGCAGTCATACTGATGTCATGAATCTTAAGCACTCAGAGACGAATACAATATGTCACTGTTCTTTAAATTACTTTTCAAACTGAGATCAAATAATACATGCTCTATTTTCTGTATCCTGTTACTTTAATTGTTCTGTAACTATGTTTTGTGGTTTGACTTCACGGAAGAACTAACTTTTCTCAACCTACCCTAATGCTGGCATTTTGGGGGGAGGAAGTGTGCCATTCAAAGTGCGATATATAATTTAACTTTGATTATGAGACTAAGTTGAGTTGTTGAGAGACTAAAGGCCACTGCATACGTGACGGGATTTAACACGGACGGGACGTGGACGTGGTTGCCTCGTTATAAACGGGAACGTGATTTAAATGCATACGCGCCGTGACTGTGACTCGGATCTAAAGTGTTAGTGTTGTGAACAAGGAAAGATGGATTTTTCATTTCAAGAATTGGTTTTAATTGCTATTGTATAAACATCGTCAGCAACGATATTTAGCTCGTCTCGTGCGTGCCACGTTCCCGCCCCGTCCGTGACTCCGTGAAGTATGCATTTCCTTATAAATTTTGTATGTAGCGAGGCTTGCAAAACTTCCGTCCGTGTAAAATCCGGTCACGGATGCAGCGGCCTTAAGTTTAGTTTTCGTTTGGCTAAAGGCGTTAATTTAAGGAAGTAATGATCCGACAAAAACTGTTTTCAATAGCCCAGTCATTGCGAAAAGCTATACGCTGCGTGAATAGTTAAACTATCACTAAAATAATGTATGAAAGAAAAAAATCTTAATGTGGGCTCACTATAACCCTTTTTCATGATAAACAAAAATCGTTTACGTTATTCTATCATCAAGCTACAGTTATTAGACGAGCTTGTATGAGTCAACTAGTATAATTTATATTTTGTGTTTAAAAAAGAATGAGCCCAACAGAATATGGTGTGGTGGTTTAAGTAATGGCCAAATTGTTTTCTACTGCGCTGAGTGCTGTCGGTTCAAACTACACATGGAACAATATTTTGGGTGTTCTATGTGTAAGTTTTATGTATGTATCCGAAGTACACAATGACACAGAATTTATAGAAAATGTTGGAAATAATAAAATCAAAGTCAAAGTTTCAGAGAAACTTGTATTGATAACATAATTTATTTGAATTTAATAGATCGAAAACAATGATATATAGCGAAAAAGGTCGTCCATTAAGAAGATGAAATAAATCAATATGTCCGACCATATTAAGACCGGAATGGAATAACTCCGTTCCAAAGAATGGGGGTGTTGGTTACAAGATTACAATATGGTCGGGTATCAAAATGAGTTATATGGAGAGTGGAGAATCTGATTCCATTAACACTAACATCAATACCATTTTTTTTATATTATGAATGCTGTATGATCTATTAAGTTAGTAAATAAATCAGAAAATTGAGGTTCGTAAGCCAAAGGCAAAGTATTCTATTTATTTTTAACCGACTTCAAAAAAAAGGAGGAGGTTCTCAATTGTTTGTAAACCGATTTCAAAAATTCTTTCTGCATTAGATTCGGCACAGCGTACAGGTGGTCCCATCGTCACTATGTCGGGATCTGGTGATGGGATCTTCAGGAAATCGAGGGCAGCTTTTAAATTTTATAGGGAAATACTATGATACTATGATACAAGACTGCCTCGTTGGTCTAGCGGTTAGCGTAGGCGGCTGCTGATCAAGAGGTCTCGGGTTCAATTCCCGGGTCAGACCAAATATTTGTTTTGGAGTCTGGGTGTTTTTTTATGTATAATATGTATGTATTTACAAAAAAAAAACTTTGTTTCTGTATTTATATTAGTTGATTAGTACCCATAACACAAGCTCTGCTTATTTTGGGACTAGATGACGTTGTGTGTAAGATGTCCAAAATATTTATTTATTATTTATTTATTAAGTTTTAAATTTGAAGTAGGATTTAATTTGGCCTTAGAATTATCTAACTGCTAATGATAATTATATCATTCTACCATCAAATCAAAACCCATAATTTATACGTGATGCGAAAACTTTGTACCCTAGTAATGAAATTCACGCCAACGGAAAAGTAAAAAAATTCGTACAGTAATAGTTTATAAAGAAAAGGAGTGTCAAAAGCTATTTTTAACCGACTTAAAAAAAAGGAAGAAGTTCTCAATTCGTCGGTTTTTTTTTTTATGTATGTTCAGCGATAATTTCGTCGTTTATGAACCGATTTTTAATAATTCTTCTTGCATTGGAATGGGCGTAGCTTACAGGTAGTGGCCATATCGGGCTCTGATGATGGGATCCCAAGGAAATCGAGGGAACTCCTCATATATCATAGGCACAATTGTCGCAATTTGGGTTCTCGGAATAGTTTTTCTTTGAAGTCGGTTTCTTTTTGTTAAAATTATTATGTCAAAATAACATTGTAGTAGCCTTTGCGAAATCTGTGATTATAGAAGTTATAGTCTTGAACAACAGAAAGTTAGTAATTTTGCCACATATAATTCAAGTTAATTATGGTTTAATTTAGACCACTTGACGACCACTAGTATTCTTAATAAAGCAGCAACAAATGTATAAAGGCAAAAGCAACGTGATATATTGCGCTCCTTTTGAATTGTTTTGTGATGAAAGGACACAATTTACAGTTGGGAGAATGAAAAATAAGAGCAAGAAACGCAGTGATTATACAATGCAAAACTGTACTCGCAAATTCTGATGTATTGTGTAGTGGGATGTGTGGAAGTGGTAGATATTTTTCTGTAGTGTTCACCAGTTTACGTTAAAACAAAAACTAACGAAAACTACACATTTAATTTTCTTGTTTTGATGTAGCTACATAAACTATTTATAGCTTTATGAACCCACCCATCTTAGGTATGTCAAAATGGCATATTGAAGATCTCTGCTTTATGAAGGAGGTGATTAAGTCAGGTAACTTAATATTTAAAATATACTAGAAATTTCTATTTTTATTAGAATTACATATGTCATAGTTTTAGTCCAAAATCGATCAGAGTGGTGTGCAATGGGAGAGGCCTATGTCCAGCAGTGGATTGCGATAGGTTGATGATAATGATGATTTTATATGATAGTAAAGCCACTATATTTTCAGCACAAACGTGTCGGCTAAACCGGGGCGGTACGACTCTCTCACAGAAGACCAAACTAAAGTGACTGCTGGCTTATTTCATTGGTAAGTATGAGACCAGAGTCCCAATAATGGAGCAGCATCTCAATAAGCTGTCATAGTGTGGGTCACACAACTGCATTGTCTGTTCTCGCAATGAGTATGGTGATAACTGCACTTGGGCTCTACTCATGATTGCCATCAACTGTAGTAGCAGAAGTAAGTCACTTTGAGAGTGAGACCATACACAAAAAACACCAACTTTACTGACTGACGTAATAAGGGCTGAGACAACCTAAATAAGTTAGGTTTATTATTCATCTCTTTTGTTCCTGGAATCTCAAACAAAACATGGAAGGTTATTAATCCCTACTAATATTATAAATGCGAAAGTAACTCTGTCTGTCTGTCTGTCTGTTACGCTTTCATGCCTAAATCACTGAACCGATTTTGATGAAATTTGGTATGAAGATAGAACTGAACTTGGGAAAGGACATAGGCTACTTTTTACCGCGATAACCGACATACACGCATGCGGAGCCGCGGGCGAAAGCTAGTGATAAATATAATATTTTTATACGACCGTCTATTTCATTTTAAGTATACAGTAAAATGTAAACAAGCCTCAAGCAAATATATTATTCATCTTATTTTAATACAAAGCCCGGTGTTATACTGAATTTTTTTGTATGCTTCAAGATTATTTAATAAGTGTTTTATTTAACCAGCGTTTCTTAATAATTGTCATGAATGGTTTTGTGTATTTATATTGCTACGTAAAAAAATTAATACTTTTCGTATTTTCAAAAGATTCGAGGCTTACAGTATAATGTTGATAATAACGTGATGCTGTGGTTCTAATGTACACTTTTGATAGGCAAGGTTAAAAGTTTTTGAGAAATAAATCTGATTTATATGAGAAAAGTGTATTCAAATACGGTGAGACAACATTTCAATTTAACTCTTAACAGTAATAATAACATGATGACAGCGTCATGTAATTGAAGCAAAATCCGTTAGTGGTCCTCAAAGAAACAAACACGACATCATCAAAAGACTTCAAACAGTTCAAGCACGTAAAACATAGATAAAAGCAAAGAAATACATAGACTACATTTTAACCGTGCTTGTATTTTTATATATTAGTAGATGACCCGGGAAACTTCATATCACCTTCATTTATTATGAATTTAATAATTTCAGCAACCAGCTGACACTTTTTTTCTGAATCAAAACTGTTTTGTGTTCAAACAAAACAGGTCAAATAGGTTGGATTTCATACCAAATCTATGAAACCAATACTAATACTATGAAACTTCTGAACCTATAAATAATTGACAACTGTCTTTTTTAGGGTTCCGAAGTATATCACTCGGAACCCTTATAGATTAGTCATGTCCGTCTGTCCGTCTGTCCGTCTGTCCGTCCGTCCGTCCGTCCTTCCGTCTGTCTGTTCGTCCATCCTCGACTTACCGTCCAAACGGTAAATGCTATTAAGACGAAACTTTGCATAAATATGTGTTGTAATTACGCCGACAAAGCACTATAATAAAATTATGAAAAATATTTTTATTTTGGGTACCTCCCCTATACGTAAAGTGAGGATGTTTTTTTTTCTCGCGGCTACCTCATCGTGTTGCGTATCATTAGATAGGTCTTTTGAAAACAATAAAGGGTTTCTAAGACGATTTTTTATTTAAGTGTCCGTTCGCGGGATATTCCACTTTAAAGGGCACTTTTTTGTAAAAACAAAGCGTCCCCTCCCCTCTAAAAGCTAAACGGCTGGCTCAAAAAATCTGAAAAAAATCATGAAGGTGGTCCATATAATGAACTTCGAAGGAAAACTATAAAAGATTAGATGGCTTTGTTAGTTCAGGAGTTATAGAGGCTTAACTGCTAAAATGCGCTCACTTGGAAAACGTCATACAAAATTAACGCATTAATACGTAAACACAACAATTATCTATTGGATACGATTTTTTATGCTAAGGTAATTCAATGAAATCTTGCATAGATATACTTTTCGATTCTCGAAAAAGAACACAGAACAATCTTCACCGCGATAACCGTCATGCAGGCAGTTAGAGTCACGGGCAAACGCTAATTGATAACATTGATTTCTACGAAGCAGTCATCTAAGTTCCTCATTTAACTACAATGTACTTACAATTATTTTTTTTCATAGTTGGTGTAGTGGTTTAAGCGGTCGCAACGCCGCTTCTACAACGCCAAGTGTTGTGAGTTCGAACCTCACATGGTACCACACTTTATGTGTACAATAAATTGTTAATCTGAGGCTGGGTATTCTTTAAATCCATTTCATGTATGTTTGTAAAGTCCTCCGCTACACGAGAATGTTCCTGGTGTGGAAGTTGTTTTTAAAAAGTCCACTAAAACTATAATACCCCAATTAGACCAGTGCCGACAATGTTTGAAACAAAATAAATTATAGTAGGATGCAACCCATTGTAAAAGGAGGAAAATATTACAAAAATGAAATAAAAAATAATTTACGGGGGATCTGAGGTCGGGAAGGGGGAGAAGGGGGGGGAGGGAAAGTAAAAATATGGCTTATCTGTATTCCCGGAAAAACTACAAGTCCTATGGAAAAAAGTTCAATGGCAAAGTTATAGGTAATAAGAAGATCTACATCTTTGGCATTCACACTTTTTTCACATAACGTCAAATTTTATGTGAAAAATTCAAAAGACCAAGTTTTTGGTTTTTTATTTTTATCTTTTACAAATAAAATTGTTTTTACAAGAAATTTGGTGAAAATTTACCATTTTATGTCCTGAATACACTGTTATTTAATTGATTTGAAATATCTATTTTACTCCTCATTTTGACTTAATACCGAAAAAAACCTTTATTTACAATCGAAAATTCACCCGTCAAAATACCGTTTGGACGGTAAGTGCTAGACAGATGAATGTTTGCATGAATATGTATTGTAATTACGTCGACAAAGAGCTACAATAAAATTATGAAAAATATTTTTAGGTACCTCCACGTAAAGTGGGGATGTGTTTTTTTTTTCTCGCGGCTAACCCATTATGTGGGATATCATTAGATAGGTCTTTTGAAAACAATAAAGAGTTTCTAAGAGAATTCTTTGATTTAGGTGGATATGTATTAGTGGAATTTCAGAAATTCCACTTTAAAGGCCACTTTTAGGGTTCCGTAACCAAATGGCAAAAAACGGAACCCTTATAGATTCGTCAAGTCTGTCTGTCTGTCTGTCTGTCTGTCTGTCTGTCCGTCCGTATGTCACAGCCAATTATTTCCGAAACTATAAGAGCTATACTGTTGAAATTTGATCAGTCGATGTATTCTGTGAACCGCATTAAGATTTTTACATAAAAAAAGAAAAAAAACAATACATTTTGGGGGTCTCCATACTTGGAACTGAAACTCAAAAATTTTTTTTTCATCAAACCTATACGTGTGGGGCATCTATGGATAGGTGTTCAAAAATGATGTTGAGGTTTCTAATATCATTTTTTTCTAAACTGAATAGTTTGCGCGAGAGACACTTCCAAAGTGGAAAAATGTGTGTCCCCCCCCCTCTAACTTCTAAAATAAGAGAGTGATAAAACTAAAAAAAATATATGTTGTACATTAACATGCAAACTACCAACGAAAATTGGTTTGAACGAGATCTAGTGAGTAGTTTTTTTTTTAATCCCTACTTAATATTATAAATGCGAAAGTACCTCTGTCTGTCTGTCTGTTACGCTTTCACGCCTAAACCACTGTATCGATTTTGATGAAATTCGGTATGATGATAGAACTGAACTTGGGAAAGGACATAGGCTACTTTTTACTGCAATAATCGAGACACAAAGACCAAAGCTAGGTGATTATAAAAATACATAAATCGAAGATGTCAAAATGTATCACTGTTTACCTCCTGTCAAAACTTCACAGGTTGCTAGGAATAACACACTTGCATGGCAACCATAATGATAGTTTGTAAATGACATATAGACCAGTAGACCAGAGTAGATAATTTTTGAAAACAAATAAAATTATAGTAGGATGAAACCTATTGGAAAAAGAGGAGAATATTATAAAAATGAAAGGAAAAATAATTTACGGGCGATCTGAGGTCGGGAAGGGGTAGGGAGGGAGGTTTTCGGGTCCTTTAACCGGGGCGTGAAAAAGCATCTCACTAAGCCGCCATAGTGTGGGCCGCCATACATTATTGTCCGCATTCGCAGCAAGTGTGGTAGCCCCGACCCTTGGATTTTGCTCATGCTTTCCATCAGGCAGGGTAGAGTCAGATTGGATGGCTAAATATATACAACAAAGGGTAAAAAACGGTATATCTCGATTTCCAGCAAAACTACAAGGAAAATAGTTAAATGGCAAAGTTGTAGGTCATTAAAAGATCTACAACTTTTTAAGGTTCCGAAGTTTATGACTTCGAACCCTTATAGATATGTCATGTCCGTCTGTCCATCCGTCCGTCCGTCCGTCCTCGACTTGTCGTCGAAACAGTAAGTGCTAGAAAGATGAAACTTTGCATGAATATGTATTGTAATTACGTCGACAAAGTGCTACAATAAAATTATGAAATATATTATTATTTAGGTTACCTCCCCTACACGTAAAGTGGGGATGTTTTTTTTTCTCACGGCTACCCCATCATGTAGGATATCATTATATAGGTCTTTTAAAAACATTACAGGTTTGTTAAGACGATTCTTTGATTTAGGTATCCGTTTGCGAGAAATTCCACTTTAAAGGCAAACTTTTTGTAAAAACAGGCCGTCCCGCCCGCCGAAAAATTTGTGATAGTGGTCCATATAATGAACTTTAAATGAAAACTATAACGAATTAGATGACTTTGTTAGTTCAGGAGTTATAGAGGCTTAACTTTTACAATGCGCTTACTTGGAAAAGTCATACAAAATCAACGCATTAATACGTAAACATAACAATTATCACACACTCGGCCGATTTTTTATAATATCATTGATCAAAACACTATTATTAAAACATCGATTAAAGTTACAACTAACTACAAGAATAATTTTATATGATGTTACCTGCTGATACGGAACCCTTCATGAGCGAGTCCGACTCGCACTTGGCCGCTTTTTTTGTTTGATTTTTTTATGTTAAAAGCTAAACGGCTGGCTCAAAAAAACTGGGAAAATTCGTGATAGTGGTCCATATAATGAACTTTAAAGGGCTATAACGGATTAGATGACTTTGTTACTTCAGGAGTTATAGAGGCTTAACACTTTTACAATGCGCTTACTTGGAAAACGTCATATTCAATTAACGCATTATTATGTAAACATAACAATTTTATTATTAATTGGATACGACTTCTAATCCACGTACCATTATGGGTGACTGAGGAGCCCTTTCCTGTGCGTGGCCTGCACGCACTTGGCCGATTTTATTTATATCTAAAAAGACAAAAGATATCAAATGTTTCACAGCTATGAACAGTTTATATTGGAAATTAATTAAAAAAAAACAACTTGCTGTTTTTAATTTCTCCTGTTAATTCCAAACATATTTCATGATCAATAGTGATGATCAAAAATAAAACAAGTGATCCGCGATTATTTTTTATTAATAAATTTAAAAATAAATCAGTTCTATCATCTTTCTATCATATTTTAAAAATAAAATGATATAATTACATATGAATATATAATACCTATACAAATTAGGATCCGCCATACTAGTTATTAATGCAAAGAACTAATGCCTTTACAGGGATCCAAACTTTTGCACAAACTTAATCAAGTTAATAGCAGAGCATTATTTTTGTAAGTGCTCGTTCTAATCTCTCTATTCCAATACATATATTTTTATATATCTACACATATAGGTAGGTAGGTACCATATCTATGTAAGGAGGTCAACAAAAAGAGGCTCTTGCGCCCCCAAGGGCATTAACTTCGTAATCTTTATTAACGAAGGGCACAACCGCTGAGCCATGTTCATTTAATACTTGGTCGCTTACCATCAAATTTCTTTATCTATTTAATACGAAACTGTCCCTTCCTTGAATGGAATTTATTACTTTTAGCCACTTCATTTTTCTTGCATAAAGAACAAATA
Source organism: Phragmatobia fuliginosa (assembly GCA_932526445.1). NCBI lineage: Eukaryota > Metazoa > Arthropoda > Insecta > Lepidoptera > Erebidae > Phragmatobia > Phragmatobia fuliginosa. The sequence continues at coordinate 75,199,617 of OW052057.1, forward strand.
TTATTGCGCTGTGTCAGCAACTAACATATATATCTCTTATGATACACTAAAGAAAGCAATGGATTACTTTACTGTGTCATAAGATACATTTATATTTCATAACTTATTAAAATATTTTATTTTTCAAAATTATTTATGTCTTTTAATTGCCTTGTAGCCTAAAGTACATCCTAGACTGGAAGCCTTATGATGCAGCAGCATCTCAACAAGGTATCGTCATAACCCGCATACGTAATGTAAATGGTGACCACTACTCTTGGATTCTGTTCATGCTTTCCATCAGGCAGAGGAGAGTCAATTTGGCTGATCAGGAAGGTTCATTTAAAACATAATATGTTTTAAATGAGCCTATTGCATACAAAAATCTTTTAAATGATTACTGCTACAATGGATATCTGCAGCTTAATAATCACAAGGTCGTACCCAAAGTTAGGGCCCTTCCCCCAAAAATTACAAGGATGAAGAAACTTTGTATACCAGTATTCCCACACGATCAATCAACAAAAAAAAGTTTAAAATTGGTTTCCAAGTGAGCTGTGTCATCAATTTGGAAATAGTCTTTCTATCCATCTGTATTTAGTATCAATGTATTGGCATCAAAGCATTGACAGGGTCGATATTATCCTCACACAGAAAACCAACATTCCTGATATCATATCGAGTTGGTAAGTTCGAGACCGGAAACCCAATGATGCGGAAGTATGCCAATAGTCCGACAGAGTGTGAGTTACCATGTTGCATTGCCTGCACTCGCAATAAAAATGATGACTACTACTTCTAGGTTCTACTTCTGTTCTCCATCAGGCAGAGTAAAGGCCGCTGTGTACGTGACGGGACGGTACGGGAAGTTTTGTAAACATCGTTTCATACAAAATGTATAAGGAAATGCATATTTCACGGAGACACGGACGGGACGGGAACGTGGCACGCACGGGACGAGCTAAACATCGTCACCGGCGATGTTTCATTACAAGAATTGGATTAAAGCCAATTCTTGTAATGAAAAATCCATCTTTCCTTGTTGTCAGTCACAGTCACGGTGCGTATGTATTTACATCACGTCCCCGTTTAATGAGGCAACCACGTCCCCGTCCCGTCCACGTCTCGTCCGTGGTAATATCCCGTCACGTATGCAGCGGCCTGAAAGTTATTTTGAAAGGCTTTTGGAAAGACACTTTCAAAGGAAAGAAACCATGGGTCTTTCACGCATTCTTGTTAAGAAAAACACTACACAGATGAAAGCATATTTCTTGTAAACGATGACCATTAAAAAGAAACATTATTTTAACGCCACAATGTTTATCAATATAGTTATAGAGAGCACCAAACTATGAACTATATTTCAATCATCATTGATTGAAATTTTTTTCTGATAGTAAGCATCGAGTTCGTTAAAGTAATTTGTATTCAAAAATATTTCGTATAAATTTGACTACCTGTGTTTATTGAAAAAATAATCTGCAAAAAGTAACATACTATTCAGCGCAACAACATAACAAATATATCATGCAGCGTAATATGACTGTTATTTTGATATAGCAAACATGTAGTGACAGTTATGAAAATAAAGTTAAATCTTTGTGTTTAAATTCGGGTTTTGTATTTTTTTCGTTTATTATACTCCACAAGTTTTAGAATGACTTTAGCACACAAAAATCATTTACAATACAGTAGAGAAAATGTCTAAAGAGATTTAAAAACAATTCGTTTCTTTTTTAACTTAAAATCCGGTTTGAGTGTAAAATTTGTATTAACTTATATTTCAAAGTAGACTTTTTAAAAGAAAATATAATATTACTTTATTTTTGGAATTATAACTTGGTAAAATATTTTGATGTCTTTAAAAACAAAAAAAAAAACAAAACAAGAAATTTAGTTCTACTACCAGTACTATGAATGTAAAACAATAACAGCAACAATTTGAAACTTTTGCTACTGGAGTTCTCAAAGTGCTATACAAAACGTCTTTATTCTAGTAAGGAAACAGTATCTTAAGGTGGGCAGCAGGTGGCGCGTGATCCCGGCCCTGGTCTCCTATCGCCCGTAAAGCACATTATCCATTCTAAAGCTACAAAGTACGTGAGTAAGACAATGTTGTACATCAGGTTTTTTCAGACAATGTATTGCGTGTAATGTGAAAATAGATAATTTAGAATTGCAAGCTTGTTCTATATAATGGTCACCCTTTTTAACAATTAATTTTACTCTGTTAATATGTAAGAATGAAAATTTTAAACAATAACTTTAATCAGTAATTTATTAGTTGAAAACAGAGAATCGAAACATGGAATAATTTAGATGATCATTTTTGCATATCAACGCAATGATATTTATTTGATTTTATTTATTGGAGCATAATATTTATGACGCAAGAGTTTATCAGTATCTATTAAAAGTGATTGGATAATAAAAAGCAAAGTCAGAAATATAATTTATTAGCGATATACTTCTATCTTTTCGGCTATCTATATATTTATATAATTTTGGCTTCGATTCCAGACATTGTTTTGGACATCATCCAACAAATGTTTGTTTCAGTGATTCCACTCCAATACTTCAAGTTCTTAGAGATAAAATCATTACAAAATTGCTGTACTTAATAGACCTCCTTGTCTGTTTTAGTCGTGCCAAGTTTTGTGAATAAAATTGTTCATCTAAAAATTTTACATAATTATATCTGGAAATAAGAATAAATACGGAAGATTTATAATAATCATGGTACTTCTCTAAAACTATAAGAACATCAAAAATTAGGAAATATTAATATCAATTATGAAAGTCAGTTATTTTAACCAATGAGGAACTTTTATTATTGAAATGAATTGACTTCAGTGCAAACTTTTTTATCTTCAACTCGTTGAAATGTATATTCAGTAACCATCAACATTTTTTAATGGTTTTTAAATCGTCTTAGAAAACCAAGTCTGTTTTAAAGTTGGTAAGTTAAGTTACTTTGAATGCAATCCATTGCAACTTAGATCAACTTTCTTTGTAATGAATGACCTCGCTATGCAAATAATATCTGCTTAACTTGTGCCTTTAAACATCGCGCATAATAGTGGTGTTTCCCTAAAGTAGAAAGGCCACCACCTGCTTTAGGCTTATAATATTGCGTACTTATTTGAAGCTGACAGATATTGAGATTTCCCTTTTTACTTAGGTCAGTCCAAAAGTTAGCACACGCCAGGGAATTCCTTGCTAATATGGGAAGTATTAAAATATGAAAGAAAAGGCGGAACTGAAAATGAAGCAATTTAAACAATACTGTAGGAACAGTATTCGCGACTGCTATCAATTTTAACTACTCATAGTAGATATTCTGGAAGTGCACAATCATCGCCGAAACGTACACTGAATACAAAACAAACTTAAATTTATATCCAATTTCCCCGAGTTGTTCAAACATTTTCAAATTTCTTAACCATTATGCTACTGTTTTAGTGCCTACTCACTTTGTAAGTATCGAACTGAACAATATCGCAGGTATAATACAATTTCCTTACGGATTTTCTATTATTACTGAAATAACTTATGGACCTGGACATTTCGCCTTCAGCTGTAGTGGTTTTTTTTTTTTAAATGAATATGAAAGAGTATGATGGCACTGAAATTGATGAATTCTTTTATTGGTTTAGTTTTACTATAGCGAACTTGTTTATATATATGTATTTCAATAAAGTATAAAGTTCACAATCAATATAAGACTAATTATTCACCTTTTTGAATTATATTTATATTTATGTTAATAATTAGAGCAAACATAGGCCCCTTTAGAAAATAGGTTTGTAATGAAAGATCTAGGTTGAGCCGTAGACTATTATAAGCTATTGATGTTACATTACAGCGGCCGGAAAAACCATATTATGCATCTGATACTGATTTTTTTAAAGTATAATGAAGATATTTATAAACACTAAGATATCATAAATCTATGACACTGTTACGCTGATCAATATTATCGATATGCCCAGTACAAAGCACTCAGTACGAACACGTTTAGGATATAGGAAATTGTCGACCTCTCAAGTCAATGTACGTAAGTGGGAGACATAAAATCTTCACCATGAAGCCGTAAAGAGGCAATTTCTTGTCTACAAGAGCATCGGAGCTCTATGGCTCTATAGTGATACGTGATCTGAATCTGTACTGTGTGTCGTGATATCGGTAAAAAGGTTTAACGAATGAGAATTGGGTACCTGGCAGGTTGAGGGTAGTATAGGACGCGTTTCGCTTTGAATGCACACGTGTATATGTGTAGTAAGCGGTACTTTATTAGACACCAAACTTTATTGATATGTTGTGATATACAACTTATGTAATGCGAGGTTATAAAAATATGGTAGTCTCGGTTTGTTTGTTTTGCTCAAAATATCTAACCTAGTGCTATGAAAGTTATATGGGTTAGAAAATGTTTGTATGTATGTATAATGTAAATGCCTTAAACAATGTAACCAAAAATTTTAAAAACAATGTTGGAAAAGAGTGTCCATGGACTTTCTTGTCTGTTCTTCTCCATAGGATCTACGAATTGGAACAGACGATTAGCTTCACGACTGACTACTGACTGACTACTTGACGTTTCAAAAGTGCCGTTGTATGGTTTATTTGAAATGAAATGGTTTGATTTGATTTGTTTATCATTTTAAACGATTTTTAATCAAACCAATATTTATTTGAAAATATTTACTTTTTGATTTTTAGTTAGTTTGATAGAATTTAGACATTTCCTATGACAAAATTTTGATAAGGTTGTAGTAAAAATATGTTAATAATATTTGTGTATATATGTTTTTAACTATTTAAAGGTAAACACTGGTCAGCTTTAACTTATTACGTAACTATCGCTGAAATACATAACACTATATTTTGATTAAAAACAAATAACTATTCGACTAATTTCATTGCATGTTACAAAATGTCTTTATTAATTATTTTTATGTTTTTTTTTATAATTAACTAAGCAATAAAATCAATTTTACATACATTGTTTTAATAGTCTGTTTCTAAAACATTTACTTGAGCAATTGATTTAAAACAAATTATATATTGCACAAACACATTACATCTTGATATTCTTTTATAATTCATTACTGTAAGTACGTACGTACCATCTTAATACGTGAGAAGAAAAATATTTTTTTATCTTACTAGCACTCATTGGTCCATACGACAAAGCTATTCTAGAAAATATTTTCTACAAAAATGCCAAGAATCACTTTAATTTATTGGATTTCAAACGTCAAGAAATATAGTATTATTCCATAGTAGTTTAGTTGCGTTATGTGATGAAAGCCAGTTTTTATTTAATGTAAAATATAAGTAAACTTAATTCTTTTTTTTTTGGAGGGCTTTCCGTATTCTAACAAAGTTACAGTTTGATATGGAAAATGAACGTCGCCATATCATATTTCAAAATCGATCAGAGTAGTGTGCAATGGGAGAGGCCTATGTCCAGCAGTGGAATGCGATAGGCTGATGATGATGACGATATCATATTTCACAGGCTGGTTTTAAATACTTACAACAAGCCTTATCGTATGTTCATTAGAAGTTTGATTACAGACACTGGCTCACTGGGATCAAACGACCATATATAATATATCTTATGCCATTTTCACTATAGGAAGTTTATCGATATTTACTTTTATATTTTTCACTAATAGCCCTGATTACGTATATATCCTTTTACAAATAAATATTGTTATACGCAAATAACTTTAAATAAATAATCATGATGCATAGCAAACACCCAAACTCTAAAATATCTACAAATAATTGTTACTGCTGTGTTCATCATCTAAGGATTTGGTCCGACCCAGGATTTGAACCGGAGACCTCGCTCAGCTTTCGCATGCACTACCACTAATAACACATTTAGTAGAGTAAAAAATGCGCTCATAGCTAAGTAGCCTTAGGTGATTGGAAATTGTGAATCTTAGTTGGAGGCCTTCGGGGTGCCTTAAAACAACCAAGGGCAAGATTACGTAGCCACAACGTGTCTTGCCACTCCCATCGTAACTGGCAATACAGTCGTAAATCGGCCAGCGTAGGGACGTATGGCCTTAACCCTCTCGTAAGAGGAGACCGGTGCCCAGCAGTGGGATGTTACCGGTTGTTGTTGTAGAGTAAATAACTTTAACAAAAAGAAACCGACTTCAAAGAAAAACTATTCCGAGAACCCAAATCGCGACAATTGTGCCTATGACATTTGAGGAGTTCCCTCAATTTCCTTGGGATCCCATCATCAGATCCCGATATGGTGACTATAGGACCACCAGTAAGCTACGCCCATTCCAATGCAAAAAATTTTAAAATCGGTTCATAAACGACGAAATTATCGCTGAACATACATAAAAAAAAAATTCCGACGAATTGAGAACCTCCTCCTTTTTTTGAAGTCGGTTAAAAAGGTAGTTAGTAGTAGTGGTAATCGTCCAAGATCAGAGTCCCAGTGATTTCAGCACGAATGGGCCAGCTTGAACAGAACGGTACTATCCTTACACAGAAGACAGCCTTAAATGAAAACGTGCGAGACCGGAGGACCAATGATACAAAGCATCACACTAGGTCACCATTCTGCATTGTCTGCATTCACAATGACGATGGTGACCAACACTCTTGAATTCCACTCATGTTTTCCGTCTTGCAAATTTAAGTCACTTTGACAGGCTGAAATAGAAATAAATAAAAGGATGCAATCGTATCAAAATAAAGTTTAAAACTAATTTTCATTTCCTTTACCATCAAATAAAGATACCAATTCGAACTGAGTAACTACAAATTGGCCTCTCCTAAAGCCTTACACAATTTGTGGCCGCTTTGAACGCTTCAACTAAACTGCTATAACATAGACGTACCAAATTTTGTGCCAAAAGCTAAATGGAAATCTGAAACCTGAACACTTTTTACTTAAAATGGTAATAATCTAAGAAATGAAAAACTAAATATTATTTTTGGCTAAGCTAACTCAAGTTTTAAAGCCAAATTTTACAAAATTCAAATAAAAAATTTCACAGAAAGTCTGCTTATAAGTCAGTTAATTTCTAGACAAATATACGTACGAAAGTTTCCTGATTGCACAAAGATGCATTACAACTTTATTTTCTCGATGTATTTGTGAAACAACCACATCGGATATCAAGTCGTAAATCATAAAAAGCCACTCCACGTGATTTTTTATAAGCATAATAAAACGCATGCGTCACTGTGATGCTAAAGCTCCAAAGCTGGAAACCAGAGAGAACCGATCCGAGTTACGTGCCCAATACGACATCACGTAGTTCACATTACTGCGTTGAATGACTCCCGAGTTACGAGTCTTTTCATCCGACGTTAAAAACGGTGGCACCCTCATGGCCCCGAGCTATTCTTTTGCCATTATTCACAGAGGCACAATCCGTTGAGTGTTAAGCACCCTTTTAATGTGACCGTTAAGTGCGTAACTACTTGTGTCATTGTGATGTGGATTACCGTTGCTTAGATTGCGAGGCATCTTGGACTGCAATGCTAGTTGGTGAAGTTTACTAGATATAAATTTGCTCATAGCACTCACAACTGAATATTTTTATGAATAATCTCAAATTTAAACCTTGTATAAAATTTCCAAAACTATTTAGGTATACTTTGACCAAATTATTTTGAAACAGAATGTTGTTCAATAGTGAATCACACAGGCAATAATTAGGAAAATTGTGAACAAAGATTTGTTAAGAAGGTTACAAAATACTTTATCATAAATGTGCAGAAAATCTGATTCTGTTTCTTTCAAACTAGACCCTTTAGGAAAGTGTGTCACAATTGTGTCTCAAAATAATAAGTGACAGATTTCAAAATCTTGAGAGTATATCTAAAGAAAGTTGATCCTATTTTTGGAATACATTTGTAAGTCCTCTTTGTCAACTCTCTCAAATGATATGCCCGCAACAATAATTATAATTATTAAAATTGAGCCCTAATAGTCGGTCTGTAAAATATTCGTTGAAATTATTCGGTTTTCAGTGGCTGAGTCATTAGCAAACATTTGTCATTTCCAAACTCGGCTTGACGTTTATCTCGGTACAATTGATGAACGGATGTTAGGGTGCGTAATCAATTCTCACTGAGAATGATTGTGACAAAATTTTGTGAGAAATTTATATTAGCTAGTATTAGCTAGAGAATTAATTTGATGTCGACAAATAACTTTACATTTGCAGGCATAATAACAGACAATCTCCTGATAAATCTGATGTTGGGAGTTGTTAAGTTTGGAACGTTAACTAAATAGGTAGTATAACCAAACCTTGATGACTTTTATTGCGTTGCCCGATTAATTTAATTTTAGTCCTAGAATGAACCAACCCAAATGATTTTTATGTATTTTTCAACGAAGTTTCCAAATAAATTCTGGAATCAAAACTCCATGATCAAAAAGGACGCAATTAATCACATATTAAAATGTTTAAATAAACGTGCTACATAGCCTTAGGGCCAGGATAAACGTCGTCTTCAACAATAGCTTTGAATATTCCTTTATTGTACATAAATAAATATCTCCTCCGAAGGGAGATTTTAGATTTATATATCAGGTTTTAGTGTAATAAACAACAAAGTTTTAGGAAGTTACGAAAGTTGTAAGTAAGAGCTTATTAACTTTAAAAGGTGCGCAAACTTTCCTATGTCTATCATCAATTTTTATTTCATTTCACACACCAAGATGAAATATTGCAAAGGCAGTGGTCTCGCCGTCACAAAATTGACTTTAAAAATATTTTGATGCTGACTGATGTATTAGCGAATAAAATGAAAAGAAAGGTTATTTATTTACATCTAGATAGTTGTTATTCTCTTTAGAAATAAGATTATATGATTAATGTTTATACCTCTTGTCTTTCTAAGAACTACGTTAATTGATATTGATTTTGATATTTATACTATACAGTTAGTTCCCCGCAGATTCTCCTGCGTTTTTTGTAACCGTTGAGCTCTGCATCTGATCCACACTTAATTTTCCTCGTAAATAGGTTTTCTTTTTTAAAATTATGTAAAGTTATTATAGTATTAGGGGACAGAGACAAATTAAAATTAGTTTAGCCGTTATTCAGTTACAAATGAATAACCAATCTTTGTTTTAAAGGTAAACTAGCTGACCCCGCCAAACTGGTACCGCCTAACAGTCGATTCAACCTCCCTAATTGTTTTGCCTTTTCGGAACCCCTCCAATAAAACTTAAACTTTATGTAATGGTATTAAAGTTCAAATTGACTTATAAGTATTATTACGAATCTTTTGTATGGAAACAAATAAAAGTGTTGTTTTAGACGTTTTCAGATATTTTTAAATTTTTTCTCCGTAAAAACCATCCTCGTACTTCAAATAATATTATAAAACAAGAATTAGCGAAATTGGTCCAGCCGTTCACGCGTGATGGCATGACCAAGGGAAATAGGGATTCATATGTATATATATAAAGATGAAGAATTCGTGATTGTCGCTCTCAGTATGACCAATTCCTGAAGCAAGCTGCTTTCGGTATGGTAAGGTATTGTGGGCAAACATCTCTGATATCTACACCTGGAACTTTGTAAATGAAGATAAAATTGTTTTTAGGAGTTATCGAACAATATTTTTCCTTTGATAATAGAAATTAATAACGAGTCAAGCAATTTACTCGCTCCATTTATCATTAACTTTGTTTTTCCTTTACATAAATTACCTAAGCATCGCGTTGCAGAATAAACACAAGATAATATTCGAAATTGTTTAGGTCTATTATTTTTAGATATTTGAGTAGGTTAGGTTGTTGAATTATGTATAATTATGATTTATAGTGTTTGTTGTAAGCTGAAACTTAAACACGATAAAATTGTTTATAGGATTACCTTGAATAGGGTTTAGTACAAAATATTTTTTTTTTCCCGGATAAAGCCACTGTTCAACAGAAACTATATCTAATAGTCCCAAAATGCTACGAATAATAATCATCATCATCATATCAGCCGCAAGAAGTCCACTGCTGAACGTAGGCCTCCCCCATTGATTTCCATTTCAACCGGTCGGTAGCGGCCTGCATCCAACGAGTCGCTGCCACTTCAGCCTGCTGACTCTCTCTGCTATGTCGGTAACTTTAGTTCGTCTACGGATCTCCTCATTTCTGATTCGATCCCGTAGAGAGACCCCAAGCATAGCCCGCTCCATAGCTCGCTGTGTGACCTCGAGCTTTCTTATGAGGCCCATAGTTAGAGACCACGTCTCGGCACCGTAGGTCATCACTGGTAACACGCACTGGTTAAAGACCTTCGTCTTTAAGGACTGTGGTATTTTGGACGAGAAGACACTGCGTAATTTCCCGAACGCCGCCCAGCCGAGTTGGATTCGTCGATTGACCTCTTTCTCGAAGTTGGATTTGCCTAGTTGAACCGCTTGTCCCAGATAGACATAGTCATAATAACGAATAATAATGGTATCGATAAAACAAAAGAGTATTAGAGAGAGATAGAGTAAGAAGGTTTACATATAAATATAATTATTGATGTTTTTCAATCATATACATTCGTCAATATCATGAAAATCTCAGCTAAGCAATTCTTGATGCTTTGTATGCACAAATGCATATGACGACAGTCGTCATTTACTGCATATCAAGTAAACAGGACACTTACCATACGCAATACAATGGAATGGAATGAAAGAATTTTGGAATGGAACTAAATTATTCACAAAAATAAAAATACTGAAAGCAAAAGTTCTATGCGTCCCTCACGCTTGTATTTCGCGATAATTACTAATCGCTGATTTTCAGCTTAAATTTGTGACTACCGCTTATAATAAAAAAAAATCGGCCAAGTGCGAGTCAGACTCGCCCATGAAGGGTTCCGTATCAGCAAGTAATCATATAAAAGTTCTTGTAGTTCGTTTTAACTTTCATCGATGTTTTTACACTAGTTTATTGATTGGATGAAAGGTAAATTGCGTGTTACGATTTATGACGTATTAAAAAAAACTACTCACCAGATCTCGTTCAAACCAATTTTCGTTGGTAGTTTGCATGGTAATGTACAACATTTTTTTTTTTTTAGTTTTATCACTCTCTTATTTTAGAAGTTAGAGAGGGGGAGGACATTTTTCACCTTTGGAAGTGTCTCTCGCGCAAACAATTCAGTTTAGAAAAAAATGTTATTAGGAACCTCAACATCATTTTTGAACACCTATCCATAGATACACGTATAGGTTTGAGAAAAAAAAATAAATTGAGTTTCAGTTCCAAGTATGGGGACCCCCAAAATGTATTGTTTTTTTTCTATTTTTATGTAAAAATCTTAATGCGGTTCACAGAATACATCGACTGACCAAATTTCAACAGTATAGCTCTTATAGTTTCGGAAATAATTGGCTGTGACATACGGACGGACAGACAGACAGACAGACAGACAGACTTGACGAATCTATAAGGGTTCCGTTTTATGCCATTTGGCTACGGAACCCTAAAAAGGCAATTTCACTTACTGAAAGCTATTGGAATACAATAAAAAAAAACAGATCGTACATTACAACAGGTATTAACAATATAATTATATGTATTGTTATATTCCTGTTTCAAAATGTTTTCATCATGAGACAATATCATAGCAGTTATAATTATTAGCTCACTCAGCCGCATTTATGCGATTATTTCACAGTCATGAGCCATCTTAATAATTTTCATAGGACAATATGTTTCAACAGTGTACTTAGTTTCTCCCATAAATTTATCTACAATACTTGGCAGTATCACAATACTAATTCATAGCGATAGGTAAACTACACAATACTACTAAGAGCCTGTATTGACAATGGTGGCGTCACTATCAAATAGGGATAAGACCGAACAGAATTGCTTGCTAAGACACCTACTTATTTGGTGACGATCGAAATGATTTAATGGTATAAATGTATTGAAAATATTGATAATTATGTTTCTGTTAAGTTAGGCAGTTGGTTAGAAGTCGGATTAGTCTGGTAATGGTTCAACTTTATTCAAATTTTGTAGTATAAAATCACAATAAACCTCTTAAAGTTAGTTGTACTTGGAATGTTTTAAAAAAGGAATTAGGGAATAAGGTGTAATTGCTTTATATACTTGTATTTTGCACTCTTTTGTTATGAACAAAAGCATGTCTAAACAGGAGCGTTTCGCTATACACACCGGTTTGCTGATCCCAACCCTTATGTATCGTTTCTAATCTTGGTTATGGCAGAGGAGGCACGAAAGTAAAATTAGGTCTAGTGGTCAGCGTATGCGGCTGTTGATCAAGAGGTCTCGGGTTCGATTTTTCTAATTCGGGTCGGATCAAATGTTTGTATGATCCACAAATATTTGTTTCGGAGTTTGGGTGTTTTCCTATGTATAATATGTATGTATTTACAAAAAAAAGTATGTTTATGTATTTATATCAGTTGTCTACTACCCAGAATACAAGCTCTGCTTAGTTTGGGACTAGATGGCGTTGTGTGTAAGATGTCCGAAATATTTACTTATTTATTTATTTATTATTATTAAAACTATAGAATTTATTTTACTCTAGAAGTGTGTTAAGCAAATGTTATCAACAGATTAAGGAATGCAGTGATTCTCTTTGAGTTCGCTTGATAAGTCATCAAGCGGATTCAAAGAAGATATAGAGACAAAGATTAAAAATACTGTGGTTTGATGATTTGTCATATAGAGAAGATAGATGATAGAAAATTCGCAAAGATTTTTACTAGGCATATCTATATTAGCAAGCTGAAGTGGCAGTGGGCTGGTCATATTAGCCGCAGAACTGATGACCGTTGGGGTAGAAGAGTTCTGGAGTGGAGACCGCGTCTCGGCAAACGTAGTGTAGGACGCCCACAGGCCAGGTGGAGTGATGATTTGCGCAAGATGGCTGGCAGGAGCTGGATGCGAGAAGCACAAAATCGATCAAAGTGGTGTGCAATGGGAGAGGCCTATGTCCAGCAGTGGACTGAGATAGGCTGATGATGATGATGATGATATCTATATGAACGGAACAAATTGGTACTGTTTTGAGGAAGTGTGTGAGAAGCAACCAGGAATCGATGAGCTTCCATGCCGTGAATGATAAATATGGACAAAGCAAAGAAGATTTGTCACGACCGTAGTAAGTGGAGTTTAATTGCCTCTGCCTACCCCTCTGGGAAATAGCGTGCCTTTATATTATGTGTGTATAAACAGGATTGTTTTTTATCTGAAGAATCAAACTAATTCATATAGTTTTTATTTCAATACATGTGATAGATCTTTTATTAATTGTTCTCCTCAATTTGAACTCTCTGAATTTTTGATGATTTATTTTACATAAATTGCGAACTATTGATTGAAATTATTTGATTAACATATATTTGATATTATTATGAGGTCAGCGGTCAATACCGTTAAATATATTTGTAGAAGGGGTGTAGACCGGTTATACGCAGAAAACGCTGTGGGTAACGTAATATTTTTCAGATTAATTAAAAAACGTAATATGAGAACGGTTTCCAGTTTTTAGATAAAAATAATTAAAAATATCGTTTTCAATTAACTATATTTATTATTATCTTAATTTAGTTACCTAATTTTGAAGGTTTTCATTATTACGTTCGTCATTCGGGATTTACTACATAAAATGAATACTTTTAAAAAATCAGAAAAATAGTAAAGTATGTTTAGTAGCAAACCAGTTACCATCGCTTAGGCTCTGCCTCGTTTGTAAAGAGCAAAGTTTAAGAAAATTTCAATTTATTATCCTACTGTAATGATGCAAACACTCCCGGCTCAAACATGATAATAAAACACAACAATTTTGTATTGGACATGTACAATCGAATGAATAAATTAGTAGCTTTGTTTGTTGACCGCGCTATAACGGTCGATTGGTTCACAATGAGATTAAAAGTATCGTATTTGTAATCATAGCTGGACGTTAATAGTCAATTAACGAAGTTAACATTTTGATTAACAGATTAGCTTTTAATTTAACTTTTAAAAATGTTAACGGACACGTTAACTTTCGTTAATATGCAGAAGTCCGTTAATCGTTATACAATACCTAATAGTTATCACACGGCACCGCGGTGCGGCGCGAATTATATGTTACGCACTGTCTCTATAAATTAAAAAAAATATTATATCTAAGGGCCTAGTAAATTGCACAGCTTTAACCAATGCCTTATTAAATGGCATAGAGAAAAGGTTTGGACCACTCCTGAATGATGGACAGTACCAACTTGCTGCGACATATCACCCACAGCTCCAGTTGAGATGGCTGGCAGCAGTAAAGTGCTTGGAAAAAAAGGTAGAAGATTCCTTAAAAGAAGAAGCAGCGAAAATTCGAAGGACAGAGATCGTTTAAGTGGCGAGAGATAGTTTGTTCCTAACCTGTTAACTTCCAGAACCTTAATCAACAGGTTTTATAAGTTCACTAACGCAACGATATAAACTATATAAAGATGCAATTTTACACATATTAACGGATTAATGATTAACTTTAACTTGCGTTAATTCTTCCGAAATGTAACTCTTTAACGTTTAACGATGCTAACTTTTTTTTGTAGCGGATTAACGAAGTTAACTATTTGTTTCTAATCAACCGATATTTGTATTAACTTTAGTTTGGAAATGTAAAGAAAATGCCTAATGCTAGATTCCGTAAACCAACATATCCTTCGTAGTATATTCTAATTGATGTTTTAATTTAGTTTATGTTAATTTTAAAACATGAATATATACGTTAAATTAGTTATGACCCTAAACCACCTTTTATTGTTATCAATATCATCACCATCAATAATTTCTAATACGACTCATCCACTAGAAAGTTGAAGCGGAAGGTGAGTTTACAGTTTTCAATTTTTAGTACAACGGTGGTTGTTATGAAAAAAGTGTTTAAAATTGATTCAGTATTGAGAACCATACCATACCAATCACATTCTCTTATAATCTGAAACTGAATAAGTAAAAAAATTATAAATTTATTTGTATAAAAGCGGTTTCATCAGCCAATTTTATTACATTTCCAATATT
Source organism: Phragmatobia fuliginosa (assembly GCA_932526445.1). NCBI lineage: Eukaryota > Metazoa > Arthropoda > Insecta > Lepidoptera > Erebidae > Phragmatobia > Phragmatobia fuliginosa. The sequence goes on from OW052057.1 coordinate 75,214,639, forward strand.
GGCAAAAATATACTTTCTACAGTTGTAAGATTAAAATCAAAATTGATTTCTGTGTAGCGTACATATTTTTACAAAGCTTTTGGTAATATTGGGAAGATTAATACCGCCTGGCGTCGAAGCTAAAAAGCTTTTCGTGAATACGGCTTAGATCGAGTAGGTAGTGGTTTGGTCACAACTAATAGTAGCAAAACATTGAATATAAGTATATCTCAACGTTTATCCAAAATATAAGATATAATAAACTGGCATTTATTGCAACGAGATTTAACTATCATTTCAACTTTTGTTGTAAGATGATCAAGACCGAGAGAGTTACGAAAATCAGTTTAAAATCCCTACTTCCTAATATTATAAATGCGAAAGTAACTCTGTCTGTCTGTCTGTCTGTTACGCTTTCACGCCTGAACCACTGAACCGATTTTGATGAAATTTGGTATGAATATAGAACTGAACTTGGGAAAGGACATAGGCTACTTTTTACTGCAATAATCGAGATACAAAGGCCAAAGCTATGTGATTATAAAAATACATAAATCGTAGATGTCAAAAATATCACTGTTTATCTCCTGTCAAAACTTCACAGGTTGCTAGGCATAACACACTTGCATGGCAACCATAATAATGATAGTTTGTAAATGACATATGGACCAGTAGACCAGAGTAGATAATTTTTGAAAAGAAATAAAATTATAGTAGGATGAAAGCTATTGGAAAAGTAGGAGAGTATTATGAAAATGAAAGGAAAAATAATTTACGGGCGATCTGAGGTCGGGAAGGGGTAGGGGGGTAGGTTTTCGGGTCCTTTAAGCGAGGCGTGAAAAAACATCTCACTAAGCCGCCATAGTGTGGGCCGCCATACATTATTGTCTGCATTCGTAGCAAGTATGGTAGCCACGACTGTTGGATTCAGCTCATGCATTCCATCAGGCAGGGTAGAGTCACTTTGGATGGCTAAATATATAAAACAAAGGGTAAAAAACGGTTTATCTCGATTTCTGGCAAAACTACAAGTCCTATGGAAAAAAGTTAAATGGCAAAGTTGTAGGTAATTAAAAGATTTACAATTTTTTAGGGTTTCGAAGTTTATGACTTCGAACCCTAATAGATTCGTCATGTCCGTCTGTCCGTCCATCCGTCCGTCCTATACTTAAAGTCCAAACGGTAAGTGCTAGAAAGATGAAACTTTGCACGAATATGTATTGTAATTTTGTCGACAAAGTGCTACAATAAAATTATGAAAAATATTTTTATTTAGGGTACCTCCCCTACACGTAAAGTGGGGATGTATTTTTTTTCTCGCGGCTACCCAATCATGTAGGGTATCATTATATAGGTCTTTTAAAAACATTAAAGGGTTCTTCAGACGATTTTTTCATTTAGGTATCCGTTTGCGAGAAATTCCACTTTAAAGGCCACTTTTTTGTAAAAACAGGGCGTCCTCCCCCTCTTAAAGCTAAACGGCCTGCTCAAAAAGTCTGGAAAAATTTGTGATAGTGGTCCATGTAATAAACTTAAAATGAAAACTATAATGAATTAGATGACTTTGTTAGTTCAGGAGTTATAGAGGCTTAACTTCTACAATGTGCTTACTTGGAAAACGTCATACATAATTAACGCATTAATACGTAAACTTCACAATTATCCATTGGATACATGTTCTAATCCACGTACCATTATGGGTGCCTGAGGAATCCTTTCCTGTGCGTGGCACGCACTTGGCTGATTTTTTATTTACACTTTTTTTCACATAACCTCAAATTTTACGTGAAAAATTCAAATAACCAAGTTTTTGGTTTTTTATCGTAGTTTAGTGAAAACTTACCTTTTTATGCCCCGAATACTCTGTAATTTATTTGATTTGAAATGTTTATTTTTTCACCCTATTTTGACTTCATATCGAAAATTCACCCGTCAAAATATCTACTTTTTTCAAAAAATTGGGGTGTTTTCTGTTTGATGAAATCTCTACTTTCCGAAGGTGTAATCCCTACTAATATTATAAATGCGAAAGTAACTCTGTCTGTCTGTTACGCTTTCACGCCTAAACAACTGAACCGATTTTTATGAAATTTGGTATGAAGATAGAATTGAACTTCCATAGAAAGGACATAGGATACTTTTTATTGCGAAAATAAAGGTAGAAGGGTTTGAAATAGGGGACGAAAGTTTGTGTCGAAGTTCCTTAATATCAAACATAAAATCATGTAAAATTGTTTAATCTACCCTTACCGTGTCGAGCGATATAAACGAAGCTAGTATAATATATATGTTTATTCTATATGACACTAATCCTCATCACAATTACAAACATCAGGCCTATGTTTGTTTTAATTGCATATAATGTTTCATATTATCCGTTTCAGCAAACCACATTGTTATACATAATGTCAATATTAATTAGATTAATTTTGATAGTAATAAACCCGTTACTGTTGTAAGAGATTTATGTCTTACTTAATCAACTAGATTAATATGGGTGTTAAGACTTTGCTCTGAAAGCAAATTATTTATTATATTTTTTTCAACCAAAACAAGATATTTCATATGTTATTCATGTTTCGAAGTTGGACTTTTTTTTATTGAAATATTTTTTGTTTCTAATAAATAATTTTATTGACCTAAGGATTCTGATTTTATTAAGTAGACAATAATAATGGGTTAATAACGACATATTTTAAATCAAATGCGCTTAGTCATAAAATTTAAACGAATTAAAATTTCACAAGAAATGTTTTGCTGGATCTACCGTAAAACTTGGTCACTATCAAAATGAAAATAGAAACAAAGTTTTAATTACGTTTTACTGTTTTTTTTGCGTCAAATCTAGTAGTTGAAATTTGACTTACGTGCCGCTTCCCGACTAAACTGAAATTTGACATGCATTTGTGCATATGTTGCGTGACAATATAGTTTTATGATGACATGAAACTGATCTGATACTGAAGTTGAACTGTGGCAGTAGTAGCTTCGTAATAATACTATACAAGCTCATGCAGTTTCGGTTAGTTCGGTATACCTAATAAAAAAATACCTCTTTTTATTATAAAATACATAGTCAAAAAGTTTCTCCTCAAATAATAGATGTATTTCCAATAATACTTCTTAACTTTCCATGAGAGAATATTTAGTTAATTGCATGAATGGCGTAGTGGTTTGAACGGGCGCCATGGACTTTCTACTTTTCTTAGTATTGTTTAAATCTCACAAGGAACCAGGGCCGCGCCGACCCCCAACAGCGCCTGTGTGCGAAACCTATGAAGCGCCTCTTTTTTTCACGAATCTTCATATTTCAACAATTATTTTTGTTATTCGTCAATTTTAACCGAAATAAGTAATAAATAATAAAATTAATTTTAGTCTAGTTTTTCTATTAGAAAAAGAGATTAATCCAGCGCCAGTTGTATCAATAATTGGACAAAACGCTAGGAAATGCTCCCTTATTTCCAACTTTCTAGTTTCTATGTTAAAATTGACAAATCTTATTATAATACTAATTTGCTCTACGTGTGAAACGTCAGGAGTACAATCTAGTATTATTGAATAATATTTATAAATCCATACTAATATTATAAATGCGAAAGTAACTCTGTCTGTCTGTCTGTTACGCTTTCACGCCTAAACCACTGAACAGATTTTGATGAAATTTGGTTTGAAGATAGAACTGAACTTGGGAAAGGACATAGGCTACTTTTTACTCCAATAATCGAGATACAAAGGCCAAAGCTAGGTGATTATAAAAATACATAAATCGTAGGTATCAAAATCTATCACTGTTTATCTCCTGTCAAAACTTCACAGGTTGCTAGGCATAACACAATTGCATGGCAACCATAATGATAGTTTGACAATGACATATAGACCAGTAGTCCAGGCTAGATAATTTTTGAAAACAAATAAAATTATAGTAGGATGAAACCTATTGGAAAAGGAGGAGAATATTATAAAACTGAAAGGAAAAATAATTTATGGGGGATTTGAGGTCGGGAAGGGGTAGGGGGGGGAGTTTTTCGGGTCCTTTAAGCGGGACGTGAAAAAGCATCTCACTAAGCCGCCATAGTGTGGGCCGGCATACATTATTGTCTGCATTCGCAGCAAGTGTAGTAGCCCCGACTCTTGGATTCTGCTGATGCTTTCCATCAGGCAGGGTAGAGGCACTTTGGATGGCTAAACATATAAAACAAAGGGTAAAGAACGGTTTACGATTTCCGGCAAAACTACAAGTCCTTTGGAAAAAAGTTAAATGACAAAGTTGTAGGTACTCAAAAGATCTACAATTTTTAGGGTTCCGAAGTTTATGACTTCGAACCCTTATCGATTCGTCATGTCCGTCTGTCCGTCCGTCCGTCCTCCTTACCGTCCAATCGGTAAGCGCTAGAAAGATGAAACTTTGCATGAATATGTAATTACGTCGACGAAGCGTTACAATCAAATTATGAAAAACATTTTTATTTAGGGTACCTCCTCTACACGTAAAGTGGGGATGTTTTTTTTCTCGCAGCTACCCCATCATCTGGGGTATCATTATATAGGTCTTTTAAAAACATTAAAAGGTTGTTAAGACGATCTTTAAACCCATTTTTTGATTTAGGTATCCGTTTGCGAGAAATTCCACTTTAAAGGCCACTTTTTTTGTAAAAACAGGGCGTCCCCCCCCTCTAAAAGCTAAACGGCCAGCTCAAAAAATCTGGAAAAATTCATGATAGTGGTCCATATAATAACTTTAAATGAAAACTATAACGAATTAGATGACTTTGTTAGTTCAGGAGTTATAGAGGCTTAACTTCTACAATGTGCTTACTTGGAAAAGTCATACAAAATTAACGCATTAATACGTAAACATAACAATTATCCTTTGGATACAATTCCTAATTCACGTACCATTATGGGTGACTGAGAAACCCTTTCCTGTGCGTGGCCTGACACGCACTTGGCTGATTTTTTATTTACACTTTTTTTCACATAAATTATAGGTGAAAAATTCAAAAAACTAAGTTTTTGGTTTTTTATTTTTATCTTTTACAAATAAAATCTCTACTTCCCGATGGTGTAATCCCTACTAATATTATAAATGCGAAAGTAACTCTGCCTGTCTGTTACGCTTTCACGCCTAAACCACTGAACCGATTGAAAATAAAGGTACAAAGAAGGGTTTGAAATAGGGGACGAAAGTTTGTGTCTAAGTCCCATAATATCAAACATAAAATCATGTAAGATTGTTTAATCTACCCATAACGTGTCGCGTGATATATACGAATTCCACGCGGGCGAAGCCGCGGGTGGAAAGCTAGTTTGACATAAATTTAAAATCAAATGTTGAATTTGGTTACCTAGTATTTCAATTATTTCATTTTGGATCTTATATCCGAGAAAAGTCGGCGTATTTTTGAAATCTGAATCCTTCGTTACGCATCGTATGAAAGTCAGTCAGTCATTGAAAGATCGAATTTTCCTAACATTTCAATACATTTTATTATTTAATTAGAACTGTTAAAAGTCATATTTTATGTACTTAGAAATTAGACCTCATAAATTATTATTTTGATTACATCGTACCAGCTCTGCTTTTCAACCTCTAAAAGTTTTTGTTTATTATTATCAGTAGTGTTTTTATTTTTAAGAGCGTGACACAAATCTGTTAATTTTTTATAATTATTGAAATGAGCAGAACTTTTCTCATGTCTGCTGCAATATAAAGCTAGATGTTGACAATAACTATTTCCCTCGCAGAATTTATTTTTATGTGTTGATTCAAAAGCTTGAAACAATCAATAAACGGCATTTTTGGACACTGAAAACAGCAACCACTCTCTGTGAATCTTTTCATCGTTTCTTAAAAGCCTTTCATAATAATACTAGTAACATTATCGCCCCAAAGAGTTACGCGGAAAATCGTATTGTTTAATTTGTTTAATCGCATTTTCTATTAAATACTGGATCAAAGTAGTTTTTAAAACTTCTGGTCAGAGTCCAGAGTCATCTTTGGAAAAGTTGGTATCAGTGATGATAATTGTCTTGGCGGTGACAGTGGTGTATCAGGCAGAGGCACGGACATAACTTCGACGGCCTCATCTTAAATTAAAGACAGACAAACAAAGAGATATGTCTATGTCCAGCAGTGGACTGTTAAAGGCTGTTGATGATGATGATGATGAAACAAAAAGATAATGTTGCTCTCATGAGTACCTATCTACCTATCTGAATAAACTGATTTATCTATCTATGAATAATCATGGGTAATAAATGTAAATAAAATAAATAAATAAATAAATCTTCTCGACAATTAAACTCCGCTGTCTAGTCCCAAGCTAAGCAAGCCTAGTATTATGGGTACTAGGAAACTGATTTTAAATTCTAATTGGATATACTATTAATATATTATTTCTGAAAATAAATACATATTCATAAACAAAAAGGTTTTTTTTCACACCACCTTGTACGAATCGAACCTATGACCTCCGGCAGCGATTACTTGAATAAAATAAAACAGTCTCGTCATCTATCCTCCATATCAAAATCGGTGCAGGCGTTTCGAAGATAAAGACACAGAAATTGGAAAAAAATTTTTTTTTTTTACATTATAAACAAACTAAAGCTATATTTATTTATATAGAAAATTAAAAAAAAAGCACATACCACTACTTGATCCATAAAATGACTGTTGTTTGTTTTGAATGAATGTTTGTGATTCTAATGATTCTTTGGAAGTGGAGAGTCGTAGAATATTTTCTAGTTCAGTTGTATTCTTATTAGTTCTTCTTTTCGATTTTGTTTCCGTATTAAATTCTGGTAGCCAGATAATTTCTCTTTTATCTTGATTACTATCACTCATTGTGAAAACAATCAGTAACACAAAGACTATGTGTTGTTCTTAGTGCTAGAACTTATTGTTTTGTTAATATAAAAAATCAATGCGCACCTTACACACACTTTCGATTGAAGGATTGTTCAATTGTTTTGGCTATCTCGTTCCTTACAGTCGAAGAATTCCCGTGACCCATCCCCGCTAGCGTTCGCAGGCATCGCATCGGGTTGCTTTCATAAACTCATTTATCAAACTCACGGCGGTTCTTTTGATTTTAACGCTGAGCTCGAAATTAATGTAAACAAAAACCCAAAGCGTCAAATTAAACCGCAAACGTAAATATTATCTCGGGAGGTTTGCACAATAAGCGCAATATAAACTCGGCACAAAAAGGGAGTAGAAAAAAATATCAAAATTTTTAGTTTATGTGTAACAAAAATAATTTGGATGGTGGCGCTGGCGCCCCTATTGTCTTGGCGCCTGTGTGCGCCGCACACTTCGCACACAGGGGCGGCTCGGCCCTGCAAGGAACAACATCTATTATAAATCTAAGCATTCTCTCTTAGATTTTTTATGCGTTTTTACATTTTTCAAGTGCTCAATATCAGTAACTATCTGTAACAATAGCTTATATGTAAAAGTGGCTTTCATGTTAATCTAAGAAATAGAATCGCTAAAGGAAATGTAAATAATTACTCGATAAACTGCCAAGACAGATAACCAGTGCAAATAGTTTACATTCGACCCGTAGCGCGTGTATCTTGAATATAAGAGCAATCTGTATACACAATATTATTGTATGTGTTGGTTTACTTTAAGCTATATTATGTATATGATGTATTGCCGAGATAGTGTTATAAGTATAAATATAAGTTTCTTCTATTGTTTGTTATACTCATTACTCATATGCCTCTACAGAAGTACAAATACAAGATTCGCATTAAAACCCTTTATCACTCTTTGGTGATCACAGGTGAAGGTAGTAACTTACCAACGGCTAAATCATATGACCGGTTTTCTCCTGTTTCATGAATAAACATAATTAAATATAAGAAAAATAAATTTTCTCAAGAAAAAAAAACTTTCATGCTTATAAAGTCGCAGGAAAAAGCTATACACGATATATTGACTGCACGGTTGGCCTAGTGGCTTAAGCGGTCGCCACGCCGCTTCCTACTACGCCAAGTGTCGTGGGTTCAAATCCCACGTAGGACAACACTTTGTGTGATTCCCAATTTGTTGTTCTGAGTCTGGGTGTTCTTTGTGTCCGTTTCATGTATGTTTGTAAAGTCCCCCGCGACACAGGAATTTATATTCCTAATGTGGGAGTTGTCTTTCTTTAAGAATAAGAATAAGAATACAAAATGAGATTTGTCGTCACATCTGCGCACAAGACAAGAGTTAGGGATGATTTGGATTAAATTATTCATGTTACGCCCCGTGTAACATGGATCGTCCTGTACCCGTGTCGTGGTCGAGCCAAGAATAAATAAGCGTCGAATCGAGCCCTTAAAATCCCTCAGTGTATCATATTTTCGTTTACATTTTACAGATTTAAGATGAAGGCATTTCCACAGGTTTAGGGTTACTTCATAAGGTATATTTTATTTATTTTTTCATTCAGCAGTTTGCGTCTTCCACCTTAATCATACTGGTTACTTAATGTTACAGATTTCACTTTCATATCAAAGTCATTGATTTTTTAAATAGTTTTTCTTAGATCTAGATTTCCTTAAAACCATTTTCAATGTTTGTTGCTAACAGTATCACAATGACTCCAGAGACAAAACAATCACTAAAGTGTAATGATTACTTTATAAAGTCTTTTTGTTCAGTCAAAGTTTCAAGGAATTAGATTGAACAATGGATTATTTATATCACCTCCCATTGGAACCTCCGTGTCACAGGAGACATTCAATTTGCAATTTGCTTTACGAGTTAAACTGGCTTGAATACAACGAGGGGAAAGTTATACCGTTCAAATATTTTTGGCAATCAAGCAGATCATGTCAGTTAGGTCTTAAATGGGTAAAAGTTTGCTTTGTTTTCTCAAATTATTTATTATTATATAAGGATTAACTTAAACCACAAATATCAAACTTTAGTGTAAATTGAGAATTACAAAAATAATATGAGAGGTGTATGTATCTTATAGTACTTAACACTTGAACAAACAACGTTATGAGTCAATCAACTAATCAATCAATCAACGACCCATAATGTCCCACTGCTGAGCTCGGGTCTTCTCTCAGGGTTAAGGCCATTTGTCCCCACACTGGCCGAGTACGGGTTGGAGACGGTATGTGTATTTTTTTTGGAGTATTGCTAGGTAATTTAAAACAATGCCCGCCTTAGTAAGAAACAAAACCATTTTCATTCAATAATCAGAAATTAGAGTGACTTTAAATAACATTTCACTGAACATCACTTACCTATAGTTTTAAGCAAGATTTCCTTAACATACCAATTTATCTAATGGTATTATACAGTACAAATATATCACAACGAAATATATTAGAAGTTTTTTTCATTCAAATAACCTAAAGTAAATTTAAAATTCTAAGTTAAAAATGCAAAAGTTCTTGTCGAAATCGATGGCAGAAATTTCATTGAACTGCGTGTGCTAACTTTGAATTAACTTCGAAATATATGCGATATAGAATGTCAATATTAAAATCGACACGAGAGGCGAAGCTTTTCAGATCCGACCCAATCGTATTTGTTCTCAATTCCAATGCAAATATTTATTCTGAAACTCTGAATTATCAGCTCTTCTCTTCTCACCGTTTTCTACTTATTTACATACCTATCTGCCTTCAGTGTTAAAATAAAGAATTTTACAAAGTTATCACCATTTTATCATGGTAATTTGATGTATATCATTTTCAAATATTTTTTTGTGAGGAGAGCCTTCGTCTTCAATATATTATTTAAGGCTATTGATGGCTGGCAGGAGCTGGAAGCGAGAAGCCCAAAATCAATCACAGTGGTGTGCAATGGGAGAGGCCTATGTCCAGCAGTGGACTGCGATAGGCTGATGATGATGATGATGATGATAGTGATGATGGGATATTGTAAAGTTAAAAATATCATTGAGTAAATGATGGTACAAATAAAATATCTTCTTTTTCTATGAATTTCTAATTTTATATAATATTTGGATCATTGAACTGGAATTAACCAATAAGCTCTGCTTAGTTTTTGTAATGTGAATGAGTGGAAATATCAAAAGGTTTTTTCTTTTAAATATTAAAGTAATACAATAATCATCTATAAATTGATTCTTTGGAAGTCTTGTAAGGTAATTCTATTTAATTTAGAGGTTACAGTTAAACCATGACCATCAAAAACTATAATCCTAATATAAAATACATTCAAAGAAACAGTGTAACTAAATTTATTTATTTGTTATACTTTGGCGTCATTTGTTTAACTTTCTCAAATGGAATACTCTCTTTCTAGGTTCTAAATTAACTTCTCTAAAATAGCTCATACGGAAAAGAAATTTGACTATTAAGAATAAAAGTTTGAGGGAAATGTGTTGACTAAGTTCTGTTTAATTAAATTGGCTCTTTTTGGTGCTTCCTATAGTTATAGCATTGAATAACGAAAAATAAGAAAAGAAAAAGCCTTTAAAATACTGTTACCTTCAGCTATTTATGGGAACACAATACATAATACTGTGAAAAAGTAAATAAGTTAAGAGAAATACTTCAATATTTGAATGGAAGCCATCATTTTGCAAACGCTTATTCTTTAAACTATTTATTCAATAATATTTGTACTTGTATTCCATAGAGTTTTTATTCTCTATCAAGTGCTTATTATTATATATATTTAAGTGCACAACAATCACCTGTACGGTTATTTGGATTTTCATATAAAAAAATTAATATAAGAACACGTATTTTGTTAACTCGAAGTACAACGTTTTAATAAATATTATTGTTATGTATGTAGATCAAAGAAACATTTTACGGGCCCTTAATATGTGTATATTAATTCCTTAACAAATTTATAACATTTGTATATAAAGGGAATACTAAAAAGATTAATGGAAAGTATAGCTTGTGTGAGTTAATTCTCAGTTTCAGAAATTTTATCACAATGAGTAGCGAATTACCCATCTTGAAAATTAACACAGGTCATCCTTACCAATATTATATTATGCAAAAAGAACTTTGTCAGTCTGTCTAGCTTTCACGCCAAAACTACTGAACTAATTTAAATGAAATTTGGTGGTGATTAGAACCTGAGAAAGTTATTAGAGAAAAAAATACTTTCTACTCGATAACCGACGAGCCGCGGGCGAAAGCTAGTGTAATAATATAAAAACTCCTACTATTTGTATTACATTATTTTCATTTACTACTAATACATCTTGTACAGAGTAAAATTTATGGTATAATTTAGAGCAATATTTCAAAAAAATATTTTGCCACAATTTTTGTAAAGAATAGTTTTGAAGATGGCTACTTATTGATAGACAAGTAGCCATCCATCCATAGATCAAAACAAAATAAATTATAGTAGGATGAAACCCATTGTAAAAGGAGAAGAATAGTATAAAAATTAAAGGAAAAATAAATTACGGGCGATCTGAGGTCGGGAAGGGGGAGTGTGGGGGGGTTTAAGAGAAAAATGAGGTGAAAAAATAGATATTTCAAATCAAATAAATTACAGTGTATTCAGGACATAAAAAGCTAAGTTATCACAAAATTTCGTTAAAAAATAATTTTATTTGTAAAAGATAAAAATAAAAAACCAAAAACTTGGTTTTTTGAATTTTTCACATAAAATTTGAGGTTAAGTGAAAAAAGGCAAAAGATGTAGATCTTTTTATTACCTACAACTTTGCCATTTAACTTTTTTCCATAGGACTTGTAGTTTTGACGGAAATCGAGATAAGCCATTTTTTTCCCTTAAACCCCCCCCCCCTCTCCCCCTTCCCGACCTCAGATCGACCGTAATTTATTTTTCCTTTTATTTTTGTACTATTCTCCTCCTTTTACAATGGGTTTCATCCTACTATAATTTATGTTGACTTTTTGTTATTTTAAGAGGTTTCTACCCTTTTTTTTTTTTTTTTTTTTTTTTTTTTTTTTTTTTTCTCCCCCCGGATACCACCAGTTGATGGTTATGTCGGACTCGAACCGACCAAAACCGCACGCCGCCTCGGGTACTATAAGCCGAGGAGCCAGGTGTACCCTCGGAAGGAAGTCCCTGGAACCCCGACGTACCTCGGGCCATCTACGCCTTGCAGGTGACCCTCTCCTGTGTGAAACCCAAGTTCAGAACTGTCTAAAAGGGGGCGCGGGTGCTTCGTGGCACTGGCGCCGCCACCCTGGCCTGCTTCTGCTAGGGTAACAGATGGCCTCACCTGTCACCCCCAGGCTTGCGCTTATGGAGGACGGAGATCGGCGCCTGAGTCGAGAGGTTTCTACCCTGGTCTATGATACAAATCTTTTAAACTTACTTTGTACATGCACTTGATTTAGCTCTCTTATACTTGTCAAATATAAATTAGTTAAAAGATTTTTGTATCTGATATGCGACCATGACGGGGAAAAGCAATTGGTAGTTTAAAATACATTTTAACTGGACACTAATTCTAATCAGGTTTTCAAGCCTGGCTTTAAAAAAATCCTTACGAGATAAACCTTTTTGTATAAGTAACTGCATTCATCATTTTTATGCATTTCAACATTCTTAATGTTCCAAAATCTTAGGTACACGCAGCACAGTACATTGAATATCTCGGGGTAAGTCGGCAGTACCGCAGTTAGATTTATTATCGTCACGCATGACTGAGTTCCGTGGCCATTTCTCTCAGGGGTTTATTTTGCAACATGACCGAACATAATATTCACTGTACCTAAGTGCAAATTATACTCTTAGAAACAATATTCGTCAAATAGTTCTCTGATATAACTTATGTAGGAATCGAAGTGAAATAGACAGCCATTTTCTATATGCTATGCTTATTAAAATCCTGATAATTTTCTATGAGTGTAAATAGGCGATTTCTGTTACAATGGTTTCAAATAGTAAACCTTACAATGATAATGTTTTCTATAGCTTATAAGCTTATGGCTGTAACTTACTGCTGTAAGAGCAGTATATTGCTGAACATGTGCCTCTTCTTGAAAAGAAGTTTTGGCTTACTACAGAAACGTACGGCGTAACGTAGTAACCTAGTAACCAGATTGCTTACAACCAACCCAAATAAATTCCCCATTAAAATCATTCAATCTGTTTTGATAGCCGGCATGATATCGGTGCAAGAGGATTGTATCTATTTATATCTATAAAAAATGTATCAATAAATCATCACGATAAACAGGTTGAAAATGGGTAAATTTTGTTGTTAAACAAAATTGAACTCTGTACCTCTTCAATAGAAGGTAAGTAATAACTTAACTTTTTATGTAATAGCATAGAAAACGAGATGAATAAAAATAGAATATGTTTCTGTATAAAACAATTTTTTAACTTAATTTGGGTTGTTTTACATCATTAAATTGATAAATCTAGATGATCTCTTCAGAGCAATTCCCTTGTGGACATATTTTCGGCGCGTAACCATAAGTTTTTTCCTTGTTCTGAAATTGAATATAAACACACACGTATTGATACGATATAAAGACATCTAAATCTTGTCAAATTAAACATTTAGTTATAATCTTCTTTTCTTTATCCTCAACAATTTTCGGGTTAGCTAACAGTTTAACTGGTTTTATCAGAATATTTTTTCAAAAATACTGAGTTACATAAAAATTTCATCGTACAGATTTATTATGTGTCCATAAGTATACCTTACAGCTCCTTTTACAAAAAATATGTCAATCTTCGTTTTATTGTCGTATGATTGACGTCTTGACTTTCATTGTCAACTTTATAATCATATAACACGAAGAAACTTTGTTGTCGCTTTTCGGCCTCGTAGGGTAGAAATTTGAGAAATTCTTGCCATATTATCATGTCAGAATTATAGTATTTAAATTTGATTAAAACTGTGTGTTAGTATCATCATCATCATCTACCTGTCCTTATCCCAATTTAATTTAGGGTCAGCGCGGTGACTCGAACGATCTCCGTCCTCCATAAGGCCTGGGGGTGACAGATGAGGCTATCTGTCACCCTAGCAGAAGCAGGCCAGAGTAGAAGCGTGAGCGCTGCAAAGAGCGCGCGGACTCTCAAAAGAGAGTCCAAACCAAAAGGGGAAATAGGGAAAAATAGGGTTCCCACACCGAAGGGGATCATGTACAGACTGTAGATGGCCCGAGGTATGTTGGGGTTCCAAGGATATCCTTTCGAGGGTGCACCTGGTACCTCGGCTTCAAGTACACGAGATGGCGTGCGGTTTTTAGTCGGTTCGAGTCCGACATAACCACCAGCTGGTTGGCTGGTGGTATCCGTGGGGATTTCCGCACGAAAAAAAAAGGGTCAGCGCGGTATCTTTCATCCTTCCATTCTACTCTATCACTCGTTATTTTTTGTCTGAGCTGCTCAGGCCAATCTCAAAATTATGTTTGCATATTATACTATCGCAATGTCAATGTGTCATATGCGATTGCTGTGCTCAGATCTCGGGTTCGATTCCTGAGTCGAACTAAATGTTTATATGAACTGTTAATATTTGTTTTAGAGTTTGAGTGCTATCTTTATATTATTTGTATGTTTATGTGTGTGTATGACGATGAAAAGTTTATAAGCATTCCATTAGTCAAGTCTTAGGAATTATATTTATAAATGCTCCAATTAGTAGCTGTGTATCGATTAAATTGACTTATTAGGTCATCAGCAATAAACATACTCTTTTTCTCTTGTGGCAACACTAACCTCGTGCGCTGGCATCCTGGTTAAATTGTAATCAATATATCACGGTTCACAATTTTTCGACAGTTCACAATCTTGAGAGGTAAATTGTAATCTAGCGCTATTTCAGTTTTAAGATGACTTATACATATTATGTAAGTTAAGTTTTACCGTTCAGCTATCAAACGTAATTTCAGCAGTGGACTGCGATTCGCTGATGATGATGATCATACGTAATATGAAATACTCACTAGTATTGTGAAGATGCTAAGGTTAGACAATGTTTTTATGTAACTAAGGTTGTATTAATAAATAACAATCTCAAAAACGATGTAGTAAATAGTTTTCCTACACTAGCTTTCCTAATACAAGCTCAGCTTCGTTTGATGGTAGATAGCGTTGTGTCTAATGTTTAAAAAATTGAAATAAATAAAAAATATATTAAAGATGCAACTCTATATTATATAACTGCTTCATTAGAGAAAATTGATAAGGTACAAAATTATAAAGTGTTGTAATTTAAATCTAAAATTTAAAGATAATTTTCTGTTGTTTGTTAAAGAAGTTACTTTAATATTATTGTTAACTGGAGTTGTTTTTAAGCGGATAATACTGAAAGAGGATTATCCATTATCAGGTAAAATAGGCGCTTGCTTGGAAATTAAAATTTTACGCGGTCGAATAATCTAACACCGCGTACTATCTACCCATACTTTATTATGAACACCTCTTGTTTTCGTATCAATAATAAAATAGTGTAGGTCAGGATAATCCATAGACTTGGAGCAAAATCGTGAACATGTTTTTTGTTTATGGGTGTAATCTATTTTTTTAAAGATAAAGTACAATGAAACACAGAAAAAAGTATGTATATGTTTAGAAATATTTAATCATGTTTATGTAATTTACTGCTCGATGTGAGAGGTATAAAGTGATCAAAGGAAAATAATGGCGAAAGATGAGTTTTTTTTAAATCATTTGAATTTAGAGACTTTTATTACAAAGTAAAATGTTAGTCCCATCGTGTATGTTAGTAAATACATAGTAATATGTAAGACTGTTGGGTCAACATTTTTTGTGGGTGAGTGTCCGAAAGTGTTGGTGAGTAAACTCAATTTAAATAGCAAACAAACAAACCAGTATCATTGGTATGTTTGTTAACATTTTAGCAGACTTGGCCTCTATTTACGCACCAACACCTCCCTTTGTCTTTGATACTTGAAACACTCCGTCAACAAGACAGTATTGGACATCATCAATAGTCCTACTTACCTCACTGTTCGGTGTAACTACTTTCTTCATAAAATTTTCAAACTTCTTAGATGAACTATTTTTTATTAATAATAATATTTTATTTTACTATTCTTTTATGTATGTTTGAGTGTTTTATATTATGTTAACTGTATCAGTATCTGTTGCTGTTTACGACTTTAACCTTGTTACACCTACCGTTGTAGATCTCTGCACACCCCAACGGTTGGCTGGTAGAGAATGCCATGGGCATTAAGTCCGCTAATGTACAAAAGTGCGTGAAGTTATGAATAAATAAATAACTAGGGTATACATACGAGAAAGCTGAGGAAGTTAGAACCAGATCTCTTTTAAAATACCTACTTTAGCTACATCTCAACTATATCCATAGAAATCCTAAGTTATATCAGATTTTCTTCGAAGTAAGTAAATCTTTTACAGATATGTTTGTAAGGCTGACTATACAGCTAAAAGGCGCCGGCATTCCGAAGACTCACACTAGAGTTGTCTTTTTATCCAGTACTTAAAAGAATTTTAAAAATAAAATCCATGCTAGTATACGAGTAGTATGTGGTACAGTGACTAAGCAACAAATCACTGATCTCTGATTTTTAATTCTGATTAGATCACACTCAATTAATAACCAGTAAAGAGGGAATCATTAATTGGAGGCTAAATATGTCGTCGGTGTACGTAACAAGTGACAAACTATGAGCCTAGATATTTGTACTATAACCCTATTAAATTTAAGTTATGGAATCTTTCATGTTTATTGACTTTTCAAAAATTAACTTACTAGATAGCATATTTATACACAACGAACTAAAAATCCATCTAAAATGTATTTGATCAAAGAAATTGGAGAATTGAGATTCTTTAAATTAATTAAAAAATGTTTTCTTTTTTCTTTATGTTTAGTTGGATTTAATTTTGTTTTTTCAAATTGATTTCATTCTTATCGAAACCTAAAAATATCGTTTCTGCCCGTGAAATCTATAGACTGCTATTTAATAGTATTAGGTATCGAAAAGGATAAAGGCTAACGCTAACATCCACCAAAACTAGACAAATATTGGACTCTGTAAAGGATATTTATTCTGTATATACTTTTATTATCTCAATCATCTCATTACTTCTAATAGAAATACTTACAAACATTTTCCGATATATATGAAGCAGGGATAAGGTTCGGCTTTTATTACGTCCATGTTCCTATCGGTCGGCATCTTTTTCTATTATCTGTTACAGAAACGAGTAAGGGTAGATTCATTGCTCGTGCTGATTCTGCGCTAAAGAGATTGTAAAATTGCAGTCTAATCGTATCGCGCTATAATGTAAATTTTGGTGCTTTTATTTCTAAATGCTGAGTTTTATAACATTAAGTATGCATTTTCTTATAAAAGAAATTTGTTACATTATTTTTAAAATATTTTAAGTTTTTTGAATACTGTCATCATATTATTAATATTTCGGTGTAATTTTGTAAAACGGGACCCAAATACGTAACAGAAATCGAAAAAAAACATATAGTCAACAACAACAATAGTCCTTTTTGATTTGACGAAACAAGTTGTATAGCTTACTTATTTTTTAAAACGTCTTTGATCATTAGAAAAACATCTTTAATCTACTATTTGTAAAAAGAGCTCGATAACTTAGAAAGAAGATGATTTCTAAAAATAAAATATTTTATTAACTATTTTTTTTTTAATTTACTAACTGTTTCATTAAAGTGTATCAGAAAGACAGCCAAGGTCAATTCATCTTTGAACCAGGTAAGGTTTGCCAGTGATTCCGTGGTATCTAGGGTGCACCTGGTTCCCCGGTTATAGGTACATGCGACGGCGTGCAGTTTGGGCCGGTTCGAGTCCGACATAACCACCAATCGGTACCCAAGAGAATTTCGCATAGACAAAAAGAAAAAGGTGGAACCGATTGAACTAGTAGCCGACCTAAATAATCTTGGGAGTAAGATATATTTACATATAGTTGTTTATATAACATGCTTTCTTAGATACACCTATTTTGATAACGTTCCAATAGTTGGAGCATAAAGGAAATTTCAACGCCTGTTGCTCGATTCACGTCAGACCATTCCACTTCATTAAATTCGAAGTGATTGCTAGGTAAGCGATTCTTGTGTTCGTTAGCAGTCCACTTCAAACTTAACAATGAAATTGAGGGCTATTTTGATAAACAATAAAATTGATTGAGATCTACAAGTACTTAATGTAAAAGCAATAAACGGCTTATGCCATTTAATGTTTATTTTAGCATGAAATGCTTATTATTATAATAGGTAAAAAGAAACAATAAGTGTATATTTTCAATTTGTTAGGAAAGCCGTATCATTTTTATTTACTTAAATTAATACCTACAAAAATTCTGACTACGTAGCCAACAAACTTAGTAGCTTATTTAAGTGTAACTTATTTATAACTTAGATAGCGATAAGTTTAATGTCTCTCTTTGTTCTTAACTAAATTAATCATAGAATATTAAATTCATGATACTAAGTAAATTATTTCAAGTAATATCAAATCAAAACGTGAAAATTACATGCTTATCGTTGTAGACATTTGAAACCAATTATTTGGAGAGAATGTTTGCTTAATAAATAAATAAGTATATATTAGTAAACAGGTTTATGAATAACCTTACACAATTGATTTTATAAGCTATGATTTCTAAAACAATTTTTAATAATCGGCCAAGTGCGTATCTGGCCACGCACAGGAAAGGATTCCTCAGTCACCTATTAACCTACTCACCTGATAACCTATAATGGTACGTGAATGTAAAATCGTATCCAATAGATAATTGATATGTTTACGTATTAATACGTTAATTTTGTATGACGTTTTCCAAGTGAGCGCACTTTACCAGTTAGGCCACTATAACTCCTGATCTTACAAAGTCATCTAATCCGTTATAGTTTTCCTTAAAAGTTCATTAGATGGACCACCATCACGATTTTTTTCAGGTTTTTTGAGTACGCCGTTTAGCTTTTAGAGGGGGGGGACGCCATGTCTTTACAAAAAAGTGCCCCTTAAAGTGAAATATCTCGCAAACAGATACCTAAATCAAAAAATCGTCTTGGAAACCCTGTATTGTTTTTAAAAGACCTATCTAATGATACCCCTTATAATTGGTAAGTGTAAGATTGGAGGCCTTGGTACTAACATTGAGGATTGTCACCCCTACTCTTGGATTTCACTCATGTTTTCCATCAGGCAAAGTTAAGTTTCTTTGGTAGGTTTGAATTTAAAAGAAGCATACATTATTCTTTAAAGTGCAATATCAAAATACCAATATCAAAATAACCATTGTTTCATCATCAGCCTATCGCAGCCCACTGCTGGACATAGGCCTCTCCAATTGCACGCCACTTTGTTCGATCCTCGATTGTTTATCATTTCAAAATAATATTTCTTATTTAAATTTAACTAAAATACAAAACCACAATATCGTCTTCCACGTCTTTGTAGCATTTGAATTTATTCTATTGCGTAAAAATCTTGGAATGACGCAAGTTACCAATTTCATTCTTTTATCATTGAAAACATCTCCATAAATAAAAATCAGTAAAGACCGAAAGCGAACAAATATTTGGCAAACAAAAAGTCACAGTTCATAAATTTGAACATTTCCTTATAAAGGCAATAAGCTTTTATTTTCGTATTCCTCCTATATACCATTGTAAATTGGTTAATAAAGTATAGATGCGGTCACCCAAGCGATGTAAATGTACTTATTATACAACCTCCTTTGTCTTGTACAAGTACTAATAATCTGTGTTTACTACCCATATCGCTCGCGTTTATATAAGCAATAATTGTTTTTATTGGACGAATTACACTGCAACAGAGTCCTAATTTTCCATGAATACGACACACTGAATCGTTTTATTGTATGTATATTGGTTTTCCGATGTGGTATTAAATTATATCTGTCATAGTTATAAAAGTAATCGACGGAACAGCACTTAGAATATTTTAAAGGGGTTATTTGGAAGTAGTGTTTTATCATCATTTTATCAGTTTCATTATATCATTGTTTTATCATTATTTTACAAGATAGTGTCAATAATATTAACACTTAAAACTCAAGCACGCTCAAACTTGTCGGCATTTGGCTAAAGGTGCCTCAACGCCAAACTTCTATACAAAATTCAATCAATAATGTTTTTTGTTACAAGGACTTCTTTGAATGTCACTCTCAAGAGTTACCGTGAACAGTAATGCTGAAATTAGTAGGTTAGTTAAACGATATCATTTCGATCAAAGGCTTTGGTTAACTCGATCATGCAATACGCAAAACAAACTCTACTTTGACACATAACTCTACTTGAAACCCAATTACAGAGAAGTATCTAAAATATAAGAGTCGAAACAAAGGTTTTGCAACCAAAATTGCTATTGTAGCCTTGGCCTATCGTGTTTCGGATATTACGTGCATGTGTTGACAGCCAAATGAAAGTGTAGATCCTAGAGGAGTTTTGTGACATATTCCGATGTACATATATGCGTGTATGTTGTTTAGTGCTGCGATTCGTATATCGGAGCTCGTGAAGTTGATACTATCAGAACTTTTCAGAAAAATATCGACAGATATAGAAGGTGTACATCCAATTAAAATTTTTGCACCGATAAACAAATGGATAATGGATAGACAAGGTGCAAATCTGGTTTGCAGAGTATTTTTTGTGCATAATTTTTAAATTACTACAGAGCCAATAAAATGGACCATCAGTTTCTTATCGCTTCATCGCAATATTTTATACGTACCACAAAAATTGCTCCCTAGATATACAGCTTTGGCTGTGATGTTTTCCTTTGGCGAAAAGCGTGCGATAAATGTTTGTGCATAAATTTCAGAAGCTCGTCGAGGCTCAGTATCCTGTTTACGAGCCGCCCCACGTGAGACTTCTACGTTTTACATATCGTGCCCTGTAATATTTAATTCGTCATAGTCCATTCGGTTTAAATGATCCAAAGTTCCCGTTCGTTTATTTTTTATTACAAAGCTACTGAAATAGGCGGAAAATCTAAATGTAATTGCTTATTTAATTAATGAACAGGGTCGCTGTTGTCATGAAATATTCACAGTAGCTTTTATTGCATTTTGCGTTAGTGCATATGATAATTATAATTTGCAGAAGCTGAAATTGTGTTTATATAAAATAGTTGATCTAAACCAAAGATACCATTATTGATTTGTAGTAAGCAAGTAACAGATATTTTTTTATTACTAACTGCGCCCCGTTACTGCGCTAACCATAATGGGGTAACGCCCCGGGTGTTACCCCATTATGGTGGCTATGCAAATTTGTTATGCATAACAACCTGTAAAGTTTTGGCAGGAGATAAACAGTGATACATTTTGACATTAACGATTTAATGTATTTTTATAATCACCTAGCTTTCGCTCGTTTATCTCGATTATTGCAGTAAAAAGTAGCCGCCTATGTGTTATTCTGATATTTAAGTTATACTACTGTAAAGTTTCACCCAAATCCGTTCAGTAGTTTTAGCGTGAAAAAGCAACAAACATACACACATACTCACAAACTTTCGCGTTTATAATATTAGTAGGATTAGTATTAAATGAGCCTACCGAAGTGACTTTACTCTGATGGAAATAATTTAGCAAGTCCAAGAGTGGTAGTCGCCCTACACATTGTAAATGCAGACAATGCAAATGCATCATTGTACTTCCTGTCTCACACTCACCAACGAAACACGGTAATAAATGCTTTATATTTTTCTTTATTTACATGTTTAAATAACCAGCAAGAAAGCATAATCTCAAAGAATCTCTACATAAGGCGGTAATTGATGAGACTAATCTCTCATTTACATTGTCTATAAAAATAACGGAGTCCAATGTTCATCTATACTTATATGCATTGTTACTTCTGTGCAAAATATATATTCGACTAACGTTTGGAAAATAGAATTTTGGAACAAAGAACTTCTTTGTCGAAGTTTGTTGCCGGGCCTTTATAAATAGACATATTCATCCGTGAATATTAGGATTTTTAGAAGCGGCATATCTCGAGACCAAATTTCTTTGGAGAGAAAAAGAAAACGATCGTGAACCTAGAAACTCAAGAAATTTATGGACCCTTTATGGACAAAGACTCTTTACACGCTAAACAATTGTAGTCTGTTATACTCTTTAAGTATATTAATGAAGTAAGTTATAATGCAGGTAACCAAATACATGCTATCTTATTTAATGTCGTTCATGAATTCGGATTCAATCATTACATGGTTCATGTTAAAACAAATTTTCTTTGTTAACTTTACACAACACATATTACGCATACAACGTTCACTAGTGTACTTTATGCTTAGTGATATTATTGTGGAGGAACGGATTTCGTATCACTCCAACAATTTGGGAGGATACTCCGACGAGGTTAATTGATCATGGACGGTTGATGTTGGGTAGTTGACTATATGCTTATCGACGCGAGAATTCCCATATCACGATTTAGGATTAGTTACTGAACTGAAAGAAATACTGAACCATTTTCTTCAGTAGGTGACATAGTTGTATGTTTTTCGCTTGTGGGAGTCGCCACACTATGAATTCATATCTTTATAAGAAAAAAAGGTGACATTATTGTCTAATTTACTATTTGGTCCAATTGTAATCCAATAATAATTACGACGTAAAAGTTATGAAGACACAACTCATAATTTCGGCATCATATCTTTATTATAATATAATAATGTTAAATACACAGGATGGAAAAAGTTCGCTTGAATTTGAATCGGTAGCTGCGATGAGCAGCAACAGAGGGTGGGGCGGAGGGGCTATGAAGCGCAAAAACGGTCAATGGTAATTTACTACCAGTCAGTCAGTACCATGGCATCGTTTAGTGATAAATAACGTGCGTTCTGTGTACGCGAGTACCACCGCAACAACAATTCTTTTACTCTAGCGCAACGAAAATTTTGCGCTCATTACAACACACGGCATAAAAATGAAGTTCCATCGATTCAATTGATTAGAAAATGGAAAGAAAAGTTTGATGAGACATGTTCAATAATGAATCAATTACGAACCGGCCGACTTAGAACGTCAAGAGGTCCCGAAAACGTCTAGAGTGTAAGAGCGTCCTCCTGGAAAATCCTGGACTCTCTACTTGGAAGCGGTCTAACGCTTTAGGCATGCCCAGACATCTTTGATTCGTATTCTTCACGAAGATTTACATTTACATCCGTACAAAATTCAAATAGGACAGGAATTAAAGCTTCAAGCCTCCAATTTGCTAACGAAATGAACAAAAATGATATCCACAACAGGTGCCATTAACTGGTCCCCTCGTAGCCCAGACTCATCCCCAATGGAATTCATTCTTTGGGGATACCTTGAAAGCACAGTAACATAATTCTCCTGAATTTCAGAGTAGAATAGATACCACAATGATACAATGCATTTGATTAGCCAAGTACAACAGACTATCATATAAACACACAATAACATACCAACAGTAAAAAAATATCGTAGCTAAAAACCTCCAGGTATCCGCAAATTCGCAGTATCTCAACTCAAGCAGCCACTTTCTCTAAAACACTGCTGTTGAGTAAAAGTTAATCAAACGTGAATTTCACTTACTGGCCAGAGGTCGTTCGTTTTGAAGGACCATTACATTGGCGATGGAGTGACCCATCAATTTAGCCTCACGCCCACCGCACGCGGTCACTGCGAGTGTACCCGACATGTGAAACGTTTTATTACGGTTCAGGAAAAACTGTTACAATAATGCAACTTCAGAATACTTTAGTGGGAGTAAGAAACAGCTGGAACATTGTAATACGCGTCACTTTTTTGATGGATACTCAAATTATTCAGTAAGGACGGATATTAAACTTGTAAGCTGCCAAGATTAGGGGTTGTTTTAGAAGTGATGTAACTTTGTATGTATTGCACGTAAATTAAATGTTTTACATACTTATGAAGTTTAGTTTATTTAACGTACTAATGAGTCAATGATTATGCTAACCACTACTCTTAAATTCTAATCATGCTTTCATCAGGCAGAGTGGGATAATTTTGCCAGGTTTACATATACATACGTACTCCAAGATTCATTGTACCTATTTATATATTTACCTAATTAAATAATCTTGATCTTTTGATACTTTATTCCTCAGGTCCGATGCAGTGGCAATTTGCGTAAAATGGCTGGCAGAAAGCTGAAAATCCGAAAAATGCAATGCGACATGCAATTGGATAGACGGAATCCAGCATTAGAATGTGAGCAGAAAGATGATTACGATGATAATGAAACCTCAATCAATAGAAATTTGAGCGCAAAATGAAAAGTGAGAGAATTTAATTATCATCTTAAGACTATTAAAATTACATTATTAACTTTAAAAATATATGGACATTAATTTGAAACTGGTAAACTTTGTAGTAGTAGGATTATAAAGTACAGATAAGCCAAATAGTAACGGAATTAATTCTTGAGGCAGATATTTTAATATAAATCTAACGTTATTTGTCTTCAAAATACTCTAATCTCTTGATACACAAGTTTATGAGCAACAATTTATAAAGGTGCCTCGGACGGAACAGTTTAATTTCCGTCGAACCTTCTCACAGTTTCAGGGCCAAGTGGGTGCCAAATCAGAAAAGTGAGTATAAACTGACGTAAGTCATTCAATTCGAAGCAAAATCAAAGGAACAATGGCGTGCTATTTAATAAATGCCCTTGATTCAAATTTCGAACGGCAACAGATGGTGTGCAATCGTCGACGTTAAGAGCTTGAATAATTTCCGTCACAATACTCCCCCCTCCATTATCCCCTCTAATAATTCCATTCTTTACGTTCCACAAAAGTGCTGTCACAAATAAATTGAAAAGTCGACGAGGGAGTTTCTATTCAGCTTGACGATTTAAATGTTCGAACACGTAAATACACTTAATGATATCAAAAGAAACATTAAAACTGAATTATTTTAAAAGTAATTTAAATGTGACTTAAATTAATTGATGGTATGAGCACCTAATTCAAATTTTCAAAGTTTACAAACAGTATAAATAATAAGTCAGACTATACAGGGCTAAGAAACTACAACAATATAGGGTAGGATTTAATACAACGATTAAAGAGTATATTTTGAACCAATTTACCCGGAGATATCTTTTGTTTGTGATTAAATAACTGGGATTACCAGAGGACCAAACCAAAATTCTGTGGTGGGTAATCAAGTACCTACAACGCAATAACTAGTAACTTTTCCATTGATGATAGATTGATAGCTGACGGTAACCACTGACTATCAGGTGACCCATCTGCTTACAGACCAAAAAAGAACATACTTCAATACTTAGCCGCTTCACCAAAAGCCTCCAACTAATGTCATTATCTTCATTATTCAATCTTTTTTTTTATCTTTCAAAATAATTAATGCCATTATCTACACTAAATACTTGCTGAGTCACACGTTGTTATTCGTGGGTACACGTTTAGTATAGTTCATAAAATTACAATAGTTTATAATAATCCCTACTAATATTTTAAATGCGAAAGTAACTCTGTCTGTCTGTCTGTTACGCTTTCACGCCTAAACCACTGAACCGATTTTGATGTAATTTGGTATGAAGATAGAACTGAACTTGGGAAAGGACATAGGATACTTTTTATCGCTAAAATAAAGGTAGAAGGGTTTGAAATAGGGGACGAAAGTTTGTGTCAAAGTTTCTTAATATCAAACATAAAATCATGTAAGATTGTTAATCTACCCTTACCGTGTCGCGCGATATAAACGAATTACACGCGGGCGAAGCCGCGGGCGGAAACCTAGTAATAATAATAATAAGTTACTTCTGATGTCATCAGCTATCCCTTAAGTGAAAGTCTCATCAAAACCGGTCCAGTCACTCCAGAGATTATTTGGATAAACTGACAGGCAGGCAGGCAGACAAAAACGTTTAAAATTACTTTTTAACTGCCAGACAGGTAATGACAAAAGTAATGGGCTATAATCTACAAATTTAGTATATAGTACACTGAAGGACATGTATGTTTTATAATTATTGCTGCAGTTCATTGCATTTCATTCAATAACATTAAACTTAAATCACAATTCAATAGCATTTTAAATAAAATGCCCATCACCAAAACTAATAGTTTTGACTTTAAATTTTAATGCTATTGACAAACATTTAAGTCTATTTAAAATAATAATGAGACTTGACGGTTACTATGCAACAAATCTACTCAATATCATTAATAATAATCTTAAGGCAAACATGCCAACGCGACTCCACGGCTTCTGCGAGCTACTGCAGTCCAATACCAAAACTAACAGTGCCCTTCACCATACAGAATCTCCCTAATTTAGCTTCTTTTGTACCGCACTAGGATAATGGGATGGAATGTGTCAAAGAGAACTTGCATTAACAAGCTACCGGTCATATAATAAATCAACTAAAACCCTTTCAAATTTCACACTTTATAATAGAAGAAAGGTCAAAGTGGTAACATTATTTCGATAAATCTTCTGTAGTTTATTCTTTATATTTGGGTGTTTAGTGATGATGTTTTGATATATCACCGTTTTATCTTTACCGTTTATATATCAGAGTTTTAGTCTTTACATGTCATACTATCTATCCGACTTGCATGTATGGTTACATAACAATTTTATTACGACTCTTCATTGGCATGTCGTTCACACGCGTTGACATCCCTTTTAAGTTGCAATTAATTATATTGTACAATCTGACTCATATAATATAATATATGTTATATAATATTATTTCGATAAATATTTTACAATACAATTTTAAAATCGGTGTATTTTATTCCTAACATTTATAATAATTATTATCATGTGAAGAGCACGAAAATTTATTTTGTGTATTAGTGTAATTTGTTCGTAATATGTTTTTAGTGAATATCATTGTATTTTTTCAGCATGTGGTCATTAAAGCTATGTCTAGTTAAGCTTCACACAAACTTAGATGAGGTTTGTTAATGAATAATAATAAATATTTCGTTCCCAAAAATAGAAAAATGAATATCAAGCAATCAGTTTCTGATTAGAGTCAACGTTTTAATCTAAAATTATAAAGATTTTAATTGAACCAAAGTCGTGTATTACTATTCACACCGCGTTCTTCAATAATAACAGAGTGTGCATTCCTAAAAATAGGATGATACAATACACCACTGGCCGCACCCTTGTTAGGAAAGCGGCAAATACCCCATGACAAGGGTCGGAGGCACCAAAGGAGCCTAATAAACAGTTGTACGGAACAGCTATTATTAATCATACACGCCAGTTAATACGTTATATCCAAACCTTATTTGGAAATTAATATTTTTCTGTTTAGTTACTCTAGGGACGATTTAGATTAAAACATGCGGTAATTATTAAACAAAAATAAGTTTCGTTGTCTGATTTATAATGTTATAAGAAATTATATTTAATAGAACTGATTTGTAGAGTAGCTAAGCCAAGTGAATCCGAAACAAAATTGACTTAAGTTACTATCTGAGAGATAGATGTTTCTCATAGAAATCGCTTCAGCCGTTCCAGAAATTAGATGAGACACACAGTCAGACAGGTAGATAAGCAGCATAAAAATCAGTTTTTTATCAGCCTTGAGAAAAGCAAAGAATTAAATAATGATCCAAAACATAAGTTTTCTATGGAAAACCACTTTAGGTACCATTTAAGTACCTATTACTAAATGCCACAAATGTAATTTATGGGATTATTATACTCGTTAATACAGATCAATAAGCTAGAAAATGTTGTCTTAAAGGTTTTTGTTACATCTTCCAATTATTTACTGTGTACCATTTATATATAGAAATACTAGTCGTCTAAATTAAATTACTAGTTTACAGAAACCCCGAGAGTAAACGCTTTTCAGAAAGTATCAGTTTCACAATATATGAGAGCCGTACCTGCCGATACAACATTCCCATATTTCTATTTCACGACTTTGGTTTATGAAGTTGGTTTATTCAGACAAAAATACGCTTAAATGATTAATAATGATAGAAATAATATTAATTAATTATAGAAATAATATCAAATGTAGCAGATTTCGATCTCAACATCCAACTATGCCAAAGGACTGGATATACTTGGCGCACTACTCGGTGGCGCAGTGGGAGTGTATGCAACTGTGGAACGTGTGCTTGAGGTCTCGGGTTCGATTTGTGTGATTCGCAAATATAGAGGTTCGCAATTGGAGTTGGGGTGTTATGTATGTATCATATGTATTAATTACTAAAAGTATGTTTATGTATTAATATCAATTGTCTATTACTCATACTAAAAGCTCAGCTTAGTTTGGGACTCGATGGCGTTGTGTGTAAGATATCCGAAATATTTATTTATTTAATTATAAACAGGATATAGCTGCATAGCTCCTAAAAATAGCAAAATGCAAGTCGATCACGAAACACAGTAGGACAATAACTTCAGGCACTTCGGATCACAGACTGAAAAAATGAACCGAACAACTAACATACCTTATCATATATTAGTAGGTTGAATTTCAATTCCCATAAGATAACATAAAGTATATCATATCATAAATTAAACGGCCACGGTAGATGGGGTGACTTTTAATCTGAAATCAGATTTTTGCCTTAATTTAACGTGTTTTCACGATGCTTTGAAGTTTTTGCTAAAACTTTTACCGTAGGCGAGCTATGCTTTTACAAAAATGGCCTACATGATTGACTACACAGAAGTATTACTATCATCATTATTAACAGCTTTTAATATTCCATTGCTGGGTATAGGCCTCAATATAAACAGGAGGTTAGTGATACCAAAGATGTTGAGCAATTTTTTCATGACTTCATCAAGTGAATGCTCTCATTAGAGCCCTAAGCCTACCTTCCCCTAGAGAGATGTAAACTTGAAAGCTACAACACGTTTACGACTTTTGAATTACAGGCGTCCATGGCCGGTGTATTCACTTATCGTCAAAGGACACGTCAGGTCGTGCACCCCCAATTACATAGAACCTATCTAGTTTTTCGAGAAGAGGTGAGCAAATATAGTTATAAGAAACAATTTCGTCTGCGACCTGAGACAATAAATTTTCCATGTTTTTCTTTATGAGCAGGCAAAATTTTTGTTGTACAGTTATGTAAAGTTAAGCACTTTGTCAGCGGTTAAAATTTTCCTTGCGGTTAAAATCCAGAAATGTTTGATATTCAAAACTGTTCGTTAAATCATTCCAACTATTCTCGATTTGTAACTTAATAAACGGACCCTTCTGTATTTCATTATAACTATGTTTTCACAGAGATTCCCCAAAATTAAAACTGAAATACTATTCAGTTCTCACGTCAATCCTTCCAGCCTCATTTCACAGCAGATTCACTCCATACATCACTTTGTTAGTTATCTGTTTAGCCAGTTGACATTGATGAATGTTTCAACGAACAAACGGTGTTCCGTTATACCCGCGGTGCCCAGGCTTAGGGTTCTGTCGGTGCCCTAATAAAAGGAAACCTCGCCTACATATTGTAAACAACGAGACCATTGTCTCTCGTGTTGGATTAGTGCGTGAAATGGGGAAGCTTTTGTACGTTTCGCTCTGAGACTTAGTTTTTTTCTTAATTACTTATTCTTAGTTTGTCAAAGCAAACGCTTCTAGTTAATTTGGAGCTCAGTGTAAAAATAAGATTGGAAAGTGCAATGAAAATAGTATGCAAAAGATTACTTTAATATGCATAGATCAGGAAGGTTCACGTCATTTCTTCTGATTCGAACTGAATGTGGCCAAATGTCCATGTCCTTTAAAAAAAATACATACAAATATTTACTAAGTTATTCAGCACATTTATCTTACATAACTATGACAGGTAAAGTCGCCGACTTTGCGAACGTAAAGGTTGAATTCTCCTTGTAAATAGTCACCTCAGCTAACCTCACATACTTCGCTAGACAAGTAACATTTTCGCATACACGAACTTTGTAGAACCCAAACTAGTAAGTCACCGTCAGTACGGCTTTCGGTATAATCGCTCAATTGGCCACATTCTCATATATCACACACCGCTGAGAGTAGTCAAGGTGAGGTGAACTTGACTTTTTATTGGTTGTGTGATATAGCTATTTTATTTAGAAAAGTTTTATCTCAGAAACTCAAAGACGAAATTAAGTAATGAATCTATGGAAGGAACAAATTACCATCACCAATAATATGAAATTGTAGAAACAACTTCGTTCACTATAGGATTAATGACCACTTTTGGATTCCACTTATCATCACTTTCATCATGCAAAGAGAGTGCTTTTGACAGCTTACATTTAAAAAAAGCGGCCAAGTGCGAGTCGGACTCGCCCATAATTGGTCCCGTAGCAGCAAGTAACATCATATTAATTTTCTTTTAGTTCGTTGTAACTTTGATCGATGTTTCAATAATAGTGTATTGATTGAATGAAAGGGAAATTGCGGTTTACGATCTATGACGTATTAAAAAAAACTACTTTCTAGATCTCGTTCAAACCAATTTTCGGTGAAAGTTTGCATGGTAATGTACATCATATATTTTTTTAGTTTTATAATTCTCTTAATTTAGAAGTTACAGGGGGACACAAATTTTAACACTGTGGAAGTGTCTCTCGCGCAAACATATTTGAAAACCTATCTATAAATACCCCACACGTATGGTTTTTGGTGACAACCGGACGGACAGACAGACATGACGAATCCATAAGGGTTCCGTTTTTTGCCATTTGAATACGGAACCCTAAACCCCGTACAATTTTAAATAACAAATAGAAACAGGCGAATTCAAATTCAAATTCAAATTCAAAATTCCTTATTCACTTAGGATGCAATACATCTCTTGTGACAGGTCAAGATTCTACATGTACATTTATGCCATGTTCGCAAACAATAGGTAGAGCCGGAGAAAAGAACATGGCAATAAAAACTCGCGGCCACTCCTTTCAAATCGCCAATGTTTACATAGTTTTAATATAACAAACCTTTACGTATAAGATAAGTTTTGACTACATTTTTAAACTTTTCCACTGATAGACTCATAACACTAGCTGGTAACCTATTAAAAAATCGCACGGAAAGACCCATAAATGAATTATGCGTTTTATGTAGCCTATGATATTGACCTACTAATTTATGCTTATGTCTCGTGTTCACCGAGTGAACGTCACTATTCCTGTGATATAAATGCATATTTTGTTTTATAAACATAATGTTTGCAAATATATATTGTGATGCAACTGTCATAATGCCTATCTCTTTAAACTTTTCTCTAAGGGAAACTCGTGCACCTAGTTTGTAAATCGCACGCACTGCACGTTTTTGGAGAATGAAAATTGTTTGAATATCAGCTGCCTTGCCCCATAGCAGAATGCCATACGACATGACGCTGTGGAAATAACCGAAATATACTAGCCTTGCTGTTTCCACATCCGTAAGCTGTCTGACTTTGCTGACAGCATACGCTGCAGAACTGAGTTTCCCTGCGAGACACGATATTTGGGCGCCCCACTGTAACTTACTATCTAAAGTAATTCCCAAAAAAACCGTTGAATCAACAAAATTAATAACTATTTTGCTTAAAACTAGATTTGTACTGATATTCCTTACATTTGGCAAACTAAACTTAATACATTTGGTTTTTTTAGAATTCAAAAGCAAGTTATTTGATGTAAACCAGTCAAGGACCAATGCGAGGGACCTATTTACTTCGTCAGAGTAATCGTTTTTGCGATTGGTTTTGAATATAAGAGAAGTGTCATCTGCAAATAGAACAATATCGCATAACTTACTAGTAAAAAATGGCAAATCGTTTATATACACCAAAAATAAAAAGGGACCCAGAATTGAGCCTTGTGGCACGCCCATACTCACTGGTGATCCGGAGGACCTTATTCCATTAATATCAACATACTGTATTCGCTCACTAAGATAAGAAGCAACAAGATTAAGCGCTGTACCTGTTATGCCATAATGCCTAAGTTTCAGCAGAAGTGTACTATGCATCACACAATCAAATGCTTTTGAGAGATCGCAGAAAACACCAATGGCGTCCTGCGAGTTTTCCCAGGCACTATATATATGTTTAAGTAGTTTAGAGCCTGCGTCTACTGTTGAGCGACCCTTTGTGAATCCATATTGTACACTATGCAGTAGATTATTAGAATTAAAATGTGTTTCTAATTGCATTAGTATGGCTTTTTCAAAGATTTTACTAATAGCTGGTAAAATAGAAATAGGTCTAAAATTACTAGGGTCGCTTTTTGAACCGGCTTTAAACAAAGGAATTACTTTACTGTGTTTCATCAAATCAGGAAACACACCGGTATCAACACATCGATTAAATATTGTTGCTAAATGTGGTGCTATCTTAATAATAATGCCATTAATTAATTTAACAGAAATACCCCATAAATCTGCTGTCTTTTTGCAATTAATTGACTTAAATATTTTTATTATGTCAGTGGGGTTTATAAAATTAAAACTGAATGGTACAGTACACTCTTTCACACTGCCTCTCATAAGTGATTGAGCATCAACCGGACATGATCTTAGGGAGCTGGTTGCATTTTTAGGTATATCAGCAAAGAAATTATTAAATGTTTGCGCCAGGTCTAAATTGTCAGTTACAGTTTTATCACCAATACTTAATTCAAAATTATGTTCACGTGGCTTGACCCGCCCAGATTCAGCATTAATCATGTTCCAAGTGGCTTTAATTTTATTCTCTGCTTGTTTAATATTTTTACTTAAATATAAAGACTTGGCAGCAGCGCAAGTCTTTTTAAATACTTTGGAATAATTTTTAACATATTGAACAAACTTATGGTCAAAATTATATTGTTTCATGCCATACAATTCATACAACTTAGCTCTACTTATTTGTATGCCAGTTGTTGCCCAATCACACAAGCTAATTTTTATATTTTTATAAAAAGTCTTAGTTGTGAATATGTTATTAAATTCCGATTTGATCATGTTAAACAAAGACGCGTAAAGGTAGTTCGGATCATCCTGACTAAAATCTATATTGGTGATACGGACAGAAACATTTTCATTAAATTTGTTATATGCGAATACGTATTGTCAAATATAATTTTAACACCCTTGTATAAAAGTTCCTCTATTGCCGTTAATTGGGTACTTTATACCCTGTAACTGAACCGTTGGTTATTTAAAGCTTTTTAAAGTTTAGTCAAAATTATAATGTTCAAGAAATAAGTGATTAATTTATCACAAAAATTTCATTACTAGTGTAATACAATCAATGAATCGTTATATTTTGACTAATTATGTTCTTATTACTTACGTTTTTTATCTTTATCTTTTTACCTATCTTTTTTATCTTTATCAACATTTATTAAATTTCAATATTACGAATATAATATATGATTGATATAATTACAATTTGAAACAACATGGAATGTTTTCTTAAATTAACTTTAATGTAATTTACCGTAAAAGCTCGTTGGTCTAGTGGTTAGCGTATGCAACTACTGATCAAGATGCCTCGGGTTCGATTCCCGGCTCGAACCAAATGTTTGTGTGATCCGCAAATATTTGTTTCAGAGTTTGGGTGTTTTCTATGTATGTATTTACAAAAAAAAGTATGTTTATGTAATTATATCAGTTGTCTAGTACCCATAATACAAGCTTTGCTTAGTTTGGGCATACTACTACTATTTACTATACTACTTACTAGATGGCATTGTGTGTAAAATGTCCGAAATATTTATTTATTTATTTATTTATTAAAGCACTTTGCAATACACTATACTCCGCAGTCATGCGATAGATTTATTAGATTAATATTCTAAGTTATCAGTTATCAACTATTCGAAACAATTATTTTTCGTTTTCTTCATAAAGTTGAACAGATAAAGATTAAGTAAATTATATTTGTAATCCTTTCACATAAAATATTTGTATCACTCGTTATCCTTTTAGAATATTCATCTTGTTTACACTTTCGCTCGCTTGTATAAAGACGTATGTAAATGTTTGATAAATTCTAGTTAGAGACATGAACGAACAAATTTCATTACAATCAACATGAAAGATTAACTCAAACAAAAGTATGAATCGAATTTAGAAAAGCTGTTTCTTTTGGCGACATATATGTTGCTTTGAGCGTTATGAATATTTTTTACTTTAGTAAATTGTGTGTTTTATTTGTTTTATAAAACGTTGTTTATGATAAAGTATAAAAATGTACTTAATTTAAGTTCTGAGCATTTTTTTGCTTATGATGTTTACAGCAATCTTAAGGTCTTGAATTTTCGAGTAGAGATAAGATTTTAAACGTCGTGGAAGTTTGTGCTTTATTTATAATTGTATAGTAAAACTATAACTGTCTTGTTGGTCTAGTGCTTAGAACACAATACGACCAGACAAGAAGTTTAAGGTTCGATTATCAAGTCCGGCCAAAAAGTTTTATTTACTTATTCTGATTATAGAAGTTTGGAATGGGGTGTCATAGACCCCGTACCTCGAAAAGTTTGTAAGCTGTGAGTTCTGTGCCTGACGTCTCAGGTCTGATGTTTAGGATAGCCACCTCATTGCACTGCTAGTGTGAAGGAACCAGTGTGAACCAAAGTGTGAACCAGTGTGAACACTATTGCACCTTAATCGCTCGCTAGGATTACATCATTATGTGCTTAATTTTAAAAAATCGTCATATTGTAACAGCACACACTGTAAAATAAATTTCTCTGTTAAAGAATAAAAGTTGAGACCTCTGATCGAGTGAGTTCATACCTGTTCTGAAATAAGTTTGCTTTGTTGTAACTCCAGTGTCATTGTGTACCCTTAAATTTTTGTTTCGCTCGGTTTACTTTAAAGCCACGAGTACTAACTACCACGTTGGTCAGACAGAGTACAAAGGCAATAAAAAAAATATACAAAGATATAAAAATGGGCCGTTCTCATTACAAACTAAGACAGCGTGGGGACGCATAGCCTTAACCCTCGCCTGACAGAACCCGAGCCAATAATGTGCGAATGTGTATTGCCGAACAAAAAAATTTCAAACATTATGAAGTTCGTTAAAATCACTTCAAAGACTTCAAAACAATCGCACCTCTAAGCAAAAATATTATGTAATTCACATTTAGTGAAGAGCATGCTTTATTTGCTTTTCGAATGCCGTCGTTCTTTTGTGACAAGAGCTCTGGAAAGGCCATTTGGATCAAGAATATTTTGGATAATATAAGAATCGCCCACTCAATTTTAACGAATATAACGTACAATGCTGCCATTGAAGTCGATTGTAAAGAATACTCGAGATATGTAAAGCCGATATTGAGCAAATTGGACTCTCATCTACCAGTAATTGAATTTGATTAGATGCGATAAAAACGGAAACGTTCATTATTTTATTTTATCCAACGTGACTTTGAAAAATTGCATTACCCTATAATGTACATATGTTAAAGTATTTTTGACAAGAATCCGGAATATAAAAAGAATATATTACAAAAATATGGACCGAGCACAAAAATTGTCAATAGCGGTGAAAAAAGAAAATGATTTTGGATTGCTGTAATAAAATCTTGACAAGACTATATTTTGTTGCTAAAGATTACTGTAATGAGTTTTTGTTTTTTTCATTTAATCTATATTTATCTATAATTGCGTGTTTTATTCTTCGCTTTTGTTGTTTACCACTTCTGGCTATGTGAATTTTTGAGTCTGTCAGTATCTGACATTCTACTTTTTTGAAAGTGCATTTCTTTTGTTGGAAGTTTGTGAAACCTAACTTAATATGTATTGAACTATGCTCTGCAAATTTTACACGCTTTTTATTAGCTACACCTGTATATTTCTATGTTTGTTTTTAATATTGATAGCAAACTTTAACTAGAATCGGAAGTGAGCAATCATATCATTTGACGTATACGGCTGCTGATCAAGAGGTCTCGGGTTCGATTCCCGTGTCGGACCAAATAATTGTGTGATCTACAAATTCTTGTTTAGGAGTCTGGGTGTTTTCTATGTATAATATTATGTATTTACAAAATGAAAGTATTATTATGTATTTGTGTCAGTTGTTTAGTACCCTTATAACGAGCTCTGCTTAGTATGGGACTAGATGATGTTGTGTGTAAGATGTCCGAAAAATATTTATATTTTATTAATCGTCATAATTCATAATCGATTTTTAATTAAATTGAATTTATGCTAATCAATATGAACGCAGAAGAACTAACAAAATTTATGATCCTATCAATCACTGTATTCACAAATTAATTTCCCAATATGTTAGAAATCCTATGATTTATTGTTCCCAACTTGATTCGATTACACAAGTTAAGCCGTCTACTAGTATAAACAATATGTCTGTGTAACTTTGAACTTAGGTTCTTAACGAAGTTATTATAAACTTGAAAATTAGTTGCTTACTCGTTAAAAGTAGAAGTAAATAGAAATTGTTAATATTATTTAAATTAGTATAGCTAGAATTGTATTTTCATACAAATATAATAAATTGAATTAAAGTTTTGTAGATTTAAGTAATGTTTTTTTCCAGTCAAAG
Source organism: Phragmatobia fuliginosa (assembly GCA_932526445.1). Lineage (NCBI taxonomy): Eukaryota > Metazoa > Arthropoda > Insecta > Lepidoptera > Erebidae > Phragmatobia > Phragmatobia fuliginosa. Next base: position 75,251,056 of record OW052057.1, read on the forward strand.
TTACAAACAGACTTAAGATAATTAACTGCTGATCTTCCACAGGTTGAATAGATTAACAATAAGAAAAAACAGTGTTTATATTAAAATTTATTACTAAATTTATATATGTATTTATTAAAATAAAAGAACCAAATACATACTCCCTATTTTAAAATAACACAACGAATACCAAGCAAACGAAAATATTATTATAATTCACGAACATCAGTAAGACAATCAGTAAAGTTTATGTTTTTAATATTAATTCCAAGAATAGTCTGTATTGAAACTTATTGTATAGTTACAATTAATAATACAATTAAACCATAGATGATAGTCATCAATTATTGAATTGAATAGCTTTTTTATTACATATAGCAATTGAATTTAGATACTCAATACTTGAATTTAGATATTTCTTCGATACAATTCAAGGACCCGTTTATTCCATTACAAATTCGCGATTAATTAATTACGTCTCCTTAAGTATTTTATTACTGAATGGTTGAATAACCATAACGTTTCAGGTAACTTTGATTCTAAGCCTCTTATGCGACTGATTGATCTATATTACAAAGTTTTAATGAACAGGAAACTTTTCTACTGTTAATTGATTAGAATCTTTTGTTGATTACAGAAGAAAAGTACTTAGTTTACCTTAATAAGGTCAAGGAAACGAGTATTAATAAATTGTTTTCAGAAGCTGTTCTACTTTCAGATACAGACGAAATATTGTTTCTAAGTTTAAGTAATGTGGTCGAAATACTGTTTGCATCACGTTATTAAAAATAAAACACTTTTATTTTTCGTATATTGTACATTATTGGCCACAACCTCAGAAACATTTCTTTACTATATCACTATGTGATAAATGTTTTTTAATAGTTCTAATGCTATTTGTATTGATAGGAACTATTTCATATTCGATGATAACTGTCTTTATTTTTTAAATTTATAAAAGCTTCACAGTATGTACTTTTGTTAAGTGTTTTTGTGTAACCTTAAAGTAAGTCCAATAAGTACATATGTAGTTATTTCATGCTTTGACTAAAGGAGATTACAGAATTAAATGAGACTGGTCATTAAAATTTTACACAAACTACTTCTAAAGCACATAATATATTTGTTGATGTATAAACATAAACTATTTTCTGGTGTAATAATATAAAGAGAACCTATTGTGCACCTAATGTATAGGTGGGTTTACTTTAGTAAGGAAATGTCAAGTATTCTCTAAGTTCTACGCGATTGTACGTAAGGGGCAACTAATAACTGGCAAAATCATTAAGTGCCAGTGCCGTTCAGGGCATACTATTATACAAATAGAGATATTATCTCAACATATTAATATGCAAATTGAATATTAAAACTATCTGTGTGGAATATATATGTATACGTAAATGACTATTATACTGTAAAACGCCCCATTAGTTCCGGCACGCAGTCTTTGGCATACAAATATGCTTCTTTTGTTTCCAGTTTTCGTAATAGATAAAATCAATAAATATTTATCCACTTTATGTAATTTAATTGACTGGCTTGTTGGTCTAGTGATTAGCGTATGCGGTTGCTGATCAAGAGGTCTCGGGTTCGATTCCCGGGTCGTACTAAATATTTTGTGTGATCTACAAATATTTGTTTCGGAGTCTGGGTGTTTCCTATGTATAATATTTATGTATATATTTACAAAAAAAAAGTATGTTTATGTATTTATATCAGTTGTTTAGTACCCATACTACAAGCTCTGTTTAGTTTGGGACTAGATAACGTTGTTCGAAACTGTCCGAAATATTTATTATTATTTATTATTACTTCATTACCTGACATTTCATTCGCGTCAATAAGATTTCTATTACCCTGCGAATTTCATTACCATACTTCGTAAGCGAAAGGAAATGATCAAATAAAGATAAGAAATTCTCTAGAAAACGAATCAAAAAAATAGCAGGGATAAATTATGGACGGCTCGTGAGTAAATTGCTGAACAGTTTTATAATGTATAAATATGTTTTACTCAATTTATATTTCTTTACTTATTGCTAAATATTTTTAATATTAATAAAATGTATTTACTCGTAGGTATTTACATTTTACACGAGCAAGATGTCTGTAAATTAAAAACTGAAATGATTACTAATCAAGAAACGAAATTCGTCGCTTGTACCGACAGTGTATGACACGTAGTTAGATAAGACACATATTATGAGATACAGTCAAAGATAAAATAAAGTAATTACAGGCCCGCACCATTTTAGTATATAAGCTCTATTGAGAACTAAATTAAACAGACTATTATACCACCTTGAGTCTCATTATACTCCTTGCCAGAACAATAGCATAATTATGATTCTTAGAAAGCAAAGTCTTTAATTTAAAGTTGGTGTACTAGATTTATAGGTAAAAGTAAAGGTGGAATTTGTGAAAATATGGTGACAATTTTTTTTAGTCGGCAACACTCACGTTTATAACAAAACGAACATGTTTACATATCGTTGTACGCATTTCCCTCTCAACCCGCGTAGGTGTAGGACGTAGTGCACGTCCTACACCTACGCGGGTTGGTATAATAATTCAATAAGCTCATATTTGACGACATTATTTTTCGATATTTAAATATTATTTTTCATATGTTCTTAAATTACACGTATGACTAAAGAATCAAAAAAATATGGCAACATATTTTCTAGGACTTAATTATCATAGCTGCAACTCGTCACAATTCAGAAGTACTGAATTACTGTATAACGGATTTAATATTATTTGGATGGCGATGGGTTGATTGAATGATTGATAGGTTGATTGTATTTTATTGAAGTAACGTTGTTAACATAATCATATTATCAAATTACGAAATCTCTATTTTTTAAATAACACTCCTGTAACATTAGTAAGATAAAATTTAATGTGCTAATTAAATATTAGCACATTAAATTTTCACCACATTTTTAAAGGTAACTAAATGTTTAACTTGTAACTAATTCTATCAAGAAGTAAGGGAAATAAGTTTTTACATTATTGAGACTTCAAACTTTCTCAATGTGGTTTGTGACGTTGTTATATCATCATTACATTCAAATATATTTCTTCTCTTTCTTTCTCATTTTCTTCTAAATGACATTGATAGTAGATAAAAGAACACTCTAACTACAAAAGTCTCAGGAGGAAGTCAGTTATAAAAAAAACTTATCTCGTGATCATCACAACTATCTCTTTCTCTAAATGCGTATTTGAATGTTAAAAAGTGTTTTTCTACTACTATAAAATATTACAAGTACTATATACATTTAAAATATAAAATACTCTAGTAGAACAAAGTATAAAAAACTGCAGAAAATGCACCAAACAGTCATTGTAATGGCTGGACATATTTGCTTTACAGCCGCATGTTTATGACCATACTCTACGTCAGGTACATTCGCCATAACTTTGTTGTAACGTCATAAACTCCACACATCCTCAGTGCAGCACTGAATGTTAGTTCTGCTTAGCAATTACTAATTTCAGAAAAATTGAAACAAGAAAATAATCATTATTTATCATATTTTTTTCTTTTTGCACCGCTCTAAATTTTAGTACAATAAAGATTACAACATCATAATCATCATCAGCCTATCGTAGTTCACTGCTTCGATCGATCGGTTCCATCCTCGGCTTCTCGTAACCTTTTTAATATTATCGCGAATAAGTCCCGTTTACAGTAAAAACACGAGTTTCAATACAGTCATTCAAAGCATTTTAGTTCTCTAAAGCTTTATGGTACAATCCTGTTTTATATATTAGTTTTATTCGTAGTTCCTCTTTGCCGTACCAACTGTACGTAAGTGCATCTAGATCCAATTTCCACTCACAACCACTTCTAGATTATATACAGTCACGCCTTACATTTTCGAGAACTTTTTGCGGCTACTTTAATATTTCACTTTAATATTTATAATGTAATACCTACTTTAGTAATTACGCAATTATACTAAGAACAACTGTTGTTTTTGTCCAGAGAGAATATAATCCTGAATGTAAATTATGAAACAAAAGCCAAAAACCTTATTACAGTGATTTATTGTCAAAAGTCAGTTTTTTTACTATATTCTACTTTAAAAATGACTGAATTCAAAGCCAAGGAAAGAAGACTTTTCCCTTCACACGATTGCTTTAAAAATAAATGAAAAGATGATTTACTAACGCACATACACAATGAAACAGGATACAGACGGACCGGAGGCGGCATTGGCTGGAATCCGAAACATACATTAACATTACAATTAAATTAAAACTAACATTTACTTTTTGTTGCGTATGTGTACTATGCTATCACCTGCGGTATTCTCGTTCTAATACGACCTGTTAACACTGGGAGTTGCGCAAAGGTAGGCAACACGTTCACAACTCACGTGGCTGTAAGTATCCACGTACTCGTTACCTCTTGTATCATTAAATAAAATCGTGTTAGTTTATTATATACACAATTTTATTTATTTATTAGTCAATTGTAAATTATATCAACATTTTAATAATATTTAAAATCGAACTAACTTTTTATTTAAACATAGCGGTTGTATTTTTAATTTGATTTTGAGAAGATCGTTTTTAACTTTAGCTTCAACTACAGATGATTTTCATAATAATAAATAAATAAATATTCCGGACATCTTACACACAACGTCAACTAGTCCCAAACTAAGCAGATCTTGTATTATGGGTACTAAACAACTGATATAAATACATAAACATCCTTTTTCTTGTAAATATTATATATAAAACACCCAGACTCCGAAACAAATATTTGTAGATCACACAAATATTAAGTACAACCCAGGAATCGAACCCGAGACCTCTTGATCAATAACTATATTTTAAAAATTAATTATTTGTCATGTGTATTGAAATGTTTTTTTTTTTATTTTATTATTTATAATAACATTAAAGTGCCTAATTTCTCGTTAAAATCATCCACTCAACCAATTCTACTAATTATTTTACACTCGTACTACATTCTGCGAGGAAATTAGAATCTTCATAAACAAGTTAAAGTATGTACACATTCTATAAACTGGCAAAGGTATAATTAAATTTTCGCCTCGAGTATCCCCTCGATAGAGATAATGCTGCCGTCATATCCAATTTCAAAGGTAAACAATACCAGCACGTTGAATCAACCTCATGTCTTCGTAACCCTTGTGTTAACAGTAAGACCAAATAAACAAGAGTATATGTTTTCCTAAAAATATGTATGGAATAATTATCTCATATGTATTTTAATGATTATAATCATTTAGTATGTTATGGTAAGGTTAACTTAAAAAGGAAGTAGTAAGAAGTTAACATTGAAGTAAACATTTCTCCTTTGCTACAAATCATTACAATGGATAAATTTCAAATTTAAGCAATCAAAATGCTTATTGTGAGCGTCTAAAAAACTTTTATAGAATGTTACCAACGATTATTTGAGTAACCGATTAACTGATTTGGAAAGTTAATTTATATTGTGAATAATCTGTTGAGCTTTAAACTACCTTAAAGTAAATTTCGATTTAATTAACGATAAACCCTGAGCATGGCGAGGTGCTTACGACCAATGTAAAGGGGGGATAAAAACTAACCAGATTACTAGAAACTAAACTAAACAAATTTTGTAATAAGGGTGCTAGACAACGGATCCAATCCATACATACATATTATACATAAAAAAAAACCCAAACTCCGAAAAAAATATTTGCGGATCACACAAACGTTTGGTCGTACCTGAAAATCAAACTCGAGACCTCAGGCACAGCAGTCGCATACGCTTACAAATCGGCGCTACAGAGGCATTCAAATAAATGTATACTATAATAGATTACATTTACTAAACTACTTAAATAACATCAGTGTCATTGATATCACCTAACAACTGTGTGATCATAGCATGTATTAACAACCAAAGCCAAAAAATTTTAGAGAAATTTAAGAAGAACAATAATTAATTAAGTGTTTGTTAGCTTATTTCACTGTATTCGATTTATAAAATTAATATAAAAATATTTTCGGAAAAATTGAGAGGTTTATTCAATTAGACAAATAGAATTTGATATTATTTGACGTACTGCAATGTGTGTTTAAGTTTTAAAGGAAAATGTTTTAAACACAGTACTGAAGTTTATAAAATGAAATATCAAAACTTGACCAAAAAAGTTCATAAGCAGACAAAACTGATGATTTTAAAACTATTCTCATGAAATAAAACAAATTAGGTTTTTTTTAAGATAGGTTTTGTATTTACTGTTATTTGTCTCCTTCATTGTCCTTTTGAATATTTCAGTTATTTCGTTATTTTTATTATGCTCAATCCGTAAAGCTATTTTCCTGGACCGCAATTTATCAATTACTTATCATTTCCATGCACAAAATTATTTAAGTAATTACTAATTACTTTAAAAGAAATCATTTATTCACCAGAGTTTTGTACTACTTCCTTTCAATCCGAGATTTGCATAATATAAATCGGGAACCTTTACACTACTTTACAGGCTCTGAATTTTGTATTGAATAGATACTTCCATTCGATACAAAATTGTTGTTTATTACAGTGTTGTATAGCAACAATTTTGTAAATGTTTCTGGTTCTCTTAAATGTGATATTCGTGTTCTGTGAAATCTGTATATTTTTCTTACAAATTAGCTGTTGAAATGACTTTTCTCAACCTAATAGAAAGTATAATGATGATGAGTAGAATCCAAGAGAGATGGTCAATATCCTCATTGTGTATGTCGGCAATGCCGCATGGTGACTCATGTCAATCATATTGTATCTTAATTTTTACATACTACATACATTACTTATCCTACATCGCGATACAGAAGTTCTCATCAACCGTTAAGCCATGGCCCACCAGCCACGATCACCTCGCCAGTTGGGAGTCCTTTGCCCAATGCAAAGGAAGTTCCTCTAATAGGAACACGGCACACAATGTGAATTATAATCATTGAAAGGGCTAATATAGATAATAATAAACGGGAGTTACAAAGACTAATAAAGTATCGCTTAATTTCTAAAGCTCAAAAAGTACATAAATTTACGTAGCTATAACATTGGCGTTCTGTCATCATTTTATTTAATTTACTGATGCAGCTCTTATAAGTTTTCTTATTAACAGAGTTCCTTTTAGCAGAAGTCCGTTTATAACAACTTAATAGTCTAGAAAGCACTATTTATAGTAAGTGACACAAATTTTCTGCTCCGAGTTCGGTTCTTAACCTAATTAAGCATAAACAATATTTTTATAAAAGTTGTTATAATAATTCCACGATTCATGTTTAGTTTATCTGGATTGTGTAGTGTTTTAGTTGTGTTATGTTACAAACGACCTAGCTTATGTCGACTCTTCGTGAGAACATATCTGTACTTAAACAGACAAAGGAAGACAGTAAATTGCAACAAAAAATGGATAAAGGGTTTCGAAATACGAGGAATAAGGGCTAGCAACATCAGGAAAAAGAGTTTTTTTTAAAAAGACAACTCCCGCATTAGGTATAGAAATCCCCTGTCGCGGGGTACTTTACAAACATGAAACGGACACAAAGAACACCCAGACTCAGAACAACGATTTGTGAATCACACAAAGTGTTTTCCCACGTAGGATTTGAGCCCACGGCACTTGGCGAGGTAGAAAGGCGACCACTTAAATCACTAGGCCAACCGTGCAGTCAAAGTCAAGTATATATATTATCCGTATTGTGACTAAAGAGTCATCTTCATCACTGATTAACACGAGCGTTTCGTAAACAAGGGAATTGGGGATACCACGCTGGCTTGGGTTAGTAAAGGATTTTTTGAATTTATTTTTCTCCTTGCAGTACTGTTTTTCTGAATAAATTGCTTGCTTACACACACTGTACTCTTAGCAGAAATAAGCCACCATAATTGATTTAATGTATGTGTGTCATTTTACGTATAACTATGTTAGTTCCAAAAAAATGATTATAAATACAATTTTAAATGTTTACATAAAATTATTATGTTTCTTATTATTTTATAAAATATCTACATCAATTTGATTGATGTAGAAATTTTGATGGCTGGCAGAGAGAGAATGCTAGGGGCATTAAGTCTGCCGATGTGTGAGTTTTAAATAATTAAAACATCAAGAGACTCTGAAAAATTGTTCATGTTCTAGCTTTTGCCCGTGTATCGCTATATGTTACTCTGATGTATAAGCTATATTACTCTGTAGAACTTCATCTTAATACGTTCTATAGTTTATGCGTTAAAGAGTTACACACATACATACATCCTCACAAACGTTTAAATTTATAATATTTAGGAATAAAATGAATTCTAACTATAGCAGTTGGCAAATCTACGATGACATTCTTTGTCACAATTTATTCCCTAAAAGAGCAAACTACAATGCAGCAAAATTTGTGCCTTTTATCACAAAGTCACGGGTGCACGTCACCGACTAGGAGTGACATCCATTTTATTAGATGCATTGCCCTCGCCTACGAAGCGACGACGTCTAGCAAATATCCCTCAACTCTGAGAAATATCTAACGATAAGAGGTTATGTATGCTGTAAAAATAAGCTTATATTAATAGTAATAACGAGATTAAATCTTTTTACACAAGTACATTACATTATTATTTGCAGTAGAAGAGCTCGTCAGATTTAAGAATGCCTCGGTGACGCAGTGGAAACGTATGCGAGTATTATGCTTGAGGTCTCGTGTTTGATTCCGGGCCAGAAATTCCGGTTCAAGTGATTGTGTGATTCGCAAATGTTTGTTTCGGAGTTTGGGTGTTTTCTATGTTTAAAGTTCTTGCGTTGTGTACAATATAAGTGTTATCGAAATAAGCAACTCATATAAAGATTTAATTATGACTTTGGAACATAGACGCTTATATTTACAAGAAATACATATTATACGTCATACATCAATACATCAGATCTTTGCTACAGCCATTACTATTGTATTCACCTTACAATAAAACTATGCTACAAAGCACCCACTACAACTCATATACGTAACGCACTAAAAAAATTCGTAATAACTAGATGCCGAACAAATACTGGCAGACGCGCCTCAATGCATCGCTTAGTTGAATCCTACTTTAATTGTACCTATTGATATATAATGTGTGATGTTATCAAACCTGTAGGTAAAACAGAAACAATGGTATTTATGAGGTAAGTGACCATTTTTAGATGTAAATGATGTATGCAACAACAAATCCATACTAATATTATAAATGCGAAAGTAACTCTGTCTGTCTGTCTGTCTGTTACGCTTTCACGCCTAAACCACTGAACCGATTTTGATGAAATTTGGTATGAAGATAGAACTGAACTTGGGAAAGGACATAGACTACTTTTTACTCCAATAATCGAGATACAAAGGCCAAAGCTAGGTGATTATAAAAATACATAAATCGTAGGTATCAAAATCTATCACTGTTTATCTCCTGTCAAAACTTCACAGGTTGCTAGGCATAACACAATTGCATGGCAACCATAATGATAGTTTGACAATGACATATAGACCAGTAGTCCAGGATAGATAATTTTTTAAAACAAATAAAATTATAGTAGGATGAAACCTATTGGAAAAGGAGGAGAATATTATAAAAATGAAAGGAAAAATAGTTTACGGGGGATCTGAGGTCGGGAAGGGGTAGGGGGGCAGGTTTTCGGGTCCTTTAAGCGGGGCGTGAAAAAGCATCTGACTAAGCCGCTATAGTGTGGGCCGCCATACATTATTGTCTGCATTCGCAGCAAGTGTAGTAGCCCCTTGGATTCTGCTAATGCTTTCCATCAGGCAGGGTAGAGTCACTTTGGATGGCTAAATATATAAAAGAAAGGGTAAAGAACGGTTTATCTCGATTTCCGGCAAAACTACAAGTCCTATGGAAAAAAGTTAAATGGCAAAGTTGTAGGTAATCAAAAGATCTACAATTTTTAGGGTTCCGAAGTTTATGACTTTGAACCCTTATCGTCCGTCCGTCCGTCCTCCTTACCGTCCAATCGGTAAGTACTAGAAATATGAAACTTTGCATGAATATGTATTGTAATTACGTCGACAAAGCGTTACAATATAATTATGAAAAATATTTTTATTTAGGGTACCTCCCCTACACGTAAAGTGGGGATGTTTTTTTTCTCGCAGCTACCCCATCATCTGGGGTATCATTATATAGGTCTTTTAAAAACATTAAAAGGTTGTTAAGACGATCTTTAAACCCATTTTTTGATTTAGGTATCCGTTTGCGAGAAATTCCACTTTAAAGGCCACTTTTTTTGTAAAAACAGGGCGTCTCCCCCCCTCTAAAAGCTAAAGGGCCGGCTCAAAAAACCTGGAAAAATTCGTGATAGTGGTCCATATAATAACTTTATATGAAAACTATAACGAATTAAATGACTTTGTTAGTGCAGGAGTTATAGAGGCTTAACTTCTACAATGTGCTTACTTGGAAAAGTCATACAATATTAACGCATTAATACGTAATCATAACAATTATCCATTAGATACAATTTCTAATCCACGTACCATTATGGGTGACTGAGGAATCCTTTCCCGTGCGTGGCCTGACACGCACTTGGCCGATTTTTTATTTACACTTTTTTTCACATAACCTCAAATTATATGTGAAAAATTCAAAAAACTAAGCTTTTTGGTTTTTTATTTTTATCTTTTACAAATAAAATTATTTTTAAACGAAATTTAGTGAAAACTTACCTTTTATGTCTCGAATACACTGTAATTTATTTGATTTAAAATATTTATTTTTTCACCCGATTTTGACTTAATACCGAAAATTCACCCGTCAAAATATCTACTTTTTTCAAAAAATTAGGGTGTTTTCTGTGTGATGAAATCTCTTCTTTATATTATAAATGCGAAAGTAACTCTGTCTGTCTGTCTGTCTGTTACGCTTTCACGCCTAAACCACTGAACCGATTGAAAATAAAGGTTGAAAGAAGGGTTTGAAATAGGTGACGAAAGTTTGTGTCTAAGTTCCTTATTATCAAACATAAAATCGTGTAAGATTATGTATATCTATACGAATTCCACGCGGGCGAAGCCGCGGGTGGAAAGCTAGTATTAAAATAAAAACAAACAGCAACATCTGGATAATGGATGAGAAATCAAAATGCAAGAATTCCCTTACTTAAAAATATTGTAAGTTTTGCTTTGAAATTTTGAACCCTGAAAATATTAATCTTTACTAAAAAATGGGACAAAAATTGTATAGAAAAGTAATAAGAAATCATTTCTAATGGATATCCATTAACTCTAATTAGATACGTCAAATTCCGGGTCCAACGATTTCATTTCATTTGTACTTATTAAATTTTTCGCGTTAAATATTATTTAAGAGAATATTGCTTTAAATGATTTTTATTTCTGACTGTACTTTTCTTTATATTACGTAGTATATTACCTATCTCATAGAATTCGACATGCCTCGCAAATCTGAAAACCTAGCAATTATAAATACATCGATCGCATCGAGAATTTTTAATGACGTTTTCTTCACAACCGTGCAAGGAGTATGGATCCATTTAAAACCAAAATCAATGTTGTACGCAGTATGCTAAATCTTAAGTTTTTCTGTGATGGCATTTTTAATTGTATTTTCAATTATTGTATATTCGTGTAGGGTCGAGCCAAAAGTGTTCTTGTATTTTTGTTACAGGAAATTCTTAATAGCAGCACGGAGTATGGAAGTTTCGCGGTGATTCAGGCCCGTACCTTAGAGAGCACGTTAAACTATCGGTCCCGATTGTCATGAACATCTATGGCAATCGTTATTGGGAAGTCAGTGACCTCAAATATGCCGACAACTAGTTCAACCATCGAATTTCAGTTCTCCCTTAGGTTTGCGGAGGTTCGATGCCAGTGGCTCAGGCAAAACTGAAATTCAGGTAAACTTGGGAATAAAGGCTAGGAAGATGATGACCTAATGTTATGATTTACATGTTTAAGTCAAACTGATTTAACTTTAAGTTTCTTGTAATGTTTATTATTTTTTAGAAGGCAATACTAATAGTACTCACACCTTATTGCTTTGATATTTACTTAGAGACGACATGTACACGTTAATATTTAAAGTAAGTTCTTATTTATTTTTAAATTAATTCAACTATCTTACGTAATTACAAAATTGTGTAAAAAAAAAAACAAAATAAGCTTCATACCTTAAGTCATTCACATAAAGTGAACGAATGACTAAACAAAGCCAAATCCTAAAAAAGAGCCAAGCACTAAAGTTTTCCATTTAAAACAACATTTACTTTTAAGCGATACTCATACTAAAAGTGAACATACAGTAAAACTAATGTGGAAACGAATTCCCCTAAGTATTACCCTTTACTGCTTATGCACAATCTACGTTTACGGCGTATCCAGGTTACGAGGTTCAATCCCAAGTGTATCGGTAACTTTGTACTCAAGGAAGTTTCTCACATTTACAAGAGCTATTGAACGTTCTTAATATTTTTTTATGTATTTTTTTTTCATTGCGATCAAGCTTTCTAATTACTATATAAAGGATAGTTTTTTAAAAAAAATGTAGGATTATAAAATATAGTGACTGATTTAATATTAGCAAGATTCGAGCTTTTTATTTAATAAATTATATTACCTACCGGATACATTTTTTTATATTATCAGTTAATAACATAAAATCACATAAGGTTAAACGTCAACACGATATTTTTTACTAATTTAAAGTTTCAGAAAAAAATTATAAGAGACAAATAAATATAAATAAAGAGTACAACGTAATAAACGTGCTATATAGTATAAAAGTCTCTCACTCAGTTCCTTTTAAATGAAGTTTTAGAAGTAGAGAAACATTCAACAAATAAATACCCAATAAACTACCTTCATCGATCTTTGCGAACAACACCTCTCAACATGATTGGTAGACTGCATTTTTCTTCGAGCAAGCTTCAGAACCGCAGTATTGTGTCCTGTAATGCTAGATTCGTTTTAAGTTTAAAATACACTATTCATCATCAAAATTGTGAAAAAGGTACAATAGTGTCGATAAATACCTGTGAAAATAATCAAAAAGAAAATTAAATTTAAGTATGAAAAAAATAAATGAGTTAATAGGATACATTGTATATAAAGAAACAAATTGAAAAATTTACATATGAAAAGGGTCTTTGTTGAAACCGAGAGTTATCAATGAAAGTTGAAAAACTTAACTAACACCTAATGCAGTGACTGCCAACGCAAATGCAGTTATTGATAGCTAATGTTAGGCTAATGTATTATTAGCATCTCTCTATTCACAGACAAACAAACGGGTAAATTGGAAACTTATCATCTAACGACAATAAAGACAAACTTTGAATTATCTCACTACTCTGGTGACAATGTGAAATGCAATTTGGCGGAGCTTCGACTAAAAGCCAAGCCAGATTATAGGATTAGAAACTTGTTAGTCGCACAAACATTTATCATTAGAACAAAAGGCTCTGCGATTTGTATTGTTTATTTGTTTTTGAATATTAAGAACAACGCACACGCAGTTTGATGCTATAGATTTCTTACATAGCCTCAATGACAACTGTTATCAAGTATTTATAATGAAATTTCATACGAAATTATTATTAATGATAAATCCATCAAAGATTTTCTGCGAAGAAACATTTCAAAGGTCAAAAACGCTGCGCCGAGTCAATGATTCAAATAGGATCCTATTACGATCGTTTGATATCAAAATTTCAATATTTAGTTGCAAATTCTGTGGCGCATGTATGCATGAATGACTCAAGAACCAAGTCACGACATTTCCAGGCATCTGTGCCTCAAAGCTCACGTTCTCCAGACGTGAATTTTATTTTACGCATCCGATACTGCATAAGAATTGAAAAAGGCATTTCACCGCATCGACATTGGCTACATTCAATATCGGTTTATATTTGTTTTGTTGATACCTGTCCGTTTATTCCAATTTTCTATTTTGGAGTTCAGTCTTGCGTATGAATAAATACTTACTATATAGTACATCTTAATTTTCATTTGTGTTTTTTTTTTATTGTTACAGTTTCTTTTCCAAACTATAGTCTCTGTTCTGTAGTAGAAACAAAAACAAATAAGTTTAAAGTTGCTATTATTGTGTATCTGTTGTAATGGTTACTGTAAACGTTAATCTATAATATAAAAATGAATCGTTGGATGATGAATTGATTTGCTGAGCGCAAATCTCGATAACAGCTGAACCGACTCACTAATTCTTTTTTTATAATATTCCTTGGAGGATGGTTCGTCCGGATAGAAATTAAAAAAAAAATGTCTTATAAAGTCTAAAAAAAACTTCTATATTTCCAGACAAAAGATTCGTTAAAATACTTAAAAGTCAATTTAACTTTAATACCATACCATAAAGTTTAGTTTTAGTGGAGGGGTTCCGAGAAGGCAAAACAATCGAGTGACGTTGAATCGACTGTTAGACGGTACGAAGTTTGCGGGGTCAGCTTTGTTTGTATTTCCTATAAAGAATCGTAAACTATGCATTTGATCATGTCATGATCTTCAGAAAAGTGTTGTGCATGAGCCAACAAAGGTTTCTGAGTTTTTTTCCAATTCCTTTATGTCCCCGTGCGGAGCCGGGGCGGGCGGCTAGTAAATAAATAAATATTCTCTCACACGCAACGCCATCTAGTATATTTGACGTATAGTTAACCTAAGGTACAACATGAACCATAATATATTATAGCTCATAAATTTTTGAGAACTGTCATATAATAAAAATGAAGGTAAATCTTGCTTGAGCGGATTGTAAGCAAACAAAAGTTTGTATTTCCATAAACTTACTTCTAATTAATTGAAGTTTAAACCAGCAGTCACTTTTGTATTTCTTTCTATTGGGAAAGAGTATGTTTAATTTCATGTAAATAGAATGTCTGAACTCGATGCCATGTCAATATACATAAAACTGTTCCGTTGCTAACTGAATTACAGACGACGCACAGCTGAAACTACTAGGGTGCAAGAAGATAATTATAATAACATATTTATTTATACCAAAGATTAAACAATTTCTCTTTACCTAGGAGATCATTTTATATAACCTTAAAAAAAAGAATAAATTCAGAGTATAAGAGGTTGTCGTTGACTGCTATACTAGTAATAACTGTGTTACACAGTAGCCAGCCTCTTCCACCCTCTTTGACGTTCGACACATCAATTTCATGTGCAAAATTGTTGTATGAAGTTTAAATATTAAATTTAATATTAACAAATTAATAAAAAAGTAATACGCGCATTGGTTGTGTGTAAGCAGAGTGTAGTAAATGTGTAGTTGGTGAAGAGAGTGTGTATAAGTATGTTTATACTGTAAGTGTGTGTGTGTGTGTGTGTGTGTGTGTGTGTGTGTGTGTGTGTGTGTGTGTGTGTGTGTGTGTGTGTGTGTGTATTTGTGCGTGCGCGATGAAATTTAGATGTGTTCCTTGAGGAGCGTAGACGAGCACTAAGAGAGTATTTGTGAAAATTCCACCCTTAAGGGGTGAATAAGGCAATAACTTAATAAATAGACTAAATACACCCTTAGATTACCTTTGAGTTTGAGCCCATTACAATCATCGTAATACAAAACGGCGTAGTGACCGATAAAACCACTGTACAGTTAGCATTTATTAAAATACTAATCTCATTTCCTGGGATAATAAAATAAGTTTCGTATAAAATTTAAGAAATAAATAAAAAAAAAACAGAAAGTTTCTTTTTCATATTTGCAATAAAGAAAACACAAATTAATACATAGAAAAATTTAAAACTGCCGAATCCCACACGTTGATGTTGGGATATTGTATATGTTATCGTTAAATTGCAAATACCGTTAGACTTAAATTTTATTTCTAGATTTATATCGGCGCGAGAATTTCTGTGTCGCAATTCAGGATTAGCAGTTACTCCTACATATAGTACTATAGTTCATTCCATGTTTCTTCGTGGTTCAATGCTTCTTCGATACGAAACGCTATTGTATATTGTAAATAAATAAAAATGAAAATGTCTAACTTCAGTAATCAACCCGGGTTCAGGTCAGTCTTACATACATACGACATAAAAAGTATGTCTTACTATATATAACTAAATATTTTTGAACTAACACAATCATAATAACCTTTAAAACCGAGAGCTTGACAACATCCATTTCTTTTCGCTTGAACGTGGGACTCACAAGCTTTATCACATTCTTCCACACGAACTGCATTAGCTATGTGTATCAACTGTGACAACCATCAAACAAGCCGCTATCAAAAGTGCCATCATTAAATTATTCTTTTTTTTCTCTGTTTATTGATGTAAATATCTTCAGATGACTATAAATAATCATTTTTTCGGATACTAAATAAATAAACATTTCGGATTTTACACACAACGTCATCTAGGCCCAAACTAAGCAGAGCTTGTATTATCGGTACTAGATAACTGATATAATACATATACATACTTTTTTTTGTAAATACATACATTATATTATACATAGAAAATACCCAGACTCCGAAACAAATATTTGTGGATCACACAAACATTTGGTCCGACCCGGGAATCGAACCCGAGCCCCCTTGATCAGCAGCTACATACACTAACCACTAGACTAACAAGGCAGTCAATGAAATCAAAGACCCTTATTCATATTGCGCAGTTGAAACATTGACTCATATCAGCAGGTTCGATGATTGATATAAATTACGCTTAATTTTATTATTATTTTCCTCCAAAGTACGTATAATATCGAATGACTTGTTATTGTTGCCAAACAATGTCTTGCAAAAGAAATATGTGTTATATTATGAATTTAAGGCTATTTAATTGTTTCGTACGACACGCTGAATTTATTTCACGAACCTTTTCTAGTAGAAGTTACCTTTATTCCCTAATAAATACTCTATCTAATACATAATATTATGCCGAAGTGTAAAAATATCTGTAAAAGTTTCACTTACAGAACATGTATTATTTTTCATTTCAAATAATAATATGAGTACTTTGCTTTAATTCCTCAGTTTATGTGTGATGACAGGCCCTTGTTTGTTAATTTAATTTACTTATTTCTTTAAAGTTAAGATTATTTATTTTTCTTTGTTCGTTTGTGGTTTAAAAACGGGACATGGGGACGTATGGTCTAAGCCCCTTTCCTGAGAAGAGACCCGAACCTATTAGTTGAACGTTATGGGTTATGGGTTGTTGACAACAAAGTTACATCCAAGTTATAAACATCATCTTATTAGCCTTTATTATTCTCAAGATTATTTGTGAACGGCTACTAGTTCAACGGGTTTTACCTGAATATCAGTTTTTGCATGAGGTGGATTTCAAGGTTCAACTAGTTGTCAGTATACTGGAGGGCATTGACTTTGTCAATAAGATATTAGCAATAACGATTCATGACAACCGAGATGGAAACGGTTTCACGTGCTCTCTAAGACAGAAACACCCAAGTTTTACCCTTTAATAAAAAGAAAATTATGAGCAATATTTTCTACTACGAACTTGTATTAAATCATTTTTACATTCATTCATTGACCATGAATAATAAGAAGTAGGTTCTGTTGCAAACCTGCGTTGTACTAAGAGGATAATTGTATTCCTTCTATGACTTTCATGTGGGTTTTCTATTGAATACCTGTACGTGTTTTCCTTATTGTTTGTTACTGTTTATCAAAATAAGGAAAATATCATAGATGTAAGATCTAGCGTTTTAACCAAATGATTGTATTTGTTTTTATAGGCTCTGTTTTTATAATACGGTAGAGTTGCTATCGCATTACTCATTGTAGATTACCAACTCATTACGGGGCCGCCTCGCCGTCTATATTTTGAGGAAACTGCTATATCAGAAGTGTAACTAAAGTGTTGCTAATTTTTTGTAGCATGAATTATAGTATAATAATACATATTGTTTTTATGTCAATTGAAGTCGTTTTCTTACATCATCCTCTTTTAATGCTAATAAAACTTAGACATTTATTATATAACCATCTAAAATTCATTTATTTGTGACATTATTTTATGCATTATTTTATGTGTAATTATGGCCTGCGTGCAAATTAATTCTGTTTGCTATAAATTGGAATAAATATTTCGGAAATCTGACATACAACATCATTAAGTTCCAAACTAAGCAGAGCTTGTTGGTTATTACTATATATAAATACATACATATATACTTTTCTTTGTAAATAAATACATCCATCCATATATATATATACATCCGAAATAAATATTTGCAGATCACACAAACATTTGGTCCGACCTGGAAATTGAACCCGAGACCTCTTGATCAGCAGCCAACCTAATCTGAGCCGAGTTAAGCACTCGACCAACTATGCAGCAAACTATGACAGTATGACAGACCAGTATGACAGCAAATTTATTATGATGATAGTTGTCAACTTGACTGCCGTATCAAGTTGACAACTATCATCATAATTTGCACACCTGAAAATGGCAATAAATCAGCACAACTATAATATGTATCGTGACAGTTTTGCACATACCATTCATTACCATTATTTATGCATTTAAATAATTAAAATTAAAAAAATGTAGTCCAGCGATAAGCGTATGAGTTAGGACGGTTAGAGACGGGTCAAAAAAAGCTATTGAGTTTTTCTGATTATAGAAATGTTGAACATTAAACTATTCTGGTAGTAGTCATATACAATGCCAAGAGGAAATAAAATCGTGTACAATAGATAATTGTTATGTTTACTTATTATGTAGTTATTTTTGTATGAAGTTTTCCAAGTAAGCGTATTTCACAAGTTAGGCCTCTGGCTCTATAACTCCTGAACTAATAAAGCTGTCTAAGCAGATATAGCTTTCATCACATAGACTACCATCTTGAATTTTTCAGATTTTTCGTGTCAGCCGTTTAGCTTTTAGAGCGGGAGGGGGGACGCCATGTTTTTGCAAAAAAGAGTCCTTTAAAGTTAAATAACTCGCAAACGGATACCTTAATAAAAAATCGTCTTACCAGCCTCTCAGTGTTTTTAAAAGGCCTATCTAACGATACCTCACACAAGAAGGTCGAGGTGAGAAAAAAGAAACATCCCGAAATAAAAATATTTTTTATGATTATTTTAGATAGCACTTTGTCGACGTGATAAAAACAGATGTCCATGCAAAGTTTCATGAACTCGACATCCGACATCGATGACGACAACGACGAATCTATAAAGGTCAGGAACTACGGAACCCTAAAAACCACTCAATATCAGGATTTTCAAAATTAATTATTTAAATAACTTCTAAAGCCTGTACCTATAATTTTGTACTGTATAATTCCTAAGTCTTTGAGAAGCAAAAACTTTAAATATATATCAGTCTCACAGTACCATCAATCAAAATGAAATCGATATTCATTAAATCTAAATCTGATTTAAAAAAATGTTAACAATGTCGTAATATCAAATTTCGCGAGTTTTTTAAAACCTTTTCATTTTTAATACAAATAGCAACTGTTTTGGACATGAATCAAACGCAAAATGTTTTAATCAAATGAGTTATGAATTTTGATGAAATATAAGTCCATTACTCAGACAATGACAGACGTGATGTAATTTAAACATCCATTATAAAATTTTGTTGGAACGGAACCGTAAATACAGCGTGAGAAATAGAAACATTTGTTCGAATTCCCTTTAAATTCTTATTAAGTCTTCGCAAACGAGATGGTATTCGAATATTATTTCAAAGATCTCAAATAGGTGAAAAACAGAATTCATAGTCATATTTTTACCTTTCAGAGAGGATGAGGTTGAAAACTCTCTATCCACTTTTAAAGATTTTACAAAGAATCTATATGTTACGAAATTCTGTTTACGAAATCCTTTTTACGAAAATTGCGTGGACGAAGGAGTATGAAATTTTGCATTCTTATATTTTATGTGAAAGAGGAGTGGAAAAAGCCCTTTTTTTTAAATAAGCATTAAATACATTGAATTAATAAAATAACTATTTTCGAATACAAAAAACCCAATTGCATAAAAGTAATAAACTGAAAAGAGAAAAACAAGTATCACAATATCTATATAAAATTAGAACGAATAATTCATTGTTTTGTAGGCTTACTAAATACTTTAGGGTACCGCATGCTGTGACAAATGTAGTTTTATTTAATAATCCTTGCCCGTAACTAACAAAGTATTGTTTCTCCCCACCTGCAGCACCTTAAAGTGTTTAGTAAGCTGAGAAAATCGACGATTGCGAAGATCTTCAATAATGTATAAAACTAATTACTTACGTTTACATTGACAGAAAGTAACCTTGGTAAGTAGCAATAATGTTGCACTTAACAATTATTTTCACAAAAGACGAACTTTTAGGATTTTCATAAGTTCGCCTTACTTAAAATATCCTGGAAAGTTATGCCCTTATTACCCACTGACACGGGATGTTATGAAGACCTCGTAACCAAAGTGAACATGTTATTACATCAAAAATAGAGGACCCTGGTTGCACCGTGCTTCCATACGATTTGCTATGAATTTAACGCATAAATGCACCCTTTGTACGGCAAAATTATAAAATTCCTCGCTTTCGCTCGCGGCTCCACTTGCGGCTTCGCTCGCGTGTATGTCAGTTGTCGCGGTAAAAAGTTACGTATGTCCTTTCTTGTGCTCTGGACTATTTGTGTACAAAATTTCTTTATAATTGGCTCAGCAGTTTTGCCGGACTAACAGACAGACGAAGAGACAGAGTTAATTTAACTAAGAAATCAATTGTCTAAAGTTAATGTTTTATATGTGTATAAATATTTATATGTGTACAGGTAGTGGAGCCACGCTGATTTCAGCACGAATGGGCCGGCTCGACCGGGGCAGTACTACCCTCAGAAAGAAGACCGTCCTAATAATGACAGCATTCTTGCTGTCGTGTTTCGTTAGTGAGTGTGAGAATGCCCGGGAAAGAGAATGATGCAGAAATATCTAACCAGGCCGCAATGGCATACCATGGCACCATGCTACATTGCCTACCCTCACAATGAGTATGGTGGCCCTAATCCTGGATTCTACTCATGCTTTCCATCAGGCAGAGGAGAGTCAATTTGGTAGGCTTAAATATAAATATATATATATACACATTATCAGGCAAATGTAAACACCAAGTAGATCAAACAGAGAGACTCTCTCTGCCTTTGTTTGTCTGTTAAACTTTTATGGCTAAACTGCTGCTTTCTTTTGATACAATTTGGCATTAAATAATTTGATCCTTGAGATCTAAACCCATTTTTTTTATTTTCACAATTTGGCTCAACAACAATTGAATACACTGATACCAATAATTTTAAATACATTTAATAAACTTATGACCTAGTGTAACACAACGCATAGGTAAGCAGATGTGCTTACCTATGCGAAATTGTTACACTAGTACATGATGTAATTATATGTTAAATACTTATTCGTTAACATAATCTAATAAATTCTATAAAAGATTAAGGATTACACCCAGACATCAAACATACAAAATATATTTAAGAATGAAATTGAGGTCGTGAAGTCATAACACACGCTGGCTCAAATATGGGCGCTCTTACATGATCTTATAAACACATAAATACATACATATTATACATAGAAAAACACCCAGACTCCGAAACAAATATTTGTGGATCACACAAATATTTAGTAGTTTCGGCGTTAACTGCTTGCGTTCTGGAATTCATGTCTCTCATGGACTTTAGTCTGTTTAGTTGCTATCAGGACTAGAAAAATGTGTGTAACAAAACCTAATTAATATTATAAATGCGAAAGTAATTCTATCTGTCTTTCTGTCTGACATGCTTTCACGCCAAAACAACTGAAACGATTTAAATGAAATTTGGGACATAGATAGTTAGATATGCATCTAGACACCTGTAAGCCCGGAAATAATAACTTAGAATATTAACACGAGCAAGTTTAAAGTATTTTGTAGACAACAAGCATGTCAAACTATTCATCCTAAACAGTCCCCAAATACACTTTTATTTTCAAAATTGTTTATTGTGATGATACGTAATCAGTCATTTTAGGTTAAACGTAATAAATTATTAAAAAGTAATAAACGTAATTTACAAAATAACGTTCAAAGAGGAATTAACAGTTTTGATTGAATTCAGTCAGTGAAGTATTCCTGTTTCTTGTTTGTGTTCATCAAGACGTTGTTTTGTTTAAAAAATTTAAGTTTCTATGAACATTTAAGATGTATATTTTTTTTACATTATGAAAATACTATTTTATTTTTGAGGGATTATCTTACCTTTTGGTCGTTACGTAGTCGTAGCATAATTAACTCGGAAATCTTTATTGAAATCTAACCAGTACTTCTTATGCTTCATGATATTAGAACAGATTATTCATTACATGTTACTCTCAATAAAGACAAGTAGATACAATAAAGATACACATAAATAATTCAAAACCTTATTCTTATTCCGAAAGCCTACGTAGTAGATACTCTGTATCTACAAGGAAAAGCGCAATTTGATGCCACTTAATAATTGCACTCCAAAAACCCACGTACGATCTAAAAAACAGTTACCCTGAGGCAATGCCTGTTATAAATAGAGAAAATCTTTATACAACATCAGTACAGCCCCTGTGGTCTAAAGGCAATCACCATAGGAACTAACCAAAACTTAAGTCAGCAATCATGGCTGCAGTCAATAAAATCGCCATTCTTTTCTTGATCGCTGCATGTGTCATGGTCATCACCGTGGATATTGCTAAGGCAGACTATGTCGGTCCTTGTGATCAGGTTTGCAAACGTACACCTCCTGAAAGACATGAATGTTGCAGGGCTCAAGGATACAAAGGCTACCGTAGTTGTAGCGGTGGACGAATGCAATGTTCCTAAATATTAAAGGTATTATTTATTTAATTACCTATTTTTTTCTCCTCCTTGGGCTACTTATTATTTGTTGTTTGGTTTGGTTTATAGTGATCCTTTAAGTAATCACGAGAATTTTCACTGTAACGTACAGACACTGTATTTGGTTTTGTTGATTTTAATGTTACTTCAAATACTTTGTATTTTACTATGCTACTTCTTTTGAAACCTTTTTTTTTTGTTTTAGAACAGGTGACTAATTATTGCTTGAAAATTCAATTTCAAATAATGGGAACTCAAGTCGTCTTTTTCAACAATATTCTTTTTTTACAAAAAAATTCTTCACAATAAATATTTCAATGATATTGCTTTAATTTTGTTTTCTTTTTATATTAACAAACATGGCTGTATATATAGGAACAAGGAGTATCACCGCCCTTACCCATCTCATGAGCGTCGTAATACCTAAAAGAGGAAGCTCTACAGGTTAACAGTCCTGCTAAGAGTACTAAAACTTAAAACAATCCTTAAAAGGCCTGTTGCCTTGCCCGTTTTATTCTGGATCTACCCTATCGTATGAGAAAGGGCTTTTAAAAACATTGAAAGGTTGCTAGGATCATTTTTTTATTTAAGCGAATTTATTTTAAAAACTGGGCTCCCCTCGGGCTCGAAAAAAAAACATGATTGTAGTCCATCTTGTGAACTTTAAAGGAACACTATACTATAACGGCTGAGATTACTTTATTAGTTGATGAGTTATAGATGTCTAACTTGTAAATTGCGCAAACTTGAAAAACTTTGTACAAAAATAATAAGTACGAATTAATAAGTAAACACAACAAGTACCTATTGGACACGATTGTAAATCCACCATTATGGGTGACTCCGGAACCATATTCTATGCATGGCCTGACAAGCACTTGGCCAATTTTTCAATTTTAATATCAATTATGTACCGTGTGAACCGGTAACACAAGTTGTTACGTATTTCTAATCGTTCTTTAAGTGCGGGGCATCTAAAAGAGCAAAGTGATATTGTAGCTTAAACGCATGTCTTACAATTTTGATGGAATCACTTGTACATATTGAGTTATAGTTATTAGTTTATAAAATTAGTTCATAATTAAATTTAATTGTTAAAAATAAATTAATTTGGTTTCTTTTGGAATCCTCCGGAAGCGGCAAAACGTTAATAAGTGAATAACGATGTATTAAAAGCAGTCGAAATCACCAGTAAAGCATTATATACGAATTATGTAAGTGATAAAGGGACCTTGATTTATTACTGTATAATTAAAAAGATCTTAAAGCTCGAATATGGGTTTCAAAACGAACTTATCACCTCAATTACACGTTAATTGCAAGGCGTATGATATGACGATTAATGTAATAAAAAGTTCTATCATAAATCAACATTATAAAATATCTTCTTTTCAAGAGGATGATCATTAAATTAAGGTGAGTAAGAATAAGTACTTTTGTAAATCTGATTTCAGGCTTTTATTTATCGCTCAATTTCCCTATTCTTGATAACGCTTTAAATAATTAAACGATTAATATTCTCAAGGATAGCGTTTATAACATGGTTTTGTTATTAAAATTGTTACATATTTGAATTAATAAGATATTTTAAACATACCGAAAAATAATTTTATTTAGATGTGTTACTTCAACGTATTTTGGTTTGCGTTAATTAGTACTACAGCAGTCACGAACGCTGCCACTGCGCTGAGGTAGTGAGGAAGTAACAATATTCTACCTATACCAATATACAACTTAACTTAAAACATATATATTATCAAAATTTGTGGTCAAATCTTAATTATACCTCCTTAAATTTGAAATATTTCGTTAACAATATTGACTAAAACAGACTAAATTAAAAAAATTGATCGACCCTAGAAATAATTATTGTCATGCTAAAAATTTCTCCTTTAAATACTGTTTCTCTACTCATGTAATTTGTTTACAAGAATTTCTTCTAAGAATAATTTTAACATAAAATATTTTGACATTAAAGGTCTGTTTGGGTTGTTTGTCAATAACTTAGACTGTATATTGTATATGAGATTTTTCTATACTAATAATAGTACATTTTATGATGTACCCTTGTCAATAACACACACAATATAAACATGAAACCTATTAGAGTAGTGTGTAATCTTGCCTTAATATTATTTACTATTTGTTTTCATATCGTAATATTAGTTCAATCTACATAAATATTGCGAAATTTTTGTATGACATAGGCCATATTTTTACTCGAATAATATGCGAATAATGAAAAAATTTTGTCTGATAGATTATTGTTTTACACTATATTTTAAATTCTTTTGACATTTAATTTTGGTCAAATTCTACACAACTAAGGATAATCAATCTTTTATGAGGGCCAGAGTACACTAGCTACTTTTAGCATCGGCGATCGGCGATTTTGCGACTGCATCGATGCTGCATCGCTTTTAGCGACTTTCTGCGTTCAATCGCGGTATCAAAATTGCGCGTCATGTTGCATCAGTTGTGACTTTCTGCATTCGAACGCGGTATCGAAAACGCGCGTTGTAGCGACTGCCCAGATGCCTGGATCGCGTTGGCTGTAGTGTTGTTTATAATTTTCCGACGCCAAATCGATGCTACCGGCATCCGAATGTGTGCGGAGAGAGTGCAAACGCTAAACCGACTAAATCTCCACGTTTGGCGTTTTTAGGTGTGCGGTGCGGAGCGTTAGGTCGCCGTATTTAGCTTCTAAAAAACGACTAGTCGAAAAACGGATCGTCCATAAAAGTAGCTGGTGTGCTGTGGCCCTTATATAAATAACTAGGTTTCGTTAGCGACTCCTCCCGCGTGTATATCGGTAATCCCGGTAAAAAGTAGCCTATGTCCTTTCTCCGGCTCTAAAATATTTATGTACCAAAATTTAATTTAAATTGGATCAGTAATTTCATCGTAAATATATACACTCATCTAGGCACCTTTAAGCCCGGAAAAAATGTTTTACAAAATCATCACGAGCAACCTTAAGGCATTTTGCAGGCAGCAATTATTTCTAAGTATTCATTGTAAAATTGTAAACAATGTCCAAATACATTTTTATTTCCGAAAGCATTTACTGTGCTGATTCGTACTTTAGGTTAGGCCTGAGATATTATAAAAAATAAACGGTTTTAATTGAATTCTGTCTATGAAAAATTCCTGTTTCTTGCTTGTGTGCATCGAAACGTTGTTAAGTTCAAGAGTTGGAGTTACTACGAACGTTCTTAGGGTGCCGTAGTTCATGACTCGGAACCCTTATAGATTCGTCATGTCCGTTCGTCCTCGACCTACCGCCCAAATGGTTAGTACTAGAAAGATAAAACTTTGCATGAATATGTGTATCACGTCGACAAAGTGCTAAAATAAAATCATGAAAATATTTCTATTTGGGGTACCTCCCCTACACGTAAAGTGAGGTTATTTTTTTTTTCTCGCATCTACCCATCGTGTGAGATATTATTAGATGCGTCTTTAAAAACATTACGAGGTTGCTATGACAGTTTTTTGGTTTGGGTATTCGTTTGCGAATTATTCAACTTTAAAGGGCAAATCGTGATGTTAAAGTAAAATGTAAATGTTTGGGTCACCATGTTGAATTGCTTACCTACCCTCACAATGCTCATTGTGACCCATAGTCCTGGATTCTACTGATGCTTTCAATTAGGCAAAATAGAGTCACTTTAGTAGGCTTCAATATATAAAAAAAAATATGCTTTAATCCATGTCTGAACTTTAGAGGAAAACTATAACGGCTTAGATAACTTTGTTAGTTCAGGAGTTATAGAGGCCTAACTTGTAAAATACGCTTACTTGTAAATTTATTAATTATCATTATGACACAATTTTAAAGCCAAGTACCATTATGGGTGACTATGGAACTCTATTCTATGCGTGACACGCACTTGGACGATTTTTAATTTATATATTTTTAGTAATATGAAAATACTATTTTTATTTATAAGCGAATCTTTTAAACCGACTTTAAAAAGAAGGAGGTTCTCAATCAAATATTTTTTTCATAATCATCATCAACACTCCATAACGTCCCACCGCTGGGCTCGGGTCTCCTGTCAAGTGAGGGTAAAGACCATAAGTCCCCACGCTGGCCGAGTGCGAGTTAGGGACTGGCAAGACACGTTTTGACTACGTAATCTTGCCGTTGGATGTTTTTAAGCTGACATAACGTAACCTCCGAATCACTGAAACACTCATAGCATGTCATGCCACACAATGTCAAGCATCTTGGTACTAACCGCGTTGTTTTTGCTTACCCTCGGTGATTTTCAATTTCCAATCACTTAAGGCCACTTGGCTACGCGCTCTTCTGATAATCATTTGCGTAAAAATAAAGTCAAATAAAAAATCTATATCAGTAAACTCAAAAACCTTACAAAATATGTGATACATATTTAAAAATTCAAACTTATAGAGCAGAATTTTAAAAATTGTATCATTAATGTAGTGACTGCTTGATTGTGACTATTTCAAAAACATATAATTTACAATTAGCTGGCTTACGCATCCTCGCAAGCGTCTCCTATTGCTATTGTCTTTGTAAAACTTCAACACGCAACATACAAGTACGCAATGTAAACTTAAATGTAACAATTTTCCCCTGTTTTTGAATCATTCTTTATTGATACTCCACTCCAGCCATAGCGTATTTAACCCTTCGGGTGCCTGGTGGGTCTGACAGACCCATCGCTTCAAAATTTCGACGATATTTTTTTATTTTTTTAATCTAACGCGCTGCGCTTCTCAGTAGCTTCGCGATATGAACTAGCAGCCATTTTGTCTCCTCTCCCGTAATCCGCGACGCACACACATTCAGATATGAGGTGTTTTAAGTGCGCTCGGGTCTCAGGGACCCGACCAGGCACGCGGCGTAACTTTTATTCCGTAAGTACTTACTTTTGTTTTTTCTTGTTTATTATGTTTTGTATGGTAAATTGTTTACGAAAATAATATTTTATCAGTTTTAAATGGTTAGTAACGAATTTTAAAATCTGTCAAGCTTTGGAGAGAGATTTGAAGAATATGAATACGAAGATGTGGTTTTTGATGATAGTGGAGATGAATCAGTCTACTTGGATGTACCACATGGGTAAGATAGTGCTGAGGAAGTAGCAGAAGTCCATCCTGAACCCAATAATAGTGAAAGTGATGACAGTGATGTTGATATGTCTCAGCCATTGAGTAATTTGTCTCACGCGTCGATTTTTTTTTTCTTTTTATAATTTAGCCTACCAAAGTGACTCTACTCTGACTGATGGAAAGCATGAGTAGAAAAAAGGTGTAAGGGCCACCATGCTCATTGTGAGGGTAGGCAAAGTAACATTGAAACCCATACTACCATGGCGGCCTGGTTAGATAATTGGATAATTGTGATTTTTTGTTACGTAAAATATGAGAATTTTAAATTAAGTTATAAACATTTTGTAAAACAACTTTAGTTTTTATTTTTCCAATCATATAATTTAAATGTCAGTGAAAATGAATAAAAACCCTGTATTTAGCTTTCTGACTCGTTAAGTAGGTAAAAACCAAGCATTTTGTTTACGGGTCTCACAGACCCACCAGGCATGCGAAGTGATTTTTAGGTACCAGGCACCCGAAGGGTTAATTCTAAAATTATTATTGAAATCTAGCCAGTACTTCCTGAGATTAATGCGTCTTCAGCTTCATGATGTTAAAATAATGTATTCATTACACGTCTTTGCCTATTATAACATCTGCTATCACATCAAACGCTACTCGTAATGAAGACAGGTAGATACAATAGATAAACTCATTAATAATTCAAATCCTTATGCTTACCTAGTAAATACTCTGTATTTACAAGGAAAAGCGAATTAATGCACTCAAAAAACCCACGTACGATTTATAAAACAGTTACTTAGGCAATACCCCGTTATAAATAGAGAAAATCTTTGTACAACATCAGTATAGACTCTGTGGCCTAAAGACATTCACCTCAGGAACTAACTAAAACTAAAGTCAAGAATCATGGCTGTAGTCAACAAAATCGCCATTCTGCTCTTGATTACTGCATGTGTCATGGTCATCACCGTGGACATCGCCAATGCAATCCATGTCGGTCCTTGTGACCAGGTTTGCAAACGTACACTTCCTGAAAAGCATGAATGTTGCAGGGCTCATGGACACAAAGGCTACAGTAGTTGTACCAGTGGACGAATGCACTGTTCCTGAATTTTAAAGGTTTTTTTTTAAAAGTTACCTACTTTTTCTCCTTATTCAGATACTTGTTTTTTGTTGTTTGTTTTGGTGTAAATGTTAATTTAAGTAATCACTAGAGTTTTCACTATAATGTATTAATTAGTTTATGAATCTATATTGTGTTTAGACAAAAGGCACGGTATTTGGTGTTATTTTGTTTTTAATGTTATTTTTGTACATGGAGTTTTATGAGGTTTTCTTTCAAAAACCTTTTTCTTTGTTTCAGAATAAGTGACTAATTATTAATTAAAAATTCAATTTCAAATAATGCGAACCCATGTCTTCTTTTCCAACAATATTCTTTTATTATAAATATTTTCTTCTCAATAAATACTTCAATGACATTGCAATATGTGTTTTTTTTTAAATAACAAACAAACAATCAAGAGAACTAAAACTTAAAACATCCCTTTAAAGGCCCGTCTTACCACCGTATCATAATAGGATAAAACTACCTTTTAGCTAAGCTGACTCGTTGCTTGATTTGCATTGCCTAAGATGATGAACAAAATCATCCAAGGATTTTTATCGGAGGTTGAACATAGTTATGATTAAATAGGATTTCAGTTGCTATTCCCAGAACAAAGAATTTAATAGTCTGTTGCGAAATATGGGGTTAAATAAAATACATAAAAGAAAGAAGCATATTCCAATTTTACTATCAACAACGTGCCCTGTAAACCCGCAACGAAAGATTGACACGCTGTCTAGTCTAATGAACTAAAAGCAGTCGAAATTACCAGCAAAGCATCATAATACATAAGATACGAATGTGAGTAATAAAGAGACCTTGATTAATTACTGTACTGTAAAAAGACCTAAAAGTATGGGTTTCAAAACGAACTTATCAACTCAATTACATGTTAATTGCAAGCCGTATGATATGACGATTAACTTAAATGAATAATAAAATAAAATAAATAAATATTTGGACAACTTACACACAACATCATCTAGTCCCAAAGTAAGCAGAGCTTGTGTTATGGGTACTAAACAACTGATATAAATACATAAACATACTTTGAATATTTATATATGAATATTTTAAAATATATTTTTTTCAAGAGGATGATCATTAAATTAAGGTGAATCTCTTCTTCTTCCTAGCCTTAGTCCCAATATTATTTGGGATCGGCTACTACTTCCACCGGTTTTACCTGAATATCAGTTTTTCCACGAAGCGACTGGTGTCGGACCTCTGCAACCCCTAGGGAGAACTGAAAAATTCCAAGGGTGAACTAGTTGTCAGTAATATTGAGTGCACTGATTTCCCAATAACGATTGTCATAGATGTTCATGACAACATTAAATTAAGGTGAGTAAGAATAAGTACTTTCGTAAATCTGATTGTTTCATTGTTCTTGATCACGCTTTAAATAATTAAACGATTTATATTCGCAGGGATAGAGCTTATAGATTTATTTAGATAAATGTGTTGAATATAATATTATATATTTGAATTAATAAAATCTTTTAAACTTACAGGAAAAATAATTTAATAATAGATGTATTACCACAATATTCTTTGGTTTGCGTTTTTTATACAAATGTTATCTTACGAATATTACATTTAATGTAATATAATAGTATTATTAATATTGTAAAGCTGAAGAGATTGTTTATTTGTTTGAACGCAGTAATCTTAGGCAGTACTAGTTCGATTTAAAAAAATACTTCACTGTTGTCACCCGAACTCCCGCAAATATAATATAAAGATCATACAAACATTTGATTCAACCAGTAATCAAAACCCAAGACCACTAGCACAGCAGTCACGAATGCTAGCACTGCGCTGAGGCATGAAGTAACAATATACCTACTATCTATAATAAAAAAAACATGCTTGCATTTGCAGTAAGTATGGCGACCCCCACTTTTGGATTTTACTCATGCTTTCCATCAGGCATAGTAAAGTCACCTTGTTAGCGTTAAATAAAAAAAAATGTGTAAAATAAAACTAAAAACATTAAAATAAAATCACCAAGTATACAATATATAAACCTTTAAATCTATGAATATTTACCTATTTTGTATTGATTAAATTTTAAAAAATATATTATTTTTTTATAGTATGGATACGACGGACATGACATCCATAAATAAATAAGTTTATTCTAGAAAAATGATCCCTGTTCTTGTTACCGATTACACTAAGGTCTAGACCAGTTTTTTAATATTAATATATTGAGATGGCTTAAAACTGTATGGTATTAATACGTAAATTTATTGGTAATCACATTAATGTATGAAGTATAAAAAAATTACCAACCTAAATGTAGGTCAATGAAATGAAAAACTTTGTAATTTTAAAAATCATTTTTATTTGTAGTAGTGATAATGTTTTCAATGTTTATGCTATTTTCTTTTCTATAATGTGCATTGTTGAAGATAGTCACCCTCCTTACCTATGAAACAATTTATTCTAAATTAATACACTTATATATCTTCATAAAACCTACGAATGCTGTTGTGATGAAATACACATTTAAACAAACCAAGAATAGTATAACAAGGTCAACACAACAAATACTAAAATTAG
Source organism: Phragmatobia fuliginosa (assembly GCA_932526445.1). Classification (NCBI taxonomy): domain Eukaryota; kingdom Metazoa; phylum Arthropoda; class Insecta; order Lepidoptera; family Erebidae; genus Phragmatobia; species Phragmatobia fuliginosa. The sequence goes on from OW052057.1 coordinate 75,282,656, forward strand.
TAAATAATCACTTTACCTGTTAAATCAAGTCAATCAGTAACATTACATTTGCACACGTAAAATTTAATTTAATAGGACATAAATAAATGTAGATAAGTAAAATAAAAAATACGTCTTTTTATTTTAAATAAATTGTATTCATAATAATTTTATACAATGTGTCCGTTTCTTTAATGGGCATTAGCTAAAGAGAGTTTACTCTTCTTTCCTGTAAAACAATTTATCACATTACAGACTTAAAAATCTTCTAGAAAACAAAGAGTTTTATTCATATTCAAATAATCATAAAACAAACAAACCAAAACTAGAATAACAAAGTAAATTAAAACAATACTACAATCACTAAATAATCGTTTACCTTTTAAATCCAGATAATCAGTAACAATGCATTTGCCCATTGACACAACTACGATAGCCACTATATCCCTGTGCTTTGCAGCATGCAGTCCTGTCCATAGGAATAATGCTGCAGTAATGATCACAAGGACCGACATGGACTGCATTGGCGATGTCCACGGTGACGACCATGACACATGCAGCGATCAAAATTAACAAAGCAATTTTGTTGAAGGAAGCCATATTTTTAAATAAGTTTTTTTTTGTCTAGAGACGAATGTGTTAAGACTACAAACACTATACTAATTCTCAAAGCAAAGCTTCTCTCTATTTATAATACTTCCAATACCTACGTTGACTCAACTTTTACAGTTTTATTTAGATTTTTTGTTTTATATTTATTACAGACACATTTACGAGTACTTTTATTATGCAGGAAAAGAAATATGCGATGTAATCTAAACAATAATAATGTAACCTTTACAAGGACATACAATATCAATACGATGATAATATAATGCAAGATAATATAGCAGACATTATAGTAGAAATTTTATGCTACAGCTAGGTAGAAAATGGCATTGATCAAATAGCAATATTATTATATGAAATGATTTTGTAATATGTTATTGCGCATGAATAAATCACTTATGAGTATAATATTCAATATCAATTAGAGAAAAATGAACTTTCAAGTTATTCATATTTTTCATAATTTCTTTACAAGTATCTAAATATTATATAATTTTTACTGTGTAATTAGTTAACTGCAACTGAACTGCATAGTTTCCTAGTATTTCTAGTAGATAACACAGTATTTTCTACTTCGAATAATCGCCACCCACAACAATGCTCTGTGTAATTCCCAACTTGTGTTCTGGTGTTTATTTGTAAAGTTCCTGCGATATAAAAAATATTACAAATACAGGAGTGGTCTTTTGAAAAAAACCTAAATGTACACATCACATTACCTCAATTCACAATCACCAAGTCTAATTTGTTTGTATGTAAGAAAACTAAGGTAAAATCAAGTTAACCGACATTGCCCTTATCATTAGCGGTGCCATAATGGTCTATGGGCTGCAAACTTTATTCTTCATGTATTTTTTTTACACATATATCACATTACAGCGGCAACGAGTTAATTGTTAAAAAATAACTACTTATGTGGTGTATGCGTGTGGTGACGGAGAACGTTAAGAATACAGAGTGTCACCACTCCTATTCATCCCGCTGGTGTCGTAAAAGGCGACTAAGGGATAAACTACGCAAGACAACATCGATGCAAAGAGAAGGAAAACTTGAAACAAACCCTATACCAACCCGTCTGGACAGCGTGGTATAGTAAGCCAAAACCTCCTTTCTAAGGAGAGGCCTATGTCCAGCAGTGGACTGTTAAAGGTTGTTGATGATGATGGATGAACTATTTACACTTATCATAACCAAGTCACTTACTTTTACCTCCATCACTCACTAAGATAGTATGTAGTTACAACAGATAATTAAATAAAAATATTATTAATATACTAGGAAAGTGTTCTAAATAAAGAAAAAGCCTTTATAAATTATGTTTAGATAATTATATGTGTTTAATTGTAACATAATCCATGGAAACATAAAAATAATATGCTTGTCTTGAAATTTTATCCGTATAGAGCCTACACCTATAGAGGAAAGTGCTACCTGGCAATTACAATTTAAAAAAACCCATATACAACTCATTAAACCAGATAGGCCAACTCAATATCATGGCAAGTCATTACAAAAAAATTGTGATGGTGGTCCATATAATGAACTTTAAAGAAAAGCTATAAAGGATTAGATGACTTTATTAGTTCAGGAGTTACACAGGCTTAACTTGTAAAATGCGCTTCCTTAGAAAACGTCAAACAAAATGAACGCATTAATACGTAAACATAACAGTTATTTTTCCTGTATGTGAGAGACCTGTCCAAGATGATACCCAGGTACTTTGGATGGTGGTTGTGGATAATAGGTTCGCCCCGCCACATGATGTTGAGCTTTCGATTCGATAGTTGGTCGAAGCAAAGAAGACCTGTTTAGGTGGGGATTTTCGGCCGGTGATGATCTCAGCTGTTTGTGCGGTGCAATCCAAACAATGTCCCATCTTCCATCGTGCCCTGCGTGCCCAGACACCTGCACGCAGGAAGACCTAATGGCTGCCACCGATAACGCCATCAAAGTGGCCGCGTTCTGGGCTGAAAAAATATAATTTTCCCGACACGTTACGTTTGCCATCGAAACGCTAAGAAGAAGAAGATAACAGTTATCTATAGGATACAACTTTTAATCCACGTATCATTATGGGTGACAGAGAAACCCTTTTCTGTGCGTGGCCTGACATGCACTTGGCCGATTTTTTGTTATGCTATCAGTAGAGTTTTCATCGCCTACATACATACATTCATCACTAGATTAGTTCCAGAGATGAATGTATGTAGGCGATTTTTACATAATCACATAATTTTACATAATTGCATAATTTACAGAACCTAAACCTATGACAATGGCTGTAGTCAACAAAATCGCGTTCCTGCTTTTGGTCGCTGCGTGTATCATGGTCATCAGTATCACCCTGGACATCGCCAATGCAGCCCATGTCGGACCTTGCGACCAAGTTTGCAAGCGTACTATTCAGAGCTCATGGCTACAGTGGTTACCGTAGTTGTAGCGGTGGGCGTGTGCAATGTTAATGATTACCTGGATTTAACTTGCAAAATTAATATGCACTAAGTGTTTTGGGTTTTTATTAACTTTGCTATGTTAGTCTAAATTTGTTTAAATCTGGATGTTATCAAAATAACTTCAACGAAATTCACAGTTTTTCGAACTCATTTCATTCTATTACAATAGAATACATTGTTTTTGCAGGAAAGGAGGGTGACAATTTACAAGCAATGCACATTATGGAACCAAAATCGGCATAACCAATGTAAAATAAATTGGAAATTATACGTATAGCTTTAACCCTCTCCTGAGACCCGTGCCCAGCAGTGGGACGCTATGGGATGTTGTTGTTAATTGCATTTTGGTAATCTTCATCTTCTTCTGTTAAAATATATATATCCGATTAAGAAGCTATTCCTAAAGATAAACGATTCTTTCCAAGTATCTGTGTGAGATTAATGTTTGAATACAATAAGGTCGGTTCGAAGTGAGTAAAAATTGCTATTTAGCCCAGACTTAATTTCTGATGACAGGCTTATGTCCAGCAGTGGACTATCTAGATTAACTTTATAGACTAGATTTAAACTCTTCTCTTGCCTGTAAACATTATATTTCATGTTGGAAGTTTTTTTTTTAGTTTTGTATATTTTTTCGTTGAACGCTTTCCCGACTGACGTTAGTGCAGATCGTACTATATTATCAAAAATTCACAAGCTCTGCATACGAAATAGGAGACAAGTGAATGTGCGATCAGCCAGAGTTAGCGTGAAAGGTACGCGTGACCTACGATACTTTCAATTTCAATAAAGTTTATGATAAGAACTGAAAAAAGTCATATTTGCATTATCATCTTTATCAACAAATCCTATAGACCTATCCTATTAAGGAGTTTCTAGCCCATTATATCATGCTACCAGACGGGTTGATATAAGGTTTTTTTCAAGTTTTTCTTCTCTTCGTTATGCTATTGTTCTGCAGAGTTTGATCTGCATATTTTGGAAATGATGAACTAAGAACAGAAATCTATCTATCTAAGGATAAACAGGTTTTTGCCGATAACAGGACAAACAACGATTTATTAACATGTAAATTTGATCCAATTGACTTGTAAAATTCAATAGTTCATATAGATTAGCCCATAGGTCAGGTGGAGTAACGACTTGCGCAGGACGGCTGGCTGGAGCTGGATGCGAGAAGCCCACAATCGATCAGAGTGGTGTGCAATTGGAGACGCCTAAGTCCTAAGCCTAAGCATTGAACTGTGATAGGCTGATAATGATGTTAATTAGAGTTAGTAAAGGCTACATGCTAAGTATTAACTTAGCTGCCGTCGTAAAGCTTGAGATAATGCTCAATAAATATTTTCACATTAAAGTAAAGTCTATTAAAAATTAAGAGTGTTTGCATTGTTAGTTAATATTGACACAATATGGTGAATTTAAATTCATTATATTCATGTAGAATATGCTGTATCATTTAGTTCATTGATTACACAAATGCTGGAATACAAATAACATAAAACAAATAAACATAAATGAAAGATAAGATGGCATTGATGGTAGTTGAAACGAAACGATATTAATAATGTTTATGAGTTCGTATTTAAAATGGATACCAGTGAATTTTCGTGGTAAATGTTATAAATAGACTTTTTTAAGACTCACACAGGAAAGAAACGCCGAAACATACCACAGAGGTGTACCATCTAAAGTGCTTCCAAAACCATTTCCAATATAACAAAAAAAATAAAGATACTTATAGAAATTACTCATTTTTATAACCTTAATATTTTTTACGACTTTTTTGACACTGAACTTCAACTGAGTCAGCTTACAACTATTCATACATTAATTTTTATGTCCCGGTGTATAGTAATTATTATGCGTGAGGCATCCAATGCTAAAGGATTACTATGTAACCACAGTCTTATTTCAACACTTGAATATTTTGTACCATTCACAAATATCTTAACAATTTATTTTTACCATTGAAGAGAGTATACATGGATCTTATTGAACTGTAACAGAGCTCCTTTTCGCATTTCGTTATGTTGTGAAGGCGTGATTAGGATTGTCAACTCTGCCCTTCACAACACTAATGCCGTTTGCTTCTTCAGATGTGTCTCCTCTTTAAATAAAATAAGAACTTTTTTTTTCTTAAAAAAGACAACTCCCGCATTAGGAATATAAATTCCTGTGTCGCGGGGGGCTTTACAAACATACATGAAACGGACACAAATAACACCCAGACTCAGAACAACAAATTGTGAATCACACAAAGTGTTATCCTACGTGGGATTTGAACCCACGACACTTGGCGCAGTAGGAAGCGGTGTAGCGACCGCTTAAGCCACTAGGCCAACCGTGCAGTCAAAAAAAATGATTTAAGGGTGAGTTCTGAAAACCGCGGAATCAGGTTTTTGTTGTAGATACACGCGTGGTGGTCATGTAATTTCACATAGAAATCCAATTTATGTGCTTGATAAAAGGACAAAACTAAGAAAAGTTACTTGCTCCTAAGTTGTGACCTCACAATGTTTTTTACTCGCATCTATGCTTTTGAAGATACAAACAGGCAAGTTGTGCGATAGTTACATAAATTGCAGATTTCACGACGACGGTAATTTTAACAGCTTTAGTTTTAAACTAAAGTCACATATATATCCGATTAAGAAGCTATTCCTAAAGATAAACGATTATTTCCAAGTATCTGTGTGAGATTAATGTTTGAATACAATAAGGTCGGTTCGAAGGGAGTAAAAATTGCTATTTAGCCCAGACTTTATTTCTGATGACAGGCTTATGTCCAGCAGTGGACTATCTAGATTAACTTTATAGACTAGATTTAAACTCTTCTCTTACCTGTAAACATTATATTTCATATTGGAAATATTTTTTTAGGTTTGTTTATTTTTTCGTTGAACGCTTTCCCGACTAACGTTAGTGCAGATCGTACTATATTATCAAAAATTCACAAGCTCTGCATACGAAATCGGAGACAAGTGAATGTGCGATCAGCCAGAGTTAGCGTGAAAGGTACGCGTGACCTACGATGCTTTCAATTTCAATAAAGTTTATGATAAGAACTGAAAAAAGTCATATTTGCATTATCATCTTTATCAACAAATCCTATAGACCTATCCTATTAAGGAGTTTTTAGCCCATTATATCATGCTACCAGACGGGTTGATATAAGGTTTGTTTCAAGTTTTTCTTCTCTTCGTAATGCTATTGTTCTGCAGCGTTTGATCTGCATATTTTGGAAATGATGAACTAAGAACAGAAATCTATCTATCTAAGGATAAATAGGTTTTTGCTGATAACAAGACAAACAACGATTTATTAACATGTAAATTTGATCCAATTCACTTGTAAAATTCAATAGTTCATATAGATTAGCCCATAGGTCAGGTGAAGTAACGACTTCCGCAGGACGGCTGGCAGGAGCTGGATGCGAAAAGCCCACAATCGATCAGAGTGATGTGCAATGGGAGAGGTCTAAGTCCTAAGCCTAAGCAGTGAACTGTGATAGGTTGAAGATGATGATAGTTAGAGTTAGTAAAGGCTACATGCTAACGATTAACTTAGCTGCCGTCGCAAAGCTTGAGATAATGGTCAATAGATATTAATAAAAATATTCTTAGTACATCTTGCACATAATATTCGTCATTACGATAAGCTCTCTAATGACATGCATAAAAAACATCATCTTCCTAGCTGATTTGGGGTCGGCTAATAGTTAAATCGGTTTTACCTGAATGGAGGACTGGCAGATGCCAGTAACTCTACAGACTGTGTTGGACGGTTGAACTAGTTGTTAGTATATTTTATCAGTGCCTTATTCCGTCCTGAGTGTGGCCGCGGATGGACGGGACTGGTTTTCCCCTCTATCCACTTGTTTGTGGCCAGCTGCCCCCAGTATACGACCATGCCAATTACGTCTTGCGGTACGACAATGAAAATTCACATCTCAGAAACTGTTTACATTGGGAGACATCCTCAAGACGCTAGATTGGATTCAACCGGGATTCAATATCTAAGACCAATACCTCTCACTCTTGCGGTTTGCAGACGACATAGCTATCCTGATGGATTCTCACCAGAAATGCTTATCATCATCATCAACAGTCTGTCGCAGTCCACTGCTGGACTTTGGTCTTAATCAAACTATCTTATTCTTAATTTCGATAGTTGGAAGCTTTCTTTGTTACCTTGCAACAACCTTTAACTCTGATAAAAATATATTGTGAACTGTCATATATATAATAAAAAAAACAGTAAGTGGTGTTAAGTACGTTTTTATTTACAAAAGTGTTAAATTTGTCAATTTATTTGTAAATTCCATTTCCATAACACGCAGACTATGATTTATTGAAGATAGCCTGTTTTCCTGAAAACAAATAAATAATAATAATAAATAAATATTCGAACATCTGACACACAACATCGTCTAGTCCCAAACTAAGCAGAGCTTGTACTATGGGTAATAGACAACTGATATAAATACATACTCTTCAACTCTAAAATAAATATTTGCAGATCATGCAAACATTTTGTCTGACCCGGAAATCGAACCCGAGACCTCTTAATCAGCAGCCGCATACGCTAACCACTAGACCAACGAAGCAATAAAAAATTTTTTTTTTCATTTAATAAATATAAAACAAAAGCAGGTTAAAACTATTGCAATAAACTTTACATTTAAAGAGAGTACGACAACATAACTTAGTCACTACTAATTTAGTCATAAAATCAATTATCAATTGTGTGAATGATTAAAAAACCAAATTAATAAAAATATAGTACCTTTTAAGTCTAGATAATTAATAACAGTTCATTCGTCCGCCGGCGCAACTTCGGTAACCACTGTGTCCGTGAGCTCTGCAACATTCGTTCCTTTCAGGAGGAGTGCGGCTGCACACCTGGTCACAAGGACCGACATGGACTGCACTGGCGATGTCCACGGTGATGACCATGACACACGCAGCGATCAAAAGCAGGAACGCAATTTTGTTGACTACAGCCATTGTAGATTTAGGTATTGTAAATCTGTTCTTAAGATGAATGCGTATACACTTCAAGAGCTGCACTGATGTTGAACAAAGTTTTTTGCTATATTTATAGTCCCTTGCCAAGATGTTGACTCAACTTGGTTTGTTGAGGAATAAACGGGTTTTTCTTAAACTCAATAACTTAATAACATCTATAGAGCTCCTATTGCAATTTTCCTTTCAAAGAGAAAATAAATAAGGATAAAGTTTAAGTTATGCATGTGTTATCTTTGTTTATATATTTGATTTTTATTATTCACGGTTACAGTTGTAAACCGAGAGTTACGCTCCTGAACGAATCTTGTCTAAAAATGACCTAAGTAACTCCGTATGTCAATAGCTGCCTGTCAGAAAATGTCCTGTCAAAATCGGTTCAGCCGTTCCAAAGATAAGTCTGAACAAACAAACAGAGGCGGACGGATAGACAGGTCGACAGACAGACATAAATGATTAAAATTGCTTTTCGATGTAAATACCGTAAAGACTTTCATATGTATTAAATATTCAGTACTTGGGCGATCGAGTTTTGTTCGATAACTACTATTTAATGTTTAACAACGCCATCTATTCTCTTAAGTATTGCTGTGTTAGAGTCTAGATGTCTCAAGCAATGTTCAGAGTGATGCAAATGAAAAGTGCATGATAACTTGAAACTGCGTGTTTTCACAAACAAAAGACTAATCTAGATGGAGTTTTCACCATAAAAACCGCCAAATACCAAATTTCAACGCAATCGTTAGAGCCGCTGCCGAGATCTCAAATATAAATATAAGTAGGTGAAAAAAAAAATTTGTACCCCTTTTTACGAAAATAGCTTGGACGGAGGAGTATTAAATTTCGCACAGGAAGCTCTATTTTTTTTTTTTTTTTGCATAAAAATATAGTTGGCCAAATAAAAAACGACACGACACTTCCATATTTTTAACACACGCCCGCATAAATAGTCTTTTGTCAAATTAACATTGTGGCCTTGGCGAAATCGTAATTATAGAAGTTATAGTATTTGACAAATGTTGCCATTTATAATTCAAATTAAGTATGGTATGGAATTTCGACCGATTGACGACCAATAAATATACAAGAATTGCTTGTTTATTTATTCTGGAAGATGTTAGATAGTGATTTAGATAGAACATAAACAATGTTGTTAATCAAGTCGCTTAAACTACAGAACTGCGCTACAGAAATAGTTATTTTGGAAATACAGGCTTCATACCAGCTCGGAGGTTTTGGCCTACTATAACACTCTGGCCAGACATGTTCGTGTAGGATTTGCTTCATGCTTTCCTACCTTTTGCTGTGATAGTTGTTAGATTATTCGATTCTTACAAAAGCTTAAACACAAACATAAGTAACATATTGACTTCAAACTTTATCCTGCACTCAAAGAGGAAAATTGGAACTCAGTGGTCACAGTTGGAAAACATATTACTCATTGAACCAGAGAGGCTGATTCAGTACATTGGCAAGGCATTATAAATAGTGAAAATCTTTGTACATCGTCAGTAGAGTTCTTGTAGTCTACACGCATTCATCTGAAGAACAGGTTCACGAAACCTAAATCTACAATAATGGCTATATTCAACAAAATCGCTTTCCTGCTTCTGATCGCTGCGTGTGTCATGGTCATCACCGTGGATATCGCCAATGCAGCTTATGTCGGTCCTTGTGACCAGGTGTGCAGCCGCACTCCTCCTGAAAGGAACGAATGTTGCAGAGCTCATGGTTACAGTGGCTACCGTAGTTGTAGCGGTGGGCGAATGCAATGTTATTAATCGCCTGGATTTAAATGGTAAAATTAATATTTATCAAAAAATCTGTTATTTTTGACTACGATATATTAATCTAAGTTTACCGCAACCTGTTCATCAAAATTTCTGGTTTTCTTGAACTTATTTAACTCTTATACTATCTTCAAGAAATGTTCATTAAAGAAACCAAATTGGTATAAACATTGCATAAATTATTACTACTGCAAATAAAAATGTATTAAAATTCAACTTTTCTTTCATTTAATTAAATCTACATCTAATTATATTATTTAAACTACAAAGGTAATTTATTTGTGGGACTAATATTACAATTGATATTGTTATTTATTATTGCATTAATCAAGCATCATTACGGTCAAAGATGAAGAATACGAGATATCACCAATCTTAATTATTTTGTGTATGTCCTATGACGGGTAAGGAAACCACGCAGGACAACAGTACTGCAAAGAGAAAAAAACTTCACCCAAATCTTATGTCAATCTGCCTGGTCAGTGTGGTATAAATTAGTTTGTTCTCATGTGTACGCAAATTCATAGGTGGAAACACAATAAGTAAAGTGACCACTACTCCGTTTTCTATCAGGCAGAAGACCGTCCCTTTGACAGACTCATATAAAAAAATCTGCCAAGTGTATGTCAGACCACGAATAGAGTAGGGTTCCGTAGTCACCCAAATAACTTGCGGATTTAAAATCGTATCCAGTAGATAATTTTTAGTGTTTTATAATATTCACATGTTTACTTTTTTGTTATTTTTGTACGAAGTTTTCCCACAAAGTTATCTAAGCTTTTATAGTTTTTCTTTGAAAGTCATTACATGTACCACCATCATGAATATTTTTATTTAATATTTCTCGATCCAGCCGATAACTTTTCTAAAGGGAGAGGAGTCCCTGTTTTAACACAAAAATATGCTGTAAAGTGGATTGACTCTCAAACGGATACTGAAATCAAAAATCATCTATAATTTTTCTTTAAAACAAATTACGAAGTACAACCATCATGAATTTTTTCATATAATATTTCTCGACCCAGCCGTTTAACTTCGATACAGGGAGAAGTGCCTGTTTTAACACAAAATGTGCTTTAAAGTAGATTGACTGGCAAACGGATACTGAAATCAAAAATCATCTTAGTACCTTCGCAATGTTTTTAAAAGACCTATCTAACGATACCACACACAATAGGGAAGAAAAATCTTCCCCACTTTACGTATAAGGGAGGTACCCCAAACAAAAATATTTTTCTTTATTTTATTCTAGCATTTGTGGATGTGATAAAAACATATAGTCATGCAAAGTTTCATCTTTCTAGCACTAACCGTTTGGACGGTAAGTTGCGGACGGACGGAAGGACGGACGGACATGACGAATCTATAAGGGTTCCGAGTCATGAACAACGAGACCCTAAAAAGGTATAGTGGTATCATAATAATATTTTTCTCAATTACTTATGATGTTACTAGTAAGTGCAACTGAATATCTACAAATTTATGTATGAAAGGTTTTTACTTTCTTTACACTGGCTTGTTGGTCTAGCGCAGCCTTTCCAAAAGAGGGCGATAACGCCCCCTTGTGGACGCTACACGACTTAAGGGCGATAAGAGACCCAGAAAAAAAATAGGGCGTTGTGAAGAGGCTTGGGGGTTTGTAATTTCATCTAGCTAGGAGGACTCTTAGACACCGATCCAGCTCTTGACAACTTGTGAACATCAACTAGCCGCGAGAAAAATAAATCATCCCCACTATCCGTGTAGGGGAGGTACCCCAAATAATTTATTTTTTTCAGAATTTTATGGTAGCACTTTATCGACGTAATTACAACACATATTCATACAAAGTTTCATCTTTCTAGCACTTACCTACCATTTGGACGGTAAGTCAAGGACGGACATAGGACATGGGACGGACGGACATGACGAATCTATAAGGCTTCTGAATCATGAACTTCAGAACCCTAATAAAAATCTATTAGTAAACTAAATTCATATGATACTCTTAACAAAAGACTGATTATAACTATTGCCTCAGATAAAGATTACAATTAATATTTTTAGTTAGTTAGTTTAGATAACTAGTTTAGTACAAAAGTTCCCACAAAGTTATAGATTAAGCTAATAAAATAAGCTATAAAATATTGTTTTTTTTTTTGTTTCTGAACTGGACCTTTTATTGATAAATAAGTAGCCGAACTTGTGAAATAATTAGTCGATTAAGTAAGTAAGGCGTTGTTGATTTTTGTATTGTTAATAAAAGTTGTTTATAACCATTAAAAAGTTTATTATTTTGAATTCCATAAAAAGCTATAAACACAGACATGACAGACATGGAAAAGTTCCATCTCTGAAACTGTTTACATTGGGAGACATCCTCAAGACGCTCGATTGGATCGAACGGGGAATCAATATCAATGACCAATACCTCTCACACTTACGATTTTCAGACGATATAGCTATCCTGGAGAATTTTCATCAGAAATCCTCAACAGAATGCATTTATCGCCATCTGCCTGCCGAAGTCCACCGCTTACCTTAGCCAAACTATTCTATACTTTATTTCGATAATTGAAAGCTTTCTTTCTATTTTGCAACAACCTCTAACTATTAAACAAATTTATTTTAAAATGTCATACATATGATAAAAAAAACAAGTAAGTGGTGATAAGTACGTCTTTATTAACAAAAGTATTCAATTTGACAATTCCTTTCTAAATTCCGTTTTCATAACTTGCAGACTACGTAGATGATTTGTTGAACTGTTTTCCTGAAGAAAGAAATTATTTTATATGAAATAAATCTAGCACAAAAGCATATTAAATCTATTGCAGTAAACTATACATTTAAACAGAGCGGCAACGTAAATTGTTCACTTCAGTAATTTAGTCATAAAGTCCATAATCATTAGTGAGAATTATTTAAAAAAAGTACCTTTTAAGTCTAGATAATTAATAACAGTTCATTCGTCCGCCGGCGCAACTTCGGTAACCACTGTGTCCGTGAGCTCTGCAGCATTCGTTCCTTTCAGGAGGAGTGCGGCTGCACACCTGGTCACAAGGACCGACATGGACTGCACTGGCGATGTCCACGGTGATGACCATGACACACGCAGCGATCAAAAGCAGGAACGCAATTTTGTTGACTACAGCCATTGTATTAGATTTAGGTATTGTAAATCTGTTCTTAAGATGAATGCGTATACACTTCAAGAACTGTACTGATGTTGAACAAAGTTTTTTGCTATATTTATAGTGCCTTGTCAAGATGTTGACTCAACTTGGTTTGTTGAGAAATAAACGGGTTTTTTTTAAACTCAATAACTTTATAACATCTATGTGTTCCTATAACAATTTTCCTTTTCAAAGAGACGAGCTTTACAAATAAGGAAAAAGTTTAAATGCATAACATGCGTATATTATTATATAAATGTTGTTTATATAAATATTGGTTTTTATTAACAACTAGCTGAGTACCACGGTGCTACTCGCGGATATTGTTGTATCGTAATCGGCAGTAACCCCACCCCACAAAGCGATTTTTCACCCCTGAAAACCGCCACATGTCAAATTTCAAAGAAATCGTTAGAGCTATCATTATAAACGCGATAGCTTGTGAGTATGTATGTATGCATGTCTGTTTATATGTATGTTTGTTTGTTGATCTTTCATACAAAAACGACTGACGGGTTGGGATAAAACTTTACAGTAATACAGCTTTTATATCAGAATAACACATTGGCTACTTTTTACGGCAATAATCGAGATACATATAGCGAAAGAAAACAAAACTAAAAATATTGTGTAAGCAGAAGTACTTTAAAATAACTTTAGTTATGAGTTTTTTTGATAATAACCTACAATCTACATGACATAAGATTATAAAACCCAGACCTTTTGCCGAACATTTTATAGTTCCATTCTTACTGATAAAAGCGTAATGTAGGTTAAAATAGTTCCTTAACGTTCGTATTATTTTAAAATATTTTCACCTGTAAACGAAGTGGCGGGTTAAAGTTAGCATTAGCCCAAAGTAACTATTCCACGCGAATTGTGAGCAGAAGCTATCTGTCATATTGTTATTATTGCATGTCATGTCAACGAGTTTTCAGGTAGGTACCTGGACACGAAATTTCGGCTCAATCAGACATCAGAAAGTGGTTAAAATCTTAACCTACAATATTTGAAATTCACATACCTACTACTTATCTATATATCAATCATACAAATCACACCAAAATTATAAAGGAGAAAGTTTGTGAGTGTGTGTATATGTTTGTAACTTTTTCACGTTCAAGCGGTTGGACCTATTTTGCTAAAATTTGTTAGCAGGAAGTTGACACTGAATAATCACATATGTAGGCTACTTTTTTCCTGAAAATACGCGGGTAACACTACGGGGCGCAGCTAGTAAACAATAACATATATATGAATATACAAGAATTGTTCGTTTAAAGATGTTAGATAATGATTTAATTATATTACATATAAAGTTGTTAATTTTCTCTCAAAATCAAAAGTCATACTACTAAAAATGCTACCTAAACCTAATAACTAGATTAGTTATCAGGTTATAACTAATCTTATAAATGAACAGTTATAAGGTGGCAGAAACCTATTGGATGAAACACTGCAGAACTAATTATTTTGGAAATACAGGCTTCATACCAGCTCGGAGGTTTTGGCCTACTACAACACTCTGGCCAGACATGTTCGTGTAGGATTTCTTTCATGCTTTCCTACCTTTTGCTGTGATAGTTGTTAGATTATTCGATTCTTACAAAAGCTTAAACACAAACATAAGTAACATATTGACTTCAAACTTTATCCTGCACTCAAAGAGGAAAATTGGAATTCAGTGGTCACAGTTGGAAAACATATTACTCATTGAACCAGAGAGGCTGACTCAGTACATTGGCAAGGCATTATAAATAGTGAAAATCTTTGTACATCGTCAGTAGAGTTCTTGTAGTCTATACGCATTCATCTGAAGAACAGGTTCACGAAACCTAAATCTACAATAATGGCTATATTCAACAAAATCGCTTTCCTGCTTCTGATCGCTGCGTGTGTCATGGTCATCACCGTGGATATCGCCAATGCTGCTTACGTCGGTCCTTGTGACCAGGTGTGCAGCCGCACTCCTCCTGAAAGGAACGAATGCTGCAGAGCTCATGGCTACAGTGGCTACCGTAGTTGTAGCGGTGGGCGAATGCAATGTTATTAATCGCCTGGATTTAAATAGTAAAATTAATATTCACCAAAAAAAATCTGTAACTTTTGACTACGCTATATTAATCTAAGTTGAACTTATTTAACTAACTAACTTGAACTTATTTAATTCTGATACTATCTTCAAGAAATGTAGATTATAGAAACCAAATTGGTATAAACATTGCTTAAATTATAATTACTACTGCAAATAAAAATGTATTTAACCTCAACTTTTCTTTCATTTCATTATATTATATAAACTATACGGGTAATTTATTTGTGGGTGTATATTTCAATTGATATTGTTATTTATTATTGCATTAATCAAGCATCATTGCGGTCCACGCTGAAGAATACGATATGTCACTAATCTTATTCATTCTGTGTATGTCATAAGATGGGTAAGGGAACCACGCAGGACAATAGAACTGCACAGAGAAGATAAACTTCACACAAATCTTAAATCAATCTACGTGGTCAGTGTGCTATAAATTAGTTTGTTATCAGGTGTACGCATACTCATAGGTGGAAACACAATGAGTAAAGTGAGCACTACTCCGTTTTCTATCAAGCGAATTCCGTAACTTTGACAAACTCATATAAAAAATCTGCCAAGTGTGTGTCAGACCACGAATTTTGACTGCACGGTTGGCCTAGTGGCTTAAGCGGTCGCCACACCGCTTCCTACTGCGCCAAGTGGCGTGGGTTCAAATCCCACGTAGGATAACACTTTGTGTGATTCACAAATTGTTGTTCTGAGTCTGGGTGTAACTTGTGTCCGTTTCATGTATGTTTGTAAAGCCCCCCGCGACACAGGAATTTATATTCCTAATGCGGGAGTTGTCGTTTAAAAAAAAAATAAAAAGAATAGAGTAAGGTTCCGTAGTCACATAATAACTTGCGGATTCAAAATCGTATCCAGTAGATAATTTTTAAAATTTTGCTTTAATAATATTCACATGTTTTTTTATTATTTTTGTACGAAGTTTTCCAAGTAAGAACATTTGATTGACTAGTTAAAACAAAGTTATCAAAGCTTTAGTTTTTCTTTAAAAGTCATTCCATAGACCACAAACAATAATTTTTTCATATAATATTTCTCGATCCAGTCGATAACTTTTATTAAGAGAGGAGCCCCTGTTTTAACATAAAAATATGCTGTAAATACTGAAATCAAAAATCATCTTAGTAACTTCGCAATGTTTTTAAAAGACCTATCTAACGATACCACACACAATCGGGAAGAAACATCTTCCCCTCTTTACGTTTAGGGGAGATACCTCAAACAAAAATATTTTTCATATTTTTGTTTGGGGTACCTGTATGATTTTATTCTAGCACTTGTCGGCGTGATAGAAACACATAGTCATGCAAAATTTCATCTTTCTAGCACTAACCGTTTGGACGGTAAGTAGCGGATGGACGGAAGGACGGACGGACCTGACGAATCTATAAGGGTTCCGAGTCATGAACAACGAGACCCTAAAAAGGCATAGTGTTATCATATTTTTCTCAATTACTTATGATGTTACTAGTAATTGAAACTGAATATCTACAAATTTATGTATGAAAGGTTTTTACTTTCTTTATACTGGCTTCTTTTCTTTCCCAAAGAGGGCGATAACGCCCCCTTGTGGAGGCTACACGACTCAAGGGCAAAAAGAGACTCAGAAAAAATATAGGGCGTTGTGAAGAGGCTTGGGGGTTTGTAATATCATCTAGCTAGGAAGATTCTTAGACCGATCGAGCTCTTGACAACTTGGCAACATCATCATCATCATCAACAGCCTTTATCAGTCCACTGCTGGACATAGGCCTCTCCTTAAAAAAGAGGTATTGGCCTACTATACCACGCTGGCCAGACGGGTTGGTATAGGGTTGGTTTCAAGTTTTCCTTCTCTTTGCATTGATGTTGTCTTGCGTAGTTTATCCCTTAGTCGCCTTTTACGACACCCGCGGGATGAATAGGGGTGGTGACACTCTGTATTGTGAACATCAACTCATATTAATTAAGAGATTGCTCAAACTTGGTTCGATATTTCTCTTCGCATAGTTCATATACCTGTCCTGTTTTAATAAATAAATCAAATAAAATCATGTCGTAGATAGGTAATTTAAAAAATATAGATAATAGACAATCAGGTTTTAACAAGTTTTAGTTATTACTGATTTGTGCATTCCTGTATCAATCTTTCTGTATGACGTTTTCCAAAGAAGGCGCATTTTACAAGTTAAGCCTGTATAACTCCTGAACTAACAAAGACATCTAATCCGTTATAGTTTTTCTTTAAAGATCATGATATGGACTACCATCACGAATTTTTCCAGATTTTTGAGTAAACCGTTTAGCTTTTAGAGGGGGGGGGGGGCTGTTTTTACAATAAAGTGCCTCTTACAGTGGAATTTCTCGCAAACAGATACCAAAATCAAAAAATCGGCTTAAAAACCCTGTATTGCTTTTAAAAGACCTATCTAATGATACCCCACGCTATGGGGTAGCCGCGAGATAAAGAAATCATCTCCACTGTACTTGTAGGGGAGGTACCCCAAACAAACATATTTTTCTTAATTTTATTGTAACACTTTTTCGACGTTATTACAACACATTTTCATGCAAAGTTTCATCTTTCTAGCACTTACCGTTTGGACGGTAAGTCAAGGACGGACGGACATGAGGAATCTATAAGGCTTCCGAGTCATGAACTTTGGAACCCTAATAAAAAACTATTAGTGAACTAAATTCATATGATACTCTTTGTGAATACAAAAGACTGATTACAACTGTTACCTCAAATAAAGATTAGAATTAATATTTTAGTTAAATAGTATAGAACAAAAGTACCTACAAAGTTTTATAAAATATTGTTTTTTTATGTTTCTGAACTAAACTTTTTATTAATAAATAAGTAGCCGAACTCGTGAAATAATTAGTCGATTAAGTAAGTAAGGCGTTTTTGATTTTTGTATTGTTAATAAAAATTTGATTATAATCATTATTATAGCGAAATTATTTCTTCTTGGTTGGTCTGTCGTAGTGGTCCACGATTATGGCGACTTATAGGTGGATATCGAATAACAATGATCGTGTATTCTTTCGGAGCCATGTTTATTAATTAATAACTGTACTTTTATTCTAACCTTACGTATTTAATACATCAATGCTTACGTACTAAGGTATGAACATGGAATCTCTTCGTTATGATCTTATAGCTACATTGCATATTCTAAATCTATCGTTACATTGCACAATAAACACGTCATAATATCAACAAGGAAATGACAGCCGGAATCCTTCGTGCTCGATAATCGGCACATATTTGCAATGTGCTGGTTAAGCATTATATCTCTGTATAATTTCCGTCTTTTACTTAAACCAAAATATGAATTCCATTTCCTTATTATTTTGAATTCCATAAAAAGCTATAAACTACCCGGGATCCTACTGGATCCCGCTGTTACAAAGTCAATCCAGCAAAAATCCCGCGGGATTGGAAACAGTGCTGGATTGCAATCCCTCATGCTATCCTAAGTGTGTCCGCGGATGGACGGGACGGGTTTTCCCCTCCATCCGCTTCAGTAGCCAGCTGCCCCCAGTATAAGACAAATTCAATTACGTCTCGAGGTACGACATGGAAAAGTTACATCTCTGAAACTGTTTACATTAGGAGACATCTTCAAGACGCTCGATTGGATCGAACGGGGAACCAATATCATAGACCTATACCTCTCACACTTGCGATTTTCAGACGAAATAGCTATCCTGGAGAATTTTCATCAGAAATCCTCAACAGAATGCATTTATCGCCATCATCAGCCTGACGGAGTCCACTACTGACCTTAGCCGAACTATTCCATACTTTATTTCGATAATTGAAAGCTTTCCTTCTATTTTGCAACAACCTCTAACTCTTATATTTAATAAATATATTTTAAAATGTCATACATAATATGATAAAAAGAAAACAAGTAAGTGGTCATAAGTACGTCTTTATTAACAAAAGTATTCAATTTGACAATTCCTCTGTAAATTCCGTTTTCGTAACAAACAGACAACGTAGCTGATTTATTGAACTGTTTTCCTGAAAAAATAAATTATTTTAAATGAAATAAATCTAGAAAAAAAGTACGTTAAATCTATTGCAGTAAACTATACATTTAAACAGAGCGACAACGTAACTTGTTCACTTTAGTAATTTAGTCATAAAGTCCATAATCATTAGTGAGAGTTATTTAAAAAAATACCTTTTAAGTCTAGATAATTAACAACAGTTCATTCGTCCGCCGGCGCAACTTCGGTAACCACTGTGTCCGTGAGCTCTGCAGCATTCGTTCCTTTCAGGAGGAGTGCGGCTGCACACCTGGTCACAAGGACCGACATGGACTGCACTGGCGTTGTCCACGGTGATGACCATGACACACGCAGCGATCAAAAGCAGGAACGCAATTTTGTTGACTACAGCCACAGATAAAAGAAACACAGGAGATTTGCTTTGTACACAAATTTATTCGTGTTCAGATGTCTCCGCGTTTCCCCCACTTACTTCACTAACACAAAACCAAAAATTGTAAGCACGGCACACACGCTCGTATTTCTCCCGCACACAAAGAAACTTACAGAGACACCAATAAACCCACTAATAGAACACATTCGAAAAGAGGGCGGCGCTTCTACCTGTAGCTACGGATTTCGAATAAACACACATGTGCAAGTTATGCAACTAATGATGTGAAGTGATAATCATAGAAAAATATCGAATGAAATTCAGTTAGCTGTATTATCCGCTCTTTCTCCTAAAGATTTTATTGACTGTGAAAAGAAAACTAAACAGGAGTTTCGCTCGAATATACTCTATACAAGCGATGTTTTATCATAATTGGAATATTTACTAATTAACTACCAAAAAACTGGATATCATCTTTTCTAATATAGACTAGAACACAGGTAAAACTGCAAGAATTTTATTGTTAAGGATTTTATTGACCAGTAAAATGTAAATATTTATTTAAAACTTGCCGCTTAGACAGTTTAGGTGTTGCGTTCTTAGTTAAGTAGTGTAATCTTACGGTTGCATATTTTTCCATTACGGCTTTTATTAGTATTATTAAATGGTTATTCATTGGCGATTGATCGTATTGGTGAAAATTTATTGGGGCGAGCATATTGTGCTATTTTTGTTGGGAACCAGCTTGGACCCTTCCTGTCGCATTTATCCACATTTCTTTAATTTTTGGATCCTTCGGATAGCTAAAATTTTGAAATAAAAGCAAGGTAGAAATGATGCTTGAGTACCAGAATAAATTAAAAATCAAAACTTTATCTACACTTTTTATACGTTTACATAATTATAATATTACAATTTATTTATATCTTTAATAATCATTCGCACTTAATAGGATCGTTTAAAATATCGACAATCATAAACATCACATCACATCTCTAATACAAAGGCCGACAGCGGCCGCTTCCCGAAACTATCGTGTCAGTGAGAGTATCAATAAAACACTTATCCATTGCGCTATTAAACTAGCCGATTCATTCATTGATTTGTACTAAGCAAGCAATGGTTTTAGCTCCTAATGAAAAGGATTAATTTGGTATTTTATCATGTTTCTAAAATGTTTTAATGAATTCAGTATGAAAAACTATAATATTATAATATTCAGATATGAAATGAGATGCCATATTTCTTGTAATTCACAATACAGCTGTTATTTTTGCAAACAATCACTGAACAACGCGGCATTTTGTAAAAAATCAAGAGCAGTGAAGACGTCGCAAGTTGACATGCGACTAATGTCCGAAAATGGCATCAAGCCGCTTTGAGGCCAGATGCGTTCGCAAGCGTCACGCCTCAATTGCATATCTCTAGTGTATTTCTTTGATCTGTGACTACAGCCATTGTAGATTTAGGTATTGTAAATCTGTTTTTGATGAATGCGTATATACTTCAAGAATTGCACTGATGTTGAACAAAGTTTTTTGCTATATTATAGTCCCTTGCCAAGATGTTGACTCAAGTCGGTTTGTTGAGGAATAAACGGGTTTTTCTTAAACTCAATAACTTTATAACATCTATGTGTTTCTATAACAATTTTCCTTTTCAAAAAGACGAATAAGGAAACGCTTTATAAATAAGGAAAAAAATTAAATGCATAACAGGCATATATTGTTAAATAAATGTTGTTTATATAAACATTGTTTTTTATTAACAACTAGCTGAGTACCACGGTGCTACTCGCGGATATTATTGTATCGTAATCGGCAGTAACCACACCCCAAAAGGCGATTTTTCACCCCAGTAAACCGCCACATGTCAAATTTCAAAGAAATCGTTAGAGCCGTTGCGGAGATTACAAATATCCTACTAGTATTATAAACGCGAGAGCTTGTGAGTATGTATGTATGCATGTCTGTTTATATGTATGTTTGTTTGTTGATCTTTCATACAAAAACGACTGAACGGGTTTGGATGAAACTTAACAGTAATATAGCTTCTATATCAGAATAACACATTGGCTACTTTTTACGGCAATAATCGAGATACATAAAACGAAAGCTAGATGATTATAAAAATACATAAATCGTAGATGTCAAAATGTATTATTGTATATCTCCTGTTAAAACTTCACAGGTTGCTAAACATTACACACTAGCAAAGCAACTTTTTATAAATCTATTCTTGTATATAAAGCTGAAGAGTTTATTTGTTTGGTTGAACGCGCTAATCTCAGGAATTACTGGTCCGATTTGAATAATGTATTTAAATCGCGATTTAAGTAAGAAAATTACCAACATTGAGGGCCTAATCTCCAAAGTCTACAAAGATGTAGTGGATGTGTCCAAGAGCAATATTGGGAGCTAGAAATGGCTCTGTTGACGACATCAATAACATTAGACTGGGAAAACGTCCAGGAGATAGCGTGAACTACATGTCCATTGACTACCTAATAGATCAAGAGGATGCAATATATTACCCACAAGAATTTCTTAATCTCTTAATCCGAGTGGCCTTCCCTCACAAATCAAATCAAATCAAACGATTTTTATTTCAAATAAACCATACAACGGCACTTTTGAAACGTCAAGTAGTCAGTCAGTAGTCAGTCGTGAAGCTAATTATCTGTTTCAATTCGTAGATCCTATGGAGAAGAATAAACAAGAAACTCCATGGACACTCTTTTCAACATTGTTTTTACAATTTGTGGTTACATTGTTTAAGGCATATTATTAAATGTGATGACAATGTAACGATACTGATATTTACACAGGTAGTGTCCGAAAATAATTAAACAATAAATAGAAGTTGTGAGATGACCAGCCCCGACTGGCGGCGCCCGTATCACGAGCATGACCTATGCACCAGCCATCGTCCAGTTCAACCATATCGTAGGGAGCCGAACGACCCGCTACACACGCCACCGCCAGCAGGACTTTTAAGTGAGCATGACATACTCACAACCACCAGTCAACAAACAAACTTATGTTACCTACTACAAAGTGCTCACATGTACAATTCAAAGTGTTCGCAGTTATACAATAATAAAACCATTTATAAATATGCTACTCTCTAAGAGTGCGACAAATATTTGGAACATGTCAATAAAAAGTAACTTATTATGCAATAATGTTAATACAAAAAAAAAACTAGAAATGTCAAACAACAAGATACAATTAAATTATCAATAATACATGTCAGAAATATGGTTATCCAATGTAAAAAAAAAAGAAAAATATAAGAATTTCAATCATTAAGATAAAATTAACATACATATGTCAGAAATACAAAGTAACTTCTAAATAATTTGAGAATTAATCATGTGGCTGTGGAGCAGGACCAGCCTTAAGTCAAGCAACACACAACATTTTACAACATTTTTCACTTTCGTTCCCTCAGAACGAGCGGAGTGCTCGTTTTTAATTCGAGTGAACAACTAATAAGGCCCAGGGGCAAATATTTAACCACTTAGGAATAGATTTACGTCAAAGGGTTTTACGTACTGGCAACTGTATGTTACCTTATCGAGATTTGGTTCTGATGAAAATCAATATCTACATCTGCCGGAAGAAAACAAAACTAAAAATATAGTGTAAGCAGAAGTACTTTAAAATAACTTTAGTTATGAGTTTTTTTTGAGAATAACCTACAATCTACGTGACATAAGATTATAAATCCCATACCTTTTGCAGAACATTTTATAGTTCCACTCTTACTGATAAAAGCGTAATGTGGGTTAAAATAGTTCCTTAACGTTCGTATTATTTTAAAATATTTTCACCTGTAAACGAAGTGGCGGGTTAAAGTTAGCATTAGCCCAAAGTAACTATTCCACGCGAATTGTGAGCAGAAGCTATCTGTCATATTGTTATTATTGTATGTCATGTCACCGAGTTTTCAGCTAGGTACCTAGACACGAAATTTTGGCTCAATCAGACATCAGAAAGTGGTTAAAAGCTTAGCTTACAATATTTGAAATTCACATACCTACTACTTATCTATGTATCAATCATACAAATCACACCAAAATAATTAAGGAGAAAGTTGTGAGTGTGTGTATTTGTTTGTTACTTTTTCACGTTCAAACGGTGTTGGACCTATTTTGCTAAAATTTGTTAGCAGGAAGTTGACACTGAATAATCACATATGTAGCTAGTAAACAATACATATGAATGAATATACAAGAATTGTTCGTTTAAAGATGTTAGATAATGATTTAATTATATTACATATAATGTTGTTAATATTCTCTCAAAAGCAAAAGCCAATACATACTAGTAAAAATAAATTAAAGATTATGTACTGAAAATACCACCTAAACCTAATAACTAATCTTATAAATGAATAGTTATTAGGTGGCAGAAACCTATTGGATGCAGCACTGTAGAACTAATTATTTTGGAAATACAGGCTTCATACCAACTGGGAGGTTTTGGCGAACCATAACACTCTGTTCAGACATGTTCGTTTAGGATTTGTTTCAAGCTTTCCTACTTTTTGCTGTGATAGCTGTTAGATTATTCGATTCTTATAAAAGCTTAAACATAAACAAAAGTAACATATTAACTTCAAACTTTATCCTGCACTCAAAGAGGAAAATCACAATTCAGTGGTCACAATTGAAAAACACATTACTCATTGAACCATAGAGGCTCACTCAGTACATTGGTAAGGCATTATAAATAGTGAAAATCTTTGAACAACGTCAGTAGAGTTCTTGTAGTCTACACGCATTAATCTGAAGAAAAGGTTCACAAAACCTAAATCTACAATAATGGCTGTATTCAACAAAATTGCTTTCCTGCTTCTGATCGCTGCGTGTGTCATGGTCATTACCGTGGATATCGCCAATGCAGCTTATGTCGGTCCTTGTGACCAGGTGTGCAGCCGCACTCCTCCTGAAAGGAACGAATGTTGCAGAGCTCATGGTTACAGTGGCTACCGTAGTTGTAGCGGTGGGCGAATGCAATGTTATTAATCGCCTGGATTTACCAAAAAAATCTGTTATTTTTGACTACGCTATAAATATCTAATTTAAATCAATTTTTCCGCTTTTCTAGAACTTATCTATTCTATACTTCAAGACATGTACATTATAGAAACGAAACTGGTACAAACATTGTATAAATTATTACTACTGCAAATAAAATGTATTTAAACTCAACTTTTCTTTCATTTAATTTAAATTACCATGACATAAAGCATTTTTCTAGAAATGTAAGCATTTTTTTATATCATTATGTTTTTATCATTGATTAAAAACTATACGTGTAATATATTTGTGGGACTAAAAGTACAATTGATATTGTTATTTATTATTGCATTAATCAGGCATCATTGCTGTCAACACTGAAGAATACGATATGTCACTAATCTTATTCATTCTGTGTATGTCGTAAGATGGGTAAGGGAACCACGCAGGACAATAGAACTACACAGTGAAGAAAAACTTCACAAAAATCTTAAATCAATCTGCCTGGTCAGTGTGCTATAAATTAGTTTGTTCTCAGGTGTACGCAAATTCATGGATGGAAACACAATGAGTAAAGTGACCACTACTCCAAAAATATATGTGTACGTGTTTTCTATCAGGCAGAAGACCATCACTTTGACAGACTCATATAAAAAATCTGCCAAGTGTGTGTCAAAATCGGCAAAGGAACGGATATTGTTTTGCAGTAAACGCGCACACCTGTTTTCTTGGCGTTGAACTCGACCAAATTCTCATCACCCTTTTGAGAAATATGTCGAGCTCAGCGATAAGCTCCCTTCGTTTCCACTCAATATCCGCCGTTTTAGCAGAAAGATGTCCCAAATAGTGACCATGTACTGTGCTGTCGTCTGCATAGCAATGTATTTTGCCGAGGGTTAACATGTCATTGATATGCAGAAGAATCAGCGTGGACAACAAGACGGAGCCCTGAGGTACGCCTGCATTTATCTGTTCAAAGTTGGAGGCCGCGCCGTCACAAGGTTTTGGTGGACAGCGTTGAGGTTTGCATGGAGTCCTTGCAAACCTCAAGCTACTATTTTTTGGCTACTATTTCTGTTGAGGGGGTTAGGGGACGTGAAAGGCAAACGGTGTAGCGAGACGGTGACCGAACCGTCGGACGGAAGGGCCTCCGTATCCTCCCAGATCGGATGGTCTGCCATCCGATTACCAACCGGCACGATGAGCCACTCCGAGATTATGCGTGACCAGACGGGGCAGCCTCACAAGGTGGTTAACCATGGTTGGGCCCCTAACTATGCCGGTGGCGGCCAGCGGCACCACCGTTTCTACGGGTCTCCCTAGCCGACGGTTCCATCCACATCACCTAAACAATGACTCCACGAGCATTCCTCTGCTCGCACACATACCATGATGACTGTCACCCCTGCATCATTGGGCCTCCTGTCTCACGACACACACCATCGAAAGACGACAACACGGATGCTGTCATTTTAGGCTGGCCTTCAGTGTGAGGGTAGTACTGCAACAAGTGGAGCCGGCCCATTCGCTACCCCAATACTGTCGTACCACACTTCCGTTTCTTATGTTCCAACCAAAACCGAAACATTCGGTCAACAAATAATTTGCTTATTCTATGTCCCCCTTTATCCGTATGGTGACGGATTAAGAATACAGAGTGTCACCACCCCTATTCATCCCGCGGGTGACGTAAAAGGCGACTAAGGGATAAACTACGCAAGACAACATTAATGCAAAGAGAAGGAAAACTTGAAACGAACCCTATACCAACCCGTCTGGCCAGCGTGGTACAGTAGGCCAAAACCTCCTTGTCTATATGTAAGTTTATATATTAAAGTAATAATTTATATTAATATATATAACATATATAATTTTATATTATATCACATTTATGTAGTATATTGTTCGTATTAGATTAAGTATATGTCACATGTACTAAATCGTTCTATAAAATATAAACCAGTATTATTTGGATTTGAAGAATTCAGTTTCATAACTGAACTCTCTTCGATAGATCAACCCCTAGTACGAATACAAATCTATTGTTCATGTTTTTTTTTTTTTTTACAATTTGTCCGGGTAATCTCTGTAATCGATTTAGATGGGACTTTCACTGGCAGATAGCTGATGATATAAGGAGTAACTTGGGCTATTTTTTAGCCTAGCTTTACCCCACGGCGTGGCACGCGGTTACAACAACAAAAGCGATTAACACCGCGGGGCTCAGCTAGTTTGAAGTAGTTTTGCTAAGAAATAAAGAAACTTTACGACGCTATTTAAATGTATTTTATAATAGACACGGATCATAATCAGAAGTATTAGTCAGTAAGCATTAAGAACGTGTTTGTACAAATATGTATATGTAAAGTAAATACGTATATGTAAAGTCTAGACAGGTAAGTAAACAAGTGTGTAATGTTACATCAAAAATCAAGTTTTGATGTAACATTACACACTTGGTAGGTGTAGGTGACCTACACTATGACGGCCCAGTGAGATGCATCTTTATTAGTGCATCATCATCAATAGCTTTAATTAATCCACTAATGGATATAGGCTTACCACGCTGACAGACGGGTTAGAATAGGATATGTTTCAAGTCTTACTTATCTATGCAGTTATGTAATACTTGATTTTCCCTTTATTTGCCTCTTACTACACAACAAAGGTAATATATGCATAACTTGAAACTTTTTTTCCAAAGAGCCTGCACTTGAAGAGGAAAAGAGCTACTCAGCAATTCCACATTAAAAAACTTAAAAATAGATCATAGAATTCGCCTCTGCCGGCGTGTATTTCGGTTTGCTTATGTCCTTTCGTAGGCTCTAGGCTATCTTGTACTTTGGTAGTAGATTTCATTTACAACGATTCTATAGTTTTGACGTAAAAGCTCAATAGGCAGACAGACAGAGTTACTTTCACATTTAAAACTTTAGTAAGGGTTAAACGAAATTTCTCAGCAAGGCGTTGTAAAACGTGAAAATAGTTTCGGTAGAGTTCTTGTACTTTTTTTGTAATTTGACTGCACAGTTGGCATAGTAGATGTATATCCTTAATTGAGGAGTTGTTTATTAAGAATATGAACATACATACATTCATATGCAACATATGTACATTCGCCCATGCTGTTCATTTCGAACCTTGCGAACAATTCTGCCTCTTAGAAGAACTAAATGTCACAAAACTCAGAGATACATTGACTACCGTAGTTGTAACTAGTTACTCATTGCATTGACTTGTATTCAAAAGGTTATATGATTATTTACTGATTGTAGTATTATAATTATTTTGGTTACTTCACTATACTAGTCTAGGTTTTATTTACTATGTATATTTAACAACGATAAATTCAAGAAAATGCCAGGATTTCTTGAATTTATTTAATACACATCGTTTGCTTTCAATCCAACATCCTTGAAAAATGTGAGAACTACTACGTTATAATTGCAACTGATAAATAAATATGTCGCCATACATAGTGTAGTCCGTGTGGTGACGGATTAAGAATACAAAGTGTCACCACCCCTATTCATTCCATGGGTGTCGTAAGAGGCGACTAAAGGAACAAAATAAGCAGCTAACATCACTGCCAAGAGAAGGAAAACTTGAAACAAACCCTTTACCAACCCGTCTGGCCAGCGTGGTATAGTAGGTCAAAACCTCCTTTCAAAGGAGAGGCCTATGTCCAGCAGTGGACTGTTAAAGGCTGTTGATGATGATGATGACATAGTGTAGGTACAATGCTGAATTGTCTTTATTCGCAATGAATATGGTGACCATTACTCTTTGCTTTTACTCATGTTTTTTTTCAGAAAGAGTTCTAAAGTTAGTTTTGGTTTATGTGTATATTCATAGAGCAAATTATTTATTGATAATTGATACTTAACTTCCTTGAAAGTTATCTCTGTCTTTTATAGAAGTAACACTCCCCATATTACTTGCATTAAAAACATTTCTTTGGATAAACATAATAATAAAATAAAATAATAATAAAAAAGAAATATGTGTTTATTTCCGAAACGATAAATTTGGCATTTACGTCATAAAATACGTTTCTATAATACGTGGACGATTATGGAGTGCAGGTAGTCAGCATCTTTCCCTGAAAAGATATTGCATTCTATATTAATGAAACTTAACAAATAATTTGTGACATGGCCTGCTAGGCTAGATTAGGGGAGGCCAGTACAAACCTTCACACATAAGACCAACCTAATAATCACAGCATTTGTGCTGTTGTATTTTCATGGTGAGTATGAGTCATTCATGTGAGTCAATCTTTCTCCATTATCTCCCAGCCTACTGAGGCCGAAACAATAAATAAATAAATAAATATTTCAGACATCTTACACACAACGTCATCCAGTCCCAAACTAAGCAGAGCTTGTATTATGGGTACTAAACAACTAATATAAATACATAAACATCCTTTCTTTTTTGGTTGAAAACACCCAGACTCCGAAACAAATGTAATGCAGAAACATCTGAACAGGCCTCCATGGTATAATTTTTTTTTAAATATTTATATATTTAAAAATTTATCGAAAAATTTATTGAATCGATAATGGAAGATGTCCTGGCAAAACTTGCAGCCAGTAATAAATATACAATTATTTGTGGTGATTTTAATATCAATATTTTAGAAGAAAATTCAAATAGTAGTCGGTTAATAAATCTTTTTAAGTCATTTGACTTGACCAACACTTTTATAGAACCTACTAGAGTCACTCCATCTTCTGCTACTTGTATAGATAATGTTTTCTGCAATTGTAATTACTTAGATAAAGCCATAGTAAATTGTCTACCGTCTGACCATAGTGGACAAACAGTAACTTTTAGGTGTAACACGCCATTGCAAAAAGTTCAGATTAAATTTAGACCTATAACTTCCAGCAAATTAGATAGGTATAATAATTCCCTACAAAACAAATTAAGTGTTATGAGCCTTGACGATATTAATATAAATCAATTGTATGAGCGTTTCTTTTCAATAGTTCACACGGAATTCAACAAAACTTTTGAAAAGAAGACAAAAAGTATTTGCCCTAAATTTATATTTAGTGATT
This sequence comes from Phragmatobia fuliginosa, assembly GCA_932526445.1. Taxonomy (NCBI): domain Eukaryota; kingdom Metazoa; phylum Arthropoda; class Insecta; order Lepidoptera; family Erebidae; genus Phragmatobia; species Phragmatobia fuliginosa. Next base: position 75,312,243 of record OW052057.1, read on the forward strand.
GGGCAACTAAAGGTATCAGAATAAGTAGGGAAAGACTATTTGAGCTTTATGGCCTTAAGCCTTTTATAAACTCTGAAACTTTTAACAAGTATGTTGCTAAGTATTCAAAAACTTTTAGAAATACATGCAAGGTTGCTAAAGCCCTGCACATTAGCAACAAGATCAAATCAGCAGAAAATAAAATAAAGGCAGTTTGGAAAGTCATAAATAACGAGACTAACAGGAAGAAAATACGTAACACTAGCTACACATTAGATACAGCATGTGGTCCTAAAAGCTCAAATCAGGAAGTAGCTGAAGAATTTGTAAATTTCTTTACCAATATACCATCAAAAACTACTGAGGCTCTTAATTCCTCACCTGATGTCTCAATTGATTTATTAAAGGCGAATGTGTCTAGCTGCCTGGCTGAATTTAAATTTAAACACATTAACCCTATGATAGTTATTAAGGCTTTCCGGCAAATAAAAATCAAACTGACCGAAGATCTATGGGGAATGTCTATCAAAGTTTGTACATCCATACTTGAGACTATAGCCCCATACTTAGCTTTAATTTTTAATTTATGTGTTGACCAAGGAGTTTTCCCTGATTTAATGAAATACAGTAAAGTAATACCTCTTTTTAAATCCGGGGACAGTAAAGATACTAATAATTATAGACCTGTATCCGTGTTACCAGTTTTTAGCAAAGTTTTTGAAAAGGTAATGCTTAATCAAATGCTCGATCATTTTAACACCAACAGAATCATACATGATCAACAGTATGGTTTCACCAAGGGACGTTGTACAACTGACGCCGGTGTAACCTTATTAAAGCATATATTTACTGCGTGGGAAGAGTCCCAAGACGCCATAGGAATTTTTTGTGACCTCTCCAAAGCATTTGATTGCGTAAATCACGACACATTACTTTTGAAACTTGAGCATTACGGACTAGGAAAACTTGCACTGAATTTGGTTAAATCTTATTTGAGTGATAGACAACAATATGTGCAAATAAATGGTGTTAATTCACAGGGTTTAAAAGTAAAAATGGGGGTTCCTCAAGGCTCAATATTGGGTCCTTTCCTCTTTCTAGTATATATAAATGATCTACCATATTTATTAAAAAATCAACCTCAAAATATGGTGTTATTTGCTGATGACACTTCCTTAATTTTTAAGATAAATAGACGGGCCCAAAATCTAGATGACGTGAATAATGCCCTAGTTCAAGTCCAGAATTGGTTCACAGCAAACAATTTGGTATTAAATGAAAAAAAAACCAAATGCATAAGATTTGCTTTACCGAATGTTAAGAGTAGTGATTGTGATATAATAATATTGAATAAAGAGAAACTTGAATTCGTAGATAAAACTGTTTTCTTGGGGATTACGCTTGATGCAGGGCTACAATGGGGTTCTCATTTAACATCTCTTGCGGGGCGGCTAAGTTCAGCAGCATATGCTATTAGAAAAATCCGTCAATTTACTGATGCAGATACCGCTAGACTGGTCTATTTCAGTTACTTTCATAGTATAATGTCTTACGGCATCTTGTTATGGGGACGGGCTGCAGATATTGAGTCTATATTTATTCTGCAAAAAAGAGCCATCAGAGCCATATATAATCTTCGTAGGCGCGATTCTCTAAGGGAACTGTTTAAGAATATTGGCATCATGACGGTACATAGTCAATACATCTACGAAAACATAATGTACGTTAGGAAAAATCTTCATCTTTTTGGCAAAAGAGGTGACAAACATAATTACAGTACTAGAAATAGGAACCAACTAGTTCAGCCAGGCTTTAGACTCGCTAAAGTAGACTCTTCTTTTATGGGGTACTGTTTGAGATGCTATAATAAAATTCCACAAAGTATTCTTGAACTGAATGAGACAAAATTTAAAACATGCATTAAACGCACACTATGTAAGCAAGCATATTACAAGTTGAGCGATTATATCGCTGATAAAAATGCTTGGCTCAATGCTGGTCCTGCTTCATAAGGACAGGGGCGCATAAATTGATAGCATTAAATGGTATTGTTGGAGCTGCTGAAGATTGTACAACTTTCTTTGCATTGTATAGATTCAATCTCTTTAGTATTATATAATCGCATAGCCCATATTGTGTGAGTACTATGTACTAGGAAGCTATTCAAGCTATCATTCACTGAAAACCTACGTCTTTTCTTGACTTGAATCTGCCCTGGCGGTTGAGAGTATGTCATGCTCACTCAAATGTCACGCTGATGGTGGCGCGTGTGTCGGATCATTTAATTCCCTTCAAAATGGTTGAGTTGAATGGTGCGGATCCATGCGTCATGTTCGTGAACGGGCGCTGTCAGTTGTGACTGGTCATCTCTTAGTTGCCACGGCTTATTTGAATTAATTATTTTAATTTTCAATTGTATTTTTGTTGTACTATGGACACTTTTAACGTGCACGTCTTGCTACATCGTTCTCACATAATGTACCATCTCAACATGAATGATGTAACCAAGATTTTGTAAAAAACATTTTGATTTAAAAGAGTGTCCATGGAGTTTCTTGCCCGTTCTTCTCCATAGAGATCTACGCTAGGGAATGGGCAACTACAGTACTTTCACAGTTTTTATGTCTTGTGACTGGGACTGTAGCTACATTTAATTTTCATTTTTGTTTCGACAATTCAAAAGTGCCTGTAACTGGCCTACTTGAAATAAATGCTTTGATTTTGATTTTTTGATTTTAATTAATATGTTTATTGAGTTTAATAAAGAGAATAATGGTAAATATTTCTGACATCTTACACACAACTTCATTCAGTAGCAAGTTAAGCAGAGCTTGTATTATGGGTACTAGACGACTGATATAAATACATAAACATATTTTTTTGTATATACATACACATACACAGAGAAACACACTCCAACTCCGAAACAAATATTTGCGGATCACACAAATTATTTGGTTCGAACCGGGAATCGAACCCGAGACCTCAAGCACAGCAGTCGAATACGTTACCACTGCGCCACCAAGGCAGTCACTATGCTGCATTGCTCACACACAATGGTGATCCCTACTCCTGGATTCTACCCATGCTTTCTCTCAGGCAGAGTAGAGGCAGTAGACACTTTGATAGGTTGACACATACAAAAACATGGTTAAAGCTTCTAATGCTGTATTTTAGTAAAAATATCTATTGTTTATTAAATTAACGAATAAAAAATATTAAATAAATGAAGAAAGTGTACCTTTAAAATCTAGGAAATCAAGAGCAATTCATTTGACCGCCGTCACAACTTCGAGCACCACTGTATCCGTGAGCTCTGCAGCATTCGTCCCATTCAGCTTGAATGCGGCTGCACACCTGGTCACAAGCGCCGACATGGACTGCACTGGCGATGTCCACGGTGATGACCATGACACACGCAGCGATCAAGAGCAGGAACGCGATTTTGTTGATTACAGCCATAATTGTTGATTATAGTTTTAAAAAATTAGTTTTCGAGATGAATGTGTAGTGACTACAAGAATTGTATTGATGCTAAGCAAAGTTTTTCGCTATATTTATAGTGCCTTGCTAAGATGTTGACTCAACTTGTTTATCACACACAGGTATTTTTACATAAAAAATAGTGATATAGTGTTATTGCAGTACTTTTCCTCTTCAAAATACAAATGTTATAAACAAAGGAAAAGTTTCAAGTTATGCATATGTTATCTTTGTTTATAAAAAAATGATTATAAGAAATATTTATGTATCTAATAAGTATTTAATTTACTAAACACTAAGTTTATCATCGTTCTGAATCGGATTAGAGAGATTCTCGCGCTGATTAGCATATATACAAAATCCCAACATCAACCGTTGGGCCGTGGCCCACCAGGCATGATCACCTCGCCTGGTCGGAGGATCCTCCCTTTACGTTGGAGGAACACGATAGTCAGTTCTATTGTCCATTCTTCTTTGGAATGAGCTTCCATATTAAATATTGATAAGTATATTATTAATTATATATATTAAGTATATATATATACATATTAAGTATGGGTAAGGCCAAAACCTCCTTTCTAAGGAGAGTCTAGCAGAGTCTTTGTCTAGCAGTGGACTGTTAAAGGCTGTTGATGATGATGATGATGTTTATATAAGACTCAAATAACCAGGGAGCTTAACATATTTCGGACTTAACTGTCTCATTGGCGCAGTCGCAGTATATGCTGCGCACGTGGTCTTTGGTTCAAATCGGTTCAAAGATTTATTTCGGAGTTTGGGTATTTTCTATGTATAATATACCTATGCATGTATAAAAAAAAGTATCTAAGTATTCTATTTGTTAATCTACTTTCCACAGTACAATCTCTAGTACATAGTACAAGCTCTTCCATATTGCAAGCTAGTGTGTTATAGATGTCCGATGTCAAAAATACACTACAACACTGGTGGAACAGACCAAAGAATAAAAATAATGTTAAAGTTTTATAAACTAAGTAAACAAATAGTGCAATGCAATATATGCATACATGAATAACTTAAAATTTTATCCTTATTTATAAAAAACTGTTCGAAGCTAAGAGGAAAAGTGTCATGACAACACAATAATAATATTAATAATCTATTAGATTAAAAAAAAAATTGGCCTCAAGGGTTCCGTAGTCACACAAAATGGTTTAAAATAGTGTCCAATAGATAATTGTTATTGTTTACTTATTATTTCTTAATTTTCTTGTTCTACGTGGTTTTATAAAGGAGTGCATTTTATAAGATAAAACAGTTATTTAAACGGATGTACATAGTTTTATTTTAAAGTTTAAATATATGGACTACTATTATGATTTTTTAGCATTTAGAAAACAGGGCAACCCTCCCTGGTTGCCCTGTTTTCACAAAAAAATGCGCAATAAAGTAGAAGAACTCACAAACGGATACCTAAATCGAAAAATGGTTTTAGCAACCTTACAACGTTTTTAAAAGACCTATCTAACGATATCCGATACCATAAGGTAGACGCGTGAAAAAAAACATCCCCACTTACGTGTAGGAGGAGGTACCCCAAATAAAAATATTTTTCGTAATTTATTGTAGCACTTTGTTGTCGTTTTATTAACACATTCATACAAAGTCTCAACTTAGCATTAACCGTTTGGGCGGTAAGTCGAGGACAGACGGACGGACGAAAGGACGGACATGACTCATCTATAAGGGTTCCGAGTCAAGAACTACGGAACCCTAAACCGTTTTTTACCTCACTAAACTAATTAAGCTACTTAGCATATTAACGGGGCACTATATATAGAAATAAACTTTGTTAAGCATCAGTACAAATCTTGCAGTGCATACACATCATCTCTAGAATTAATTTACAAAAATTTAATCAACAATAATGGCTTTCCTCAACAAACTTGCGTTCCTGCTTTTGATTGCTGCGTGTGTCATGGTCATCACCGTGAACATCGCCAATGCAGTCCATGTCGTCCCTTGTGACCAGGTGTGCAGCCGCACTTCTCCTGAAAAGGACGAATGCTGCAGAGCTCACGGACACAGTGGTTACGATACATGTAGCCGTGGACAAATGATTTGTAAATGATTACCAGAATTTTAAAGGTGCAGTTTTATTCTCGAAATGTTATTTTGTTTTGTTACTTTGTTATGAGTTTAGTTACTTTACAGCTCTCTGAAAGCGTTTATTGTACCATAACTATATTCTGATTTTTCAACAAATAATTTTGATGTTTTTGTTTTTCTTTTCAGTCAAACCTATTGGCTAATACGTAAAGGCAAATTTTCGTCAAAATACTGTAAATATGTTATGTAATTATATTATAATTTTAAGTTTTTGTAACTACTTGTTATTATTTATCATCAATACTAATTATAATAAAACTAAGTAAAATAGCATTAAATAATATTTAACCGCAAATAATTTATTGAAGCTTTACTGAAAATGCTATATGGTGAAAATATAAGGGTAACTTGTTTACGGATTTTGATACTCGATTAAAAATGTAATTCTGTACAATAAATAAATTTGAAGTGAAATGAACAAAATCTATGTGTGGGTAATGCATGTTTTTGTTTTTCAGGCCACTACATTTGCACATGAAAATGTAACTAAATTCGTTTGACATAATCAGAACCTATGGCTAAATATTACGTTGATTTGGAATCTAGTACCGTTCCATTTAGTCATGTGATGGTGGATGGCAGATCTGAAATATTGCGCTGAAGTTAAACAGTAGTATTCATTGATACACTTGACTTAAAGCATGGAATGAATTAGATAAAAAAAAACGTCCACTTCAATTAGCTCATTATGCACCTCCCATGATTAAGACATATAGAAATTATTTTGATATTTATTAAGAAAATTTTTTTACTAACTATAAAGAGAACTGTTAATTTCATTCGTCAATTAAAAATACTGTGTCATCACCCCTATTCATCCCCCATTTTATTGAACACCGTGGTATAGTACACTTCTGAGCGATAGAATTACTTTTATTAATATGGATCAGTCGCTACGAGAACAATTTGTATGCAGCAGTATACTACCGATTGTCGAATAAAGTCTTGAAGAAAATATAACAGTAAACGTAACGTAAATTGTAATAAACGGCATTGATTTCAGTAACAATCGACTTGTTTAAACTACTGACTTTGTTGCAATTCTGTCACTAATAGCATTTTTTTATTTATTAGATTAAATAAAATAAACTGGGTTTCAAGTCTTGGAAAAATGAAATAATAGAATATGGGATAAAACGTTTGGCTATTTTTTTTTATATTTTAACTTCTAGATAATCTGATAAAGCATTAACTCTATAGAGTACTAACAGGTAACTTAACCACATATGCGTCGAAACGAATTTGCATAAACGGAAAATAGAAAGTGCCGTCAGAAATCGATTCTCAATAAATAACTATTTCGACCATCTGACACACAACTGACCAGAGATTGTATTATGACAGCTATATTGATTGTTATGATACTTATAAACTTTGTTTTGGAACTAAATTCATATTATACATAGAAAACACCTGAACTTCGAAACAAACATTTCAAGATCATACAAACTTTTGGTCCGACCGAATTCGAGACCTCAAGCATAATAGTCGCATCAGCTATGCTATCGAGGAGTCTTTCAATCATCATCATCAGACTTTGTTAGTCCATTCTTAGGCACAGGCCTCACCCTAGCAAGAAGATTTTAGCCTGGTGCTCGTAATCGTGTTAGTTTTTTGTTAATTTTTTGCTGCAATATTATAGCCGCCAAGGTGCTGATTATATATCTCAACACAGTGCAACTGTATAACCCGGCGATATTGTCAATATATTTCATTATAGTTGCAAGTATTTATGTTTATGTCTGCTGCTATATTGCAAATTTATGATTTATCCCGCTTTGACTTCACTGCAATATTGCCGTATATCTTTGCTCTGATGTATAGGTCCATCTCTTTTTCGTCGCTCGCCTTCCCCCGCCTCTTCCTGTAGCTGCCGCTGCTGTCTCGTTGCACAGCAGTGTGACCGTTTTTAGTAGGTATATTCAGTATCAAATTTTTATGATTTGGGCTTCGTAAAACTAATTTAGTTTTTTTTTTGGTATCCTTTCATATTCAGGTATGTTTTGGTACATTTTTAAACACATTATAGATATATGTTTGGATTGGGCGGACAACACTAATTTCCATTCGTTCGTATTTCATTCACATAATTTTGTATTTGTCTGATCTTTAAACGATGACATAAAATAATAAAAGCTGCAGCAACGGCAACATCTTCGGTATCCACCATTTTGTCCGGCGAGATCTAGCTGCAATATGCCCCCTGTGTACGAGCAAAACTAATGAACAATCCAGTTGCCGAATCTTGAAAGAATGAAATATAATTTTGCAAAGTGTTGCTGCTATATAGTTTTGCAATGTTTTATACGTGGTGGAGTAATATTGAATCAGCTGGGTGTGTGCTCCTTGCTAAAAAGCACAAATATTTAGTCCGACCTGGGAATCGAACCCGAGACCTCTTGATCAGCAGCCGCATACGCTAGCCACTAGAACAACAAGAAAGTAAGTTACAATTGTTAATTTACTGCATTGTAGTTGGTTTGTCGGTAGCTTTGCATAAAAATCATGTGGAGACCCCTATTAAAGGCTTGCAGTATGGGAAACCGACGTTCGAATGAGCTAGGATTTCAGATTGCTTACTTTCAGCAGAGCTTTCTTGCTTACGTTCTAATGATTCTCGATGATATATCTTTGTTTTATACTGAGGTGGAATGTATGTACTTATTAATTTCCCTTTCTTCGTGACAGGCATTAAAGGCCGGTGGAAAGACATCGTGTCCCTCTGTTGTGTCTTGTAGAATGGTGCGAGGCTGGGGCACCATTCCATCCCTCTGTAGGTAGAAACCTACAGAGGGATGCCAGTTTAATGAAAACTACTACAACGAACTATCAATTGCTTCAGTCGGCTAGCGTCAAGCTAGGAACCGTCACAGACTGCTGTGCTTCAGGGTATCGAATTCGATTCCGATATTTGTGTGTTCAGAAAATATTTGTTTCGGAGATGTGTCTATTCGGTGATGTTGTTTTCTATGTATAATATATCTGTATTTACTCAAAAAAAATATGTTTATGTATTACTAGCTTTCCGCCCGCGGCTTCGCCCGCGTGGAATTCGTAGATTTAACAATCTTACATGATTTTATGTTTGCTTTTCAAACCCTTCTACCTTTATTTTCGCTATAAAAAGTATCATATGTCCTTTCCTAAGTTTAGTTCTATCTTCATACTAAATTTCATCAAAATCGGTTCAATGGTTTAGGCGTGAAAGCGTAACAGACAGACAGACAGAGTTACTTTCGCATTTATAATATTAGTAGGGATAATTAGGGATTACACCATCGCAAAGTAGAGATTTCATCAAACAGAAAACACCCCAATTTTTTGAAAACAGTAGATATTTTGACGGGTGAATTTTCGATGTTAAGTCAAAATAGGGTGAAAAAATAAGTATTTCAAATCAAATAAATTACAGTGTATTTGGGACATAAAAAGGTTAGTTTTCACTAAACTTCGTTTAAAAATAATTTTATTTGTAAAAGATAAAAATAAAAAACCAAAAACTTGGTTTTTTGAATTTTTTACATATAATTTGAGGTTAGGTATGTGAAAAAAAATGTAAATAAAAAATTGGCCAAGTGCGTGTCAGGCCACGCACAGGAAAGGCTTCCTCAGTCTCCCATAATGGTACGTGGATTAGAAATTGTATCCAATGGATAATTGTTATGTTTACGTATTAATGCGTTAATTTTGTATGACGTTTTCCAAGTAAGCACATTGTAGAAGTTAAGCCTCTATAACTCCTGAATTAACAAAGTCATCTGATTCGTTATAGTTTTGATTTAAAGTTCATTATATGGACCATTTTCACGAGTTTTTCCAGATTTTTTGAGCCATCCGTTCAGCTTTTAGAGGGGGGGACGCCCTATTTTTACAAGACGTGGCCTTTAAAGTGGAATTTCTCGCAAACGGATACCTTAATCAAAAAATCGTCTTAACAACCCTGTACTGTTTATATCTAAGACCTTTATAATGATACCCCACATGATGGGGTAGCCGCGAGAAAAAAAAAACATCCCCACTTTACGTGTAGGGAAGGTACCCTTAATAAAAATATTTTTCATATCAATTTTATTGTAGCACTTTGTCGACGTAATTACAATACATATTCATGCAAAGTTTCATCTTTCTAGCACTTACCGTTTGGACGGTAAGTCGAGACGGACGGACAGACGGACATGACGAATCTATAAGGGTTCGAAGTCATAAACTTCGGAACCCTAAAAAGTTGTAGATCTTTTAATTACCTACAACTTTACCATTTAACTTTTTTCCATTGGACCTTTTTTTACCCTTTTTTTATATATTTAGCCAACCAAAGTGACTCTACCCTGCTTGATGGGGAGCATGAGCAGAATCCAAGAGTCGGGGCTACCACACTTGCTGCGAATGCAGACAATAATGTATGGCGGCCCACACTATGCCGGCTTAGTGAGATGCTTTATCACGCCCTACTTAAAAGACCTGGAAACCTCCCCCCTACCCCTTCCCGACCTAATTACAATACATATTCATGCAAAGTTTCATCTTTCTAGCACTTACCGTTTGGACGGTAAGTCGAGGACGGACGGTCGGACGGACAGAAGGACATGAAGAATCTATAAGGGTTCGAAGTCATAAACTTCAGAACTCTAAAAAGTTGTAGATCTTTTAATTACCTACAACTTTGCCATTTAACTTTTTTCCATGGACTTGTAGTTTTGCCGGAAATCGAGATAAACCGTTTTTAGGGTTCCGTTGCCAAATGGCAAAAATCGGAACCCTTATACATTCGTCAAGTCTGTCTGTCTGTCTGTCTGTCCATCCGTATGTCACAGCCACTTTTTTCCGAAACTATAAGAGCTACACTATTGAAACTTGGTCAGTAGATGTATTCTGTGAACCGCATTAATATTTTTACATAAAAATAAAAAAGCAATAAATTTTGGCGGTCCCCATACTTGGAACTCAAACTCAAAAAATTATCAAACTCATATGTGTGGGGTTACATACATCTATGGATAGGTGTTCAAAAATGATATTGAGGTTTCTAAAATCATTTTTTTCTAAACTTAATAGTTTGCGCGAGAGACACTTCCAAAGTGGAAAAATGTGTGTCCCCCCCCTGTAACTTCTAAAATAAGAGAGTGATAAAACTAAAAAAAATATATGTTGTACATTACCATGTAAACTACCAACGAAAATCGGTTTGAACGAGATCTAGCTATTAGTTTTTTTTTAATACGTCATTAAACGTAAACAGCAATTTACCTTTCATTCAATCAACGAACTACAAGAACTTTTATATAGTGTTACTTGTTGATACGGAACCCTTCATGGGCGAGTCCGACTCGCACTTGGCCGCTTTTTAGGGTTCCGAAGTTCATAACTCGGAACCCTTATAGATTCGTCATGTCCGTCTGTCCGTCCGTCCGTCCGTCCGTCCGTCCGTCCGTCCGTCCGTCCGTCCGTCCGTCCGTCCTCGACTTACCGTCCAAACGGTAAGTGCTAGAAAGATGAAAGTTTGCACGAATACGTGTTGTAATTACGTCGACAAAGTGCTACAATAAAATTATGAAATATAATTTTATTTGGGGTACCTCCCCTACACGTAAAGTGGGGATGATTTTTTTTTCTCGAGGCTACCCCATCGTGTGGGGTATCATTAGATAGGTCTTTTAAAAACAAAAAAGGGTTTCCTAGACGATTTTTTGATTTAGGTATCCGTTTGCGAGATATTTCACTTTAAAGGGCACTTTTTTGTAAAAACAGGGCGTCCCCCCCCCTCTAAAAGCTAAACGGCTGGCTCAAAAAATCTGAAAAAAATCGTGATGGTGGTCCATCTAATGAACTTTGAAGGAAAACTATAACCGATTAGATGACTTTCTTAGTTCAGGAGTTATAAAGGCTTATATGGTAAAATGCGCTCACTTGGAAAACGTCATACAAAATTAACGTATTAATACGTAAACATAACAATTATCTATTGGATACGATTTTAAATCCACATACCATTATAGGTGACTGAGGAACCCTTTCCTGTGCGTGGTCTGACACGCACTTGGCCGATTTTATCCTTTGTTTTATATATTTAGCCATCCAAAGTAACTCTACTCTGCCTGATGGAAAGCATGAGCAGAATCCAAGAGTCGGGGCTACCACACTTGCTGCGAATGCAGACAATAATGTATTGGGCCCACACTATGGCGGCTTAGTGAGATGCTTTTTCACGCCCCGCTTAAAGGACCCGAAAACCTCCCCCCCCTACCTCAGATCGCCCGTAATTATTTTTCCTTTCATTTTTATAATATTCTCCTCCTTTTCCAATAGGTTTCATCCTACTATAATTTTATTTGTTTTCAAAAATTATCCAACCTGGTCTACTGGTCTATATGTCATTTACAAAACTATCATTATGGTTGCCATGCAAGTGTGTTATGCCTAGCAATCTGTGAAGTTTTGACAGGAGAAAAACAGTGATACATTTTGACATCTTCGATTTATGTATTTTTATAATCACCTAGCTTTGGTCTTTGTATCTAGATTATTGCAGTAAAAAGTAGCCTATGTCCTTTCCCAAGTACAGTTCTATCTTCATACCAAATTTCATCAAAATCGGTTCAGTGGTTTAAGCGTGAAAGCGTAACAGATAGACAGACAGAGTTACTTTCGCATTTATAATATTAGTAGGGATAAGAGACTTAGAGTAGATGGCGTTGTGTGTGTATTGTCTGAAATATTTATTTCTTTGTTTATTGTTTTGTAAAGTTCATTATTATTAATCGTTTACTTACCTTGATAAAAATTAATAAATTTTCTGTATGGTTTTAATCATGGAGTGCCACCATAAGCTAGTTCGACCGGTTTTTATTTATATATCCCTGCTTGAAGCCCAGTAAGAGTCCCTACTTTAGTTCAGTAAAATATATCAGGTTAAAATTTGCCATCCCGTCAGATATCCGAATCAAACAATACTGGATTCCAAATCAACGTAATACTTAGCTAGAGTTTGTGATTATGTGAAACAATTTAGTTACATTATCCAGTCATGTACAAATGTAGTGGCTTAAAAACCAAAAACATCTGCATTACTCTGAATGAAAACACATAGATTTTGTTCATGTCACATCAAATTGAAATATAAAGTACAGAATTACATTTGTAATAGAGTATTAAATTCGTAAACGCGTTACGTATATACATATATACAGCATTTTCTGTATTATTCAATTTTTAAACAATTTTGCCGTTAAATATTATTTAATGCTATTTTACTAAGAAAACCGTTTTATCATAAGTAGTATTGATAGTAAATAACAACAAGTAGTTACAAAAACTTTTATATAAAATAAAATTACAAAACATATTTACAGTATCTATGACGAAAATTGCCCTCACGTCCAATCCAAACTGTCCAATAGATTTGTCTGAAAAGAAAAACAAACAAATTTATTAACATCACAATTATTTCATTCAAAATCCGGAACATACTTTAGGTACATTAACATTACAAGAGATCTGACTCATTGAATGCACGGTTGGTCTAGTGGCTTAAGCCACGCCGCTTCCTACTACGCCAAGTGTCGTGGGTTCAAATCCTACGTAGGACACTTTGTGTGATTCACAATTTGTTGTTCTGAGTCTGGGTGTTCTTTGTGTCCGTTTCATGTATGTTTGTAAAGTCTCCCGCGACAAAGGAATTTATATTACTAATGCGGGAGTTGTCTTTTATAAAAAAAAAGATCTGTAAAGTAACTAAACCCTTAACAAAGTAGGAAAATAAAATACTATTTTAAAGATGATTACTGCACCTTTAAAATCCTGGTAATCAATAACAAATCATTTTTCCCCCGCTACATTTTTCGTAACCAGTGTGTCCGTGAGCTCTGCAGCATGCCTTCCTTTCAGGAGAAATGCGGCTGCACACCTGGTCACAAGGGCCAACATGGACTGCATTGGCGATGTTCACGGTGATGACCATGACACACGCAGCGATCAACAGCAGGAACGTGATTTTGTTGACGAAAGTCATTATTATTGATTAAAATTTAGTAAATTACTTCTTGAAAAATATGTACGTGTATGAACTACAAGATCTGTACTAATGCTTCACAAAGTTTTAGGTCTATATATAGTGCCCCACCAATATGTTAAGTCGGCTTAACTAGTTTAGTGAGGTAAATACGGGTTTTATTTAAATCTAATAGACTATTAACATGTTTAATGTGTTGTTATAACATTTTTCCTCATCGAAAAAAGAGTTTTTATATGTAAGGATAAAGTTGTAGAAGACGTCGAATTAGGTTTTTTATTTTATGATAACTGGAACCGTCTGCTTAACGTGACCTTTAAATCACGAAAACGCTCATAACATGTGGTGCAACAAACTGTCACCCATTTAAGTCTGACCGCAGCATCGTTGCTTACCCTCGGTGATTGTTTCCAATTACCTAAGGCCTTGGCTGTGAGCACCTAAACATTAAATTATTTTTATCTATCGTGTCTCAATACTATACTCTATACAATGCTAGTTATTTGATTGTTCTATAAATATATTACTTACCTATATTTAAAACGACTTTACTAAAGAAATAAATAAATATATTATTATTTAAATCATTAGATCACGGGAATCTATTGAATGTGCTATGTCCACCAGTATGTATAGGTTGAGGTGATGATGAAGTTATTTTATTCAATGAACACGTTGATACAAGTTGTAATAATAGTTATTTTCTTTGTTAAATCAAATATTAATTTTGTTACGATTCTATCTTAAACAGCTCTCAAAATTTTATTTTCGGCTTTAGTAATAAAGACTTAGTTTTTAATCTTCACATAAGAAAAATACTCTGTGCCTTTTCCTTTTCTGAAAATTATAATATATTGAAGGAATCTCATACGACCTTCTTTTACTAACACTCAATCAAGGAATCTTATTCTCAATACCTTTGTAACATCGTACCTACATGCCTTGAACTGCATGTACACTCACATGTTTAAGCAAATAAATATTATCTTATCTTATCTTAAGGAAATTTAATTGTAGTCATGTATTTTGGCAAGAAGCTAGAATTACGAGGAAATTGAAATAAATTGAAATGTAAATCAAAGGTATTTTTCACTTTCTGACTGTGGGAGCGTATGCGACTGCTTTGCTTGAGGTCTAGGGTTCGATTCCCGGATCGGATCAAATGTTTATGTGATTCGCAAATATTTGTTTCAGAGTTTCGGTGTTTTCTATGTATAATACGTATGTATTTACAAGAAAAGTATGTTTATGTATTTATGTCAGTAGTCTAGTATCCATAATACAAGCTCTGCTTAGTCTGCTACCCATCTAATGATATCCTACACGATGGGATAGATGCGAGAGCATACATCATCTCCACTTTATGTGGGGAGGTACCCCAAATAAAAATATTTTACGTGATTTTATTCTAGCACTTTGTCGACGTGATAAATACACATATTCATGCAAAGTGTCATCTTTCTAACACTAACCATTACGACAGTAAGTTGATAATGGATGGACGGACATGACAAAACTTTAAGGGTTCCGAGTCATAAACTTCGGAACTCCAATGACAGAAATTTTGTTCAGTAGTAATGTACATTACAGTACATACTATAAATATTAGTAGAAAATAATTAAAGTAAATAAACTCTTTAGATAACCAATATTACATTTAATGAAGAATTATAACAGCACCTTTTAAAATTATTTTCCCGAAGGTGGTATCTCCGAATAACATTTCATTGTTCCATCGATACAATTAATGTAGCCACGAAATCGGTGAGCTTTGCAACATTCGATTCTTTCAGGAATATTGCGTTTGCAGACATGGTCACACTGAGGGACAAAGATTGCATTGGCGATGTCCACGGTGATGATCATGAAACACGCAGCAATCAACAGAAGGATGACGGGTTTCTTGACGAAAGCCATTATTGATGTAGTTGATTAAATTTTTCTATTAAATTTAATATGTTATTGTTGATTTAATCTTTGTAAGTTACTTCTGGACGAACTGCAAGTACTGTACAGATGTTTAACAAAGTTTTTCACTATTTATAATGTCTTGCCAAGATTTTGAGTCAGCTTGCCTGTTTATGAAAGTTCAAAGTGGGTTTTTCTTAGTGCATTTTCTTAGTACTTTTTTTGTTTTTAAACAATACTTTTCCTCTTCAAGTATATACAGAGGCTTGATGAATAAGACTAAAGTGTCATGTTATGCAAATATTAGCTTTGTTTACATGAAAGTACGTTTATTGATTACATTCTCAATTTTTCTCCTTTACTTAGTTCTACTTGTATTGGAAGGTCGAAGGTTAGAGCCCTGATTTCTTAACTCTAAATGTATGGCTGACTTTTAGTAACTTATTATTTATATATATAGATTAATTAGCTTACAAAGAATTATATATCCGAGTCCCGCGGTGGTCCCCGCGGTTATTATTGTAAATCACGAGTAACGCCGCGGGGTAAAGCTAGTCCAAGAAAAAGTTTGTCTAAGTCATTCCTTATCATCAGCGTCCTGTTAGTCAAAATCCCATCTACGTCGATCCAGCCGTTCCAGAGATTAGCCGAAACAAACAGACAGACAAGTATAAAAAAATTGTTTTGATGTTAATGCATTTAGTAAAAAACTGTTCATTTAATATTACATACAGACACTACAATTTTATTTATTTTTATAGATTATATACCTACATATAAAATAAATAATAATTATTCTAATCATTTTATATAAATAGGTAATTCATATAAAAAATACTGCACTGCCTGAGAAATAAACCTATTTACAACCTATGATGAGTAAAATAAAAAATATCGAGGAACACTTGCGTCCCTGTTTGAGATCTGTGGGGTTCCTTTTGCTTAAACACATTATATTTCCATTCACTGTACAGTTATCTGATAAAGTATGTACTTAAAATTTACATTTAAAGACAGCTTCTGGTTTTTTTTGATACTGAGAAACCCCATTATTAAAACTGCAATGGGTGCATATTTTCTATAGTTTACATCGACAACATTAATAATAACACTTTCTTTATGCTAACGGGACATTCCATTGACCTTGTAATAGCCCAATAAGAGAGCAAAATGTGCAGGAAAATATCTGGACTAGAAAGAGACGGAAAACATTAACAACGCATTATACCAACTCGTCTGGCCAACATGGTACAGTAGCCCAAAAACTACTTTCTAAAAAGAAGCTTATGTAAAGCTGATTAAGACGATTTACCAAAAAAAACTAATATTGACGTTGTGTGCTCAAAACTAATAAAAAGATGGGTTATTTAAAGAGATACTATAAAAAATTAAAGGAAGTTTTGTACTTACATTGCAAAATGAAACAAGGAAAACCAATTCAAAAATAAGTGATCTAAACAGATCTAGCTTCAATGATATTCTTAAGCTACATACTCGTTCAAGGTCAAATTCCAGTCTATTCAATAAGTGTACATAAGGAAAATGTTGACAATAATA
Organism: Phragmatobia fuliginosa; assembly: GCA_932526445.1. Lineage (NCBI taxonomy): Eukaryota > Metazoa > Arthropoda > Insecta > Lepidoptera > Erebidae > Phragmatobia > Phragmatobia fuliginosa. The sequence continues at coordinate 75,329,308 of OW052057.1, forward strand.
TACAGGTATGCTTTGTGAACTTGATTTTGTGTTTTACTATCTATGCCGCGTATTTTATTGTTTATATGTGTTTGTATGTGAGTCGGATATACCAAAATAATTGATATTCTTCTATTAGTATACATTTATTGTAAACATAAAATAAAGAAATAAATAGCGAAAGATGAGTAAATAAATAGCGAAAGATGAGTGAATAAATAGCGAAAGATGAGTGACCGAGTCGTAGACTCAAAATTTGGCGGTTCTAGTTTTTTGATTGATTGTGATAGTTAATTGAGTGTACGTTATATGAATTACTTGTTCTCATATTTTGTAACGTATTCATTAATATAATAATTAATTAGGTTGACAATTCTTGACTAATGTCTGTCGGGTCTGATAGAAATGTGTGTTGTGAAATTTAAATACGTCACAAAATTGGACAGCTTTCAGAACAAGGAATAATTTTATGTCCTAAAATTTACAACAAACATCTCTGAATTAAAAGCCATCACTGTTCATCATCATTATCAACAACAGCGTTTAACAGTACATGGTGGACACAGGCAACTCGATTACTATTATTGCGTTTAAATTTGTGTTATTGTCGATGAAGGCAAAAAAGATGTTGTAACCAGCATTAACAAACCTCCTTTCTAAGGAGAGGCCTACGTCCAGCAATGGACTGTTAAAGGCTGTTGATAATGAACCAGCAATGAACACATTTATTGCTAATGCTTTAATATAGTAACTGCAAGAGTACTTTTCGCTTTTCTTTTAGAATAGCGCAGCAAAAGTTTTACTAAAAATAACATTTACTTTATAAATTCTGGAGCGTTTGACTGTATATATAGTTGGACAGTTATTCTTGACGAATTAAAACAAGTCTTGTATTTTCTTCTTAGATGTGACGCGAAAAAACTTACGAATTTTCTAAGATAATAATATGCTATATTGTTTTATATTCAAGTAGTTAATTTAAATTCAAATTGTGTTTGTTTGTTCAGACATCAATTTAAGTTGTACTAGGAGCATAGATAAACTACTCACAAAGTTCGGCACATATGCAAATTTGTTCCCCTGAATCGGAAAAGATGTTTAAGATTTCCGAACACGTTTTGCAGTTATTTAAACCCATAATTCTAAATTACATCTAAATAACCATTATTTTTAGATTTAAAGCTGTAATTTACATAAATTCGAACTTACGTTTTAAATGTTAAAAAATTAATTTGTAGTACAAATTGATAGAAATTTATGAAAATTTTACAATTATATAATATTTTTCTCTGGAAACAGCACCATGACTATACCAAGGTCTGTAAAGATTTCCTTTAAGTTCCTTTAAATTTTCATTAAGCCTTCTCAATCAAAATGGTATTAAGAAGCAATTTCAAAGATCTTAAACAGAGTACCGTTAAAAAACAAGACAGATTTTTATCTTAACTATTTATGTTACATAATGTAACAACATTTACTGATCAGATATTATCAGTTTTAATCATTTTTTCAGGTAAACTTTTGAATCGGGACTATGTTTAGGTAAACAATCCACTAGTATTTCTTGCTAGGGAGGGACCTATGTTGCGCAGCGGACTATTGGCAGTTGTTGCTAATTGATGAATCTACTGGACGGTGTCCAAACTTACAATCACTTAGCCATTAGTCCTTTGCATTACCTCCCTTTATAACAGTTTAATAATAAAAAACAATTGAAAGACGAATTCCTCCACAAAACAATTGAAGGACTCAATAGTAAGTGATTTAGTTTTGTTAAATCAAATAAATTATATCCGTTCTAATTAAACTTGTTCCTCAAGTAACTACATGTTGCTAATTAGACTAATAGATAATGGGAAACTATTAGAGAACTTCGCGTCTACAAAACAGTGATTAGGCCGATTTTGATGTATGGATGCGAAACTTGGACCCTAACGATCAAGGAGGAAGAGAAACTCTTAGTCGCAGAACGTAAGATTTTGCGAAAGATTCTGGGACCAACGGTGGGTGCGAATGGAGAGCAGAGACAAAGGTATAACAAAGAGATGGAGAGCCTTGTGTCAATGCCAAATATTATCGGGGAAATTAAAGCATCCCGACTTCGCTGGCTTGGCCACATCGAAAGAATGGGTGAAGATCGAGCTGTTAAAAAAGCGGCCAAGTGCGAGTCGGGCTCGCCCATGAAGGGTTCCGTATCAGCAAGTAACATTATATAAAAGTTTTTATACTAATGTATTGATTGGATGAAAGGTAAATTGCTTGTTACGATTTATGACGTATTAAAAAAACTACTTACTAGATCTCGTTCAAACCAGTTTTCGTTGGTAGTTTGCATAGTAATGTACAACATATATTTTTTTTCGTCTAACCACTCCCTTATTTTAGAAGTTAGAGGGGGGGGACACACATTTTTCCACTTTGGAAGTGTCTCTCGCGCAAACTATTCAGTTTAGAAAAAAATGATATTGGAAACCTCAACATCATTTTAAACACCTATCCATAGATACCCCACACGTATGGGATTGATGAAAAAAAAATTTTTGAGGGACCCCCAAAATGTATTGTTTTTTTTCCTATTTTTATGTAATAAGATAAAGGGATGAAAGTGATGAAAGTAAAAATATTTATCTGGTATAAATATTTAATAATATTTGATACATTTTGTCCCGACTATAATCAGATGATTAATGCTCACAAAATTATAATTGACTAGACGAGTCCCGGTTATTGTTGTAAACTACAAGTGTCGCCGCGGAGCGAAGTTAGCCTAAAAATAACCTAAGTTACTCTTTAAGAGATCAGCTTTCTGCGCGTGAAAATCCTATCAAATCAGTTAAAAAATTCCAGAGATTAACCAGAACAAACAGACAGATGATCAGACTGACAGACAAACAGACGAAAATTTTAAAAATTGCTTTTTTGATGACCGTATATACTTTGGCTTATGCAAAATGCTGTTTATTTGATATTAGAAACAGAGACGCTTGTTTTATTTATATAATATAGACTAGCTTTCCGCCCGCGGCTTCGCCCGCGAGGAATTCGTTTATATAGCGCGATACGGTAAGGGTAGATTAAACAATCTTACATGATTTTATGTTTGCTAATAAGGAACTTCGACACAATCTTTCTTCCCCTATTTCAAACCCTTCCACCTTAATTTTCGCGATAAAAAGTATCCTATGTCCTTTCTCAAGTTCAGTTCTATCTTCATACCAAATTTCATCAAAATCGGTTCAGTGGTTTAGGCGTGAAAGCGTAACAGACAGACAGACAGACAGAGTTACTTTCGCATTTATAATATTAGTAGGGATAAGTATCACAGGCCAGGTGGAGTGACGATTTACGCAAGATGGCTGGCAGGAGCTGGTAGTGAGAATCCCAAAATCGATCAAAGTGGTGTGCAACGGGAGAGGCCTATGTCCAGCAGTGGACTGAGATAGGTTGATGATGATGATGAGTTATGTGTCTTCAATTTGTCAAATTTTGGGTTGATTTTCAAAGTTACTGGAACCATTTTCCTCGTACAATTTACAGCATATTTAAATGTAAAAGCAAGTTAAATACATTAATATAAACCTGACAGTGTGAGAATCAGATATGTAGTGAGCGAGGAAGTAGCGCACTAAATTAAAGCCACAAACGGTAAAATTAAAATTCGTGGTTACATTCAAGAGGAAAGCTACAATGGGAAATATTTATTAAGTTAACTGGAATAGTTTTATGAACTATTCACTTCTAATTGTATCTATTTTATAAACTTGTTATTTTAATTTTGATTCGTTTATTAATGTGTAATTAGATGTAGTAATTCCATAAAAAATACAGATAACGATTCCAAACGGATAACCTTGAAACTTATTTATAATTTTATAACCAGTTACGTGGTGTTATACGCGGTTTTTGTACGTTCAAGAACAAGAAACTACAGGTAACACCGAGGGGCAAAGCTAGTTTAATATAAAAGTAATCTAAGTACCTTTGTCCGTGTGGTGACGGATTAAGAATAAAAAGTGTCACCACTCCTATTCATTCTGACATAAGAGGCGACTAAAGGAACAAAATAAGCAGCCAACATCACTGCCAAGAGAAGGAAAACTTGAAACAAACCCTTTACCAACCCGTCTGGCCAGCGTGGTATAGTAGGCCAAAACCTCCTTTCAAAGGAGAGGCCTGTATCTAGCAGTGGGCTGTTAAAGGCTGTTGATCATGATGATGATGAAGTTATTCTTCGGTTTTTTTAAATATTCTGGTCAGAAGATAGGTTACATAGGATAGTGAATAGTAATATAGATAGATAGATAATAGTAAAAACAACACTTTTCTTTTCCCCAACAAACCCCCAAAAATAGAGTAAATTAAAACACTGGCCGATTTTGATGGGACTTCAATTACCATAATAATATAGCTGATGACTAATGAGTAACTTGGTTACTTTTATTCTAGTCTAGCTTCGTTGTTGTACCTTAATAACAATACCAGCGGACTAAGCCGCGGGGCGCTAGTAGTATTTATAAACATATGTCAATGCAAACAGTACCTTGAGCATTATCAATAGTTGGTAATATCACATTGAAAATTAATATTATAATTGCATACAATCTCGCAAATTAATTGCACCGATAACATAACTGTATAAAGTATAATTTTAACAAAAAGGAACCAACTTCAAAGAAAAACTATTCCGAGTACCCAAATCGCGGCAATTGTGCCTATGATATTTGAGGAGTTCCCTCGATTTCCTTGGAATCCCATCATCAGATCCCGATATGGTGACGATGGGACCTAAGCAACGCCCATTCCAATGAAAAAAGAATTTTTGAAATCGGTTCATAAATGACGAAATTATGGCTGAACATACATAAAAATAAAATTTAAAAAAACCAACGAATTGAGAACCTCCTCCTTTTTTTGAAGTCGGTTATAAACCACTTAGTATTTATATGTAAACTAACTGATTCCCGTGGTTTTACCCGCGGTTATTATTGTTAATTGCGAGCAACGCCGCGTAGCGAAGCTAGTCTAAAAAATTATCATTAGTTACTCCCTATGTCATCAGATTTTGATGAGATTTTCACTAGCAGAAAGCTGACTGTCTGCTAGGGAAAATCTCATCAAAATCGGTCCAGCCGTTACAGCCGGAACAAATAGACAGACAAAAATGTCAAACGACTTTAATGTCAGTACCGTATATACGTAACAAAAAGAAACCGACTTCAAAGAAAAACTATTCCGAGTACCCAAATCGCGACAATTGTACCTATGATATTTGAGAAGTTCCCTCGATTTCCTTGGGATCCCATCATCAGATCCCGATATGGTGACGATGGGACCACCTGTAAGCTACGCCCATCCCAAGACAAAAATAATTTTTGAAATCGGTTCATAAACGAAGAAATCATCGCTGAATTATTCCGACGAATTGAGAACCTCCTCCTTTTTTGAAGTCGGTTAAAAACTGTTTATTTGATATTAAATACAGAGACTTCATTTTATTTATTTGTATAAATATTATATTTACAGTTAGGAGTTTTAGAGCAAATTGCTAATGCTTTACTGTTTGCTTTATGATTCAATATGCAGTTTAAAATGTATTTACTCCATATATGATGTTTATGTTTAGTTTAACTCTTTCACTCAGCAGTTGCAATTTTTTAAGCTTGAATAATTCACGAACGCTTTTTAGCTAATGGAATGCTTGTTGTTTTTTTGTTTAATGTACTTGTACTAGAAATAAAATTGTTTTACTGCCTTGTTGGTCTAGTGGTTAGCGTATGCGGCTGCTGATCAACAGGTCTTGGGTTCGATTCCCGGGTCATTTTATTTCTCAAAACACAGTTGCAATGCATTTCAAAGTTAAGTGAAGTGTTAGAAATTACATAAAGAAATCTAATTAAGAATATAAATTCCTATTTGCTTTATTATATTTATCAATGGATTTAGAGAAAATCATGATTTTCTAAATTTATAACCTAAAAATTCCCCCTCTGTTAAAAGACCCAGATTTGGTCGCAACAGATTTGCATAATTAGCATTTTTGACAGCCACTGACGAGAGGTTAATATAGCATGTCAATATTCTGATTCTTGAAGAAGTAGATCTTATAGGTAGAGCCACGCTGATTTCAGCACGAATGGGCCGGCTCGACCCGGCCAGTACTACCCTCACACAGAAGACCATCCTAATAATGACAGCATTCTTGCTGTCGTATTTCGTTGGTGAGTGTGAGACCGGAGGCCCAATCATTCTGCATCATTCTCCCGGCCTTCGAAGGGCGGGAGAATGATGTAGAATAATCAAACCAGGCTGCCATGGTAGGGGTCACCATGCTACATTGTCTACCCTCACAATAAGCATGGTGACCCCTACTCCTGGATTCTACTCATGCTTTCCATCAGGCAGAGTAGAGTCACTTTGGCAGGCTTAAATATAAAAAAAAAAAAGTACATAAGCTACTATTTGGCGCAATACCAAACATTTAAGCGGAAGGAATATAAATGTTATAGATATTTGAAAGTAACACAGTTATGCTTTCACAGATAAACCAATTCACCGATTTAATTAAATTATTCGTGGTGATTGTTTGATTATTGAAGAAGAACATTGGCTACTCTCTATTGCTATAAACGATATACATTTTGTAATTAAAAGTAGTATTTATGCTAGTAGGTATTTATTGCTAATTGTTGTTGAATTGTTATCAACATTTTCTTTTATCTTATATAAATATTGACAAAGTACTTGTTATTGAATGTAGCCGTCGTCAATCTTAACTGTAAACAATACAATTAGTAAGCTCATGATAACATATTACTCACAGATGTGCAAAAATATTTAAGATCAACAAATTTGTTTGAATATTCAATAATAACTACTATTTGTATATTTTAAAGTATTGTGTTTTGACTTCTGTTATCAGTTCTGATAAATTCTTTGTGTTTATTACTGGGTTTGTTTCATCATTTACTCTTACCATCTTTCATCCTTGTTACATCATTTACTCAATCAGTAAATACCAATAAACTGAACTTTAAAGGTACACGTTTTTAATTCTATACCAAAAAAAAACTATATATGTTCTTTCAATTTCAAAATATTGAACGGCAACCAATTCTCAGACGCATAAATCCGCAGACGCCTTCAGCATTCGTGTACCAGTGTTCGACAACACTCGCTTATCGACTCCCTTAAATCTCTCTCGGAAAGTTGAACAGCGAACACGCCGCAATTTATTGTTCTCATTGGTTTGCGATGCGGCCTCACAGCGGAAAGTATTCTACCCCAGTGAAACTGTCGCTTCACGTACAAACTGGGTGCTAATATTTTGCAACAAGGAAAACATATATGTTTTTATTAACTCTACTTGCCAAACAAATTCTATATATCCAACGTGTCTTTTTTTCGAGCAAAAAATCTTACCTCTTTTGCACAGGATATAGCTAAAGCAACGCTCTCTTGGGACCGCGTATTTGAGTAACTTTTGACCAATTCTTATTCGTATTTGTATTATATAATGCTAAATTTGGACTCGTAATAAACAATACTATATCTTATCTTTTGGAATATCGAATCGCCACAGTACGATAGAGCCAGCTCTGATACATTTTGATGTTTAAGTTACTCCTAAACCACAGATGTCAATGTCAATGAAATTCTCATGAAAATTTATTACGTGTATAATTTCACTGATCATTTTGAGATTACCTTTAAAAATTTAAGAGATACAAAAACAATAAGTAATATTATTTTTTATGTGAAAATATGAGTAAAGGCATTTTCTTAGGGGCCTCCTTGCTGCTTTCTAAGCACTTAAAATGAGGGTGATGACCTACCACTCTTGGATTAATCCTTTTAATCAAACAGGGTAGAGTAAATTTGACAGGCTTGTATAATAATATGCATATAATAATATATTCATGCTATCTGCAAGACATCTACGACGACCATGGCACGACTATTTTTCATTTTATTTCTAAACTTTCTTTATTCAATAGACTCAGAAGTCATTCTTAATGTTGACCTTTTCACTATCTCAAATACTTATCATAACTGAATAATTCGTACCATGTTTGCTGTAATTGTTTGTTATTTATAAAAAAATCACGTAGGTATGAAGGAATGACAAATGTTGGAAACATGAATATGTTGATTTGTCATGTCCTCCACTCATGAAAATCTTAGTGACAGTGATTTATGGTGTTAAAGAACATGTGTACCTACAACACGTATGAAATATAGTGTGGTACAATCTCTTGTCTCAAATAATATTTTAGTTCATTGTCAGCGTAATGATTAAAATGGTGCTTACTTGTCACGATAAACATTAATTATAATTTATAGAATCTTTCTTCTCTGTTAGCCTTCAGAATGTCATCTTTAATATCAGAATATATCCTAACAATATATTTCCCTACTAATATGATATTTGTGAGAGTGAGTAAATGGAATAAATGGATATAAATAGATTTATATTTCAAAGACATCCAATACTTGTAAATACGGTTGTGTTTTTATGATATCTGTTTATTCCAGTATTTTTTTTTCATACATTGCTTGATTCAAGCAATCCTGGGGAGCGGGAGACACCTGTCTGATCTGAATCCTCGGAGGACCTGAAAAATTATGGTCATGGTTCTCCTCAGGGCAGGGCGCCTGAACACCGACCATCGTTGAGGTTTTTAGTGGAAACACCATATACTTCTGGTTCCTGAGTCCCCGAGGGGTGATTCGAAGGATTTTTTTTATATTTTAGCCTACCAATATGACTCTACTGTGCCTGATAGAAAGCATGAGCAGAATGCAGGAGTAGAGGCCACCATGTTCATTGTGAGGGTAGGCAATGTAGCATAGTGACCCTAACCATGGCGGCCTGGTTAGATAATTCTGCACCATTCTCCCTGCCTTCGGAGGACGGGAGAATGGTGAGGAAAGATTGGGCCTCCAGTCTCACACTTACCAACGAAATACGACAGCAAGAATACTGTCATTATTAGGATGGTCTTCTGTGTGAGAGTAGTAGCACTGCCCTGTTCGAGCCGGCCCATTCGTGCTGAAATCAGCGTGGCTTTACTACTAAATTTTGACAATTTGATAATCGCCTTCAATAAAAAAATAAGCAACATCGTTTAAATACAACCTCCAGCTGCAAAATAGTTTCATTAACTAACCTAATTAAACATATTTTGCATAAGTCAGCTAAAACATAGTTTAAACACAATTACTAAAGTAAAGTATTTTAGTGCCTTGATGAAGTTACTTAAAGGCCTAACCTCAAAGGAAATTCTGGTCTTGTTTACTCTTTGTCTAATGTTTGACAATTTGGGCACAATAAGATGTTATTCTAAGCTATGTTGATATTATTTTTAAGTTCCTAAGGAATTTTATGCTTACACACAATAGAATACAATACTTCAGCCGTAAAATTAACTTTAATACGTTTTCATTTGAGACTTCAATAAAAGGAAATAGCAAATAGCGATATACAGTGACCTAGATGTGGAAGCAATTGCCTGAATATTGTGCACATTTTAATTTATTAACGTAATTTTACGTTACAATCGTATGTGAAGTGGAGTGGTGCTATTAAGATAAGCTGCATATTAAATCTTGGGTACGTTTTTTCTGCTAAATAATATGTTTTACTGCCTCGAAAATATCGATTTATCTTAGTACCTATTTTTATAACCAATATTAAATGAGGTCAGCTACTCATTCACTCGTTTTTAACTGAATATTAGCTTTTGCAAGAAGCGACTGCAATTAGATCTTCGCAACCCTGGGACGAACTGAATTCGATATTTGAACTAGTTGTTAGTACATTTGAGGGCACTGACTATCCAATAACGACTCTTATAGATGTTATAACAGCTGGGATTGATGGCTTAACGCACACTCTTAGGCACGGGTGCAAAAGTCCACAAAACTTTCAAACTCCGGACTGTTACTAAGAACTTCTTGTAAGAATAACTTAATATCACTTTTGAATCCGAACCCAAGACCTCTCGATCGGCAGTCGCCTATGCTAACCGATATACCAATTGGGCAGTTTTGTACATACAACATGTACATATGTATTAATATAAGGAGACCGACCAGTCATACCCGAAATCCTTATCTAAACTACATACAAACCATTTAACTGAAGGTCCATTTGTCTCTATTATGTTATGTATAATCCCTTACAGTGGTTCGATTAATTACAATAATTTATTCTTAGTTACATTTAGTACAAAGTAATTTATGTAACTCTATAAATATTAACTATGCTCACTAGATTACCACAAAAGCTCAATAAAATTATACCACATCTTCTATAAAAAAAACTTATCCTGATAAAATAATAATTTATCTTTAATAAAGCTGTAAGTATAAGCCAGTTCTTGATGGAAAAGATAAGTTATAAAATACGTAAAGACTGTTCTTACAGTTTTTTATATATTATATAGCTTATCTTTTTTAGGCAATCTTTTCGCACAATACGCTGGGAATGTTTAGTCAACGAATCTCGTAATAAGTTAAAGCGGTGGTAGATATAGCTGACGAGACAACACTCAACACTTTATTTTTTGTACTTGCAAGGAATGTTTGTTACTCAAAAGCGGTCTAAATTATATTACAGAAAGGTTTTACGTTTTTTAGCAAAAAGCCTTTTATGATAAGTACGCAAATTTATACGTAAATATTTGTGAAATGTGCAAGTCAGTTACCGTGTTTATGAAATGAAAAACATTAACAGTGTGTGTTGAAAAATTCTTGTAAAGTTATGAAATAAAGTCGGTTTTATATCTTTGTGTCGAATCCACATTAATCTGAAATGAATAATAAAAGCATTTCAGTCTTGAATGGATCAGATTACAATAATTATTAAATAGTGAACTTATTGTTTTCAATTTTACTTTTATTTATAAATGCAAAGTCAATTACAACAATAATCGAGATAGCAATCAGTCATAGTATGACTAGGTAATCTGTTATTGCAATATTTTTCTATGTTTGATAGCGCAATGTTATATGGCTTTATTGATTAGTAAGCTATCTAGCACTAAAAGATTCTTTCAAACTCAAGCAGTAGTTCTTAAGAATAGCATATTCAACCAAAATAAAAAAACTATCGTTTTTTAATTGATATTAGTATTTAGTATCAAAACAGGAACTCAAATTTGATTGAATGATTGAATAAAGAAAAGATTGAAGGACGCAATGAAAATGTAAATAGGGACTTAATCGTGGTTCTGCCAGCATGAGGTTCCTATTTACATCTTATCAATATTCATTTTGATTGTGATATTGATCGAGCGGTGAATTTAGTTGAGGTACTCTTTATGAAAGTGGAAAAATAAATATGCAATATTTTCATGCATTTACGAAATCTTTTTCGTGAATGTTTTTTGACATAACTTAAACCGACTTCTGTGATATACGTAAACTTAATTTAAAATACATCAATAGTTGTTTTAACATTAAAGATAAACATAATAACCTGGTTAATGAGTCTCATTTTTAATTTTAATTATATTCAATCTGAAGAATATCATCTTTATTTTGATTTTAATTTAACAAATGCAAATATGATAGTACTTCAAAAATAGCCATTGTTACGAATATCATAAATAAGTCACATCAGTTAAAACTAGTTGATTAACACGCCCCTTTGGGTATAAAAAGTAATGTTTGGACAGTGACGTGTCTTTCTCACTTCAGTCGAATATACGTCTTATAGCGAACTTTTATGTGGTATCGAATGACAACGACAGTGTAGTATTTTGCAGTCATGTTTATTGTTTAAACACTGTTTTACTACTCTATACACTAATAAATATATTAGCTATGCCTTTTTTGCTCTTTCAGCTACATTATATATTCTAAAACCTCATGCTATACTGCACATAAACACGTTTTGTTCTCAACGAGGAAATGATTATCCAGATTACTACGTGCTTCATAATAGGCACATATCTGATTGTGATGGTCAAGCATATATCTATATAATTCTATCAATTATTTCAAACAATATATGATGCAGGAATACTTCTCAAACTTATATTGTTAAACTCACACATAGTTGCTGTAATAAAAGTAGTAAATAAAGACAGTTAACGTTGTAAAGTGATTTTCTAGTCCAGCATTAAGAACATATCTGAATTCGAAATTATAATAGCGTTATTAAGTTCTTCCAAAACTAGTAAAATAAAGTCCAGGTTTGTACTCGTAAATCATTTTGACAATAGATGTTTCAGTCAATTTATGAGCACTTACAAACACCTATGTGTTACAACCACAATAATGATGAAATAGAATGAAACGTTGCCAAATGATAAGCCTATCCAATTTAATAGCTAAGCTTCCATTGTAATTTACAAGCCAAGCCAAGGAGTTTAGCCTCGAAACGCTGCTCACCGCAACTAGTTCCAAGTTACACCGTTACGAAGATAATATCGTACTCAAGGGGCCTAACGTACAACATTTATGAGTTTCAACTATGTATAAGTGATCCCTTAACAAATTATAACGGCCACTTGCAGAACTCGTACACATTCGAATCTAAATATATACCCAAATTCAACTTGATTATGAATAAATTAAAGGACCCTCGAAAGAGATATAAACATATGAATTCATTTGGAAATGGAAATTAGTTTACAAACTCAAACCCTCTTTGTAAGAAATTTCAGTTCATTAAGATACACTCGAAGGGTTTCTGGTATATTTACGAGCCTGTGTTTATAGTTTAATGTAATTGTTTAAAATTTATAATTAATATGTGTATCAAAGCATTAACTTCATTCTTAAAAGTAAAAAGATCTTTTACTTTATTTTAAACCTGCTTAAACGACTCTACTCTGAGTGGTGATGGTCCCAAGATTAATCATCATTATCCTTGTTGTGAATGCAGACAATTCAGCATGGCAACTCACACTATGGTGGCCTCCGGTCTCGTACTCACCAACGAAATACGACAGCAAAAATGCTGTCATTTTAGGTTGATCTTCTGTGTGCCGCACTTGTACAGCAAGTCCGTTATGAAATCAGTGTGCCTATATTACCTTGAAAGGCTCACTTCTAAATGGCAAATGAATAGTTTAACACATTGTAAAGTTAAATAATCTTCGCCGGGTAAGTTTGTGGATAGATGACCATAATCAGCACATTACGACCCCTTCGTACCTCGATAAACTGTAAGCTGGCGGCTCTATTTAACATAGTCCGTAGTAATCGTTACGGGTAAAAAGTCCGACGATAGGTTCTAAGAAATTTCATATTGAATAGTACTTCGATTCTAGACGTCTAATGACAGTAAAGTAATATATAATATCATATGACATTAAAGCAGAAACGGGACTTAACTAAAGACACAAGTCGTACACATAAAATATCGTATAAATACTCGTATATATATTGGTGATACTCTCCTCGTAACTGCGACTGTGAATAGGTATAAATATACACGTACTCATGTATATTCGAATGGGACACGCAAAGCAATAAAATATGTATATTACTTTCCTTATCACCTGAAATCCTGATCCTGGCAATAGAATTGAGTAGAGGAAAAGTTTACGTTTTACCCATGTTTTGACAATAAAATCACGAATCCTGTTTATTGACCTTACGTGGCTCGAGATTGAGAATTTACTGAATGACGTGATGGGGATGGAATGGTTTAGGTTTGATTGTCCCGAGTTAGTGCTGGTTACAATAATAGTTGTTCCAATTGGTGCAATTGTAAGAACTAGTCTATTTTTCAATGGTTTATTATTTTTTTACTATAATCAGTTAGGTAAGAACAAGTAAATAAGCTTCACAATCAATTCTAGTTTCAGCGAATGATTTTGTCTTTTTAATAGATACCCAAATGAAGGTTTTGATCTTGAGAGGTGAGATCATTTCTTGCTTATCTCGATAAGCCTTAGTTCATTTATACAACCACAGAATACATAATAGTACCCGTACAGAAGACTCACTCCGAAAAGTAAATTAAAGTTATAGATACCCTCGGTGTCAAAAGATTAAGTTCAATTCAGATCGCACAGTGCCGAATCACTACGATTATATTTACCTACAATTGCGTCTCTTTCTATCGTGTAACTCTTAACTGTTCTGACGATGTCTGTTCGACCGGCGTGTCTGACCCGGCAGGCAGCCGGCCGACTATACCTAAACTACGAAGTGACACCCCCCTGATACAACGTAAAATGTATTCAAACAGTGGAATTCTACTGTCTTATGGAATTTCTATGTTTTTTGCTTCAACATATTGTAGTAATTATCTTATGAATAGGCACTAATAACTTTAGTGGATCTAAATCGTTTCAAAGTTCTTATAACTCCTTTAATCCTTGAAACTTATAAATTTGTTACTGTATTTTATTAAACCCTTCTGTACCGTGTTCTGTAATGAAATATATATCGCATTACATCAACACTCAACAGCATTAAACAGGCCACTGCTGGACTTGGCCAGAAGGTGAAGTGTGTAGCCATACCACAAACATATACATTTATGTATGTAAACGAACTTATCCATACTTCCATACTAATATTATAAATGCGAAAGTAACTCTGTCTGTCTGTCTGTCTGTTACGCTTTCACGCCTAAACCACTGAACCGATTTTGATGAAATTTGGTATGAAGAAAGAACTAACCTTGGGAAAGGACATAGGCTACTTTTTACTGCAATAATCGAGATACAAAGGCCAAAGCTAGGTGATTATAAAAATACATAAATCGTAGGTATCAAAATCTATCACTGTTTATCTCCTGTCAAAACTGCACAGGTTGCTAGGCATAACACAATTGCATGGCAACCATAATGATAGTTTGACAATAACATATAGACCAGTAGTTCAGGGTAGATAATTTATGAAAACAAATAAAATTATAGTAGGATGAAACCTATTGGAAAAGGAGGAGAATATTATAAAAATGAAAGGAAAAATAATTTACGGGGGATCTGAAGTCGGGAAGGAGTAGGGGGGGAGGTTTTCGGTTCCTTTAAGCGGGGCGTGAAAAAGCATCTCACTAAGCTGCCATAGTGTGGGCCGCCATACATTATTGTCTGCATTCGCAGCAAGTGTGGTAGCCCCGACTCTTGGATTCTGCTAATGCTTTCCATCAGGCAGGGTAGAGTCACTTTTGATGGCTAAATATATAAAACAAAGGGTAAAGAACGGTTTATCTCGATTTCCTTCAAAACTACAAGTCCCATGGAAAAAAGTTAAAAGGCAAAGTTGTAGATAATCAAAACATCTACAATTTTTAGGGTTCCGAAGTTTATGACTTCGAACCCTTATCGTCCGTCCGTCCGTCCTCCTTACCGTCCAATCGGTAAGTGCTAGAAAGATGAAACTTTGCATGAATATGTATTGTAATAACGTCGACAAAGCGTTAAAATAAAATTATGAAAAATATTTTTATTTAGGCTACCTCCCCTACACGTAAAGTGGGGATGTTTTTTTTCTCGCAGCTATCCCATCATCTGGGGTATCATTATATAGGTCTTTTAAAAACATTAAAAGGTTGTTAAGACGATCTTTAAACCCATTTTTTGATTTAGGTATCCGTTTGCGAGAAATCCCACTTTAAAGGCCACTTTTTTTGTAAAAACAGGGTGTCCCCCCCCCTCTAAAAGCTAAACGGCCGGCTCAAAAAATCTGGAAAAATTCGTGATAGTGGTCCATATAATAACTTTAAATGAAAACTATAACGAATTAAATGAATTTGTTAGTTCAGGAGTTATAAAGGCTTAACTTCTACAATGTGCTTACTTGGAAAAGTCATACAAAATTAACGCATTAATACGTAAACATAACAATTATCCATTGGATACAATTTCTAATCCACGTACCATTATGGGTGACTGAGGAACCCTTTCCCGTGCGTGGCCTGACACGCACTTGGCAAATTTTTTATTTACACTTTTTTTCACACAACCTCAAATTATATGTGAAAAAATCAAAAAACTAAGTTTTTGGATTTTATTTTTATCTTTTACAAATAAAATTATTTTTAAACGAAATTTAGTGAAAACTTACCTTTTATGTCTCGAATACACTGTAATTTATTTGATATGAAATATTTATTTTTTAACCCGATTTTATTACCGAAAATTCACCCGTCAAAATATCTACTTTTTTCAAAAAATTAGGGTGTTTTCTATTTGATGAAATCTCTACTTTCCGATGGTGTAATCCCTACCTACATACATTATAAATGCGAAAGTAACTCTGTCTGTCTGTATGTCCGTCTGTCTGTCCACTGAACCGATTGAAAATAAAGGTAGAAAGAAGGGTTTGAAATAGGGGACGAAAGTTTGTGTCTAAGTTCCTTATTATCAAACATAAAATCATGTAAGATTGTTTAATCTACCCTTACCGTGTCGCGCGATATATAGGAATTCCACGCGGGCGAAGCCGCGGGTGGAAAGCTAGTTCTTTATATATAAAATTCTTGTGTGAGTGTGTATGTCACTGAACTTCTCTCAAACGACTGGACCGATTTTGATGAAATTTTTTGTGTGTGTTCAAGGGGATCTGGGAATGGTTTAGATTCGCAATTGGACCCAGTAGGTGGCGCTGCGATCAAGTTCTGGAATTTTAAAGTTGGGCGGTACGAAGTTAGCTGGGTCAACTAGTATATTTATAAAAAAGTTCCTTATATTTCTTCAACTTTATAAATACCAATGTGTACCACAACCAATTAACTTTATCCTAATATCATCATACCATCTTCTTATGTTATGTGATGGAATTCGAATATCCGCTCCATTTTTGTCTGAAACATGTCATAGTGAATGAAACGCTCATAGCCTAGGGGCCTTAGGCGATTGGAAACAATCACCGAGGGGAAGCAACGCCGGTGCGGTTAATATCGAGATGGGTGACCGTTTGTAGCATGTTATTTTATGAGCGTTTTCGTGATTCGGAGGTTACATTAAGCAGTCTGTCCCGGTTATCATAAGATAATAGGTGTGAAGCTTAGTTGGAGGCCTTCGGGTGGCTTAAAACATCCAACGGCAAGATGACGTAGCTACAACGTGTCTTGTCAGTCCCCAACCAGCACTCGGCTAGCGTGGGGACATATGTCTTTAACCCTCTCCCGATAGGTGACCCTAGCCCAGTAGTGGGACGGTATGGGTTGTTGATGATCTGCATTTTAATGTTTTTTTATTGTACACTAGCATTTTACAAAACCATGTAGTATGTAGTTCTTCTACACACCCTTTATTATTCACAAGATTATTTGGGGTCGGCTACGAGTTCAACCTGTTTTACCTGAATATCAGTTTTTCCACGAAGCTGGCATCGGACGTCCGCAACCCTGTAATACCCAATAAAGATTTAGTATATACTGATTTAAATATTAATTACGTAATTTTACGTGCAAAACGTGACGACAGATCACGTGAACGTAATTGACATCTGAAGCTAAAAATTTGCAAGTAAGATTGCGCTCTGTGAGTGGTTGTTTGGCTACGATTACCTCATTCACTTAGACAAAAACAAAGAAATTGCAAGAAATTGGTTTTTGTAAGGACGTTGCATCCATCAGATTGAGCCAGCTGCTATATGCCAAGTCATATTTCTTTTATTTTATTACTTCATTTTATATGTTAAATTTTGTAACCTATGCGCGCCTACCTCATAATGTTTCTTCACCAACTACAAAAGTTGGCTGGTAGAGAATGCCCTGGGCATTAAGTACACCGATCTACAAATGTGCAGAAAGTTATAAAAATAAAACCTTTACACATCACAAAACTAAAGATAAAACAAACATAGATATAATTCAATACAAGTGTACAACAAACATAGACAACTTGACGTATACGACTCATTACCGTATCAAAGTCATATGGCATGCGTAGCTTAGTTTACATGTATTAAATGTCAATCACTCTAAAGTATCATAGCATGACTTGCTAATGAGAACCATGTAGTTGTCAAAATAATTATTCAGCAATGTTACTCGTAAATGTAATGCCACCAAAAATATAACTTGTAAAAAAACCAAGTCAAGTAACCCAGTTCTTTCACCATAGAAAGTCAACAGATCCATGTAATACCAAGTTAATTAACTTAGTCAGTCCCTACTTATGGAAACTTCTGTGTTAATTTATTAAATAATTAACCATTTTAATATCAAAAATTCAAATAAAAGGATTGACTTGGAAATCGCACTAATTTAATATAAAATATATTACTCATGCTATCATGCAATGGCCTATTCTCGCTTTTTCATTCCCTTGGCCAATTTACAACTTATTTTTGAACATCATTATGTCTAGGTACCTATCTACACTGATAACTCTATTATGTTAGAACTGAATCATTAATTGCAAAAATAGCTTTCTAATCCCTACTTATAATATTATAAATGCGAAAGTAACTCTATCTGTCTGTCTGTCTGTTATGCTTTCACGCCTAAACCACTGAACCGATTTTGATAAAATTTGGTATAAGGATAGAAATGAACTTGGGAAAGGACATAGAATACTTTATATCCCGAAAATAAAGGTAGAAAAAAGGGTTTGAAACAGGGGACGAAAGTTTGTGTCGAAGTTCCTTATTATCAAACATAAAATCATGTAAGATTGTTTAATCTACCCTTACTGTGTCGCGCGATACAAACGAATTAGACGCGGTTGAAGTCGCGGGCGGAAAGCTAGTCCTATATATTTATAGGGATTACAGACTTATTTCTTAAAAATATTTTTAAATTTTCGGTTACTTTTCTAGATATACCAAATTTGTAGAAAACTGGCCCGAAATTTTAAAATATTTTAAATTTCCTTGATGATACACATCAACACTATTTGTGTTCTAAATTCAAAGCTTCTATACTATGTCTGCTTAGAGTTTTGATGATCGGTCAGGGAGCGAGTGACAAAATTATGAAACTTTGATGACTTGTAATCTTCTTCTGGTTCAAATGAAATGAAATTTGAAATGTAATGTATTTATATAGTGCCTGCTTGGTTACGGAAAATCCAAGCTTCTAGGTTCATCCACAACTAACTTATAAGGAAGCGAAAATGGCCTGAATTGCTTCGAGAAAGGAGGGTACGGCCGTTCCGCGTATTTTCTTGACCTGGCATGGCAGGGCGTTGCCGTGCTACTAGATAAATTGAATAGTAGATAAGTAGATTCCAGTATTTTTATCGTCGTTATATTCAAATCGGAGGATAGTGTACTGATATTTATTAAGTAAGGAATTGAATAATATCTATATTTAATAGTTACTCTCCAAAAACGTAACTACACTCATTTTCATCACCTTAACATTTATTAAAAACTTAACAGAAACCGTCTTGAACACGCAGGTTCTTAGATGTCTCGAAACCGAGCGAGTATTCTGTTTATTATATCCTTTAAGATTTTAGTGAATCAGAAAAATATATTTAGTGAGTTTATGATGTTGTAGGCGATGATTTTTGGATCTACTGAACCGTCTTAGAGTATTATTTTACAAGTAGAACGTCACATTATTCGTGAGTGTCATAGGCTTTATATTAACCCGAAAAATGATTACCGTGATACCCGACATACACTCGGCGGGGCTAGTAGCAAAAGTTAGTAGGTACTTTACCAAATTAAATATGGTAGCACTGTTCAACCCAGAGTACGCAAACATAATAACCAATTATTAAAACCTAGGCTTACTTACAGGCTAATAACATTCATTTTGCTTACGCGATCGGTTTCATCATACTTTAAATAAATGCCATACGTAATATATTCTTTTATTTGCTATCTGTCAATGAAATAGTATGAACCTATCGCTGTCCACTGCTGAACGGTGGTCTACCCCAAGGACCACTCCAACCGAAAGTCCCGTCAAAATTGACCCAAACAGAACAAGCAGGTAGACAGACCAAAAATTTAATAAATAATGTTTCGATGTAAGTACTATATATACTTTACTATTATTATATATTATATAAAAACCTGTTCATTTGATATTTCAAGCAGCCACTTTATTTTTATTGTATGTAGAAATAATTAAGGTAATATGGATGGACTAAGTCGACGTTTCATTAGTTACATTAGCTAGATCTGAGAGCTAACCTACATAATACATTATGATAACAATACATTTCGTCGGACCAGCGCTTAATGTCTCTGTCTCAACTTAACTCTGACTTTACTAAGAATTCAGTATCATAATTCACTTTATTCTAACGCACTAAATTTATCCTGATTTAAGAGCGATCGCTCGTCTCATTAAGCAAATAGTTCCCAACGAAAAATTTGCATAACCGAGCGCAAAGTTATAAGATTCTAATCAAGTTTAAAGAGGAAAATCTTAAAGTTTGGAAAGATTTCGCTAAGCTCCCAAGCCTAAGATGGTATTGAAATTAAATATTACGCAAATTTGCTTCTACCTAAGCAAGGAAAGGCGGCGGTTGAACACAGAAATTAAATTAACCAAATCCCTTTGAAGAAGTTCGTGTTTGCCAACAACATGGTTATTCTGTAAATTTATTAGCGGTCGCGAAATTATGCCATTTTAGTTTATCTTCAACAACTATTTCGATTGGTCATCTGAGGTAGTTTATTTAGTTATGTCCAAATTTGAAATAAAGACGAATGACTCTACTGCTAATATTACGGTAATGCTACTAAAGGCCGCTGCATACGTGACGGGATTTTACATGGACGGAACGGGACGGGAAGTTTTGCAAACATCATTTAATACAGAATGTATAAGGAAATGCATACTTCACGGAGACACGGACGGGATGGGAACGTGGCACGCACGATGTTTAGCACGTCAATAGCAATTAAAGCCAATTCTTGAAATGAAAAATCCATCTTTCCTTGTTCACAACACTAGCACTTTAGATCCGTGTCACAGTCACGGTGCGTATGCATTTACATCACGTCCCCGTTTATAACGAGGCAACCACGTCCACGTCCCGTCCGAGGTAATATCTCGTTACGTATGCAGCGGCCTTTATTTGCTTATTTTTTAAACTTTCAAGACTTAACTAATCTAAATTAACTCAAACGAACGAACTCAAACAAACTATAAAGACGACAGGAGCATGCGTTTAATCAAACAATATATTGACTGCACGGTTGGCCTAGTAGTTCAAGCGGTCACCACGCCGCTTTCTACTTCGCCAAGTGTTGTGGTTTTAAATCCCACTCGGGAAAACACTTTGTGTGGTTCACAAATTATTGTTCTGAGTCTGGGTGTTCTTTGTGTAAGTTTCATGAATGTTTGTCAAGTCCGCGACACAGGATTTATATTCCTAATGCAGTTGTAAATATATATATGTATATATTGCATGCAAGATATGACTGAACATAAAATACTTACCTATTAAGTTAACAGAAAATATTATTCAATTGTTTTGGATACAATTACACTGCTTCACGCAAGGGGCATAATAATAGTGGAATCACTCCGGTGAAACCGTCCCAAACGTATGTTCCACCGAAGCGATTCCACGGCCACATTGAGTAGTTAACTGGGATTATGCAATCATGTTGTTGATGTTCATTAATGACTGGTTACCAGAGACTCAAAAAAACCCCAAGACTAATATGAAAAGGAGATATTCGAACACGCCTGTGTATTCTTGTCTTGAATTTCAGGTGGGCATTTATCATCAAGTTATTCATCGTTCCCGGTTGCCTTTAATGCCATAAAAGATTCTTGTTTTTAAATACGTGGCCTGTATACAAAAGTGTATATTGCATCCAACTCACGTCGGTAACACGAAGTCGTTTGATTTTCATAATACCATTCATTGTAAATACGGCAACACAATATTTTGTCAGTCTTGAATATATTGCTGTAGTAATTCATTCATATATACACTTCATCACGAATCGAACTTTTAAGAAGATAAGTTCCGGACGAGACGAGATTATCGGCTGAATAAATCAGGCCCTAGGTGCCATCGAAGATTTATTTATTTTACAATGAGAAACACGTCTTGTATTTGGACCTTAGCAATACTCTCGTAAAATACGGGCTTATTTTTAGTGAAGTAAAACTAATGAAGATATATCGTACTACATTTCTATAAAGCGTTTGCACGTTAACATTTTCCCTTAAATAATATATTTAAAATTTCACCAATGCCCTTATGCGGTACACGGTAGTGTACTCACGGTAGTGTATTTTCTTTTTCTACCTGAGGGTAAACAAAATATTTTCTGACGCACTGACTTGACCAGCATGGTACTGAGAGTACCATGCTGGTCAAATGTATGTGTCTCTGAATTCAAAGACTTTTTATAGAATGATACAGAATGATGAAAATAGAATCTATTACATTAACAGAGCCTTGCTTTACACAAACAAGGTGCCTTGAACGCAGTGATATAGTCTCTTAATCTCTAGAACCTTTTGAGTAGCAGCCGTCCATGGGCAGCTTAATCCACCTACTGCCAGAAAACCGGTCTTCCAATCTATCTCTTTAGTGATAAAGAAACTGAAAGACTTCTAGGTTTATATATGATTTATTGAAGATTTCAAGCATAGCTTCCTTTTCTATCTGCACTCGATACTTAAAGTAAATAAGTTCAGTATCATCTTACTCATTTCCTTCCTTCATTCATTAATTTTGTACGTGATTTGAACTTTTATTGCATTACTTTTAAGAGTATTAATAACTCAGAAATACTCTAAGGACCGCAGTACAGCATCTTTTAATTAAATGAAAATAGACCGGAGCACTGGCCAATTCCCGTTTGCCCGATATAATATTACAGCGAAAACAAACTTGTATGGCTCCCTTTTAAGTGAAAATATTAAACACACAATGAATTCAGTAGTTATTATAATGGTGTGTCTGTTACTTTAAACGTGTGCTTAAAATGATATTGTTTTTTGTAGTTATCCTCTGGTGAGACAGTTGTTGCAACAGACGATTATCTAAATAGGATGGAGTTGAATATAAAATTTACAGTTTAAAATTAAAGCATTTCATAAAATGTGTGAATTTCCTTATTTATTTTTTAAATTAATTACCTATGTTACTCAATTATATCAATTAATGTAATGTCTTAGGCATAAATCCTTACTTATACTTACTTAATATTATAAATGTGAAATAAAACTCTTTCGGTCTGTAGCGCTGTCACAGTAAAAATTACTAAACTTATTTGTATAAAATTTGGTACACAGATAGTCTAGAGCCTGAGAAAGGATATAGGCTACTTTTTACTGCGATAACCGACATACACGCGGATATAGCCGAATACTATTGTGTTGTTACTAATAATGCATCGAATTTTATACCCTAATAAATTCCCCTCGAGAAAACAGTGAGTAACCTTAACTTGGCTTAGTTTTTTTTAGGGTTCCGTAGCCAAATTGCAAAAAAACGGAATCCTTATAGATTTTTCAAGCCTGTCTGTCTGTCTGTCTGTCTGTCTGTCTGTCTGTCCGTCCGTATGTCACAGCCAATTATTTCTATTGCTATACTGTTGAAATTTGGTCAGTCGATGTATTCTGTGAACCGCATTAAGACACCATACTTGGAACTGAAACTCAAAAATTTTTTTTTCATCAAACCTATACGTATGGTGGATCTATGGATAGGTGTTCAAAAATGATGTTGAGGTTTATAATATCATTTTTTTCTAAACTGAATAGTTTGCGCGAGAGACACTTCCAAAGTGGAAAAATGTGTCCCCCCCCTCTAACTTCTAAAATAAGAGAGTGATAAAACTCAAAAAATATATGTTGTACATTACTATGCAAACTACCAACGAAAATTGGTTTGAACGAGATCTAGTGAGTAGTTTTTTTTTAATACGTCATATACCGTAACACGCAATTTACCTTTCATTCAATCAATACACTAGTATAAAAACATCGATGAAAGTTACAACGAACTACAAGAACGTTTATATGGTGTCACTTGCTGACACGGAACCCTTCATGGGCGAGTCCGACTTGCACTTGGCCGCTTTTTTTTATCAAACCTTGCAAAAGTCTAGAAATCGGAAAATCGCTTTCAAAATTATTAATTTCCTACAAAAGCTTTCATCAAATTCTTATAACTATTAATGTTTATAGAAAAGAGATTTTGTCCTACTACACACTATGTATTTATTAAGTATAATCATTAAAGATTCATAATGGATGTCTCAAAGAATTTTTATGAAGTTCACCATGATTCTACAGTGAAGGTTTTGTTCAATTTAAAAGTTTTTGACGAGCCTATTGGCTACTAAACTTGTACTCAGAAAAAGCGGCCAAGTGCGAGTCACTCGCCCATGAAGGGTTCCGTATCAAAAAGTAACATTATATAAAAGTTCGTGTAGTTCGTTGATTGAATGAAAACTACTTACTAGATCTCGTTCAAACCAATTTTTGTTCATAGTTTGCATGGTAATGTTCAACATATATTTTTTTTTAGTTTTATCACTCTCTTATTTTAGGAGTTACAGGGGGGGGGACACATTTTTCCACTTTGGAAGTATCTCTCGCGCAAACTATTCAGTTTAGAAAAAAAAGATATTAGAAACCTCAACATCATTTTTGAATGCCTATCCATAGATACCCACACGTATGGGTTCTATGCAAAATTTTTTTTTGAGTTTCAGTTCCAAGTATGGGGACCCCCAAAATGTATTGTTTTTTTTTATTTTTATGTCAAAATCTTAATGCGGTTCACAGATTACATCTACTTACCAAATTTCAAAAGTATAGCTCTTATGGTTTCCGAAAAAAGTGGCTGTGACATACTGACGGACAGACAGACAGACAGACATGACGAATCTATAAGGGTTCCGTTTTTTGCCATTTGGCTACGGCACCTATAATAAATTAATTTTGTTTTCAGTCTATGGTAACTTTTAATTTAGCTACTACAGTAGAGGTATTTCTAGTTTAGAATCGGAAGGCAGTTTGAAAAGTTTCTCAAATGAACTATGGTTATTTTAGATCGAGTGACGTGTATTATTTGTGTATGAGTTAATTATGGTATTTGAGAAATCATCTATCATAAAATCTAGTAACGAATACTCTAATCTAACTCTTTTTATTTTGAACACAAAATAAGACTTCTTATAATTTTAAAAGTTAATTTATTTATTAATATTCATTGCGAACGTCGTTCATAAGTGATATAGTACTTGGAAGTAATATAGAACTTGAAATAACAAAATTTAATATTGACGTTTATAATTATAAAATTAATAAATATAATTAAATATAAATTATAAGTGAAACTATAGACGTGACTGATCTTTTAAGAATTGAACCATAACACTTTGATGATTTGATTTGACTTCAATATAAATATTTGAAATTTTCTCAAATCTAAAAATATTTAAAAACTCAAGAAGCTGTACAAGTATACTTGAAACATCTTAACATGGAAATATTGAATTTAGCCTTTAACCTACTAATTTTACTATACATTTATGATAAATATTTAAATTAAACTCTTTCATGATAATCAGAAAAGTTGACTGTTCTTCAGCATAATACATTTTTTTGCGTTTTACATCATGGATGTTAAAGTTGAAATTAAAATGTGAGACCAAATTTAACTTCGTTAGCATGAATTCAGATTTAGTTTAGAAACTTCTCTACATTCGTACAGAAACATGGCATTACTAACATTCACGCCAAGCTGGTATGGTTATGAAGCTATTAGAACATCTTCCATGAAGATTTAAGCTGTCCTCAATTTTCACGATTTCAATTCTTTCATAGGTAATGAAACGGTCACTGACATATTAATTGATTTAATCCTGATAATTATTAAAATATTAAAATAAGTCAAATGTACACTATCAGCTTGGTGCAACTTTTTTTAGACTGTATAATACTAGTTAGATTGATGTAAATTAATAAAATGAAATGTAACTAATCATATGAAACTGCATTGACAAAACCCAATCCTTTTGTGAAGAAAGCTACCATTATATTTTTGTCAACCTCGAAGCCTAGGTGGTAAAAAGGTTAATAAAAACATAATAAATTAATACTTGTGCTCAATACGCCTACATATTTCTATAAGGCGGAAACAGGTAAAATAAGTAAAGGTACCGTATAAAATAACTAATACAGTATATATAAGTATTCAAAATTTACATCTATAGATCTCTATGTGTTAATTGAGAGTATAGTCCCTAGAATAATAAATCTGCCAGTCACATAATTTATCAATCATTAAATTACCATGAATTAGATAAGAAAATGATTTATACTTACATATGAACGCAACACACACCAATGATGAAGCACCAGGCGTCCCATATACTTATAGTCTCATCAATTTTACTCACTTAAGAGTGCCTCGTACGACATGGGAGAGTAGATAATACACTGTTTTGTTTATTGTCGGATTATCTCGATGCAAACATGTAAGGAAATTCTCTCGTTTCCTATTTCCTCGTATCGTTATTATCTAGGAGCAATATGATTGAAGAGTTGGGACCTTATGAAGTAGTGGAAAAAATATCAACCTATTACGGCTTTTAAATATTATTTCAAGATGCCTTTATCTAGCAATGGAATATTAAAAGTGGTTGATGGAAAATTAAGGCGATTCATATACAGTAAGTTTCACAAAGGGGCTTTCGAAATAAGTGCATTTTTATTAATAATAATTAAAATATAACTTAACTAGTAAACTTAAAATAGATTAAAACTGAAAACATTACGAGTGCAGTTTCACATAATAATGAGATCTTAAGTTTAAATACCCTGTATTTCGAAGCATATACATACCCGTATATTTTATTACAGTAAAGTACTCACTTTAAAAATGGCCAGCAGTTAGTTTTATTTCAAACATTAAATCTTTCGCTTAATGCAAGTTCCATTTTCAGGAACTGAAAGATATAGTATAAGAGAAACAATTTTTAAATTCAACTGAACAAGAGATGAATAACGGCACGTTCAAAATGTGTTGATTAGGAAAAGTTAGAAAAAAAAACAACTTTGTCGGCTCCACACTAAAGCGAACTGCGAAAAGGTTTTATACATCCTCACGTACACCACTTACTGCGTACTGGTGTTTTCACAGGATATTTTGATAACATATTAACTATTGTACGACCTTTTTCGGTTTCCGTATTTCTACTTCAAACAACTTAAGCCCGTTTTACACCAACTATACTTAACTCGTATATCTTCTAAGAGCAACCTTACGTAGGAAGACTCAAAATTTTAAGTAATATGTAAGCATTTCGGTTTGCCCTAAAGGTTGGTAAATACAAAAAATATTACCAAGGGTTACCAAACTCTCTCTAAGGTGTTAATTGCGTTTAGGGAATGTTGGTGAAAACAGCTATAATTCCCCTAAAAAGTTAAAAGTTTCAACCAAATCACTACATAGTATAAAACAAAGTCGCTTTCTCTGTCCCTTTGTATGCTTAAATCTTTTAAACTACTCAACGGATTTTGATGGGGTTTTCTTTAATGGATAGAGTGATTCAAAAGGTTTTTATGTATAATACATGCGTAATATAGTAGATAATAATTTTAGAGGTTTCTAATGTGATGATTTCTACGCTTACATTGCAAACGCTGGCTGTACCCTACGAGATAGATCAAAATAATTTACTACAGTTTTGTTCATCTTAAAAAGGTCTACAATAAAGTCCGCGATGGTATATGTCTATATCTCTTAGAACCCACAATAACCATTTTTTTATTTATTATTTTTACGAAAAATAATGGCTTATTTACGAAGCGACTTTAAGCAATACAGTATTAATCCTTATCCAATTAAGTACCTTAAATGCATTGTGTATTTAATATAGATTAATATGTCTTATCAGTTCGTATCAGTAGCTATGCCTTAACAGTATGTAATTTAAATTAATACTTTTGAAGATATTACAGATTTAAAATGCAAAGTGTTTGTGGCGGTACCGGCCGGGGCCCGTTAGTTGACGCTGCTGTGGGTTGTTACTATCAGCAAATAACTAAACACAATAAATACTTTATTATGAATTAATATTCTAAAGCGGTACGAAGTTCGCCGGGTCAGCTAGTTTTGAATAAATCAGAAATAATTGGATTCTTCAATCAATCATTATCTTTATAAGATTATGTTAACCTGCTTCAGTCTATCTACCTATCTTAACTATTTTCCTCAGAATTCAAATTTCATAAACGAATTTAGAATTATTTAATTTGCAGTGGTTTGGTTTTCGATATCAACATCAACAGGCCACTTCTGGATGTCTATATCCACCTATCGACGGGAAGTGTAAGTCTACTATACCACGCTAGCCAGACAGGTTATTATAAGATTTGTGTCAAGATACCCTTCTCTTTGCACTGCCGTTGTCTAATGTAGTTTGCTCCTTTATTCACCTCTGACGACACCCATAAAATGAATTACCACACAAATCGCTTTAGTCCTAACTATAAAAAGTGCTTCACGATCATAGACTTATTCATTTAGTTATTTTACAAAATATATCAAATGTACATGTCTCGCTTGCTTAGTTTTGTATTCCCCTTTGAACATCTTAAGCTGTCCCCATAGTCGTAAACTTTTAGTACATCTTAAATATGTAGAATATCACCTCTAAATATTTAAGGTTGTACAATTCCTGGAATTCATTTGTTAAAAAAGCCACAATGGAGTGCTAAGACAAGGGTCAGGAAGGTACTTGCCCGCCCGCTGAGATGGCCAAATGGATTTTAACCCGTTTATGTGTCTTCTTACAATGAAACAAGATGTTCGAGATGAACAAAATTTTCAAATTATCTGTCATTATCTAATTTAAATGTGAAAGAAGTATTTTTGTGAAAGAGTTCACAAAAATATGAAGTATGTATGCATCTTCAAAAATAGATAATATATAAATCATCAAGTTATCACTCAGCGTAATGTAGTTTTATTACAAAAAAATATTAAAAAATAGTTTCCGAGATGTATGTGATGATAACATAACTTAAAGTATCTGTTGCTACTTGCTACTTTCACTTGTAAAAAAAAGATAAATGCAAACTTTTAGTAAGCATTCTTACAATAACAGTGAAGTAGCAGTACTTGAGTAACCCTTCTCATCACAAGAAGGTGCTTATCCCTTAATCGCACGAAAAGTGGTTTACAGACTGATATTCTTAACAATTTCGACAAGGCTATTTGTCCTTGGACTAAAAGTGTCTTAATATAAAACATACTTCAATATAAATATCAAGGCAATAAAATGTATTATGATCAAACTTCTGTTTATTGTCTCTTATAAAATAATCGGGCAAAAACTTATTGCAGTTTATTATCTACCAAGGTGCTATTTCGTAGAAACAGTTCTATTTTCAGCTCTTCTGACGTGATATAAAATAGACTTAAATTTTATTTATTTTCACTTTACCCTAGGTGGAATTCCTCCAAATCTATTGTTTATTTTAAGCACAGTACCCAAGAATAATAGTTGTGAAGAGTATTTCTTCTATTAACAAGACAAGGCCCTTGTTGCTATTGTGAGGACGTTGTGAAATTGTGTCGTATAATGAATTCTGTTGTTCTACGATACGCCTACATCATCAGCACACCTTATAAGTAAATTCAAATCGATTTATACTTTCATACTATTTTTATGAAATTGAAAAAAAAACTTTGTCTGTCTATTGCGCTTACACGAATAAACCGCTGCACCAATTCAATGAAACATGACCTGGAGAGACTGATTCTTGAGTAAGGATATAAGCTACACTAAACCGCGATAACTGGGCGGGCGGAACCGCGAACAAAATCTAGTACTATAATTTTGTCACTTATATGTGTGGTACGTATTTGTTACTATCCCGCCGTAAAGTCCGATTGGATGACGCCACGTTGGGGGAGGCTTTAAAACAGTGAGTTAGTTATCTTATAATCGTTACCTTTTAAAGTGATGACTTCTAATGGGAGGCTAAACTGCTTTATTATTTAACGCGTTACGGCACCAGTCTGCTGGCTTCTCTTTCTCTTAAGCATCCGGCAGAGGCAGGCTCCTCCTCTCATTCTCATTCTAACCCACAACACTAGCCGTATTTCGGACAGACGCTTCTTTGTTTATTTTATTATAATTATTTATTATAATATAATTATTTACTATAATATAATTATTTACTATAATATAATTATTTACTATAATATAATTATTTATTATTATTTTAAAATTAAATAGTTCAACTTAGATTAGTTTAAGTTATCACTTCTATTGGTCTTACCGAGACGCACACGTTTTTTTTTGTAACTAGAAGTACCAGTACTCGATTGCAGAATTCCGAATTTTAGTAGCTTGTTCAAATTGATCAGCATCATAACCTATTTCACACGATATTTTGTTGGCAATCTTTGTCTCACCTTAGGTACGATATTTATAACCATATTTGTATTTATACCTCTTTTTATACCTCTCTTAATATATATACATACTCTAATCTCTCGAATTTTCGGTTGATATCAAAGCGCTTTTTTACCATTTTATCTTTTACAAGTTTGAGACAAATCTTTATATTTCTTAGATGTGTGTAAGTAGACTCACGTCGCTGACGGATGGATATGAACCTGCTACTATTTTATAACATTAAAAAAATTACAAAAGTTAAATCATTTTTACCTTTGTACTCATTCAACTTTTTTCTTACTGTAACTGTCAGAATAACAAACCTTATCTACTTGTATTTAATTAAAATCCAAAATAGTGGTAATTTAAAATATTTCATTTCAATTGTGGATGAGTCAAACACCATTTATACTTGCCAACTTGTAACAAGGAGACAACAATGACTATGAATTAACAATCAAGCCGGGTCGGAAATTGGGAGCATTTTGGACAAATTGCGTAT
Organism: Phragmatobia fuliginosa; assembly: GCA_932526445.1. Classification (NCBI taxonomy): domain Eukaryota; kingdom Metazoa; phylum Arthropoda; class Insecta; order Lepidoptera; family Erebidae; genus Phragmatobia; species Phragmatobia fuliginosa. The sequence goes on from OW052057.1 coordinate 75,360,059, forward strand.
GCGTAAGCCGAAGCGATTCTCTTTGAGAAGCAGAGTACTTTGCTGTAGGTATTTCGGCTTTAGTTCGATACTGTTCGAAATAGTTTACGTCGTTAATGCAATGTACGATTTTCTAAAGCCGGTTCCAAAAATAACGGGTCAGTCACATAAACCCGAATATCTCCCGAACTACGTATGCCATCCTAATGAAACGAAGACTGTTCAATTGAGAATTTAATTATACAGATAAAAAATAAAATAAAACTTAGTTACACCCACAATATTAATCTTAAATTAAAAAAAACTAAAGTAGTCATATTTTTCTTAAGATTACATTTTTTTTATGATTGTTTTTTTGCTGTTTTTCATCACTTTCTTCATTTAATACTTTGTATTGCCTCCACGAGCTCTTCTGACAGCTTCCAGGCGATTAGGCATGCTGTACACCAAATTTCGGAGCCGGTGCTGAGGAATACCTTCCCATTCCTCCACCAGTGCTTGTATGAGCTCGGGAAGCGTGATTGGTGGGGGGTTTCGACCTTTCACGCATCTCTGAAGCTCGTCCCAGGCGTGCTCGATGGGGTTTAAGTCCGGGCTTCGCGCTGGCCACTGCATGAGTTCGATACCGACCTCTTCAAGGTAGTCATGTACAATTCTGGCGGTATGGGGACGCGCATTATCATGCATTAATATGCCATGCCGGTCCATCCTGGCCATGAAAGGACCTACATGTTCATTGAGGATCTCTTCCACGTACCTCTCTGCATTTAGAGTTCCATTTTGAATGAGCACCAGCTCGGTGCGGGCCTCAGCAGAAATCCCAGCCCAAACTTGTACGGAGCCTCCACCGTACGCCACTTTTTCCTCCACACACGCTTGATGGAAGCGCTCCCCTGGTCTTCTGTACACCAACTGCCTACCATCATGCTTATAAAGCATGAATTTAGACTCGTCCGTGAACATTACCCTAGACCAATCGTCTAGTGTCCAGTTTAGGTGTTCGCGCACGTATCTCTGTCTTGCAATTCGATGTCCCCGTTCCAGTTTGGGGCCATTTGCGGGCCTCAATGGTTTCAAATTTGCTTCAGCAAGACGTCTTCTTACTGTTTGAGCGCTTAAATTGCCACCTCCAAAGCGAATAAAGTGAGTTTTTAGACCAACAGCAGTTTGAAAACGATTTCGGAGCATTGTAGCCACCAGTTGTCTGTCTTCCCTGGCCGTTGTGCATCTTGGTCTGCCATTTCCTGGTCTTCTAAGGTGTGATCCGGTCTCTTGGTACCGCTGGACTACCCGCTGAACAGTCGACAAAGATAAACCAATGTTTCTGGCTGTTTCACGCTGGCTCCGCCCAAGTTCCAAAAAAGTTAGGAGTCTGGTACATTCCTCTAGCGTGACTGCCATGCTTCACCTCACAGAATAATAATTATGCACGTGGAAGACGTTCACGATAATTTTTTTTGTGACAGAATAGAAATGGAAAGCATCCATAATGACATGAAACAAAAAATTTGTTTTTAAAAATAGTCATTTTTTTAAATTTTGTTTTTCTAATGAAGTTTTTTTCATCAACCAGTTTTAATAATATGCTATTAGAAGCGCAACTAAAAAGTCTTTATTCTGTTTTTTATTTCATTGATCTAGCTTTTACAGTTCTGGAGGTATTTCAATTTTTGTGACTGACCCGTAATTTTTGGAACCGAGTGTATATAGGGAAAGCAAATAATAGGTTTCTATTTATAGTCAGGCCTACTTCAGTTCAGAGTTCAAAAGTGTGTAAACTTTAATTCTACCATTTTAATATTTATTACTTCGCCTTAGAACTAGTTTTGATTGAGAAACAAATAAACAACACATAAAATCCTAAAGCATATAGTTTCCAATAGAGGCAGAAATCATTATTTTCATAAATTTTCTGTTGGTTGAGCGTCTTAAGGTTGTTGGCGTGTACTGAATTTTCTGACATTACCAATTAGTCTTTCATCTGACCAATTAAATTGAGATATTTTTTGACAGTGTTAAATGAAACAGTTGAAAGGTAGGCAGTCAATAAATATGTACTTTTGTATAAAGGGTCACCTAATCAATATTCGGGCGTAAAATTTATCAAGCCCTCCCTTGCCAAAAGGGTGCAATTTTTTATGAAGAATTCTCGAACTTTTTTCATTAAATTCCTTGAAGTATTTGCAAGTTCCATTTGCCTTTAACACTGAGAAAAAATTTCACGGTTTTTCACTCTCTTAATATTGACCGAAATTCTCGCGATAATCTGCGGAAAAGTGGGTGGTACTTTTATTATAACAGGGTTTCAGGTTGTTTGTTAGCGACTTACAATAGTAGGGCCAAAATATTTGTGTTCTGAGGCTTAACATTGTGTTAAATTCAATATTTTTGCGTTTCTTAATATAATATGGTGTGTAATAATATGAAAGATTGGGCACCTATACATAATTAAAAGGCCTCTCAGTGAGCTGTAAAAATGGAATAAATTACTTGAAGTTGCTCTAATAAAAAATTAGCAAAAACAAATTTGGGCTCTGGTGAAGCCGGTAATTGTCTCTGGCTAATTAAGATCTCAGACGCTTTTTTCAACGTTAACACAATATGGAAACTCACCAGAGAGCTCGAGTTTTCGAAATTTCTGTTTATACTATTTGTACATTTGTATATTTGAAACGAAAAATATGTGCTATCATTGTGTTTGAAGACTTGGTGAGGTTGAGGTATTTTCGTAACAAGATTAAGTGTATTACATGTCGTTACATTACATTAAAGTAAAAAAAATACCAAATAAGTAAATTACAAGGACAGTGACCACTTCGGGTCATATATAAACGGTCATTATATGATGGGCCTAGTGATTAATGATCCTGACTGTAAAACCAAAGTTTTTAGGTTTGTTTCCCACGCAGGACAAATCTTTGCGTGATGAACACGATTATTTATTCTTTATTCGAAGGTAATTTATTTATGTTTATCAGCAGTCTGATTAACATAGATGATTGTTGTGTAGTGATTATCTGTGGGTAACCCGACTAGCTATTTGATGACAGATCGAGCGCGTGGCTAGGAAGTAGTTGTAATGTTGTAAAAGTTGTATAAGTTTTTGAACAATAAAATAGCTGAACTACAAGATTAAGTGTCTTATTATACGGAACATAACAATGATGATGATATTTGCCTAGCTTGTGATCGACGATCACTGCTCTGTCTGAGATGTGTGAAGATTTAATATTATACTATTACTAGCTGATCCCTGCGGCTCCGCTCGCGTTCTGCGGGTATGAAAAATAGATGTTAGCTGATTCTCAGACCTACCCGATATACACACAAAATTTCATACAAATCGGTCAAGCCGTTTTGGAGGAGTATGGGAACGAACATTGGGACACGAGAATTTTATAAATAAGAAATATATCGAGCGTGTCATTTTATTACACTACACAGTGAAAATGAATAAGAATTATCTCTTTGAATGACAATGTTAAATACACTAAATATTCACTAAACTGTTATATAATATAGGTATCTATACAAAACATCACATAAATCATTCACACCCGAGATCATATCTCATACGATGACAAGGATATCAGCCTAACTAGTTGTAAGCTGATTAGGATTTGGCGTCTAATTGCATAATTAAGATTTTTATCCAGATTAAAATGTTAAGCCAGGTAAATATGTAAATAACCATATGAGTTTCTTTACTAGATTTTGTCTGCGGCTCTGTCCGCTTGTACGTCGGATATCGCGGTTGTAGTTTTTCGGGGTATTATATACTCGTAGCTTTCTGTTGGTAAAAGAGTTTTAAAACTACCTGAATAGCGGTTGAGTTACCTTGGAAGGCTATCAAATCAAATAACAATTTAAAAACCCCCATAACGGCACAAACTATCACAGTTAATTTCTTTACAATATTAATGTAGATTAGTAAATTGTACTTACAGCGATGAAAATTGATAAATAAATGCGAATAATAGATTAATGCAATCCTTGAAACGGATTGTATATCTTGACTGACTAAGCTCTATCGGTGTAGAACTTATCTTATCTTATAGTGTTTTTTTAAGCGTACACAAACCAAAACATATTTTTCATAAATAGTGCTTATTTAAGTGTATAGTGAAATAAAGCATAGAGGTAGTAGAGCCATGCTGATTTCAGCACGAATGGGCCAACTCGACCGGGGCAGTATTACCCTCACACACAGAAGACCATTCGAATATTGACAGCATTCTTGCTGTCGTATTTCGTTGGTGAGTGTGCGACCGGAGACCCAATTATTATCTAACCAGGCTGCCACGGTATGGGTCACCACGCTACATTGCCTACCCTCACAATGAGCATGATGGCCCCTACTATTTCATTTTACTCATACTTTCCATCAGGCAGAGTAGTCACTTTGGTGGGCTTAAATATAAAAAAAAAACATTAACGGTTAAAGTAACATATTTAATAACAATTTTCTATTAACTCCTAAGGAGGAAGAGTGAGAGTATGCCTCGAAGAGCACGTTAAACCGTCGGTCCCGATTGTCATGAACATCTATTGGAATCGTTTACAATCGTTATTGGAGAGTCAGTGCCCTCGAATTTACTGAAATCTAGTTCAATCTTTGAGTTCTAATCCGACAGTTTCAGATTACTCCAGTAGCCGACCCCTAAATAGTCTTGGGAATAATAAAGGTCAGGAAGAACATATTTGCTGATTAAAGATTAAAGTGGTTGTTAATTACAAAAAAAAGAAACTCATATACAGCGTTCAGAAAGCAATTCACTTCCAGTTGATATTAATAAGAAGGAACACTAACATTTTCCCCGGTTATTAAACTTTAGCTTCATTATTTCGCATGGAATGTAACGTAGACTTATCGTTGCATATTTTGGAAATGTTAATTTTATAAATGAATTTAACATTTCAAAATATATATAGGTACATACACATAAATTTTGGTATTGAATTATTTGTGGAAGTTCAGAGAAAGTTTAAAAGGTGAACATATAAAAAGGAATTGCATTTTTTTATTAATTATGGGTTCCTTTTGTTTGTTTTAAGTTTATTATATACTAAAGTTTCGGTCTTCTATTTATCGATTGAGGCAGTATGATATCTGCCGAGTCAGCTAGTAAGTTATAAAATTAACAGACATATCCAATTAATTTTCCAGAAAGGTTCTTGGACAAATTATTTTTCAGCCTTATCTTTTATATCCCGAAATTATTGACTTCATATTTTTTTAGTAATTTCTTACGAGTACACATGCCTTCACTTCAATCTGAGTTTTTATGGATAATAAAAAATTCAATCCCAAACCACGACATGCTTAAAAATCCTTTCTCAAAAATTACATTTCGCAACATCTGAGTATCAGCGGAGTGTAATAATCTGATATACAGACTACAGTATGAATTTCCACTCAATCCGAATTGGTTGGTGCAAATGGCGTCGCATGTACCCATCCCATTAAGATAAGCCAACCAAAACGAGATGCGTGGCTTACGATTAATGACAGGAACCGGAATGTTTTTGGTCCATTCAAACAGACAGCATGTTTGGATGAACAAAACATAATGGACAAAGTAAAGGTGCGCACAGATGATAATAAAATGAATGTAGAGGAAGTCACACAAATCACAAAAAGGTGCTGATTGTACATTTTATGTTTACGGCTGGTTCAAAGTCCAAACTTTTAATTTTAAAAACAATTTTTGAATTAAATTTAGAGCCATAGGATTAAATAAGTAAACAGGTTATTCAAAATATGGATAGTGTGAACTACCTGTTGACGATCCTGATGAGTAGGATTTTTATTATTGGACACTTTGGAGTGAGTTTATACTCCTCTGTAATCCTCTATGTGCAGTACACTTTTTTTTATCACACCTGTTTTGCCCTGTAAATAAAATATATTACTATACTTTTCTTTTAGAAGATATTATTATTACTAATATTCACTCAGTTGCTTCCTAATTTCAACCATAATTCTTTCTTACTTATTTTTTTGCTCGCCGTACTCCTCCTCCACATAAACTTTAACCGATGCCAAATTTCATACAACATTTTTGCTTCACTTATATTATCTATATTTAGATATTTGTCAGGTCTAATAATCTAAACAGGATCCTGATTATATCAATTTTTCATTTAAAATTTGATTTACTTGAACATAGAACATTTTCAACCTTTCTTACCATCAAAAACATAAGGTCAGGTAGTCACTCGCAATATCGCCTTATTTGCGTAATAATTATGTAAAAATTATTAGACAAAGCCATGTCGAAAGGCAATAAAAATCGTGGTTCAGAAACATAAGAGTTGGATGTTGGTTAACTTGTCTTCGGGCACGTTGTCGCTACTGACCCTATAAAATATAAATTAGAACATTCATAAAATTTCAACTAAAATTAATATTTATTGATGGAACCTTAGATTATATTATTGATGAATTATGACGACACGGTTGGTCATAACGTGTTCGTTAAAATTCATTGGTCATTAAAAGAGGATATTACGTGAAATATAGTAGTCACGTACATTAAATGGGGTTGAAAAGTGTAATGAACTGTTAAGTAAAATTTTGAAAATAACTTCGAAGTACAACATAAAGCAATCATTTTTTCCTAACTATTCGTATGTTCTCTCACTAATACTTACTCCTTAATATTCTGTTGATATATTTCCAAAAAGACAATGAAGGGTTACGAGTAGGTATTCAAGGAATTTGTGTATCTTATATACTCATTATATTTTCCATGAACCATTAATATAAAATCATTTGGTCAAAACTGTTGAGTATCTAAATTTTATTTAAAGAACTGAATTTGAAGAACTGAAACTGAACAGTAATTCATGGAACGAGACACTGTCGCCTATACACTAAGAGTTAGAACTCCAACCTGCTTTTAATGAACCTCAGCCGCATGCATCTGTTCTATAAAAAAAAATTCATAACAATATTTATTTCGTATGAGCTTGATAAAACTCTCTGTTAACATAATTGGTTTTAAAAAAAATCCATCCATTACGCCAAGGGATAATTTGCTATGCTTTTAACCCTAAAATACCGCTTAACAATATGTAAACCAGCCATAACGACCATGCTATGCAAAACAAACAAAATTTATCACTTTTAAATCCAACCATTACAATTATTTCCATATTCTGTTCTACAAACCCATTTAGACGTTAAACATTGAGCTTAAACAATTTGATTATGACAGTAATTTCACTATCATAATTTTAGTTCTTAAACCTAAACAAACTAATAGACGCCATAATCTGGCACCTTTGGAACGAAAGTAAAATTAAATTTGTGTGTACGGCCATTATTGCAGAGGATTCGCTGCAACTTACAATTTCTATATATTTAAACATTAGCAATTGGATTTTCAATGATACACTGAGTTTTATCTGACTTAAGAATTTGTATTTCCTAGATGTAAGTTTTAAAAGATAAGAACATCAATATATAACAAAATATGTATGTCAATATTCTTAAGATAAATAAAAGGTACATCAATCATCAGCAACCTATTATGTCCCACTACTGGGCACGGGTGTGTGTACGCTCATGGTATCATGCCACTATCGGTCACCCATTCGATAACTAAGCTTTGAGAGCCTCAATGTCTACCCTTCAAATAAAAAGTCTATTTAAAAAATGTACACTCATTTTCCCACTGTATTATTCAATCAATCAATCAAATCTTTCAATCAATTCAATTTTTGAATTTTAGTTCGCCCTTAGGGTTGCGGAGGTTCGATACCAGTCGCTCCGTGGAAAAACTGAAATTCAAGTAAAACCGGTTAAACTAGTAGCCAAACCCAAATAAACTTGGGAATAAAGGCTCGGAAGATGATTATTGGCATATTAACATATTATTATATTTAGCTGTTGGCATTACTTATTAGTTTGATGTGTAAATTGGGTGAAAATCATTTAATACTTGTAAAGAAAAGTAAGATGATTTTGGTTATCTGATGTGTGCTCCTATATCTATATCACACCTATATCCCATTATTTCTTGCAGAAATTGGTCTTTGATTATAGTTAAGTACCATATGTGGTTTACGCCACAATATCGTCTAGAATTGTGGCTTCAGAGCACATGATTGTCACTTGTCTTACCTCTGTTATCTGCTTATGTAATGTTTGTATGTAAACCACAAATAGTTTGAAACCGATTTAAGTTGGGAGATGTCTCATCTGCTATGATTGACTGGTAATTAGATATAATAGGTAATTAGTTAGTAGTCTCTTGAAAAAAGAAAAGCTTCGTAATTTCATTATTCAATGAGAAATGAAAATGTAAATTTCCTGTGATTATTTGCGCATATTATTATTAAGAAAATCATTAACACAATAGTCCCTAGTAGAAGTATATCTATTGGATACCTGTAAAAACATTAACTGCAAGGGCACCTGTCATTCCAAAAATCGCCAACGTACGAGATCCTTTACGTCTCTAATTTGAGAATGCTTTGAGAAAAAAATAACTATTTCTTGGTTAGATTTCCATTTTGAACTATTTTATATTAAGAAGCTCTAGACATACTGACCATGCTCTTGGGAATATGATGCAACGTAGCACTAACGGCGCTGACAAAGTTTCAGTCTGAACGTGGTCAATTGGAATTGGTATTGAGGAAAAGGAGACGGTGTACTAAGTGCAGTTCATACGCGGAACAAATTAATAGTAACAAGAACACAATACTAATCAATTTTCTATTAACCCATCTCTCAGTTAGCTTTTATTTTTATTAAACAAGTTGATAGAATAGAGTTTAAAATAAAAATAAACATTTACTTTACAAGAAACCCATTATTTCTGTATCTTGTGCTTCAAACGCTTATTCCGAAGCCCTACAGAGAATCCGTATACAAACAAAATTTTAATCATTATTAAAACGGACGGCTGAATGCTTCCCTCGAGTCGCGATAAAACGCTTTGATGGCACCAGGAATGCCTGTGACGATTACCTATTCCCCAGACAATTCTGTTACTTCAATAGAAAGTATAAGCTCCATGATTTCTTCTCCTTATTTTTCTATTTGCTTATCTTTATCATTGACAATTGAAGATTTCACTTCTAAACGAAATGTTTGAAATCGTGTTGCTGATTTCCCGAGGCGGATTTTATTGTTTTTATTCTTTGTAAATTACAATATTGTATGAAAGGTCAGTTGATTAAATGACTATATTACGTTAAATATAAATCTACATTACACACAGAAATATAAAAATGATATATTTAAAACTATAGAATCAGAACATTGGATTTAAATAGTGGTATTGTAGTTACCTTTATTATGACCATCTCAAATGATCGTCAAAGCTGAATTGATATTAAAGATATTAGTTTTCTAACTTATTAACAAAGAGACGTGTTATATTTGACACTAAATATACTCGCTAGATAAAATATATAATGAAAATGATTGCATTACAAAAACTGGCAACGCTTTCTTTCCAATTAAAATGCAAATTCAGACAAATAATTCAGAAAAGGGAACTTTTTATGCCCTCATTAAGAGAAGCCCCCTTTTTACAAGCGACTATGGTGCAAATGCTGAATGTACGTAATTGGCTTTATATAATGGGTTGTTGAATTAATATCTAGGATAAAGATAATTTATAACAAAGAAAAGGTTCATATTAATATAAAAGATTTATGTAGCTCGACTTTCGTTAGACAAGACTTTATGGTGCGTGTTTTAACCGTCTAAAACCCTTTTTTTTATTTGAAAGAGTTTTATTTCAATACTAACTGAGACTCGCGGTATTACTTTGTAAACCGCGAGTAACGCAACGGAGCAAGGCTAGTCTGAAAATTAGAATAAGTTACTCCTTATATCATTAGCTATTTTCCAGTGAACGTCCACCAAAAATCGGTACATTCGTTCCATAGATTAGCCTGAAAAAACAGGTAGACAGACAGAAAACATTTTTATAATTGATGTTTTGATGTAATACCGTATATAGTTTCATATGCATTTAGTAAATTATAGTTTAAAATGACACAATTCTTTATATTTTATGTGGGTAGTAGTATGGGTCACCGTGCTTTCTATCAAGCAGAGTAAAGTCACTTCGATAGGCTGAAATAAAAGAAAAAATAACAAGGGAATTTAACCAGTACGTCAAACTAATAATGATATATAAAGCTGAAACGTGGACATGGTGGACACTTGGACTGGTTCACAATTTTAAAGTAACTCAGCGTGCGATGGTGGGTATGTCGTAACGAACTTATTCGACAGAGAACTAGAGTAGTCAACATCGTGCTGAGAATCAGTACACTAAAGTGAAAGTCGTATCTAAAAATTGTCATTTGGGTCGTAAGTTGCCCTGCGGTGCAATGATTCGACGATTTTATGAAAATAGCTGGCAGCGCAACTAGGGGAACCTTTGTTCAGCAGTGGATGGCGGTTGGTATATTTAAAATCCTCCCGCTTTACCTCTGATTCTCCTAGGAGTTCCAGGTATCCATGGACGGTGGTAGTTACTTACCATCAGGTGACTGGTCTTCTTGTTTGCCCACATAACGGCTTTGTTGGTCTAGTGGTTAGCATTTGCGGATGCTGATCAAGAGATATGTGGTTCGACTCCCGGGTCGGACCAAATGCTTGTATGAGCTTCATACTTTTTACCTTTGATTATATACATGTCTAGATGGAGTGTTGCGCTGCATTCGCAATAAAAACAACAGGCCAGATTTGCAGGGCTTGTGTGCTTGTTACACACACATGCAAGTGTAGCCTACGGGCGCGCGCATGACGTGGTAGCGTTCTGAGTGATACCAGCCCTTGAATGTTTTCCATAAAAGGAGGGAAAATAATTGTGTATTGATTTTGAGATTTATAAGTAATTTGTATTAAATTTAAAGTCAGTCAATATGTATTAGAGTTTTAGCTTTTGAGTTACTAGGTAAAATATATGTTGGTGAAAAAGGGAGTTGCTATTAAAGCTTGTTTATTCTTAATAATTAACAACAATTTGGTTAAAATATACCCTGTGCCTTAGAAAGTAGTCTGAGGTTCCGGTACTTTGAAAGGCGCACGAAGGAAAGCCAACTCACAGAGGCCTTTAATTAAGTTAATATACAACATAGTTATATTTAATTTAATTACTATATTTTTAACTAGATGCTCCCCGCAATTTCTCGTAAATCTTGTTTTTATATCGTTCTCGTTAAGAACTCAGAGAAGGTGTAGCTTCCGATTAGTGGAAGAATTTTAAGAATCGGTTCAGAAATTCCGGAGATTAGCGCGTTTAAACTAACAAACAATCTCTTCAGCTTAACGTCGTACATACTACTTCCATAATCAGCATCCAAGGAGCGGCGAAATTAAATAAAATAAACAATATATACCACCACAAAAATATATTATACATACATATATATGATATGTATTATCCAGCACTATAGTTAAATAGAATTGGCTTGAATTCTCGAAATATACTTTTTCGATCATGATTGAACATTTTGTTAATTGGCTAACACTCACATGGGAAATTTAAATTCAATTACCAGGCTACCCTGTAAACATTCCGTCAAAATGGTGGTCGAATTTTGATAAAATTTCACTGAGGTAATTTAATTGTTTCTTTACAATATAGTTATTTTAAGTTTACTTATCGATGATAGGTATTTTTTTTAGTTGATTTCAATCGTCCTAAGTAATTCCTGCACACTTTTATCATGCAAAACGTCATTTTTATACGCCACTCAATACGTGTTTACCGTACAATGACAGTAACGCCACTGATCGGCCGCGACGAGCTTAGTCTCTTACAGTTAAATACTATTTTTTTGGACGTTTAGACGCTCGAACTCTCTATCTAGACATGTTTATAATCAAAGCTTTTTACAAACTTTTACAAGGAAAAATAAAATAACGATGCGGAAGCATAGTCAATTAATGTATCAATAAGGAAGCTAATTACAGGGAATTTCGAAACCAAATATATTTGCAGAACCTTGAATGGTACAGGTACTGACAATCTTTTCTTTCAAATATTTGAATAAACAAGAGTTGTTTTTCAAAAGAAATACCAAGATTTATTGAAAAAATCCACTCTTTTATTCGGCTCCAATTGAACCCAACCCACATATATGTTATGTATTGTTTATTTAAATAGATAGATAACACGTTAATTATTTACGAAGGTTGATAAAGTTATTGTATACTTCAAAATCAACAACAGAAACAAGCTAATACAAGGTTTGGATGGACTGAAAACGTTGTTAACTATGGTAGATCCATCCTATACTTTTGATTTAAATGACCAAATCCCAAATTAATATGCTTTAATGTATAACTTTGAATAAAGAAATCTGAGGAAGGACAATATAAATAATAGAATATTTGGTGGATTTACGATATTAGCTATTACAACTACATATTGTTAGTATTGACATATACGCTACTACACAAATATATACATACACCGACGCGTCATACACAAAAACAAAAAGACGTATTCAATTTCCGTATGTTTTAGTAATGAGCATTTCCTGCTTTACTTTTTTATTTTCAAGGTACAGATAACAGATAAAAAATTATATAATATTTATCCTCATCATTCACACAAGCACAATGTATACGTTATATAAAATACCAATGAACGTCAAATAATTTAACGAGTAATAAATTAAAAACCAAAATAACCGATTAACATAATAATGCAATCATTTCCTAAGAGAAAAATATAAGGAGGTATCTTTCATTTGAGTTATTACCGTTCGCTGAAGTTTTACAGATCCATTAGATATAATTTCCTGAGTTCTTAGACAAAAACGCAAATATAAATTCAATTTGTTACCCTCTAACCTACTGAATATTCTAATAGCAGATCTCATTTCGTTCAACGCGGGGACAAGATCGGAAATGTCAAAGAAAAAAATTATGGATCTTACTTTTATGTAAATACTACTAGATTCGCTTTGTTACGAGGCGCTTTATTTATTTTGTTAGTTCTGATTAATTTTCTTTTAATTTACAATAAGTTTAAAATACAAAACGATTTTTTATCTTTGGAACTTGACGGGTATACATATAGTATATGTATTATGCTCTATACATATAATACACTACTTAGCGTTTCAATGTTGACTTGCTTTTTCTATAAAAAGTGCCAGCTACATACTTTGTTCCTGATGAGGAATGAGCTTACATTTGTAGAATATCATAATTTGTTGAAGGTGCGAGTGAACTTCAAAAGTTCGTTCTATATAAATATTTTAATGAAGATTGTAAATCTAAATCAAGCTCATAATGGATGTCGCAGGTGTAAACATCTAAACAACGTTTAAAAATATTACGCATAAATCTTTACACAATATTTTAAAGCAAATAACGATTCCTGATCATTTAGACCTCGGATTAAAAGATTTAAACGGTCAAACTTCAGGCTGTTATAGAACATCAAATAGCCCAAAAAAGCAAAATCAACTTTACCTGAACCAGAATACAGTTTAAAATTAATTTGATTACTTTAAGTAAGTTCTGCGCAGTATTGCGGCATGTAGCCACAGTGGCGTTAAATTTTGATTGCGTAAAACATAAAAAAATAAAACAAACTTTGTTATGTTTGAAAGGAACAACTTCTGTTTTACAGCTTTACAGGGCCATATAACAGGTGCGCAGTCAACAATTGAAAAGTAAAAGTACAAACGTGAAATATAATTTTCCATAACATTGCCCGGGATTTGAAGGTTTTTTCAAAGTAGAATGAAAAAGAATCGTTCACTATAGAACTAGGTCTCATATAATCTAAAACAACTCACTCACAACTAAAGTTTTTTCCCACTTTTGAGATTAAGCATATTTATATAAGTTGTGACATTTAAAAACATGGGAAGTAGTAGACCTCATCGTAATTTTAAAGTTTTTGTTTTTAATTATAAGTTTAAATAAAATAACTATGACCATACTACGCTCGATATACGTAAAGCCGTAAAATAAGAACATAAAAAAAATTCAAGTTACTTTTTTACTTGCAGTCGTCTACAAGTTATGCCAAAGTCAATATTGTAAGAAAATATACGTTACCAAAGGAAAAACACACATATATTACTAGACGTATACGAACATATATCATATTTCGAGCCATTAATACGTCAATACACGGTCGTATACCAGAATACTTGATTGATCAATACACAAAACGTATCTCTCAAAGACAAATTGTTCCCGCTCGCTTCAGAAAAGCCGTGTTATTGTAAAACTGAGCATGAATTATTATAGACCCAACTCTTACATTCACCAGTTTTGAATCCGTATATTTTATCTGACTCTTGAGGTTTTTCTAACAAATGAGATATCTTGCGACCCTAACGAAAGCAGCTTGGGTTTGTACCGCATCCATGACATGCCTACGTTTGGATTTATACACATGTTTTACTTCGTAAAATACCAACAACATTTCTCCTTTTGGTTTCCGTGAGAACATTGCATTAAGGGTAGTCAAAGATTATTCGACGTAGCAAGCTTTATCTTAGCAGCAACTTTATCTTAGGAGCATAGATCACTGTACAATGGGTTCGCTGTTGTGTTGTTAGTAATAATATTAGTTTTAATCCATTGCTGATCATTACCATGGTAAGTAATGTTTGTGTACATTCTCGATCTCATAGGACTAAACTGATTTCATCACTTGCTGTCTCGCCATTCTACGTTTTATGTTCTTTATATATATATATATATAAATTATAATAATATAATATAATATGTATAAATTTTGTGTATTTTTTTGGATTTGTTGTGTGTGCACGAATATCTAGGGTACCATCTGAAAACTAGAGTCACATGGAGACCGTGTAACATTATGCTGAGATTGTAGCCCGTTCTGGCCCACACTTTGACGTTGAACGTTTTGTAAACGGTATTATTGTTCATCTGTATTATTTATTGTAGGTCATGAATAAAACATTTCATTTCAATCAGTTCGCGAAGGAATTATATCCCTCTAACATGATATAGATAGTGTTTCTAACTATGGATCGACGTGACTGAAATTATACTGTAGCCTCACTAATAATTATAAATTAGTTGCTTTTTACTGAGCAAAATGTAGTGACTGAAGTTTCGTGGAGGGAGGGGCACTCATAGGACATCAATACACGTATTTATCTTAAGTTCCAACCAACCTATCAACATCTTTGTGCCTTATCATCCTCATCATCAACAGCCCGTTGCAGTCTACTGCTGGGTATAGGCCTCTCACAGGGCACACCACAAATTGCTGTCCAGTCCTCACCGATGAGCCAACGCAAATCACCCCGTCATTTGACCAGAGAGCGCCCCACACTACCTTTCACTTCTTATACCTGCCATAAAACTCAACAATAAAATTTCCCCATTATTCGAAAACACTCTTAAGTGTAAACGTATTTCAGGGAATCACCCTTCACTACACGGTCAATTACGGTCGATTGTATTTATTCCACTGTCAAAACGGATAGCACGGTTGCCAGTCAATCTATAACTTCCAATGAGTTGTATACATAAAAGGATTGGAGCAATTTACATTGTTAATTGGCGACGAGATAGCTTTTTACGTGCCCAGTTGTTTGTTTAAATTAAACCTGATAGCTTTTGTTTTGTCAAACTTTATAAATATGAGATCATTTCAACTTGATTAAGATCAGTTTTTAAATAAAAATATTTAGTTTTTTTCTTTTAAGTGATTGTTATTACAGTTACAACAGTATGCATACTTTGAAAAAAGACTGTTATCGAATACAAAAGAAGAAGTATTAGCAAATTTTTGTGTATTAATTTCGTGTAATTTTGTTTTTCCTTTACAATTTTTTTAATCTTTGTACTTACTGGATTACTATTCCAATATCATGGCATTAAGTCCATCTTTGTACAACATGTGCAATAAGTCTTAAATAAATAAATAAAACTAACAACCTCACACACGGCTGTCCGACTTCTAATTGGACAAGACAGAGCCAATGCCAATGCTTGCGTTAATTATTTACGTTTAAATAAATTACTAACAATAATTTTAATTAAGTATAATCTTCTTAAACTTGACATCAAAATTTTCTTATTCATTAAACACTGAATATATATATTTTCATAAGCGAAGCTAATAATTTTCTAATTACGTTCTATTAATTTTATTACTACGCTCGCGTGAAATTTAATTAGATACATAATTCCACAGTTGATTTCAAATGATGAAATCTCTTAGTACTTCAACATATGTTTATAATTTTTTTTTTTTACATTAAAGCCTACCAAAGTGACTTCACTCCGCCTAATGGAAAGGATAAGTAGAATCCAGGAGTAGGGGTCACCATCCTCATTATAGGAGTATGCAATGCAGCATGGTGACCCATACCATGGCGGCCTGGTCAGTCTTTTCTGCATCATTCTCCCAGCCTCCGATACAGGATAAATAAAAAGGATAAAGAAATAAATCAATAAGTTATCGCGTGAGTTAATGATAACATTACTAAAAACGACAACAGACAAACTAAACTATCACCAGTTAAAAAACAATGTCTATAAACCCAAGTTTACCATCTTTTATTCCAATTATATTTAAAAGTCTTGCAACTCTCTCTACTACTCAATATACAAGACTATTACTAAACTACTATCTTACTTGAAGTCTTCCTGAAATTCTTTGATAAGAATATGAAATTCAATCTGTCAATGCAATTCTGTATTAGGATCAACTGTATTAGCAACAACATTTGAATTGGGTCCATAAATAGATCATTTTCACTAACATTAACATAAATTTTATGTTGTGTTATTTTCTTCAGGTTCACCACAAAAAGTCTTATAAAGTCTTGTCGTAATTTGTTCGGAAAGACTTTAACGCTTACGTAAAAAACAACGTATGATTACAAATTTTAATTGACTATTCGTATTAGGCTTAAATGATGATCGCAGATTTTTTATACGTGTCAATAATATATCATTGTATTTAAGTAATAGTTTCAAACGACAATACTAAACAGCGATTATTATCAAAAGCTTTATTCAAATATTTATATTATATGCTACGTAATAATTCGGTCACAAGATAAAATATACTTGGTCTCTTCACAAATACCAATCTTCAAAGTAGAGATACTTTGAAAGAAAATTTTGTGATAAACTGAAAAATAACAAATAATATTTATTATTAAAACAAATTTTAGGCGTCAAATTATAACGGCCATCAAAAAGACTTTGATTAGATTGACGAAAGTTGGCAATTTCACCCGGCAAAGTTGTTCGTCCGTTATACTAAACAAGCGGTGATTACCTAAAGTTTAATTGAAAATCCTGAAATCTGTGATGATAAGGATTTTTATTATGCCCAGGTAAAGCATAAACTTCGTAGATCGTAATTGGAAAAGGCAGTAATAATGAAATTTTATACTTTGCTCAATATTTGAAAATGCTAAAACGTTTAACAGTATGCAGTAACTTTTATAAGTTTAGTACGGTGTTAAACGTGCAAAGCAAATTATTGATAGCTTTATTACGAGAACAAACAAAGTTTTGACTTATGAATTATGATTCTTGTGCAAGAAATACTCTCTCTTATTAAATGTGAATGCAAATGACTTCAATAAATATTTTATTACTTGCTACTTGCGCTAGTTCTGTGCTATTTTTTTTATCAGTTTTTTCTTTCCGTAAAACCTTTATTGTCTCAAGTTTTGCTCTTAGCAACATATTTGGCGATTTATGTTTTATTCGTATAGATTTCAAAGAGTAATTCGTCATCATCATCATTATCAAAGTTTAAAAGTCCACTGCTGAACATAGGCCTTACCTTACAAAGGAGCTTTTGGCATCCTATAAAATACAAGCCAGATGGATAGCCGGTATGGTTTATGTCGTAGTATAAAGATGCGATTCACTGTTACCCACTGTTGCAACAACAACGTGGGTAACACTGCGGTAAAAAGCTAGTGAGAAATAAAAGTAGCCTAAGTAATTTCTCATATCATCAGCTAGTGAACAAACAGACAGACACACCACAATTTTAAAAATGGTTGTTCTAATGTATGTGAGTACCCAATAATATGCATTTAGTGAAAGCTTCAACTTGTATTTAATTGGGTCTCTTTGAAGTTTTTTCTTTGCAGTGCAGTCACCCTAAAGAGTTTTCCCCTAATTGGTTCTAACAACACTTACGAGATGAACAGTGCTTGTATTAATAAACAACCACTACACGAATTGTCTAATAAATGCATTAAACACGCACCATTTAATATCTAAATGAATCCAGCCACTGTTAAGTCACAATTGTTATTATTTTATTAGTTTAATTATACTCTGCTATGACTAAAATAATTAATACAAAGCAATAACTTTGTAGTATTCAATGAATTATGATTATTCATTTAGCGAAATTGTTATGGCTGGTGGTCGGTTATTGAATGTTAAAAGTAGTGGTGTATTGTTTGTTTACTCAACTGAGGTCAAATATAAATATCAAAATTTAAACAGGTTGTTGTTTTTTACAATTGATTGAAAAGTAATTGTAATGTATTAATATAAAAGAAGAGAGAATGTAAAGAAATGATAAAAATATTCTTACTTGATATATTAATTTGAATTATTATATAGATAGAAAAAATGATAGCATTACAAAACTTTATGTAAAGTAATAGTACTGTACGTAGTGTAGGACGTCCACAGGTCAGGTGAAGTGACGACTTGTGCAGGATGACTGGCAGGAGAAGATTGCGAGAGGCCCAAAATCTATCTGTGGCGTGTACTGAGAAAGGCATGTGTCCAGTAGTGGGTACTGCTGCTAGACATAGGAAATAGGCTGATGATGATGATGAAAAGTTGATAATAATAATAATAAATATTTTGGACATCTGACACACAACATCATCTAGTCCCAAACTAAGCAGAGCTTGTGTTATGGGTACTAGACAACTGATATAAATACATAAACATACTTTTTTTTTGTAAATACATACATATTATACATAGAAAACACCCAGACTCCGAAACAAATATTTGTGAATCACACAAATAATATTTGGTCTGACCCGGGAATCGAACCCGAGACCTCTTAATCAGCAGCCGCATACGCTAACCACTAGACCAACGAGGCAGTCAAAGTAAAAAGTAAGTAAAAGTAAGTTATATCTAGGGTAAGTTACAAGTAACAGTACACAATAAATTAAACAGTTTATACTACATCATCTTGGGTAAACTACTGAACCTAACTGTAAATAGAGCAATTTATTAGGTAATAGCACACACAAGCAGCTGATATTAGAAAGTCTGTAGTGCCTTTTAATTGTTAATATTCAAGCTTAAATGGAAAATAAAAAGATTGTAAATGAAAAGAAGTTGAACAGTCTCTGACTGTTGGTGGTTATGACTATTATAATAGAATGGTTGCACATAATAGAAAGGCGACATTGTCGTCACTTAATGGAACAAATGAAAGTGCGACACAGGAAACAAGAAGCTAAGTTTCAGTGGCACAAGTTTCGTTGAGCCCCTTAGTTATGCAGAGTGCGCTCGCCTCAAACGAGTAACTTGCGTGGAACCATCAAGTCAGCCAACTTATGCACGTGTTTCGCGCGCCTTGCAACAACTACGTCGACGCCTATTTTAATTCGTTTACACTCAACTGCGGTTACGGTACAGTAAATTTAAATTATCTTAGCGGAGAACGGCTGAATCGTTCACTTGACTTGAATAATGCATTTCGCTTAGGGTGTGTAGGTGTGTACTTGTTTGCACTTTAATTACAGCGCTTTAAAGCTAAATTCTTATAAAAAAATTATATAAAACTGTTGCTCTTTTTGGGCCACGATAGCAAATTTATCTGATTTTATAACGATGGTATCGTAAGAATGTTACGTAACGTCATAGTTAAAGTCTTTAGAAAAGTTTTCAACTAGAAGAAAAAATATCTGATGGAAATACTTAGAATAAATTATTTGCAAATCAGAAGCTTATAAAACAATAAATTTAATAAAAAGTACGGTTTAAAAAACAAGAAGTCGTGATTTCACAGATCGGTTACACAGAAACAAACAGGAAAAGCTAATATAACTGAGTACACACATTTTTATATGAATAAAATTTCCTCTTTTTTTCTCAGCTCAACAGTGAGCGCACTCCCGCTTAGGTTAGTAGAGCTCATTATTTTTATAGAGCTTTTGGCGAAGAAGTACCATCGAAGTCAGAATGTCCAATACCGATAGGAAACGGCAAAATGTTCTTGGCACTTTATTGGAACTAGTTTCTAAAACAATAATTTAAAAATGTCTTATTCTGTTAATACTCATATTGTATTAAACTTTAAGCGTTAAATTTTATTTCATAATGGTAAATAATTGTAGTTTTATAATGTTGTACCATCTTGAACTTTATACCTTTTTTGAACTGTATGATTTTTGTAAATTTGTTTATTTCAAAGAATACAAATGTAAAGTATAAAAATGTCATAAAAATAGTATATAATAATATAATGTTATGATCCAGTGCATATATGTGTATTAAATGTCCACAGCATTTAAAACTTTGCCACAAAAAAATCCACATTTATAAACTACCCAAGCGATTATAAAAAATTAACATTAAAAATTAACTAAAACTAATAATTTTATATGAAATGTATTAAATCTAAGTTAATTTACGATTTTTATACAAGTAATACTCAAAATTATATCCATATACAAAAAAATACTTATAATATAATACTTATAAAATACAAAAAATGTAAATGGCTAAAATACTTCGCGTTAAATCAATTTTTATTATATGTTTTGCACATTCTTACTACTGGCAAAATCATTCCCAGATTAGTACAATAACTGAACAAAACAAATTATTATTATTATTATTATTATTATTATTATTATTATTTAGGTAATTTCTTTCATTCGATTTTTTATAAGGTAAAATATAGATTCATGGTTACACATAGAAAACACCCAAACTAGGAAACAATATTTATTTCAGGTTTTGGGGTCTGGATCACACAAACATTTGGTCCGACCCGGGAATCGAACCCAAAACCTCAAGCACAGTAGCCGTATACTCTACGACTGCACCACCGAGACAGTAAATTATTATTATAATGTAATGTGTGTAATGTAATTCGAAAAACAACCTATTTAATTTCATTATAGTTTGAATGTCTTACAAATAATAAATGAATGCAGAGGTGAGTTCGCATACATATTTAAATTTACAATTGCTACACCCATTTCTTAATTTTATTTGAAATTTTAATATTTCAAAATTATGAGCTCAGATAACAATGTAAGAATTTAAATGCCAACCTCGAATAAGAAATTCTCAGCATACCTTCATTACATAGTCCATTAAAATATATTTCACTTTTGACATTTTGAATACTAAATCTGCATAATAGTAAATAAAAAAAGTAAATTCAGCCAGACATTATCGACCGCTTTTGAATTGAACTTGTGCCATAGGAGTTTGTGAAAAACTTTATAGGACATAGGTATGAGAATGACTACACGCAATAAGTGTTGTGGGTTGTAACCCCATAGCAGACAACAGTTTGCCTAACCCATTCATGTTCTAAGTCCGAGTATCCTTGTGTCCGTTTAATGTATGTTTGTAAACACGGGAATATATTCAATTATTGTATTATTAAGTATATAAAGATCTCCAAGAACTGCTACATAAGTCGTTCATATTTAAAAATTGAAGCCATTAAATTAAATTTCCTTGCTAGGAGCCCAGATAAACTTAAAGGCTCAGATACACTATGGGACAAATTGTGCAACATGTCCCCGAACATGACGCTCGTAAACAACGTTAAATAGTCTCGGGGACAAAATTGTCGCGGGACATGCTGTACACACTAGCCAGTGACGGATGTCGCCCGAAGCGGTTGTGTTGATTAGTGCTGCGTACATTCTTATATCGGGAAAAAAGATGAAACGAAAGAAAGAGTGGTGGATGCGTTATTATTTACGAGAACGAGAAACAAAAGTCAATATTGTAAGTGATTTTCGGCTATCTGAAATCTTCTGTAACGGTAAAAGTGAATACATTTTTTTTTATTATTACATTAATTCCTGTGTCGCGGGGGACTTTACAAACATACATGAAACTGACACAAAGAACACCCACACTCAGAACAACAATTTGTAAATCACACAAAGTGTTTTCCCAGGTGGGATTTTAACCCACGACACTTGGCGCAGTTGGAATTGGCGTCGCAACTGCTTAAACCACTAGGCCAACCGTACAGTCATACATATATAGAATAAGTTTATTATATACTAGCTTTAGCCAGCGACTCCGGCCGCGTCTATGTCGGTTATCGCGGTAAAAAGTAGCCTATGTCCTTTTTCAGGTTCTAAACTATTTGAGTACCAAAATTCATCAAAATTGGTTAAACGGTTTAGGTGTGAAAACGTAACAGACAGACAGAGTTACTTTCGCATTTATAATATAAGTAGAGATTTACATATATACTTAGAGAATATTTATTCGAACTAAAATCAACAACTTAGAAATACAAAATAAAATACTTAATGAAATTAATAACAGTAATTATTGTTGCTTGTTCGATGAATTCATTTCTGAAATAATTTGTGCTATGGAGTTATGGTTCTATACCAATTCGGATAGCAACAACTGGTATATACCATTCTAGGGTACTTCTTGGAGTAAATAAGGTACACCCTTAATACAAGGCTCAGTCAAACTATATAAACACTTGTTAACAGTTTAATACGAGTCACTTATAACTATTACAACTGTTGAAGTGTTGAAACAATAGAATATGCCTGTAGCCCGAATTATAAAAAATATGAATCCTCACCACGCTATCGTTACTTCAATCCTAAAAAGACGCTTCACTTTGAGCGCTGATTGGTCGGCCGGCACACGCCACCGACAATACAGTGCTAAGAGCGAATCGAGCGCAGAGGGCGCGAATATTCAAATTGTCGCGTGCAGTGTGGCTAATCGCCACAGGGTAAACATCCGGACTAATACTATTATTACCGGACTTATACTATTATACTAATATTATTATTGGGCTGCCCTGCTGGCTGGCTATTCTCATCTACATGCTCAGGACTGACATAGCTGGATGTAGCACTATAGCCGTGATGCTCAGTCGACCGGCTACTATGGCCGGAATGGTATTTCCCAAAACGTACATCAAGTAGTATATTATTTATGTAATATTTTGCCATCAATATGAAATTTGTGTCTTTTAATTCACGTAGCTCTGACGCTACATACTGCCCATATATAGAAAATTCATCTTGAGCCAACATTCTGCTTTTAACAAGACGCATTACTTCATACGCATACGAATCTGCGCGGCACTGACGCACAACACGTGCGCCCGCTCTCAGTACGGGAGCTGGCAACATGTTCCGCGTCATGTAAATGCTCCTCAAAATGTCGAGGGACATGTTGCATGACAACGTCGCAGCGTCACGTACATTAGTGTTGCGCGACATGTTGAGGAACAATTTGTCCCCTAGTGTATACGAGACTTGACGCGCAACACGAGCGGCCGCTCTCAGTACGAGAGCTGGCAACATGCCCCGCGTCACGTAATGCTCCTCAAAATGTCGAGGGAATGTTGCGGGTCTCGATGCAACGTCGCAGCGTCACGTACATATAGTGTTGCGCGATATGTTGAGGAACAATTTGTCCCCTAGTGTATCCGAGGCTTAAACAAACATTTTTGTCTGATCAAGAACAAGAACGAGGAATATACTTCAAGTTAAGTTTCATACAATCTTATTACCAAATATAGTACCCATAAAGTATTACTGGCTTGATGCTATAAGTTGCGAACTACTAAAACAGTAAATGTTGTAATAACATGCGTTATAAAATACGTAGCCGACGAATAGGTGGTTACATATTTCTGAGAATCTTATTTTACAGTGCTACTAATTGCTACTGTTACTATTCTAGAAGCCAGTGGAAACTGAATATATTAACAGTATTTGCTTACAGAGAAAATACATGTTACTAAATAGAATATATTTTAGTGAGCGCTGGAATAGGTAGGTATTTAGGTAAGTTATTTTGGAACTGACATTTACAAAATGGTGTGTACGAACTAAAATTCAGTATTAATTTTGCTAGAAATCAAAAAGTTTAAATAAAGATAAAGTAGTTTTGATATTCTTGAAGATTCTAAGAGATAAGACCACCGATTGTTGTATACATATTTGTAACTGAAGTGTTGTTACGTGTAAAGCGTATACATCATCATCAATTATCATATGTCCCAATGGTCTCGGGTCTTATCTCAGGAATAGGTTAAGGCCATACGTGCCCACGCTGGTCGAGTGCAGGTTGAGAACTGGCAAGACAACGTGGTGGACCCAACTAAGCTTCACGACAACAATCGGGACCGACTGCTTATGTATCTTCCGAATAACGAAGACGCTCATGGTATCATGCAACGATCGGTCATCAATCCAGGTACTGACCATTCAGTTGTTGTTTACCCTCGGTGATTGTTTCTAATCAGCTAAGGCAATTGGGCTGTGAGCGCCTCTATCTTTATATATATAATTCTTGTGTGAGTGTGTATGTCACTGAACTTCTCTCAAACGACTGGACCGATTTTGATGAAATTGTTTGTGTGTGTTCAAGGGGATCTGGGAATGGTTTAGATTCGCAATTGGACCCGGTAGGTAGCGCTGCGATCAAGTTCTGGAATTTTAAAGTTGGGCGGTACGAAGTTCGCTGGGTCAACTAGTCTTTATATATATAATTCTTGTGTGAGTGTGTATGTCACTAAACTTCTCTCAAACGACTGGACCGATTTTGATGAAATTTTTTGTGTGTGTTCAAGGGGATCTGGGAATGGTTTAGATTCGCAATTGGACCCGGTAGGTGGCGCTGCAATCAAGTTCTGGAATTTTAAAGTTGGGCGGTACGAAGTTCGCTGGGTCAACTAGTACAATATAAGCGCATACAACAGATATGTAAAAATAAATTAGTTAAATATGATAAAGTGGTGTAAAGGAAATCATAGGCTTTGTTCAATATTGGATCGACAAATTGACTGTTTTTGTGTTTATATTTTTGTGTATAATTGTGTAACCAAACCTGATGCTACTTAAAAGATACATGTGACCTTAACCCTTGTATCAGAATTCCCATTTGTTCGTCTACCCCATTCCATACCAGTTTCATAAAATCTGTACGATAAATATGAAATCCTCATATATATTTTTATATCGCCTATATACTACTCGTTACTTATGACACACGTCACCAGAAAATATTATTGTCATCATGTTTGTCAGAATCTCCATAAAGTCAACGCGTGCTGTGCAATATAAGGCCACCTATTGCGCTCTAAGTTATTTTGCCTTCGTCTTGGATTTGATCAAATAATGAAAATGAATCTTATATGGATGGTTTTAAGGTTTAATGTCAACCAGTTTGAGTTTTCTCGTAGATTTGTTTAACAGGGACAAGTGTTCGGGTGACACACCCAATTGTAGTGGAAAGTGCTATAACCCTAAATTGTTCCTAAATTGGCTTTATTAAACGAACGGTTATACCCTCGGCACATACAAACATTTTATCCGTAGTGTTACTAACATATTGATCGATGTTGTACTAAACGTGTGAAATACAGTAATTTAACCATGTAAAAAATAAAAATAATAATCCATGTAAATAGACTTGAAAAGAAATCAGTAGAAACCAGATCAAATGATTTTTCTATAGGTAGGTACTTAATTGTAAGTACCTACCTACTGAGCGATACTCCTATTGAGTGTATATACGCATCTACCATATCGATGGTAGATGCGTATATACACTCAATAGGAGTTCTCAAGAATTATTGAACCAAAAACTTAAAACAAAATTAAATGCGAGGTCTCATAAGTGAGTAAAATTAATATTTTTCATAAGAATGTTTTTAAATGCAATTATATTTGAGGTGAGAGTCTATATCTATGCAGTTATCTAATGGACTCATCTCAAATTTAAAATTTAAACAAAAACAAATTCATATAAACTGCATCTGATTTAAGAAAAGCCATGAATGTTACCACGAAGTTTCCCGTTTCATCAGATATATTCCTTCTCATAAAGTGTTTATCGTTGCATTTGAAACCCCATATAACAATTTATGTTGTCTAAAACTAGTAATTTACCCGTTTATTAACAAATTTCCGAGTTAATAAAAATAATCTAGGTTAAAAGTATATTCGAACTATAACTATTTTTATGAGAGAAATTATGTGGAAATACAGACGTTTCCTCTTCCTGCTATAGGAAAGCATATAGCTAGGCACGGTGATCATACCTGGAAGACACTACTCTAACATATCTCTATATCTAATATATCTCTAATGTAAAGATTCAGTTTGTTTGGTTTTTTGGTAGGTTGAACGCACTAATCTCGGGAACTACTGATACGATTTCATAAATTATTTCACTGTTAGATAGTTCATTTATCGAGAAAGGCTAAATATCATTACCGTACGGCCTCCTTTACCTCCATTAGGAGCTAAGTAACAATGGAAAGTATTTAAAAACAGGAGGAAATTATTCCTTTTGACAGGTTCGATTGCGTGAATTGCCTAAACTGTTAAAGTTTTGCTAAAATAAAATTTTGTTTTTAGAACGTTTAAAGGAGAACCACTCTATCATACATGCTTTAACCTTTTTCAAGATAAACCAATTATTTCATGCTCTAGAACATTACGCTATGGACAAAATAAAACATAGATGAGATTGCGTCGGTCAGCTTCTTAATAATAAGAATGTTGACCTCTATGTCAACTTGCCTACTTTCTCGTATTTTTATGAAATATCATACATTTATTCTCTTCATGCTGAATTCTCGCGGTTAGTTAGACAAAGTTAGAGCTTTTATGTAATTGAAATTACTTACTAATTCGTTAAAGTTAAAGGTATTTGCTCTGAATCGATTTTTTTATGATACTATGTGTGGCTGAAGTATTATGATCATGGGTCCTTTAAAAGGGGTATGAAAAAGCATCTTACAAGTTGCCAGAGTTTGGGTCGGCTTCACTGCATCGCATGCAGTCTGGTGGCCCCCACTCCTGGATTCTACTCATGCTTACCATCAGGCATAGTGGAGTCACTTTGGCAGACATAATTAAAAAAAAACTGATTGATATGGTGGTATCAATTAGGTACAGAACTTTTTATTTGCTATTTCAAAAAAAAAACAGATAAAAGATAATTAATAATTGATGTCTAGTAAAACAACAAATCTTTTATCTATTCTCAATAAAGATAACAAAAACAATTGTCTCACTCTTAACATAAGTTGAACCTTAATAAAAATTCAAAAGTACAGAGGTATGGGTTTCTAAATGAATAAAGATGACTTATCTACACATAAAAACTAAGCTCGTATGTTACTTCAAAAGGTCGTGGGCAGTATAAGTGTAGATTTCCCCGGAGTTCATAACACTGATAAAAGTACCTTCGCAAGTAAAAACTTCTTTCCCTAAGGAACCAACTTTGTCCCAAATAGATTACTATAGGCTTTGCTCCGCGACAATAATATGGTGGCTATTGTTAAAGAAATATTACCAACTCTGCTGGCATAATTAATAGCTACTTTATTTTACTGAATTATGATAATGTTCAGAAGACGATGGTCAGTCACGACTGTGCTAATGCGCGTAAGTACTCATTAGTGTCAGGACGAATGAATTTTGATTGTCTTAAAAATGTAGATCTGTTTACGTATATTACGTAAACATTACGTATTGTTTACGAGATGAAAAAAGTTTTGTTTATTAAATCATGCATTGTAATTAGCTCTTTGGAAAGTAAATTGTTTTTATGTTTTGTAGTATTTTCTATACTGAGAAGAAATGGAATCTGTAAAGTGTAGTTTGATTTATAAATGTTAAATTTAATTAAATTGTAACGTAATTATAACAATGTTTAATTCTTGATTAATCAGTAGAACATAATTATTTTAAAATACAATAATATATTTCACATTCACAAAAATGGAGAAGTTACTATTAGAGTAAAGTAATCTCTAAAATGTCGTTAGTGAGTATGAAAAAATACATAAACCTTAGTTAAATCAATTTGTAATTTAAAAAGATTACGATGGAACTCGATAATAACTAGTATCTTAATGAAATCAAAATCTTGCTCATATCCTTCGAAGTCGGGGACAAACCAAATATCGAAATTACTTAGCGGGAACTAAGTTCGTTATTATAATATGTATAGGTCTGGCAAGTTTCATCTCTAAGGATCGACATTCAATGTGATGTTTGTGTTGCAGCCGACGCCCAAGGCACAATATTAGAAACTTTATTAATTCCCTGATGTTAAAGCTAACGGTATTCTGAAACTTTCTACTAATTACAAGGTAGGTACCCAGACAGACCCTATCTCTAAGTAAACATTACCTAAAGTAAATAGTAGAGGATAGGGCTAAGAATTTCACATGTAAAATTATATATTTTAGGGTAACCACGTAGCCGTGTAACAACATTCGTAATGAACACGTCAAAACCTCGCGTCGAAACACATCCACAATAATGAAGAATTTTATTACGCACGTGACAATATCAGAATATATGCGAGGAAGACATCGCTCTGCGAATGTGCAAAAAAAAGTTGAAATGCGTAAACTAGGAAGGTTATATAGTATGTGATAAGTCACAGAATGACAGCACGACAGGCAACAAGCAATAACACGTGTTTTGTTACTCTACTGAAATTTTATTACAATACCAACTCACGTGGCTTATGAACATGAAATCCAATATCATCTCTTATTCTACTGATGCCACATGCAATGTCTTACGGCACACCATAAGCGTTGTCTTCATATTTTCTCTATAATATTTGGCCTGAATTCTAGAAAAAAGGTTTAAGGGACAAAACGATACAAAGACGATAAAAAAGAAAGAAAAAAAATACTTTTCACGGACCGCAACGTATCTCATTTGTCTAGGAAAAAATCTTAGAAGCTTAGATAAGCCGAAAGCAAAATGGAGATGAAACGGAAGGATATTCGAGATGAAGCCACGCGTGCTATATAAGCTTTAAAATATAGCCGGATAGGGGAAAAATCCTTTCACGGGCCAAGTTTGGAGCTCTCATGCAAAGAAACTTGCTAAACAAAGTTTAAATCTATCCGTGTGGTTTGTTTGATACTTTCAAAACAGAAGTTCTGAGACGAGTGTTGAAATCTTTTTCAATAGTTAGTTAATATATGTAACTTTAAAGCGGCTTGTGTGCAATAGCGTAATAATATTTACGATTTAACAGTCTATTTTTTTTTACAGCATTTCATGTTTTATCAAACCATGCTTTAATTTGTGTCTGACATTGTTTGTTCCGGGTAAGCTCAGGAACGGCTGGACTGGACTTTCAATCGTAGAAAGCTGGTGAACTAAGAAGTAACTTTGGCTAATTTATTTTCTTTTAGACTAGCTTCGCAGCTTCGCTCCACTGCGTTTCTCGCGATTTACAACACTAACTGCGGGTTCTCAGTGGACTCAGCTAGTAGTTGATAAAAAATAAAAATATTTGTTTGTTAGTTACACCACTTATTTCATAAAAAACTAATTACGCGACCTCGACTATGTTGACGATACGAAAATAAATACAAGGTAATTTTGTGACATGGAAAACAAGATGGAGGGACCATATCCACCTAACCTTGGGGTATTACTGGATCAGAGTTGCAGAAGACAGAGCTCAGTGGAGAGAGCTGGATGAGGCCTATGCCGGGAGGCACGCCGAGTTGCGAGACATAATATAATATGAGACTGAAAATATTGCCATACTTGTAGCGAACTCGGAATGAAAGGGCTTTATTATTATTATTATTTTTTGACATAGCTTTTTTAAATTCACCTATAAAATCTCTATAACATCTAGTTAGCAAAACTCACTTATTATTGCACTTAATACGATATTCAATTTACAAACGCTTCAAAAAGAACTGAAAGTACAGAAGAATTTTCCGATGTATGTAACAGGTAGTCCTTTTGTTGCTGAATAACAAAACATCTTATTTTATTGCTTGTGACTTGACGCATGTAATCTGAACTATATTACAATAATATTTTTGTCTATTTTGGCAGAAAAATGCTTAGGGCGTTAGATCATTCGGGCTTTTAAGTGCTTACTTTATCTGTGCACGTCACCCAAAATGTATTATCAGATGTTGTCGCTTTATTCAGTAAAACTAGTTTTATAACCTTGTACTAACATTTCTGTCTATGCGCTCACATATATAAATAAATCCATACTAATATTATAAAATCGAAAGTAACTCTGTCTGTTAGTATACTACCTACTGCCCACGGTTCAATCGCGGTAAAAAGTAGCCCGCGTTTGTCTTTATTTACGAATTAAAATATCTACATGTAATGCTATATCATTATTTTAACTACATGCTATATCATTATTTTATTGAAATTATTGCATCGATTTCGCCGTGAAAGCATAACAGACAGACAAAGTTACTGTCGTGTTTATAATATTAATCATAGGATTGATTTTAAATAGTGTTAGAGTCCAGAAGTGAAAAATAATAAAAATAATTATAATTCTTAACAATTTACTTTAATTCTAAACAATTTATTTCATTAATTACAAAATAATCTTAGAAATGCAATTAGACACAAACAACCGTTAATTAAGTAACGAATCTAAACAAATTACAGTTAGTTATACAGCAAGGGCGGTCACATAGGGCTGTACTAGCTGTTAGACAGCTTTCCTCGCACCCACCGCAATTCAGACAGTACTAACTTGTCAAAGACAGCTTTCCACATCTGTTAACAGAGTAGTACTAATTGTCCAAAGACAATGATCCACACTCCGCGACGCATTCGTCAGAAATGCGTCCCGATACAACAGATCACTCCTATTTATAACCAAGCACAGTGAAGTGATGGCGCCACAAAAATGACAACTACCGCCGTTGTGGCTTATACGGCCTCTCCTGACACCCTGACGTCCTCGGCAGGTCCGGATGACCACACTTCTTCATTGTTCTCATTCGCGGTTACTGGAACATGTACAAAAATAAAAGTTTATTGGACGCCTCTGTAAGTACATCATCGTCCAATTGGTCAGTTACTAAAAACAGTTATCAAATTTAGCGTAAACAGTTAGAGTTAACGAATAGTTTTACAAGATAATAACAGTTAACACGAATAAGAAAGGTTCGAACCTCCAAGGAAAAGAGTGAAAGATTATTTATAATCCGCGCCAGATTAGAAACAAACAGTCACTGTTAGATACATTTAAAATAAAACTAGAAACTTAGTACTAACACAAGAGTAGACTTCAGCATGAAGGTCTACCGTTACCAAAAGAACCATAATATCATAAGAACAGTTATCATAAGTGTGTGTCTTAAACATTTAAACTTAAAATTAACAAGACCACGAGTTTGGGGCTGGTTACCCTGTCCATGGGTCTTAAACCTCTCTCATCAAGACCACGAGTTTGGGGCTGGTTACCCTGTCCATGGGCCTTAAACCTCTCTCATCAAGACCACGAGTTTGGGGCTGGTTACCCTGTCCATGGGCCTTAAACCTCTCTCATCAAGACCACGAGTTTGGGGCTGGTTACCCTGTCCATGGGCCTTAAACCTCTCTCAACAAGACCACGAGTTTGGGGCTGGTTACCCTGTCCATGGGTCTTAAACCTCTCTCAACAAGACCACGAGTTTGGGGCTGGTTACCCTGTCCATGGGTCTTAAACCTCTCTCATCAAGACCACGAGTTTGGGGCTGGTTACCCTGTCCATGGGTCTTACCTCTCAACAAGACCACGAGTTTGGGGCTGGTTACCCTGTCCATGGGTCTTACCTCTCTCAACAAGACCACGAGTTTGGGGCTGGTTACCCTGTCCATGGGTCTTAAAATTATCTCAGGAAGACCACGAGTTTGGGGCTGGTTACCCTGTCCATGGGTCCATTCCAATATACACACCTCATGCTCTCCACCATCCGCCATACATTGCACCACACCTCACGCACACGGGGATCAGGCCGAAGATTGCGTCTCGTACACACGGTGAACAGGCGGAAGGTTGCATCTCGGGCACACGGAGAACAGACCGCAGGTCCGCTTATCACTGAGCGGCATGCAGGACGCAAGTCCGCACCTCGCGATACAGCGAGCAGGCCGCAAGTCTGCGCCTCACCAGGCAGCAGCAGACACCAGGTCACAGCCCGGGCTCGGCTCGCGTAGACTGCACCTTGCACAGTGACGAGGCTCTCAATGCATCGTTGTCATCTAAGGAAAGCATGAAACATTGCATTAATTTTGAATACGGTATTACTTTAACGTCACCAATATGCTTCATTATCGTCATGAATAATCAGAGCTTTTAGAAGGCGATACTAGCAAGCAAAGCTTTTAGGATATTTAAAAATAACAGTGCCCTCAGTATGTACGCAGTAATACCGTCAAGAATGTTACTAACTTTCGCATATCTCTCAGGACGCAAGACCCGGAGGATGTCAGAAAATGTTACAGAAGTCTCACGGTACTCGGTTAAGGATGTTCCCAATAATCGCAAAGCTCTTAGGATATGATACCGGGTCACCAGTTTTGGTTATGTCTGCAGCTTGACGATTGGCGTCAAGCAAACCCGAAACATGTCCAAGTATGCCCACGCAGTGAATTCGAGTTCAGACTAATTGCCCTCAAAGTCATTTTATGGACCAGGGCTTGTCCGACAGGTGTCGTTCAATCACTTACTGTAATAGGCCACCGTCTGCTTATAGTCGATCGTCTCGAGTCTGTAGTTAAACCTTACCATTTTAACCTTTTTACCTTTCTGCTACGGCGGCCAGTCCCAATGGTGACCAACCAAAAACACAGTAGACACTACAGCACGCAAGTACTTGTCTAACACAGGTGTACGCCTTTGGTTCGATGAGACGGCCACCCAACATGACCCGAAAGAGATCAGGCGTAGGACCGTCGACTCTTTGTACTCATTCGAGTCACGGAGCGTTGACCACAACTTTTAAACTTCGGGCCGTGACAAGCATATCTATAATTAGAAGTACACAGTATTATTAGTTATTGTTTGTTCAACCCAGAAATCGAACCTATATTGAACAGTAGTCGCATACACTAACTGTCGTCCCAACAAAGCAGTCGAAACCATCACTACTCAGTACACACTAGTACTGACGTTTCAATAAGTACCTCTGTCAGGAAGAAAAAGATCACAACCTGTGCTGGCTTGTAATGTCCTCATGAACATGAACTCGTGATCACATATGAATGTCACACCTTTACTATCAGTGTTCTAGAATGTTTTTGTTTAAGATCTTAAAACTTAAAACCCGAAATAGCTAGCCTTATCTTTATGTAACACTACTTGGTACTCTCGCATTGGCTAGTGATTAAACCTTGTTTTAGCTCGGTCTAACCTGACCATTAGTACTTATAGTTTCACAAACAACATAATGTCTCGCAAACTAACACTTAACGTTAATTTAATACCTGACACTAGTGAGGGTATTTAAAACCTTTCATAATGCTTCAATTACTTTAACCCATTATTAAAGTTATGCCTAAGTAGACGTACTAATAAGATCGATAGACATGTAGTCGTTACCGGTATCAATATTGGCATTTTCATAAACATATCAAAACATAATTAACAAACATACGATGTACACGTTATCATAATCTTTCTATAAATTTGTTGTTGACGTTGTGTAAACCCAATAAGATTACATTTGCAATATGAAGTTCCAGTTTGGAGTCCAAACTACGTATTTAAATATATACGCCGTCTAAAGACGAATTTAAAGAAGTTTCTTTGAACCATAAATTATAATTGTAGTCATTTTAGTATTACCTACTCGTAACTATAAAATAAATTTAACATAATAACTTTAGAACCTAAACGTTTGGCACTCGATGTCATAACACTACAGATTTTACAATAACAGTTGACTGATACAATTACTAGTAAATAATGTGACATACGGCGGAAGATTCTCAAGCTGTTTTATACAGACTCCGGTAAGGACTAGCACTGCTGTCCACGCCCCCTTTCGCCGTATTGTGAATAGTTACAACACACGTTTTTAAACTCTCGATGTATTTGCTCTCACCAACCACCAATATAAAAGAATAGCCCCATCGAATTATCAAAATAAAAATTAGAAATGTAATTGATCATCAACTTTTTCTTGTTATTTTTTTTTTTTTTATCATCCCTACTATTATAAATGCGAAAGTAACTGTCTGTCTGTCACGTTTTCACGCCTAAACGGCTTAACCGATTTTGACGAATTTTGAAACTCAAATAGTTTAGAACCTGAGAAAGGACATAGGCTACTTTTTACCGTGATAACCGACATACACGCGGGCGGAGCCGCTGGCTAAAGCTAGTTGTTTAATAATGGTCATTTAAATTTTTACATTTACGGAGAAACATATCTAGTAACTTGGTTTGCACACTGTACCTTGTTATAATCTGACAAGTATCTATTTTTCCATAAAGAAAGATAAATAAATTAATCACAACGTGCGTGGGTATTATTCTCAGCGTACTTACGTTAGTGCAACTTAGTTTCATTTTACATAAATCGATTAAAATGTGGTTAGCTTTGCATTAGGCAGCCACTTTAAAACTGCAACTGCTATTAATTCATCATCCATAGTAAAGAAGCCCAGTTGTTTATGCACAGGTGGTATGGATACAAAAATTCGAAAAGTTTTAATCTCGTTAAAATATTTGCAATAACAAACGGTAGAAGTTCATTGTTA
The DNA here is from genome assembly GCA_932526445.1 of Phragmatobia fuliginosa. Lineage (NCBI taxonomy): Eukaryota > Metazoa > Arthropoda > Insecta > Lepidoptera > Erebidae > Phragmatobia > Phragmatobia fuliginosa. The sequence goes on from OW052057.1 coordinate 75,394,786, forward strand.
AAATTCAACCAACTAAGATCATTACTTAAGCTCTTTCGTTAAACCACAGCTTTGCATCAGCTATAAGGCATTTTCCGATGATACACCCCGAGCAGTCGCGATATTTTTATCACTTTAAATTGCGCATACGATTTACATTCGTACACTACATATCAAAATTATGTGAAAATAAATCACAACTCCACATGTAAATATGATTTGATCTTACCAGTACAGCGTCAAATACAACTCACAAGTTTTTCATAACTGAAGCTTCCAACCTTCTCATAACCGTGTCGGCACTGGTTGACCACATTGTACACCTTGTACATTGGCACGGATGCAGTTTCCATCGCTTAGCACAATGTTTACTATCTGAAAAGAAAGCATTATAAACACAAACAAACCGAAACATAGCGTGAAGTACAAGTACCCTCATTATTTTATTAAAATAATCGTTTTAAAACCGTTTGTAATTGTCACTAAAAACCAAATATATTAGTCGTCACTTCCTTTACGATTTTTATATTTGCTATGTTTTGACTTTGTTTTGATTTTTGACTTTGATTTAGAGCGGATAAGAATATCACAAAAGTCTGATTCCCTTATGAAAAATCACAACAAACACTGAATTTCGATAGCGTTCAAATGAGCACTAATAGTGTGCAATGCCTTTTTTTCTAACAAACGAACGCGTTTATCGTTCCCGGGACCTCTGAGGCGAATCACTGCGTATATTCACTTTGGTTCTATATGACAGCGCGATCTATTGTGCATTTGTCGATGCTCTCTATCGTAAGACACCTAGATAATGAAGTATAGGCAAATTAAATGAAAATATCTAACTAAATGTCGGTAGTTGATCGTTTCCCAAATCTTGAAAATTAATAATTTGTGAACGTAGATCGATCCAACTTCTGATGTTAGAGTCCAGAAGTGAAAAATAATAAAAATAATTATAATTCTTAACAATTTACTTTAATTCTAAACAATTTATTTCATTAATTACAAAATAATCTTAGAAATGCAATTAGACACAAACAACCGTTAATTAAGTAACGAATCTAAACAAATTACAGTTAGTTATACAGCAAGGGCGGTCACATAGGGCTGTACTAGCTGTTAGACAGCTTTCCTCGCACCCACCGCAATTCAGACAGTACTAACTTGTCAAAGACAGCTTTCGACATCTGTTAACAGAGTAGTACTAATTGTCCAAAGACAATGATCCACACTCCGCGACGCATTCGTCAGAAATGCGTCCCGATACAACAGATCACTCCTATTTATAACCAAGCACAGTGAAGTGATGGCGCCACAAAAATGACAACTACCGCCGTTGTGGCTTATAATAGTTTTATGGGTCGAAAGTGAAATAAAAACAAAAATATAATTAAATTATATCAAACTGTTTTTAATAAGCTAATTGTCTGTTCCAAGGAGTAGATCCTATGGAGAAGAACAGACAAGAAACTCCATGGACACTCTTTTCCAACATTGTTTTTACAATTAATAATCATTACAGTACTTACACAATAACCTAACTTTTATTAGTATTTGAATAAAAATAGTTACATTACATTTCCAACTCTAACAAGTTAATTACTTACAATACTCGCAGTCCTTACTTTACAACTTGATAATAACAATGTAACAATATAGCAAAGATCACAACAACGTTCCTTCAGAGTTACCACGACGAGCGCCGAACAAGAAATGTGTTATGCACAGGCGCGCGCTGCCTTTTATACCCTAACTTATGAAATATCTAATACGGCCTCTCCTGACACCCTGACGTCCTCGGCAGGTCCGGGTGCCCACACACTTCTTCATTGTTCTCATTTGCGGTGACTGGAACCTCTATCAAAAAGTTCATTAGACACCTCTGTAAGTACACCATCGTTCAATTGGTCAGTTACTGAAAAAAGTTATCAAATTTAGTGTAAACAGTTAAAGTTAACGAATAGGGTTTATGATAATAACAGATAACACGAATAGGAAAGGTTCGAACCTCCAAGGAAAAGAGTGAAAGATTATTTATAATCCACGCCAGATTAGAAACAAACAGTCACTGTTAGATACATTTAAAATAAAACTAGAAACTTAGTACTAATACAAGAGTAGACTTCAGCATGAAGGTCTACCGTTACCATAAGAACCATAATATCATAAGAACAGTTACCATGAGAACAGTTACCATAAGAACAGTTACCATAAGAACAGTTACCATAAGAACAGTTACCATAAGAACAGTTACCATAAGAACAGTTACCATAAGTGTGTGTCTTAAACATTTAAACTTAAAATTAACAAGACCACGAGTTTGGGGCTGGTTACCCTGTCCATGGGTCTTAAACCTCTCTCATCAAGACCACGAGTTTGGGGCTGGTTACCCTGTCCATGGGCCTTAAACCTCTCTCATCAAGACCACGAGTTTGGGGCTGGTTACCCTGTCCATGGGCCTTAAACCTCTCTCATCAAGACCACGAGTTTGGGGCTGGTTACCCTGTCCATGGGCCTTAAACCTCTCTCATCAAGACCACGAGTTTGGGGCTGGTTACCCTGTCCATGGGTCTTAAACCTCTCTCAACAAGACCACGAGTTTGGGGCTGGTTACCCTGTCCATGGGTCTTAAACCTCTCTCATCAAGACCACGAGTTTGGGGCTGGTTACCCTGTCCATGGGTCTTACCTCTCTCAACAAGACCACGAGTTTGGGGCTGGTTACCCTGTCCATGGGTCTTAAACCTCTCTCATCAAGACCACGAGTTTGGGGCTGGTTACCCTGTCCATGGGTCTTACCTCTCTCAACAAGACCACGAGTTTGGGGCTGGTTACCCTGTCCATGGGTCTTACCTCTCTCAACAAGACCACGAGTTTGGGGCTGGTTACCCTGTCCATGGGTCTTAAAATTATCTCAGGAAGACCACGAGTTTGGGGCTGGTTACCCTGTCCATGGGTCCATTCCAATATTACATACCTCATGCTCTCCACCATCCGCCATACATTGCACCACACCTCACGCACACGGGGATCAGGCCGAAGATTGCGTCTCGTACCCACGGTGAACAGGCGGAAGGTTGCATCTCGCGCACACGGAGAACAGGACCGCTTATCACTGAGCGGCATGCAGGACGCAAGTCCGCACCTCGTAGCCACCATCAGCGTAGAGTGCACCTTGCACAGTGACGAGGCTCTCTCAACGCATAGTTGTCCTCTAAGGAAAGCATAAAAACATTGCATTAGTTATGAATACGGTATTACTTTAACGTCACTAATATGCTTCATTATCGTCATAAATAATCACAGAGCTTTTAGAAGGCGATACTAGCAAGCAAAACTTTGAGGATATTTAAAAATAACAGTACCCGCAGTATGTACGCAGTGATACCGTCAATAATGTTACTCTCTTTCGCATATCTCTCAGGATGCAAGACCCGGAGGATGTCAGAAAATGTTACAGAAGTCTCACGGTACTCGGTTAAGGATGTTCCCAATAATCGCAAAGCTCTTAGGATATGATACCGGGTCACCAGTTTTGGTTATGTCCGCAGCTTGACGATTGGCGTCAAGCAAACCCGAAACATGTCCAAGTATGCCCACGCAGTGAATTCGAGTTCAGACTAATTGCCCTCAAAGTCATTTTATGGACCAGGGCTTGTCCGACAGGTGTCGTTCAATCACTTACTGTAATAGGCCACAGGCTGCGTATCGTCCATCGTCATGAGTGTAGTTAAACCTTACCATTTAAACCTTTCGGCTACGGCGGCCAGTCCCAATGGTGAACAACCAAAAACACGAAGACAAGACACACAGCATGCAAGTGCTTGTAGAACACAGGTGTATGCTTTTGGTCTGATGAGACAGCCACCCAATATGACCCGAAAGAGATCAGGCGTAGGACCGTCGACTCTTTGTACTCATTCGAGTCACGAAGCTTTGACCACAACTTTTAAACTTCGGGCCGTGACATGCATGTCTATAAATAGAAGTACACAGTATTATTAGTTAATGTTTGTTCAACCCAAAAATCGAACCTATATTGAACAGTAGTAGCATACACTAACTGTCAGCCCATCGAAACCATCACTAGTGCTGACGTTTCAATATGCCCCTCTGTCAGGAAGAGAAAAGATCACAATAGCCTGTGCTGGCTTGTAATGTCCTCATGAACATGAACTCGTGATCACATATGAATGTCACACCTTTACGATCAAGTGTACTAGAATGTTTTTGTTTAAGATCTTAAAACTTAAAACCCGAAATAGCTAGTCTTATCTTTATGTAACACTACTTGGTACTCTCGCATTGACTAGTGATTAAACCTTGTTTTAGCTCGGTCTAACCTGACCATTTGTTATTATCGTTTCGTCTATTAAACTAACATTTTTAAAGTTAATTTAATACCTGACACTAGTGAGGGTATTTAAAACCTTTCATAATGCTTCTATAACTTTAACCCATTGTTACGTACTAATAAGACGTACTAATAAGATCGTACTAATAAGATCGACGTACTAATAAGATCGATAGACTGTAGTCTTTACCGGTATTAAATACTTGGCATTTCGATAATCATTAAAACATAACTAACAAACGATATGCTTTGCTTTATCATAAGAGATCTTTCTTGACCATTTACAATTTGTTGTCGATGTTGTGTAAAACCTATTAGATTACATTTAAAGTATGAAGTTCCAGTTTGGAGTCCAAACTACGTATTTAAATATATACGCCGTCTAAAGACGAATTTAAAGAAGTTTCTTTGAACCTAAGATTACAATTGTAGTCATTTTCGTACTACCTACTTGGAACTATGAAATAAATTTAACATAATAACTTTAGAACCTAAACGTTTGCCACTCGATGTCATAACACTATACAGATTTTACAATGACAGTTGACTGATACAATTACCAGTAAATAATGTGACATAGTACCTCGTACTGTCTACCGGCGGAAGATTCTCGAGCTGTTTTATACAGACTCCGTAAGGACTAGCACTGCTGTCCACGCTCCCTTTCGCCGTATTATGAATAGTTACAACACGTTTTTAAACTCGTGATGTATTTGTTCTCACCAACCACCAATATAAAAGAATAGCCCATTCATCGAATTATCAAAATAAAAATTAGAAATGTAATTGATCATCAACTATTTCTTGTTGTTATTTTTTTTTTTATCATCCCTACTATTATAAATGCGAAAGTAACTCGTGTCTGTCTGTCTGTTAGTTTTCACGCCTAAACGTCTTAACCAATTTTGATGAATTTTGAAACTCAAATAGTTTAGAACCTGAGAAAGGACTTAAGCTACTTTTTACCGCGATAGCCAACATACACGCGGGCGGAGCCGCTGGCTAAAGCTAGTTGTTTAATAATGGTCATTTCAATTTTTACATTTACGGAGAAACATCTAGTAACTTGGTTTGCACACACTGTACCTTGTTATAATCTGTCAAGTATCTATTTTTCCATAAAGAAAGGTAAATAAATTAATCAACGTGTGTGGGTATCTCAGCGTACTTTAGTTTACGTTAGTGCAACTTCGTTTCATTTTACGTAAATCAATTAAAATGTGGTTAGCTTTGCATTAGGCAGCCACTTTAAAACTGCAACTGCTATTAATTCATCATCCACAGAAAAGACGCCCAGTTGTTTATGCACAGGTGGTATAGTTACAAAAATTCGTTTCCATCACGTCAAACAAACTAAGTCAAACTATGAAGTAACTTGGTAAATTTTGATCAGCTACGATTACTACTAACCCTATTGTTAAGCTACAGCTTTACACCCGCTTCGGACAATTACTCATCAATCATTACGATCGTTTTAACGATTTAAATTACGCACACGGTTCACTTTCGTACACTACACATCAGTTATGTAAAAATAAATCAAAACACGATATGAAAATATGATTTGATCTTACCAGTGAAGCGTTAATAGCAACTTACAGGCTTTTCAGTAACCTCACTCATTACCGGGTCGCACTGATGAACTGCATTGCACCCCTTTCACATTGTACTAGTTCCCGTATAATGCACGGGTGCAGCTTTTGTCAGCAGAATATTATCTAGCTAGAAAGAAAACGTTACACACAAACACACCGACACAACATAGCGTCAACTACCCTCGCTATACACATATAACATAAAACATTGATGGCAGTAACAGAAGGATCGAAATCTGAGACACAATAATTATTTGACCTACTTAGATGCAAGGATTGGATAGCTTTAGTCAAATTTGCTGATCTAGGATCACAGTTATGAATAGTTGCTTTAGTCAAACTACACTTTAGGGTTCGATGTCAAACTACCTTCGTCTACCGACGGTCGGCCGTTCGATATAGTTATTTACCGGCGTATTTTGTTGTAAATTGTATCTACAACTCTAATGTACAAGTATTCCGGTCAACAAACAAAGACGTGATCGAATCAAGAAGAATTGCTTGTTATTCGTATTGGAATTATTTGTTATTACCTGCCTACTAGTAGGTTTTACACTACTCTGAAGTGTATCATCCACCTGGAGTCGATTTATTCGACTCGATGGCATTAAATCATCATTAAAATCGTATGAAATGTATTTTGCACATCGGTGTCGCATACACTACAACGACGGGAAGATGAACGTGACTCATGACACCGAGTATGCTCATTACGCTTGTGGGTAGGCGAACGCGAACGTCGAGCGCGACGAGAATCATGGTTACTACTACGACTTATTGACACGCTGTCACGAGAGTAATCTCGAGCCCTATGCCGTGTCCTAGCACAGGACCGGTGTCGTGATCTGCTACGGAGCAAGTTGCAAAACTTAGACACAAAAATACCACACCATATACAAGCAAATTCAAAAAAGTGGGTAGAAAAGAAAATAATATAAAACGAATTAACGAGTTGGAAATCAAAGTTTTATAATGCTAATGAGCTTGGTTCTTTATCGCACTTCTGATTTTATGGGTCGAAAGTGAAATAAAAACAAAAATATAATTAAATTATATCAAACTGTTTTTAATAAGCTAATTGTCTGTTCCAAGGAGTAGATCCTATGGAGAAGAACAGACAAGAAACTCCATGGACACTCTTTTCCAACATTGTTTTTACAATTAATAATCATTACAGTACTTACACAATAACCTAACTTTTATTAGTATTTGAATAAAAATAGTTACATTACATTTCCAACTCTAACAAGTTAATTACTTACAATACTCGCAGTCCTTACTTTACAACTTGATAATAACAATGTAACAATATAGCAAAGATCACAACAACGTTCCTTCAGAGTTACCACGACGAGCGCCGAACAAGAAATGTGTTATGCACAGGCGCGCGCTGCCTTTTATACCCTAACTTATGAAATATCTAATAATAGTATATTTGCATGATGAAAGTTCCGAATTTTCATAAGTATACGATAATCATTTTACGTGCTCTAAGTAACAGTTACAATTCTAAGTTGCTCTAGCCACATACTTTACATCTCCAAACAAATATTTGTGAATCACACAAAGGCTATGATATTACAAAAACTATGATATCACTCGCAGAATGACTCCAAATAGAGGTCACAATCCGCCGCGTTACTCAATGTAAAATAAAAATTAACACCAGGCTCATTGTTTTTGTACCGTGTATATGACAAGTGTAAATATCAAAACTGTTTTGCTATAAAAACTAGTCTAGACTTAAAATTAACATACAATGACGCGTAAAAGACTAACCAATTTAATATTGAGTATTTTATAATGTTCTTTAAACAAGTCGCAATTTAGGTCTTGAGCTCAATATAAAGAAGTTAATTATCTCGATATCAAAAATTAAACATCGATGCTAACGAGTGCTCGACGACAAAGGACTCGAAACAGTTCAATTAATTAAATCAGTTAGTTTTCCAATAATTGCTTCGCTTTTGTCAACTTTACGTTTGAAAGTAGGTACACTTTCTTATAAAGCTTTGTTGTTTTCTGTTAATAGAAATTTTTCAATTTCTTTCTGAAGATCTTTCTAACCAAATACGAGTTTCTAATTCATCTTGGATCCTCGGGGTTCCAGATATTTCTTTGTCAGAATTGTAAAGTGCGTTTGTTGAATGAAATTGCTATAGAAATCGATTAGACATTACGTCCTTTATTAATGTACTAGTTGAGCCCCCGTTGTTACCTGACGTTGTTGTTGTAGCTTTATAACAAAAAATAATAATAATAAAGTAGTGGAAGTTACTCGTTATATCATAAATATATGCCGGAAAAGGGATGTAAATATCGGTTTTGCTATTTCAGATATATTCAGAACAAACAGACAGACAGAACTTTTGTCTAAAATTAAAAAAGTGATTCTTAATGTATGTATGTACCGATATGCCTTTATATGCATTTAGGAAAACTCTTTTCATTAAATTACAGAAACGACTGCACGTTAGCCTAGTGGTTTAAGCGGTCGCCACGCCACTTCATACTGTGCCAAGTGTCGTGGGCTCAAATCCCACATGGAATAGCACTTTGTGTGCTTCATCATTTGTTGTTCTGAGTCTGGGTGTTCTTTGTATCCGTTTTATGTATGTTTCTAAAGTCCCCCGCGACACAGGATTTTATATTCCTAATGCGGGAGTTGTCTTTTTAAAGAAGAAAAAAAAAGATAACTCAATTTTATTTGTATAGATTGTTAAACGAGTCAATAAGTTATGTGACATTCAAAATTTTACACACCATTTTGATTGGAGAGATTTGATGATATTTCAATGAATGTCAGATGTAAAATCTTATAATTGGTTATAAGTGCGACAATCATAAGCCGTCTAATTAATGAACTTGAACTTTATTCAAACGTAATAAGCTAAGTGATTATAATATAATCATCATCATCATCAACAGCCTTTAATAGTCTACGGCTGGACATAGGCCTCTCCTTTGAAAGGAAGTTTTAAATTAATTCATAATATAATCATATTATGAATTAAATTTTAAGCTTCGCAATTTTAATAAAGTATTATATACCTAATACATACCTACTATATTTTAATAAAAAGAATAAACATATTAATTAAATGAAAGCATTTATTCACGTTGCAACACAAGAATGTTTATATATTGTATTTACATTTGCTGGTACTCGTATAAAATTTATAACAAACATTACCATCAGAGATTGCCTGATATTCAGAATTCCAGCACTATTAATTAAAACATAGACAAATAAATGTATGATTTATACGTATATATATGTGTATGCACATTGGCGTGTATTCGAATTTATATATGTTGTATATATGTATTTGTGTAAGTATATGTATGTGTATGAAATATATTTATTGGCAATTTCAAATTGTACAAAACTTATCGCAACATCAGCAACCGCTGTCTCTCCGAATCATTTTTAACCGACTTCAATTTTATGTATGTTCAGCGATAATTTCGTTGTTTATGAACCGATTTCAAAAATTATTTTTGCATTGGAATGGGCGTAGCTTACAGGTGGGCCCATCGTCACCATATCGGGATCTGATAATGGGATCCCAAGGAAATCGAGGGAACTCCTCAAATATCATAGGCACAATGTCGCGATTTGGGTACTCGGATAGTTTTTAATTGAAGTCGATTCCTTTTTGTTAAAATTATATTCCATCCGAAGGTAGCCTTTTAGCAATAAGGCCGCCCTTTGTACATTAATTTTAAATTGTTTTTTCTATCTATCTATTTATAAAAATCCCCTTTTTTTATTTACGGCATCTTTCAAGTTTCTCAGTTTTATTGTTTGTACTAATTGTTACCAATTGGTATAATTTCTTTATTCTGCTATAATTTCTTGGTTACCCTATCTGAAACTCATACCCTGAGATAAAATATCATCTTTTTTTTAATCAGCGTGTGAAATAGCCTCTGAATCTCCAAAATAATTGGGTATGTTTAAGTAGGTATTAAAGAACAAATTAATAAAAACGTCAGATGCGTTCAAAGCCAAGTTGCCCTAGTTAGTAGTTGCGTTTTCATCAGTCGGTAGGGCCCGCATGCAGGGTACGGGAGATTTCTGTTTAAGCATGCATAGGGACAGTATGCGATAGTCGTTTTCATTAGTAGATAGGGCCCGCTGGTGTATTGTTGGATATTCTTTACCGCGCATTTTTTTTATGGTATGTCTTAGATCAAGAGTACAGAAGTAAATCAGTAAAACGATCAGTCATTATACTCCCGCGCAACGTCAGTTCTCATCTAATAACATTCGTAATGCTTGCTTTACAACGACCGATGAATTTCATTGGTTGTTGGACCGCATACGGGGAATATCTGCATGCCGTATATCGACCAAGATATAGATAGGCTACTGTCATTAGTCGATAGCCCGTATTCGGGGACTCCCCGCCTGCTGTATAATGACCGAATTAACGATCAATGTAAATGAGCATTTAAGCAAGCTCAACCCGCATTCGGTGCATTCTTGACAGGCGACCCAAGCCACTTAAGCACAAGCATAATGCATTATGCGTTGTTGACGAATAAATATATCAGTGATTTCAGATTTAATATAAAAATTCATCCGCTTTTATTTATACAGTATATTATCATGTTGGAAAATTATCGAGTTTCTACTATGTAATAAGTAGCTACCCACTATTCTTAAACGAACTTACACGGTAACTAATATCATTGTAAGTCCAAATTCGTTTGAAATCTTTTACAAACAATAAACATAATTCTCGTTATTAGGCCGCATCCCGTGGTTTAATCGTCCAATTTGCTCGTTTCATTTACAACCACCTGTGGTTAAATAGGCTGATTATCTCTTAATCCAAGATGTCATTACATAACATATCATAGCAACATTACAAGCACATCATAATAATAACAGGAAAATAAGTTGTCAATAAAACCCACGCGTGAATTATATAAGGAAAACCTTGATATTTTAAGATTTTCCTTATGCGCAGCGAATCCTTTCTAATATTATAAACGCGAACGTTTGTATGTATTTATGTTTGTTGCTTTGTCACGCAAAAATTACTGAACGGATTTGGATAAAACTTTACAGTTATATAAATTATACATCAGAATAACAAGGCTAATTTTTACTGCAATAATCGAGCTACACGCGGGCGGAGCCGCAAGCGAAAGCTACTATATTATCATTTGGGAGGTATAAATTGACATTCCCAAAAATACTCGTAAATTAAAATGTTATTTATGTTCTAATTAATAAAGAGTTTTCATAATTAACTTAGAAACAAGCGTGCTTCTGTAATTAATATAAGTTGGAAGTATGTATAAATTTCTTCCTTTCTGTATAATTACAAATATCTGGTTATTACATGTATTCAGGCACGAGCGATGTATGCTTGATGTTGCTTTAATTAATATTAATCGGCAAAGTAGAAGGGAAGAGACGCGCTGAAGAAATAAAACGTGGCTGCAAATTATCCGGGAGTGGACCGGTAGTATCTCCGTTGAGCAACTGTTCCGCCTGGCCAATGACAGTGAGGAGTTCAGGAATCTGACGGCCAACTTTAAGGATTGAAGAGGCACTAGAAGAAGAAGTTATTGCATAATCAGGTTACTGGATATCTTTATTAAAATCTAAATTTCATTAAAATTAAAGATAATAAAAAAACAATGAAAATATTTACAAACAAGCCTTAAAAAACCTTTGTATCATGGCCTACTGAACAGCATTGCCACGTTGAGTGGCAATAGTAATCCTCTGTGCTAGAAAAAGGCTGACCTTCTGGTCACAAGGAGCATAGTCAGTTACTTGTTTAAACAAAGCAGGAGTACTCAGACCCCGTGAAACTAGCGTCTCGAATGCCAAACGAAACAAAAATGTAATTATGTACTTACGTTTTTTTTATGTTAACCCCATTTGAGGCTTTCCATAGACGCAGTATCGACGCCGACATCCCCAATTGTACGGGGACGGCTGCTTGAGAGGATGGTAACATTGGGATTTTATGCAGTGAAAGAACGATTGGCAAAGAGAGAAAAACTAGCAGGAGTATGACCTGATATAAAATTACTACGTAACTCTAAACCTGAACTGCAACTCGCGAATCTCAAGCATGTAGCCGAACTAGTTATACGAGTGTATCAATTAACGAACCTACAACGTATAGACCACGTACGTTTAAGAGTGAAATGAAACAGTCCACAAAGTCGTGCAAAAGCAAACATATTTTCTTGTTTTACAGACAAGGCATTTAGGAAAGTAAGTTAAGAAAAAAATACAGAGTTATATTTTTATCTTGCAATAAAGATGATAATATTTATACTTAACAGATATAACTTTTATCTTAATTTCTTGTAGGTGGTAAAACTATATTTATAAAGCTGTGAAATGTAAAATTATAGTAGGATAATGAGAAATAAAATATATCTCCATTATCCATTATCTCCATAGGTATTATGTATGTACATAATATACATAGAAACACCTAAACTCCGAAACAAATATTTGCGGATCACACAAGCATTTAGTCCGACCCCGGAATCGAACCCGAAAACCGAAAACCTGAAGCACAACAGCCGCATACGCTAGCATTAAATCTTCTTAAATTTAAAAACGAAATTTATAGACTAGGACGTCAATCATTCTTTTTTATCTATCTATATTTCATATAGTACATAATCTTCTTGATCTCGGGTTAGCAAAAGCAAGTTAGACTGCCAACACTCAATATTACCGAAGCTTGCTCGACTTATATGGCTTTAGACGTTAAAACAACTCAAACAATAAGCTCTATTAAACTTGAGCCAGAAGCCATGAAACCTTTAGAATATTATTTAATCCCTCAGAATAAAATAGAAGAGCAAATTCGTAATTAAAAATAATATTTACCCTTTTCGACGTCGCATAATGAAATTATTGTGTTGTTAGAGGAAAAATACATGAACTATTTTAAAGAGGATAAAATGCAAAACAGTTGAAAACTAATTATATATACAATTATCCCCGTGGACCACTTGCGTTACACTAATATATAAAGTGAAATTATTATAAAACAAAAACATTTAAAACACATGTTTCAAAATTAAAATAATATTTTAGTATCTAACAGCAACAATGGCATAACTTGCTGTATTTCTTTTAGATATGAGATATAGATTGGCCTACTGTAAGAGGGTAATACCGGCCTTGTCGAGCCGGCCCGCTCAACTACCTGGAGTGTTCAAATAAAATAACAAACGCTTTCAAAGTACAACAATTTAACAATAAACTATAACGTAACAATGAAGTAGCGATCTTGATAATGTATTATAAGTTCTACTTTGGTTGGCTATCTCTGATTACTTTCATGATTTACAGGCTCACATCAAATTCTTGAACTGAAAGGATCAATAGAATAGAGGGCAAGTTGCTTAATCTCTAATCTGCTATTTTAAAAACGATTTAGGTTTTCTAAAATAGTTTTATCACACTACTTCTGTAATAATTCGTGTTTTGTTCTAATTCTCGTTTTATATAAAAGTAACCTATTGGCTACATACTTGCTTTACTATTATTACCTCTTGGGCAAGGTTAAGCTTTTCTTTAGTGTAAATAATCGTTGTCCAAACTTTATGTTAAGTATCTGTAAATAAACTTTGATTAGTTTATCTTTCCTGTACTTTATTACCTATATTATTCGTGGATTACGACGCAACACCTAAAAATATTTATCAAGACAAGAATTTCGATCCAAAAATAATATATTTACCTTCTCGCTAAGACTTGTCTCCTCACTTTTTAACTAGAAAATTCCAACAAAATGAAATTGCTTTCTAGAGTAAACACACAGATGATTTGCGTAGTATACATAAACTTGTAAACAACGAGATAGAACAACAAGTACTGTTGTCCGAAATGTTGTTGCGCGTAAATCTCAGATTGTGTCCCTGAATTCTTGATTCCTACGACTTTATCCCCAGGGCCAGGCAAAAAATTAGATAAGGGGGAAGCTAATCGAGGTGCTGACAGTCTTAATATTATGAAATATTTCTTCGTCAATATAAGATAAGGCTAAATATTTCTTGTCGAGTCGTTCCCTTTACGGTGGTGTTATCAGTACTGAGATAAGGAGTAAACGAGGCTTCTCAGAGAAACCGCTATCATTTTTTATAACGCAATATGCCGCTCGTAAATAGTCTGAGACCCTTGCTCTAGGTTATTTGCTTTTGTCTTAGAAAATAGGAGCACAGAGTTGGCAAAAATATATTTGATTGTCTATTCAAGCATTGTATTCTATCAAATTGTGATTCTTTGCATTTTAAATTAAAGAATATTAGTTTTTGTACATGGTTTTTGAGTGGGGAAAACACAGCAGTGCACGTTTGGCCTAGTGGTTTAAGCGCTTGCCACGCCGTTTTCTACTTCGCCAAGTATTGTGGATTCAAATCCTACATGGGATAACACTTTATGTGATTCTCAAATCGTTACTCTGAGTCTGGATATACTTTGTATGCGTTTCTCGTATGTTTGTAAAGTTTCCGCGACACAGGAATATATTCTAATGCAGGAGTTGTCGTTAAAAAAATAGATATAATTTTGTTATGTTTATGCGTTTGATACATTTTAGGCAGTGGATGTCCAAAACTGGGATGATAATAGGCACTCTTTAGGGAGACCTTCATTTAGCATTGAATAATAATAGACTGAAGCAATTTTTTTGCAAAAGCTGACAGGTTCCATGTTAAGTGGCTTTGGCCGTTCATGTGTATGTATGTATGCAAGCCAAGAGAGACCATTGCTTCCCACCAAAATCATTCATGGAGATACTTTAATTCTTGAGATAGAATGTGGGCTATACCGCGATCAACAACAAACACGCGTGCGAAGCCACGAGCAAAAGCTCGTTATATATTTACATATTTATGATGATGATGATGATGGTGACATTATATATTTAGGAATGTAAAACAATGTTTCGGTCTGGTATGGATTCTGTATAATTTAAGATCAGTGCGTAAGATTTGTTACGTAATTATTATTTCCTAAATATACACAAAAATCATTGCAATGTAATTATTACAAACAAAATTAGGTTCGCATAATTACTGTATACAATATTTAACTTAGATTTTAGGTAACAATAAAACGTTGTGTTATAAGCAAGTTTAATTCCAGTCTCAGTCTTTTTCTTGTAAAAGTTCATAATTCGCTTCAAAATTTCATATTACGACAGAGTTTACCTCGATATATTCTCATAACTCAACACCAGTGTTTCAGGAGCTTCCAACCATGCTGTGTTTTTGTTATTACCTAAAACATACATTATATTAATTACTTTAGCATAGTTTCTCCCACATTGTACAAACTACGTGTTTTAATTATTCCGAAACTGTTATGATATAGTATGTTACTTAAATTAAGTTATATCAGAATAGTATAGAATTTTTAATAATAAGTATTAGTTATAGCTCTGTTACAAAATGTGTAACTTCTTGTAACTGTCAAGACTAAATTCAGACGATTTGACAAAAAGTTGTCTTTATACTTGGCGATGGTATTTTAATCAATGACTCGTTTTGAAAGGATGCATTATGTGTAATGAAGTAACTAATCATGGTTATCTCATAACCTGCCCCTAAAATTATTAGCAATCTAGTTCGATCCAGTGCAGTGCACTGGTAGGTGGGGATAGGCTGAAATCAAAGGGAAGTGACCCGACGATTTTCAGAGCCCACATCTCTTCTAGATAACTCTTTTATTACACACTGTAAAAAAATAAGCAACGCACAAAATCGATAATGAACCAATAAAAGTAAAGCCATGGAATAAGAAATCATTGTGTCAATAAGTGGTGGCATGGCTATTTGAACTTTTCTTTTTAGCACTTTATTTTATTAGTTCTATAATATGTTTTTTAAATGTTAATATTTTTAAAGAACGAAAAGAACTAAAACTCTACAGACCACTTATATTAATTAGCAAGAAACGTGTAAGTACCCCAATTTTTTAGAACATCACAAAGAAATATTTCTTAGTAACTTATAAAACTTCCCTTTTATACCTGAAGAATAAGTAGTCTGTGATGTCCAAAAGTGTCATCAAAAATTTAAGATCTCTTAATAATTAAGTCGATAAGGGTTTAACAAGATCATAAAAGTTAGGAAAGAATTTGTAGCTGCCAAGTAATCTGAACCGAGATAATCACCGAGTCATTTTGGCTTATATTCGACGGATTATGATTCTCGAACAAGTTTTCAGCAATATAAGAAATTCAAGCAAAATCTTTAAATTCAGGCACTTACTGTGCTCCTTGCTCCTATAAACTATTGTATTGAGCCATTGGAATCGTATATTACTTCATATTTTTATATTTCGTTTTCTCTCTCGCCTTTAAGCTAAAGCACGTTTGTAGTAAGCCAGTGAAGCACTTGAAACAGAAGATGGCAGACTTAAGAACACTTTATGCGCACCACGAAGTGCACTACTGCATAAAGATACATTTCCACGCTACTAGTGCACGGAGCAAGACCCGTTTAAAGCTGGTTTATATTAAACATGTATTAAGTATGTTTTTCTTTTAAACAAGTGAGAATAGAGCTTACGCTTACTTGATTTTAGAGCTTTTGTGAAGTGAATTTGTGCCACGAAACTGGTTATACCTAGTACATATCGCTCTTTCCTTCTTCTTTTTATATAAGTAACAATGATATATTTATCAGAAACGGCTTGAAGAAGTTCACCAAAAGACCTTAAATACTCCAATGTGTACTATTTATTACAATTATGTGTAATAGTACTCTTTATTCTTGTGTATATGTATGTAAAGAATTACACATTATGTACTATTACAAATATTAGTACACACATATTGTATTTTGATATCGTATCGTAATGAATAATAATGATTACTTTAATTCGAAAATCATTTTACAACTTTATAGAACCTCAATTGTAATCATTTTAAACTTAAACTATTTGATTTCCTTCATTACTATTCCATTTGCATTGCTATTCCAAGCATATATTATTATTCCATTAACTGAAGATTTTTTCAGTAGTAAAGAAATATAATTAAAATATATTTAAGATAAGTTCATAATATTTAAAATTTGTACACCAGAAATGGTAGAGTAAGGAATGTATTGTATTGTAATAGCATCTTTTGTAGTATATTCTAACAAAAAAAATGTGAGCCGTCACGGGACGCCTGGCAGATGTGAAACATCGCCATTATTTTGTAAAAGTAATATGCAGAAAAGAACATATTGTAATAGGAACTAAATATCATAATGATAAAATAAAATATTACTAATTATTAAAATAGTAGTCTATATGCAGTAGTAGTACACACTACTGCATATAGACTGTATATATATACCATCGTATAGCGTGCCGTGGCGACGCGTCGCCAGTCGCCAGGCCAGAAATCTATTTCACATACGTGCGCCTATTTCACATCAATAATATTAATAGTTTTTTTTTCTAAACGATATGTTTAATTTATTATTAGTGTCTTCAGCTTTGATTTTGCATAATGTGTAATATTATTTACTATATCCTGAAAAACTCACTTTTTCTCTTCATTAGAGTTTTCACGCATTCTTTGCGCTTTATAAGTTAGAAAAGTGACACCTATTTGTAATTCAAATCAACAGGAAAACCTAAAGATTAATCAATTTGTTTTCCAACCACATAATACGTCGTTAAATCAAAATAATACTGTAATTTTCCTCGGGGGTCATTGTTTATTTCATACATACTATTTCCAATTGCCCGAAGAAAAACGGTCCATACCATCTGTCAAAGTAATATCATAAGATCAAAATGGAATCAATCATATTCTTTCCCGACCCATAAGAATGGTTTCTTACATACCATTCTCCTAGACTGGTAAAGGAACATAGTAGCACGCTGCATATTAAATAAACATTAAAAAATACATTAATATTTTGAACCTTATTTCTTTATTTTCTGCGAATTTTTGTTTCATTAATATAGAACTACAGTTATTGCTTTTTTAATATTTGAGCGAACCAAAGTGACTCTGCTTTGCCTAATGGAAAGTATGAGTAGAATTCAAGAGTAGGGGTTGCCATCCTCACTGTGATAGCAGTCAATGCAGTAAGGTGATAGTAAGATACTACTGCATCATAAAGCCTCCGGTGTCACGCTCACGAACGAATTACGTCATAAAAGTTGTCATAAATAAGGAAATTCGTTATTAATAAAATCACCGTACACCTACATCATTTCGTTTAGGTGACGGCATAGAACCTTAAACTAGAATTGATATAGCATTTACATGTTAAAATAATAGTGCATATCTTTTCAATATTGCATTTTTAGATGTATTGCATTTGTACTTGTTTAGAAAGGGTACCTAATGCACCTGCACGGTTGGTCTAGTGGTTTAAGCGGTCGCCACACCGCTTTC
The DNA here is from genome assembly GCA_932526445.1 of Phragmatobia fuliginosa. Lineage (NCBI taxonomy): Eukaryota > Metazoa > Arthropoda > Insecta > Lepidoptera > Erebidae > Phragmatobia > Phragmatobia fuliginosa. The sequence goes on from OW052057.1 coordinate 75,413,117, forward strand.
TGCTGCGCCAAGTGTCGTGGGTTCAAATCTCACGTGGGATAACACTTTGTGTGATTCACAATTTGTTGTTCTGAGTCAGGGTCACCCGCGATACAGGAAAATTATATTCTTAGTGCGAGTTGTCTTTTAAATAAGGAAATAAAGATAAGATAATTCAAAAAAATTTAGTATGGCTGATACCATAGGCGCTTAATACCTTCCATTGATCTAAGTATTTCTCACTATTAGACCAGTGCTTTTAGTGTTTGAAAACAAAATAAATTATAGTAGGATGAAACCCATTGTAAAAGAAGGAGAATATTGCAAAAATTAAAGGAAAAATAAATTACGGGCGATCTGAGGACGGGAAGGGGGAGAGGGGGGGGTTTTAAGGGAAAAAAAAATCTTATATCGATTTCCGGCAAAACTACAAGTCCTATGGAAAAAAGTTAAATGGCAAAGTTGTAGGTAATAAAAAGATCTATATCTTTTAAATTTACACTTTTTTCACATAACCTCAAATTTATGTGAAAAATTCAAAAAACCAAGTTTTTGGTTTTTTATTTTTATCTTTTACAAATAAAATAATTTTTTAACGAAATTTTGTGGAAACTTAGCTTTTCATGTCCTGAATACACCGTAATTTATTTGATTTGAAATATCTATTTTTTTACCTCATTTTGACTGAATACCGAAAAAAAAACCCTAATTTTCAATCGAAAATTCGTCCGTCAAAATATCAACGTTCTTGACAAAAATTGAGTGTTTTCTATTTGATGAAATGTCTACTTTCCGATGGTGTAAAAATATATATACATTACCATAGTAATCTTCTCAGAAAATGCAAAAAATGAAAAAACTCAAATTCGATATTTTTTAATCGTTATTGAGATATTTATTAAAATTTACACTTTAATCACTCGAAAAACGTAAGATTGCTTGTTACAATGATAAACAAAAATATTACAAATCGAAATATACTACTATAATTAACAAAATAATAAATAATAAAGTTAATATTTAATAAAACATCTACAATACTTTGAGAAAGTTGCAGAATCTTCTTTAAAGTATATGCTCATGTGCCTATTTATTACTATTTTAAGATAATTTAATACCTGAGTGACCTATGAAAAATTTTTGGCTATAAAAAGGTTTTTCTTAGAGAAGTGGGCAAGGCAGGTCTGGGCCTTACTACATACTTGCTATTTCGTAGCAGCTGTAAAACAGAGCAGCGACATCTTTTATAAAACTACACGTGCAGGCTGAGTTATTTTCTATGAAATACCTTTTGATGGCCTAAAAGTTTTCGTAGGTCACTCAGGTATTAAATCATCTTAAAATAATAATAAACAGGCACATATGCATATAATATAAAGAAGATTCTGAAACTTTCTCAAAATATTGTAGATGTTTTATTAAATATTAACTTTATTATTTATTATTTTGTTAATTATAGTAGTATATTTCGATTTGTAATATTTTTGTTTATCATTGTAACATGCAATCTTACGTTTTTCGAGTGATTAAAGTGTAAATTTTAATAATTATCTCAATAACGAATAAAAAATATCGAATTTGAGTTTTTTCATTTTTTGCATTTTCTGAGAAGATTTACTATGGTAATGTATATATATTTTTACACCATCGGAAAGTAGACATTTCATCGAATAGAAAACACCCAATTTTTGTCAAAAACGTTGATATTTTGACGGACGAATTTTCGATTGAAAATTAGAGTTTTTTTTCGGTATTCAGTCAAAATGAGGTGAAAAAATAGATATTTCAAATCAAATAAATTACGGTGTATTCAAGACATGAAAAGCTAAGTTTCCACCAAATTTCGTTAAAACATAATATTATTTGTAAAAGATAAAAATAAAAAACCAAAAACTTGGTTTTTTGAATTTTTCACATAAATTTGAGGTTATGTGAAAAAAGTGTTAATGTAAAAGATATAGATCTTTTTATTACCTACAACTTTGCCATTTAACTTTTTTCCATAGGACTTGTAGTTTTGCCGGAAATCGAGATAAGCCATTTTTTTCCCTTAAACCCCCCCCCCTCTCCCCCTTCCCGACCTCAGATCGCCCGTAATTTATTTTTCCTTTAATTTTTGCAATATTCTCCTCCTTTTACATTGGGTTTCATCCTACTATAATTTATGTTCACTTTTTGTTATTTTAAGAGCTAAAAATCCATAAAAATAAAAGCGGCCAAGTGCGAGTCGGATTCGCCCATGAAGGGTTCCGTATCAGCAAGTAACATCATATAAAAGTTCTTGTAGTTCGTTGTAACTTTCATCGATGTTTTTATACTAGTGTATTGATTGGATGAAAGGTAAATTGCGTGTTACGATTTATGACGTATTAAAAAAAAAAGATTTCGTTCAAACCAATTTTCGTTGGTCGTTTGCATGGTAATGTACAACATATATTTTATTTAGTTTTATCACTCTCTTATTTTAGAAGTTAGAGGGGGGGGGGACACATTTTTCCACTTTGGAAGTGTCTCTCGCGCAAACTATTCAGTTTAGAAAAAAATGACATTAGAAACCTCAACATCATTTTTGAACACCTATCCATAGATACCCCTCACGTATAGGTTTGATGAAAAAAAATTTTTTCAGTTTCAGTTCCAAGTATGGGGACCCCAAAAAAGTATTGTTTTTTTTTCTATTTTTATGTAAAAATCTTAATGCGGTTCACAGAATACATCGACTGACAAAATTTCAACAGTATAGCTCTTATAGTTTCGGAAATAATTGGCTGTGACATACGGACGGACAGACAGACAGACAGACAGACAGACAGACTTGACGAATCTATAAGGGTTCCGTTTTTTGCCATTGCCATGCTACGGAACCCTAAAAAGCACCAATGTGAAATCTAGGCACTTAGCTTTCAAAAGACTGACGTCTGTTCTATAAATTGATTAAGTGTAGCTAGCCGCGGAGACAGAAATCTTTACCAGAATAGATTTCCTATAAGTTATGGGCTGAAGAGTCCATTTCTATTTATATAATTAGTTTTTTCTTTGAATATACTACCTATATACCTTTACTTTACGGCCGTCGGTTAGAGAGAGAGCAGAGTCCTCTCTCAAACAAATAATGAGCTGGCTCTCTAATAATCTCCTGACGATAAACCTGGATAAAACACTCTATGTCCCCTTCTCTTTGTCTAAAATAAATTTTCCACCAAATAATTTCATTATAAAAGCTCACACTTGCCTACAAGGTAACGAATGTACGTGTCAAGAGCTAACTCAAGCCGAAAATACTAAGTACCTTGGCGTTTATATAGATTGTAGACTTAGGTGGGATGTCCAGGTGAATGTCTTGAAAACCAGAATCAGAAAATTAATTTACCTCTTCAAAACTCTACGTGACACGACCACCCCGGAAAAGTTGAGAATGATCTATCTTGCCCTATGCCAATCAATAATTCAGTACTGTATTCCGGTGTGGGGAGGGTCCGCCAAAAGACATTTATTGGGATTGGAGAGAGCACAGAGAGCTGTTCTTAAAGTTATGAACAAAAAGCCAATCAGATACCCCACTACACAACTTTACTCAGACAATAAAGTCCTAACGGTGAGACAGCTGTTTGTCCTCCGAGCAATATTGAGAACCCACAAAATTGTGCCTATCCCTGTTCACAGAAAACGTGGTAAGCAACCAATATGTCTTAGATTACGTTGCAGAACCTCTTTTGCAAAGCGTCAGTGCAAGGGCTTAAGTTGGAAGCTATATAAAGCTCTGAACAAAGTTGAAGGTATTGTTGGTCTAAATAGCTACGAGGTTAAAAATATAGCAACTAGTTGGCTACTTCAACAAAATTACGATAATACTGAAGCATTACTTAAATATATAGAATAAACATTTGGCACACACACCACACACACACACACACACACGCACACACTTAATAAAAGGACTTTCGAATCATGTGCATTACCACGGTCACTATACTGTCTGCAGTAAACTGTTGGATATTTGTTTGTGAACTGTCTACCAAAATACAGGCTTTAGCCTAGTTTGGTAACCAGTGATAATACCCCAATGTAAACCACAGTGTATAACTTCAGCGTAAAATTATAATTGTATTTGTTCCTAAGACCAATAAAGATTTATTTATTTATTATTATTATTACTTACAGCTTCGGCTTTACTTGATAGCATGCGAATAGGTACTCACGTACTGATTTTTTTAATTACTAAAGGCCACCTTGGCTATAAACGCCTGTTTATGTATTACTATGGCGAATTACTTATATCATCAAGTGTAGTGTAGTTTGTATAATATAACACCTATGTACAATATTTGTGGGAAAACATGCAGCCGGTGCTTAAGTCATTGCGGAGTATACAACTTCTGGGTCTAATCTTCCGGCCTGATCAGACTTCGATTGTAATATTTTACCGCTACCGTTTTTAATTCCGGTCCGCAAAACGTTTACACGCCACACAGAGTTTTATAACTTTTCAAGTGCTGCAAGTGGTGCTTTGAGGCTACGATTTTAGATAGACTAGACGGATCTTAGTGTTAGAAGTGTATTCTTAAGTACAGTTAAATCTACTATCAAATCGTTATAACTTAACCTCTTATGTATAACTTGAACACAAAAATGACAAAAGAGATTTCTTAACGAGAGATTAGATACATAGTTTTTTTTTCTTTAATAGTCTTATGAAAAGCAAACACACCTGTAGAAAATTTACTTTGGCAAACATTGGTGTAATATGATTTCTTATCGAAAGTTGATATTATTTTCTCAAACGTATCCATGATAAAAGCTGAATACTATGTCAAAAGGGTATTATTTTACAAAATACTTTGGGACAAAAAGCTCGTAAGAAAAACAGGTAACAAAATTTTAACATACGAATTTCATGCAAACAGATGTATAACTCGTGCGAGCTAAGATGGCACCTGGCTCAAAATGAAACTTGATGCCGTTTCCTCGCGTGTCACCCCTCTGTCGCCTTATGAGTAGCGTTAGCATCACTATTACCGTTGCACGAATTTTTCCATAATAATTATAGTTTATTAGGTATTACCTAATATCATTTAAATCACTGCCCGATTTTTTTTAAATTAATATATCATTAGATTCGTCGGGGTACCCCATTTGTTTTAAAAAAGGTCACTCGATGAAAAAAACCAGTATGACGACTGTGAGACGCAATAGTTTCAAATAAAAATATATACATGTATGATAGTTTGAGACTACAATTAAAAGACTTATCGTGACGATTTAAAACGGTATTTTATAAATATATTTCGCAATCCCAATATCATTTAAAATGATATTAGATATTACTATCATTTAAACCACTGCACGAAGAATGCATTCGGATAAATAATGAACTGACCCTGCTTCCTATCGGTATGCATGTGTATTTTCTTAACTCAGGTAGTAAATTAACACTTAAGATAAAGTAGTATGTTATGAAAATTACTTAGCGCAAAACAAATTTTAAAAAACTAATATACTACAAATATTTATTAATTTTTTTATGAACTTCGTACTTTAAACAACTGTCATTTGAGTCAGGTGCCATCTTAGCTCGCACGAGTTATAGATAGTTCGTCTAGCTCCCCAAGATTTTGTCCGTTTTTATTTAAAATGAACCATAATATTTCTAAACGAACACTGTCTGTATTAATTGTTTATAAATAAAATTGTCCTCTGTGAGTAGTGAATAAAATTTATTTTTTCGTTTTCCTACCTAAACATTTAGTTTTGCCCTTAAATACAAAAAATACTGCATTACCAAACCTCTGACATCCCGAATATGTTGAGTACAAAACATCATGTGCTGAAAAATGTTACATCTAATATATATACATATAATAACTGTGTAAATTTATGTCTGTACACTAAAAATATTTAAGAAAAACTCATAAATAGGGACTTCATTAAAGTAACAGTAACAGAAAGTGACAAAAGTCACGTTACAACGGGTTTGAATCTTTTTGTCTTTGTGCCCCCCTAATCAAAGAAGTGGCTTGCTTATTACGCATGCGATTTTCTTCTATGTTATGTATCGTGATTGTTTGTGGACTAAAGTTTACTTAACAATAATTGTTAGATTTTTTTCAATCTATTGACAATTAAAAAAAGTAATATCAATTGAAAAAATCGCCGCGAAAAATAACATAAACGCGGACAGTGTCGCAGTCCAAAGCTTGTAACAAATATATTGCTCTTTTCAACGTTGCAGTAAAACTTTCAATGTGTCTTGAAATTGACTTAATAAAGTATTCAAAGAAAGTGCACGGCTACCAAAAATTTCGAGATACGAACACACTCAATATAAAAATGCCATTTCGATACATGAACTCACAATAGGTTCACAAGAACCGAGTTATCTATAGATATCATTCAGAAGCGATGAAAATAAAATGTTTGTTGGGTGTATTGTTGTCTTTCTCCACACACGATGAGGGATATTGTCTTCGTAAATTCCTTTCCTGGATACTAGTATGAAAGAGTCTTAACGGTTTTTGTTCGTCCTAATGAGCTCTTAACACGGCAGATCAAATAAGCTTCTTATTTGTTCGCAACAGTGACGAGTTTCAGAAAATCGATAGTTATTTGAGGCCTTAATAATAAATCAAGCTTTTAGAATCCCTTTTATTCTTGGCTAACAAAGATCTTTTGTGACGTCATAAACTTTGATGGTAGACGTCGCTTTAAACTTGAATAATCTGCTGTTTTTTTGTTTGATTGTGGCATTGGCGTATAATACGAAAATATTGTTAAAATATTCAGATTTTTGCTAGTGACTAAATACATTTATCTTGATTGGTTTGTATACGGGGTTTAGAGTTGTATACGCTAACCACTAGATAAATTAAGCAGGTCAAGGTGGCTGGTCTCCTGGCCCGAAAACCGCCATGGGACCTGGAGGCTAGAGCCCTTCAGGCCTTTACCAATGGGGTTGAGGTTGAGAAAAAAACTATTAAACTTTAATAACTTTGTTAGTTCAGATGAAGAATGTAGACCTAAGTTGTAGAATACACTTACTTGGAAAATTTCGTACCATAATAACGAAATAATATATTATACAAATATGGCAATGATATGTTGACCACGATTTTAAATAGAATAGACTTCCGTAGTCACCCATAATGGCACGTGGCTATTATGGGTGACTACGGAACTCTATTCTAAGTTCTGTGCGTGAATTGATCGCACACCCACTTAGCCGATTTTTATATATTCAAAGTCAAAGGATTATATGAGTTAAGTGCCATAATAAAATCTTAGGCTGTAAAAACTTCTTTATTTGCTTATACGTTTACATACACGCACGCCTTTATTTCCAATAAAGTAGCCAGAAGTATAGTATACAATTATGCATCCACATTTAGATTAATCTAAATTGTAGTATCACCTATGTTTTTAAAAGCCTGTTGAATAGTTCTGGAGTGGAGACCGCGACTGGACAAAGTGGACTGGACATAGTTTAGGACGCCCATAAAACAGAAGAATAATCACATGACTTACCGATTTTTTTTTCCTATCTTCTGCCCGTATCACAGCTCCTTTGTTGTGTATGCCGCTACGAATAAATGACTTATTATTTATTCGTAGGTATGCCGGTTATCTCGGGTACAAATAGTCTTTAGTTATCAAAGTATTGAAACCTCTTTCATTACACCAGTTTTTTTAGTTTAACTGGTTTAGTTTTGAAATCGTAACAGACGATTGGAGTTACTTAATTGGAGTATCCATGGAGTTTCTTGTCTGTTCTTCGCCATAGGATCTACGAATTGTAACAGACAATTAGCTTCACGACTGACTACTTGACGTTTCAAAAGTGCCGTTGTATGGTTTAATTGAAATTAAAATGGTTTGATTTAATTTAATTTAAATGTACTAGGTAATGTAGGATATTGCGGTAAGCAATAACCTATGTTCTTGATCAGAAATCAAAATATCTCCGTGCCAAATTTAATTAAAAACGGTGAAACGGTTTATCTTTAAAAGTGTAACAGATAAATAATTACTTTCCAATTTATAATATCATTTTAAATTATTATTGAAATAGCTTTGAATTGAGCTCGAATTGTTTATCATTGTGAATAAATTTTAGGTAAAGTATGTCTTTAAATAGTCTTCCTTTGAACATTATTTTGTTTTAAGTAATTATTGAGATAGTGAGATGTTACAAAAGGATCAAGACTACTAATTAGCACTGTCTGAGCCGCTATAATCCTACTAACAGAGACTGTTAGAGAAGCTCACAGGTACACGAGGCCACTTTACATAGAGCATACTTTATATAATATAAACAGAAAATATAAATATTTCGGACATCTTACTCACAACGCCATCTAGTCCCAAACTAAGCAGAACTTATATTATAGGTACTAGACAACTGATATAAATACATAAACATCCTTTTTTTTTGTAAATACATACATATTATACATACAAAATACCCAAACTCCGAAACAAATATTTGCGGATCACACAAACATTTGGTATGACCCGGGAATCGAATCCGAGACCTCTTGATCAACAGCCGCATACGCTAACCACTAGGCCAACAAGGCAATCAATATATAATCGTCAATATCAAACTTATCGTATATAAATATATTGTATTTTTTTGGATTTTGAAATGGAAACCTGGCACAGCTTTTCATTACATATACATTCTTATTTCACTATATACTTTATTTATTTCCGTTTAATAGTAAAACAAATTTAGAATATTGAATGTAAATTAGAAATCTACATTTGTATTTGAAATAATATTTGGAAAGTTCTTATTTATGTGAGGAAAATAAATACGAAATTTTTACATACATGAAATCATGCCTGCTGCTATTTTCTCGCAAGGGTCGGCAGAGGTATTTTAAAACGCCCACTTTTCGCCAGTGTTGTGAGTTTGACCCACGTAATTTTCAATGTTTTAATAAATTTATACAAGAAGTACAACATCACATATTAGTGCTAACTACTCAGTTATTTAAGTATAAACTATTAAACTAAAAATTTACATTACATTTAAATTATACGCAATATAAAAAATTGACCAAGTGCGTGTCAGAAAACACATAACAGGGTTCCGTAGTCACCTATAATAGTAGTTTGATTTAAAATCGTGTCCAATAGGCAATTGTTATGTTAACTTACTATTTCTTTATTTTTGTACGAAGTTTTCTAAGCCAGCTCCTTTTACAAGTTAGGCCCCTATAACTCCTAAAATATGGTAGGTAGACGCGAGAATAAAAATCATCCCCACTTTACATGTTGGGGAGGTACCCCAAATAAAAATATTTTTCATAATTTTATTGTAGCACTTTGTCCGTGTGGTGACGGAATAAGAATACAAAGTGTCACCACCCCTATTCATTCCACGGGTGTCGTAAGAGGCGACTAAAGGAACAAAATAATCAGCTAACATCACTGTCAAGAGAAGGAAAACTTGAATCAAACCCTTTTTTTTTTTTTTTTTTTTTTTAGTGTGTGTAAAATCATCATGGACCGTCACCCCACCGGGGGTTACGGCGGGGTGGTGTGTCGGACTTGAACCGACTAAAAAACACACAGTGTGCCCTCTCCGCGCTTCTCCGTTTAGGAGTAGGAGAAGTCCAGGGTGGGATCTCCTTCTGAACTTCTCCAGCGCCTGTCCGCTCCTGATGCGGGCACCGTCTCTGTTTGACGACCCTCTCTTAGGCGGCGTCCGGCACACACCGACGCCGCCCCCTCGCGGCTGGCCACATAATGCGGGTGGAGGGAAAACCCGTCCCGTCCACCCGCGGCCACACTCAAGGCGGCATGAGGCGCAGATGTTCGCGCCTCCGCCGCCCGAGTCGCCGGCGGCGAATCTGGTCCGATTGGATGTCGTCCTCCCGGGCCTTCTCCGCCGCCTCCTTCTGCGTGATTACGTCCTCGCAGAAGGTTGCGACCGCGGTAAATGAGCTCTCGCTGCCGACCATGGAACGAACGACGGCCGGCAGCGAGAGATCCCCTCCGATGACTGCAGTGAGAACCCGGCGCTGCGTCTCCCATGCGGGGCAGACCGCCAGCGTGTGATGAGCCGAATCCTCACTGCAGTCGCAGTGGTGGCAGGCGGGACTCAATTCCCTCCTGGCGACCGAGTGCAGGTACTTTCCGAAGCAACCATGCCCGGAAAGAACCTGCGTCAGTCGGAAGGTAAGGGTCCCGTGCTGCCGCACTGCCCATTCGCCGATGACCGGCTGAAGCGCCTCTACGGTGGCGAAGCCAGCACGTGGAGTCTCCAGCCGGACCGACCAGCGATCCATCGTGGCTCGGTGAGCGGCTTCGCGCCACTCGCGCACGTCCTCGGGCGGAGGTCCAACTCCACCACTCTCCGCCCGGTAGTTAGCCACTCGCCGATAAACGTCGGCGAGCACTTCCGCCTCCAAATCCCACGGGGGTGTTCCGGCCAGGGCGCACGCCGCCTCCGTCGATACGGTGCGGTAACCCCGTATGGCTCTGACCGCCAGAGTTCTCTGCGGCCGCCTGAGGCGCGCCCTATTCTGCTCGGTCAGAGCCGCCGCCCACACCGGTGAACTTGAATCAAACCCTTTACCAACCCGTCTGGCCAGCGTGGTATAGTAGGCCAAAACCTCCTTTCAAAGGCGAGGCCTATGTCCAGTAGTGGACTGTTATAGGCTGTTGATGATGACTTTGTCCACCTAATTACAACACATAATCATGCAAAGTATCATCTTTATAGCACTAATCGTTTGGGCGGTAGGTCCAGGATGGATGGATGGACGGACATTGCGAATCTTTAAGGGTTCCGAGTCAACTACAAGTTGAACTCGTGAAAGAAGGGTTCTGTACCAATGCTATGCATTTCAAGCGTCTACTTGTTGCTGTTATTAATAGCGAGCATAAAATAGCAATAAATTTTAATTTATATGTATATACATACATACAGGTTGTCTCAAGATTTAGCTAAAGCTAGTTCATTGAAAACGGCCGTAAGTCTATCAAATGTTATTACTAGAATAACGCAGCTATAAATAATAGAACGAAAGATTAGACACTAGTTTAACTGCCAGCACGGTTGGCCTAGTGGTTTAAGCGGTTGCTACGCCGCTTCCTACTACGCCAAGTTTTGTGGGTTCAAATCCTACGCAGGATAACACTTTGTGTGATTCTAAAATTGATATTCTTAGATTGGGTGTTGTTTGTGTCCGCTTTTTTATATGTTTGTCACCTATCTAGGTGTCACCCATTTAGGTACTGACCACGCCGTTGCTGCTTACCCTCGGTGATTGTTTCCAACGAACTAAGGCCACTCTGCTACGCTTACTAATTTTACAAATTCAAAAGTAACTGTATGTCACACTTCACTTTACTTTGAATCTTGAAAGAGAATTTTAGCTACTCTTCACCGCTATAACCGAAATACACGCGAGCAGCGCCGCAGCCAAGCTTCCACCTGCTTACATTTCATACATGCAAATCCTGTCCTATTTCCGTCTGGGATATATGGAGATAACAGTTTTTGGACTTTCTCGTCTTTTACTTGTACTTTTTGTTCTATATCGGAACTTATTCGCGATACATTTTAAAAGTTAGGATACCTTTGTGACGACTTCCACATACAACTCAACATATACATACAACAACGCCGTCTACCGAACAAACACGAAGTTTCTCTGTAGTTCGTTACTATACGGAGTTCTTCTGTATAGTTCGTTACTATACAGAGTTCTTCCGTATAGTTCGTTGCTATACGGAGTTCTTCCGTATCAACAACCCATAACGTCCCACTCAAGAGCTCAAGAGCTCAGGTCTCCTCTCAAGAGAGGTTTAAGGCCATACGTCCCCACACTGGCCGAGTGCGGGTAGGGGACTGGCAAGACACGTTGTGGCTACGTAATCTTGTTGTTGGATGTTTTTAACCCGCTCAAAGGCCTCCAACTAAGCTTCACGACTGCTATCTTATGATTACAACCAGGACCGAGTGCTTAACATGACCTCCGAATCACGGAAACGATCATTACATAAAATGCCACAAACGTTCACCCATCTAGGTCCGACCGCGCCGTCGTTGCGAACCCTTGGTGATTGTTTCCAATCACCTAAGGCCACTCGGCTATGAGTGCTTCCTTTACTGGATTAAGTTCTTCCGTATAGTTCGTTACAATACGGACTAACTACTAATCCTGAATCGCGATACAGAAATCCTCGCGCGGATCAGCATATACACAACTGCCCAACACCCGCTCCCTCCACACTCTCTTTAATCCGATGGTTCCTACTATTCTATTCATGACCGTCAGTCTACCCGTGACTACGATCGGTATAACCCGTTCAAAATGTCCCGCTAGGTATACAACAAAAACTATATATGAGTACATATTCAGATATTCAGCTATTACCTTACCCAGTACTCTGATATAGCAATAGTCCTTCTACCATATTCGTCCGAACAGATGATGAAACTTTAGCTACAGTTAATTAACCCTCCGATGTAACAATTATATTTTAATTAAACAACAATTTGTTGATAATCTGAACAATCTATTATCAGGGTTTGGATTTCATACGTTATGAAGCTATTAAAATGCATGCCCTGTTAATTATAAATAGCTATAATAAATAATCTGCTACCTATCTATTTATACCGGTTGAGTTTCATCAAAAGCCGTTTTAATTTAACTACGTGTTATTTTGACTTATTACGTGTTGTTTTGATTTATTTTGACGTGTTATTTGACTGCATCGGTGGTGCAGTGGGAGCGTATGCGACTTCTATGCTTAAGGTCTCGGGTTTGTTTCCCGGATCGGAACAAATGTTATTATCCGCGAATACTTATTTCGGTGTTTGAATGTTTTCTATGTATAATATGTATGTAACCAACCGTGCAGTATTTATTAACAAAAAAACTTTTTCCCAGCTACACTGTATCTATCGTGAACATTATCTGTACAGAACATCTTTTTATGGACTCTGATGACTTCTCTGATGACGGATAACCATCTAAATATGCGTGTATTTGTAACAGGCCTTGACCTTGAATCATAAATTTCCAGTACAGATTATATTAATTCGGCAACAAGGGGTAATGTTAATAAGGTTTTAAAAATTAATCACCTCATCTCCGTTACCATAAGTACACCAACATACATTATATCATTTAGGTATTAATTATTAATATGAAGCATTCGTGATTAATGCCGTCCTACTTACGTCATGAATATTTAAATGTATCGTGGGAACCCTCTTATTGGCGAGATAATGTGACTAAATTAAATTAACGTAATTAACCATGCTGGTATAAAATTAATGAGTTGAAATATTCTTTTTGCACACGCGGTGAATAAATGTGGATATACAGCGTGTTCTGTTTATACGCCCGGGATTAATTATGAGAACAATTAATGGAAGCATCATTCTATTAATTTAGACTGGAAAGTTTATTTATTAAGGATTAGACTACACTGTACACGTACGCTTGTAATATTTCATTAAATAGGTACACGCTTGTAATATTTACAAGAGTAGAGGATGATCAAAAGAAAAATCTATAAACTGCTGGAAAATTATTATTAGAAGAGGAGTAAGCAATGAAAGCATAGTACAGCACAGAGAAGACTGGAAGAAGAAAACAATCTCGTAGTCACAAGAAGTATGAAAACACAGTACAGACCTATTGCGATATTGTCGGTTTTAAATAAAATTGTAGAAAAGTATATTGTTGGTCAAATAAGTAGGTTTCTAGAGGGTAATGGTATACTATCTGATACGCAATACAGATTTAGGAGAGGACGCAGTACTGTGTCAGCACTTCCCAGTTCGCGGACCAGGTCAATAAGGGGCTCAATTCTAAAAACCAGGTTATATCACTCTTCATCGATTTTAAAAAAGCGTTTGATACATTAAATCGCGACATTCTGCTCCAGTCTAGGGATGAGTGTGGAATCCGTGGTCCTACAAAAAGTTGGTTCAAAAACTATTTAACTAATCGAAAGATACGCACAACAGTCGATAGTGTCTCGGGAGATGAGGCGCTTGTTGATCTCGGTGTCCCGACCGGGTCAGTGTTTGGACCTGTAGGCTATGTAATACATGTAAACTGCGTTGCTAATGTAGTAAGTAGGTGTAGGGTCTACTTGTATGCTGATGACATGTGCCTATGTGCATCTAAAGATGCATAAGAAGCCCAAAAGAACATTCAACAAAACTTCGACAAGAACACGCAGTGGGCACATGACAATGGTATAATTTTAAATCTAAACAAAACTAAATTAATGCACATTTACTCACCCTACAATCAGCGCGCAAAAGAAATAAGTAAAGACGAAATAGTAGATATTGGACACACATAAAATAAATTGCAAATTCCAAAACATACAAGCTGTTTAAGTTACAAATATTTAGGATAATGCATTAAAAACAATAGCTAACAAACATACATGAACAGTGGTATCCCATGCCCTAGCGGACTGTTTACTTAGCTATTGACTCAGTGTGTATGGGCGAACATTTAAAAGTTATGTGAAAACGATAAAAGATCTGCAAACGAGGCTTTTAAAATATCTGGCTGATAAGCAAGACAAATTATTGTGTAACAAGGACTGTGAGAAGCTTTATTCTATTTGTAAGATTCTGCCAGTTGAAAATAAAATTGAATATATGGTAGGTATAGAACACTATCATAACGACAGTTTCAAAAAATATAGAAAATAAATATAATACAAGAAGTCCTACCGAAAATAATCTCAGCAAACCATGAGTTAAAAATTACTATGGTGAAAGAATGTCATCGTATGTGGTTCCTGGTATTTATAATGAAATTGACCTGTTGCGACATTTGCCTAAGTTGAGGCCATGTCAACTAAAGACTCAACCAAAGGCTCTTTTGTTAGAAAGGATCGAGGTTAGTGAAATACGAAGAGGGAAACAGACATAACACGTAGATATATGTAGATAAGAGCGCGTCTCGCCAACAAGCTTAACAGCTTGGCGAGTAGCTTTTTTTTTTGTCATTTGTTAAATATTGTTTTTAAATAAATAAAAATAAAATAAAATAATAATATTATAACTATAAACTTTAGCTTAAAATTACTTGTGTTAGCAGATATAGGAGAAGCAGTTACTATACGTATTTAAAAATGTAATAAAAGATCAAAAAATACTTTACATAAATATTCAACATTCATTTGAACATTTTTAGAGTTCCGTAGCCAAATGGCAAAAAACGGAACCCTTATAGAATCGTCATGTCTGTCTGTTCGTCCGTATGTCACAGCCACTTTTTTTCGAAACTTTAAATAATAAATAAATAAAATAAATATTTTGGACATCTGACACACAACATCATCTAGTCCCAAGCTAAGCAGAGCTTGTGTTATGGGTACTAGACAACTGATATAAATACATAAACATACTTTTTTTTGTAAATACATACATATTACACATAGAAAACAACAGAGAACTATATTGTTGAAACTTGGTAAGTAGATGTATTCTGTGAACCACATTAATATTTTCACACAAAAATAGAAATAAAACAATAAATTTTGGGGTTCCCGATATTAGAACTGAAACTCAAAAATCTTTTTTTCACCAAACCCTACGTGTGGGATTATCCATAGATGAGTATTCAAAAATGATATTGAGGTTGAGGTTTCCAAAATCATTTTTTTTCTAAATTGAATAGTTTGAACGAGAGGCATTTCCAGAATGGTTGGTCTGTAACTTTTAAAATAGGAGAATGATAAAACTAAAAAAAAAATGGTGCACATGTACTCGTACATTACTATGCAAACTTCCACTGAAAATTGGTTTGAACAAGATCTAGTAAGTTGTTATTTTTAATACGTCATTAATCGTTAACCGTAATTTACCTTTCGTTCAATCAATGCACAATTATTAAAACACCGAGCAAAGTTACAACGAACTACAAGAACTTTTACTTGCTGCTACGGAACCCTTTATGGGCGAGAAAGACTCGCACTTGGCCGATTTTATTTTATATGTTCACAGAACAGTATCTGCGAAGCATCCGTACTCAAATCCGGATCCGTATTGTTTGAACATTCTTTATAAGTGAGGGTATATACTTATTACAAAGCAGTGACGACCTTACATCTTTGGGTGAAAGTGCTACGGAAGAAACGCGTTATTAAACATTGCTTATTGCTGTTACTTTTCAACCGACTTCAAAAAAGAAAAAGTTCTCTATTCATCGGAATCTTTTTTTTATTTTGTTCATTCATAATTTAGTTGAACCGATTTTAAACAATATTTTTGCATTGGGTTGAGTTAAACTTCCAGGTGGTCCCATTGTCACTTTGTCGGGATCATTATCTGATGATGGAATCCCTAAGAAATCGATGGCAACCCTCAAATTCTATAAGCACGTGCTATGTGTTTCAAATATTTTTTAAAACTATTGACATATTTGTGTCTGGTAGTAGACATTTTATGATGATGAGTTAAGTATCGTATAGTAATTTAAGCTAGCCAAATTAAAGACAATTTATATTATGTATTTTAGTTTTCTTTTCATGTTTTTTTTTGTCAGTGCATTTTTTTGCTTTAAATGTTTTGTCAAAAATATATTGTACTCTACTTCTGATCTACTTTTTATCACATTATCTAATTTGGTGACCATTTGTTTTCCGCTACTGGACCTTCTCTAACATTTCATTAACGTTTGTTTCATAGTATTGTTCTGTCACTTCTTTTGCACTCAAGTTTTTGAAGCCTACTAAAATGACTTATCTCTGTTTCATGGAATCCAGGAGTAGGGGACACTCATTATAAGGGTAAGCAATGCAGCAATGTGGACCATACCATGGCGGCCTGTTCAGATGTTTCTGCGTCAGTTTCAGTCAGAAGCCGGGAGAATAATGTAGTATGATTGGGCCTTCGATCACCCATCGTCATTATTATAGTACTTTTATTATACAGAGTGTTGTCATTATTAGGATGGTCCATCTATCAGCGTGGCTCTACTATGTAAGAAAGTATGTTGAGTTATATCATTTATAATTACATGCCTAACAGTGCTGGAGTGTAAGTAGATATTGTATATTAAAATAGAGCAATTTGTTTCTGTTTTAACAGCTACAAATACTTAAAGCAATATTTAATTCAATACTACCTTAATTTGTGCCAGTAAGAAAACTCCTTAGTTCTATGACAGAAAACAAACACAGTAAATAAATAAAAGAAAACTGTTTACCTTTATGTCTCGTCCCCAATAAAAGTAATAATGTATGCAGATCAGTACTCGCAAAAGCTATTGCAAAGGGCATCCTCTTTGTGACAGCTATAACCCTGAGCCATAAATCGTACACAATTTAAAACAAAAGATGGATCAAGCCTCCTGGGCATAACAACTCCTACCATAAAACTTATATCGGTAATTTGGAGTACCTACAAAACTCATTGTTATACTTTTCGACGTGTTTGGTAAAAGTTTTCAATACAGAAACAGTCACGGTTAAATGTTTAAGTTTATACTGAAGCATTTTCAATTCTCAGATCTTTGAAATCAAACGTTGCACTTTTTAATGTTTAGGCGTCTTAGTTCGGGGGATATTTTTTCTTAACATGTAAGTATATTTGTTCTATTATATAAGCGGATATTATCATCATCATCAACAGCCTTTAACAGTCCACTGCTGGACATAGACCTCTCCTTAGAACCTATGTACGTCGCCTATTGCCCGCAGCGTGAAGTTATAACAGCGGTAACAAAATTTCTTTATCACAAAAAATGTTTATAGTGAGCCAACCTTTAAAGATAGACATAATATTCGCATTCGTGGACTTTTATAATAACTTTTAAAGGAAACAAATCTTTCACAAATTATTTTGTGAGATTGAAATAGATATTTGATTTATGAGTAAGTGAAAACTTTTAGCTAGAAACAAGAAAGGTTTAAATAAATATATTTTCAATATTTTATCATAATAAAAAAGTATAGGATATCTAAGAGACAATTTTTGAAGAACAATTGATTCAATAAAATACGTTAAAAAAGAACATACTATCTACAGTTAAGTAAGTATTAAACAATAAATTGATCCCATCGTAAATTATAATTAAAAGTGAAATAGAAAAAATCAGTTCTTTCAAAGTCAACCCCGCATCGATCTCATATTGATACTAAGAACCATTTCTACTCGCCCTGAAAGCAAATGGTTTCTCTTTATAACCCTTGAGACTACACTGTCTAGGTGCTGATTTTCACTATACATTTAGCTCACACTTTCAGTATAGTAATATAATATTCGAATGGTTTGATCGTTCATTGAATTAGTTTTTTTTAATAGATAAGATTATTTTAACATTTTACATTTTACCCAGTAAGTATTTCATAATCTTTTATGAAGTAAATAAAAGTAAACATGGGATATCTAGAATAATTTATCTACCCAAAGATAGCCAATTATCGAACAAAGAAGGTATTAGACAAACAGGACAAAATTTCGTTGCTGTATTACTTGACTTTGTTCTAGCAATATGATACAAATGCATATTATATGTATATATCAGTGTCAATCATTAATTACTTTTGTCTGTTAGAACATTTTGTAAAAATATTCTTAATAATTACATACTAAGAAGCCATAAAATATAAAATGCTAGAAGTTATTAGAAAATATATGTTCAGACATACGAAAAAAACTTAATAAAACTGAATTTTCAAGTGTTCTATAAGTCTCGAACTTTTTCGATTACCTCATCATACTTAAAGTTTTCATTACTAGTTTTTTTATTACTCATATTAATCTGAAAATAAAAGGTTTCATTTAACATTGAAGTTTTAAAAGAGATTAGATACTTTTAAAAGTTTAATAATCTAAGTTTATAATTAAAAGGAAGGTGAAAATATCACAGGTGTCGTAGGTTACAGTAAAAAATATAAAACATAGAGTGGAGCTACGAGTGAAAGCTAGTTGTTTATAAATCCAAGCTTGTCTAAGAATTCAGATACTTATAATTAGTATGCAACCGCAACTTGCGATATGAAATAAGTTTTTTTTTTAATTTGATCCCATTGTCTATTGGACTTCTGCCAAGAAACCTACCACCACCGTTGCAGACATACCAATACACTATTAGTACATAGTATTTTGGCGACTTCAGGTACAACAAGTGAATATTTTTGGCAGTCAAACAAGTGCAGCATAAGGTTCAACTTCAACGTTCAACTTACAATGTAATAAACCTGCCGTCAAGCAGTGTACCTACTGTTTAAAGAGCAGAATGCCCTTATATTCACACAATACCCGCTTTTCGTCTAGAATGTAATGGTGTGATAGTACCTTTAATTTGCAAATTTTTATTTTTTTTATTTTTGCATATATTTGTTATTAATTTTTGTCTACTTAAAATATGGATGCTTTTACAAAAAATAGTTATAAATGTAGTATATCAGTGGTAATCTGGTTAGCTTAGGAATATAAGGCATTGTGTGTCAAATGCCCCAAATAATAATTTATTTGTTGATTTTTATCAAGTGATAAGGTCATCGAAATAACCGCTTTAATTCCAATACCATAATAACAAGATTCTGAAATCAGTGCGTACACATACGGTTATATCAAGCCACTAATTTTTTTGTAACTCACTTTATCTTACTTATGGTATGAATACAGCTGTGTTCAGTCAATTAGTTTTATATCTTAAGTCTTTAACACTTGCTCTGATGTAATCACACTTAACGACACCGATAATGTTCGAACATAGCTTGATCTTGTTTTACGATTCGTTTTGATTGGGGAGAATTTTATGATCAGGCTAAAATCAGACAAAAACTCAATCGAACATGTTTCGGCAGTAAACCTATTTTTGCGCTGCGTGAACTTATCGAGCACCGAAGGCGTAACGTATTTTAGAAACTAGGCAACAACGAAAAAGGCGATGTGAGAATGAATGAAGAACTTAGACTTAAACCTATGCACATTGTTTAATGTTTAATGTTGTTGAATAAATTGACGCGAAAAAGTCTATTAATAAGATGATAGAAATTGCTAAAATGTTTCTAATTTTTACTGAACATTTTCGGCTTTGTTTTGAAGACCCTAAATTTTCTTAGAAGACATACTTTGATGACAACAAGAGAAATATGTCTGTAGTATTGAAGACTTTAAATATAGCCAACTTAATTATGTTTATAGTTGTGTCCCATTACTCTGTTCGGAATACCGACAGCATAAATAACTTTCGCTATGTAACAACGGAGTTATTTGCAGGTACTCGCAAATATAACTAGAAAAGATACTTGTGAAAGACGAGAAAATGAGTAGAAATGGGTAGAAATGTGAGAACTAATCTCTCTAACACCAATATAATTAAGGTTCAGATAGTGTTATGTGGATCCCAGCTCTTCAAATAGTTGCCCAGCAGCACGTGCCGGTAACATTTGTTTCACTGTTTAGACTGTTTAATGAAAAAGCCACGCAAAAGGTCAGGTGCTTATTACTGTTCCCTAGGCGTCAGATGTTGTTTATTCACTAAAACAACTTACCATTTACGGGTTTTAATGATACAAAATATAATTAACAAGCGAATAGTTTCATCCCTCTCCTTCAATTACTGTCTACGCTGCTGGATGTCCATAAATGTAGGAAAATTGAATTAAATTTCAATATTTTTCTATACAAAAAACTTTTGATAAAATAGAAATCTTATTTTGTCGCGGAGAAAGGTTCTTTGTAGGTCTCTTGAGAGAAGATAGAAGTTAGGGTTGGACTAAAACGTTTATTTTACACAATTGTACAAGGACGATTCTCAATATTACAGCAATCTTTATCACTAGAGGTAAGGCGGGATGCAATAAGTGACGACTTTTAACGTGGAGTGCAACTTTAGATTACCCGTTGTTATTAAAATTTATCTATACTAATATTATAAAGAAGTAAAGTTTGTGTGTTTGTTAAATTGTAATGGGTAATCTCGGGATCTACTGAACCGATTTAAAAAATTCTTTCACCAATAGAAAGCCACATTATTGCTGAGTGTCATAGGTTATATAAAAACCGAAAAATAAAAAGGCTTTTACGTGGTAGTCCGTTTTGCAAAGTGAATCGGAGACAAAACGGTCGAATGAAAGCGTTTCTTACGAACGCTGCCTTAACTATGAAAGATATATTTTTGAGTTCTACAGAAAAGATGAGGTGCTTGAAAATGCCTACAAAAAAGTCAACGACAGCATATGTTTAACTTTTATATTTAAGTTATGCCCAACGAAGTGGGCACGGGTCAGCTAGTTATTATATATGTGCGTTTTTGAGTAATATTTAAGGGGTTTACTATTAAATAATACTATTTTTTATTGAACTGATAGCGCTTTATTAGAGATAACTTGTTTCTTGGTTCTATGTAATCATATTCTTTTGTATTATTTATTTTAATACGGCTATCACACTACATTTACTGTAGTAAAAAGATTATAATCATCAATAACTTTGCTATTCTTAAATTACACCTACTACTACTTACCAAGTAGTCAATTTCAATATGTTTATTTTCAACTGTAAACTCTTTAAAATTACTGTTTTTAATTTTTTTTGAAATTAAAAAGAAGTAAAACAGGAAGAAAGCACCTGCATCGGCATTTCGCTTTATCACTTGCTAATCCTTAAATAAAACGTGAACACTTGCAACTACTTCGTTTTCACAACGTAAAGTAATTGAAATGTAGTGCCGACGTCCGCCACTATTTCTCTGTAAGCCTTTAGCGGCGCTCCAGCACGATTCTCACTTTAAGTCCACCGTAAATAAAGCAGTAATACACTGCAATAGACCGAAGGATAATAAAACGCGAGATAAAGTAAGCCATGATTTGTTTTCGAATTGTAAGAAAGCTATTGCGATTCCTGGTCACACTTTGAGATTTTAATCTCAGAATGATTTGAGTCAATTGCGAAGAACGGTGTACAAATACGTACATTTTATTTCTATGTTGTTATCACGGTACAATTTGTCTTGAGTCATTGTCATTTTATACGATTATATACTTTTACACTAATTGATGGCGGCCGTATTTAAAGATCTAAAGCTAATTGACTCTCTTTGATATCTCAAAAGGAAATATTATTAGTACGATATTACTATTTTGCTCTAACTTAGGTACTACTATTTGATCCGACGCGGGATTCGAACTTGAGATCTCAAGCATAGCAGTAACATATGCTTCCACTACGCTACTGAGGCAGTCAATGATAAAACTAAATAGCACTGGTTTTCTATAAGGCCTTGCTATCACGAATCTGGAACAAAATCAACCATTCATCATTACACAAAATCATCTGAGGAATCTGAGGAATATTTGTCGCCAATTTCGTGTCTAGAATTCAAATTTCCATGCTACAAGTTCGATAAATAATTTAACGGTCCTGTGGACGGTTACAGGGCTGTCAGTGACACAGCCACACTCATTTGTCAACAGCCTGTATAACAGGTTAGCAGACAACGAGCCATTTGCATGCGCTACCCCTATCTAACTTCGTTACCCAATATCCATACGAGGTCATAACCATTTGTAACTACGTAGAGATTTGTAATTGCACTACTGATTCTAAACATCGTCATTTCTATTATTCACTATAAGTTATAAACAATAACAAATGTATCACAGTGCTTACTAACTGGTCATTACGAAGACCAGTATTTTTTTTTTTTTTCCTTGTCCTGTCCTGCCTGTCCGTTCATCCGTTTGCGGTTTAGCGACATATTAAACTAATACGCATTCTAGTACTACAAGTCGCTGAAGACTTGTAGTACTGGAATGCGTATAGCATATGCGAGATAAAGGGAAAAAGGAAATTTAGGCAAGGGATACGGATAATAAAGGTAAAAATTGCCCAAGTGCGCGTCAGGCCACACATAGAATAGGGTTCCGTAGTCACGCTTAATGGAAGGTAGATTTAAAATCGTGTCCAATAGACAATTATCATGTTATCTTATTATTTATTTATTTTTGTATGAAGTTTTCCAAGCGATCGCATTTTGCAAATTAGGCCCCTATAACTCCTAAAATTAAAAAAATATCAAAACCGCTATAGTTTTCCTTCAAATTCAATATATGGACTACTACCGTGATTTTTTTTAGATTTTTTGAGCCAGCCATTAACTTTTAGAGGTTGCGCTTTGAAGGTGAAAAACGGATACCTAACTCAAAAAATGGTTTTAGAAACCTCACAATGTTTTTAAAAGACCTATTTTTTATTTAATGATCACCCACACTATGGGGTAGACGCAAGAAAAAAAATCATCCCTACTTACATGTAGGGGAGGTACCCCAAATAAAAATATTTTTCATAATTTTTTGAAGCACTTTGTCCACGTAATTACAACACATATTCATGCAAAGTTTCATCTTTCTAGGACCAACCGTTTGGGCGGTAGGTCGAGGACGGACATGGCGAATCGCGACGCAAACACTTTTTTTTTATCGCAAGGCTTAAAGATACAAACTAGATACAAAGTCTACCTAACGTATTCCTTAAGCATACATTATATCAATTAGTTTTTTTAACGTACCGTTGTTAGTTGAGTCCACACAGACAGTGTTCAAATCGTTATTTGTAGACCTATCCCCTTGAATATCAACTCAATTGTGGGTAATAATAAGTGTTGAATATAGATTTGAATCGGAAAAGTTCAAGATTACATATTCATCTATCAAACAGTAATCAATTTCTGTTTGCAATAATACATTCAAATGTGAGCAGTTGAAGAAATGTTATTTTTGTTTATTCGTATTCAATTGTTGCAATTAACCAAAACGTGATACGAAATCGGAGCGGGTTAAAAATGAAAATGTAAAAGTTCGTGATTGATGGGTTTGTTTTGGCTCATTCATCCCTATTCGATTGCGGCGGAAATCGATTTCGGTATTCGTAACTGGTTGTGTTTTAATCAGATTTTTTAGATTGATTTGGATCAAAAACCGTAAACGGAATAGTTTTGAAAATATACATATTTTTACATAGTTTTCTAGCTGTAAAGTCCGAAAAATTCTGAAAAAAATTTACTGGAAATAAATTTCATTTATCTTTTGCCAAATAATATTCTAGATATTCTTTTATATAAATATATAACATTTACTATAGCTTCGCTCAGTAATACCCGCGGGTAATTTATCATTAAAATTAATACTACGAGAAAATATATCTTGACAACAGACAATAATTAGCTACTTATTATTCATAAAATGTGTTTATTTATGTGAAGTATCAGGTGCGTTAATTCTAAATTTTAACAAAATTGGTCCAACCGTATAAGCGTGAAATCAACTGTAGAAACATTTACACTTACAAATTTTCGCTTTTGTATTATTAGTGTAATTATAATATTTCTTGATGTATTTAATAAGTTAATATTATCCTGATATATAATCAGATCAATGTCTCAGCAAAAAGGTCATTTCCACAACGAACAACATCAAAGCTACAAAACCTTTCTTTGAGATGAAACATTCGGGCATTGTATAGGAACAAAGCGGCAACGGCTGTGACTGTGGGCTTTTTCTGTAAATGACAAAGTAAGGGCACACAAAGTTTATCGTTTATGTCTGAAATTTTGAGGTCAATTGACGATTAAGTATGGAAATTAGTGTTCTACGGTTTGGGGACTAGAATTGACGTTGCAAAACTAGAAATGTTAACAACGTCCTCTGCATAATATACATAACTTTGTTACCTAACAGTGTAGTAGTTTCAGCAGGTCGACCAAGATATATTGCTAATTAAACTTGGGAAGATAGAAAATTATATTGTACATTTTAATTTTGTCATATTATAACTTGAATATTGGGAGCATATATGTTTCTTATGAGGCATATTGAACTGATAATTTTTGATTTCTACAAAATCACATTACCGAATTTATTTGAAACTAAGTACTATAAAATCATCATCAAAATCATCATTGTTTTCTAATTTTATTTGGGAGAGAGCTAAGTTAAGGTAGTCTTGCATGGGAAATTGGCTTATGACTGCAGTAGTATTAAAGGTCGTAGAGCAGCATGTACATACGTTAAATGACTGCAATAAGTGATTGGAGAAGGCGTTATGGATAGGAACATAAATTGAAGTCAAAGTTTACAAACTGAATATTTAATTCACACTTGATTTGTCATTGACACTTGGCAGAATGTAAAGCAATAACCAAAAACATTTAAATTTGTTTTAATGCGTGTAGTAGGAATGTTTTTCGATCATTCTAGATTCCATCATTAACCTTTCATAGTTTTGGTATCAGATACAATTTATTTTAAATTATTGTTTTAATAGATTTTGTACTCTAAATTTAATAAATAATTTAATTAATTAAACCCAAATGTACACAAATGCGGTTAAAGTTCGAAACGCTTAACGATTTTATAACAACCAATGCATTTTAAATGCTCCAGTTATTATGCGATGTTTGCTATTGTAAATTGAGCGTGACCAATTTCATCTCCCACTTTTGTTGTCGTAATGAAAATTTTAAACAATTTATAATACATCACCCTACCGCGCATTTCAATGGAAACTACAAAATAATTCAGCCGGTTAATGTATAACGGATTCGTCACAGCTCTGTTTTCCGTTGTGTTATTTTCGCGAGCCACCTCGACTATTGAATTTACATGCACCAGGCGCGCCATGGTTGCCACTCCATGAATATGTATGGTCTTATGCAAACTGCAACGTTGCCTTTCATTGAATAAAAATATTTGAAATGTGACGACGTCAACGTTTCGAGTTCTGATTCTATTTGCGACATGTTTTTGTGCACTGAGAGCATACTATTTTATTCAGTAACGAACGTAATCAGTTCAACCATTGAAGCTGTAAAAGATTTGAGACTAAGGAAAATATCTAGAATATTTTCTTTTCTTCGTGACAATTGAAGCAATAATAGTACATTGTTCACCGAGGGAGGAAAGGGACCGATTACTAGCGAGGGAGCAGTTACTACTATACTCCCGAGGTAGGAATGGGACTTTCACCCGAGTGCTACACAGTGCTTTATACTACACCTGTGAGGAACATTTAAAGTATTTTTAAAATAAAATCAAAACGTAAGACACCATGTAAGACACAATTTAGCTTAGAATTTGACCAATATTTGGCGCTTCTTTTTTTTTATTATTCTTCACAAAAGGATGTCAGTGGCACGGAGATTCCATATTTAAATTATATGAAAACACCTTCGGCAGGCGCGTGCCATAGATAAGATGACACATGAGAAATGAAAATTCATACAACTTTCTCTCCCGCTAAAATAGGTTAGAAATGGATTTTCTTACATTTTTTCCTCCCGCTTATTCAGGTCAAGGAAAAGACTAACTTTCTCTTTTCATTTTCAGGGAATATTAACTACTGTTCCGATTAGGTGTAGTATAAAATAGTTTTTATTTGAATAGGGACGTATTTAAGGCCAATTTTTTCATTTACATCACGTCAAAAATCTTCAATTATACTCAGCTAAATAGAAGCCTCTCCTTAAAAAGGTGATTTAGAAATTTATTTATGGCTATACGGAACAAGCATTTCCTTATCAAATACATGTATATCTGAAGATGGAAATAAATAGATAATAAGTACTTAATTTTAAATAACTAGAAGACACCATATTAGATTTATTCACTATTCCATATAAGTTAATATCTGCCAAATATTTTTACTTGTAGAACATAAACTACAGATTGATTGTCAAATCTGAGATTTAACAACCTTAAATATGAATGTAACTAGTCCAGTATTTCTTGGCTCTTGCTGAAAAATACTAGAACAATATTTTATGACTTTTGAATTCTAAAATTAATAACTCGGACGACGCACAAATTATAATTGACTAAACTTGAGAATATGACGCGAAGTTTTTGACAAATGTAACATTTCGGGATGCAGTGAAATTCTCTACGTACTGTGTACATTTGTAGAACATTCTAGTTTTAGAGAGACGACAAATATTTTCGTTCAAGTTTGCCAGTGCACTCGGTTAGTTCTAATCTTAATTTACAGTTCGCCTTGAAGAGTTTGTTCGTTGTAACAACAAGTAGCAAGTTTGTCTACCGTCGGGTTTTCAAGTCACGATTTACAGGTGAAACTAGATAACAACTTGATTCCTTCCAAACGGAACACTTTGTTGCACGGCAATTGATTCCTCATTAGCTAATTGAGGTACAACATCAAGATACATTTATTTATGTACGGTTTTGTTTTATTAGCATTGCGCATTTTATTACGCAAAAAAGTAGCAAACATTATATACTTAATGTCCACCTATATACTTTAGAGCGCTATAGTCAAGTAGCCTTTAGTAATTAGAAACAATCACAAAGGGTAGCAACGACAATGCGGTCAGGCCTAGATGGACGACGGTTTGTGTCGTGAAGTTACGTAACCACAACGTGTCTTGCCATTGAAGCTGTAAAAGATTTGAGACTAAGGAAAAAATCTAGAATATTTTCTTTTCTTCGTGACAATTGAAGCAATAATAGTACATTGTTCACCGAGGGAGGAAAGGGACCGATTACTAGCGAGGGAGCAGTTACTACTATACTCCCGAGGTAGGAATGGGACTTTCACCCGAGTGCTACACAGTGCTTTATACTACACCTGTGAGGAACATTTAAAGTATTTTTAAAATAAAATCAAAACGTAAGACACCATGTAAGACACAATTTAGCTTAGAATTTGACCAATATTTGGCGCTTCTTTTTTTTTATTATTCTTCACAAAAGGATGTCAGTGGCACGGAGATTCCATATTTAAATTATATGAAAACACCTTCGGCAGGCGCGTGCCATAGATAAGATGACACATGAGAAATGAAAATTCATACAACTTTCTCTCCCGCTAAAATAGGTTAGAAATGGATTTTCTTACATTTTTTCCTCCCGCTTATTCAGGTCAAGGAAAAGACTAACTTTCTCTTTTCATTTTCAGGGAATATTAACTACTGTTCCGATTAGGTGTAGTATAAAATAGTTTTTATTTGAATAGGGACGTATTTAAGGCCAATTTTTTCATTTACATCACGTCAAAAATCTTCAATTATACTCAGCTAAATAGAAGCCTCTCCTTAAAAAGGTGATTTAGAAATTTATTTATGGCTATACGGAACAAGCATTTCCTTATCAAATACATGTATATCTGAAGATGGAAATAAATAGATAATAAGTACTTAATTTTAAATAACTAGAAGACACCATATAAGATTTATTCACTATTCCATATAAGTTAATATCTGCCAAATATTTTTACTTGTAGAACATAAACTACAGATTGATTGTCAAATCTGAGATTTAACAACCTTAAATATGAATGTAACTAGTCCAGTATTTCTTGGCTCTTGCTGAAAAATACTAGAACAATATTTTATGACTTTTGAATTCTAAAATTAATAACTCGGACGACGCACAAATTATAATTGACTAAACTTGAGAATATGACGCGAAGTTTTTGACAAATGTAACATTTCGGGATGCAGTGAAATTCTCTACGTACTGTGTACATTTGTAGAACATTCTAGTTTTAGAGAGACGACAAATATTTTCGTTCAAGTTTGCCAGTGCACTCGGTTAGTTCTAATCTTAATTTACAGTTCGCCTTGAAGAGTTTGTTCGTTGTAACAACAAGTAGCAAGTTTGTCTACCGTCGGGTTTTCAAGTCACGATTTACAGGTGAAACTAGATAACAACTTGATTCCTTCCAAACGGAACACTTTGTTGCACGGCAATTGATTCCTCATTAGCTAATTGAGGTACAACATCAAGATACATTTATTTATGTACGGTTTTGTTTTATTAGCATTGCGCATTTTATTACGCAAAAAAGTAGCAAACATTATATACTTAATGTCCACCTATATACTTTAGAGCGCTATAGTCAAGTAGCCTTTAGTAATTAGAAACAATCACAAAGGGTAGCAACGACAATGCGGTCAGGCCTAGATGGACGACGGTTTGTGTCGTGAAGTTACGTAACCACAACGTGTCTTGCCAGTTCCCAACCCGGACTCGGCCAGCGTGAGGATGTATGGCTCTCTCCTGAGAGGAGACACGTGCCCAGCAGCTGAATGTCATGGGGTGTTGTTGATTGATTGTTGAATTTGGAAATATAAAAGTATCCTATAACGAATCAGGCCAAGAACCCTTTGGGTTCTACCAAAGAACTCAATCATGTATTCATGGCTACACTAAATAAGTAAACTGCTAAGGTACTATGGAAAAAATGACTAAAGGTAATCGCACACTTATCAGAGCCGAACGCGTCGAACGAAACGAACGAAACGAATTTTAGAATTCTTTATATGAAATCTCATGAAACCTCGCATACTTCGCACCCGCGTCGAATCGTCCACATCTGGAAAAACCCCAGAAATCCTAGACGAATTCGGATGACGTTATAAAATTCGGCGCGGATTATGCGGTCGCCTCGATCGATGCGCTCGCATTCTATCAGTTGCGTATGACAGAGCAACGCTCGAGTACTATTTCTTGAAATGATTTCTTCGACGCGATCGATGATTTCGGCGCGGTCGACTCTTCTGAATAAGTGTACGACTCCTTGACTTCAATTCTTTCGGCGCGTTCGGCGCGGATAATTGTACGTTCACCATAACATTATTATCATGAGATTCGAAAGAGTAACTATTATCGAATCTATTAATATTAACTAGTTTTCACCTTTTCAATGTGTCTTTTGCTGGAGTGCCAAGATAGGTTAGTTAACATCACGTTTAGATGAATAGGCGTCAAGTGCTATTGAAAGGAGCTAGTGAGTTGGTACTACTTATAAGAGCTAAAGTTTGTGAGATTTTAGTGGGTAATCTCTGGAATTTCTGAAAGCCACATTATTTGTTAGTTTAATAGGCTATATATATTAGCCCGAAAAGCTAATATTTTTTCTTCGTAGTCGCATTTGCTTGAGAATCTGAAACACCCTAACGAAGTGGGATTACCGGTTTTTTATTAATTATCTTTTCCGTATTTAATTTTACGTTTAATTATTTTAAAAGTTAATTTATATATCTAATAAATATATAAATAAAGATTATTATTAATATTATCTTTTATTGAACATCAATAGAATATATTATTGGGCTGTAATTCAATTTAAATATATCTAAATCTTATGGTCTTAATCTCTGACGTCACAAGTTTGTTTTTTGGTCCTTCAATTTCCTTAAAAGGATTTCGTTAAGAGTGTCTCATCGAATAAAAGGTAAATGGCAAAGTGGTAATATCTTTACTATATTATTAATATAATCGTCTACGTGCCGCTCCTTGAACGGGCCACTGTGTAACAGCAATTAGCACGTACTATTGTTCTCATATATCTTGTTCTCAAGGATATCGGGTATTTCTTGTACGAGACTGGACGATGTGAATCGGGGCGTTATTTATGAACTAGGAAATTACTGAATATTTTTACGTTACATTATTTATTATAAACACGTTTGGGGGACAATGAGGCTGTGATTTATTATAGCAATTTTATTTTAAAGCAAGCTACGATTTTTTAAATTAGTAGGGGTCACTATTACTTTATAAAATCGTTTCATTACCGATTCGCATAGACAATTTGTTCCATATTCAAATTTAAACAATACATTTGGTATTGTTAACCCTTAATTGACTATTGGAAAATATTTCTATCTTCCATCTCAATAAACGACTCTGTCGTACCTCTTTCCACACAAATTTAAGTGATAAATAATAATTTAACCTCTATTAATTACAGTGTTTGTATTAAAAGGTAGGTCATAATTAATTCATTAGAGTACAAGTTGCAGCAGACAGTTTAATTAATTTGCAAAACATAAATTAAAAAGTTTACTGGACTGCTAGCTACCAAACTTGCCGGCGTGTGACGCTGTCGGTGCCATTCATTTATCATTTACTCCGTTATTGAAAGACCCCTGAACTAATGGTGCATACTTAATTAGAACTATATATGTATTAGGTTCTTTAGGTTGTTTAGAGAATCCTACATGCCAATTGTAATACAAATATTAAAATACGGTTGGAGGGCCAAGCGTTCGTCTCCTTGGTCTTGCCGTTAACGTATGTGACAAGAGGTCAAGAGGTCTCGGGTTCGATTCCCGGGTCTCAGAACTTTATTTATAACAGCTTCCTCGAGGAGCCCGCTTCCGTTGTCCTGAACATCTATGCCAATCGTCATTGACAAATCACGGCCCAGAAATATACTGACAACTAGTTCAATGCTCGTATTCAGTTCACCCTCAGGGTTGTTAAGGTCTGATGCCAGATGCTCCGTGGCAAAACTGATACTCCTAAAACCTGATATACTAGTAGCCGAATCTTTAAGAAAATAGCCTAAGTTACTTCTTATGTTATCGGCAATCTTCTAGTTAAAGTCCCGTCAAAATTGGTTTAGCCAGAATATACAAACAGACAGACACACAACCAGATAAATAAATAAAAAATTTGTTTTTATGTCAGGTGACGTGCTGTATATACTTTGATATGCAATCAAAATCGAAATTTAATAAAAAGTTTAAAATATTACTAACTCTCGTACCTACTTGATAATAATACGTTTAATAATTACAGAATATGTGACATACAAGACACATTCAATTCAATGATTTGTGTCACCTAAGTAAATATGTGTAGAAGTTTCAACATCACCTTGTTAATAATTTCACAGTTGCTGAGCAAACTTGAAGTTTCTCAAAGGGATTCGGCTAATTTGATTCCAGTGTTCGACCGCCGCAAGAGGGTTGGTGGGCTTCTATCGGACTCCCAACACGCATTTGTGTCACAAGTATCTGGTACCGTACTGATAAAATTGATATGGAAAATATTTTAGTTCTAGATAGAAATAAAGACATATTATATGTAGTAAAGGATGACTGCCTCTCTCCGTCTTTGTTCCGGCTAATCTCATGAACGGCTAGTCTCAAAATGGACGTTTCTTTGCGGTTATATTATTACTTTCAATACATTTAATAAAGAAACTTATAACGAAAGGATGGATGGATCTTAAATTTTTAATTTTTGTTTGAACACTTTTTTGGGTTAAATTATCATCGTTCATCGATTCTAATAAACTTTGGTATGCATTTTCTCTCAAAATTTTATTTTTGTGTTGTGGTAAGCGTACATTCCATAAACACTCATAGTTTCGATAGTGAAATATAAAATATAAGGCTTTGTCATCGCCCCATTGAGCCATCGTGACTACACGTACCCACGCAAACAAATCAAGTAGCATGCTCGCATAGAATACACGTTCAGACTTGCTTTGGAGCCGCCGCTTTCTCCCCCGCGCCTCACACCGTGTGCTAACTAGCACGAAAAATAGATCGGCTTGCGATTTAGTAGCGTGCTCGTTCACAAGCATGCTCTTTTCACACACGTGCTAATTGTATGCTATTAAATAGCATCTGCTCGAAACTAGCATGCTTATGTGCTACGGCGTAGCATGTGTATTCCAGCCCTTACTTTTGTTAGAATTAGAAATAGAGCACTATACCAGAAACAGTATTAGGCACCGAAAATATAACTGTGAATAAGAAAAATAGCAAACCTACGATTTTACTTCAGATTGCTTGACTGCAAGCTAAAATACCTTTAGAACCATACTGATTCAATAATGAAATAGAAACAACACAGTAATTGAAAGTTTTATTTTGTCCTATGTTTCAGGTAAACAGAGAAGTTGCTGGAATATTCTAGTCTAACTAGCTCTAACCTTTGGAATATTAAACGCTTGGACAAACACACAGGTGTCGCAGTACGACGACTGTTTAATGCAAAAAGTACAATAGAATTTATAACTTACGTCCCATTTACTCCATCCTGTGTAGTTTAATAATATTTTGGTAAAAAAATTTTTTTTATTAATTTCAATAGCTATTCATTATTGTCTAATAAGACTAGTTAATTTATAAGAGTAAACGATGACAAAGTACAATACATTTGACTGCCTTGTGTTTAGCGTATCCGGCTGCCGATCAAGAATTCTCGGGTTCGATCCCGGGTCGGTTCAAATGTTTGTGTGATCCGCAAATATTTGTTTCGGAGTCTGGGTGTTTTCTACGAATAATATGTATGTATTTAAAAAAAGTATATTTATGTATTTATATCAGTTATTCCAATACCCATAATACAAGCCTGCTTAGTTTAGTATTAGATGACGTTGTGTGTAAGATACCCAAAATTATATATTATTATGTCTGAAATGATAAATTATTTAGACAGCACATTCACGTGGTTAAAGCGGTAACCTCGGCGGGGTCAGACAGCGGTCCGGTTCGGTTTAAACCCCACGTGTGATAATTCTTTGTGTGATCCGCAAATTATTGTTCTTAGTCTAGGTATTATTTGTGTACGTTTCATGTATGTATGAAAAGCCCGTACGTTGTCTTTTGCGGGAGTTGTCAAAAATCATAAACACAATCATATCTATGGTGGCTGTGGTGTCAAAAGATCAAAGAGAAGCAATAGGTGTGACAATCCGTTCAAAATCTGAATGGGCTGAATAAAAATAGATGTTAAATTCACGGAATTTGAACCACCACAATACAATTGGTTTTAATTTCCACAATTCATTTTTAATATCTTTATTGAATTTTAATTTCTCTAATACCGGATTATGAAATGAAATAATGTTATATGTAAAATTAACCTTAAGTATACATCTTCTATGTCTTATAATATGCAATTGAGAAGCACTGTCCTTCTTCTCATTAGTTGTAGAATATGCTTCACGGAGCAATAACAGAGAATTAGCTCTAACTTACAACATTAGAAATAAGATTGAACATAGATTTTCGTGAAACCGATGGGAATGTAAAACAATGTAAAACGTATTAGATAATAAATAACAAATTTAAGCATTAAAATCATGTAACACTAGAAATAAAGTCATGATTTCATCAATCACTCGCATACAACCTATAATATCCCTATAGGAAGTTGCTAATCTAAAAAAAAAATTTTTTCTTATCTACTCTAAATACTGCTCATTGTTAAAAAAATGTTTTGAAGTAGTATCGTGTGTGTGTAGAAAGAGTTAAAGCACAATCCACATTTTTATTTTAATGGTGCCTCCACTTTGTCCTTGCTCTTCTGGCGAGACGCCGCGCCGTATTTCCGAACGCGCTTTCATATTAACAACTAACGAGATTACACAAAGAATGACCACATCCCAAAAATAAAAAGATGAGCTTTACATGTATACATTTATTATAATATACATATGTTCTGTATTGTAGAAGTAAATGTATTAGTGTTTAGATAGAAATGTTACGTTTTTAGTAGTACACACTTGTACGTAGGCGATATTAAAGATAAAGTAAATCATTCCCTGGCGAGTGGTTTATGAGAAATGGTTTATTTAGAAATAATTACATTAAATTGTTACTATAAGCAGTAATTAACTGAGACGTTTAAAAACCCTATATAATGATAACCTGGAATATACAAACAGTAGTTAAAAAGGTCATGAAATTTAATCACATAATATGTCACACAATTTACCGAAATTTTAATGGAATATTAAATTGTAAACAATGCTCCTCTTGCAAGCCTTTTCCTAGAGTGGAATACGTAAAAGTCTCCGGTAGGTGGCCCGTGTTGCTATATCGTTAAAAGCGTTTATTTTACGACAATAAATAATTGAAGCAAAATAAACGATTGTTAGCACACATTAGATAGTATTAGTAAATATTAATTACCTCAAAATTAATAGTTGCCCTAGAAGTATTACCTAAACCTATTGATTAGCAATTTAGACATTAAGTACACAACTCTAGCCTAAGGCCTCACGTTTTGTGGTATCACATCCAACTTTTTATTTTAAATGGACGCTTCTATGATTTTTTACAAAGGAGGCCTTTTATTCCATTTAAGGTATTAAGGGTTACTTTCATTTGACGTGATTTTATTAAAACGACGTGTAGTTCTTACGCAGGTTTATTTGATACTAAACTCACTCAATCCTTCGATACAATTACTGGACTGTAAATGCTTATATATACATAGAATATTACCATACTACACAATACTTAAATCCATTTGGACATTCCGCCCGCCAAAGAACATAGTTCTTTAACGATATTTTTAACAACAATACTTAACTTATAGATTTACTTATACATAAACTTAACGCGTAATAAACAAAAAAAACTCAAGTCTTATTACAATAACATTAGAATAATAGCCTTTGCAGTTCGCCCTAGCTTGCAAGATGACATTCTATACCTACTTTCTTAAAAAATAGATTAACTTACAAAGTAAAAAAAATAAAAAATAAAACAATAAAGAATATTATTTAGTTATCAAACAAACTTTACTCACTGGACGCTTCAATACTCCGGTTTTACACTTTACAGATACTACTCTAGTTACATTATCTGGTCCAGGATATTTGTTGATAATCTTACCAAGTAACCATTTAGCTGGTGGTAAATTATCCTCCTTTATAACAACAATATCACCTATTGCTAACTCATCACGTTTAGTGTTCCATTTATATCGTTGATTTAAATTAACTAGATATTCCTTATACCACCTATGCCAAAAATCTGTAACAATTTTTTGCGTCAATCGCCATCTATCCAAACCAACTACATTACAATTAGTATAATCCTTATCTGCAATATTTAACAATGGTTCACCTACCAAAAGTGACCTGGTGTCAAGGGTAGAGGGTCATTTGGATCGTCGCTCAACAAAGAAACAGGTCTAGAATTTAAACATGCCTCCACTTGTGCTAGAACAGTGGACATTTCTTCATAGGTAAGTGTACTATTTCCCACTACTTTTTTTAAATGAGTCTTAGTGCTGCGCACCGATGACTCCCATAAACCGCCAAAGTTAGGTGAGTGGGGAGGTATATAGTGCCAGGTGGTTCTTTCTAAAGAAAGTAACTCTGCTATTTCTCCCGGAAGAGAAGACCGGGCACTATGATACATTTCTCGCATTTGTCTATCGGCGCCTACAAAATTGGTGCCGTTGTCACTATATAAATCCTGACAGTGACCTCTACGAGCTGTGAATCGCCTAAAGGCGGCTATAAAACCATGGGCAGTCATATCGGTCACTGCCTCTAAATGGACTGCTCGTGTCACCATGCATACGAAGATGCAAATATAACTTTTATATGACTTAGCTCCTCGACCGGGTGAGAATCTTATAAAGACAGGGCCACAGTAGTCCACGCCAGTAGACTTGAATGGTTTACTAGGCTTTACCCTTGCCTCTGGAAGCAAACCCATAATAGGCGTAGTCTTTTTTGTGGAATATCTTAAACAAATAGTGCATTCTCTAAAATACTTTTTAACACGTTCTTTGGCACGTAAGATCCAGTATTTTGATCTTAGAAAGTTTAACATAGCCTGTGGACCTCCGTGCAATGTTTTTTCATGAGCATATGCAATTAAAACCTTAGTAAAATGATGTTTACCAGGTAAAATTATCGGATGTCTTGTATCATAACATGCGTCCGACTGTGCTATACGTCCACTGACTCTTAGTATCCCTTTTTGATCCAAAAAAGGACAAAGAGATCGTAATTTATTCATTTTAGGCACACATCCTCTAATCTTTAACTGTTTTATTTCGAATGAAAACTCGCGCTCTTGTACTTGTTTAATGCATGATAACAATGTTTCATTCATTTCTCTTGGTGTAATAAATTTAGGTAATTTAGGTCTATTATCCTTTTTTAATTTAAAATTCAAAATTCGTTTACAATATGATACAATTTTTAATAGTTTATTTAATGATGAATATTTTAACCAAAAAATATCCTCCTCGACATCAGATACAACAGTTAAAGATTGGATTCGTTCCTCTTCCTGTGTGTCTTGAATTAGTATCTCATCTATAGGTATTGTAGTTTCTGACAACCACTTCGGTCCTCTCCACCACAATGCATGCTCACTTAACTCTTTGGGCTGCAGACCACGTGAAGCACAGTCCGCAGGGTTTGTCTCCGATGAGACATGACTCCATTGGTTATAGTCCATAATATTTAATATAGTGGATACTCTGTTACTAACGAATGTTACCCATCGACTTGAGCCTCCCTTAAGCCATGCTAATACTATAGTGGAGTCAGTCCATCCATAGAGATGTTCCTTGGGTATCTCTAAAACTTGTGATACCTCACTAATAAGCTTGGCAGCTAAGGTAGCACCACACAATTCGAGTCGGGGAATGGAAATCTCCTTTACGATTGGGGCAACTCGAGTTTTTGCGGTCAGTAAATGTACATACACTCTATTAGAACTATCAATTACTCGCATATAAACTGCTGCCGCAAAAGCTGATTTTGAAGAATCTGAAAATACGTGTAACTCTCTCTTGCAATCTCGTGTATAATTTATCCATCTAGGTATTTTAACATTTTGTAGATCTATTAGTTCATGTTTATATTTTAGCCACTCACAAAGTAATTCATCCGTCAAACACTCATCCCACTCAAGACCTGACTTCCATAATTTCTGAATTAAAATCTTGGCACTAACTACCACCGGGGCGATCCATCCCAAAGGGTCATATAATTTGGCGACTTCAGATAATACTTGTCGTTTAGTAACTAAATCCTTAGGTTCAGGTAAGTTTAACACATATTCAAAATTATCATTCTTTCTATTCCAACTCAATCCTAACACTTTTATTGAATCGTTTAGTTTAATAGGTTGGTTTTCACTCAACTCAGTCTTCCCAATCTGGTCTAAAAACTCCTTGTTGTTACTATTCCATTTCTGTAACTCAAAACCCCCACCTCTCATTAACTCATTCATCTCTTCATAAATTTGTATTGCTTCATAAACCGTGTCTGCTCCGGTCATCAGATCATCCATATAATAGCATTGTTTTGTTATCCTTGCCGCTATAGGATGCTTCTTTTCTTCTAACTCTGCTAGTCTATGCAATACCTTGACAGCAAGATATGGCGCGCACGCTGTACCGAACGTTAAACGTAATAATTTGTAACGTTGTATAGGCTCCGATGGATTAAACCTCCAGACAATTCTCTGAAAATCGGTATCCCCATCTGTTACTCTCACCATTCGATACATCTTGACAATATC
Source organism: Phragmatobia fuliginosa (assembly GCA_932526445.1). NCBI lineage: Eukaryota > Metazoa > Arthropoda > Insecta > Lepidoptera > Erebidae > Phragmatobia > Phragmatobia fuliginosa. The sequence goes on from OW052057.1 coordinate 75,451,141, forward strand.
AGCTACGACACAGATTTTATGATGACGCCATCTCAACAGTATGTGCCTCAAATCTTGTTGTAACTTTGGTCCAACAAGTAGCTCATCGTTTAGTGACACATTATTGTTACCTTTGCTCGAAGCATCAAACACAACTCTAACTTTTGATGTGTCTTTATCTTCCCTCACCACAGCATGGTGAGGAAGATAGACAGCCTTAGGGTTCTGTAACTCACTCTCAGAAACCACTCTCATATGATTCATACTTAAGTACTCACTCATAACGTTATTATATTCTTTTCTCAATTTTAAATCTTTCGATAGCTTTCTCTCCAAATATTCTAACCTCTTTATTGCTATCTTTTCTGTATTACCATATTGGCATTGAGGATCACTCGTTGTAAAAGGTAGTTTAACTATAAATCTACCTTCATCATCTCTCACTGTAGTCAAATTAAACAAATCCTCACATACTTTCTCGCTAACGGTAATCTCCTTCTTTATTAAGTTAGGCTCATCTTCTATCTCCCAAAACCTTTTTAGTAACTCATCTTCTTTTATCTGTATGTGCATACTAATAAGATTATTCTTTACTAACCCTCCAGGTCCCTTTGACATTCTTCCAGACAAAATCCATCCAAACAACGTATTTTGGGCTACTACATTACAATCAGGATGCTTCATGACACCATCAAGTAATATTTCACTATAAACTTCTGCACCTAGTAAAATATCAATCTTACCTGGTACATTGTATGTCGGATCTGCTAAAGGAAGATTGTACATTTCCACCCATTTGGGAGTGCTCAAATTGGTTGAAGGAAGTAGTGACGTTAAAGAATGCAGCACATAAGCGTTAACAAAGATATAACTAGTAGGATTGTGACGTGATTCTAAGCGAAGTGAAACCGTATGTTTTATTTTCATACGACCATCTCCTAACCCTGACACCCAGCCACTTACTGGTTTACGTACAAGACCTAATAATTGAACAGTAGATTCAGATACAAAAGATGCCTGTGACCCTTGATCAATTAAAGCACGAATAATATAATTAAAACCATTAGAACGGAATACCTTTACTTTAGCCGTCGCAAGTAGCACGCTGTTGGGTTGTAGCTCCTCTCTAGAAAATGTAGCAGTAATGTTTGTATTACCTCGCGATGTACTCGCTCTCTCTTGTTGTGGTTCACTCGATGACACCGAAGTTGCCTGCTCCTGGCTACTAGTTGGCTCCTGGCTATCTCTCTCGAAATGTAACATTGTGTGATGTCTCCTTCCACATTTTTTGCAACTAAATGATTGACGACACTTAACGACCGCGTGAGTTGGTGCTAGGCAATTGAAGCATAACTTATTTATTTGCACGAACTCCTGTCTTTCTCTGGGTGTTAAAAGGCTAAAACTCTTGCACTGGTTGAGATAATGCATTTCGTGGCACATCGGACACTCTTGTTTAGCCTTAGACTTGTTCTCCTTCTCTTTCTCTACTGATGCATGAAAATATTTTGATTTAGCTGCGGGCTTAGCTTGTTGAGTGTCGCGTTTTCCATTCGTATCTATCATCTCTAAAGTTCGGAACCTACACTCTAAATAGTTTGTTAACTGTGACCAAGTAGGCAATTCCTCACAGCTCGTATTTAAATGTTGCTCCCATTGTCTTATGGATTCCGTGTCTAATTTAGAAACAACTAAGTAAACAACAATTGCGTCCCAAGTCTCAGTCTTAATGCCCAAATTCTCTAGAGATTTAAGACAGGTGGATGTTGTATCCAATAAAATCCTAATAGCATTGGCTGACTCATGTTGAATTTTCTTCGTGGTAAATAAGGATCGCATTATAGCATTACAGTTATACCTCTTGTTATTGTAACGCCGAATTAACTGCTTCCATGCTTCCTCATAATTGGCATCGGTTGTTGAAAAATTACTAAGCAGATTTAACGCTTCTCCACTCAAATTACATTTGAGATAATGCAGTTTTTGTACCGATGAAATACTCTTATTATTATGTATTAATGTAATAAACATATCGTAAAAGGTTTGCCAATCTTCGTACTTACCCCCAAACGTAGGTAATTGTATGCGGGGTAGTTTAACATCACTGTAATTCTTGTCTGCTGTAATGGTAACTGCTGTGTTAGGTAACTCAGTAACTGGCGGTGGAAACTGTTGTAAAGCTTCTAGTAAATTCGATTTATATTGCATATATGACTCCTCAAAAATCTCATATTTTCCCTCTGTAAAATATGCTTCCTTTTTACCTTTCGCCATAACAACAATCTCTTTGTGTCCATCTCTAAAATCTTTAAATAATTGTTCTAACACCTCTAATCTCGTTTCTATATACTGACGTTTAATTCTTTCTTTTGGAGTTTTCTTAAAATTTCTCTCAGATTTTATCAAATTGTTGAACAATTCATCTTGCAACGAAAAAAGAGCCTCCATTTTGGTAACAAATAAACTTACGTAGTTATCTCAGCAAATGATACTCCGATCGGTCACTTGTCTTAGATAATAAGTTGTACAATAACAGTTTGTTAACTTTTATTTGTTTAAACACTCACTCAATGTACTGTTATTATAATTTGCACTCAAAATCACATATATCTAGTAAACAAGTATCCGTTCATAATAATTTAAGTTTCACAATAATAACGCGTTTTTTTTTAAAATCGTCTTATAACTTGCACATATCACATTAAGTAAACAGTCACCGAACAACACTCCTCGCTTAAAATATAAATTCTTTTGTTCTCGCGTGTCGGCCGGCTCGATATTTTTTAATACAATCCGGTTCGATTATGGACCATATATTTAAGGTATTAAGGGTTACTTTCATTTGACGTGATTTTATTAAAACGACGTGTAGTTCTTACGCAGGTTTATTTGATACTAAACTCACTCAATCCTTCGATACAATTACTGGACTGTAAATGCTTATATATACATAGAATATTACCATACTACACAATACTTAAATCCATTTGGACACCCCGGCTCTTTGAAAAATATTCGCAACGACAATCTATTGATGTCGGAATACCTGTACAGTGAAAAGAAAAATATTCGTTTACGAATTTAAATTGAAATAAATTTCTACTATATTCTTTGAGTGTTTTCATTTTCATCTTTAAATTAACATATAAATACGATTTAATAACATAAATATGCTATTAGAATTTATTAGTGTAAAACCATATCCTGATGAAGATATACGTAGAGAAAAACCTTCAAAGTTGTTTAGGGAACTAAAGTTGTTGTCCTGAAACGTGAATGTACATATCGCAGTAGGTAGTAGCGGTATCGTCTAAAGTAGGTCGGTGTTAAGCTTCTTACTGCGTGGAATGCTGAGAGGCGCAACAACGTCCTGCCCCATGGGGGGAACTTCGATCATCCGGTAATTTACCTCCGTATTATAGTACGACAGCGGGAACTCCAGAAGACGCTAATGCGTTTCTGGAGCTCCTCCCAGCTGTGGATTTCCACGGGCTGATGATGGTGAGGACGCATTTATCATATTAGTGGGATAGGATTATCAAATTAGTACGATAAGGTTCACAAGAGATGCTAACAGTACCTTTTTGCTACAATTTTTTTGTAATATCCCCATTAACTTTCCTCTAATTTATTATAACATAATTTTCTTAATTAGGCAAACAGACGCTGAAAAAATAAAAACGCTCCTGTTATTGTAAGTCTTTCGAGAACTCAAAAGAAGAAAACAGAATCAAATCTGAAAAGGTAAAAAAACATTTGGTGTTAATAAGAAATGAGGGTGAAATTTTTAAAAATATATACAGCCAGAGAGCTTTTGTAAGTATTTGAATTTCTATTTATTATTCGATGGAACATTAAAAATCATCTTCTGTAAGAGATACATACCAGTGACGGATGGACAGACAGACGGACTGCGGGTTCTTAGTAATAGGGTCTCGTTTTTCCCCTTTAGTACAGAGCCCTGAAAAAAGATAAACATTGAATTGTTGCTATCGTATAAGATATCTTACGTTATAGGATAGCTTTTAAAAGATAGTTTAGGAAGTTTTTCGGCAGCAATCCATCTCGTAGCGTGCACATACTTACAGCTTGAAAGGCTCACGGGACCATGAATAAACCATTGGCTGAATGTGGATCTCGTGTCAAGTGCGGGTGTGTTGACGGACGGCCTATCGACCTGACTACTGTATTATTGCAACTACTAAACGAACATCTGAACCTTTTATGCGTCATGCGTCACCCGTATATTTGACAGAAGTTTTTTTATGGCGCCTCAAATTGCTGTGTACTTAACATTTTTCTGTGATGTTTTTTAAAAGTTTTAACCTAATGTTACCGGCCACGGTTACGGTGCGTCGGGATGTGCTAAGAAAAAAAGAAAAATAACCCCATGTTAGTAACAGTAGCATAAAACAAAATTTTGAAATATATAATAAATCATTTCCACCCTGTATGGGCAGCTAAACGTATCTAGCGTCCCAACATTGGCAATCCCATCTATCACATAATACTTTCAGGAGGCTGTGTGTGTGCGTGCTGTTGCGCAATCTATGAGGTAAGGAGGCGGTTCGTTAGGAAATGATTGGATAAAAACCATTAACCCTCGCCTCCGTGAACATCCCAGAAGCGATGCAATATTAATAGTAACGAATACTTATTCATTTTTTTAATAAATTGATAATAATAGTTTTTTTTTTATTTCTAAATCATTTACATTTCAATCATTTATCTATGATAATGTATATTTCGGACTTCAGAGGGACGATACCATCTAGTCCTAAACTATACGCAGCTTGTATCCCCTCTAAAAGCTAAAAGGCTGGCTCAAAATATTTAAAAAAAATCACGATCGTAGTCCATATTTTGAACTTTCAAGGAAAACCAAACGTGAAGTCGAAATGTTTGTGTGATTCGCAAACATTTGTTTCGGAGTTTGGGTGTTTTCTATGTATTATATATGTATATATTTACAAAAAAAAGTATGTTTATGTATTATTATCAGTTGTTTAGTACTATACGCAGCTTGTATCCCCTCTAAAAGCTAAAAGGCTGGCTCAAAATATTTAAAAAAAAATCACGATCGTAGTCCATATTTAGGCTCTGCTTAGTTTGGGGACTAGATGGCGATGTGTGTTAAATTAAATATTTAAATATCCTTTTTCATAAATACATACAAATTATACAAAAAAAACAAACAGACTCTAATACAAATATTTGCATAGTTACCAAACTTTTGGTCCGAACCCTAAACTTAAAGCATGACAGTTGCATTCGCTGCCACTGCACATATTTTTTCATTAATGAAATTGTCCTTTACATTAATTGAAATAAATTTAAAGGTTCCTTTCAAATTTATGACACTGAAATTTGGCTGGTTGATTTATTAACTTTCAATATAACTTTTTTTTAATATAATTTTGAAAAGTCTAGTTGACTATGGTGATGTGTGCTACTTCAACCTGAATGCAGATCTGCTCAATAAGCTAGACCGTCTTCTCAATAATTGCATTCGATTCGTTTTCAATTTATGTAAATATGATCATGTATCTCAACATAGCTCACTATTGAAATGGCATCCGATTCGCCAACGCAGACAGATGCGAGCATTAACTACCCTATAATCTTAACTTTTTTCGCTTAGCTCTCCTTCTTAACTAATTAACCAACTTCAATATTTAGGTTCAAACCACTCCAAAAACCTTAGATCATCAAATAACCTACTTCTCAACTGTCCCACTCACCATTCTGACTTTGTACATTCTACTTTCCTAGTTCAATCCGTTCTTTTAAGGAATGCGCTCCCTCTCAAGATTAGAACGGCAAAAAGTCGCAAAACTTTTAAACACTTGTTGCGGAAACATTTCACACAAACATTTCAAATAAAAAACTGTATAATATGTATTTATGTAAGTCTATGTATATGTGTGTATACATGTATGTGGGTATATGAATGTTTAAATATTTTGTTCATTAATATCAGTATTTATGTAATATGTATGGGTAAGATCTGTATATATTATATGTTCCGTATACATATGTTTTAACTTAAAAAAACTTATCTCTCATTACTGTGCATGTACCACATTTGGTTCAGCATCGCCCTAAGGTCGACTGGTAGAAAATACCTACTGCATTAATTCCACCTTTGTCACATTTGTGCATAGTCATAAATAAATAAAATAAATGAAAAGTCTGAAAGTTTTCTACATACTTTGACAGGTTGTATCTCGCAATTATTTTCAGTAACTTTTTTTGACATCATAGAAAATTGGATAAAAGGTGTTAATTTTTTATTTGAAAAGTCTTTTCAGCAGATTTTCCGTAGTATTTGATACTCGTACATTTTATGTTAGGAAAATGCTAAACTTTATATTAAAGTTAATATTAGCTTTTTTGTAAGCTTTTACCCGCGACTCCGTCCATGTCGATACGTCGGCTATCGCGACAAAGAGTAACCTATATCCTCCGTCAGCATCAAAGTATTTCCGTTCAAGTAATCGGTGCAGCGGTTTAGCCGTGAAAGCGTAATAGACAGATAAAAAGAGTTGCTATTCCTTTAAAATGGATAAAAAAGGTGACATGTCTTGACCCTGAAATGAGTCAAATTATAGTTCTAAATCACACATTATTATCAACAAACGTATTCAAATGGAAATAGTGATGCTTTTAATTAAATTCAATACCTATCGAAGCTACAATAAAATCAATTAAAACAAAAGTAGTTATATCTTTCTCTAGCAGGGAAAGCAATTAATTACACTGGTTTGTACAAGAAACATCTTCGGATCCGACACTATGCCCGCTCGCCGTAAGGAAATCGATGTTAAGTTGTTAAACAAATTTCGATACTTATTATTTGAATTGTAAGTTAAGAGCTCTTCGAGTTGTTTTGTACTGAATATAATTAATACAAAATTATAAACGTAGAAGAAGAATGCGAACTTCAAATAACGATAATAATCACGAAAATAAAGTCTTTGCAAAACAGTGTTATTTTCATATTGAATAAGGTAAACATTTGTGTGAACTTCATTAACTTATGTGAAATGTAACTCTTAGTGACAATTTATTTAAATGATGTCTTTCTCATCCATATTTCCATAATTATATTTTAAACTTCTAAAAATGGTTTGTTCTCGAGTCTAATCCCTGTGATAAAGACTACAAACGTTGAAGTGATTAAGAGTATGTAAAATTTCACGTCTATGTTTATATACAGTTAACAATCAATCATGGCTGCACCAGTTCTGAACACAATATAGGACCTCATCTTTATTAAGCTAATATCATTAATCATTAAAATTACTCCTGATTAGAATATCAGTCATTGCTTGTAGCTATACTCAGATTTTTGAACGCATAGGAAATTAAAAGTAAACCAAATGGGATTTTGGACGTACTATAAAAAAAATTGTAGCACGCTGCCTTTTCTTGTTTGTTGACAGGTGAAAAAATCCCTTGGGATCGTTGGCTGCTCGGCGACTGAGGAACCAGGAGTATATGGTGATTCCTCTAAAATACATCCCTACTACCGGGTCTCAGGCACCCTGCTCTGCGGAGGACCCGGACTATATTATTTCAGGTCCTCCTCAGGATCGGCGTCGCGCCTACCCAAGTTCTATCCTAGAGGAAGCCACAGAGATTTATTGGCCAATCATTATTTGATTACATTTTGTAACCAGGCCACCATCCTACGGCCGGCTGCAGCAATTGAGTTTGTCCCCGTTCTCTATAGCACGATGCCTACTATCTGTGCATATATAAGTTATACACACATTCATAGTTTACTTATAGTGCCACTATTGATTGATTTATATTCTCTGTTGACTATTTATTATCTTAAAAGTTCAATTAAAAAAAAATAAACATTGCTCGATACATCTCTCTCTCTCTCTTCTACACAATGTATTTATAAGATTAATTCATTATCTAGGTTTCCCTCCCCTTGGGAACAAAAGCGTTTCATTTAAGAATACGGCAATTGTTTAGTATTCTGTATTTAATTGTTCAGCTTCTGAGCTAAAGTTTCCTTATCCTGAGTGGAAATAAATAAAATACAATCTAAGTAGTCTAATATAAGAACCACCTACACTTGGTTAATTTCTAAGAAGTTTATTTTGCAAGTTTTAGCTAAGGGTAAACTGTTCTATAGACTGTATATTAATAGAACAATTAAGTCAAGTATTTTTAAAAACAAAAGGGATAATGACTACTTTTGAATTTCTTCCTTACTAGTTTTTACTTGCGGTTTCGTGCGTGTGTGTCGGCTATCACAGTAAAGAGTAGCCTATGATATGACGGAACTATACGGAACGCAACGCTATACCGATAGGCGATTTTGAGGCAAGTATGTAAATATTGTAAACATTTTCATAACTATTTTTTCTTCAAAATACAAATTTTAAAGTATCTTTCTGTTTTTAACACATGTACCCAAAGTAACAACCTATATTATTTTCTTATCACTTAAAATTCAGTTTTTGTTTGAAACAAACACAATTAGACCAGGGTAGAAACCTCTTAAAATAATAAAAAGTGAACATAAATTATAGTTGGATGAAACCCATTGTAAAAGGAGGAGAATAGTACAAAAATTAAAGGAAAAATAAATTACGGGCTATCTGAGGTCGGGAAGGGGGAGAGGGGGGTTTAAGGAAAAAAAATGGCTTATCTCGATTTCCGGCAAAACTACAAGTCCTATGGAAAAAAGTTAAATGGCAAAGTTGTAGGTAATAAAAAGATCTACATCTTTTGCATTTACACTTTTTTCACTTAACCTCAAATTTTATGTGAAAAATTAAAAAAATCAAGTTTTTGGTTTTTCATTTTTATCTTTTACAAATACAATTATTTTTTACGGAATTTTGTGATAACTTAGCTTTTTATGTCCTGAATACACCGTAATTTATTTGATTTGAAATATCTATTTTTTCACTTCATCTTTATTATTTATTTGTTTCTTAATTATAGTAGTATATTTCGATTTGCTATATTTTTGTTTATCATTGCATGTTATGCAATCTTACGTTTTTCGAGTGATTAAAGTGTAAATTTTAATAAATATCTAAATAACGATTAAAGAAAATCGAATTCGAGTTTTTTCATTTTTTGCATTTTCTGAGAAGATTTACTATGGTAATAAATATATATTTTTACACCATCGGAAAGTAGAGATTTCATCGAATAGAAAACACCCAATTTTTGTAAAAAACGTTGATATTTTGACGGACGAATTCTCGATTGAAAATTAGGGTTTTTTTTTCGGTATTCAGTCAAATAGAGGTGAAAAAATATATATTTCAAATCAAATAAATTACGGTGTATTCAGGACATGAAAAGCTAAGTTATCACAAAATTTCGTTTAAAAATAATTTTATTTGTAAAAGATAAAAATAAAAAACCAAAAACTTGGTTTTTTTAATTTTTCACATAAAATTTGAGGTTAAGTGAAAAAAAGTGTAAATGCAAAAGATGTAGATCTTTTTATTACCTACAACTTTGCCATTTATTTTTTTTCCATAGGACTTGTAGTTTTGCCGGAAATCGAGATAAGCCATTTTTTTCCCTTAAACCCCCCCCTCTCCCCCTTCCCGACCTCAGATCGCCCGTAATTTATTTTTCCTTTAATTTTTGTACTATTCTCCTCCTTTTACAATGGGTTTCATCCTACTATAATTTATTTTGTTTTCAAACATTAAAAGCACTGGTCTAAATGTAAAAAGAATTTGAAATTTCTCTAAACTATTTTTCATATATTATCTGCTCGAAGGAAGTCGCAAAGACATTTTTATAGTTAAAATATCTTCGTCGAGACGCAGAAATTCCTCCGAGCATCCGGCCATAGTTTATGAATTCCTGTAAAGCTCACGGCCAGCATATCGCTTCGCAGGGCCTTAGCAATATAGATGTGAGCCTCGGCCCACTTTGCCTTTACCACAGTTTCCTTTACGAATATAATTTGTATAGCAAGATTATATCATCGGCTTGGAGATTTCAATATTTGCGAACAATACTTTGTTACCTAGTAAGACATTATGCGTTATTTATTTTAGCAAACATGATGAAATAACTTTTTGCTTTCTAATTATGTATTTCAAGTACATTGACTGCACGGTTGGCCTAGTGGCTTAAGCGGTCGCCACACCGCTTCCTGCTGCGCCAAGTGTCGTGGGTTCAAATCCCACGTAGGATAACACTTTGTGTGATTCACAATTTGTTGTTCTGAGTCTGGGTGTTATTTGTGTCCGTTTCATGTATGTTTGTAAAGCCCCCCGCGACACAGGAATTTATATTCCTAATGCGCGAGTTGTCTTTTAAAAAAATAAAATAAAAAATAATTGAACATGAAATTTGGTATGGAGATATTTAGATTCAGAGGAAGGCCACAGGACGATCGGCATAGCCAATAGATTAATAGTTTCTAAGCTGTTTATTCCGTTGTATCTAATTTTGATAGTTTACAAGCAACACTAACTTGAAGCTATATTTTATTATTCATTAACATCATATTACATCATTTTTAGAACAAATCATATTGCATAACATAAATTTATTCTTTTGAGAAATAAATGTCCTTAAACCGTAATTATTTATGTCCTTCAAAGCAAAAATAATCAGAATTTGCAGACTTAAAAGCTTTATACAAATACATAGCATTTGTATAAAGTTTATTTTACTAGTCTGGAAATGAAAGATTACATTGTAACAAACTAAGTGCTAATGCCTGTCTCAAAAAGTTTATAAGACAGATTCAGTTAGAGACGAGTGATTTTCAATGTCGTGTCATAAAATTGCAAAATGAATTACTATTTTAAGATACACAACAAGTTCTGTACTTTTAATAGTATCGAGACGAATTCTTGCATTTTATATATAATTATCAGATTATAAATGCCAGATATCAGGTCATTTAAGAAACTTTACACAAACAGAGTAATAGGAAATTAATAACGTCGGACGTCACACTCTAAGATTAATAAATAAATATTTCGAAAATCGTCCACACAACGCCATCTAGCCCCAAACTAAGCAGAGCTTGTATTATGAGTACTAGACAACTGATATAAATACATAAACATACTTTTTTTTGTAAATACATACATATTATACATGGAAACCACCCAAACTCTGTAACAAATATTTTCGGAACACACAAACATTTGGCCCGACCCGGGAATCGAACCCGAGACCACAAGCACAGCAGTCGCATACGCTCCTACCAGCGCCACCGAGGCAGTCAAATATTATATATGTCTCAATATTTTTTTCACTTTTATACTTCAGTCATTTCAACAGTCTTATGCGAATAAATCCCTTCACTTGAGAGGGACCCTCAAGTTCCATGTTAAAAAATACATCAAAATATTAGAATTCATATTTACTTAAAACTTTATGACATCAGAAGCTGCTACAGATCTTTAATGAGAGGTTTACACATGTCCTTTCTACATAAGTATTATTACTGTACTTAAGTCACTAATGGTCAGTTTTGAAAATTGTGAATCGTAAATGATAAATGATAAATGATATTTATTTCTGTAAGTAAATCTTTTCAGACATTTTTACAAGTCGGACTTATAGCTAGAAGGCGCCGGCATTTCCTACGACTCACTCTGGGAAGAAACGCCGAAACAAACCACAGAGGTGTCTTTTTTTCTTTTTTTTTTTAAGTCCGTGTACAATATTAAAGAGTAGAATATTAAAGAGAGAGAACTATGTGAGTGCAGTATAGGGTCTGGGTTGGCCTTTTGAAGAAAGAACCATAGTTTTGAGTCGACCTACATACGACCTATGGACATACAGACGGCACACGGGCCCCAGCCATCGTGTAGCCTAACCGATGTAGTCAGGATCCACAACCCGGAACACGACACTGCCGCCAGCAGGACACTTGAGTAGGCCGTGGAAACACTCAAAACTACCAGAAAATTACTAAAATATAAACTAACATTACAAGCCTACACTGTACTCACATTTACAAACTTACACAAAAAAAAAAACAAAAAAAAAATAAAAAATACTATACAATTCAATTTCAACGAAAAACTAAACAAATTAGAATAAATGAAATACAAATTAAAACAAAAATTAAATGTTCATCACTTGTGGGAGCGAGCAGCATCAGTCCCAAGCAAATTTATCATTTAAAAAATCAGTAACTGTGTAGTAAGCTTTATCACACAGTTTCTGTTTAACCAAGGACTTAAATTTGTTAATACTTAATTCATGAAATTTGCTTGGAATCTTATTGTAGAATCTCACACCCTGACATCGAAAAGACTTGCTTACTTTTTGTAGTCTAGTCGTTGGCAACACGAGTTTATCTTTATTTCTAGTGTTTATATTATGAATGTCGCTAAACTTTGTGAATGAATGTATATTTTTCTTAACATACACTAGATTTTCATATACATATTGAGATGCGACTGTCATAATACCAATTTCTTTAAACTTATCCCTCAGTGACTGCCTATACTGAGATTATAAATTGCGCGAATAGCTCTCTTTTGCAACACAAAGATACTTTGAATGTCAGCAGCATTTCCCCACAACAAAATACCGTATGACATTACACTATGAAAATAGCTAAAATACACCAGTCTTGCGGTGTCTACATCAGTTAATTGGCGAATTTTATAAACCGCGTATGCTGCAGAACTGAGTCTATTCGACAAGCCATCAATGTGTGGGCCCCACTGCAATTTAGAATCTAGAGTTATACCCAAAAACTTAGTGGTGTCCACAAGATCCAACTCCTTTCCATTTATCAGAACATTAGTTTTTACCTGCTTAACATTAGGTGTAAAAAATCTAATACATTTAGTTTTTCTCTCGTTTAAGAGCAAGTTATTAACGTTGAACCAGTTCACGACCTTGGAAAGAGTGTTATTCACATCGTCAGTAACTAATTGCTGTCGTTTTAGTCTAAATAAAAGTGAGGTGTCATCCGCAAATAGCACTATCTCCTGATTATCTTTTATCAGATTAGGTAGGTCATTTATATAAACGAGAAACAAAAATGGGCCGAGAATTGAGCCCTGCGGAACCCCCATAGTGACCAGAGACCCGAGGGACCTCTGTCCATTAACTTCCACTCTTTGGGTCCTATTACCCAAATAAGAGATAAGAAGATCCAAAGCAGTATTCCTTATTCCATAGTGATGCAATTTCCTGATCAATGTTTCATGAGAAACGCAATCGAATGCCTTGGATAAGTCACAAAAAACACCCAGCGCATCCTGTTTATCCTCCTGTATATCACAAATCCCCATCCTGTATATCACAAAACCCAAAAAACTGTACTTAATCCAACACGAATACAATTAAACTACAAACGGTAATGTTTAAAAGCTTCTTAGATAGTTGTCACACATATTATTACCTCGATGCAATTACTTACTGTATGTTAGCTTAATAAATACTACATTGTTACAGGAGGTGCAAGCGAAATTCCTAGTAATGTAATACATTCATTGTCTCACATTAATGTTAGTACTTTTGTCTTTGCCTCTATACTATAAGTTTTAAATGAGACACGTTAATATTAATATAATGGACTAGTAATACGAAACAAACTCACAATGTTACGCTTTGGTGGAAGTTCTTCTTTATTCTATTCAGAAAAAAGTATTCATTTTTACTTTTCTATCATCCAACGCTACAGACTGTTATCTCACATACGTTCGGTTACTTAGATTTTTAGCAATCTGGGAAGCAAATTATCAACCACTGAAATCAATTTCCAGTTTAATATAAAAAGTTTTATAAAATATAACCCGATTTCGTAAAGTTTCAATGATTATACAGCTGATGTCACACGACCCATTACTACGAATCTAATAGGTGAAACCTCATTAATTAAATTCCGTTCAGTACTTTAAGCGCTATGGTAGGCCAAAACTATTAATATCTCCTTTGACTTCTTCGTAGTCACATGTTTTACTCGAATTGAGACAGATCGATACGAGCTATAAAATTATTGGTTTATACCTTGAAATCTCCAAGGCTTTTCATACCATTTGAATCACCAGATTAATTACCAAGTAAAATCTATTGGAGTATGGGGAATAACACTACATATATTATGTATTATGAAGTTATTTGCTGTTTTATTGTATTCCCAACGAGTCGAGGTTTATTATAATGTCAATTTTTAAAGGTCGATATTTCAAATGACAAATTTTCTCTTGTTTATAGTGTTCTTTAGGTCTATGCGTTGTGTCCAATCCACGAAAATATTACGTAATACATTAGTCAGTCAATAATATAATATATATATAATATATGATTTATTTCTCACCAAAAACCGAAAATACATAAAATACATTACATGAAATATTAAAATTTGACAATTTCGGTTATGGATCGCTGGTGCCTGAGATAGGTATGAAAACCTGTGTTACAGGACACCAGGTCCCCACTCGGACCATGAATTCTTAATTCAATGTGTGATACAAATAGGTGAAATGGTATAATTCTTACATAAGGTAATACAATAATAAAAATGAAGAAACAAAAAAATACAAAAAAGAATAATGCGCGTGATTGTGTTTGTGTGTGAGAGTGTGTGTGTGTGTGTTTGTTAAAATCTGTATGTGAGCGTTGTAGTTGCTGTGGTGATTAAACTAGAACTGGGGCGAATGTGCCACTGTGTCACTGTAAGACCATGAGAAGGTCCTCCGTTTCCCCATACGACTTCTTCAAGAGCCAGTCTGAGATTATGGTTTTACATTGGTGCCTATTTAGACTATAAAAAGACAGGATCTTGTGCAGTTTATTATACAGGTAGGGCCCAAGAAATGCAAAGAATCTACGACTAAATGAAGTTTTAACTTGCATTGAAGCGATCACAAGATGATTACGACGAGTCAATTCAGTAGTGTAACTGGTTTGGGAGTGCTGTCTGAGCACAGTAGCTTTAACAAAGAGTTGTCGAACAGTGAGGACTTGACAAAACTCATAAAGAGCTTTACTGGGATATAGTCGAGGCTTGAAACAGCAGATCTTTAACACAGCTCTTTGCGCGCGCTCAATCTGTAAGGTGTGCGATTTAGCTGCGCCACCCCAAGTGGTAATGCAATAATTGAGAATGGATTGACACAGACTCGTATAAACCAATTTTAATACGTGAGCATCGGCCGAGTGTCGAAGATCTTTAAAAATGTAAATAAGTTTGCGTATTCTACTCGATATGTATTCAATGTGATTTTTAAAGGTTAGGTTATTATCAACAATGACACCTAAATATCGAATAGAACTAACTTTTTCTATAAAATAGGGCTCACAACCAGGCACGTTAGCAATTATCTGTAAAGAATTGTCCACTAGATTTAAGGAGCGGATAGAGAAGTCAACCACCTTGGTCTTGGTAATGTTTAGTGTGAGTAGATTATCTCTTAGCCACCCGTTAATCACATCGAAACCTCGTTGAGCGAAACGGTAAGTATCCCTCCAATTATCAGATGAAAAAACCAGTGCAGTATCATCCGCGTATGAGAAAATTGCTCCATGGTTAAGTTCAGTGTTACACAGATCATTTATATAAACCAGGAACAAACTAGGGCCTAAAATACTTCCTTGGGGCACGCCGTAGGTTATAGGTGTTTCACAACTAGTATGAGTGCCGACTTTGACCAATTGGGATCTACCCGTCAGATAACTGCGAAACAAAGATAGCTGTATCCCCCTCACACCCAGAGACTCGAGCTTATTCACAAGCAAGGCCGTGGAGACCGTATCGAAAGCTTTTGCGAGATCTAAGATATACAACAATAATATACAACTGTTGAAAAAAAAAAATAACTGACTTGCGATAAAAATAAATTAAGGGTTTCAGATTTAATAAGAGATACCAATTAAAGTATAGTTCGATGTAATATAGTTAAAAAACAGATGTTTTTAAAAATAAATCATTCCACGACTTTCATTAAAATTTACATGCAGACTATGGTTATGCCAGCGCAAAGTGCTTACATTTATGAATTTTAATAATGTATCGGTTTTGCACTGGCATTTGATTCAAACGCATTTTTTTTCATTTTGCAACTTGCTTACCTGCAATGCATTTTGACTTCACTTGTTCGCTGCATTCAACTACTTTTTAACCGACTTCAAAAAAGAGGAGGTACACAATACGACTCAATACGACTGTATTTGTTTTTAACTTTCAATTGGGTATACTGATTTTGATAACTCTTTTTATTTGAAAGCTGGTACCTCTCATGTGGTCCCATGATAAGGACCTAATCATAGCGATCCTGGAGAAATCGAGGGAACTCCTCAAATATCATAAGCATAACTGTCACGATTTGGGTACTCGGTATTGTTTTTGTTAGAAGTCGGTATTTTGTTCTTAAAACTATAAAAGAGTTTTATGTTTAGAAAATTCAAGCTAACCGGATTCAACAAAAACATACGTACTGTGAGCTGACAAATAATATTTAGTTAGTATTATTGACATAGACTATATGGAAAGCATTCGCTAGAACTTGAGGTATAGTGAACATATACCTACTAATATTTCATTTAAAGTTGACATACTATGTGCAGGAAGACAGAGCGTGGACAGGCCCTCTACAAGGTGGTTCGACGACTTGAAAGGTGAGTGGTTGTAGTTGGGAGCCTTGGGGGGCCCTATGTCTAACAATTGACGTCTTTTGTTTTTTTTTCGAACATAGTTTGGTGACCTAAACTATTGAGATGCTTCTGCAGCATTGGGCCTCCGGTCCCTCTCTCGCCAAGGAAACACGATCGCGCTAATAGTGTAATTTTCGATCGGGCCGACACGTTCGTGCTGATATTAAAGTCGCTCTACTACCCTTCGGCTCAGATGATGATGCTCATTGTGTATCTTTAAATGGTGAGATGTTATTGAATCTTTTCGAAAATTTGCAAGTACATTGCCGGATTTCATGTGCCAGAATAAGCAGGGAGAGAGAAGTGGTTAGATTTTAAGGGGCATTAATACTCTGTTATAATATTCAGTTGCTATTATTATATGACCTTCCACACTATCCTAAACGCAAATTCAATTAACCGGTATACATGCTACTGAATGACAGAATTCACGAACATAACGGATCCTCATAGAATTCCCCCTGAGAGACACCCTATTTATTCACAGTGCTTTGTGGTAAAAGTTTGTTAGGAGTAGTTGTAACATTGCAACATTACCTTGCACACTTGGGTCAAATTTAATATATGGACATGTTATTTCAAAGTGAAACCACTTTTGACAGAATAATATCCTTTTATTTACTTAAATCTTTAACTCCAACATTTATGATAACATTGAGAATTTGCTTTGCAAGGAACAGAGCTCATAAAATATACATGTTGCTCTTTTTACGACGATGATAAATAATTCTGCCGTTCCCAAAACCAAATCGTTTTGGATAACGAAACTCATCGCAGTTTTCTTTGAGTAGCAAACTGTATTTCATAGATATCAAAACAACTTCATCAATACATGTCAAACAACAAATGTGTTAATACTGCAACTTGCATACAGCCTCAGTTACATCTCTGTTTGTTGCCTAAAGCAATTTACTTCGTTTGTGCAAAACTAGTCAATCGGGCTCACGGCCGGAATTGTGACTGTTTACGTCATAATTTAACCACACTGAAGTTTTCATTCGAGACGAAGCTTTTATTTTGAATGTGGAATTTGCACGGCCGTTACTTCAAAATACTACAGTAACTTATAATAGATAATAGCCACTAAATCCCACGTTCTTTCTGACAGTGCAAAAATGTTTTACCAGAACATTACCAGTTAGGTTTTTGTTTGATAAGTCTCAAGTTAAGCAAAATGTTTGATGAAATTTAGCTGATGGCTTATTAGATCAGCTTTGAAATTATAAATGTATCACTAGAACTTTACCAGAATGTAATTTAAGCTACATAAATATTTGTTTTAATTTTGTTGAAGACTTATCAGATTAGTTTTGAAATTAGAAATGTTTTCCCACAATTTTATAAGAAACATCTGCCCAGGCTGCCATGGTTTGGGTTACCATGCCTACACTCACAACGAAGATGGTATATGGGTAGGATATGGGTACAATCCTTACCCAGTTAACAGTCGTCTAATTACCATCGTCTAAATGATCGTCTAAACCAAACATTTTACTTATTAAAAAAAAAAATTAAGTTTTTTTTAATAAGTAAAATGTTTGGTTTTAATTTAGAAGAAGACTTATTAGACTAGTTTAACGAAACTAGTCTAATAAGTCTTCTTCGTCTTCTTCTAATAAGTCTAATAAGTCGTCTAACGAGACGACTGTTAACTGGGTAAGGATTGTACCCATATCCGAATTCTTCAATTTAATTCACTCAATATCTAGTAACTCTAAATATCTTTACAAGTTCATGTTAAAAAACTCTCCATTTAACTGGTGGTAGGTTACACAAACAAATACACACGTTTTTAAATTTTAATCACATTGACCATTGTCAACTCTTCAATGTCACTTCCTACAACCAAACCAAAAACATGCTCACAATAAAACTATCACAAGAACATCATTGCACAAAAGCGGGATAAAAAACTAAAGTTTTATTCACACAATTTGCGTTTCGAAACCGCTAAGAGCATAAAACAGAACAATTTTATCTCATAACAGGTTTCAATGGCGTTGCCCGTGGGAACAGGCCGCATAAACTTACAAACGACACACAACTTTGCGCGCTCCGGGAATGACCCGCACTCTACCATGCTCTACTTTTAATACTACTGTGGCCGTTATAAAATCCGGAGCACATTAGGCTCTTCCCTTTTGTATGGTAGTGAATTTAAAACGCAAGAAATGCAGCTCATATTTTTCAAATTTAAAATTTAAGTGGAATAAAGAGAGAGTTATTTATTTTATGTGTCATCTGCATAAAAATATATGATTACCCAAGAAAAAAATCTCGAGTCATACATCCAGTAGCCATAGCGTTACGGGAAACATATAAAAAATTAGAAATAATTCTACCCATTAAGGTTTTTAAAGGTTATTGGACCAAGAATCCCTTGTATTACTTTAAAGTCTGCCTGTCTGGTTGTCCGTTCCATCCATTCGTAAGAGACTATTAGTACTAAAAAGGTTAGTATTTTTTCTTGTGTATAGAATAAATCTATACAAAATTCAAGAATGTATTTACTTTTAAATACTCGCACTACATGTAGTAGCTACTTTTTTTACGATCAAGTGAATTTTTGAGCAGACTGATTACCTGATAGAAAACAACTACCGTCGCCTATGACCTTCTGCAATCCAGGTGTTGGCTGAAATTGAAGAGTATCAGTACTAGAATCTTAAGTAAGTTTTCCGTCTATTTATTTATGGCTTATGACCGAAACTTTTAGGAATAGTACACTCCAGTACACTACATATCAATACAAAATTTATTTGGCACTGAAGACTCTATAATAATTTAGATTTAATGAGAACCACATTACATATCATATCTTTAAGTACTTATAGTGTATAATAATACAGAAACAAGTAACAGAAGTAACAAAAAACAGTAAATATGTTCTTCACTCCACGAATTTAATAATGCTGATCTCTGATCTCTGATTCTACATGCATAATGATTCCCCATGTGTTTGCTAATGTAGTTGTCTCTGCATGGGAGGATATGCCCATAATCGCCACGCTGGGCAGGCGGGTTGGCGATCGCAGGGTGCAGCTTATTGTACCGGTGATGCTGCTGCCCATCACCAGTCTGTGGTATTTAGCTACACGTATTCGGATGGATATACCGCCATCAGTCGGTCGCCAGAGCCTCGTTTGTCGTTCAGCAGGACGTACCGCGTGCAGGTGAGGTTGGCTTGGGATAAAAGATGTTGGTTCACCCCCTTACATCCCTGGCAGGAGCTGGATGCGAGAAGCCCAAAATCGATCACAGTTGTGTGCAATGGGAGAGGCCTATGTCCAGCAGTGGACTGCGATAGGCTGATGATGATGATGATGATGATTGCTAATGTAACAGTAAACCACTAAACACAATAATATACTAATTTCGAGTGTACATTCGTATGTTATTTGATAATAAACATTACGTTTGTCGTGATAACCACATTCTGTTCGGACAAAAGAGTAAATTATATCATTAGCGATAATAAGACGGAAGTGGTTGGCACAGTAATGTTCGCGTTTCCTCGCCGCAACACAGCACCAGTGCAGTTCATTAACAGAATTAATGCTCTGTGTAACCTTTGTAGCAGAGAAATTCCTCTGGTAATGCAATTCTGTAATATGTGTGCCATAACTGTGAATATGCAATTCGGGTAATTTCATACCAATGTCGTTAAGGTGATTTGTGTCTCATTTAGTAAGTGGGTGCTACTGTTTTGGTCACAGTTGTATTAAAGTGTCAATTTCATGTGAATCCTAACAATTCAACTAAATTATGTATTAATTCGTTTAAATCTTGACTTAAAGGATGGGAGTCGTTTTTTTCTTATGTTAAACAAAATATAAAAATGAAATAATACATAAATGTTGGATATCGGTCTGAAATAAATTATAGTTAATCATCATTTTGGGCTTATAACGTATAAAATAAAATCCTTACCAATAAATAAATATATATTATTATTACTTATTTTTAAGCTGAAACAACTTTATGAAAGTTTTGCTCTCCACAAGAGAAACGTATCGAAGTTTTACCTGAAATAGAAGGTCGAAAGTAAATACTACGAAGGAACCGACAAAGACACAAATTTAGTTCAATTTGTTCATGTATATTTCCGTACTCGTAGATGTTAATTATTTATAATGAAGGCAGAAATCTGTCAATCGGTATTTACGTGACTCTGAAACACAAAGCCTTCCCTTGAACGTGACTAGTTTAATTAAGTCACAATCCTAATTACGAGTCTTATAAGGTAACATTACAGGTTAACCTGTGGAGATAGCTGTAAATTATTTATGACGCAAACATTCTAACGTAGCACACAAAGCTGCAAATTATAGCACAAAAATCTACGTTCATTCATTAGCTTTTTTTAATCATGTGTTGCGAGTAAGCGAATTAACTGTAATGTTCCGTGACTATAAGTACATATATATATATATATTTTGCGAGACTGCTTCAAACTCTAGACTTAAGGGGGAGGGATTATCAATTTTTATCATTAGTGCACCACTGTCTACTACTAAACATGAGGCTCTTCAGCGCACGCAATTTGGCTCGACCTTCGGCCCTGGCTTCACATCCAGTTCTGCCAGCTTAAATTCGTAAGTCGTCCCTCCATCTTCTTCTCAACGATTCCTTAGAGAAACAGCGATAGACCTTTCAATAGCATGTTGAGCGATTTTGGACTTGTAGACCAGCCTAAACATAAGTTTCACGATTCTGCTCCGTATGTTATATGACAGATAGACTACACTGACTGCACTTTTGTCCATGTAACTTTTGTCCTGTACTTTAAAACTTTAAACCTGTCGAAGTATATTTAACTATAGATATATTGACGATAAAAAGTATATGTATTTAAATCAGTTGTCTAGTACCCATAGCACAAGCTTTGCTTAGTTTGGGCGTTGTATGTCAAATGTCCGAAATAATGACTTATTTATTTATTCATGACATCTTCATTGAAGTGAGATTCATTTACAAATAATAGTATATTTTTAAACGACACTGTATTAATACTATTAAATACTACTAGTATTATATTTAGTTAACATTTAAATTAACTGATCTAGTACTCAACAAATAGAATGATAACGAAAATAGACGGGAACATTAGTTTTAAACTTTTGAAAACCCTCACAACTGGGCATTCTACAAATTTTAGTTGGCCCGTCTCGTCGGCCCTGAAAATGAGTAAAATTTAACACCACTTTAAATTTTAGGCACCACATAATTGCGGTTTTAAGTATCCACCCTATTAACTTTGCACTTACAGTTTTTGTGTGTGTGTGTGTCTGCTTAAATAGCTGTAATTACTGTAGAAGTTCTAAGTAGTAACATTGTTTTGTTTTTAAACATGAACATGGTCCAAAAATTTAACTCTTGGGATAGTTTTTCCCTATTGGCTTATTTCGAACCAAGTACCAGAAAGGTAGAACTGACTGGTTTAACTGACACTATTTCCCAGAAAATCCGTATTAGACTATACAAGAAAAATACATAACAGCCGTTAACTTTAGTTTGGAATTTTTTTTTATTTATTAGCGGCCATATTATGACTCTACTTTGCCCAATTGAAGACCATGAGTAGAATCTAAGAGTTGTGGTCACCATCCTCAGTACGAACCCGAACAATGCCTGAGCAATGTCATTGTGCATGTGGTAAATGAAAACAAAATAGAGAAAAAATAGCGTCGAGAGAAAATAAGGTCATTTTTTATCCCTATGCTATAAAAAAACACATAGAAGATCAACTTAAAATGAGAGCAATCGCTCTGTGGTATTTTGTTGGTAAGTGCGAATAGGCCCGCTGTTGTATGGCTCACTTGCTGCATTTGCAATGAGTATAGTAACCACTACTCATGGATTCTACTCATGCTTTTTGTCAGGCAGAATAGAGTCACTTAGGTAGGCCTTCATATTGTGGCGGTTTACACACACAGCGTAAGCGAAAACATATAACAGCGCCATCTATAGAAGAACACTGAACCACGGAGTAATTGTACGGAGTAAGTGCGAATCCTAAGTCGCGATATAAAAATTCTATAATCACATCAACATTGGGCAAGTGTTCCGCCAGGCACGATTACTCCGCCAGGTCGGATTGATTGGTGATCAAACTTTAAGTAAAAATATTTTTTGCGATGTAGGTACATATAAAACAGTATATTAGATTGATTAAATTCGAAACAGCGCTCAAAAAAACACTCGTAGCTCTCAAATTTGAAAATTTTATTCATTTAAAATGAAATGAATGCAAAACATATAACCGTATACATTTATATTTAATAACCTTGCTACAAAAATTTATCACATATCAAAGCATCGAAATATCTGATATGGCAAGATCCTCCCATGTAAAACTCGCTTTGTCTGATCCACTTATTGCTGTACTGAGTCTAGATGTGTGTATTTTTGTGTCTGTTTTCATAAATATCTGTAATGTGAAATACCTTCCTAAATATATAAATAAATCTTTAATTTAATAAATAAATACCCACAGTAGT
The DNA here is from genome assembly GCA_932526445.1 of Phragmatobia fuliginosa. Lineage (NCBI taxonomy): Eukaryota > Metazoa > Arthropoda > Insecta > Lepidoptera > Erebidae > Phragmatobia > Phragmatobia fuliginosa. The sequence continues at coordinate 75,474,255 of OW052057.1, forward strand.
TACTTCAATCGTACAGTACTTGTCGTTACAACCATATTGCATATATCGTGATCTCAGTTATTCTCGCCTATGTTTTACTAATAATCTGTTTTACTCAGATATTCTATACAATACCTAGACATTATTTAATTTCGAGAAAGAAACTATTTCTAAAACGAAGAGAAAAGGCTCTAGAAAGTTAATTAAAAATGTATCCTTGCGGCTTACAAAAGTATCAAATTGTGCCTGTTGGCCTACATAACGCTCCACTTTCAATAATTTTTCGTAAAATCCCTTCGTAAATTAATAAACAGACGATGTCCGTACGTTAAACAGTCAAGCTCGACGGAAATTTGGGCTGACCCTAAAGGGAATCTGGTTTAAGTGCCTAACCAATTACCAAAGGGGAATTTTTAATCTGCTCATTATGAATAAGGGGCACTGAGATTATGTACAGAATTATGAGATTAGATGGCAGAGCACAGTAAATTATGAGCATCAGTAAACAAAATAAGCGTCGACATTTTTATTCAGGTTGTCATTACAAATTGATTTATTTCAAACTCGTGTAAAATGTGGGTAGTATTCAATTAACTTCGGTAACTTTATAATTTGCTAAATATAGTTTCAAATATAGTTTAAAATCATTTTACTGAACATTTACCTTATTATTTTAATGTTTATTTAGATTAGAGATGTTCAGGCAGCAAACAAGCAGACATATAGAGAGTCGAATATTTTAAAGGTAAATTTTTATGTAAATGCCTAATTAATGTTCTTATGCATTTAGTAAAGAGCTGTTAATTTGAAATTACAAAAAGGTAAAGACATGGTTATAACCTTATTTTTATTTTATTTCACTGCCTAGCATAATTTTAAATAAAATAATTTTTACATACATAGATATATTATTGTGATACTTGTATTACAATATTTGTATAAAATTCGTCTAACCAATGCATAGTTTTGTAATTTCTAAACACTCTATGATGCTTACGTACTTTAAGTTTTAGTTCATTGCTTGTAAACAGACGGGTTTTTGTTTCAATAAAAACAATTTCATTTCAGACTTCTAAGTTTTGTAAACTAACAATTTCTTTTAATATTTTTAATTTCTAAGTAATGGCAACGTCATTCCTTACCTAAATACATTCTTGCTAGAAATCCTACTTCGGGCGTCTCGATATATAATTATCCACTTTTTGACATTTTATGTTAAAACAGAAACATAAATGTGTTATGATACTTATATTTTTGAAATAGTCTTTTTATGATCTTCCATATGATAGCTATATTGCTCAAGTAGGACAGAAAATCAAACCCTAACTTTTTCGTTTGAGGTTGCCATTTTGAAAACCCTATGTCACTACCATAATTTTAACAAATTGTAACTCAAATGTCAAAATCCGTCTAGCCGTGTGGGCTGCAGGGCGCGTCAAAGTAATGGATATACATACCTCCGCTCGAAATACATTACGCTCCTTCTGAAGCGGTCGGCTGAAAAGAGAATTACGACTATGCTCACGTATTTATACACAAAAAGATAACAGACATTATCTCATATAAGCCTTCTGAAAACAAATACGATTGTATCAAAACAGTTCACCAGTTTCTATAGGCAGTACGTACTTTAGTACATTAAAGATAGGACGGACAATTGATAAACTTTGATCGATAAAGTTTAAATGCAAACCACGAGTTCGGCCGATGTTTGAGTACATGTCCGGAATAGTTATTGTTGTTTAAAGCTGTAATCGACAACCTAGGTCACTGGGAAGTTAGTATTTACACCCCACTAACTTGCGACGAATATTTTTTACATAGAGGAACACGCTAGCTAGAAGCCATATGCAGGCGTTTCCCTGGACATATGGACATATACATTCTGTGTCATAATAGTGTATGTGTTAAAATTACACACACACATAGGATATCATGGCACAGAATGTCCTATGTGTGTGTGTATTTTTTTGTTTTTATTCTTATGTGTGAATTCATAGAGACAGATGATTGTTATTGTATGTGAATCTAATATGTATTTGTGTGAAGATTTATCCCCGCAAAATAACACATTGCTGTGTATCGGAAAAAGACGCTGTGGCTGCCCTGCGAACCGCGGGCTTATGTCTTTGTATGCTGTATGATTTTGTATGTCATATTAATTTTGTTTTTTTTTAAAGACAACTCCCGCATTACGAATTTATACTGTATGCGTGGGACTTTACAATCATATTTGAAACTAAAACATAAGACACTCAGACTCTAAAGAGCGATTGGTTGAGCACACAATGTGTTGTTTGAACTCACAACACTCAGCGCTTTCTTTCAAAGCTCAAAACTTTCTTTTCTAATCGTTATTTTAGTACTTTTTCATTTGGTATGAGTAAAGATAAAAATAAAACCATTAATATAACTTTTTGAGTGTGATAATTACAAAAGATAATTAAATTTTTAAGGACTGGCCTATGACCAGCAGTGAATTATTAAAGTTTCATCACGAACTTCAAAGTTTATATATAACTCACATCATGGTGAGTTCTATATAATATTTCACTTTTGTCTTTCCTTCTTTCGAACAATTGATCGGAAATTATACCCACCCATAACATAATTGAATTTTATAAACCCTAAATCCATACTAATCCATACTAATATTATAAATGCGAAAGTAACTCTGTCTGTCTGTCTGTCTGTTACGCATTCACGCCTAAACCACTGAATCGATTTTGATGAAATTTGGTATGAAGATAGAACTGAACTTGGGAAAGGACATAGGCTACTTTTTACTGCAATAATCGAGATACAAAGGGGAAAGCTAGGTGATTATAAAAATACATAAATCGTAGGTATCAAAATCTATCACTGTTTATCTCCTGTCAAAACTTCACAGGTTGCTAGGCATAACACAATTGCATGGCAACCATAATGATAGTTTGACAATGACATATAGACCAGTAGTCCAGGGTAGATAATTTTTGAAAACAAATAAAATTATAGTAGAATGAAACCAATTGGAAAAGGAGGAGAATATTTTAAAAATGAAAGGAAAAATAATTTGCGGGGGATCTGAGGTCGGGAAGGGGTAGGGGGGGAGGTTTTCGGGTCCTTTAAGCGGGGCGTGAAAAAGCATCTCACTAAGCCGCCATAGTGTGGGCCGCCATACATTATTGTCTGCATTCGCAGCAAGTGTAGTAGCCCTGACTCTTGGATTCTGCTAATGCTTTCCATCAGGCAGGGTAGAGTCACTTTGGATGGCTAAGTATATAAAACAAAGGGTAAAGAACGGTTTATCTCGATTTCCGGCAAAACTACAAGTACTATGGAAAAAAGTTAAATGGCAAAGTTGTAGGTAATCAAAAGATCTACAATTTTTAGGGTTCCGAAGTTTATGACTTCGAACCCTTATCGTCCGTCCGTCCGTCCTCCTTACCGTCCAATCGGTAAGTGCTAGAAAGATGAAACTTTGCATTATTATGTATTGTAATTACGTCGACAAAGCGTTACAATAAAATTATGAAAAATATTTTTATTTAGGGTACCTCCCCTACACCTAAAGTGGGGATGTTTTTTTTCTCGCAGCTACCCAATCATCTCGGGTATCAATATATAGGTCTTTTAAAAACATTAAAAGGTTGTTAAGACGATCTTTAAACCCATTTTTTGATTTAGGTTTCCGTTTGCGAGAAATTCCACTTGAAAGGCCACTTTTTTTATAAAAACAGGGCGTCCCCCCCCCTCTAAAAGCTAAACGGCCGGCTCAAAAAATCTGGAAAAATTCGTGATAGTGGTCCATATAATAACTTTAAATGAAAACTATAACGAATTAGATGACTTTGTTAGTTCAGGAGTTATAGAGGCTTAACTTCTACAATGTGCTTACTTGGAAAAGTCATACAAAATTAACGCATTAATACGTAAACATAACAATTATCCATTGGATACAATTTCTAATCCATGTACCATTATGGGTGACTGAGGAACCCTTTCCCGTGCGTGGCCTGACACGTACTTGGCCGATTTTTTTTTTACACTTTTTTTCACATAACCTCAAATTATATGTGAAAAATACAAAAAACTAAGTTTTAGATTTTTTATTTTTATCTTTTACAAATAAAATTATTTTTAAACGAAATTTAGTGAAAACTTACCTTTTATGTCTCGAATACACTGTAATTTATTTGATTTGAAATATTAATTTTTTCACCCGATTTTGACTTAATACCGAAAATTCACCCGTCAAAATATCTACTTTTTTCAAAAAATTAGGGTGTTTTCTGTTTGATGAAATCTCTACTTTCCGATGGTGTAATCCCTACTTATATTATAAGTAGGGATAAGATAAAGTAACTCTGTCTGTCTGTCTGTCTGTTACGCTTTCACGCCTAAACCACTGAACCGATTGAAAATAAAGGTAGAAAGAAGGGTTTGAAATAGGGGACGAAAGTTTGTGTCTAAGTTCCTTATTGTCCAGCATAAAATCATGTAAGATTGTTTAATCTACCCTTACTGTGTCGCGCGTTATATACGATTCCACGCGGGCGAAGCCGCGGGTGGAAAGCTAGTATTTATCATAAATCAAATCAATCTTTGTACGTAAATTTTATAGTAATACAATAAATTATTAGAAGTGCTAGTGAAATTGAGTAATCTTTTGAATAATTAAATTTACAATTGTACTATAGATTTTACGCGTAGACGTAAAATTTGTTCCGTTCCGTTTGGCTTAGAACATTACGATAACTACTGACTTATTTACGTATCTATATAACTATCTTTAACTAAATAAGCTTTAATTTTCATTGTACGAAGACACGTGCCAGTCTTACGATTGTCTTAACTACAATCTATTTTCTACTTGAAGTATTACATTCATTCTGCAGGCAATTCCACCAGCATGTTCTTTCTCAAGGTGCAGTGTATCCTCGTTCCAAATTCTATCGAAATAGCTGGGAAATCGAGATGAACAGTCAAACATACAAGCAGACTTACTTTCTAAATTATAATATTGTTATGGACAGGGTGGACTAATTTCTGCCCCTGCCTCGCCTGAATATATTTCCGTTTATCCCCGTAAAGAGCAGCTTATGACCTTCTTCAAGAATCAAAATATCTCCATGCTCAATTTCATTGTAATAACTGCAGCCGTTGGTCGCGAAAGCGTAACAAACAGACAGAGTTACTTTCAAACTTATAATATTAGTGTAAATACCAATTCCTCTATAACCCTGGGTTATGATTGTATTAAAAGATTCTAGTGCACTCCATCAGTGTTAACATAACAAACCTTGCTTTCAATATTGCTATCAATCCAAATAGAGATGTGCAATTTATGAGTGTATAATATACTACAATCGGAAAGCGTTAGTCCTGAATTAACACAACAGTTAATCGTGTACACATCTGTCTACTTAATCCAGGTAACAACCGGTGTGTAGTTTGCTAAAGTTCATGAACATAGTCTATATTAGGTTACATAATAATAGACAAGGAGTAGAGAATATCTTCTTTATTCCTTCTTAGCGTAATAGTTTAAAAAAAAAATTGTTTTAAGTTAATTTTAGTTACTTAATCGTTGTAATATACTTCTATAACTTGCCGCGGAACTCTGTAATTGTGTAAAGTTTATTGTAAATGCAGCCAACTGTGGCTGTCTGCGTAACAGATTAACACTGTAACCTAAGAAAATGGCTGCAGTTTCCTTAAAAATGTTTATATTTAGGCCTACCAAAGTGACTCTACACTGCCTGATGGAAAGCATGAGTAGAATTCAAGAGTAGGAGTCACCATGTTCACTGTGAATTTAGACAATGCAGCATTGCGAGTGACACTATGGCGGCCTAATCTCGGTACTGTTTGATATTTATAGAAGAAATAGCCCACTATGTAAAATTAGATAGATAATACGATATATTGACTACACTACTAACGCCTTACCCACCACCACCCCCACCCTCCTACCCTACATAGGACAACACTTTGTGTGATCCACATGTTATTGTTCGGAATCTTGGTGTTCGTTGCATCCCTTTCAGTTGTGATTATTTTGAAATTATCCGCAAAACTGCAATATTTCTAGTGAGTAAGTTGTTTTTGTTAGAATACGGAAAGAATCATACGAATTATTGTATGATTCGTATAATCACTTGTCACAGTATTGACTACAAATTCATTTTTCTATATCATTGAACTAAACATTAATAGATGTATTCTAAAACTAAAACATGATGAAACTAAGTATAAGAAGCTTAATACCAATAAGCTGTAAAGGCCTCAAAACTTGTTAACTAAGGGTATTCATAATCTTACAATCGGCAACATAATTTTAGTTTAGAACTTAATAAGGAATGTCTTTGTATAGGGCTTTGTGAACTTCAAGTTGTCTCTAAGTTGTCAGACCACAAGAGGAATCTTCATAGATCTGAGAACGCGCTTAAAGTATCCATTGATAGTTACTATTTAGTGGATTACAATAGGCCGCTGGAAATTTCAGCGATATTAAAATAGTTTTAATCGAAAATTGAAATGAAGGAGTTTTATTTCATACTAACTGAGTCCCGTGGTGCTACCCGCTATTATTGTTGTAAATTAACATAAGTTACTCCTTATTTCATCAGCATTCTGAGAGTGAAAGTCCCTTCCAGAGATTACGCGGAGCAGACAGACAGACAAAAATTCTGAAGGCGGATAAATATATTTGTATGATCTACGAATGTTCTTTATTTGGAATTTGAATATTTCCTGCTTATTTTAAAACTAAATGTGTGTTGTGTGTTAAACGTCAGGTGTTTTTATTTATCTTGCTGCCATTCAATTGTCTAATCCCCACAATTGTCAGTAATATCAAAAGCGTCCTAAACCCTCAATCTTGACTGAGGTGTTGTAAAATTTCTAGAAATTGCCTGTCTTCACCTATGATCTCTTTTTAATTCTCACACTAAGGATGTTCACAACATTTTATTGCATTTATAGCAACACATTATTTTAGAATTTTCTCTAAACTGTTTATTTTGTTCATAAATCAGTATTATCATGGACCGTTACAGCGTTACTGATGTAATGCACTGAATTAGGATTTATTCCAACCATTATTCATTGCTGGCTGGCCGGTTCTCATTTATTATGTATGATCTCAGAACAGTGTCTAACGAAACTCACAATTTTTCTACGGACATATAGTCTACTTTATATACGGAGACGTTTCTGCTTGTAATTTTGTTATTTTCTTTTGTACACCTGCTGGTTTTATGTAATATTATAAAAGAGGATTGATAGGTAGCTTCAGGTGTGCGATAAAATATTATTAAAGACAACGGCTTGGGTAAAACATCCATCAAATAACCAACTATCTTTTGCCCGGGACTCAGTCGGATACCGTAGTATTTAATTTGCCGGTATTGTTATACACTCGATTTTCTATAAAGAATTTTCGAAATAAGTTCAGCCCTCCTAGTCTAGTTACAAACGTTTTTCGTGTTCTATTCTATTTCATTGCCTAATATTTTGTTTTGATTACGTGAATGAGTGACATAAGCCAATGAAACAAGAGTAAAGAATATAAATCGAAAAACATTTGCAACTTGGCTAGTTGGGCAGTAGATCTAAAGATTACAACCTACAACGTCTTAAGCACACAAACATAGTGTGTTTAATATACTAGATTTCTATATATGTATGACTAGATATTTCATAAGTTAGGGTATAAAAGGCAGCGCGCGCCTGTGCATAACACATTTCTTGTTCGGCGCTCGTCGTGGTAACTCTGAAGGAGTGTTATTGTGATCTTTGCTATATTGCTACATTGTTATTATCAAATGGTAAAGTAAGAACTGCGAGTATTGTAAGTAATTAACTTGTTAGAGTTGGAAATCTAATGTAACTATTTCTATTCAAATACTAATAAAAGTGAGTTTATTGTGTAAGTACTGTAATGATTATTAATTGTAAAAACAATATTGGAAAAGAGTGTCCGTGGAGTTTCTTGTCTGTTCTTCTCCATCGGATCTACGCCTTGGAACAGACAATTAGCTTATTAAAAACAGTTTGATATAATTTAATTATATTTTTGTTTCTATTTCACTTCCGACCCATACAATCAGAAGTGCGATGAAGAACCAAGCTCATTAGCATTATAAAACTTTGATTTCCAACTCGTTAATTCGTTTAATATTATTTTCTTTTCTACCCACTTTTTTGAATTTGCTTGTATATGGTGTGGTATTTTTGTGTCTAAGTTTTGCAACTTGCTCCGTAGCAGATCACGACACCGGTCCTGTGCTAGGACACGGCATAGGGCTCGAGATTACTCTCGTAACAGCGTGTCAATAAGTCGTAGTAGTAACCATGATTCTCGTCGCGCTCGACGTTCGCGTTCGCCTACCCACAAGCGTAACGAGCATACTCGGTGTCATGAGTCACGTTCATATTCCCGTCGTTGTAGTGTATGCGATACCGATGTGCAAAATACATTTCATACGATTTTAATGATGATTTAATGCCATCGAGTCGAATAAATCGACTCCAGATGGATGATACACTTCAGAATTGTGTAAAACCTACTAGTAGACAGGTAATAACAAATAATTCCAATACGAATAACACAATTCTTCTTGATTCGATCACGTCTTTGTTTGTTGACCAGAATACTTGTACATCAGAGTTTTAGATACAATTTACAACAAATACACCGGTAAATAACTATATCGAACGACCGACCGTCGGTAGGCGAAGGTAGTTTGACATCGAACCCTAAAGTGTAGTTCGACTAAAGCAACTATTCATAACTGTGATCCTAGATCAGCAAATTTGACTAAAGCTATCCAATCCTTGCATCTAAGTAGGTCAAATAATTATTATGTCTCAGATTTCGATCCTTCTGTTACTGCCATCAATGTTTTATGTTATATGTGTATAGCGCGGGTAGTTGACGCTATGTTGTGTCGGTGTGTTTGTGTGTAACGTTTTCTTTCTAGCTAGATAATATTCTGCTGACAAAAGCTGCACCCGTGCATTATATGGGAACTAGTACAATGTGAAAGTGGTGCAATGCAGTTCATCAGTGCGACCCGGTAATGAGTGAGGTTACTGAAAAGCCTGTAAGTTGCTATTAACGCTTCACTGGTAAGATCAAATCATATTTTCATATCGTGTTTTGATTTATTTTTACATAACTGATGTGTAGTGTACGAAAGTGAACCGTGTGCGTAATTTAAATCGTTAAAACGATCGTAATGATTGATGACGCTTATGAGTAATTGTCCAAAGCTGGTGTAAAGCTGTAGCTTAACAAAAGGGTTAGTAGTAATCGTAGCTGATCAAAATTTACCAAGTTATTTCATAGTTTGACTTAGTTTGTTTGACGTGATGGAAACGAATTTTTGTAACTATACCACCTGTGCATAAACAACTGGGCGTCTTTACTATGGATGATGAATTAATAGCAGTTGCAATTTTAAAGTGGCTGCCTAATGCAAAGCTAACCACATTTTAATCGATTTACGTAAAATGAAACGAAGTTGCACTAACGTAAGTACGCTGAGAATAATACCCATGCACGTTGTGATTAATTTATTTATCTTTCTTTATGGAAAAATAGATACTTGTCAGAATATAACAAGGTACAGTGTGTAAACCAAGTTACTAGATATGTTTCTCCGTAAATGTAAAAATTTAAATGACCATTATTAAACAACTAGCTTTAGCCAGCGGCTCCGCCCGCGTGTATGTCGGTAGCCTATGTCCTTTCTCAGGTTCTAAACTATTTGAGTTTCAAAATTCATCAAAATCGGTTAAGTGGTTTAGGCGTAAAAACGTAACAGACGGACAGACAGTTACTTTCGCATTTATAATAGTAGGGATGATCAAAAAAAAATAACGACAAGAAATAGTTGATGATCAATTACATTTCTAATTTTTATTTTGATAATTCGATGAATGCGCTATTCTTTTATATTGGTGGGTGGTGAGAGCAAATACATCGAGAGTTTAAAAACGTGTGTTGTAACTATTCACAATACGGCGAAAGAGGGCGTGGACAGCAGTGCTAGTCCTTACCGGAGTCTGTATAAAACAGCTTGAGAATCTTCCGCCGGTAGACAGTACGAGGTACTATGTCACATTATTTACTGGTAATTGTTTCAGTCAACTGTTATTGTAAAATCTGTAGTGTTATGACATCGAGTTGCAAACGTTTAGGTTCTAAAGTTATTATGTTAAATTTATTTTATAGTTACGAGTAGGTAATACCAAAATGACTACAATTGTAATTTATGGTTTAAAGAAACTTCTTTTAATTCGTCTTTGGACGGCGTATATATTTAAATACGTAGTTTGGACTCCAAACTGGAACTTCATATTGCAAATGTAATCTTATTGGGTTTACACAACGTCAACAACAAATTTATAGAAAGATTATGATAACGTGTAACGTATCGTATGTTTGTTAATTATGTTTTGATGTGTTTATCAAAATGCCAAATATTGATACCGGTAACGACTACATGTCTATCGATCTTATTAGTACGTCTACTTAGGCATAACTTTAATAATGGGTTAAAGTTATAGAAGCATTATGAAAGGTTTTAAATACCCTCACTAGTGTCAGGTATTAATTCAACTTTAAGTGTTAGTTTGCGAGACATTATGTTGTTTGTGAAACCATAACTACTAATGGTCAGGTTAGACCGAGCTAAAACAAGGTTTAATCACTAGTCAATGCGAGAGTACCAAGTAGTGTTACATAAAGATAAGACTAGCTATTTCGGGTTTTAAGTTTTAAGATCTTAAACAAAAACGTTCTAGCACACTTGATCGTAAAGGTGTGACATTCATATGTGATCACGAGTTCATGTTCATGAGGACATTACAAGCCAGCACAGGCTATTGTGAGCTTTTCTCTTCCTGACGGAGGTGCATATTGAAACGTCAGCACTAGTGATAGTTTCGACTGCTTCGATGGGCCGACAGTTAGTGCATGCTACTACTGTTCAATATAGGTTCGGTTTTTGGGTTGAACAAACAATAACTAATAATACTGTGTACTTCTATTTATAGACATGCATGTCGCGGCCCGAAGTTTAAAAAGTTGTGGTCAAAGCTCCGTGACTCGAATGAGTACAAAGAGTCGACGGTCCTACGCCTGATCTCTTTCGGGTCATGTTGGGTGGCCGTTTCATCGACCCAAAGGCGTACACCTGTGTTAGACAAGTACTTGAGTGCTGTAGTGTCTACTGTGTTTTTGGTTGGTCACCATTGGAACTGGCCACCGTAGCAGAAAGGTTTAAATGGTAAGGTTTAACTACAGACTCGAGACTATGGACGATAAGTAGACGGTGGCCTATTACAGTAAGTGATTGAACGACACCTGTCGAACAAGCCCCGGTGCATAAAATGACTTTGAGGGCAATCAGTGTGAACTTGAATTCACTGCGTGGGCATACTTGGACATGCTTCGGAGTTGCTTGACGCCAATCGTCAAGCTGTAGACATAACCCAAAATTGGTGACCCGGTATCATATCCCGAGAGCTTTGTGATTATTGGTGACATCCTTAACCGAGTACCGTGAGACTTCTGTAACATTTTCTGGCATCATCCGGGTCTTGCATCCTGAGAGATATGCGAAAGAGAGTAACATTATTGACGGTATCACTGCGTACACACTGAGGGCACTGTTATTTTTAAATATCCTCAAAGCTTTGCTTGCTAGTATCTCCTTCTAAAAGCTCTGTGATTATTCATGACGATAATGAAGCATATTAGTGACGTTAAAGTAATACCGTATTCAAAACTAATGCAATGTTTTTATGCTTTCCTTAGATGACAACTATGCGTTGAGAGAGCCTCGTCACTGTGCAAGGTGCACTCTACGCTGGTGGTGGCTACGAGGTGCGGACTTGCGTCCTGCATGCCGCTCAGTGATAAGCGGTCCTGCGGTCTGTTCTCCTTGTGCGCGAGATGCAACCTTCCGCCTGTTCACCGTGGGTACGAGACGCAATCTTCGGCCTGATCCCCGTGTGCGTGAGGTGTGGTGCAATGTATGGCGGATGGTGGAGAGCATGAGGTATGTAATATTGGAATGGACCCATGGACAGGGTAACCAGCCCCAAACTCGTGGTCTTGTTGAGAGAGGTAAGACCCATGGACAGGGTAACCAGCCCCAAACTCGTGGTCTTATGAGAGAGGTTTAAGACCCATGGACAGGGTAACCAGCCCCAAACTCGTGGTCTTGATGAGAGAGGTTTAAGACCCATGGACAGGGTAACCAGCCCCAAACTCGTGGTCTTGATGAGAGAGGTTTAAGGCCCATGGACAGGGTAACCAGCCCCAAACTCGTGGTCTTGTTGAGAGAGGTTTAAGGCCCATGGACAGGGTAACCAGCCCCAAACTCGTGGTCTTGTTGAGAGAGGTTTAAGGCCCATGGACAGGGTAACCAGCCCCAAACTCGTGGTCTTGTTGAGAGAGGTTTAAGACCCATGGACAGGGTAACCAGCCCCAAACTCGTGGTCTTGTTAATTTTAAGTTTAAATATTTAAGACGCACACTTATGATAACTGTTCTTATGATATTATGGTTCTTATGGTAACGGTAGACCTTCATGCTGAAGTCTACTCTTGTGTTAGTACTAAGTTTCTAGGTTTATTTTAAATGTATCTAACAGTGACTGTTTGTTTCTAATCTGGCGCGGATTATAAATAATCTTTCACTCTTTTCCTTGGAGGTTCGAACCTTTCCTATTCGTGTTATCTGTTATTATCATAAACTCTATTCGTTAACTTTAACTGTTTACACTAAATTTGATAACTTTTTTCAGTAACTGACCAATTGGACGATGGTGTACTTACAGAGGTGTCTAATGAACTTTTTGATAGAGGTTCCAGTCACCGCAAATGAGAACAATGAAGAAGTGTGTGGGCACCCGGACCTGCCGAGGACGTCAGGGTGTCAGGAGAGGCCGTATTAGATATTTCATAAGTTAGGGTATAAAAGGCAGCGCGCGCCTGTGCATAACACATTTCTTGTTCGGCGCTCGTCGTGGTAACTCTGAAGGAGTGTTATTGTGATCTTTGCTATATTGCTACATTGTTATTATCAAATGGTAAAGTAAGAACTGCGAGTATTGTAAGTAATTAACTTGTTAGAGTTGGAAATCTAATGTAACTATTTCTATTCAAATACTAATAAAAGTGAGTTTATTGTGTAAGTACTGTAATGATTATTAATTGTAAAAACAATGTTGGAAAAGAGTGTCCGTGGAGTTTCTTGTCTGTTCTTCTCCATCGGATCTACGCCTTGGAACAGACAATTAGCTTATTAAAAACAGTTGGATATAGTTTAATTATATTTTTGTTTCTATTTCACTTTCGACCCATAAAACTAGTATAATAGCTACGTGTGTATGTGTGAATGTCTTAGGTAATTGCTGATGACGGAATTCGATATCCGTCAAGGACTTTTGACACACAATGCCATACAATCCCAAACTAAGTAGAGCTTCTACTATGGGTACTAGACAAACATATACAAAGAAAGCACCTAAGCTCTGTAAAAAATATTTGTAGATCATACAAACGTTTGGTACGACCCGGTATCAAACCCAGCACTATCACTACACCATCGAGTCAGTCACCGTTTTATTGATATTAGTAGATACCCTAGAGATGTTATCTATAATGTAAGTAAATGGTAGGTAATCGTTATGGTATGGTAGTACATCTATACATATCTATAAAGTTGAAGTGTCTGTCTGTAATACTTCAGTAAAAATTTAATATCAAATTAAGAGCTTTTCACTAAAAGCCAATGTAAGTGTATACGGTACCTATATCAAAATATCAACTTTCACTTTTTTTGTCTGTCTGTCTGTCCATTGGTCTCTATCTGTCTGTATATTCCAGCTAATCTCTGGAAAGTCTGGCCCAATCTTGACGGGACTTTCACGGGCAGATAGCTCATGAAATAACGAGCTTCGCTCCGCGATTGTTCCACACCGCGCAACAAGTATTTAATGTAACTGAATCTTGACTCAAAAGCCTTCTGAATGCAAACAGTTCTTCATTATTAAGTGATTATTGTTTCTGAATTTAGTGTCTTTGGTACAATAAAGTCACACCAGTCACAAAAAGAAATATTACTGCGGTGAGACACAATAATGAATACAGTAGCACTTTGCACATTCCAGACGATATAGACACCAATCGACCAATTTGTACAGTCACGAGTTTAAATATGTTTCTATAATGTATCCGCACAATATCTGTTCCAAGAACGAGTTCAATAATATCTATATGTGCGAGCGCAGCAGAAATATCTGAACGTTCGTAGACATCATATTAACTCGTTTGAACATTTCACAAGCGATAGCGTTCAAGTTGATTGACGATGCAAATCATTCGAATTGCTTCTAGAGCAAATGTATGTATGTATACGTACAGTTGGAGTCAACTATCTTTTCAATAGCGTAGTGCTATACAAATGAACTCCATCATATTTGAATACACCTGATATTCTGATACACCTGATACGCTTCTGCAGCCAATCTTTTGACACGTTTATCCAGATGACAAGAAAAGTACATTTGTTGCAAAAAAGGTATTTTTTTGCTCTATTTTTAAATTTTCTTTAAATAATCTAACAAAACTAGTTATCGCATGCTGTTCTACCTTTTTAAAATACTAAATTTCATTTAAAATATTTTTCATCCAATAAACAGATGGGTGAAGGTCATTTCTAATCGTACCCTCTACTAAGTATGTTACAAGAAATGTAGACCCAATGATGATAACATATAGAATAAAACGCATTGTCAACTAAACTAGACGCTACGATATGAGTCGGGACGAAGGACTGGCCATTAGCATATCATTTTCTGCACTGCAAGCCATTATCGCTTTTCCATTTCCTTAAGCTTGCTGCCAGTAGCGCTATGTTGACGGTGAGTGCTCTGTTTCAACAATGTGTATGTGAACACAGTCAGTCATATCAGTCTTCTTGTTTAAATATAGTTACTTTGAGCTCTGTTATGAGGGAAAAGAGGATTAATTACTTAGCACTTGATTTTAAAACAACAGATAAAAATATTTATGGTTTACACTTAAATCGATGTCTACCTAGACCTTGAGAATAAAACATTAAAGTAAATAACACATAAATACTACAAAACTACATGTACTTATTCAAACGTACATAAAGGAATCCCTCTTCGCTAGAAGTGAGTGAATCTCTTTGCAATTCAAAGACGAAGTGCCATTCATATCTCTGAATTAATATTCATTTTACTCATTTCGCCAACAAAGCATTAAAAGCAGAATTCAAAGCGAAGTTTTCACGAACAACTGTCGTTTGATTGTAAGTTTAACTGTAAATATACGACCATGTTTGTGTTTTATAATTACTGAATACGTACTAAGTCATGATGAAATATAAAGACATATTGTTTACTTAATTTTGAAAGTATGTTATAAAATAAAGTAATAAGAAATAAAGTATTTTTTTTTTAAACTCAAGGAAACGAGTCAGATCTTTGTGCAAGTGCAAATATTCTGTTATTCTCTTATCCACGGTTGTTCTTGTCAAATTACAACAACCACAGGTAAAAGTAATCTGAGTTTGTACTTATAACATTAGCTACCTGGCAGTGAAAGTTCCTTCAAAATCGATCCCACCATTCCAGAGATTAGTCGGAATAAACGTACAGTTTCTTTTTTATGTAAGTACCGTAAATAATTTCATATGCATATACATAGTGGACAGCTGTATTTAAAATTACAAACAAACACAATTATATCTATTTCTATAGATGTATAGATCAATGTGATATAACAGCCGTGCCCAGCATAGATAAGTTCACTATAGATTTTGTACTTATATTCTTTTCAGTCGATATCAACGCACTGGTGTTTACGAGTATCGTCCCTATGGGATTGTAAACGTGAAAGCCCATATCAGAGTGAGTGTCTAACATGAATTGTGACGTCAATCAATTCTGTCATGGAAATATTTCTACGTAACAAAAGAACGAATTGTAAACCTCAAATGGAATCAGTAAAATCGATTTTGACAGTTATTTACGATTTGCATTTACAAAATAAAAACATAGTTCCAGGTTTTATTAATAATGTTTTGAGCTTGAATATAGCTTTTTAGAAGTTAGTTGCTAAGATAACTCAATAGAGTACTCTGCTTACCATCATACAGATTACTGTCTGATGGTAAGCAGAGTAAATAAGTAGAATCCAAGAAGTAGTATAACTCGTGCGACCTAAGATGGCACCTGACTCAAATGTCAGTCGTTTAAAGTAGATAGATAGATAGATAGATAGATAACTCTTTATTTGCACACAAAATTACAGGGTTACAAAAAAAAAAAAAATTAACACATTGATTAAATATAGAGTGTACAAAGGGCGGCCTTATTGCTAAAAGCAATTTCTTCCAGGCAACCTTAGGATGGATCAAATGTTGTAGAGAGACAGTAGTAGTTGAATATGCATTTTTGAACCTATTATTTGCTTATTATTATGTACTATACCATATTACATATACTACATATATTATATTATCTACAAACATTTACAATTTTTACTTACATATAAGATGTATACCTATTACAATAAATATACTTACATATACATACATACATACATAAATACATACTATAACAGTAAATATACATATATAGATACATACTTAAATGAATAAAAATAGAATAAGAGAAACAGTTTCGTTTCACCCTCATTCGTGTCGGACTCAATTAAGGTGAATAAAATTCCTGTACCATTTTCTTGAATCTATTTAATGTTTTCGCCTGCCTGATGTTAAGCGGCAGTGCATTCCATAATCGCACAGCTTCAACGGTGAAAGTACTGAGTGCAAGAAAAATATAATTTATTCTAGTTTTTTCTAAATTTCAACATTTATTTTGCTTCAATTAGTTTCTCATAACATACTACTTTATCTTAAGTGGTACATTACTACCTGAGTTAAGAAAAAACATATGCATACCAATAGGAAGCAGGCCTAATTCATTATTTACCCGAATGCATTCTTAGTGCAGTGATTTAAATAATATTTGGTAATAACTTATATCATTTTAAATGGAATTAAGAACTGAAATATGGTTATAAAATATAATTTAAAATCATTATGATAAGCCTTTTAATCGTAGTCTCTGAAAATCATATGTATATGGATATTTTTTATTTTAAACTATTGCGTCTCATAGTCGTCATGCTGGTTTTTTTTCGTGTGACCTTTCTTAAAACAATTGGATTATCCAGACGAATCTAATGATATATTTATAAAATAAATTCGTGTAGTGATTTATATGACATTAAGTAATACCTAATAAACTAAAATTATTATGGAAAGATTCTTGCAACGGTAATAGTGATGCTAACGCTACTCGCAGGACGACAGAGGGGTATCACGCGGGGGAA
Organism: Phragmatobia fuliginosa; assembly: GCA_932526445.1. Classification (NCBI taxonomy): domain Eukaryota; kingdom Metazoa; phylum Arthropoda; class Insecta; order Lepidoptera; family Erebidae; genus Phragmatobia; species Phragmatobia fuliginosa. Next base: position 75,491,664 of record OW052057.1, read on the forward strand.
CGGTATCATGTTTCGTTTTGAGCCAGGTGCCATCTTAGCTCGCACGAGTTATAATCAGACAACGCAACATCATCATGTGTCACTAGGCCACAATAGTTTGGGCCATCGCCCAAACTATTGTGGCCTAGTGAGATTCTATTAAACGCTTTAAATTCATTTCATAACTATCTTTCGCCCGCAATTCCGACCGCGGTTCCGCCAGCGTGTATCTCAGTCATCGCAGTAAAAGTAGCCATATTTCTCAGGCACCAGATACAACACCTATTAAAACAATACTTTTTAACCAAAAATGTTAATTAAGAATTTTGAATAATGTAAATAGGGAAATTGTAAAGTTTAGGGAAATAGTTATTGTTAGCAACTCCTTAACAGAAAAACTTACTATAGATTAAATGTTATGTACATGGACAACTGAATTGTATATATATTTTTTGAAATAAACAGATTTTATTATTATTTATTATTATTGTTCTTAAGGTTAATCTAAATACGTTCAGCAGTTTTTGCATGGAAGAGTAAGAAACAATCCTCATAACTTTTCACAGTTATAAAATTAGTAGAATAGGATCTTATTAGTAGGATAATCAAGAAACGTTATAACTTACATTTCGTAAAATTTTAAAGTGTTACAAACACAACGGCACATCAGTTTTGTGAAACTTTATAGTACCTTTGTACAAGTTCTAGTTTGGTAGAACTTCTTACAAACATTGGCCGCTAGCCAAACCGTGAAGTTACCTTACTTAGTCCGCCATGCACGTCTAAGCAGTTTTCAACGAAATCATTTTGGTTCTCAATGTGGGTGGATAGCGGACAAAGTTGTCCGACAAAATTGCTTTTAAAGGATTCCGAATGTACACATGTTTGGGTATTATGACAATTGATATTTGTGGGTTAATATATTGTTGTATTTCTTAGAAAAATATTTTTGTAAAGCTTATCACAATGCTGTAATACTGTCGTTTATACTACATACGCTTAAGTAGGCTGAACTTTTTTTTTTATTTTATTATTTTAGTAACGTGTGTTGTAAGATTCAGTGTTTCTATAAAAAAATACTCTTGTCGTAATAAATATTTATTTACTGTAAAGATTTTATATTAAACCTATGTCCAGCAGTGGACTGTTAAAGGTTGTTGATGATGATGTTGGTATTAAACCCCTATTTTAATCACACTATTTGTTTACAAACTTCTTTCATAAACTTAAGTTTACAAAAAACACTGCTTGAAATGGATGCACAACTGATTTAAATAGTTAAGACTAAGAAATTAATCCAAAATAGTTGTATGCCACATACATGGAGTAAGAATTGAGTGTAACTTTTTTTTATTTTAACCGTGTGTGATTTTTATATATTCCGCAGATCAAAAATAAAGTATCATAAAATTTAAAACAATTCCAATACTAAAATTTCATTAAAAAATGCGTGAAATGTAACTTAAATTGACTAATAGAGTCATTAAGGCACCCGTTAGACAGTAAGCCGTATATTTTAGGCTATAAAAAATATAGAGAACCAAAGAAGAAATCCAGTAAAAAAAAACCTTTTCGACAAGTTAGTGAAAGAGGCACGGGCTGTCAGGACCGTTGCGTTCTGTCATCTCTGTCCACCACATATGGAAATGAGGCTGCATTGAAAAAGTCTTACATGATTGAGTATATGTGTACATATAGGTATATACATACATGTGCACGTGATTAAGTATATGTAACACATACTCCATCAAGTAAGAGTTATTTTTCACGTAAAAATTATATCAACTTCAACGAAAAAAGCGTTGAATTTCGTAGCAATAAGGAATAAATATTACCGTAGGGATGGGTCAACATCTGACACGTAAGATATCCTTTGTGGTCTAGATGTAATGAAACGTGAAATTTTCCAATGTACTCTTTCGAGGAGGAAAAATTTATGCATAGTAGTGAAATGCCGAATACCTCAATATTGGAACATTACTTGACCGTCGTTTTCCGATAACGAGCGCTTTTTCTGACTTTTCGGCCATTAATGTTGAGTATAAGAGTTACATTTACGTGATAATAAAAGTTTAATTGTTTAATTTTGCATGGAGAGAATTTTATTAGGCGTCGTTTTACTTTAATGATTTTCGTTGCTTATTCTCGACTTTTGTAGTTAAATCTTCAAAAAGAATTATGGTAGTGAACCTATATGTCATAAAGCAACATAGATCCACGTAGTAGGACAGACATAGATCAGAACAAACATTTGTAAATCCACTTTTTGTGATTTACGAATTTTGTTCCGAGTCTTGGTGTTCTTTGTGTCCGTTTCATGTATGTTTGTAAGGTCCCCCGTGACACAGGATTTATATTTCTAATGCGGGAGTGGTCTTTTTACTTATTATTATTTACTTACTTATATATAACTAGCTTTCCGCCCGCGGCTTCGCCCGCGTGGAATTCGGTTATATCGCGCGACCTGGTAAGGAGTAGTAGTATCTTTACCAATTTATAGACTTCTCACATTTTATGTTTGACAATGGAACTTCCATACAAACTTTCGTCTCCTATTTCAACCCCTTCTATCCTTATTTTGAAGCGCTCATAGCCGAGTGGCCTTAGGTGATTGGAAACAATCACCAAGGGTAAGCAACGACGGCGCGGTCGGACCTGGATGGGTGACCGTTTGTGGCATTTTATGTAATTTATTCATTTGAAGTAATTGAAATAGAAACAATAAGACACTAGAAGTGACATATGCGTGATCTTGTCGCCGCAATGATGTGTTCATTGTGCCGCCGAAAAAAATGTTAAATGCTTAGTGAAGTTCACCACAATACGATAAAGAACACCGCTGCCAAGTTGGTTTAGTCACTTCTGTGATCAGCGCGCACTAATGCACAGAGAAACATACTAAAATCTAGAGAATATTGTTTTGAATTCTGCAACTAAAGAACGCATTCATTAGTTGTCCTTCAATATGTTTAACGTAGAGGCATCATACTCTTACATCATCATCATCGTTGTCAGGCTATCGCTGTCCACTGCAGGACATAGGCCTCTCCCATTGCACACCACTCTGATCGATTTTGAGCTATTCGCATCCAGCTCCTGTCAGCCACCTTATGCAGATTGTCAATCCACCTCGCCTGTGGGCGTCCTACACTGCGTTTACCAAGACGCGGTCTACACTCCAGAACTCTTCTACCTCAACGGTTATCAGTTCTGCAGCTAAAATGGCAGCCCACTGTCACTTCAGCTTGCTAATCCGGTGGGCTATGTCGATGACTTTAGTTCTCTGACGGGTCACCTCATTCCTGATACGATCCCTCAAAAAAACGCCGGGCCCTTAGCCCTTTCTATATCTCTATTAAATATATTTATTAAAAAAATCCTGTTAAAAATATATATGAGAATTTTAACATAAATTGAAACTTTTTTTCTTTAAACATATATTACCAATTTGACTGAATTAGATATTAGATCGGCCAGATTGAATTAGATTTCTATTTACGAACAGAAATAAAATCACAAAACATATATCGAAATTCGACTGATATTATGATTGCGAAATACACATTCATAGCTTAATAGGTTATACACATATCAAATATTTCTGCAAGCTATTTATTTCAGAAGATTATGTCCATATATTTTTTCATATCTAGAAATCTGGAATCAATTGAACATTGCGAATCCCAAACATGTATGTACTTTGTCTCAGCCCGCATTGATTCAATATTAAATTTTGGCTATCAAATTACACTAATTTGCATAAAAGACGTGTATTTTGATTTAAAAATGAATCTTCTACTTAGAGACATCAAGTCGATTGATTTCATCCGAGTCCCGCCTATTGGGAATTATTTATGATAATCGAGTTTTGTGTTCAATTTCCTTTCCATTATGAACAATAATCCGTGAATCCGCTAATAGAAAGTCTACCTCTTGTTTCGAGTTAATAAACAATTTACCTTACATTTATGTATCAGTGTGTGTATTCAAATCATTTCGTATTAATGATACAAGTTGCCCAAGTAAGTGTATAAATCGAATGGCAAAACTTGCGTCAGGAATAATTAATGATTGTCTCTTTATTTATATGGTAAGAAACAGGGTCTATTAAACCTTTTACAGATGAGTAGTTTTGTTTATAACTTCTCTAATAATTTATCCTGACATTGTGACGCATTCTACATGCACCGCTCTGAACCGACAAGCAGCAAAGCTTCAATATTTTTAGCGAAACATAAAATAACATGAAGAACATATTATTTACTTTAGAAAATTACTACTTTGCCGACATCAGGAACGACTCATGAATGTGATTTAACTTTTAATATGCTTGCTCGAAGTATTTATATTTCATCAAAGAGAATAAAACTTTATGCAATTGCTATTATAGCGTTAGTCAACCATTTACTTCCCCTGTTAGCCTGATGTCCGGTCAAAACGTTCTTAATTGACTTCTATCGATTTTCATTGGAATGGGCTCGATTATTTTTAGCTGCAGATGTTACTCACATATAAATCAAGAAATCATTGAACCGTGAACTACTCTGAAAACTTTTGCAGTCAAATCTTTGATATCACATTTTTTTCTTTTATTGTCCAGTTTTCTTAACTACTGTAGTTAATTTTCATATTATAACCAAAAAAATGTCGCATGGTACCAACGATATTTGATATAAACTGTTGATTGCATTATTTTGAATTCGATACTACCTTCAAGCCTACAAACAAGACCATAAAAGACCAATCTCTCCTGATTCAGAGGCGGAGGCAACTCGAAAAGAGTCATCACGCTTGTGACACTTGATTTCCAGGTTTCTATGGGCGACTGTTGTCATTTACCATCAAGTGACATGTTTGCATGTTTGTCACTATAGAATCATATAAATCACAGAAATCATAGAAAAGTACTAGGTAGGCGAATAAATATATAATATAAATAAATATTTATTTTTACTGAAATCTATCAGTGATACTTTTGGTTAACTCAGTTAGCGTGTATTTTCTTTACACAGAAGAATAATTTAGTCACGTGCGTATGTGGGTGTTGAAATTTTGGCTCGGCTCTTTCAAAACTTTTTTACACAAGGATGTCGTGTCGCACCATATATTTAAATGTTGTTTTTGCATTCAGCACACGACCAGGTGTGAAATAAAATAAAAACACGAAAAGCCGTCAAAGACGAAAATGATAAAATGAACTATTTTCTCGTGTTGCGTGGCTATAAATCTTTTTGATGGCATCTGATAAATAGTTTTATTACTTAAATAATTGTTTCATAAAATTATTTTATTGTTTCATTAGATAAAAACTTTTTCGCTCTTTTACCTATATTCATTGCTTTTACCATAAGCTTTGCCCTAAACTTTTGTCTTAAACTTTAGTACTGTCCAAGTCCTGCACAAAGAATTAATAGTATTAGGATTTATTCTCTATATTGGGAGCTACTGCTTAATATTAAAAGGGATTAAATAAATATTTATACCTTTAAAAAACTCTAAATTCAAAACTTCTTTTTTCTTCTCTATAGTTTCTTTTGTAAAATATAAGTAATACTACTTTTGGAGAATACAGAGATAACGTTAACATAACAACTTGCATTAGCAGACATGTTCCTTTCCTCAACATACTCTGCTATGTACGATACCTTTGTATCTGAATTCGCAGTCTGGTATTATGGACTTCGGTGATTGTGCCTCGAGCTCCCGCTGAACAAGGGGCGTGTTCGAATGCTTCATTGAGCCCCTTGGTTCTTGCGTATATTCAAATTCAAGAGTCTAGTCTAGTCTTTGTTTCATGGAAAGTTACCCTTCTATATTCATACGAACATGTAGTTAAATCTGTGTAAAATATAGTCAAAGATTTATAGCCTCATTAAGGAATTTATCTTTCGATTTAAAATTGGTTGTAGCCTCCATCGTTATAACTGATAGAATTTTGCGTAAATCGTTGTTGTAAATCGCGAGTAATTGCACTTGCACTTTGCAAAGCTAGCCTAAAAGCCTTCAGAATCGGTCCAGCCATTACGGAGATTACCCCGAACAAACAGACATACGAAAATCTTAAAATTGCTATTTAATGTATGCATCGTATATAATTTGATATGTATTTAGTAAAAACCTGTTCATCTGAGTTAACAAACAGACACCTTATTTTTTTTTTATTTCTTTAAATACTAAGATGTCTCAGTAGATTTTGTTTTGTTTGTAGATTTTATTTGTATCTGTATTTATAGCATTTACAAGTATCTTCATTGTAAAACAAGTTTATGTATTTATAAGAAATTGTTTACCTATGTAAACATAGTTTTTTAGCATCTCTAAAATAAAGGCTTGCAAAACTAGATTCATTTTCCAATAATAAGTTACCTATGGCATTAACTCCGCTTTAGCTATATTTGTGCTTGAAGATTAAAATAAATAAAAAGTAATATATGATGTTAGACGACCATCTTGTCGTCATTTTTTCATAAACAAAAAGAAATCAACTTCATTCCAAACTGAATCTACTACAACTGGATATTACTTCAGCCTATCGCCGTTCACTACTGAACGTAACGTAACCTGTCATTTAAGAATCGAGAATGGACACCTCCGTTGCCTCGCAATCGTTTTCATTGGATTGCATATACATACCACCTTTGAATTATACAGCCTACATTCGATTCGTATCTTTCATCCTTTAGACTATTGAGGTCATGAGGTGAATTTTAGTATAGAGATAGATTAAACTTCGGAGAAGTCCTTCTCCATGTCCATAGACTACTTTTTTGCTATAGATGACATAAATGATGCCGGAGCCGTGTGCAATAGCTAGCATATGCACAGTATATATAAGTCACTTCACAGTCACTCACTGACTACTAAAAATAGTTTTTTTTTTCAATGTCTCCGAAAATGAAATCCATGATTGAAAATAATTCAATCAATCATCGTCTATAAAGTTGTAACTTTTCGTTTTTAGATTTACGAATTAAGTATTTGGCAGGTATAAATGACTGTACCTAGAAAAAAAATAGTTACAAAGGAACCACTATCGTTGCCCCTTGGTAAAGGAAATTTGTCGATCGTGATTCCTTAATCACGATAGACAAATTTACTTTAATGCTAGCGAAACCAATCAAAGGTTTAATGAACTTTGTAATATATACTCGGTTCCAAAAATAACGGGTCAGTCACAACGGGTCAGTCACATAAACCCGAATATCTCCCGAACTACGTATGCCATCCTAATGAAACGAAGACTGTTCAATTGAGAATTTAATTATACAGATAAAAAATAAAATAAAACTTAGTTACACCCACAATATTAATCTTAAATTAAAAAAAAACTAAAGTAGTCATATTTTTCTTAAGATTACATTTTTTTTATGATTGTTTTTTTGCTGTTTTTCATCACTTTCTTCATTTAATACTTTGTATTGCCTCCACGAGCTCTTGAAAGAAAGTGATGAAAAACAGCAAAAAAACAATCATAAAAAAAATGTAATCTTAAGAAAAATATGACTACTTTAGTTTTTTTTTAATTTAAGATTAATATTGTGGGTGTAACTAAGTTTTATTTTATTTTTTATCTGTATAATTAAATTCTCAATTGAACAGTCTTCGTTTCATTAGGATGGCATACGTAGTTCGGGAGATATTCGGGTTTATGTGACTGACCCGTTATTTTTGGAACCGAGTGTATATATGGATCGTGACTTAAAATTGAAATATTACATAAAGCCGTGATGTGGGTTTCGCATGGCTACCCAAATGAATAAATCTTCGGACATGGAATCGGCAGTCAGTGACAAGTCATCGAATGTGTTTGGCGTCGAATGTTAGATGGTTCTGTCGATAACCATCGTTATAGGGCTGAATGGACCCGTGTTTTGCCAATGTTCAACCAACCGTATATGATGAAATTGGTTCATAATGATGTGGGTTTAGTGTCTAACTATAGTTTTAAGCGAATACTTGTGTTTTCGTTGAGAGTCGGACACAAATATCCATAGAATTTGAGATTTTCAATGAGTCTAACGACAGACTAGTAATCATGTCTATATTAAAATAATAATTTCAAATTCATAATTTGGAACGCTCTACAACTAAATCAGTAGATGGTGCTGGTATTTTTCTTATATTACGTTCTTAGCTCTTTTTAGTTTAAATACTAGCTGGCCCATGCAACATTATCTGTATCTACTTATTACCAAAAATTAGTAAATGTAGTATACACTGTTTTAAACTTTTAAAGGGAAACAATTTTTCCATACTCTGAATAGCTCTCAAAAGGAATAATTTTAACCCGTTTTAGGCTACTTTGTGACATGATATATAGCCTATAATCATCTTCCTCGATAACTGTTCTATCGAACACTAAAATAATTTTTCAAATCGGACCAGTGCGTCCTAAGATTAGCGCGTTACAATTAATTTATTTAATGGAGTAATTTGTATCGATGTTTAAAAAGTTGAGTTGTTTTATTACAATTTATTTATTCTATTCCCGTAGGAAGGAACTTTCTGTATTTTTTTCTATTCGTAAAAGTTTAAGTAAATAAATAATGCTTCATTTATTTGACTTTTTTGTCTTGACTTGTCGCAGACCCCAAATTATCTTGGGAATAGAAAGATGACTTTAAAAAGATTCCTTAATCACAAGTTTTTAACTGTTATGTTTGTGTCAATCAATTATATTTATAGAAATTGTGATGAAATTAAGTCTTGATAGGTACATTAATCAATGTATCGTATTATTAACTAAGATATTGCACCTTATCATATTTTAAACAAAAATACCAGCCATTTCTGTCGATTATTGCTACTATAAATAATTTAAAAAAAAATGCTCATTCGACACACTGATATAAATATTTATTATATATTTCTTTTTGTATACATTATATATAGAAAACACCAAACCTCCAAAGTATTTGCTGCAATATTTCTGAGTTTTACAGATCATAAAAAGACAACTAGACTTAGACTGAACTGGAAATCGAACACAAGACTTCAATCACAGCAGTCACATACGCTGCCACTAAATATATTCCGTAATACAGCAAATTATACTTTTTTATAAAAAATGGAATGTACATGTAAAATATGGCGGTAGATACTAGAATCTATTTATTTTACTCAAAAGAACGACATCTCGTTTTCTCTCGACTCGACTTTATAAACATACATGACGTGGAACACAAAGAATACCTAGACTCAGAACAACAATTTGTGGGTCACACAAAGTGTCCCATGCGGGGTTTGGACCCACAACAATCAGAGCAGTAGAAACGTAGAAAATGGCTTCATCATCATCATCATCAGCCTATCTCAGTCCACTGCTGGACATAGGCCTCTCCCATTGCACACCACTTTGATCGATTTTGGGCTTCTCGCATCCAGCTCCTGCCAGCCATCTTGCGCAAATCATCACTCCACCTGGCCTGAAAATGACTTAGCAACCGCTAAAACCACTACGCCTTATGGGCAGCCAATTCTAATTACATAGAATGAAACGAAAATGTGTGTGTAAATAAAACCTGAATCCTTAACTTAGTTTCATCAAATGACAGTGACTTTATTAGTCCATTCATAGTTAGATTCTGTCAGTCTGCACTCCATCAAGGGACTAAACTAAAAGCTATTTTCACTAGGGACCAGCTTTTCTTTGAAATACAAGCAAACTGGAATTGTGTTTACAAAGCTGTTTTGTATATTGCATTATTAAAACCTTTTTAGTATTGTTTGTCTCACGGTTTATGACATACTTTTATTTAGAAATTTCGTGTATTTTTTATTTCTTGATTTAAACTTGTAAAAAGTAAATACTTTAGTTACTAGTTGCACCCCACGGTGCTACTCGTGGTCGGGGACAAATAGTAGCTAATATGCTATTCCAGACTATCTCTGTGCTAAGAGTCATCCAAATACGTTCAGCTATTTTTGCATGTAATAATAATAAATATCCATATATCTATCCTCACTCGTATTTATAGTATTGGTAGTATAGAAAACCTTTTATTGAATGAGTACACGATTGACAATATACTTTGGCAGAATATTAACTTGGATAAGGGGCAGACCTAATGGCTAAGACTACCATCTAAATACTTCGAAATCGAGAGTCACGAACATGTTGAATGAATTTTACAGACTTACGACCACGGAGTAAATTTACGACCTTCTTACAGACTTGAACCACGTTTGTAAGAGGTCTAACATTAGGTTTCAGGTATTAGTTTCACTAAAACTTAGGTTCCCTTGAGACTTAAACCTTGAAAAATATATTTATGCATGATGTTTATATTAAAAAGGCAAATGTATATTTAGCTATATCTATATGATTATGGATAAACCTTCTGTGGGCAAGCAACAAAAGCCAAAAGAAAATCAGTTCTGGGTAGCCCCGTAGGTAGTCATGGTGGCGACCAGGGTAACGACGAGGCAGGGGGTGCTAAGAATCTCCGGGTTAGGGGATGCAAACACAACTGGCTGACCCTGGCAAACTTTAATGGTCTCACGTTACGGCTACACTCTCATCTGGCACAACTCAAGGTAGTACTTGGGAAGATAAGGTAGTACATCTTAGGGCTATGTAAAGTCCGAAGAGTGGAGGAAGATATCATGAAATGACACCATAATGGCGAAACATCCAACTGATGAGATGTTTCTATGTTACCGCCATCATGTCCGTCCAAGTACAGAGTCAGCAAACAAGGTCCATACCATTACATCAAGGAGTGAGACAAGGGGACTTTATTTCCCCGAAATTTTTCACTAATACAATTGAGGATTTGTTCAAGTCGTAGTTCAAGTGGCGAATATATCTCTCACTTGCAATTTGCAGACAACATTGTCATCGTGTTAGAGACGCTGCAGCACCTACAACAGATGCTGAATGACCTGGATGACTCTTCCGTGCGCATCGGCCTACGAATGAACTTGGACAAAACCAAGTTCATGTTCAATGAATATATTTATATATATCCGGAACCGGTTGCGGTACACGATTCCGTTCTCGAAGCTGTTTTAAAATATGTATACCTCGGCAGACTTTGCAGTTAAGTAGAAACAACTTCGAAAACGAGGTGAACATAAGAATTCGGCTGAGTTGGGGAGCGTTTGGGAAGCTTCGTTGGATCTTCTCATCGGCGATCCCACAGTGCCTAAAGACGAAAGTTTTCATCAGTGTATTCTACTTCTAATGATCCATAAACCCAATGACCCATAAAGATATACAAAGTTGAAACGTGAACACTTACTCACTTGTCCATAAGTTCAAAAGCGCTCAGCGTGTTATAGAGAGGGCTGTGCTTGGAGTTTCGCTTAAGTATCGTGTCAGGAACGAGATCCAAACCAAAGAACATCTAGACTCAGAGAACCAAAGTCATCTAGATAGCTCACAGGATTAGCAAGCTGTAGTGGCAATGGGCTGGAAAATATATACCGTAGAACCTAAAATCGTTGAGGTAAACGGGTTCTTGAGTAGAAATCGCGTCTCAGCAAAGATAGTGTTGGATGTCAACAGGCCAGGTGGAGTAATAATGAGCTGGATGCGAGAAGCCGAGGATCGAACCAAGTAGCGTGCAATTAGAGATGCCTATGTGCAGCAGTAGACTACGATAGGCTTATGATGATGATAACTTAAATTATGTTATATACTTCAAATTTATAAAATAAAAATTAAGATATCAATTGGTGGGTGTGACTTAAAAGATTTGAAATGGCTAAAGAAATAATTTACTTATAAATATAACTAGCTTTTGCCCGCATCTTTTATCGCGTGTATGACGGTTATCACAATAATGAGTAGCCTCTCCTTTTTCGAGAATCAAAACATCCACATACAATGCAATGTGCATTTCTCCAGTAAACAATTCGAAACTTTCATTAATAAAACACACAGTGAGAACACTAAAACTAAGACTATTCATCAAGTATATTGTCTGAAAACTCCTCAAGACTGATTGCATTTGGCCAAAGTTCCAAAACCCGTTCCAGACCAGCACCAAGTTCATATTGTACTCGAGAGACATTTGGAGATTTACGAGCTACGGTCAGAATTTAACAATAATTCATAAAAACTATCAATCAACTGAGATTATACACGAGATTATTGTTATGAATAATGTTTCTGTTTTAAAGGTATTTGAAACATCTCAACAAATCACATAAATCAGCCCTAAGATTCTTAGAAAAGTTAGATATCGTCGATTTATGCTAGCAATATATGTACGAATTAACATACTCGAAGTTCTCCACATACTTGGTTAATACACATAGCAAAACTGTTTAGTTGATAAGACTAAACAATGATATTCTAGTTGTCAACATCATTCAACTAATGTCGGTAAACCTCGAGGAATCACTTTACTTCAGTAGAAGCATTTACATTGGGCTCGCACCCATATAAAATATGCACTAGATAAGAAATGCAGCACTGGAGTTAGTACTCTATTGTGGTTTTAAATTTATTTCAATGAGATAAAAGCGTTTGAATGAATCTAAAAATCCAGACCCATAAAAATTGATATAGTTTTTTTTTCTTAACAGCTATAAAAGAACTACATTATCATTTGACCTCATAAAAACCATTTAAGCTAAAAGAAAAACGACAATGAAATATAACAAGAAGCAAAAAAATATTGTGTGAATTCTCTATTTCGTATGACATAGACAACCTCTAGCTACTTTTGCTTGAAGTAAAGTATTTATCTATTCTTACACTTCCGAACCTTTAGGTAATTAGACTTAATTCTTAACTAATTAATTATTTGAAAAAAGTTAAATATAAAGTACCTCTAGTTTTCAACAAAAAGTTTGATAAAAGCGACACTATAGAATTTCCATTGTTCTATATGTTCTTTTATTTCTAAAATAAAATTTTCTGTTTCGATCTCATAAATGAGAGACTGTGATATTTAAATTATTTCAGAGAGAAACCCTGTATTTGTAAGAAGAAATGATTTTTACTCAGTATAATAATTTACTTACTTGCGAGAGCTGGAAAAGGATAGTTTAAATTGCAAGATAGCGCCGTACACCCAATATGATGATAATGATAAGTCATTAAATTACCTTTACATTTGTTATATTGCATTTTAACATTAAACTATAAGCCCCACTGTATATAAATCACGATACTCAGTCCAACCTATCATCGTCCACTGCTTAACGAAGGTCTCATCAAAGTTTATTTTACAATCATTTCAGAATAAAAAGACAGATTAAAGAAATGTAGTATGTTAAGAAATGTTATAAGTAAATTTTTTACCGGGCAAGCTATCAAATAACTATTAAGTATATTTTCTTAGAGTTTTGAAATAAGTTACACATGCGGAGGAAGAAAAAGTCAAATTCACTTACCTTTACTAAAGTTTGTTTCTTTTACCTTTGAAGTGTACGATCTTTCAGCAACTTTTTTATTTCGTTTTGAAAGAGTATTGGTCATTTAGCTAGACGGACTACTGTAGCAGATGTTTGTTTAAAAATACAAGTTTTACCCGTGGCTCTTCCCGTGAGTGTTGGCATATTATTTTCCAAGGTATGATCTAAATTATTTCAAACATTTTGCCGTAAAAGCGTAACTGATAGACAGGCAGACAGACAGACAGAGTTACTCTCTAGTATGGATTCGAGTACACACTCACTGATATCACACAATTACTGTTTCAATAAACATTTATTTATCTATAAGTAACATACCAATAAGTTTATATAAGTACCTCTAAACTATTTTTATCCTATTTTATACTACCAAAACGTTCTTAGTGAACAAAATTGTGCAACATGAATTATTCTCCAAACCAACCCCTGTTTACTTTACTCATTCATAATCATCGCAACCAAGCGTTCCGTTCGTTTCAAGTCCACATAATTTGAATACATACTAGGTACGTATCAACTAAACGTGAAAAACATATCTCCAACGAAAGATATATTTCGGATCGCCACAAAAACCTTCCATCCTCCTGCGTTAATTATTCTCAAACATTTCAAAAGGTCCACTTTATATAAACTCTCATTTCAGACCGACGAAACAACCGGGTGTATTTGGTTTTATGAAAAGAAATTTGTTACTACAGGTTAAACGATGACCCTTTTTCACGTCAAGTTAGCTCCTTTAGAATTTACCAGCTGTAAATGATTTGGTTTACAAGGGCTTTCTCGTTACTCCCTCTAATATTTAAATTGAAAAATCTTACAACAGGTTTTATACTCGCTTACTTTGAGAAATGTAATGTAAATTTGATTTTCTATACAACCTGTAAAAAGGTAGATAAAATTGGATTAGTCTAGAGACTATCTATACATATATGTAAATAATAAATAAAATTGGTGACTTCATGTAATTTCAAAGTAATAGTTTTTTACTAAATGCATACTCAAGTCAAAAAGAAAAAAATGTTTGTCTAACTGTTTGTCCGTCTGTCTGTTTTTATTTCTGTCTGTCTGTTTTTTCTCCGGCTTTGTTTCGGCATTTCTTGTTAGGAAGTCTCTTAGGAAATGTCGGCGCCTTCTAGCTGGAAAGTTCAACATGTAAAAATATCTGTAAAAGATTTCCTTAAAGACACAAATATTTTGTATCGACGTAAAGAGTAGACTTTCTCAAGAATCTAATTATCTTTGAGACAAACGTTATAACCGGTGCATTAAATGTAACAGGCAGATACTGCCTTGCTGGTCAAGTGATTGGTGTATGCGGCTGCTAATCAAGAGGTATTTTCTTCGATTATTTATATCAGTTGTCTAGTACCCATAATACCAGCTCTGCTAAGTTTGGATAAGATGTCGTTGTGTGTCAGATGTCTGAAATATTTAAAAAAATTTGGAGTTAAAAATCGTAATAATGGAAATTGAAACTCTATGATTTAGTAGGATATACCTATAGGTGTTGCAGTTGATAATATGCATTTACATGCTATTAACGCAACAAATAAGCTACAACCAATTTTGATGCTAACGATACTTCGGACCACTTTTGATATCGCTTACCGTGGATACTTTTATAAGAAGTCAAGTATACCTATGTATACCTATATATATACGTCCGTGTGGTGACGGATTAAGAATACAGAGTGTCACCACTCCTATTCATCCCACGTGGGTGTCGTAAAAGGCGACTAAGGGATAAACTACGCAAGACAACATCAATGCAAAGAGAAGGAAAACTTGAAACCAACCCTAATACCAACCCGTCTGGCCAGCGTGGTATAGTAGGCCAATACCTCATATTCAAGGAGAGGCCTATGTCCAGCAGTGGACTGTTAAAGGCTGTTGATGAAGTATACCTATGAGTTAGAAGCGATGGCGTAAAAAGTAGAAAAATCGGTCTTTCAAAATGTACTCCTACATGTAAGGCGAATTACAAAAGGAAGTTTTACTATGATTTGTTTTTTTAATTATATTTTCATCCTATAGAATAAAAGGTATTTCGATTTAGCTTATACAACACTTTATGATAATACATATTCGTTTACATTGCAAGCATTGAGGCTAATATCATTAATCCAGCCACCATCCTGCATCTGTCAGTGACATATGGACCTCTCACAACAGTCACAAACACTGGCCGGTACCCACTCGATTCAATCTTTTGACGTCAAAGTTACTATTTAAAAAATTGTTATAAAAATATACAAAAAAAAGTAAATATCAAAGAATAATTATAGTTTCATTATATTCGTTGTAAATTAAAGTAATTAGTTGGAAATCGAATTGAAAATAATTAACCATAGGTATTAAAAACATTGACTGCACGGTTGGTCTAGTTGCTTAAGCGGTCGCCACGCCGCTTCCTACTGCGCCAACTGTCGTGGGTTCAATTTCCACGCACGATAACACTTTGTGTTATTCACAATTTGTTGTTCTGAGTCTGGGTGTTCTTTGTGTACGTTTCTTGTATGTTTGTAAAGTCCCCCATGACACAGGAATTTATATTCCTAGAGCGGGAGTTGTCTTTATAATGAAAGAGAATGAAAAATAAAAAAAATAGAAGATCTTAAATGAAAAGTTATGTTTCCTACAGAATTCAATTAGAAGATAAGTGAGTGAGCGTGTTAGTAGTGCTAGCGTTTATTAGCTGAATGTGGACCCCATCCGCACGTGTTGAGTTGCCTTAGGTTACTTACCTATTTGTGAATGATTGAAAGAACCCTTTTTTATCAATTGCCAATCCATCTATCAATCACATTGTGAAAGCAAAAGATATTATTATATTCACTGTGATAAACTGAAGAATCATTATTCTGTAAATAAAACTTTTAATTTTCAAATAATTTGAAATATAAACTATATGAGAGTTGTCATATTAAATTTAATATGTAAAAATTTGAAATAATATCATCAAATATTAAGAATCGAAGGTTGTTTAATCGCATTTAATGTGTTTCGATGCCACCGTTCATCCAAATGGAATAATTAGTTCGAGTTTTATTTAAATATTATCTATTTAATAACACTTTTTCACTTGAATGCTTTGATATATTCTTTCAAATCAACAGTATTAATAATGTAGATAATAGTAAGTATTAATTTATAAGTACAAAACAAAATGGACTTGGCTATTTACATATTGAGTGACAAAGAATAAAACTACTGCGCCACAAGTAATGAAGAAATTCTTTTTAGGTTAAGGATGAACAAATCATTCGTACATTTCTAATTGATTATGAAAAAATCTGAAAAGGTCTTGTGCTGTCCTCCACTCCCAAACACTTATTTATCGAATTTTGATAAGTTATTGCTAGATTAGCACTTTAGAGTTACTTAATAAAGGAATGTCCAAAGAGAGGAAATCCCGGATCGAACCGTTTTTGGAATTATCTTACAACAAATTACCAATAGCAGTCCGGGCTATGGAAAATGGCGTTGTTTTAATCAATCGCTTAATGGAATAACTGATATTCAGGTAAAACCAATTGAACTAGTAGCCAACCCTAAATAGTGATGGGAATCCTAAAAGTTAGGAAGATGATGAGTTGGTAACGAATACACTTATTTGGATAAGTTAGTAACTCAAATGTATGTAAATAAAAACGTAAGTTTAGATAAAACAAGATGTGTATTATAAACTAAATCCATCTCCATTAAAAAAATATTTCTCATTTTCCTCACAAATGTATTTTTTTCGCTAAGTTCGGTCACTATCCTTTTTATTTTTGTATTGCGTTAATTGGCATCATCCCTGCGGACACCTTCGTGACTATAGATAAGGTCGAGCTACGTACTCTTGGGTAAATTGCTTGCTCGTAAATTTACTAGATTGTTCATTTGTCGCAAGCTAGACAACATTAAAAACTTCATAATTGGTAGCTGCGTCTTTTATGATCTTTTCTAGTTTAATGCTCTGATATATTAGATGTAAGTCTTACAGGGATTATCATTGCTAAGGCATTTAGAAATCTAATTTGATTCAGTAACTATGGTATAACAGTATGACAGTATGACTACTAAGTCTGGTATTTCAACAGAATTATTCTTTTCAATCGTAACGTGTAAAATGGTTTTTATTTTAAAATAAACATTGATTAATTATTAGATACGTCTCTACTTATTATCTTTTTTTTCGGTTTGAGATTTTATTCATTAAAATTTAATTCTATATGGTTTTTTTTTTAATATTAATCAAATGATCACATGAAACATATTTATCATTTTAAAGTAAGAAATCGTGCGTGCTTGCTTATTTATGCTACATCTAATATCTGGATACCTGTGCCTCTTAATTTGGTATATGTTTATAGCTGAGCACCCCTTTAAGATAAGTCTAATTTTTTGTTTCTCTTCCAGGTGTCCTATTTGGGAGTTCACTCTTACTCCTATCCGTCTACCTATTATGTGACACGGTATGATTTTTGTACCTTTGATTAGATTTTTGATTACAATGATGACCGTTGATTACAAAGATTTAGTGTTGTATCCTGCATGGATACATAATAATGAAAACATTTACATAGATAGTAAATGTGCAAACTAAATCAGTTCATCACATTAATGTTTAAATCGGTCATTGAAACATACAATACTTCGATTGTATTTAAATTTTGAAAATAACCCGTATTTTTTAAATAAAAACTTGATTAGCAGAATACTTTGTAGAGAAGTAGATTTCTAAAGCACTATGTTCTATGTTATGTGGGTGGTTTCCGCACTTAGCCCTTTAAGTGGACCATTGTACGTGAGGGCGGCCATCACTCCAGCCAGCCCACCTCCCTTCAGAAGCGGATAAGGTCTCCGAGTCTGTCCAGACATTCTGCAACAGATTTAGGAGATTCAAGTGTGTTTTTCCGTGTTTCGGTGACACCTGTGCACTCAATGAGTACATGCGACACCGTTTCCTCCGCCCCTAAGCATGCTCTGCATAGGGTACTGTCAGTTATACCTATCTTGTGGAAGTGTTTGTTTAGTGAGCAGTGTCCGGTGATAGTTCCTGCCACCAGCCGCAGACTGTCCCTGTCCAAACGCAATAAGCGTTTGGTTAGTTTATCATTAGGAAGTCTAAAGCACTATTATTTTCATCTTCTTCGTTAATTTAAGTTAATTGTGTTAAATTACATAATTAATTTATAATAACGAAATTAGCAAGGAGCTTTGTCGGTGACAGCCACCAGGTATCCGAACACGCAAGGCACGAAGCATCGTTTCGCTTGTACAAATAGATCAGATCGTTACTATTCGAGAATACACACTTAAACACATCCTTACTCTCGCCAAATTCCAAATCTATTTAAGGACCTCCAGATTGGTCACGGCAATTTATGTCTAGGCGGTAATCTCTCAAGCAGTGCCACCCACGGGTTTTGGTAAGAACAACCCTGCTATCACTGGTTGACAGTGGTAGGTATATATTTTTACCAAGCCAATGTCCAGCAGTGGACGTCTTTCAGTTACAGCATTAAGCATTAAGTTGATGCATTACTAGGTAAATGCATAGTTCAGACACAAAACAATTGATCGTGTTCATTACACGATATTCGTTAGGAATAGGAATCAAACATAATACTTCTCGCAGAACAGGGACGACGAAATTCTACTATTACATACATATATATTCGAGTCATATCAATAGCTATAATGCATTGATGTATCTTACTATGTTCCCATCAAAGACATTTGACAGTTTGACTCAGAACACACTCTATATAGGTCAAGTACAGAGGATAATGAATATATCATGGCCGTATCATCTATGTCAAGTGACATGATAACTGTTTGTGCTGTTATGACGGTAATTATTAACATAACTATCGGGAAAGTTGTATTGTACTTAGCTGGAGGGCTCGGACCTTAGAACACAGTAACGCGTACGCGCATTAAAGGAGAATACTTTTATTTCACTGCTTCTTTTAAAACTGTTTTTGGTTAATTACAATATTTTTATCTTGTACCTATTTTTTAAATTACCAGTTAACAGCAATAGGCCATTTTGTTGCAACCAAAAGAAAGGGCGTTTGAAAGATGACCTTGCTTGAAATAAACTTGTTTTGCTTGCTTTCAAGTCAATTTAAAACATTTTGGTATGTTAATGTAGAAAAATCTTGATATCAATATCACTGTAATTGAATCTTTTTTTATATATATGTAAGCCTACCAAAGTGACTCTACTCTGCCTGATGGAAAGCATGAGTAAAATCCAGGAGTAGAGGCTACCGTCCTCACTACGAGTGTAGGCAATGCAGCATGGTGATCCACATCATGGCGGCGTAGTCAGAAAATTCTGCATCATTCTCCCGGCCTCCTAAGGCCGGTTGAATTGTGCAGAATATTTGGGCCTCCGGTTTCACACTCACCAACGAAATACGACAGCAAGAATACTGTCATTATTAGGATGGGCTTCTGTGTGAGGTAGTACTGCTCCGGTCGAGCCGGCCCATTCGTGCTGAAATCAGCGTGACTCCACTATCTATAAATTATCTTGTGAAATATTGTCTTATTTAAAAATATTTATTTGAAATCTGTCGTTTAGTTTCAAAGTTCCGTAAGTAGTAGGACCAGGCTGAATTTAATAGGAACGAGTCGGCTCTGCAAAATATCAACCTAAAATGACACCATTCGTACTGCCTTGTTTCTTTGGTGGGTGCGAGACCCTGCAGTTAATTATGTATAAGTATAGTATATAATATAAGTTAATAACCCAATTATGCAAAAGCATGCCACTAGGCCACCATAGTGTGGGTCACCATGCTGTTACCACTTACCTTGTTTCTACTCATACTTTCCAGCAAAATATACTCCTTTTGATAAGTTAAACATTAAAAATACAAAATACATGAATGTATTAGAAGAAAAAAACTTTACTGATTTTAAATTTAGTTACGTATAAAAATACAATATATATTAGTTCATGTTTAAAGGTAAAAGCTATAGGTATTACTAATAGGAATGCTTATTAGGAATGCCATCGAAAAATAGAGAAAAAATACAGATATTCCTAATAGGAATATCCATTAGGAATGCCTTCGAAAAATACAGAAAAGTAGTCATAGAATTTGTGGTAGAATCGTGGTTCTGTTAACGTTTACAAGACCACTCATTACTATAAATGCGTACTCGTTTAATACAGCCTTGTAATGTACATAACCTTCAGCTACAGTAATTGCTACGATACTGTCCTCAAGGTCGATAAAGAAAAAGCATAGTACGACACTAAATGAAAATATACATTGCTAAATAAGCTTTCGACAATTTACGTAATTGCATACTAACATAATGTTATTTTATGCTCATTCTAATTTAGTTTTGTTTATAATTTTTTGCCTATTAGATCCTTTTTTACGTAATATTATTGAATGTGTGTATTTCTGTGTATGTATAAGTTTGTGTGATGTTAACTGTTTAAATATATATATACTAGCTTTCCGCCCGCGGCTTCGCCCGCGTGGAATTCGTTTATATCGCGCGACACGGTAAGGGTAGATTAAACAATCTTACATGATTCATTATACCTATTTCAAACCCTTCTACCTTTATTTTCGCGATAAAAAGTATCCTGTCCTTTCCCATGTTCAGTTCTATCTTCTATCCAAATTTCATCAAAATCGGTTCAGTTGTTTAGGCGTGAAGCGTTACAGACAGACAGACAGACAGAGTTACTTTCGCATTTATAATATTAGTAGGGATTACACCATCGGAAAGTAGAGATTTCATCAAACAGAAAACACCCCAATTTTTTGAAAAAAGTAACTATTTTGACGGGTGAATTTTCGATATTAAGTCAAAATAGGGTGAAAAAATAAATATTTCAAATCAAATAAATTACAATGTATTCGGGACATAAAAAGGTAAGTTTTCACTAAACTTCGTTTAAAAATAATTTTATTTGTAAAAGATAAAAATAAACCAAAAACTTGGTTTTTTGAATTTTTCACATATAATTTGAGGTTATGTGAAAAAAAGTGTAAATTAAAAATCGGCCAAGTGCGTGTCAGGCCACGCACAGGATAGAGTGTAATGGATAATTGTTATGTTTACGTATTAATGCGTTAATTTTGTATGACGTTTTCCAAGTAAGCACATTGTAGAAGTTAAGCCTCTATAACTCCTAAACTAACAAATTCATCTAATTTGTTTTCATTTAAAGTTCAATATATGGACCACTTTCACGAATTTTTCCAGTTTTTTTGAGCCGGTCGTTTAGCTTTTAGAGGGGGGTGGGACGCCCTGTTTTTACAAAAAAAGCGGCCAAGTGCGAGTCGGACTCGCCCATGAAGGGTTCCGTAGCATCATATAAAAGTTCTTGTAGTTCGTTGTAACTTTCATCAATGTTTTATTAATAGTGTTTTGATTGAAAGAAATGTAAATTGCGGTTTATGATTTATGACGTATTAAAAAAAACTACTTACTAGATCTCGTTCAAAACAATTTTCGTTGGAAGTTTGCATGGTAATGTACATGATATATTTTTTTTAGTATTATCACTCTCTTATTTTAGAAGTTACAGGGGGGGGGACCAACTATTTAACACTTTGGAAGTGTCTCTCGCGCAAACTATTCAGTTTAGAAAAAAATGATATTAGAAACCTCAATATCATTTTTAAAGACCTATCCATAGATACCACACACGTATGGTTTTCATGAAAAAAAAATTTTTGAGGTTCAGTTCTAAGTATGGGGACCCCCAAAATTTATTGCTTTTTTTCTATTTTTGTGTAAAAATATTAAAGCGGTTCACAAAATACATCTACTGACAAAGTTTCAACAGTATAGCTCTTATAGTTTCGGAAAAAAGTGGCTGTGACATACGGACGGACAGACAGACAGACAGACAGACAGACATGACGAATCTATAAGGGTTCCGTTTTTTGCCATTTGGCAACGGAACCCTAAAAAGTGGCCTTTAAAGTGGAATTTCTCGCAAACGGATACCTAAATCAAAAAATCGTCTTTACAACCCTTTGATGATTTTAAAAGACCTATATAATGACACCCCACATGATGGGGTAGCCGTGAGAAAAAAAAGACATCCCCACTTTGCGTGTAGGGTGGGGTACTCTTAATAAAAATATTTTTCATAATTTTATTGTAGCACTTTGTCGACCTAATTACAATACATATTCATGCAAAGTTTCATCTTTCTAGCACTTACCGTTTGGACGGTAAGTCGAGGACGGACGGACGGACAGACGGACATGACGATCTATAAGGGTTCGAAGTCATAACTTCGGAACCCTAAAAAGTTGTAGATCTTTTAATTACCTACAACTTTGCCATTTAACTTTTTTCCATAGGACTTGTAGTTTGCCGGAAATTGAGATAAACCGTTTTTTACCCTTTGTTTTATATAGTTAGCCATCCAAAGTGACTCTACCCTGCCTGATGAAAAGCATGAGCAGAATCCAAGAGTCGGGTCTACCACACTTACTGCGAATGCAGACAATAATGTATGGCGGCCCACACTATGGCGGCTTAGTAAGATGCTTTTTCACGCCCTGTTTAAAGGACCCGAAAACCTCCCCCCTACCCCTTCCCTTCCCTGTTATAGTATTCTTCTCCTTTTCCAATAGGTTTCATCCTACTATAATTTTATTTGTTTTCAAAAATTATCTACCCTGGTCTACTGGTCTATATGTCATTTACAAACTATCATTATGGTTGCCATGCAAATGTGTTATGCCTAGCAACCTGTGAAGTTTTGACAGGAGATAAACAGTGATACATTTTGACATCAAAGATTTATGCATTTTTATAATCACCTAGCTTTGGCCTTTGTATCTCGAATATTGCAGTAAAAAGTAGCCTATGTCCTTTCCCAAGTTCAGTTCTATGTTCATACCAAATTTTATCAAAATCGGTTTAGTGGTTTAGGCGCGAAAGCGTAACAGACAGACAGACAGACAGAGTTACTTTCGCATTTATAATATTAGTAGGGATTAGTAGGGATGTAGGAATATTTTTGTTCAATTTCTGAACGCACCCAATTTAGTATTGTGTGAATGCAACACTATGGGTGAATAGAGGGGGTAAAAGGAAGATGGCGAACCTGAAAAATAGAAGTAGGATGTGTTATATTTGTTATTTTGATTATTGCAATAAAGAAGAGGTTAAAATAATTATTCTGTTCCACAATTTTAATCTCTCCATAAAAGAACCTTCTTTGTGCTTTAACAAAAAAGAAAAAGAAAATAGCAAAGCTGATCGCTCTCGAATTTCTTGTCGCAATATAGACTCAGATTTGTCTGCAATCCGATAACTATATGTTATCAATGGTAAGGTATTTCGAACAAGTTGGATGTCTAACATTGAACAGGGAAACGTCTCCTATTGCCTACCGATTCTATTACAAAGTCATCTCTATTGAATCCAATGATGTCATCGGTGTAGAGATTAATTATCCAACTAAGATGACATGAATGACGTTTAAAGCTGACAAATGACCTTAAGCTCCACACTAATTGACACATGACAATCAAACGTCATTATGTTATCAAGTGACTACAGCTATGTATTAATAATGTAACTATTGTCTATACTAACGTTTGAAATTTATTGTTTCCTGTTTTTCTTAATCAGTTTAGAATCTGTTTAGACCTCTACTTAATTTTTGTTTTTCGTTTGAGGTTTAAGACCTGGAAACTAAGACAGTAGTGCTGGAAACCAAGCAACCTATGTCTTGTCTCAGGCTCTACTATCTGTTTACCAGCATCCATTTAAATCGGTTCAGTAGTATTGGTGTGAAAGTGCGACAGACAGACAGAGTTACTTTCGCATTATTTATCAAGTAAGGATTAATTACGAGTTGACAGTTTTTAATAAATCTTTCATTACAATTAATTTTATATTGTAATTGATGGAATTTTGTAAATATTCTTGAAACGATTTAAAGGCAGACAATTAACAACGTTTATTTTTACTGGATTCCCTAGGGTTTACAAATAATATACCAGACACGAAACTAACACATACATAAACTTAGAATTATTTATTTTTCGACCAAGCTATATAACCCGTTCGAAACGTCGGAAGGTAGAAGGTATCGTAACCTTTTTAATTTAATCGCGAACAGGTCTCGTATGCAGTAAAAAACATTAGAATTATTTATTCATAAAATAACCTACACTTATCACTAATGTGTATTACATTGAAAATTTTTAAAACAACTTTCATCCGCTTTAGATATTTCAATTTAATTCGAAGAATCTATAATACTATCTGAATTGAAGATTGACCTGAATCAAAATGGACTCTCCACCTCTGTCAATAGATTTTCCCGGAGTGAGATAACCTAATTGGATAGACGTAAAAAGGATTTGGTAAAAGCATATTGTGACACTAATAATATAGAAAGGACTAGGCATGCCGACCAAAAGGAAGACGACATGACGACATTTTTATCATTCAAACTCAAATATTCACCAAGGTTTGTATTTCTGAAGGGATATGCACAGGAGTATTATCAAGCACTTTTGCCAATTGTGATTTGGAACTACAAATGCATGCGGCACCCTTCTCTTTTCAGTTCATTACTTTTAAGCAGTGGGGTTTCTTGTTTTTAAAATAATTATTTCATTTATTTCAATGTATCTTACTGTTATTGTACTGATATGACTACTGATATCTTTATTATCTCGAACAATAGAGTTATTAAGATATCGCAAGACTAATAAACACAATATTATGCGACTATTCGATTAAAATAATCGTATGTAATAAAAGAAAATGTAATGTAGGAAATGTATAAAAAAAACCTCTTTCATATCCGTTAAACATTTTTCTCAAAGCTAACTAAACCACTAAATCGCAAAAAATACGCGGCATATCACATGTGCCTAGATTTTCATGCACGTACGCATAACACGAACGGTTGAACGCCGACAGATTACTTGGAGGTCACGAAAACGGATCAACCATTGTGATTTTATTTATTCAAGAGTGTTTTTGTGCTATTGAGTGACTCACAAATACGTTAAGGTTATTTTTGATAAGTATAATCATTTTATTTTATTATTTGATTGTTAACAAACTTAGGTTAACTAATTAGCCCACTAATTGTCTTTTGAAAATTTTATGATCTTTTTCGCAGAAAATTTATATTCATTTCCTTTACTGAATGCTGTATAGTTACTTTTTATTAGTTTTCTTATAAATATATTCTTCAGTAACTTCGCAAGATATAATAACTAAAACTAAAACTAAATAAAAACTAGCGGGTGTACTATTGCAGGCAAACAGGTTTAAACTATTGTATTAATGTTCACCATAATCTGGAGTTATGGACCTACCATCACCATAGATCAGTAGATAGATACTTTGCCATAAACTTCGTACAAATCTTAGCCTTAGCAAAAACAGACCGAGCAGCTTAGGGTTTAGGATTTATTTTTCCAAGAGTTAACTAATTTGCAACACCTCGTTAGTACATTGGAGGCACTTAGAATAACTGCAGCTAATATTCAATTTTTTCATATCCCAACTTATTCATTATCTTTCTGTTATATGTATGTATGTAATATTACAACGGGCTTTGAAACATGGTAGTTGTCACGAATGTAGATCTTCTTGGGTTTACCGCAGCATTTCGCTGTGACGTGAATGGGTCAAGGATTGCCCGACTTAATCTACTGGATTCTGAGTATACACACAAATGACTTTCCTGTAAACTCTTACATACTTCATTGTCTTAGATGGATCATTTAAACATATAGGAAAAACTTTTAGCATGAGTGCATATACTGCTGATCTGCGTTTGTGTTCAGGATATTAGGATAAAATATCCTACTAGTTCTTTTTAATACTAAGTATTTTGAAGGAGAAAATTCACATTAATAACAGTTTTCATTTCAATTCATTACATTTTTAAGGAACCCGCTTCGAAGATTTGTTTACACTTTTGTAAACAAAATCGTCTTGTATTCAACACCATTTTATCAAATTATTATTCGATTAATCAATATCAATTAATTGTTAGTCTTCTAATTTATTGAACGAGCACGTAGCCTGGCAGCTGGTACCAATGATTCGGATCTTTCACATACCCCACCATATTAAGTGTGATAAATTGCCTTAATTGTAAATAAATCCTATATTACATACATTTTAACAGAATTCTGAAAAAAAAACGCCATGAATCAATATTTTTATTGTTTCTATAGTCTAGGTTGAACAAACGCGCACACACTTGTAACTCAAAAATCAAAGTTGAGGCAATTACTCACCATTGTTATTACCTGTTGCTTGACTTCTTCTCTAGACTAAAGGTAGAGATTTCCTTGGATATCGTTACTGTCTCAGTGAAACGCAATAAAAGAATTATTGAACATCGGTAATTTATCAAAGAATCTCATACTACAACATTTCAGCATTTAATATTTACCAGCTCTACTCGAAGGTTCCGCCCGTGTGGATATCGGTTACTGCGGTAGGTAGTAGCATATGTGTTATTCTCGCGTATAAGCTATAAAAAGCTTAATCTAAATCCGTCCAATGCTTTCTCAAGAAACAGTAATCATCCACACATACTTCCTCCAAAATTTTCGCGCATTTATAATATTAGGCTACATGACAAACCAAATAAATTCCTCAATAGAATTATTAAACATATTTCAAAAACAGGTTAGATATTTTGTTCTATTATTAAGTTGAGAGATTATTTGACCCATGTTATAATTCCTTTGTAGGCTAACGGGGCATAAAACAATTACTTACTTCAAGATTAATCGGACAAGTTTTCTTTAATTTTAACTAGAAATTGTCACACATATTAAATCGAGTTCGTCTTCATAATAGGTATTGTCGATTACAAAGTCACGTTACTTGACATCGTCATAAAACCCAGGTTCTGTGTACTAGTATTTATTGACATTATCAATAAACCTTTTCAATTAATTCTAAGGTTTTATGAAGACCGTTCTACAAAAAATCTGAAACAATTATCATTACAAAAGACACCAACACTCAAACTATCCATGAAGTATTTTTCGTGTAATTATGAGAGGACGCACCATTCAGCATCAGAACAGGTTAATTACACAGAGATAGAGAGAGAGAAGAAATAAAAGAGCATTACCTTAATTTATTAATACCTTTTACGAGACACTTTCATCTAAAAGTATAGAGAGGCAGCTTTAATCTTACCAAAGCAAGAACATTAAAATATTAAAGGCCGGAAAGGGATTACACAAACCGCAACTCCGATATATCATATGCAAGCATCTGTCCGTGACTGCTGTCAACCCGGCCCTGTTCATATAATACAGAACATCAAAGTGGTAATAAGACCTTATGTTTCTCACGATATGAACAGAGTAAAGGATTCACACCGTTTTCGAGAATACATAATGTTGTAAAAACGATATGGTTAATAATAATAATGTCTTTGCCATTTGTGGCATTTCAAAATACGAAGCCGTATTTACGTTATTCCATTGCGGATTAAATACGTACTTGGAGTCAGGGTAATAATCATAGGTTCTCGGGGATTTAATATAATTAATGTTATTGAATTTTGAATAAGATTATTGACTATAGCCATATTATTCGTAGATGTATATTCATAACATATTTGAGATGATATTCTGAGCGCCAAATAACAAACGGTAAAGCTGGAGCGAGAATTATTTCTTTATTAACCAAATATTCTCAAATTGGCTCGTCAAATTCGACTAGTTACTCCCAAACTTGAGAGAAAATATTTTTTGTGCAAAAATATATAATCCTGCCTCTCGCCGAAACAAAAAAAGCGGGCAAGTGCGAGTCGGACTCGCCCATGAAGGGTTCCGTACAAGTAACATCATATAAAAGTTTTTGTAGTTCGTTGTAACTTTGATCGATGTTATAACAATAGTGTATTGATTGAATGAAAGGTAAATTGCGGTTTACGATTTATGACGTATTAAAAAAAACTACTTACTAGATCTCGTTCAAACCAATTTTCTAACAACATTTAATATACAACATTTTTTTTTTGGTTTTATCAGTCTCTTATTTTAGATGTTACAGGGGGGGGGGGAGGACACACATTTTTCCACTTTGGAAGTGTCTACCGCGCAAACTATTCAGTTTAGAAAAAAATGATATTAGAAACCATAACATCATTTTTGAATACCTATCCATAGATGACACATATGGTTTTGATGAAAAAATAAATTTTGAGTTTCAGTTCTAAGTATTTATCGCTTTTTTTCTATTTTGGTGTAAAAATATTAATGCGGTTCACATAATACATCTACTGACCAAGTTTCAACAGTATAGCTCTTATAGTTTCGGCAAAAAGTGGCTGTGACATACGGACGGACAAACAGACAGACAAACAGACATGACGAATCTTTAAGGGTTCCGTTTTTTGCCATTTGGCTACGGAACCCTAAGAACTCTGGTTCATTGAATATTTGATGTTTCGTAGTTTCATTTTATCACGAAGACACAATTCAAAAAAAGCTTAAGTTTTCAATCATAAATCGTTGTAAGCTGTTTGAATTGTGTTTCTTTCTTTTTATTTTCGATTTATGAAAGGTCATTTGCATTATGTATTAGCTGAAAAAATTACTATACTCTGTCTGATGGAAAGCATGATAGAATACACGGGTGGTACACACACACAATCCTCATTGCGAACGTGGACAATGCAACATGGTGACCCACACTGGTATTGAGTTCCCAGTTCTGATTGCTTTGCATAAAAGGAAGAACTGAACCGTTTAGTTCGAAAGCATGTGTTAGTGTTATTTAATCCTAAGACCAACTTCTTAAAACTATTATTTTTTTAATAACCCATATTTGTTGAAGCATTTAAAAAGATATCAGGCAAGAGACTGTCACAGTGGCGCAGTAGTAGCGTATGTCACTGTTGTGCCTAAGGTTTCGAGTTCGATTCCCAAGTCAGACCAAATGTTTGTGTCATCAACAAATATTTGTTTCGGAGTTTGGGTGTTTTCTATGTATAACATAAAAAACACCCAAACTCTGTGTTTTTGTTTATTTACAAAAAAAAGTGTGTTTATGTATTTATTTCAGTTGTCTAGTACACATAATACAAGTTCTTAGTTTGATTCTGCTTAGTATGGGACTAGATGGCGTTATGTATAATATGTTCGAAATATTCAGTAATTTATTGAAAGATATTTTTCTACAAAGACGCATCATTTTCATAAAGAGTTATTTTGATGCTACAAAACATTTAAGATGGCGTACATTGATGTTTCAGTACAGGATACTTCAAGAAAACATGTAACTGTCATTAACTTGTTCCGTCATGAACAACAAGGAATGGAAATGAGCGTGGTAGTATCTGTGTTGTCTTGATAAGAAAATGTAATGGCAATAGCTGACGGCTCTCCCTAGGGTATTCGTGCGTAACAACTTGGTTGGATCATTTTTCTCCTGAGTCACTTTAATCTGCGTTCTACCTTATTGTCAGACAAAATCCTATTTCTTTTGAACGTTGTACTTTGTATATCATCATCTATTATTTTGTTTTTATGTATATAGAGAAAGTTATAAACATTTTTCTAATTTCATTTATACAAATAACTTGAAAGGGTGACGGATTTATTTGTTAAGTACAATAATTGATCTAATTAAAGTTCCTATGCTAAGAGAATATTCTCTATGTACACAATTTCGTAGAATTCATGTAAGGAATTCCTACTGAATTTAAATTAAGTAAATCAGTGGGATGAATTTGATTTCTCATGGTTCTTGAATCTTCAACATGTTGACTTGATTAAATTAATTAATTATCGCGGTAAAAATAGTCCCGTATAGCCTAAAATAGTAGTTACTTTTGAATTTATAATATTAGTAAGATTACCGCATTAAATCAGCAGTGATGTAAATATACATACATGGTATTTTTAAGGTTTACTTTGGTATCACTGTTTACCTGCCTTAGATGCTGTTAGAGAGAGAGCACACTATCAAAACATATCATTATTATGTACATAGAACTGCTTCATTGAACCAATAAATTAATCATAACTTAGAGAACTAGCTGCATCCCACATTTGAAAGTTACATATTTCGAATTACAAACAATTTTGGACTCTGTGTATTTCAGCTAAAGTTCAAGATATCTTAGTTAGTATAGATCTTAATTATCGGTATGAAATGCTTTGGCCCATAACAGTTACTAAGAGCCTAAATACCCTCATATATACTGGCTCTGACAAACGATATTGCTTGTTGCGACTGATATGAATACATTGTTGTTTTTGTGGTGAATCGTAAATAGTGCTGACACAATACATATGTTCGCAGTGTCAGAGTCTTCTATTAATGGAAGTTTTTTCGTAAGCCTAGATGTATTAGTATGTAATAGATTAAAATATTCTAAGCTATTCACTTGATATATCCTTTTCTTCGAATAATCTTTTCAAATTTTGCATTATAGTCCACTTGTAGATAATCAGAAATCGCTTAGTCATTGCGAATGCAGAAAATGCAGTATGGACCCACACTATTACAACCTATTCAGATACTTCTACGTCATTTGGCCATTAAATGCTGCAATAATTTGAAAAAACAGAAGCCAACCTTTCATATTGTATACTATCTGCGCTCTGCGGTGCTACCCGCGTTGTTGTTATACCTTTAAAATGACATCCATGGGTTACACTCAATCGGTGTCTGAGAAGGTGAAGCTAGTTTAAAAAAGTAGACTAAATTACTACTTACATCATCAGCAAACTGCCAGTTAAAATTCCTATAAAATTAGAATATTAGATTAGATTAGAATAATAATATACTTTATTGTACACCAATTACATTGTTGTTTTTATACAAATATTACAAGTAGACATGTACAATGGGCGGCCTTATTGCTAAAAGCAATCTCTGCCAGGCAACCTTTGGATGGACAGATCGACAGGAGATATAAGCAAACAAAGGGTAGTTACGGTGTTTTTGAGCTACGGGGGCAATTACATATAGATAGAATTAAATATATACATATACATATATATAAACAACATAAATATATAATAATAATAACAGTGGAATCTTGTAGTCATTTACAACTAATGTGAGCATAGGGTACCTACAAACTTAAGTAATGATGTTTGACCATATTCTTAAATGCCGTCAGTGTTTGGGCACGTCTAATAGATATCGGCAAGGCATTCCATAATCAAATAGCCTGTACCGTAAAAGATTTGTCATAGAATGTGGTATTATGGCTAGGTACTATTAGCTCCAGAGATTCCGACGACCTTAAGGATTTCAGATGTGTGTCACTGAGGAACATAAAACGTTCCTTTGAGTATGGTGGGGTAAATGGATTGAATAATATGGTGTAAAGCATAAAAAGAATATGTGAATTCCGGCGAAGTCGAATTGGGAGCCACTTGAAAAATTTGCAAAATTCGGTCACATGATCATATTTGCGTAGACCAAATATAAATCTAATACAGAAGTTTTGAAGGCGCTCAAGTTTATCAAGCTGCTCCTCGGTGATATCGAGATAACTGACATCAGCGTAATCAAGTATAGGAAGGAGTAGGGACTCAGCTAGCGCAATTTTAGTAGCCGTAGGTAGAAAGTTGCGAAGTCTTCGTAGAGATCCAGTCATCCCAGAGATCAGCTATAACAATAAGACAGACAGACAAAAAATTTAAAATAGTTTTTTGCTGTAAGTACCGTATGCCGTACTTTCATATGCATTAATTTGAGAGCAGTTTATTTGAAATTACAGACACTCCTATTTTATTTATTTCTATAGATGTATAAATATACAAACAAACGTATTATAAAAACCTATTTTATAAAAAGAAAGACATTATTAGTAAAGAAATACAGTGAGAGATAAAATATCTTTATTTAAAAAAATGTTTTCTTGACTCTAAACTCTACGTTGCCATATGAAGGATCTGTAAAAAAAAATGTGAATAAAAAGCTCTTTTTAAATATCAACTTTTGATATGTGATAATCATTCTAATATTTTAGTCATCAGATCAACTTCGATTCTATCGCGTACGCGTAGATATAAATTCTTGCTAACCTAAGCCAAGTGGTTGCTGGATAAAATATTCGCGTGTCGATAAATCTTATATGTACAGCGACGAAATCTTATTTATCTAAGCTTACACTGAAATACGAGCAATATTCTTGGATTCTAGAAATTGATTTTCTACAAAGGTCTGGGATTAGGTTCAATACGATTCGGAAATCGAAAAACATCATAAAATGTTTAAGATTGTTATTTGCTGGGATTGAATATAACAATGACCAATTATTTTTCTGATTCAGAAACTATATGAGGAGGTTGTGAAAGCGTATATATATTATTTACCTACTATCTCGTTTGTCTATCCATTAGCGTATGTGACAACCGAGCTCGGGTTCGGGTCCCTGGCCTGTTGTAGCCCGAAGTTCGGCAGTTGAGGCCGTTGGTCTTACGCCTAATCAATAACTGGTTGTATCAGAAACTCCAAAATCTGCCAGGAATACATCATTACCACCATAATGTACATACTAAACTATATTACCGCGAGAGATTTATACTTCAGTACTTATGGGCACACAGGATCGACGATAATGATACTATGGACTCACAATGTACCCCTCAACCACCTCTGGCGTTAGCAAAAATTCTCTAACTTTAACACTTATAAGTATATAAAAGACTTTCTAGCCAAGAATATAGAACTTAATTTAGATTGATTAGATTGACACAATTTCTCATATCATATTCATCATATCATCATAGCAACTTTTCCGGCATACAAATCTATTTATCCTTCTCTTTATTATAATGTTATAAAGCTGTTCAGATATACGTTTGTAGATAAGTTATCCAACTCCCCTCAAACTAGAGACTATCAAGTATTATATTCCTGTATTCTTGATAAAGTAGTGTGTAATGAGGTATAACACAAATTGGACCAATTTATTTGTTAGGCTACTGGTATTGTTCCAAGTTGAACAAGAGATATATTTATTATCTTTCATTATTATCTACCTCGTATTTACTTGTACTGACAGCGGCCTCAAGAATGTTTTTGTACTATAATGTCTCTTATTCGTATAATACCGGTATTTTATCAGCAGTAGTTTAGTTAAGGATACAAATTTTGGTTAATTTTGTTTTTGTATTTGTAATATTATAAACTAGCTTAGGCCCTTTTGTAAACCGCGAATGATGGCGTTGCGTGTAAGAAGTCCGAAATATTTAATTTTCAACCCAAATAAAACCCAAGTTAACGATTGAATGCTTTTATGATTAATTAATCCACGAAGTGAAGCTAGTTTTTTTTATTTTATTTTTTAAAGTTACACCTGCGAGACAAAGTCCCATTAAAATCAGTCCAGCCATTCCAGAGATTACCCGAAACAAACAGACGGACAGATAGGCAAAATAAATAAAAAATGTTTTCTGATGTTAGTATCGTACATACTTATAAGCATTTAGTAAATAATGGCGCCTTTGACATTGCAAATAGACACTTCAATTTTATTTATTTGTATAGATTGTCGGTTTCTATTATATTTATTACACTTCTTCCTATCGAAGAGGCGTAATAAATTTTTAACCGACTTCAAAAAAAAGGGAGAGGAGGTTCTCAATTCGTCGGAATCTTTTTTTTTTATGTATGTTCAGCGATAATTTCGTCGTTTAAGAACCGATTTCAAAAATTATTTTTGCATTGGAATGGGCGTAGCTTACAGGTGGTCGCATCGTCACCATATCGGGATCTGATGCTGGGATTCCAAGGAAATCGAGGGAATTCCTCAAATATCATAGGCACAATTGTCGCGATTTGGGTACTCGGAATAGTTTTACTTTGAAGTCGGTTCCTTTTCGTTAAAATTATAAGTTATGTTAAGGATTCGTGTTCTGGTAACCTAACACTTAAAGAAATCTCCAAAACCTATTAATAAAAAGAAAACGGTAAATAGATAGACGTTTATATTAGTGTAGTTTTAGTTTTCAACAAAAAGTCATTTATGATAAGTATCTTATATAAAAAATATGAGCAAACCCTTTTGCGAGCTTCTATCGTCTTCTCAGTCTGATTTTAATCTAAAAGTAATTACTTTTCGCACAAGTAATAAACGGAATTGAAAACAACTTGGATCACACAGAATGTCGGACTGCACAAATTCTGATATGGTGTTTTGTTGGCAAGCCGTAAATGATATGATTGTTTTTTAGTCATGCATGCAGTGCTATATAATATTATAGGTATATGGGAAGTTCATTATATTAACAAATAACGTTAGCTGCAAACGGAGGCGGATCCAAAGAAAACAAGTTATACTTAATTATTAATTGATTTTACAAAATATTAACCATCATCATTTTTATGTACAGGTGATTCTCCTTTGAAGTGTTCGTAACATGTGTTTGAAGTACAACGTCATCATCACTATGCACCTTATAGATAAGCCTACGGAAACGATTTCATTTACCGTAATAAAAGTTATTGTAAATCGACCTTAAAAGATAGACAAATGATGTCGCTGACTTCTGCTACCTCTTCTTCTTCATTTTAGAACTTTTAAACACAATGTTCCATACATTTATTTTTAAATTTTAACCGTTTACGCAGTGCGTGCAATGGAAGCTCACAAAAGAAATAATTTTGGGATAACTTTCTGCGTGATGATGTTTAACCTCCCTTGGTAATAAGCTCTAATAATAAATAATCTAATATTAAACATATTTTTAAATAGGATCAGCAAAAACAAACAAAGAAACTCTTCAGCTTTCAGTATAAATTATTTCAATTCCTCGTCTTTCGATCTCATAGGTTTTACAGAGATCTGTTATCTATAAACCTGTGTGTTTGAGTTTACAAAAGAAGACTATCAAACAACTTAAGCTCGACTTTAGGAGTCAACTTTGTTAATATCACAGCTCAACTATGGCCTGATTGATTAATACTGTTTGGTTAGAAACTGATCAGCTGGAATGCCACACTCGTTATTACCACAGAAGTTAAGTGAGAGCTCTCAATTGGCCGGCTTCCAAGACATATTGGATTGAATCCAAGGCACGAAATGTGTCATTTGGTATGTACCATTCGTTACTTGAACACTTATTAATGTGACCTTGTAAATTAAGTGTGAAAGTAATGGAGAAATAAAATTTTTTTGTGAATTAATTTTATCAAAATAAATATGTGTCAAATGCGATTCGAGAGAATTGCAGGTTTTATATGTAGTCACTTACCATCGATCTTTGATAAGTCTAAATTTTTTAATGAAATGTGGAATAAATTATAAATAAGTTATATGGAATATGGGAAATTCCGCTTTTTAAACGAATAACTATAGTAGCCTTTCCCATAGAAATAAAATACGACCCAAAATGAAATAGATGAAACATTGAGAATAAATTTAGTCAGTGAAGTCGTAAAGTTCACAAAGAGGAAAAGGGTTATGGGGATACAAATGGCGGCTCAGTAAGTCAACACTGTAAACTTCAACCCGCCATATTTTTATCTACGTTCACAGCGGTCAACTCATAATATATTATGTGTATTATACCATTTCAAAAAAAAAAGGTGTAAATCATATTTGTTATTGGTCAACTTATAAATGAGAAAGCTTAAAATTTTATATTTAATTCAAATACTTAACTAACTTTTGAAGTCACCAAAGTATTTATAAATGTGTCTACATGGTGCTATGTTTAAAATAACAATTCTAGAATTTTTCAGCAGGATCAAAACTATGAAACTATATACTCTAACTGAAATGTTTTCTTTACAATGTTTCCGTACATGTTTAAATCATTTACATCGCTACATAATTTAAAGATCAGAAATCTTAGAACGATTTTATCAATTGTTTATTAATAATAATTCTACATCAGGATAGAAATGCAACATAGTAGATATAGTTTGTGTTTTAAATTTGTATTTGATCCACGCCATTCGTTCCAAAACAATGCAGATAAATGTAACTTTTGCTCGGGATCCTAAGTAGCATGTTTAAGCATCATTTCTTTTAGTCAGGTCTGGTTTGAGTAAGTTAGAAATCTACTCAAACTCTCGTATCTACAAAAACTGAAGATCGCTTGTTGGTTGAATTTCGGCTCCTTAAATTCGCCTTTTAATTTGCTAACGTAGGGAACTTAATCTCTATGATTATATTTTCGTATTGTGATTAGTAAAAATTTAAACTGTAAACCTAAAGTTTAGTGTACATTTTCTACAAAAAACATTAAGTGTTCGAAGCGTAAAATGCTTCCGTGAGCCACATTTGTTTAAAAAAAATGTTTCCCAAATAATTTTTTGTGAGCTATTTTAGCAACAAAACTTAAAAGCTATTTTATAGTTACAAAGTGTAACCACGCAGATTCAGGATGAGTCCGTTCATGAATCATATGTACAACAGGATATCCTGACTATACACATCCCCAAATACGTATGGCAGGAGATCTAACTCACTAGTATAATAGCGGTCAACTTTATTGCTGTGTTGAACCCGGAAGAAGCTGCGTTGCTAATATACATCTCAATGGACATAGGCCAGCGTTCACTATCCTAGTGAAATCGGATGTTCCTAAGGATACTCCCAAAAAAAGACTTAAAAACATGTTTTTTTTGCTGATAGAGTGAAAAATTTCTTCCGATCTGCAGCTCTTAAGGGTCCCGAAGAGGTGATGAAAGATGCAAGAATATACGGTTTTAAACAAAAATCGCAGAGAATGTTGTAGCCTCTAGGATTTTACTAATGCCTAACATGAGGCAGAGTGGTTACCTTGGCAGACTATTAAATAAAAAAATACTATCCCAGTTGCTGGCCTAACTGGGTACTCAAACCTGTGACCTTTCAAGGTCCCCTTTGAATTTCAAAAACTGTACAAGCCTTCTGCTGCCGATGCTTCAACAAGACTGTTAACAACTAGAACCTCTTTTCTGGGCTGAAATCCGGGTATGTTAAAAAAACAATAAACCGGTATTTACAGAATATGTTGTTAATAAATACGGAATTAACCATTTTAAGGAGACTGACACACAAGAATGCGACCTCGACCTCTCCAATATAAAACAGTTTCGCAAGAAACCAAAACCCTTTGAAATATTAATATAAAGTTGGGAAAAGGGTCAAGATATGATAAATTGTAATAAGTTGTATTCTTTCAACCTTAAGTATGAAATGGGACTAATATTGAACTCAACCGATTCTAATCTAAAAAATAGACATATTAAATAGGTTACGATGATAAAAATATTTAGAAGAATTAATAATACGATTTATAAAGGTACGTTCATAATATGTATTTTTTTTTAAATAGCACTTGTTTTTCGCAGCACAAGTGAGGTAATCATCAACAACTGGTAATATTTTCTTGAATCCAACTGTGACGCGTACACCTCAAATTATCTTCAGCTTTATTAAACCAGTACTTTACTATATGTAGTAACAGACTCTACTCCGACTATTAAAATCTAATAACCTAAATAAAACTAATAACTTAACTATTCCACAGAAGGAAACGAAATCTTATAAACTAAGTTACATCACATAATTATGATATATTTGCTGTCCTGATTTATTTATGCTCATATTTGATACTTCATAAATATTTGATCATAGAATAATTGGCATCCCAATTTATATGCCATACTAAAAATGCCAACATAAATTACATAATAGTTCTCTGCAGTAGCAGTCATATTGCTCTAAGCAATTTTTCCGAGACATATAACATTCTAACTTAATTAACGCTTGTCCGTATTACCACTACACTCTAATATAAGTTTATGCTACAAGGATTTTCTTAATTAAGATTTTTACCGTGAGAAATCATAGTCCGCAACATAATTTAGTAATCATAGTAATTAGGTAATTAAAGCCATGTTCAAACGTTAGTTGTTGATCGGATGTCTACACAATCCAAAGGTTGTATGACGAATAAGTTCATAAAGAAAGTTGTAAATGAATTTTAAAAAAAACTTCCTGCCTTGTTGACAACTGAACTGTGACAGCAAACATTCAACGCGCAAGGAGCGTTCGTTTTGCGAACTCTGTGCAAATAACAACAATACGATTGTAATCTGCCGTAAACTCCTATCAACAAGAATACGTACTATTCTAAATCAAGATAGTAGAAGTTAGCTGTACTAAACGAAGTGTGACCCAGATACGCTCCTCCTACTGTTCTTTGTAGTCCACCTCATCTTTGTGATGGACACAATATTTGCTTGGCTGAATTGGTTGCAGCGATCAGTCCGCATTATTGTCGGTCCCGAAACTGCTGAGTTCCTTGAGCCTCTGCAGTTGCGAAGAGACGCCGACTTTATAGCAGTTTTCTGTCACTTTTCCCACGGAGAGTGTTCTGAAGAGATATTCTAACTGGTCTCACCTTCTCCCTTCGTCTACAACACGTGCTGACCTTTCAAATCAGCACTTATTACACGTAATTTTTTGGGTTCAGAAGTTTTTAAACTTTATTTGGGGTAGATAACTCCCCTACACGTAAAGTGGGAATGATTATTTTTCCCACGGTTACCCCATCGTGTGGGGTATCATTAGATAGGTCTTTTAAAAATAAAAAAGGGTTTATAAGACGATGTTTTGATTTAGGTATCCGTTCGCGAGATATTTTTCTTTAAAGGGCACTTTTCTGTAAAAACAGGGCGTCCCAACCCCCCTCTAAAAGCTAAACGGCTGGCTCAAAAAATCTGGGAAAATTCGTGATGGTGGTCCACATAATGAACTTTGAAGGAAAACTTTAATGGATTAGATGACTTTGTTAGTTCAGCAGTTATAGAGGCTTAACTTGTAAAATGCGCTTACTTGGAGAACGTCATACAAAATTAACGCTTAAATACGTAAACATAACAATTAACAATTATCTATTCTATACGACTTTAAATCCACGTACCATTATGGGTGACTGGGGAACCTTTTCCTGTGCGTGGCCTGGCACGCACTTGGCCGATTTTTATACAACAATATCCGTATGCATAACTTGTAAAATTTAGGCATAAAGGACGTATCTCATACTACCAAACTGATTACTAACTAAATACATATACATACAAGTACACACACCTATAAAAACATGGAAGTTTTTGCTAAAAAAATAAGTACAAAATACCGCCTCAATACTGAACGTGAGTGGCTATATTAATTTTCCAAGTTAAAATTCAGCGTGTCGTAGGTACCTTTTTTTCCTAAAAGAGAAAGGATACGAAATCCTACGTAGGTAATTGGTTTTCGACACAAATACGCAATAAGTTAGCCATGAAACTTTATGCGTTAGTCGTGAGCTGAATACGGAGCTGGTCTCATAGTCTGATGTTCCAAAATAAGTGTTATCACCGCCTCTGAATAACAAAGACATGTTTCTCTTTAGTCTATAGGCGTTGTAGTACCGCCAGTCCTCATTGTACGTAGACATGTAAGTTTATATTCACGTGGATATCAATTCGAATGATCGAGTCGTTTATGACTTTTCACTTTATATGTTTTTGTTTATTCTCTACGGTAAGGCTTTTATGACTTACAAGGATTAGATTTGTTTTTACTTCTTAGGGTTTTTTACAATTGATTTTAATATATTAAAAAGGTCCTAGTCCACGTATACATACTGGATTAAAGTCAGATAATACTTAAGGATAACTATTTTTAAAGATATCATTCGCAAAATGATAAATATTTACCTGACCAAGTAAACAAGCGTCTACAAAATTAACAACATATTGATATATTGATAGTAGTTATAGCAAGAAGCCATTTTAAATTGTTTGTTTTTTTTATAT
This sequence comes from Phragmatobia fuliginosa, assembly GCA_932526445.1. Lineage (NCBI taxonomy): Eukaryota > Metazoa > Arthropoda > Insecta > Lepidoptera > Erebidae > Phragmatobia > Phragmatobia fuliginosa. The sequence continues at coordinate 75,531,774 of OW052057.1, forward strand.
CTGAACACATGAACGGATTTTGAGATATCGATATAGAACAATAAATACGATTCCCCATATAATAAAACGTACTGACAATGGACACTATACGTATTTGAGCGACCGAGCAATCCGTCATCATAACTTAAGATTTAAATTTGTAAAACTTTTTATTGAAGTGTAGAGCGTGAACAATTTTCTAGACAAAAGAAATAAAACACCGAAACTTGTACAACAGATTTTATGAGTATACGAGCGAAACTCTTTGCAGTTTTTTCCAAGTAATTCTTCTATTTCAAAAAACTTTAACAATTCCTTGCATCTCGTTGCAAAGAAAACATCTGATTTATATTATGTCCTATAATCGAATCACGTTCATTGCAGTTCATGATAAAAAGTTTCCTCGAAGTCTACAAGATCTATACTAATATAATAAAGCTGAAAAATTTGCTGAGCTGAATCCACTTATCTCAGGAAGTACTGGGTCTATTTGAAATATGATTCTAGTACTGGATAGTTCATTTATCACGAGTATACAAGATCACAGAATGATGAATAGCCACCGAGCATCAATGAAAATAAAAATGTATGAAATTCTCTTGACATAGAAAGACGAGTCAAGGTAATAGAGCCACGCTAATTTCAGCACGAATGAGCCGGCTCGTGCAACCCAAAGTGACAGGATTCGTGTAGTCGTGTTGCGTTGGTGATGACGTGAGGTGGCGCTGGCGATTCAATGATCCAGAAGCATCTCACAGGGCCACCGTAGTGTGGGTCACCATGCTGCATTATTGTCTGCACTCAAAATGAGGACGATGACCCCTACTCTTGAATTCTACTCCTACTTTCTATCAGGTACAGTAGGTAGTAGTGGTAGGCTTAAATCTTTATATATATAATTCTTGTGTGAGTGTGTATGTCACTGAACTTCTCTCAAACGACCGATTGGACCGATTTTGATGAAATTTTTTGTGTGTGTTCAAGGGGATCTGGGAATGGTTTAGATTCGCAATTGGACCCGGTAGGTGGCGCTGCGATCAAGTTCTGGAATTTTAAAGTTGGGCGTTACGAAGTTCGCTGGGTCAACTAGTTTATATATAAAAAATTAGACAGGGTCAGCGAAGTAAAATTGAATAAAAATGTTTTTTTTTTGTATACATGTATAAAAACGTGCAAAGTCCACATATAACTTATAATACTGACTACAAACTAAAAGAGACAGTGCTTCATGTGTATCATACACGCATGTAAACGTATGTTTAGCTTCATAAAATTCGTTCATTAAAGCCTATAAAGAGTTATTTTTTACTCTGAACAATACATTAACGTGTTTAAACTCCCATACCAGGTCCTCCAAGAAACAATATGCCCCATTCAAATAACGTATCGATAGGGACGGGTACATTTATTTGCCAAATAGGTAAGCACTTATTCGTTTTGTGACCGTAACAAATGACTGCCGGAACCTACATTACCCTTTTTAGGGTTCCGTAGCCAAATGGCAAAAAACGGAACCCTTATAGATTCGTCAAGTCTGTCTGTCTGTCTGTCTGTCTGTCTGTCTGTCTGTCTGTCTGTCTGTCCGTCCGTATGTCACAGCCAATTATTTCCGAAACTATAAGAGCTATACTGTTACAATTTTGTCAGTCGATGTATTCTGTGAACCGCATTAAGATTTTTACATAAAAATAGAAAAAAAGTAATACATTTTGGGGGTCCCCATACTTGTAACTGAAACTCAAAAATTTTTTTTTCATCAAACCTATACGTGTGGGGTATCTATGGATAGGTGTTCAAAAATGATGTTAAGGTTTCTAATATCATTTTTTTCTAAACTGAATAGTTTGCGCGAGAGACACTTCCAAAGTGGAAAAATGTGTGTCCCCCCCCCTCTAACTTCTAAAATAAGAGAGTGATAAAACTAAAAAAAATATATGTTGTACATTACCATGCAAACTACCAACGAAAATTGGTTTGAACGAGATCTAGTGAGTAGTTTTTTTTAATACGTCATAAATCGTAACACGCAATATACCTTTCATCCAATCAATAAACTAGTTTAAAAACATCGATGAAAGTTACAACGAACTACAAGAACTTTTATATGATGTTACTTGCTGATACGGAACCCTTCATGGGCGAGTCCGACTCGCACTTGTCCGATTTTTAATGCCTGAACACGTGAAAGAAATAAGTAAAATAACTTTGGGTTTTTATTAGAAACAATAATTTAACATGTGAACAAAAAATATAAGATTTATGAATCACTTCGGGTGGACATAATTCAGAAACATCTGTCGTGGTCATAAAGCTGGTACAGTTTTCGTGTGCCTTAGTCTTACCCTGGGGCACATACGAGACTAGTTGGTACCAAAAATATTTTATGAAAAAATTTGCATTGCAGTTTCGTATTTTTTTACTTTTTATTGTAACATGGTAAAGACATCCGTTTGAAAATAATTGTACTCAGTGACACTCAACTTAATGTCGTAATTAGTTAAGCTTTAAATAAAGTCTTGCTTGAAGCCTTTATTTACTACAAAATCCAGAATTAGGTTTAGTTTTAGCATTAGAAAGCGAAGTAAATATTTTCCAATTAATTTTGTATTAGGAGGGTCGGGCATTGAAAATCATGTACCTAAAATCCAGTTCTGCTAAATAAGGATCTCTCCTCTTTCCAATAATATATTATATTATGAGGTTTGACGGTGTATTTTACGGTAAGTCTTATGCATCAGGCCACTACTTCGAGTTACCCAGACCTGCTAGGGTGACAGATAGCTTCACCTGTCACCCCAAGAATGTTTCCCGATTTCTGGCGCCCAAGTCCCCTGTCCTGGTTCCAGACCCGTTTCCGGGCCTGGCGGACCGGAAGAGTTCTAGACCTTTCCCGATTCCACACCGTCATCTCTTTCACAAGCATAATTTGCTCGCAGAAAGAGACTACGTAACTCCACGCGCTTTCGCTCCGTAACATGGTCGCAACCATGCTACCGAGCGTGAGAATCCCCAATTCGATGGCAGCCCCGAGATCACGGCTCGGCTCCCGCAACGTTGGACGTACGATCAGGGCCGGATTTAAAGGTGTGGAGGCCTCGGGGCAACAAAGGAGTAGAGGCCCCTTGGTCCCAAATTATATTCCAAATAAAATGAAGGGCCATTTGTGATTTTGATATTTTACTGATTGCCTGATATGTAAACAAAATATATATCGATGATTTCTGTTAATATTTAATGAAATCATGTTTGTACAAAGTACTGTAGGTAAAGGTACAATACAACGCGAAAAAAAATATGAAAGGAAAAGTGGTTTATTAGTGTTTACTAGTCTGAATTTGAATAATTTTTTTCCGAAGTCTCTATTGTGGGGGCCCCTGTTTTGTGGAGGCCCCGGGGCTGTTGCCTTGATTGCCCTCCCCTAAATCCGGCCCTGCGTACGATTGACACTAATTGTTAGTGTCTATAGTGTTCCTGGATTCTACGATCATCTGCAATGTTTGAAAAGAATTTAATAATTTTTACTTCTTCTTCTTTTGATGAATGGCAACCAGCCGCATATCAGCTATTCTGTCAATGTCAAATAATTAACGTCTTCCATTGTAAAGTCTTTAAGTCAGAGTATAATCACTTTGGTAGGCTTAAATATAAAAAAAAACTTTTTATTTAACACGCACAATTAAATCTCTTAATTTCAAAAGTAAACTGCTTTAATTACAACTCGTTACAAAACCTCCAAAAAACGACTAGACAGTGCTGTAAAACTTTGTAATTTTAACACAAAAAGGATACACTTTATACTTAGCAGACGGAGATTTACACTCTGAAGAGTTTCTACTTAAAAAAATAAAACTCCCAAAAGGAAGCCTTTAAAATAAATATGGGTTTAGTTGAATAGCTTTTCGATATCCTTTGTAACAAATGCTCCGTGAACCTCAGCGGGTGCTGACCCGAGTGTGTTTTATGACTAAATATAAAAATACCTTCAAACCGTTGCAACGAAATATTTACGATCACCGTTCACAGTTGTATTCACTACGAATCTTTAGGTAAATTATGTTAGGTTTGTATAATAATAACCTCTTTGTAATACTTCTGCCAAAAAGTTATCTTGATTTCTTTTTTCCGTGACACTCAAAGTGCCTATTAAAAAGCATGAGTAGAATATAAGAGAAGTGGTTGTGGAGGGCCGGATGTCGATCCCTCCAATACAATAAGAGAACCAGGCGAGGTGATCGTGCCTGGAGGGCGACAGCCGAACGGTTGGTGGTCTGTTTTCTTCTCACCCTTGTGGGGGCGGGGGAACTTCCTGGAGCACTGGGCTCCTTATTATTAGCCGCCCTCGATGCTCGAACCGCCGGTTGACCCTCCGAAGAGAGGTCCGGCGATGCGCTTACGAGAGGCTTGCGGTTCCTGGTCTTGGTCCGAAGGGTACGCACTTGCCACGCTCGAGGGAGCTGTAATGAACTTCCGTGCGGAGCGTTTCCAACCACCTTCGGATGTGTCAGTGTCGTCTCCTCGTGTGGTACTGGAGTGATGCCGGTGAGGTAAGGCAGTATCGAGCGATCTGCTCGCTCAAACATGCCCGTAGTCAAGCGTCGAAATCATCTACCGGTTCCCACTTGAGGTACCGGTAGATGGTGGCGTACTTTATGTACGCTCGCACACTACCGCTGCTGTCAGGGTTGTACCAAGCTGACCCCGAGAAGGTGAGGGTCCTAAACTAGGTTTTGTATAATCCGAGCTTAGTTCGGATTGGTAACTTGAAGGACAGCAGGGAGCGCAGCTTGATTCTCGCGAGTTGTGTCTTGGTGAAGACGGTTCTAACGGTTGATATTGGGGTGTTGTATATATCGTTATTTCGCTGATGAAAGCAGCGGAGAAAGCCCGAGTCAACGACCTCCACTAGGACCCGATCCGCCGCTCCTACCACAGGCACACCGTGACGGCCCGAGGGAGTTCCACACGTAAAAAAAATGGGGTGTTGTAATTATATGTTAATCGACGCGAAAATGTCTGTATCATGATTCAGGGTTAGTAGTTACTCCGTATAGTTTGTTACTATCTAGTTCGGTGTATCTTCTGTAGATAATGCTGTTATACTCACCTTCAAGGACAGAGTTACACTTTCATGGCTAAATTGTAGCACCTATTTTAATGTAATTCGGCACATATACCTCCTACTAAACTGGACCAATTATGATTTAATTTAATGGGTATATTTCGATGGGTTTCTAGATGATTAAAAAACACAAGTGGATCCGTTAGGTAGAGCACTGCTAGCTAGCTAATTAATAATTAAACACAACATTTAGGCATTAACGTTTTTCTTTCTTTTGACTATATAGGCACTATTTTTTCATTCTTGGGTCAACTGTGCAATAAAATATGAAAGGAATTTATATTGTAGTAGTAGTACTAAATGTAAGAAAATTGCACATCGAAAATGTCTGTCACATTCAGTAAACTTTGTTTATTAACATGAGATGATATTTAGCACAGATCATAGAAACACAGGAGATTAGCTGTGTACACAAATTTATTCGTGTTCAGATGTCTCCGCGTTTCCCCCACTTACTTCACTAACACAAAATCAAAAATTGTAAGCACGGCACACACGCTCGTATTTCTCCCGCACACAAAGAAACTTACAGAGACACCAATAAACCCACTAATTAAACACATGCGAAAAGAAGGCGGCGCTTCTACCTGTAGCTACGGATTTCGTAAAACCACACATGTGCAATTTATGCAACTAGTGATGCGAAGTGATAATCATATAAAAATATCGAATGAAATTCAGTTAGCTGTATTATCTGCTCTTTCTCCTAAAGATTTTATTGACTGTGAAATGAAAAATAAACACGAGTTTCCCTCGAATATACTCTATACAAGCGATGTTTTATCATAATTGGAATATTTACTAATTAACTACCAAAAAACCGGATATCATCTTCTCGAATCTAGACTAGAACACAGGTAAAACTGCAATAATTTTATTGTTAAGGATTCTATTGACCAGTAAAATGTAAATATTTATTTAAAACTTGCCGCTTAGACAGTTTAAGTGTTGCGTTCTTAGTTAAGTAGTGTAATCTTACGGTTGCATATTTTTCCATTACGGCCTTTATTAGTATTATTAAATGGCGATTGATCGTGTTAGTGAAAATTTATTGGGACCAGAATATTGGGCTATTTTTGTTGGGAACCAGCTTGGACCCCTTCCTGTCGCATTTATCCACATTTCTTTAATTTTTGGAACCTTCGGATACCTAAAATTTTGAAATAAAATCAAGGTATAAATGATGCTTGAGTACCACAATAAATTAAAAATCATAACTTTATCTACCCTTTTTTTACGTTTACATAATTATAATATTACAATTTATTTATATCTTTAATAATCATTCGCACTTAATAGGATCGTATAAAATATCGACAATCATAAACATCACATCACATCTCTAACACAAAGGCCGACAGCGGCCGCTTCCCGAAACTGTCGTGTGAGTGAGAGTATCAATAAAACACTTATCCATTGCGCTATCAGACCAGCCGATACAATGATCGATTTGTACTAAACAAGCAATGGTTTTAGTTTCTAATGAAAAGGATTAATTTGGTATTTCATCATGTTTCTAAAATGTTTTAATGAATTCAGTATGAAAAACCATAATATTATAATATTTAGATATGAAATGAGATGCCATCTTTCTTGTAATTCACAATACAGCTGTTATTTTTGCAAAAAATCACTGAACAACGCGACATTTTGTCGAAAATCAAGAGCAGTGAAGACGTCGCAAGTTGACATGCGACTAATGTCCGAAAATGGCATCAAGCCGCTTTGAGGCCAGATGCGTTCGCAAGCGACACGCCTCAATTGCATATCTCCTGTAGGTATTTCTATGATCTGTGATATTTAGTTTCTTGGTTAATTTAAATGTAAATAATAAATGAATAACGAAAGGCCGGGACCCAGGCGTTAGGTTACGAAATCGTTGAATAATTTACATTTAATCAGCTTGATGTACAAAAACTTGTTTAGTTTGAAAATATTTATGAGTTTCTTTCGCATAGATTCGTGAAACTTACTTACTTTTTTCGAAATTATGGCTACTTGGCTTAGAAATCAATTATGTAAGACGATATAATAAATAAATAAATATTTTTGGACATCTGACACACAACATCATCTAGTCCCAAGCTAAGCAGAGCTTGTGTTATGGTTACTAGACAACTGATATAAATACATAAACATACTTTTTTTTTGTAAATACATATTTAATAGACATATAAAACACCCAGACTCCGAAACAAATATTTGTGAATCACGCAAATAATATTTGGTCAGACCCGGGAATCGAACCCGAGACCTCTTGATCAGCAGCCGCATACGCTAACCACTAGACCAACGAGGCAGTCAGATATAAGTGATGACTTGAATTTTATGAAATGTTTTACCTTCTACAATGAAATATTGTTCAATAACGAGGAACATAGATCATTTAAGAGATAATGCCGTTAAGTCAATGCTTTTTAAAAAGATAAATATAATAAACTAGCTTTTTTCTGCGGTTCCACCCGCATGTATGTCGGTTATCACCGCAAACAGTAACCTATATTCGTCCTTATAAATCAAAATATCTTTATTTCAAATTTCATTGAAATCTGTACAGTGGAATAGCGTAACCAAGCAGTGTTACTATCGAATTAATAATATTACTAGTATGGATGATTTAAGAAGATTGTCAATGCAGCTTCTAAAATAGATTTCCTCCCAAACCCAACCTAAATAATTTATAAAATTCCTTGCGAGTTTATTATCAAATTACCTCTCCGTATCTGCATTTTATACCATTTGGTGCTCGCCGCCGAGCGTAAACGCGATAGGAAACAATAACAAGCAAATATTATCAGCAGGGGTGCCTTCATAACGCTGTTCATGTCTTTATCGACGTAGGGTTGCCACATAAATCGACGTCACAATCCATTTCGCCTCACATCTATGCGTTAAGTAATAAACTGGGGTATTAGCGACCACGGGTTTTACTGTTCGCTTTATTGGAACGCTCCCACATGAAGGGTTACCTTTAGATATATAGTCTCTTTTTACGGATTTTTAATTAAAATAAGCTGTATTAAGACTTAGGTGCACCTATTATTTACATCAGATCATAAACTTAGCTTTAAAAAACTCTACAGAGGTACTAAAAATCTTAATCTTTATCTTCGTAGATGTACCAGCACTTGATTTCTTCCGTTGCTTTATCAGAAATAAAACTCTACGAAAATCTCAGACTTTAAAATCTCTGCTTTTATTTTAACATGATTTTTAAATGGCAATATTGAAAATTGTTTCTTCTTATTACCTACAACTTTGCCATTGAACTTTTTTCCATAGGACTTGTAGTTTGGCTGGAAATCGAGATAAGCCATATTTTCCCTTAACCCCCCCCCCCTCTCCCCCTTCCCGACCTCAGATTGCCCGTAAATTATTTTTTATTTAATTTTTCTAATATTCTCCTCCTTTTACAATGGGTTTCATCTTACTATAATTTATTTTGTTTCAAACATTATCGGCACTGGTCTAATTGGGGTATTATAGTTTTAGTGGACTTTTTAGTAGCGGAGGACTTTACAAACATACATGAAATGAATTTAAAGAATACCCAGCCTCAGATTAACAATTTGTTGTACACATAAAGTGTGGTACCATGTGAGGTTCGAACTCACAACTTTTGGCGTTGTAGAAGCGGCGCGGCGTGGCGACCGCTTAAACCACTAGACCAACTATGGAGTCAAATAATTGTAAGTACATTGTAGTTAAATGAGGAACTTAGATGACAGCTTCGTAGAAATCAATGTTATCAATTAACTTTTGCCCGTGGCTCTAACTGCCTGCATGACGGTTATCGCGGTGAAGATTGTTCTGTGTTCTTTTTCGAGAACCGAAAAATATATCTATGAAAGATTTCATTGAATTACCTAAGCATAAAAAATCGTATCTAATACACTCGGTTCCAAAAATAACGGGTCAGTCACATAAACCCGAATATCTCCCGAACTACGTATGCCATCCTAATGAAACGAAGACTGTTCAATTGAGAATTTAATTATACAGATAAAAAATAAAATAAAACTTAGTTACACCCACAATATTAATCTTAAATTAAAAAAAAACTAAAGTAGTCATATTTTTCTTAAGATTACATTTTTTTTATGATTGTTTTTTTGCTGTTTTTCATCACTGGAGGCTTCATCACGTGGAGGCAATACAAAGTATTAAATGAAGAAAGTGATGAAAAACAGCAAAAAAACAATCATAAAAAAAATGTAATCTTAAGAAAAATATGACTACTTTAGTTTTTTTTTAATTTAAGATTAATATTGTGGGTGTAACTAAGTTTTATTTTATTTTTTATCTGTATAATTAAATTCTCAATTGAACAGTCTTCGTTTCATTAGGATGGCATACGTAGTTCGGGAGATATTCGGGTTTATGTGACTGACCCGTTATTGGTTTATGTGACTGACCCGTTATTTTTGGAACCGGCTATAGATAATTGTTGTGTTTACGTATTAATGCGTTAATTTTGTATGACGTTTTCCAAGTGAGCGCATTTTAGCAGTTAAGCCTGAACTAACAAAGCCATCTAATTTGTTTCAGATTTTTGACCCAGTCGTTCAGCTTTTAGAGGGGGGGGGGGACGCTCTCTTTTTACAAAAAAGTGCCCTCTTTAAAGTGGAATATCCTGCGAACGGACACTTAAATAAAAAAATCGTCTTAGAAACCCTTTATTGTTTTCAAAAGACCTATCTAATGATACCCCACACGATGAGGTAACCGCGAGAGAAAAAAATCATCCTCACTTTACGTATAGGGAAGGTACCCAAAATAAAAATATTTTTCATAATTTTATTGTAGCACTTTGTCGGCGTAATTACAACACATTTTCATGAAAAGTTTCGTCTTACTAGTATTTACCGTTTGGACGGTAAGTCGAGGACGGACGGACGGACAGACGGACGGACGGACAGACGGACATGTCGAATCTATAAGTGTTCCGAATGATATACTTCGGAACCCTAAAAAGGCAAAGCGAACCTACTCAGAATTTTTACACATGTAATCTGGCTCTACGAGAATGCCGTCCTAATCTCTATTAGATTAAATATCTCTTAACAGCCTTATCCTAAATACGAGACGCTTCTGTACCTCTGTAACCAATAAATTAATTGGATCATCGTTTATTCAAGTCGGCGACGGTGGGAATCGGACAAAAGGGCACTTAAAATACATTAACGACAAAGAGAAATGATTAAAATTTAATTAAGAAAACATATTTATATTCAAATTCTATTTGAAAGTCCTTTCAACTTTGACCTATTTGTAAATTAGAATACAGTCTTGGGTTTTTATAATACGTAGTACAATGTATAAAAAATCCATCTAATTTATAGAATTCTCGTGTCGCGGTGTTTATAACTAAACTCTTCCGAAACGGTTGAACCGATTTGTATGAAATTTTGTGTGTATATCGGGTCAATCTGAGAAACAGCCAACATTTATTTTTCATAGGTTAGCCGCGGGCATCAACTAGTTATATATAAATGTTCGTGTCTTTTTGTTGCTCACGATAAATTCGGACACTATCTAAAATATTTTTTTATTTGTACATAAAAACACCCAATATCGGAAACAAATATTTACGGATTACACAAACATTTGGCCCGACCCGGGAACCGAACCCGAGACCTCAAGCACAGAAGTCGCATACGCTACCACTTAGCCACCGAGGCAGTCATGAACTCTCTGGCCAGCGTGGTATAGTTGGCAAAAAACAACCTTTCTTAGGAGAGGCCTATGTCCAGCCGTGAACTGATAAAGGATGTTGAAAATCTCTGACTGAATATTCAACACACTTCACAACAGACAGTTCTGTCTTCATTTATAAAAATTCAAGTTTATTGTACTAAATTCTAATATAATGCAGGCACCACACTTCGTTATGCGCTATTCGTTATGTGTCTGCGCCGTATTCGCCCAAATATTAGTTATGCGCGCAAACAACAAACATGCCATCCACACTTCGAACTGGTATGCCAAATAAGCATCAAATAACGCAAATATATGTGTTATAGAGTTGAGTCATTGTGATTTTTATGGTGAACGAAACGAATATACTCTCCACACTTCGCCGTATGCGCGCGAATAACCCGCATAACGAATAGCGCATAGCGAAGTGTGGTGCCTGCTTAAGATCCTCAGAGACGAAGAACCGACCAGAGAGAGTATATTGTAATTGCAAAGAAGTTCAAAAAATGTTTTTACTTTACTTAAATTCAAACGGAAACCCAAAGCCACTTACGTAAAAGCTTACCGCCCTTCATTAATGGTTGAAAGCATTTGTAGCAAGACATTTGCATGAGTTTCGAACAAACGTCTGTAATATTTACTAAATAAGACTCAGACTTTACACCAATTACTTCTTACCTTAAATTAAAAATGTGGTTTTCTTAGGGTTCCGTAGATCATGACTAGGAACCCTTATATATTCGCCATGTCCGTCCGTCCGTCCTCGATCTACCGCCCAAACGGTTGGTGCATGAAACTGAGCATGAATATGTGTTGTAATTAGGTCGGCAAAGTGCTACAATAAAATCATGTAAAATATTTTTACACACACAAAGTGGGGATGTTTTTTTTTACTCGCGTCTACCCGATCGTGTATCATTAGATAAGTCTCTTAAAAATATTGAGGGGATTGCTAAAACGTTTTTTTGATATGGGGAATCCGTTTACGAATTATTCTACTAGGTTAATTTTTTCTCAAAATAGAGCGCCCCCCCCCCCCCCCGTCTAAAAGCCTGGTTGGCTTGAAAAATCTGCAAAAATTCATGATGGTAGTCTATGTGATGAAAACACCTCTAATTCTATGAAGCGATGTACTTCACTAACATATAAACAAGAACACCCAAACTTCGGAGTACAACTTCTCAATCTCAAATTATATAGGTATACGTGTAGGAAATAAACCCCACCAGACGATGAGACCACTTTGAACCACGATTAAACCCGGCTTTTCTATTTTTTAACAATCTATTTAATCTGCCTACCTTTTTGCTGTTCAATGTTTGACTAATAAAGCACATACACAAACTTCCGCACACTAATAGACCATTTTACTTTGCCAATGTACTCGTAGACCGTTAATGAGTTTAGCTATGTCCGAACATTAAAATAAACAGGGGAAATCGGACCATAATCATTGAACATTTGGAAGTTAGATAAGGGCCTAAAGCGACGAACGTTTTCGATAATGGGTCCATTAAAGGCTCTTACTACTGGGGCATGGCTATTTTTTTAATGTTAAATGAATTTAATGCACTAGCCGTTCTTGGCGACCATTACAAAGAAAATAATGTATAAACCGCTCAGTATTCCTACCTCACTGTGATATTGGATTTTTTCCCTTCCATTTTCGAATATTATCAGATCTGCAGTTTTGCATGTATTTAAATGTACTATTTAAACAATAACCACTTAAAATTCAAAGCGTAAGCAATTAACAAAGCAATGTGTCGTACAATTAGTTGCCCTAATTATTTCAATTCCAAAAATTTAATTTAGGTTTTCTTGCAATACGGGTATTTACATTCGGATTATTACATCAAACACAAAATTACATTAGAAGGCACTAGTCTCGTATAGTATTTGTAGCGTCAGTCTGGTTTTTGGTATTACAAAGTTTACTAAATATTGGCCCTCTCCCGCTGCCGAGCTAAGCTCAAGCAAGCGGCCATTTGAATCGTACGAGGATGCTGCAAAATCTCATCTGAGACGGTGACAGTCCTGGCAGTTTTCCCACCTTTTGATATCCCAGCGGGACTCTATGACAAGACTCGCGCCATCGCGGTGATAAGAGTGGGGCAGACCAGGACGCGCTTGAAATATGCCAGAACGCTCAATGAACATGAATTCTGGAACAGCCGCGCAAGCGATACGCAGACATCTCTTTCTGTGAAGCCATAACGCTCGAGAAAGAGACCGCCGAAAGGAATTGCGAGAGGACTAATCCCGAGCGTAGAGGACGTTGGCGGCGTATTAGGTTTGGGGGTTTCATGACAATAAAGTTTACTAGGATAACGTTTCAACGTTACTACAGCAAAATCTATTTTTGCCGAACAACTTTTAACCTACATTCAAAAAAATTGTTATTTGGAACTAATTACTCCTTACGATGCACTAATTCATTGTTATATTGACATCTTTGGGACTAGATGATGTTGTGTGTAAGATGTCCAAAATATTTATTTATAAATATTTAAAATTTATCTTTCGAAACCACAATTTTATACACATTTTTCCGAGGTAACGTAAACACGTAAACACGTAAAATTTCTATATTTTACACTATAATATTTCATAACTCATAGACCCAAGTGTCAAAACAACGAGCATAAGATAATATACATTTGTGGTTAATACTGCAGCATTATGAAATGTCACGAACTCTATTTATGTGCCGTAACTGGGTTTATATAAAGCCAATACTCGTATAATTTTGATATATTGCTTTCCTTTGATAAAGGCTGAAAAGTTCTATGAATAATACAAAATTCACCGATTTTATCCCAGATAAACTTTTATGTTCTAAATCACGTTAGGTGAAGACGGAAATCGCAGCTTTTGGACGTGCTCCGGGCCGGAAATGGATCTCTGCAATTGTGCAATGGCTTGACTTCAATTTATTAACTTTGAACTTACAAAAACCAAATATATTAATTTTATTTACAACCACATCCAGAGCTAACGTTAAAAGCGCATATGGAAAGCTCTACGATCAGATGATTGCAACTGTTACATACTATTTAGAACAAATTGTATCAGATATCTTGGCATAGATACTGATTAAAACTTAACATGGAAACAGCATATTTCTAATCTCAAGTCTCCTGTGCGTAAACTTATGTCTATTGTTTATTTAAAACAATAAGAAGCTTATAGGCCGACAAAGTCAACAAAACAGTGTATGCAGTAGGCCGGGCGTGCACCGGCCTGCTGCAGAAGGCGCCGCTCACGCGTGACTGTGACCGTGCTCTCAATGCGGTAGCTGATTTTGTTGACATATTTTCATGTTCACTGAGCGAATGTACTAGGGTCACCTACTATGAACTTGGTAAAAGTTAATTTAATTACAACAAATTATCTAAACGGCTGACTCTAAAAAAATTCTTGATGATAGTCCACATAATGAACTTAAAAGTTTCTCAGTTCCTTAGCTTTAAAACTTTGTACACAAGTAACGACATAATAAGTAAATATAGCAAATATCTATTGAAGACGATTTAAAATTCACCTGCCTTTGTGGATGACTACGAAACCCTATTCTATGAGTAGCCTGACATACACTTGGCCGATTTATGGGTTACGTTAACTGTCTAACAATGAAGTTAGATATTACTCAAAAACTTTAGACAAAACCAAATATTGACTAGAACACCCTAATAGTAGTACTAGATAGTTAGTGAAGATCTTCGAGAATATAAAAGAAATAAGTACATAGTAAGTAATCGTCAAAAGAATAAAAGGCAAGATATAAAATTTACCTTTGAACTTTAGTTACGAAAGTCGGTGATAAGTAAAACCACTGGAGACCATAAATCCCGCTAAGAAACCGCGTTTATACTCGATGCCCCCGACATTAATACAGATTCTCTAAGATTATTGTAACAAACTCTTCGGAGAATCGTGAAAAAGTTATTCCATACTAAAGAAACGTTAAGGAAAATGGTAAAAGTGTTACTAAACTAGCGACTTATAAAGTAACTAGTCATTTTCCGTAGTTATAACCACTTTTGTTCTTAATATTCGTAGATAGATAGTCTTTATTTGTATGAATGTGAAGTACATACATTGCAAGGAAGATATCGAAAATTATAAGTTTCCGTTACGTTTGGTCGCATTCAACGTGGCATACAAATTAGTATCAGGAGAAGCTTGATCGTGATTAGGCTGCAAACTCTAAAATATGTATATTCAATTATTAGTTTAGTAGTAATTCATTCAATTACCTATTATTATTCATCATAGGATAATGTATGCCAAAATCCCCACTATAAATATAAATCTATACAAATGCATAAAATTGAAGTGTCTCTTTGTAATGGTAAATTAACAAATTGTCACTAAATGCAAATGAAATTAATTTTAGGTACTTACATTACGAGGTTTAGAACTCTTCCGGCTCACCAGGCCCGGGAACGGGCCAGGTACCGCAGGCGACTCAGGCGCCGGAGATCGCAAGATCTCCGTCCTCCATAAGCGGAGGCCTGGGGATGACAGGCTACAAACCCGAGCGCTACAAAACGCGCACGCTTCAATATTTGGTGGAAGGGGAGCATCGGAGTTCTTGCACGGTAGGGGGCCGTCTGCAAGCCCGACATGCGTCGGGGTTCCAGGGACTTCCTTTCGAGGTTATACCTGGTTCCTTGACTCATAGTACCCGAGACGGCGTGCGGTTTTAGTCGGTTCGAGTACGACATAGCCACCAAGTGGTGGCATCTATGGGGATTTCCGCACGGAAAAAATGAAATAAAAAAAAGTACTTACATGAAAAAGACAAATTTTACATCTTTAGCTGTCTGTCTTTTTGTTCCGACTAAATTCTGAAACGGCTGAACCGATTTAGACGGCACTTTGACTGCCAGACAGTTGATGACATAAGCAGTAACTTAGACTACCTTTTTAGACTAGCTTCGCCCCGCGGCGTTACCCGCGGTTACTGTTTTAACTGTAAAACAATCACAATAAGATTTTTTAGAAAGGGATGAAGACGAGTGTGAATGGTATAACAAATGGTCTTACTAAAATTAAATTGAACAAACTTTTTCTTTACGTAACAAAATAAACTGTATTATCAATCAAGCACAAAGTTTCTTTTCAAATTTTGTCTGTACACAATATTTTAGACACGTTGGTACATAAACAAAATTTACTGAGTATCTACTTACTAAGATACACACAAGATTCAAACTAAAAGGTAGAACTGGATATTTTGAGAGAAAATTAATTAATATGAAAATTAAGTATGTATATATGTGTGTATAAGATGTATTTACTTAGGTCTACTTTCACTAGTTCCTGATAAGTTTCAGATATAACACTATCAGATAAAGGTAACTGTTATATTATTACATATATATGTATGTATATTGAGGTGTGATGCTTTTATAGATATAGCCCACATGATTAGCTATTTGAAGTAACAATGGGCTGACCACACTAGTCGCACATCTGATGATTGGTCAGCGTCTTGTCAAACTTTGTGTAGGACTCTATGGCTGGCAGGAGCTGCATGCGAGAAGCAGAAAAATCGATCAAACTGGAGTGCCTATGAGAGGCCTTTGTTCCAGCTGTGGACTGCGATAAGATAATGATGATAATAATGATAATGATATATGTGTCTGACATGTATATATCTATCTATTGACTGCACAGTTGGTATAGTGGTTTAAATGGTAACCAAGCAACTTCCTACTGCGCCAAGTTTCTTGTATGTTTATAAAGTCCCCTAGGAAACATGAATATATTCCTAAGGCGGAAATTGTCTAAAAAACCGAAAACTATAGATATTACACAAATTAGTTCATAATGGTCCATCAGACACTTTATTACTAAAACTAGCCCTTAGTTTGGTTAATATTAATAATTGTTAGTAATAGTATTCCAGTTTTCCCTCAGGGTTGCGGAGGTCCGATGCCAGTCGTTCTGTGTAAAAACTGAAATTCAGGTGAAACTGGTTAAACTAGTAGCCGACTGTAGGAAGAAGAAGAAGAACGTTAGTATTAAACAAAAATAGACTTACACCGCCCGGTATGGAAGTCGCATGCTCAACACAACTACTTATGTAAAATCAAGTAAACAAAATACCGAATTTAGTAATACTGAATTGACCTGTGCTGCTCTGTGTGCCGGATAAATATTCAAATTAATTGGAGCTCCCTTTCTTAGTGGAAATGACAAAGTAACAATAGATAATGATATTTAAATCGCTTCAGTAATTAAAACTACTAACCCGGAGAACATGGTTCCGTTTAAAATACTTTAATTTAAAATTTTAAAAACTAAAGAAGTAGACTTAACATCGTAAGCATTAGCCGTCTGGAGGATATATCCTTTTTTTTAAACTCTATTTATACCTCCGACGCACTTGAAATCACTTTAATCCTTTTTTTGTATTTAAGCCTACCAAAGTGACTCATGAAAGCATGAATATAATCCAGGAGTAGGAGCCAACATCTTTATTGTGAATACCTACAATGTAGCATACTGACCCATACCATGGCGGCTTATACAGATGTTTCTGCATCATCCTCCCGGCCGACCCTGAATGATGCAGAATTATTGAACCTTCGGGCTCACACTCACAAACGAAAGACAACTATAATATTATTAATTCCTTCACGTACCACCGTTACCAAACCTCCACAACCCAAGTGCAAGCGATATCGAAGTTCCGCAAAACGACTGTTGGACTTTTAGGGCTTCAATTGCCTGTAACCGTAAACGTTTTCACCAACGTCTTCTAAATTGAAGTAACCACTTAGAGAGAGTTAGATAACTCCGTTATTCCCTCAAAATGTTTAAGACTAAAGTTCTTACAATAACTATAGCCCGACTACATAAAAAGTTAGTATAAAATTTATATAGCCGTTACCCAGGCACTAATGACGAATCTATTGGCACCTTATTCATTACAATCGGTTGAGTATTTTAGGCGTTATTGTAGAGCTTACAAACATACATGAACGTCCAAAATGTATACCCATCCTTTTGGCTTCGTCGAAGTCAGGTATAATAGAGTATTATACTATTACAACTTAGCTACGTGAAGTCAACAACCTTTTACCAGCAGTGTCGTTTCCTTTAAAGTTGTTTCGTCGAAAGTATTTTCCGCTAAAATAAAAGCTATAATTCATAAAATGATAAAAAAAAGTAATATCGAATAAATATAAAAAAGATTCTCGAATATCTGAAGATTTTCGCTTATAACTTTTTTACACGTTACACGCCAAAAAAATAAAATTGCATCCTCTTAAAAAACACAACCCCAAATGTAACTATTCAATGGACAATGGAAAATCTTAATGACAAACGATGACAAACTGGGATATCGACAACATTCCTAGATAACTTTAATGACTCCTTGTTGAAAAGAAAAAAAATCATTTTTTATAATATTCCGAAATACATTTAGAATTACAAAAAAGATAACACCGCGACCAAATGCATACACAATTAATTTATCATTTAAAAAATAAAGTTTTCACTACGGAATTCAAATGTAAATTACGCTCGGTTGCCTGGTTCACCTATTTACCCGTATACATTAAACTAATTACAACACAATGCATACAATCGAGTTTATGTTGTGCTACCAACATTATGGATTCAAATTCAAGTAAACTTCCGGACAAGACGGAATCGAAATAAAGTTAAATTTATAATGGATAATAAAAAAGAAAATAAAATAAGAAGAGGCGTTACACTTACTGAATTAGTACAAAACTTAGAGAAGAATCTCGGATTTAAAAATGAAATAAAATGGATGAACTTCATATTGATCACCCTTTATCATATTGGTGGTGCATATTGGTGTTATTATTTTGCTTTTCCTGTGAAATGGCAGACTGTTGTTTTTGGTAAGTATTACTATAGTTCAACCTGAAACACTCAAAACAACTGAATATACCAACAATTAAAGGAAGAAAGAAAATTAAAAACTAAAATTAAACAAATTGATATGAATATAATTAGAGTTATGTTCGAATTATTTTATTACTTACCTATAAATAATTAAGATGCGTTACATACACTTAAAATAAAAGTTTTTAATAGTAATTACGTCATTGACAATATTAGCAACTAATGATGACTGATGAACAAGAAAAAGTTTCAAAAACTTAATGAAAGACGACTATGCAAAAATTTTTGATAAAATTTATGTCAACTGGGCCATTATTACGAATCTATTAACGTCTTAGTCAATAAAATCGGTTCAATGGTTTAGAAGCTCCCGTAGAACATACAAACATGCATAAACTGCCAAATATATAACCCTTCCTTTTGGCTTCTTCGTAGTCGGGTAAAAAGTGAAGTGTTTTTTACGCATTAAAATAAATAAATAAAATGTCAGCATTAACCTTGAAAACCTTTGTTTTAGCACTCATTATGTACGTGGCGTCTGGCTTCGGGATCACAGGTGGAGCCCATCGACTGTGGACACATAAATCATATAAAGCAACACTACCACTCAAATTATTTCTCCTAATGTGTTTCTCTAGCGCTGGACAGGTAAAAAACCTTACAAATAAAATAATTTATTTGAATAAAAACATTGAGAAGTGCGTTCGTGTATATCGATACCGATATGAGCTCAAATTTTAACACGATGTACAATCCACTTAAAATAAATATGTATGGGAATGAAATCTCGAAAGTCAAATAGTCGGAACAAATTATTAGCCAATAATACAAGAGAATTTAAGTGTTTGTAGATTGTTGAAAGACTCGATGCGAAACAGTTTCATCTTGGCCAAGGCGGCAGTTTTGATCCTCAGTTCTAATTAATGTAACAACAAAATGTTGGTATCAAGATACAGATAGATATTAATACAATTTATGTACCTAATAAAAATAACGGATGCAGAACAAAATAATAAAATATTTTCACAGGTGCCTATTTAAGAAAAAAATAATAAGCCAACACCTATTCTCATACTTATGTGTCCTTTATTTTTTGTCTTCTGAAAATAAACCTCGAGTAAAAGAAAATGTATGAGGTATGAAGAACGTTGAAAGTTTCCTATAAAACCTATTTCAGTTGAAATAGAGATAATTTTATTCAAGAAACTCCTTGAAAACAAAAAACTATCTCAAATAGTATGTCGTATTTTAGCCAAAGTAAATCTAGTTTCTACGTTTTCAGATAAATTTTTCTAATCTATTCCTTAGAGAATCCTTTGAAAAAAAGGGGTCTCTGATGTTTTAAAAGTAACTTGTAAGATTGATTTCTTTGCAAAGTTAGGGCACGTTTCCACGGTATCATAGCTATAGATAAAAGATCGTGAATTTTATATTCATTTAATTAGAACTATTCACGTTTTCCAGTAGTACATATCTTATATTGCGAAAAATTTGCGGATAATTCTTAATCAATCTTTTTTAAAAGCGATAAGAAATTAAAAAAATATTTTCATCCGTTCTTAACTTTTAAAGATCCATTCATTCCTACCTACCGAACCAAATTAAGCCGGAGTGTTATCACAACGGATGCAGAGCAATTTATACATGCATTTCACCATGTGAGTGTGTCTCATACGGTGACAATATCAAGAGACTCAGACTCAGTCAGAGTAGCGATTGGAATTTGTTATAATTTAAAATGTTATTATTTTGACAGAGTACTATTTTCGAATTATCTTCAAAACAAAAAGTTTTCTGTTTAAGACAATACCTGTGGTTGTCCCCTTTGCTTGCTCCATCAACATCAGTCTTTATTTAAAACTTACGACACGTAAATATCGCTCAGTCATAGTTAGAGTACTTCGTAACTAAGGCTTATCATTCTTATTCTTTGCTATTACCTGTTTTAGAATTCTCTGGTACAATGGGTTCGTGATCATCGAGTACACCACAAATACAGCGATACGGACGCCGATCCCCACAATGCTAATAGGGGTTTATTTTTCTCCCATATTGGCTGGCTGATGATGAAGAAGAATCCTGAAGTATTATTGCGAGGGAAACAAATGGATATGAGTGACATCGAAAGTGACCCACTTATAAGAGCCTACGAACGGTCAGTTCAATTTTTGTGTCTAAGATTTAACGATATCAATATGCTACAAAAGTCACGTATAGCCAGAGTTGCCACCCGTCCCGAATTTCCCGGGACAGTCCCGAATTCGATGATATCGTCCCGCGTCCCGACAGCGTATTGATTTTGTCCCGATTTTTCACAAATGTAAGAATTGCTCAAATTGAATTCACCTTCTTCCCCTTTCGCGCAGTGTACATAAAAAGAAACAGCTATTGGGTGCCAAATAGAACTAATGACAACCTTTTTACCAAAATTTTTTACAAACAAAAGATTTAAAACTGGAAAAGCACAAAAGTTAAACGCTTAATTGTGTCTTGTATCTCGTGCTGAGGGCATACCTCCTTTAAATGTTTATTTTAAGTGTGTATTTTCAGTAATGATAATAAAACGGTCCAAGATCAGAAATGGTTGCTCGGTAGATTTATTACAAGCAGAATTGCAAATTACACTAAATATAGACCTTGGCTGGCGTATGGCCAGCCAAGGTGATCTGATGGAAAGTATGAATGGAATCCAAAAGTGGAGTGCGCCATACTCACTGCGAATGGAGGCAGTATGGCGGTATAAAGAGATGCTTCTTTACGCGCCCCACTTAAAGGACCCGGGATCATAGTAGAAAGGAAACATGAGTTAGCAGTGAGTTACAGTTTTTCATTTAGCTTTTAGAGAGAGGGGGGGGGGTCTAAAGAAGAAGCATACCAGTACCACAGCGGCATCCTCTTTTCCCACCAACCCGCTTTTAGAGGTGGAGTTCACAAATATTCATAGACTCCATGCAAACCTCAACGCCGTCCACCAGCACCTTGAAACGGTATGCCCGGCTATGTTTTTTCTAACGGAGTCACAGATACGCTGCTCTGCCGACACGACATATCTCCATAACCCTGGATACCAGCTTGAGGAGTGCTTCCTCGCGAAGGCTGGAGTGTGTCTTTTCGTCAGGGCGGATGACTGAACTGCCCACGCATTCGCTCTTACGCATGACCTCACCCAACTGGTACTCCAGCACACCAGGACAAGACACATCGAGTCAAGCGCCCTCCTTGCTAGACCTGTTGCTGGCGAGCCACCCAGTGCAATACTGTGTGTCGGTTCTCGCCCCTCTAGGCTCCTCCGACCACTGCCTGGTGTCTACCGTAGTGAAGTACGCGCGGAGCTTCGGTCACTCGACGTCCGGAAAGCCAGTGGACCTGACGGGATCCCAGTGGTGGTTCTAAAGAACTGTGCACCAGAGTTGTCTCCAGTATTGACACGCTTGTGTCGCCTGTCATATTCCTAAGGAATTGTCAAGGCCTTTGATAGGCTTTGGCAACGCTCGCTTCTCTCTAAGCTTCCGGCATACGGCCTGCCAACTAAATTGTGCAGCTGGATTGCCACCTTCCTGCGCCAGCACCGCATTAGAGTTCTTTGTGACGGCGCGGCGTCTGATTTCCAGCAGGTAAAAGCAGGCGTACCCCAGGGCTCTGTCTTGTCGCCCACGCTGTTCCTTCTACATATCAATGACATGTTGTCGCTCTCGATAGGTTGCAGGGGCGAGCAGTTCGCATCATAGACAGTCCCAAAGCCACCGAGTTCCTGGAACCATTGCAGTTGCGAAGAGATGTCGCCTCAATGGCAGTCTTCTATCGCCTTTACCATGGGGAGTGTTCTGAAGAGCTCCTCCACCTTATCCCACCCTCTCCCTTCCTCTACTGAATAACACGATCTGGCCAGGGAAGTCACCCCTTGAGAGTGGAAGATATACGCTCCAGAACTAAGCGGCTTAGGTCTTCCTTCTTGTGCCGAGCAGTTAAAAACTGGAACTCATTGTCAGCTGATGTTTTTCATTCCTACTATGATCCCGGGTCCTTTAAGCTAGGCGTGAAAAAGCATCTCCCTAAGGCGCCATAATGCTGTTTGCCATACTGCTTGCATTTGCAGTGAGCATGGCGACCCCTACTTGTGAATTATACTCATGCTTTCCATCAGGCATAGTAAAGTCACCTTGGCAGGAGTTTTATAAAATAAAAATCCTCTATATAGTTGAATAACTCTCAAACGGATATCGAAATCAAAAAAATGTCGGAGCAACTTCCTTAATTTTTAGAAATAACCGATCTAATGATAGCCCTAACGATAAAAAAATCGCCCCCACTTTACGTTTACCTCAAAAAAAATTTTTTCATTATTTTACTTCAACACATTGTCGCCGTAATAAAATCATGTCCATGCAGTTTCACCTTTTTAGCACCAACCGTTTTGACGGTTTTAAATTCGAGGACGGACAAACGGACGTGACGGATCTATAAGGGTTTCGACTAATAAGCTATGGAACTGAAAAAAATATGCATGGAAAAATAATTGAAAAATAAATACGTAAATGTAATTTAAAACTTTTTATTTTATCATTTGCAAAAAACTGCTTTTTTATCATGATCTGAATTAGGCTGAAATTTGACCGACTGTCCACTTAATAAGTATCGTCCCGATTTTTTTTTTCCAAAAGGTGGCAACCCTGCGTATAGCAGTAGTATATATTATATAACGCAAGATATTACGTTTGTAGATACATAATATGTATACATGTGTATGCATCACATCAAGTCTAGTAATCTGCTGTCCACAGGTCTCTCTTTTGAAAGGAAGTCATGGTCAACTATACCATAATATTTCTTGTTGGTTTCCTGTTTCGGGATATGCTGAATTTTACAGTATTTCCTTACCTTTTTTTCGTACTTAAAAAGCAATCTCATTCAACAGAAACTTCAACCTGCTCAAGCTACTTTTCTGCTACCTCATCCCGACAATGGCCGGCATCTGGCTTTGGAATGAAAACTGGAAGTGTGCAGTGGCATGGCAATGCTTTATAAGATTCCTCAGCATGTTTCATAGTGAACTAACAGTCAACAGCCTCGCACATGCATATGGATACAAGCCATATAATAAGTATGATTTTTTTATTCTATCCGTATAATTATAGAACAATTATAGTGGAAAAGACACCGAAAACATATGAGCTACATATATGCAATTTCGACAAGCGACAAGCACTCATAGTCAAGTTGTCTTAGGCGAAACAAACCAAGGCTAAGCCACGACGGCGTTGTCAGATGGTGACCTTTAGTGGCATGATATGCTATGAACGTTTCCGTAATTCGGAGGTCACGTTATGCAGTCCGTCCCGATTGTTATCACAAGATAATATTCGTGAAGCTTAGTTGGAGGCACATAGCAACAACGTATCTTGCCAGTCCCCAACCCGCACTCGGCGAGCGTTTGGTCATATGGCCTTAAGCCTCTCTTGAGAGAAAACCTGTGCCTAGGTCGTTGTGTGTTGTATGTGGGTGCTCGCTATATCCATATACCTTGGTACTTCTCTGGTAGCTATGCAAGACTCGATGACAATATTATTTAATGTTGTTCTTCTATCACGTTTAAATAAAATTTGCATTGATTATTTCAGACATATAATACCAGCTGAAAATCGATTTGTTGCTTTCTGTACACTGGGTGAAGGCTGGCACAATTATCATCACGCATTTCCCTTCGACTACAAAGCGGCTGAACATTTCGATTTCTTCAATTTTGCAACCAAATTCATCAGATTCTTTGAAAAAATTGGTTGGGCGTATGATCTCAGAGAAGCAAGTGCAGAAGTGATTAACTCCATGGCACAGAGATCAGGGGATGGTACCCCCGTACATTTCCCTGTAGATGTTATTGACCATAGAGCTATTGGATAGGACGTTATGAAAACTGTTTTCTAAGTTTCGTTTTAAACCATGTACAGTCATTATAAGTCAGCAAAATATAAATAGATCTGATTGAACATATAGGTATTTTATATTAAGCTGTTAGTTATAAATAACTATTGTTTGCCAATGTGTGGAAATAAAATACATGATTTTATTGAATTTCTATTGTTTTTTTTTTTTCGTTTGGAGTTTAGAGCAAGGTTCTCGACAAAAATCTATCAAAGTGGTGTGCAATGGGAGAGGCCTATGTCTAGCAGTGGACCGCGATGGGCTGATGATGATGATGACTTTTCGTCAAGTTTTATGATATTTTTAATTTATAATTCCCAATCACTAAAAGCGATATTGGTAGCAAATACTCTTTGGATTATAGAGCAAACAGTAATCTATAACTCGAGTGAGCTAAGATGGCACCTGGCTCAAAACGAAACATGATACCGTTCCCCCGCGTGATACCCCTCTGTCATCTTGCGAGTAGCGTTAGCATCACTATTACTGTTGCACGAATCTTTCCATAATAATTTTAGTTTATTAGGTGTGTATTACCTAATGTAATAGAAATCACTCCACGAATTTATTTTAATAATATATCATTAGATTCGTCTGAATAACCCAATTGTTTTAAGAAAGGTCACTCGAAATAAAACCAGCATGACGACTATGAGACGCAATAGCTTAAAATAAAGAATATCCATATAGGTACATATGATATTTAGAGACTACGATTAAAAGGCTTATCATGATGATTTAAAATTGTATTTAATAACCATATTTCAGTTCCTAATTTCATTTAAAATGATATTAGGTATTACCTAATATTATTTAAATCACTGTGTGCACACACAATGCATTTGGGTAAATAATGAATGAGGCCTGCTTCCTATTGGTATGCAAATGTATTTTCTTAACTCAGGTAGTAAACCACCACTTAGGATAAAGTAGTATGTTATGAGAAACTATTTGAAGCAAAATAAATGTTGAAATTCAAAAAAAACTAGAATAAATTATATTTTTCTTGCACTCAGTACTTTAAACGACTGACATTTGAGTCAGGTGCCATCTTAAGCCGCACCAGTTACATTAGTAATTTGACATCTGTCGATTTTATAATTTAGAAACAAAATCATGTGCATCTGAAGATTCCTTGATATACTGCGCCTTATACAGGTTCTACATCAATTTTAATTCAATTTTTATAAGTCTATACAAGATGCCTCTTATCGATATCACTAACCCTGACGTTATAAAATTTCTTGTTGAAAGTTATGACAAAACAGCACGACTTCGTATGAAATGGAACAGTTTGTATGGAGAAAAGTTGAAAGAAGCAGCTACATTACAACGTGAAGAAAAAGGATATTTTGAAACAGATGTTCTGAAAGAAGCAATGGCGGCTGGAATGCTTACAATAACAAGAGATCATAAATCTGGTTACCGAAACAGGAGACAAACACCTATTCGTGATGGTTTGTTCATACCAACAACAGCTCATTTGAGAAAAGGTCATTCAATTGTTGATATTGGGATAGGTGACCCTAAAGACGACCCCAGACTAGCACGAGCTGACTCAGACCTACATATCGACCCAATCATGCGACCTATCGATCCTGAGCAAAACGCTATAATTTACAAAGGCATCCCATACTTTGGCCGTAGGGTGTATTTGAAATCAAGACATAAAATGATGCCCGAAAATAAGTTCTATTTCACTCAATCTGGTTCAACTGAACACGGCTGGCGACTGAAAGATAGCTACTTTAGCCATAATGCGCCACAATATGCTCGTGTATGCCGTCTCACTCGCGATGTCATGAGCCGCAGCGGACCTTCTCCTGATCCACCTCATTATGGTAGCTCTGACCAGCCGACTAACCAGAAATGTACATCGTGATCAGGTTTAATTTGGAGATAATTTTGTTTTCACTGTCAATTTCCATTTAGAGGTTAATATTATTTATTTTAAGAATATAACGGATCTGTATTTTATTACAACATTCATTCTTATCTTAGTACTGGCTGACCCACACAGCCCCGTCTGCGTATTCTATTGCCCGTAGCGTAGATTTTATACCGCGGAAGCAAATTTGTTAAAAGATAGACATAATTATGCTGTCGCCGATATATTTTTTCACATGATTTTTGCGAAACTAACCGGCAGCGCACGAAGCAGAAGCTCTCAAGAGGATTTTTTTTTTTAAATCAATTCTGAAACATTCGTCATTGGTGCTCCGCTCCCTATTAGTCTTGATAGCGTGATAGGCCAATAGCCTTCCTCGATAAATGGACGGACTATCTGACATTGCAATTATTTTTCAAATCGGACGAAGTTTTTGAGATTAGCGCGTTCAACCAAACAAAGAAACTGGAGATTTACTTATAATATTAATAATAGTATAAATAAGGTCAAACTTTAACTCAGTAGGTAATTTAATTCACAACAAGGTTCTGACGAGCCTTAAATTTTATTTGCAGTATATTTAAAGGAGAGACATAGAATGTACTACAAAATAATAATTTTTGAGTCCATTATTTGTTCAACATGTTACATTTTTTACAAATTGTTTGTTATATTTAAAAGCAGTATTACTCAGAAAAATCTGCTCTGATTTCAGGTTGTCTATTGTTTCCCCACTGTCTTCCAAAGACACGATACTGTAATTGTTTTGAAAAAAAAGCAATCACCATAAACCGCTTAGTCTTGAACTACAGATAAGCAATAAATCAGGATAATCCTTCACGTCGTTCGTTCTATAGAAGATAGAAGTCACGTTATGTAAAAGTTCCTAACGACTTAAGTTCTCTTGTTTAAGGTCGTAAGTTTTGTTGAAAGATGTGATAAAACTGGAGTTCGTGGTTAGATAGCGTGTAATTCTCGTATAAATCTCGTATAAATAAATAATGTGAACAGTAAAAGGTTCTCAATGGGATTATAACTAATGATTATTAGTTCTTTTCACGTCCAGATTTAGAGCCTTACTGCATACTGAAACGAAAATATAAAAACCATATCTATATGTGTCTTTAAACAGCAATTATTTTAAATCAAATCAAACAGCCAACAGGCGGGGATTTCTTCTTATTTGAAAGCTTTAAGGATTTCTTAAGACGTTGCCTCTTTAATATTAGCACATAGGCATAGTAAATACAATCCTCGAAATTTTGTTAAGTGTTGAATTATATATAAGGAGATCCTCAGTCGAACACTGTTCTCGACATTGCCCGGAGACTTAAGCAGCACTGGACGGGACACCTTACTTGCAGAAACGATTTAATCAGTGCTTGAGTTTTGTCGAGACAAAGTGGTTCAAAAAGTTCACAATTCAACTAGTCGTTTGAGGGTATCCAAAAGGTATTAGTTTAGTATTCCTAGCTTATTCTGAACAGCATTACACGCAAGCACTTAAACAGTCAAAGGCATCAAAGTCAAATAGTTACCATATGATCGTAGCATATTATCTACAGGTAGGTACAGGTACAAGGTTGCTCAGTGAGCTATGGAGAGGGCTATGCTCGGCGTTTCCCTTGAGGATCGTGTCCGGAACAAGGTAATACGACAGAGAACCAAAGTCATCGACATAGCCCACAGGATTCACAAGCTGAAGTGGCAGTGGGCTGGCCATATATGCCATAGAATCGATACCCGTTGGGGTAAACGGATTCTTGAGTGGAGACCGCGACTCGGTAAACGTAGTGTAGGACCCCCACAGACCAGGTGGAGTGATGATTTGTGCAAGACAGCTGGCAGGAGCTGGATGAGAGAAGCCGAGGATTGAATCAAGTGGCGTGCAATTGGAGAGACCTATTTCCAGCAATGGACTGCGATAAGCTGATGATGATGATGAGGTATAGGTTTAATGATTGCAGTATGTTTAAACAGCCATTTTTCCACAAAATCACCTATTGTTGAAATAGAAGTAGCGGTCTGGTCAATTCAAGATGATTCGATTGTAAATGACTCCAAACAATATAGTACTTAGATACCTTAGTAAAAAACCATTTCGTCTATCTTATAGTTTCATTGTAGATATGTGTGAATGAACCACTATGGTCTACTACTTGTAAATTCCATAGACAAAAATCATAGACATAATTAAATGGACATCTAATCAATTACAAAATCAAACTAAACGGATATCCCCCATACGTTTCTGAACCAGCTAGATAACCAGGTCACCGATTTTTTAGTATAATAAACATACATATAATAAATGTACTAATTCGTTTCCGCATATCTGTACACAATGCCTCTAGTCGATATCACTAACCCAGATGTAATAAAATTTCTTATTGAAAGTTATGATAAAACAACACGACTTCGTATGAAATGGAACGATTTGTATGGAGAAAACTTGAAAGTAGCGGCCACTTTGCAACGTGAAGAGAAAGGGTATTTTGAATCAGATGTATTGAAAGAAGCCATGGCAGCTGGAATGCCTACAATAACAAGAGATTTTATATCTGGTTCGCGAAATAGGAGAAAAACGCCCATTCGCGACTGTATTCACATACCAACAACAGCTAATTTGAAAAAGGGGTATTCGATTATTGATATTGGAGTAGGTGACCCTAAGGATGACCCCAGACTAGCCCGACCTGACACAGACCTAAGTATAGACCCTGTGATGCGTCCCATTGAGACTAAGCAAAAGGATATAATTTACAAAGGCATCCCATACTTTGGAAGAAAGGTGTATTTAAAATCGAGAAATAGAATGTCTCCGGAAGATAAATTCTACTTTACTCAGTCTACTTCACAGACCCATGGCTGGAGATTAAAAGACAGTTACTTTGGAACAAATGCGCCACAGTATGCTCGTGTATGCCGTCTCAATCGCGATCTTATGGGCCGCAGTGGGCCTCATCCCGATCCAAATCACTACAGAAGCGCCGATATTCCCCTAACAGAAAAGTGTGAGTAATAATTTTGATTGAGTGGGTTGCACGTACAAAGCGCTACTTTTAAACTGAAGTGATTCCAACAAAGAAAAAACAGATACGAATATAGTACAATAATTTATTTCTAGAATTTTTACTATTTTTTACTCTACTGCCAAGTTCCTTTGGCTTGGTTATGTTCTTTTATGTTCATTTTTAGATTTTTTTTAGATTTTAATATTTTCTTTTTGTAAAAATATTCTATTTTGATTATTCTTAGGCAATATACATATACATTATACTATTATCTACTTGTAAGAAACTGTTTCATTATAAGCGCATATAAATATAATAGCGTATCTGTTCTGTTCTGTAGGTATCTATAACGGCTAAATTGATGGTGCTATTTTAATGAAATTTGGCATGAAAATAATTTGACCCTCGAAGAAATACATACTACTACTCTTTACCGCGACAACCGACACAAAGTATTCTACGTCTAGTGATGAAAAATGCAATAATTTGGATATTAGACATTAAAATTGTGACAATCTATACAAATAAAACTGTTTGTAATTTCAAATTAACAACTTTAGGATATCCTGTAAATAAAGACAATAAATCCATATTAGACCTTACGATTATTGAAGGAATGCTCATTGTTCTGTGCGATTTGCGCGATCATGTATTATTATTACAACTTCGTACCGCCGAACTGACCCGCCACTTTTTCTCAAACATTCGCGGATTCGAATATGCCTTTTGTAACAATATTTTGTAACTGCTTTGACAAACTACCTACTATAGCAATAAGCGATTGGGTGGGGTCTCCTCGTATGTCTGCGTTAGACAGCTCCATCCTGAGTACCTACTCAGTTTGTTACATACAATAAGTAAACAAAAAAAAAATACTTGACATTCATTTAATAAACTTAAAATTAAACTATTTACAAAATACATGTTACTTGACTGTCATTATCTCAATCCCTTACACGTAAAAAATATTACTAAAGCATTCAGAAGAGAGATCTCTGGAAAGCGCTTCACACATTGTGTTTCCTTTTAGCAGAAGGCTTCTCAAACACTTGCTTCATACCACCCCTGAAGTTGGCCAATCTTGCAGCTGTCCCTTCATTACTCCAAGCAGAATCAAACTCCGTAGTATCTTGATCAACCAAATGAGTATACTTGGTACGACCGGAACGACCAAATTTCTTGACTTGCATCACCTAAATAAAAATAAAATAAAATAATAATAAATATTTTGGACATCTTACACACAACATCATCTAATCCCAAAGTAAGCAGAGCTTGTGTTATGGGTACTAAACAACTGATATAAATACATAATAATACTTTTTTTTTTGTAAATACATACATATTATACATAGAAAAACACCCAGACTCCGAAACGAATATTTGTGGATCACTCAAATACTTGGTCTGACCCGGGAATCGAACCCGAGACCTCTTGATCAGCAGCCGCATACGCTAACCACTAGACCAACAAGGCAGTCAAAAGAAACATTAATCTAAAAGTTCACAAAATAATGTTGCTAGTGCATAATTAACTAACGTTTACCTAAGTAACTCGTACTATGTCACTATATTTATGCTCTAATACTAATCTGACCGGTTCCATCTCACTGCATTTTCAAGGAAAGTTATCATACATCATCTGAGCTTGGTTGGCTACCTGGTTAACCGGTTTTACCTGAATATCAATTTTGCTTGGAGCGATTGGCATCAGCCCTCCACAGCCATGAGAGCAAACTGAATCCGAAGGTTCAACTAGTTGTCAGTATATTTGAGAGCACTGACTTCCCAATAACGATTTTCATAGACGTCCATTAAGTGCTCTCTGATCATTAAACCGCCAACTTCCATAATCCGGGCTGTTACTATAGGTTTCCTGTAAGGAAAACCTAATTACACTTTTTAGCCCGGGAATCGAACCCAAGACCTCTTGAATGGCAGTACACTAGCCTCAGGACTACTTAGTCAAAGAATATTATAAACTACTTTTCAAAATAAAAAAAATGACAATATTTTCTCTGCTAGTAGCATAGTCATAATTGTACTTTTAGTGTTTTTTCCGCTAGCAACATAGTTGAATTCTAATACTTTTAGGTGCGTGACTTACCTTGGGTAGAACAGTCTTATCGAAATGGTCATCCAATGTTGCACCAGAGAAATCTTGTTTGAATACTTCGTCCTCTTTGTCCAAGTAAAACGCACCTCTGAAAGAAATATTTGTATGATATAATTTAAAAAAAGCGGCCAAGTGCGAGTCGGACTCGCCCATGAAGGGTTCCGTATCAGCAAGTAACATCATATAAAACTTCTTGTAGTTCGTTGTAACTTTCATCGATGTTTTTATACTAGTGTATTGATTGGATGAAAGGTAAATTGCGTGCTAAAACTACTCACTAGATCTCGTTCAAACCAATTTCGTTGGTAGTTTGCATGGTAATGTACAACACATATTTTTTTTAGTTTTATCACTCTCTTATTTTAGAAGTTAGAGGGGGGGGACACACATTTTTCCACTTTGGAAGTGTCTCTCGCGCAAACTATTCAGTTTAGAAAAAAATGATATTGGAAACCTCAACATCATTTTTGAACACCTATCCATAGATATAGGTTTGATGAAAAAAAAAATTTTGAGTTTCAGTTCCAAGTATGTATATACCCCCAAAATGTATTGTTGTTTTTCTATTTTTATGTAAAAATCTTAATGCGGTTCACAGAATACATCGACTGACCAAATTTCAACAGTATAGCTCTTATAGTTTCGGAAATAATTGGCTGTGACATACGGACGGACAGACAGACAGACTTGACGAATCTATAAGGGTTCCGTTTTTTGCCATTTGGCTACGGAACCCTAAAAACTGAGCCGTTTACGTGTTTTGTAAAAATGTATGAAATTATGATACCTAAATAAATAATAAATATCTCAGACATCTGACACTATCACTGACACATTTGTAAATACTATCATACATTCACAATATTTTTTTTAGTATTCATGATTTGATTCGTTAAACAATTCATTATATTAAACACTGCAATTTGAATGTTGGATATCAATGTCCATTCAGCGCATTAAAAAAAAATTAGTCAATATTGTCTATGAGTTGTCTATGATCAATATGATAGAATGGTCAATGTCACTTGTTTGCTGTGTGTCGTCTAAGAAAATAAAGTCAAATAGAAGAAATATAATAAATGGGTTTTTATATAAAAATATGATAAGAAATATCAACAGTGGTAGCAGAGCGTGGTTACGAACAAAAAATGTATAAAGAAAACAAAGTGATGATAACCCAATTCACGGGTGTTAATTTCGCAGCGTGGAGTTTTAGATTGAAAAGCATATTGAAGGAGAACGGCGTCCTTGGGGCCATCACTGATAAGAAATTTTGGAATCAAGAGACAAATAGTGAGAAGGAAGCAAGAGCGCAGGCGATTTTAGTGGCCAGTGTGGCTGATAGTCACTTAGAATACATAAGATATGCGGATTCTGCGTATTCCATGTACGAAAATTTAATAAACAACTTCGAAAAGAAAACTGTTAGAAGTAAACTATTTCTCAGAAGACAACTTTCAGATTTAAAATTTAGAGAGAATCAAAGCTTAACCGAATTTCTTGTTCGCGTCGAAGAAATTATGGGTCAGTTAAAAGACGCAGGGTCGGAGCTATCTGAAGAGGAGAAGGTCAACATTATTTTACTGGCGATGCCCAAATCATACGAAACAGTGGTGACAGCTTTGGAAACAATGGAAAATTACTCCATGAACTTTGTGAAAAATAGATTGCTTGCAGAGGAGGAGAAAAGAAAGTCTAATGGTAATTATGAACGTGATACATCAGTGCACAATGCATTTGTCTGCTATACTTGCGGCATGACTGGACACAAAATGTTTCAATGTAAGATGGGAAGAGGACAGTATCAAAAACGAGAAATGTATCAAGGACGAGGACAGCATCATGGACGAGGACAGTACCAGGGACGAGGACTATATCAAGGACGAGGACAGTATCAAGGTCGAGCAGTGTATCAAGGACTAGGAGCACATCAAGGACAGACATCATATCAAGCACGGGGAGCACAAGGAAGGGGATCATATCAAATACGAGGAGCATATATAGGACGTGGAGGAATAAATGGACAAGGAGACTACGGTGGTAATAGCGAGGTTGGTTTTTTATGTCAAAATAACAATGTAGCTAATAATTTTGAAAATAGTTACATAAATGAAAATAATATTGTATGGTATATTGATTCTGGCTGCTCTGATCATTTGATTAATACTAAAGAAATGTTTTCTAATTATATTGAATTAAAAGAGCCAAAAAATATTGCTGCTGCTAAGAATAATGTAACTATGAAAGCGTTAGGAGTTGGAAATATAAAAGTTAAATGTTTTGTTGGTAAAAGATTTACAAATTGCACTATTAAAAATGTGTACTATGTGCCTGAGTTAAGAAAGAATTTATTATCTGTATCTAAAATGACAAATAATGGTTTAAGAGTTTCATTTCATAATGGTAAAGTAAGAGTATATAACTTTGATCAATTGTTAATGATTGGGAACAGTGCAGGGCCATTGTATTCTATTGAAATGCAATTAAGAAAATTTGAATGTAACTATGTGTCAAATAATGAAGATGAGGTTCAACTATGGCATAGGCGTTTTGGCCAAATGGCCAAAACGCCTATGCACTCATACCTAAATAGGTATGAGTAATATTAATCTTTTATGTAAAAATAATTTAGTTAACGGATTGGATAAATTAAAAACTATTAAATTGGAAAATACACTTTGTGAACCATGTTTGTTGGGTAAAATGACAAGACAACCATTTAATAGAAAAGGTTACAGGGCTACTAGACCACTTGAATTAGTGCATACGAATGTGTGTGGGCCAATTACCCCAATTAGTAGGGAAGGTTATAAATATTTTGTTACCTTTGTTGATGATTATACGCACTTTGTTATGATATATCTGTTGAATAATAAGTCTGAAGTTTTAGAAAAATTTAAAAAATACTATAGTTTTGTAACTAAACATTTTAATACAAATTTATTGAAATTAAGGTCGGATAATGGAAAGGAGTATGTGTCAGGTGAATTTCAAAGGTTTTGTAGTGAGCAAGGGATACAAATGCAATTTACTGTACCGTATAATCCAGAAATGAATGGATTGGCTGAAAGGATGAATAGAACGATTGTAGAAAAGGCAAGAACTGTGTTATTAGACTCCGGGTTAGGAAAAGAGTTCTGGGGAGATGCTGTGCTATATTCAGCGTATGTTACAAATAGAAGTCCAACAGTGGGAAAGGATAGGACACCTAGCGAGTTGTGGGAAGGTCGAAAGCCAGATGTGTCAAATATGCGTATATTTGGATGTGTAGCATATAACCATGTACCTAAACAGTCTCGTAGTAAATTTGATAATACAGGAAAGAAAATGATAATGATAGGTTATAATGTTGTGGGCTATAGGTTGTATGATCCGGAAAGAAATGAGACAGTGAGTGCAAGAAATGTTGTGTTTGATGAGCGATTTAAAATAAACAATAATAATAAAGGGTATTTACCATTAACAAACCATGAAATTAATGAGTTTAAGGGAGAGGCTGATATTCAGGGAGAGAATCAGGAGTTGAATGAAAGAGAGGTAATAACAGAGAAAGAACAAGAAGAGCAATGGATGACACCAGTTAGGAATACAGGAGAACAGGAAGTGGAACACACAGATAGGACACCTATTAAGGAAACAGTACGTGATATTCAGGAAAGTGACAGAAATAATCGAGATAAAAGGACAAAAAGAAGAGTTAAAAGACCAGTTTAGCATGATGACTATGAAATGGATTTTACTGAAAGTAATGATGAGGCTTTATGCGCGTTACTAGCAACCGGTCAGTATGAATATGAAGTACCAAGTAATTTTGATGATTTAGATCAAAGAGAGGATAGGAATGATTGGAAAAAGGCAGTAAGTGAGGAATTGAAAATATTGAAAGAGAGTGAAACTTGGAAAATTGTACCGGAACCTGAGGGTATAAAATTATTAGATAGTAAATGGGTATTCACAAAGAAGAATGTAGGAGAGAAAGAGATTTGTAAAGCAAGACTTGTAGTTCGTGGTTTTCAACAAAAAGATAATTTAGAAGATATTTATTCACCAGTTTTAAAGTTACAAACACTTAGAGTATTATTGTCAGTTGCAGCTCAAAGGAATTATAATATATCACAAATGGATGTGAAAGGAGCATTCTTGTATGGAAGGATTGATGAGGATGTGTATTTAAAAACCCCACAAGGCCTGGATGTACCAAAAGCATATGTACTTAAGCTAACTAAATCATTGTATGGGTTGAAGAAATCACCCAAGTACTGGTATGAAAAATTTAATGAAACAATTATAGAGTATGGTTTTAAAAGATCAGTTAACGACTATTGTTTGTATTGCAAAGGGGATATTTACTTATTATTGTATGTCGATGACTTATTAATTCTGGGAAATAATTTAAAAGAAATTGAGAACCTTAAAAGCTTTTTGTCTAATAAATTCAGAATGAAGGATATGGGAGATAATAATTTAACCTATTTGGGAATTTCTATAACTAAACAATCTGGTAAAATTTTCATAAACCAAACTAAATATCTGAAGAATTTGTTAAGAAAGTATGGGATGGATGAATGTTAGGGCTGTGATACACCTATGGATGTAAATTTCAAGATGGATGAGAACAGTGTTGTGGATTTAAGCTATGAGTATAAATGTAGATCTCTGTTAGGGTCATTGATGTATGCAATGGTAGGTTCTAGACCAGACTTAGCTACAGCGGTTGGTTATTTGTGTAGATTTCAATCTAAGCCTAGTGAAAATTTATGGAAAGCACTTAAAAGATTGTTAAGATATGTAAAAGCTACTGTGTATTATAATTTAGTTTATTGTAAACAGAGTTCTGATTCTTTGATGCCTCTTGTTGGGTTTGCAGATGCCGATTGGGCACGAGATCATGATAGAAAATCCACTTCTGGATATTTATTTTTGTTATTTGGCAATACTATAGTATGGAGATCAAAGAAACAGAGTACTGTTGCTTTAAGTACAACTGAATCCGAGCTGATTTCATTGTGTGAAGCATCTGTAGAAGCATGTTGGCTACTGAAACTATTAACTGACTTAAAAATTAAAATACAAAATGTTACTATTTTTGAAGACAATCAAAGCACAATGAAAACAGTAAAGAACCCAGAACAAAAGAAACTTAAACACTTAGATATAAAGTATAATTTTATTAAGGAAAAGGTTGAAGAGGGATTAATTAAGGTGGAATATGTTCAAACTAATAATCAGTTAGCTGACATTTTAACAAAACCATTAGATAAGAATAAATTTCGGAAAATTGTATTGCTGCTTGGACTGAATGAACATTGAGGGAGAGTGTTGGATATCAATGTCCATTCAGCGCATTAAAAAAAAATTAGTCAATATTGTCTATGAGTTGTCTATGATCAATATGATAGAATGGTCAATGTCACTTGTTTGCTGTGTGTCGTCTAAGAAAATAAAGTCAAATAGAAGAAATATAATAAATGGGTTTTTATATAAAAATATGATAAGAAATATCAACATTGAAGAAGATATATCACCTTCATAGGAGTTCTTCATGGGACTTTTTAGGATAACAAAATATTCTAGGTGACTATAAACTTACCTGTGATAATACTTCTGTAAGAACTTGTATTTGCCTTTGACAGCTTTATTCGTGACTTGCTTCGGATTGAGACGTAATTCCACGCGGCGTTCCTCTTCAGTCATATTGCGCATACGTTCTATTGTCAGCAACTCTTTTTCAGCACTGTAATACAATCATTGAATTATTTCCATTGATATGAAAAAAATATTTATAGCAAAGAAAAACAATATTAAATCAAATTTCTGAGTCAATCTTCTATCCTCTATACTAATTTCAGGACGAATTTCATAATAGCCGGTTCAGCGGTTTAGACGTGAAAACGTAACAGACATCACAGTTAATTGTTACTACATTTATTAAAACCGAGCCTGCCAAAGTGACCACTTTGTCTGATGGAAAGCATGAGTAGAATCCAAGAATCACTATACTCTTTGTGACCCACAAAATATTGCCCAACGAAAAACGACAAAAGGAATGGTCTTTTAGAACCGTTTATGCGGAAATCAGCATGGGTCTACTTTGAAAGTACTCTAACTTAGAAGTAATATACATACTTTACTTGTAGAAGTTATATCAAATATATTGTTTAACTAGCTGCGCCTCGCGGTGTTACCCGCGTATATCATTATGGTTGCTATGCAAGTGTGTTATGCATAGCAACCTGTGAAGTTTTGACAGGAGATAAACAGTGATACATTTTGACATCTACCATTAATGTATTTTTATAATCACCTAGTTTTCGCCCGTGTATCTCGATAATTACAGTAAAAAGTAGCCTATGTGTTATTCTGATATATAAGCTATATTACTGTAAAGTTTCATCCAAATCCGTTCAGTAGTTTTTGCGTGAAAGAGAACATACATACATACATACTCACAAACTTTCGCGTTTATAATATTAGTAGGATACTAGGATAAAACAATAATAAGTTTGTATATTATGTTTGTGTGTATGTCATCTACGGTTTCAGTTCTTTTCAGCAATAATACAACAAAATCTATTCCGCCCATTGTCAATCATCACTTTTGTCAATACAACAAAATCTATTCCGCCCATTGACAATCATCAGTTTTGTCTAGCCTTAAATTAACTTTTGAAATTTCAAGTTTAGTTTTTCCATTGTACATCAACAAGAATCATCACTTAGTAGTAATAGCTGACGTAGTCATCGCTGATATAATAAACTTACGCTTCTCTTTCTTCTTTGTCGCGCTTGATCCGTTTCATTTCACGCAGCTTCCATGCCTCATATTCCAGTTCATCGTTTTCATCATCAGTACACACGTCATTGATATTACCTTCTTTCTGGTCACCCTGTAATAACAAACATTATTATTTCAAATACTGTATGTATGGATTTATACCACATACTATTATTATTTTGGATACCATTTACTTTAATGGATTTTTACGATACCTCTGGGTTAGGGCTGGCTTTCGTCCGGTATGTCCTAGTTTAGAGAGTGACCCGGGCTAGTTTAGAAAGCGACCGGGGAGCGTCTGGATAGGTTTATTTTATAATCTGGGTCAAATCAGGTCTACCTATGATATTTTCTGGTTGTTGGTGATCGATATATGGCGTCTCTCGGATCTCCAAAAGAGTACAATTTATGTTTTAAGAAATACTATCTTTCGCCTGCAGTTTCACAGAGGGCAAAGGCTAATAAGCTAACAATACTTATCATAAAGAAGACTAAAAGAGTCAGGTAAAAAAATATTTCTTTGCTTTTAAATTAAGGACTTAAAATAATAATTAATTTAGAAATATCAACAAGTTGCATACATCAATAGGTAAGATAAAGATAATTAAGTATACATACTGCTATTCTTTTCTGTTCCGATCTGATAGTTTCCTCGACAAGTTTTAAGGCCTCCCTTCTTCGTTCTTCTTTTTCTTTTCTTGCCTCAGCCTCTTCTTTTTTCTGTTGCTTTACTTTACGTTCTCGCTCCGCTACGGTCATTCTATCCGATGCTCTGACAAACACAGGTTTGACGCGAGGGCCTAAAATTCATATGTAGGTTTTATTAGAATTCATACTATCTTTATAATATTTATAACCTGGAAAGTAACTTTTTTTCATTTTTTTTTTTTTCTTTTTTAAAAAGACAACTCCCGCATTAGGAATATAAATTCCTGTGTCGCGGGGGACTTTACAAACATACATGAAACGGACACAAAGCACACCCAGACTCAGAACAACAAATTGTGAATCACACAAAGTGTTGTCCTATGTGGGATTTGAACCCACGACACTTGACGTAGTAGGAAGCGGCGTGGCGACCGCTTAAGCCACTAGGCCAACCGTGCAGTCGAGTCTTTGTCTGTATTGCTATCACTGTTAAACCAATTTCAATGAAAGTTGGCATGGAGATTCTTTGATACTTGAGGACATTAAAATTTTTATCTGTGTCTGTCTGTCCGGCCGATTTTGACAGAATTATTCTATTCTTTTTCTAAAAAGGTTAGCTTGCTCCGTGATGTTACTCCCACTATACAACAATAACCGTGGTTCCGGCGCGGTAAAGTGACAATTTGCGTAAGATGGCTAGCGAGAATTAGATGTAATAAAATCAGGATCAATCTAGACTGCGTGCAATTAGAGACCTATGTTCAGCACTGGACTGTGATAGAATAAGGATGAAAAATGACAAATTTATTACCCGTGTCTTCCTCACTATCTGTATACTCTGTGTCGGAAGAACCACTTGCTTCTTTGTCTCCATCCAACATTTCCTCATCTTCATCCCGTCCAAGAACTTCTTTCTCGGCTTCCCTGGAAACACATTTAGAATAATATTGTAAAAAAAAAATTGTAGGAAATTCTGTCATCACATCTGAAAAAACAGCCTACCTTGCAGCAAGTTTAGCCTTAAGAGCCTGTCTTCTCTTTTCGATTTCCTCTTCATCAAGTTCATCTTCACTCTCAGAACTATCTTTAGCCTCTTCAGCACTGCTTTCTGTTTCCGGTTCAGGTTCTGCATCTATTATCTCTGGCTTGTGCTCCGTTCTCCTTGGTGGTGACTTTGCCGCTTGTCTTAAACGTCGCAGACGAGGATCGTCAACCTAAGATGTAGATTTTAAAATTATTTGCCAATCAAACAAGAGAATAGAGAAATAGAATGGAATAAAGAATAGAAATCGATAAATGTTTTGTAACTGGGCTTGGGAGGCAGATCTTCAAATGGGATCATAAGTCCCACGGTTTACCTTATTAATATTTTAATATTATAATCATTATTCTTGTCTGTTATCTACCTTATAATATGAAGTTTGCCTATGAAACACAAGAGTATAAAGTTTTACAATAACAAACAAGACTTAGTATAAGATAAAATTACTCACTTCTTTTTCAGAATCACTTTCCTCCTTTCTACTGATAATTTGAGGTAGAGTTTGTTGCCTCTTTTCTGGTTTCTGTTGTTCAATGAAGTCATCTAAATCAGAATCTTCTGATGATGAGGCTCCTTGAGCGTAGTCTGGCTTTTTTCCCGATATGTACCTCTGTACCTTAACCTTTTGCATAGAAATTTCACCTGTTGGTAAAATAACAGATGAGTACTGGTTAATAAATATAGCAATAATTAAATTAGATTCTTTCATTAAGGTGATTAGTATCTACAATATTAGATGTTGAAGGACTGATTAAGGACTAAAGAATGGCGAAGTCATCAGCACAAATGGGATGGCTCTACCCTCATACCCTCTCACAGATACAGGGGCGGTACTACCCTCTCACAGAAGACCAACCTTAAATGACATTCCTGCCGTCGTGTTTTGTTGGTGAGTCAGAGAAAGGAGATCAAATGATGCAGACGCATCTCAACAGGCCACCAAAGTGTGAGTCACCA
Organism: Phragmatobia fuliginosa; assembly: GCA_932526445.1. Classification (NCBI taxonomy): domain Eukaryota; kingdom Metazoa; phylum Arthropoda; class Insecta; order Lepidoptera; family Erebidae; genus Phragmatobia; species Phragmatobia fuliginosa. The sequence continues at coordinate 75,572,821 of OW052057.1, forward strand.
TACAGCAAAGTCTAAATTGCAATGAGTATGGTTAGCATTACTCTTGGGTTCTACTCATGCTTACCATCAGGCAAAGTAGAGGTACACCTAATTTGATACGTGTTGTTTTCGTTATGTATGTTTATAAAGTTGCCGTGCCACAAGATATCCTACTGTTACATCCTTACCAGGATAACATAAACACTACTTTAAAAAATAATATAAAGTATACCTTTTTCATTTCGAACAGGTACAGCTCCTGCTGTACTCTGTATGCCAATCGGTTGAGCTGGTAGCGCATTCATTTTCACTTAATTATCAACAATGCGTAGTTACCACTCACAATATTTATAACATATAACTATTGCAACTGTACAGTTTTGAAATATATTTTAGTTAGATTGTTTCAAACAAGTAAACATTTTAATTAATTCAAGACAAGAGACATTTGAATTGAGACGTGCTTGCTTGACAATTTGACATGACAGATGTTTGACAATGACATTTCATCATAAGAGAACTTTAAAGTTATAGCAAATTCATAGATATGACATGGGTTTATGAACAAAAGGAGTTCTTTTTTGCATGAATGTTTTTATTCCAAGTTATCCAAGTTATCTCTTAAATATAAAACCACTAAATTTAAAAAATCTAGCAATCATTTTTGAACTCTGCATTTACAAAAATTAAAAGCTTTTGTGCCGCTCAAGTCGATTTTAAACCTATTTTGTTGGTGTAGTTTAATGTCCATTCCCTTTGTTGGTCTATTCTATTTCTATAATCTATAGTAAATCCAATTACTATACTCTATGAGTAAATCTAAACTATGATATAAACAATGTTCCTTTAAACTGTTCGCATAAATAAATTTCAATTAATTTCAAATTCCAAACGCACACGCTCACAACAGGTTTCACACCAAATAAACGTTTACGTTCCACTCATATCACTCTAGGAATAACTTTTCAACTAAACTTTCAGTTGAGTAATATTATTTGATTTTTTTTTTGGGAAAATTAGGTATACCAGAAATTATATATTATATTAATCTTGGCAGCCTTCTGTAGATTGTTATTATTTACAGTGTTTCCACTTTTAGGGAATTCTCCCTTTTTCAGGTACAAATAGCTGATATTTTAGGTGGTTAAAGACAATTTGAAAAATACAAGGATACTGGTAGCTCTGTAGTAAAGTAAATCATAGACTAAATTACAGCTTTGTTTAGGGATTCCCCAGAATCCTAATAAGTGTAATGGGTGTAATTTTTATCATTTACAAATTTCCTTTGATGTCACCAGAACTTAGTTGTATTGTAATATATAGGTTCTTGATTTGATGTATTTGACGTTATTTCTGTATTGCGGAGTAGTAGTGGCACTAGTAACATCAATTATTCAAGTTTAAGTTATTACGATATTAAATGGAAGAAAATGTTAATCAAGCATCATCTTCGATGAAAAGAATATAAAAATAACGCCTCAACTTCAAAAACCTTCTGTGAGCGTTTCGTTATTATATACCAACATTAAATAATATGCTGTGGTTTATTTTCTGTAATACATTAATGCTCCCTAAATAAAGGATTTTTTAAGTAGTTTAGGGAATTTTAGGGATAAATTTAAAAGAAACTAGGGTAAAATAGAAAACGTAAGTGGTAACACTTATACAGCTGACAGCCAGCCAGAATATTGCAGATAACTGTTATCTCTAACTAAAGAATAGTAAATAATAATAAATTGATAAGTGTACTATTTAAAGACAGAGTACCTAAGTGAAAAGTGGTTCAACTCAGTGGCCACGTATCTATTCTGAGCCGTAGTCGATAGTGTTGAACCTTGAGCTGTTTACTTGAGCAACGACATGGCAGCTGTATCAGAACTTGAAAGTTTTGATAAACTTTTAACAAAAGCTTTATCAGGGAAAGATCTGGAAGAATTTAACAGAATCCACTATGGTAGAACTGACCACCATGAGCTGGAAGTTAAAATGGCCAACTTAGAGCAAGCTCAAGCCAATGTTTTTGATATTGCAGCCTACGATTTTCCAGCTCAAAAAGAAGATACTAGAAGCCCTCGTATCGTAAAAATTGGAATTGTTCAACATTGTATTGCTACATCTACTGATAAACCCATTCCAGTTCAAAGGCAAGCTATTTTTGATAAATTACTGCCAATTATTGAATGTGCTGGCAGTGAAGGTGTAAATGTTTTATGTCTAATCGAAGCTTGGAGTATGCCTTTTGCATTCTGTACAAGGGAAAAAACTCCCTGGTGTCAGTTTGCTGAATGCGCGGAAACTGGACCTAGCATTCAATTCTTACAAAATTTAGCTTTAAAATATAAAATGGTTATTATATCACCCATTTTAGAAAGGGACGAAGCTCATGGTGATACTATCTGGAATACTGCAGTTGTGATAAATGAATGCGGTAAAGTTATTGGTAAACATCGTAAAAATCATATTCCTCGTGTTGGAGACTTCAATGAGTCTACATACTACTTTGAAGGTAACACTGGGCACCCAGTTTTTGACACTAAATATGGAAAAATTGCTATAAATATCTGTTATGGTCGCCATCACCCACAAAACTGGCTTATGTTTGGTATCAATGGAGCTGAAATAGTTTTTAATCCCTCTGCTACTGTTGCGGGGCTTAGTGAGCATTTGTGGCCTGTTGAAGCCCGTAATGCTGCTATAGCTAACAGCTACTTCACCTGTGCCATTAATAGAGTCGGTCGAGAAGAATTTCCTAATGAATTTACTTCAGGTGATGGCAAACCAGCTCATAAAGACTTTGGACATTTCTTTGGATCTAGTTATGTAACTGCACCTGATGGTACTAGGACACCTGGATTATCAAGAGTCAAAGAAGGCTTACTAATTGCCCAAGTTGATCTAAATCTATGTCGTCAAGTTAAAGACAAATGGGGATTTAGAATGACACAGCGGCTTGATTTATATGCAGAAAGTTTAAAGAAAGCTGTTGAACTTGATTATAAACCGCAAATTGTTACTGGTAATTAATGCTAGTCAGATAAAATCTAGAATCCAGGATACAACCTCTAACCTAATTAGGAGAGTTTAGATCCTGGATTCTAAAATGTCCCGGGTCTCGTCTTCTTCATAAATTGCTTGAGAAAATTTTCTTGAAACTTAATTGTTAATTTTGTATAAGTAAAAATTATATCATACAGAATACAGGTGTTATTATAAACAGTGTTAATATTAGCCTGATATGGGAGATATTCTTCTCAATTTGTACATTTCCTTCTTCTGAAACCCAGAAACTAGTTTAATGTAAGAAAAACATGTTAAAATATATAAAAACAATATAATTGTAATGGTGGATGACGGTTGTTAAAGAAATATCAGAAAAAGTATTTGAACAATATTTTCAAACATCAATTAAGCATATACTTACTAAACTTTAATAAAATAGGAAACATAAAATATAGAACCGAACGAAAAAAAAGCAAAGCTTATTGGTAGAAAAGTACAGCGACCGGAATGGCGCTAGATTGTGAAGAAGCGAATCTGAGGAACAGAGTTTAGCTGACCTCGACTCCAAGCACGATGAGCTTAAAGCCCGTTCACTCGCCGCCATTCACTATAATTATGAGAGTGGTAAGCTCACTTGCCCACTTTGTGCAAGGGAGTTTGCTGCAAAAATCGTCTAATCATTTGGATTACCTTACTTATTGGTAGAAAGGAATATGGTATCTAGTTTCTCCTACTTTAGTCTAAGAAAATCATCATCATCATCAGCCTATCGCATTCCACTGCTGGACATAGTTTCACGCCCCTTCGTACAACAAGTACATAAAATACAATATAATAGTTAAGTACTTGATTGTAAGTATATTATTATATTTATTTTATATTAGAATCTATGCTATGTGAAAGTTAAATGACTCGAATGAAATAATGTTTTTATTTTTGCTGCAGCTGTTATTTATTTTGTCTTTCTCTGATAAAATAATTATCTGAAGTGTTAACATTTTTGAATAGCATACAACAAAGACATTCAAGATCTTATACCTGTCAAGTTTAAACTTCGAATGTGTTTAAATAATAGGTCTTTACCTATGAAATTGCCGTTTTGTATGCAATAAGTGAAAGTACCTATTTATTCAAACATTTTTATTTCTGTTATTCGAAGTAATCACCCATGCAATCGACGCATCTTTGCCAATGCATTGGCAGTTTATTGATGCCCTTCTTGTAAAAATTAGCTGGACGGGAGGCAACAAACTCTTCAAAGGCGTTTTGTACTGCCTCTCGGGAATTGAATTTTTTACCCACTAAAAAGTTGTCTAAATTTTGGAAAAAGTAATAGTCGGTAGGTGCAAGGTCTGGTGAGTATGGCGGATGAGAGAGAGCTTCCAACCCCAGCTCTTGCAGCTTAGAGACTGTCTGTTGCGCAGTATGGGGTCGCGCGTTGTCGTAAAGAGCAGTGGGGACGACCGATTGACCAAAGCTGGTTGCAGATGTGCAAGCTTCTCCATCATTCTCTCCAGTTCTTCACAGTACATATCTGCATTAATGCTCATGCTGTTTTGTAAAAACCTGTGGTGAATCACACCCAAACTAGACCACCAAACGGTGACCATCACCTATTTAGGGGTCATTTTTGGTTTAGGGCATTGCTTTGGTGCTGAACCAGGGTCTAACCAACTTGCTGAGCGCTTTCGATTGTCGAACAGAATCCATTTTTCGTCGCCCGTAACAATTTTTAGTTTTTGACAACTTTTAAGTGGGTAAAAAATTCAATTCCCGAGAGGCAGTACAAAATGCCTTTGAAGAGTTTGTTGCCTCCCGTCGAGCTGATTTTTACAAGAAGGGTATCAATAAACTGCCAATGTGTTGGCAAAGATGCGTCGATTACATGGGTGATTACTTTGAATAACAGAAATAAAAAAAAATTGAAAAAATAAGTACTTTCACTTATTGCATACAAAACGGCAATTTCATAGGTAAAGACCTAATAAATACCTAATTTATAATTTTTTAGATCGTTAATTTAATGACGTCATTGTTCTTCTGTAATACCTATTAGAAATATTGGTGCTTTCGCTCAAAATAGGCTGCGTGTGCGCCATCTGTTATCGATTAACAATGTATAGAAATGTGCATACAATTTTTTATATAATTTTGTTGTAGTATGTAGGTAGTTATTGTACAAATTTTATTTTCTTTGTTTATAATATTGTTGTTATTAAATAAAAATCGTTATTAATTCATATGCTGCCGTTTTTATTAAAGTCTAACTGCATTTTAACATAGATATTCAAGCTGGTGTATACCTACCTTTTCAGTGATTTGGAATGTAGCATCACATTTTCGCCAATCCAACCCTAAAGTACTCAAAATCTTAGGAAAACTATAGGTACACAGGCACAAAATAAAGGCAGATAATATTATTAGATATTGGCCAAAAGGTCTGTCAGGTCCGGATTTTAGTGTAGAACCCACCAAACTTATGTTTACCTTGCTGTGTATCTGAGAGTATCAAGTTTTTCTAAAAAATGGTCCAAGTGCATGTCAGGACACGCATAGAATAGGATTCCATAGTCATCCATAATAACTCCGGATAAAATAAATATACCAAGTTCTGTTTGAAAGTTCAATATAATAATATGGACCACCATTCTTTTTAGATTTTTTGAGCTAGTTTTTAGAAGGAAGGAGGAGGGGAACGCCATTTTTTTACAAAAAAATGCGCCTTAAAGTTGACCAGCTCGTAAACTAATAACTAAATCGAAAAATGGTTTTAGCAACCTCGCCCCTCGCAATGTTTATAAAAGACCTATCTAATGATACTCTACACGAATAACGTAGACCCGAGAAAAAAAAACATCCCCAATTTACATATAGGGGAGGTACGCTAAATAAAAATATTTTTCATCATTTTATTGTAGCGGTTTGTCGACGTATACCTACCTAATTAGAACACTTTTATGCAAAGTTTCATCTTTCTAGCACTATTTGGTAGTTGGCAGTCGAGGACGGACATGACGAATCTATAAGGTTTCCGAGTCATGAACTACGGAACCCTAAAAATCGAGAAACACAACACTTCGTTTATGCCTGAGAAAGATAGGTCCTTCCTTTCTTAGGTATAAACTAAGACGAATGAAGGTAACACATACAATACATACAGATAAATTAAGGCATCTCGAGTAGGAGAACTACCCTGTTGCCGACGGAGTCATAAGTTCAATAGACCCACCCGACACCTGATCAGCACTAACTCGCATTGGGGTGTATGCAATAGGTAGGGGAAGGTGGGGACCCTTCGTACGCGGGGCACATTCATACAGTCAAAATAAAACTTGAACGAAACAACGTACGGTCTTGCTTTTGTATGTGTGCGTGAGTCGAGGTACCAACTTTAAGTCAACGTAGTATCGCGCCATTCGCACCGGTGAGAGTGAAGTGACAGACACGAACGTGTTTTCAAATCGCGCTAGGTAAGTAATTTTTTGATCAATGTTTTTGTCTATTGTTACCGTAGATAAAATAAGTTTTCGTGTAGAATATTCTATTAGTAAGTAGCAAAATATACTTAATATACGTTTTCAATACTTAATTTATGACGTTTTCCTATTAATATTAAAAGAGGTCATATTTTATTATTATTCAGTTAGTGGGGTACTTTCGGACAGAACTAGATGGGGCACATTTGAACGCGTACGAATGTGGTCCAACTGGTAGGTAGGTATGATTTAGTGTGTTAGTGTGCTGATTGCTAATTCTTGAATTAACTTTGTCCTGTATGTATATATTTTTGATACCTATTTCTTAATATTTCTTCTCAGAAACATGGTGCGGACTTATAAACCAATAAAGACAAGTAGACAAGCTGTGGATGGAAAAAAATGAACTTTATTTTTGTGTTTAATTTCATTGCTAATAACAGAATTTTGATTTATATGTGTTGTTTTAAGCGCACGTACGAACTACCCCACAGCGTACGAAGGTAACACTGTACATAGGTGCCCCGTTGTTGGGGCAGATTCGTACAAATTCCAGATTTCCTTTAAATCATAATTATGGTTGAAACATCAGATGAAATCATGTGTAATTTTTTTATATGAATCTCAGATAGTTAGACTATAAATTTAAGCTGTCAGTTGATTGATTCATGAAAAAATAAAAATAAATAAAAATAAAATGTAAAAACCGTACGAAGGGTCCCCACCTTCCCCTACTATGGGTTACTACTGTACTTAAATTAATCTTCAATCTAACTTGCAAATACCGTCGTAGCATTGGTGTTTGACAATTCACATTGACGTCGGTATTTAACCGACTTCAAAAAAAAGGAGGAGGTTATCAATTCGTCGGAATCTTTTTTTTTTTTTTTTTTTATGTATGTTCAGCGATAATTTCGTCGTTTATGAACCGATTTCAAAAATTCTTTTTGCATTGGAATGGGCGTAGCTTACAGGTGGTCCCATCATCACCATATCGGGATCTGATCATGGGATCCCAAGGAAATCGAGGGAACTCCTCAAATATCATAGGCACAATGTCGCGATTTGGGTACTCGGAATAGTTTTTCATTGAAGTCGGTTCCTTTTTGTTAAAATGATTAATTTAATACCATGTTACTACTAAGTAACATTGACTAGTTGCAATTTTCTAGGCGCTTCGTAGTGAGTCACTTACGAAGAGTACCTCATAATCTTATGACGGTTGAACATTACGGCCACTACCATTCTGTTGATGTTGATGGTATTTGTTTAATAATTACTACAATAATTTGTAAATAAATACCACAGTTCACTAGTCTCCTAGTCAGACTGAGGTTGTCTTTGTTTACAAAGATATAGATATAACTAAGAGCAATTTTCTCACTAATATACTAAAATCAAGATCCTTTAATATAGAAAATCATGGTATAAATTATATCATTTAGCTTTATTAGTATAGGGGCGAACCAGTATCATAATAGTCCGCCATGGTGTGCATCACCTCATAGTCCCAAGTTCATAATGAGGATGGTAAACAGCACTTCTGGAATCTACTCATGCTTTCCATGAGGTAGTATTTTGGCAACTATTACATGAAAAAACTAGTTGAGTCACTCAGTCATTGTTGCAAATCGTGAGTAACGCCGCGTAGCAAAGCTAATCTAAAGACAAATAGCTGAAGTTACTTCTTTGTCATCAGCTTACAGCCGGTGAAATTCCCGTCAAAATCGATCTAGCCGTTTCAGAGATAAGATAGGTAAAACAAACAGGCGGACAGAAAGATTGAAAAAAATTGCCTTTTATTGTATTGTATATATACTTTCATTTGCATTTAATAAAAAGTTGATATTACAAACGGATTAATTTTTTTGTATAGATAAGTAGACAAGTTTTACTACCTGAGAATTAGAGCAGGCGGGTTAGGTCTCTAGTGTCCTCAGTCAAATGCAATAAAGCAAATTTATTGCGTAACAACAGTTTTCAATGCAACATTGGTATCACTTTCACATTTCGCCAAATAATTATATGTCTGTTATACTTTCATGGCTATACTGCTGCACTGATATCCATGTTTGTCATGGAGATACTTTGCTTTTAAATGACATAGGCTACTCCTTACTACCATAACTGTCATACACACACGGGCAAAAACTATTGAAATATAAAATGAAACAGCAATTTATAAAATCATTGTGTATCAATGAGAATAATACAGAAGTGAGCTATACATAAATATAGGGTTAGAAAGGGGTACATTCAGTCAATATATCTTGCAACCGTTTTGAGCACATCATTAATTAACTTTAGTCATAATAAGATTTACAAACAAGCATTGTAATACAAAATTACAAAAAATAATTATGTAAAATTCATTATGGATTTCTCTAAATAAAACCATAACAAAACTTATGACATCTCTTAGAATGTTTAGCGCTTCATGCATATTTATCTAGCTATACAAAAATTAACATAATTGCATCATAATTATAGCTAAGAGAGTCATGTGATAGAGGACATATTATAAGTGTACCACACAAAATCAAGCAATATTTCTGTATGTACCCCTGATCTTCAACTGTAAAATTAGTTATCACTAAACACTAATACTCTATGCAGTCTTTGCACGAATGGCAGCACGTTTTCCTGTCACCGCCTGGAAACCAGACTTGATGCTAGCCACTGAACAACGTGAGCCGCACGTCTCACACTGAAGGAAGAATAACCTTGTGTCTTTCTGAAGGATAGTGTCTGGGGAGCGACATGTATGACAAGTTACATATTCCTTGATATACCGACGGAGCACATTCTCTATTTGTTTCTGCTGGAATCTACCCTTGATGATAAGTTGACTATTACCATCAACAGATCCACTCGTACCCAGCTCGGCCAGTAAAAAGTCTAGTAAATGTTTAGGCTGTCTGTGAAGAGTTTTACATATTTCTGTGAAGTTTGCGAAGGATGTCTTCTTGGTACCGATTCGTACCACTTGTGGTGGTCGCATAATGAACTTTTGCTTCTTACCAGAAACCATACTAGGGTTCTTTTCGCGCATAATGTCAAACACTCGCTCTAACAGCTCATCATACGTATAATCACGATCTGTGCCTATCCAGTCCCCAGTTGTATCCTCAATATTCTCTTGGTCCTCGCCTTTGACGTCATCTTCCAGTAAAGGTTCTTCTATGTTTTTCTTCTTCTTCTTCTTTTTGGTTTTTGAGAAGTCAATCTCTAGATCTAAGTCATCAATAACGTCATCTTCTTGAGGTTCTTGCTCTTCAGCGGGTGGCGTTTCTGGCATGGTATTTTCAAGTTCTTCCATATTGAAGACCCCCTTCTTTTTCTTCTTTTTTTTCTTTCCAAAATTATCCAAATCGAGGTTATCATCTTCGGGCAAGTCGACGTCACCCGATCCAGCGGGCGCTTCCACGCTCGTACTCTCACCTTGATCTCCTGCAAGAGCCGCATCTATGTCAAATCCAGTCTTCTTCTTCTTTTTCTTCTTCAAAGACGGATCAAATACCATATCTTCGTCCATGATAACGTATAAATTTGTTACTAATATTCAGTGAATGGTTATATTACAATTTGGCAGGTGGCTATCAGGCTGTGGCTTACGGTCCGTATGTCTGTCAAATGTTAAAGTTGCATTGCATCAGCCATTATGTTTAGAAACGAAACGTGTTATTAGTCAGAAAATTATTTATCATTTAAAAAAAACTTTTTTACTTCTAATAATTTAGTTAAAAGAACAAGTTTTGTTCTCACCCCTTTTATCCGCTATTATGGTATTTGCACCACATATTTTGTAAAATATACTAAAAATTATTAAAAAAAGAATTATCTGTTTAAGTAACTTGAGAGAATTGAAACGTTGTTCCCTTTAAATTTTCGTTTCTTTTTTTTCTACTATTAGTTCTGAAACTAATTTTAATTTAGTAATCTTAACTTATTAAAGTAGGCCAATACCTCCTTCAAGGAGAGGCTTATGTCCAGCAGTGGACTGTTAAAGGCTGTTGATGATGATGACGATGAACTTATTAGCTTGGTCAAACTGTCCCACTTTAAGAAACTTTGATGTATTTAATCATAAAAGAAAACAATTAGATTTCAAAATTAGTAGGATCTAGATGAATTTTCTCCCAGTAAAGAAATTTAGTTGGTTCTTAGTGTCCATTAAATAAGCCAATAAAAATTTGTACATAGTCAATTAGAAAATCTGAAACAAACTCATTTAGTACTTAGTTAAACCTTTTTACATTTACATTAAAATGTGGAGAAAACAAACAACTGGACTGTATTGCTTTTTAGTAGAAAATGCGATGTCAAAATAGTAGAAATCAAAAAAGATAGTAATCTTCACACTGAAAAAAGATCCAAATTATTCCAAATAGATCAATTTCAGAACGTAACATAACCTCAAAAACAAATTCTCAATGGTCAAAATTGTGAATTTTCAGATTTCAAAATAAAAATGTATTTAAATCGAGTGCACAGAACATTTCCTAAATTAAAAAAGATTGTGACACGATTGCATTCTCAAGTTGCAGTAGTAGAAGAAAATGAATACACTGAGTCTCCGCAATATCCTCCAATTTTGGACCTGTCTCTTGAAGCTAGAAAATTACGAGACAGAGAATCTTTGTATAAGAAGATTCAAGACATAAATACTGTAGAAGAAAAGCAAATTGCTTTAAATATCCCCCGGTACTACGGTTGGAAATGTATTCTGTTACACGAAAATAAAGTCCCGTATAATGCTTTACCTTTGGTTCAGTATTATACGAGAAGTCATTTCGTTCCTGTTGACAAACTTCCAGAGGTATATAACGAATTAGGAGCCAGTGCAGAAACGATTTCACAAGAGATTAAATCGCAAGTTGAGGAAGCTATTGCCATTGAAAATGATGGCATAGAGTATGGGTATGTATTTTTTCTATTTTTTTTTTAAATGTCCATATAAACTATTCTTTAAGTTTTTGATGTCAAAGTACGAAGTTGAAAAAATAAGTTGCAGTCTTGTTTGAGTTTATGTTTAAAATATTGCACTTCTCTCTCATTATATTCCTATTTGAATGTTAATGTGTTACACAAAAACTAAATTTCTTCAAACTATTAATAAATTGTCAGTATTATGATGGAGTGTCACCACCCCTATTCATCCCGCGGGTGTCGTAAAAGGCGGCTAAGGGATAAACTATGCAAGACAACATCAATGCAAAGAGAAGGATAACTTGAAACCAACCCTATACCAACCCATCTGGCCAGCGTGATATAGTAGGCCAAAACCTCCTTTCTAAGGAGAGGATATGTCCAGCAGTGGACTGTTAAAGGCTACTGATGATGATGGTATCTAAAACTATTAATACTACTTGTGGTTATTGTTGCACATCAAGAGTAACGCTGTGGAGCTGAGTTAGGTTAAAAAATAGCCTAAGTTACTTCTCATGTCATCAGCTATTAGTGAAAGTCCTGTTAAAATCAGTCCAGCCGTTCTAAAGATTAGCTGAAACATACAGACAGTCAAAAATGTTAAAAATAACTGTTTTGATGTAAGTACCATATCAACATTGATTTGTATAAAAAAGTGTTCATTTGATATTACAAACAGACACTTTAATATTATTTATTTATAAAGAGCACACTACATATGGGCTGCCTGTTTGTATTTAGTAATATACTGGTTTACTATGAAAAATAAAATAAAATGTATGTGCCTCATTCCACATTGACTAAATAATTTGAAATTGACATCTGAATAGGAAAAATAACTGCCTCGTTTGTCTAGTGGTTAGCGTATGCGACTGCTAATCAAGAGGTCTCGGGTTCAAATCCCGGGTCGGGCCAAAAAGTGTTTTTGGGATTTTCTTAGGAAATTCCTAATAGCAGCCCGGAGTTTGGAAGTTTGGCGGTGATTCACGCCCGTGCCTCGGAGCGCACGTAAAGCCGTCGATGATGAATAGGAAAAATATCTCGAAATATTTACATATTTATTTATATAATTCAAAACTCTTTAGAGGTTCTCAAATCAATTCACTTAAATAGTAGAATTTGCTGGCCTTTGCCTGAGGCACCTCCACCTGCATTTATATTTGATATCGCAATAATTATCTTTGTTGTAAATAGGTTCAGTAGATCTAGAGATTACCTCCTGCAGCCTCACAAACTCACAAACTTTCCCTCTTGCTAATATTAGTATAGATAAATAATTGTTGACTATTTAATTTCAGCTGGAAATTTACACCTTCACCTGAAAAATCTGAAGCTTCACAAAAGGAGGATGCTATAGCCAAATCTATAATAAGACAAATAAATAGAATTATACTCAACAATTTGACTGATAAAGTGCCTCATATTTTGTCTTCCCAGGTAATTATATAAAAATCAGCACACATAGGGCTTAGTAGATTTTTACTATTATTTAGTAAACAAACCAAGTATGAATTATAAGTCTTTTGTCTGTCCTCAGACAACTACCTAATTAATCTTGGAGCTGTTCGAAAAGTGTTAATGAATTTTCTTATTTAAAAAATGCTTCATAACAGAAGACCTTTAGTCTTCTTGGATAGCTGACTCATTGAATTATTATTATGGTACAAAAAGTGCGCCGGTGTTGGCTTATACACTGATGTGCTAATTATATCTCCTGTATAGTCCTGTTAACATATTGATAAGTGTAGAGTGCAGGTTTCATGTAACTCCAACACAAAGGGAGGATCCTCCGACCAGACGAGTACACTGCAGCCACATCAGCATTTCTTTGGTAGATTACGCTTTTGTGTGTTTTTTGCTAGCGCTGTATGTGGAAATTGCCACAATAACTATGTCAAGAAGCTAAGAAGTTAATATGCAGTTGTTAAACAAAATACACACTAATCCTTTTTTATTTTCAGGTAGACTATGATGTGAGGCATGAAGCATTTTGGTTTATTGGTGGTGTAAAACCACCTGCCTCAGTAAGGAATTTCAGAAAGCAATATAAATGGCTAAAACACAAAGTTGATGAACCCGTTGATAGACCTGTACAGTATATAGGTATGTACTACTGAACGTTTCTATTTAGACCTTTATATGCGTACCCTCAATAATGTAAATTAAAGTATCAGTTGTGCCCTGCACTCTCTGTTGTCACATATTGCACCTTTACTTTCTTAGTAGATTCAGGGGTCAGTTTTTGGAATGATTGTTATACAAAAAATTGTTTATTAGTATTATTAGTTCTACATAAGTAACTTATAGTCCAGTCAAATAAGCAAAATAAAGGGAGCTAACCTCATAATGATAGATAGCTGTAAATGCATATACAAATTCATTTTGGTGTTCTATAAGTCGTTTCAAAAGTCTCCTAAAAATCTCGTGTCTTCGTCGTAAGTTGTTCAAGGTATACGAGTTTACAACTTATTATCTCTCATTTCGAGGTAAAACTATAATTTGACTAGAATATTAGGATAAATTTTATGAATTAAAATAAAGTTAACACTTGACACTGCGCTAGTCCCTACATAATAAGAAGATGTATAGACACATTTTATGACTGCACGGTTGGCCTAGTGGCTTAAGTGGTCGCCACGCCGCTTCCTACTACGCCAAGTGTCGTGGGTTCAAATCCCACGTAGGACAACACTTTGTGTGATTCACAATTTGTTGTTCTGAGTCTGGGTGTCCTTTGTGTACGTTTCATGTATGTTTGTAAAGTCCCCCGCGACACAGGAATTTATATTCCTAATGCGGGAGTTGTCTTTTTAATATAAAAAAAAAAAAAAAAAATTCTCAAAATATTTTAACAAAAATAATTTTGAATAATACTTGTAAATACCTATATTTTTTTCCCTGGCACTTTACTCTAGCCGGCGAAAGGGGATAGGCTATTTTCAAATGTTAAGAGTCAGATTTTTTATTGTTTTTTTTAACAGGTACACCAATGCTAACAATCAGAAATAAATCACCACTGAAACCTCTCATACCATACAGTGAAGCAGAGAATCCAGCATTCAAGGTTCCAATATTCCATCATTTGCCAAGAAGTGTAGGCTACTATGACCACCATAGGCATGGTACCAACATACCAGGTAAAAATTATCGATTATTTTTAAAGAAGCTAAAAGAAATCATCTTTTTACTACATTTACATTCTCAAACAATATTTTCCATCACCTTTTTTAAATTTTCGCGACTTTTACACGTACGCTAATTATTTACCAAAACATTTTATTGTACAGCTAGAACTATTCGCGATAAAAGTACTCGGTACAGAACCTCTTCAGTTTTGTGATATTAGTAGTTGTAATAAAATAATTGTAACTTTTTTCACAGGATTTTGGCCAGGTGACTTTGATGAATTTGGTCTTTTGTCGTATCATGGCCGTGGACACATTCTAGATCGCAAAGAGACGTTTGGCCCTGAAGACAATTTGGAAGCATTACACTGCCAAGCTCTAAAGGCTAGTTTTGGATGGCTGTTAGCCCAAGCTAATTACCAAGGCTTTACTACATATAATGATATGACTTATCCACTGGTTACACAAACAGTTATTACAAATGGGCAATACTGGTCCTTATATGCATATCAATTGAACACAATTGTAATGCATAATGATAAATATGATAGCAACCCTAAACATAATATCTGTTTTGGTACAAGTCCCCTGAAGCTTTACGACAGTATTGAAAATGGTAATGTAAAAGGATTCAATGAGGATGTTTTGAAAATGCTCATTCAATTTTACTTGAACGCGCCTGAAGATCGGGATCATGATATGAAGCCATACTTGGGAAAAGAAGAACAAGTAGTCGCTGACATAGAAGATGATAATAGACGTTGTTGGTTAGAATCCAGATATAAACATTTGGTATCCAATAGACCAAAACACTTCTTACTTCCTGAAACATACTTATGGGAAGACATATATAAGATAAAGTTCCAGACTAGATTCTTTGAGGCTAAGAGGAGGCCATTCGAACTTGGCATCAACCCATTCCACAGGCGTCTTGATGAACATTTGCCACCTTATATTCCGAAGGTCTTGCGGCCTTATCCTAAAAGTAAAAAGAAGTTTGAGACCACCTATTATCCTAAAGTATAGGTTACAATGTGGAATCAGTTATGTAATATTATTTTAGAATAGTAATTAGTAATAAAAAGTTGTAAAATTTAAATCGATTTTTAATAAACTGTATATTAAGTTTAAAAGTTTACTGCTTTAGTCTAACTTCAAGAAGGTGGGCTTAATCTTTAAGGAACTGTTAAGAGATACAGTCAGAACTTGATTGATACCCAGCACGTAATCCTTACTATTTCTCGTGAAAAAGCATTTATTTCGGTTTTGAAAATAAAATTTAATAGTAGCCAAATAAATTTTTTTGCACTCCAGGCGAGAATTGCTATAAATTAAAATCACGATCCGTCAAAGAACCGAGGTGACCTAAATAGATCCGAAAGTAAATAAAGTGGAGATTGGCTGATCACTTAAGTCGCAGAACAGATAAGCGAGTCCTAGAATGGGGACTGCGTATTGATGTCGATGATAATTTGATAAGAAGTCAAATGTCTCAACAACAGTCTTGACTTTATGTTTATAGTAACTTATTGTATTATTTCATACTTTTATTCATTTGATGTGATATGTTTTCAATAGATTTAATTCATCATTAAAGTTTTTTATGTAAGGCAACACTTGTCTGCTTCTTGTCACTTATGTCAAATTGACAGTTGATAGTACACAACACATGTAATCAAGAACGTATTTACATATTTTAGATTTTGCTATTTTGTGAAAATGAGGAACTTATTTCTGTGGGACATATCAGTAAGAGATCTTAACCTAGATTCAGAAGAAAAATTAACCGTTTGCAGTGGTCATAATGAAGACAGTTCTTGTAACGAGTTATTTGTTTGTACGCATAACCTAAGTGTGGTAAATTTCAATGAGAATGGAGAATTAAAGTGGAGTAAAGATTTATCAGATATCGTAACTCCAAATAACAGTCCTGTAAATATCACTTTACTTACTTTGACTAATGCCTTGTGCGTGGGACTTGCAAATGGAGAGCTAATTTCCATTTATGATAGCGGCAATAATTGCGACATAACAGGAACTTGCGACAATGGATTATTGGTATGTTGTAGTTTTACATCTAGTTTTAAAACAAATAGTACCTTCATTTTCCTTTTATTCTAACTAGAATAAATATTTAATTTTTCGGACATCTGACACACAACGTCATCTAGTCCCAAACTAACTGCTTGCTGCTACGAGTTATGCGAATTTGTGTCCAGTAAACTGAAATGATAAAACATTAGAGATAAATAAATATTTCAGACATCTCACACACAATATCATGTGATCCCAAACTAAGTAGAGCTTGTACTATTAGTACTAGACCAGTGATATAAATAAGTAAACATACTTTTTTGTAAATACATCAATATTATACATAGAAAATACCCAAACTTCGAAACAAATATATAGACCACACATACATTTGGCCTGACTCAGGATCGAACCCGAGACTTCAAGCACAGCAGTCGCATACGCCACTGAGGCAGTCAATAGAAATTAGATCTCACTAGGACACCATAGTGTGGGTCACCATATTGCATTGTCTAAGTTCACATTAAGGAAGGTGATCACCATTGTTGGATTTTACTATTCATGTTTTCATTTGGCAAAGTACAGTGACTTGTAGTGATTTTAATAAATCTTTATAAAATAAACAAAAGTAACAAGCATAGGAATACAAATCAAACTATATTTATTGCATACAACTTTAATAAGTCTTTTTAGTGTTAGGAAACAAAATAAAAATATTTTATATACCACTATTAACAGTTTGAAGTATTTTTTTTTTAATTTTTCATTTATTCACAGTGATAGTATTCAAATATTTGTTGAATAGCTTTATACTGAAAATATTTATGCATTCAAATATACATTTAATCTAATAAGTTAATTTCTGTATCAGACTATGGAGTGGAGTCCAGATCAGGAACTACTGGTGTTAGTTACAAAAGACATGAACATGATTCTAATGAACATGTTTGATCCCATCAATGAAGTGAATTTGTTAAAAGATGATTTTGGAGAGAAAGAGTTTATCACTGTGGGATGGGGGAAAAAGGAGACACAGTTTCACGGGTCAGCTGGTAAACACGCTAGGGTGAAGAGTGAAGTTACTGCAGGTAATTATTAACTACTAGCTGTATCCTGCACTGCTACCCATGGTTATTGTTGTAAATGGCAAGTAACACCGCGGAGCAATGCTAGTCTAGAAAAAATTACCTTCTATTGCCATCAGCTTTCTGCCAGTGAAAGTCCCGTCAATATCGTTTTAGCTGTTCCAGACATTACCTAGAACAAATAGAAGGACAGACAAAAAATTGTTTTAGTGGTGTAAATAACATACAACACAATAGTTAATTTGATATTACATATATACACTGTGATAAACAATGGATGGTGCAGTCGATTAAGTAGTTGCCACACTTTTGTTTAACATTCCCTGTAAACATATCTAATCTCATATTTTATTGTATTTGATTTTGCATTTAGTGGTAGGATATTGTGTACCACTAACATAAGCTTAAAACCTTTAACTAACCTATGTTTCCACAAATTAAGGGTACTAGGTTCAAACCCCACAGGAAACAATACTGTCCTAAGAGTTGTCTATCTAAGTCTGGGAGTTCAAAAACAATAATATTCCTTTTGTTGGGATTGTTTTGTTTATTTGGGAGTTTTCTGTAAAAAATAACAAGCACCTCAGTAGTATTTCGTTCCAGCCTACTCTGAGAGTTAATTTCACTTATTCTCATTTATGGAAAACACTAAAACAGCACAATGTGCTTGCAAACCATATTTTGTTCTTATAGCTCAATTCTTGGTATTTACAATTCTTCACATATTTGGTTAAGGCATTTAATCAAGAAATTACATGAATTCCCTAAAAAGAAAGAAATAATCTTTTATTTCTTATGAATGTCATGATTTCTTATGATATGTGTCTGTATCAAAATGAACTATTTTCAGATGAAACAATACTGGATGATAGAGTAATTATATCATGGAGGGGAGATGGTAACTTATATGCAGTCGGCTTCACTTTGGATGGAATTAGAAGATTCAAGGTATTTGACAAAGAAGGAAATTTACAATACACAAGTGAAAAACAACAAGGCTTAGAAAGCAACTTGTCTTGGAGGCCGAGTGGCAACCTTCTTGCTACCACACAGAAAGTAAACAACAAGTACATGGTGTCTTTCTTTGAAAAGAATGGACTCAAACATGGAGAGTTTGATATTCCTGTAAATTCTACCACAATGGTAGAAAATATTTCTTGGAGTTATGACTCTGAAATACTTACACTACAATGCAGAGATACAGAAACAAATATGCAGACCTTATTACTCTATACTATAGGGAATTATCACTGGTACTTGAAACAGACTTTGGAATTTAAAAGTGATCAAAAAATAAGCAAAGTAATGTGGGATAATGATTTCGATATTGTAAATAATAAAAAATGTCATGTATTTTTGCAAAATGGAAAACATCTTTCATATACTTGGATATGGAATGTGGATCATAGTAGGGGAAGTGGAGATGATGATGATGCCGTTGTTGCTGTTGTGGATGGAAAGAAAGTTTTGCTCACTGGCTTCAGACAAACTGTAGTACCTCCTCCTATGTCTTCTTCTGAAATAAACCTAAACGCTAATGTCAATTCTGTTGTCTTTGCCCCACATTGTACAGAAGTCAGTCCAAATTCTTTCTTTGTTTATACTACAGATAATAAATTAGTTTTTTATAAACATGCAAATAGGTTTCCCCTTCAATATGAACTGTTTAAAACAGTTGAAGTTGAAAAAGTTGAATATCCGTTCCAATGTCATAACTGGTTTTGGGTAAAAGCCGACACAGTAATTTGTGTTATGGTGGATGATGACAACTATAGCATAGTTGAATACATAATAGGACTTGATAAAATTGAATACATAAATTCCAGTTCATTACCTGCAGCTGTAACAAAGATTGAAACACATCCCATAGAGAATAATTCATTATTTCTACAACTTCAGAATGGAGATATAGCTCTTTATAAGTTAGGAGGAGATATTGACATTCAAGATTTTTCTTTTGGCGTCTCATGTCCAAAATTTAAAGTCTTTTTATTGGAAAATGATTTATATTTTATAGGTCTCTCTCACAAGGGCCAGTTATATATAAATGATCAAATGGTGATGAACAATGTCAGCTCATACTATATACACACTCATTTTCTACTGCTAACCACTTTGCAACATGTATTACTTTGTGCGGAATTAACAAAAGATGGTATTAATGCCATTTCGGAATATCAGAAAACTCAATCCAATAACGTTTATAAAAGGAAGATCGAAAGGGGCGCAAAATTAGTGATCGCTGTACCTAACGATACTAGGACAGTGTTCCAATTACCTAGGGGAAATCTAGAAACAATTCAACCGAGACCTCTATCACTCAAAATTATAGGAGAATTTCTTGATAAACTGCAATATCATGAAGCATTTGATCTGATGAGGAAGCAGAGAATTAATTTAAATCTGATTTATGATCACAATCCACAAAAATTCACAACCAATATTGACACATTTTTGGAATCAGTAAAAAATAACTCATGGTTGAATCTCTTCTTATCTGACTTAGAAAATGTAGATGTAACTAAAACAATGTATGAAAGTAGCTATATCGCTAAATCAGATGTACTTACACCAGTTGTAAGTTCTGATTCTAAAATTAAAACAATATGTGATATTGTAAAGGAACATTTAGAAAAGCGATCTGACAGGGACACCAAGATATTACCAATACTAACAACATTTGTTAAAAAAAATACGGTTGAGGATTTGGAGAAGGCTCTCTTGATCATTAAAAATCTAAAGGTACAAGAATCATCTGGTTCAAAGTTACCAGTTGGTTCAGATGAAGCATTGAAGTATTTGTTGTACATGGTTGATGTGAACAATCTCTTTGATGTAGCACTTGGAATGTATGATTTCGATTTGGTTCTTTTAATTGCTAATAAATCACAAAAAGATCCTAAGGAATATGTCGCAATGCTGGATGAATTAAATGTAATGGAAGAGAATTATAAGAGATTCACAATCAACAAACATTTGAAGAGGTTCGACAAGGCTGTAGAAAGTCTTGTAATGTGTGGTCCTAGTAGACATAATGAACTTAAAACTTTCGTCAAATATCACAGTCTGTATAGAGAAGCTTTAGCATTATTTTCGCAGAGTGAGGAGATATTCAAAGAAATATCAGATGATTTTGGTTCTTATTTAAAACTAAAGAAGCAGTATACAGAAGCTGGTATAATATATGAAAGATCTAATAATATAGACAAGGCTATAGAATGTTATAAAGATGCTTTGGAATGGGAACTGGCTCTCAGTTTAGCCATCGGATGGCCGAAAGAGCAATTTAAGACTTTGTGTTGGTATGTTGTTTTTATTTTTTAATATCTTTGTATTGAATTCTATGCAGGAATGGCAAATTTCACTTTAGAGCTTTACCTTGTATGAAACTCGATGCACACGATCTAGTATTGAATAAACCTTTTTAAAGGAACTTTTTATATACCTATAGATAATTTTCACCAAATGTCCATATCTAGATTTCGCGTTTTTTTTTTTTTAAGTTACATAATAAAGTTGAACTTCTTTTTTTTATTTTAGGGATTTGATAGAAGCGTTAAAAGATGAAAAACGCCACAAAGAATGCCTTACTGTCTTGGAACAATATTATGGTGATTATGAAGAAGTTATTTCATATGCCACTGAGTTTGGACAATACAAAACGGCGCTCAGAATATGTTCTCAATACAAAAGATCTGATTTAAAAGGTAATTACGTATGACATGATATTTTCTAGTTACTTTCGTTAATTTATATACGCAAACCGCAGGACAACAACATTGCAATGATAAGGAAAAATTAAAACCTAATCACAAATCTATCCATTTGCTGAGCTTTCTAAGGGAAGGTCTTTTTTTACCCCTAGTGGCCGTCACCCCACTGGGGTTTGAGGCGGGGTGGTGTCTCGGAATCGGATCGACTAAAACGATACGACGTGGCACTCTGCTGCTGTTATTAGGAAATTCGGACCCTTCTCAGCGCCTGCCCTGGCGCTGGCCACTGTCTACTTCTATAATTCTCTGTTTAGGCGACGTACCCACCTGGTGTCTAAGGAGAGGCCTAGGTTGAGCAATGGCATATAAAAGCTGTTTGTGATATTTTTAAGCCTTTGTTTTTAATGCTCAATTTTTATTTTTCAGAAAAGAAAGTACTACCAGCATTACTAGAAGATTATAATAACTTAAACGAATTAATTAAAAGCAATTTGACAACTTTTGTAAAGCACCGAGAACGTTTACAAGTTGTAAGATTGAATAAAATTAAAAATCCTGTTGACACAATTGATTTCTATACTAACAAAGATTGTGATTTATATTCTGATGCAGGGAGTACACTAGCTTCATCTTCAAGAGGATCGAGGTAAACTTGATCTATATCCTATACTAGCTGAGTCCCGCGGTTATTGTTGTGAATTCTAGAATACCGCCGCGAGCGGAGAAAAAAAAGTAGCCAAGTTACTCCTTAGGTCATCTTTGTCAGTGAAAGTCGTAATTTAGTCCAGTCGTTCCAGGGATTACCCGGAACAAACAGTCAGACAGTTTTTTTTTAAATCGCATTTTTGACGTAAGCACTATAGCTATATACTTTCATGTGGATTTAATAAAAGAGTTCATTTGATATTACAAATGGACTCCTCAATTTTATTTATTTCTTTAAAAAAGAAATATTATAAGTTTATTTACGACTACCTTGGGCAGTGATGCTTTACACTGATATAACTTTTTTATTTATCAACCGCTTGAAATTAAAGAACACACATGTTAAGTGTTGGCAGAATTGTCGACATCGGCACAGTATGCCCTTTGTGAAAAAAGAGAAAAGTAAAATGTTAAGTGAAATTTACCACAATACGTGACATTCAAAGCGGTTCAATTAACTTCTGTATATGTGTGCACAAACACAGAAAAACTAAACTGTTGTTTTTTTTTCTAGCCGATCATTCCGTTCTAGTAAGAACAGAAGAAAACACGAACGTAAATTAGCTTCTCTCAAAGAAGGTTCGCAATATGAGGATGTTGCACTAGTCATGGCTTTGCACACACTGGTCTGTTCCACATTCGATTTGAGATTACTTGTAAAAGAGATTATCATAGCTCTGAGTTATTTTTGCAAGGATAAGGAAGCATATATTTTGCAGGTATGTTTATTCAGTATCAATTTACATCAATTTTCAAGACAACACAAAACATTGCGACATTAGTGCCATGAAACGTTAATTTATTGTTACTTTGTGGGTAGAGCGATAAAGCACTTACAAGCAAAATTTTCGCATTTGTAGCGATACAAAAGCGGGTACAAATTGAAACAAATGCATATATAAGCGATACAAACGCGAGTACAGATTGAAACAAATGCACATATAAGCGATACAAACGCTAGTACAGATTGAAACAAATGCATATATAAGCGATACAGAAGCGGGTACAAATTGAAACAAATGCATATATAAGCGATACAAACGCTAGTACAGATTGAAACAAATGCATATATAAGCGATACAAACGCTAGTACAGATTGAAACAAATGCACATATAAGCGATACAAACGCTAGTACAGATTGAAACAAATGCACATATAAGCGATACAAACGCTAGTACAGATTGAAACAAATGCACATATAAGCGATACAAACGCTAGTACAGATTGAAACAAATGCACATATAAGCGATACAAACGCTAGTACAGATTGAAACAAATGCACATATAAGCGATACAAACGCGAGTACAGATTGAAACAAATGCACATATAAGCGATACAAACGCTAGTACAGATTGAAACAAATGCACATATAAGCGATACAAACGCGAGTACAGATTGAAACAAATGCACATATAAGCAATACAAACGCGAGTACAGATTGAAACAAATGCACATATAAGCAATACAAACGCGAGTACAGATTGAAACAAATGCACATATAAGCAATACAAACGCGAGTACAGATTGAAACAAATGCACATATAAGCAATACAAACGCGAGTACAGATTGAAACAAATGCACATATAAGCAATACAAACGCGAGTACAGATTGAAACAAATGCACATACTGAGCGATACAAACGCGCGTAAAAGCTCGTTAGTATCTCTTATGCGCCTATGAATCGCTTCAGATGCCGCTACTACACTGAACACGGACTGATGTTTATTGAATTTCGATAAAAACAAGTTTTTCCTTTTTTCGGATCGATAAATAACCTATGACAATGACTATAGAAATCCACACTATTTGTGAGTACAAATAGTGTGGCTTTCTATTGGTAAAATAATTTTTAAAATCAGTTTAGTAAATCCTTAGATTAGAAATATTAGAATAGAATATATTTTATTGTAGGTACACCATATTAAGTTAATACAGTTGAATGTTTCTATAAGATATGTACCTACAATGGGCGGCCTTATTTTTAAAATTAATTTCTTCCAGACAACCTTTGAGATTACCACCAATAACCTCACAGACTTTACCTCTTTGTCAAGTCTTCCATATTGATACTCGATTTCTAGATTTACGATTATTCACAATATTAACTTCCAACATACTTTTACGTTACAGACTTCACTGGAGAAAACATTAAAAGATATGAAGGAGAGCTTCAAAGATATTTGGACTAATGAACTAGTTTTAGAAGCGACTAATGCTAGCATAGCTGCCCTGAATGTTCCAGAAGGACAAAGTGTAATACCCCAGGGTATTGCCACACTTGGTTAGTACATGTTTGTTGTTGTAACCGCAGACAACGACGCGGGGCGTAGATAGTCTAAAAGAAGTAGCCTAAGTTACTCCTTATATCAACACCTATCTGCAAGTGAAAGTCCCCTCGGTATCGGTTCAGCCGTTCCAGAGATTACCCGAACAAACAGACAGACAGGTTCTTCTTCTCAATCGTTTCGCTCTTGGCAGAGCGGTCGTGGTCACGTCGAGGCATCCACGTCGGTGACAGAGGCGGACACAGCTCTCCGGACGATTTCACGCCATCGCTGTTTATTGGTAGCTTGTCTTGCGCAGTCAGACACACGGTTACACTACGGCAAACTATTAACATTATATACATTGTTTTTTTTTTCACTAAGTACAAATACGTGCAAAAATGAGTAGTTTTTAATTTTTTTTTCTATTGAAATGTTTATAAGTATTTTTTCTGAGCCATTCCCAGGCAATATAATTTTTCGTTATTTTCAGAACCACACATCAGAATAGCGCCAGTGATTGCGGAAGTCAGTTGGAAACTAGAAGGTCTTGATTAAAAAACTATTTAATTAAATAAATTTTATTGAACATTTCCGTGTTTTATTCACTTAAAATTATCTATTAAAGCATTTAGGTGAGCAAAAATAGCATTGGACTGTGACAGTACTTTTCCTATTACTATTGAAGACAACAACTCTGAAAAAGTCTTTTAATTCAAATTCTTTGTTTAAATAATAGCTGTTATTCACTACTGGAGCACCACAGATACACATGTTCGCATTGTCTAGAAACTCCACTAACGTCCTTGGTATTATGTTTGGGGCATAGAATAATTTTTGTTTTAACACAACTTTGGAAGCTATATCTACTAAACTACCTATGTAGAAATCCCATAGAGTATGTTCTTCACGTGCCATTTGGGTTTCTTTTACATCAAATTTGTTTTCTGATAAGTCTATGTACTCTAACCGGCATTGTAATATACTGCAAGGCAGAGAAGTGATCTCATTTTGTGATATTGTTAAGTACCTGAAATGTAAAAGGCATGTTATCATTAGTATGGATTACTAGATGTTAGATTAGATGAACTGCTTACTCTAGTCACATCCTAGTTTTACTAGGAGAGCCCACCATCCATTTTTTTAAATGAAACTTCTTTAGAATCATTGTGATTTCAAACCAGATGCAACGGAAAAACGACAGGTAAGAGACACAAATACAAAATTAGTGAGCAAGAGCGAGAGAGCAAAACAGGTAAGCCAAAGCCAGAGAGCAAATGTCGGTGTGTATGTATATTGCACTGTTTAATACTTGCTTGAATTTAAGCATTTAACGTGTGTAGTATATGTGAAAAGTATGTGAGCTAATACTACTGTACACTGTATGCAGCTGCGTGTTACAGCTTTTTAATCATCTCATTCTTTTGTTGATTTACTGAAGTTTCACTTGTATCGTGTGTAAATCGCACACACACCTTTTTTTTTAAATATATAGCTGCCAAAATGACTACTTAACCTGATAGAAAGCATGAGTAGAATTCAAGAGTGTGTGAGAGAGATGTATTCTGTTACCCTTTTTGTCCTGATTCTGCAACTCCTATTAGGACTTAAGAAAGCAATTCATCTCATTTATTTAAGACTAGCTTTCGCCCGCGGCTCCGTCCGCGTGTATGTTGGTTTACGATGTAATAAGTAGCCTATCTATGTCTTTTCACAGGCTCTAGAATATTTGTGTAAAAAATTTCATTTAAATGAGTTCAATACTTGTGGCATGAAAGGGCGATAAGAGTTACTTTCCTATTTATAATATTAAGTAAGGATAATATATTTAAAGTACATATACCTTAAACTAGACAATCGGCCTAGTGTAGTTGGTAGTTTTTCTAACATATTGTTGTCTAATTTTAATGTCACTAGCTTTTGCAATTTCCAGATTGATTTTGGTATGTGGCCTAATTTATTCCCACTCAAGTCTAATAATTTGAGGACATTTGTAATCTGAAAAAAAATTGCAAAGTTTTAAACTCCATGGAAACACTGAAAACAAATTGTTTTTAAGGGTCTATCTAGAGCCTGCTGGGATTAATTTGAGGAAATAATTTCCCCCACGACAGAGCCAGGTATTGGCATGATGCCGATTCGGTGAAGTACTGAAATAACATGGTCCAAAAGCAGCTGACGCTCTGCAAGACATCAGAGGTCGGGCGCCAGGGTGTATATTTTTTAAGGATATGAATGTAATAAATAAGTGTCCTTTTACCTGAGGTCCAAGTAACCAACGCCAATCTACATCACCCATCACACCAATTTGATTGTTTGATAAGTACAGTTCACATAAATTCGGCATTCGACCTGTAAAAGAACTTAAATGTTATAGTGAAGATGTACTCTTATTACTTGTCTTTAAGATTGCTATTCTAATTCTTACCAAATTCGGCAGGTAGCTTTTCAATAGCATTATTACTAAGATCTAGAATCGTCAACTGCTTCAGTAGCAATATATCTCTACGAAAGTTGCACAGTTTCAGTCCGTTGATATAAAGCGATTCTAATGTTCTAGGCAGTCCTTTTATTGGAAAATCACTTCTGTCACGTATTACGAGTCTAGTAGGCGCGTTATCCTTATGTGTGACACTTAAACTTGCCAAAGGAGCTATGTTTATGTTCTTAACATCACCCGTAATGCAAGATTTTAGTAACCGCATGAAACATTTTAACTGAATCGGCTCGCTTTTTACACACAAGTCGTGAGGCGGTTCTTCAAATCTTAATGTTGTTTTTCCTTCGTTTAAACACTTACTAAATACTTGTTTAAGTCGCTTTACACTGTACTTTGTTCCAGTTTTGTTAACGGACGAAAAGTGGATTATAAAATAATCTGCCTCACGTTTGGGTTCTTTTCCAAGAGCTAATGTTGATTTTATATATTTTCCATTTGACCTTATATTTAAACTACTATGTAATCTGTTAACGGTTTCTACTTGGCATTGTAATTTCATTATTAATTTATTTATTTTACTGCTTTGTTTATATTCAGGCTAATCAGGCTATTTACCAACACTCAACAGATATGTGTTGTGTTGTACATAAAAACCGCGAAATTTCATGTTGAATGAAAATTGACATTGACAGTTGACAGACAGCTGACCAATTAAACCACTCTCCAAATACCGGAACTGTCGCGGCGCACAATATCGGAGATATATAAAAAACAAAAATATCTTTGGATAGATCTCAATTTGCTCCGTTCATCTGTGCTATTCCGGTTATTTGATCCCATCCCAGAGTCTGCAAAAAAAATTGCTAAACATACGCTATCAAAATCTGCGTATAATTCAGGAACAAAGGCGTCTACGGTGTTGATTCTTCGACTAATAATTTGCTCCGTTGCTAATCTAATTAGCTCCGTATGAAAAACAACGAAATTTTCATTATTTTCCATGAAATACTTAAAAAAAGAAACTTACGACGTACATACGTACTGCGCATGTGCGCAGATCATTCGGCTCGCGTCTACAATCGGCCTGCGCGAGTGCGCTAGGGAGAGTCTAGGGACTTTCTTTCAGCAGTAAATCAGTTTCAAAAGTCTTACACATCAAATGAGTTTGAAAATATACTCTGACAGGAAAAATAATTCAGCTTATGTATTACCTGGTAGACTTTTGAAACTGATTTACTGCTGAAAGAAAGTCCCTAGCGCACTCGCGCAGGCCGATTGTAGACGCGAGCCGAATGATCTGCGCACATGCGCAGTACGTATGTACGTCGTAAGTTTCTTTTTTTAAGTATTTCATGGAAAATAATGAAAATTTCGTTGTTTTTCATACGGAGCTAATTAGATTAGCAACGGAGCAAATTATTAGTCGAAGAATCAACACCGTAGACGCCTTTGTTCCTGAATTATACGCAGATTTTGATAGCGTATGTTTAGCAATTTTTAGAACACGATGCTTATAATTTAGTAGCCTTTTTAGCCTAGGTGCTGAAACGAAATTGTATTACATGTCAAATGTCAACGAAATAAAACTGTCAAGTGTCAGCTGTCAGCTTAATAATGTTTTCTTTCTGACTTGAAACTTGACATGAAATAGGTACTAAAGATTCGTCGCTGTTTACAGTAGTTTTTAACATTCTAATAATACTCCAATCACAGAACACCCATTCTGTTATACAAGGTCTTTCTTGCTTCAATACAATCATGTCAATAACAACTCTGGTAAGTGCTGATGTCAAACGTAACCTAAGAACGTGTTGAACAAACCGGCTAACTTTTGTTTTGGTTATTGCAGTACTACTTACATTTGAAGAGGGAAAATGCTCATGAGGACTCAATCTGGTGTTGTGGTTGGAGTAAAATAGACCATGAGAAACCGAAAGAAGCTGAGAAAAATGGCGAACATACTGAAAATTCGCCGTAAGTATGCACGAACTATCTGGGGAAATTAAAAACGTTTGTTATATTGTCTAGAAGGATAACTTAGTGGTTTAAGTTGTCTTTTTGCCGCTTAATGATGCACAGAGTATTGAGGGTTAATTGTATGCATGGAAGAGCATTTCATGTTATCTATAAATCCCAATAAGCAGAAAAGATCCACCTAAAAGTTTGTCGAAAACATAATTAATTAATTTATCTAGATATTCGGCAAGTTATTGGTTGGATCTTTTCTGCTTTACAGGGTTTAATTGCTGTAACATTGGTTGGGAGAATGTGTTTTGTTTGGACACTAGAGTTCTCTTTTTGAGGACAAAATATTTGATATAGTCATTGAATTACAATTCCAGGGATTTAAATAACTCGCATTCAAGTTCAGAAGACTTTTTGATTACTGGAGGTTTAGATGATTTGATAAAGATATGGCGTCTGGAGAATGGTAAACTTGAAGAGAAATTCCAATTGGAAGGACATTCACTTGGAGTAATATCAGTTGCCGTTAGCCCTGATGGAAAAAGTAATAATCTATTTTTATTATCAACTAGTTTAAGCCAGTGGCTCTGCCCACATATATAAATGAATGAATATTTCAGGTATCTTACACACAACATCATCTAGTCCCAAACTAAGTAGGGCTTGTATTATGGGTACTAGACAACTGATATAAATACATAAACATACTTTTTTTTTATGTGTGGGATATAGTGCTATATCATTTTTTGGGTTTTAGCCCAGTCATATTAGGTAAAAAAAGGGGTCAACCTCGGAATGAAAGATAATAAGCTGCAAATTGGTATGAACCTTTGTTTTGTCATTCTAAATGTTGTCTCAAAAGTCACAATCGTTATCGTGTCCGCGTCTCAAGATATTCAAGGTCAAAGGTCACAAAAATCGGTTTTTCGCGAATATCTGGCTTCCTATCGGTTAAATGAGATTTGCATTTATTATAAAAGTTGTAGGCTATAAAATTCCCTACAACTTTTGTTCAAACTTTTTTTTCATACGACCAACCGTTTTGAAGGTAGAGCGCGAAGAGTGCACATCGTACAGTCATATACGGCCTAATACAAGGTCAAGCGTGAGATATGGTTATCAGTACGTTATAAAGTCAATTATTTACTTGGAAATTATAATTATTAAACAATGCCTATTATTTATGTACTAACTATTAATTATTTATATTTAATTAAAGTAAGTAACTTGATTATTTATATATAATTATTCATATTTAACTATTTAAGTATAAAATATTATTAATTCTGGATTATATATTTTAGTTTTATTTTAAGTTAACATGACATTATATAACACGACATTATCCAAGTAATCCCGATGAAGAAAATACATATGATCCCGATATTCTGGAAGGTTTGGAGATGAACATGACAGATAATGAGGATGATGACAATGAATCGAACATTTTTGAGCGACAAGAAGAAGAAGACGACGAAGAAGAAGAAGATAATTAGCTTCCATTTCCAATTTCATTACAATTAAAATCAACAAAGATACTTTTGATATTTGAACTCACATTTTGATAAATGTATATTATGCCGTATTTAATAATAAATAAAAATATGTGTAAAATATATACTCTTACTATCATTTTAACTTAAAATAAAACTAAAATATATAATCCAGAATTAATAATATTTTATACTTAAATAGTTAAATATGAATAATTATATATAAATAATCAAGTTACTTACTTTAATTAAATATAAATAATTAATAGTTAGTACATGAATAATAGGCATTGTTTAATAATTATAATTTCCAAGTAAATAATTGACTTTATAACGTACTGATAACCATAACTCACGCTTGACCTTGCATTAGGCCGTATATGACTGTACGATGTGCACTCTTCGCGCTCTACCTTCAAAACGGTTGGTCGTATGAAAAAAAAGTTTAAACAAAAGTTGTAGGGAATTTTATAGCCTACAACTTTTATAATAAATGCAAATCTCATTTAACCGATAGGAAGCCAGATATTCGCGAAAAACCGATTTTTGTGACCTTTGACCTTGAATATCTTGAGACGCGGACACGATAACGATTGTGACTTTTGAGACAACATTTAGAATGACAAAACAAAGGTTCATACCAATTTGCAGCTTATTATCTTTCATTCCGAGGTGAAAGCCCTAATATGACTGGGCTATTTGAATGTAGCCTATGATCCTTGGTAAAATAATTTTCAGAATCAGTTCAGTATATGCAAAGATAACCCAAACCTACAACATCACAAACTCACAATTTTTTTAATCAACTGTCTACTAACATACATATCACTAATTATTGTTTTATATACATCTGAAAGAAATTTCCATACCTTTACATGTACATTAATGGCTTTGATTATACACTTATACATTTATATTATCTACAATTTAATGAATAAATACTTTTTCTTTCTTTATTTTTATAAATAACATTGTCTATTTATTTTAGTACTTGCAAGTAGTTCTCAAGACTCTTCCCTTATCTTATGGGACCTGACAAATGGGGAAAAGCTTAAAACAATGGAAACGGGTCCCACAGATGTCTGGACACTGGATTTCTCACCTGATGGCAAACACGTTATATCTGGGAGTAATGCAGGGAAAATCCTGATCTTTAGCGTTGAAAGTGGAAAACAAGAACAGACATTGGACACCAGAGGCAAATTTACATTAAGTGTTGCTTATGTAAGATATTTTTTGTTTTTTTCTATCCCACCAGTCCCAAACTCCCAAGGTGTTAACGTTGATGTATCTTTCGAGACAGAAATACTGTTGTAACTTGTCTCATGGGACTCCTGGAACGAAGAAAGTCAATTTTCTCATAGTGGGACGTAACACCATGGGACTAGTAGGACAGGTAGATATTTTAATATAAAACAGTTGATGCATAGAGTTGAAGCAATTTTTCCGTCGCGTGCTGTAGCAACATCATTGAGATATTTCACGCCTTCCGGTTGTCCCTTTGCAGTTCATCTTGATGATCATTCCTACATTAGATTTAGAGTATGCTAAAATGTCTTTTGTAAAAATATTATACAAAAGTAAAATTATATAATGTGACACTGTTGGGCTTGATTCTACTCTCGGGAGAGTATTAGCAAGAAGTGCTCATAACCAAGTGGCTTCAGATTAATCAAAACAATCACCGAGGATAATAATGACAGCATGGTCAGTATCTAGGTGGGTGACCATTTGTGGCGGTGACGTGCTATGAGCGTTTCTGTCTTCAGAGGTCATGTTAAGCAGAACAATTTATAAAGTTTAATTTTATTTCAGTACCTAATTAAAATTAAGATAAAAAAAAATGTTTAAATAAGATTAATTTTTTGTTGTTACAGAGTCCAGATGGCAAATACATCGCTAGCGGAGCTTTAGATGGTATCATTAGCATATTTGATGTAGCACAAGGAAAGTTGGTGCACACATTGGAAGGTCATGCTATGCCAATTAGAAGTCTTTGTTTTTCTCCAGACTCTCAACTACTTTTAACTGCCTCTGATGATGGCCATATGAAGCTTTATGATGTGTAAGTGGAGTTTGAAGTTGAGACTTTAGTTTTTGAATGTTAAGTACCTACATAATCATCAACAATCCATAATGTCCTACTGCCGAGCTCGAGCCTCCTCTCAAGGAGGGTTAAGACCACACAAACAACTGAGTGCAGGTTTGGGCAATACAAAGTTGTGGCTACGCAATCTTTGGATGTTTTTAAGTCGCCGCATGGCAACTTAAGCTTTATGACTGATTTTCTAAATACGACAACAGGAATGCTGACATTTTTAGGTTGGTCTTCTGTGTGGGTGTGTATAGAACATGTAATTCGTTGTAGCGACGTGACGTCACTTTCGTCTCCTAAAGTATTAAAATACACTTTGGAAAATAATCCGTATCCAATTTGCCCTTTTTTAGTTTTATATGAACTACCCTACATAATGATGTACATCTGATGATATCATCACATACCTAATAACAGGTGATCCCATGGCAACTTGCCAGAAAGTTTTGCTGTCATTTATGATACGACAATAGACTTTTATACTTTTATTTTGTATTTATGTATGGATGTATATAAATATATATATATATATAGATTATAAACTTTATTTATATTTTGTTCTAGGGCTCACGCGAACTTGGCAGGCACTCTGTCAGGTCACGCGTCATGGGTACTTTCAGTTGCATTTTCCCCAGATGGAAAGCGTTTTGCATCTGGTAGTGCAGATCGGACGGTCCGAGTTTGGGATTTAGACAGCATGCAGTGCCAACATGTATTTAAAGAACATAGTGACCAGGTATAAATATATATATGTTTGAATATATAAGAAATTTATATATGATTTCCACAATTATTAACTTTACTGGAATCTTTTTTTTACAGGTTTGGGGCGTAAAGTTTAATTCAGAAAGTAACAAGATCATGTCCGTTTCAGAAGATAAAAGTATGAATATTTATGACTGTCCTTTATAATGTAAATAAAATGATTATTATTAAGAATTTTAATAACTATGACGGACTTTTATTTTCTTTCGTTTAAAGTTCGTAGCTAGCTAATTAATTTAATTTTGAAAGTAGTAGAGCCAGCCTCATATCAGCACTAACGGGGCAAGTTGACTGGACCGATCCTACCCTATCGCAGGAGACCAACCTAAAATGACAGCATTTGTTCTCTCGTGTTCAGTAGTTGAGAGCGAGACCAGAGGCTTAATGATGCCATACTGTACTGTTCGCATTCGCAATAGAGAGAATAGAGTTACTTTGGTCGGTAAAATTGTCAACCAAGAAAGTTTCGAAAACTAGTGGGAGAACTATAACAGAAAGGATTTCAACGTAAAGATTTTTTGGAAATTATAATCTCTATTTCTTTTCAGTTTTTTTTTGTTTCTTTATCTTATTTTATTTAGAAATACTAATTTCTGAACGTCACAAGTAATGTCATTTTAAAAATAAATCACGATGGTAGTGTTGTTCACTTATGGTATTTTCCGTACATTTAGGGCAAACAGAATTTATATATAGAATAAGATGATCTGTTTTTAGTAATTACAATGTTCACATTTTTGAACAAAAAACGATATAAGTCATAATGCTTAATGTATGATTGACTCATGTCGTAAATTTATGTAAGATTTTTACTATTACAAACAAGCAACCTCAATTAATAGGAAGTAGAGGTACGTTGATTTCAACACGAAGAGACCGGCATAGCTGGGGCAGAACTACCCTCACACGGAAGACCTGCCTAAAATGTCAGCATGAGCAAAGTAGAGTCACGTTGGTTAGCTTAAAAAAAGCTATGCATTCTATTAAAGCGATACAAAATTGCTTATTATCATAACTTCAAAAGGAATTTAGTAAATATTAAAATTAAAGACAAGTTTTATTGCAGTTTTGGTAAAGAAAATAAATGGAAAACAAGTTTGAGAACTTGCAACACTGATGCCTAAATCAAAATAATATTTTATTTTGAAGCAATCTAAGCATTAACTTTAATCATCATATTTATTTAGTATAGAATTTCAAGTATTTTATTGAAGTTTACTGAAAGAGAGAGACACAATCATGCCGGCAGATTCTGTAGTATGTTAATTGTCATATTCAATTTATTAAAAATAATAATTCAATTATAAACATGTTTTAACTTTTTTGCAGTATTCTATAATGTTAAAAAAAGAAAACGCACACGACGATCCCATTTATTGTTGCGATTGGGTCAAGTGTAGTACTGCGGGAGATTCTGCGTGAGTTTCATTTAACATGATTTAATAAATAATGTTTACATATTTACTTTTCAATTTATGCTATGCCTTCATACACAAATAGTGGGACCGGTTTCTCTACCTGAGGATTAATTTGTTTCTGAGTGTAATTTATCCATAATATGGACATATATAGGAATCTTTAGATCCGGGTATCTCAGTACAGGCTCTGCCTAGTCTGGAATCAAACTGCCATATGCAAAATATGTCAAATTGTTTTTATCATTGTAGTTAGACTCTTTGTGTCAGGAATATGGTAATCTCGCCAGCTGTTCTTCCTAAAGTAGTCACTATGGTGGTGTTAAAGACAAAATTAAAACTCACATGCAGTTTTAAAACTTAAAAATAAAGAGTGTCACCATTCTTATTCAATATGTAGGTTTCATAAGAGTAAGAAAGGGGTACACTATTCAGGATCACTTGATACAAACACTAAAACAGCTGTTTGGTATAGTAAGCCAAAAGCTTCCTTTACTAAAAGGCCTATATGAAGCAATGGACTATTGAAAATTGTTGATAATAGGTATTAATAATTGAAAACTTGCAATGGTGCCAATACAATTGCAGTACATTTCTTTAAATGAGTTGTTTATTGTTGTTTTTTTTTATAGACTTGCATCAAAAGATTTAATAGTAACTGCAGGACTTGACACTTTAGTAAAATTATGGGTATACCAGTACAACAAATTAGAATTGAAACATACTTTAGAGGGCCACACTATGGGAGTAGTGTCTGTTGCCATTAGCCCTTGTGCGTCAAGTGAGTATGCTTGTACTTTTATGAATGTACCATTTGTATATATACACAAAATCACTTCAAACTTATAACTACCCTCATACATTGTAATGGGACTTAATAGAATTAAAGATAATTTACATGTCATTACATACATTACAGGAACCAAATTGTATGTGCACAGTAACTGTCTCTCGTAGATGAAAATATTGGTCTTGTAGAGAGCGAGTGTTGTTTCTTAAATTTCGAAAAATATTAAACTCATGATAACTTTTGAATGGTATGTCGTATTAGAATATGTAATTTAAAAAGTAATTTACAGGTAAAGTGAGTTATTTGGATATTGTTTATTATTGATATCACATACAATGGTGCACCTAAAGGACTAATTGCGGAAACCGACCTACATAACATAGAGCATTGGATAAGAAATAATAATGGTGACGGATTAAGAATGCAGAGTGTCACCACCCCTATTCATCTCTCGGGTGTCGTAAAAGGCGACTAAGGGATAAACTACGCAAGACAACATCAATGCAAGGAGAAGGAAAACTCAAAACCAACCCTATACCAACCCGTCTGGCCAGCGTGGCATAGTAGGCCAAAACCTCCTTTCAAAGGAGAGGCTTATGTCCAGCAGTGGACTGTTAAAGGCTGTTGATGATTGATGATGATTATTAACCTTATGCTTAGTTTGTTCAGATGTAAATATTGAATATTTTACCATGAAAAGTAGTTATTGTGACATAATTACAATAGTTGGACATATAGTACCGTGAGGTTTTTTATAAATATTGATTGTTCTCTATAAAAATGTAGTACGTTACTTTGATCTATTGTCAATAGTTTTCAAAGCATATGCAAAATGGTGATTTTATGTGTGATTTATTGGTGGAGCAATCGCCACTCCTGTCTACTTTCCGCAATCTGTTTGACCTCTTGATAGGCCACGACTCCTACTTTCCTACAGATCCCTTACTATAAAAAAAATATTCCATAGCCTATGTTTGTCAGGGATATTGCACGATTCTAATAGTGAAAGAATTTTTCAAGTTGTTTTGGAGCCTAATTATTTCAAACAAACAAACAATCAAATATTTCCTCTTTATATTATTAGTATAGATTGATATCTTTATAATTCTAACTTCATAATATTTACAGCGATAGTAAGTGCTTCACTAGATTCAAGCTTAATTCTCTGGAACACCAGTTCTGGAAAACAAATTACTGAGTTGCCAATTGGAGAGTCAGATGTCTGGAAGGTCGTATTCTCCCCTGATGGTAAACAAATGGCAACTGGGGGTCATACGGGGAAAATATTCATATATGGTGTTGATGATGGAACTGTGAACAGAGTTTTGGACACCAGAGGGAGGTTCATTCTTAGTGTAGATTGGGTAAGTATCTTTGTTCACTTATGTCTTTTGAATAAATATTTAGAAATCTTGAGTACTGGTTTATAATTATATTCTTTACTAGCTGAATCCTGCAGTGTTACCAGCTGTTGTTTTTTGTAAAATCTAGTCAAGGCCGCGGGACCAAGCTAGTCTAAGAAAAGGTAGCCTAAACTAGCCTTATATCATCAGGTACCTATGTGTTGGTGAATGTCCCGTCAAAACCGGTTCCGTCGTTCCAGAGATTAGCCGGAACAGACAGACAGATAGACGGACCGACAGGCAAAAAATTAAAAATTGGTTTCGTGTTGTAGGTAACGTGTACTTTCCCATGAGTTTAGTAAAATGCTGTCAATTAAATATTGTAAACAGACACTTTAATTTTATTTATTTTGTAAAGATTTTAAAAACCGTAGGAATGTACTTTAGCCGGAACAAACAGACAGGCAGACAAAGAGACAAAAAAAAAAAAAAAATCTTTTTTTGTAAGTACGGTATATACTACTTTGAAATGCATTTATTAAAAAACATTTGATATTACAAACAGTTACTTCAATTTATTTATTTGTACAAATTAAAAACAATTTTCTCAAGTATTGATAGATTTATTTACTCCCTCGTTGGTCTAGTGGTTAGCGTATGCGACCGCTAATCAAGAGGTCTCGGGTTCAAATCCCGGGTCGGGCCACAAAGTGTTTTTGGGTTTTTCTTAGGAAATTCCTACTAGCAGCGCGGAGTTTGGAAGTTTGGCGGTGATTCACGCCCGTGCCTCGGAGAGCCATCGGTCCCGGTTGTCGTGAATATCTATGGCAATCGTTATTGGGAAGTCAGTGCCCTCAAATATACTGACAACTAGTTCAATCTTCGAATTTCAGTTCTCTCTTAAGTTTTTCCATGGAGCGACTGGCAACTCTAAGGGACCGCCCCTTAGAGTTGCCAGTCGCTCCGTGGAAAAACTTAAATTCAAGTAAAACCGGATAAACTAGTAGCCGACCCCAAATAAACTTGGGAATAAAGGCTAGGAAGATGATTGATAGATTTATTTACAGTATAAATTCGTCTTTATCAGAGTCCTGATGGGAAATACATAGCGGCTGGCTTAGAAGACGGTATTCTCTGCATATTAGACGTACAGCAAGGCAAAGTACTCCATACAATAGAAGCTCACTCGCTTTCAGTACGAGGCGTTGCGTTTTCACCTTGCAGCACACGTGTCGCTACCGCTTCTAATGATGGACTTGCCAGCATTTATGGAGTGTTAGTATTGGACATTTGTCTTTTTTAATACTAGCTGAATCCCGCGGTGTTACCCGCGGTTATAGTTGTAAAATCTCTAAAGGTGGCGGTTCGCGCTGCGACAGCGACAAGCGACCGAGACAGGAGACCGAGACAAGCGACCGCGACAGTCACTCGACGTTAGGCAATGTATAAGCGCCAGTTCGCGAGCGAGACCGAGACAGGCGACAGAGACGCGAGACAGGAGACAGCGAGACGGTCGCCGCTCCGGACAAGTAGTGTCTCGTGTCGCGCTCAAATAGTACATGTTTTTAGTCTTTAAAATGAATACTTTTTTGAAAAAGACTGTGAAACACTGATTGAACTGATCAGACAGTATTTATTTATACCTCATAACGCCTTAATAACGCCGCAGAGCGAAGTTGGTGTAAAAAAAATTAGCCGAAGTTACTTCATAAGTCATTAACTTTCTGCCAATTAAACTCCATTCAAAATAGATCCAGCCGTTCCAGAGACGGAACAAACAGACAGACGAAAAATTGTAGAAATGGCGCTGTTGATGTGACTAGCGTTTGTTGATATGCATTTAGTAAAAAACTGTTCATTTGTAATTACAAAGTAAAGAGACAATTCAATTTTATTTATTTGTGTAGATTATAAATGTGTATGTGCTTTGGTTCAGCGGTTAGCGTATGCGCCTGCTGATCAAGAGGTCTCGGGTTCGATTCCCGGGTCGGACCAAATATTATTTGTGGACCAAATATTATTTGTGTGATACAAGCTCTGCTTAGCTTTGGGACTTGATGATGTTGTGTGTAAGATGTCCGAAATATTTATTTATTTATCTTTAGCTGTAATTATTGAATCTAACTGATAGTGATTTTGACTGTTAGGTGGGTCTTGAGTTAAATTCTCACCCATCACCAACAATAGTAATAATAAGACCAACATTTGTGCCGTTTGGAGTGTAGTTTTTTATTGTATATTTTGTGTAGAATTTTCTCATTTTTTATGTACAGTGTTACTGCTAAACACCAATGCAAGTTGGAGCACAAGTCGTGGGCTGTTTGTGTGTGTTTTTCTCCTGACGGCACTCGGGTGGCGACAGGCGCAGCTGATGGTAGGGTTCGCGTTACTACACGGAATCTCACCTTACTTAACACATTCAAGGAACATACTGATGCCGTAAGTATACATACCATACCAGCTGCCAGGGTAACGCTGTAGGGCGAAGCTAGTTTATATAAAAAGAAGCTTACGTTACTCCTTATGTCTTCAGCTATCTGAAAGTGAAAGCCCCTTCTAAATTGGTTCAGCCGCTCCAGAGATTAGACGGAATAAACAGACAGACGAACAAAATTGTAAAAATACATATTTTTTATTTTAGTACTGTATGTACATACTTTCATAAGCAATTAATTAAAAGCTGTTAATTTCAAATTAAGAACAGACATTTACTTTATTTTTGACTTTTATTTTTTATTTTGACTGCCTCGTTGGTATGGTGGTTAGCGTATGCGGCTGCTGATTCTCGCTGATGCTGATTCTGAGGTCTCGGGTTCGATTCCCGGGTCGGACCAAATATTATTTGTGTGATTCACAAATATTTGTTTCGGAGTCTGGGTGTTTTCTACGTATAATCTGTATGTATTTACAAAAAAAGTATGTTTATGTATTTATATCAGTTGTCTAGTACCCATAACACAAGCTATGCTTAGCTCGGGACTAGATGATATTGTGTGTCAGATGTCCAAATATTTATTTATTTACATTTTCATCAACAACCCATAACGTCCCACTGCTGGGCTAGGGTCTCCTCTCAAGAGAGGGTTAAGGCCATACGTCTCCACGCTGGCCGAGTGCGGGTTGGGCTTTAATTTTATTTATTTGTATACATTTAAAAAAAAATGGTTGAACTGGTAGCCGACACCAAAATAATATTGGGAATAAAGGCTAGGAAGAAGTATACATTAAAAAATATATATCTTTTTTTAATTGTAAACGACGTTTTAATTGATAAGTTCTCTATTTACGAGCAAAGAGGAAGGCAGAATATTTTTTTAATAGTAACTACTTTGGTATAATATTTATAAAAAAAAGATCTGTATATATGTATGAAGTAAGTCTTTCTTCTATGAAAATTTTCTTAATTATATAACTTTTTCTATTATTAAGTGCCGTACTAATTTTCAATTAATTGTATAATTTTTTTACAGGCATGGGGCGTTCACTTCGACAGTTCGAATAAGAAACTATTATCGGTATCAAAAGATGCCTGTATAAATTTGTATGACTGCCCACCTATATAATTTTACCAAAAAGAAAACCGACTTCAAAGAAAAACTATTCCGAGTACCCAAATCGCGACAGGCATGATATTGAAGGAGTTCCCTAGATTTCTCCAGGATCCTATCATCAGATCCTGGTTTCCTTATCATGGGACCACATAGGAGGCACCAGCTTTCAAATAAAGAAAGAATTATTAAAATAGGTTCACCTAATCGCAAGTTCTGAGGTAACAAACATATAAAAAAAATATAGTCAAATTGAGAATATCCTTTTTTGGAGTCGGTTCAAAAGTTTAATAAATATTTAATTTTAAATAGTTTTTACTTGCTTGTTTCCTTTGCTAAATACGTTAACATGAGAGGATGAATGATAGAACACTTAAGAAAGTAATCTATATAACGAATGTGTTTGGAAGTATCGGAAGAGATCGTCCACGGCGAACATTTATCGACTAAATTGGTGATGTTTTGAAAAAAGGCCGTGTGAAGAGGACCAGGTACCGACGGGCATGCATGCAGCGATTGATGAATCTAGGCTAAGTAAAAGAGGTGTGTCAGGACTGTCGTAAGTGGAAATCAATTGTCTCTGCCTATCCCTCTAGGAAATAAGCGTGACTCTATGTATGTACACGATAACATCAATCAATCGTCGAATGGAGGAAAAAATCAATTCACTTTTTTTTTGTTTTTAAGCAGTTCCTAAAGATTAATTTAATTTTAAAAATTGGAGAATTTTAAGAAGAATCTAGAACCATTTATACAGAATTATACGATTAGCTAATATAATGCCCGTTTTCACTATTTCCAAAACCTCTCCTTATAAGGTAGCAACTAAATTTTAAAATGAAATCTAAGCACTAAGATGTTCTTTAAAATTTAGTGAAGTCGAAGATATCACTAAGGGTTACCTCTCTATGTGGCCCCTTAAATTTAGGGGACGTTGGTGTTCGGAACTGGAAGAAGTTTAAACCTCTCCCGGTCCTCCGCCGTCGGAACGTCAGGCATTGGAGCTCGCAGAAAGACCATTCTGGAGAGGGTCATCTGCAAGCCGTAGGTAGGTGGCTGGAGGTATTTAAAATTTAAAAATTTAGACACTCAATGCCAACGGTTGTTGGTACACTACCTCATTGGTCTAGTGGTTAGCGTATTCGACTGCTGATCAAGAGGACTCGGGTTCTAATCCCGCATCGGACCAAAAGTGTTTTTGAGTTTTTCTTACAGGAAATTCTTAATAACAACAGCCCTGAGTATGGAAGTTTGGCGGCGCCTCGGAGAGCACGTTAAACCGTCGGTCTCGGTTCTCATGAATATCTATGACAATCGTTATTGGGAAGTCAGTGCCCTCAAATATGCTAACAACTAGTTCAGACTCCGAATTTCAAAACCTCGGAGGTCCGATGCCAGTCTTTCCGCGGAAAAACTGATATTCACGTAAAACCGGTTGAACTAATATCCGACCTCAAATAATTTTGGGAATAAAGGCTAGATAAATGATGAAAATGATGGACTCTCCATGCCAATGTACGCGTAATCTACTAGTAGGTAGGTTTGTTGAAGTCCCGGCCAAGATACAAGTGTTTCACGTCAATTCTCTTTCTACTCTATTTATTTTCTATTGACTCTATTCTCTTGAATTATTGTTACGTGAGTTAGCGTTGAAATGACGTCGTTCTAATAATGAGTTTGATATATCAAAACGTAACTTATATCGGATATATGTTAGATATCATACCATATCGATTTCTATATAAATGTAGCCGATATCACAAAAACTGTACCTATCGAGCCAAAACTTAAACTAACATGCGAGAACCATTATGTCAAAACGCAAACTTCATAAACGATATTGAGATATGAACCATATTCGCTACCTCGTTCTAAGTATACGTTATTGTATTAGTATGAGAGAGAAGAAGCGAATATGAAATAACTTTAGCCATGTTTGCGTGGTTATTGTATCTTACTGAACTAGCAATAAGGTTCAGTTTCCATTGTATAGTTATCAACATAACTATACAATGGAAACTAAACCTAAATTTGAGTTGTTACATGTTTTTGGTTTTTTATATCAATGTTATCGTACTACTGAAATCGATATCAGAAAACTGTTTTCGATATCGATATGCGAACTGTATATCGGATACATAACCGTTTGTGGCAAAAACTGAAAACGCCCATATCTACCGGTCGTTCCCATATATTTGTGTATCACTATAATCATCACTTCACTACATAGTATAAAACAAAGTCGGTTTCTCTGTCTCTATGTATGCTTAAATCTTTAAAACTACGCAACGGATTTTGATGCCATTTTCTTTAATAGATAGAGTGATTTAAGAGGAAGGTTTTTATGTATAAAACATGCATAATATAGTAGATAATAACTTTAATAACCCGCATTAATCTTTTTTTTTTCTTTTTACTAGAAATAATGGCTTATTTACGAAGGGATTTTAAGCAATACAGTAGGTATTAATCCTTATCCAATTAAGTACCTTATATACATTGTGTATTTAATATAGATTAATATGACCCCTTACAGTATGTAATTTAAATTAATACTTTTTGAAGATCTATCACTCACTATCAGTTAATAACTAAACACAATACTTTATTATGAATTCATATTCTAAGGCGGTAGGAAGTTCGCCGGGTCAGCTAGTTTTCTAATAAAGTTAACTTTTATACACACACACACACATTTAAAATCATAGTATAGCTCTGCTTACTTTGGGACTAGATGATGTTGTGTGTAAGTTGTCCAAATATTTATTTTTTTATTTATTTATAGTATAACTCGTGCGAGCTAAGATGGCACCTGGCTCAAAACGAAACATGATACCGTGCCCCCGCGTGGTACCCCTCTGTCGTCTTGCGAGTAGCGTTAGCAGCACTATTACCGTTGCACGAATCTTTCCATAATAATTTTAGTATATTAGGTATTACCTAATATCATATAAATCATTCCACGAAATCATTCATTAGATAC
The DNA here is from genome assembly GCA_932526445.1 of Phragmatobia fuliginosa. Taxonomy (NCBI): domain Eukaryota; kingdom Metazoa; phylum Arthropoda; class Insecta; order Lepidoptera; family Erebidae; genus Phragmatobia; species Phragmatobia fuliginosa. The sequence continues at coordinate 75,615,972 of OW052057.1, forward strand.
GTCTGGATAACTCAATTATTTTTTAGAAAGGTCACACGAAAAAAAACCAGAATGACGACTATAAGACGCAATAGTTTAAAATAAAGAATATCCTATGATATTTAGAGACTACGATTAAAAGGCTTATCATGACCATTTAAACTTGTATTTTATAATCATATTTTAGTTCCTAATTTCATTTAAAATTATATTAGGTATTACCTAATATTATATAATCAGGTAAATAATGAATGAGGCCTGCTTCCTATTGGTATGCATATGTATTTTCTTAACTCAGGTAGTAAAGTACCACATAAGATAAAGTAGTATGTTATGAGAAACTACTTGAAGCAAAATAAATGTTGAAATTTAAAAAAACTAAAATAAATTATAGTTTTCTTGCACTCAGTACTTTAAACGACTGACATTTGTGTCAGGTGCCACCTTAGGTCGCACGAGTTATAATTGGTGGGTTAAGGTGTTCGTCTTGTTTGAAGAGCAAATTTAGCTTTTGCTTTACGCGTTGCTATAGGTACCTTAGGTATATACATACATAAACAAGCTCTGTTTAATTCTGAGTTCGGTGGCGTTGTGTCTGATGTCGAAACTTTTATTATTATTTTTTACTATTATTGGAAAGCTTAGTCCGTATCAGGCTTTAGTTGTACGCAGTTGAATATCTGCCAAAGGGTAGTCTATCCGTTTTAAGACGCGTCTGGCGGCTTGATTAATTTTCGGCAGTAAGCGGATTGTGCTCACTGGCGTATTAACGATTCTTTGCCTAGAATTTGTCTGCACCGACCTAACTATAAATAAGTATAGATTTATACTACTGAGGTTATTTTAGGATTGTAATTGTCCCTTAGGGGTGTCTTTCGTATTTTTAGGGATTCCGTCGTCAAAATGACAACACCGGAACCATTCATTTCTTTACATCACTACAATACACGTAGGGTAGAATAGGTAGGTACATTAAAACTGAAGATACTCATAATTAAACACTAACTTAAAAACACTACACTACACTTGTTCTTTAATTGTCTGTCATCTTGTTTAAGACATCTGATAAACAATAAAATGTGATCTATTGCTATATATATTTCTTTTAACTTGTAATCACGTAGGTACACAGTTGCATTCTATTATTATAAATAAAACGTCAGTATAAATTAACCGTAAACGAATAACCCCTACATCATTAGATAATCGATAAATAATGTCACCTATTTACTATCACTGAAAGCATCAGATAGGTACGTACCATCCGATCGCATTAATATTATTGAGTCGTAGTCAAGCTAAATACATAAAGGGGAGGCACATAACAAAAATATTTACATTGGTAGCAAGTCAATTGGTATCGGCTTAATTTGCGGGGAATTATGCGGTGCGGTCCGTCGGGAAATCAACTTTACATTCAATTTCCCGCCAGTGCACAGATAAAAACCAATCTCTTCATTTTTACCTGCCGCGTGGAGAGTTTAAATCCTCTTTTTTAATGTTTCGTTTAACCCTATTTAGGGGTATGTTGAGATGAGGTTGGCGGAGTTATACAGTATTTCTATTTTGTACAATAGTTAATGTATTAGTAGTAATTGCATTCGTTTAGTTACAACTAGTGAACCGACTTGCCCCTCTAGGCAAGTTGCAAATGTATTTATACTACACCTGATCGGAACAGTAGTCAATATTCCCTGAAAATGAAAAGAGAACGTTAGTCTTTTCCTTGACCTGAATAAGCGGGAGGAAAAAATTTATGAAAATCCATTTCTAACGTGTTTTAGCGGGAGAGAAAGTTGTATGAATTTTCATTTCTCATGTGTTATCTTATCTATGGCGCGCGCCTGCCCAAGGAGTTTTCATATAATTTAAACATGGAATCTCCGTGCCACTGACATCCTTTTGTGAAGAATAAAAAAAAAAACAAAAGCGCGAAATATTGGTCAAATTCTAAGCTAAATTGTGTCTTACGTTTTGATTTTATTTTAAAAATACTTTAAATGTTCCTCACAGGTGTAGTATAAAGCACTGTGTAGCACTCGGGTGAAAGTCTCATTCCTACCTCGCTAGTAATCGGTCCCTTTCCTCCGTCGGTGACGATGTACTATTCTTTTTCTATTCCATTCTCTTGTCTCATTGTCAAATATTTTGTTTTGATCACGTGACTGAGTGACATTAGCCATAGAAACAAGAGAATAGAGAAATAGAACAGAGAATAGAATTAAAAACAAAAACGTTTGAAACTTGGGGGGGGGATAGAATTCGCGTGGCAGTCTTTGAGGTTCGCGGATATCCTCTAGGTACTATAATAAATAAATATTTCGGACATCTTACACACAACGTCATCTAGTCCTAAACTAAGCAGAGCTTGTATTATGGGTAATAAACAACTGATATAAATACGTATACATACTTTTTTTTTGTAAATACATACATATTATTTATAGAAAAACACCCAGACTCCGAAACAAATATTTATGATTCACACAATTATTTGGTCTAATCCGGGAATCGAACCCGAGAATTCATGATCAGCAGCCGCATACGCCAACCACTAGACCAACAAGGCAGTCATATAGAGGTACCTATTACACATATAAACCTTCTTTTTGAATTACTTTGGGCCACTTTTGCTGAAAACTGCTAAGATAGGTACTTTTTTTCAGTTTCCGAGTAACTGCGAGTACCTACCTACTGATTCTGAGACTAAACATAGAAATATATGAATACTAGTTGACCCAGCGAACTTCGTACCGCCCAACTTTAAAATTCCAGAACTTGATCGCAGCGCCACCTACCGGGTCCAATTGCGAATCTAAACCATTCCCAGATCCCCTTGAAGACACACAAAAAATTTCATCAAAATCGGTCCAGTCGTTTGAGAGAAGTAGAGTGACATACACACTCACACAAGAATTATATATATAAAGATTTCAATCACGAGTCTTGTTACCGTAGTAAAGGTTTTGTTTAGTTTGGAAATTGAAATCCGTATATCCGTGACAAATTATTATTATAGGTTACTTACCCACATAGTTTTGTAACGCCGGTATGGGTATCTCTATACATATAGTAGTTAGTTCTAATAGGCAGTTGACATGTCGCATTGTGCAGACTACATGCTCGTATAGCCGGTGGCGGGCAGCGGAGGTATCGGTGTCGTAATCACGGCCAGGCCGCCGGCAGCTCCATTCAATGAGATGAAATCACTATGCGGCTGTATGAATAATTCAGGTGCGGTACACCGGGTGTGGAGGGGGTCGCTCGATGCACCCCCACTATCGACGATATTGATATAAAGTTGACAAAATATGTATGGAGGACGAGGTCTCAATATCAAAATATGTGATATCAGATTGTTAGATAGGTAAATATGTATTTTAAGAAAAATATTTACAGTAAATATAAACGTCCTAACTATACATACAGTTAAAGTTCTTTCCACGCTAAAGGCTTTATTAAAAAGTCTGTGTTATGTACTACCTACCTACCTACTGTATAAGGACCGTTTTCAATAACCTTCTTTCAGTTTTTAACTAGAGGTAAGTTGAAAACGATCTGAATTTATCTACATTAAAAACCGTATTGGTTTTTTTTTGACAACAAAGACTTGTGAAAAAGAAGGAAAAAAATTTGTATTCTCAATAATATTACAAATATAGAAAATCTTTAGTTTCAACTAGATATAGGTTATGTAACACGACAAAAGCATTTAACGAAGAATAGAAGAATTATAAAATTATTATCGTAATCAAGAAAATAATTCAAACAATTCTGTCGGTATAAGTCTTCTTTAATAGCAACTATTCATTTTATGATAACTTAAATAGTTTTCTTAATAATTAATTTAACATAATAGTTTAATGGTGGTATGAAATAGCGGGAGATGAGTAAGAAACGTGTGCGAGGGGAGCAGAGTACGCGACCTTAGCTACAGGGGCAGCATAGGCGATCTTTGCTACGGGAGCGTGCGCATAGACGGGAGCGGCAGCGACAGCGATTTTCGAAGGAGCCGGATAGACAGGGGTTCCTTCGTACTTTACGATGGCGTTGAAACCGTTGTGCTTGTCAGCGGTGTACTCAACAATACGGTGCACTCCGTCAGGTTGCACCAGAGAGTATGAGCCGCGTACGGCATCACCGTCGCGTGATTCTTGCTGTTGCTTTACATCACCGCTGTGTGTGTCGTGGACAGAGTACGAAAAATCGTAGCGAGCAGGTACCTCAGGCTCAGCGTAAACCACATTGGTTAAAGGAAGCAAAGGACCGGCGTAAGCAGCAACGGCCAGAAACAGGATAATGACGAACTGGAAAGTGGAAAAAATTTGATTTACAGTTACAGACCTAATTTAATTTTACTATTTGTGTTTTATGGAACTGTAAACTTACCTTGGCGACCATTGTTAAAGATTGTTATGTTGTTTTAATATGCGTATCAGTGGTTGACTGTAAATAATATATGATTTGTTGCACTTTTATATGAGAAATATCGCCTACTGTTTAATCTAGTTGACATACGCGCCGGGGGCACTACTAAATATGCTTTATAGTGAGAGGTGAAGGTCAACATGCCGGATTCTTTTGCGTTATATTCTCGATTAGAAATTGAGACTTGATTGATTAATTTATTCATCGATATAATTTAGAACCCGTCAAAGTCTTTATTATATGGTCCTTGGATATGATTGGTTTATAGGTTTTCAGCAACAATTCTCTACATATTTTCGATCCTGGCCTGCTCTTCTTCTTCTAATGGTGCATCTCTCCACTAATGGAGGTTAACGGTCAACTTTGCATCCTCCTTTTTGTTTTTTGCCAGACGAAACAGTTCTACGTTAGCGATCCCTGTTCACTCGTTTATGTTTCTAAGCCACGTATTCTTAGCCTTCCGACGACATTTGGCAGATATATTTCCCTTCAAAATATGACGAATAAGGCAATATTGTGAATGACGGAAAATGTGACTCCAGTAGCTGATCTTACGTTATTTGATGGTCGGAAGTAGCTCACGGGATCTTTTCACACGTCGGAGAACTTCCATATGCGTGACTCCGTGAGTCCAGCTTATTTAATGCATTCATCTGTAAAATCACATATCTAGGGCTTCAGCGCTCTGCCTCGTTAATTTTTTTATAACAAAAAAACCTGCTCGGAAGTCGCTAATATTTTGTTTTATGCTTGACATGTATAAACAATTTTTTTTTTCTTTTATAAAAGACAACTCCCGCATTAGGAATATAAATTCCTGTGTCGCGGGGGACTTTACAAACATACAAGAAACGGACACAAGGAACACCCTGACTCAGAACAACAAATTGTGAATCACAAAAAGTGTTGTCCTACGTGGGATTTGAACCCACGACACTTGGCGTAGTAGGAAGCGGCGTGGCTACCGCATAAGCTACTAGGCCAACCGTGCAGTCATATTCCTTCCATATTCCTTTAATTTTATTGTCTTCTTTTTTAATTGTTGTTTTAAATTAATTTCCACTTTGAGCGTTTCTTCACTAGAGAATATGTAGTTGATATCACATTCTCAAGCAGATTATGAATGCACCAGACGAAGGAATATTTTGTCTGATGCATCGATACACGAAGTTGCTTTTACGGCATAAAACCTAACGTTTTATAAAAATACACTTTTCTTAAGTGTAGCATTGTCTCCACTCAAGTGATCATCTAATTTAATTTGACTAAAACCATATGCCATGCAGATATTATGCACGCTTTAAACTGAATATTGAATAGCAATTGTATTACATACATCAGTTCATTAGCCTACAATAAATTTGTATAATACAAGCGTTAAATGACGAGAGTTAAGAAAGGTTATCAACTTGATTAAACTACGGAACAGCGTAGGTTTTTATTCAATGAAAGTTTAAAAACAGGAATGTTCACAATGTCTGATGCAATATTTAATTCATTAACATTAGCCGTTCAATCAGCTTGTATGTATGATCATTGCTCCGCTTCTGAGGGTTACCTGACAGGTAGGCATTTGTTGTAGTTTAAAAGTTTGTTTAGTGAACAGTACGTACATTTTTAACCTAACTTGTTCAAAGCGTCCTTTCGTAATGGTAATTTGCTTCAGCTGGTATGTGAATGTATGTGTTTCCACTCTAGTCAATTTTTCAAAACGGTTCTTACCGCTGCTTGTTTGGCATTTGGAAGAATGGTACTAGTAGTATATTCTCCTGTACTACTACTATTCTGGAGGGTGATAAAGATCCTCCTCTCAGGATACAAGAGCCGCCCTATTTTCGGTGGTCAATGCCTTTGACTAAATTACCCTGGTTTATAGCCACAACTTGTAGAGTAATCTCACAGATACAGTTGTAGCGTGTGTACTTACAAATGTAGTGGACATTTGTAAGTACACACGCTAACCTCAATCTTCAAAGGTGTTAGAAAAGTAAAGCTACGTTTTTCTTTATTAAGTTTGACATTTTTTTTTCTATGTAAGGCACGCAGGCACGTGCCTATATTGTCTTAGGGTTAATCTGCCAATGTGTACTTCGAGTTTTAAGCCATTAATTAATTGACCGATTAAATGTTATTTAATTAAGTCGTATAAAAATGCTAAGCAATTCAAGAAAAAAACTACTTCATAGAAATTGCTACACCCTCGACTAGTTTGTATATCTAGGTGAACATGTTAGGATAAAATATAGAATAGACATTACTACTTACAGCATAGACATAATGTGAAGTAATTATTTCTAAACTCAAAACTAACTTGCTCACTTTCTACTTTGCAATGTAACATATGAATATGTTACGCCAGAAAGTTTGTATTGTGTGCACATTGCACACAATACCTGCCTGCCTCACTATCTCATTGGTCTAACGGTTAACGTATGTGTCCGCCAATTTAGAAGTCTCGGTTTCGATTCCCAGGTCAGGCCATAAGTCTTGTTGGGTTTCACGCCTGAGCCTCGGAGAGCACGTTAAGCTGTCGCGCCCGGTTGTCATGAACATCTATGAAAATCGTTATTGGGCAGTTAGTGGTTTCAATTATACTAATAACTAGTTTCACTTTCGAATTCAGTTTACCCTGCGGATTGCGGAGTTAGGATGCCAGTCGCTCCGCGTAAAAACTGAAAATCAGGTAAAACCAGTTGAATTAGTAAGCCGACCTCAAATAATATTGGGAATATAAGGCTAGGAAAAAGTTCGTGTCAAGTTTTCCTTCTCTTAGTAGTGCTGCTGTTCTGTGTAGTTTGCTCTCTTGAGCTCTCTCAGACGCGGAATAAATAACACTTTTTATACTTTGTACGTCCCACTACGAACACTCATTTGTTTTTCTATTTCAAAACATTCGAAAATTAATGAAATAAGATAAAATTATCGTCTTAAAGGGGTTTTCAACAAGAACTTTGTTTTCTAAAACAAAACAAAGAATTTAGACGATTCAAATTTTTATTGTTTTACGAAAAGAAAAGTTTGGCAATTATGGATGAAAAATGATATCTGACAAATGTCCACCACGAGCACGCTGACAGATGTCGATTCTTTCATTAAAGTTTTTAATGACTTTTTGGCAAAAAGGCGGGTCTAATTCGTAAATCACTTCACGGATTTTGAGTTTTAAGGCTGTAATCGATTCGATTGGCTCCGTATAGACTCCGTCCTTAACATAGCCCCACAAAAAAATAATCCAGTGGTGTTAAATCACACAATCTGGATGGCCACTTAACCGCTAAATTTCGTGAAATTATGCGATCGGGAAATTTCGTTTGTAATAAATTGATCGTTTCATTGGCTGTATGACATGTGGCACCGTCTTGTTGAAACCAAATGTCAGTGATATCCACGTCATCAATAATAGGCCAAAATTGAGTTATTAACATCTGGCGATAGCGTGTTATATTGACCGTTACCGCATTTTCAGCCTCATCTTCGAAAAAACCGGCTCGATCACGCCTCCAGACTACATAGCTCACCAAACAGTGACACGTTGAGCATGCAAAGGCTTCTCAATAATTGCTCTTGGATTTTCAGAAGCCCGAATGCCGCAGTTTTGATTGTTGACGTACCTTACCCTGAAAATGGACTTCATCTGAAAAAATATTTTACTCAGAGAAACCAGCGGGTTGTTCCTGAATGAATTGAACAAATCTACGTCAATGTACCATGCGGTGAAAATTCGATCGGCTTCAATTCCTGTACCAGTTGAACCTTGTAAGGCTTCCAAGCCAAATCCTTACTCAAAATTCGCCATGTGGTGGTTTTGGATAAAACTTACTTTTATTTCATACTTTTTGTTAACAATTTCCAAAGCATCTTTATACTATCTACTACGAATACGTCAAAACTAAATGACAAAACTGTCATGCTGTGGGTGTTGCCCCCATTTGAATAACAAAGTTTTTGTAGAAGACCCCTTTAGTTTTCATAAAGCTGTGGCTTAAAATGGTAATACAGTTTTTGGGTAATTTGGTTTCATTACATTGATAAGATGTTATGTAACTTTTATTCTAGCAGAACATAAATAAATAACTTAAAAATTCAGTTCAAAAATAATTTATTACCAATTATTCATATAAATTAAATTGCGTTCGTCTAATAATAAGATATTGGTCTAGTATTGATAGGAGATGGCAGGAAATGAGTAGGTAACGTGAGCGACGGGAGCTGTGGCATAGGTCATCGTAAAGCACGATAGCAGATGCATATAGTCGCAGGCGGCGCGGACTGCCACTTTACATACATAGAAAATCAGCCAGACTCGGAAACAAATATTTGTGGATAACACAAATATTTGATCTGACCCGGGAATCAAAATCGACACCTCTTGATCAGCAGCCGCATGCGCTAACCACTCTACCAAAAAGTGTAATTTTCTCTAATGTCTTATAGCCGGTAACCCAACCAATCATGTCGGTACTTTTTTTTTTATTAATCAACTTACTGTTGACTTCGCCTTAAATATTCCAAATTTCGCTTCACCTGTAGTAGGAACGCATTTATTATTTATTTTTCATTACCTTAAATTTGCAATAGTATATTTTCACATTATTATTAGGTATTGAAAAAGTGATGTTGAGGAAAACTCAAGACAGTCTTTATGACAGCCTTATGGTTTATTTTCGAAACTGTTATGATAATTGAGTAAATTCAAAGCATTCAGTTCAGATACCAAATATCAATGTGATATTTGGAACCATACATTTAAAGTAATATAACTATAGATCTATTCACAGAAAACGTACAGTTATAGTAGCTACTTAGAGACAAATATGAAAACTACCACAACTAATATTCTAAATGTTGATACAGTAACTTTCGTTTTTGTAAACATCTGTTTCAAGAATTAAATGTTCCAATTAGCCCCACTCTATGATAGTAAAAAATTGTTATTTTAAGTCTTTTTCAATAGATATAATTGTAATATGTTATAGTATATGTAAGTATCTGGTTTATCGAACTCTTAATGGTGGACCACTATTTACGCCACACCCTGTATAAAATTTCAAGTAAATCCATTGAAGAAATTAAAAGTTGCATACAAAATCTGGCCTATATTGTTCCCTTTGGAGGGGTGGAATTTTCATATTTCATTTTTAGTGATCACATAACTTGAAAAACCTATATACAAAGTTTAAAGTGAATCTTTTATATGTATTATACTCGTGTGCCTCGTTGTTATTAACATAAATTATACTTTATATATCAAATTAACATAAATATTTTCTTAGGGGAGCTACCCCAAAAAATATTTATGTTAAAAATCTTCATGACATAACTATAAGAATTCCGAAACATGTTCATGTTCAACGGACAACTAAAAATAAGTTTTCATATTAAATAAACAATCAGTACAGTTCAAAATTATTTATTGGCAGCCGCTTACTTAAATTAAATAGTTTTTATAAATATATAACATATCAAAGTGTTTAGTGGTAGTAAGAGACGGCAGGAGATGAGAAGGCAAATTTGCTGACTGGAGCTGTAGAGCCGATGGGCGCAGCGTAGGCGACCTTGGCGATGGGAGCGGCGTAGGTGACTTTGGCGACGGGAGCGGCGTAGGCCAACTTAGCGATGGGTGCAGTGTAGGCGACCTTAGCGATGGGAGCAGAGTAGGCAACCTTAGCGGGGGCTCCCTCGTAACGCACGATAGCGTTGAAGCCCTGGTGTTCATCAGCGGTGTAATCAACGATACGTTGGACACCATCAGGCTGTACTAAGGAGTAGGAGCCACGTACAACGTCGCCATCACGAGATTCCTGCTGTTGTTTCACATCTCCGCTTTGAGAGTCGTGTACGGAGTATGAGAAGTCGTAACGAGCAGGAGCTTCTTGCTCGGCATACACCAACTTAGTAGCGGGAAGAAGGCCGGCGTAGGCGGCAGCAGCCAGAGACAAGACGATGGCGAACTGGAATAAGGCAAGGAATGTATAAACTTCAAAAATCCTAAATATGTATTTCTTCCAAGATTTCGAGGTATTCTTATGTTATAACTTTATGAAAGGATAAATTAGATAAAAAATATCTGTTATGTATGATACGGTAACTCACTTTAGCGACCATTTTTGTAAATAAAATTGTTGTTCTGTTGTTGTTAATTTCAGTATCAGTGCTTGACTGTAATGAATGTTTGACCTGGTACAGTTTTTATACATGACTTGTCCACTACATTTGCGACAAAGTACAAGCCTGAAGCAATGCTAATTTTTTTCTGCATCAATTGAAAGGTGAAGGTTAGGCAAATCTTGTTCCTATCCATGCATAGCTATATATATGTATACTTTGAAAATAAATGACGAAAATATTATCGAGCATGACGCAACATGTAAAACACTGTAAAAGAGTTTTATTATAAGTTTATCTTTATTTTCTAAAACGAAGTAATATTTTTTCCTTAAGTTTTGGTGCTTGTCTTATATATATCATGTCGGTCCACATCCATCGGGCATATTGAACACTGAATGTAGTTGTTGTCATATTAAAGACTAGCTATGTCCCGCGGTGTTCCCCACGGCTATTGTTGTAAATCGCGAGCAAAGCCGTGGAGTTAAGCTTGTCCAAAAAAAATTGCCTAAGTTACTCCTTATGTCATCAGCTATCTGCCAGGGAAAGTCCAAATCGATCCAGCGGTTCCAGAAATTTGCTGAGAACAAACCGTCATGAACATCTTTGCCCTATTGGGAAGTCAGTGCAGTCAAATATACTGACAAATAGTTCAACCTTCGAATTTCAGTTCTTCCTTAGGGTTACAGAGGTCCGATGCCAGTCATCATCATCATCTATCATCAACAGCCTTTAAGTCCACGGCTGGACATAGGCCTCTCCTTAGAAGGAGGTTTTGGCCTACTACACCACGCTGGCCAGACGGGTTGGTATAGGGTTGGTTTCAAGTTTTCCTTCTCTTTGCATTGATGTTGTCTTGCGTAGTTTATTCCTTAGTCGCCTTTTACGACACCCGCGGGATGGTGACTGTGACACTCTGTATTCTTAATCCGTCACCACACGGTTTATACATGGTGTACACTATGCCAGTCATTCCGTGAAAAAACTGATATTCAGGTGAAACCGGTTAAACTAGTAGCCGACCCCAAATAATATTGGGAATAAAGGCCAGGAAGAAAAAAACAGCCAGCTGTTTTTCTGTTTTTCTTTTTTTCTTCCTGGCCTTTCTTCTTTATGTCTGAACATAGTATACAGTAGATTTGCTTTTACTTTTATGGGCATTTTCAGCTTTATGGATCCCAGCATAAAATTATACAAACCTTCTCAATAATATAGATAAAAAATAAAATGTTTTTAAACGGTAATTCTGGTAGCTTAAATTATTTATCAATCCCATTCTTTTGACTTCGGCAAAGGCGGTTAAAAAGAAAATACTTATTTTCTTACATCTATAAAAATAAATAAAATTGCAAAATCTGTTTGTTGTATCAAATGAAAAGTTTTTTTACTAAATTCATATGAATATGCATATAGTACTTACATCAAAAAGCAATATTAAATTTTTTGTCTGTCTGTCTGTCCGCCTGCCTGTAAATTACATACTACTATAGGACTATAAATAGATACATACACTATAAATACAAATATTTGGTGCTGATGATGATGATGTTTATTTTTGCTTACTGTTTATAGTTTGTGGATTGTTTGTCACTGCCCTTATTTACCAAAAGATATATCAACCATCCAGATCCACTTTCATAACATTTTAGATTAAAAATTAATAACGATTAATGATGCTACAAATGTTTTAAGATACATTTATCATAAAAATTATAATGATGATAGAATTTTCATCATTATCATTTTACTGATCCTTTCCTAAATTCATTTAGGGTTATTACAATGTTTTTTTTTGCTTTTACTTTTCTTGATCCCTGCCACGCACTTTTTTATTACTTTGAGATTTTTTTTTTTTAAATAGCCGGCCAACTACCTGATGCTAACTCTCCTTAGAAATGCAATGTGACGTTAATCGATATGTATTCCACTTTTTTTTCTGTGAAGAAATCCCCCGGATACCACCAGTCAGTGGTTATAGAAGCGACAAAAACTACACGCCGTCTTGGGTACTATAAGTCGAGGAACCAGGTATACCCCCGAAAGAACGTCCCTGGAACCCGAATGTATTCCACCTGTCGAATATTTTTGTGTCAATCAACTATTTATTTGTTTTAATCTATACTGATATCATAAATAGGTGAAATTTGTGAGGTTGTAGGGTTTAATCTCGGGATCAACTAAACTAATTATGAAAATAATTCTACGAGTTTGACAGTTATTCAACTATAAATTCTTAAGATAAACAGCAGTCTCAAAAAATTTGGAAACATTCATGATGGCAGTCCATGTGATAATCTTTAAAAGAAAACTATGACGGCTTGGATAACTTTGTTAGTTCAGAAGTTATAAATATATATCCCTAACTGCCTTATCTTAGACTACCATGTTAGTGTAGTGGTTAGCGTATGCGGCTGCTGATCAAGAAGTCTCGGGTTCAATTCCCGGGTCGGACTAGATATTTGTGTTATCCACAAATATTTGTTTCGGAAGCTGGGTGTTTTCTATGCATAATATGTAGGTATTTACAAAAAAAAAGTATGTTTATGTATTTATATCAGTTGTTTAGTACCCATAATACAAGCTCTGCTTAGTTTGGGACTAGATGATGTTGTGTGTAAGATGTCCAAATATCTTGTAAAATGGGTTTACTTGAAAAACTGGGTACAAAAATTGACGTGAAGTTATGGGTGACTATGGCACCCTATTCTATGCGTGGCCTAACACGCACTTGGCCAATTTTCTTATATTTAAGCCTACATAAATGTTTCCACTCGTCTGATGGAAAGCATGAGTAGAATCCAAGAGGAGGGGTCCTCATTGTTAGTGTAGATAATGCACCATGGTGATCCATACTATGCCGGCCTCGTGAGATGCTTCTGCATCGTTAAGCCTCTGGTCTCGCACTCTCCAACGAAATATGAAAGTACGAATGCTGTCATGAAGTTGCTCTCCTGTGTGTGGGTAGTACCGTTAAACTCTAGCCGACCTATTCGTGCCAAAATCAGCGTGGCTCTACTTCTACCTTGAGAAAAAAATTGAAATTTTTAGAAGAAAATTTTGTTGGAGTTAATATGAAAGTCAACAGAATAACTTTCATACCTATTGATTTTATTTAATATAATATTTCATATGATGTTTTTTTTTAAAAGTCTACTTAATAATTAATTAACAGTGATAGTGACGACAAGTTAGTATTACATTTTTTTGTTTATTAATGTGTTATGTTGTTGTGTGTAATAGAGATGTTCCACTAAGTGATTGATGGTTAAATTGACAAGTCATAATTTTTCTAGGGCAGGAAATACATATCCGATTCATTCTACTTGTTAAATCCCTCATAATAGTAGATACATTTGTGGTCGTTCATCTTACAGGAAATGAGTTTTTAAATTAAATGAATAATCAGTGCACTTCAAAATAATTTATTCATATCTGTCAATTTAAATTAAATAGGTTTTATAAATAAATAATACATTAAGGTGTTTAGTGGTAGTAAGAGACGGCAGGAGATGAGAAGGCAAATTTGCTGACTGGAGCTGTGGAGTAGGCCACCTTGGCGATGGGCGCAGCGTAGGCAAACTTGGCGATGGGAGCGGCGTAGCCGACTTTAGCGACGGGAGCGGCGTAGGCCAACTTAGCGATGGGTGCAGCGTAGGCGACCTTAGCGATGGGAGCAGAGTAGGCAACCTTAGCGGGGGCTCCCTCGTAACGCACGATAGCGTTGAAGCCCTGGTGTTCATCAGCGGTGTAATCAACGATACGTTGGACACCATCAGGCTGTACTAAGGAGTAGGAGCCGCGTACAACGTCGCCATCACGAGATTCCTGCTGCTGTTTCACATCTCCGCTTTGGGAGTCGTGTACGGAGTATGAGAAATCGTAACGAGCAGGAGCTTCTGGCTCGGCATACACCAACTTAGTAGCGGGAAGAAGGCCGGCGTAAGCGGCAGCAGCCAGAGATAAGACGATGGCGAACTAAAATAAGACAAGGAAGGATTAAAATTCATAAATCCTAAATATGTACTGCTTCCAAGATTTTGAGGACTTCTTACAGGATAGGATGAATTAGCAAATTTGAATAATATGAAATGAATTTAAAAAAAATCTCTGTCTTTATATGTACATAATATAATACGGTAACTCACTTTAGCGACCATTGTTGTAAATGAAATAGTTGTTCTGTTGCTGCTTTCAATATCAGTGCTTGACTGTAATGACTGTATGACCTGGTACAGTTTTTATACACGAATTGTCACCTACACTGTGACTAGTTTGCGGCACAATAAAAGCCCGGGGCAATGATACATTTTTAAATCATTAGACAGGTGAAGGTTAGGCAGATATTATTCGTATATATGCATAGTTGCACATTTTTGTATATACAGTTTCGGCACATGTCGAATATATGTATTATCATTGAGCATGTAACTGCAAAATTTAAAAAAAGTTAAAATCAGATACTAATAGTACCTAGTTAAATAGTAAATTATCTAATATATAAAATTCTCATGTCACGGTGTTTATAATTAAGCTAATCCGAAACGGCTCGACAGATTCTCATGAAGTATTGTGTGAATATTGGTTTGGTCTGCGAATAGGTCAACATCTATTTATTAAACCCCTAGGACGCGAGCGGAGCCACCGGTATCAGCTAGTAATATATATGATAGAAAATTAAATGTTGCATAAAAGTATTCCTAGTCTTTCTATTTATTATTTAGATTTAAGACAAAATCTGACAGTCAACGTCATCCAGTCCCAAACTGAGGAGAACTTGTACTATGGGTACTGACAACAACAGACCATATGTATTAACATAAGTATTAACATTTACAATACATATGTACTTTTAAATACATATGTAAAAGTACATATGTATAAAGTACATATGTGTACATATGTAAAAGTACATAGGTATATTTTAATAAATGTACTTTTTATAGAAAATACATATATTACATAGAAAATACTCAAACTCTGAAACAAATATTTCTAGATCATTAAAACATTTTCAGATCGTACGATAGAGACTTTTTCATTTGTGTGTAATATAAAACTTTTTTAACTTTATAAAATTATATATTTTCTTAGATTGATACTTCTGACTCTGACACATTTACTTAAAGGTTTTTTTTTGTTTGAAAGTGATAGACATTTTAATTGTTGTAAAATGTCTTTAAAATACTCTATACACACCTTATATTCTTTTGTAAATGTCAGTATAGTCTAGGCTTGTTTCCACGGCCCACCCAAATATACTGCTAGCGGTAGTTTCATGCTACGGATTTTTACTTTTACAGGTTCTGTAGTTTACGTCTCCGAACTATTTTGTTAATATAATCAAATATTTTTTAAATATATATATTGAATATATGTATATGACGGCGCGTGATTATGTACCACAAATTACATGACTGTTTATTAACAATTAATTAATCAATGTAAACTAATACATTGAGCTATTATTACAATAAATCATTATTATGATTTATTGTAATAATAGCTCAATGTATTAGTTTGTTGGTTTTAGTCGATTCTGTAATCGATATTGAATGATGTTGAATGTATTTAATGAATGATAAGAGGGGATTCGAATGATCGGATCCGAATGGGAGTAGTCTCATGTCGCGCCACTGGTAATGGCGGTCGGTCATTCTACTGACGGCTACCGCACGGTGCACATGTGCTAACCTGTTGGCTCTTAACTCGTTTCAATCTTGTTGATCGTTTATGATTTTGTGTTAATATGTAAGATGTTTAAATAATACGACATTGAACTACACAAGTGTATACTTATTTTGAAATTCCTGCCGTTGCAACGCCCACGATGTATAGCCTCAACTAATACCGCTGTGAGGCCTCCCTTGACGCTCCGACATATATATGTATTTAAATGTATATTTATTTATTTTTATATGGCGACTTCCAAATTTAGCGCAAACTCAAATAAATCATATAACAGCGCCATCTACCGAAAAACACTGAACCACTAGGTAACTAATCCTGAATTGCGATATAGAAATTCTCGCACTGATTAGCATATACACAATTGCCCAACTCTAACCGTTGGACCGTGGCAATCATCTCGCCTGCCTTCACAAATATATCACTTATCTCACCTGCCAAAAACCTTGGCAAACAGATAAATAACTACAGACAGATAACTTACAGGTAAATTCTCTGAAACTATTTTTAACAGCGAATTTAATATTAAATTATTCTTGCACTAAGTTAGTTTTCTATTACTCCAAAATAGAGGCTCATATAAAAAAACATTAAGTATATTTTTCATTACATTTACATTACATTTCAATTATGAACACTATACATGTTAATTCTTGCTGAGTTTTCTTCTCAATACCTCATTTTTCGCTTGTGTTTGAAACACATGCATCACTTTAGTGTCCTGAATGAGGTTTGTACTCGGTAACAGTTGATGGTAATTCGCAAAAAACAGCTTAATTCGACCATCATGTGACCACCATTTAAATACCACAATCCATACATTGTTCATTTCGTGACCTGTTTGCAAGTTTTCACTCGCTTGTCTATTTGAACTATAAGCAGAGCAGAACCACAAGACCTTATCTGAAATCACCGGTGATCACCGGTTATAAGTGACTATTAACTTTATAATTAAGGTTTACTACCACATCTCAGTAAACTCCTGAGCGTACAAATACCTATATTATTAATTATTTTCGTATTAAAAAAGAACATCAGAACTATTTTTCAAATTCATCTCAATGAACTACTGGTTACTTGATGGATATATTGATAATTCATAATTTTCTTAGAGGCGGCAAAACATATCTTTTCACTTAATTAATTTCATTTTTACACCAAATGACTGCCTTGTTGGTGTAGTGGTTAGCATATGCGGCTGCTGATCAAGAAGTCTCGGGTTCGATTCCCGGGTCGGTCTAAATATTTGTGTGATTCACAAATATTTATTTCGGGGTCTGGGTGTTTTCTTTATATAATATGTATAATATTTACAAAAAAAGTATGTTTATGTATTTATATCAGTTGTTTAGTACCCATAATACAAGCTCTGTTTAGTTTGGGACTAGATGACGTTGTGTGTAATTGTCCGAAATATTTATTTTATTTATTTGATAAAACCCTTTGGGAGAAAACAGTATATTTATATTGTTTGTCATTAATCACATTTTAAAAAATCGACCAAGTGCGTACGGAATAGGGTTCCGTAGTCATGCATAATGGTACGTGACTTTAAAATCGTGTCCAATAGAAAATTGTTATGTTTACTTATTATTTCGTTACTTTTGTACGAAGATTCAAAAGTAAGCGTATTTAACAAGTTAGGCTTCTATAACTCCTGAACTTACAAAGTTATCTCAGCTGTTATCGTTTTCCTTTAGAGTTCAGCACATGGACTACCATCACGATTTTTTTTAGATGTTTCGAGCCCGCCGTTTAGCTTTTAGAGCCGTCTAGCTTTTCAGAAAAAAATGACCTTTAAAGTTGAATAACTCGCAAACGAATTTCTTCTTCTTCTTGTTGTTCCTCTCCAATTACTGAAGATTGGACATCAGCCCTGAAAACCTCGCTTTGTCCCTGGCGAGGTGAAAGAGTTCCGCGGCGCTCTTGACTCCGGTCCACTCGCGGATGTTTCGAAGCCACGATTTTTTTCTACGGCCTACTCGACGTTTCCCCGCAATTTTGCCCATCATAATGAGTTGCAGTAAATTGTATCTCTCGTGTCTGAAGACATGACCGAGGTAGGCAACTTTTCTTGTTTTGATGGTCTTCATCAACTTGCGGGTTTGACCGACACGTGTTAGAACCTCAACATTGGAGATTTTCTGAGTCCAGCTGATCGAGAGCATGCGTCGGTAAGTCCACATTTCAAAAGCCTCAATACGTTTACGAAGGTCTTCTTTAATAGTCCAAGCTTCGCAACCATAAAATAACGCAAACGAATACCTAAATCAAAAAATCATTTTAGAAACCTCTCAATTTTAACAGATCTTTATCTAATGGTACTCGGATATAGATGCGAGAAAAAAATATCGTGCCCAAATAAAAATATTTTTGGTGCTTTTATTTTAGTTGACGTGATAAGAACACATATTTATGGAAACTTTTATCTTTCCAGCACCAACTAAGTCGAGGACGGACGGACATGACGAATCTATAAAGGTTCCAAGACATGAAATACGGAACCCTTAAAAGAGTCTTCGTCCTTACTAACGTTGTAAATACGAAAGTTCTGTCTGTCTGTCTGACTTCCACGACAAAACTAATGAACCGATTTAAATAAAATCTGGTACATAGATCGTCTAGAACTTGAGAAAGGCTCTAGACTTTCTGCCGTGAAACTGACATAAACGCGGACGAAGTCGCGGGTGAAAGCTAATATTAAATAAATAATCAGAATAGTTTGAAATAATTTATTGGTAGCCGCTAATTTCAATGAAATAGCTTTTATAAATAAATAACATATCAAGGTGATTAGTGGTAGTAAGAGATGGCAGGAGATGAGTAGGCAAATTTGCTGACTGGAGCTGTGGAGTAGGCGAGCTTGGCGACGGGAGCGGCGTAGGCGACCTTGGCGATGGGGGAAGCGTAGGCGACCTTAGCGACGGGAGCGGCGTAGGCCACCTTCGCAATGGGGGCAGCGTAGGCGACCTTAGCGATGGGAGCCGAGTAGGCAACCTTAGCGGGGGCTCCCTCATAGCGTACGATAGCATTGAAGCCCTGGTGTTCGTCAGCAGTGTATTCCACAATACGTTGTACACCATCGGGTTGCACAATGGAGTAGGAGCCACGCACAGCATCGCCATCTCGAGATTCCTGCTGCTGTTTCACATCTCCGCTTTGGGAATCGTGTACGGAGTATGAGAAGTCGTAACGAGCAGGAGCTTCAGGTTCAGCATATACCACTTTGGCAGCTGGGAGAAGACCAGCGCAGGCAGTAGCAGCCAGAGACAGGATGATGGCGAACTGCAAAATTAATGGAACATCGAATTATTACAAACCCTAGTTGGAGTTAAATAATACATTATCTATTTCATCATAGTAATGTAATTTCCAATCACTATTTTTATAAAACAACTTTCTTTTAATATTTCCAATTTAAGTAAAGGATATTTACATTTAATTTATAAAACCACGACAACTTACTTTAGCGACCATATTTGCTACTTTGGTTTTCTCTGTTGTTGTTGATTTCAGTATTAATGTTTGACTGTAATGATTGTATGATCGGATACTGTTTTTATATATGAATGGGCTACCATACTGTTATTGGTTTGTGACAAATTACAGGCCCGGAGCGATGCTAAATAATTTTTGCAATGATTAGGAAGTGAAGGCCATGTATAACATTAAATGCACATTATTCGACCTATACATTTGGTATACGTACTGTTCTACACGATGCTCACTGATGTATGTAGAAATTTCTACGTGTCCATAATAGATTCTTGTTCAGAGACTATAGGATAGAATAGAATTGTAGGTTAGCCCCATCATGAATAAATTTAAACAAAAATCAATTTATCTGTGATACACTAGATTGTACAATTTAATAACTTTTTTAGATGTTAGTATAGGCAAAATACTTTGAATTACACCGATATCCAAAAAAAACAGGTTTATCTGTTTCATTATTTCATTTCTATTACATTGATTTTTAACACGTCCCATCAACAAATGTTGAACATTATCCACAATGTTACACTTGTCACAATTTGGTGAGTTAGCTCTACAGGATTATAGGATACGAGGTGAAGTTTCGATGTGGTCTTTGAGGATTTTTAATTTTAATCTGTCCGTCTCGCGTCTGATCTTTACTCGCTCTTGTCGGATACCCGTCCCATCGGATTGTGAGAGTAAGGGAACAAAGAGTACACCTGTGTTGTTGCACACACTTGTGCCCTTTAATTTCTACTGCATAGTTGCCTAGCCTCCATTGAGATTGGTCGTTGTGCTATAATGGGATAGCATACGTCATAATTACTAGTATTTTTGCTATGAGTGAGTTCATGTTAGTACGACACTACGTTTAGTGTCGTTTAACGCGGCATAACCTAAAAATGAAAATACCGAGGCTTATCCATACGCTGTCGATTATTTATAAATAATAATACCTACTTGTACTTCTGACAATTAGAGTTTAATATAGGCGCTAACTATTGAATGTCTCCACTAGTGCTACAGAATAAAGCTTTGGAAGTGACCTAGTAAAAAACGTGAACTATAAAAAATAAGAAATAAAATATGCGTGTAACGAGTTACGTTTGAAGGCGAGCGGGGGAAATGTACAGAGCTAAATATTGATTAAATTTAATGCATTCAATTCTGATCATATCATAAATCGGTAAGGCCGGTAGTAGGAGTATTAATATGAGTTGTAGGAGCTTATAACGATCTCTCCTTCGTAACATGTGTGTTTATAAGACTTATATATTTATTTATAGATTACTGAGTACTCAGCAGTTAGTAGATAATTAAAAAAACATCATTTTTAACGAGAATATTTGTGGAAAATATTTTTAAAATTTTCATTCTATTTGTTCTGTTAGTGGCTTCAGTGAAGGGGTGTGTTATATTTTAAAAGAAGTCTAAGCATTTGAATGTCTTATAAAGTTGGTGAAAACGAAAATATCACTAAAGATTACCTATTTATCTCTAAGTAGCCCCTTAAATTTAGGGGACGTTGTGGATAACGGTTATAAAGACCGTAAAAATGTAAACTATCTTGATCGATGACTATCTGTATACACACTGATGCTTACATATATTTTTATGAATTATTTAAAATATATGAAATAAAATTTCCGGAAATATATTTTCAACTTAAAATAATATTTCTTTCATTTATCATCATCAACTTATTGCCCTCCACTGCTTAACGAAGACCTCCCCAAGGAGTACCAACCATCTCGGTCTTAGGCAACCCGTATCCATCCGCTGCCAGGCATTTTCCTAAAGCCGGATTTTTATCGTGTATCTTCGGTTAAGGCGCCTGCACAGTCTTCACTAGAGTGGGCTAGAGTACATTTCAGTTCCAACGACCATGAGTCAGCGTGGATCTATATTATGACTTTAATATAACATAATTTTATGGTAATCAATATCACAGACAATTAATTTACATTGTGTAAAAAAACCATATCAAATAATATCCGAGTATGTATAAAAAATAGAGAGAGAACTATAATTATTGTTAGTAAGGCAATACTTTTACCTGAAATTTATTTTTTTATGTCAATATGGGTTGCGAGATCAATGCAGATACATTCTCGTATCAATTTTATAAAACATAGAGGTGTCCTACATGCAAAAACTGCCAAGAAGATGCATTAGCATGGTTTGTGGTACAAAGGAACTAAACATTTTGATAAAATTGTTCTGTCACATACCTGTAGATGTTTATAATCAGCCTATTTTATAATTCTTAAAGTCTAATACATCACTTTGTGCCAAATTGACTCTGCTTTTCCTGATGGAAAGCATCTCGAAGGTAGTAGAGTCAAGCTGATTTCAGAGTAAAGGTACTAAACCTGTACAGAAGAACAACCTAATATAAAAACATTCATGCTGTCACCGTTTAGGCTCTCTAGCCGATCATCCCCGAATGCGCAAGGCAGCAGCACGGGACCCTTTCCTTCCGACTGACGCATGTCCCTTCCGGGCACGGTTGCTTCAGGAAGTACCTGCCTGCACTCGGTCGCTAGGAGGGAACTGAGTCCCACCTGTCACCACTGCAACTGCAGTGAAGACTCGGCCCAGCACACGCTGGCGGCTTGCCCCGCATGGGCGACGCAGCGTAACAATGCGTATTGTCACCTGGTGGTACTTTACTTTAAATTTAAAGGTCTAGTTAGAGAGAATTAAGTAACCTTTAGTGATTTTTAGTTTTCACCAACCTTTAGGGGACATCGAAGTATTTAGACTTATTTTAATATATAAGGGCTAACGTAGGTAGCCCCCTAAATGAGGAGGTGGGGCAGTTGGTGACGACGACACTAGTCTCACGAACTCACCCATTCACTGAAGCCACTGACAAAACAAATATAATGAAAATTTGATAATAATTTCAACAAAAATTCACGTTAAAAATGAGGGTTCTTTATATATCTACAAGTTAAATGCTAAGTACTCAGTAACCTGTCAAATAAATATGATCACACAAACATTTTGTTCGACCCGGGAATCAAACCCGAGACCTTAAACACAGCAGTCGCAGACGCGCCACTGCGCCACCGAGGCAGTCAAATTTTATAACACGACCCTATGTTGAAAAGGATAAATGGGACTTTTGCATCACCTTACGTATTTCATTTTTCAGTTATAATTTTACAAAAAATCCGTACTGAAGTTGAAATCTTCGTGGAATGTGGTGCGAGAGGAGTAAGTGCACCAGGGCCGTGCATTTCAGATTTGTGTTGCGAATAAATGAGTAAACCAGTTCAGTCCATAAATAATTTATTACCAACTATTCTTTTAAATAAGTGAGGTATTCTGGTAAAATAACAAATTTGATCTAGTGGTGATAAGAGATGGCAGGAGAGGCGTAGCTTACGTGGGTGACGGGGGCGGTAGCGTAAGCAACTTTAGCGACGGGGGCGGCGTAGGCAAACTTGGCGACGGGGGCAGCGTATGCTACCTTAGCGGGGGCAGGGTGAATAGGAGTACCCTCGTAGCGTACGATAGCGTTGAAACCCTGGTGGTCGTCAGCGGTATATTCAACGATACGGTGCACACCGTCAGGTTGCACTAAGGAGTAGGAGCCGTGTACGGCGTCACCAGCACGAGATTCCTGCTGTTGTTTCACATCTCCACTGTGGTCATCGTGTACGGAGTAAGAGAAGTCATAATGAGCAGGAGCTTCGTGCTCAGCGTACACCACCTTGGCAGCGGGAAGCAAACCAGCATACGCAGCCGCAGCCAGGGAAAGGACGATAACGAACTGAAATAAGAGAGTTT
Organism: Phragmatobia fuliginosa; assembly: GCA_932526445.1. Classification (NCBI taxonomy): domain Eukaryota; kingdom Metazoa; phylum Arthropoda; class Insecta; order Lepidoptera; family Erebidae; genus Phragmatobia; species Phragmatobia fuliginosa. The sequence goes on from OW052057.1 coordinate 75,639,444, forward strand.
TCGTTAAAAAGAGTTGACGTTTTTTTAAATTCGAAACAAAATGTAAGTTTAATGGTTTAAGTATTTTTTGGGTTAACGATTTCCATTTCGATCAGAAAAATGTCTTAAAAAACTGACTCACTTTAGCGACCATTTTTATTAGTTTAAAAGGTAGCACTGATTGTTTTTATTTCAATACCAGTGCTCGACTGTACTGTATTTATGATCTGGTCCAGTTTTTATAGCTGAATTGTCACTTATGCTTGAACCGGTTGGTGACATACAAGTAAGCCCAAAGCTATGCCGATTAAGTTTTACAATGACTGAGAGGTGAAGGTCGGGTGTATGGTTAAACAGACTTGATTCGACCTTGAGATTAGCACCTGAGCAGATAGCTTAGTCGGCCGTTGATTTTTGTTTTGAGTCGATACTCCTCATTATAGTCCGATATCATATCGATACGTGATCCGATACTACAGAGAGGAGAAAGCACTAGCTTCTCTATAGTAAAAATGTTTTTCGTGGTTACTTATTTAAATTTGAACTTTTATTCCTTGCATTACAGCTAAGCTTGTAACCATTGAATGTAAATTTATGTTCTGAATCGACAATTAAATCATTGGAGACATTTTACTTTTTTACATTTAAATCGTCTAATCACTGTATCGAGAACTAGTCTTTTTATTTTAAAAGCTTAATTATCGAATGCTAATTCAGACAAATCAATAGAAAGTAATTTTTTCTTCTTCTTTTGAGCAGAAGGTAAACAGCCGAATAATATCAGCAATATTTGTCAATCTAATCTTCTAGTCTTCAAGTCATCGTCATCGAATGTAATGATAAAAAAATGTGGACGAGATGAAATAGGGACCGTCTTTTTTAAAAAACAAAAAGGATCTCCTACAAAGTAAATGTTATCGAGTACGAGTACCCTGACAAGTAGCAGATGACGCACGAACTGACAGACGGTCATGGTGAAAGTATATGGGTCCTTTGTAAGCGATTTAGATCTCTAAACGTATGCATATATTTACAGTTTGTCACTGTAATGTCTTTTTGTAAAGAGTATATTTCTTATTCCTATGTGGACTGCCAAGTTTATTATATATAGCAAACACCCAAACTCCAAAGCAAATATTTGCAGTTAATACAAACATTTAGTAGGTAACGTACGTCCCGGGAATCGAACCCGAGACCTTAAACACAGCAATCGCATACGCTAAATCAGCTCCAACGAGGTAATGAAAATGATGATAATAAATTTATTGTCTTTGGGACTGTTATTGTCGTCAATTAAATCTCTAATATATAAAATTCTCGTGTCACAGTTTTCGTTGCCATACTCCTCCGAAACGGCTAAACCGATTTGTATGAAATTTTGTGTGCACATCGGGTAGGTCTGAGAATCGGCCAACATCTATTTTTTATAACCCTAGGACGCGAGCGGAGCCGCGGGCATCAGCTAGTATTATTCTTAAGTTATTAATGTATCGAGGACTTCTTCGTGAGTTCTAGTGCCCGTAATACAATTCGTCCAATTTAATAAATCTAAAATCGTATCTTGAATATTGGCTGTGTATGCATCATCTTTTCATGCATTTTGGGTCTTTTTTTTTACCAAACTGAAAGAATGAGTGTGGTTTTCGAGCATATGTGTGATGTACATTGCTTCTTTATCCATGTGGTGACAGATTGAAACTTGACACAGTTCCTATACTGACCAACCCGTCTGAAAAAACCTTTTTTAAGCCAGCAGTAGTCTATCTATATAGAAGAGATCTATTAAAGGATCTTAATGACATATATATATCTATATATTTCATCATTTACGGTGTGATAGATAGTGTTTGAGATATCCCTAGATTTGTTATAATTGTAATAGTGATACAAAAGATCAATATTAAAATCATTACATTATTTTTTTAATAATATACATAACTTAAAGTCATATGTACTGTTTTGTACTGTGACTTTATACTGTCACTAAATTGTGAAATATGTCCTAAAATTTTCAAAATAGCGATTTCATTTTTATTTAAGTACCCAACTTCTTAATGAATAAATGAAACTTCTAAAATAAAAACGGAATTGCTGGATGGTAAATTTCAGTATATCTCTTAACGTTGAATCAAAAGTAAAAAATTTTTTTTTATAAATATATAGTTAAGCCTACCATAGTGACTCTACTTTGCTTCATGGAAAGCATGAGTACAATCCAGGAGTAGGGATCACTATCCTCATTGTGAGGGTAGGCAATGCAGCATGGTGAACCATACCATACACAGGTCAGTTGTTACTGTATCATTCTCCCGGGCTCCGGAAGCCGGGAAAATGATTGGGCCTCCGGTCTCACTCTCACCAACGAAACACGACAGCAAGAATGCTGTCATTATTAATAGGTAATTTTGTACTGCAATGATAATCACAATTGAAAGGCTTTAAAGTATATTCATATGTTTGTATATTTATGTACTCTTGAATTGTCAAGGAGTAAATTACTGAAACTATTTACGATATGTACAAAGCTTAGAAGGAAACTCTTTCTTTATGCAAATCTCACCAGAAACCAAAAATCTAAAATGGCCAAGAAAAGAAAGAAATACATGTTGCAGCTTTTTAAATCAATAGATTTACTTGCTGATACAAACTGTCATGTATCAATATTAATAGGTGATAGTGTTTTGAAAAAAGAGTATAAAATATTTTTATTTATAAAACTATCTTTCATTAAATTTAAGATTGAATCAGCTAAATGATAAGTTACTTCCAGGAGAAAGATATTCTATACTAGCTGACCCGGCAGACTTCGTACTTCCTCAATCGATAAATAGAAGATCTAAACTTTTGTATAAAAGTAAACTTAAAACAAACAAAAGGCATGAATAATTACTAAAAAAATGCAATTCATTTTTAAATATTCACTTTTAAACCTTCTCTGGATGTCCACAAATAATTCAAGACCAAAATTAGCCAAATCGATTCAGCCGTTCTCGAGTTTTAGCGAGAATAGCGAACAGCAATTCATTTATATATATATATAGAAGATTTCTACTATAAATCAATACTGTCATGTCAGTTATTGAGTGTCATTAATTATTAAAAATCGTCTGCAGCAGCCTCAGATTTTTTATTCATCTGAGGCAGAAGCAATTACGAAAAATCGTTTATACTTATGAGTTAAATAGCTACTGCTTATCCTTTTTGTTAGGATTGTTTTTTAACTGATTTTTGGGAGTAGACAGTTTGTTGATTTCTTTTATTTGAAAACATTGATCTTTGAGGTTCTTACCGAGGGTTCATGTGATATTTGATATCGCTAAGAAGCTTTGTTGCAGTGACGTAAGTAGCAAGAATCTAAGACCAGACACAAATAAAAAAGGTCTATAAAGTTTCTATATTGTCTATTCTATTTGATTTAAGCTCTGCTGTCATCTCAAGGCAAACTTTCACATATTGTAATTATACTAGGAACGTGTATACTATGTAGTTGCGACTCATATTGTAAATAAACGAATAAAACATTTCAGTTCTTAAATAATTTATTAACTACTATTTATTTAAATAATTCAGAAGTACTGGTTATACAACAACTTTGGTCTAGTGGTGGTAAGAGATAGCAGGAGATGCGTAACTAACGTGGGCGACGGGGGCGCTAGCGTAGGCAACTTTAGCAACTGGGGCGGCGTAGGCAAACTTGGCGACGGGGGCAGCATATGCTACCTTGGCGACGGGTGCTGCGTATGAGACAGGAGCGGCGTAGGCGATCTTAGCGGGGGCAGGGTGGACAGGAGTACCCTCGTAGCGTACGATAGCGTTGAAGCCCTGTTGGTCATCAGCGGTATATTCAACGATACGGTGCACACCGTCAGGCTGTACTAAGGAGTAGGAGCCGTGTACGGCGTCACCAGCACGAGATTCCTGCTGCTGTTTCACATCTCCACTGTGGTCATCGTGTACGGAGTACGAGAAGTCATAGTGAGCGGGAGCTTCAGGCTCACCATATATAACCTTGGCAGCTGGGAGTAGACCAGCGTAGGCAGCGGCGGCCAGAGAAAGAATAATGGCGAACTAGAATAAAAAGTTAACAGACTACAAATTTGCATTTTCTAAGAATCATCTAAAAATAAAGAAGTAATTAATATGTGTCTATAATTTATCACGTAAAAACATATTTTTTTCATGTAAACTAACGACTACCGCATTAGGAATATAAATCATGTGTCACAGTGGACTACATGAAACGAACAGAAAGAACATCCAGAGTCAGAATAACAATTTGTGAATCACACAAAGAATTGTCCCACATGGGATTCCAATCTACGACCTCTGGCGTAGTAGATAGCGGCGTGGCGACCACTTAAACCACTAGGCCAACCGTGCAGTAAGACTGATTGCTAACTACTTAATTTTTTTCTTAAAATGAATACTTCGATCGAATCCTTAATAGTTTATGTATAATATAAAAAAATCCCGTGGCAAATATAGAGCTATTCGTTTACTCTTACTTACTTTAGCGACCATTTTTATTAAATTTATTTAGTTTTGTTATAGTTTATTTCAATAACAGTGTGCGAATGTAATGCAATACTAATATGATACAGTTTTTATACATGAATTATCACGTGCATTGGAAATGGTATGTGACATAGGCCCGGAGCGATGCCGATTCAGTTTCACAATGATTGAGAGGTAGAGGTCGAGCATGATTCGACCCACAGATTAGCGACTGGAGACAGCTTTGTTGGTGTTACTTGCAATTACTAAGAACTCATACATACACGCACTTTGGCTCAGTTGTTTATACCCAGTAAATATTCATTTTTATCGTTATAACTTTCAAGCCTGCCAAACTTAAACTTACTCTACTCTGCCTGATGCAAAGCATGAGTAGAACCCAAGAGTAGGGGTCACCTTCCACATTATAAGTACAGTAGAAACTCGATTAACGAGAGTAATTGTTGTCGTCATATACATATATGTTTTTTTTATATTTAGCCACCCAAAGTTATATTGAAAATTATGTTTAGTGTTTATATTGAAATGCCGATGAGCTGCCCTATGCAATGTTGGTAATGTAATGTGATAAGATAAAATAATATGTTAAGAAGTTTTTATCAGGAACAATAAGCGTACATGTCAATTTTAATAATAAAAAACAATAGTTTTAATATCTATATTGGATCATATGATAATGGACCTTTTTAGTTGTGTACCATAAATAGAAATGTCCTTCTACGTCTACCTAACAAGGAGGGAAAGTCACTCTACTTTCTGTTTTATGTCTTTATTTAAATGACCTCTAAAACCGCATAAGTTTCTCGATTAGACAACCATGCCTTCACATGCTAAGCTGTAGGTGTCTCGTATGTATCGTTTAATTTGTACGACCTTCAACTTGTAATTGTAAAATATATAAGGTATCACCGTAGGTTTACATGTCGCCAACCGGTCTAACTTACACGACAAATCACCTATAAAAACTGTATCAGTTCAATAAGACATTACAGTTGTTCACTGGTATTGAAAGGTACAACAACAAAGCAAAACATAATTAGCAAAAATGGTCGCCAAAGTAAGTATCTCCTTTAAAACTAAAGTGTTTTAAAAAATAACTTATTTCAAAATGCAATTGGGAAATTCTGTTTGAAAATGACATATAGAATATTATTTTCTTTACATTCATTTTTAATGAAATACCAATGTTACATTACCACAACATTCTCTTATTTCAGTTCGTCATTGTCCTTTCCCTTGCTGCCGCTGCTTACGCTGGTCTGCTCCCGGCTGCCAAGGTGGTATATGCTGAGCCCGAAGCTCCCGCTCACTATGACTTCTCTTACTCCGTACACGATGACCACAGTGGAGATGTAAAACAGCAGCAGGAGTCTCGTGCTGGAGATGCCGTACACGGCTCCTACTCCCTGGTACAGCCTGATGGTGTGCACCGTATCGTTGAATACACCGCTGATGACCACCAGGGCTTCAACGCTATCGTACGCTACGAGGGTACTCCCGTCCACCCCGCCCCTGCTAAGGTCGCCTACGCTGCGCCCGTTGCTAAGTTCGCCTACGCCGCTCCCATCGCATACGCTGCACCCGTCGCCAAGGTGGCCTACGCCGCTCCTGTCACCAAAGTTTCCTACGCCGCTCCCATCGCCAAGGTCGCATACGGCAGTGCTCCAGTCAGCCACGTTACATACTCATCTCCTGCCATCGCTTACCATCACTAGACCAAAGATGTTATTTAGTTAAGAGAGCTATTTTATTTAAATGAATAGTTGCTAATAAATTATTTATTTTTGAACTAAAATACCATATTAGTTTAACTACAACCTTGAATTATTATCATATTACGACAGAGACAATAAGAAAAGTTTTGTGTGAGATGTCTGTACAGTTTAAACGGGCAATCACAAGTCATATTCGTGCAGAGTAACAAAAGTTTTAAAAGTTCACAAATTATTCCTGTAAGCTATCATTATTCTTGTTACCTGAATTTTACAATATTCAATTCAATAGTAGGGCAATTTTTGACGATTGTATGTAAATATAGTAAATATTTTATACTTCAAGTTAATAACTGTGATATTATGTTTAATTAAAAAACACATTAAACATTAACATTTTTGTTATCAACTGTAGTATGAAATCTCGTTAATATCAAGTTTGAGGTATGTGACACGAACATAATAATTGTTTATTACATAAAAAAATCACTAGCGTATATTATATATTCTGCTTGAATAAGGTCTATTGCAGACAATAAGGATAACTAGAATCTAATATACATTTTCATGACTATAATCATCATCCGTCCAACAACCCTTAACGTCCCACTGCCAGGCTCAGGTTTCCTCTCAGGACCGGGTTAAGGCCATACGTCCCCGCGCTGGATAAGTGCGGGTTGCCGACAAGATAAATAAATTAATAATAATAAATATGTCGGACATCTTACAGACGACGTCTTCGTCACAACAGCAGTAAGTCGTCACAAGGCACAAACTAAGAGTAAAGCTTGTATTAAGGGTACTGATATATAAATATACTTATACTTTGTAAATACATACATATAATTTATAGAAAACACCCGAACTCCGAAATAATTTTAACAAAAAGGAACCGACTTCAAAGAAAAACTATTCCGAGTACCCAAATCGCGAAAATTGTGCCTATGATATTTGAGGAGTTCCCTCAATTTCCTTGGGATCCCATCATCAGATCCCGATATGGTGACGATGGGACGACCTGTAAACTACGCCCATTCCAATACAAAAATAATTTTTGAAATCGGTTCATATACGACGAAATTATCGCTGAAAATACATAAAAAAAATAAAAAAAGATTCCGACGAATTGAGAACTTCCTCCTTTTTTTTGAAGTCGGTTAACAAATATAGATATAGATCACACAAACATTTGGTTCGACCCGGGAATCGCGCAACTGAGGCAGTCAAGTTACAAGCTTCACTTTTTCCACTTTTCAAATTTCTAGAAGGAATAAGAAGTCCTATAGAAAATCTTCATTGAAATCTATACTTTAATTACACTCACGTGGTTCTCATTTTCATCTCTTTTAGTAAGAGATTGAGAAATCGAAAGAGAATTATGAAAATAATGACAAAGTAAAATTGGGAGTAGTTTAAATAAGAAAGAAAAGTAAGGAAATATAAACAGCTGCTCGATCAAGGTCAGCTGAGGTCAAGGTCGCATATCTGTAATTTGGATTGGTTATTAGTGTAATTACCGAAAAGTCCAAGAATTCAAAGAAATTTGTATTTTTAGCTGTGTATTGTAGATTTATCGACGACCGATGACAATACACTAATTTGAAAAAAAAGTTTAAACAAATTATACTTTTTGTCTTTTTTCTGAAAAAAAATGTCAAATGAATCTAAACACTTAACTGAATATTTAAAATAAAGTTAAGAACTAATTAGTAACAGTGTACCGAGTATATATTTTGACCTGACGTAGTATAAAAGTACAAATGTCTAGCACTGAAAGAACTGCGATAGGCTTATGATGGTACAAAGGTTTATACATAGACAGTTCAACTTATACTAGTCAATTAAATAAACTAAATACTCAAAACGTATAAATTCGACCATTTAGCGATCTCTAAAATCTACATCTCTCGTAAATTAATTAATAACTTTTCTTAAATGTTTCAACAATTTTTGACTGCACGGTTAGCTAGTGGTTTAAACGGTTTCCAAGCTGTATCCCACTGCTCCAAGTTGAAGACAAATTGTAGTTAGTAGTCTAGTGTTCTTTGTGTCAGTTTCATGTATGTTTGTAAATTCCCCCACTATAGGATGCATATTATAATGCGGGATTAGCATTTTACACATAACGTCAAAATAAAAGCTTCATTACCGAATTCGGTGCAAAAGTTTTAACACCTTTACAAGTGATTTAGAAGCTTCTTGACAACGGCATTAACCTTAACATGCTTTCCTACGTACAACACCTACTTATTTGTGCCAAAATTCATTTACAATAATTAAATATAATACAGCTAGTGTAACAAGTATTAAATTATAGTAATATAAATTAATTATCTTGTCAGATTCAAGATTACTTTATCTGAAATTAGATCGAACGACGTATGAAAAGGCATGAATTTCTATCAGACAGTATTACAAACGTATATTGCTCGCGTGCGGATCGCCGCGGGCGGGTCATGTTATATGGCGGTGTTTATTTCAATACACAAACTCCGCGATGATGTCTGTATTCTAGATCTAAATAAAAATAACAATTAAGTATACGAAGTAAATAATTGATGTAGAGACCGTGATGTGCATAATATCGAAGAAACTTCAAATTAGAGTTTCAAAGCACCAACGCTTTATGTGTGAGAAATTTTTTGTAACCTTAGATCTATCTTTATGAAGTGATTTTGAATGTTTTTTTTTAATATGAGTTATTAATGCAAGTAAAACAATTTTAATGACATTTTTAAGCTTTATTATCTAAATTAAATGATATTTTGAATTCTTAAATGAGTTGACATTGCAAATATTATGGTAATGCGAGTTTAACTTGTGTCGTCATTAAAATTGACATCCATTCATCATATACTTGTTATTGTCTTTTTCTTTCATCTCCGTCCACTGCTAAAGGCTTAATTTGTTTATAAGTAAGTATTTCAATTACTCTTACTCTTTTCAATAATAAATAATACAAAATTTTTGTAACTACATTAAATAAAAAATTTAATGAAATACAAGTAAAAATTATTCACAATATTTACATACAAGAGTCGAAAAATTCTTCCACATCATCGCTTACTGATCTTTAAAAACAAACTGGTAGCTTTGCCACGTTGGATGGCAATTCAAATTTTCTGTGCTAGAAAAAGGTCAGCCTTTGGTCATTAGAAGCGTCAATCAGTTGTCTAAAAATAGCACTAGCACTCGGATCCCATGAGCCTAGCGTCTCTGCCCCCAACGGGTTCAAAACTATATTTACCTACTAATTATTGGTATTTACATCGTTTGAGACTTGCCGCAGAATCAGCAGCAGCGCCAGCACAACAAGCTGTGCTTGAAAGATGTGACGGCGCAAGGGTGTTGTTGTCTGATGTCATTTTGGCAGGGATGACATAACATCTGGTCTCTTGCCATCGTCTCGTACCAGACTATTGGATTCATGTACCTATACGTGAACCCAATAGTCTGGTACGAGAGAGGCACACCAGCGTAACAAGAGCACGACCGATAACGTCGTTAAAATTGGCATATTGAGATATATGGCTAGCGCTATTGCTGCAATAAAGGGCACTATGCTCAAGACTGTCAACAGGTTCTCCAAAATAAAAAAAATGTGGAGAAACACACGGCGCTCCTAAACGGTGGCAAGTAAATGCCCGAATCCATAAGCCTGGTTCCCATTCTCGTTTTAACAGGATTTTTCAGCTTTACCTGTATATTCATTAATTTGTTACCAATTATTGTAGCTATTGTAAGTGTGTTTTTTAAACTATTTTTATTCTTTCATATATATATTTTAACTCCGAAAGAAAAAAATAACCTGGCATTCAAATATATATAGTATCTTGCACAATATATGTACGTCATTCTTTGCTATCGATCGAATCCTTAATAGTTTTATTGTAAAATACTTTGTTATTTTTACATGCACACACGAGAGTGTGAATGAATTAATATTCCTATATTCCTAAAACGGGAGTTGTCTTTAAAAAGAAAAAGTCGGCAAATATCAGATAAACCTGTATCCAGATGTCTGTAGGTTACTCACATCGACCGACTGATCTACATGACCTTCCGATCATTGTAAAACTTATTCGGCATTGCCTTGCATTCTGGGCCTATATGTCACCAACCGGTTCAACCGTACGTGTCAAATCATGTATATAAACGGTACCAGATCATAAATGCATTACAGTTGCACACTAGTGTTTAATATAACAACAAAATATTTTAGTTTCATTTATAAAAATGGTCGCTAAGGTTAGTAACTCTTATAGGCTAATTAAAAATTAACTCTTATTATAACACAGTGGTGAAAATAATTTTTGAACTTAAATTTTTTTGTAATAAATAATATTAGATGTGAACCAAATTTCAACATTACATCGTCATTTCTATTCTCTCATTTCAGTTCGTCATCGTTCTTTCCCTGGCTGCCGCTGCCTACGCTGGTCTACTCCCAGCTACCAAGGTGGTATATGCTGAGCCCGAAGCTCCTGCCCATTATGACTTCTTGTACTCCGTACACGATGACCACAGTGGAGATGTGAAACAGCAGCAGGAATCTCGTGCTGGTGACGCCGTACACGGCTCCTACTCCTTAGTGCAGCCTGATGGTGTGCATCGTATCGTCGAATATACCGCTGATGACCACCAGGGTTTCAACGCTATCGTACGCTACGAGGGTACTCCTGTACACTCCGCCCCCGCCAAGGTCGCCTACGCTGCCCCCGTAGCAAAGATCGCCTACGCTGCTCCCGTCGCCAAGGTCGCATACGCTGCCCCTGTCACCAAGGTCTCCTATGCCTCTCCCGTTGCCTACGCTGCCCCTGTTGCCAAGGTCGCCTACGCCAGCGCTCCAGTCAGCCACGTTACATACTCATCTCCTGCCATCGCTTACCACCACTAGACCAAAGTTGTTATTTAGTTACGAGAGCTATTTTATTTATGTGAATAGTTGCTAATAAATTATTATTTATGTTTGAACTGAAATGCCTTATCGATTTAATCACCTCTTTGAAATAATTATCCTCAACTAAAAACTTTCACAGTAGATGAAGCATACCAGAATGTTCTCATGCCCATTCTCTGATCTACGAAAGCTTCAGATGTTTTACCTCCCACATTAGTCCCTCGTACGACCTAAAGTGTAATGGATTAGGGCTATTCCACTCTGACTGAATCACACGGCTAGTTGGTTACCCTCGCGCCAGATGACGGGACTACTTGCGTAAGTAAAGGGCCGGTTGCGACCAGATGTTAAAGCAGAAGACCCTGATATGAGGTGTATCTTGGGAGAGAATTATGGTCATCAGTGTTCTACACCGTTTTGATAATGATGATGATAAATTAGTAACGTCAGATAATATAAAAGGTTTGAAGGTTTCTATAGATATTTAAGTTTTCTCTGAAAAGACTCTTCTCGGAGATATGACTCGGATATAGGAAGAGGAATGACCACTTTTGGAATCGCTGCCAAGTTTTCTTTAAGATTTTAACACTTTATTTTTATATGTTACTAGCTGATGCCCGCTAGTAGATGAGGGGTTTGAAAAATAGGTGTTGGCTGATTCTTAGACCTATCCGATATGCACACAAAATTAAGCCCTTCCGGAGGAGTTTGACAAACACTGCGACAAGAGAATTTTACATATTAGATAAAAAAATTGTCTGCTTCGGTGACGCAGTGGTGGCGTGTGCGGCGGCTGAGCTTAAGGTCACGGGTTTGATTCCCGGGTCGGACCAAATGTTTATGTGATCCTCAAATATTTGTATCGGAGTTTAGGTGTTTTCTATATATGTATATATATTTTAACAAAAAAGGATGTTTATGTATTTATAGCAGTTGTCTAGTACCCATAATACAAGCTCTGCTTAGTTTGGGACTAGATGGCGTTGTGTGTAAGATGTCCGATTTTTTTTTATTTACCTAAATTTATTTTTAAACGCATTTTTTCATTAATAAGCTAAGCTTGGAGCCTTGGAATTTTGATGATATAGTGAAAAAATTAAAAACATCGCGATCGATAGGCTACAGATCTTATACAAATAGCAATAATTTGGATTGTTAATAAAATAAATCAATCTATTTTAATGCAATTATATTATATAATTGGTATGCATTATATTTTAAGAACTATGTTTATTTATCCGTTTTCGAGTTATTCCACTTTATAGGGTTTTTTTGTAAAAATAGCCCCCCCCCCGTCTAAAAGCTAAACGGCTAGTTCCAAAAATCTTCAAAAATCGTGATGGTAGCTATATAATGAACTTTAAAGGAAAACTATAACAGCTTACATGACTTCGTCAGGTCAGGAGTTATAGAGGCCTAACTTACTTTGATAACTTCATTCAAAATTAATGTGAAAAATGTGTAGCATTTTTTATATATTATTGGAGGCAAACAAGCAGACGGATCACTTGATGGTAGGTGATTTGCGCCGCCCGTGGACACCCGAAACACCAGAGGAGTCACAGTTGGGTTGGCGACCTTTAAGAATCCCTTCGCTCTATTTTTGAAGGTTTGAAGATCGTATCGGTCCGGAAACACCGCAGGCGACAGTTCATTCCATAATTTAGATGTGCGAGGCAGGACGGGAAAAACGTACTGTGGACTGCCAACCATCTAAGTGACGAAGCTTTAAATCAATTCTTAATTTAAGAAAGGATATTCAATCATTTTTTTCAATCGATATTAATCATGAATGTAATTTAAAAAAGTAATTCAAGTATTTAACAGAGCAACATTTTATTGACGGGTCGCGAAATTTATAAAAAAATGAATTTGTATTTAATGAAAGCCATATTATTAACATCACTGACATCTCATTTATGAGAAACAGATGGCAGAGTTAACGACTTCATAAATATATTACGATAAATTTGGAACCGAAAATACTTTTCTTTGAGTTTTTTTTTGAGTTCTAAAAATCTTTTCGAAATAAAGCCACGCTAATTTTAGCATGAAAGGAGCGGCTTGACCAAGACGGTAATACCCTATTAGTACTCTTACAGAAGACCAACCTAAAATGACAGCATTCATGTTGCCATTTTAGGTTGGTCTTTCACAGCATTCATGCTGTGGTGTTTCGTTGGTGAGTGCAAGTCCAGAGGCCCAGTGAAACAGAAGCATCTCAATAGGCCGCCATGGTTTGAGTTACTAATTTTCATCATGAAACGCAGAACGATGCAAAAGTACCCCTCCCCTATCTACGTCTGATTTTTTTTTTCAAAAATCTTAGTAATTACATTATTAGTTAGTAGAGCCACGTTGATTTCAGCACCTCGACCGGGGCAGTACTACCCTCACACAGAAGACCATCCTAATAATGACAGCATTCTTGCTGTCGTATTTCAATGATGAGTGTGAGACCGGAGGCCCAATCGTTCTGCATCTTTCTCCCGACTTTGGAAGGCCGGGAAAATGATGCAGAATTATCTAACCAGGCCGCCATGGTACAGGTCACCATGCTACATTGCCTGCTCTCATAATGAGCATGGTAGCCCTACTCCAGAGTAGAGTCACTTTGGTGGGCTTAAATATAAAAAAAAATGTCTTATTGATCTGATTGTACGAACAAAAATCATTTATTAAGAACTAATTTTTTTCTTAAAATAGTCTAACGCTAGACAGAGATATAGGCATATCTGAATAAAGACTGTTACACACTGTTATCATCAGTAATATTAATACAGTATACAAGTGATCAAAGCAACATCACACTCAATAAATACTACAGTTTAATATTGTCTAATATTACGACGTAGCCTTAATAGTTCTATTATCAAATACTGTTTGTGTACTGTGTGTAATGTTTTTGAACGTACTCTTTATAAATTTAAATCTTTTCGCATGTATATTTTTACTTTTCCTGTTCTTATTTATATTTCTTATATTTTCGTAAATTAAAAAAATAACGATTACTAGGCACGTAGATAATTCAGAACCTAACCTACGAGAATATACATGAAATCCGTTTCATGTATATTCTCGTAGGTTAGGTTCTGAATTATCATATTCTGAACTAGCTTTCGCTTGCGGCTCCGCCCGCGTGTATGTCGGTTATCGCGGTAAAAAGCCTATGTCCTTTCCCAAGTTTAGTTCTATCTTCATATCAAATTTCATCAAAATCGGTTCAGTGGTTTAGGCGTGAAAGCGTAACGGACAGTCAGAGTTACTTTCGCATTTATAATATTAGTAGGGATTATCAAAGAAGATGAGACATAGAACAACTATTTGTGGATCACACAAAGTGCTTGAGTGTTCTATGTAAATTTTGAACCCACAACACTCAGCTCAGTAAATAGCGATGAGGTGCCTAAATTATCCATCCATTTATCCCACTATCTGTGCAGTCGCTTTACTTATTATTCCCTTGTACATATAGTCGGCTAATATCAGAAAAAAATATCTTCAGAAATTTGTAGGTCACTCACATCGACTTACTTGATCTAGATGACCTTCCGATCATTGTTAAACTTTTTCGGCATCGCTCTGAGCTGGTATGTATGTCACCAACAGGTTTAATCGTACGTGTCAAATCATGTATATAAACGGTACCAGATCATACATGCATTACAGTTGTACACTAGTATTTAATTCAACAACAACAATCTTTAGTAAAAATTTTAAAAATGGTCGCTAAAGTGAGTAATTCTTCTACACAAAAACGTTTTAAAAATAAACCAAATTTTTATAATACATAAATTTAAATTAAGTTCAAAATAACACATTTTGAACATAATTCACAATGTTGGATAAAAAATATTGAACTTCTAAGTATACTTCAAAACAAAGTTTTTAGTTTTCTTTATTTAATTTTCAAATGATACATTTAACAAAATCAAAGTGTCAACAAAGTACCTTCCTTCCTTCATCTCTATTCTTTCATTTCAGTTCGTCATCGTCCTGTCCCTTGCTGCTGCTGCCTACGCTGGTCTACTCCCAGCTGCCAAGGTGGTGTACGCCGAGCCTGAAGCTCCTGCTCGTTACGACTTCTCCTATTCCGTACATGACGACCACAGTGGAGATGTAAAACAACAGCAAGAATCACGTGACGGAGACGCCGTACACGGCTCCTACTCCTTAGTGCAGCCTGATGGTGTGCACCGTATCGTCGAATACACCGCTGATGACCACCAGGGTTTCAACGCTATTGTACGCTACGAGGGTACTCCTGTCCACCCCGCCCCCGCTAAGGTCGCCTACGCTGCCCCCGTAGCTAAGGTAGCCTATGCTGCTCCAGTTGCCTACTCATCCCCTGTCGCCAAGGTCTCCTATGCCGCTCCCGTCGCCTACGCTGCCCCCGTCGCTAAGGTTGCCTATGCCGCTCCAGTCGCCAAGGTTGCCTACGCCGCTCCCATCGCCAAGGTCGCCTACACCAGTGCTCCAGTCAGCCACGTTACCTACTCGTCTCCTGCCATCGCTTACCACCACTAGACCAAAGTTGTTATTTAGTTACGAGAGCTATTTTATTTAAATGAATAGTTGCTAATAAATTATTTATGTTTGTACTGAAATTATAAACTGTTTTAAATACAATGCTAAATCCCTATAATTCAACATAGTTCCTATAGAAATGACAAAACGATAATAATAGTTAAAGTTTGTGTCATGGTTTCTTGACAGAAACAGCATTTTGGATTCCAAGGCATAGTACATTATCTTTAGCAGAAAATTTGTAGAGATTTTGTTATTTATATGATTGTTTTTAATTGACTTGCTCCTGATATCCAGGGGTGATTTGTAACTAATAATACTTTTCTTGTTTTATTTTATTTCTCATATTTTTTTTACTATAAAATTATATTTGTCATTCTTAAAAATTTAATCAGATCAATAGGACATAATATACTTACTAAGATATCTTATTTAAAAAAAAGTAGACGTAGATATGTAGGTACTTTTGCATCGTTCTGCGGCTCATGAAGAAAATTATTAACTTTAATCATGGCGGCCTATTGAGATGCTTCTCTGTTACTGGGCCTCTGGACTCGCACTCACCAACCAAACACGATATTATGAATGTTGTCGTTTTAGTTTGATCTTCTGTAAGAGGATTAAGAGGGTAGCACTGCCCTGGTCAAGCCGCTCCTTTCGGAGAGTCACCTAAGCGTGACTATTTTCTTAAAAGATTTTCTCATAAATGAGTTGTCAGTGATGATTTTATAATTTTCTCGATCCATCTATAAAATGTTGCTGTGAATTGAATAACTTGAATTACTTTTTTAAATCATATTCATGACTAATATCGATTGAACAAAAATGATTGGGAGAGGCCTATGTTCAGCAGTGGACTGCGATGGGCTTATGGTAATGATGACGATGACTGAATATCCTTTTTTAAATTAATTTATTTAAAGTAATACATTTCTTTATTAATTACTCTAATCTGTTCAGTCAATACTATTATAATAAATGATTGATTTTAACTGCTAAAGGAACCACTGCTGCGTGCATTCATATCCAGTTCGAGAAATGTATATTTTATGCACGATAGTTCTAAAAATATGTAGACTGCATTAAAATAGATTGTTTTTTTTTCTTAATAATAAAAAACGTCATGACCATCCACCAATTATTGCTAATTGTATTAGATCATGTGTTTTTTAAAAAACCATCGATCGCGACGTTCGAGCGTTCCTAATTTCACACTAAATCATTACATCATCAAAATTCTAAGTTGACAATTAAATTTTTTTAAGTAAACAGAATGCTTGGCCTAATAATGAAGAAATACGTTTATAAATGAAGTTAGGAATATAACTTTTTTATAAATGTTTTTATTTACGTATTTACGCACTTATATGTTCTATTCTAAAATGCACTTAATTATTCAACTGTCCTAAGTCTGATTTCGGGAACACGTTAAACTACTGTGTACGAATCTTATTTGAATAATTATTGCACTTATTCGCAGCACTATTCAAATACAAACGTATTGCCCAACTTTTACTATTTACATATTTAATAAACATTTATTTATAATTTAATATATTACCAGTATTACAATTTGACACTCAATTAGAACGTAAATGAATTGCAAGAATAATAAATACTTATAACATTGTGATAGTCTTGGAAGAAACAAGTGGTTTCCATTTTACTTAGACTCACATCAGAGCATTTCTTCAACATATTACAGAGGTCAGTGTAAATTGGCATCGTGTGGTAAAGAAATTAAAAGTAGTTTGGTGAACCGGTGCGACAGAGGCCTTGACCGAATTCTTTTGGGTGTGGTCCAATAGGTAATATTTGTAACACGAGCGGTACATGCGAGCACAGATTGATTAGAAGTAAGCTTAAGAAATTGTTAGCAAGTCCAAACGTGACTGATTATAGATAAAATGTTATGGATATGTATGTATAGTGCTGTTCTTGAATTGCCGTCTAGGACAACAGGTTACTAATATACGTTAATAGTTTTGTGATAATTGAAGCCATAAACCTATTAATTTAGCAATAAAGTTATCTATCAAGGAATAGATATGCAAGTTTATGTTGAGTGTATTCGGATACTCCCTCTAGACTTGAATATCTGCCTCGTCAGTCTAGCGCTAACTGACTGCGACTTCTGATCAAGAGGTCTCGAGATAGGCCTACCGGGCCTACCATTGGTTTTTTACAAGAAATTCTTAATAGCATATGAAAAATGGCGGTATTTCACATCCGTGCCTCGGAGAGCATGTTTAGCCGTCATTCCGGTTGACATGAACATCTATGGCAATTGTTATTGGGAAGTCTATGCCCTCAAATTTACTGAAAACTAGTTTAATCTTCAAACTCAGTTCGCCCTCAGGATTGTGGAGGTCCGAAGCCAGTCGCTAGGTTGAAAAACTAAGTAGTCCAAATAATTTGGGGATAATAAAAGCTAGGAAAATGTTGACGGAGTATCTTCAGATTCTACTCAATTCATTACCTAACTAAAGTAATGAGTAAATTGTTTTTTAGATTTTAGATATCTCGTATCCCTCTAGAAGAAAAGGATCAATCATAAGTTCAAAAGACCTGTAGATGACACGATTACTACATTTTTAAATCATAGGAATTGTAAAGACACTTTAAAAAAATGCAAGTGTATTGGACATAGGGTTCCACGTAAGCATTGATTTTTTTGGAATGATCGTAGCAGACTTTAATACACTTGAATACGTGGAATTCGCGAAATCAAGAGTATTTCCGTACTCTCTGTTACATGGTCAGGGTGACCCACTTAAATTTACGTATGTTGTGTTTGACTTGCCAATTAAAGATATAAAAAAAAACTGGAATCAATAACCAGAAAAATGAGTTTATTCTTAACGTAGAGAAACCTTCCGAAAATTATTCAATTTTTTGTCACTTATCTCCTACATAAGGACAACAACTGTGTTGTTATTCTTAAAATAAGTACTTCCGATTTGTTCAGATTGAACTAGTTTTGAAGGCAACCATTTTTTTATTTCGTTTCATCGAATGACCTCAGTCTGTGCTTTTACAATATTATCATGTATTAATGTTGTGCTAGTGGTTAGCGTATGCGGCTGCTGATCAAGAGATCTCGGGTTCGATTCCCGGGTCGGACCAATTATTTGTGTGATCCACAAATATTTGTTTCGGAGTCTAGGTGTTTTCTATGTATAACATGTCTGTATTTACAAAAAAAATATGTTTATGTATTTATATCAGTTGTTTAGTACCCAAAAAACATGCTCTTTAGTGTGGGGCTAGATGACGTTATGTGTAAGATGTGCGAAACTTATTTATTTATTTAATGTGCGCTTTTCAATGGATCGTCTCTCTAGTTTTATTTAACGAAGAGGTTACTAAAGGCCAAAGCTCATCGAACTTACGAGTATAGATCATTGATGAGTCACGCATGTCTTCTTAGTTTTAAATACCTATACAAATAAATGAAATATTGTCTGTTTGTGACTTCAAAATAACAACTTTTAATTAAATTGATGGGGAAGTATATATATGCGGTAGGTACTTAAATAAAAAATACTTTTAAAACATTTGTCTGTCGGTCTCTTCTTTTTGTCTTATCTCTGGAACGGTTAGACCTATTTTGAGGGGAGTTCTAAAATTAATTAAAATCCTCTATAAAACCCTGTTACCCGGGTCGATGGAAGTTGTGTGAACCTATCGGTGATAGAAGACATCTTGTAAAAGTTGTTCAAGAGCGGTATAGGGTGGTAGTTCTTGAGAAAGGTCTTGTCCTGTCTTGAGAAGGGAATCAAAGTACATCTCTTGGCAGTGATGTTTGCTGCTTATTTTGTTCCTTTAGTCGCCTCTTACGACACCCATGGAATGAATAGGGGTGGTGACACTTTGTATTCTTAATCCGTCACCACACGGACATCCATGTATTTCATCATGTATCCATACTATGTATTTGACACAAACACGCATCGATACTCTTTTGTCAAATTAACATTGTAGCGTAACCTTGGCGAAATCAGTGATTATAGAAGTATAGTCTTTGACAATAGAACTTCAATAATATTGACATTTATAATTATTATTCAAATTAATTACAGTTCAATTTGGACGACCACCTACCACTTGGCGACCACTCGTAATTATTATTACTTTGCCACTTCTTATTACTGAAATTACCACCATGGCCGAGATGTACTTTCTTAAATAAAATGTGTGTATCTTTTAGAAAGTTTTAAGTGCCTTGATTTAAAGACACTCCCTGACCTCATGCTATAGTTGGACATGAATCATCATTAACTATCTGTATTATAACTTCAGATAGTTAACAATATTTCAAATGAAGTGTGTCAAAATATGTAAAGACTTTTTTAATACCAAAATTATTTGGGGGGGTATTAGCCTACTAAAGTGACTCTACTCTGCCTGATGGAAAGCATGAGTAGAATACAGGAGTAGAGGTGACCATCCTCATTGCAAGAGTATACAATGCAGCATTGTGACCCACACCACGGCGGCTTTGTGGGATAAACTGAAAAAAACAGTACATTAAAAATTAAAAATAGTCACTTCAGTTTTATTTATTAATCCTTACAAATATTATAAATGCTAAAGTCTGTCTGTTACGCTTTCACGTCTAAACCACTTAACCAATTTTGATGAAATTTTGGTATGAAGATAGAACTGAACTTGGGAAAGGACATAGGCTACGTTTCAGCGCAATAACTGACATGCACGCATCCGCGGGCGAAAGCTAGTATATAATAGTTATGCTCGAATCTAGAACAAAGTTATGACAGAATCCATATTTTTTTTAATAATTTATTGCACACATGCATGTATGTACGTGAATGTATTAAAAACCCACACGAAATATAACACTCAGAGCATTTTAAAACACAAAGAATTGCAGACAAAACAAATACATCAATAATATTACTTATGCTAGATTATGTAAATCAATAGATTGTTTGGCAATTTGAAAAAATGGAGCACTCACTACTGAGTAATATCGGATCGGTAATTACGCAGCACAACCTGTTATACTACCGACAGATGTGCTTTTTAGGGTTCCTTCAGCTAGAAAACTGAAATGTAAAATTTAATATAATTCGAAACTTTTTAAGTATGGAAAATGCATGTTCTCGTTATAATGATTTAATTGTTTATTATTTGAGGTACCGTTGAAATAAATCTATAAAAAACTTAATAATGTCACTTTAATCTGTTTGAAAAAATAATAATTAAAAAGTTACATTTAGAATAAATAAGTAAAGTTACTAGCTCTGATTGTAGACTGTAAATTTTTTTTTTTTTACAAATGTTGAAGAAAACGTATATTTAAAGTTTTTTTTAATTCATCATATTTTTTATTGTCATTTAATTTAGTTCGTTTCTTTTAAAATATATTTGTTTCTTTAGTGCGTTGGTGTTAAAGTTGCCTTTTGGCGATAAGACTGCTTTTTGTACACTAATTACATATTATTTATATTTATTTATTTATGTATATTATGTACTTTGTTGTAACTCTGTAATATGGTGTGCAAATAAAGATTTTTGTAACAATTCATCCATCTCAGTAATTAATGTACTGCAAGTGACTGTAACACAAAATATAATTTGTATAATTTCTAATCTGGTATTAAAATAAGCAAATATGATGCAAAACTTGAAGGTAATTATTTATTAAACTATTCATAATTACCAATAAACCATTTAGATTGTTCATTTTCAATTCAGAAAGAAGTTAACATTTGATTTGACTAAGAAACTAAGAGAGATTATGCGGAACCAGAATCAGCAGTTACCAAAACGCACATAGAATACATTTCGTAGTACCGTAAGTATAAATTATACGTGGGAAACTTGACAAGTATTTGTAATTTACTTCAATTCAATGACATTATAAAGCCTTAAAAAATGTTCTGAACCTATTGACATTAATGGCAAGGTGAATCAGTGTTCCTTTTGCAGTTAATGGCCGTACGCCGAAACTTGTCATTTAAATGTTATTTTTACTTTGGCTCTCTTTTGTACACGTTCTACCGAAACAAGGTTTTTACTTGTTCCGGTGTGATATAAGCTAAATTTGATATAAATAAATTAAAAAATAAAAAACTTTATTTGATATATACACAGCATACAGCAAAAAGTTCGAAATAGAGATTTTATAACCTATAATGCTTTTTTGTTTTATAATCTGACTCAATGTATTTTTTCTGCTTACCTATGCTCAGCTAAATAATAGACGAACTTAATAAAATGCCCTCTTATTCATTAATGTTATATAAGTTATTAAAGGTAGTACATCCATGCTGGTTTCAGAACGAAACGAGCTGGCTCCACCGGGACCGTTCTCCCTTCTATAGAAGACCTACCTGAATTGATAGGTTTCGTGCTGTCGTATTTCGTTGGTTGGCAACACCGGAGGCCCACTGATGCAGAAGTATTTCAATAAACCTCCATAATGTAGGTCACAAAGCTGCATTGTTGTATTGTCTATATTTGCAATGAGAAAGGTCTACTACTGTTAGATACTACTTTTGCTTCACATCAGGCAGAGTGACTTCGGTAGTTTAATAAATAAATTTAAAAAAAAACGGTTCTGTATGAAACTGATTGATTATATATGTATTGTCTGCCTCGATGACGCAGTGGTTGGAGTATGCGACTGCTGATCAAGAGGTCTCGGGACCGATTCACGGGTTGGATCATATGTTTGTGTGATCCTCAAATACTTTTTACTTGAGTGTTTCCTATGTATAATATGTATTGTATTTACAAAAAAAAATATGTTTATTTATTTATATCAGTTGTCTAGTACCCATAATACTAGCTCTGCTTATTTTGGGATTAGATGGCGTTTTGTGTAAGATGTCCGAAATATTTATTATTATTATTAAACTTGTCCATGTGGCGACGGATTATGAACACAGAGTCTCACCACCCCTATTCATCCCACGCGGGTGTCGTAGTAGGCTACTAAGGGATAAACTACGCAAGACAACATCAATGCAAAGAGAAGGAAAACTTGAAATCAACCCTATTTTTTTTTACCAACCCGTCTGGCCAGGGTTGTATAGTAGTCCCATACCTCCATTTCAAGGAGAGGCCTGTGTCCAGCAGTGGACTGTTAAAGGCTGTTGATGATGATTATTAAACTTGAGTAAAGTTGAAAATAATAAAGAACCGTCTCTTAAAGTTAATTAATGTTTATGAAGTAGAGCGTTAATATCAATTCCAATTTTTTTTAAAAGGACTTCATAATGAATACTTACACACACCGATTATACGACAACAATAAACTCATGAATATTAGTATAAAACACATAAAGTAAAATCAGTGTTTTTTTTTATATGTGAGCCTGCCAAAGTGACTCTACTCTGCTAGATGGAAAGTATGAGAAGAATCTAAGAGTGGTGGTCCCCATTCTTCTTGTGAGTGCACACAATGCAGCATGGTCAGATTCTCCTGCAATATTGGGCATGTATCAACCAAATACAACAACACGGACGGGTGAAGAATACGGTAGTAATAGTATTATCACCCATATTCATCCCGTGGGGGGCGCAAGAGGTGACTGACTGAGTGAGGGAGGAAATTAATGGCACTGCAAAGCGAAGGAAAACTTGAAAGAAATCTAACTAGCCAGCGTAGTATAGTAGGCCAAAATCGCATTTCTAGAGAGAGGAACAAGTCCAACAGCGGAATATTAAAGGCTGTTGTTGATGATAATGATGATGACATGTTATATAAGTGAGTTGATTCTTAAACAGATTAACTGATGAAAATAATTACTTATCGCGTTAGGGCTGTTAATTAAAAATATTCCCCTTTCCAAATTCAATCTCTTTGGATGGTAGTTTAGTGGATCTCAGCGTTATTCTCTTTGCTATTCTTCTTGTTTCCACTAATATTTAATTACTTAGAGCCTCAACTGCACGGACGGGGTTAAGCTAAGCCATCACCTCTCCATTTTGTGCTGCGCTAAGTATTATGGGTTCAAATCCTACAGGGTGTGATTAACAAATAGTAATTCGGAATCTGGGTGTTCTTTATGTTTCATGTGTGTTTGTAAAGTCATCCGTGACATATAGATTTTTTTTTGTCTTATCTTAAAAAGAGCCAAAATATCAAAAAGGAAAAATATGTGGCAACTTACAAACAAAACGAGTGATCTTGAAATGAATTACATAACGATAACTGCTATAGATCCAGTTTCGGCGCGTGCGCCGGCGGGCATCGTATATGTCCAAGTACACGTGTTTGTACATCGGTTTATACATGATGTCATGTGTACAACATATGCGTATGCGTAACTAATTTAGTATAAAAAGCTCCGGCCGCACACCTACGGTACATTCGTCAACAATAAACAATCCAGTCAACATGGTTGCTAAAGTGAGTTCCATTAATTTCAGTCTTAGCAAGTAGTATTAAATAAACCAACTCGGTGGAGTGAAACTAATTAAAATCAATCACTAAAATAATTACATTTTTTTTCAGTTCCTGACTTTCTTCGGCCTCGTGGCTGCCGCTGCCGCTATTGCTGTACCTGTTGGTCCAGCTCCAATCGCATACTCCCACGCACCTGCACAAGTTTCATACGCCCATGCACCCGCTCAAGTCGCATACGCCCAAGCACCTGCTCAGTTCGCATACGCCCATGCACCTGCTCAAGTCGCATACGCCCATGCTCCCGCTCAAGTCGCTTACGCCAAGACTCCCATCTCCAAAGTCGTGTACGCCGAACCCGAGGCGCCCGCCCATTACCAGTACTCCTACTCTGTCCACGACGACCAGAGTGGTGATGTAAAACAACAACAGGAGGAACGTGCCGGAGACGCCGTTCACGGCTCTTACTCGCTGGTCCAACCCGATGGTGTTCACCGTATTGTTGAATACACCTCCGACAAAGAGCACGGATTCAATGCCGTCGTCCGCTACGAGGGAACACCCGTTCATTCCGCCCCTGCTAAGGTTGCCGTCGCTGCCAGCCCCGTCTACGCTCAAGCCCCAGTAGCCAAAATCGCTTACGCCCATGCCCCTGTCGCCAAGGTCGCCTACGCTCCTGCACCTGTTACCAAGATCGCATATGCTCAAGCCCCTGTTACCAAAGTAGCGTACGCTCCAGCTCAAGTCGCTTACGCTCAGGCACCAGCTCAGGTCACCTATGCTCATACATCAGCCTACGCACCGGCTCAAGTTGCCTACGCTCATGCCCCCGTCGCCAAGGTGGGCTACGCTCAAGCCCCTGTTGCCAAAGTAGCGTATACCCAGAACCTTGGACAGGTCACTTTCTCTTCCCCAGCGGTTTCTTACCATCATTAAGTAAGTGAAAAGCTGCAAAATTGTTAAAATTATTTATTTTGTTAAATACAATGTAGTCAATTGAATTTCGCTACTTTTATTTTTTTCACCGAGGGTCAGTGGGGAAAGAATTGTACAAGGAGGCGTAACATGGCGTATCCGATATCAAAACGTTCGTAACGAAGTTAGAAGGAAGCGTGCGGGTAGTGTCGGGGAATCAATTGAATTATGTAGCATTATGATGCGAGTGGGTCCGGTTACGCGGCACGTCCGCGGTGCCCCCGGGGCCGCTCTGACGCATTTCTTCTGACACCTATTCATTCGGATAGTTTACTCCGACGCTAACACACGAAGCACTGTAAGAAATGGGCGAAGGCCCCCTCTCTCGTCATACGAATTACAGGCCGCGGGGTGTGTGGGGTTCAAAGTTGTCTGGTTGTTTTATTGCAAAACAGTAGAAGATGTTGACGCCTACTTTAATGATTGCAGGCAAATATAAATTGACGGAGCTACAGAGTAAAGGTAGTTGTTAGTAGAACGCGAGGGGGTTGTTGCGTGTGATGTGAATATTATATTTTACAACCCGCATGTCATGTTATAAACTTACGTAAGGGGTTTGTCGAAAAATACTTTAAAAGGATTGTTCATTTCTTTGTTTGAATCGTTGAAATATAGATCAGTTGAAATTGTTAATTGGGAAAATAAAGTTTAAGTTTTCCCCTAGTAGGTTAGTTGTCCTTTTTAATAATGATTTTCTTAATATAATAGAAATACTATATTAAGAAAATAAGACAAGTGATCTATAGCAAATATTAATATTCTATGAAACATACAACATTTTAAATATCAAACTTTAAACATTGTAGGTTTTAGTTATATTTAATAACCAATGCCGCGACATAATAAATTCACTGTACGATTATTTAAAGAACGGTAAATAAATATTAATCAGTGCGGACAAACATTTTGGTAAAGTTTTGCTGTCCGCCCACAAAGGGTTGTATCGTGTTAATCCCGCTATTATCGGATGATGAACTATTATCTTCCCTTCCATTACACCTACTGCCCCTTTCCGTAACTAACCTCACCCCCTAAACCCTCCAATGTTTATGCTAGGACGGATATTACACCGAATGTTCTAATTCCTTAGAGAGGTATACCACTATAATTACGAACATCGAAAGGGTTGTTTTATAAAAATATTATGATAATAAGGACTGTTTTACTTAGCTAAGGTTATAATATCGGATTAAGGAGATTATCTATCATTGTTCAATATTTCATTCGGCAAAACTACGAACATGCATTCTATTAGAAATTAGGTATAAAATGGAATCGTGTAAACAGCTCCCTAGCCTAGTTGACAATTTACAAACGTTAACGTTATTGGAAAAATAACAAATGTATGGGAATGATGTTCCTTAAGACTAAGTCTCGTGGTCAAATAGCAATTGTGGAAAGAGAATCGACGCGAAACACTTGAGGAAGAATTATGTAAATACTGGTTAGATAATGTAAAAACTATTTAATATAACAAATGTAGACATAAATTGTGTACGAGTATATACACAAATGTGTGAACAGAAATAATATCAAAGACAGATGAATTAACAGCTTCATAAGGATCAAGGACCATTTAAGGTGCATTAAGCTTAGTTACGAATTCCGTCTAAGTTATTAGGTATAATCGGAGAAATTATAGCTCCTAATATAACCACATATATCTCCCAAACGGATTTCAGATCCTAGACTAGGACAACCTGTATTGTGGTAATCAGAATGCTGATAAACATACTTTATAATGTTTAAATCTATAAAAAATAGTTTTATCTGTAATCGGGTTACTAGAACTTTGTGATCTTGTATTGCGGGGATCCTTACAAACCTGTATGTAACAGATACAAAAAACACTCAGAACTTCAAACCAACAATTTGTTAACTGCACAAAGTGTCTCATGTGAGATTTGAACTCACTACACTTAGCGCAGTGGCAACCGCTTAAACCACTAGGCCGACCGTGCAATTCATTCTGCAAGTTCTTCCAAAATAAAGCCATAATACAGACTATTAAAAATTACATGTAACCGTTGACAATGTATACGTAAAAATAATTACAACAGAGAAAAAAACGCATACATTAAGACAAATTATGGTTCACAAAAAAGTTTGATTATCTTTGAATTAATCAAACATTGAAATTCCCAAGTAATAATCAATTGATGCCCAAAAAGCGTAAATCGCTCAAGTCATAATAGAGTAATCGCTAATTCGTCACAGTGAACAAATCGCGGACACACGCCGGCACACGTGCCTCTCACAATGAACATTTTACCCATTGTGCAGTTGTGCAAAATTGCTTCCGGATGACCCAAGTGTCAAGTTGCATTCGTGAAAAAATGTTCATATTTTGTGTGGGCAGTACCGATATGATAAGCGTTTGAACGACAAATGATTGAATGATATTGTGATGGCTGCAGAGAAATTGTAACTTTTATTGTCAAAATTATTCTTTTTTTTTTGACAGCTGAACTGGATTTTATTACGTGACTGAATCAAATCAATTATTAAATCAAATCCTGATTTCATAATTTTAAAGGACTAATTTTAAATTAAATTTTATTAATTTGAAATTTTAAAGAACATGTGTATGTGATTCACTGTATTAGCTAAACCGAGTACGCAATTGTAAGGAAAAGTAAAAAACTGTTAAAATAAATAGGAGCTTTAAATGAATCTATAGTTATTCTTATTCAACGTAAAAGCTATTTTAATATTCACCACTATTAATAATTGAAGTCTAGTTAAATATCTCAAAAACTGTTTCTTTCTGTATTAAGAAAAATATCTTTCACTTGAAAGGATTCATTTTCCTATCAAAGCTTTCGTGCGTTTCATAATTCAGATATGAAAGTAGAATTTAACATTTTAACAAGTTAAATATTACAAGTTCTCTTCATTCTCAAAGTACTTTTTATCAAAATACATAATCACTACATATTATAAAAAAAGTTCTCCGCCGCGTCTCTCTCTCTGTCTGTTCGCGATAAAATCAAAAACCATTTCACCGATTTAAATAAAATTTTGTACCCAGATAGTGTAAAGCCTGAAAAAAGAACCGCGATAACCAACATAGACGGCGGAGCCGCGGGTGAAAGCTAGTTAGAAAATACAGAAATCAAATTGCAAGATATGTACACAAAATATTGCAGTTCCATACCAGCTTTACGCTTTCCTTGTTATCGCCCGGAGCTTCAGAGAGGCGGGGTGGTAAGGGAGAGTGGAGGGGCAAAGAAGGGGGAGGGTAAGACTACGTCGGAAACAATTAGGGTGTGCGCACGCGCGCCAGCTTCCTGCGTCTGGCCTAATTGGCGTATCTCTGTTCCGCTCAATGTATCCCTGTTATAATTGACGTAGATGCAACAATGAGATCAGATTGCTATCTGTTTACGTAACTCGTGTATTTCATATTCTGTTGTGTTATGTTATGTAATGGTAGATGATACCTTCCGTTTGTGTTTAGTTGGATATCAGGAATTTCGAGTATTTTTTTATTTTAGTGTCTGAGATGAAGGCGGAGTATTTTAAAGTAACCTTTATACTTTAAAATATCGTTTTAAAATTATTTGGAGTCCATCTGGTTGTTCTACCTATTTTTCCTTAACTCTTTAATGTGTTATCATCAAGCATTAAAAATCAGGAAATCACGTAATTTTTATCCGGATAAGTTAAATTTAAACGTCATTTCCTCCTTCTAACAACTGTTCTCTAACTTTTTGGTAAGTTTAAGTACGCAGTTAATTTTGATCTAAGAACACTCTGCATAAGAGTTTTCTATTTTACGTTTTCATCCACTTCAAGTGGTTGAATTGAAAATTATTTGATATGTGTAAAAGTTTTTTTGTTCGTAGGTAAAACAAATTGAAGTTATTAACTATGTAATTTGGTTGAGATAACGACAATGAAGTATGTGAGTATTATAGTGACTATTAGTGGGTATCCAAAATTTCGGACAGGGTGTCTTGTTTCACCTAGGTGTCACATGTATTAAATCCTAAGCAGTTCATTATTGCATTTGCATCATAATATGCCAAACACTTCTCAGACTGGAAAGTCGGTCATATCTGCATCGTAGACATAGTCATAGGTATGTGTAAGAAACAATTGATTACAATAAGACAAGCATAATAATATTAATCTCAACTTACAATATCCAAAACTAAATGATAATTTTACTGCCCTAACAGCAATGACATTCAAATATTTTACGCAACCCTTCATTAGCAAAACTAATGATTCGCTAAACACCCACGTCCCCTACCACTTATTCCCTCGGTACCAGCTTTGTTCGAGACTCGAGACCAAAATCTATTTATTCATATCATATTGCTAATTTTGCGATTAGGCGACGCGTTCCTCTAGTGATTCAATTATCCATTCCGTTTGCGGGGACTCTGCGGACTACTCCCGTGGGTGTTATACGTCGCTTACCGTTTATGGATCAGTGATGTTTTGTTGGTTGGTTGCGTCGTAAGCTGTTGTACAAATTCTTTATGAGACACCGTATATATTTTGTTTAGTTTTTTTTTAACTAATACGTGAGCTATTATTTTATTCGGGCATCTGTCGCTTTTGTACATATTTCTGATTCTACCTTGTTTTGTGTAAAAACGGTGAGCACAACTATCAACTACTTTATTTCTAGGGATTTAAAATCATTTTAGAGGCATAACGGATTTTAGTTTTCAATGTAGATAATACCTAAAAAACCCTGAAGACAAGTGGTAATGTACACGCAGTGGTTTGAGATCGAATTACGTCTTTTCTTTCTCGAAGCTGCTAAGAGCTATTGTGCTAATGTTTTTTGGTGTTGTGGATTGATGTTTAGCCAAAATAAATATTATTTGAGAAAATTTCTTAAGATTCCACTAGAACTGGAAAATGAAATAAAGATAACGACTAATCAATTTAATAAACGAAGGGACTTACTAGCCGAAACAAAACGAAACAAACTTTTATAACTCATTTTGTATTTATTAAAATATGATGTCATTCGCTTTAGAAGTTTGTGTAAAAGTAATTTTTCTACAACGTTTCTCGTTGTATGTTACGTATTATCCTATATATTGTAACACTAGCACAGCCCCGCGGTGTTACCTATTGTTGTAAAATAAGTTGCCTGAGTTACTCCTTATATCATCAATTATCTGTCAGTAAAGGAACCATCCAAATCAATTCAGTCATTCCAGAGATTAGCTGGAACAAACAGACGGACAGACATTTTTTTTATTAAAATAGCTTTTTTGATGTAAGTATCGTGTTGACTTTTATATATTTTTAGTATAAAACACTGGTCATTTGATATTACAAACGGATACTTCAATTGTAATTTGTATAGATTTGCAACTTAAATAGGTCCTTTGGCATTCTATTAACTATAATAACTATAATGTTTTTAAATATTGCATGGGATAGTAAAATATATTGTATCCTGTTAAGATGTGAATATATATAAGTTTATGCGGCAAGATAACTCAGTTAAACTTTGGTAGGGGACAATATGTACTTTATGGTTAAAACGTCGCCGAAACAATGTCACTCGTGCTTTGAATACATTATTGTGTTTCGTTTGGTAAATGTTTAGCGAATACTGCAACAATTAGCACTGCGGAGAAACGGAATAATATAGTTGTAATATTATGTTCACTATTGGTGAGTCTCGTATTATCGTACATTTATACAAAGAAATAAAATTGAAGTGTCTGTTTGTAATTTCAAATTATCAGCTTTTCACTTTATGTAACATGAAAGTATATACAATACTTACAACACTAAATATAAAAAAAAACTGATAAATATCTGTATATTTATTTGATTCGGCTAATCTCTGAAACAACTAAACCGATTTTGACAAGGCTATCACTGTCATTTAGCTGATGATATACGGAGTAACTTTGGGAGGGAGGTGGCGCCACTGTGCTGCGATAAACATCAACTCCGCAATTCAATACGAAAAAAAATGTTTAAACAGTGATTTAATATATGAAAAGCGTTAAAAGTGGTTTAAAACTAAGTGATTCAAGAGAAATAATGAAGTCAGTGCTTTATAGTTACAAACAATATAAAGAACTCGAGAAAAAATAATTAAGTAAAGAACAAACTGACAGTTACCAGTGCTGCTGTTTTAGTGATCGTTTTCCGCGGATTATAAATCCAAAGTGAAGTATATGTTCATTTCAATAAAAATAAGAAGAAGAAGAAAGTAAAGATAAATCCTCTATGTTTAAATAATTACATCTACCCTCGATGAAAAAAAAAAATCAAATACAAATTTTTCTTTCTCACAAAAGTAAAACACAGGGCCCTGGGTTACATTATTGATATATATAGCCCAATCTAAGAGTGTCACAAGCTCATTAACAAACCGGTCACTTTAGCAAAAACTCAGAATTAAAGTAAAAAAATTGCAATAACAAAACATAGTTCCAAAATACATCAATAGGTGGCGAAATAGATTGCATCGTTGTGATTGATCTATGAAGACATAGTTAAGTGTAAAACAAAATTAATACACATAAACACCACTAGAAGCCGACATTAGTATCATAAAAAAAAAAAAAAAAAAATGAGTGTAACACCGCAAGCATTAATAGAAATAATGAACACACTTAAAGAAATTAAAAAAGATTTAGATAAACAAAAAATAACAATTCAAGAAAGTGGACAAAATGTGACGGAACAAGTTACACAAAATTTTAATAAAATACTATCGGAACAGTTTTTAGCATGGGACGAAAAACATGAAAATCTTAAGGCCTTAGTGGAAAATCAAGAAAAAAGAATTTACTTGTTGGAAAAACAGGCAAGGCAAAGAAACATAGTTTTCTTCGGCATTGGCGAGGATACACACTCGTCATACGAAATTTTACAAATGAAAGTTATTAAATGGATAGAACAATATTTCTCGATTAAATTGATCTACAGTGACATCCAAGAAGTCAAAAGACTGGGAAAGAAGGGAGAGAAACCACGTCCAATTGTAGTAACTTTCACAACATTAGGAATAAAAATAAACATATTTAAACAAAAAGAAGCCTTGAGAAATACACAATACTACATGAAAGAAGACTATCCTAAATACGTAATTGAAAAAAGGAAAGAACTCCAGGAACAGTTGAAATTAGAAACAGAAAAAGGAAATAAAGCTATACTTAAATACGATAAACTTATTATAACAAAAAATCACAAAACCATGAAAATTCAATCATCACCGGGCAACGTCACGCTATCTAAACAGGACAAGCATACTCAAGGAAGTAAAAATAATAATATACAACTGTCTGGTAATAAAATAATTAGGTCAGATAGTATTTCACAGAAAGTTTTAAATCCCAGCATGCTTAACTGCTTGGCTAATAAAAATGAAACAATATCTAATAACATTCAAAAAGGTAAAAATAAGAATATATAGCAATTACGCCCCTCCTACCACGAAGATGCTACAAACGAACAATATAGAAGAATTAATCTTCCAACCCGGTTGGTCACCGTGGAAGAATACGACCAAAACCCTCCAATGAGTACACCAACAAAAAAGAACAGCCCCTTACATGAACGTAAACTTATGATTGCAACATACAACGTCCGGACCCTATCTACATATGATCGTTTACTAGAACTAGAAGAAGCCTTAAGAAAAATTAAATATGATGTAATTGGAATTTAAGAAATGAGAAGACATGGGTGCAAGATAGAAGAATATGAAAACTTTATAATGTGCTACATAGGGCAAACTCTTGGCAAATATGGGGTTGGTTTTATTATAAATAAATCCCTAAAAAATAACATAACAAGTTTTAATGGAGTGACAGAAAGAGTTGCAATATTAAATTTAAATATACAAGGTCATATGATATCCCTCATACAAGTTTATGCACCTACGGAATCAGCAAGTGAAAACGATATTGATGAATTCTACAGTACAATCGAAAAAGCTTTGGATACAGCACATAAAACCATTATATTAATGGGAGACCTTAACGCTAAAATTGGAATTCCCAAATTAGAGGAATATTTAGTTACTAAACAACACGGATATGGAGAAAGAAACGAAAGAGGACAGAAACTAGTTGAGTTCGCGCTTCAACATAAACTAACGATCATAAACACGTGCTTTAAGAAAAAACCTAATCGAAGATAGACCTGGCGATCCCCAAACGGACAATATAAAAATGAAATTGACTATATTCTTTCAAACCAACCAGAAATATTCCAAAATATAGAGACAATGAATCTTAACTACCAGTCGGACCATAAAATTATTAGATCAACCATAACACTAACCAAACAAAAGCTATCTAGATCCAAATTCACAAATAGCCAAATTAGTCAACTTAAGAGTGAGGACGAAATAAACAAGTACAATGAAAATCTAATATCACAGCTATCTTTAACTCCAACATCTTCAGAAAATACATCGATTCAAGATAAGTACGATAGAATAGAAAAAGCAATCACTTATAGTTTAAAACAAGCTCGCCCAAAGGGATTACAAAATAAACAACACAAAATACTATCAGAAGGTACCGTAAAACTATTAGAGAGAAGAATACAATTACAAAGAACTAAAAACAAATCCCGAAGCGAGAAAAATGAACTTTCCGCACTGTACAAAGTAGTAAACAAAAATATAAAAGCAGATTACGCGAAATATAGACAAGATACCATAAAAGAATATCTACAAAGAACTGGAAGTACAAAAAAGGCGTACAAGAAACTTCGAACAAATACAACTTGGATAGAAGGATTAACAAAACAAGATACAGAACAATTTACTAGAGCCGATATTATTAACACTGCAACAGAATTTTACAGAAATTTGTATAGCAACAAAGACAGAAAGTCTACAAATTTTGAAAACAAAATAGGTGGGACAGAAGAACGAAATGTCAAACCAATAGACGAAACAGAAATAATAATAGCCATCAAGAAACTGAAACTGATCATAGGTGGTCCAAAAAAGTGACATTCTGGAAAGGCCCACCAGGCAAAAGAGCACGAGGAAGACCTATTACAAGATGGGAAGATGATATCAAAAACATTGCTGGACCAAACTGGAGACAAGTGGCACGAGACAGAGACAAATGGGCATCACTGGAGGAGGCCTTTACCCATTTTGGGGTTCCTGTAGACTAAATAATAATTTTTGATTAATTAGGTTATAGTTTGAAATATTTTTTTCTTTTTAGATTACTTACTAAAAACTAAAGTAAAAAAAAAAAAAAAAAAAAAAAAAAAAAAAAAAAAAAAAAAAAAAAAAAAAATACAAATAGTTACTATATAGAAGAAATATACATAAGCTTATGTTGGTTAATTACTTAGATTAATTATTACTTCATTAGTTGTACTTCATTTTAGTTATTAAAAAAGAAAAACTAACTTATATCATACAATGAAAACCAATACTGCATACATTGTAAATTAACAGGAAATAAAAGGCTTTTTTATTTTATTTATTTATTTTATACGGAGTAACTTTGACTCTTTTAGTAGGTCTTCTTCTCAATTTAAGGGTCAGGCTCTGTCGGTGAAACAATCGCCACTACAACAAACATGAGCCAAGTGCGTGTCAGGCCACGCACAGGAAAGGATTCCTCAGTCACCCATAATGGTACATGGATTTAAAATCGTATCCAATAATTGTTACGTTTTCGTATTAATGCGTTAATTTTGTATGACGTTTTCCTAGTGAGCGCATTTTACAAGTTAAGCCTCTATAACTCCTGAACTAACAAAGTCATCTAACCCGAGTTTTCCTCCAAAGTTCATTATATAGACCACCATCACCTATTTTTCCAGATTTTTTGAGCTTTTAGAGGGGGAGGACGCCCTGTTTTTACAGAAAAGTGCTCTTTAAAGTGGAATATCTCGCAAACGGATACCTAAATCAAAAAATTGACTTAAAAACCCTTTATTGTTTTTAAAAGATCTTTCAGATGTTACCCCACACGATGGAGTAGTCGCGAGAATAAAAAACGTCCCCACTTTGCGTGTAGGGGAGGTATCCCAAATAAAAATATTTTTCATAATTTAATTATAGCACTTTGTCTATGTAATTACAACACATATTCGTTTGAGCGCTAGGTCGAGGACGGACGGACGGACATGGCGAATCTGTAAGGGTAACCTAAAAAGGAGGTACTTATTAAAAATATTTAAACGGTTTACACGTAGAGCCACATTTTATATATTTACCGGGGCAATACTACCCTCACACAGAAGAAAAACCTAATAATGACAACATACGTGCTATCGTCTTTCGTTGCTGAGTGTGAGACCGAAGACTTGACTCACTAAGTCGACATGGTGTGAGTCTCCATTCTGCATTGTATGCACTCACTACGAGGTAGTGGTACGAGGTACTCCTGTATTCTATACATGCTTTCCATCAGGCAAAACAAGAATATGAACGAAACGAATTTCAAAAAGCACATAAAAATATAAAAGCTGCCTGGAACTTTATAAAAAAAGTTACAAATGCCTCACGAGTGCCTTCTACACCAAATAAACTTTTGAACATAGATACAGACCCTAAAAGATCGGTGAACGCTATAAATAAATTCTTTGCGAATGTTGGTAAAAGCCTTGCCTTGAATCATAATGCAAATGGAAGAGGATTTCCTTTGTCAGGTGATAGATCAGTGTTCCCAGATTCCTAAAGCCTTCATTCAATGGCATTGCTGAACGTGGATGAGGATGAAGTGAGCTTACTCATTGCCAACCTAAAGGAGGACTCAGCGGCTGGATGGGACGGTATTCCTTCGAGGATTCTAAAGTTGGGTAGGTTTTGGCTGGTCCCAGTCATAGTGATGGCTGCAAGGATAAGTTACAGAGGTAAATGTACCTCTTGTAACTTATCCTTTGCTTCTGGCACCTTTTCCAATGTATTAAAAAGAGCTATCGTTCACCCAATCTTCAAAGCTGGTGACAGGGGTAGAATCAGCAACTATCGTCCTATTTCTGTACTCCCGTCCATCTCGAAGATCTTGGAAAGAGCTATTAACAACCGTCTGGTTCTTTCCTAAATAAATTTAACCTTTTGGCTACTAACCAGTATGGTTTCGAAGAGGAATCTCTACAGAGGATGCGGTCTTGGCCCTAACTAATGAAATTGTCTCTCACCTAGACAACAAAACCAAATGTCTTGGCATTTTCCTGGATCTTTCGAGAGCCTTTGACACTGTCGCTGTCCCTATACTATTGGATAGCCTCCAGAGGATCGGCGTGCAAGGTCCAGTGCTGGAAATGTTCAGGAGCTATCTGTCTGATCGCACGCAATGTGTGATAATCAATTCTATAGTGAGTGACTTGGAATGGCTAACGTTTGGAGTCCCACAAGGCTCAATCCTGGGTCCGACGTTGTTCCAGGTGTATATAAACGAACTCTGTTACCTGAAAACCCCAAAATGCAGTGTTAACACCTAAGCCGACGATACTGCTCTATTAATAAATGGTGTCACCTGGATGGAAGTGAAACAAAATGCTGAGATGACCATGAGTTAGGTGATGGCCTGGCTGTATAACAATAAGCTAACATTAAACACCGAAAAGACGCTCTTTGTACCATTCGGGATGAAAGTAAATCTCCTACCATAAGTTGATGATTTTACGATTAGAGCCCACTCCTGTCCATCCCTCACAGTCGAATGTTCATGTGTTCTTTTAAAAAGACAAAGTAACGTCAAATATCTTGGAGTCATCTTGGAGTCATAATTAATGAAACTTTGAACTGGGTCCCGCACTTGACTAACGTAACTTCTCGTGTACGAAAATTAATTTACATTTACAAAAAACTCAGAAATAGTGCAGATTTTGCTACATTAAAACTAGTTTATCTTGCTTTGTGCCAGCCTATTATCACTTACTGTATTTGTGTATGGGGTGGATGTCCAAAAACTTTACTGATAAACACAGAAAGAGCACAAAGGATGGTTCTCAA
The DNA here is from genome assembly GCA_932526445.1 of Phragmatobia fuliginosa. NCBI lineage: Eukaryota > Metazoa > Arthropoda > Insecta > Lepidoptera > Erebidae > Phragmatobia > Phragmatobia fuliginosa. The sequence goes on from OW052057.1 coordinate 75,676,364, forward strand.
AATTATGATCTCAGTGCCTATTATATACCCACCCAACCCACAAACTGTATGCTGACACTAATGTACTCTCCGTGAGAAAGCTCTTTATACTCCATACCATACATATTAAGGGAGCACACATCTGATAACCAAAATACCAGCTTAATCGCAAGCAAACGCAAAACCACAAAATTATTCAAAACTATAAGACATAAAACCACATTGGCAAAAAGGCATTATGAGATAGCACACAATTAAACAATATTTGTAACAAAACTCATAATATTTACATGCAAACAAAACAGAAATGTAAAATCATTGTAACCAAATGGCTTATTTTGTTTATTTATATACTAAATCAGTTTAGTTAATTATATAACTAAACTGATTTATTATATGATTTATATATATTGTTTATATAATATATATACTAAATCAGTTTAGTTATTTATATAACTAAACTGATTTATTATATGATTTATTTATATTGTTTATATAAATAAACAATATATATAATAAACTATATATATAAATAAACAAAATAATTATTTTGTTTAGTTATTAAACAAATTAAATATATAACTAAATTAATAGGTATAACTAAACTAAATAAGTATATAACTAAACTAATTTAGTATATAACTAAACTTAATAAGTATATAACTAAAATAAATAAGTATATAACTAAAGCTTAATAAGTATATAACTAAATTAATAAGTATATATCTAAACTAAATAAGTATATAACTAAACTTAATAAGTATATAATTAAACTAAATAAGTATATAACTAAACGAAATCAGTATATAACTAAATTTAATAAGTATATAACTAATTAAATAAGTATATAACTAAACTATATAAGTATATAACTAAACTTACTAAGTGTATAACTAAAATAAATAATTACATAATGAAACTAAATAAGTATATAACTAAACTGAATAAGTATATAACTATACTAAATAAGTATAAAACTAAACTAGTTAAGTATAAAAGTAAATATTAATTTAAATTTAAAGTATGAAACTAAAATAATAAGTATAAAACTAAATACTAATTTAAATTTAAAGGTTAAACTAAACATAATAAATATATAACTAAACTAAATCAGTATATAACTAAACTTAATAAGTATATAACTAAATTAAATAAGTATATAACTAAACTATATAAGTATATAACTAAACTTACTAAGTATATAACTAAAATAAATAATAACCTAATGAAAAAAATAAGTATATAACTAAACTATATAATTATATAACTAAAGTTACTAAGTATATAACTAAAATAAATAATTACATAATTAAACTAAATAAGTATATAACTAAAGTAAATCAGTATATAACTAAACTTAATTGTATAATTGATTTTGGGAAGGAACTGATTCTCGACATACAGCTCACGCTAGTTCGGGAATCAGGGCTTGCACTTGATTTGTATGTATTTATTAAGACAATAAAGTTATTATTATTATTATTATTAATAAGTATATAACTAAATTAAATAAGTATATAACTAAACTATATAGGTATATAACTAAACTTACTAAGTATATAACTAAACTAAATCAGTATATAACTCAGCAAAATAAGTATATAACTAAACTAAATCAGTATATAACTAAACTGAATAAGTATATAACTATACTAAATAAGTATAAAACTAAACTAGTTAAGTATAAAAGTAAATATTAATTTAAATTTAAAGTATGAAACTAAAATAATAAGTATAAAACTAAATACTAATTTAAATTTAAAGGTTAAACTAAACATAATAAATATATAACTAAACTAAATCAGTATATATAACAAAACTTAATAAGTATATAACTAAATTAAATAAGTATATAACTAAACTATATAGTTTAGTTATATACTTATATAAGTATATAACTAAACTTACTAAGTATATAACTAAAATAAATAATAACCTAATGAAAAAAATAAGTATATAACTAAACTATATAATTATATAACTAAAGTTACTAAGTATATAACTAAAATAAATAATTACATAATTAAACTAAATAAGTATATAACTAAAGTAAATCAGTATATAACTAAACTTAATTGTATAATTGATTTTGGGAAGGAACTGATTCTCGACATACAGCTCACGCTAGTTCGGGAATCAGGGCTTGCACTTGATTTGTATGTATTTATTAAGACAATAAAGTTATTATTATTATAATTATTATTATTAATAAGTATATAACTAAATTAAATAAGTATATAACTAAACTTACTAAGTATATAACTAAAATAAATAATTACATGATGAAACTAAATAAGTATATAACTAAACTAAATCAGTATATAACTCAGCAAAATAAGTATATAACTAAACTAAATCAGTATATAACTAAACAAAATAAGTATATAACTAAATTAATAAGTAAAAACTAAATTGAATAGGTATATAACTAAACTAAATAGGTATATAACTAAACTAAGTAAGTATATAACTATACTAAATAAGTATAAAACTAAACTAGTTAAGTATAAAAGTAAATATTAATTTAAAATTAAAGTATAAAACTAAATTAATTAGTATAAAACTAAATATTAATTTAAATTTAAAGGTTAAACTAAACATAATAAATATATAACTAAACTAAATAAGTATATAACTAAACTAAATCAGTATATAACTCGGCAAAATAAGTATATAACTAAACTAAATCAGTATATAACTAAACAAAATAAGTATATAACTAATATATAAGTAAAAACTAAATTGAATAGGTATATAACTAAACTAAATAGGTATATAACTATACTAAATAAGTATAAAACTAAACTAGTTAAGTATAAAAGTAAATATTAATTTTTAATTAAAGTATAAAACTAAATATTAATTTAAATTTAAAGGTTAAACTAAACATAATAAATATATAACTAAACTAAATAAGTATATAATTAAACTAAGTAAGTATATAACTAAATTTAAAAAGTACATAACCAAACTTAATAAGTATATAATTTAATTAAATCGGTATATAACTAAATTAAATAGGTATATAACTAACTAATTAAGTATATAACTAAACTTAATAAGTTAAAATAAATAAGTAGATAACTAAATTAAATAGGTATATTACTGAACTAAATAAGTATATAACTAAACTTAATAAGTTAAAACAAATAAGTATATAACTAAACTAAATAAGTAGATAACTAAATTAAATAGGTATATAACTGAACTAAATAGGTATATAACTAAACTAAATAAGTATATAACTAAACTAAATAAGTATATAACTAAACTAAATAAGTATATAACTAAACTAAATAAGTATATAAGTAAACTAAATAAGTATATAACTAAATTTTAAAAGTACATAACCAAACTTAATAAGTATATAACTAAACAAAATAAGTATATAACTTATTTAATAAGTATATAACTAAACTAAATAAGTATATAACTAAATTAATAGGTATATAACTAAACTAAATAAGTATATAACTAAACTATATAAGTAAGTATATAACTAAACTTAATAAGTATATAACTAAACTAATTATCTATATAACTAAACTTAATAAGTATATAACTAAACTAATTAAGTATATAACTAAACTATATTAGTATATAACTAAACAAAGTAAGTATATAACTAAATTAATAAGTATATAACTACACTTAATAAGTATATAACTAAACTAATTAAGTATATAACTAAACTAAATAAGTATATAACTAAACTAAATAAGTATATAAGTAAACTAAATAAGTATATATGTAACTAAATTTTAAAAGTACATAACCAAACTTAATAAGTATATAACTCAATTAAATAGGTAGATAACTAAATTAAATAGGTGTATAACTAAACTAAATAAGTATATAACGAATTTTAATAAGTAAATAACGAATTTGAATAAGTATATAACTAAATTAATAAGTATGTAACTTAACTAAATAGTTATATAACTAAACAAAATAAGTATATAACTAAACTAAGTATGTATATAACTAAATTAAAAAGTACATAACCAAACTTAATTAGTATATAACTAAATTAAATAGGTATATAACTAAAATAAATAAGTATATAACTAAAGTAAATAAGTATGTAACTAAACTAAATAGGTATATAACTAAACTAATTAAGTATATAACTAAACTATATAAGTATACAACTAAACTTAATAAGTACATAACTAAACTAAATAAGTACTTATCTAAACTAAATATGTATATAACTAAACTAAATCAGTATATAATTCAACAAAATAAGTATATAACTAAACTTGATATGTATATAACTAAACTAAATCAGTATATAACTAAACAAAATAAGTATATAACTAAATTTATAAGTATATAACTAAACTATATAAGTATATAACTAAACTTAATAAGTATATAACTAAACTAATTATCTATATAACTAAACTTAATAAGTACACACACACACACACACACCTACACACACACTCACGAGCACGTGCGCGCGCGCGCACACACAAATACCTTTTAATTCTTATACAAACCTCTAACCTTAGAGCATGGATTTTGTTTTTTTTTCACTACGTATTATTATTGTTTTCGTTTTAAATTTTATTTAATTTTTTTAAGATACTTTTTATTTAGCTTTTATCTTTTTTTTACATTTTTGTTAAATATTTAGAGGGAATCAATCAACTTGGCTTCCATATTACAAGTTTTACTTAGTTTGGAAGCCAAGAGACAGTTTCACTATGTAATCTTGCTGTGACAATAATATAAATATAAATATAAATATTTATATTATTTATTTATTTATTTATTTACCGCGATAACCTACACCGCGGGCAAAAGCTAGTATCTAATAATTGTTAGAGTAAATGACCTTGTTATAAAGAAATCACTTAAAATGCTTTCACGCGTAAATCATCTATAAAATGGTAATTAATTCGAAAGCATTTAGCTCATAATTGCTATAATGGAAACGACAATGGATCAGCGAAGCGTCGAGTAGCCACTCAATTATGTGGCATTCAGGATCGCTGCTGTTTGCACTGGTGAAGACGGGGCCTCTCATTGGCCACCCTCCGGCGAGAGGGGACGAGCCCCCGTCAGTCTTTGTGCATGCCGCGGTTACTTCTAGCATCAATATTTGGATTGTTAAGATTTTATCGACAGTCTATTGTTAGAGTGATGTAACTTTGAGTGATAAAAGGACGCAACATGTAAGATAATGTTCAGTATTGAAACTGTATCGAAGCAGAGATAGAATATTAGCTTAAAGTTCGTTTTTGTCTATGTACCTACCGGTTATTAACGAAGTTGTAAGACATTATTATAAGCAAAATTTGCAAATGAATAATCTATCAGCTTTTTTTATGTTTAGCCCACTAAAGTGACTCTTCCCTGCCCGATAGAAAGCATAAGCAGAATCCAGCTTGTAACATATTCAAAAAATAATAAATCAATCAATTATGCTATGAATACCAATCCATTCCTGATATAAGTTCCACTAAATTGCACTATTCGTAATCAGTTTTGAGGTTTCCGAATCCAGCCCCTCTGAGTAACCTTCTTCAGTTCGTCAGTTCTAGATTTATCTAGATTTTTTAACACACATTATGTAATCAAACAAAAGCGGCATCAGAAAACCGATGTTATCTAAAAGTCCCTAAAATCAGTTGAACCGTCTGCGACCCTACGTTACCTAACACCGTTTAACCCTCTATCATAAAGAGAACAAGAAGTTTAAAAAACTATAAACCTAAAATTTATGTCACCTATGTCAGCTAGGCTATTGTTACGAACCTATTCGTATTTGGTATTTGCGCCATCACTGTGACTTCATTTCTTAAAATCGGTTCAACCCATTTTAAGAAATGAGGTCTTAGGCGGTACTACGGTAAAACATACATTTAAGTAAACAGAGATTGCAAAAACATTATCCTTACTTTTAGATTCGCCAGTTGAGTAAAAAAAAATGAAGACCTCTAAAATTGTGTCAATATTTGCATAGAATATTGTTGAAGTTCAAGATTGATATAGTCTATAAATACTAACTCAATTGTCATCCAAGCTCGATGCACCCTTCTCCCGCCCCAGGCATACCCATTAATGTTATTATTTAGCAACATTTACTAAATAATTTGCTCGTTAAATGTCTGCTGATAGTCCCCCATTCCCTAACTACGGTATTGTGAGCGGCGATTTGGGCTTCCCTAGGGGCTAACGACTGAATTCAACCAATACGACTCGTAACATTAATTACTCCACGTCTTTTGTGTAGATATTTGTAGCAACATGCTCTTTTGTTGTCGATGTGAAATTAATAACGCCCTGTTATTGTGAGGGAGGATTACAAAACTATCAGCAGCTTTCAATGAAGACTTATAAGTTCTGTATAGAAAGACTTGATTAGTTTTTCCTGAGCTTTTCTTGGGATTCGATAGGTGTTCGAATGTTATTTTTGCGGAGGAGTATTCAATAAATGTAGATATTACTTAGATTGTAATTAATGAGATTGTAATTGTGATGATTCGACTTTAATATCTTTTTAAATTATAAAAGTATTAGCTTTCGCCCTATCCTATGTCCTTTCATAAGTTCAGTTCTATCTTCATACCAAATTTCATCAAAATCGGTTCAGTGGTTTAGGCGTGAAAGCGTAACAGACAGACAGACAGAGTTACTTTCGCATTTATAATATTAGCAGGGGTTTTTCTTATTAGTGAAAAGAAAATTGCTCTTGATTTTAGACATCAAATTATACAATGTTTAAACTGTTCTCAATTTCTTATCTTCAGTGAACCTAGCTTTCGAAATATAAGCTCTAGTAAGTTTAAATCTAGACTGCGCTGTGTCAGCTATTCGAAACATGGTTTTTAGAAGTCCGTGTTTCAATGTTAAAAATTTAATGATTAATAGATAAAAATGAATTGCTGTTCGTTAGTCTTGCTAAAACTCGAGAACGGCTTGATCGATTTGGCTACTTTTGGTCTTGAATTATTTATGGAAGGCCAGAGAAAGTTTAAAAGTGAATATATAAAAATGAATTGCAATTTTTTTTATTAATTATGGATTCCTTTTGTTTGTTTTAAGTTTATTTTATACAAAAGTTTAGGTCTTCTATTTATCGATTGAGGCAGTACGAAGTCTGCCGGGACAGATAAAAAGAAATAAATTAATACGATGCTCAGATGGGTCATCTAGTACATCTGTGGTCCATTAAAATCCCACAGCTTCATGTAGGGTTTCCCAATAAGGGCGGGATGATGTTGAAACAGAATAAAACAAGCTATGTCTGTGCATGGTATTACTGAAATTAATCATGGAAGACCCATTTCTGTATTTAGGGGCAGACTCGACGGACGGACTGATATTCGGGCATCACGGTGACTAGTTAACTCTAGTTAAGAAAAACCTTCGCAGCATTTTGGTGAGTGCGGTACTATAGTCCTGATAATAAAGTTTGACCTCTGTAACAGTTATACGTCATGTATTGCACTCCAGTAGGTGGCCCGTATTGCTCTATGTACATATTGCATTTCATATATATTAAAATTATAAAGGGGTAAAGTTTGTCAGCTTGTGACGTCTGATGAAATTACTACGTAAAAAATCAAAATATAGGTGATCATCATCATCATTAGAGACTTTTTAAATCATTTATTTAAAAAGTCTCTGTTCTGTGGTAATACTTAAGTCTATTAACTGGTTACTACGTTTTCCAAGAAAATAAAAGTCCGTACAGACATAATTTAATGAACATAATCAGTATAATTTGAAGAGATGGTTGATATCAGTGTTTTCTAACGTAGTTTCATTAAAGAACTCCCTGGGTAAGCACCACTTCATACCACTTCGTTTGTTCCACCACAGCCTCAAGTTCTTATAAGCTGGGGCACGTTTAGCTTTCTTGCTGTTCAACGCATCACAGAGACCACATAAGTCATTATATTTATGAGTATTCCTTACTATAGTGTAAGTATTAGTCCAAGTAAAATACTTCTCGTACTTTGAATGGTCCTTTATTAACTCGTTCATCAGGAAGGCTAAATGGTACGGATGGTATTCATGAGCGTTGATATACGAACCGGGAGGTAAAAACCTGAAATTATAAACGAATAAATGTTTATATAATTGCTTTTAGACTGTCGCGATATTTCCTATTACATATAGTTTTCGTTGAATAGTGGGGCTAATTCGCGATAGTGTGTCTACAAGCAACACCAATCGTTTAAAACTAGAAGGTATCGTAACTTTTAAATAATTTTATCGTAAATAAGTTACGGTATACAGCAAAAAATATGTTTATGTAATGTATAAGCCGTGTCTAGTTGGTGTAACGAATTAAATATATATTGTAAATATTGTACACTAGCTTTTGCCCGCGGCTCCGCCCGCTTATATGTCGGTTATCGCAGTAAAAAGTATCGTATATCCTTTCCCAAGTTCAGTTCTATCTTCATATCAAGATTCATTAAAATCGGTTCAGTGGTTTAGGCGTGAAAGCGTAACAAACAGACATACAGATAGACAGACCGAGTTACTTTCGCATTTATAATATTAGTAGGGATTTGTGTGACTATTTGTGTGAGTATTAATCGATATAATTGTGCCACCGAATGTAGAGCCATATGTCCTTAAGACACTTATTTTAATCTAGATTGTTGGTTCATTAGTAGTACCTAAAATTTACTCTTAAATAAAAAGGATCCCCAACGGGTCCGAAATTAGTTGCTCAGTTAATTACCACCAATCATCAGATGCAGAAACATCCCAATAAGCCGTCATAGTATCACCATACTGCGTTGTCCATACTCACAATGACGATGGTGACCCTTCCTCTTGGATTCTACTCATGCTTTTCATCTGGCAGAGTAGAGCCACTCTGGTAAGCTTAAATATGAAAAACATTTATTCAATTCTAAAACTTACCTGGTATAATTAGAGGAGCCGTAGACAATAGGAACCACATAATTATTATACCCGTGGAGAACTTTCTCTGTGACATAATCGTCTGAGAAGGAATTCTCAAATGCCAGATAAAAATAATATTCCCTTGACAACATACTATCACAGTCATCGTCGGGACATTCTTCATCAGTACAATGTCCATAAACATCAATTTTGAGAGAAAACTGACGTAAATTCTCTTGAAGCTTTGTTATGTAGACGTGCCTGAAGTTGTCAGAATCACAGTTGCTGACTAACCAAGCGGCTGCTTTGGTTCTATGTTCCCAATTCATTTTTATCTTAGAACTGACAGGTTCACTGCTGACTTCCCACTTCACATTTAAATTCGGAGCTACTTCATGTCCTGACATGTTTTGTACGACAAAGTATCTCCAGACTATGTCCGAATCTAGTCTTGATGTGAATGTCCAATTAAAGAAGTTATCGAAGTATAATTCGCATGCTGGTACGTTGAAAGCCGATTCAATTGTAAAAAAAATATATATTTGAGATTTAGAGCGGTGTTTTGGTACGTCAAGTGTTGGTAAATTAAATGGGAAGGGATGTGGCGGAAAGCTAAAAAGAATTGCATCGAATTGTAGGTAATCTTCAAAGTTATAGAATTTCTTTTCTGTTATAATACAATTGTTGGGTTGGCATTTCAATTTAGAGAATGGGTATTCTTCGTACAAGTCTCTCAGAAAATAATTTTCATTCCAAATGAGTATATGTTTTGGTTGGATTTCGGGCGTGTTATTACCGTTAGACTGAAAAATACCCCATATCATGTAGAAGATTATAAAGGACAGTAAACATATAAGACATTCTTGATAACTTTTGACTTTAAACACATATTTCAACATTTTCCACGGTAACTGATATTATTTCAATTATAACTTAACTTTTCCAGATTTTACAATACTGTCTTTAGAACGTATAAACGTATTATGGTATTTAGCGTATAAATTAAACAAAAATACTACACAAGTTTTAACAAGCAAAAACAAATATGTTTAAATATTTTCATAAAATAAATAGCGCATTTGTAGACAAATTGGGAGTAATTTGTCAATTTTGGCAAGTCATGAAAGACCATAGACCTACCATAGACCTTGAAAAACACTGTTTTTATATGTCAAGATCAATCATCATTTCACTCAGTAAATAATTCCTTGGCCGAACCGTTTGCTGGATGGATCAGTTCAGCTCATAGAAAAGGTACTTCACTTGATAAATTTAATACCTTTATTTTCGAGCTTAAGGCTCTAAAATTAGGTGCATTTTTAATTAAAATTTGAATCGGACCAACGAGGAAATACACCTCTGTTATTTTTCATCAACGGCCTTTAGCACGTTACTGCTGGACATAGGTTTATCTTTAGAAAGGAAGATTTTCCCTAATATATCACACTTAGCTAGTATTACATAAAAACAAATTGAGAACCTCTTCCTTTTTTGAAGTTTGATAAAACCATTCTAAAGTAACTAGACTTCATCACTGTATCCCTACTAATATTATAAATGTGAAAGTTAGTTAAAGAAAGTTACTCTGTCTTTCGTGTTCAGGCCTAAACCGCTGAACCGACTTTGATGAATTTTATTATAGAGATAGATGGAACATTGGGAAAGGACATAGGCTACTTTTTACCGCGATAACCGACATAAACGCGGGCGGAGCCGAGGGCGAAAGCTAGTATGAAAAAAAAAACCCTATTAGAATTGTAGTGAGGCCCACATTTCCACTAGACCGGATAAGTAATAGTAAAAGCTTACATGTATTGTCACGCGTGGGAGCAACTTGACCACTCAATGGCTATTGTCCTTCATTGGTGGCACCATCACTTACCAGACAAGTTAACAAAGCCCTCCAACACCTCGCTAATCCGAGATTAAGATGGTATCTGGAACAGGACACGATAAACACTTCACACAAATATAATTCGTGTTTCGTTAACAGTTAGTTCTGTGTGTTGAAAAAATATCGAGCATTAACAATGTACAGTTTAACTGCAGAAGTACCAAGAAATTTTGAGGTAGGATATTACTTATAATTAAGATTGTATTAAATAAAATATGGATTTCATTGGAAAATCTGTTTCAACATACATATATTATATAATGAGTTAATTTAATAGACTTTTTATGAACAATTAAGTATTCTAGTCAAAGTCTTGTACTCACTATATTTCATACTTTGTCTACATAAAAATTAAATAGAAAGAAAGAAAGAAAGAAAATAATAATACCTAGTTAATACACAATGAATCAAAGTGAATGACGAAAGTGTTTGAGTCAGCAAAGAGTTACCAGAGTGTTTTTCATTTAAATTACGATTTGATGACGCTAACTCGTTTTAAAAACCGTGTGGTGACGGATTAAGAATACCACCACCCCTATTCATCCCGCGGGTGTCGTAAAAGGCGACTAAGGGATAAACTACGCAAGACAACATCGATGCAAAGAGAAGGAAAACTTGAAACCAACCCTATACCAACCCGTCTGGCCAGGGTGGTATACTAGGCCAATACCTCCTTTCTAAGGAGAGGCCTATGTCCAGCAGTGGACTGTTACCAGCTGTTGATGATTGATGAACTCGTTTAAATCTAAATCTATTGACACACTGATTCCAATTTGAGAGTTTTGTGACATTTTAAATGAGAGTTATAAAAATCATTGTGCGGTATCGGAGTATGTTCCTGTCGATGAGCAGTAGATACCTATATGAAAATAATCTAAATCTGTTTTTTAACTAATATCAAATTTTGCTTGAATGTAATAAAATATAATATTGAAAAGTTTCTATCAATTCCATGTGTAATCTCAAATTTTTATTGTACATTTAATCTAACTTCTGAATTTAAGAAAATATTTACAGACAAGCGTCAAACAATTCCTTCGCATCATCGTTTCCTTATATCAAAATGTGTTTCCTTCAGTTATATCAAAATAATAATATGATTTGAAATGAGTTAATCTTCTGCATTTATTCGTACATTGACTGGTCATCGTGTCCGACTGTCGACAAGCCTGTCTGTCGAATACAGTTATTGTTGGCAAAATAACTCCATTGTGCTCGTGTAAAATGTTCGAGAGCAAAAACTTTGATGACAATAGCCATATAATTGAATTAAGCCCACTCAGGAGTATTGTGGACATATCCGTTCTTGGAATGTGAACTAATATATATATATCTCAATGCTGAATACAATTTACATTGTAATAAAACTTATTGCTTATAAATTTGCAGCTGGATTTAAATACTATATACTCTGTGCGTATTTTGGATGGATGTAATGTTTATCAACCATGCCTTTCGATAGTCTTAACGAAACTCAATTAATCGTTATATAACTTAACTAATCACTTGAATGAAACAGAAGAATTCGGTGCCAAATCAGAGTAGTCACTTTGTCAGGGTCTTATTTAAAAAAGAAGTACCTAATTGATAAATACGGATTACTTTGCAACGCTTTACAACTAATTCAATGTATGTATGTTTTGAAAAATGAGTATGAAACAGAACATTTCCCTATTATATGTTAAAGTAGAGTAGTCACGTTGATAGGGTCATATTTAAAAAAAGAAGTACATAATTGATAAATACGGATTACTTTGCAAACGCATTACAACTAATCCAATGTATGTATGTTTTGAAAAATGAGTATGGAGCAGAACATTTCCCTATTATAAGTTAAAGGAGAGTAGTCACGTTGACAGGGTCATATTTAAAAAAAGAAGTACCTAATTGATAAATACGGATCACTTTTTAATTCCTAAGTCATTAACTGAGTTCTACTAACAACTAATGCAATGTTGTCTGTTTGGAAAAATGAGTACGTAATTTACGCATCGTAAAATAAACAAATACGTTTCAATACGTATAACTTTTAATATCTACAAAACTAGTCAATATGACCATTCTACTAATTTATCCAAACCCATTACTAACTACAGTCAAGTAAGTTAAATGAACTCTTTGAGGTATACCACAATAGGATAAGCCGATTTCCCTCCCTCTGTATAATATACTGGCCTTAATAAGTTTGGATAGTGATATCTTCCTTCATGTGTGGGTGTGCTTAAATGATATTGGTTTATATGACTTACACGCTTTATAAGATTAAAAAAAAACTCCAATGGGTCATTTATTTATATGTTAATTCTTCAATGAATCTACGAAAAGAGTTCTTTACGTTACGTACTACTAATCATAAAATAAGAAAGATCTAATTAAATTTGTCGTTGCTCGAGAAATTATATTATTAATATTTTCATGTCTCGAACAATTGATCCATCGTACTAAGGTTTATTTCGGGATTTTGATGCAAGGTTCTAGCATTAAACGCGAACAGATTTTCCAATATGGTGCTCTAACAAAGGGGATTTGACTTCGATTAAGCATCTCTAAGAGAATAGTTTGATGTGTTATGGGTGAAATATAGGATTCAGACACAGTTATATACGTTTGTAATAATACGTTTCTCCCAATAGCTCTTTAACAAACTTTTATTGCACCTAAAGGTAGTTATTAGTATTAGTACCTATTAGCTTATTAAGTTAGTTCGCAAAAAAATGCCGACGGTCTTATTCTCTCCTCCTTTTATTAAATAGTTTTTTAATATCCGGATTTCATAAATATCTGTTAATATTTGTGATATTTTCAATCTCTATAACTTCTAACGGTTTCTTCCTTTGAAAACACTGCAACACACATAAGCAACATTATACTATTGTGTATTTGATAGTATAATTAACATAAATTGTAAATATGTTTTACGTTAACATTTAACGGTAATTCTACAAGAAATGAAGATTTATAAATAACAATTCTTAGAAAAAGTAGCACGTACGAGTATACCATTAGACCAATAGTACAAAAATGTTAACTATAACTATGAACTAAAAATCTCCAGTAATATTCTCCACATCAGTAAAACCTCTGACGCTAAAAATATAGACTTCTTTTTGATGCAGTGATCTGACGATTTACATGTTACATAACAATAAAGAAAGAAATAAAGAATATTTATTCATGTTACACACCCAGTAAAATAATAGAAACAAATATAGGTTAGGTTTACATCACTAGGACCGGAAACGATTGTGTGGACCAGAATGGGTTGTCATCGCAGCTCAAAATTGACCATGCAGCATTGGTTTTTAGATGGCACCCTGTAAATGGCAACACAATCGAACGCACAGCAGAAACAAAGAAATAAAAATAATTATAAAAAAGGACCTCTAATGATTTCAATCTTCATCTACATTTAGGTACAAGCGTTCGTGAATCTTGGTTAGAGTGAAAGCAAGTTACTTTGAACTTAAAAAGTACGAATCATAGCCTCAGTAACAGATGCTTTATTAAACATTTTCCTACAACAAATTACATTTTGAGCCAATAAAAATATTATTAAACTTAATATTGAAGCTTCCCGCGTTTATTTAATTTTTTGATTTCGTTATTATTATAACAACATAATCCGCCTTTTATGTAACTTACAAGGTTTCTAGGCTCTGCCTTTTACGAGTATGATTGCGAATGGTATGTTTATGATACTTTAAATGTGTTTCAGTTTTTATGTCATTATAGGCCAGTTTCATCGTTTTTTGATAAATATCTAATAGTTGTCTGCAATATAACACTATTTAACAGAAGGAAGTTTCGGATTAATAATTCTAAACATAGATCTGTAGTTATCTGGCAGTTAGTTCAACATAGTTTATCTGGGGCTCTATCAGTGAGTGCTGAAACTGGTCCTTATAAAACCTATTTCTTAGCCTTTCATGGATTAACCGAGCGGGTACCGGGACAACATATGCGATTGCAACGACGCCAAAATATTTCCATACAAAAAAAGGTCCCCATTCATTATCCTCAGAATACACAGTTAAGGTTTAAGCTGTTTAAATATTTACAAAGTATTTACTTATTGACAAAACAGTGATGGGACACAATGGTCTTTCAAGCTTTTGTCTCGATTGTTCCCGTGGGTTGATGTTGAGTGGCGAACGGTCTATTGACCGCTGAGAGCTTCCGTTTGGTTGGGGCGTTAGGACGCTTTAGGGAAAGACTGTTGAGTGTTCAATAAGTGGAAAAAGGTTCTTAGTTTATTTAATACCAATTTGGGGTCACTGTCAGTGATTTATAATGTAATATATAGAGGAATTAGAAATTAGATTCGAGAGAGTAATTAGAAAATAAAATGACGATTTCCTTTAAAGACTTGTGTGTAACATCTTATAGTGAGCCAAAACCTTATTTGTTAGGAGAGGCCTATGTTCTGCTAATAATTTGAACGTTATTAACAAAATAAGTTTACTAAAAGCTGTGATATTGATCTTGTCTAAATTACAAACCCTTCAGTAGACTCACTAAATTGAATAAGTCCTTTAACCAAAATTTTACTCTTAAATATAAAGTACCTAAGTAAAAGTTAGACCAACGATGACATAAAAAACCACAAATCATATCAAACCAGTCATGAATCTGTTAATGTGGGCTTAAGTGTCGACACAATGGTAGCGGAAGGGCCGCACCACATGTGTAATCCACTTAACGTCGGTTAATCTTAACGCTTAGTTACATCGACACTATTGTCCGTCGTCGCACTTACCTCGAATGTGTTAATTCAATCACAACTGTTGTGTTGGTGCGCTTCCACATCTAAACTAGGACAAAAAATTCTATAATTTTTATATTTTGGATTTATTTATACGAATAAACAAAATTGAAGTAAATGTTTCTATCAAATCAGTTTATACACTAAATGTTTGTGAAAGTATCTACATAAAAAATTATGTCTGTCTGTCTGTAATTTATGTAATGAAAAACACAGTTTAGATAAAGAAATGGTGCTTGAAAACATATGACTTTAAAAACATTACCGAAATTTATTTCTACATTGTACTACATGTATTAGAGCTTTGTATTAACTAAAGAAGCCTACTTGCTGTTATGTCTATATATATTAACACGATCAATTATAAAAGTAGGTCGGTACTAAGTCCAACATTAAATATACTAACATACTAAAAGCTACCTTTTTATCTTTTTTTATTATTTACTTCTCTTAATTTGACACACAAATAAGTAATAATAATAAATAAACATTTCGCCAACTTACACACAACGCCATAATTTAGTCCCAAACTAAGCAGAGCTTGTATTATGGGTCGGTACTAGGCAACTGATATCAATACATAAACATACTTTTTTTTTATATCTGATAATGACGCGTAGGTATAGTATGTCCACTAGATTTTCTGTCTAGTAATACTTATATATTTATTTCATTATGAGATGATTTCATTATCGTGTTATATAAGTGTGCCTCAAGAAAACCAGTGACAAACTATTATTTTGGGATGATCGTAGGTTTCTGATCTTGAATAGAGGAATTAATATAACCTCAGTCACAGAACACATGAAGTCAACTATTTTCATAAAATGTAGGCGTAATATGTAACTCGATCAGCTAAGGTGCCTGTAAGAATTCAAAAGCAATATGTTTATTTACATAACTAAAAGTTTTAGTTCATTGTGTAACATAAACTATTTTAACTTGAACTTCGCTTGAAATGATACTGAGTGTATAGATAAATATTTTAAATACTTCATACTACATAATTTTGTAATAAAAAGACATGTAGTACAGATAGCATAACATTGATTTGTTTCAGTTTACCAAATATATTTTTTTGCATTGTCATCATTCATGTTTGTTCCTTGAGGAGCGTAGGTGAGCACTAAGAGAAGATTTTTAGAAAATTCCAGCTCTGAGAGGGTGAAAAAGGTGAATGACAAGTAGTCGAAACAGCGGGCAAAACCTAGTTCAAATATATGTTAGGCTTTAAATGTTAACTTATGACTTCTAATACTACCTAAGTACTTTTTAAAGTGATTAAACTTACACTAAAACAAACTACATACACTTAAAACTGCCACAAAAATTATAGAACAAATCTTCAAATAATTTCTTCTAAGAAGCTCAATATAACATAATACATCCATAACAGTCTCAAATAAGTTTACTTTTATTATTTTTGACTCAAATTTCCTGTTCCTGTTCACAACCCAAATAATTACCCAAAGCTTTTTATCTTACGCATGTATCTTAAACACTGATGAATATCTCTAGATCTGCACTTAGTTGATAAAGGCAGAACCCAAAAAATATTTATTGTGTTTACACAAATACGTAGGTGGTAATCCGAGTTAACATTACCTATTCAACAGTCTTCGCTAAGGGGAACAAACCGTGTCCCTTCCCGCGGAAAAAAACCCTTGATAATATTATTGGGTTCTAATTTCGTTTGACTGTTAATCGTGGTTATATAAAAGTGTCAACCGATCTCAATGGAAGTGCCAATTTGTATAGAGTTACAGTACTTGAATGGGGTCGATCGTTTTATGTTACACAATAATGGTATGTATGACAAAAAATATGAATAATATTGTGCTCTAATAAAATAAGTGATTATTCAAGTGTTGCGTCGCGATAGCTCATCTTTTTTAGGGTTCCGTAGTTCACGTATGGGAACTCTTTCTAGGTTTGTCATCCGTCCGTTCTCGAATTAGCTTCCAAACTTACACGGATATATCTTTCAAAGGTTGCTAAGATATTTTTTTAACTTAGGTATATAGGTAGGTATTTACAAGTTATTCTACTTTAAATTACATTTTTTGTTAAGATAACGACTGGCACGAATAATTTGAAAAAGTCATGATGGGAGGTCATGTGATGAACTTTGAAAGAAAAGTATAACGCATTAGATACCTATGCTAACTTGTAAAATACACTTACTTGAAAAACTTCGTACAATAATAACAAAATAATAAGTATGCATATAAAATATATAAAAAAATCATAACTAATCTACTGGACACGATGTTAGATTCACGTGCCATTTAGGGTTAATACGGAACCCTATTCTAAGCGTGGCCTGACACGCATTTGGTTGATTTTATTTTTGTATAAATCTATGCGGTTTCTAAGAAAATATTATTGGTTTGAGTAGATTTCCAGATCGTGTTACTATCGGGATATGTTTACTTACTGCCGTTTAGTGGGTATTATTCGTTGGGTTAAATAGGTACCTAAACTGGATTATAACAATAGATACAAAAATGTTTTAAGTACCTATTCGTTGCGTTTATGATTAAAATCTAAAACTAAATTTAATAATAATAAATATTTCGGAAATCTTACACACAACGTCATCTAAACCCAAACTAAGCAGAGCTTCCATTATGAATAAACCACTGATATAAATACATAAACATACTTTTTTTGGTAAACACATACATATTATACCTACATAGAAAACACCCACACTCCAAAACAAATGTTACAAATATTACAACTATATCAATATTTTAGTAATAAAGGTCTGAAGCACCAATCACTGATGTCTTATTCGTAGGTATACCTAGAAACTGCAAATACCTTGTACTAAAGAAAAAAAAACAGAATGTATTTTCAAATATTCAGTTTTTTGGTAGTTGTAGTAAGTTTAATATGCAAACTGCTTGCTTAATTAGTGCAATTATACTTTTTGATTTATTTTTTAGCTTGCCCAGTTTATTTATTTGTTTTTATTACATTGCACGGATTGTTGCGTCTTAATCCCGCTACGGGCACGAATAGGGTACGATAGTATTATCCAACACTACTAGGTCTGAAATCGTATAGAAAACTGTCTTTTTGAAAACAGATCCACCTTGCGAGCATTACTTTACATTACATAAAATACGAAAGAAACTCAAATACGACTTCAATACTAAACTACTACGAAATCAATACCGCCATAGCAGAAACATCAAAAATCTTTACCGAGAGATATATTTCACAAACCAACAAATACTGCTGAAAGCTCCTTACAAATTTACAGTAGTATAGACAGGCAGACGGGAGTCGTACGCCGCCCCCTGCACTCCCCGCCACCTCCCCGGGGCTGGTCCTAATTAGCCCCCTCGACTCCACACTTCGCCTTCCCTCCTCCCAAAACAGAGGCAACCCGAAAACAACAAGCTATTTGTATGTAGTAGAGGTTTTTACATTGTTTTGTACTTGTGTTTTGTACGTGAGTTTGTACGTTTAGGTAACAATAGGTACTCTTACATTAGACCTACCTATCTATTTGGTATTTTTATTATTATTATTATTTATTATTTTCGTTCTATTCAAGCTTTAAGAAAAACCTATTTTATTATACGTGTAGACTTTTAAAAATTTGGCATTGTAAATGTCTTAATTCCATTTTGTTTTTCTGGATATTATCCATAGACTTTTGTGGTGATGGTGTTTATATGATTATTTATTTAGGAAAGTGGAAAATTAGAAAAAAAAGAAGTGAAAATGGATTTTAATCGTAACGTCTTCTATTGAAATTACAAAACCTACTATGGTTTTTTTATTATAATTCTTATGAAATGGTTTTTATGAGTACTATTCATTATAACATTTAGGATTGCTGGTTATTTATACAAATAAGAGATACTTGGGCTACTTTATTTAGACCAGCTTTTGCGCTGCCTCGTTACCTGTACCTTAGTGCCTTATCAACAGCCGCGGGCACAGTAAAACTCACATACTCAATATTATAAAAATAAAAACTGAATAAAAGAAACATTGTATTGACATAAAATATTCATTTGAAAATAGAATTAAAGATACATAAACCCACAAATGTGCGAAATATTTTACTCAACTCATAATATTAATAAAACACGCTGTAAACCGAGCAGTCGAACAAATCGTCCGAAGCATCCTACAAGGGGACGGGGATTATCTTCAAATAAGCGTATTACATCGACTCGTGACTTCGTGCTTTGTGATCAAAATACGTATGGCTTCACCACATACCAGAAAATAGCTCTTGATATTCCCCAACCTACCGTATATCCATCGCACATTTATAATGTACATTTTATACTCTGTACTACAAACGTATTGGTATGTATGTATAGAAAAGGACTCAGATGAAATCCCTTTGGGACTCGTCTGAGGTAGGATAGGGCTTTATTTGCAGATTTAGACATGACTAAGGTTTCGTGATACGCTTTATCTTGCGAAATACGATAATTTAAGATTTGGATAGCGCTTATTTATTGGAAGGGAATGGAAAGTAGAATAAGGGTTTGTGTTTCGCAGATTTCTAGAGGTTTTATTTCTTTTGATTCAATGATTCTGCATGCCAATCAATACAAATAAATAAAATTAAGTGTCTGTTTCCAACATACATATAAAATTATTTATGGTGCTGACATGAAAAAAGCAATTATTCAAATTTTTGTCCGTCTGTAGTTTGTTTCGGATAATCTCTGAAAACGCTCGACCGATTATGATGGGATTTTCACAAGTAGATGGCTGACATAACGAGTAACTTAGGCATATTTTTTTAAACTGTCTTCGCTGGGTAGCGTTACTTGCAATTAACAACAATAACAGCATATGACACTACGGAAATCAGACAGTTAACAATAAATGTATACTTTCAAAAATTTAATGCCAATGTCGGAATTAGGGATGCGAAGATCAAGGGGGTAAAGTTACTTCTCGTCCTCAATTTGGAAGCCGAAGAACTAGATACAAGCTTAATGTTTTACGTTGACTTATGGAGGAAGCCCTAAATATCCACATGTCTTTGGGAATAATATTGTAACACGTACAACCAGTATCATATCCAGTTCAAGTATCTATATTATATTTTTACCTATCTCTTTTTTAAATTGTACCTGTAATTGAGTATATGAAATCTAACTAGAAGATAAAATATTAATCTTTACGGCGAACCTGGGGTCTGATGGTTAGTTAATTCAGTGATCCTAACACTGTAATAGCAGAGATTATTCAGAGATATAGTAATTGTGTGATAACCACAATAATTTATTCTGTGTCTTGGTGTTGTTTATCTACGCCCATAGTCCTTAAAATGTAGGTGCTCCCGGATGGAGTATCTAGGCGAGGATTCATTTGTAATCCGGGTCAAAGACTTATGCTCTACAAATAAATAAATGATGTAGGACCATTTGAACCAATTTCTTACTTTTAAACACGTCTATAGTTTTTTCTAATTATTCAAAAAGACTAATTAAAAATACCCTTGGCATCCGGATTCTGAACTCTAAAATCCGGGGAATTTTGCACACCAAATTTTAAAGATGGCAGCTATATTTGAATGTAGCTTATTCTCTTTGACAGTTGTCACTAGTGTCAGGTTAATGTTTATGAGAAAATCACTTGTTCAAAATTATTGCTACGGTTTCGTAGCTATCTGTCAGAGATAAAATTTCTTTTAAGGAGTGTAATATGTATGTGTCTAGAAATACATAACTGTCTATCAGCAGTCTAATGATCATATTCGACAAATTATTAGTTTGAGATTAGACAGCAGTATGTGAGACTTTTGAGTAAAGAGCTCAAAAAACAAACTTTTAAATTTTATGATAATCATCTAAGGTAGGTACGCTTTGATTCTTCAAAAGAGAACTTTTCGTTGGGCGTGCTCCATCGATCGTAGCGACGAAAACATAAAGTTTCAGCGCGTGGCTTGTTTCCCGGCAGATATAAACAAATTCAGGAGCCATCGTGAAAGTCAGCCGTTGGCGGCGGTGGTCGATTTACATAAAATTATGCGGCCCCTCCGCGCCTCAGGGTCTTTCAACACTAGACAGGTTTAGTCATATATAAACGAATGTAACGTATACTTGTATATCTATGACAGATACTGTGAATATAACAACAAAAAAAATATAAATACGTAGGGACGTATTACAAATTTTTCGTCGTGTGTCGCGTGGACATCACGACAGTAATTTTTCGGGTTAATATTTGGGTACATATAGTCAATAATGTAGCGTTTCATTTATCCCATGGGTGTCATTCTTACGATACCCAAGGGATGAATTGAAACCCGCTAAGGGAACAAACTAGGCCGAATATCACTGCAAAGAGATGTACCATCTCTTGACAACGTGGTTTAGTAGGCCAAAAGCTTCTTACTTAGAAACGGCTTATGTAGAGCAGTGGAGTGTTAAAGGCTTGTGTGTGTCGATGGTAGGAGAGCAGAGCTTCAGTCATAATTATGCCTTTCAAAGGCTTGGTACTCTTACGCGAAAACCTAAGTATAACTTAAAATGTATAAATATACAATACAATTATAAATCATTAGCAATTTATTTGTTCTTGAAAAATGATAATATTGAATGGAATAAAGAACTAAAATTTAGGATAGATAGAATTACTTTATTCTCCATAAAAAAAAACATAAATAAGTTTAACGTTTCGCACAATTATCTATCTCATTCGCATTTTGTGAGGATTCGTCGAGAAATTCGTATTATCATATGTATAGGTATCACTTTAAGCCATAGGGTTAATGTAAATAGGTGAAACTTAAAAGAAAGTAATCGAAGTCACTGTTGAGGAATACATACATACACACGTGAGTCAACCATATCTAATATACATAGTTAATGTTTAGGTACTGTAGCCTCTGTAATTGAGGGAAAATATTTAGATATTTCTTTTTACTGAGCTAATAGTGCATACCTATTCAAATTATCAGATATTTACGGAACTCGTTTACCTTTAGTCTGTTCTCGGAAGAATGAATTTGCATTTTGATATCAGATACACTGGGTTCAGTAAGACATAATAACAGTGTACTGAGGTCTTTATTTTAAATTATGCGGCCCCTTCATGTCGCTCAGTTAATACCTCCTTTGTGACGTCAAAATATTTTCCGAACAGTTTTCCACACAAAGTCTCTAATTCAATATACGAAGCGGAATAAGCGGAGTTATTTTGCGTAAATAAAGTTTCTTTTGATTCTTGCTTTACATGAATGAATGAATATTTATCAATATTTGGCTTACGTGAATTATTAATGTCGCGTATTATATTATGTATAGTCTATCACAGGTTTGGTACAGGACTGACGATTGAAGTTGAATTGAAGTTGTTGTATTAAGATTTATAAAAGTATTTAAATTAAATAATAAGATTTTGTGGTGGTCGCCATCCTCAGAAAATGCAACATGATAACCTATTGTTTCCACGCCCTGGTTAAAAGACTAGAGAAGTGTAAAATGGGAAGAATACACGTATCTACGCAGGTGGTGAATTCCAGTTTTTCAAAGCAAATTTAAAACTTATACGTACAACAGATACATTTAATGTTATTAAAAGCATAAAATATCTATTATTCCAGACTTCTTACACACAAAGTTTAGTCTCAAACTAAGACTAAGACTAATTATGGGTACCTACTAGACAACTGATATAAAAACATAAACTGCTTTTTTTGTTAAATAAAAATTACGTATACATAGAAAGCACCCAGACTCCGGCACTAAATATTTGCGTATCACACAAACATTTTTGGTCCGACCCGGGAATCGAATTCGATACCTCAAGCACAGCAGTCGCATACGCTACCACTGCGCCAACAAGACAGTCAAAATATGTACATAATAAATATTTATGCGAAATAACAATTTATGTAGATTGATTTATTCATACCTGAATGTTTCCATTGTTGTTCTAATTGCCGGACAAGACGGAGGCGGGCCGCCCCGCCCACCGCTCCGAAACTCTTTGTGACTGTACTTCACAACGTCAATACATTTTTCACACTCATTGTACTTGGAACTGCTGCAGTTTATTTTGTGTTTGTATTGTTTGTTTAACTGTACTGGAGCGAGGCGTGGTTTGTAGTTTGGGACTGGTTTAGCTCTCAGCTCGGGTGATTTGCGTATTTTTTATCTACGAAACTAGAAGGGTTAAAACCCAAAAGTACAGCTGCACACTGAAAAACTTGTGCCGCCAATGACTGTCCATTAAAATACACTAAAACACCTTTATTTAAGGTATAACAACACACGTTCACTATAATATTTATGACATTTCATTTTATATATTCTATTACTAGCTTACCCGCCCCGCGGTTATGGTTGATAATTGAAAGTAACGCCGCCCAGCCTTGATAATCATTAGATAAAGGTTTGTTTTAATACTTATTAAAAATAAATATTAAAAATGTCTACAATAACAATTTAGGAGCTGGATGCGAGGAACCCTAAATCGCAATATCGATAGTGGCGTGCAATGGGAGAAGCCTATGTCCAGCAATGGACTTCAATAGGCTGAAAATGATGTATATATTTAATACTAGCTGACCCGGCGAACTTCGTACCGCCTTAGAATATTAATTCATAATAAAGTATTGTGTTTAGTTATTAAATCGACAGCAGCGCCATCTAACGCCCCCGGCCTGTACCGCCACAATCGCTGTTTCTGCATTTTAAATCTGTAATATCTTCAAAAGTATTAATTTAAATTACACACTGTAAACTGCCATATTAATCTATATTAAATACACAATGTATTCAAGGTACTTAATTGGATAAGGATTAATACTGTATTGCTTAAAATAGCTTCGTAAATAAACCATCATTTCTCGTGAAAAGAAAAAATAAAAAAATGGTTATTGTGGGTTATCCCTAAGAGACAGACATATACCATCGCGAACTTTTTTGTAGACTTTTTGAGTACATTAATTTGATCTATCTCGTAGGGTACAGCCAGCGTTTGCAATGTAAGCGTAAAAATAACACATTAGAAACCGCTAAAATTATTATCTACTATATTATGCATGTATTATACATAAAAACCTTCCTCTTGAATCACTGTATCTATTAAAGAAGATGGCATCAAAATCCGTTGCGTAGTTTTAAAGATTTAAGCATACATAGGGACAGAGAAAGCGATTTTTTTTTATACTATGTAGTGATAAAAAAATCTATATATTATATACGGATTAAGAATAAAGAGTGTGATCACCCCTATTCATCCCACGGGTGTCGTAAAAGGCGACTAAGGGATAAACTACGCAAGACAACATCGATGCAAAGAGAATGAAAACTTGAAACCAACCCTATACCAACACGTCTGGCCAGCGTGGTATAGTAGGCCACAACCTCCTTTCAAAGGAGAGGCCTATGTCCAGCAGTGGACGGTTAAAGGCTGTTGATGATGATGATGATAGGTCGTCGCATTGAACCGTCAAATCCACGTTCAATGCGATTCTGTAGAATACTTCGGTACTCTATTCGGTGCTACAAATGGTATCTCGTAGCAATGTATACCTTTACCTACCTGTATACAATTTCAAGGCTTTCTCTCTATGTAAGGCAGAGACAATATAGACTGGATAACGAAGTTCATCATTTTACTTTTAACCAAAGATTTCTGTTAGGTAGCAGTGGTATTTGTATATTCAGGAAAGGGCTTATTCCCCGTTTCTTTGATGTATAACACAAAGCCATCAAAATTTGAAGTTACATTTTATTTATGTTTTCTACCTAAAAATATCTATACATATAATAAATC
Source organism: Phragmatobia fuliginosa (assembly GCA_932526445.1). Lineage (NCBI taxonomy): Eukaryota > Metazoa > Arthropoda > Insecta > Lepidoptera > Erebidae > Phragmatobia > Phragmatobia fuliginosa. The sequence goes on from OW052057.1 coordinate 75,701,650, forward strand.
TGTAGAAAAGTCATTTTTGTACATTGAAGAAATTGAAACAAAAAATAGCCAGCGTGTGAAAAGATAAGTAACAGAACCCATTTCCATCATTTTTGAAATTTTTGTCTGTTTGTCTGTTTGTCTGTTTGTCTGTTTGTTTGTGCGCATATCACGTAAAATCTACGAATTCAATGCTGACAATGTTTATATACAAAAATTATACGCAACTTGAGGTTTAACTTAGTTTTTGTTTCATCGAAATCGGTTCACTCTATCAAAAGATATGATTAATTTAGTGAGTTCAAGAAGTAAAATATTACGTTACGCAATTAAGTATAGTACTTGCAACGACATCTTAAGACTAAAAATAGAACTAATGTTGATAGTTGAAATCTAAATCCGATAGATGGCGTTGTGCAAATGACGTCATTTTCTGAATCGCGGTGTTAAGATTTTCCGCGCGAGGATGACGTCCACCGTGTTTACTAGGCAAATTGGGTTTCGTTAGGTGTCTTAAAAGTTCTTGCGTGTGTCGTAAAAGTTCTTTGGTTGCTTGGTTTATCGATTTTCTAAATTGGTCGAAAAAAAAGTATTTGCTTATCTTATTGGTTTCGTTTGGTCAACTTTGGTCATTGGTTTGAAGTACGAAGTTAAGATTGTATTTGATTTACTTCGTAGTTTGAATCCAATAGTGCCAATCGTTATACAGTAAGTTAGTGTTGCCAATTCGTTGAGTCACGACCACGAACAGACGATACGTTGTCACACTAGACTGTTCGACGCACCGTTCTTTTAAGTTTGTAGGCTATTCAGTCATAAGTGTTGTTAGTTTTGTTTATTGCTTTAATTTTCCTTGAAAATGCCTCAAAGAAAAAAAACTAACCTTTCGCTGCGTAGCCGAAATGCGAAAAGGATGAGACTTTGTAGGTCTCAGGAATCGGAAGAAGATCGTGAAGCACGGTTATCTGCTAACCGAGAGCACATCGCTCTTTCACGTGAATCGGAAACGTTCACCGAAAGGGAGTCACGTTTAAGTTCACAAAGAACACGGACCGCGACTTTGCGGTCTCAAGAGAGTATCCAGGAACGCGAAGACCGGCTGTCTGCTGATCGGGAGCGCCACTCTCTCTCACGTGAGTCAGAGACATTCACAGAAAGGGAGTCGCGCTTAAGTTCGCAAAGAACTCGGACCGCGACTTTGCGTTCTCAAGAGAATATCCAGGAACGCGAAGTTCGGCTGTCTGCTGATCGGGAGCGCCACTCTCTCTCACGTGAGTCAGAGACATTCACAGAAAGGGAGTCGCGCTTAAGTTCGCAAAGAACTCGGACCGCGACTTTGCGTTCTCAAGAGAATATCCAGGAACGCGAAGTTCGGCTGTCTGCTGATCGGGAGCGCCAGTCTCTCTCACGCGAGTCAGAGACTTTCACAGAAAGGGAGTCGCGCTTAAGTTCGCAAAGAACTCGGACCGCGACTTTGCGTTCTCAAGAGAGTATCGAGGAACGCCAAGCACGTCTGTCATCTGACCGAGAGCGACACGCTCTCTCGCGCGAGTCTGAATCTCTCTCCCAAAGAGAAGAACGATTAGAAATAGCTAGACATAACTATGTAGGTGTACAAAGAAACAATGAAAGTTATCTTGCATCTGAAAGGGAAAGAATAGATGAACTAAGACGAGCAGAAACAGCAGAACAACGTCAATCTCGCCTAGAAATAGAACGAGCTCGATACCATATGAATAGAGAAACAAATAGCGGAGCTGATGAGTCCATGGAAAATGACGATGCAAATATTTTATTACCTTGGGACAATAGGGAAAAATCAGGGTTCACATATTCGTCTAGAATTAATTATGCTGGCTTTACTTTCGTGGGTGACATGAGAGAAATTTGTAATTTTTGTCATGCTTTGAAATGGAGGAAAGAGACAGATGGAATGTGCTGCTCAAATGGAAAAATTGTTCTTCCAAATTTCCAAGATCCACCACACTTACTTATAAGTCTCCTGAATGGCGATCATCCCCAGTCGAACCGTTTTTTGGATAATATTCGTTTATATAACAGTGCTTTCCAAATGACTTCCTTTGGGGCAAAACAAATAACGGAAGGACCGTTCATGCCAACCTTCAAAGTACAAGGTCAAGTTTATCACCTTATTGGATCTTTGCTGCCAGAAAATGAACCCAAATTTCTCCAAATTTATTTTGTATCCGATTACACGCAACAGCTCAATGTTAGAAATCACAATTTTCCCCAGCTCAATGCTGAGCTTTTGGGTCAACTTCAAGAATTGCTGCATCGCGTTAACCAGTACGTTCGTGAATTCAAAGCTGCATTGGAGTCAATTCCACAAGGCAGCAATGATTTCAAAATTGTTATAAGTGCCGATAGACGTCCTGTGGGTGAACACCGTGGAAGACACAATGCACCCGTCGCAGATGAAGTTGCAGTTGTTTTAGTCGACCAGGAGTGTGAGAGACGTGATATCGTGTTGCGTACACGCGACGATCGCCTTCAACGCATTTTGGAAACCCACCGAGCTTACGACGCCCTGCAATATCCACTAATCTATTGTCATGGTGAAGATGGGTACAATTTTGGGCTGTACCAAGTGAACCCTACTACGAGAGTCACTAATTATCAAAAAAAAATATCTGCTCAACAATACTATTCCTACCTTTTACAAATAAGGCAAAACAGTTTCGTATATTTGCAACGATTTCGTGGTTTGTTCAGCCAATTTATTGTGGACATGTACGCAAAAATAGAAACTGAACGTTTAGTGTATATTCGCACTAACCAGCGACGGTTACGCGCTGAAGAATACGTGCACTTGCGGGACGCCATGCAATCAGATAATAACGTCGAAAACTTGGGTCGATTGGTTATTTTGCCATCCAGTTTCACAGGCGGTCCGCGGTATATGCACGAACGAACGCAAGATGCTTTTTGTTACGTCCGTAAATACGGCCGGCCGGACCTTTTTATAACATTTACAACAAATCCAAAGTGGACGGAGATTTGCCAGGCACTTCTCACAGGACAGGCGTCATACGACAGACATGACATTATTGCTAGGATTTTTCATTTAAAACTCAAAGTCTTGATTAATCTACTTACAAAGGAGAAAGTTTTCGGTTCAACTCTTTGTTTTATGTATAGCGTCGAGTGGCAAAAGCGTGGTTTACCCCACGCGCACATTCTTCTGTGGCTGGAAGAAAAAATTCGTCCCGATGCTATAGACAGTGTCATAAGTGCAGAATTTCCGGACTATAATGCAGATCCGATTTTGCATGACATAGTAAAAACACATATGGTTCACGGGCCATGTGGCCTCTTAAACAGGGAATCACCGTGCATGAAAGATGGTCAATGCTCAAAAAAATACCCCAGAGCACTGAAAGAACTAACTATGGCTGGGGAAAATGGGTATCCGCAATACCGGCGAAGATCACCGTCACAAGGTGGTTTCACAGCTACTGTCAGATTCCGTGGACAAGAAATAATTCTAAATAATAGTTGGGTGGTACCGTATTCTCCAGTTTTGTCAAACGCTTTTCAAGCACACATTAATGTTGAAATTTGTAATAGCGTCGAATCTATAAAATATATATGTAAATATGTTAATAAAGGTAGTGATCAAGCCATGATAGCACTAAGAAATAACAACCAATTTGATGAAGTGACAAGGTATCAATCTGGCCGATACATAAGCTCTTCGGAGGCAGTTTGGCGCATTTTGAGTTTCCCTATTCATGAAAGGTATCCGCCAGTCATCCATCTTGACGTGCACCTGGAAGGCGGGCAGCGAGTTTACTTTCAGCCAGAAAATGTGGCAGAAAGAATGAACAACCCAAGACAAACCACCTTGCTCGCATTCTTTCGCCTTTGCGAAAGAGACAATTTCGCTAAGTCTCTGTTGTACAATGAAGTGCCACATTATTATACTTATAACAAGCAGCAAGGTGTTTTTAATCGCAGGAGACGTGGAACTGCTGTAGAAGGCGAGTCCGGCATTTTTAAAGAACACGTGATTGGAAGAGTATACACGGTGCACCCAAATAATGCAGAGTGTTATTATTTACGCCTTCTTCTTCACACAGTGCGAGGACCTACTTCTTTTGCTGAGCTCCGCAAAGTGGACGATATAGAATATCCCACATTTCAAGCTGCTTGCCGCGCACGGCATTTATTAGATGGCGATCAGCATTGGGATGATGCTTTAGCCGAAGCATGCGTCAGTGATAGTCCACATCGTTTGCGCCATTTATTTGCCATTTTGTTGACATTTTGTGGCCTATCGGACGCTGGGCAGTTGTGGCAAAAATATAAAGACGCGTTTGCCGAAGATTTTTTGAGACAGCAAAATATAAATAGTGAAACTTCTGACCAAGTACGTGAAAGCTGCCATAATAGGGCTTTGCTGGCTATACAAGATATAGTTACAAGTATAGGAGGGAACCCCCTCAGTCAATACGGCTTGCCGACACCGACAGTTGGTGGGGAACGAATTAATAGGGAGTATACATCTGAAATAAATTACAACCCCGAAGAGTTAGCAGAAATATTGCGAAATGGCTGTTCAAATTTGACGTCAGAACAACGTCAAATCTTTGATAGAGTATGCTGTAGTGTAGAACATTCATTAGGAGAAATGCTGTTTTTAGATGCACCTGGTGGAACAGGTAAAACTTTCCTCACTAAAGTTATCTTGGCTCAAATAAGGAGCCAAAACAAAATTGCCCTTGCCGTCGCTTCCTCAGGAATAGCTGCCACTTTATTACCAGGAGGAAAAACTGCACATACAACATTTAAAATACCAATCGACTTGGACCGCACAGAAAACCCTGTTTGCAACGTGTCTCGCAATAGTGATAAAGCAAGGGTTTTACGCGATTGCGCCCTTATCGTTTGGGACGAGTGTACGATGGCAAATCGTAAAGCTGTGGAAGCTGTAGATAGAACGTTGCGAGATATAAGACAAAATGACCGACCGATGGGAGGCTTAACGGTGCTATTCTGTGGAGACTTCAGGCAGACACTCCCTATAATACCCAGAGGAACGAGGGCCGATGAAATAGGTGCCTGTTTAAAGAGCTCTATTTTATGGCGTAGTGTCATATTAACTAATTTGAGCTTTAATATGCGAGCATATTTGGGAGGTGACGCAAACGCGCAGGTTTTCTCAAATTTACTACTTCAAATTGGTAACGGCACATACCCGACTCAAGAAGGAGGTAAAGTAACTTTAGTCGAAAGCCTGTGTTCTTCTGTTGCCTCACAGCAGGAACTCATTTCCTCTGTATACGGAGATCCATCAGAGATCTCGAACCATGACGCTGCTTGGCTATGCCAACGAGCTATTTTGGCACCTCGCAACGACCAAGCAGCAGCAATAAATTCTCAAATATTGGTACATGTTTCTGGAGAAAGTAGGGAATATTTATCTATTAACACGGTTTTAGAAGAAGGAGATGCCACCCACTATCCAGTAGAGTTTTTAGACTCTCTAAATACACCAGGTCTTCCAGCACACAAAATTTATTTAAAAGTCGGAGTACCAATCATTCTACTCAGAAATTTAAGCCCACCAAAACTATGCAATGGAACTCGGTTGAGAGTAACAAATCTCCAACGAAATGTCATCGAAGCCGAAATCTTAACAGGTTGCGGCTCCGGTGATGTTGTTTTCATTCCCAGGATACCCATTATCCCCAATAATTTTCCGTTTACTTTCAAACGTGTGCAATTTCCTGTAAGCCTCTGTTACGCATGACTATTAATAAAGCCCAAGGCCAGACGTTATCCGTTGCGGGTGTAGACCTTACTTTTGATTGTTTTTCACACGGCCAACTCTATGTTTCTCTATCACGTGTTAGCAACCCAAACAACCTTTTTGTATATGCTCCGGGTAATTCCACCGCTAACATAGTATATAGAGAAGCATTAACGTAATCAACTATACCAAAGTCAGGACTCTTATCTAAATCATCAAAAAGATGATATACTCTTATCTAAACGACGTTGTTTTGCTCTCGACAACCACGCGAACGAAGTCGCGGGCACAGCTAGTATTATATAAATATGAAAAAAAAATGAAATAATAAATACCTTAATAAATATTACGGACAACTGACACATAAGCCATCTAGTTCAGATCTAAGCAGAAGATGTTTCTACTAGGGGCAACTAATTTAATACATAGATACATACGTTTTGTATAGGTATTATACATAGAAAACGTCCAAAATCCGATATAAATAGGTATTTTCATTTCTTACAAACGTAATGATCCGACCCGGGAACCGAACTGGAGACATGAAGCAGTCGCATACCACTTCATTCACGAAACAGTCAAATAATATATTTAACAAAAACCCTAAAATTAAAACGGAAATCGTGAACACAATTTGAATTCACAGTTGGTCTAATGGTTAAAGCGGTCGCCACTCCGCTTTGTACTGCGCCAAGTGTTGTGGGTTCAAATCCCACATAGGACAAAACTTTGTGTGATCCATAAATTGTTGTTCTAAGTCTAGGTGTTTTTTATTATGTGTTTGTAAAAGTCCCCCGCGTCACAGGATGAAAATTCCTAATGCGGGAGTTGTCTATTTAAAAAAAAAAAAGAAATAAAAGAGAAAGAATAAATCGGGATACTGTGGAACCGCTTATAATTAAAATGTATGTTTGTTGTGCGGGAAACAGTGACCGAAAGCAAAATTAAACCTGCCCGTGCGTGATTCGAATTTTAAATTAAATCCATCGGCGCACATTGTATGTAGATAACTACACTGATAGGTGGAAACGAATATAAATATCTATCTATATCTAAATTTTTTGGTGTTTTATGGCATAGAGCCTGTATAAATAGACTACTCATTTGATTGGTATCCGCAAATCAAAATAGGGAACACATAATCGTCTTTTTGGTAAGCATTGTAAGTATAAGTACTCGTAGTAGCGACGTAGCTACGTACGAATGTTTTTACAACAAAAAAGCAATTATTATTTTTTTGTCTGCCTGTCTGACTATCTGTTTTTTCGGACTATTCTCTGGAACGGCTGAAACGATTTTGTCAGTACTTTCACTCGCAGATCTATCTAAGAAGTAACTAAGGCTAATTATGCAGGACTTCCAACAATAATTACGGGTAACGTCGCGGTACTTAACTAGTTTATAAATTTATTTTTTTAATATTAGTTTATAATAATACAATTTCATTTGAAATAAAACTTGAATAAAATTAACATATAATATGAAGATTAACAGAAAGAATGACTTCGCATCGGAACACCGTATCCTCCGTTCGCGAACGAGTAAATATTTCCTGTAATTTACTTATTCCACAAAACACAGCTTTCTGTATAAAATACAAAAGCTGAAGCCACCTAGCCGTGGAGACAGTATACAAAATGGCGTATTTAAATGGGCGGCAACTGCATTGTTGGAATGTTGCGTTATACTGATATCGTTTGCTGGCCTACTCGCACTCACCATCATGCTGGCTCTCTAAGCCTCTTTATTTTCGAAGCTTATTTACCAGTTCAAAAACAAATTAACTTCAATCATTTCAAACTAAATTACAACTTTATATCTGAAGGAATAAAGTACGTTTTCAATCGTATCGGGGCACACACTTACGTTTTTGTAGCAAATCAAACGTGATATGTGAAACTGTTGCACGTTATACCGTCCCTATCTAACACAGGGGGTGATGTATTTTTGTATCTGCGTCTCTTTTACGCTTACCTCCTGAGAAGTAATGTGTTGTTGCGTGTTGTGATATCTCTAAAATAACAGGGTACACTCGCTGCGAAGTTGTCATTTGTAACGGTTTTTGCAAAGTACAGTCAGCATAAAACCATATCAAATTTGACGAATGTAAAATTCTTTATAAATCCAATCGATTTCATTATAAGCATGGAAACGTAAACGTTTAATTGAATGATTCATATTTCAAAAGAAAATCCAATGTCCAGCAGGATTAATAGAGACAATTGAAAATAATGATGACTAACTACGCGCATTTATGGTAAGCTATTAAAAAGAAAGAGACACAAAAGACTATTGTTTTGATTAAAGCTAAAAGATTGAGACAATACCAAATACCAACAAAAGGCTAATCTTTGTTTTATTTCTTTACAACAAAGACAATATTGCTATATTGCCACATGAGATTTTCTCAAGAGTACAAACCCGTCGATCGATTGCATCTTGCACCTAATATTAACAGCAAAGTTAGCTGCGCCTGATTTTCAAATATCTATACATCTGAAGTGTCTGTTTAAGTATATTATCACATGTATTTTTCTGAATTGATATGAAAGTAGATATATACGGTTACCTTCTTACATAAAAAAAAAAAATCTCAATTATTGTCTACTTATCTCTCTGCCTGGCTGTCTAGCTAATGACACAAGGAGTAATTTAGGCTATTTTTAGACTCACTTTGCTCCGCGGCGTTACTTACGATTAACAACAATAATCAAGATCTCAGCAATAAAATAAATCTGTACATTTAGTAAGATTTACAAAATTGATACCTACATAAATTAACACGGTTTGATTAATGTAGGTATCCGGTGGTCGGTGGCGCAGTGGTAGCATTTGAGATTGTTGTGATTGAGATCTCGGGTTCGATTCTCGGGTCGGCCTAAATGTTTGTTTCGGAGTTTGGGTGTTTTTTTTTGTAATTTATTTTCAAAACACGTATAAAGTATATTATATACTTATGTTTTACTGTAAACGGGACTTATTCGCGATAATAGATATTATAAAGGTTACGATACCTTTTTTGTACAAAGTTTTCCAAGTGAGTGCATTTTTTGAGTCAGCCGTTTGGCTGAGATGGGGGACGCCCTGTTTTTACAAAAAAATGAGCTTTAAAGTTGAAGAACTCGCGACAGGATACCTAAATCGAAAAATGATTGTGTCACGTGTCACTTTATCGACGTTTACAACACATATCCCCGCAAAGATATATCTTACTAGAACCAACCGTTTGAGCGGTAGGTCGAGGACTACGGAACTACGGAACCCTAAAAAGGACAGTGTCTTGATAATAGATAAATACCACTCTGTATTTTGTGTAGAAATTTTTAGATATACAATTTCATTAGTAAGTATGTTTATTGAATAGGTATATTTGAATTAGTCTAAAGAAATTTCAGAAGAATTAGAATGAAAATTCCCACGAACTCACACATGGCCGCGCTTTTGAAATGCACTATTAAGATTCTCGAAGACAATGGTATCGCTGTTTACCTAACCTATTTAAACAAATGTTATTTTAAATGTATTATCAAAGGAACAATTCTTTACTAAATGCAAATGCATTTTACATACTTTCCTTAAAACTTGTTCCTGTACGTATTGTGTGTATTGTTTTGTATAATGTGTAAGGATTGTATTGTATAATGTATATTGTATTGTATAATGTGTACCTATTGTATAGTGTGTACCTTTTGTTTTAATTAGGTACTATATCTGATACTTTTTAACCTTTTATTTTAATTAGGTGCTATGTCTGATACTTTTTAAACCTTTTATTTTAATTAGGTACTATGTCTGATACTTTTTAAACCTTTTGTTTTAATTAGGTGCTATGTCTGATACTTTTTAAACCTTTTATTTTAATTAGGTACTATGTCTGATACTTTTTAAACCTTTTGTTTTAATTAGGTACTGTGTCTGATACTTTTTAAAAAAAATGTTTTAATTAGGTACCTACTAAGTATATCTGATACTTTTTAAACCTTTTGTTTTAATTAGGTACTATATCTGATACTTTTTCCTCTTTTGGCCCCTGGTCATAGCAATTTTACATTACCTTTAGGTTAACTGGTAGAGAATGCTTCATGGTATTAAGTGTGCCTTTACACAATATTAATTTTAAATAAATAAATAAACAGTAATTTACAATGATATTGTGGATGAAATATAAAAATTCTTACTTAACTTACCAAGCTAGTCTACACATTACATTAAAAATCTTTATATATATAATTCTTGTGTGAGTGTGTATGTCACTGAACTTCTCTCAAACGACTGGACCGATTTTGATGAATTTTTTTGTGTGTGTTCAAGGGGATCTGGGAATGGTTTAGATTCGCAATTGGACCCGGTAGGTGGCGCTGCGATCAAGTTCTGGAATTTTAAAGTTGGGCGGTACGAAGTTCGCTGGGTCAACTAGTAAATGTATAAAATTTTAATAATACATGAGTGCATGAATATTAACAACAAAAAAATATTTAATACGTAGAATGAAATTTTTGAGAACTGTAGGAAAAGTATACATAGCTATAAAGCCATTAAGCTACTCTTTTCGGCAATCTGTTTTATTTGCTGATATTTTGATGAACATTAGAGAATGTCGTTGCCATCGCTACGCTTAGGCAAAAGGTAGGGCGAGAGTTGCGAAGCCACTGGAGTGGGACGTCGCTAAACAAAAACACGTATACAACTAGCAGCTTCGCGGTGATTGGTCGTCGTGAGCGGCGCTCCCCGCCCTCGAGCGCAAGACGCCTCGCGCCCACCGGCCACAGTGATTTATCACTTCACGTCGCGCTCTCTAACCGGTAACATGTGCAGCGGTGCTGAAGGAGGCTCTTGGCTCGGTAGAGACGCTCCCACGGTTACAGCGGCCGCTCTAGACCATTATCGGATGCAACTATACAACTACGCGGTTGCAGAACGACTTCGGTTATATCCGCCATCTGTGGCACCATGTTACACGCCATACGGACCCCGGTTAGCGCTATCCATGTCACTGCTCCAACAACGAGTACTCCAACCAGAAGAACCGAAACCTCAACACAGTTACATCGGACTTATTGCAATGGCAATTCTCAGCTCACCGGATCACAAACTTGTTCTCTCCGACATCTACCAGCACATCTTGGACAACTATCCTTACTTTCGCAGCCGCGGGCCCGGGTGGCGCAACTCTATACGGCATAATCTGTCGCTGAACGACTGTTTTGTAAAAGCTGGTAGATCTGCAAACGGGAAAGGTCATTACTGGGCCATACATCCAGCTAATATTGAAGATTTTCGTAAAGGAGATTTTCGAAGACGCAAAGCTCAAAGGAAAGTAAGAAAGCATATGGGCCTGGCTGTGGATGACGATGGAGAAGACTCACCGTCCCCGCCGCCACAATCACCGCCACCGACGACGTTGCCGTTGCCGTTCTGGGGTGGAGGCCGAGTTCCGGGCACCGGACAGCCGCGGAAGAGGCAATTTGATGTCGCCTCTCTACTAGCACCGGACGATGCACCAGACAAACGACAAAGACGTGACAGTAGTTGTGAAGAGGAACATGAAGAAGATATCGATGTTGTAGCGAGTGATCAAGAAGAGCGAGGTGGTGACGAGGTAGTGCAAGTTCCTCTAGCACCGCCGACGCAATATCCGCTGCTGGGCAGCTGGTGGCCGGCCATAGATCCTGCGTTACTACAGCAGTTGCGGCGACAGTCAGGGCTCTTCCCTGCCATGTCACCAAGCCCCACTGACTCACAACGACCCCCGGACACCTAGACAGTGATAATAACATACCTAAAGCTTATAATAAACGTGTATAGCAAGTATTAATCAGCGTCGGTAGATAGTGTCTCGTGAAGTTCTTTTACAAGTTAAGTTTGCATAGTTTATTCTTTCTATATTCACGTTCAGTGAGCCTGTGTTCTTTCTGTTACATTTCTATCTTTCGCGTTATTTTTTCTTTCTTCCAAACTTTCGTCAATGCCTACTTCTATACAAATTTTCAAAACATCAAATCTATAATTTTTATACTTAACTGTGTATGTAGAACAGTGATAGTTGTTGTTAGATACACAATTTATTACTAAAGTCTGAAAACGACCAAGCTGCGTGGATAGTTTCTAGTTCTTACTGTAAATACGTGATTGTGAAGTGACGGTGTCTACTCTTCGTTGTTAATGACATGTAAACTACTGTTCTTTATTTAAGTAGATCACATTAATCAATAAAATAAAATAAAAGTTAAAAAAAGTAAAATTATAGAGATTATAACATATAAACATCTTTCATTTAGTACAGTTTTAAGTTAGTATGTATACGGATATTATACAAAAAATAATAACCTACTCGCATGATAGTTAGGTACATCATAAGAAAATATGAGTTTTCTTAAAACGTACGTGGTATTTGTATAAAGTCATGGAATTCATAATTTCGTCATCTCCATTCAATCCTCGTCTCCATATTCAAATTAATAATTTAATAAACTTTAAATTTAAAACTAAGTATTCCATTGTTGATGCTAAATTCTCTAATCTTCAATAAAAAATTGAAAATATTACAAAAATTCATAATTTTTGTTTGTTAGCTTTGAATTCGTTGTAGGTTAGCTTTCAATTCTTTGAAATATTCGTATAATAGCCAAAGAAAATGTTCTTTAAAATATACCATTACAAATGTTAACTTTGTTTTTGACTCTCGGTAATATTCGGTTAATCTTCAATAAAAAAAAGAAAAAATAAATCACAAAAATTCAAAAAAAACAAATAAGGATTGAGCTGTTGCCAAAGAAAATATTCTTCAAAATATACCATGACAGCTATTGTCATGGTATATTTTTTACTCAAAGTTTCGTAATGGTATGATAACTTTGTTTTTGGCTGTCGGTAATATACAGATGCTATTATTTTAGTTTCATAACAGGCATATAAATATTAATAATAAGGTTTATTTTATCTCCACAAATTATATCATACTTAGAATAGGTATAGAGTTGGCAGAAAAAATAACGAGATTTTCGGAAGATTTGGGATCTATGCACAGTCGAGGCCCGTACTACAGATCTCCGGGCCCCCTAGCCAGGTTACAAACGATTTTCGTTTTCTACTCTATTCTCTTGCTTCCTGGGTACATTTTATTTTGATCACATGACTGAGTGACATTAGTCAATACAACAAGAGAAATAGAGTAGAAAATATAATTAAAAACAAAAAACGTTTGCAACTAGGCTAGGAGAGCAGGCCCCGGATCTGTTCTATAATAAATCGGGAACGAATTACAGAAATATATATAATGAACACCTAATATCATTTTTATCCAGAGAATTTGATCGATTTGCGTCGCTTTTACGGGTGTTGTGGTTGGTATATTTAAAAAGAAAATGTAATATCGAAAAGAACAACAAAAATAAATAAATATTTGAAAGATGAAAAAACATTTTTTTTTCTGGTTAAAAACCTTTTTATCACCTAATCAATTTAATTCAATATTTTATCCATCTCATTTCTTTTTTAGCTTTTTGACTTATCACGACCCTCAGAAATGAGGATAACGACGCAAGGACTTATCAGTCAGATTTTATTTACACATTCAAAGAACAAAAAGAGTTTCAATATATTGTATACGTACCAATCGCCGGTCTAAACGCTCCAGCGATCTCTTACAACTTTTTTCTTCTTCAATTTATAAAAAAATTGAGGTATAGCCTTATACCTCAACTTTTTGTTAGTACTGTAAAGATAAAACTAATCTTCAATTCCTGTCTTTAAATAAGCTATTGAAAAGTTGTTTTTTACGTGATAACGTCATAATACTTTTCACTTGTCTGTAAAACAGTTGACAAAATAGATCACGTGTAGGTTGTGGTTGCCGCTGTCTCTCTTCTACTCGGACGCATCGACCGAATGAGTAAAGAGAGATACATGCGTCACAAGCGCAATTTTGACTCAAGCGGAATGTGTCAATGAGTCATGCTTTTTCGTTCGTGCAGCAGACATTCATCGATATAAAAGACGTTATCACGTCAAAAATTTAAACGAAAAGAAAGATTTTTCTTACTTGGCGATGACTAAGCCAATTGGGAGATTTTCCGTTTTTTTTTTATTTTAAGTACCTTTTTCTATACAATTACTAAGAATTACGCTTTTGATACATGTACTAATACAGCATAAAAAAGTAAAAATAAACAAAAAAAATGAAAGAGATTATAACAAACCTAATGACCGTGTTTTTGCTCAAAGCCCTAAAAAAGCTTCTCAATTAGTTAACAGAATACAACGTGGACATTATCCCACTTCAGTGACGGTTTAGTGAGGAGTGAGCCATGAAGGTGTGACTGAGGCATATTTTTGTGAAAAAGTATTAAAACAACGTACATGTGTATCATAATACAATTTTTGAGAAGGTGGTTAAACCACTTAACAACACCATGTTCCATAGCCATTAATGATTTTTTCAGCAAAGGTCATAAAGCGAGTCCGATCAAGATTGGTTGGGAAAGAACATTTCGGACTTTAGTACACCTGAAGACTAGCCGTCGTCTAGTCCAAATCTCAACCCCCTGGATTCATATTTCTAGTCAGTTTTAGAGAGTATGGCTTAGTCTAAACGTCATGATAATTTGGAGTCCCTAAGGCAATGCATAAGATTGGCGATGAATATAAATATGCCAAAGTACATGTAAGTATGGTCTAAGCGTGTTGTATGACTTCATATTTAGTATTTTTCTGCCCGTTTTGAGTGCGGCCGTAACTAATGTATATAAAATAAATATACCTAATCAAAAAGATAACTAATACATTTAACTAATAATATCTAAATATGTGTGTGACTGTGTGTATGATATCTTATGTTGGTATGTGTCAACTAGATCAAACTAACACGATATACAACACGTTTCAACTATTGTTAAGTATTCTATTTTCTTTCGAACACAGTGTAATATATAATACATATGTCTTAACAATGGCTCTAGCAATATAGAGATTATCATTATCCTTACTAAATAGGCGCTGACGCCTGAAAACAAACAATAGATAGCGTGGGAACCTTTAAATTAAGTTTAAATAGTGCCATGCTTGCCTTTTGTTTGCCTGTACTGTATATATGTGTACGTACCTATAGGTATGCCAGTTGACCCGGCAAACTTTGTTTTATTTTATTAAAGAAAGGTTAATATATAGGGTTCTATAATATTTATTTTTTGATGTCAAATGATAAAATAATTGACTAATATCATAAATTTAGGATGGGGCCGCCCACGGTCAAACAGTTTTAGAGAAATTTGATGTGTGACACAATATTTTAATCTAATATAAGATTATGAATGGTTAATAATAATAAGATAATTATAATAATAATAATATACATAAAGTATATATATGAAGCTACTTATATTATAAATTTGCTTGACACGTGGTATTTGTTGTACCGTTATTTAAACGACGAAAAGTCGCACTTCGGGGAGAACATTATCGAAAATAAATGGCTTAAATTACTCCTTACAAAATTAGCTATCTGTCACTAAATATCCCACGGAAATCGGTTCAGTCGTTCCAGAGATCAGACAGAAGATCATAGGTTTGTTCCCCGTGGTTATTGTTTTAGTGATATAACATTAAATATTTGAATTCTATTCCTATACTTATCAATTTTTTATTGTGTAACACAGTCGGTCTATTGAAAAAACTGATATTCAAATAATACCGGTCATAAAGAACCGACCATAAAATAAATTATCTTGGGAATAATATCTAAAGGAAGGGAACAAGGCGAAGATGACTAAACTATTGTCTAACTCACTTATCTGATTATCAGTATCTACTTCTATTAAAATTATCGAAGTACTTAAATACTAAACATAATAATATTATAAAGCTGAACAATTTTTTTGCTGAACGTACTAATCTCAGGACTTATTGAGTCCAATTTAAAACTTCTTAGCTTTGGAAAACTTATAATAATAATATGCTTTTATTTGCTTAAGGTACACAAAAAAAATTGGCCAAGTGCATGTCAGGCCACGCATAGAATAAGGTTCCGTAGTCACCCATTATGGTAGGTAGATTTAAAATTGTGTTCAATAGTTGTTAAGTTTACTTATTACTTCTTTATTTTTGTACCAATTTTTCCAAGAGAGTTCATTTTACAGTTAATAAATCGCTATAGTTTTCCTTGAAAATTCAATATATGGACTACTATCAAGAATTTTTCAGTTTTTTTTAAACCAGCCGTACCCTAAAAATTGTGAAATGTAAAACATAACAGGCATGCAAATTTAGGGTTACAATCTCTTGAGCAATAATTAATTTAGAGCATTAAATGATAAATTAAATAATAATTAATCAGCTGAATCAAAGTCAATAATAAAGTGTAACACTTTTTGTCGGGAATATAAAGTTCATAACTTCACGCTACGGACAATAGGAGCCAAACATCAATGAAAATGTTGCGGAATCTGGTCAACATTCCATTTCTCTATTCTCTTGTTGATAAAAAACGATAAACGTTAGTAACTTACCTACGGGGGCAGGTCCAGGACCGGTGACTTTACGCACTCTCCGAGACACGGGTGTTAAGACCCCAACCTATGAACTCCGAGCTGTTTTTAAGTTTGGGGTGGTGCAGGGAAGACCAAATTTCTGAGCATAGAGAGAGCACAAAGGGCAATACTAAAAGTAATGACACGGAAACCATACCGCTACGCTACAACCAGCCTATACCTCGAATGCAAGGTTCTTACTGTCCGTCAATTTTATATCCTCCGAACCATTCTTAGGAGACACTCAAGTATCCTTTATTCAAATCGCAATCCTCGAACAAACCTTCCAAAGGGCAAACGACACAGAACCGCCTTCGCTAAACATCAATATTATATACTGAGCACTTACATCTACAAGCAGGTACAAAAGCAAATGAATATTATTAACTTAAACAGTAATCAGCTAAAATCTAAGGTTACCACATACCTACTCCAACAGGATTACTCACAAACGGAAGCCTTACTTACATACATTACCTAAACACAATCACACGACTCAACTACGGTCATCTGTTACCATACTTTATACAAATATAAACACTTAAACATTAACATATACATACACACACACACACACACACACACACACACACACAAACACACACACACACACACACACACACACACACACACACACACACACACAAACACACACACACACACACACACACACACACACACGCGCGCGCGCGCGCACACACACACATAATTATATACACATACACCTCACAGACACAGCGACGCAGCCCCACTTAGTTTAAGCTTAATGTTAAATATTTTGATATCGAACACTGTCTCTTATAGTACAGGTTGTCCTAGTTTAAGAGACAGAGTTTTCATCTTAAATTGTTACACATACTTACCCTAGTTCTAAAAACATGCGATGTTCAACGATATGTGATAGCAACAGAAAATTTCTGTTTTGTACTGCCATTCGCATGAAGTTAAATCAAGGACTGTGATCCTGATTAAATGTACTCAATGTTAACTTTGTATACATTATTTTGTGGGAATAAATTATTATTATTATTATTATTATTATTTTAAAGTATTTCTATAACCAGAAAAAGTCTTTAACACATTTTGGTCTGTGCCAGGATTCGAATCCGAGACCTCTTGATCAGCAGCCGCATACGCTAACCACTAGACCAACAAGGCAGTCCAGTCCAACTTATAGGGGCCGAATTAATTTTAGAAGTAGTTATTGCGTATATAAATGTAGTTATAATCAGATCTCAAGTAACGTTCAGGCATTATTCATGGACGTATATTTTTTATACGTCCATGGCATTATCACCATATATTTGAAAGGTTCATAGTATAAACATATTTATTTATTACTTGAACTCATGTGTACCCTACCGCCAACGACAATTATTTCAATTTTAGCAATTTTTTTAGCAAATTTTAACAACTATTTCAGCCCATCCAAAAGCTTGCCAGGAAGAAATTGGAAAATTTAAAGAATACCTACAATAATTCTACCGTGAATTCTGTACTTTACAATGACTATAGAAACTGTACTGGTGTACACATAAAGTGTTATTTATACCTATGCTTAACTCACCATTGTGGCAATAAAATATGCATGACAAACTTATATATTACCTATCCCATTATCAGATCCCTATATGGTGACGATGGGACCACCTGTAAGCTACGCCCATTCCAAAGCATTTTTGAAATCGGTTCATACACGACGAAATTATCGCTGAACATACATAAAAAAGAAAAAAAAGATTCCGACGAATTGAGAACCTCCTCCTTTTTTTTGAAGTCGGTTAATAAATAGGACGTGTCTTTAATACAATGACAAACCATAGATATGTCAATTTAATTTCAAAATTAATGTGTGAAAATATTTTAATGTTTTTTTTTCAGAAGACGGTCCCCATTTCATCTCATCCACATTTTTTATCATTATATTAATTACAACGCCGACTTGAAGACTAGAAGTCTTTACAATTTATTGAAGACTTGAATTACTTTACGTTGGCAGATATAGCTGATATTCGGCTGGTTGACATTTCATCAAAAGAAGAAGAATATTATTTTGATATTCGGTAGTGTGTAAATAAAGAAATGTAGTATAACTTAGTATATGGCATACATAGTAGTATGTATATAATTAAATAAATTAATCATAGTATAGTTCAATTCGATGCTCTAAATATAGTACTTATTAACAACCGATCATTGCAAATTATAAAAATAATCATAATTCATGCATCTTAAATAGTATTTATGAGCATAACATAATTGCCTACAATAGTACTATTGTAGGCAATTATTATATATTAATTAAAACAATTAAAATATAATAAACACCAAAAAGAAATTAACAAGCCATTAGTTTTGTTAAAAGTCTATGTTCTGCTTCTGGAGTTTCAGAGATAAACGCGTTTAAACTAACAAAAACAGTTCAACTTTTTTACTGTACAGTGATTCGAATTACCATAGGTATAATTATACTTTTTGTATAAATAAATTAAGTACCTTCAGCAATAAAATTTTCAAAATAATTGCAAAACAGAGAGAAGAAGTGCAGGGGCCTCTTACCCTGTTACCAAGTGCACTGTGTAGTGTGTGCGGTGCATACTAAAGGTCGCTACAGTCTAGAGTATTATTGGTAGACGAGCGCTTCACAAGCTGGGTACGTCTCTGAAGAGGTGAAAGGACCTTAACATGTTCATATCAGTGATCTTCGAACACTTCTAAAGGGTGTTTCAAAAGGCCAGAAGCAATGCAAAAAGTGTCGTGTTCCGTCATGGATAGATCTCACACGTTGATACGACAGCAGTGAAATTTTGCACCTACGATTTAAATATTAAAAAAAAAGTAGTTAGAAACATACATAGTTAGATTCTCATTTATCTTTTATTACCAAAAAGTTTTGTTGCCAGTCGACTGGAAGATAGATACAATAAATATTTATGATACAATAACATTTATCTACTAAAAAAGGTTTTAAAAAATACACTTTCAAAATCAATCCATTTACCATAATGATACCGTGTTTCTATTAAAAATCGGTTTTTTGTTGATTTTTAAGAAGTATTGAAGTCATTAAATATCAAAATGACTTTCATACATTCTTAACTAAACGAATGCTTGAAGAATATTTTAAAGGATAAAATATAGATTAAAAGCTCAATACCCGTATTCAAAAAACTTTTTGGGACTACGGCTTAGCTACTGTAAACTTTTTTTTTGTAAGTATTATACTTAAGTTCTTTTTTTTATTAGAATGGACTCTTTGTTTTTTTCTGTGACTTAGTGAGGCGCATGCTAAAGCTCCACAAAAAAATTAAATGTAAAATTGACCAGTATTGCAAAAATTGATATAACTTTAATTAATGAGCATCATTGTAAAGTAACATCACGTGACTTTAGATTATATGAAGCTTAAGGTAAATGAAATTATGCTTATGATTATGTGATTTATACAACGCATTCCAACACTATATATATGATAATATATATATATTGAGATGTATTATTTATTTATTTATTTTTTACTCATCTCTAAGTGAATCCTTTACATGGCGATCCTGCCTAAAGGTGTCAGCTAACGCGAGCGAATTCAACTCGCACCTTTACAATATAGTGCAACTTGAATGATAAATTATAAAAACTCTTGTCAGATTAATATGAGTTCTCATTCGACTACTAATCGTTGCGTAATCAATACACTTATATTCGAGGGTATATTCGTAATTTACATTTTGGCTAAATCAAACCCTGTGTTGCACTGGCCTCTTAGCCAAGTGGCTAGTGATCCTGTGATTGTTATGTCAGAGGTTCGGAGTTCGATTCCCACCCAGGACCCTGTTTTATGTATGCGTGTATTTTATCCATAATGCTGATACAAAACGTCCAAAATTCTTGAGCACCACGACGGCAGTTCTAATAAATACATAAATAAAACATTTCGGGGAACTGACACATAACGCCATCTAGTCCCAAACTAAGCAGAATTTGTACTATGACTACTAGACAAGTGATATAATGATACATAGAAAACATCCAAACTCTGAAATAAATATTTAAAGATCATACAAACGTTTGATCCGACTCGGGAATCGATCCCGAGGCCTCAAGCACAGCAGTCACATACGCTACTACTGCGCCACGTAGCCAGAAGATAATATTAGTGTATTTTATTCTAGGACGATGAACTTTACTCGGATAAACAGACACTAAAATATTATATTTACTGAGATTTCTATTAAAGACTGAGCTCTTAGTATAATGATTAGTCACCGGTGGGTGACCAACTATTACATTTTACATTCATTCATAAAAAAGTAACTTTTTTATATGTAATCCTTTCAAAGTGACTCGCTCTACCTGATGTCAAGCATGAGCAGTATCCAAGAGTGTTTGTCGCCATCCTTATTGTGCATACTGGCACACAATACAGTATGGTGACCCCCACATCATTGAGGCCTAGTGAGATGCTTTTGCATCATTGGGCCAGCAGTCTCCCACTCACAACTACAAATGCTGCCATTTTTAAGTTGTCTTTTATGCGAAGTTAGAACGTAACGATCGAGCCAGCTCATTTGTATTGTAATCAGCTTGACTTTACTACCTTCAATCTTGTGGGCTTTGTTCGATCGATCTTTTATTGACTCTCTCTTAAAGTATAATAATCTCAAAGGTACCACTTTAAAGAGTCACATCTATTTAGTTAGTACGGTAGTCAAGGTCATTGGTTTTGTTACTGCGTGCAATTTATTGATAATATGTACATATTTAGGATTTAGAAGTAAGTATGTTCATAAGCTGTTTGATCAGCACAGCACTAAAACTGCTTACTTTGGATTTAGCCTGCCATCAGTGAGAAGTATGACTATAAACGTACAAAACAGCTTACGTATAATTAAGCTCATTTTGGTAACGGAAGTATGAATGGATATTCTTTGCTTTCACAGTAAAGTTGGAGCGTAAACATTAACCAACACAAAAATAATGCATTACTTATACTGTATTTAAAACTTGTATACAAATCATGAGTCACAGTTTTTTTTACCTCTATTTCTCTAAAAAAACACGGCCTTATCACGTGCTATCAACAAAACGATCTTAATTTTTCCGAAACTCAGGTTACAGCTATTTAAAGGAAAGGATGAATGAACAACTTCCTGTGCCTCAAATCCTTTTGTACAGAATGCTAATCTATAAGCCGGGTTTGACCATAGATAAAATCTACACAAAATGTTTATGACAATGTTTATTATCTTTGTTATCTGTGGTAATTTTTTAAATGTTTTTTTAATATTTGTGGTCTATATAAATTTTAAAAACGTGTGCGGTCTTTTCGAAGAGCCCGGTGACTCGAATACTGAATTGTCAAAACAAATGTAATACCAAAATCATTTGCAGTTTGAACGTATTTCCACCATAACAAGTTGATATTCGGATTTAAACTGTATCAATAGATACAGTAACAAAATAATACAATAATAATGTAATGTAATGTTCTAGGACAATAGTCCTAGATTAATTTCGGCTTCTCTTATAAAAAAAAAACCTAGAATAAAGTAAAATCGAATCAATTTGGGTAATTTTTTCAACTTATCAAAACGATAACCTATCCTTTTTTTTTTCTTTTTTTCTGTATTATAAACAACAATATTTCATTGGTTTTAAAGGTCGTAGGATAGATCCTTCGAAAAGCAGTAGCTTAAATATTTATTGTGTTATTCATGTTATTTGAAAATGTGGAAGAGCAGAATCTTCTACTACAGGCATTATTTGCTTAAAAGAAGATTCTGAACACTACTGGTTGTGAACTAGGTATTTACTAGACACAATATAATTTTATTTTATTTTTATTTATTTCATAATTAAATATTGATATGAAAATCTTTTAAGTAGTCTTATCTATTTTTCGAATGTTTTACGTAGTAGGTGTAGCTATGAACAAAGGTATAGTAAGGTATAGTAATGTATTGTAAAACATAACCAACTATATTTTTAGAAAAGAAGTCAACAAACTGTATTTATGAAGCTTTTTGTAAGAAGAATTTTTCAAATCGTATCAGTAGTTTCTAAGATTAGCGCTGTCAAACAAATAACAAATAATATTATTATACTTATTCTGACAATACACTGTTTCAATTAAAAATATATAAACTATAACATTTGAATATCGAACCTGTCATTCTTGGATCAGTTATTGTATGTTTACATTTTCGCACCAATCCGGGTGTGAAATATTTTTGTGATATTAAAATGGAGTGCGGTGATGAAGAGAAGCGAATCTGAACCACAACTGAAAAGTAGGTATTGAGCCAAATACTTAAAAATTTTAAAACTCCTAATACGCTTGGCATGAGTCGAATGTTTGTGTACCGGGCTATTGGTACAATGAAATATTCTCTGTTTGTGACAGAAAAAGATCTGGCTGTCCACGCAGTGTTCGTATGAAAAATGCGATCAAAGTAAGAAAAATAATTTGGAGAAATTAAGTAAGAAAGCAAAACATTTTATCTCGGAATATGAAGATAGCTCCTAGAACCATGCATATTATAAAAGATGACTTAGGACTTGAGACAGACTGATCATACTTAACTGATAATATTGAAAACAATTGAGTGCTAAAAGCGAAACAACTGAACGCAAAAGGAGGTCACAGAAAAAAAATATTTAAAACTTGGATTTTTTTTACCACTGAGCAACGTTTTAACAAGCTGAAAGACCGTGTTTATGTTGAGCTTAAGCAGCAGCAGTTGAGCAGCTCTAAAGATGCTTCCCAATTAGTCAACAGAATACAACGTGGACATTATCCGACTTCAGTCATGGTTTGGTGAGATGTTAGATTTGTAGCAGTGAGAGCCATATTTTTGTAAGAAAGATATCAAAATATCGGCACAAGTTTATCAAGATACCAATATTGAGAAGATGGTTAATCAACTTAACAACACTAAGTTCCATAGTCAAGAATCTTCTTTTCAGCAAGACTCAGCGCCAGGTCGTTAAGCTCGGGCCACTCCAGATTGGTTGGGAACGAAGGTTCAGGAACTTATCAGAGCTGAAAACTGGTGGTCATCTAGTCCCGATCTCAACTTGGCTTGAACGTCATGATAATTTGGAGTCCATAGAGAAATCCATAAGAGTGGCAGTGAAAAAGTTCCCCATTGTGTTTCTACTGATAACTGGCCTCCCTCAATGTATAAAGGACTGTATAACAGCCAATGGAGATCATTTTAAATGAATATTATTGAATCAACTGACACACATTAAGGTAATAAATGCTTTATGTGGTAAAAAAAAGATTTTACCTAGTATCAATATTTATGACAAGAATATGTAAATGTTAACTATAGAATAGATGATTAAATTCAAACAATAAAATGAAAAATATAATATAACAGTAAGCAAGCCACTGCCATTCCTTGTTACGATGGGTACGTTTATTTGAAAGAGAAAAACCTTTTCAAACACTACTGAAAGCTTCCATTAGGCACCCATTGAGGTGAGAGGACTAGAATGACCGGGATGTTCGACCGTCGATAAAACGGGTCCACTCTCCGCGAATTGGCCGCCGCCGTATCTAAACGTTCCCAATTCCGTCAAGTGTCGACAAAGGCCGACTTTTAGCGTCAACAATGAGTGAATGAAGTAAATTACCGCTTTTCGACACTTGAAAGTACTCGTTGAACCGTGCCGGTGGACGCATTGTCCGCGAACGGTTTGCGTCGCGAAACAACCGATAACAATAAACACTAAAAAGGAAAGTGTAGTATTTTGTGTGGAAATGCGTCTCGACAAAGGGCGCATTCCTAATAGGTGTTAATATGTGTGATTCGTTGAGCAAAGTGAATGAAAGAGCGACGGGTGGCGCCCCGGCGGCATGCAACATGCTCTCGGAGTATTTTTATACAAGTCAACGGGTCGTTTGATTGACAACATTGTGTTTTGTGCTGGGGGTTTAATGAACTTATGTTTTCATACAATATACAACTTAAAGATCAAGTATTTTACCTTTGATTAGGCGCATTTTTGAAACACATTTTTTTATTCACAGCATTTTTAGGGTTCCGTAGTATATGACTCGGAGCCCTTATAGATTCGTCATGTCCGTCCTTCCGTCCTCGACCTACCGAGAAAAAGCATCTCACTAGGCCGCCATGATGTGGGTCGCCATACTGCTTGCATTTGCAGTTATTAAGGCGGGGGTCGCTACTTTTAGAATTTACTCATGCTTTCCATCAGGCATAGTAAAGTCACCTTGGCAGGCGTTAAATAAAAAATAATTATTATCTATTGGACATGGTTTTAAATGTATTTACCATTATGGGTGACTACGGAACCCTATTCTATGCATGGCCTGACACGTACTTGCCCATTTTTTTTAAAGATGTTGGGGTTAAACGCCTAGAAACAACTGATAGCTACTGTCGACCACGATACCTACAACTCAAAAGATACAAGTGATCTCCTAGAATTAGGAAGTGAGAGCGAAATACTTACTTTGAAATAATTGATTATCACCAAATTTCCCTGCTCCGTAGTAGAGCTACGATCGGTTAATCTTGATATAATTTAATGCGTCGGTGCGCAGTGGCAGCATATGCGACTGTTGTGCTTAAAGTCGCGGGTTTGATTCCCGTGTCGAATCAAAATGATTGTACCTATGATATGCAAATTTTTGCTTCGGAGTTCGGTGTTTTCTATGTAGGTAGAACATGCATATACATATAGACTATATTTGTACTTATATCAGTTGTCTAGTACCCAAAGCACAAGCTCAGCCCCCCTAGCCAAGTAACAAACGTTTTTCATTCTGCAATCGCTGACGCCTCTATTCTTTCTTCTTCTTTGATTGGCCAATGTCACTCAGTCACGTGATCAACACAAAATATTAGCCAATCAAACAAGAGAATAAAGGCGTCAAATCTGAACGAAAATCGTTGGAACTATAGTCGTCACAAAATAAGAAGCCCGTTTTGACATTTGTCATTTGACATGCCGCATGTAAGAAATTGAAAAATTAAATTCATAATCCTATTTAATTACTATGTTACCCATACACTATTACAACGCGTATCATAAATAAGCATCAAGTTTAACTTGATATTGAAAAATTGCACTCAAAAACACGAATTAATCGTATTAGTTACGCCACGATGACAAATGTCAAACCGGGCTTTTTATTTTGTGACGACTATAGATAATGTTGCTTGTCAGATGTCCGAAATACTTATTTAATATATGGATGTGTCAATGTGTATATGACAAATTATGCCTCTATCACGGATTGGATTAGTTTTAGATATAAGAAAATATAGGCATGACAGAGTAAGCAGTGGATATTTGATAGTCTTGAATTGATTTATCAACTGAGTATGTACTATCATCCGTAATATTTTATGTATTTCGTTGATGAGAGTGAGATTAGAGACACCAATGATGCAGACACATCTTAATAAGCCACATATCTAAATTTGCAATGTGTATGGCGACCATTACTCCTGGATTCTGCTCATATTTTTCATCAGATTAGAGTCACTTTAGCAGGCTTATATAAAGAAAAACGTAAACTGCTAGACATACTCGTAGGTCTTCCGTTAAAAAGCAGGTTAAAACATCATCATAAATAATTCAAAGTTGCAGTTACTTTAGTTCCAAAAATAATTCAAAAAAACCATAAATAATTCAAAATTCGAAACGCCGGCAATTTGTCAGTTCTCCCCCAATAAAACTTGATACTGTAATCTAAACTCGTCAAGACTTGAAGGAAACAGCCACTATCATTGGGCGACGAAACCAAACACTCGGTACAATATCGTTATAGCCTGGTCAACATTCTTGTCTAAACATACTGTAGAGGGCGCCACTCGTCATAGTTTAAACACCAGCAAAACAAACAGTTGAAGTGCGACCGCCCGCGGATTCGCGCCGAAGGGTTCACGGAATCAGGGCATACGACACCCAGAGCTGCAGTTTGTTCAGCAAATATAATAATGTGACGTTCAATAAATTGATACAATAAAGGTGCCAAATGATTTCTTATTGAAAAGAAAGCGCGTTTGTTTATTTAGGTGGGCTTGAAAGCATTTTTTTCGTAGACACCCTTTGGTTTATTTGATGTTTTCGTGCATACATGGTACGTGTGAGTGCGAAATATTTGAAATTGAATTTTTTGCGGAAAGATTGTATTGTAATTCTGTATACAATATTTTGTACAAGGTTAAGGTGGTTCTACGACCTGATGAAGGTTGCGGGATGCCGTTGGACATGGGCAGCACCGGACCGCTTGTTGTGACGTGCCTTAATGAGGCCTATATTCAGCAGTGGACTTTTTTGCTGAGATGATGACGATGATGTGGCCCGCAGTACAGAACGCAATTAATTCAATACACTTAAACGAGTATTACCTATGTTCTTGTTATGCCAACACTACATTTCTTGCTATTAAAAAGTAGCTTATGCCTTAATGGTTAATGCCACAAATAGCTGATCAAAATTTGTGGCGTCGTCGTTTCGGTGTGAAGCAGTGACAAACATACACATTTTCGATTCTAAAATATAAGTGTGATGTTTCGTTTAAAATAACTTTTAAAGGCACTGCCAAAGTTCAGCTAGTAATTAGTATCTATAGCTTCATTTGTTTTTAATTTTATTGAAACCTACCAAAATGTCTCTACTCTGCCTAACTGAAAGCATGAGTAGAATCCAGGAGTAGGAGCCACCATCCCCATTGCGAGTGCATGTAACGCAGTATGGTGACCCACACTATGGCGGCTTAGTGAGATGTCTCCGCAACAGTCTCTCAGCCTCCAGAGGCCGGGAGAATGATGCAGAATGATTGGCCCTCCAGTCCCACACTCACCAACGAAAGATGACAGCATGATTGCTCTCATTTTAGGTTGGGCTATCACGGTCGAGTCGACCCTTTCGAGCTGAAATCAACCCACTATCTACTTAGTTAGCGTTATTTACTTGATGGTTTCCAACGCCCTCTGTCCTTGTTAACCACTTCAATAAAATATAAATAATTGAATTAAATACTTTCTCTTCTATCTTAATTTACTGTGTTCTGATGTTTGATAAAGATAGTTAAAAATAATTTTCTTCGATCCCAAAATAATCTCTCTTCTGGATCATATATTTTAATGCAAGGCATATTTCTTATTTTGTTCATTCCCAGCAATGATGTATATAACATAGATTGTCAGCGGTACTGTAAAATTACACCACTTAGACTTTTTGTACTATTTAATTAATTTGAAGTCTTACACATGCCATACTGAATACCCCGCCAGGTTTACATGTGTGCTGTTTGGTCTATTATTGTTTAAAAACCATTCTACGAAATTAGTTTCAATTTCACTACTAATATGTAGTTCGTTTTGTACATTTTAATAACGTGGTATTTCTTATTTATATATCTTACTTGGTTCTACTACTAGTCCCTGGTACTAGGTCAGTACAACCAAGTACCTATTCTCTCTTTGCCGTAAATGTGAATAACTCGAATGAAATATCGTTTTGGTGTATAGTATGGCATAATATTATGTTGCGATATGAGTCTTAACACGAATGCTTATTAGTTATCTTAGAAACGTAGACAATTCGTGAATTGTCCTTGTAAATAATTTATTTGTACTTCTGTAATTATAATGTATGTGATTAGAATTTCCTTTTACATATATTTTACAACTTTTATTAATATTTAACATTTTTATTTATTAAGTTGGCAAACTTTTTGTTTCGTAAGTCAAGATCTTATTTATAACTTGTACTTAAATACCTAGCATCAGCTTAAAATTAATCCCTATGTACATCACATTTTTTGTTAGTTTTAATGACTGTATTTTGTGTGTAAGCCCTGGTATACAAATATAGTTTTATTTATCTATCTATGAATCTATCTTTAAAATACATTTTGAAGCTATACCATGTATCCACTACATACGCACAGCTTCAGAACTACAGCATTTCACAATACGACGGCAGAAATATGTTACGCGTTTTCCGGCTCAACAGTTCCGGAACAAAATAACGAATCAAATACAAATCGCGAGTACGGGGCGAATTCGCATAAAATAAAAATGTTAGTGAATAAAATAACGATTCTGCTGTGGCGTGCAGTGATGCGAACCTGTATTGTGAGCCGCTGGGGCGAGAATATTTAATTGTGGCGCGACTGCGGCGCGACCGGCGATCGACGCGACAGGATGTAAGCAACAGATGCTGATTATGAAGGGACTTCGCAAATTGAGGGGCTGTTGTTCAACTAGTCAGCCGTCTTGTCTTTGTTTTAAGGTTTACTATATAAAGATGTACCTATAGGTATTTATGTAAACTGATTGATTCACAAATATATTTAAAGTTCATAGTAATAAAAAATTAGTCTCAATCAAATTGTGTCGAATATTTTCTCCTGTTTTCTTTATGGCGCGGCAGTAGTGGATTCTATGTAGGTACACCCCAAAAGTTGAGGCTTAGGATTCCGCTTATGGCAAATATTAATGGAAAACTATAAGGAACCTCTAATTTTTTTATGTGTAAGCATAGTATTCATTCAATAAGTAGCACTGTAAGTAAAGTAACATAAATAAATTATTCGGACATCATTTGAAACACACCGTCAAGTTTCAAACTAAGCAGAGCTTGTTAGATTGACTATTAAAATACTATATACTTTTAATATAAATACATGTCTACATCTTATAATTAGAAAACACTTAAACCAAACTATATATATATTATTTTCATAATTGTTACATAAGTAGACAGGTATATTATTATGGAAATATATGCATACACAATACAGAGCACTTAAATCGAAGCAAGTTCTATAAAAACACAAATCAAAATGTTTACCTACAAGCAAAGACCACCGAGGCGACACAACGCAGCGATATTAAAATATCACGGCCATTTCTATGGCGATGGTGTTATTTTGTTAAACAAGGTGTTTTTATGGGCGATACGGTGATCAACCATCGATATGATCACGCGATGATTGTTTACTATACCAATACTGAGTGATATGGGGAGAATAGGCACACGCAAACCAAGAAGAATGTTACATATAATAACCAAAAAGTATTGTAAATAGATAAAAATGGAACGAAGGAGAAATTATTCGCGACTACTGAATTGACGTACAGCTTTTAAAATAAATTTCCAAGGTGCTATGAAAACCTTGCAAATAAAGTAAATGAGCGTAAACATTAAGAATTTCGGAAAAGTTGTTTTATTAGATTTTCTGTACATGAACTAAGAAAATATATTGGTAGTTGAACAGCGCACTTGCCCCACATCTTCAAAAACTACAGACAAAAGGTGCAAAATGGGTTAGTAAAATCGACAGATTTGCTGAAACTCCTGTTTCATAATAATAGCATTGATGACATTTTCAATTATTGTTATATTTAGGGTTAATTCCATAGTTATTATTTTGGAAATTCAGAGAGATCAACACCCATTTGAAACTCTCAGTATTATGTACACGATGAACTTCTTTTAATTATTTTATTCTACCTTTGAATAAGTTAAATTAAAACTTTCAGAACAGAAATCAAACTAACAACTAAGACACTACAAGCCTACACTCTATGCCACGAGAACTTATGACGTAGATACGGCCGGTAGACTTTCATCTTCAGTAGGATTGCCGACTACTGTTTTTCAAAGAATAAAACCTATCGTAATTTTGTTTTTAAAGTTTATTATTTTCATCTTTCTAGCCTCTATTATGATAAAAATTATTTGGGATTGCCTGCTATGGACTAAACTAAATATAATTTTACTTTGGTAAAAAATAATCTGAATATATCCGAATTCACAATTTTTTTTGGTGTGTTTGTTCTTATGAAAAAAATGTAAGAAAAAAAATTTTTTTCATTAAGAAAAATATCTAAGCATGTTGTATTAGCATTAGAATAATAAAAACACTTTTTTTAATTATTATACCAATTCGAATTCAATATTCATCGTTAAGACAGGACAATGTCTGTCCTGTCTTAACGATGTCAGCGGATCTTAACGGGTCAGCTAGCTCATAATATAATCTTCTTCTTAGTTGTTATCAAGGTAGTAGACTTACGCTACATTTCAGTACGAATGGAACCAGGTCGACCGTGACGGTACTACTCTCACACAGAAAACCAACCTAAAAATGATAGTATTCGTACTGTCCTATTTCGTTGGTGAGTGTGAGACCGGAGGCCCAATGATGCAGCTGCATCTCAGGCCGCCATGGTAAAATGAGGATGGTGACTCCTGGATTTTACTCATGCTCTACATCAGGCAGAGTAGAATCACTTTGCTAGGCCTAAATATAAAAAAATCGATCTAATTAATAAATATTTTTAAGCTTCCCATTAAGCCCTATTTAAACAAAAATATTTATGTAATGTTAATAACAAATTCCCCGAAGAAATGTTGTATTCCATACCTGCCTGATGTAATATCACTATTGTTCAATTTATGTCACGTATCGGTCACCAGAGCCGTGAAGTTTTGAAACGGAACCTGCACAAAGCACTTCGAGGAATATATCTGGAGTGTTGACACGGGATCCATCACAATGGAGACAAACTCTCCTCAACAGATTATTTTTAAAAGCGACCCGTCTAAAGTTTGTCCAGATGACTCTTATAAATCGATAACTTAAGGTGTGACCTGTTCTGTGATTCTTGGATTTAATGCGCCCGTATCTATATACAAAATAAGTGTCAAAATGATTTATTCAATATGTTATATTCGATGAATAATACAATTGTTTACAGTTCCCACAAGTAGTATTAAATATGAGCACGTAATTTATAAAATTTCTATCAGTTTTATTTTTTTGACATGATGACAGACATATTACGGATATAATCTTAGGCGAGTTGTCTCTCGCAAATATTTAGTTATACAAGTATTTGTGTCAAGCGTTCAAATGAATTTTCAAATCACATTTAAGAATAACTGTGCCAATATTTGTATAAATATGTTTATAAAGCAGTAATTATGTACATGCAAACATTTAGCGGTGAATATTCCGCGCTTCTCTTATTTTAAACGAGTATTCAGAGTATGTTTACTTTCCCATCGAAGTTATTGTGATGGAATTCTTATAAGTCCCAGGTAAGTCTACCGTAGCCAGAACGGAATAACAAACAACATTTCTAAATACGAAAGACGCAAACACAGCAAACACATTATTTTGTTGGTATAAGGTTTTTTTCTTAATTGCTTTGTGAGACACGTATTCCACCTGCATTACGTAAACGACGTTTGAAAAACTCTTTCGTATAATATCGGAAGCTCATTAATGGACGAAAGTTTTGACTAAATATTTGAACGTTTCGGCACAATCGTAATTAGTGGGTTGTGGTCGCAGGTTGCACAAAGACTGGTAGTTGGTATAACAGGGCATTTATTTATCGATGAGTTGCGGGCTTATTAGATACACATCGGGGTACATGTGTAAATAAATAGGCGGAGAAGACGGCGACGCGACCAAACATCTTGAGCGGTCGATGCTACGCTCTATACACTCGGGATATTATTAAATAAATTTAATACTCATATTAATACATAGGACTTTGAGTGTTTTACTTCACAAACAATGACTTTTAAGGGTTTCAACCCATTCCTATTTTATTCCTCCTTATTGTTTGTTATAAATAAAGAAATTGTATAGAATATTATTAATATACATAGTAAAATGATAATTAAGTTTGCATCAAAAAAAAAGAAGGTAAATAAATAACTTAGTGAAATGACAATAGTCCATAAACTTGAAATAAATTGAAAATAAGTCCAAAAATCTATTTAATATAAATTAAACAGAAAACTTTTAACACCAAATTCAACAAATTAACTTTAATATTGGTTGTAGGTTCTTTGTCTTTTATAAGTAATTATGGTGTGTTTTCTATAGCGTGTCGGCGTACTGAAGTGGCTAACGAGAGAGCACTGACAACAGCGAAGCAGCCATCTCAGATTACATCTCATGCCACCGCAAACATACCGCAGGTACACCTCCACTATGATAGCTCGTACTTAGCCGCAGCTTTCACAGCCCACACTCACAGACTATGAATCAATATGTGTAATACTTGTGAAGATAATTTGCTCAATTATTATGCAAGTAAGCTCTCGTATGTGTTTTGATTCGTTTGAAAATGTTGACTTGTATTTTAATAAACCTGTGTGGTCACTGTCGTTGTATTGCAAAACACAAACCTGGGGATAATATTGTAATAAATTATACCAAAGATATTCTCGGAATAAAGCTCTTAGCCCACATTGGCAACTGAATTTCGTAACCAGTTGCCAAAGGTGAAAACATGATACTTCTACTATCTATACTCAAAAATTATTTTGTCAAATACCAAAGACAATGGATTGGTATTTTTTCGCAACTTATTATACACAGGAATAATACACTATGGTAAATAAGTATGTTACAGTTGCGTTAAGCAAAAAATCTATCGTTTTTGGGAATTGGTTCAGATTGTCGATTAGATTTTCCATCAATTCGTTATAATTACATTACAGTTAACATTTGATGTTTAATTTCTTACTACGAGAATACTTTATAAGAAATGTGTAAGATTGAGAGTAGATCAGAACTTGAAACTTTACAAGTACACATGTATCGATGATACATGTATTGGCCATAAGCCTATTGACCTACTGATAAAAGTCTAGTGATCCTTATATGAAACCAGAGGCCATGGGTTCACTTCCAACCCAGGACAAATAATTAACAGGGTAGGTAAGATAAGTTGTGTGTCCGAGCAATTTATTGATGACTAGTGACCCGACTTTGAAATTCTCGGAATTCATCTACGATAATATGCATGTATTAAACATATAAACCTTCCTCCTGAATCACTTTATCTATTAACAAATATTGTATTAAAATCCGTTGCGTAGTCTATAACATCCGAGTGAAAAGACAACGAATTTGACTTGGTTTAGGTATAATAAGTAATGACGCGTATGTATTCAGTAACTTTAAAGTTTGTTTGTCAGTAGGCGGACTAGTAGTGTACTACCTATTTTATAATAGCTTAGAATCAGATCACATTATATTTAGTTTTACCTTTTCAATCCTTGCTACTTCATTTTTAAAACTATTCAACAAAACTTAATGTAATCTGCTCTGATCCCGTGTAGGATAAATTAAGTATACGATACGGAGTTTCACCACCCCATTATTCATCCCATGGGTGTTGTAGGAGGCGGCCAAAGGATTAACTATACATCGCTGCAAGAAGGAAAACTTGAAACAAACCCCTTACTAATCCATCTGGCCAGTATGTTGCAATAAGCTATAACCTCCTTGCTAAAGAGGGGCCTATGCCCTGTAGTGAACTATTAAAAGATGGCGATGATTTGATCCCAAACTAAGCCGAGTCTAACACTTGACTGGAATAGAAACATACAGGTTTTAGAAAATGATGTTTTCTTTTTATTTGTCGACTGACTGCTCATTGGTCTAGTGGTTAGCGTATGCGACTATTAATCAAGAGGTCTCGGGTTCGAATCCCGGGTCGGAACAAAAGTGTTGTTGAGTTTTCTTACAGGAAATTCTGGAGTATGGAAGTTTGGCAGTGATTCACGCCTGTAACTTCAAGAGCACGTTAAGCCGTCGGTGCCGGTTATCATGGACATCTATGGCAATCGTTATTGGGAAGTAGGTGCGCTCAAATATACTGACAACTATTTCAACATTCGAATTTCAGTTCTCCCTTAGGGTTGCGGAGATTCGATGCCAGTCGCTCCGTGTAAAAACTGAAATTAGGGAAAACCGGTTGAACTAGTAAGCCCGACTCCATATAATATTGGGAATAAAGGCTAGGAAGAAGAAGTTTTCTTTTTATTTGTCATACTGTTATTCAAATGGCGTCATCATTATTTGGTGTCTATTGTAACTGTTGGACAGTGATTGTCAAACGCATAGCAAACTACTTAGCAACTCAAGTGTTGGTAGGTACGGGTTCAAGCGACTTGTGGGTCGAGACTTACTTCGTGCACAGACTTATACCGTACTTTGTGTACGTACATACATTTCGAGTCGACTTATATTGATTATCTACTTTAATACCTAAGTATGTATAATAAAAAGTACTTAGACAAAAGTTATTTGCAGTGGTTTATAAGAAATAAAAAAAAAAGCGGCCAAGTGCGAGTCGGACTCGCCCATGAAGGGTTCCGTAACAGCAAGTAATATATGAAAGTTCTTGTAGTTCGTTGTAACTTTGATCGATGTTATTATAACAGTGAATTGATTGAATGAAAGGTAAATTGCGGTTTACGATTTATGACGTATAAAAAAAAAACTACTAACTAGATTTCGTTCAAACTAATTTTCGTTGGTAGTTTGCATGGTAATGTACAACATATATTTTTTTTAATTTTATCACTCTCTTATTTTAGAAGTTACAGGGGGGGGGACACACATTTTTCCACTTTGGAAGTGTCTCTCGCGCAAACTATTCAGTTTAGAAAAAAATGATCTTAGAAACCTCAATATCATTTTTAAACACCTGTCTATAGCCACACGTATGGGTTTGGTGAAAAAAAAATTTTTGAGTTTCAGTTCCAAGTATGGGGACCCCCAAAATGTATTGTTTTTTTTCTATTTTTATATAAAAATCTTAATGCGGTTCACAGATTACATCTACCTACCAAGTTTCAAAAGTATAGTTCTTATGGTTTCGGAGAAAAGTGGCTGTGACATACGGACGGACAGACAGACAGACAGACATGACGAATCTATAAGGGTTCCGTTTTTTGCCATTCGGCTACGGAACCCTAAAAAGCGGCCAAGTGCGAGTTGGACTCGCCCATGAAGGGTTCCGTATCGGCAAGTAACATCATATAAAAGTTCTTGTAGTTCGTTGTAACTTTCATCGATGTTTTTATACTAGTGTATTGATTAGATGAAAGGCAAATTGCGTGTTACGATTTATGACGTATTAAAAAAAAACCACTCACTAGATCTCGTTCAAACCAATTTTCGTTGGTAGTTTGCATGGTAATGTACAACATATATTTTTTTTAGTTTTATAACTCTCTTAGTTTAGAAGTTAGAGGGGGGGGACACACATTTTTCCACTTTGGAAGTGTCTCTCGCTCAAACTATTCAGTTTAGAAAAAAATGATATCAGAAACCTCAATATCATTTTTGAACACCTATCCAGAGATACCCTACACGTATAGGTTTGATGAAAAAAAAATTTTTGAGTTTCAGTTCCAAGTATGGGGACCCCCAAAATGTATTGTTTTTTTTCTATTTTTATGTAAAAATCTTAATGCGGTTCACAGAATACATCGACTGACCAAATTTCAACAGTATAGCTCTTATAGTTTCGGAAATAATTGGCTGTGACATACGGACGGACAGACAGACAGACAGACAGAAAGACAGACAGACTTGACGAATCCAGCTAATCTCTGGAACGGATTGACCGACTTTGATGGGACTTCTACTGGCAAATAGCTGATGTTATATGAAGTAACTTAGACTACTATTTTAGACTAGCGTCATTCCATAGCACTGCCTGCAGTTGTTGTTGTAAAGTTACAATAACAACCACGGGTCTTAGATAGTCCTTACATACGACATAACACCGGTGTGGTTTTAGTTGGTTCGATTCTGACATATCAATTTTACTATGAGCGCCTGTGAGGTTATAAACTGCTTGATTTCCACTGATTCCACACGATAAAAACACCTATTCGATGCCTGCGTAATCATGAAAAAACCCATATCTTTCCCAATAACCAGAATACATTTGGAGATTAACGTACAATGAATGAACCTTTTCTCTCTTTCTCTTTTTTAAAAGTAATAGAGTCACGCTGATTTCAGCATGAATGGTTTAACTCTACGGGGTTCTAGAAAATGTACTACCATCATTCGGAAAACCAACCTAAAGATTCAGACGGCATTCGTAAAAAAAACTCTATATAAAATTATGATACTTAAAATATACCTAGGTCTAAACTCTAGATATATTATATTTCTGGGACCAATTCTTTTCTATTTATTATTCAATCTGTGCCTGGTTGTGTCTGTTTGTCTGCTCTTGACATACGGTGTTTGCTTTCACATTTTTAAGTGTCTCTTAGTTAGATATGACCCCGAGTCACGTTGAGAAGGGGTTATAAGGAGTATTCCTAGAGTAACTTTTTGGAGGACTTGTCCTCCTTTTTTGAATAGTTTAGAAGAAGTTTTATCAATATATTATTTTTGTCTTTTATGAGATATTTGTACCGTAACCTTCATATTGAAATAAATACGATTTTTATTGTTAATACCCGCTTAGATATTTTTTATTAAACTCTTTTAAACATCGGAAACAAAATCAACTTATTCTTGTAAACAAAGGAAACCTTTGAAAGTTTTAAAATTAGAATTAGATCTAGAGTACACTAGAGATAAAAGGACATAAAATTTCTTTCAAAAATATTATTATATAATCTTTGTAGTTTATCTTCTTCCTCAAGAATGAAAGTATCTCGATGACTTTCATTAAAAACGTGTTTCCATGAAAACTTAACAGACAGACATTACTTACGAATTTATAATACTACTAAATTTGAATTCGTATTTTATGCTTAATCATGTCGTTCTTGTCTAAGTACATTATGAAAATGTTAGGTATCCGATATATAAGGTAACTAAGTCTGAAAAGAGTCAACTTAGAGAGGTCCTAATCTTGTAGTAGTACCTAATGTTGTATAGCCCTCTTCCTGAACAAACGAGTTATATTTAACTTATATTTGCCACTTAATTGATAATTAAACACATCAATTCATTGCGGACATCACAATAAATTATGTTACTTTGAAGATTATTACTGTAATTATACTGAGAATTATTTCCAAACTAGGCTATGTATAGGCCTGTATGTATGAAGACAGCGCCCAGGCGTGGAATATGATACCATATTTGATACAAACATTTAGTCAGTTTTTTAGTTTATTGAGATCCGAAGAATTCATGAGTCAGGCGAAAAAGTGTCTGTCTCTAAAAATTATGTCAAATTTTTTAAAATACAAAAACTTCATAACTTACTACTACAATTCAATATCTCATCAAATTATATAGTAACAAATTCAACCTATCGTGGTTCTGCGATGTTTGTATCAGTTTATTTTGTGGTTACAAGGCTCTTACATTCCAGCAATAGCAGATTCGGATTAAAAGTATGTATTCGCCACATAATTACTCGAGAATTACCAATACCTCACAGGTCCTCATCATTAGATACTTCTCTTCTTACCTGTTTGTTTAACATCAAAGAAAATTATCAAGAGGACAGAAAATGAAGATAATTTATTTCAAACGACCAACAAATAAAACGACGCCAGAATCACCCATTGTCTACATACATAATTCAGTGCATAATCAACAGACACCACACAAAGCTGTAGCTATACAACTCTATGGCATCGGTCCGTAAAGGACGTAGGCTATTCGCAATTTCCCAGCACGGCAACACGTATACCAGTTCACGTCTACCATACGTCGTATTAGGTTAGCCGGCGCTCTCAAAGTGGAGGGTGTATGCTAATGCAGCACCACTCGACGCCTCGGGGTACCTCGACGGTCGGGGTGCATGACAAATGAGCTGCAGTAATACCATGGAACATTTAAGAGTCTTTATCATTAACAACCCTTCATTGTCTACTACTGAATATGGCTTTTTATTA
Organism: Phragmatobia fuliginosa; assembly: GCA_932526445.1. NCBI lineage: Eukaryota > Metazoa > Arthropoda > Insecta > Lepidoptera > Erebidae > Phragmatobia > Phragmatobia fuliginosa. The sequence goes on from OW052057.1 coordinate 75,739,612, forward strand.
AAAACTATCTTAGTTCCGCGTTGTTACTAGCGGTTATTGTTTATAAGCGCTAGTGTAGTGAAGTAGCGCGGTGCGAAGTTGGTTTAAAAAAAACGGTCCTGTCGTTCTAGAGATTACCCGGAACAAACATACAGACAAAAAATTTAAACAGACACTTCAATTTAATTTATTTGTATGGATAACGGTTTGGCATTATATCATGCTGGCCAGACGTGTTGGTTCAGTTTTTGTGTTAACATAAGTTTTCCTTTTCTTCGCAATGTTGTTTAACTGCTATGCTCTTGGCTGTTTCTTACGATACCTAGGGGATAAGTGGTTACACACCGTATTTTGAACCAGTTATTACAGGGATTTTAATATTTTAGAGTAACCAATAATACTGTCTGTAGTTGTAAGACTTATTTGTGTGTAGCTCAATCGTAATAAGAAAGAAAAAAATAATTAGTATCACCGAATTTAAGCTACGAAGCCATCTCTAGTTAAATAAGAGTAAGATTCTAATTGCCTGATACATATGGAACAAGGTAAGTATCTATATTATAATATAAGCAAGTATGGACATAATAAATCTGACATGTCAACAGTGAACCTTTCCATAATACATAACATAATTTAAAACTGCAAGTACTTGACACGATGAATGGTATGTATCAAGGTCTTGTGCAAAACTGACCTTCTGCATAAAAAACATTGCATTGACATAACGCGAGCGGCGGAGGCGCTCTGTTTGTGTGGTAATGTTTGTTATGTACCATTGTCTACGACGCTTTACATACATACCCCGCCCCGCGCCCCCGCACCCGCGTGAATGTGTTCGTTTCCTTTATTGGGGTGAATACATTTCACGGTTTGTTTTTAAACATACCTACATAAAAGAGTGTTACGTTAGGTAGTATAAGTACATCCTATATGATGTAACTGTTTTTCGTATGTACTTAAGCGTGTTATTGGCGATAAAAGCTTTATATGTTCATTATTATCTTGTTCAAATCTTATGATTCTAGTGTTGTACTTCGTACTATGTTACAACATATTTTTTAGAATACAGTGTCAAATTTTTAAATATTTTTTCAGCTGCCAATAATATTCATTATTAATAGTTACCACTGTTGTGTTTACTTAATTTTAAGTCACTGTCCTCGATTTTAATAACCTGAGTATCAACAAGTTTTAGATAAGTTAATTTAACTGCAACATATATAGTGATATCTTTTCTTTCTCCGTAGTCATTTATTATGTTTCTTAAAATATTAATCTATAAAGACCATATTTGTGATACTTCAAACAAATATTTTGAAGTGATTGGTATAACAATTTTCTAACGCCAATGTCTAAGCAGACAGTACTTCCATTAAAATTACTAATCACTGTGTTCAAGTGCAACACTACACACACGGTATGCAACGTAACTTGTAACATGGACAAACAGATTATCTATTATTATACAACTATATCAAGCTCCAATTAAAAGTTGGCGCTCTCAATAAAACGGTTGTTAAGGACTTTTGTTAATTTGATTTGATTGAGTTCTTACAGAAAGCGATACCGCAGGTATTGTTTGGCTGATTTTACATAACGAGGCGGCAAACGTGGGCCCTCTTTGTGGCCGGCCTATTGTGTGGGAGTACCCAAACGTTTGAGATGTGAATTGAAAGGCGCCGCGAGATGACGAGGCGCGAGCCAGGCTGCGGTGCAAGTTATTAGAGATGGCAATCATAATTTTGGGAATGATATAATTTGTAGTAACAAAAATCGGTAACCATTAGAGACTGTAATGACGACATGTGGCTAAAACATTTTTTTAGTATGTTTTTTGTAAATACATCGATGTATGGCCTTAAGCCTCGCCTAGGAATATACCCGAGCCGAGATAGAAATTACTTGGACACTTTCCTTCACATATGAGTTAACAGGAACTTGTATTATTGTCTTGTATTATTATCTTGTTTATTTTTCCTAATTTAAGTTACAGTCGGCACAATATCTGGGATGCCCAAAGATGCAGAATCATCTCACTAAGCCGCCATAGTGTGGGTCACTATGCTACAATATATGTACTTATGAGGATGGTGACTTTCAGCAGGCAGAGTAGAGTCACTTTGGCAGGTTTCCATTTTTTTTTTACTAATAGTGTTGTTTTGAGGAAGGGACTAAGCTAAGGTAGCTGTTGAAGGCCGTCAAAACACAGCTACTTAGCTATTCTTTCAATGCTTTTCATTTCATTTATTCAAAACAAACTGCTTTCAACAAATATATCATTGAACTGTTTATCTCAAGACGTCTATAAGCAAAATATGATTACTGCGAGTATTTTTTAAGTTTACATTAAGCTAAAATCATCAACAGCCCATAATGTCCCACTGATGGGCTCGAGTTAGTGAAGGTTAAGGTTAAGCCTATACGTTCCCAAGCTGGTTAAGTGCAGATATGTGACTGACAAGACAACCTTTTAGCTACAAATTCTTTGCCGTTGGATGTTTTCAAACTACCCAAGAACCTCAAATTGTCCTTCACAACTATTATCGTATGATAACAATCGGGACCGACTGCTTAACGTAACTTTCGAAACACGACGCTCATAATATCACTAACAGTCACCCATCTTGGTACTGACCGTGCCGTCGTTACTTACCATCGGTGATTGTCTAGAATTACCAAGGGTGACTTGGCTATGAGTGCCCAAATGTCAAAAAAAAATTATACCTTCTAGTTTCTTTTTTTCTGTAGCTAGCAGGACAATATTTTCATCGTCAAATTACACTAAGAATTATGTTATCGATAACTGTTTTACTGTAGTATCTTAGTATTTACCTGATCTTCTTCTTCCTAGCCTTATTCCTAATATTATTTGGGGTCGGCTACTAGTTCAACCTGTTATACCTGAATATCAGATTTTCCACGGAGCGACTGGCATCGGACCTCTGCAACCCTGATGGAGAACTGAAATTCAAAGGTTAAACTAGTTTTCAGTATATTTGAGGGCACTGACATCCCAATAACGATTGCCATAGATGTGCTCTCCGAGGCACTGGCGTGAATCAACACCAAACTTCTAAACTCTGGGCTGCTTTAAGGAATTTACAAACATTAAATAAATAAATAAAAATATTTTTTTGTGTTTACCTGATAAGCTGCATTAAACGTTAATTTAATAAGGTAAGAAGTAGTGACCAGAGTTTGGTTGATGACGATTTGTGAGAAGCTCTATATTCTTATATCTTGTACCATAGACTAACATTGCGTTATACGGCCTCACTCTTTGAACTGTCCAAATGATTGTTTTATATTTGTAAGCGTTGAACAGTGCCCCTATTCTACTCCGCTGACGTAATGTAGCATTTCAATTAGTCTCTCTCTTTCTCTCTCTGACGTTTTGTTTTTTAACAAAGCATTTGTCGACTAACGCTACGCAAAGAATTCGAATCATTGTTAGGAAAGGCCTAACTATTGATTTATAAACGTCACCCTTTTCTTAATAAACATAATTACTACAAAAAAATATTTGAGTTTGACATTGATGAGTGTAATACAATGGGACGATGAGGTGAGCTTCAACACCTTTGGAATAACTTGTCATGGATAGACACGTGTTCCAACGTTACGATATATTCTGTTTTTTTTTTCATAGATATATTACAATATAACCCTTCTCTGGCAATCACTAAATATTATAAAACAAAGTCTTCTGCCGTGCCCGTCTGTTTGTTCGCGATAAACTTAAAAAATAATTCACCGATTTTCATTCTGTTTTCAGTGATATATGTATATTCAGTCCTATACTACTATATTTCCGAGGAAGGTTTTAATGTTTTTAAATACATACCTTTATCAACTCGTGCAAAGCCGGGGCGGGCTAGTTTGATAATGAAGGAAAGAAAAATTCTGGGAAAATAGCGCGTAAGTAAACTAATTGTGTACCTCGGTACAGAAACGTATTATAACGAACAGATTGATGTCCGAATATATTGCAAAATATATTAAAACAATAATTAAATATTAATTACAGCGGTTTTTTCAATTCTTACAATTAATATTAATATTGAAAATGCGAAAGTAACTCTATCGCACTTTCACGCCAAAATTACTGAATCGATTTAATAGTAGATTAGTAGCCAAGGGCTGTAAGGCATCAATTGCAGCCCGAGATATTTAGGCGCACGAGCGCAGTTAGGGCGCCTATAGTTCGAGGGTGCAATTGGTACTTACACCCGAGCTAACTATTCTGCTTTACATCTCGATTGTGAGGTAAGTAGAAAAAAACCGGCATTATAAGAATAAAACATTTCATCTTCAGCTTCCATTTTCATTGAATCGGGAGTGCAGCTTATATCTTCATCTCTTGAAGTACCCATGTTTTTTCCTAACCACTCGTCAGTGGCGGTCAAAACACGTAATTATGAAAAAAAATCCCAAAAAAAAGCAATATTTAAATTAAAAGTTTTCTATTCCCGCCTCTTTTCATTAAAAAGAAACCAGTAAAGAACTTTTTAATTGTTTTTTTCAAGAATGAAATTGAGCTTCGCCGTTCGATATTTAAAATTGATGACATATACTCACACGAAGACAAGGCTGAATAGCAAAGCGACCTCTTTGGTCATTGGGCTGAATGCATGATGTCTTTGCCAGTATGATGGTTAGATGTACGCGAACTTTTTGTAAGGAAGAAGCGTTTTTAATTACTTACCGCCCTAGGGCTTTTCTAGCTACATTATTACGCTAGAGCGCTAATAAGTCACTTACAAGCCCCATTTGGAGGTAATAAGAACCTACTTACCGAACATGAGAGATGTAAATGAAATTTAGTACACGATTAGTCTAAAACCTGAAAAGGGACAGAGGCTATTCTTTACCGTGATTGCCGATTTACACACAAGCGGATTTATCAATTAACAAAGAAGCCTCTATCATTATGCCTATAGAGCCAATATGTAAGAAACATGTAAATTTTACGATACGTATCACTTATGAAGAAGACACAAGAATAGAAAATCTTCTGCTGAGAAAATAATATGGTTTTTGGAGATCGTAGTTAGTTATGCAATGAAATCTTCGTAGCACCTCCGTAGGCACTTCGTAGCATGTCTAAGTTGATAACTGCAGATAGCTCAGATACAGTGTTAGAAAAACGGTCTGAGAAACTGCCATGTACGTAATAATTTTCTTCGATATAAGGGTCATAAACAAATGTGAGTTTCAAAAGTTGAAAATAAAAAAATGACGCTTTTTGTATAAAAAATCAACATTTAGAACTGAAAGTTACACAAAGATCACAGTATGGTTAAATTCAGAGATCAAAACCTTATTTTCTAGGAAATTGGACATATTTTTCCTTTTAAGTGTCCACGGAAAAGATAAATATTTCAACAGAAAAGATAAAACTACAGTTTCAATCAATAATGATAGTTTCAAATCTTTATAAACTTGCACATGATAACAATTGCAGTGTACTTGAAGGTTTAAAAGTAGAAACAAAATAGTTCATAAAATATTTCTTAATTAAAAAAATAAAACAACCATGTCCAGGGAAGTGACGTCTTTTCTGTTACTATTGGACAAAAGTGGACTGTGCTGTCATCTGCATAGATATGTATGTTGCCTAAAGCCAACATATCATTGATATGCAGAAGAAACAGCGTGGGCGACAACGCAGAGCCCTGAGGTACGTCAGCGTTAACCTGCTGAAAGTCAGAGACCGCAAAGGACCCTGTTGCGGCGCTGGTGCAGAAATGCGGCTATTCAGCTGCACAGTTTGGGGGGCAGGCCGAATGCCGGAAGCTTGGAGAGCAGCGAACGGTGCCAGACCCTATCGAAGACTTTGGCTATGTCAAGGCTAATGGCCAGGGACTCTCCATGCATATCCATAGCCTCACCCCACAGGTGTGTAACGTACGCTAGAAGATCACCCGTGGATCGATTCGTTCTGAAACCATACTGCCGATCATTCAACAAGGAATGATCCTCCAGGTAGCGAACCAATTGGTTCTTGATGATTCGCTCGAACACCTTGCAGAGAATGGAGGTGATGGCTATGGGTCGGTAATTAGTCGGATCGGAGCGGTCGCCTTTCTTGGGGATGGGTTGCACATTCGCCTCCCTCCAGGCATCCGGAACAATTCCCGAGGAATACGACAGGCGGTACAGACGCGTCAGTCCGGGAGACAACTCCGGTGCACAGTACTTGAGAACCATCGCTGGAATACCGTCAGGTCCGCTGGCTTTCCGGACGTCGAGAGATCGCAGCTCCGCGCGGACACCACTTTCCCGGATACGGATATCCCGCATTGTGGAGTCGCAGGTCGGAATGATAGGCGGATCCATACCACGGTCCTCAATTAGGGAGTTAGGCGCAAAGAGATCTACCAGCAGTTTCGCTTTCTCCTGCGGCTGATAGGCCAGAGTTCCACCGGGATGTTTCATCGGTGGTAGCGTGGGTTGGCAGCAGTTAGCTTGAATGGTTTAAGCCAATCGCCAGAATTTACGGCTACCCGTAGAGTATTACGAGGGTATCTGTAGAATCTTCTACGAATGATTGTCTCTCTACTTGCACACACCATAAAACCTAATCAAAAATACTACTCGGGTTTAACTGTTTTTAGGCTTTCGCGACTTTTACTATTTTTTACTTTTACTTTACGTGACCACGAGCGGTTTAACCTGTCCGAAACGTCGGAAAGTAGAAGGTATCGTAACCTTTTTAATTTTATCGCGAATAAGTCCCCTATACAGTAAAAATACATGAGTATACTCTGGTTTAATTTCCTTAGCTTTATCAATTTAGCGGTATACAAATAGTTTATACATCATATACCTACTGTAAGTTAAAGTTGTTTAATATATACATACATGTTTATTAAAGCACCAAGCTACACCTGTGTAAAAGTAATTTAATTCAAAATGTTCATATCTTAAGAGAATTCCGTGGACGCTTACCCTTCGGTGGACATAGAGTCCACTGGAAAGATTGTCTACGGAAGAGAAAATAGGTTATAAATAGCGGTGCAAAATAAAAAAAAATGAGGTTAGTAAAAAACTCATGTGCATTTTAATAATGGCCCACGATATCTCACTAGGTTATACAACGTAACATTTTTTTAAGACAATACTTTTCAAAATATCAATGTAACAGAAAAGTCACAACCACCTTTGACGTAAATTATGGACAAACATTAATACATTATAACTTTGTGTCATTTTTACACAGCGTACATGCATCACACTGACATAAACGTTTCAACTGACAGCCAAACAGTGTTGCCAACAAAAATAAAAAAAGCCAAGATGCGTTTCGATTATTCAGTATCGAATACGTATTCTAATGAGACCACGGAAGGAGTCGGATCCAATGGTAACAACAGGTTTATGTGTGACAATATGTCTATTTAAAATGATTATTTTTTACAATATCGTTACTTAATGATAACAAGATATGAGTAAGGTAAGTAATAAAAAAGAATTCAAATTTTTCGATTAATGTATTTTTAATACGTCCATAAACATATGAACCTCAGCTGGACACGGTCCACGGAAGAGTACTTAACTGATGCATTTCTTTTCTTTTCTTCTAGACGTTTTACAAAAATAGAACTATTTTAAGGTAAATCACTAATGTGTTTGTTTAGTTACATTTTCTGGTAAAAATAATAGCCTAATAGATAATATTTTCAATATTTTGATGAAATGCACAGTTTTTTTGGATGTTCTGTTTATGACCCATAAGCGTCCATTTCAATAATTAAAAACATTTTTCTACTCTCTTATTTACATACAAGCTTTTACTCGGTGCTCCGACCGAATGTATGTCGGATATCAAGGTAAACATTTTGTGAATTACTTTAATACTTACGCCAACATATAAAGTGTTTTTCTAATGGTAAAAGAATTTTCAGCGGTCCAGTAGATTGCCTCTTCAATATCACAAACTTTACCTTTTTATAACATCACAAAGACAGAATTATTAAGAGAATTTTTAAACATATGTGGTGCATAGACGCGTATCTTGATAAGAATATTAAATTAATATTTAAATGCAGAATAAATACCGAACTCTGTATAAAACTTAAGTATTCACAAAATTGTGATGATCCATTTACCGTTGTAAATTGAGAGGAAATATTTTTTGTATCCTAATACATTGCATTATGTGCATTTTTCTGCGAGAACTTCTGCCTACAAAAATACAGTTTGGCAGACTTTAAGATTGTAAAACGTGCATTGGATGTTGAATAAATAAATAAATAGAAACATTCATACTAGTACATATTATAAGTTCTAAAGTAACTCTGTGTATCTCTCTATCTGTTACACTTTCACATCTAAACCGCTGCACCGATTTGAATTATATCTGGCATGTAGATATTTTGATTCTTGAGAAAGGACATAATCTACTCTTTACTGCGTGTTCACGTTCTTCTTCTTTAAAACTTCTTCTTTACTCTTAACCAACATACACGCGGTCGGCACTAGAACTACTACTACTAGTAAAACTTTTATAAACTTGTATTAATAAAAAATATAATATTATAAAAATCTTTAAAGTCTGCACAACAACAGTTCAAACTCTATTGGTCAATGATATATAGCCAAAACTATTAATAATAACAAAGAGACAATTATAAATTAGAACTAAACACGTACATTAGACTAAGGACACTAACCGTCAGGCCAAACTACAGCAGCGCAATGTAAAGCCAGATCATGAGGCAGAAAGCCGTCAGCTGTGCATTAGTCGGCCTGTAATCAGCACGCCGCACCCGCCTCTAATCACGCTCGGCTCTGTTTTAGGACGAATGATGCGCCAAGCACTACTCTAGCGATGTAGCCCGGAAGCACTTATGTGTAAATGTGTCTGAGAATAAAAGCACATTGGAACTAAAAGATTATATATTAATTGACAACAAATAAAAAAAAACGTTTACTCGTTAAAAAAAAAAGCTCAGTATCCTGGGTATGGATATTTGCCGGGATCTCAACCGACGGCAGTATATTGAGAGCGTCACAAAGGTGGCCTCGCGTAAACTGGGTGTGCTTAACAGGGTGAGACGGTTCTTCTCGCCAAGGCATCTGTGTCTTCTTTATAAGACCTCTCTTGACGCTCTCGATAGGTTGCAGAGGCGAGCAGTCCGCATAATTGATAGTCCCGAAGCCACCGAGTTCCTTGAGCCCTTGCAGTTGCGAAGAGATGTTGCCTCTATGGCAGTCCTCTATCGCCTTTAAAATGGGGAGTGTTCTGAAGAGCTCTTCCAACTGATCTCACCTTCTCCTTTCCTCTACAGGACTACGCGTGCTGGCCTTGGGAGTCACCGCTTTAGAGTGGAACCAATATGATCCCGGGTCCTTCAAGCGGGGCGTGAAGAAGCATCTGACTAGGCCGCCATAGTGTGGGTCACCGTCTTGCATTGTCCACATTGGCAATGAGGACGGGGGCCACCACTCGTGGATTCTGTTTGAGCTTTCCATCAGTCTGAGCAGAGTCATTTTGGTAGCATTATATATAAAAAAAAAAAACATAATTTAGGGCCAGTTTCACTAATTCTTGATGAAGTTTTAGATGCCAGGTGAAAACAAAAACTACGAGCGAAACCAGAACTTAAGAACATAGTCCCGAATAAATTTTCCAAAGAAGATAAATTTAAAATCAATTTCAAAATTCAACTATTCACACAAAACTACCGATCCACTATCTACCGATCGAACAGTGTTTGTGTGTAGTCGGATTTTATTAAGTTCGAATTCATCTGAAAACACGTTTTATTTGGGAAAGGAATTCAGAGAAGTAATTGTCTTTGCTGGAGTCACAGTTTGTATATGTAAATCTGACATATAATTCATATCACTATCTTTGTGAATCTGAAATCTGAAGTTATTTACAATTTCAGTTCTATCAGGGACTCTGCAAGTAGTGAACTCTCAATAAGAAATTGTAATACTGCTTGTATTCGTTCTTAATTTACATCCTTTTCTATAGATTTCATTTTTCTTAAAATTCAAACCGGTACCGGGACACCGAAATACCGGATATACTATACCGGGAAGTAGGTGTATAGATATAATCTAACGGCACAAAAATCAAGTTATAAACACTTTCCAAAATCACGTCATACTTATATTATGGTTTGAGGTACAAGCAAAAACATGCAGTAAAATTAAGAATCTCGATCTTTTAAAAAGGCGATTAAACAATATATTTCTTTTCAATAAATAGAGCTTAAAACATAACTTTGCGAGCAAAAGTGTGTAGGTAAATATCCTTAAATTACTGCCCTATTCTAACATCTGCTCTATTAAAATAAAAGAAATAAAAATATTTTAATATCAACATAAGGCATTCAAAGGTGCGAGGCCCGACGCTGAAGTGTTAACTCTGATGAAGTAATTGACACTACACATAGACAACAAAAAGCCAAACAAAAACTTCGTCGGAACTTTTTGTTTTACAGTAAAACATTTTTTGTTTATAATTGATATGTTTCTAATAAAAAAAAGTTCTCAGCATTAGTTATTATTGCCAACAAGCTTGAGTTGTGTGAATCATCTCCCATCTATGGCACATCGAAATTGGATTCATTATTTTTTTAAGTGATGTTATTAAGATTGTCCGACTTGTGTGTGGATAAAACGCAGGGGAGAAGGAAGTTCTTTCAAGTAGTTACTTAAATTGTGTTTTTTTTTGTGTTTCAAGGTAATAATAAAGTTGGTGATGTAGTTTACGTAGCTTAAATACCTTGTTATACTCTTTGTTATCAATATAACAATAAAATCGGCCAAGTGCGTGTCAGGCCACGCACAGGAAAGGGTTCCTCAGTCACCTATAATGGTATGTGGATTTAAAATCGTATCCAATAGATAATTGTTATGTTTACGTATTAATACGTTAATTTTGTATGACGTTTTCCAAGTGAGCGCATTTTACCATATAAGCCTTTATAACTCCTGAACTAAGAAAGTCATCTAATCGGTTATAGTTTTCCTTCAAAGTTCATTAAATGGACCAGCATCACGATTTTTTTCAAAATTTTTGAGCCAGCCGTTTAGCTTTTAGAGGGGGGGGGGACGCCCTGTTTTTACAAAAAAGTGCCCTTTAAAGTGAAATATCTCGCAAACGGACACCTAAATCAAAAAATCGTTTAGCAAACCCTTTATTGTTTTTAAAAGACCTATCTAATGATACCCCACACGATGGGGTAGCCTCGAGAAAAAAAAATCATCCCCACTTTACGTGTAGGGGAGGTACCCCAAATAAAATTATATTTCATAATTTTATTGTAGCACTTTGTCGACGTAATTACAACACGTATTCATGCAAACTTTCATCTTTCTAGCACTTACCGTTTGGACGGTAAGTCGAGGACGGACGGACGGACGGACGGACGGACGGACGGACGGACGGACAGACGGACATGACGAATCTATAAGGGTTCCGAGTTATGAACTTCGGAACCCTAAAAAGGCACTTACTCACCCCAGCGCCTCTCAATCGGCGCCGTCAAATTTTATTCTTCATTAGAATATCGATTTTTGGCACCCATTACCACGTGGCGTCTAGAACGACAGACGTAAGACCCACGCTAGCCTTCACATTATAATGATTAAATAAACTCGTGAAATAACCTAATTGAAGGCGAAACAAAAAGTGAACACAAATAAATAAACACATATCTTGGCCAATTTATGTCAAAACTACACACTTTGAAGCTACTTTCGTTTCTCAACAAAATTACTAAATTATGTTAAAACTACTCCATAATCGTTTTATAGGCTATTACTTATAGAAAGTGTGAAATTAACTCCAAGTTTCGTGTAGAGGTGTCAATTAGACCCGAGCGACGAACTCGGCGAAAGACGATGGCGGTGCCGTCGGATAGCACATCATCAAAATTTACTAAAACGTATTTGTAGACAAAAATGTCAAATCATGCTTCCATTTACCTTTAACTGTTGTGAGGTTGTAAACATTTTGTCGAGTTTGTTGAACATTGATGGCAATAAACTGTGTTTTATAAAAGTTATGCAGTAGTTTCTATTTACGTATGTAGGTATAATTTCTTGCCAAATAAATCATTGCTGCCTCTTTCTGTGCACTATAAGGGATGCCAGCCCGGAATAATTTTCTATGTAGAATCACTACATAGTATATAGTATCCAGATAAACAGAATTTGTTTTCTAGGCTTACAGTTATCCTTTCCGACACCGCACCAAAGGACATGTAAATAATTTTCAAGGTGTGTTCTGCAATACCAAATGTAATGTCGCTGTCTGTACATGGAAGATAGATGAACTATTATTAGGACCTCTATCAACGCAAATATAATCCAAAACAATGATTGTTAGAAGTTTTGTCTCTGCGTTTGTGCAAACTAATCTCAGAAGCGGCTTATCTGATTGAGATTTGTTTTCCGCTAATATTTTGTGGTACCATTTAGTGTTAACACAAAACAGTCACGAAAGTCATTAGGTCTATGTATCAGGATGCAAGCTAATCTAATTTATACAATTTCAAGAAAGGATATGAAATTGCTACAATCTTGATTCTTGATAGCAGAAAAACTATAGCTGAGTGTGATTATTATATTTCTTTTGCCTAGACTTATTTCCAATCTTATTTGGGGTCAGCTATTAGTTGAACTGGTTTTACCTCAATATCAGTTTTTCCACGGAGCGACTGGTATCGGACCTCTGCAACCCTAAGGGGGAACTGAAATTCGAAGGTTGAACTCGTTGTCAGTAAATTTGAGAGTACTGACTTCCCAACAACGATTGCCATAGACAGATGTTCATGACAACTGGGACCAACGGTTTCACGTGATCTCCGAGGCCCGGCCGTGAATCACCGCCAAACTTCCTAACTCCGGGTTGCAATTTTTGGCCCGACCCGGACTTACACCCGAGACCTCTCGATTAGCAGTTGCATACGCTATCGACTAAACCAACGAGGCAGTTTGATGACAGACTATAAATTTTAATTAAATTTTTTACTAAGTACATTACAAAATGTTGGTAGCCACTGACTGGCTCCATATAGCTCCCTAATGTTTGGCTGTTTGCGCCACTTTGTGCCGAGACACGCACAGTGTGATACCGATCTACACAATCATTAACACCAATGTTTTCTGTATTTTTCGATAAGAAACCATGTAAAAATACCACAATATCGTTTAATATTTCTATATTAATTGTGAAATTGTTTATGTATGAAAAAAGACGATTTCAATTATTTTCAGAATGGTCACCGAAGATCATATATTACAAATAAATAAAACTAATTATTTTAGACTTTTACACACAACGCTATCTAGTGCCAAAACTATGCAGAGCTTGTATTATGGGTACATACTAGACAACTAATAAAAATAGATAAAACACACCTTTTTTTTGTAAATACATACATAATTTACATAGAAAACATCCAAACTCCGAAACAAATATTTGCGGATCACACAAACATTTGGTCTGACCCGGGAATAGAACCCGAGACATCAAGCACTAAATTGGAAAAGCTGCCACTGCGCCATCGAGTCAGTTTAGAATTTAAGATATAATACGATTTTAAAACCAATAAACAATAATTATTTCTTCTTCTTTATTATTAACTCATAAGAAACTGTAGTCATTGGTACTGATTATAATATTTTGATGTGTTACTTAATAGGTTTACGTATAAAGTTAGTCAGTTTATCAATTTCCGTGGCAAAATAAATACATTAAGCAAACTATTGCCAGTTGGTTTAAAAGTCAATAATTAGCTAAAACAATTTCATAAAAGTGCAAGTCACAGTAGCTCCTTGCATGCACACGTTGAATATAAGTGAGGGCAATGCAGGCTAACTTTGTCCGTTGGTACATTTGCGGCTATTTAATGCACATATAATTTGCAATTAACGTTGGCCCTTTCTACTCTATTAAGTTTTTTACCTTTTCTGAATATTTATAGGGCAATTTCACTAAAAGCAATAGATCAACTTCTAAGATTATGTAAGAATGAGTACTATATTTTACATAAAATTGGCTTTAAGGTATTATTCATAACAAATGACATAAAACAGAAGACAGATTAAGTTAAAATTGTCACCAATTCATAGGAATCTATACTAATATAGTAAATCCTTACTTTATTGTCTGTTTGTTCAAATACAAAAATCTTTGAAAGTTCTGATACTATTAAAAACTTATGAGTTAACATGACATAAATTATAGAATTTAGTGTCCATAGCGTTTTAACTACATACTTCATCCCTATCAATATTAAAAATGCGAAAGTAACTCTGTCTGTCTGTTACGCTTTCACGCCTAAACCACTGAACCGATTTTGATGAAATTTGTTATGAAGATAGAACTGAACTTGGAAAAGGACATAGGCTGGCAGGCTTTTTACCACGATAACATACACGCGGGCGGAGCCGCGGGTGAAAGCTAGTAATATATAATTATCTTTCAAGTTCCAAATTCATTAATCTCGGTAGCTACCTACTTAAATTTCCAAAAATATACGGATGATTAATGACTCAAGATATATTACAAGGAATATTGAAAAGTACTTTGTATCTATCTAGATACTGTTGTGCTGGTCAAGTAGGTACCCAAAAGATCGATAAATAAAAACTCAATAGAAATCACGAGTCATGTTGTTACATTTCCACTTTTACTATAGGTACATAATAAGATAATGTCGTATAAGAAGGCGGTGTAGTTTTAAGTGGCATGTAAGGAAGAGCCATCGGCGTCGGCGCAGGCAGCCCCTCTAATTATTACCCAGATCCGACCCAGATAGCGCAAGCTTTTATCTCGAACACTCTTCCATTAAGCAAATATACAGCTTTGTAGCCCGTTAATCATATACTACAGTATTTTCCAACTCTAAAACCAATTAAAAACATTTTGATAGACAAAAATAAATTGTAATTACACGGTACAGAGGCGGCCATTTTGTTTTCGTTTCTGCTTCTCAGGGTCCGTTAATAGGTGGTTTGTCAAAATATTTTTGCTTCCGCAGCAAATGTATTTTTTGTATTTATATGTAATTTAATTTATTCATAATGCTTAGTTTTGATTTATGATAAACAAATGAGGAAACAAGTTATTAAACTAATTTTGTGTTATAGAGTTCCCATGTCTAGTTTTTCATTTTTTTTACGTTTTAGATATGAGTTTTTTAATTTAAGACATATCTAGTGATAATAAAATATTAATTGCCTGTTCTGAAAGGTTTAATTTTACTCATATTTAAAAAAATACGAGTATATCTACCTTATCTAGCTAACGGCTAGTTAGATTGTGCATCTCCTCGTATTGATTTTCTAAAAGTAAATAACTAGTTTTAATTTACGAAAACCAATACGAGAATATTCAAATATTTAGAAAAAAAGAACCGATTAACTATTATTTATGGAGATCAGCCTTTCAAAAACATTTCCAAAGTCAAATGGCACTTCCTAATCGGCATAAGTACATAGCCAAATAAATTATTTTTTGAGAGGATAGAAAATACTTATTTTTCCAAATCAATTAGATGTTGAGAGTAATATAGAGATATAAAACACGTCAGAGCCGTAATGAAGTGAATAAAAGCCCGCTTTGTCGGCGGCTAATTTCCGAATTAGCGCTGTGCAATGAGTGCCCGGCCACTCAAGCGTAGCGTAATCTAATTAATTAACCTTTGTCGCGCGTACGAGGCGTGAAACTCGCGGGAGTTTCCAACGCCGCACCGACGCTCTCGAACACCAAAGAGCTTCAAAGTTGTACAAAACTGTTCACGTTAATACTTGATGTAATGTTTATGTTTTCCTTTATTTACAAATAGAATGTAATGAAGTACTCGTATACATTGGTACGTGATTTTAATAGTTTTGGATATGGATTTAATTGTTCTTTATCATCTATAATAAAATGATTAAATTTATTTACAACGCTTTACTAAATTATGTATATAATATATATACCTACGATACTTACAGCAAAAAAAGTTTATAGTTTCTTTGTCTGCCTGTCTATGCACTTGTTCTGGCTAAACAAACGAAATGAAAACAATGTTTTCTTTTAGTCGTATTAACCTAATATTTCAAATACACGACGCTAAACTATATCAAACTCTCACACCTACATTTCCTAACACCGCACTAAGGTACTAACATTATTTGGCGCGCTAATGGAGTAAGTGCTTTGGCAAATGGCCCATGCCACGGAGCTTTTAATGCAATTTCGTCTCCCTTTGTAGCCGGGAATTGGCGCAATCAATCCATTTACACTTTGTTTCGCCAACAGTGTACTATATTAGCAGTACGAGCCTTATTACAGCACACAAGACTCACTTTAAGGCACAACTAAAACAGTGTTAATCCAGTTATTATGCTGAGAAAGATATAAATATTCTTTATCTTCTTAGCTTTTATTATTTCCAAGACTATTTGGGATCGGCTACTAACTCAACCGGTTTTATTTAGCTGAATTACAGTTTTTAAACAGAGCGACCAGCATCAGATCTCGGCAACCCTGAGGGCGAACAGGAATTCGAGAATTGAATTAGTTGTCAAAACATATAAGTGCTCTGACTCCCCAATAACATAGATGTTCATGACAGCCAGGACCGTGCTCTCCGAGGCAATTTCTCTCTGAAAAAGGTATATCTAAATAAATAATACAATAATTTTAAAATACATCCATTATATTTGTATGAAATTGATGACTAAAAGTGGGTCAATTAATCAAGAAAAGTTTTTTAGTAAGAAATCTCATCTTTCTAATGCCTTTTAGTGGATCCCGGTCGGAATTAAATAACGCGAGATACAGATAAAGCAACTTGAAACAAAAACTTATTTTTGCATCACTTAGATATTATTTACGTTTCAGGTTTATCACAAATGTAGATAATATAATGCAAAAAAAATATCTATCTATGTATTACTTACTTTTGTCTTGGGTTCGTTTCGGTCGAAGAAAATGTTTGCATGATTGCAAGAAATTGTTTGTGAGTTTTGGTATTTTCTGTGTACAATATTTACAAAAAAAATATATACTTATTTATATATGTTGTCTAGTATACAAATTACAAGCTTTGCATAGTTCTGGACTAGATTTGGGTTTCAATTTTCCAACGTAGTAGAGCCACGCTGATTTCGGCGGCGGTAGTGCCGTCACATAGAGGGCCAATCTAAAATGACAGCATTCATTTTAGATTGCTGTCGTATTCCGTTGGTAAGTGCTAGACGGAGCCCCAATCATGCAGAAGCATCTCACTAGGCCGCAATAGTATGGGTCACCATGCTACATTGTCTGCATTCGCAAGAGAATTGAATGACTTCCAATCATGACGAATCTTTGTGTGATGAACACGATCAATACAGACAAATAGTTAGGTCCTTTTCTTTATATAGATACTAATGTACGAAACTCTTTCGAATAATCATATTTGGCTAAAAAATGTTACCTCATGTCAAAATTGGTTTACCATAAGTACAACCTACGTAAATAATTCTCCGTTTTTTCGTACTTACCTGTATAAAAATTTGTTTCAATTCCATCGATGCATTATTTGTCCAATTGGATTGCAAATAGCTTTTATCAGTACAGTGGTAGAAGTATATTATTTGGGTACTTCCATAAAAGGTTTTACGTATTTACCTTCTACACAAGTACACAAATAAATAAAAATTGAATTGTCTGATTGTGATTTAAACTAATACTTTTTCAATAAAAGTTTATGGTACTGTCTAATCTATTTTTAGATTTCTCTGTCTCTTTGTTCCGGGTAATTTCTGCAATGACCATACAGTTTTAACGGGATTTCACCAGCATATAGGTAGCTAATGTTTTTATTACTTATGCGTACCAAAGTGAATCTACACTGATAAAAAGCATGAGTAGAATCCAGGAGTAGGAGCCAACATCCTTATTGTGAGTGCATATAATACAGCATGGTGACACCTACACCATGGCGGCGTAGTGAGGTTTTGCTGCATCATTGGCCCTTCGGTCTTACACTCGCCAACAAAGGACGACAGCACGAATGCTTTAGTTTTAGGTTGGTATTATGTGTGAGTGTAGTGCTGCCTCGGTCGAGCCGGCCTATTCGTGCTGAAATCAGCGAATAGGCCGGCTCGTGAATATATGTCTTCATAATGAGACTTCACTTTGTCAAGAGATAGTTTTGTAAAAGCCTAGAAGCTTAAGTAGATATAAATAATTATATTTTTATTTCAATTTTGGTTTAGTCCATACTAATGAGCGATACACGCGTTACCTTATCGGTGATGCTGAGGCCGTTTATCGAATTTTGACTGACTAGAAAAACACACTTGTGTACTACGCCTGAAATGAGATGACCGTCATCATACATCTTGCGATAGTAACGCGCAGTGATGTTGGACTATTGAAATATGACGTTAGCCTGCATGGTCTTATTTACCAGGTATGTCTATACACACAGGTCAGATTACTACCTACTTTTACAAGAACTCGTACATTGTTGTACGTCAATTTAATGTCAAATATATACTTTGTGTATTATCATTCTAATATACAAAGATATAAATATATTAAATTAAGGTGACAACGAAAATACAAATATACGGCTAACATGAGTAGGAACAGGAACAGAAATATTGACGATAATAATATACTTGATTGTAAGTATCATCTTATTTGTACATTGAAAAAGATCTACTCAATTCTATTTCTAGGTTAGGTACTTACCAATGCGTTTATGACCTGAATCACATAAATAAAATACACAGAAAACAGTACGGCCTCCAAAGCCATCCCCCCTCTCTCGGGCGGAATTGGTGGTAGGTGACGTTTCTCGCACTTAAGAGAGAGGCGATGGCGATCTTCGTTGCCCAGGGTACACCTTTAACAGATTCCAGACCTCGCGCCCCACCCCAGTCCCCAGATGATGTTTACTTCCCTACATTCTTACATTGAGATTACCATTATTTACCTTGTTATGTGAATTTGCACGACGTACCTACCCGAGAACTTTATATATGTTGAAAAAAAAGTGTGCTTAACAAGAAATAAAAGTTTAAATAAAACTATTCAGAATCTTCGTTATTGTGAGGTTAAGCTACGGGTTCATACTACAACAACAGTAAACTTGCATAAATCCTTCGAGGTTCAGCTTATGAAGTTTGTATGAAACTCCGTTTTGTACATATCTAAGGGTTCTGCTACAGAGAATTTTCCATATACAAACTGCACATAAAGAGTAAAAATTTGAATATGAGAGACAAATAACAAAACACATTTCTCGTTAATGACAATAGGTACAGATTTGACATTCTAGCCGTTTCTAAAAATAATATAACTCTCCCATATCCATAATAAATTCTTGTCACGTTTTCACAGTCAAAGAGTTTATAAATATGAAACACTAGTATCGTTTTATTTAAGTTACAGATACTCTTGGTCGTCCATCATGGTTACGCGGTGATCAACCGCCTGCTGTGGAAATCATAGAATTAAATTCCTCCCATGAAGAAATCTCACCAAGAGAATCAAATCGTGATGGCAGGAGGCACGCTTGGAGCTATGTAAATAATGAAGAAATGCAACAAATAGAAAACAGTTACAAGATAAACGAGCGAGCTAGAGAACGACGGCGCTTACAAAACGCCAGACACCGCACTATTGGCGAGTACATGTCGCTAGAGCCAAACGTTCAGGACAACGGCAATTACTTCGAAAGTAACTACCATCTACCTCTTTCAAAAATACATAACAATTCAAAAACGTGTATTGATGACAAATTTGAGTACAATCGCAACGTGAACTGTTTCGGTATGACTGGCAATGATTTAGCTAATTCCGATAGCTCAACAGATGGAGAATATGGCGATGTTGAAGTAATAACGACAGCTGACGTAATCATGAGTGGAGGAAATGACTGGGATCAGAGTAATAATAACTTTTATAACGAAGAAATCATAACCTATGACACTGATTTAGACCAAGCATCACGAACCATTTGGATCTATTCATTCAAAAATAAACATTTATTGAGAGATGATGATTTTGAAGCAGTTCCTTCCAATAAAAGTTCTTCGAATTCTAGTTCTTCGAATTCTAGTTCTTCGAATTCTACAGATAGTGGTGGAGACCAAACAAATGATACATCTCGCCGAATGGGATCACCAATTCCTGGTACATACATTCCAAGATTGGACCTTACATTGGTCCCAACATTGTCTACAGTCATGGAAATATCGGAACGTAATATAGAACCTACTCCGGAGAAATCAATCAAATCGGTTAATTCTACAAGTAGAAAACTGAAACTGCGTTCTAACAACTGGTGCGTATCTGAAAATATCAAAGATGGGAAACCAGTTGGTAAAATTGATAAATCAACAAGTATAATTAATTGGATGAGTTTATCCCCAAGGGATCGACGGCGATTTTTGAAAGATAAATCATTAAGTGATACTTGGGTAGGACCATTTTTAAACTTATCAGAAGATAAAAAAGATAAAATAACAGAGGATAAAATAGTAGGAAAAGAATTACAAAATAATGAGGCCGATGTTAGTTTAAAAGTACAGGTAGATGTCGAGGTACATGTCGATAACGAGGCCAATGGTGACACATATAAGAGAACACCAAAAAGCGCTAAAAATGCTGGTAAAGCAAATACAAACGATATAGGTTCTATTAATAAAATAAAATACGCCGACGCTGCTAGCGAAGAACTTCCAAAAGACCGGGGCGATAATGACGTGAAATTAGTAGCGCCAGTAATTCATCTCACTTCTACACTTCGTAAATCTGATATAACTCAGCCATTAGAAAACCTAGAAAGTCCTGAATGGATTCATGATAGAGACGAAAAAGAGACGAATGTCTATGACTATGTATTGGATAAATCAGAATCCATCTTAGATAGTAATGACAATACCGTTGACCACTTATGGATGAAGAACACGGTACCGTTTTTGAAGCCTTCCAATTGGACTAAATTTAGGCCAATAGCAGACAGTCCCGTTTCCTATCATTTGTCCCTTGGTAGCATAGAAGAGCGGAAAACGTGGTTTAGACGTTTAATAAATTTTCTTAAATGTTGTAAGTAAAATCAAAATATACACATTAAATGAAACACTCGTAACTTCTTTATCGCAACTTTATTATTCCCAAGAATATTTGGGGCAGATACAAATTCAACCGGTTTTACCTGAAATATCAGTTTTTTCTGACATCGCACCTATACAACCCTGGGACTGAGGAAACTAAATTCGCAAGTTGAATTATTTGTCAGTATATTTGAGGGCAATAACAATTGCAATGGATGTTCATGACAACCAGGACCGACGACGTCTTAAATTACTCACCGATGCTCTGGCGCGAAACACCTCCAAACTTTCACTTTCCGGGCTGTTATTAAAAAATCTTATAAGAGAATCCCATAACACCACAGAATACATAATAGTACCAGTACAGAAGACTCACTCCGAAAAGTAAATTAAAGTTATAGATACCCTCGGTGTCAAAAGATTAAGTTCAATTCAGATCGCACAGCGCCGAATCACTACGATTATATTTACCTACAATTGCGTCTCTTTCTATCGTGTAACTCTTAACTGTTCTGACGATGTCTGTTCGACCAGCGTGTCTGACCCGGCAGGCAGCCGGCCGACTATACCTAAACTGCGGAGTGACACCCCCCTGATAACACTCTTGACCAGACCCGGGAATTGAAGCAGAGACCTGATTAGAAGTCGCATACGTTATCCGTTCGACCGACAAGGCAGATAATCAAAATAAATGAAACAAAATATGATCTTTAAATTGGCGAATTTATTAAATTCAATCACTATTAACTTCCAGTAATTGAAGTAGGTACTTACACAAAATAAATCTGCTATTTAAAGGTACTTCGCAAAAGAGGCTTCACGACATAAATAGTCATTAGCAGTTTTATGTACATACACAAGATTTATACTATCACAATATTTAACACAGAACGATGCTCTCGTAATGTGGCTTAAGTCTTAGTAGCGCAAAATTAAACTACAATGTTTACAGAATTCATTTAAAACTTATCATCCGTCAAATTGATAATTTGTTTTGTCGCTGAAAGTGATTTCAAGAACAAAAATTTGTTCAGAAATAATTTTACCAAACTCCCCCAAAATATATGGGGCCACTTAATTTATGGGGCTACCACTTAAAGAGGGTTAGGTAACCCTAAATGATATTTTCGTTATCACCAACTTTTAGGCGACACCAATGTGCTTAGATGTCTCACAAAATTTAAGGGGCTACCTACGTTAGGGGGTTTTAGTACAACTACGGTAAAGTAAGGAGACGTTAAACAGGCATTAGACAACTACGTATAGACAGACGGTTGAGTTACAAATACCGTCAAGAATCAATTTTACGCTACTAAAACAATATGTCAAACAGTAAAAAAAATATAACTCAAAATCCATAAGATATCACGGGAATGTAGTAGTAGTATCATACATAGTACTGCAAACTGTGTACAATGTTACAAAATCCCAGTTTCATAAACAAATTAGGTAAAATGCACCATATGGCGAGCTTAATCCCAAAAACGTTACGTCCTCAATATATAGCAAATTGCACATTTGATGATATTTCCGTGTATAATATCTCAACAACGGCATAAACTATTTAAGGTTCCTTGGAGTACCATTCAAAATCTTGCACACAGAGGGGCTATTGATTTATTACGTAACACGTTTTTTATAAGTTTTTGACCCCCCCCCCCCCCGCCTCACTCCCTTGAATAAGAAAAAATAAATCATGGTCCACGCCCTCCTAAATCGTTTTACATAATAAATGAAAAGCCCCAAATACCAAAAATCTCAAATATTCAACTTACAAATTTCGTGTAATTGGTTTTGATTTAAGATTTTAAATAATACCCGCATTTAAAAATATTTTTTTAACATTATTTTGACTATAGAATGCAATTGCTATAATATAAAGTATATTAATATTACATGGAGTAAACTCTGTTTCACTCAAAGGCTTATTCATCAACAGCATTTAATAGTGCACCATAGAACAACACGGTAACACACACTCACCCTCTGTCAAAGCATATGCCCAATATACACACACTAACACAAAATGTGTTTATGTGTGTGTGAAATTCAGATTTCTTTATACTAATTGTTATGAGTTTACAGTGACAAGCGATTATTTTTATATGTGAGTCTAAAATGAGCATATCTGAAGATTCCCCAAGAAAACGAAACTTTTTTGTATCCTATTAAGCGCTAAGATGTGCGCGGGCCTGTGTTCCTCTATGTAGTCCACTGTTAAATAACCTCTCCTTAGAAATAAAACCTACTTTCTAAGAGAGGCTTAAAGCCTATAAAAAGGTAAATTTCACTAGCACAGAGTAAAAGTCGCTACAATTTTAAAAAAAAATAACGAATATGAATGACAAAATAGTTGCTTACACTTGATAGATTTAACAAACAAAATGTAATGTATTTGCTATCTTCACGGAGCATAAATAAAGATACAGAGTGGTTATAACGCTGCCGCCCTTTAACCCTCCCTCCCCCCGCCTAAAGTCGGGCACGTAACAAGCAACGAAATGTGTAACACTGGGTCTCTGTGACGACCATACTTGTCTACGGTTACGCCGGTAAAAACAAGAAATATCATAGCTTTTCTATAGTTTTATTGTTATTATTGTTCGCGATATTTTTTATCAATACGGATCGTGAACACTTTGTACGTGATAACCGACATACATGCAGGCAGAACCGGGAGCAAAAGCTAGTACAACTAATACATTACATAAAAATGGATTACAAAAACAACTATTTAAAATAACGATGGCACACTGCTTAAGCACCTTATCTTTATTTATGCTGTAATTCTTTACTAGTAACAATTTGAACTATTCATATCAGATTTGATAAAAAGTTATGATTTATTTACATTCGTCTAATCTACTATGAATACTCTCCTTACTCCAGTAAAAATATTCTCGTATGTAAATTCTGTGAAGGCAACCTATGTTTGTACGATACCAAGTTTGAGACCTGCTCTGCCCCCCCCCCCCCCCCCCATGCCTTTTTTGTTGTGTATGCTCTTGTCTCATTGGCTAATATTTTGTTTTGATCGCGTGACTGAGTGACATTAGCCAATGAAACAATCGAATAGAGAATCGAGTAGAAAACGTAAATGTTTGCAACTTGACTAGGGGGGCTGTTATAATAAGGGAATGCTTGTGATAAGGACTTTTGGCCGTTTTCACCAACGTCCCTTAAATTTAAGGGGCAAGTTAGAGAAAATTATCGTGTTCACCAAACGTTTCATCAACAACCCATACTGTCTCACAGCTAAACTCGGGGTCTCCGCACAGTCTCAGGAGAGGGTTAAGGCTACAACTTCCCATGCTGGTCTGAAGGCCTCCAACTAAGCTTTACGACTGTTATTCTATGATAACAACTGAGACTGCTTAACGTGACCTCCAAATCACTGAGACGCTCATGGTACAGTCACCCATCCAGGTAAAGACCGCGCCGTAGTTGCTTACCCTTGTTGATTATTTCGAATCAACTAGGACAACTTAGCTATAAGCGCCTCTGTCCATTAAAATTATGGGCTACCTACGTTAGGGGGCTCCTAGTAAGGTGACGGTTTAAGTGTAGTTGGTGAAAACGGGCATTTAATGTATGGTATTTTTATAATTCAATAACTGGGGATAAATACTACATGATTTATTTTAAAATGCTCAAACTTTATATACTAATAATCACTGCGATTCAAATATCACACAACAATCTCATATCAATCCATCATAGCAATAAATAAAAAAAAATGGTTTTGTTGATATATGCAACCTTTTTACATTTCCATCTCTTCCAACTTAATCTAGACAATTCAAAAATCATTAAAGTCACAATTGAAAAGGGCAAGACCCTTTCAATCAAACACCACCCTTGTTGATACAGAACCAAAAAGTTCATCACTGTACACTTTGTATTTTTCCACACCACCAGCCATTTCAAAACTTTAAAAATAACAATTATTTTTAAAATCATGAAGACAAATGGGACCGACTTATGCAACAAGGACTCAATCCACACACATTGAGATAATTATTATTCTTGTCTCCTTAGATATAGGATCTATATTTAGATTTTGGCACGTGTGTGGATTGTTTCCTTGTTGCATATGTAGGTCCAAATGATGTCACTGAGCATAAAATGCAGTCAAATATAATGTTAGTCACAGATACAAAAGTGATAAAAATAGGCACACTCTTCAAAACTTATAGGTTTTATAACAGATTCTTGTCGCTAATTTCAAAAATGAGGTATTTACTTTGACTCCTATTATATTAACTATAAAGTATTCAATAAAATTAAGGTGTGTACACTGATCGGTGAGAGTGAGTCGGATTGGAACGCAGAGACATACTAAATAGACGTAGCCTCATATGGGTCTTATTGAACTAAATGTGAAAAACTGTATTCTTTACTACTTTAACCCTAAAACTGACTGACTGACTGAGTCATTTTAACCACATATAACTTTGTAGCTAAATTGAAGACCAAACTAATTTTATACAACACCGTAGCTTAGTAAACGTCTAACCAACAACAATTGAGTCGAGACAAATAATCGTCACAATCCGAGTATTCTTTGGAGAAATCTAGCAAAAAATGTGTGGTTTGAGTTAAAATGACTCAGATTAGTAAGTATTCTAGGGTTATTGTTCCTATTATATTTTACTTAACAATTCAGTAATTAGTCGTCATAGTGTCAGCCGAAAGACGACCACGGCTGGACATGGGACCCCAAAACTCGTTTAACTCTCGTAAAATAGTCTAAAAAAGTGTAAACTCACTCGCACTACGTCCAGTGTATAGAACGACGTTAAGTTGCAATGCTAAAGCGATAAGTACTTCGGTCGTGTAGAGTGACAGGCAGACAGCGACACGTCGGAGAGAGACTGGGGCGGGTGGGTCGGTTGGGCCAAGTGGGGCGAGTGGGCCAGGTGGGACGCGTGGGCTCAGTGGGGCGAGTGGGCCAAGTCGGGCGAGTGGGCCCAGTGGGGCGAGTGGGCCCAGTGGAGCGAGTGGGCCCCGTGGGGCGAGTGGAACCAATGCGGTGAGGTCACGTGGGCTCACGGCGGATGTAGAACAAGATGTAGGGCTTGCACCCCTCCACGGCGGAGGCGTCCGTCGCCCGCACCGTCTGGTCGTTGAAGTGGAACCACTGATCCTCGTTGATCGCAAACGCCGTGTAGTGACCTGATCCCGCACTGTTTAAAGAAAAAAACTTGTTAATATTTTTTGGTTGATCTCAAAGTGAGATATGGTTCACAGATTCATACTACGGTGCATTTGGTCGACTGAAATGATGACACAGTCTGACAAGAAAAGAGATTTTAAGTTCTTCTTCCTAGCCTTATTCCCAATATCATTTGGGGTCGGCTACTAGTGCAACCGGTTCTACATGAATATCAGTTTTTCCACGAAGCGACTGGCATCGGACCTCTCATAAGGGAGAACTGAAATTCGAAGGTTGAACTAGTTGTCAGTAAATTTTAGGGCACTGACTTCCTAATAACGATTGCCATAGATGTTCATGAAAATCGATATTAAGCATCTCCTTCAAAAGCCAAAATAAATGATAATGGTGTGCAATGGTAGAAGACAGCAAACCTCAAACCTAAATGTATTCTACTTGCAATTATAATATTGTAATATATCTATAGGCAACAATAGACACGTACCATCCGTGACCCGGTCTGTTCGTTTTGCCATATACCATTAAAAAAATATATACGCAAATTAAAATAACTCTAATGATTGTGACTATCGAAATAGTTATATCGATAGCCACAATCTCTTATTAGAATAAATTTATTAATAAATTCAGTCAACACATAATTCCTTCTGTTGTTTACTTGTAAAGGTGGTTTGAAAGACCATTATTATCGATTATTACGAAAGACCATTATTGAAGTTCATAGTGATGTTGAGAGCGCCTTACCCCGAGCCGTGATGTACGATGACTGCGGCGAGGTCATAGAGGTTGTTCCCGCGCCCTGACCGCCGCGTGTCGGGCACATTACTCAGCACGAACCGAGACATGTCCAGAGCTTGCAACGGAAACGATATGCTAGTGTCCACTTTAGTCCTGTGGACATATTAAACTAGTTTTAATTGTCATATGGCAGACATCAAATTATGTTCGAAAACCTCAGACAACCAACAAAGAAGAGTTATTGCTTGAGGCGTAAGCAATATAAAACATAAATGCTCTTATGATAGAGATTTTGAATTAGTTCCACACATTTTTTATGGAAAGAACTTCCATAGTGAGGTACTGCACAATTACAAAATTTAGCCTGAATAGAACTTACCTATAAAAATTATACCACCGGAACCTCTTCAGATGCAGACATAGAACATTAGGTAATCTGCGTATCCAGAATTGTTTCGTTGACTTCTGTTTACACTTACAACTGCTGCAAAAATAACGCTCTGTGTCCGCTAATTCTTCCACCTGTAAAATGAGGTATTAGTTTAATTTTGGAAAAATTAGAATGAGAGGGAGTTCCTTTTAAAGTAAGTCTGAGGGAAATCTATGAGAATCACCATCTCTATTCATCTCACGAGTGTTGTAAGACTCAACTAAAAGGACTATTTAATTAACTATTTATGTTACTATTATTATTCTATAGACAGGCAGCCAGTTGAAACAACTGATATAAGCCTGCATCTTGACAGGTTCCAATCAGTTATTCTTCTTGGATTTCTCTAGGCAGAAATAACATCATCTGGAAGCCGGTTCCAAGCTCTGACTACACGGTTACTCAAAATGTACTAGAGAGGCTGTTGACGTCATGGGTTGGGTGATGATGGGTTAGGTGATGAAGGGTTAATGGTAATATGTGGTAGATTTTCCCTGACCTGCACAAAGCTAGCGAGGCAGTCGGCGAGTGCTACCTCGCCGCCATCGTCGGGCAGCTCCAGCGACAGATCCAGGAACGGGTCGAACTTCTTGCTCTCCGTGCCGCATGCCAGGCATCTTACCTACACAATACAACACTCTTTTCATTATATTTTGAATCATTATTTGTCGAAATTAACGTTTGGGGAATAATATCTTGATTGCATTACATAAATTTAAATGTTCATCACTGTCTTATTGTTATATTGATGTGTTTGAGCTACAAAAAATCAAATTCTGCACACTTTAGGAATCGTATTTATGTACTTCATCCACATTTATCAATGCAGCCAGAATATACCAAAGTGTAGACGAGGTAAATCAAATCTTTCAATATAAATATTTATACATTTTTGCATTCGTTGTGCACTTACTTCGCTCTGCAGTGTACCTCCGAACACCGCCGTGACGATAGACGCAGAAGGTGCTTTAGGCACGTAGCTGACTTCCGCTCGATCAGCCGGTAGTAACTGCTGTAGTTCCGTGTGTAATCTGAAAAAAACATTTTATATGTTACGACTCAATTAATAACTATGGGTTTTATATCCAGTGTCGCAAAGATGAAAAACCAGACAGACCAGCCTACTGGTATAACTGTCATCTAAATTAAATTGAAGTGTGTAATGTCAAATGAATAGTTTTTTCTAAACGAATATGAAAGTATATAGGGTACTACGGTCTGGACCGGCAAGGCCGAATTTAACGGAACTTTCACAAGGAAAACACCGCAGGACTCATGTATTATTATTAAATCCATTTGAAATGAATTCGGATTCAGGAAAAACTCTGAAAAAAATATTTTTTAAAATATTTTTTATTATAGCACATTAAAGCACCAATTAAAGAAATCATATTTTTCAGTAAAGTTATACTTTTCTTAAATTGGTACAATAAAACTTTATATGTCAACGTATTATGCGCTGGTATGACTCCAATATGTACAACCGCAACCAGAAAAAGACCTAGACAATGTAGATAGATCTCAGATAATCTTACCTATCTAGCATATAACGTAAAAATTCATGTGCGTCTTGTTGCTGATAACCACGAAATCTTGGTACCACTTTCCAGATAACAAGGAATAGACATTCGGGAGATATAGCGCCTTTAGTACCACAGCCGCTGTTCAAGTTTATTAATACCTGAAATTACAAATAAATCTATTATGTATAAAGATCTAACAGGTTTAGAAGAATCCTAATGTTCTTGAGAATTTATTGACAATCAATATTCATACAAGCATAGCTATAGGCAAAACCTAGTAATGCCACTATATCGATGGGTCCTATGTAAATGGGCCAAAATGCAAAAGGATAACTTTACAGGAGAAGCTCCCAAAGTTTAAATTTGCTATAATTTTAGTTTGATAGAACCAATGTTTACGAAACTTTGCATGTTTGATAGACAACTGTCCTTATGATTTATACTACAGTATTTTATATATACATAACCATATCAGTTTTTATTTAGTTTTTATTTTTTTACTGCATATTGGCCCTTTTACTTTTTACAATCTATTTACCTACTATCTGAGTTTACATATAGATAATTTAAATAATAGAAGTAACACACCATAGTTTTATTAATTTATTGAAATAAAAGTAGAATTATACAAACTCTAAACGAACTCACTAGAGATCTCCCGCGTATAAGTCTCAAATTAGTACTCTTTGGACCCTGTATGTTTACATTCATGTTACATATGCCGTTATCCTTTTTTTTTTGCAACGCCATCTAGTCCTCAAACTAAACAGAGCTTGTATTATGGGTAAATAGACAACTGATATAAATACATAAACATACTTTTTTTTTGTAAATATGTACATACATATAGAAAACACCCAAACGAATATTTGCGAATCAGGAAACATTCGGTCCGACCCGGGAATCAAACCCGAGACCTCTTGATCAGCAGTCGTATACGCCAACCACTAGACCAATGAGGCAGTCAAAAATACTTAAAAAAAGTCATGTTTCTATAAAAAAAAAAAGTAATGTGCGTTTACCATAAAAAAAAGCAAAATGGCCAAATTGCTAGTTTGGCCCATTAAAGTACATAGGACCCATCCAATATATTTAAAACGATTTTTGTTTAATATTTGGGACACATTATTTCTTATTGGTTGACAGCATTTGGCTCTATATAAAATCATCACAATCACTAATACTTTGTATACCCATATTTTTTAATCATTGCAATTTTGATGAATACCAATTAATTTCCTAAAAAACATAATTAAGATAAAATATTACTATAACTCGTGCGACCTAAGATGGCACCTGACTCAAATGTCAGTCGTTTAGAGTACTGAGTGCAAGAAAAATATAATTTATTCTAGTTTTTTTAAATTTCAACATTTATTTTGCTTCAATTAGTTTCTCATAACATACTACTTTATCTTAAGTGGTACTTTACTACCTGAGTTAAGAAAATACATATGCATACCAATAGGAAGCAGGCCTCATTCATTATTTACCCAAATGCATTCTTCGTGCAGTGATTTAAATAATATTAGGTGATACCTAATATCATTTTAAATGAAATTAGGAACTGAAATATGGTTATAAAATACAATTTAAAATCGTCATGATAAGCCTTTTAATCGTATTCTCTGAAAATCATATGTATTTGGATTTTCTTTATTTTAAACTATACACGTACACGAAAAAAACCAGCATGACGACTATGAAGTCGTCATGCTGGTTTTTTTCGTGTGACCTTTCTTAAAACAATTGGGTTATCCAGACAAATCTAATGATATATTTATAAAATAAATTCGTGGAGTGATTTATATGACATTAGGTAATACCTAATAAACTAAAATTATTATTGAAAGATTCTTGCAACAGTAAGTGTTGCTAACGCTACTCGCAGGACGACAGAGGGGTATCACGCGGGGGAACGGTGTTATGTTTCGTTTTGAGCCAGGTGCCATCTTAGCTCGCACGAGTTATAGAGTATACCTTTCTTAATTCTTCTGCCATAACTACATCATGCATCTCTTGTCGCGTGTAACTCCTAGAGTGATACACCTTTCGTCCATTTGTCTTCAATTCCAAAGACGGTAGTTGACTAAAATAACAACTAAACTCTTGTATATTGTTAAGACTCTGCAGCACCGCATTCATAAAACAAGTATTTCCTAAATTTTTCAATCCTACTATCTTTTTGTCTCGTAAAGTTTTGCCATTGCATGAGTTTTTCTTCTCCTTGGTTCTAGGCGCTTGGGGTATGCTTTCTGTAGAACTACTACCATCAGAATGTGTCCGTTTGCGTGAACGCGGTCTTAAACTTCTGACAGGTTCCTCACCCTGGAAAGTACAAATAGTAATGACTAATTCAATTAAACATTTAATACAGCATCTTGTAACAAGATGAAACCTAAAGTAATTATTTGAACAACATTATTTACATCATATGAGAGATCATTTCATATTAAATTGTTGTTAGTTACTCAAGTCATAATTGTGTAAACCTTATTTTATAGCATAACTAGGAATTAAAAACTATTTACTTTATTAAACAATCAAGCTGTTTCGGAGGAGTATGGCACTAACATTGATACATTAATTTTATATGTCTAGATATTCATATGATTTCATTTTGGGGAATTCATGGGAATCATGGGCATTAACAGACAGGCATAGAGAAAGACTAGATAGCACACAAAGGGCAATGGAAAGGAGCATGCTGGGTATCAGACTAAGTGAAAATCAATAACTCAGAAATAAGAAGAAAAACCAAAGTTGCAGATATAATAACTCATATAGAGCATTTAAAGTGGGGTTGGACTGGACATATGCTATGCTGCAAAATAAACAAATTTCGCTGATATGATATAATAAGTCAAATTTTCACAGAGAAATTGAAAATGAGAATGAGAACAGAAACAGAGAAACAGAAATTGAGAATTGAAAAAAATTAAAACTCAATGTTTCAACTTAGGCTAATATAAGAACTAATGAAAAGTTTAACACATAAACCTTTAATGCAAATAACATATTATGTGAAGTCTCACCTTTATACTTTTTGAGGGTTTATTTTCACTACCCTCCAGATCAACATTAGTTAATTCACTAAAAGAGCTACTAGGTAGAACGTCAGGTATTGTACAACCATTTACACTACCAATAGGTGATGATGGTTTCTCAGCTATAGATACACTTGAAACAGTACTGTTGCCTGTGTCACTGTCATCCTTAGTCTCTTCAGCCACCTGTGTCTTGCCGTTCACTTCTACATTGTTCCGTTTTTGTAGATGTATAATATTTTGTCTTATTTTATCTATCGTTTTATATTCCACTTCGTTTGAAATGTAATCATCACATTTGTAGCTGGAAAATAAAAAAAAACCTAAATTAATAAAAAAAAAAATACTCAATTGGTAATAGTAGTAAAACCTTCATTCGAAGTAATAACTTACAAGGTCTTTTGTCAAATTGAACTACAATAAATTATTCCTGTAATTTATGTGCCTACTATATTTGATAATACAATATCAGAGAATGTAACAGATTAAATAAGATTTGATAACCTAGATAAGTTATAATTATTCAATTTATTTACAACTTCATGCACTTTTGTACATCGGCGGACTTAATGCCCAAGGCCATCTCTACCAGCCAACCTTTGGGGGTGTAGAGATATAGTATGGTAGGTGCATCGAGGTTAGAGCTGTACAGAGCAATATGCAATTGATATAAAAATAAACTAATATAACATAAGTTAACATATATAGGTATAGATATCAAGAATTTTAAATGATATCTATCCCCGAAAATTATCGGCTGCTACTAGCTCAGTACAAAATTGAGTGAACTTATGTATTCGTGAAAACGGCGGTCGTTTTGAGCAATTTATTTCGTAGATCATCTAAATGTAAGTTATGTTTATCTGTATCTAAAATACATATTAAAATGATTTTTTTTCCGTACAAATGTATGGGAAGAGTTTTTTGCGATTTCTGACATTTCTAGTACTCAAACCTCAGTCGGTCCAATAGAGACTTTTGATCCTTATAAGAAACAGGATCGATTGGCATGAAAAAAAGATATTGTTTAAAATGACCATTTTCTTGCTGACTGTACATTTTTTCCAAATCTGTAAATGCAGTTTAGAATGTCTAAAAAAATTATGGATAGTCTTCTAAAAGCGTTTTCCTCTAACTATAATGGTTAAGGTACCTGCCCTTACTGTCCCGTCTCAAAAATTCACCCTGTATATACAAAAATACATACATAAACATACATAAATACATATACATATTGTGCACTGTGAATAGGGACTTTAAGAAGGCATACAATTATTTGGTTATATACACTAGGAAGCTGATTGTTCCATACAGCTTGGAGATATTTAACTAAATATTTCAGACATCTAACATGCCTATAAAAGCTAGATTGACTGGTAAAATACTTTTATTAGTTTTTTCTTGTAAATGAAATAAATATTTGTGGATTTTCCAAACTTTTGGTCCAACCTAGTAATTGAATGTGAGGCTCACGTCACAGAGGCAATTACAATAGATTACATCAAGTTTGTCAATCCTGTTCTTGAAGCAGTTTAGCGAGGAAGCCATAACATCTTCTAGAACTCTATTCCAGGCTGGCAGAAGTTCCGTAATATCAAATCATGTATCACTTTTATTGATCATTCCAGCATTTTGTTTTAATGAAGTAACTACCATGCATAAATTTATATAATAATTACCTTGAAATATTTCAAGCTTAAGTAAGGTACATTTAACATGAAAAAATCAAAGTACAATTTTGACCTTTCGAAAATTTCTAATACAAACTTTTAGTTTAATAAATTTGTATGATTTAACTACCTACGATAAATCTAAATTTAAATTTCTGGACACAAATAAAACTTTAAAATCTATGACAGCCATCACTAGTATCATTTTAAAAGTTAAGAGGTATATTTTAGGTCTTCATTTATGATTAACCTGACAGTTAATAATGAGAATATAGGTGATAGAAAATAAAATCACTCATATAAAGATACTTCGTTAGTTCGTAGCCAAGTAGTTTGGACCAAGAACAATTGATAAACAATATTTATTAATAGTCCTTAACAAAGGATTAACAGTAATATCACAATAATTTGTAATGGATGATAATAATGAAATGTACCTACTACCTCAATAACAAGAGACTACAGTATCCGAAATGAAGTAGTAACATGCTCTATAGAAATTTAGATTAAACTAAATAAATTACCAGTAAACAGAATAGACATCACAGCTCATACAAAGCTGGTGGTCTAAGGATTCTGCATGATGCTTTGCATGGCCGTTGACATATCGGCCACAGTTCACAGCTCCACATTGCAGACATAACCAGTTCTGATCCTCTACAGCACATTCTTCATGAAAAAAAAAGTAAAATAAAACACTTATTTTCTTTCTAAAACAATAACAAATTAAACAATCAAAAATGATTGTGATTTAAGCCCCAATAAATATATACAGGTTATTGATTAAAATACTGAAAAACAACAATGTATAAAGTTTGCATCTCATTATCAAAGGGGTAGTACGTGTGTAGTTTAGTGATACTAATAAATATTATTATTAGTAACACTAAACTACCTAATGGTTTGATGCCAGATGAAAGGACAGAATTTTTTTACAAGGACTTAGTGAATAAATTTATGAACAACCTACTTAAGTATTAAAATCTTATTGATTTGTTGATGCTATACATCAATAAATATCCATTTATTTCGTAGCCTGGGCTACTAATACTTGGACGCCGCAAGAGTTTTTTTTTATATTTTTTGTATTCTTAAATAACAGATATTAAGGCACATGATATCGTTTTTAGTACAATGTTTTTTTCAAAGTTTACAAGATAAAAGATTATGTCTATAGGTCACATTTAGAGATAATTTGCAAATTTATCTTTTCCTCGTTTAGCATATTAAGATAGACGGGACAAAAATGTTGTTGTCTTAATACAATTAGTGGTAACGAGACCAATGCTATTAAAAGTTCCTAGTCCAAAATAGCCCATCGTGACATGTTTAGAGCATTATTTTAACCCACCGCGTCAGAAATGCGACATTTCAGTCACGGTCACCCATGTCGCGCCCCCCTCCCGTTCACTTCAAACAGCTGATTAATAAACTTCGCTGTATTGATTTTTCGAAACTAACCTCCTACTACGAATACAATGCGGTTATTCTCATGACTCTGTTAGGTGTACGAAACTAACTAAACATGTCGTTTATACAATAATGAATTTATTTACCTGAACAGTTGAAGTTCTTTGTGATCGCCGTGTCCTCAAAGTTGAAATCCTCCACCTTGATGTTATCTAATAAATGTGAACATTCCATTCTTCATAATACTAAATAATCTAATTAGTAACACTCCGATTTAATTCATAGATATTAAAGTGATGACTAAAAAACGCAAATAAATGCCTCAAGCTCAATATTCGAAACAAGCAAGTAAGCCTGGCAACTACTGGCAAGCTTGTAAAACGAATGAGAGCGATATATTTATTCACGATTTTTATTGCCGATCCACACAGGAGTGAGCGAGTACACAAACTCGTCAGAAAAACAACAATTATAACTTGTTCGGATACATTGAAGAAAGTTAAATTATATTTATTTTCCTTTTACTAAATTCTACTGATTTGATTGCTTATTTATGTTAAATGTAGGTAGTTATATTTATATTAAACAGATTATTTTTACGAGTTCACGAGTTTACTGTTTTGCCACCGGGTGTTAACTTATCTTGTCTGTCCAGTATAACCTACTATCTAGTCAAATAGGTCTGCTACAAGGTTATGTAGGTACTTTTTAGGGTCCGTAGCCAAATGGCAAAAAACGGAACCCTTATACATTCGTTATGTCTGTCTGTCTCTCTGTCTGTCCGTCCGTATGTCACAGCCACTTTTTTCCGAAACTATTAGAACTATACTGTTGAAACTTTGTCCGTGTGGTGACGGATTAAGAATACAAAGTGTCACCACCCCTATTCATTCCATGGGTGTCGTAAGAGGCGACTAAAGGAACAAAATAAGCAGCTAACATCACTGCACAGAGAAGGAAAACTTGAAACAAACCCTTTACTTACCAACCCGTCTGGCCAGCGTGGTATAGTAGGCCAAAACCTCCTTTCAAAGGAGAGGCCTATGTCCAACAGTGGACTGTTAAAGGCTGTTGATGATGATGATGATTGATGATGATGTTGAAACTTGGTGAGTAGATGTATTCTGTGAACCGCATTAAGATTTTCACACAAAAATGGAAAAAAATCAATAAATTTTTGGGGGTTTCCTATACTTGGAACTGAAACTCAAACATTTTTTTTCATCAAACCCATACGTGTGGATGTCATCTATGGATAGGTCTTCAAAAATGATATTGAGGTTTCGAATATCATTTTTTTCTAAACTGAATAGTTTGCGCGAGAGTGGTAAAATGTATCCCCCCCGCGTAACTTCTAAATTAAGAGAATAATTAAACTAAAAAAAAAAAATATTGTACATTGCATGCAAACTCCACCGGAAATTGGTTTGAACGAGATCTAGTTAGTAGTTTTTTTTAATACGTCATAAATCGTAAATCGCAATTTCCCTTTCATTCAATAAAAATCGATCAAAGTTACTACGAACTACAAGAACTTTTATATGATGTTACTTGCTGCTACGGAACCCTTCATGGGCGAGTCCGACTCGCACTTGGCCGCTTTTTTATATTCATAATATTTTGAATTATTGAATTATAAACCAAACATATTCAGAATTTTCAAAATATACAGTCAATCTCTGTCAAATTACCGTCATTTTTTTTATTTTATAAATTAAAAAAATGTTTTTTTAATAGCACTTTTAGTTAGGATAGTTTTCTCATTCAAAGTGCATTGCATATCACTTATTCTTGCGTATTTTATAATTCTCATTAAAATATTTTAATCGAGTATGGTGTGAACCATATAAGTTAATTCATTTTTTTATTCGGGTGCTTTGCTTTGTATTGTCGATCAATCCTTATTCCATATGCTCAAAAAAATGTTGTAGCGTAAGGTCAAAAAAATTACTATATTGTTTTAGCTGTGTTTTCCTTAGTATCTACTATCTAACCTTTTCAATTAGTATCTACTCCAGTTTTATCAATTCCTCGTTTAATATGCAGTCTATTCTACTCTATGAAAGAATGCCTCATGGCATTAAGTCCACCTCTGTACAACATGTGCATTAAGTAAATAAGATATAAGAAAAAAAGTTGTCCAAATGGTTTTTTTTTATTCTAGAACAGTTCTAGGAGTGGTGACCCAAATTTTTGGAAAAACTAGTGATTTCTTTAACAAACGTCGTTTTTACTTTAGCTCTTTGGTTCTCTGAACCATAGTTTCGTTCCGAATTTCCTGCAGAAAGATTAAGCATATCTTTTTTTTTAAAGATCTCTCTAACACGTCTCGACATGGTATGTCATTACAATGAAGATGGACTGGTTAAAAACTTTCGTATTCAAGCTCTGTGTTAAATGAATATATCCGACAAATAATTGTTTGGTTCAATTTACTACCAAACTCGATTAGCAACTGAAAAAATACCTACCAGTTACTCTTCATGATAAGATATTCATGAACTTGTAGCTATATCGGTGGTTTCCTTACGGCGATTGATTGCTTTCTGACTTCTGCCTGTTTTCGAAAAAAGACTACCCTAAGTAGATAATTACAATTATTTATCGACATGTAGGTAGTGATATCTCCTACCAATGTACCATAAAACTACCCAACTGAACTGATGCAAATGTCAAATTACATTTTGGTCCGGTTGCCTACCAATTTTTTTCAATAACGAAAACACCGAGCATACTCAGATCAGCAGGTTAACCATTGAACTGCCGCTGTCGTGTTCGCATTGAGCAACCCTCCTCTCTTTGTGATAAATAGACGATTTTATCATTCTACACTACTAAGATTATAACTTCAAAATCTATCACCACTATTAAGTGACTCCGACTGTTATTTTACCTCTGTACTATACAAAAAACTACGGGTTGCATACTCCTTCAGTTATTACCTACTTACCGTTCGTAATTCATCGCCATCTTAATTCAAACTAATCAGAGCCTGTACTGTACTCGTATGTCATGTTCTAACATACATATTACATCATCATCATCATCATCAGCCTATATCAGTCCACTGCTGGACATAGGCCTCTCCCATTGCACACCACTTTGATCGATTACACATATTACATACTGTTCGGTAAATTAATATATTTAAGTTATACTTAAAAGACCTCCAAACTCCGAAACAAATATTTGTAGTTCATACAAACATTTCGTCCGACCCGGAAATCGAACAAAACACTTCAAGGAGAGCAGTTCACGGTTGGCCTAGTGGTTTAAGTGGTCACCACGCCGCTTTTTACTTCGCCGGGTTTCGTGGGTTCGAATCCTACATGAGAAAACACTGTGTGATTCACAAATTGTTGTTCTCAGAACAACAATTTGTGAATCACACACATCTGGGTATTCTTTGTGTCCGTTTCATGTATGTTTGTAAAAGTTCCCCGCGACACAGGATTTATACATATTCCTAATGCGGGAGTTGTCGGTTTTTCAAAAAAAAAAAAAGAAGAGCTAAGAGCAGTCGCATACACGCGTTACATACTCTTTGGCATACGCTGCCACTGAGCCACTATTTACTCTCGAAAATGATACCCCACATGATGAGGACGACTCGAGAAAAAAAACATCCCCACTTTACGTGTAGTAAGTACACCAAATAAAATTATTTTTAGTAATTTGAAAAATTAATTTCACAACACATATTCATGCAAACTTTCAACTGTCTAAGCTTTGACCGTTTGGGCGGTAGTTCGAGCACGGGCGGACGGACGGACATGACTAATCTATAAGGGTTTCGAGTCATGAACTACGGAACCCTAAAAGTACAAACTAAACCCCAACTTCGACAAAAAACGACGCAGACGCTAAAAAGTATGTAACAAGATTTTCAAGAGCATGCTGCTCCTGAAAATCTTGTGTGCGTGTCACCATGCTGCAATTTCTGTACTCACAATGCGGTACTACTCATGCTTTCCATCAAGCAGAGTAGAACCAGTTTGGTAGGCTTAAATATATCTATACAAATAAATAAAATTGAAGTCTCCATACGTAATATAAAATTAACAGTTTTTTAATAAATGCATGTTTTTCAATATATATTTTTTAATTTTTGTTTTTCAGTGAATCTACTAACTACTTGCATTTTACAAACAATAACCGCAGGTAACATCACAGGACTCTGTAATAAAATAATATAACAGTAATTGTTTTTGTTACAGTGGTTCCAAAAAGTCCAATGTGGCATTAGAGGAATATGTGGTTGTGAAGGAACCGATTAGTGTACACAATCAGGCTCACAAGCCGTGTCTGGACTTTTGCAGGCTCTCAGGCTATGTCTTCCTTGTAGACATTTGGCTATAGATCTCATAAATAAATCAAGTTCTTCATTCTTGAAATTTATCTCACTTGGTTATTTTAACGAGTTCAACCAAGTGCAATATGGGTAAATTGCATAATTTCTTATTTTCGTCATATCAACTATTTTGGACAATCAAGTATTTAAAGCTTTCAACTCACCGAATTACAAGTCATTTTTGTAATGAAATTAATGACACAAAATTTAAAAAGTGTGGGGATGAAATGGCAACTTTTCAAAACCCAATCCACAGAACAAGTTATAGAATAGTCTACACATGAGTTGAGGAAATTTGTAGTATATGTTCTTGGTCAATAACTAAATTATTATTATTTCATCTAATCTGTTTGATATTATAGTCATTATATTGTAATTGTACACATATTTAACTTTTCAAACAGACCATTGTTTATATTACAATACTTACTTACATAGAAGAAATGGTTTTATGTAATAAAAAGACCATATTTAGAGAAGATATTTATTAACCTTAATTACGTCTGCCGCCATAGCCTCCTGATGTGGTAGGCTGTGTGAGTTGTAAACCATTGATGTTGTTAAAGTCTAACATCTTCAACATGTCCTTGGTGTCAGGGTCTACTTCAATGATGTCATGCTCCAAGGCAGATACCTCTGGGACGTAGTTGTCACGTCTCTCACGCTCCTCTTCTTGTAGCTTGATGGAGATTCCTCTGACCTGAGAGTGTCTGAGACGCCTCATCAAATGGGTAGCAAACCTAACATGGAAAGAAAATTAATTTTAATAATTTACACATTAATCTTATAAAACACATATAAAATTATTCATGAGTCAACAACTCAGCTTTAATGTTGGGAGATTAAATTAATAAATTATAGTAACTTGTGCATTAGAAATAATAAATAGTATTTATTGTTTACTATTTATATAATAATATGTATACAATAAATTATGGGCAACAAAACTGACAGAAGAGAACTGTTAAATATAATACCTATCACAAACTGTTACAATTTGCAGACAATGTTTTGAATAAATTTAAGACTTGTGGAAAAACTAGGACAAAACAAGACTTACCCAGCAATTTTATTGCGAAGGGGTTTAGTCGGAATGATTGCTATTTCCTCACATATTCTCTTGTTAGTATCAAAATCAAGGGTCAACCTTGTGTAATACTTTTCAATGATAATCTTAGCCGCTTTCTTGACGGTTTTGGTTCGTACACGACCCTGCAATAAACGAGGTTAACTTATAAATATGCATCGTAAGTAATAGCAAATAATATAAAAGTAACACTGCAAAACACTTGATTCACGATTTCACATGATTGATTAGATTTTACTTGATTACACATTTAAAAAATTATTTACCATGGTTGAAACACTGCAGTTATCTTTCACTGACAGATACGAAAGGCAGAAGAAAAATAGTTTACTTTTTTGGACCCCTACGTCTCGTTAGTCTATGATAAATACTTATATTCTCGTTACAGTGTTACCAACACGCTAAAATATTTGCCTTTATGATTTTAAAGTATTTACAATAAAAGCTGTAGGAAATTGGTTTTCTAAATATCTAACAGAAATATATCATAGGTTTTTTAAACCAATATTTGTATTGTGATTGTATTATCAAGCGTTCAATGGTTCAAATGGCTAATTTTGAAAAAAATAGGACTTTCATAGTTAGTGATTTATTGATCCATGTAAAAAACTGTGTCATTTCTTTGAAACTAAATAAACTTTTACATGTCACACCACAAACATACTGGTTCCATACATGTAGTACTGTTAAAGACACTAGAAAATAACATAAAAATATTAAATAACACGTATGCTACGAAGAATTTTTGTACATTAGTTTGAAATAGTTTGAATAAAAAATCAGCAGCTTCTGTCTGTCATAATGTCTTGAATACGTGTTTTGAAGCAGTAGCATCGAAGCAGAGCGACAAGAATGCTTACTATTTTAATACCTGTCTAGTTGACCTGATAGTTAACACATGTGCGGATTCTCTCAGGTTTAATTCCAGGGTCGGGTCAAAAAGTGTTATTGAGGTTTTTTTATTATAGAACTGCTGAATATCGGCCTGGAATTTAGAAACTGGGGTCTTAAACCTCGTGACTGGACGCCGTGTCGCTGAAATTGGCTACTAGTACATAATCATCTTGTTACCATAGTAATCTAAAAGTTTATTTGTATATTTGCTTAAAATAAAATTGATAAACATTTAATGTTCTAAATATAAGAAAGTGTATTTTTCATCAGCAGCTGTCTTGGTTTTTAACTTTCAGTAACTTTACAAAACTATATATACACAAACACACAAATTCTAAACTTTCGTAGATTTAAATTAAACCCAAATTGTGTTATATATACATATAGTGTTTTATATATATATATATAACTGCTCGAAAAGTTTCAATTAGAACAGAATTAAATATATTACATTCTATTTAATTTAATAAAAATAATAATTCAAATGAGTCAGATATTTTTTTAACACTAGCAACTATACAATAATGTCAAATTAAAATATTTGTTAATTGTCTATGCTTTTTACTCCATTACATTTTTCAGTTACTAGTTTTGCCGCGTTCATTGTTATCCACATGTTCTATAGTTAAACATAAATTTTAATACAACCAACAATTAACACTGTACTCGACATATAGATTTCGTGAATTAGACTGGTAGATTCAGTCGTAATATTGTGATATTGTACTCCTAAATACTTCAATATGTTTTGGGGTAAGTTATTAAGCCGGTCTCAAATCCCACCACGTGTTGGGACTAGCGTAATCATTTAATGATGTTATTTAGATTAAATGTATTTTATTAAGGTCTATACTCATTATATATCACATTAGTTTGTTAAGTATTTTTAATTATTTTCACCACCACTATGGTGAACCCGGTCTTTTTATTTTCATTGTCTCGTGGTAGTAGATCCATCGAATACGGAATATTCCTTATATTAATCCACAACAGATGCTTTAAACTACTCTTCTATGTATCGAATATTATTAACTTTAAATAAAATTGCACCATCTAACCCAACTGGGTGTAAATTACCTAGCACATGTGATTCTGTTATCATTGAAAGAAATTGTTGAACTCTATGTAGAGGCTGCTTGATATAAATACTAATAATCATAAATCCATTAGTAAATCTGTCTGTCTGCTGGTTGGTAACGCTTTGTCACATATTAACCACTGCCAGATTTCACTGCAATATATCATAGATATACTTTGGTTTTAATTGTTACTGTGATGACTAACATACATGCGGGCAGAGCCCTGGAAAAGAGCCAGTTTTTACAAATGAGATCAGGATAGTCACAGACACAGTGATAGTAAAATATACAAAAATTCATATATAAGTTTTATTTGAAGGTTAACTGAAACCGAAGTTTGATTTTTAAATGTGTAAGGAGGCTTGTAATTTCTAAATAGTTATGACTATTTCATTCAGTTTTAATTGCTCACAATGGAATTATTGAAATTGTTTTGGTGAGAGTCTCCAAAATTTGGAATGACCTGCCTGGGTCTATTTTTCCTGATAAGTTAAACTCTGGAGCCTTTATGAGTAGAGTGAACAGGTTTCTTTTGGATGGGCTTGTACCATCTTCGTCTTCATCTACACTTTACAACAGGGGAGATGGAAGACAAACACCTATGCCATTACTGCAATAAAAAAAAAAAAGTAAAAAAAATTGATTTTTGTTTTTTAAATGTTAGTTTTGTTAGCTGGCTGGCGAGCATCATACTTAGAACAGTAGTAGTTAGAGGTCAGCTGTACAAATAATACACTATCAGTACAACTAAATATGATTGAAGTGTCTGTTTGTAATATTTAATGATCAGTTTTTTTTTCAAACACATAATAAAGTATGTAATATGGTACTTACACTAAAAAAACAGTTTATAAATTTCTTGTTGTGTTTGTTCCGGCTAATCTCTAGATTCATTTTGATGGAACATTCACGGTCAGTTAGTAGATGACATAAGGCAAAACTTTGGCCTAGTTTCGCTCAGGGGCCTTAAAACAATATCTGCAGGATTCTCCTAGTCTTTTAATGAAAATACATGTCATTCCCAGGACTTATTATGGAACCGAACAAACGGTACACCCAGGTGGTGGAGAAGCCGTTCCACATATCACATGCTGCTATGGACGTTTCAACTGGCGACAATGATCCTTGCCAAGTTATGGTGATGGTTGATGGTAAAAACTTCTTGGTATGCACACTCCAGAAGAGCAAAGATATCCAAGTGCCACTTGACTTGTACTTCAAGAGTGGAGACTCAATATCCTTCTTAACTAATGGTTAGTATTTAAAACTCTTTTGTAAATTCTTAAAATATTTTGCTAGTGTTTTCATATTTTTTTTAACTTGAGAATTGGCTCTGTGAACATCTTTTTTATTTTTAGTACAATTGCAAAATTTTATTAATTATTATATTACTAAAGTAAAAATATCGAATATCTATACAAATAAATTGAATTGAGTTGTCTGTTTGTAATTTTGAATTATTAGCTTTTCACTAAATGCATGAAAGTATTGCAACAGAATATGCATATTTAAAAAATAGATTAAAAAATAAAT
Source organism: Phragmatobia fuliginosa (assembly GCA_932526445.1). Classification (NCBI taxonomy): domain Eukaryota; kingdom Metazoa; phylum Arthropoda; class Insecta; order Lepidoptera; family Erebidae; genus Phragmatobia; species Phragmatobia fuliginosa. Next base: position 75,783,601 of record OW052057.1, read on the forward strand.
ACAAAAGATATAGCCAAAATAGAACTAAAAAATTGTAATGTGATAACTAAAGTTAACATCATCTAAATGATGACCCTCTCTATGACGGCACTCCTCTAATCGATAACTTAAATTATTGAAAACTTTCTTTAATAATGCTGGTGTAATTGCTGCCATTATGGCTAGATAATTTTTTATAAGACTTCTACTGGCAGATTCCTGATGGTATAAGGAGTAACTTAAGTTACTTTTTAGGGTTCCGTAGCCAAATGGCAAAAAACGGAACCCTTATAGATTCGTCAAGTCTGTCTGTCTGTCTGTCCGTCCGTATGTCACAGCAAATTATTTCCGAAACTATAAGAGCTATACTCTTGAAATTTGGCCAGTCGATGTATTCTGTGAACCGCATTAAGATTTTTACATGAAAATAGAAAAAAAACAATACATTTTGGGGGTCCCCATACTTGGAATTGAAACTTAAAAATTTTTTTTTTCATCAAACCTATATGTGGGTATCTATGGATAGGTGTTTAAAAATGATGTTGAGGTTTCTAATATCATTTTTTTCTAAACTGAATAGTTTGCGCGAGAGACACTTCCAAAGTGGAAAAATGTGTGTCCCCCCCCCCTCTAATTTCTAAAATAAGAGAGTGATAAAACTAAAAAAAATATATGTTGTACATGACCATGTAAACTACCAACGAAAATTGGTTTGAACGAGATCTAGAGAGTATGTTCTATGTTATGTGGGTGGATTCCGCACTTAGTCCTTTAAGTGGACCATTGTATGTGAGGGCGGCCATCACTCCAGCCAGCCCACCTCCCTCCAGAAGCGGATAAGGTCTCCAAGCCTGTTCAGACATTCTGCAACAGATTTGGGAGATCCAAGGGTGTTTTTGCGTGTTTCGGTGACACCTGTGCACTCAATGAGTACATGTGACACCGTTTCCTCTGCCCCTAAGCATGCCCTGCATAGGGGACTGTCAGTTATGCCTATGGAGTGAAAGTGTTTGTTTAGTGAGCAGTGTCCGGTGATAGTTCCTGCCACCAGCCGCAGACTGTCCCTGTCCAAACGCAGTAAGCGTTTGGTTAGTTTATCATTAGGAAGTGGCATGGCTTCCTTTGATTGTCTGCAGCCTGGGACAGATAGCCAGTGGTGTTGTACTTGTGTGCGGGTAAATTCTTGCAGCCAGCCACGGAGCTGGCCGAATGGGACGGGCACGATGGGTTCGGGTCCGAAAACCGCCGCGCCCGATCCCCTCCTAGCCAGCTCATCAGCCGCATCGTTACCTAGGGATCCGCTGTGTCCTTTTATCCATTGTATTGTCACTGAATTCCTGCCGGAGGTCGCAACGCGTTCTAACGCGTTGTGACAATCCATTATGAGTTTCGAAGTGACATGGGTTTTATTGAGGGATTTAAGTACCGATGCACTATCAGAGACTATACGGATGTGTGAGTCCGTAATTTTCCTTGTCTCTATAGCGTGGGCCGCCAGGATAATACCCACGCATTCCGCTTGGAATACAGTGTTAAATCTGCCTAGCGGCCTCGATACCTTGATGTTGAGTTCGTCTGAGAATACACCTGCTCCAGTTCCTGAGTTGGTTTTGGAGCCATCGGTGTATATTCTGAGTTCATTTGTATCTGATTTGTCGTGTGGTTCTTCATCTAGATGTATATTATAGTGCTTCTGAAAATTAAATTTCTTCAGCATCCTATCGTTGGGTGATGTCAACATTGGTTGATGTGTGATCGCTCGTTCTCTTATGCGTGTGTGTTTGATTCTGGAGTCATTTCCCAGTGTGCCGGCATTATGGAGTCTAAACGCTGCTAGTGCTGCCTCCTCTTTAACAACTAAGTGTAAGGGTGGCAGCCCCAGCATAGTTTGCAGTGCGGCTGTTGGTGTGGTTCTCATGCTACTAGTGATAGCCACGCAGGCGTATCGCTGTAGTTTTTCTAGGGTTTTTTGGCAAGTAACCAAGTCTGTCCTGGGCCACCAGACTAGGGAGCCATATGTTATAGTTGGTCGAATAACTGTGGTGTATAGCCAGTAAGTGGCCTTGGGACTGATGCCCCAATTTCTGCCAAGCAGTTGTTTGCATTGCCACAGTGATATACTGGCTTTTGTGGTAATATATTCAGTATGTTTCGCCCAATTCAGTTGTTTGTCCAAATAGACGCCCAAGTATTTGGTCTCTGATGTCAGGTTTAGGGTAGATCCGTAAAATCGTGGCAGTTGCAATTTTGCCAGCTTCCTTTTTTTGGTAAAGAGGACTAATTCTGTTTTTGTGGGGTTGACTGTGAGTTTATGCTCTTTGCACCAGTCCTCTACAATTTTCAAGGATTGACGCATGAGGTTACACAGTGTGTTTTCGTGAGTGCCATTTATTATTATTGTTATGTCATCGGCATATCCTACGGTGAAGTAGCCTTTGTCGTTTAAACCACTTAGGAGGCTGTTCACGACGAGGTTCCACAATAAGGGCGAGAGGACACCTCCTTGTGGGCATCCCTTCGCTACAATGGCTCTCGTGGTGTCATTCACCGTGACTTGTATGGCCCTTTGCCTGAGCATGTTGGTTATCCAACTGCACAAGGTAGGGGCCACACTATGCCTTTTAAGGGCTATGTCGATGCTGTGGAACATTGTTTTATCAAAGGCGCCTTCTATGTCTATGAAGGCGGCCAGTGCTGAACCTTTGTGGTCTATAGCGCATTCAATCTTGGAAATCACACTATGCAAAGCGGATTCTGTTGATTTCCCTATTGAGTATGCATGCTGTTGTTTGTGTAGCGGTACCATGCGTAGAGGTCCATCTCTGATGTATCTGTCGCATAGTCTTTCTAGGGTCTTCAATAAGAATGATGTTAGGCTTATAGGTCTATAAGCTTTGGGTTGTGTGTAGTCGGTTTTTCCCGGTTTTGGGATGAAGATAACCTTCACCTCCCGCCAAGCGAGAGGGATGTATCCATGTGCAATGCAGGCTCTGTAGACCTCCACTAGCCATGGTTTTAGGGATTCGATACCCCATTGCAAAAGGGCCGGTAGAATGCCATCCAGGCCTGCGGATTTATATGGTTGAAAGGACTTAATAGCCCACGAAATCCTGATCTAGAGAGTAGTTTTTTTTTAATACGTCATAAATCGTAACACGCAATTTACCTTTCATCCAATCAATACACTAGTATAAAAACATCGATGAAAGTTACAACGAACTACAAGAACTTTTAGATGATTTTACTTGCTGATACGGAACCCTTCATGGGCGAGTCCGACTCGCACTTGGCCGCTTTTTTTAAACTAGCTTCACTGCTCTGCATTACACATGGCTTACAAAAAAAAAAACATTTAAATAATGACCTAATATTTTTTCAATTCCACAGGCAGATGCAACATTCATTTAACTGGATACTTAGATCCTGAGTTTGAAGATGAAGAAGATGAGGCTGAAGAGGAGGAGGAAGATGAGGAAGAAGAAGTCTCAGCTACTGTACCTGCCAAGAACAAACGAAAATTGGAGTCCAATGGTACTTCAGCCAGCAAAAAGGCCAAGGTAAGCAAGGAAGGGTCTAAGGACGATTATGAATGTCTCTGACTCTTTGAATTTGTCAGTTTCAGACTAACCCCTAGTGGCTACTACTAAACTTGTAATAATTTAAATTGAGTTTAATATATTATGGAATGTAGAAGCTGTTACATTGTAATATGAAATTATTTACACATAGTATGTAATGATATTTACAATAACTTTTTATATCCTTACTAATATTATAAAAGTTTGTAAGTATGTATGTGTTTGTTGCTCTTTCCCTCAAAAACTACTAAACAGATTTAGATGAAACTACAGTATTATAGCTTATACATATATCATAATAACACATAGGCTACTTTTTACTGCAATAATAAAGCTAGGAAGGGATAATTTCAATACACTTATATTTGAAAAATGTTAATAAATTTTATAATACCCATCCTGCTACCTGTGCTTAGTTAGAGACTGAATGTTGTGCGTCGGATTTCCGAAATATCAGACATCTAAAAAAAGATTAAAAACACTACATGAAAATCACCATATTCAACCAAAGTGATATGATCATTATTCTTCTACTTTACTAAATGTATTAATTAATTCTCACATAGGCTAACAAGAAAGGCAAGAAAGCCGGTGCTGAAAGTTCAGACTCAGAAGAGGAAGACCAGTTACAAAAGTTCTTGGATGGTGAGGAGATTGATACTGATGACAATGATGAATCCTTCAAAGTGAACACATCTGCTGAGGGTGATGACAGGTGAGTACCATTGTAACTCATGTAGTTTGTACCCGTGCACTAAATTACATGTGTAATTTCACTGAGTTTTTATTATGATTTTATAAAGCATAAAGATTAAACTATTTTCTTAACAAAGATTTCACATAAAAATGCAAAAAGTTTTTTAAGTTAATAACCTGGCCATTGAAAAAGCTATAAATTAATAATAAAAAAAAAAATTGGGAAGTCATTTACAAAGAATCTAACAGGTGAAGCTATTACAACTGTAAATAATTTTACTATTTTCTTACATAGCGATGAGGATGAGGAAGATGAAGAAGAGGATGAGGACGAAGATGGAGAGGATGATGAAGAAGACTCTGAAGAAGAGGAGGAGGTTCCAAAGAAGAAGAAGAAGCCGGCAGCTCCTGAAGAGACTGACACCACACTTGACACCAGTAAGGAAGATGGTGCCGTAGATATGTCTAAGCTGTCCAAGTCACAGAAACGGCGTTTAAAGAAAAAGTTGCAGCAGCAAAACAAACAACCCCAAGTTAATGGTGTTGCTAAGGTAAGAAAAATGAACAAGGTCGGAAGACATTAAAAGTTTTTTGTTTTACACAACGCCATTTAGTCCCAAGTTCAGCGGAAATGTCCCAGGATATTTATTTTTTAGTCGCAAGATAATAAAAACATAAGAATATATTTTCTATCTTGTTTTTTTTTTGTTAATTGAACAGAAAATCCCTTTGGTTCTCCTTAAGGAAACAGGTATTTGTGGTGATACCACTAAAAACCTTTTCGAAGGGTGGTCCCCTACTCTGGGAGGGATACACCACATATTGTCATACTATCCAGACTGGAGATATTGCCCCCTCAATACAGACGAGTCAAGTAGTCATTTATGCCTTTGCTATAGAAGTCTGGGGATCTAGATTCGACAAACTGTGTAAAAGCATGAATAAAATGGTAGTCTTTTGGAGCAAGGTCTGGCGAGAACAGAGGATGACGTTTGATGTCTAACTGCTCCGGTAGGGTTACAACGGTTTCTCGTGCAACATAAGGTTTTGCGTTATCATGGACCAATAATGGTGAAGATAGATGATTCACGAGTCAGGGTCGTTTCACTGCCAAATTCGCCATCATTGTTCGAAGTTTGGCGCAGTAAATATTGATCAGACCTGAGAAAAATATAGTGAATAACACCATGAATAGACCACCCAGTTTTTTTTATTGGTAAGCTTTGCTTTCGGGCACTGTTGCGCAATTTTACCTGGGGTCAACCATTGTATTTTTAGCTTTCGGTTATCGTAAAGAGTCCACTTTTCGTCACATATCATAATCCGACGATTCCTTCATTTCTGTATAGATTCTACAAGGCAATCCAAGTTTCAACAATCGTTTCTTTCTGCAGATTAGTCGTGTCAGTCAAAAATCATGTGGCATTTTCATATTTTGATCCTGATTTCATGCAAGTGAGTCGGTCATTATTGTTGGTATTTAGTGGCTAGTTTGACTCCTTCAATTCAGCGTTATTCATCTGTGGGCGGAGTTCCATTCGGTTTGTTCTTCATGTCGAAGTCTCCATTACGAGTTCGTTTAAACTAAAAACACATTCATTAGCAGTCTTGTTTCCAAACGAAGCATTGTTACTATCGATTTTAGTGGTAAGAGGTACAGGTAGACCAAAAGTTTGTTTACATTTCAAATGATGATTTAAAAGAAATTACTTATGTGAGATAAAAACTGTCTTTTTATTATATAAGTACACGGTCCGTGTGATGACGGATTAAGAATACAGAGTGTCACCACCCCTATTCATCCCGCGGGTGTCGTAAAAGGCGACTAAGGGATAAACTATGCAAGACAACATCACTGCCAAGAGAAGGAAAACTTGAAACAAACCCTTTACCAACCCGTCTGGCCAGCGTGGTATAGTAAGGCTAAAACCTCCTTTCTAAAGAGAGGCCTATGTTCAGCAGTGGACTGTTAAAGGCTGTTGATGATGATGATGATGACACAAATGGGGATTCCATTTTTTTTTTAAATTACATCGTCTGTGATCCTTGACTATTTTGACACTGCTGCAACCTAGAGCGAAAGTTTTCAATGATGGCCTCACAAGTCACAAGTGTTTCGTGAAATGTTTTGCATTTACTCTCCAATGTTTTCCTTTAATTCCTTTAGGGACTCTGGCTTGCTGTTGCCGGAATTTCGCGAACAGATCTGTGATCTGTGAGTGCGATCTTTGAGGCTTTAATTCCTGCACCATTTGAATTTTGTACGGATATAAATATTTGTGAAGAATACGAATCAAAGATGTTCCGGGCACCCTAAGGCTTTAGACCGAGAAGTAGAGAGTCCAGGATTTTCACGAATAGACGCTCTTATACGCTCGACGTTTTCGGGATCTCTTGATGTAGGTCGGTCGGATCGTGATTGGTTCATTGTTAAGTAAAAGAATCGTTGCGGTGGTACTCGCGTATACAGAACGCACGTTGTTTGTCACACACACACACTAAAAGACGCCATGGTACTGAATTCCCATTGGCCGCTGCTCGTCGCAGCTATCGAAGCTATCGATTATTGAAAATAGACGAACTTTTAGTCCACCCTGTATAAATTGAGAAAAAAAACAATTGGAATTTAAAAATCGAATGTTGCACATCTTAATATATATAAATCTCGTGTCACAATGTTTGTCCTCAATGGACTTCTAAACCACTTAACCGATTATAATAAAATTCGCACACCATGTGCAGTTCGATCTAACTTGAGAGATAGGATAGTTTAAATCTCAAATTATAGTACCCGGTAGGTGGCGCTGCGAACAAGCTATGGGATTTCAAATTCGGGCGGTACGAAGTTCGCCGGATCAGCTAGTTTATTATAATAAGAACCTCATAGGAGTCATAGATATCGAAAAAGTTTCTCAGGAAAATCTCACAACATGAAGATAAATTCCATCTTTTAACATAGTATGGCATGCAAACTCTTTACTGCTATAACCGACGGAGCCGCTGACAAAAGCTAGTATTGTATATATTTTTCTGAAACCTGATTTTATACTAATATAGGACAATGTATGGACATCAATACCTAGCATGTCATGATTTCCAATTTCATTTTAACGTCGCGAACATGGTCAATAGTAACCATTTTAATTATTCACAGAAGGAAGAAGCTCCACAGAAAGCTGAGAAGAAGAAGCCCGAAGCCAAGAAGGAGGCTCAAACGGAACAGGTAGCAGACAAAAAGGAAAAGAAGCAGCTAAGCGGAGGTGTAAGCATTGAAGATGTGAAGGTTGGCAGTGGACCAGTGGCCAAACCTGGCAAAGTTGTTATGGTATGAATTGGTCATTACTATTGTAGCTTGCAATGGCTTTATTAGAATCAACAGTTGATTATTCAACTAGAGAGCAAGTTTAAGGCAAGATTTTTGTGAAATTTGGTTACTAAAGGTGCTTAGTACTCATCTGATATTAAATGATGAAAGTCAACAGTATGAAGCAAATGTAACAAGAAATCATGGTTGGCCTAGTGCTATAAGCAGTTGTAAGTCACACAGATATACTCTGATGGGTTTGAATCCACAATGCTCAGCTGAGTAGAAAGCAGTAGGTGCTTGGTTATGCCATCCATGCAGTCAAAATTCGTATTGTTTATTATTCTTAATGTATTTATGATGTAGCTTTTATGGTACACTTAGGGTAGGCGTCCATTGGCCCGCGCCGGTCGCACTGCGGCACGTAACGGATTGAACGGATTTGCCTTGCTCATAAATGTCGGCGTTCGGTGCGGGCGGCGCGGATAGTGGATGCAGCACTATGTGAAATCATACAAAGCGAAATAAAATCCGTTGCGTGCGGTGCGTCCGGCGCGGGCCAATGGACGCGTACCTTTAAAAGACAAGTGCGTAAACCGACCTACACAACATAGATGTACCTTTTACAATAAATTGTTTGGTCTCTTTAGGTGTACTATGAGGGCCGCTTGAAACAAAACAACAAGATGTTCGATAACTGTGTGAAAGGACCTGGATTCAAATTCAGGCTGGGCGCCAAGGAGGTAATCGCTGGCTGGGATGTTGGTATTTCAGGCATGAAGGTTGGAGGCAAGAGGAAGATTGTTTGCCCACCTGCAATGGGGTGAGTAAAATTGTTTTAATTCAATGTCTCCTGTACTTTCTAATGTGGTATGGTACTCCTGTACTCTCAAATATTATGAATAAAATAGGCTGTATCGTTTCAGAAACCATGTGAAATGTAATTAAAATCTATAATTTAAAATCAAATCCGAAAACGAATGTTTATTTGTGCAAACAAAATCCATTTAAAACACATTTCATGTGTTCTGAAATTGATAATGACAAAATAAAAAACTGTTAGATTGTTTTATAGTAGTATCTACATGTACTAGTACTGTTTAATTATACTGTGTGTTTATTTCCAGATACGGAGCTAAAGGCTCGCCCCCAGTGATCCCACCAAACGCAACATTAGTATTTGAAGTAGAATTGAAAAATGTTAAATAAGCAGTGGAAAAAAATGTGCCAGAATGTCGTGATCTTAGATGTTATGCTTTAAATTTGAATGATTAATGAAAGATTGACATGGGATGCAGTACTGCATGTTTGTTTGATACCGTTAATATAGTGCACTAGCTTTTTTATTTGGGTTTTGTTACCACAACAGCTTAGAAAGATTATCTTTTATATGTTTTGTCATTAACTTCAAGCAGCTATTTAAAACAGTGTATGTATATATTATTTTGATTTCTTAAAAGCAAATGGTATGTCTTCTAATTGTTATCTATTTGTAAAACAAAATTAATAACTTCTAAATTATGAGTGCACTATATCAATAGTCTCTAGTGTAAGTTCATTTTTAAGTTAGATTCCTAAGGATTGAACTAGACATACAAACGTGACACAGGTGCTGATGTGCGTAATATATTTTAAACAATTGAGAATGTGTTTTTGTTTTCTTTTTGTATGTATATGTTCAATTGTATTTTTCAATTTCTCATTGGAATGCAACAAGTTGTCAATTGCTTTCTTTACTTTCCTTACAAGATGTGTCAAAGTATGATTTTAGAAAAATTACGTTAATTCAATTTACAGCACCTATTCATTGGTAGTATCTACGTACAGCCTATTTACAGTCATATACTTAATTAAATATACTATTTTACTGATTCCGACTATTATTGATAAGTGATACAATAAGTCATATACTGTATGCAATTTTTAAGTAGAAATGTAACTGCACATTTTTCCATTAGTTTTTTCTCAACAGCTTGTCAGCCTTTATCTGACTTTCTAATAAGCATGTAGGTGTAGCTAAGTATTGCTGAAATATCCATGGATATCATCTATGATCATTTTATATTGTAAGTTTTAGGTTATGCTTACATTAGATGTGCATTTTCAAACAGTAGACATATAGATAACATTAATTTATGAGTTACAGGTAACATACAAAGTTTTCATAAAAAAATTTAAAATGTTCTCATCTTTAGTTTTATATATTTTTGGTAATTGAAAGGCTTTTTTAATACTGTTGCGATCAGTAATAACCATTTATAACTTACAAAACCAGTGTCAGATGAACATAATTATTAAAGACTAGATGTTAGAAGTCATTGATTAAATGTAAACAGGCCATAAGAGTAATTGAAATAAAAGTCCGAATTCCATTTATTTGCTGTTTTATTAACTAGAATTTTAATATATAATAATTGTACTGTATACCATACATAATAAATGCATTTATATAAACAAACAAAATGCATACCATTGTCCTCAAACTATTCATAGTGATAAACTCCTCCGAGCATGTGAAATCATAAAGTTAGTGAACATTAATACTGTACTATTATTATTATACATAATCATAAATATTTTTTCACAATGAAAACTTGGTCAACATAGCGGGTTTATCATTATTAAAATTTCATAACATGACAAACATCTATACTCGATCAAAGCGAAAATATTAAATAAAGAAAATCTTTTACACCACTTCAACTATTAATCCTGTACTGATACTGTAATTCTTAGATTAAAGGAGTTTTTCTAAGAAAATCCTTTTATCATGTTTTATTACAATAATTGTGTAATAAACCATAATGCCATCATGTGCAATAATTTTGATCCAGATGCCACCTTCTAAAGCTTTATTAGTTTAGTGAAATAAATAGAAATATGCAGAGGTATGTAAAGATTCAATCTGACTTTATTCTCTCTGTTTCTGGGGTAGCATTAAGATCCTTTTTGTCCGCATCTTCGATATTTTTCTTTTCAGTTTTCTTTCCACTAAATGCGCATACTCCACCTTCGCATTTGAAAGGGAATTCAGTCGTAACATTGCCATCAGCGTCTTTTACAGCCCACGGGTTCCAGTAACGAAGAACGTAAGGTTGTACAAATTTATGCCATAAATATAACAACACTGGAATGATGAAACAAGGAACGCAAACCATTGTGTCTATTTAAATACTAAATTGATATAAATATATTGATAGTCAAATTGCACAAAGTAATTTCTTGGTTTTTTCCTATAAATCTTTACTGTAAACTTAGCTCAGTTGAAGTAGGAAATAATTGGAACCTTGAAAATGAAACGAGGATTGAAATTTACAATTCAATGCCAGCTGACTTGGTATTGACAGAATGACGTTTGCACTTTTTTTGATGGTATGAAATTTTGACAAAAAGTTTGCATACGAGTATTTTGATCTATTCCGTTTCAAGAAATCATTATTTTTAGAATATGTATCGGACATGACTACTTTAACGAATGTGAACTTATTTAGTGAACCGTTGCTAAAAATCATGAAGTAGAGGTACCAACTAAAATGTAGCTCATTAGGCAAAACATCGTTTTCCCAAAGTTACCTATTCAGTAGTTTCCGTGGAAGACATGTTATGTGCACGGATTAAGTTTCCAATATCATTATGAAGTAGTCTGTCGTAGCAATTTGCAATGGTTCCTCAATCCCGCATTCAGATTGTTTGCAGTTTGTTTGACAGTTGTTAGTGTTGAATGGTAATCGCAGGTATACATCCTTTTTTTGATGCTGGTCTATTTGCTTTATGAAGTACTAGCTGCGTACCGCGGTGTTACCCGCGTACATCATTATGGTTGCTATGCAAGTTTGTTATGCATACCTGTGAAGTTTTGACAGGAAATAAACAGTGAAGCCGGCTCTACACTCGCGTGTAACGTCGCGCCGCGAATTCACGACGTGAATTTACTCCGTGAATAAACGGCGTGATCCGCGCGAGAACTGTGTCCCTTCACACTCGCAAAGCTTCACAGTCTTGTTCGCGGCTTGTTCCCCACACTGATCGGGGAACGGTGCGAAGCGCGAACGAGAAGGTGTGAACAACATCTACACTCGTGGTTCGCAGTTGTCGCGGGCTTTCGCGGCCGTTCGCGCCGCGAGTGTAGAGCCGGCATGATACATTTTGACATCTACGATTTAATGTATTTTTATAATCACCTAGCTTTCGCCCGATCTCGATTACTGCAGTAAAAAGTAGCCTATGTGTTATTCTGATATATAAGCTATATTGTAACCTCTGAACTTGTCAGGGAGGCTACTCACCGGCCACTCAGCGGTAGATTAAATGAGCCCAGGGCGCCTTTCAATGATTTAAAGAAAAATAAAGGATAGTATAAAAACAAACAAAATAAAAGTTAAGTGTGTGTATGTGCGTATGGGGGATCCAGGGAACACTTCAAAGAAATCAACAGCATTAGTATCACATACATATATTAGAGATTAATAAATTGTAATAGAAATTTACATTATTAAAATTTAATTACATAAAATTCTTTACAAAAAAACAAAGGTGGGTTGAAAGAAATAAAATACTAATGTTAAGTTTATACAATTAAAATAAATTAATCCGTCTGCAGAGACTGCAGATCGGTCAGGGTAAGGGAAGAAATCCACTGGTCCACCTTGCAGACTCGAGATAGTCTGCTGAGGATTTCCACAAGCACATTAAGGCTCGTGTTCCTACGAGACATCCCCCAGGATCACCTTGCAGACACAATATAGGTATGCCAAGGTATTAACGCCGCTGAGTCCGTCACTCCTGTACCGCTCTCCACGCCGCTCTGTTTCGTGGCGTCGCACATATTCATTTGTACTTTTGTTCCTGCCGCTCGAGCCCACACCTCTCGCCGCTGTAGCAATTCGCTCGGCAAAAATTAAAGATGAAAAAAAAAGGCATTTCGTTTTTTGCCAATATTTCATAAACTATTAATATTTAAGGGATTTCAAAAAAGATTCTGAAAGAAGAGGAAATTTCCAATAAAAATCGTTTAACTCCCGGAACTCTATCTCCATTATTTATAATTTTAATTTATCGCTGAAAATACACACATCAAAAGTGTCTAGGGATCAAGCATTTTTATGCGGATTTCTTGAGATTGAGATGTGGCTTTGTAATAAATTTATGATTTTATAAATTTATATGGATCCTTTTTGGTGCATTTCATAATTTGAATCAGGAACTGTCAATCAAATTCGAGTAAAAGATGAAAATCAGCTGCCAATATTTTCCCTATAAAAACATACAACGCATTGAAGAAATTATTAGTGCTACTGTTTCCCTACTACTGATTAAAACCAACGTTATTATGGAGCGGCGACGTCATTTAAGCAGGGAAGAAATGCTCAGAGCCGTGGGAATGATAGAAGCTGGTTCCCGGCAACGTACTGTGGCTTTAGCTCTGAATACAAGTCAGAGTGTTATCAGTCGACTTTGGACACGTTACCGAAGCACTGGTACCGTGGCTGAGCGCCATGGAGGACGGTATCGCTGCACCACACGGAGACAAGACCGATACATTCAAATCTTAACTCGAAGAGCTCCAACAATAACCGCCATGATGTTAGCCGTGAGGCTTCATCACTCTTCAGGGAACTTAATTAGCGACCAAACAGTCAGAAACCGCTTGCATGAAGTGAACCTTCATTCCCGAAGACCGCTACGGGTACCACCTATAGCAATGCACAATCGTAGGATTCGATATCAATGGGCTCTTGAACACAGAAATTGGGCAGAAGAACAATGGCGTTTCGTGTGCTTTTCTGATGAGTCTCGTTTTGGTATGAGACCGGATACAAGACGTATACGACACTGGAGAACCCCTGGACGCCAACAGCGATTAAAATCCTGCCAGGAAGTCCATCCTTATAGTGGTGGAACCATCATGGTATGGGCGGGTATTTGGATCGGCGGAAGAACTGAGTTGATTTGGATCAGAGGCAACCTCAACGCTCAAATTTATGCTGAGACGATTGTATCAGACGTCATCGTTCCTCTACAAGTGCAAATCGGTCCCTTATTTCAGTTAATGCATGATAATGCACGACCGCACACCGCAAGAGTTGTAAGACAGACTCTCGCCGCAGCTAACATCAATGTCCTGCCCTGGCCTGCTCAGTCGCCAGACTTGAACCCGATTGAGCATGCATGGGATATGCTACAGAGAAGAGCTCTGCCGAATATGGAGGGTATCCAGTCGCAAGAAGACCTTTTTTTGTTGTTGCAACGAACATGGGCGGCCATTCCACAGCGTGATTTGGATGAACTCATTTTGAGTATGCCAAACCGATGTTCTTGTGTTGTTAGTGTTCGCGGTAGAAACACGGATTATTAATTGTTTAAGTTACCTAATAAAATTTTAAAGAAAACTGTTATTTCAGTCTTTTTTTTCGAACTTTAATGTTAGTGGTTCAAATGTCAAAAATCCCTTTATTAGGAAAATGGCAAATTTCTTTACTAATGCAAAGGTGACTTGGTTTATCGTTACTGTGACAAACGAAAACACTTTATTTGATGAATCCTTAAAGAAATTTTTAATTAATATCAATCAGGAGAAAAGTTATTGCAAAAATATATGTTGATCCCTAGACACTTTTGATGTGTGTAGGTCTGCTCGCGACATTTTTAGGTTGCACGAGTGGCGCCAAAAGCGAGTACGGCACATTAATTAATTTATTTAAGGTATTGAATATTTGTTTTTAAATTTGAAAAAATTATGGTGTGTTCTGAACACTATAAATAATTTATTTTCGTTGGAACTTTTACATAAAGTAAATTTTACAACAAGTTAAACAATTGTTAACTAACAAAATTTTCTCGAACTGTACTGTCTTAATTGTAAGTGAAAAAAAATGATTAAATATTTTTTTGCTTACATACTTACATACATACTTAACAAGATCGCGCCATAAAAGTTAAAAAAATATTTATACTAACAATGTAAAAAAAATCCTGAAAGATAGTGTAGTTCCTGAGATTAGCGCGTTCAATCAACCAAACAAAGTGTTAGCTTATAATACAAGTATAGGTACATAAATTATATATCATACAAAAGATAAAATTGTGTGACTTAAAAAAATATTATCTTGTATATTCAACTTATCTATTCTCATGAATATTAATTTTACAAATAGAGATACCCATTCGATTATATGTATTCGTTTTAGGGTTCCGAAGATTATAATTCGAAACCCTTATAGATTCGTCATGTCCGTCTGTCCGTCCGTCCTCGACTTACCGTCCAAACGGTAAGTGCTAGAAAGATGAAACTTTGCATGATGCATCATTTCGATGTAATTACAACACATATGTAATTACATCGATAAAGTGCTACAATAAAATTATGAAAAATAGTTTTATTTGGGGTACCTCCCCTACTCGTAAAGTGGGGATGATAATTTTTACTCGCTGCTACCCCATCGTGTGAGATATCACTAGATAGGTCTTTGAAAAACAATAAAGGGTTTCTAAGACGATTTTTTGATTTAGGTATCCGTTTGCGACAAATTCCACTTTAAAGGTCACTTACTTTTGTAAAAACAGGGCGTCCCCCCACCCCTCTCTAAAAGCTAAATCCCTGGTTCAAAAAATCTGAAAAATTTGTTATAGTGGTCCTTATAATAAACTATACAGGAAAACTATGACGGGTAAGATGATTTTGTTAGTTCGGGAGTTATAGAGGCTTAACTTGTAAAATGCGCTTATTTGGAAAATGTCATACAAAATTAACGCATTAATACGTAAACATAACAAATAACAATTATCTATTGGATTTGGGTACGATTTTAAATCTGAGGAAACCTTTCCTGTGCGTGGCCTGACACGCACTTGGCCGTTTTTGTTATTGTGTTATTTTATTTTTATACTTTTAAGTCTCGCTAAGCGGGCTGGTCTTCTGTGTAAGGATAGTACTGCCCCGGACGAGCAGGCCCATTCGTTGCTGAAATTAGCGTGAGCTTGTCAAGTTTCCGATATCCACGCTTTGCTTCGCCACTATGCTAGTATTATTCCTGTTAGTTATTGTGTACGCTACACATCGCTAAGATCAGTTCTTATCGAAATATTTTTCATGAAATATTCAATAATAAATACAAACATGATAAAATTGTATTAAGGCACAGGGGCTAGGGTAGGCATCTCAATAACATGAGCCGCGAGGGGGCGGCGTCGGTGTGTGCCGGACGCCGCCTAAGAGAGGGTCGTCAAATCGAGACGGTGCCCGCATCAGGAGCGGGCAGGCGCTGGAGAAGTTCAGAAGGAGATCCCACCCTGGACTTCTCCTACTCCTAAACGGAGAAGCGCGGAGAGGGCACACTGTGTGTTTTTTAGTCGGTTCAAGTCCGACACACCACCCCGCCGTAACCCCCGGTGGGGTGACGGTCCATGATGATTTTTCACACACTAAAAAAAAAAAAAAAGGCATCTCAATAACATCACGAAGGCGTTTCCGTAGTACTTTCAGAGCGTTTCTGAATAAGGTTCGGTATTCGATACCAGATAAACAAGAAATGTTTGAACATAAAAAGTTTTATTTAAAGTAACAACAACTATCTTCATTAATAACATAATTATATCATACTATAATAGTTATGATTCGTGATAAAATTAACAAAAGTAACAGTTTAGCTCAAATATGACGATTATATGGTTTCGTTTTGCCATATTCGTTACAAAAAGTATATTTAGTAGACTTACGTTTATTCAATAACTAGTTACGTTATTACCCTGTCACTTATCATTTAACGATAGATTATAATTAGTACGCACCTGCTTCACGTGCGATAACAGAACACAAACAACGCAGTTTAAATTATGTAAGTCACAACCCTGACTATAAAATGTACTTACAATACGCAACTTAGTATAAGAATAAAATTTATTATAAAATATACAGATTTAAAATAGACATCTCTACTAAGTTATTGAGATCTTTCTCACAGCACACAATATTTCGTATTCTTTTAAATAAAAACTAGATTTATGGTAATGTACTTTAAATTATCTAACGAACAACAGTAGAACATCCCAGTACATAGTTTATAAAATTGTATATAAATTATATGTGTTACGTTCACTATATCGTTTTGTTTAACAATATTTTTGTAACAGTTCTCTCATGGCACCAATTAATATCACAACACAGCACTAGGTCATAACATCTTGTAATCGTCCTCGACTTTCTTGAGAGCTTTTTTCAACGCCGGCGATAGCTCTGGCGCTATGTAAATAGGATCCGACATAGCCGGCAGTAATAATCTATTAGCACTAGGTACAGATTTCTCATAGTTAGTGTACGAGAAATACAATTGCGACACACAGTTTATTTCATCATCGGTCATCGACACTGTCTTCAGTTGCTTCCTGATGTCAGCATAGATGGACGAGCCACACTTGACACAAGTTTCATCGAATATATTGGACTTGGTCCGTTTTTTCGTACCGTGTTTGCACTGTATGGGTTCAACGAACTTGTACTTCTTGGGGTTAGTGAGTCTCTGCGGCTTGTCGTCGCTGTCGGACAGCACGACGAGCAGCTTCTTGCCGCGGCGGGGCGCGCCGGCCCGCGCCACGACCTCGCCGCCGCCACTCATGAGTGCCTTGCACAACTGCTCCGACGGGTTCTCGAAATCGTAATAGATGCAGCGCGACTCCGAACTGCTCTTGTTATTACTCTCGATTTGCAAACTATATCGCAGACGTATTTTCTTTGGCCTGTTGCTATATTTCAGGTACACGTGTATCGGTATGTCGATAGAGGCGCAGCCGGACTCTTGGATTTCGTAAGGCGGCTCCTGGAGAACTGTAACAATATTTGTAGCAGTCAGTCGTCATCGCTCCATAAAAAGAGATATACATATACGAGAGGGCAAAGTCGTCGAGATAAAGCGGTACGTTAACAACAAAATAATCAGCATGTATGATAATGTCAATGAGTTACGCATGTTGGAATATCGATATAATTACTTAAGTAAACAGATAGCGGGGAGAGGGTGAGGGGGGATAAACGAATGCTCTGATGATAAGAGTGCATAGGACATCGTCAAAGTCACTGCAACTGAGAATGCAGTGGAAGTAAAACACATTTCGTGATGGTCTAGTTGTAATATAATAACATGTTCAGTTTTAGTATATTTAATACCAGTAAGAAACATTTTACAAGTATTATATTTAGTAAGTATAAAAACTGTAGAAATGTGCACTGTGTACTTTGTTGCCGCTAAAAGGCAAAGAATCCATAATTTAGTTTTAAGTGAATGCAGAGGTAACAGAAAGTCAAAAACAAAATACTCGCCTCTCTTAGGGTAGACGAAAGCTGACGCCGGGTGTAAATGGTACACTACTTTATGGACGAAAGTGCTGATGTCGCTCCCGCTAACGCCACGCACCCATACACGCCAATCCAATGCTAGAGCTCGGCCCAGGGCAGAACGACGGGGTTCGCACGCGTGACCCACCTCTAGCCATATGCGTACACACATCTGAAACAGATAACATATAACTTTTAGTCATACATTTAGGTAAAGTTGATTTTTAGCACATTGATATTTTAGTAAAATAAGTTTTAGATGAACTAGGACTACATTCAGGATGTAAAAAGACTACCAAAACTACCAAACTTAGGGGTTGCAATCAGACAATGATTCTAAAGAGATATGATGAAATGGTTGAAGTTTCGCTAAAATAATGAATGCATTAATTGTTCCCGTTTATAAATAAGTCTGCGACAGTATGTCTAGGTTAGTTTAATATCAAGTAACAAATATAATTCACGCTGCTACGGGCAATAGGAGAAGCAGACGAAATGAGGTAATAGGGGTCCGCAATTAATGTAATATCAAATTAACAGTTTTTTTTATTGAATGCAAATTAAAGTATGTAAGTAAGTACGAATTATTTACACCATAAATGCAATTTTTAAATTTTTGTCTGTGTGTCTGTCTTTTTCCGGGTAATCTCTTGAACAGCTTGACTGAGATTCACTGGCAGAAAGCTGATGACCTAAGAAGTGACTTAAGCTAGCTTCGCTCCACTGCGTTACTTGCGATATACAACAATAACGCTGGACTCGCTTATAATAAATTACACCTCTTTGGTGTTTTTACTATACATAGATAAATAATAATGGACATGTAACAAACAGCGCCATCTGGCTTTAAACTAAGCAGAGCTTGTACTATGAAATCTAGATTGTCTGATAGCATACTTATACAGGGTAATATAACATATTGCAATGATATCCATTTTTACCCAAAGGTTACGGAAATATTTTTACTGACAGTGAAGTTACTTTTTTTTACAAAAATCTTAAGTATTAACGCAAAAAAAATTAAAATGTATTTTAATGAAAATCTTCTTTTCTTCAATTAAAATTCAATATCTTTCTGTTTAACAAAAGGATTTGCTATTGTGAAACCATTTTGAAATGACAGATGCTTGTTAAGATGCTTCGATACGTTACTCGTTACCAATATTAATATACTTTATAAGTCATATCCAATTTAGTGTTGGACGAGTGGCATGTCTATTGGCTGGCTGTACCGTTTAATTATTTTTACAGTTATGAAAGATACAGTTATGACTGCCTCGTTGTTCTAGGGTAACCTATGCGACTGCTAATCAAGAGGTCTCGGGTTCTAATCCCGAGTCGGTCCAAAAGTTATGTTGAGTTTTTCTTACAGGAAATTCTTAATAGCAGCCCGGAGTATGGAAGCTAGGCGGTGATGCACGCCCGTGCCTCGGAGAGCACGTTAAGCCGTCGGTCTCGGTTGTCATGAACATCTTTGGATATGTTATTGGGAAGTCAGTGCCCTCAAATATACTGATAACTGTTTTTTACACGTTGTAACCCCCTCGAGCCGACATCCCGTCGGGGTTTGCGGCGGGGCGGTGTGTCGGACTCGAACCGATTAAAACCACACGGTGTGCCCTCTTTGCGTCTCAATTTTAGGATGAGTCCAGGGAACAAATCTCCTTCTGGACTCCAAATATACTGATAACTAGTTCAACCTTCGAATTACAGTTCTCCCTTAGGGTTGAGGAGGTCCGATGCCAGTCGCTCAGTGGAAAAACTAATATTCAGGTAACACCGGTTGAGCTTGTAGCCGACCTCAAATAATATTGAGAATAAAGGCTATAGGAAGACAAAAGTTATGAAAGACAAACGTGTGAGCAATCTTGCTAACGAAAGATTGGTCCGGAAGGCGAACAGACGCGACCGTGAACATGTCGTAATTAAAAAGGTGACACAAAACGCGCTTCCTAAATGTATACTGCTATGCAAATAAAAAAAATGAAGTTTTGAATGAACAATTTTGTCACTAAATTCATATGAAAATATACGGTAGGTATTTGAACCAAATCTTTGTCTGTCTGCCTGTTTGTTTGTTCCGGGTAATCTCTGGAACGGCAAGACCGATTTTCATTGGCAGGTAGCCCATGAGATTAGGAGCAACTTACGGTATTTTTTAGACTAGCATCGCTTCGCGGCGTTACTCGCGATATAAAACAATAACCTCGGGACTCAGCTAGTCTTGTTTAAATTTAAATAACTTACATATTAATACTAAAAATCGTAGATTTGATTGTTATTTTGATTATGTTTCTGCATTAAAATTCAAGGTCAGAATTAAAAATTAGAGGAATACTAGTATGTTTTGCAATACGGTACAAAAAGTCTAATGGTTTATAGTAATGTACTGGTAAATGATTATTCTACTCTAAACATGCTGCATCGTCAACATTCCTAATAGCTCACAGACAGACAGCCATAGACAGACAAATAACATTTTTAGAAATTACTTTTTTGATGAAGTATCGTTCATATGCATTTAATTAAAAAAAACTGTTCATTTGATACTACAAACACATTAAAATTTCATTTTTTTGTATAGACATCTATTAGAGGATTTTAGATTAATATTCAATAAAAGAGATCGTGGTAATCCGGCAGAGAACTAAAGTGATCGACATAGCCCACAGGATTAGCAAGCTGAAGTGGCAATGGGCTGGCCATATTAGCCGCAGGACCGACAACCGTTGGGGTAAACGTGTTCTTGAGTGGAGACCGCGTCTCGGCAAACGTAGTGTAGGACGTCCACAGGCCAGGTGGAGTGATGATTTGCGCAAGACGGCTGGCAGGAGCTGGATGCGAGTCGCCGAGGATCGAACTGAGTGGCGTGCAATTGGAGAGGCCTATGTCCAGCAGTGGACTGCGATAGGCTGATGATGATGATGATTCAATAAAAAATATAGTGGTGGTCATCACTAGTTATAAATAACATAATATAATTTTAGGATGTAATATATTTATGAAAGATCACCGCATTATGAATTTGCGTTATTTTTAACCGATTTCATTAGGTCAACGTGTCAACGATCCAGAGGTTATTGACTTTGCAAATGTTTCCAAATTTCTTAACCAGTATAATTTCATCCCTATGTATACTGTCTGTTTGTAATATATACAAATAAATAAAAATGGAGTCTCTATTTGTAGTAACAAATAACCAGTTTTTTACTAAATGCATATCAAAGTATTTACGGCACTGACATCTAAAACTGCTTTTTTAATTTTTTTTGTCTGTCTGTCTGTTGGACCGAATTTAACGATAATTTCACTGGCAGATAGCTGATGACATAAGGAGTATTTTTTTTTCACTCCAAGACGTTACTCGAGATTGACAACAATAACCGCAGTTAACACTGCGGGACTCGGCTATTATCAAATAAACCGCTTTTTCAGGGTTCCGAAGTTCATGACTCGGAACCCTTATAGTTTTGTCATGTCCGTTCGTCTGTCCGTCCGTCCTCGACTTACCGTCGGACCGATTAGTGATAGAAGATAAAACTTTGCATGGATATGCGTTTTATTACGTCAACAAAGTGCTAGATAGAAGAAAATCATAAAACATATTTTTATTTTGGGGTACTCCCCATCCCCATACACGTAAAGTGGGGATAATTGCAATATACGCTTACTTGGAAATTTCAATACAAAATTAACGAATTGATATGTAAACATTACAAATTATTATCTATTGGATACAATTTTAAATCCACTTTCTGTCCATCCATCCATCATGACGGACGGACGTGAAGAAACCATAAGGGTTCCGAGTAGCTCATGAGCTACGGAACCCTAACATAGAGATGATTTAATTTTTTCTATTATATTATTAAATTGTTGTTTTACATGTTATAAATATTCAAGGCAACTGATAACTACTCAAGGATCATCAATTTATTTGAGTTGTTGTTACTAAGTTAAATCTTGTTTGTGACGCAATTTGCCAATTAGTATAAGTAATAGACTAATAACCACCACAGAATAATTTAGATTTCATTTAATTTGCAGAGTACTACTGTACTAATGTAAAACATGGTACTAATAACCTTGCTAAAAAATTTATACAGGTTTCTGCACTTTTTGTAAAATAATAAGCGTTTACAAAGCTATTACTCGACTACGTAAAAACTTTTGATCAAATTTATACAGACTATTTCACTTCATGTGACACTCCATTGATTAAAACCGGTTCAGTGGTATGGGTGTTACGGTGGATCACATATGGACTGTCAAAATTTCCAACAACCCCTTCTTTTTTTACTGCCTTGTTGGTCTAGTGGTTGGCGTACCTGGCTACTGATTAAGAGGTATCGGGTTGGAATCCCGGGTCGGATCAAATGTTTATGAGATCTCCAAATATTTGTTTCGGAGTCTGGGTGTTTTCTATGTATAATATGTATGTATTTACAAAAAAAAAGTATATTTATGTATTTATATCAGTTGTCCTAGTACCCATAATGCAAGCACTGCTTAGTTTTGAATATCTATTCAAAACTAAGCAGTGTTGTGTGTAAATTGTCTGAAGCATTTTTTTTTATATAATAATTTATTTTTGGCTTCGACGCGCTACAGTTCTTGAAAGTGGCCTTTGTTGGTAAAGCATAGGATTACAAGGTAACAGGATTATCTATGTATGTATTAATAACATGACCGTTGTTGTATGGACATGGACATATAAGCCCACGCTTAACAAACAGGAATGGAATGCATTGCAGATATTTATAATCAAATTCAGACACTAATGTTAGTCTAACTTAACATCTTCTTCCTAGTCTTATTCCCAATATTACTTGGGGTCGGCTACTAGTTCAACCGGTTTTACCTGAATATCACTTTTTCCACGGAGCGACTGGCATCGGACCTCCGCAACCCTGAGGGAGAACTGAAATTCGTAGGTTGAACTAGTTGTCAGTAAATTTGAGGGCACTGACTTCCCAATAACGATTGCCATAGATGTTCATGACAACCGGGACTGACGGCTTTACGTGCTCTCCGAGGCAAACTTCCTAAATCCGGGCTGCTATTATACGAGTAAATTATTCTAACTTAAGAGATTACTATTAATACAATAAAACGAAGAGCTTTCACTATACGTCTTTCACATAAAACATCTTTATACTCAATGTATTCGGATGGTCGCCATTAATAAAAGAGAAAAGAGATATTTGTCACTGCCTTGCGTGGGTTTAGGCTAGCGAGTAAATTAATCTGACCAATATAGGCTAACGGACATTACTTAGAATGCTATCAATCAAAGGAGATTTCGTTTTTAACAACATTGGTACTGGTTTGTATTATCCTAGTTTTAAAACATACGTATTTTTGTTTCGATGTAACCAACGTTGGTAATGTTGGTCACTTTTAGGGTTCCGTTCCTCGAAAGGAAAAACCGGAACCCTTATAGGATCACTCTGTTGTCCGTCCGTCTGTCTGTCTGTCAAGACCCTTTTTCTCAGGAGCGCGTAGAGGTATCAAGCTGGAATTTATATCAAGTACTCAGGTCTACTGTCCATTGGAGCTGTAAAATAAACAAACTTCTAAGCCAACGCAATCAAAAGATAGCCGTTTATGCCGCAAATTTTCCACACTCACAAGGGAAACAAAATCCGTGAACTCAGAATATTGAAATTTGGTACGAAGCCACGTCTTATAGCACAGATTAAGGAAATATTTCGAAAACCGTACATTTTTAGTTACATCATATACCAATATTTTTAATAATTTAGTAGAGATTTGTTTATTTAGCTTTTTTAAGGTAACTCCTGCGAACACCCTAACTTCACTTCAATGACAATTTTATTTAGTACTCACGCTTTTAGGGGCCAGGTGCTAGGATGGTCCGGATGTCACAATAAAAATAGTTCCTGGTTCCCCAATTTTAGGCGCAGTATGTCTCGTTTCGTTCGTTTGTCCGTGTGGTGACGGATTAAGAATACAGATTGTCACCACCCCTATTCATCCCACGCGGGTGTTGTAAAATGCGACTAAGGGATAAACTACGCAAGACAACATCAATGCAAAGAGAAGGAAAACTTGAAACAAACCCTATACCAACCCGTCTGGCCAGCGTGGTATAGTAGGCCAATACCTCCTTTTCAAGGAGAGGCCTATGTCCAGCAGTGGACTGTTAAAGGCTGTTGATGATGATGATGATGTCTCGTTCTTCTCCTTAGAGAAGCGTATGTCCCGCAGTGGACTGTTAAAGGCTGATGATGATGTGGCACACCATTGTTTAAGTTGATGATGTTCGATTCTGAAACACCAATGCCAACCCTGGTGGGGTGTCAGCTGTAATCTTTGAAGTTAGTACGAGTACCTATTTTATAACTTGTTTTGTTAACGTGACATTGACAAAACAACCTCTTGTTGAGATGATTTTTTGTATGTTCAATATTAACGAATTAGTAAAAGAGATACTTTATCATTTTTAAATTGAGTAACCAATTGTTTGAAACAAATACGTTAGTGGAATGACAATGACCAATTAACAATGATCTAAATATAGCAGTTGAGAGCATCGAACTATTTGTAATATAAAACAAGTGATTTATTGCTAGGGTAAGTTTAACTTTCGTTGTATTTATTCTCTGTATTGTATACAGGTTAACATAATTATGGTTGCTTAGTTTATTACCCTATATACAATATCTTAATGCAATATTTATTTTATTTCAGACTTTTTAGTTTTAAACTTAACTAAAACTTAAAAGTCTGAAATAAAATGCTTGTATGAAATAAAATAAAAGTCTGAAATAAAGTGCTTTGCAGACTTGAAAACCGACCCAATAAATGCAATTATTGCATTTATATTACTTACTATTTTCGAATAGCGTGCAAATATTTATTTCGTCGGTTTTCAAGTCTACAAAGTACTTTATTTCAGACTTTTAAGTTTTAGTTAAGTTTAAAACTAAAAAGTCTGAAATAAAATAAATATTTTTGAAAATACATTTACTTTTATTTATAAGCATACTAGCTGAGTCGTATTGCTGTAAATTGCGAGTAACGTCGCGAAACGAAACTACTCTAAAACAGCCTAAATTTGCCATCATATTTCATCAGTTATCTGCCTGTAAAAGTCCCATCAAAATCGCTATAGCCGTTCCATTCGGAACCAATAAACATACAAAATCTAAAAATTTGCTTTTTTAATGTAAGTACCGCATATATGTACTTTGCTAAATTTTGTAATAAACTGTTCATTTGATATTACAAACAGACACTCCAATTTTATTTAGTTGTATAGATATAACGACAATCTGCTTAATATACTACATGTTCTGTCCAGTTTGAGATTAAACAGTCGTGTGTGGCAAGTCTCAAGTTACTGCTATAGCTGTTTGTCACTCGCTTACATCTAGTAAGCATATTTTTAACATGGTAGCAGTTTTATATTTTTAATGTACCTATGTTAATACGGAACGGAAATATTATATATATTTATATGGAAATTATAATAAATGACCCATAACTATCCTAGAATAATTAGATATGAATGATAAGTATGTATGCATAAACCGTATTTTTTCAAACATATTTTACTAATAGTAGTAATGTGCTCGTATAGCGGGGATTAGTTACAGAAATTTAATCTAAGAAGGTACTTATTGCTATGATTTTAAATGTTTCCTTGTACAACCACTATATTTTCTTCGTGTAACTCGTTTATCGGTCATTCAAACTTTCAAAGAAACCAAGTTTATTGTTCCAAGTGGCCATTCAATAGGGGTGCTATGAATCAGCATTCCATCGGTAAACATTTGTACCGGTGAAAATTTGAAGAATCGTTTACGGTCGAAAGGTGTTTTTGGCGAACCATTTTCTCAAGACATATATCAAGAATGACGTATCGAAATTCTACATTACTGCATGATGTGTAAGCCCTGTAAGGGGCCGTCAAAGTCATGTTTTTTTAGCCCCTTCCTCGCTCTGGTGGTAGGTGGTGAGGCTTAAGACAACCCCCCCCCCCCACCCAAAATCACATGTAGTTTATAGTACCTTCCAAAAAATCTTAAAATTTTGTCAAGAAAAGGCGAGTCAAGGGGACACTGCACGCCATTATATCATTTAAAAAATAAATACAGGTGATATCCTTTTGATATCCTTTTGATATTTCGTGATTTTTGGCAAACACCCCCTCCCCCCCTTTCGAGCCTCATGTGATTTGGACGGCCCAAACATGAAAAAAACAAACAAATTGCAAAATTGATAACATCAATCAAATTATTGCAAATTATATGCAGTTAATTACATAAATTGAATCAGTTATATTGTTTGATGGCTTATTTGCGGAATCAAAGATCTAATTATATTATTTTACATTGACATAGAAAAAAAATACAAATAAAGTGAATGGTTCAAATCTACTAATTCATAAAGAGCTTAGTCTACGAAACTTAGCTCGCTCGGTAAAAGGCCAAGAGCACAAAATAAGTGCCTACCATTTCAATTTATACATTTAATGACTCAAAATATTCGTGTTTCATAACAATTGTTAGCAGCTAAAATACATTTGTGTGAACAATATAACATTAATGTAAATGAAACGTGAGGTATTTCCTAAACTCAATAGACACGTGACTTTTTGTTTTATACAATGAAAACGTGTAAATTATTCTCTGATTCGAACGTCTACCGTTCCTTTGTAAATAAACCTATCAATTTGCATATTTTTGTTTTATCAAATTCTAGATTGACTTTACGTTATGGGTCCACGTCTCAGCAAATTTAAGTAAGACAATGGATTTTTAATTTTATGACGCTAAAAAAGTAACACTTTTTCGCAGAATTTCCCGTTTTGTATATGTATTTTGTTTTTAGACTCAAAATAACACAGTACTAAATAGAAAGGGGTGGACAGTGGACACGTACAAATACACTAGCTGTATGATGATAGTTACATTTCATTTAAAATCTAAACAGTAAATAAGTATAACAAAAAAATATTGCTATTAAAATTTTGTATAGTGTCCTCAATAAACTCAGTATAGCATACAGATGGATAGTTTCGAATATGTATGAATACCAACTAAAACTAAAGAACCAAAATGTAAAATGACTGCATTTGTGTGCTGCTTTTTGGTCTTTGACGAGGCTTTTTGGAAAAGGAAGTATAATTCGGATAATTACTGCATTAATATTTAAAATTAAGCCGAAACTTCGTCCGAACAACGTATAAAACAAAATACTTATTTGTCTATTTAGAATTGTAATTGAGCGGGGCAAACGTAAAAAACATTCAAGTTCGACGCGTGAATTGTGCCAAAACAACGATGATTACGTCAAGTTAGCAGTGACGGCCTTGGCCATGAATAGAGACTGGTCCGCTAATGACACAGTCTACTAAGTATTTTTTTATTTACTAATACTTTCGCTACCGTTTCGTAACCATCGTTTACGGTTCACTACGTTTCCTATTGTTAACTATATTATTGTGCAAGCAGTTGAACATTGAATAATGGGAAGACAAGTCCTAATCTGTTGCTATGCAGCAGATATACACAAATAAGGTACAAAAAATATTGTCTGTAAGGTACTTCAGTCGTTAATAAAATCCTATACACTTTTTTGTAAAAACAAGGCGTCCCCCCCCCTCTAAAAGCTAAACGGCTGACTCAAAAAACATGAAAAATTCGTGATGGTGGTCCATATAAATTTTTTAAAGAAAAACTATAATGGATTAGATGACTTTGTTAGTTCAGGAGTTACAAAGGCTTATCTTGTAAAATGCTCTTTCTTGGAAAACCTCATACAAAATTAACGCATTAATAAGTAAACATAACAATTGGATACGATTTTAAATCCACGTACCATTATGGGTGACTGAGAAACCCTTTCCTGTGCGTGGCCTGGCACACACTGGTCCAATTTTTTTCTAAGTAGGCATGTGTCACTGAAGTGTAGTCACTTTTTAAAAATTTCTTTGGTCTTCAACTCCTATACCCAACATTTAACTCGCAAAGTTTTTCTCATTCCGCCGCTTATCTAATACTATAACACTAAAAAGTTTGTTTGTTTGGTTGGTTGAATGCGCTAATCTCAAGAACTACTGCTTAGAATTGACGAATTGTCTCAGTGTTGGCAATCAGCCAATACCGTGACAATCCTTTAGAGAAATTTAACGAGATAGTGATAAGACAGAAAATGTTTGGAAAAAGATTTTTAAAACTCGATTCTATTTATGACCCGATTAAAGGAGATGTAGTGACAAGGATTGAAAAGGCCATGCTTCGATGGTTTTGACACTTAAGGAGGAAGAATGATAGAAGACTCATAAAAGTCATTTATAGCGCGAATGCATGTGGAAGTATCGGAAGAGGTCGTCCACGGGAACGTTTTTAGACCAAATTGGTGAAATGCTGAAGAAATACAGTGATTGATGAATGTGGATGTAGCTAAAGAGGTGTGTCAGGACCGTAGTAAGTGGAGATCAATTGTCTCTGCCTACCCCTATGGGAAATAGGAGTGATACTATGTACATATGTACTGCAGTTAAAATGGCAATCGAAGAATCGACGTATGCAGGTATTAAACAGTCTAGATTCTAGTAATTGTGTAGTTTAAATGTAGAAATGAAGCTTCTAGAGAAATAAGTATAAAACTTCATTGTTTAAATGTCTTACTACGTCTTACAACAAATGTGTTAAAACATTTAGCTAAAATTTAAACTACACACTACTACTAATCACACAGAATCTCAAGGCACCTACCTTGTTTTCAATAACTCCGGTTCAAATGATTAACTCCGGAAAGAATTAGGAATATACTTTTTCTCTGTTATTTATTTCTATAAATTTTCATTTTTCACGAAATGACAGAACAAAATATGTATAATAACAAAAAATTATTTGTAGAAAAAAATCTAGTTTTTGCGTTTATGGTCGTCGTGATAAAATTAAACTGAGATTGAATTAAGTTTTATTGGCGCAAATATTGCTGTAGTGCATATTGGTTATGAATATTATATTTCGCAATGTAAGAATATAATGTTCAATTGTGTAAGGTTCAATGTCCAGTCAATGATGAGCAACAGGTAAAACGAGGTCAGTAAAAAGTATTAATATCACTCATACTAGCTTTTGTTTTCGGCAGTCCGCGTGTACGTAGTTTATGTCTGTCTTCCTCAAAATTATTCCTAGCAAATTACATCGATATCAGGCATCGAATCAGTGCACTGGTTTAGTTCCCAAAGCGTAATAGACAGCGTTACTTTGGAACTTACAATACTATTATGAATAATACTGAGTACCTTCTACATATATTCGCATTACCTATCTATATAAATAAACTTAAAGTATGTCTATGGATAGTTCTGAAGTTACTTACATTAAAAATCATTTTTAAAATGATTGTTTTCTGTTGATTCCGGCTTATCCAGACAATAGATATTTTTATCAACCTATAGATATTAGTAAAAGTATTCAATACGTAATAGTTAAAAAAATATATAATAATATGCACATTAGTATACATTAAAGTATAACAAGTAGAATTAAATTGTGCTATTTAAAATTAATTTAAGTAACAAAGAAAAAAATCTAGCTGCCTGATCTTTGAGATGTCAATTTAGCATTTTTTTTTATGGCAACTCAAGAGATTTTTTTTTATATTTTAGCCTGCCAGTGACTTTACTCTGTCTGATGGGAAGCATGAGTAGAATCATAAAGTAGTGACCACTATAGTCATCGCGAATGTATACGATGCAACAATGCAGCATGGTGACCCACACTATGGCAGCCTATTGGGCTTAAGGTCTCGAACTCACTAACGAAATACAATAGCATGAATTCTCTGCTGTACTTCTGGGAGAAGGTAGTACCGCCCTTGTCGAGCCAGTCCGATCGTGCTGAAATCAGAAAGGCTCTACTACCTTATAAATACACTAGTTGACCCAGCGAACTTCGTACCGCCCAACTTTAAAATTCTAGAACTTGATCGCAGCGCCACCTACCGTGTCCAATTGCGAATCTAAACCATTCCCAGATCCCCTTGAACACACACAAAAAATTTCATCAAAATCGGTCCAGTCGTTTGAGAGAACTTCAGTGATATACACACTCACACAAGAATTATATATATAAGAGATGTGCATTACCAGTCTTTCTATACCCCAGTCAAATATTCAAAGGTAAGGGATTGGGCGAAGGGTCACTTTGCTCACTTAGTGAAAATAATTGCTTATCACCGGACCTTAGGTAATATTACTCCTCCGGTCGAACGTTGAAACGTGGATCCACTGGCAAAATAAAACCTCAACTAAATTTTTAAGACCCATTCAATTAGATGTTAATATCATCAACGGCCCTTGGTAGTCCAGCAAAAGCTCAAACTTTAGAAAAAAAAAATTGAAAAAAAATATTGTTTTATATTCAAGTAATTGCTTTTATTTTTAACTAAACGGTTGCTAAATGCATTTGTCATCAAATATGGACATCCTCACGAAGTGATTCAAGAGGTTATTGAGGTCATTGACTGCCAGTTACGTGCATCCGTTGTGTAAATTGAAATGCAAATCGAAAATGAATGCCTAGTTTTATTTATAGGGGATCTGGATCTTGTAAACCTAATTATATTTGTAACAATGTCAAATACTATTTATAAAAAAAGTGCATTGAGTTTATTTTGTGTAAATAAAGTTATTATTAGACGTGCATGAGATTAAAATTTTCTTTTAGTAACCTCAGACTTGATCTGAGTTAGCAACATAGGGTTGGATTATTGTATTGTGGCTTTATTTACATACTACTAGCACTAGCTAAAAAGCACAATAACAAATTAATTAATGGGAAATAAATACATTTTTAATCATTTATTAATTGTTAAACAATTATTTATCAATTAATTAATTTACATATCAGTTAAAAACAGTAATACAATCATTTGTTCACATTACTACTATGTAATGTATTTTTCTTTGCATAAAAAAAACATTTATACAAAAAGGTATGTCTTTTTGTATAAATGTTTACGTATTAAGAAATTTTAATTAAATGATTGAGAATAGTAGTAGAATAGTATTAGTATTATTAGTTATAAAATAGATTAAACATAATTTACTACTCTAGATAAAAAACTCGATACATGTAAATATCTCAAACAACAAAAAAAAAGAAACACTCGGACAAAGTATTATAATGTAAATATTCGGATTTCAATCGGATCAGTTGACAATCAAAGCTGTCAAACTTGATTGTCAACATTTTACGTCACGTGTCATTCGAATGCTATAGGAAGTTGATATCCAATTTATTTTATCAACGTTTTAGGAACCCAGTAATTAGACATCACCCTTTTAATTTGATGGCTTTCTTAGTTTTATTTTCCAACTAATGAATTATGAATTATTATTACGTTGCACTTGAAATCGAATTTTAATTTAAAATATAAAATCCGGCTTTAGCATAAAATAATTAAGAAAAACTTTTTGTGAATAACAGGTGTATATTTGTGTTATCTAACCTAATTGCTGATTGAATAAAAGTCTATTGTGATTAGATTAGATTATAAATGTTTCAACAATGTGATAGATGCAACTATTCGAAGAACAATAATACAATTAATTAAATATTTCCTAATTAAATATCTTTTGCCTGCGACACCGCCTGCGTGTATGTCGGTTATCGCGATATCAAGTAGCCTATGTCCTTCCTTAAGAATTAAAGTAGCTTTATATTAAATTTTATTGAAACCGGTACAGCGGTTTAATCTTGAAAGTTAATAGACAGAGTTAATTTCAAATTTGTAATATCTTTTCTTGTTAAATGACCACTGATAAATCTTTTTAACTGACTTCAAAAAAAAGGAGGAGGTTATCAATTCGTCGGAACCTTTTTTTTTTATGTATGTTCAGCGATAATTCCGTCGTTTATGAACCGATTTCACAAATTCTTTTTGCATTGGAATGGGCGTAGCTTACAGGTCGTCCCATCGTCACCATATCGAGATCTGATGATGAGATCCCAAGGAAATCGAGGGAACTCCTCAAATATCATAGGCACAATTGTCGCGATTTGGGTACTCGGAATAGTTTTCAATGAAGTCGGTTCCTTTTTGTTAAAATTATAAAATCGCAACTCTGATATTAGCTATTTTCCGTAGTATTGAGTAGTTGACTAAATAAATAAATAATAAAATCGGCCAAGTGCGTGTCAGGCCAAGCATAGAATAGGGTAAATCAATCACCCATAAAGACACAAGAATATGAAATCGACAATCGTGTCCATTATATAATTGTAATGTTTACTTAGTATTACGATATTTTTGTACGAAGAAGACAACGTATTTCACAAGTTAGGCCTCTATAACTCCTGAACTAACAAATTTATCTAAGCTGTTATAGATTTCCTTTAAATTTCATCACATGGACTACCATCACGATTTTTTTCAGATTTGTAGAGATAGCCGTTTATCTTTTAGAGGTGGTGGGGAAGGGCGAGTTGTATAACTCGCAAACGGATACCTAAAAAGTCGTCTTAGCAACCTCTCATTTTTTTTTAAAAGACTTATCTATAGATGTATACAGCAATGTAGACGCGAGAAACGAAAATCATCCCCACTGTACGTGTAGGGGAGCTACCCTAAAAAAAATATTTACCTGAAACGAGGACTAACCTATGACGACAGCATTCGTGCTGTCGTATTTCATTGGTGAATGCGAGACCAGAGGCCCAATATTGCAGAAGCATCTCAATAACCTGTCATAGTATGGTGATCACTTCTTTTAGATTCTACTCATGCTTTCCATCAGGCATAGTAGAGTCACTTCAGAATACAAAAATCAAAAGATCTCTGATTCTCCCGGCCTCCGGATACCGGTAGAGCCATATATATTTTGAGGTATGTGAGAGAATGATGCAGAAATCATTAGGCTGCCATGGCGAAGGTCACCATGTTGAATTTTCTGCACTCACAATCAGAATGGTGATGTAAATCCCTACTCCTGGATTCTACTCATGCTTTCCATCAATTTAGTTATTTTGGAAGACTCATATAAAAATACATCATAAGGACAATACTTTAATGAGGATTCTCGCAATAAAACTTCGGTGTAAAATCAGTTCTGAACTGTCAATCTCGCAACTTGTAGTAAAATTAGCAGTATAATATATTAAATTGAATGAGAATAGCCTCCAGGATAATTATTTTATTTATAAATAGAGGTAGTGTATGCATCTGCTATGCTTGAGATCTCGGGTTCAAATTCTGGGTCGAACCGAATGTTTGTATGACCTGCAGATATTCGTTTCAGAGTTTGGGTGTTTTCAATGTAAAATATGTATGTAATGTAAAATATTCAGTTCAATCAATCTAGCTTTCATAAAATAATACAAGCTATGCTTAATTTAAGTGCCCAGTACCCTAGCTCAAATCCAAATTTTGCTTCCGCTTCGCTATCCGGTCGTGTATTCACTACAAAGCCTGTTCGGCTACCTCAAATGAATAACCTAGTAACGTTAATGTTATATAAAAGTTTCGAGGGATACAAATAATTTTTTTGTTTTAGCTGAAGACGACATTATGTATTTCTCAATGTTTTTATTTCAGCAATTAGGTGTTAAGCCTTTTCATAATCACATTCTATTTCTATAGCTTTCTGCAGGTAAACGTTAGTAGGTAGAGACTGATTCACTCGCTGATCATCATCAGAACCTCTAGCATACTTTCTAAAAGACTTACATTTGATATGTAGGCTTCCCTCTGCAACTTTCCATACGGGAGGTTCATACAATGTGCCAAACATTTTTTTTGGTTTGATTTCTAGGGGCAGCACGTCATTTGATTATATACCACGAGAAATTATTTCATAATTGTTTAATGTTTTTAGACATTTAAAGGTTAAATGAAATATAATTGAAACCATAATAATTTATGTTACCCTTCGAAGCTTTTTACTTACTTACTTACTAACTTAGTAGAAAAAGTAGAAACAATCGTTAATAATACTTAACTGTTGCTCTAATTAAGCCCAAAAAACTACATCCCTTTAACTAGTTTTGTAAATTGAACAATTATTTTTCGTTGCTGGGATATATATCATATCATTCAAACTGTGTAAATTGTTACTTGACAACTATTTAAAAATACAAACATACAAATGCGATTTATGTTTCAACTAGCTGTGTCCCGCGGTTATTGATGTTACATACAGACACTTCAATTTTGTTTATTTGTATAGATTATATATAACTTCTACAAATACTGAAAGTCCGTCAAGTGGTCACTGAACCAGCCCACCTACCTTATATTTTCTAATGAAGTTACTGTCAAAAATTTAAGAACCAGCGACGCGGGTTCCCCCCACGAGCGCCGGAGCGCGACTGACATTTGCAGTGAGGTAAGGTTTATTAGTATTTATTACAGACTGTTTACATCCTAAACTTGTAAAAACAAATTTGTGAGTCGAATTTGAAATTCATATGGAAACAACCACTGCGTTGTTCCACTTCTTAGATGAAACGTCGTTTATTGACGCAAACTTATCCTCATCTTTTATTTATTTGAATATGGTATGGGGCGTTACCCCAGAACATTATCATACAGTATATTCACCTACAGTTTGAATTTTCTTTCTAGTTTTGGCCTGTAATAATAACTTTTATTTATTTTTCTTGTCTGCTTAGTTTACTAATGGGAACAGATGTAGGAATAGCAATTACATATGTGGTAAGCATATCAACGATAACTTGGTAAGACAGAGTCACAAAGGAAAGCTACCAGCTACCCAGCAGTACCGCAATACTTAAAAAGAGAAGACTGCGATGGCTGCGTTACCTTAGCAACAAGAAGGGTAGGCATGCAAGGATCACTTCCTAGGAGCGGGAAGAACTGGCCAACCGGCGGAGGAGCTTTATTGGAAGAGGACTGCAGAACTTACGACAGGAGCTAGTTGCGGACTCTACCCAACAAGCGTAAGAGGAAACTTAAGAAAAAAAAGAGGATCTTAGCTGTACGAATACCTAATGACCCTCTATTTAAGTGTCAATCGTGAGGATGCAATTGCTGTTCCAGTATTGGTTTCTAGAACAACAACAAGAATTGCCACAGGGGCGTTGTCTAAATCCTCTGAAAAGGTGGAAATGCCTAAATTTAAGTGGTAGTTCAGCGTTACAGGACCTGTAGATCCCCAGAAAATTAATGGTAACAGACTTACACATGTGTGATCTCATAATGGAGACAAAACAATATCTTATGTCAGAAAACAGTCCTAGTGTATCTCACAATTATTATTATCGAAGTTATGAACCATTTTAGAAAACTGAATAACCCAATTACGAGGAGAATAGGGACTTTTGAATCAAACACATATGTGGAGACTTCCACATACAGAGTATGCAAAAACATACAACAGCGCTATCTAGCAAAGAAAAACTCAACCACGCAGCATAAACACAACTGCCTAACATCAATCTTTGGGCAGCAGCCCGCAAGGCAAGGCACGATCTGATCAGGCGATGCTGATCAGAGGATCCTCCCTTTACGTTGGAAGATCCTCTTACCATGACATCCAACCCTCCACACATTTGTACATAAATTTAAATCTAGCGAAGTACACGGAAAGCTGAATCTGAGCTCCTGAGCTTTCCGTATACTTGGCTGTCCCACGTGGGGGTTGATGCCACAACACTCAGCATAGTAGAAACCGGCGTGGCGACCGCTTAAACCACTAGTCTAGTCCGTGCAGTCGATTGTGGCTTTACTGCAGAATTTCAAGACTGTCTCGACCGCCAAACCGGACAAGAAGTTGGCCTTAAGATTATGTGATAACAGCAATTAACCGACCATTTTATAAATATAAATACACAAACATAAACAATGTTTCACTAAATGCATATA
The DNA here is from genome assembly GCA_932526445.1 of Phragmatobia fuliginosa. Classification (NCBI taxonomy): domain Eukaryota; kingdom Metazoa; phylum Arthropoda; class Insecta; order Lepidoptera; family Erebidae; genus Phragmatobia; species Phragmatobia fuliginosa. The sequence goes on from OW052057.1 coordinate 75,819,356, forward strand.
AAAGTATATAGGTACTAATATCAAAAATTATTTTTTATTTAATTGTATGTGTCCGTTTGTTTCAACTGAACTCTGGAACACCTGAACCGACTTTGACGAGACTTTCACTGGGATTTTAACAATAATCTTGGGTAACATCGGGTAAATAAAAGGAAAGTCTGGTTATCATAATACAGCCATTACCTAGTTTGGGATCAGACGTCCGTATGTGAAGATATTATTATTATTATTTCAAACTCGTCTCGCCAAGCCGGACAAGAAGGTCGACCTTCAGATTTTACGCTAACAGCAATTGCCTGACCAATATTAACATAAAACTGTTTTGATTATTTGTGAATACTTCATGTAAGGCGAGTAGTGTGCATTATGAGAATAACTTGAATTCAACAACTGGTTTAGAATAAATAGGTACTCTTTAGTGGCCTTGATGTTCACTGAATTCCGGTTCCGAAATATACTTGTTACTAAGGTCTTATCTATACAAATAAATAAACTTGAAGTGTCAGTTTTTAATTGCAATTTAACAGCTTTTCACTAAATTAATCATCATCATCAACAGCCTTTAACAGTCCACTGCTGGACATAGGCCTCTTCTTTGAAAGGAGGTTTTGGCCTACTATACCACGGTGGCCAGACGGGTTGGTAAAGGGTTTGTTTCAAGTTTTCCTTCTCTTGGCAGTGATGTTAGCTGCTTATTTTGTTTTTTTAGTCGCCTCTTACGACACCCATGGAATGAATAGGGGTGGTGATACTTTGAATTCTTAATCCGTCACCACACGGAATATGAACTAAATGAAACTAAATGAATATGAAAGTTATATGGTATTTCATTCAAATTCAGTTTTAAAACATTTGTCTGTCTGATTGTTTGTTACGACTGATCTCTGGGATTTTGAAGGGACTTACTAGCGGGTAGCTATGTTATACAGAGTAACTAAGGTTATTTATTTATTTCAGACTACCCAGGGTTACCCGCGGCTATTGCTGTGAAGATGCAACAGCAACCGAGAGGCACCGCTAGTTTAAAAATATAAATAACAATTGGTATAATAAAGATAAAAAAGCGGCCAAGTGCGAGTCGGACTCGCCCATGAAGGGTTCCGTATCAGCAAGTAACATCATATAAAAGTTCTTGTAGTTCGTTGTAACTTTCATCGATGTTTTTATACTAGTGTATTGATTGGATGAAAGGTAAATTGCGTGTTACGATTTACGACGTATTAAAAAAAAAGTACTCACTAGATCTCATTCAAACCAATTTTCGTTGGTAGTTTGCATGGTAATGTACAACATATATTTTTTTTAGTTTTTTCACTCTCTTATTTTAGAAGTTAGAGGGGGGGGGGACACACATTTTTCCACTTTGGAAGTGTCTCTCGCGCAAACTATTCAGTTTAGAAAAAAATGATATTATAAACCTCAACATCATTTTTGAACACCTATCCATAGATACCACACACGTATAGGTTTGATGAAAAAAAAATTTTTGAGTTTCAGTTCCAAGTATGGGGACCCCCAAAATGTATTGCTTTTTTTCTATTTTTATGTAAAAATCTTAGTGCGGTTCACAGAATACATCGACTGACCAAATTTCAACAGTATAGCTCTTATAGTTTCGGAAATAATTGGCTGTGACATACGGACGGACAGACAGACAGACAGACAGACAGACAGACAGACAGACAGACAGACAGACTTGACGAATCTATAAGGGTTCCGTTTTTTGCCATTTGGCTACGGAACCCTAAAAATATTAGAAACATATGATGATGATGATGAACCTAACTCTGCTAAGTGATCTCTTAAATTTAGAAGACGTTGGTAAAAACAGCCATAATTTAAAATTTAAGTGAAATGTGTTTTCATTACTTTAATTACTTTACAATCTACAGAAGTATTGAACTACATTTAAATAAATAACAGTGTCTGGTCTATTATATTCGATCAAATTAATAGGATTACTACCTGTATTATTTATTTATTCATTTGTAAATAAACGAAGGTGGAACATTTGCTTAGTTGATTAAATACTGAAAAATGTATTAGTAAAGTAAAACAACGCGGCCAAGTGCGAGTCGGACTCGCCCATGAAGGGTTCCGTATCACCAAGTAACATCATTTAAAAGTACTTGTAGTTCGTTGTAACTTTGATCGATGTTCTTATAATAATGTATTGATTGAATGAAAGGTAAATTGCGTATTAAAAAAAAACTACTTACTAGATCTCGTTCAAACCAATTTTCGTAGGTAGTTTGCATGCTAATGTACAATATAATTATATTTTTTTTAGTTTTATCACTCTTTTATTTTAGAAGTTACAGGGACACACACACACATATTTCCACTTTGAAAGTGTCTCTCGCGCAAACTATTCAGTTTAGAAAAAAATTATTTTAGAAACCTCAATATCATTTTTGAACACCTATCCATAGAAAAAAATATTTTGAGTTTCAGTTCCAAGTATGGGGACCCCGGAAACGTATTGTTTTTTTTCTATTTTTATGTGAAAATTTTAATGCGGTTCACAGATTACATCTACTTATCAAGTTTTCAAAGTATAGCTCTTATGGTTTCGGAAAAAAGTGGCTGTGACATACGGACGGGGACAGACAGACAGACAGACATGACGAATCTATAAGGGTTCCGTTTTTTGCCATTTGGCTACGGAACCCTAAAAATGACCTTTCAAAAAAGTGTAACTAACTTTCATGGGTCTACAACAATATTCTTCATACCTTAATTTCTCAACCTTAGGAATAGTATTTTATCTTCAATTACTTTAAATGCAACCAATTGGGAGCTCTTAAATAAAAAAAAACCAATTCTGTTTATGTATAAAGAATCGAACTCTGAAGTACGAAACGCCTTCCGCTTTTCTTAAATTCGATAAAGAAACTTAATTCTATAGTTATAGGCAGAATAAACCTTTCGTCATATATTTATATTCGAGTAATTACTACCTTAATCCAAAAGCTATAGAAAAATAAAATTTTCAAAGTATTAATGAGAGGCTTCCCATAAGGCTGGATACAAATAACTTTTTTCTGGTATAAGAATAATGTAAATTCAGGTCAAAGAACGTTAAAGTCCTTTATTGCAGAGGCTCAACACATTATAAAAAAGACGAGTCATTAAAAATACAGATAACATTATAAAAATATGAATATATGTATAGCCTTCGGGTAACGGGTGCTCAGAAGAGGGTAAAGGCCATACGTCCTCACGCTGGCGGAGTGCTTGTTGGGGACTGGCAAGATACGTTGTGGCTACGTAATTTTACCGTTGGGTAATAATAATATAATAAATATTTTGGACATCTGACACACAACATCATCTAGCTAAGCAAAGCTATGCAGAGCTTGTGTTATGGGTACTAGACAACTGATATAAATACATAAACATATTTTTTTTTGTATATACATACATATTATACATAGAAAACACTCAGACTCCGAATCAAATATTTGTGAATCACACAAATAATATTTGGTCCGACCCGGGAGTCGAACCCGAGACCTCTTGATCAGCAGCCGCATACGCTAACCACTAGACCAACGAGGCAGTTTAGATGGATCTGTCTGAAGACCTCCAACTAAGCTTCACGACTGCTATCTGGTGATAACAACCGGGGCCGACTGTTTAACGTAACCTCCAAATTACGGAAATGCTCATAACATATCATATCACAATCGGTCACCCATCTAGGTCTGACCGCGCCTTCGTTTCTTACCTTCGGTTATTGTTTCCAAATACCTAAGACTACCTGGCTATGAACGCTTCCTTAAAATATAGCCTTACTACACTTAAATTCAAACAAATAAAAATAAAAATTTAAATATTATTGTTAAAACCCTCATTTTTTTTTACAATGATGTCAAAACAGATGTTTGTCAAAATCCTTATTATATATTTTTTAAAATAAATCATATACAAGATACACTCGTAATACATTTCTACATGTCAGAGAGACAGCGGACGCATGCAGTCGTGCTGTTTTCATGTGCCTGGACGTGACAGATTGAGGCCGCCTAACGCAGTGACAAATTCGAGAAGAGTGCTGCGTTCAATTTTGTGAGAGAATGAGGAATAAAATAATATTTTGGCCTGGATTTTATAATGTAACTTAGTAACGTGAATTAAACTAGACTTTCTTAATTTGTTACAGTCCCGGTTACAAATGTCGCCGGTAGGTAATATCTATATTTAATAATGGACGCTGTTAAGCATTTGTGTGTTAACCCACACCGAGCTAGTTTTGAGTAATCAGCTGTTAAAGTTTTTTAAGAACAATCTTCTTTTTCCGCGTATGTTAAGCAAAAAAATATTGTTAAGCGGTATAATTTTTTTTGTTGAAATGCATAGATTATTAAAATTAATGTATATTTCTTAATAAATTAATAATTAAATAGAAAAAGCATAAAAATGATTGATGCTTAAATTGCTGAAGGGTTTATTTCATTTAGCATTAATGTGTTATGTGACTTATGTGCCTTAAGACATTTATGCAAAATTCTGATTTGTTGTTTTAAAATGAATATCTGTACTCATTTTAAAAAAATGTAATAAAATAAACTGCTAACATATTAAAATGTTCATGTACTAATTGATTTAAGTAATTGCTTAAACATGTTTTGAATCACATTTTAAGTTCTGTTTAAAATAAGAAATACAACAAGTTAACGCTTATATTATTTCAATTGTTCAAAAATCATAACCAAAATTTTTTTTTTTTTTTATTATTATTGTTTTAATCATATTACTTAAATAAAACCATTTTTTTTGTATCCATCATATGGTACAAATCTATTGTAATCCAAGAAGCTATAGCTTTGCAATCTTCTGGAATTAACTTATGAATATCTTTGAGATCTTTTACTTTGCTGCTGGATAATTTCCTACTATTTGGCCATAACAAAGGCAATGTAATGTTTTTAAAATGTTACATATTTTTAATTTTTTGTTTTTGGACAAGTCTACTTACTATCCTAGGGGTTTCATTTAAAGCAGATTTTATATACATCATGGAAGAAGTATCTTTTTAGGTTTAATTTGAAAAATTTTAAGCCAAGAAATTTTCTTCGTAACTAAATATTTTTTAGTGTATTGATAGCTTTTAGCAAAGGACCTTTGCCGTTTAGCTATTGCTATATGAAATACCGTAACGAAAAGAAAACCTAACACCATGAAAACGTATAGAGATATGATTGTCACTGCAGTGCGACAAGGACGCCACATGCGTCTCCGTGCGCATGCGTACTGCCGCCACTGGCCGTTATCCGTTGCCTTGACAACACAGTCATTCTAGATTCTTCATAGGAACCCCATCGAGTTTGGGCTCGTTTGATTCGTCTTGACGAGTACCTTGACACCATATGGTAACCAGGGTCTGATGATGGAGCTGGAAGGTGGCCATAGGAACCCCATCGAGTTTGGGCTCGTTTGATTCGTTTAGACGAGTACTTTGACACTATATGGTAACCAGGGTCTAGGATGAAGCTGGAAGGCGGCCATAGGAACCCCATCGAGTTTGGGCAAATTTGATTCGTCTTGACGAGTACTTTGACACTATATGGTAACCAGGGTCTGATGATGAAGCTGGAAGGTGGCCATAGGAACCCCATCGAGTTTGGGCTCATTTGATTCGTCTTGACGAGTACCTTGACACTATATGGTAACCAGGGTCTGATGATGGAGCTGGAAGGTGGCCATAGGAACCCCATCGAGTTTGGGCTCGTTTGATTCGTTTAGACGAGTACTTTGACACTATATGGTAACCAGGGTCTAGGATGAAGCTGGAAGGCGGTCATAGGAACCCCATCGAGTTTGGGCAAATTTGATTCGTCTTGACGAGTACTTTGACACTATATGGTAACCAGGGTCTGATGATGAAGCTGGAAGGTGGCCATAGGAACCCCATCGAGTTTGGGCTCATTTGATTCGTCTTGACGAGTACTTTGATACTAAATGGTAACTAGGGTCTGATGATGGAGTTGGAAGGTGGCCATAGGAATCCCATCGAGTTTGGGCTCATTTGTTTCATCTTGACGAGTACTTTGACACTATATGGTAACCAGGGTCTGATGATGGAGCTGGAAGGTCGCCATAGGAACACCATCGAGTTTGGGCTCATGTGATTCGTCTTGACGAGTACTTTAACACTATACGATATGAATGTTATTTCAACAAAGCAAAATATTAAGTTACCGTGCGTGTAACTTCGTTCCATCCGGGTGTCCCTTGACTTGAGAAAGAACTTGAGAGGTGTCCCTCTCAAATTATATTTATTTATTTAGTTTTTCATTCCATAGATATGCTCATATCACTATTTATTATGTTCTCTGTTTAGTTGTCTTTCGGTTAATAGGATGATTACATTGTTTGGCAATAATATTGTAAGAATGTATGTTAGTAAAAAGACAGTGTATATTGTTTTGTAAACTTGAATTAATATAAAAAAAAACAATAAATAAAAAACAATTAAATTGCATAAGTTGATAAAAATGCTATGCAATAGCTTTGCCGCGGCAGTCCCCGAGTGCCACACGACTGTTTTTTTTTTTACAGCACGCTACAATTAAACTCTACTCTGGTACTCGTAACTTAATATTTTGCTTTGTTGGAATAACATTCATACCGTATAGTATTAAAGTACTCGTCAATACGAATCAAATGAGCCCAAACTCGATGGGGTTCCTATGGCGACCTTCCAGCTCCATCATCAGACCCTGGTTACCATATAGTGTCAAAGTACTCGTCAAGACGAAACAAATGAGCCTAAACTCGATGGGGTTCCTATGGCCATCTTCCAGCTCCATCATCAGACCCTGGTTACCATATAGTGTCAAAGTACTCGTCAAGACGAAAAAATGAGCCCAAACTCGATGGGGTTCCTATGGCCATCTTCCAGCTCCATCATCAGACCCTGGTTACCATATAGTGTCAAAGTACTTGTCAAGACAAATAAAATGAGCCCAAACTCGATGGGGTTCCTATGGCCACCTTCCAGCTCCATCATCAGACCCTAGTTACCATATAGTGTCAAAGAACTCGTCTAAACGAATCAAACGAGCGCAAACTCGATGGGGTTCCTATGGCCACCTTCCAGCGCCATCATCAGACCCTAGTTACTAGTTAGTCCCAAACTAAGCAGAGCTTGCATTATGGGTACTAAACAACTGATATAAATACAGAAACATACTTTTTTTTTGTAAATACATATACATATATTATACATAGAAAACACCCAGACTCCGAAACAATTATTTAATACTAGCTTTGGGACGCGGCTCCGCCCGCGTATATGTCGGTTATCGTGGTAAAAAGTAGCCTATGTCCTTCCTCAGACTCTAGACTACCTGTGTACCAAATTTCATCAAAATCAGTTTAGCAGTTTAGGTGTGAAAACGTAACAGACAGACAGAGTTACTTTCGCATTTATAATATTATAATAAATAATAAAATAATAATATAATAAATAATAAAATAGTAGGGATAATAATCTAGAATGACTGTGTTGTCAAGGCAACGGATAACGGCCAGTGGCGGCAGTACGCATGCGCACGGAGACGCATGTGGCGTCCTTGTCGTACTGCAGTGACAATCATATCTCTATCCGTTTTCATGGTGTTAGGTTTTTTTTCGTTACGAAATTTCTTGATTCGGTCCCCGCGCTTAAAGCCCGCGATAAAAGCTATGCAATTGCTTAAAAACTTACATGTCGGTGTGGTCAACAAGCCCGCGCAATCCTTACCGCCCCGCCACCGTCCGCGCTCGCCAAATATTGCATTTTTGTTCTAACCCACAATCCGATTTACGCATTTCTATGTTAACCGTAGTATAACACATGTAGTATAACAATGCTTTTTGTTGTAGTCTCATTAGATTTTGGCATTAATAATGTAAGGCACTTGTGACATAAATGCTAAATACAAATCTTAATTTAGGAAATAAGCAATAACAATTTTTGTACTCTAGAATATTCTGCGATTTGTTTTCAATAAAATGGATTGCACTATCGTAAACCTTATGATCTAAAGATTAAGACAGCATTCATAAGTCAAAATTCGATTTTTTGTGGGTTAACACACGAATGCTTAACAGCGTCTATTTAGCCTGTCAATTCTGTAGGATAAGTTACCAGTCTAATTACAGCTATTGCATAACAGTTATTAAACTAATTTAGGAGGTGGGTTACTCACCCTACTATGTACATATCATCGCCTTTAAAAAACAATATCCAGGAATTTCTTTCGTTTTATTTTCTTTGAAATTAAAATATTACCTTGAAATTCCTGTGTCTTTTCTTCTGCAGGTATTGAAGTTTCCAATTATTCGTGTGTGTCCATCGAACACAATAGGACAACCAATAATAAATGGGTTTACTCATTACATTACCATTTCAATAAAATGCTTACATTTGAACCGCATCGTAATTTGATGATGTTATCATTTATTCAAGGACAGTGCATTAGTAATAATTGGAAAGCAAGTAAATAAATAGATACACAGTGTATGTATTACATGTATGTATGTTGCGAGCCGTTTGTAGAATCCGATATTCTATAGAATACCCTAGAAATGTTAAATAATGTTATGGAGCTAGTTATGTGTGTTAAAAACGATAGTGAGGAAAGTAATAACCACTAATAGATGCGACAACTAGAAAAAAATGTTATCACATCAAGGTTTCATTCTGAATGTGTAGAATAAATAACCTAAAATTCAACTCTCAGATATGATATAAATCTATCGCAGTCCGCCGCGATATCCTCAAAGGAGTCGCCAGCTATCCCGGTATTGAGCAATCCCTATCCATCCGCTGCTAGCTCATTTGTTCAAATGTTGATGTCTATAAATCCTTGTTTAAAACTATACGATTACTGAAATTTATTGGTGCTCAGCTAGACTTTACCTGTAAATTCAGTTAGCGTATTTCCAAATGTCATTCCGTTAGTACATGTTATGTATTCTAAGATATTTCTAGCAAACAGACTTGTTAGTTTTGAAGAAACAGCAGTTTTGTTACTTTTTGGTAAAGGTAGATTGGTAGTTATGTAAAATTCATAAGTGTATAATAATCGATTTACTGTGAACTACCATACTATCCTTGGGAATTGTACACATTGCCTGGGCAATTTGTGGAACCACAAGTTCACAATAATGTTCGTAACGTTTCATATATTTTCTGGACGCTTCAACCGATAAATATGTATTGCATTGGTATTGTGTAGGATAACTGAATTGTTCAGAATGACGGTAACAAGTACTCATAAGTTTATGAATTCAATATTATTTATCTATATTGGATGAGTGTTTTTTTATGTTTCGGTTGTTTTTCTAGATGAGGACTATAGATTACAAGTTATTTTAAAGTTCCTTTCGGACATTATTTTACACGATTACATATTGGAGTAAGTAGGTTTTTATTATCATACTTCTCTACTCAATCTTTACTAATATTTATTAGAGAATACAGAATACGTTTACAGAAGAAAAGAGGTAAAGTTGCTGATATTGTAGGGCTAATCTTTTAGGAACGTCGGGGTTCGCACAAAAAGGGGGATTACCGAGACGGCGTGCGGTTTTTGGTCGATTCGAGTCCGATATAGCCACCAGCAGAAGATACATAAAAATAACTCTGAATGAAATCTTCAATAAGACAAGTTTTTTACATTTTAATTATATTCATACCAATTATTATATTTGGAGTTCTCAGCAAATGCTACATTTTTACATATATTATGAAAGTGAACTATTGAAGCCACTGTCACCATCATCATCATCAACAGCCTTTAACAGTCCACTGCTGGACATAGGCCTCTCCTTAGAAAGGAGGTGTTGGCCTACTACACCACGCTGGCCAGACGGGTTGGTATAGGGTTTGTTTCAAGTTTTCCTTCTCTTTGCATTGATGTTGTCTTGCATAGTTTATCCCTTAGTCGCCTTTGACGACACCCGCGGGATGAATAGGGGTGGTGACACTCTGTATTCTTAATCCTTCACCACACGGACAGAAGACACTGTCACAATTATCCTTAGTAAATATCATCATCTATACGTCTTGGTCTTAGCGCTTAGAATTTCACAAGTAATTGTGCTGGATAGGAATCCAACCCACGACTTAAGACTTCTGAGTCGGAGCTTTAGGAGCACTAACCGCTAGGACATAAGACAGTTAATTTATATTATTCATTGATAAAAAAAACTTGTCTCCTTGAGCCCGCAACAAGGTCATTTAATAGACCTATACACATACCAAACAGTTATTACAATGAGTTGTATAAGCTAATACTCACTGGTGGCTCATTCTGTCTGACTGTAGAGGTAGACATGCATACTATTTATTATTCTAGTATAGTATTCACTTCACTTAATATCTTCAGGTCTTCAATGATGTACTATACAATCACCCACTTGGTATATGAATATCAGATGATTAGAATGTGAGAACACATATAAAAACTTAACAAGGATACTACAGTCTCTTATCTAATCTCCAAACAAACGACACAACCTAAACTCAAGGAGAACTAAACATAAACTAAATATCTTACTATTATTTCATAAACTAATTCTATTATCATTAACTAATGAACATGATTTACCAATTTACTATTATCATTAACTAATGATCATGATTTACTAATTAAAAGAAATAGTTTTATATGTACCGGAGGACGCTATGTGGTCGAATTCAATTGATTTTTTTTTATTATTATTTTATGGTTCATTTCGATAGCATACAATCATGCTACTCATTCGCGTTAAGAAAATAGTGACGCAACAATCATTCCCAGACCAATCATGTTAAAAAAGATATGGTTTCGTATTAAAACTTTGTCGTTGTACAAATTAATATATTACATATGTACCTATGTATACTGTACCAGTACAAATTCTCAAAGAATAGATAATATTATTTTATAATCTAAAAAAAATATTAATATTTCAAGTTCAAACGAGAATGTACCTATTTGGAAAATCTCACCACGAATTATTATATTCAAACATAATTGCAAAATCATTTCTGCATTAAGTAATTAAATAATTATTTCTCACAAAAAGCAGGTACTAAAATTTTAATATTTTTACAATAACTTTTTAAACGAATTTGTAGGAGTTATTTGGATTTGTAGCATGATTTCGGGTATAAAGTCTATTCGTTTAGAATTTTGGATAGTGTCGGTACACCCGCACGCAACTGGTAACTGTGGTGGTAACTGTAAATACGAATATAAATAATAATTACTTTATTTAACAAATATATATATATATATATATATATATATATATATATATATACTCCGAAGTTTTTTATTGGAAATTTCCTCTTCTTCCAGAAACTTTTTTGGAAATTCCTTATATATTAATAGTTTAAGAAATATTGACAACAAATTAATGCGATTTGTTTTTCATATAATTGTTTATAACTTTTGCAATTTTTTATGTGCTAATACACTCTTTTGGCACATTTTTCTAGGCGTCACTCCGGATCCAATGATCTATCGCACATAATTTTAAGAGCAGTATCTCTATTTTGTACCATTTTCAACTTGTCGACTAGACTAACTACCACTTGGCCAAACTTTAACCATGATTGTAGTCTGAGGTACCTACAGCATATATATACTTCAAAAATGCATTTTTTAAATTTTGTTTCTTATGGGCTAATCTCAGGAACGGCTGGAACAATTTTGATTGGACTTTCAATGACAGATAGGGCTATTGACACCAGGAGTAGAGTAACTTAGTTATTTTTTTCCTAGTTTCGTTTCGCTACACTATGGGTTTTACTAGAAATTATTTATTATGATATTCTTTATTTAGGTATACGGCACGAGTACACAATTATGACACAATGTTTGCTATTATCGTTTCCGTAGTGCAAAATTTTTCGATAACCAATAATTGGTATTCGTGATTAACATGCAATAGTATTATACTTTATCTTAAAAGGCAATCTTGTTGGTTTAAAAAGGCGTCTAGTGGAAAATAGCTATACTTTCAATTCGCTTTCGTCATATTAAGACTTTTGGGACACTAGTTAATGGTAACTGTTTGGCACAGTTTTATAATAAAAATTTGCTGTTCTTCCAGTATATAACGTCTTCAGGCTATTTCTTGGATAATAATCAAACCTGAACGGCTTTATGTAAGACTAGATAAGTCCTGCGGTATTACTCGCGGTTATTGTTGTATTGTATGTAATCGCTAGTAACGCCTTATGTCATCAGCTTTTTGCCAGTGAAAGTCACATCAAAATCGTTCTATCCGTACCAGAGATTACCCGGAACAGACAGACGGACAAAGAGACAGACTTTATTTATGTAAGTGCCTATATACTTTCGTACGCATTTAGTTAAAAAGTGTTTATTTGATATTACATATAGATACTTACTTCAATTTAATTTATTTATATAGATAGATGTATAGATAACAATTTATCTTTATGTTGTTATAATAATATAATAACACTAATCGTCTATAGTAGGATTCGCCCTGCGGCTTTACACGCGGTTGATTTTTTGTGTATATTTAGGCCTACTAAAGTGACTCTACTCTGGCAGTTGGAAAGCATAAGAGATTCCAGGAGTAGGGGTCACCACCCTCATTGTGACCTACTAAATGACGGCCTAGTGAAATGCTATACTTCATCATTGGGCCTTCGGTCTCACACTCACCAACGAAATACATCATTGTGCTGATGTATTTTGTTTTTTATTTTTTTCTTCAAAAAGACAACTCCCGCATTAGGAATATAAATTCCTGTGTCGCGGGGGACTTTACAAACATACATGAAACGGACACAAAGAACACCCAGACTCAGAACAACAAATTGTGAATCACACAAAGTGTTGTCCCACGTGGGATTTGAACCCACGACACTTGGCGTAGTAGGAAGCGGCGTGGCGACCGCTTAAGCCACTAGGCCAACCGTGCAGTCTATGTATGGCTGTTAAATGCTGTTAATTTTAGATTGGTCTTCTTTGTGATGTTGTAAATGTACAATATCATCATCATCAGCTTATCTCAGTCCACTGCTGGACATAGGCCTCTCCCATTGCACACCACTTTGATCGATATTGGTCAATATTAACTGTGGGTAACACATGTGGCTCTGCTAGTGGCTTTATAATACTTCAATTACTGGTCGACATGGTTTTCATAATAAGTTTTGATAAAAGATTTTACGATGGTTCGATAACTGACGTATTATTTTGTAATTCTCGTATCGTGGTTGTTTTAAGCTAGAGGTAATTAAAAGTCTATTGATAAAGGTTTTTATATGCATACTAGTTGAATCCGACGGTGGTACCCGTGGCTATTCGTGTAATTAATCCTAGAAAATTAACCAAAGTGACCTATTATGTCATCAGCTCTTTGCCATAGAAAGTCCCGTCAAAATCGATTAAGCCAGTCCAGATATAGGCCGAAATTGCTTATATGTTATATGTAAGTACTTACCGTAGTTACATTTATTTCAAGTTTTTAGTAAAAACAGATTATTTGATAGATACAAACAGACACTCCAATTTTCTTAATTTGTATTGATATACATATGCATAGTTAATTGGATATGGTCACGTGCACCTACAGAACACAGTTTGACATCAACGAAACGAAACGTGTTTAGGGTTCCGTAGCCAAATGGCAAAAAACGGAACCCTTATAGATTCGTCATGTCTGTCTGTCCGTCCGTATGTCACAGCCACTTTTTTCCGAAACCATAAGAACTATACTGTTGAAACTTGTTAAGTAGATGTAATCTGTGAACCGCATTAAGATTTTCACATAAAAATAGAAAAAAAACAACACGTTTTGGGGGTCCCCATACTTGGAATTGAAACTCAAAAAAATATTTTTTATCAAACCCATACGTGTGGGATATCTATGGATAGGTCTTTAAAAATGATATTAAGGTTTCTAATATCATTTTTTTCTAAACTGAATAGTTTGCGCGAGAGACACTTCCAAAGTGGAAAAATGTGTCCCCCCCCCTGTAACTTCTAAAATACGAGAGTGATAAAACCAAAAAAATATATATGTTGTAAATTACTACCACCGAAAATTGGCTTGAACGAGATCTAGTAAGTAGTTTTTTTTAATACGTCATAAATCGTAAACGGCAATTTTCCTTTCATTCAATCAATACACTATTATAAGAACTTATAAATGATGTTACTTGCTGCTACGGAACCCTTCATGGGCGAGTCCGACTCGCACTTGGCAGCTTTTTTAATGAAACCTAAGTTGTATGCGTTCACTGGTCTAATGCTTTAAAATGCTGCGGTCTTGGGTTCGATTCTTGACCATGACATTATAGTTATAAGATGTGCACGGTCGTTTTTTTATATTAGTATTTAGAAATATTTAATACTGTGTTTAACAACAGTATGGACGCCTTAGACGCCTAGACTTTAGCCTTGTTAGGGGTTCGATTCCATCTTTGAACCATCCGTGGACATGTCGGGCTATTATTATTTTCATTTTAATTTATCTTCTTTTAAGAAGGGTTATAGGCATACGTGTCATCAGGCCTTTTAACCCCCATGGGCTGTAACGGCGGTGGCCCGAAATATGTAAATGTTATAAATTTACGAGCAAAGCGGGAGGTATTGATTATGGTGGCTTTTGTGAATGTGAAGGCATGTAAAGTAATTCAAGATTTTTGATGAAGGGGTGTAGGTATTTACTACATCTGTGATAGAACTATTGAGACTATGAAGAATGCAGAGTGTCACCACCCCTATGTGTATCGTAAAAGGCGACTAAGGGATAAACTACGCAAGGCAACATAAATGCAAAGAGAAGGAAAACTTGAAACCAACCTTATACCATCCCGTCTGGCCAGTGTGGTATAGTAGGCCAATACCTCCTTTCTAAGGAGAGGCCTATGTCCAGCAGTAGGCTGTTAGAGGCTGTTGATGATGATGATGATGTACTGTGTGAGCTTTTCACTGGGTTTAAAGTTCCAGCCAGGTATTATTATTATTATTTTATGTAACACCTGCCAAGGTGACTCCACTATGCCTGATGGAAAGCATGAGTAGAGTTCAAAAGTAGTGGTCGCCATATTCAGCATAGACGGCTAGTCATAATCAGCAACTTAACGGTTTTTATATGTATTTAATGTGATTAGATACACGTCATAAGCTTGTGTTATAACGACACACTCATAATGTAGACATTTTTAAATATATAGTTTATGAAACCGATTAATCACCGTTATCAAGCGACTATATTGACAATGGCCGGTTACATTAAGATATAGTACGCCCACAGAGTACGCCTAATATCTTGGCTCCTTGGTCTAGTGGTTAGAGAGCCTGACTTCCAAGAAGGAGGTGGTAAGTTCGATCGATATTTTTTTCTGTGTCTGGGTGTAATAATTTATCTAATTGTATGAATGTATTTAGAAATATAGTTTGCACAAGCAATCTCTGTTCCTAAATCTAAACTAAATTCATGTGTATTGTCTATATGGTATTTAGGTACTGTCATAATTTGTAGATGGAATTGATATATATTAAGATATTGTGTTATCTTCTTAGCTCAAGTATTTTTTTGAATTAGTCCACATAAGTAAATAAAATTAAAAATACATATTATATTTATGTTTAAACTTGCCAAAAGGTGTTTTTTATGACAACTCCCGCATTAGGAATATAAATACCTGTGTCGCTAGGGACTTTACATACCTACATATAACGGACACAAAAAGGATACCCAGACTCAGAACAACAATTTGCAAACCAGACGAAGTGTTATCCCATCCCATCCCAGGTTTGAACCCACGACACTTGGCATAGTAAAAAGCAGCCCGCAGCGTGGTGACCGTTTGAAATGAAATGAAATAATTTATTCTGCAATTAGGTTTCATGAACACTTTTGCAAGTTAAACTTTTTTTTGAGCAGATGAGTTCGGCCTTTCCTAACTGGACTAGCCCTGAGAAGAAAGGACGAAACAAACTCAGGGATCACAGTCTCTTTTAAAGTCCAGACAATATTCTTAAATGCGATAATTACAATTGTCACAATTATATTAATTAAAGATAATAATTCAAAAGTTGTCAACAATGGCAAAAATTTAGATTAATTTGTTAAATGTATTATGTAAATTTAAATCATAACTCATCGTCACATCAAAATAAATTTAAACATTCAATAAACAGCATGTGCAGAATGGGCAGCTCAATCACAGGCGGTTTTATCAACAATATATTCTGCTATGGTATAATACCCCTTTGCAGATAACTTAGATTTAATGGTATTGTTAAATTTTATTAATGGCAAACTTCGATCACAAATAGTACTTTTATTGATCGAAGATGACAAATTCCTAATATCAATAGGGAGTTTATTGTAAAAGCGTATACATTGTCCCATGAACGAGTTGCCTACTCTGTGGAGACGAGTGACGTGAACACAAAGATTATGTTTATTTCTGGTATTTACCGAATGAACATCACTAAGTTTAGGAAACTTTGCTAAATTTCTTTGAACATACATTAAATTTTCATATATATATTGTGAAGATACAGTCAGAATATTTATCTCTTTAAATTTGGAGCGGAGAGAAACTCGTGGGCCTAATTTATAAATGGCTCGTACGGCACGTTTTTGTAAAACAAATATGTCATTAATATCTGCACAGTTACCCCAGAGTAGGATACCATAAGTCATTATGCTATGAAAGTAACTGAAGTAAACTATTCTAGCTGTATCAACATCAGTTAAATGTCGAATCTTTTTGTTTAAACCATTCGGTCAACCGTGCAGTCGTTCCACTCTGCCAGATGGAACATAGACAGCGCAGCATGGTGACCACACTGTGGCCTCCGGTCTTACAACAAAGAAACACGACAGGACGAATGCTGTCATTCAAGGTTAGTCTTCTGTGACAGGGTAGTACTATCCCGTGCAGGCCGGTGTGTTCGTGCCGAAATTAGCATGGCTCTATTACCTTAAATACATGTGTATTGTGATGTAGGTACCCTTTCTCTAAATGTCTACATACAATCCTTTCACAGTTTCACTACCTCAAATCAAATTGGCAGAATTTAATTTCTTGGCAGTGGTAGTCTATTCGAAATTCGAATGTTGTGCTTGAGGTCTAGGTTTCTAACCCCGGGTCGGATCATGTTTGTATGATCTACAGATATTTGTTTTGAAGTTTGGTTGTTTTCTATATATGTATAATGTGGTGTATTACAAAAAGTATATTTAATAAGTATTCTATCAGTCAATCTAGCTTTCATAGTACAAGCTCTGCTTAGTTTGAAGCTGTGTTACATGTCCGAAATATTTATCATTTATGTATTTGTGTCTAAGTGACGTACGGTTAAGATATTGACATCTTCATAAGCCAAGTCTGTTCAGGATTACGTGGTTATTCCGTCTATAAGTAAATGCATATCGTTTAGAATACGCTGCGTATAATTTACTAATACAATGCATTACTTTATGACGTACCCATGCACTTACATTTGAAATGGTATAATAAATATGATTTACACATACCTTTTTCATACAAGCAAATGTCTTGGTAGTTAGTTAATTAAATTATAACAAAACAATAACCTAGAAGGTTAAGTAATAAATGTCACTTAAAATTTATTTTATTGTTAGTTTTAGCTTGATACGGTTCCTTGGTTCTGCCACTGTGGCATATTAATATAAATGTTAATTGATGAGGTACTTATGAGGATAACGTGAACCGAAAAAAAATGTAATAAAAACAACAATGTAATAATAAGTCGAACAAAAATCAAGTTGAAAGGAGTCGGTTACGAACGTACAGATGGAGCTAATAAAAGTGTATCTACATATAAATAAAATTGAAGTCTGTTTCTAATATTAAAATGAAGTTTTTTTACTGAATGCTTTTTTTTTTTTTTTTTTATATTTAAGCCTGCCAAAGTGACTCTACTCTGCCTGATGGAAAGCATGAGTAGAATCCAGGAGTAGGGGTCACCATGCTCATTGTGAGGGTAGACAATGTAGCATGGTGACCCCTACCATGGCAGCCTGGTTTGATTATTCTGCATCATTCTCCCGGCCTTCGAAGGGCGGGAGAATGATGCAGAATGATTGGGCCTCCGGTCTCACACTCACCAACGAAATACGACAGCAAGAATACTGTCATTATTAGGATGGTCTTCTGTGTGAGGGTAGTGCTGGCCGGGTCGAGCCGGCCCATTCGTGCTGAAATCAGCGTGGCTCTACTACCTAAATATGCTTAACATAATGTTAACAGTACTTAAAGTCATCACAAAATAAGAAGCCCGTTTTGACATTTGTCAGCTTAGCTGTCTGTTAAATAAACACTTCCACACCATAGGCATAACTGACAGTCCCCTATGCAAAGCATTCTTAGGGGCAGAGGAAACGGTGTCGCATGTACTCATTGAGTGCACAGGTGTCACCGAAACACGGAAATTCACCCTTGGATCTCCCAAATCTGTTTTAGAATGTCTGGACAGACTCGGAAACCTAATCCGCTTCTGGAGGGAGGTGGGCTGGCTATAGTGATGGCCGCCCTCACGTACAATGGTCCACTTAAAGGACTAAGTGCGGAAACCGACCTTCATAACATAGAACATAGAAGCAACTTAGGCTACCTTTTTAGACTAGGTCCACTCCGCGGCATTACTCGCGATTTACAAAAATAAACACCGCGGCGCGCAGATAGTTTTAGATAAATCTCGTTTTATGAGTTCATCGATAGTGACCGAAATATGAGTTTTGACTATCATTCTCAGTAAACTGACAAGTTCAGTACGAAGATTGCTATTTAACTTAAAACCTGTTGATACTTGGTACAACCGGTTAGCGGTTTCTCTTATCAGTTGTCGAATATTGAGTTTCGTTTATTACTGAGTCTTAACATCGTTCGATATTATTCAATAAGTGTTCTCAAATAATTTCCTAAGTCCCTGGGTGACCGAGCTTAGCTCGGTTATCATAATTATTTCTTATCAGCTCTAGGTATTCTCTCAAGTAGCTGTGCAGTGTTGCTGTACTGGAGTATTAACCACTAACACAGCTTTACTAAAAGAGTAGTATAAATGTCGCAAGTTATGCCAAGAATAATAAAACGGACGAAAACTCGAAAACTGACGTTTACCCAAAAATTAAGACTTAGCTAGTTCGATTTTCACCCTGGAAAATCCTCAAATACCAATTTTCAGCGAAATCGTTAGAGCCTTTTCCAAGATCACAAATATATATCTCATTTCCGGTATAATAAAAAGGTATAGGTATCATACAAAATATATAATTAATGCTCGTAAACATTAAGGCGCATTTTCATTGGTCGTTAGAGCCCGCATGCGGGGTACGGGATATTTCTGTTCAAGCATGCCATAGGGCCAGCAAACAAACAAAAATTTATGTAATTAATCGTAGTTAATATTAAAAACAATTTATTTGTATGTTTATATTCTTAACTCAAACTTCATATTGACAGTTCTGTTCTAAAGGACATTTTAAGGCTGGCTATAGTATCTATACAAATAAATAAAATTAAAGTGTCTGTTTGTGATATCAATTGAATGGTTGTTTTGCTAAATGCTTGAAAGTAAATAAGGTTATCACAGCTAAAAAAAATTAAAAAAAAATGTCTGCCAGTCGGTAATCAAAGCTGTTATTGAAACAACTTCTCTCGATAAATAACCTTTTTTTACTGCTGCAATAGATTCATTTATTTACATCTAGAATTTACCTACACACACATAATACACGTCAATCCGAATCGGAGATGACACAGAAAAAACTAGTATAGGTATGTACAATAATTAATTATTTTGTTTTTGTGAGATATAAGTAAGCTTATATTTATGAAAAGTTACAACTTTTATTATGTAAGTACATATTTTGATACTTTCATAATTTTATAGAAGTGTCAGAATGCATAAGTTGTCAGAGGGCACCGACATCCCAATAACGATTGACATGATGTTCATAACAACCGGGACCGACGCCTGACGGCTTAACAAGATCTCCGAGCCTTTGTGACCGCTAGATCAACGGTGAAGTCAAACTTATAAGGTAGTAGTGCCTAAATATTTCCTTACAATCTTTTATTAGTTGCGCAGTAAAAATGGAATAAACAAACAAATAAACTCATATTAGTACATAATATCAATTAAGATGTTATTTATAGCTTTTGGTGAGCGTCTTCGTCGAGGTCACACGAATAGCTAAGTCTAAACTTAGGTTAATTCATTTTAGACTAGAATTATAAACGTTTCGTAATTCGGAGGTCACGCTGTAGAACTGTGAACAGTAGGTCCCGGTCATAACAGTCGTGAAGCTTATAGATTTTCGTGCGGCTTAAGAATTTCACCGACAAGATTACGTAGTCACAGTTGTCTTGCCAGTCCTCATCCCGCACTCGGTAAAGCGACGTGTGGACGTATGGCTTTAACCCTTTCCTGACCCGAGTCCAGCAGTGGGTTGTTGATGTTAAATGTTTTGAGTTTTTGACACATACATAACTAGGTGTAGGCAGAGAAAATTGATCTCTACTTACTACGGTCCTGACATTCGTTCACAATAAAGCAAAATAGGATCTTTTTTGTCGCTTGTTTTGTCTACATCATCAATCAATATTATATTTTTTTGCAATAATCGTTTATTTCTTTCCTAGTCATAACATACCTACTTCAATTATTTGTCTTATTGAGACATAAACATATTGAAACCTAAATAAAGAATATAGTATAGACCCAGATTAATAAATTAAATTACGACTCAAACTATTAAAATAAGTAGCTGCCCGACAAAACATTTTCTTTCTGTCAAAAGTTATTAGCACTTCAATTAAAAAAAAAAAACTCGGAGTAATCACTTTGACAATCTATTTCAAGACTTTATTTTAGGCAGGCATAGATTAATATCCATACAGCTTAAACAACTTGAAGGCATAGTAAGTTTAAGTAATCTTCTTCTTCTTTTGATAAGATGGCAATATCAGCTATTTCTGCCAATGTCAAGTCTTCTTCACCGTCAAGTCGTCGTCGTAATGAATTTAATGATAAAAAAATCTATATGTTATCATAACGTGCCTTTGTTTTGTTTCTGATGTAAATGTTTTAATTTACTCTGTGGTTTGTAAGAAAAAATAAGTGTTATCTATAATGTTTCTCAACTCTCAACTTTAACGTTGTTGTCCTTATAAGAACGTTCCTTGTATCTTCTCGAAATCATACTTAAATAGAAAACTTGCGGGATGGTTCTAGCCGTTCTGGATTACGAGCAATGTGGTTACTGGAGCTTATCTGAGATGTATAATTTATTATTACTATTATCTAGCTGCCTCTCAAAAGTTTAATAGTAATAATTTTAATATAGTATTGTCTAGGAAAGTAGATGTAATGAAGGCGAAATATTAATAAATCACACTGATCAAATACCTGAATGTGAAAATCTGCAAGTTAGGTTGGTAGGTACTTCCACACCGCACATCATACAAATGGCGCGGTCGTTAATATGCGGAATACGGTCATTGACATACAATACATACAAACAGTTTTTTACTAAGTGAATATCATGAATGTAGGTGCTTTCCTTGCTCCAAAAGAGCTGTTTTAAATATTTTTTCGTCTTTTCCGCTAATCTTTGGAACTATGAGTAAGTTAACTAAGATTTTGACATGACTTTCCCCTACAGAAAGCTTTTGATGTAAGGAGTAACTTAGGCATTGTTAAGCTAGCTTCGCTCCAGTGCGTTACTCGCGTTTTAACAACGATGAACACCGCTAGTTATAATATAAAGTACCCAAATGCTGTGGCAACATTGAAAACAGTTTTCCGACTATTTTTAACCGACTTCAAAAAAAAGGAGGAGGTTCTCAATTCGTCGGAATCTTTTTTTTTTTTTTTTTTTTTTTTTTTTTTTATGTATGTTCAGCGATAATTTCGTCGTTTATGAACCGATTTCAAAAATTCTTTTTGCATTGGAATGGGCGTAGCTTACAGGTGGTCCCATCATCACCATATCGGGATCTGATCATGGGATCCCAAGGAAATCGAGGGAACTCCTCAAATATCATAGGCACAATGTCGCGATTTGGGTACTCGGAATAGTTTTTCATTGAAGTCGGTTCCTTTTTGTTAAAATTATTATTTTTTGAAACTCTATTATCAAAGAGGTCACGATCTAAGAAGTGCTTTAAGCTGTTGTCTGCGGTAACTTCTTTATATTGTTGGTTCTTTTAAAGGTCAGAAGGATTGCCATGTGAGAGCTGTGCGCCGAATGGATTCGTAGAAAACTTTTGTGAAGCAATACTTTCGTAGTTTTTCATCAAGTGAGTTTATCAATCAGATACCCACCTCCATTTTCCCAACCTCAGAATACAGAAAGAACCAGAAGCCGCATACGCGCTTAATACTGAAGCATCAAAAACTACTCCTAAATAGAGTAGTTTGACGCGCAACCGATCAGTCACTCTGTGAACGTCGTATCGCGTAAAGTGTTTTACTGGTGTCCAATTTATTTTAATTATGCCGTCTTGTGTCATTCCTACCTGTAAAAATGCAGCGGGCCTAAAAAAGAAGCAGGATGGGATCACATTTCACGTGTAAGTAGCGCATTCAGTTATCGTATTATTTAATTACTGAATTAATTGTTCAGTTCATAATTGTCATAGATAATTATGCGTCCATCTTGCGAGTGTTGCCAATTTAGTCGTTTAGATTTTACCTTCTTATTATTGCTTACTGAGGGCGTTTAATCGTAGTACATTATTAAATACTGGTTATAATAATATTGGTTTAAAGAATAAAGGCGGTCTTTGCTACTCTTCTCAGTGTGTTTATGACATATGTTGTATTTGCGAAGCGCATGTCCGAAGAATTTCAAACGAAGATATTGTTATAATCTCAAATTCTCAACGTTTAGCATTCGTTATTTCAATTTACAAGGAATTCATAGGGAATAATTCCATATTTCCTGTAAGGAATAGCCATATAAATGGTTTAAGTCACAGAAACAGTCTCATAAGGGTTGTGATTGAAAAACACCTAGATATAAGATTTCATCATTTAACTAAATGTAAATATTTGTTAATTAGTTCAAACTCCATAGAACAATATTTTAAGAAGCTTACTCAGCAGAAAGGAAATTAAATGTTTTTTTAAATCTAATCCTTGTTTTACTTGAAGACCTTCTTTTTTCGTGTCATTATCAGGTATAGAGTTTAGAAAGAAAATATTAATACGTGTATAGAGTGATTTTATATTATCTTACCTCATCTTTACCCTATAAAAATTTTATATAAAAACTCTCAACATTTACCACACAAACGGGTCAATAATGCATAAGTTAGCAACATTACGCGGGTGGGAAGTGAGGCGGGCGCGGGGTGTTTATTTTGTTTTTGGACACACTCGCAACTTGCAATTTCAGTGGAACACGGCTTCTGGTTCTTTTTGTATTCTGAGTTCCCAACTAAATCTAGGGAAACAAAAAATGATGACTATTAATGTCATCTGTTCTTTTAAGGTAATTGCTTGCAACTGTATTTTTAACCGACTTCAAAAAAAAGGAGGAGGTTCTCAATTCGTCGGAATCTTTTTTTTTTTTTTTTTTTTTTTTTTTTTTTATGTATGTTCAGCGATAATTTCGTCGTTTATGAACCGATTTCAAAAATTCTTTTTGCATTGGAATGGGCGTAGCTTACAGGTGGTCCCATTGTCACCATATCGAGATCTGATGATGGGATCCCAAGGAAATCGAGGGAACTCCTCAAATATCATAGGTACAATGTCGCGAATTGGATACTCGGAATAGTTATTCATTGAAGTCGGTTCTTTTTTGTTAAAATTATATTATTTGTATTTATGTGTTAACCATCATAAATAGGTGATCTTTATTTGTTTAGATATATCGATTTAAATTTGTTTGAATATGATATTCTTTTGTTTTTTCCAGTATCTTATTGATATTATTATTACAATAATAAGGAATAGGGGTATTTCATTAATATCGATAACGGATGCAATCTCTACGGTGGGGTAACCATCAGGAATATGGTGGGTATTTACCCTGGGATAACTAGGTGAACCGCGAACTCATCAGACATTCAAAGGGCTGAAAAGTACTTGTGACTTTTGAGTCTGGCGGCAGTCCCTTATCATTAGACTTCTGCTCGTTTGCCTCTAAACCATAAAGAAACAATTACGACAAAATACGATTTCTGTCCTATTTGTTTGCTCTCACCGGTCGAATGACGTATGTGCGTGCGTGCGGCCGACGTTGACAATTTACGCCTAATGACTTTTTAAAATAAAAGTAACAAATAGGTCAAAACTTGTGTAAATAATACAAACCTTCTTCAAAAACTCACGTGCATACTGCATTTATCAAATTGCATTTCCAGACGATGATTCAAGCGAATTGTATGGCATTGCGATAAGGTCTTTGCGTTACATTCATTTTATGCGCCTGTCCGGCTTTCAATGCAGGAAAACTAAACTAAATGCTTTATGTATTGGAAGTTATCAGGCAAACGAATTTACTATCCGGACAAGTTCAAGGTAAGGTCAATATGAGATTACAAGACGTGTTCGGAGATGTCCAATGTTAATAATGTGTAATAGTCGTATTTAAAGTGACGTCATGATTCTTTGAGGTATATTCTAGCATGGAACCAGAGACAATGTCTCAGTACTAATGTCAATATGTGATAATTAAAATGAAGGGACGTTTGTTCTTCAGTTTGGTCGAAATGGCTAAATAGATCTATATAGCAATTTAAGTGTTGCAGAAATGGCCAGAAGTATAAGTAAATATTATTAGAGGGGAACCTAGAGCATGAAAAACTAGGTCAACACACTTTAGGAAAGTTACTTCTTCGGGTTTACAGGGATTTCCATGGGTTCTCAGGGATTTCCTTTCTAGGGTGCGCCTGACTTCCGGCTATTAGTACCCACGAAAGCGTATGGTTATTAACCGGTTCGAGTCCGACATAACCACCAGCAAGTGGTATCCGGGTGGAATTCCGTACAAGGACAGAAAAGAGGAACACAACTTAAGGTTTTAAGGAATTTTCGCTCACTGATACTATTTAGGTGTAATTGGTTCATAAATTATACATATAAAAAAAAATTGTAATGTGTGCAACATTTTTCGGTTTCCATTTTCATTATCGGTGCTTTTACCATTACACTAATAACAATTAATGCTCAACTACCCTCAAATGAAAACCTATTGACCTAAATACCAACTCCTCCAATTAACATTATGTACCTACATCTCATAGAGAAAATGTCGTCACACAAATTGCGTTTCTCTAGAGGGAAATGATTTACTTTCCACTTAATAGAGGTTGCCAGAAAACAGCAGCGAAATACTCTAACCGAATGCCAGTAATAAGTCTAAATAAAATAAGTGTTAGAATTTGGGGCATAAAGTTCAAAATTGAATGAATACATTGTGCTGTACAGCTGTTTTAACTGTAGATGCGACATCTACTAGACTTTATTTGTATTACACATCTATATTGCGTTATCTTTGCGTAAGTTTATTAATACGCGTATTTCTGATAAATTGACCAACCAATCTATAAAAAATTTGAACCGTCACCAAGGTCATATAT
This sequence comes from Phragmatobia fuliginosa, assembly GCA_932526445.1. Classification (NCBI taxonomy): domain Eukaryota; kingdom Metazoa; phylum Arthropoda; class Insecta; order Lepidoptera; family Erebidae; genus Phragmatobia; species Phragmatobia fuliginosa. Next base: position 75,844,956 of record OW052057.1, read on the forward strand.
TAATATTCAAAGGAAATTTTATCTAATTCTAAACTATTACAAAAATCGTCGATTTTCTTTTAACTTAGGAATTTCAAAGGAATATTATGGTTAAAGTACATTTTCTAATCGTACCAATTTTAATATTTATTAAAATTTAAATAAATTGACAAAGTTTTATTTTATCTGTCTTCGATCTTTGCGTCACTAGTAAGATTTGAAGCAAATGAAAAGAACTCATTAGTGGATGCTCCTTATCCATTCAAACATTAGATTTAAAAACACTGTTATCAAGAAAAAATATAATATGGGAACCTCAATGATTACGTATTTGTCAATTAGTGTAAAGTTTTTAATCTCCGTATGTGTGCTATCAGCTATGCAGTTTAGAATTCAAATTAAAAAATAATAATTTTATTGGCCTCATTAATAAATGTAAAATGACTCTCCAAACGAAACTTGGAGATAAAAGTTATTTTGAATGTATTTCTCAAGCGGTTGAATGACATGTTTTGGTAAGGAAATAAATATCAAAAATTCCGAACTGTCCGCGTGTGGCACGACTGAATGAATCACACATTGACACACGCCTATCGCAGACTAGTTTCGTACAGATATACAAGGCGAATTAGTGATTTCCACGGTAATACACGAAGTCATGGTCAATAAACGCTCTCATACGAAACGTAATGATACCAAAGCTGAAGAAACTGTCATAAGTACAGGCAGTTATCGACTCTGCGTGTAGGCAACACTGTTTATTTTTGCGGACATCACTTCTTGCTATCGCAGTCAAATGTTAAGAATAAATTAAATTCATTGCCTATTTGAGCACTCACCGGCTTGTCATGATATATTAAGGAACCCTCAGTCATTTTCCAAAATGTGATAAAACCGCCGTTTTTCGTGCGGCGGTGGCTGACATCTGCAACAAGAGGCCATCGAGGTCATATGATTGCTCACTCAGCAACAACACTATCACACACACTTTGTAACATCACTAAAGCTCACTTGTGTTGTCTTGTACGTAAACAAAGATGCATGAAGGCAGCTCAAGGTTCGCGGGCGGGAAGTTAAACTTGCAGCATTTCCTACAAGGAGGCACCGGTAAGGTTTGTTTATCACTGAATCAGTTGTGGCGCGCGGCGCGGGTGAATGGGAGGCACGGCGCGGTGCGGGACGCGTGGTGACGGAGATCGCTGAATGCGTGACGTGAGCGCGCGCGCTCATATCCCACCGCCATTATTTGACGTGTAGCCAATAACGTTCCTATTCACGAAGTATGATATAGCATATAACACACTTTTGCTAGGAGAGAAAATTATATACGTTGTTCCTTGTTTGGACCGTTTAGAATATTCTGTTGAATGTTCAGTAATATTTCGACAACTGTGTATCTTGTTGTCGTAGCTACGTAGAAACTAATTATAATGAGATGATGTTCTTACTTCCTTAACCTACGTTATCAAATGCTCATAGTTAGTAGACATTTTAACAAAATCTGAAATGTTTCAATAAATGTTCAAATTCAATAAAAAATGCCTATACACAATTAGCACAAGTATATTATATATTTTCAAGAAGCATATAAATGTGGTTTTTATTTTATTTCAATCCTGTGCATTCAGTCAGAATCGTACCCAAAACTAAAGACGAAGAAGTTAGAGAATTATAATTATCAACCACGCAATACACAGAGCTGCGATAAACACCAAATAACGACGGCAGGCGCCGCTTGTAATTTGTTAGTACAGGTACTTAGACAGCAAACAATATTTTAGCAGAAATAAATTATTATACATACTACGAAAGATAGACCGAGAATGCACCATGGTTCATATAATTTGTAATGCTAACGTTTAATAACAGTTCTATGGGATATATCATATCATAACTTGTTTACTACTTCCAGTTTCTTTTCTTACTAGCCTTTAATTTCAATATTATTTGGGGTCGGCTACTAGTTCAACCGGTTTTACCTGAATATCAGTTTTTACACGGAGCGACTGGTATCGGCCCTCCGCAACCCTAAGGGAGAACTGAAATTCAAACTACCATACTCCGGGTTGCTATTAAGAATTTCCTGTAAGAAAAACCCAATAACACTTGGCCCGACCCGAGATTGGAACCCGAGACCTCTTGATTACTACTTCTATCATGGAATTTGATGGATATGGAACTTCCATATCTATTTAATCTATCTAATTATTAACATTCTTGTTGAAAAGCTTGTGTACTATAACTATAGCCATGCATGCAATTAAAACGTTCTGCCTTTGGTGTAAAATAATTGTTATAAATAATTATTTACAGAGACATTGCTAGTTACAAAAAAAATACTGTGAAACTGTTGTCTGTGTATTACTAAGGAGACCGGACGTCAGGCAGGCTGCGTTAAAAGATGCTGCCAATATCATTTCCCAATAAAATAAAAATAGAAGATTTCGTAGATGACCATAAAGGATCATCATCATCAACAACCCATAACGTCCACTACTGGGCTCGGGTTTCTCGGGAGAGTGTTATAATGAGCTTTTCCGTGATTTGGAGGTCACGTTAAGCAGTCGGTCCCTGTTTTGTTATATATATAGATATATATATATAACAAAAAAAATGTAATCAAGAATCGATGCAAAATTAGATTAAACAAAGAGTTTATACGAATATAAATTATCATCATTATTATTAATTTCATTACATAATTGGAATGATTAAACTCAACAAAAGTAATCATTGTATATTAAATATGACTTATTCGATTACATAGCCAGCCAAGGTGACTTGTCTGTTGGGTGGAAAGCATGTATAGAATCCAAGAATGGGGCAGTGCCACCACACTCACTACGAATGCAGGCAGTATGGCGAAAACTACGGCGGCCTAGTGAGAAGCTTTACACAATCCGCATAAAAGACCCGGGATCATAGTGGGAAGGAAACCCAAGAGCTGGCTGTGAGTTACAGCTTTTGACTGCTTGGCACATGCATTCAGATATGAACTCGATATAAAATATATATTTTTTACGATTTTATTTCATATTATTATTATTATATTCAATCTACAGTACCTACTAGCTACGCTCCGCGGTGTTACTCGTTATTCTAGCAGTTAACGTACGCACCTGCCGATCTCTTGATCCTAATGGTTTCGGGTTCGATTTCCATGTTGGGACAGAAAGTGTTATTGAGTTTTTCGGATAATTATGGAACTGCTTAATGAGTCCTGCGCCTTATCTCTACCCATACGTATCGTATAGCCGTTCCACCGTATTATGATAGACAAGGAACAGAGAGTGCACCTGTGTGTTGCTCACTCGAACTGGAAATCGACAAAGAATAAATCAGTAGATGTACCTTGTTCATCCCACTTGAGTATAGTAGGTAATATAAGACAGGGCAGGCTTATAAAGATTATTGTTATAATTACGGAACAGAGGAACTTAAATGAAGTGAATTGAGAACTTGCTCCATTTGAAATCAATACTTAATAGTCGGTAGTTACCTTAGCAAGTTTGAACAAAAACATTTACGCTACTCTGAGGCTTACGGAGGTTTATTTTACTTTAGATTAAACTTATGGACTTATTTCTGAAAAACTTGTCGGTAACGAAAATTAAAGTCTGTTCTACATAAAAATCTAATCATTTTTATGATGTCAAAATAGAAAAAAAATCTGTCGTCGATTGTTATTTAGTCAGGTATATACCCATAGAACATTTCCGTCACAATATTTTTTCTCGTAGACCTCAGCTAAAGGTCTCGGGGTAACTTCAACAGTTCTACGGCTATAGTCTAAATTATGTTTCGTGCCACCTGCCACTACAGGCGGGTCACTGAGTTGGGCCCTCTGGGGCCTGTTGGTCTCTAACAATGACAAGCCATTGCGGGTGACCAACATGCTAGCTACGCCCGGGTCTCGGTCTGTGTCACCTCCTGTGACTAGCGAGGTCGAGCTCCAAGGGGTGGGGACTCCGAGGAGAGCCCGTCAGCCAGTACCAGGTCAGGTGTTGGTGTTGGTCCAGTAGGAGTTGCCATGCAGACGAGGTCTCGTCTTAGGCCATGCCTGTCCGGTGGGCGCCGATGGTAGGGTGCGAGCTCGCGCAGGTGGCGAGCTTGTGAGCCATCGGCACGCACGACAAGTCGGGCTTTGTCTCGGAGACAAGTGTAAACCAGGCCGTGCGTAAGACGGGTGCGAATGTATGTCTTGTACACACCGAGCTTCGCACGGAGCGGCAGACACTTCCGTCAAACATTATCGCTAGCTTCGCCCGACGGTGTAACTCGTGGTTGTTGTAATTAAAGTATAACAACAACTTATTATATTATCAGCTTTAATTTACTAAATAACTGTAAGAATGTCAGGCCAAATGTAAAGAACTCTTATGTGAAAACAGATATTAGAAGAAGAAACAGAATATCCTGTTAAAACGGGAAAGAAACTGGTGCTTGATGCTTATAACACAGGTTTTTATTTTTTAAACACCAGTCGAAAAAATATATGGATTGTTTAACTAAATGTACCTTGATCAATATTATCAAAGTCATATTAATTGTAACCTTGTAATTCATTTTTAATTAACTTATTATAATATTATTAAGCTATCTGCCAATGAAAGAGTCTGTCATTGGCAGATAGCTGATGTATCGGATAATGTTTTAATTTAGTATATGGTTGGTATGGGAAAAGATTAGTGTTATTTTAATATTTTTACTCGATTTTTTTGTTTATTCTCTCCATATTTTTATTTTCCTTTACTGGATTTACGCTTTGCAACACATTTGACGATTCTTTTTTTATATATATAAAAATTTATGTACTACCAGCACTTGCACTACTTGTATGTACCTGCATTTAATTTCAGCATTGATAAGAAATACTAAAGAAATTACTTAAGATAGCAATCATTTCCAATAAAATAGCTCCAAAATTGATTTTATCATAACATTTTATCATTTTGACTGTCTAAGATATTTGAAAAACTTGGTTAAATTTGTCTTCGTGGATTTTTGTTTTATTAGTTAGTGATACATGTGGTGAGCCAGAGGTTGGGAACACATTTCCTATTTAGGATAGTGCAAGTGTAAAGATGCTAATTATAATGTTCTTAGTAAAGAATTGTGCTAAGAACAAGATTTTTTGTTTTGGGTTTGCATAATAATTTGCTTTTTGCAGTTGCACTTGCATCTCATAAAGAAATGATTAGTTAAAATCATAGGAGAAAATCTATTAGGTAGTGATGACAGCGACATGGCATTCAATTTTTAAAATTACAAAAGAGTTGTCATGAAGACTTTAATATCCAAACAGATTTGGGCCGAGTATATTGTAAAATAAAGGTATGGAAGGAGCGGAAAGAAGAAGAGGACGACTAAAGAAAACATGGAAGAACTTTGTTAGTGAAAATATCGCTAGAATAGAAATAGAAAAGAATGGAAAAAGCAAACTCCTTATAAACTTGTGAAGAAGAAAAAGAAAACAATTAGATGAAAATATGCAATCAATAATAGTACATAATTTAGAATTACCTACCTACCAATATTTTTAAGTAAGTAATTTTATTTTTAAATTTACGTTCTGTAGCAGTAGTCCTATTTTCTCTGTCAATTGAGTTTTAATGAAGTTTTTGAATGTTTTTTTTTAATTTGTTTTAATTGACGTTTTAATTAATGATTAAATCATATGCAGTAGGTATATGTTATCTAAAGTACATACATTCTGTGTTACGTCAGCATGATGTGTTACTTTATTAGATTAAAAATTTATGCAGAGAATACAATATATCCACATTTCATTATAAGAAGTTTCAAGTATTGATAAATATTCATATCATATATCTACAGCCTTTAACAATCCACCACTGAACATAGCACTTTATGTTTAAAGGGCCATGTCCAGAAGGAACAGTAATACCTCGCTGACCAGACAGTTTAGTATCAGTATCAGTAGTAAGTATAGGTTTATTATCAAGTGGATGTTTTAATAAATGCAGTTTCCAAATCTCTCCTAGTCCACGCGCAAAGTCTCTCACCGTGTGATTGTAGTCTGTCGGATTTTGACACATACACCACCCCGCCGCAAACCCCAGTGGGAGGAAGACCCTTGAGTGTTTACATATAAATAAAATAATTGGTTTCAAGTGGTCCTCCTATTTGCAGTGATATTTTCCTGTGTAGTTTGCTCCCTTATCACCTTTTATAAATCACATCTGCACTCATGGGGTGAATAGGAATGGTAAAATCACAGTACGAGTAAATTTCAGCATGTATACGTGTGATGGTGACAGCATAATAGGTAGACATAGGTTCTTTGAAAAGCATAAAAGGTAAAGAAAATTTTCATTGTTGCTACTTTTCACTCTCTAAAAGAGTAGGAACTGCTTGATATAAATTATTTATTCAAGGCAGCTACTGAACGTTTACTGATAAATCTGCACAACAGTATATTTTTAGCTAGCTTTCAAACAGCAAAGCTTCATCTGGTGAATGATAATAGCTCTAGTAAAGCCATCTAAATACTTAAATAACTTTTTAAATACTATAGGTATGTGTAAGTATGCATCATGAATATAAGAAATAAGGTTCCTTCGCTTGTTTCTTACTCATATCAGTTAATGTCATAAAGCGGCACCATTCCTTTTAAGCAGATCAAGATAGTTGTCGTTATTTATCAATTTTTTTGGAATTGATTAAGAAATTATTGTTTTCGCAGATTGATTGATCAGATACATGTAGTCTAGATTAGAGGTCTTTGTCAGGGTTTCGAAACCCTACCAAAGAAAATACAGACTGAATTATTTCATTTATTTATTACAAATTATTTGCTTTGATGACGAAAAGTTAAATATGAGTGTAATTCCCATTTTAAAAGACTTTATTTTATTTTAACATAATTGCGACTGAAAACGGGACCAAACGATACAGCAGGCTAATTTTCAATGTAGTAGAGCTACAATGATTTCAGCACGAATGGGCCACGTCGACCGGGGCGGTACTACTCTCACACAGAATATCAACCTAAAATGACAGTTTTTCGTGCAGCTGCCGTGTTTCACTTGTGAATGTGAATCGCAGGCTCAATGATGCAGAAGGATTGTCTATACTCAAAATCAGGATAGAGATCTTGGATTCTACTCATGCTTTCTAGCAGGCAGAGTAGAGTTACTTTGGTAGGCTTAAATACATAAAAAAATAACTGAAGTGGTAGCGAATACGACTGCTGTGCTTGGTTTCTGGTTCGATTTTCAGACCCGACCAAATATTTATAACCAAACCTGCCTATAGGAATTTCAGTTCAAAAATATTTAATTTAAAAGAGTAGGATAAGTTATAACAAAAGTGCTGCGCTTGAGTAAATACTACTGAATACTGTGAATAAGAACAATATTTACTTACAAATTTCATGTTAATAAACCGAGTAATGACGCCTCTACCGTAACAAATATAAACTAATGTCGCATAACGTGAAGGATCGATCTTTTACTTGACCATAAAAACACAGTATAAAATAAAACTATCATGGAAGATATTCCATGAAAGTTTTATTTATACGGAAGGTTGCAAGATTCATTTTCCAAACTGTAGGTATCTACGTGTTTCGATTCGGATGTCGTAATAACAGCTGTTCCTGAACCCATCCCATTTCAGGTGCAGAGTGGCACATCATGTGGCTTTAGTCGGTCAGATTCTCTGGGGCTGAAGAAAGCACTAGACTACGGTCTGCCTCCTGTTTTGTTCGTCAAGAGAGGTCTTCGACAGGCCTCGCTTAACGAGGGGAACAGGAGGTACAGAGTAGCGGCAGCGCATATGGTGTAGTACGTAGAATGGAGATCGCCGGCATAACCACCCAACTGTTCACGATGCATGGTGGGTTCTTCGAAAACTTGACACGATTCAAGTGTAAGGAGAACCCATCATGCATTTGCGATCCGACCGTGCAGGAGCATTTCCCTCATCTTTTCGTGGAGTACATGAAATTACAGTTTTAAATTTAAGTAAAATAATTAGTTCTAAAGATAGACATTTGTTCATAGAATACTGTATTGACATAGACTAGCAAATATAAGAAATAAGGTAGACTAAGGTTATGATTTCTAAGTAATGTAAAATAATTGTTGTTAATCATAACGTAGAAACATATAACATGTTGTACAGTAAAATTGTAAGATCCTCTAGTTTTAATTTAATAATTGTAATTAAGTTGTAGTTAATAGAATGTAGAACTATGTAGAATAATTGTAAATAAAGATATGTCCCTGTTAGATTTATTACCCCTACGGAAAGTAAGAAATATAATTAATTAGAGAATAGCAGAAATCCTGATCTATCAGAATTAAAGGCACAGTGAAAGAATGGTCAAGTATAAGGAATGAAAGTACGAGCGGTAGCACAAGCGAAAACTGGTATGAAGGGTTATAGACTAGAATAGAATTCGATTATTAATTTTATTATATTATTTTTATTATTTCTATAGATATGACCGAAATAAGCTGATTTCCTCTTTTTTATAGTTTAAATTAATTCTACCTTTTTGTGCATAATTTCAAGTACTCTAATATGAGTGACTTTCCATCTATCCATTTAATTTTAAGCAGTCTTCTCTAGAGAAATAGCCAAAACCAGCTTTCAAAGAATGAAAGAACTGTAGACTATACTACTAAAACTCAGATGGAGAATAGTGAAATGCTATTTTTTTTCTATTTTAACCTACGGCTCTGAAAGCTGGACCTTAAAACAGAAACTTATTATTTCACTCAGATGTAATAAATAAATAAAAATATTCTTCTTCTTTTTGCTACCATTGATCTATGTAATTTTATTTTATTTTGCTCTATGTTACAACTGTCACAAATTGAACACAAAATGGTAAATAATCGATTTATAGCCATATATAAAGTCAGTTTAAATTAAACATAACCCTTCTTAGGTAGTAAAGAGCATTTTAGGTGGCGCTACAGAGTTAAAGAACGGCTTAATTCCTCACAGATCAAGATACGAGTAGCTACCGTTTTTATCGTTTTTTTTTTCAAAACATCGTTAAAACTGATAACAGAATTGCAATTTGTAGATTGATCAAGCGCATATCACAGCCTTTAATCACTAAATTATTAAAAATTAAATCTAGATAACAATCTTGTATTTATCTAGATAATACTCGTTTACCTCCGACCACTGTTCAGATCGTTTCCCGTCTCTCTAGATTTAAAACTCACTATGACAGGTTGGCTATACTCCCAAGTATTAATTTAATATTATACATTTAGTTAAATAATATTTAAATGATATGGTTTATTTTTTCTGTGTTTTAAGGGGTTGCAGTGATATTACTGGTGGTCTATGCGGCGGTGCAAGTTGCGGATACTGGAAACGTTTATAGACTTCAATCTAATGAGATTAGAGTAAATCAATGTCCACCTCAACAACTTCAGGATTGGACAAAAGAACATTTGTTGAGACACGAGAATTGTAATATGTTTTACCAGTGTGTGCATGGAAGACCTGTGGCGAGACATTGTCCAGTGGGCCTGCATTTTGCTCCTAATCTTCAGAGATGTGAATGGCCGCAAATTGCTAATTGTAGAGATATATCTCTATCTACTACTACAACGACTGTTCCCATGACGGAAATACCTACTACAACTACGACATCCTCTCCTCCTACGACTATCCCAACTACCGCAGATACCACGACTATTGCAACTACAACCATCACAACAACGACTCCTGTTCCAACGACAATTCCAACTACAACAGAAACCTCTACTGCCGAACCTACAACCGTCACGACAACAACCCCAGCTCCTACGACAGTCCCAACTACGACCGACACCTCGACCCCTGCACCTACAACCATTACTACTACGACTTCCATTCCCACAACAGTTCCAACCACCATCAACACAACTACTCCTACACCTGCAACCATCACTACTTTGGCTCCCATTTTCACGACAATTCCAACTACCTCAGTACCTACAACCACAGTACCAACTACCACAACTACTTCTGCCCCTTCCACGATCTCACCCATCAGACCTATACGTCCTAATGGAAAATCCAGAATTACTTCGGTCGCAGCTGAGGTTGCTGTGGTGGTTAACATGAGGAAGTAGCCACTACGTAATAATACATCAATAAAGTATCCATCATCCACAAATACCGCTGTAACTACCTCATCATTACCCAAGATGGGTATAGATTAAGTCTAGGAAGGACGCCCAGGAAAATGCACATACATCATGAGTATGACTATGATTTCTACTTAAAATTGGTGTTGCAGCACCAAAAGTGTTAACAAAAAGTTCCAGTACATTGCTATATTTCTACACCAAGTTTCAGGTTAGTGTCATGTTTTTGTTACTGAAATCACTAACTCCTTAAATGTGTAGTACTTTTTTTATTATAAGGGCTGTTTACACCACAATATCCTGAATCGTCCATCGAGCTACAGAGCAATACGTGGCATTTTATAAGCAAGACCAAAGCCACTATATGATCTGAGACCTAGATAGTGTGCATCATGTATAGTGTGCATCATGTAACAATAATTAAAAAGAAATTGACAGAGACGCTATCGTGACTGCAGGAGCCAAGAGCACATTATATACCATACTTCGGTTTTAGTGTTTACTGAGATACTTTATTGTGATACAATTCTAACAGTACGGAACAATACGTCAACGTGGATTTTTTTTTTTTATAAATGCTACGTATTGCTCTAATTTGAATCTGTGAGATAAATTTTTACATGAAAATGATCCATGGGTTTTGATTTTAAAGTAAATGTTTTTTCCTTCCCTCATATCAATAGTACTCGTAGTCATGTGATGAATCGTACGATATATATGAACGGATTATAATGTTTGCGTTGTAAGCTTTAAGAAAGAAATTCCTTTTATTTGATGCATAGCTTTCAGAATAAACCACTGTTTTACACCTTTACAGTTCTCAGCTACTTTGTTCTACTATAATCGAGTCTTGCTTCGTTTTACAGTAATTTAAAACACTTAATTTTAATATTTAATTATTTCAGGATTTCGACCCCAAGTCACACACACGTCTAGGATAATTACAATAAGAGCCGAATAATAAAGGATAATAGTGGAATGTAGAGCGTTTATTTTATATATTTTTTGTAAATTTACATAAGTGTCTTTAAAATTATAAAATATTAAACTGATAGTTTGGCGTCTCTTAATTTAGATTTACTAAGAGATATATTCAGAATGTGGAGTACTAGTAACTTCAAGAAATATTGTTATTTTTTTAAATGAGCCTGCCAAAGTGACTCTACTCTGCCTGATGGAAAGCATGAGTAGAATCTAAGAGGAGTGGTCACCATACTCATTGCGGATACAGGCAATGCAGTCACCACACTATGGTGGCTAGCCGAGATACTTCTGCATTATTCGGTGAATTAATAAAAAAATGCCTTTCTACACAACTGATATTCAATTTATTTTCCTAAACGTGTCAAACAGGAAGTCTAAAATGTGCCGCCTATTTCATTAAGATTATCAGCGGTGCGATGTTAGAATCCGCTATCAAATGGAAGAAAAAATGTGTAGGTCCTGAGCTAGGCCAATATTTTCAGGTTCAATACTCAGGACTAAGTTTCGGTCAGACAAGCTAACCATTCCAAGGTTCCCATAGCTGCTCATCTAAATAGTCTTCTAGCCTTATGAGGCTGTTTTTGAATCGTAATATTAATCGATCACTGATCATAAATGTGAATGATAAATTACGTAGTATTGTTCCACATCATAGATAATTTTGTCATGACAGTTGGACCTGGAATGAAAAGGTTGGGTGTAATTTTTATCCGTTTATTGTATGTTTATGGTCTCGCGCTCCTCCTTTCATGAGAGGCCTATGTCCAGCAGTGGACTCTTAAAGGCTGTTGATGATGATGATGATGGTCTTGCGCTAAACATAAATTTTCGTAGTAGGAATGAACTACCCGTATCTTAAAAAAACCATGGTGAAAAGTATTTAATAAGTTCAGTATTGTTGCTGTGACTATTAAACATAACTAAGTTTATGTAATGCATCATTAACGTAGGCGTCTTTTATCGCACACTCATACTCTGCGTGGATCGTCTAAACCCTTAGCGCCTCGCAAAATTATAAGAGCAAGCATTTATTTTTCAAGAAAAACACATGAAGATCTGTTGTTTTCGTCGCTTTTATAGGCACTTTAAATAAAAATGGAAAGACATTTAAAATAGAAAATGACCAGCAATGGACTCTTAAAGGCTGTTGATGATGATGATGATAAGCACTTTAATACCAATACGAACTAAAATTATAAATTCGAGAGTAACTCTGTCCATATGTCTATCTGCCTTTCTGTTACATTTGATGAACAAACCACTACACCAATTTCTATTAAATTTAACATAAAGATACTTGGATTCTCGAGGAAGGACATAACCTACTATTGAAGGGTCATATGCGCGGGCGGACATTTTTATTTACATACTTACTATAAACTTTTAATACTTAATCCAGCAGAGTGTTAGAACAGTCAAAACTGAATTCTGCTGAGCAAATATTTCAATAGTTTTAGACGAAACAATTAACGACCTAAAACGTAAGTACAACTATTCTAATGAAGTTTAAGGGTCTGATTATGCGTTCAGTTTAGCTGATAGGATTTGGAAGCACCAGCTACCGATGAGCATGCATGCAATTAATGAATATGGATGAAGCAAAAGAGGTGTGTCAGAACCAGGCGCGGTCCGAAGGAGGGGGTCACAGGGGACATGACCCCCCCCCCCCCCAAAATCTAAGGTCAAATTGAATAAACTTGTTCGGATTAGGCATTTTTATGCCGAAATTTTAATATACAGAAGATCTTCTAATTGTCAAGAAAGTATCTGAATTCTATTCCCATTTTTTATTAGCTGTGGCTTAGAAAGTGGAAACGGGAGGTCACAGAAAATGCTGATACGAAACTTCCTAAGTTTCTACCATCGAAGTTTGTGATGATGATTTATCACCAAATATAAAGACATTTCTGAAAATTCTGGCAACTCCTCCCATAAGTGGTTACTAATAAATGATTGATTGATCGATTGAGTGGTGCGACAGCAGAGTGATCCTTTTCTACTCTTAGGCGTGTAAAAACGTGGTTGAGAGCTAACATGTTAGAAGAGCGATTAACGGCCCGTTCACGACCTTAGCGCTGTGAGCGGTTTGGCGATTCTATTGCATATAAAAAGTTCTTTCGATTTCAAAAAGATTTAATCGTCAGAAAATAAGACTTTCTAATCTGTGTCAACTTCATTGCGAGCAACATCACTAACAAAACACATCCTATTTTCTTAAATCAGGCACTAATCATTTTGTCCTTTTAATACATAACTACTAATATACTCTAGGTATTCGTCGAGTTGTCAGATTTGAACCTTCAACATTCAGCGCAGTAGTAAACGACGTAGAGGCCGCTTAAACCAATACGTCAACACTAGTAGCCGACCCCAAATAATCGTGGGGATAGTGGCTAAGAAGAACCTGCTCAGGTTCACTAGCACTACCGCACAGGTAGACCAGAGGGTGTAGGGGCAAAGGGCTATGCAGTTTTTTATTTAATTATAAGGTAGCATACACATGTTGCACAACCAGTGGCGAAGCTAGGGAAGGGCGGTGTAGCTGTCTCAGCTGCGAACATCATAGTGACACTTAAAAATCGTGAAAGTATGGCAGATTACATGTAATGTATTATCAGTATTGTAGGTGCCTAGTAGGTACCCACTGATTTCATGATATAATTGTTTAAAATTATGAATTTGCATAACATAGCTACACTGTTTTATACGTAGAAAATGAAGCTTAGGATTCAATATCGCTTTTTATTGAGAAAGTTTACTAGCAGTCAAGTGTCTTCCATCTTGTATTATCAACAGTCGATTCACAGATATTTGAAATATATGGCGCAATAATTTCCTAAATATTGTTTGCGACAGATATTGTAAGATTAATTAAATATTTCGTGACGCTGTGATTCATATTTAAGCTCTGTATTATCTTGAATTAGTTAGATTGTGTTGTTTTCATCGCTTTTATAGGCACTTTCAATAAAAATGGAAAGATCTATTCATAGACTATGTCCAGCCATCATCAACAGCCTTTTAGAGTCCATTGACTCTAAAAGGCTGTTGATGATGATGATATTAACGGCCTGGCCACGAGTTTTGGTCTTAGCGAAAAGCGGAGCGGCGTCGGTGAGCGGTGCGTTTTGCACGCCACGAACCCTAGTAGCGAATAGTTGCAGCGGCGACGGTGGACGTATTAGGTAGTCGAAACGTGTTAAAAATCATGGCGTTATAAAAATTATCCCCTGTCTGTTTAGAAACAAATTTTTTTTTTTTAAATATGATAGAATGAGTGCACGAACTAAATAAAGATCGGTATTTAGATGGTAGATTTAGTGACCTATACGAAGGTCCTACCTATAAGAAGTAACTGATGTTTCCAAGTGTTTTGCTAAGTAGGTACTTACAGAGAGAAAAAACTTTAAAAACTTGTCAACTACTTACATTGCGTATAAGACATACTAGTAGTTTCGTGTGTAGTTATATCTACAGACAAAACTACTGATATGTAAACTATTTTGCTAATTAGGTACCCACTGAAAGAGAAAAAAATTTACTTTTAAAACTTGTCAACTATCCACCTACATTACGTAAACATACCAGTAGTTTTGTCAACATATCAGTGGCTTCGTTTGGTAGGTACCTAGGTTCTATGTTTTTGTGTTATCAATTTAAATTAAACGTAAGTACCATTATATTCCGGAAAACATTGTTTAATTTCTTCCCACAACCTTTTTATATTTATGTTGAGGATATTTTGACATCCATATAGGCGGTCTATTTAAATTTCTGTTATAAAAGCCTCGGTATCCATTACCGCCATAAAATCGTCTAAAATTTTTTGTTTTTATTTAACGCCGCTGAGTCCGTCACTCCTGCACCGCTGTCCACGCCGCCCTGTTTCGTGGCGTCGCACATACGAACTTGTGCCTTTGTTCCCGCCGCTCTCCATACCGCTCGCCGCTGTAGCAATTCGCTCGGCAAAAACCGCTAGCTTTTTCGCTATGAGCGGCGACTCGTGGCGTGCCTCGTACATTTCTATACTTTTGATATGACCGCTCGGCGTTTCGCTTTTCGCTGCCGCTCACAGCGGAAAGGTCGTGAATGGGCCGTAAGAGCCGTAATTTGAAACACAAAGTAACCAATATTATAACCCTTTCCATTGCATAACCATTTTGGGATTGTGAGCAGCCGATTAAAACATGTCACGGAGTAGATAAATTATATCAACAATCTGCGCTTCTAGAAAAATCTTACTACAAAACAAATCGTCTTGTCAATCATGACTTAAGTTTGAATCTAAATATTATAAAATTTTGAATATTTAGATTCAAACTTAAGTCATAAAATTGCTGACATTAAAACAGAAATCTGCGGGATTGCTACCATGTACCTTTTTCCCACCCGCAAGATCTTCAGTTACTCCGTGATCATGGCGCTTGCAACAGCGCCCAAATATCGGATACTCACAAACAAAAAGGTACATGGTAGCAATCCCGCAGATTTCTGTTTTAATGTTACTGACCATGAAAGTTTAAAACTTGCTGACAGTCGCGCATTATGGAGGTTGCGCTCGCCACATCATCAACAACAACAACATAAAGTCCCATTGCTGGGCTCGGGTTTCCCCTTAGGAGAGGGTTGTAGCTATACGACCCCACGATGGCAGAGTGCAGGTTAGGGACTAGTCAAACAACGCTGTGGCTGCGTAATCTTGTCGTTGGATGTTTTAAGTCGCCCGAATGCCACCAACTAACCTCTGAAATCAACTGGAAACGTGACCTTCGAATCACGGGAACGCTCAACGGTCACCCATCCAGGTACTGACCGCGCTGTCGTTGCTTTCCCTCGGTGATTGTTTTTAATCACCTAAGGCAACTTGGCCTTATAACTTTTACTCATATATAAAGTCGAAACCCTTAACACTGTGTTCTTTCGACTATAACCAAAATTTATTAAACTAAAAGTACGCTTTTTAAAGCTTATAAGTGAAACATACATTTATTACATGTTTTATTTTTAATTTTTGGTCTAATTTACTTTACTACTTATATTAAAGATTTATGACACGTAAAAATAAAATAAAAATACGTAACTAATTGTAAACTTATAATTAAATTAGCACCTTACAAGATAAATACATATCTTAAATCTTATTATGTTTTGTACTATTATCTTATTTTTTAAAGCATTAATTTAGTCTTCATCCTCGTCTCAAGAGTCTATCCAGCTTTTTGTTCAGCTGGAACTGTGCTCTACCAGGGAGTGTGCAGCCAGCATCGATTTGATGGTCGCAAACCTGGAAACAAAATATTTAAATTCAAATATCGGATTTCGATAACAGACTTCCGAAATAATGTCTTCGTTCTAAAATTATCGACAAACTATTCAAAAGTAAATCTGTCTGTTACGGCCTGGCCACGAGTTTTGGTCTTAGCGAAAAGCGGAGCGGCGTCGGTGAGCGGTGCGTTTTGCACGCCACGAACCCTAGTAGCGAATAGTTGCAGCGGCGACGGTGGACGTATTTAGGTAGTCGAAACGTGTTAAAAATCATGGTGTTATTATCCCCTGTCTGTTTAGAAACAAAATTTTTTTTTTTAAATATGATAGAATGAGTGCACGAACTAAATAAAGATCGGTATTTAGATGGTGGATTTAGTGACCTATACGAAGGTCCTACCTATAAGAAGTAACTGATGTTTCCAAGTGTTTTGCTAAGTAGGTACTTACAGAGAGAAAAAACTTTAAAAACTTGTCAACTACTTACATTGCGTATAAGACTTACTAGTAGTTTCGTGTGTAGTTATATCTACAGACAAAACTACTGATATGCAAAACTGTTTTGCTAATTAGGTACCTACTGACAGAGAAAAAAATTAACTTTTAAAACTTGTCAACTATACACCTACATTACGTAAACATACCAGTAGTTTTGTCAACATATCAGTGGCTTCGTTTGCTAGGTACCTAGGTTCTATGTTTTTGTGTTATCAATTTAAATTAAACGTAAGTACCATTATATTCCGGAAAACATTGTTTAATTTCTTCCCACAACCTTTTTATATTTATGTTGGGGATATTTTGACATCCATATGGGCGGTCTATTTAAATTTCTGTTATAAAAGCCTCGGTATCCATTACCGCCATAAAATCGTCTAAAATTTTTTGTTTTTATTTAACGTCGCTGAGTCCGTCACTCCTGCATCGCTGTCCACGCCGCCCTGTTTCGTGGCGTCGCACATACTAACTTGTGCCTTTGTTCCCGCCGCTCTCCATACCGCAAGCCGCTGTAGCAATTCGCTCGGCAAAAACCGCTGGCTTTTTCGCTATGAGCGGCGACTCGTGGCGTGCCTCGTACATTTCTATACTTTTGATATGACCGCTCGGCGTTTCGCTTTTCGCTGCCGCTCACAGCGGAAAGGTCGTGAATGGGCCGTTACGCTTTCACTGCTAAAACACTGAACCATTGGACCTTGGAAAAGGACAAAGGCTACTTTTGTCGTGACAACCGATATACAGGCGGGCAGGGCCGAAGTTAACAGCAAGTCTTTCTATAAAGTTATACATTTGTAATAGGTCAAATATGGTTAGGTAAATTTTGCGTGGCAAAGTATTCCCATGTCAAATTTAATTGAAATCAGTTCAACAGTATAGCCGTGAGAGCGTAACAGACATACAGACAGAGTTACTTTCTAAGTTATAATGTCAAGTATGGATCTTAGGTTACCTCTTTACTTTAAATACCTAAAATTTATAGTGGCCTGACACAAAACTTGGCCAAGTGGGCCAAGTTTTTGATGTTAGTACCGTATATACCTACTCGTTTACATCAAAATATGCATTTAGCAAAATACTGTTCATTTAATTTTTAAATACAGACACTCCAATTTTATTAATTAGATTAGCATTAAATATGAGTATTATATTTAAAGTTAACGCAACGAATTCTGAAGTAAAAATATGCTCACTTGGAAATCTTCGTACAAAAAGAAAGAAAGTAAGTAAACATAAGAGTCATCTATTGGACACGACGATAGCCATTATGAGTGACTACGTTCCGTTTCCCCTATTCTATGCGTGGCCTGACACGCACTTAGCCGATTCTTTTAATTTATATTAAGTAGTCATCACTTCCTCAAAGATTCGATAGAATTACGTTAACTCTTCAAGGTCATATGTACAGAATTTATTCTCAGGGGTAATTTGAAAAAGGTTATTTAGTCCTTGCAATCGTAACTGCAAATGATGAAATCGAATGATACATATCTTAATCATATAAGCCTTGTGTTAAACTAAACACAAAATTACAGAACTGATTAAAATGCAACAAAAACAAGATAAGAGAGATAGAGGCAATGGAAAGTTACCAAAATTATTGCACTTAGAGAAAGGTAAATGAAAATTATGATAATTCAAAAAGTTAGTTCCCAAGGCTACCACATACTTAGTTTTTTCATGTGATTTTGACATGTGATTCATTAACACAAATCAAGAAAATGCAATTGAAAAAGAACAACTATTGGTAAATATTTGGGATCGCATTGACTCATTGTTCATAAATGAAGCAAACGATAAGTTTGACGAAATTGCACTTAAAATTTAATATGACATTAAAATTTAGATCTCGAGGCAACTCGTCACATTTCTCAAGAACAAAACAATATACACTTATTACATCACGTCAATGCAACAAAACCAAATCTAGTGCAAGAGAAATAAACAAAGCATTGAACTTAGGCAAAAGTAGGCACGTATTATTACACGTTATATTATGATGTACTAGCTGAGTGCCGCGGTATTTCTCGCGGTTATAGCTGCAAATCGACCCTTGAAAGTCCCGTTAAAAGCGGTCTAGCGGTTTTTAGAGATAATCCGGAACAAACAGATATAAAAAATGTAAGAATTGCTTTTTTGATGTTAGCACCGTTTCATTATCATCATCATCAACAGCCTTTAACAGTCCACTGCTGGACATAGGCCTTTTCTTTGAAAGGAGGTTTTGGCCTACTATACCACCCTGGCCAGACGGGTTGGTAAAGGATTTATTTCAAGTTTTCCTTCTCTTGGCAGTGATGTTAGCTGATTATTTTGTTCCTTTAGTCGCCTCTTACGACAACCATGGAATGAATAGGGGTGGTGACACTTTGTATTCTTAATCCGTCACCACACCGCACCGCACCGTTTATACTCGTATATATCAAAATATGCATTTTGTTCAAAACTGTTCATTCGATATGACACACAGACACTCCAAATTTATTTATTAGAGCACTGTTAAATATGGGTACTACATAAAATTTAAATAATCCAAGTTATCTCAACGAAATCTGAAGTAAAATTTTTAGATTCGTTCCTCATAATGGAATGAATTACTTAATTTTTTGAAATGTGCCTTTAAAAATAAAAATATTACCAGCCTATATTTTGCACTAGAAAATTATACTGGGGTATTTTGATGATGGCAGAGCTACGTTTATTGATAACTTTCTTTCGAAAAATCTAGTATGTTAAGATTAAACCACCTCCATGTAATACACCTATTCCATTTTTACAGAAAGTATAAATGGTCAAGTTTCAAGTCAACTAGAAATATATTTAACACTAAGCCAGGCTACTTTCATGGTGCACTTTCCAGAATATGCTTTTGGGTACAATAAAATAATAATTGGCACTCACCTGTATCACAGTGTTGAAATGTAATACACCAGGGCACTGTCGTAGCACTCTTGATCCCCAAACACAATAGTAGAATAAGTTACAATCGTACTCGTGCGGTAGAAGCCAGTGAATGTGTGGATCTACAGGGCATCCATTTGGAAGGAAATCAATCCCCGGAGTTGTTGACGTAGTTGTTGTTCGAGCGGGAGTAGTTGTAGTCGTAGTTGTTGTTGGAGCAGGAGTCGTTGTGGTCGTAGTTGTTGTTGGTGCGGGAGTAGTTGTCGTTGTTGTTGGAGCAGGAGTTGTTGTAGTTGTGGTTGTCGTTGTTGTAGTTGGAGCAGGAGTTGTCGTGGTCGTTGTAGTAGTAGTAGTAGTTGGAGCTGGAGTAGTCGTAGTCGTAGTTGATGTAGTTGTTGTTGGAGCAGGAGTGGTTGTAGTCGTAGTTGTTGTTGGAATAGATGTAGTCGTTGTGGGAGGAACTACTGTTGTTGGAGGAGGTATAACTCTGTCTTGACAGTCCACAAGCTGGGGCCATTCACATCGCCAAGTACTCAAGTCGAAATACAAGTTTCCAGGGCAATATCTCGCCACAGGTCGGCCATAGACACAATGGTAGTACATGTTGCAGTTCTCATGCCTCATTAAATGTTCTATGGACCAGTCATGTTCTTGTTCAGCAGGGCATTGGTCTACTCCCACAACATTTGCATACGCAACATGCGCGAATGTGACGAACACAACCAAAAGTAACAAAGTAAGACCTGAAAATTTACAAAAAGTTTTTATTAGTTACTTTTATTTAAAAAAATACAGAGCGTATCTTAATTCATTTACGAAATACACTATAATAATAGATTGCTAAACATGTTATCTAACCTTTCATAGTCAGTTTTTTTGTTTAAAAGACGCTTAAACAATTGTATGTCTCCTCTTATATACCTTGACTGAAGCAGGAAATAGATAAATTATACTAAGTACACAAATAATTGTATTTTTCTTGTAATAAAGATAATTAAATGCGATAAAAATCTTCATCATATTAATCCATAGCGATGACAAATATAATCAAAGATGCAATTGAATTATTTATTTAAACAATTATTTCGTTGTTTTATATTACTTCTTGTTTCATAAATGTAATAAGTAGTAAAATATGTAGTAAGTACTAAAATGCCTGAAATTTTTGAAAATTCTTTGTCTACTAGTGTCAAGTATGAGCCAAAACTACAATTTTAAAAAAACCACAAGGTAGTGGACCACGCTGATTTCAGCACGACCCGCGCGTAAAAGACCAACTTTATGACAGCATTCATGATGAGCGTGAGACCGGAGGCCTAATAATGTAGTAGCATTTCATTTAGGCGCCATACTGCATTTTCTGTACCCACAATAAGGATGGTGACCCCTTACTCTGGAATTAAAAGAAAGAAAATTTTTTATTCATGGTCTACACACATAGTAAAACAATAGAAACAAATACGGTTAGGTGAAATTCACTAGGATCTGCATCGCATTTTTGGACCACAATGGGTTGCCATCTCAGCTGAAAGGTACGCGGTGACCATGCAGTGATGATTTTCAGATCCTGTAATGGATTTACTCATGCTTTCTATCAGGCAGAGAAGAGTCATATTTGTAAGCTTAAATAAATAACATAAATAAGCTGTAATTTTTCAACAGAAATAGTCCAGCTTCGACGTAACGTCGTCTGAATTTTAGGCAACATTTAGAGAAGATCAGACAACTATTAGCAATATTTTTTATTTTCACCAACCTTTACGAGACGTCAATTGCTTAGATATTCTTTAAAATTTGAGAGCTACCTACGTTATGGGGCTCGGAGTAAGAGACTGTTTATGTGTAGTTGGTGAAAACGGGAATTAGTATTCCTAGTACAATTTCGGTTGCTACTACAATGCAGTATCTAATAATATCAATCTTAATAATTAATTGATTTATTCATCATCATCATCAGCCTATCGCAGTCCACTGCTGGACATAGGCCTCTCCAATTGCACGCCACTTGGTTCGATTTTCGGTTTCTCGCATCCAGCTCCTGCCAGCCGTCTTGCGCAAATCATCACTCCACCTGGCCTGTGGACGTCCTACGCTACGTTTGCCGAGTCGCGGTCTCCACTCAAGAACCCGTTTACCCCAACGGTTATCGGTTCTAAGGCATATATGACCAGCCCACTGCCACTTCAGCTTGTAAATCCTGTGGGCTATGTCGATGACTTTGGTTCTCTGTCGTTTATTTTATTTGATTTGTTATTGATAATGATTTATTAAATTTATCAAAATCATCATCAAAAACATATAGACATAGGCCTCTCGGCTCTTCTAAGGAATAAGCTTTTGAACCACTATTTACTGCCAATCTACTTGTTGGCATACTCGTAGAGTTTGTTTCATGATTTCGTTTTCTTATTCTATATTGTATTCTTAATCCGTCAAAACACACACAACAACAATTGGACCAATTTTTTAAAAATTAATACCAAGTACCGTTCAGAATATGTTTCATCAACACCCCTTAAGCAGTGAGACTGCTAGGCTAGAATCCCCTCTTAGGAGAGAAATAAGGTCATCCGTCCACACGCTGCTAGCCGACTGTGGGAGGCACTGAGAATTTGTTTGGTTTTCGTTAATAGTGACGAAATTCTTCGTGGTAGCTGACATTTCGTATGGTCACTATGGTTTAGATTTTGTTTTGTATTCGTCAATAGTGACGACTAATTTTATTGTCTAATGAAAATGTTACCTTACACTTTTGCCTACACTTTTACTACAGTTTACTGTAGTACGTTACCATCGGAAACGAGAAGAGTCAGGTCATTGGGAAATTCAAATTTTTATCTTAAGCTGATCTGATAAAAAAAAAATGAATGTTTTTGTATGTAATTGTTTATTTAAATCGGAACATTTATCAAAAATCGAAATAAATACTCTTAAATCTATAAATTGATGTCTGATTAAGGTGAATTACGGAAGGTATTATCTTAAGCCTTAAGTCTAATACTTGTCGTGCTTTAACACATCAGAAAGTATTTATTTATATCTTTAATGTGAGCACGTCATGTCATGTCTTGCAAAAAATAAGTCCCTAATATATACCGAAAAACAATGTTCCTATATCCAAAGCTAGGTGAGTCATAGGTTTTGCCTTAATTTAAAACGTAGGGAAATAAGACCTTTCTAATATCTAATATCTCTAATATCTAACAAAATTCTTTAGAATAGTCAAAAATATTCTTACGTCAGAATATTGCAGTCCACTACTAGACGAGGACAGAAAAGAAAAACTAATATTTATTTATTTACATAATTATATAACTTTTAACAATATACAAGAAAAATATACCTTCTAATTATAAATTATACTTTAATATATAATTGAGTTACAAACACCTCTATTTGTATTATATTATCATTTTATCAGACGACCGTGTGAATTGTGTTGATTTATTATTATTGCTCTTGTACCACTATCCTCTACACTGAGGGTCGATACCACTTTTTGAAGCCTTTCTGCGAGTTATCACTCGCAGAAAGGCCTAAAGAAATAGATAATAATAATAATATCGCTTTATTGTACACCAGATCAATTGTAACAATATATTAAGCTATGATATAAAAGTGGCGAATATCTTAGGATGTACAAGAGTAAATCACCTCCTCCTGTTCTTGTGACGAGCAGTGTGTAGGGCAGCATAGATAGTAGTGCTGAGTGTAGAGCAAGTTGTTCTGCTCAGCACTGTAGTCTATGGCCTCTGGGTCTTGGACTATGACCCTTGTATCTTATTCGTAGCAACAGCTTTTCGTGATGAGATCAAAGGGTTTCAGGATAAACGTTAGCGAATATCCAGTCATTATTATTACTTTTCAAAGCAGTAGAGATACGGTCTCAGTTCCATAGCGTCGGTATTAACTTCTTACTGAGGACTTACCTAATATGACAGTATTCATGCTGTCGTTTCTCGTCGGCAATTATAAGTACGAGACCGGAGGTCCAATGACGTCAATGATGACAAAAGCATTACAATTTCATTCGGTTGGCCTAGTGGTTGAAGTGATCGTCACACCACTTTCTAATGCGCTAAATCCCACGTGGGACAACACTTTGTGTGATTTATAAATTGTTGTTCTGAGTCTGGGTGTTCTGTGTGTACGTTTCATGTATGTTTGTGAAGTTTCCCGCGACACAGGATTACATTTCTAGTGTAGTGTGTAAGTGGCATGCTCATCTATACCTACATATAATTATAATTAAATTGGCGTGCCTGTTTGTAATTTCTTACTACTTACTAAATGCATATCAAAGTATATTTGGTAAATACATGAAAAAACACGTTTTTTTTCATTTTTGTTTTTCCGTCTGTTTGTTCCGGCTAACGGGGCTTTCACTAGCAGATAGCTAATGATACAAGGAGTAACTTGGGCAATATTTTTAAACTAGCTTTGTTCTACAGCGTTACTCGCGATTAAAAACAATAACCGCAGGTAACACACCACAAATCAGTTAGTCAATACAAAGAAATGAAATTAAAGTGTCTGTTTGTAATATCAAATGAACCGGATTTAACTTATTGCATAATAATATGAAAGTAAACAGTACCTTACATGAAAATATCATTTTTTTAAATTCCTGTCTGTATGTCTCTTTGTCGTGGATAATATTATATAGAACGGATAGACTGATTTTGAAAGAACTTTCACCAGAAATAAGCTGAATACCTAAGCTATGACTTAGGCTATTTTTATTATTTCTTTTTAGACTAGCTTCGCTTCACAGCGTTAATCACAATTTGCAACAAGATCTTCGGGTAACACCACGTAGACCAGGGTAGAAACCTCTTAAAATAACAAAAAGTGAACATAAATTATAGTAGGATGAAACCCATTGTAAAAGGAGGAGAATAGTACAAAAATTAAAGGAAAAATAAATTACGGGCGATCTGAGGTCGGGAAGGGGGAGAGGAGGGGTTTTAAGGGAAAAAAATGGCTTATCTCGATTTCCTACAATTCTACAAGTCCTATGGAAAAAAGTTAAATGGCAAACTTGTAGGTAATAAAAAGATCTACATCTTTTGCATTTAGACTTTTTTCACATAACCTCAATTTTTATGTGAAAAATTCAAAAAAACAAGTTTTTGGTTTTTTATTTTTATCTTTTACAAATAAAATTATTTTTTAACGAAATTTTGTGAAAACTTAGCTTTTCATGTCCTGAATACACCGTAATTTATTTGATTTGAAATATCTATTTTTTCACCTCATTTTGACTGAATACCGAAAAAAAACCCTAATTTTCAATCGAAAATTCATCCGTCAAAATATAGTTTTTCACAAAAATTTGATGTTTTCTATTCGATGAAATCTCTACTTTCCAATGGTGTAAAAATATATATTTATTACCATAGTAAATCTTCTCAGAAAATGCAAAAAATGAAAAAACTCGAACTCGATTTTTTTTAATCGTTATTTAGATATTTACTAAAATTTACACTTTAATCACTCGAAAAACGTAAGATTGCATGTTACAATGATAAACAAAAATATTGCAAATCAAAATATACTACTATAATTAACAAACAAATAAATAATAAAGTTAATATTAAATAAAACATCTACAATACTTTGAGAAAGTTGCAGAATCTTCTATAAAGTATATGCGTATATGCATATTTATTACTATTTTAAGATAATTTATATATACCTTAATGACCTATGAAAAATTTTTGGCTATTAAAAGGTTTTAAAAGCATTGGTCTAACGGGGCTTAGCAAGTAAAAAATAAATAAAGATAAAAAATAACTAGCGAGGGATAGACCTTGTGTTTAGAAAGACCCGACATTGCGTGGTCCTGGTCCTCCCCAGAGTACGGTACCTGAAGCCAGCATTACTGTGGTTTTTAATTGAAACAACGTTCTGCACCACCGCGATGGTGACCCATTTTTTGTGTGGAAATCCCCTCGGATACTGCCTACTGGTAGGTATGTCGGACTCGAACCGACTAAATCGCATGCCGTATCACGTACTGCGGCCGGGGCACCAGGTATACCCTAGAAAGGAAAACCCTGAAACCCCGACACATTTTGGTGACCCTGGGAGTTCGAGAGCCGAACAAAGACTCGGCCATCAAAAAAAATACCCACGTGGCGTTGAAGACTCAATGTTTTCACGTGTTCTGTATTACGCATTCTATCTCGTGTTTGTTTGTCAATTAATTATAAGTTATACCTACGCACGTCATAAAATATTTCCTTAATCTTAGAATGACTGTCGCAATCGACACATTTTGGAACATGATTACGTCGAGTAATTATAAAAGTGATCATTTTATAAAGGCATGATATCTATCAATTAAGAGATTTCTACCATTTTTCATGTAAGACATTCGTGTCAACTAACATCCAATGTCCCTGGGATCATCAACATAAACAGCCTTTAACAGTCCACTGCTAGACATAGGCCTCTCCTGTGAAAAGAGGTTTTGGCCTACTATACCACGCTGGCCAGACGGGTTGGTAAAGGGTTTGTTTCAAGTTTTCCTTCTCTTGGCAGTGATGTTAGCTGCTTATTTTGTTCCTTTAGTCGCCTCTTACGACACCCATGGAATGAATAGGGGTGGTGAAACTTTGTATTCTTAATCCGTCACCACACGGAACTGGCGTTCTATAATTACCTGACTCTTTACTGTTTGTGGGACTTAGTTTCGTTAGGAAATAAACTTAGGGCTAATGAATATCTAAGAAGATTTTTTCATCAACAACCTATAAGGTTAAGGCAGTACGTTGCAGGCTGGTGGAGTGCAAAGTTGGGGACTGGCAAGATAACATTGTGCTTACGTAATCTATCTGTTGGATGATTTTAAGCCGCCCGAAGGCCTCCAACTACGGTTCACGACTGTTATCTTATATTAACAACCGAGACCGACTTTTTTTTAGGGTTCCGAAGTTTATGACTCGGAACCCTTATAGATTCGTCATGTCCGTCTGTCCGTCCGTCCGTCCTCGACATACCGTCCAAACGGTAAGTGCTAGAAACATGAAACTTTGCATGAATATGTGTTGTAAGTACGTTGACAAAGTGCTACAATAAAATTATGAAAAATATTTTTATTTAGGGAACCTCCCCCACACGTAAAGTGGGGATGATATTTTCTTCTCGCGGCTACCCCATTGTGTGGAGTATCATTAGATAGGTCTTTTAAAAACAATACAGGGTTTCCAAGACTATTTTTTGATTTAGGTATCCGTTTGCGAGATATTCTACTTTAAAGGGCACTTTTTTGTAAAAACAGGGCGTCCCCCCCCCCTCTAAAAGCGAAACGGCTGGCTTAAAAAATCTGGAAAAAATTCGTGATGGTGATCCATATAATGAACTTTGAAGGAAAACTATAACGGATTAGATGACTTTGTAAAATGCGCTCACTTGGAAAACGTCATACAAAATTAACGCATTAATACGTAAACATAACAATTATCTATTGGATACGATTTTAAATCCATTATGGGTGACTGAGGAACCCTTTCTGTGCGTGGCCTGACACGCCCTTGGCCGATTTTTAGGGTTCCGTAGCCAAATGGCAAAAAACGGAACCCTTATAGATTCGTCAAGTCTGTCTGTCTGTCTGTCTGTCCGTCCGTATGTCACAGCCAATTATTTCCGAAACTATAACAGCTATACTGTTGAAATTTGGTCAGTCGATGTATTCTGTGAACCGCATTAAGATTTTTACATAAAAATAGAAAAAAAAACAATACATTTTGGGGGTCCCCATACTTGGAACTGAAATTCAAAATTTTTTTTTTTCATCAAACCTATACGTGTAAATCTATGGATCAGTTGCGCGCGAGACGCGGTAGCATACACACGCTCCGGTGCCGAAGTCTGCGTTCGTACGTAACTTTTACAACTACCCGCATTTTTTTTTTGTTATGGTGACTTTCGATATGTGTTGTTGGAGTCAATATGGGCTCGAGTGATATCAGTGAGAGTGATATGTTGGTTGAGGAGAATATTATATGCGAGAATCAAGTAAGTGTAGAAGTACACAAGGAAGGTGCGTGTTGTTCAAATACTAATCAAAGAAGTGTGGAAAAAAGAGTAAGAGAAGATAGTGAAGAAATAATAGAGGAAGATGGGGGCTTTATTACAGTCAGAAAAGGTAAAAGGCAGGCATCAGACAATACATGACAAAATAAACCAGAACAAGAGGTTTTTATTGTTATGATAACGTCAAAAGAGATTTTACCAAAACAATTTAGTATGGCGAAACTTCTTAAAACCGAAAACGTACAGAACATCTCAAAAATTCAATATAAGGGCCCATATAAAGCACTTATACATTTTGAAAACAGAGAAAGTGCAAAGAAACTCATTTGTTGTGAAAAAATTAATTCCTTGGGGTACAGATGCCAAATGACAGATGAAATAAATTTGTCCTATGGGGTTCTGCGAGACACAGATTTGGATATTCAAGACGAAGAAATATGCGCTAGTTTACAATGTGAATACGAAATTTTATCGGTGAAAAGACTAAAGCGATTGGATGATAAAAGTCAATGGGTAGACAGTGGTACCATACGAATTTGTTTTAAGAGCTCCACTTTACCACCATATGTATCTGCATATGGGTGTAGATTTAAAGTGGAACCATATACCTTCCCCGTTTCACAATGTTCTGGGTGTTGGAGATATGGCCACTTTCTTAGATTTTGCCCCAACAAAAAGAAGATATGCCCAAAATGTAGTGGCCCTCATGAAAATTGTGATATTACGAACTACACATGTACAAATTGTAAAGGATCTCATATGGCCCTAGACAAGTCATGTCCTATATTTATGAAAGAAAAAGAAATAAGAAAAATAATGTCTAGCAAGAACTGCACCTATCGAACAGCCCTAATGCAATGGTTGGATAGCAAAAAATCAACAACAAACAACATCCAAAATATAGAGAACAATATGGACTCTGTCTCAGTAATCCTTACAAATAAAAATGATAGATCGAGATCTTATAGGGATGTGGTTGCTAACAATTCATATGGAACATTATTATCGGACATGGAAGAGCAGGACATTGAGTCTTCTGATGACGACAAAAACCAAAACGATCGCTCCCAATTACGAGGTAAAGGAAAGAAACAGAAGAAAAAAACCAAAACGAACCAGGCAAAGGAGACAGAAAGATCGCTTAATACAGAATCTTATGTTGAAGATAATACTGGCTATAAAAAAAAACCGGAGCATTTCAGTTTCAAGGTACTTATTGGCAAAATAAAAGAATTTTTCGTAGATAATAAGTGTTTTATAGATAAAATGAAATTATTATTAAGTTATATAGTAAAAGAGTGTGTCAAATTTATAATAGATTTAGCTCAAAAACAAGATGTATTTACAAAGTTAATGTCACTATTTACAAATGGCTAATGTACAAAAGAATTTTTCTGTAAATATAATGCAGTGGAACGCGCAGAGCTTGAGACCTAAACTAACTGAACTAAAACTGTTACTGTCACATAATAAAATCCACATAGCTCTCATATGCGAGACATGGTTGGAACCAGAATCTGACTTAAACGTGAGTGGTTACCAGTTATATCGTAAAGACCGAGAAGACGGATACGGAGGAGTGCTGATTTTAGTGCACAACTCCATTAAAGTCGAACAATGTAGCTTCAACTCAGTCAATCGCGGAATTGAAGTGGTGGCCATCAATCTATTAAACTGTGTACAACTTAAGCATCTAGTCCTAGTTTATTGTCCACCATCTATTCACACCGTTCAATCGGATTGGGACAACCTTTTTTCAAAATTTAGCCGCAATTGCCTAATTGCTGGAGATTTTAATGCACATCACACAAATTGGTCGAGTAAAAATGACATCAGAGGGGGACAAGTATATGATGCAGCATTGGAACATTTTATCTCGTTAAACAATAGTCAATCAACAAGAATTAAAATAGTTAATAACGTCATACATAAAACATCTCCAGATATAACATTCATCTCTAGCGACTTAGCTTTGTGTTTTGATTGGCAAGTTACGAATGATAATCTAGGCAGCGATCATTTAGTTATTAAAACAAAATTTAACTTTAGAGATACTATTAAGGTACATAAAAAACGCAAATTTAACTTAGCTGAATGGGAGAAGTACACTAAACACTTACAAAAATATTACTATTTCACTAATTTAAAACAAGCTAGTATTCAATTAGAATATAATCATTTCATTAGCCAATTAAATGATGCAGCAGACTTATATATTCCAGTAAGTAAAGAATTCAATAACCCTAGTAGTAACTTCAGACCTCAGCCTTATTGGAATCCATTCCTTTCTAAATTAATTGCTCAACGTCGACTAGCTTTAAGTCAGTTCCGAAAAAACCCAACACCAACGAATTTAAACGTCCTAGAAAAAATTAGTTCTGAAGCTAAAGTAGCCATTAATCGAGCCAGGCGACAGAAGTGGCAAAAGTATTGTGACGATATTGATGAAACAACCCAAATAACGGAAATGTGGAAACAGCTAGGATGGTTAAAAGGACGAAGGACTCCTAAAGCGTTCACAAGTGATGATAAAAAGAGAGAACTTTTATTGAGTCTAGCTCCCGATTATGTGATTTCGAACTTGCCGATTATGCATTCTACCAATGATATTCTCGAACGTGATTTCACTTTCCAAGAATTACAGAATTGCTTGAAAAAGAAGGATACAGCTCCAGGCGATGATTCTATATCATACTCAATGCTCTATTATTTACCCACATGTGCCAAGCTTCATTTATTAAACATATATAATTTAATTTTCACAACTGGAGAAATACCTAACCAATGGCGTCAAATTCTCATTGTCCCAATACCTAAAAGGGAAACCAATGTTAATAACAATAGTCTGAAGTTACGTCCCATTTCTTTAATGTCATGCGTGTGCAAAATTCTACATGCGATGTTAACGAAACGTCTGGAGTGGTACACAGAACATAACCAATTAATATCCCCTTAGACAACCGGTTTTAAGAAGAGTCAATCGTGCTACGAAAACTTGGTGCGTCTAGTTACCCAAATACAAATAGGATTTTCGAATAATGTACCAACACTTGCATGTTTCTTAGATATTGAGAACGCTTATAATAATATTTTAATTGATGAATTAGTGAGAGAGCTTGATGAAATTGGAGTGGGTAAGAGACTATGCACATATATATGGAATTTCTTGTCAGAAAGACATTTAACAATGAGGGATGATGTAATCAAGAATAATATTAGTACGCGATATACTCGCAAAGGCCTTGCGCAAGGTGATCCTATGTCTCCTTTACTTTTTAATATAGCCACCAGACAAATATGTCGAAATGTACAGAACGTGTTTATAGGACAGTATGCTGACGATTTTGTTATATATAGTGGTGAGAGAAATTTGGTAACGAGTGTTAATAACATACAAAATGCATTGAATGCGATAATTATTCTGTTAGGTAGATTAGGTTTATCTTTGTCACAAAGTAAAACTAAATTATGTTTATTTAACAGGGGACGAAGGAAACACAACTTACAGATAAAAATTAATTACACTACTTTAGAATTTGTAGAAGAATATAAATATTTAGGAATTTGGCTCGACCATTCCCTAAGATGGGGGAGACAGATCAATGAATGTTATCAAAAAACACAAAAACACCTTAATCTTCTTAAAGCTCTGGCGGGATCAACATGGGGAGTACATCCAAAACATTTACGTAAGATTTATTTATTTTTAATTAGAAGTAAAATTGATTACTGCTCCTTTTTATATGACAATAGTGCTGAAATTCATACGAATAAATTAGACAAAGTTCAAAACCAGGCATTACGGATTATAGGTAGTTTTATAAGAAGCACACCTATACATGTGATGGGCTCAGAGCTGTGCGTGCCTCCACTGCAACTTCGTAGAAAATATTTAGCTTGTAAATTTTATTTGAAAGTGCTGTCCCAAGCGAATGATACAATAGTTACCCTACTTATAGATCTTAGCACTTTTTGTAAGCATTCATATTGGCAAAAGAAGAAAAAGCCTTTGCTTGTCCAAATCCATGATATAATGAAAAATGAAATAATATCGTCATCAGCACCATTAAACATGTTTCGGTTTGAAATTTGGGTTACTTACATTAATATAAATAATGTAATAGAATTTCGCTTAAATAGTTTAGAGTTTCCTAAAAAGACTTATGATAAAAATATTTTAAAATATAATGTTACTTCTGAGTTAAATTTAAAATATGAAGGATGGTATGCCATATTCACCGATGGTTGTAAAAGCTCTAGTGGTCGCGGTGCTGCCTTTTATGACCCTAATATTGTGACAGACAATTCTGTTGTTAACCGATTTAAATGCATACATAACCTTTCGATTATGTCTATGGAACTCATTGCAATTTTTGAAGCCCTTGTGTATGCTCGATCCATTCAAAATAATAATATTCTTATCTATACAGATAGCAAAAGCGCTTTACATCATATAGCTCGATGCGCCTCTGGTGGCAGAGGTGTACCGATAGCTTATGATATTCTATTGGAAATACATGGTATGAACAAAAAAGGCATTAAACTGAAACTGCAATGGGTTCCAGCACATATAGGCCTAAAAGGGAACGAAGAGGCTGACAAACTTGCGTGCCAAGCAGCTGTAAATGGAAGGGTGGTGGATGTATTACCATATCATACAGAATTATTACCAAAATATAAAAATTATCTCTTTCAAGAATGGAAGGAATATTTTGATAAGAGATCCTTAGAGAAGGGTATTTGGTACAAGACCATACAGAGTGAGCCCCTTCGTACTCCGTGGCTCTTGGATGGGGGGTTAAATAGAAAATTAACTGTTGTTGCATTACGTTTGAGGTCTGGACACATTCCATTAAACAAGTTTTTGTTTTTAATGCGCGTAACAGATTCTCCAAACTGTACGGTTTGTGGAAAGGTAGAGGATGTACACCATTTGTTAATGGAATGTATTCGATATCAAACGGCACGGGAGACCTTGATGAGGACTTTAAGCCTATACAGTATAAATATGGGTACGTTTCATGGACTGCTTTCAACACCTCTATCGGAAGCTTCTAAGCAGATTTTTAAGGCCTTCAGTCCTTGTTAATGGATTTTTGTTGATTAACATTTAGGTATATTTAATTTGTACATTATATTCGTTAGATACTATGGAATTGGCATGTACTCTATGTATAAAAATTCCGTAATAAAATAAAGAAAAAAAAAAAAAAAAAAAAAAAACTATGGATAGGTCTTCAAAAATGATATTGAGGTTTCTAATATCATTTTTTTCTAAACTGAATAGTTTGCGCGAGAGACACTTCCAAAGTGGAAAAATGTGTGTCCCCCCCCCTCTAACTTCTAAAATAAGAGAGTGATAAAACTAAAAAAAAAATATGTTGTACATTACCATGTAAACTACCAACGAAAATTGGTTTGAACGAGATCTAGTTAGTAGTTTTTTTTTAATACGTCATAAATCGTAACACGCAATATAGCTTTCATCCAGTCAATACACTAGTATAAAATCATCGATGAAAGTTTCAACGAACTACAAGAACTTTTATATGATGTTACTTGCTGGTACGGAACCCTTCATGGGCGAGTCCGACTCGCACTTGGCCGCTTTTTTATTTTACTGACTGCGCCGTCGTTGCTTATCCTCGGTAATTGTTTCCTATCAATTGAGACCACTCTACACTAATAGTAACATTGTCAAATAAATGCACGGCGGAAAGTGATAGTCACTGGAAGGAAGGTTTTGTTAGGTGCAAAGTTAAGCGATTACGTTTACACCAATCCTTCCCTAGTAATATTATAAATGCGATAGTAACTCTGCCTGTCAGTCACGCTATCACGCCAAAACTACTGAACTGATTCAAATGAAATTGAGGATGGTAACTACCAATCCTTGATTCTACTTGTGCTCTCCATTATGCAGAGTAGTGTCAATTTGGCAGCTAAAGTAAGAGGAACGATAGAAAATAATCTTCGATGTCGATATACGTAATGCTATCAGCAAACCAGATTGCATTTAATAATAGTAATAAATATTTCAGACATAGCACCATCTAGCTTCACACTAAGCAGAGCTTGTACTATGAAAGCTACATCGACTGATAGAATACTTTTATAATTTTTCTATATCTTTTTTTGTACCTAAATACATTATACATATTAGACATAGAAAACACCCAAACTCCCAAACAAATATCTGTAAATCATACAAACATTTGATCCGACCCAGGATTTGAACCCGAGACCTCAAGCATAATAGTCGCATACACTACCACTGCGCCACCATAGTCAAGTGTTGCATAACAATAATTTTAAGAAATAATTACCATTTACAAAATTACCTTTTATACCTTAATGATTCCTGATGATATATCATAGTTGATAATATGTTGGCCCTTTTAGTTTTTTGTACTTTATAGAAAGAAATAAGGCCTAACGGAGGACTAAGTTGATGATTACGGTGTGATAATGATAAAAGCGCGATGAACTTGATATTCCAAATAATATAATCAGTTGTGTAAAAATGATTCATTACAAAGTTTCAATGCATTTGAATTTATATTGATTTAAACAACTTCTGTAAGGTAATATCAAAGCACTGCCGTGCATTAAATTCGATTATGTTACTTTAAAAAAAAACCTCACTTATCTATTTAAAAATAGCTAAAGAACAATACTCATTTTCGGCCAAATTTTGGAACTCGTGGACAGCATAATAGAGTAATAATTAGTTGTTATATAATTATTGTATATTAAAACATAGTTTATAGATAATAATAAAGCTGTGACAAGAAACTTATTCAAAATATATATTTAAAAAGATGTTCTAATGTCCTATGTCCTGAACTATAAACATATAAGGGAAACAGCACACTAGCTACTTTTAGCATCGACGATCGGCGATTTTGCGACTGCATCGATGCTGCATCGCGTTTTAGCGACTTTCTACGTTGATCGCGTTATCAAAATCGCGCGTCATGTTGCATCATTCGCAACTTTCTGCGTTCAAACGCGGTATCGAAAACGTGCGTTTTAGCGACTGCACAGATGCCTGGATCGCGTTGGCTGTAGTCTTGTCTATAATTTTATGATTTGTAACTTTGATTACTTATGTTTGTGATCAGTGCTGGATTTACACATTTGCCGCCCCAAAGCTTTAAAATTTTTGCCACCCCTAATGACTCCTAAAATTAGATACACTTTACACAATAATTAAGTTAATTTCTTTCTTTAGGAAATAATTTCGTTACTTGCTTATTTTTGCAACTTTAGTTTTTTTTTTAAGCTAGGCAAAGCTTGGTTTTTACTGCACTACTTATAAGGTTTGGTAAGCTAAAAAAGATAGGTAAGTAAGGCCCGATACTGCTAACCATGTCCCTTTTTTTTTCGAGACGGAGGGCGTGTATCGACTCCCGGTGAATCGGTCTACTCACTAAACCCTGCGGTGGCCTACCTCGGCAGTCGGTCGCATCAGCGACTTCTGGAGTCCCCACTGCCTTACCCCATGACTGGGGTACATCTCAGGGTAATCAATAAGTTACCCTTGGGGCAGGACGATACCGCGCCTCTCACCGTTTTACACAGTAAAAGGCGGGACACCAAACCGCACCAGACGAAACCCTTCAGCCGCACCGGGGTGTCGTCTGCTCGAGTCGCTTGCAGTGGTCACATTTCCCCAAGATGTGGCCGCAATGACCCTTAGTCAACGATTGGGGACTAGCTGTATTTTATGTAGCTAGGTACTTTATGTACTGGCCCTACCCGGACTTCAGTGTCTCCCACTTGGAAGCGCGAGCTGGGTGGTTCCTGGCACTTACGTAGGCCACGGAAACAAATTGCCTTAGTTTTCTGAGGGGGGTGATGTTGCTCGCGTCCATAGGATTTACCATCTCTTCCTAATTAACTCACCCTATACGTGCCCCCTGGGTGGTGCAAAACGAGCAACAACGCCGAGCTACAGGCGGCGGTCAAATAACCTGTCCCAAGGGAACTCACAACCTTTGAGGAACTAAATCTCCCAAGAAGTGTGACACTGGTACTTTGGGAAAGTGCTAGGAGTATAATTCCCAACCCCCCCTTTATGAAAATGTCGAATAATGAGAGTGTTATGTCATGCGATCCGGCTAACCCCCGGCGCCTACTGGTATCCGGGCCAGTGGGTGTGAAATTGGCTACCGAAGACTCCGTAGAAGTAGGTAACCAGGCTTCTACGTCAGTGAATGCTACTGGAAACCGTAAATTAATTCAGCAGGTATTTCACCCCAGCATGCTTAAAAACATACCAAAAAGTGTTTCTACTGGAAGCACACCAAATTCAGTACAACACATCTCTGTTGGTAAACCAACACAAGAGGTCACAGTACAGTCCCAACCAGAACCACCTAACTGGCAAAGGGTACCGTCAAATCAAAGTAAGAAACGGAAAAAGATGTGCGGATCTCCTTCCCCAGAGAAATTGTTAACAACAAACAGATACAGTACCCTGCCTGTAGACTTAACTGAAGATAACCTTGAACCAGAGAAAAAAATAAGCAAACCTCCTCCCATAATCTTGTATGGAGTGGAAGATGTAAACAAATTAACTGAACTTCTAGAAACAGTTACAGAAAGAGACCAGTTTACATATACAATCACCAACAGAAATCAATTAAGAATCAATTCAATATCAACTGAATCTTATAAAAAGCTTATCGACCTAGTCAAACAAAAAGGACTTATAGGTCATACTTTCAATATCAAAGAAGAAAGACACTTCAGAATAGTGATTAAAGGTTTGCATCACTCAACACCACATGAGGAAATCAGAGAGGATATAAAGAAAACTGGAAACACCGTGTTTGGGGAAATAATAAATGTCAAATATGGACCCCACAAAAAACCAACATCCACTTTCTTTGTGAACTTAGTCAAAAATGAGCATAACAAAGCTGTCAAGGACCTAAAGTATATACACAACCAAGTAGTCACTATAGAAGATCCCAAAAAAAGGAGTACGCTAATCCAATGTCAAAGATGTCAACAATATGGACATTCAAAAAATTACTGCATGAGACCATATAGATGTGTCAAATGCGCAATGTCTCACAAAACATCTGATTGTCCTAAACATGACCGTAACACACCAGCAGAATGTGCCTTGTGCCATGGTGCACACCCAGCAAACTACAAAGGGTGTGAAGTGTACAAGGAAATATGGGCAAGACGGACGAATAAGAATGGTAATGCAAAAGTCAGAAGAGGCAATACTCAATCAAAAAAGACAATTGATGTACAACAAAAACCCGCCCAGGAAAATGATCTACTTGGAACTAAAACATACTCCGAAGCTCTAAAATCTGTACCCAACAAAAAACCTCAACGAGAAACCGATTCCATAAAAGAGTTACTGACAAAACAATCAGAAAAGTTTGACTTCCTCCTACAACAAATGAGTACCTTGATGCATCTCATAACAACGCTTATCAGTAAACTATCAAAATAGGTCTCCGTCTAGCGACCTGGAACATCAATGGACTTGCTCCAAACATAAGCGAACTAGAAGTACTGATGTCTGTATGTACACAAGTTGGATATGGTATTGATCTCTGAAGCACACTGCACCAACAGGAGCTCTATTAAAGTACCTGGATGCTGCACCTATCTCACTAACCACCCAGATTGCACAGCACACGCAGGGACAGCCATAGTAGTAAGAAACAGCATCAAACACTATACTACCAGAGTATAAAACCAACCATATACAAGCCACCACAATCACTGTTGAGGATAAGCAGGGCAATATTAATGTATCAGCGGTGTATTGCCCGCCAAGGTACAATATAAACGCCTCTATGTTTGGCCGGTTCTTCTCTTCTCTTGGGAGTAGATTCATAGTCGGAGGAGATTGGAACGCTAAACACGTGCATTGGGGGTCTAGGTTGACTACCACTAGAGGCAGACAACTAAAGATAAGCGTGGATGAAAATAAGCTCACTACTATCTCAAGTTCAGAACCTACATACTGGCCCACAGACAACAACAGGAAGCCTGATCTCCTGGACTTTTTTGTGATCAAAGGATTGTCCAGGAACTATTTCAAGGCGGATTCCTGTCTAGACGGCTCGTCTGATCATACGCCAGTAATACTAACTGTCAGCAGAAACTTGATAGAGTATGGGATGCCTGCTACTCTCTATAATACACGCACGGACTGGAATGGCTTCCGAGAGAATATTGAGAGCGCGATACAGCTCAACGTTAAATTAAAAACCACTGAAGATATTGATAGCGTACTAGAGAACTTCACCAATGTGATTCAGGTTGCTTGTTGGAATAATACTCCTGCTACACAAAAAAATAATTTTGTCAAAAATTGTACTCTGGACATAAAAGAAAAAATCTTAGAGAAACGTAGACTCCGTAGAAAATGGCACGTTAGTCGACATCCTAGTGATAAAACAGCACTGAATAAAGCAATTGTAGAGTTGAGGACTATGATCAGGAATGCAAATGAAAAAACACTTCAAACTAAATTGGAATCACTTACAGCAACTAGCTCTACCAACTACTCACTATGGAGGATGGCTAAGGCGTATGACAGACCCCAGGAAGCTAAACCACCACTAAAAATGGGAAATACATGGGCTAGAACTGACAAACAGAAAGCGGACTTGTTCGCTGAGCATTTGGCAGAAGTATTCACGCCAAACAATGTTGCAAGCAATAACACCGAATTGCTTCAACATGAGACAGATCTTCAATCAAATGCACCTATAAAACTGGTAACCCCTCAAGAAGTGTGGAGATTAATTAAAACACTTGACAGTAAAAAGGCGCCTGGTTTTGATCTCATCACAAAGGAAGTTCTTCAACAGTTGCCAAGAAAAGCCATTGTACTCCTGACTATGTTGTTCAATGCCATGCTGAGGGTGCAGTGCTTTCCAACCATTTGGAAGGTTTCCCAGATCATAATGATCTATAAGTTTGGTAAGCCTCCAAACGACCGATCATCTTATAGACCTATAAGTCTGTTGCCCGTGATGTCCAAAATGTTTGAAAGAGTTTTACTAAGCAGAATAACACCAACCCTACAAGAACACAAAATTATTCCTGATCACCAGTTTGGCTTCAGGGCGCAACACGCTACTATAGAACAAGCCCATAGAGTCTACACCGCTATAAGGAAGACCTTAGAAAACAAAGAATATTGCTCATCTGCGTTTCTGGACATCCAGCAGGCCTTTGATAAGGTATGGCACGAGGGCTTGCTTTACAAAATTAAGCAGACCCTCCCACATAGTTTTTATCTGATCCTGAAATCCTACCTAAAGGACAGAATATTCTGTGTGAAGGAGGCGGGCGAGATTTCCAGTTTCTACAGTATTAACGCCGGAGTCCCTCAGGGATCGGTGCTTGGACCAACTCTGTACACATTGTATACAGCCGACTTACCAACTCCACCTGGTGTCACTATAGCCACATTCGCAGACGATACAGCTGTACTTGCGAGTGACAAGGATCCAAAGCGAGCGTCAGACATGCTTCAGAATGCTCTTGATGAAGTCCACAAGTGGTTACAGAACTGGAGGATAAAAGCAAGTGCCTCTAAATCAGTCCAAATAACATTTACTCTTCGCCAGGGCAATTGTCCCCAAGTAAAGCTCGGAGAAAGTATCTTGCCGCAACGTGAGTGTGTGAAATACCTGGGGTTCCACTTGGACCGCCGCTTGACGTGGAAGAACCACATCAAAGCAAAAAGAGATGAGGTTTCCATTCGGCACAGAAACCTCTACTGGATGCTGGGACGCAACTCCAAACTATCACTGGATAACAAGCTCCTGATATATAAAACAATAATTAAGCCAACCTGGATGTACGGCATTCAGTTGTGGGGCTCCGCAAAGGACTCCAATATTGATGTCATACAGAGAGCTCAGAATAAGATCCTAAGGTCAATAGCAAATGTACCGTGGTTTGTTACCAATGCTGAATTACACCAACAGCTGTCGGTGAAAACAGTGAGAGAGGAAATACGATATGCCTCCGAGAACTATATGAACAGATTAAAACACCACCCAAATGAATTGGCACGCCAGCTGACTACAAAAAGTTACAACAACAGGCTCAAAATAAACTACAACTACAAAACCGTCAGTAGCTTCAAGCTACCATCCATGAGTAGTTGTTCTCGCTGGGGGGCACGCTCTACACGTTATATTTAACCATCACATCTGCTCATAGTCCTGGGACTGATTGCCGATATTACTATAACACAAAAAAAAAAAAAAAAAAAAAAAAAAAAGTTTTCTGAGGCGCCACCCTTAGGCCCAGCTCACGAATCTTTTCCATAACACAAGCACTTCCTCGAAGCATGACCCTCTGGCCAGTATTAGGGTACCGTCCACATAGCAGACGACACTTAGGCCAGAGGGCAGACTGGTGCGAAGGACCGCATCGTATACGAGGTTCCATAATGATGGGCCCAATACAGAGCCCTGAGGAATCCCGCAACACACTTCCCTTCGACTGTCCACCCCGTTCCGATCTGTTATACCCCACTAATGTAAGCAGTCGACCTGACTAAGCAATCTCTCGTTTGCTGACCCAGGATAAGTAATCCTGAGGTAGAACATGAACGCAGGAGAAAGGGCAGTCTACTTTCAAACTCGGTTCGGGTCGGATCTCTAATTTTATTTTCTAAATCATTTGTATTACTAAATCTATATATTACAAAATAAATGTAACCTTCATTAAAGTAAATAGTTTTCTTTTTTAAAAAGCTATCTGCACGGTCTCGTGTAACAGATCCATAAACTTCACCGTCCTGTCGCGCAGATAGGCCACTATGATCTAACCATGCACCTGTCAACGTCAATATATCTAAGAGTTGGTAGTACTTGGTCGGCGGCGGCGGGGTATCGACAAGACCTGTAGGTGGCTCTTCGACGAGCACTTCCGACAGCTTGCTCTGAAGCTGGTCGACACTGCCTCCGCACTTGGACCAATTTTTGCCCAATTTGGGTGGAGCCAATTGTCTGGTCTATGGCACTGTACGATGCACCGGTGTGGGCGACGCCTATGACCGCCCAAAATATGCCACGCCTCTGGTGACCCCAGAGAATATTGGCGCTCTGAGCGCGGTCGCAACCTTCTGCAATCTATGCCATGGTCATGCTACCCTGGGTGTAGCCGCAAATGGACGGAAAATTTTGTCCTCCATCCGCTTCAGTAGCCTTCAGGCTTCAGTGGAGGCGATGTCCACGTATGCCGTACGCCGCCATGGAGAGATAAGCAATTGATGGCACCCGCTTCAGTGAGAGGAAGCACTGGGAGAGGTTAAGAGGGCGTAATAACAGGCTCCTTGGACCCCTTCTATTTCAGGTGCAGAGTGGCACACCATGTGGTTTTATTTGGTTCGATGACGACATACAGCCCCTTTGCAAACTCCGGTAGGGTGACGGCCCGAGAGGGTTTCCACACGTCAAAAATAAAAGTTGTTTTAAGTGGTCACCACGCTGCTTTCTCCTGCGCCAAGTGTCGTGGGTTCCTACGTGGGAAAACACTTTGTGCAATTCACAAATTGTTGTCCTAAGTCTAGGTGTTCTATGTGTTAGTTTTATGTATGTTTGTAGAGCCCACCGCGATACAGGATTTATACTCCTAATGCGAGTATGCTCTTTTAGAAAAATAAATAGGTTTTGTTTTTGGGCCATTTTGCCGCCCCCCTAATTCTGCCGCCCCAAGCTTCAGCTTTTTCAGCTTATATGGTAAATCCGGCCCTGTTTGTGATTTGCAATGATAATGCAGTAATCTGTGGTTTTGTTTAAAAATCAAATCGTGTTTGGCAGACGCCAAATCGATGCTACCGGCATCCGAATGTGTGCGGAGACTAGCGTTCAGCTGCTGTGTCGCGCTTCTAAAAAGCGACTCAATCTCCGCATTTGGCATTTTTTAGTGTGCGGTGTGGAGCGGTCGCCGTAATAGCTTCTAAAAAGCGACTAGTCGCCGATCGTCGATGCTAAAAGCAGCTAGTGTGCTGCGGCCTTCATTTGTAATAAGTCAAAATGACACATTTTATTGCGCTTGCGTAAATGTTATCAAACTATATTTTAGCTCGCGTGCATTGTGAATGATTTTCTGTCTTTTGTTTTCTATAACGACTCTTGGCTTTTCTTACGGACTCCTACCTTTACCCAAGTGAAACGATTACCCAAGCTTGTACAGTTGTCTAACACTATCTCTTATGAACAGCGGTGTAGTAACTGTAGCTTAAATATATCCATGATGCAAAGGCAATCTGTAAAACCCGAGGAGATCCTCACTTTACTTCAGCAATTGGTTGCTCCGCAACAGATGTGAAACAATCGTAACATTAACCCTTTTCTTACAACTGTGCATTGTAATCTGAAACACTTACTAATCTCTTGGCATTCATTATAATAGAAGACAACTAAAAACCGCGTATTATTTATTGTTCTTAGCCATCATTCCCTTACTATGACTTACTATCCATTCTTTTTACTCAACACAACCAAACAACGCTATACTACAACTGAAATACATCAGTTAAAGCATAACTGATTTGTTTTATTTTGAGGTTATAAAAGTAATTAAAAAAATATATGAATGTGGCAGACCTCTAATCAACTCAGATTTTTAGTTAAATACTCATTTATCTACTGCAGAAACAGGTAGTACGATTTTTGACTGTCCACTTCCAGGCCGAAGGCAGTATGGAGAGTGGGCATTGTTCTTTGTCACTTTAACAGAAAACCTAAGTTAAATCCAGTACTATGTTACTCGAGTGTACAGTGATGTGACTTAAGTGACTCCAGAGTCTCTCGATTTACAAATTTATTTTGAAGCGTTGTTATTCATATAGTCGTGAATAACGCCACTTTAGTAAAAGCGAAGAAATTCTATAATTAAAGATAAATTGATCGAAGAGCTACATAACATAGAAATATTATTTTGCTAGGTTTTCAAATAGCAGGGTAGGTAACAAACAATTAGTAGATGAGCCTATTGCATTGCTACTTAAGTAAGTAGATAAGGTGAAATTATTATCATAATTAATATCAGCTTTTGCCTGAGTGTATCGGAGTAAATGTATGTCGAATATAGCGATAATCATTTTGTAGGTAAGTATATAGCTACACTCACGAGTAATGTGGCTTTCTATTGGTAAAATTATTTTCCAAATAGTTTCAGATGATTTAGAAATTACCCTTACGAGGACAACCTCAAAAACTTACATACTGTTTATAATATTAGTGATGACGATGATATACTTGCAGCCGATTTCGCCTAGGGAAACCAGCCAACTATGCAACAGACCTTACAGTGAACATGTGTGTGCCCAAACACAGGTGCACTCCGAATCCGGGTCACAACATATATATTTGGGATCTGTTTCAAAGAAAATTAAAATGCAGTGTATAAATAAATTATAATGATCAAAAATGATTCATAAAATATATAATAATAATATAAATGATTTATACATCATCATCATCATCATCATTATGATGATGATGATGATGATGATGTATAAATAAATTACATATCAGTCGCCCGCCGCTCTCATGTAAACATCATCTTATAATAATACCTTTTACAATAGAGTCACATAATTTACACACGTTTATTAAATAATATTAAAATCAAGTGTGCGATATTTCATAATAAATAATTGGGTTTTATTTCCTGTTCATCCACGTCCTAGGAGACTGTCGAGCATATTAAACTGCGGCCTGCCAGGGAGTGTGCAACCGGCGTTCACTATGTGGTCACAAACCTGAAAAAATATATAATACAAATTAAAATTAGTTAATTACTAAGAAAAAAGTTGATGCCGAAATAATATGGTGTCAATCTCTCCATACAGGCCTACATACGAGCTGTGTTAGCTATACTTTATACAAGTAAATAAAATTGAAGTGTCTATTTATAACTTCAAAGTAATACTTTTCCACTAAATGTAAATGAAAGTATAAATACTTTTGTAAAGAATAGAATTTTTGTCTGTCTGTGTGTCTCGGCTATTCTCGAGAACAGTTGGATTTTGCCTACAACAACGGGTCTTTTTATGCATACTCATATTTTTTTTTTACTTAACATTAAATGATAAGTGAAGTAAATACATTTATTGTTTTCAATATTAGTGTTAATCTAAATTGATGAGTTGGGGAAATCAAGAATAGTCTTACAATTTTTCTCGAATATTGCCGAATAATTTGTAAATCGTGTATGTTGTACTAACACTTTTTAATCGTGTAAAATTTCAGAAGAAACAAAATTATTTAAACACGAATAGTTAACTCCTTAAAGTTACGCGAAAAAAAACCATTTCATATGATACTAACTGGCCCACGCCACTCTTTCAGCGTCTCTTCAATCATCTATCATGCTCGAGTCTTATTGGTCTAAGCTTAATTATCCTATCATAGACCCGACATCATATGTTATAAAAAATCGTGCATCATCATCATCATCATCAACAGCTTTTAACAGTCCACTGCTGGACATAGGCCTCTCCTTTGAAAAATCGTGCAAATCGGTTTAATAGTTTCAGAGTTCATCGTGTGCAACAACGTGACACGAGAATTGTATATAATATATACGTAGTGTTTACTTCGAGAGATAACTGTTATATTAGATTAGATTAGGTTGTCGACTATTTTAACACAAGCAAAAATTCTAAAGCTTCCTTAAAATCGCTTTGCTAGAGAACACACCTGATCAATCCGTCTTTCTGTCTATCAGTCAAGACCTCTTTTCTAAGGAACGTTTGGAAGCATTCCGTTAAAAAAAATAACAGTCACAAATATTTCCAAATTTCCAAATTAAAATAAGATATGAGTCATATAATAAAAAT
The DNA here is from genome assembly GCA_932526445.1 of Phragmatobia fuliginosa. Taxonomy (NCBI): domain Eukaryota; kingdom Metazoa; phylum Arthropoda; class Insecta; order Lepidoptera; family Erebidae; genus Phragmatobia; species Phragmatobia fuliginosa. The sequence continues at coordinate 75,889,596 of OW052057.1, forward strand.
GATGGAAATATATAAGAAACAAAATATCAGAGCACGTGTCAAAAGAAAAAAAAAAAATTTGGTGAAATCTATTTTCACTAGAAACTTTTCTTTTGTTGATAGGTATTATGCTTTATCAACAACCGGATTACAAGATTGTTTTTCGATAAAAACGGATAAAAAACATAGTATCCTTACTTGCGGTGAAGGGACTCACCACTATTACACACCAGTCACCACACGAATAGAGCGTCACACATATTTATTTACAATTTACATACTTTATGAAAACACTCACCTGTATCCTAGTGTTGAAATGTAATACACCGGGACACTGTCGTAGCACTCTTGATCCCCAAACACAATAGTAGAATAAGTTACAATCGTACTCGTGCGGTAGAAGCCAGTGAATATGTGGGTTTACGGGGCACCCGTTTGGTAGAAAACCAGGAGCCGTTGTAGTAGTAGACGGAGTTGTTGTAGGGGCGGGAGTGGTTGTGGTCGTAGTTGTTGTTGGAGCAGGAGTTGTTGTGGTTGTCGTTGAGGTAGTTGTAGTCGGAGCTGGAGTGGTTGTGGTCGTTGTTGTAGTTGTTGTTGGAGCTGGAGTTGTCGTAGTGGTTGTAGTTGTCGTTGGAGCGGGAGTTGTCGTAGTCGTAGTTGTTGTTGGAGCGGGAGTAGTTGTAGTCGTAGTTGTTGTTGGAACGGGAGTAGTCGTAGTTGATGTAGTTGTAGTTGGAGCAGGAGTCGTTGTAGTTGTAGTTGTTGTTGTTGGAATAGGTGTAGTCGTTGTGGGAGGAACAACTGGTGGCGGAGTAGGTATAATTCTATCTTGACAATCCACAAGATGAGGCCATTCGCATCGCCAAGTACTCAAATCAAAATACAAATTTCCTGGACAATATCTCGCCAGAGGTTGGCCGTAGACACAATGGTAGAACATGTTGCAGTTCTCATGCCTCATTAAATGTTCTATGGACCAGTCATGTTCTTGTTGAGGTGGGCATTGGTCTACTCCCACCACATTTGAACGAGTACAGATCCTGCCATCCGCAACATGAGTGAACGCTGCATATACAACCAATAATAGCACAGTAACCCCTGAAAAAGTATAAAAAACACTTGTTATACTGGTACATATCACTTGAAAAATACAATAAATAAGTAATTTTATTTGTAGACACAAATAGATCAATATTATTCGGCTAACCTTTCATAGTCAGTTTTATAATCAAAGAGACGCGTAAAAATTGTACTAAACCTCTTATATAGTAACATTCTTTAAGCATAAATAAGTATATGAGATTAATAGATAAATTACAGTATACAAGTATATGGATTTTTCTTGTATATTAGATAAGTGAATTTGATAATAATCATTATCGTAATAATCCATAGCGATGACAAATATGCCATTTGATTAAATTAATTCAAACACTATTAATTTTGTGGTATTGATTTCTTGATTGTGCTATTATGTATCTAACATTATTAATGTTTACGCAAATAGTATCTAACGTTTTTAGTCGCAAAAGAAGTCCAAGAACTGACTTTAATATGAGCACGCCAATCATCATCATCCAAGGCACCAATAACAATGTTTTTTTCTTTCCCCTACAGTGCCTATGATAAATATAAAATACATTAGCCAATTTAAAATTCTGTCCAGTCATGATTATATATTTTTTTCACTAGTAAATATACAACTTTAACACACTTCGTGTTTTACTGAGCCCACGGCGTAAACGTTTGGTAGGTATATTTATATTTACAAAAGATGTTATTAAAAAACAAAGATTTCTATAATTATTTTGTAAGTCCAAATGTTTTTTACTTTTTGGGCTAACAAATGGATAACGTCCCTAAATTTTGAAGTCTGTATTATAAGATTTTCTGTATTAATGTAATAATATTTAATAATTTATTTAATAATATGTAATAAATTTTTTTTAATAATATGTGATAATATTTCTTGAAAAATAATGTTTCTGTGCTGTATAAATTTGGTTCCCCTGAAAATATCAGTCAAATGTTTCCACATTAAGTATCCACTTAATGCAACATTAAGTGTACCTCTCTATGCTCTATATCTTATAAATAATATACATTTTACTAGAATTTTAAAATCTTAATTCAGGGGGTGTCTAAATCTGAAACTCAGTACGTAGTGTTAAAATGCATGAATGCAGAGTAGGACTATTTTTTTAAAAGTGGCTTACTTTCTATTCAGTTTTTTTCAATATATTTTTTTTGTTTCGTGTAAAATTCAGATATAAAAAAGCCAACGGAATTATAAACCTCCTTTTCAATCCAAGTCGTTAAATTTTTTGCTTCATTTTATATCAAGTACAGTTTAGAGCAATAGGACATATTACACACTTATTCCGAATTTGGTTAATTTCTATGTCAAAGAAAATCAATAAGTGTCATTATATGGATTTCAAATCAGCATTTTAAGTTTCAAATAATCATGATTAAGAAGTGTGATGACAGATGTGTACATAACAGTTTCTTTTTGTTTATAGCGTGGTTTATGGTACCGTGTATGTGTATATGCCGCCTTAAAGGAATGCTTTGAGAATTGTTATAAGGCATGCCAAATCTTAACTTTCTTTCAAGAAACTGGTCAAAGAACATTACTTATCATTTTAGTTCACTTTATACCGAAAACTTATTCTATTTGTTATTTTTCTTTGTAATGAAAATGTAACATCTACATACGTTTATTTTCAGTATATTTTTTCCATCCAAAGCTTTCCTGGAAGATAGTGCTTTTTAGCGTGAAAGCCGGTATTGGTGGACTTCCTATATTTAAATTGCATTAAGTGGTATACTATAAGTTTATTCTATTCTCCTACGGTTATATAGTGTAAGAAAGTAAATTGGCAATATTTATTTTGGTTTACATAAACGTCGATCAACTATCTGTTTTGAAATCGGTTCTTGATAGGATTACCATTAAGATTATTAAACATTACATTAATATACACATCCGAACACTTTAGATAGTAGTAGGCAAGTAGCAATTCAAAGGAAGCCTTTCTGAGTAAAGGAAATGTCATTCATTTGCTAATCTTATTTAAAAGCAGTTCCTTTGTAAACTGATTATAAAATTATGATAGGCTTTCTGATTAACTATCATGATACTTACTACCAAATTGTTTTGGCAAAGACGACTTTTTTGTTTACGTATAACATACCTACTACGCCCATAATAAAACGGTTCTAATAGTTGGTCGATAAAATTTACATTTGTAATGACTTATTCTTAAAAAGTCCTTAGAAATAAATAGATATGTACATGTAGTAAAATGGGTGAGCAGACTTCTTTAATTTTCTTCAAATAATTTTCTCTTTACTCAAACAGTGAATTGAACATTTTCAAATTCGACTACTTATGAAATATTTTACTACAAAAGATGTTTTTAAAGATATTAGTAAATAAGGTCAACTTTTATGGGTTTAGAATAGATGAGAAGTTGGCATCAAGTAGGATGCGGCGGCGCCAGGATGTCGGGCGCCGACCACCGCGTCGTCGCTTCAAGCGCAGAGCCTGCTGAGTGCGAGTATCGCGCGATCCGCCCGCCCTCCATACACACATAACCTCCACTTTATCTCACATCTCATAACAATACACACATAAACGCAAACCTTAATAATGAATTTAACATCACTACTTTTATTCACTTTAATTCATTTCTCAAACTGTGTTAAAACTAAACCAAAAAACACTACATCAGCAGATCAGATACAAAAGAAAATAATTCTAGAGCACGAAGAAAACTTGTTGAGAAAAATAACTACAAATAAAAGTGAAGTAAAACCAGTTAAGATTACGAATGTTGTTATACCTAAGATTCATCCCGTGAGTGCTACGACGCCGAAGACAGCTCCAGTGATGATCCCACCTGATGTGTAAGTACACCAACAGTTTTGTATCACTCGCTCACTTCACACGTTGCTTCTATACATAGCACGTCAGTACTGTTACAGTTTATTTCAATGGTGATAAAATGTTTCACGACCTTGCTTCTTGTTTACGACTACCGTTATTCTGTCAAACTTCTGTTTGGATAAAACAGATTATTTTTACAATAAATCATTAGGAGGGATTTTTTCTAAAATTATGCGTTAAGTCGTAAATATTTAGAGTATTATATATGTTGTGTATTAAAATTACAGTGACTGGTCTCTCTCTATTGGTATCAAAGGAAATAAATAGGTCGAAACTATTGTTTTATGTAACATATTTATATTAATGTGTCATTGTACCTTTCGAGAAAGCGACTGCTTACATAACACATACTTTTATATAGCATAAATTATTTATCTAGCCACTAAGAAACAGGATTCAAAGCAAAGAAGCTATAGGTAATTTAAAAGAAAAATTGTTTTGGACTTGGCATATGAGTGTGATATGGTAAAAAACCCTTCGAGAAGTGTGAATCGTGATTTAAAATACGATATATAACATTAATGTAATGATCGTAAGAAGTCCTAATAGAAAATAGAAACTTTCAATCCAACTTTTTTGTCATTAATACTATTATGGTTTACTAATACTTGTTGTTTCTTATTTGATTGAATGATGCATTAGGTACAGTCATAGCATTGCTTAAGTAATCTTATATAAATCTATATTGTTTTAAAACAGAATACAAAAATGGGCGAATGAATTAAGAAATCGGTTTTTTGAGATCGATGACCGAATAGTGCGAAGGCGTGAGCTGGCAGCAGGCTTTGGCGAAGTAAAAAGCGAAGAACGGAATGGTACCAAAATTGTGAACATAATGGCTGACGTTATAGAGGAATTACTTTCGAGTCGAACTCGCGCTGCTGAAGAAATTGTGCGGAAAGCCGAAGAACTTGCCAAGTCAGCGACTGCACCGAGCCCTACTTATACCTTTGACCGCAGTATTGTAAGTATAAATTGAGTAAAATATAATTAACTGAAAAAAATACCGTCGATGAAAACTTATTTATATTTAGTATGGTCTTTATATATAGTATGTTCTTAGTTATATATATAATAATGTCGTGTTCGTTTTGTGATCATGTAATTTTAATCGTAACATTTTAGGAGTTAAATGAAGTGAAGAAGAGAGTAAACCCGGATGATTTGGAGGAATGTGAAATAGGTACCTATTGTAGAAGTGCGCGAAAAGTTCAATTACAACACCGAAAGCATTTTGATGCCCAAGTGTCGCTGGATTACAGTAGCGTACATGTCGCGGTTGAAGTTTTTGACTGTAGTGAGTAGAAAGCATTTTTTTAATAATAAACTTAAATAAAATTATTAATTTCTAAGATAAGCGTATAATTTTTTTAATGAAGTTAGCTGAACATTTTAAAATTCCGAAGATTAAACTAACTCCTTATTTTTTTTTATATCATAAAAGGAATAGCTATTAAACTGTCTCCTCGTATTAAGGAGCATTGCTACAATCTACTATTACTATTTAAATTTAGTACATATTTTATAATTAAAGTAACATTAGTTTAACCCTGCAATGTCACATAAGCTAAAATAAAAAATCTCCGATGCGTCTGGTAAAATAATATAGAAAAAAATGTTTATAGCACAATATATATAAACATTTTTTTCTCTAGTTTCGGCACACACACACACATACAAAATACTCAACATATTTGCCAAGTCTGTATCATATTAGTTGCAAAAGTAGCTCTGTCTGTATGTCCCACTTTGAAATTTGGTATACAGATAATAGAGCCTTAGAAAGGAAAGCTAGTATAAGTGTAACAACGTTCAAGCAAAATAAAAACCGCAGCTATTTGTATAACATATTTAGAAGTGAAGTTGATATTTCTGTATAATTATAGTTCTATTTTATAAGGTTACTTGTAAGTTGTAATAGAAATTGTATAAATATCTGGGTAATGTCTACAATAGTTACACACGTTACAATGGCACCATTTGGTCACCGTATTACAGCTTTCTACTACAACGTATAGGAATATAAGCAAACACCAAGATAATGTACAACAGATTATATTTCGATAGAATTTATAGAGTGTTAGTCTTGTCTGAAAATAGCCCGAATAGTTTGTGTAAATGGAACGATGGGCTCGGAAACAAATCAACGCATACTCGGGTGTAAAAATATAGAACTAGATGTAACAATTATATTATCTATTATATTAGCTGAGCCCCGCGGTGTTCACCTCAATATTCTTTTTTTTTCTTAAGAAGACAACTCCCGCATTAGGAATATAAATTCCTGTGTCGCGGGGGACTTTACAAACATACATGAAACGGACACAAAGAACACCCAGACTCAGAACAACAAATTGTGAATCACACAAAGTGTTATCCCACGTGGGATTTGAACCCACGACACTAGGCGCAGTAGGAAGCGGCGTGGCGACCGCTTAAACCACTAGGCCAACCGTGCAGTCAAATATATTGTTGTAAATCGCGAGTAACGACGCGTAGCGGAGTTAGTTTAATTCAAATTAGCGTAAGTTACTTTTTACGTCATCAACTGCCCGGTACTGAAAGACCCGTGATAGTAAAAACGGTCCAGCCGTTCCAGCGATTAGTTGGAACACACAGACAGACAGACAGACAACAGTGTTAAAGTTTACCACCAAATGCTTTTAACAAAAAAGTGCTCATTTGACATTACAAACAGACACGTCTACTTTATTTATTTACATGTTGTGCCTTAAAAGATTAAAACTACAATGACGTTTATTGATATAACAGATAATTGTTTACACGAACTTAATTCCATAAGTGATTCAAACAATAACAATAACAACATTGGTGATTCAAACACTCGTAAAGTAAATATTTATAAATATTGAAAATCGATAATTTTATTTGTTTGTTTGTGTCTGAATATTATTTTACCACGAACTCATAAAAGTGTTCATAATTTAAAACTTGAGCTGGTAGAATTTTAGCAAAGTAGATCACAAATAAAATTCAATAGGAAATTCACGTTGCAAATATCCGAGTTGCTGAGGATCAAACTAAGTGGCGTGCAATTGGGGAGGCCTATGTCCAACAACTGCGATAGGCACATGATGATGATGATGAATGAACGAGTAACTAGGTACTGTTGTCCTCTTTTTGATACTTTAATGATTTAACCAAATTCAGTTACTTGAGAGTGACTTCGGCTACTTTCTGTACCTTAATACATGCACAAAATACAATCAATACTGCTCATTATGTTCTACGAAAACTGTCGAAACTAAATATCACCAGAAACTAAATTTATAACTGTCTAACATCGAGGATTGCCTAAAATTAGATATGTCACTCTAATAATAGAGGTTATCTAAATACACACATCCAAAAATAGCATTTTGAGAATCGTAACACTAAAATAAGAGGAACTTAGAAACCAAATTGATTTAGTAAAGCAGAATTAGAACATAGAATTAGCACCAATAACACACACACACACACACATAGTGTAAACTAGGTTTAAATCAATTCATTTCTGAAAAAAATGTCTACAAACTACAGAGCAAACCACAAATGACCACACCCGTTCTCTAAAATGAAAATAAACGGCATTATATAGGAATGATGAAAAGTTGAGCTTAAAATGGTGATCGTTAATAATGCTTGATTAAAATTATAATGTTACAGATCCCAAGGTAATGAAACATTTGCACTGGTCTGAAGGATTACTGCCAACATTCCAGAAAAATTACGCTCAAGATTCATCAATTGACTTCCAGTACTTTTGCAGTGCACATGGATTTCTGAGGCATTATCCTGGTGAGATAGTAGTATTGAATTCTAAGGCAGTCAGTACCCAGATAAGTGCTCGTTTGTGGCATAATATTTTATGAGCGTTTCCGTGATTCAAAGGTCACGTTAAGCATTCGGTACTGGCTGTTATCATAAGAAAAGCGAGAGCTTAGTGGGAGGCCTTCAGTTGGCTTAAAAATTTCCAACGTTAAGATTACGTAGCCACAACGAGTTTTGCCAGTCCCCAACCCGCACTCGGTTCGTGTGGGGGGGGTATGACCTTAACCCTCTCCTGAGAGGAGACCCGAACTTAGCAGTGGGACGTTATGGGTTGTTGTTGAGGATAATATATATACCTACTGCATTGGCTGTAACTGGACATGACGTACCGTGGCCGAAGATTTTACATTGGTTTTGTTTATGATTATGATTAAATAATTTTCTAAGTATTACTTTTTCTTTCAGCTGCATTATGGTCCGACATGTTTAAACTAAAACTTTCACCTGACGACGATGCGGACATTTACGACTGCCGGCTGCGTCCGTGGTATGTCAGTGCAGGTGGCGCCCCTCGTGATATCCTTATTCTCGTCGACGCTTCGGGTTCCATGTACAACTCTTCAAATAAAGAAACTGCTTCGCGATTTACACAAGCTCTCCTGAATGCTCTCACTGATGACGACAGAGTCAACGTGCTAAGATTTAACGTGGAGGTTTTCTCCCCTATCAGTTGTTTCAATGAGAAACTTGTGCCGGTGAGTTTAAGGTCACTCGGAAAATATTTATACTACCTATATACGAGTTTACAATAGGACTTACCAGTTTCGAAATTGTAAGGGTCTAAAACCATCAGTTTGCATCATCAGACTTGACTCAGTAGTTTAAGTTCAGTATTAAGAATAAATAATATATCAGCGGACACTTTTCGGCTATGATTTGCTAAATAATATACATAAATTAAATTGAAAAGTTATTTTGAGACATCGGTAGGATTTAAACTGAAAAATTCCAAGTGTGTCTTTAATAGTAATGGACATGGTTATATGAACTTCAGAATTTTATTTTTTTAGTTAAAAGAAATGTACTAAAACTAGTGTAACCTTCTATCTTCGAGCTTATAGTTAAATTATAAGAGAGTGTTGAAATCATAATTCGTCAAACAGGCAAACCACGTGAACACAGCAGCAATGATGGCGGCCATGCCTTTATACAAAATGAACAATGAAACCTGGATGGATGATGTGTTGAGTTACTCTGTTACGATGCTGAAGAATCAACGGAAGGCGAAGGATCGACCGATCGCTTGTCAGCAGGCAATAGTTCTGCTCACCGATAGTTTGTACGATAACTATACTCATTTGATGCGGGAGCTGGATCCTGAAGGAAATATCAGGTAACTGAAAAATATATAACTTGAACACAAAAAATAATTTTCTATATTTCATAAAAATTATATCAGTATTACCACAGTAGTAGTTATTTAATGATGGCTAAATATGCTTGATAAAGAGTATAATCTTGAAAAGATCTTATTCGTCAAGAGATATAAAGATGGTCTCTTACGGTCTCCCAGGCCCAGGGACAGGCACAGTACCATCGACGACGTACATGGTGGTGACCCATACTATGGCGGCTTAGTAAGTGGCTTCTGTAACATTGGGCATCCTGTCTCACACTCACCAATGTAATGTGATAACACGAATGCTATCATTTTTAGGTTGGTCTTCTGTGTGAGAGTAGTATTGCCTCGGCCGAACAGGCCCATTCGTGCTGAATCCAAGGCTACTCTACTTTACTACTAATAAAATACCTTTATATTACAACACAGATTTACTGTTTCTATGCACATCAGAAACAGATATTTGCAAATATCGATATCAACATCTACATACGTGTATCTAAATAACTACTTAACTGCCTTGTTGGTCTAGTGGTTAGCGAATGCGGCTGCTGATCCAGGTCAGACCAAATATTTGTATGATCAACAAATATTTGTTTCGTAGTCTGGGTGTTTTTCTATGTAAAATATGTATGTATTTACAAAAAAAGTATGTTTATGTATTTATATCAGTTGTTTAGTACCCATAACACAAGCTATGCTTAGTTTGGGACTAGATGAAGTTGTGTGTAAGATGTCCGAAATATTTATTATTTATTATTATTTCTCACATTCAGACTCTTCATTCTATGGCTCCACGACCAATACGGGTTGCGAGATAACACTCGGGAGCTCGCCGACTGGGTGTGCTGCGACCGAGATGGATACTTCGCAGAACTTATTACTCAATATGACGTCACACAACAAGTCCTCAAGATATTGGAAATATTGCAGCGACCGCTCGTCTCGCAAAGAAAGACTAGACCTGCTGTATTCAGCGATGTTTATGCTCATGTGGAGGCAAGATTCATTTATTTTTTCTTTCTAGCCTTTATTCCCAATATTTTTTTTTTGGGGTCGGCTACTAGTTCAACCGGTTTTACCTGAAGAGGCAAGATTCAAATATAAACTATTTTATAATAAACCAAAATATTATAATATACAATGCATTTAAAATGGCCCAAAACCGCAGTGGACCGCGATAGCCTCATGATGAAGTATAACGATCTAATTAAGCTGTCCAATTTAATATGATAATTTATTTCAATGAACGATCGATGTATCGAAAGTCTTATATCTTTTGATATATTCTTGAAGTGTTCATTCTAACTTTTGCTTTACATGGCAGGACCCCAGAAGGGGTGAGTTCTACTGGCGAAGTAAAGAAAACACCGAACAAGGCAACAGGTACAGAGAATTAAAGCGACATAAAAAAATACTTCTCAGTAATGAAAGGCTATATAAAGATTACATGCGCCAAGAATCTCTGGTAAGTATAGTGTTTTAAGATGTAATATCAAAGAATCAAAGAATACATAACATAGCTACGAAGTTGGCCTTCATATTATTATAGCATATTTTATTTTATGGAATCGCAACGCCTACATATTATTTAAGCTATAATTTATGAATATTATTTTATGCTACGCCGCATCGTAGCATAAAATAATATTCATAAAATAATATTCGTGTATTTTTAGTGTACGAGTACTTGTTTTATTTTTGGTTAGATCGTAACGCAACGGGCGCAGCTTTTGCCCAGCGCATATTATTTAAATAGAACGCCTACGTTGTAGAACCTTATTTGCTACGTACTTCGTAGCGTTATAATAAGTATGTCTTTACTGCAGAAATATTGAGTTTATGGTCTTACTTATGTATCACGCACTCACACCTATCGTATCGAAGCTCCATAACTTAGAAGAGTTTAGCTCCGTGAAGTGATTAAATCCTGAATTAAATGCCAATTCAATGCTAGATATATTCTGAAGTATGTATAAAACGCACAGTCGATCACAGAAATAAATATAATAAATAAACCTTACCCAGCCTGTCTAGTTCCAAAATCCATACGTATAAAAAATGACATGCTAAGTGTTTTTTTAGGATAAATACGGACAATATTACGAGGGTCAAGATTTGAACTACAGACTGCAGATAAGCGTTTCGGTTCCAGTCTTCGAACATACAACAACCGAAGTAAGATTTATTTTTTAAAGTATAAAAACTATGTGTTTTGTGACCACGGTGACTCTAATATGCCTGATGGTAAGCATGAGTTGAATCCAAAAATGGAGAGTCACGCCTTAAGGACCCGTGATCATAGTGTGTGTGTGTTGTGTCATATATTGTGAATGTATTTCCCAATTCTTATCATAAACTTTTTTTTTTCAGAATATCACAATAACACTTGACGAGGTAAGCTCGTTTCTATTTACAACAGATAAATAATAGAAATATTTACGCATTTTATAATAAAATTGAAGTATTGTTTGTTCTAATAAATATAATCACTTTTTTATCACTTCCTAATCAAATTTTATCTTTTACAGGAAAAGCTAAGAAACGCTACTAGAACGGTAATGTATTTAGTTTGGTATAAGGTCAATGTTCCAATGTAAAAAATTTAAGTTTTTCATAAACATTCTGAATGTACTTCCCTTTTATAAAATCTCTTTATTGAGAAAGTCAGTAAAAGTTGATATTTCAAAATATAATAGGTATATAAGTATAAACATGATAGCATCAACTCAAATGTGTCGAGCTTATAGTTTTGGGTTTTGTGTATTTAAGAACTTATCTAATAATTAATTCATTAATATTTCGGACATCTGGCACACAACATCATCTAGTCCCAAACTAAGAAAACCTTTACTACGGGACATCCGCTATAAATACATATAAAAAATTTTGTAAACACATACATATTATATATAGAAAACATCCAAACTCCGTAACAAATATTTACAGACCATACAAACATTTGGCCTGACATGGGAATCGAACTTGAAATGCTGAAATGCCGAAATAACAATATCCTACATTGAATCAGCTCTGTCGATAGTTTTTATTGATTTGTTTGTTGATAACATCTTCCAAAACTTGTGTGGGATTTGTGAATACTAGATATCAGGCAGATATCAGAAGCAATGTACTACTGCATCATCACCTACGCTCCTTTAAGTATCACGTAGGTCCCTGATTGTAGGAACTTAGTTGCTAAAACTAATTAATTTATTAAAAGTAAAAGGTTCAGGAACAAGATAGCAAGAGCGCGTGGAACTCCGCCGTCTCTTACTGTGAGTAAGTTAAGCATGCGAAAGAGATGGCAAAGCCCGTTCACATCTCTCTCGGTCCGCCAGTCCCAGGAACGGGCTAGATTTCTCGGCTTGTGGTAAAGAAGCTGTTTTTGGCCGGGGATTTCCGCACAGAAAAAAAAGTAACGAGATTATTCTTTTTACATTTAAAAATACTGTTTATTATATATTTATATGAATAAGGGGATCTATACTCCACTCTACGCCTTTGCCTTTGTCCTGACAGTGCTTGACAACAAGCATTTACCATTTTTGTAACTATACATTAAACTTACGTAAAAAATTATATTCTAGTGCTATCGTTCTTAGGATATTTGTTGAACATTAAAATTGTAAGGTTTAAAAGGAACAAAGGATAGAGGTTTTCATCTACTCGATAAATACCGAAATTCTACAATATTTATGAAACAACCTCTTCATACTATTTCAACAAATTATCATACTCATACGTAATCAATTGGAACACAGGCCTTATATATTGTTTTTAATAACAAAGCTAATAAAACTTATGAACTTTTTAATGGGTTCTTACAGTATCCAGTAAATCGACTGCTGGGCGTAGCCGGCGTGGATATTCCCATCGATCACTTGAAATTGAGGTTGCCTTATCATCAGGTAATAAACCTATAGATTGCTTCTTATCAAACATTGAGATAACATACCTACCGGACTTATAAAGTATCAATGAGCTCTATATGTAATGGGTAATCGAGAATTATTAGATACTAGCTTTCGCCCGCGGCTTCGCCCACGTGTTTCTCGATTATTGCAGTAAAAAGTAGCCTATGTGTTATTCTGATATATAAGCTATTTTACTGTAAACTTTCATCCAAATCCGTTCAGTAGTTTTTGCGTGAAAGAGCAACAAAAACACATACATACAAACTTTCGCGTTTATAATATCAGTAGGATATATAGATACATATATAGACACTGGAAGATGGAAACAATTTATTGCCAGCTTGGAATAAAACCCCATTGGTTCATAATCATCATCAGTCTAGTCCACTGCTGGACATAGGCCTCTCCTTAGAAACTAAAGTTTGGTTGGTATTATACCACGCTCGCCACACGGTTTAGTATAGAGTTTAATTTTCAAGTTTTCCTTCTGTACAATGATGTTATTCTGCGTAATTTTGTTCTTAATAAAATTACTATGGGTGGTGTCATTCTGTACTCTTAATCTATCAACACTTGTATTAATTTCCTTGGCCTCTTTGTTTTTAAAATATCAAAACAAAGTTAAAATCTTGTAGATTACTCAAAAAAAGTGAACGGTAGTTGTTATATTTATCAAAATCCGTACAAATCCATATAAACATTGAATTTATAAAATTCGCTTCATTACTTAATCCTGAGGATAAGATATGTATATTCAAAGTCATTAATCACAGTAAGTTAGTTATAAATGCTGTATATTACAGGTCGGTGCAGGGGGCACGTTGTTCCTTTTAGACCACCGCGGCAACATTGTGATACATGAACGGCTAAACCCAACGGTAAGTATAAGATACATATTTAATTTCTTTAAATAATATCCTTCCTATTGTATCCCGATGGTAGCTATTCTTTCAGGACAATCATCCAATTCATTAAGTTTCATGTGTGTGTGTTAAATCACACAATCTTATTTTGATTTTAAATAAAGTTATTATATTATTATAAACTCTGCGCTGTTATAAAGCATTTTTATAACTGGCAAAAATCAATTTCATTTTTTTAAATTGCCCATTAACAGCTAGACTAACGAGGTAGTTCAACGAATAAAATTTTTAAAGACGCTGCTGCCATGAATTTATTTTTATTGAATTGTTTTCAAAGTGATCGTGTCGGTTTACTACATACAATGTCTTTATTGCTTACAGTTCGATGGGGACATATTAAAACCTGGCTACAGAACAGTAGACTTTATAGACTTAGAACAAGCTGCTGAAAATCACATACCTCGGCATTATCCGAAAGAATGGGTGAAGGTAATTATTTACGCCATTTATGCGCTTAAATTGTGACTTAAGCTATATACCGCTTAAACCACTAAGTTGACTTAGTGGTTTAAGCGGTGGACACGCCGCTTTTTACTTTGCATAGTATCGTAGGTTCAATTCAAATCCCACAATATTCCTAATGCAGAAGTAGAGGTTTTTGTTTAATAAACCGTGTATAATTTACACTCGATTGTCGATACATGTTGGAACTAGAAATGTTTAGAAGTCAACAAATTTTTGTATGTATTTAAATGGATCGTCGCTGGATCTCAAGGACCAATTCTTCTAATTGAGTTGAATTTTTTACATATGTAATATATGGTATTATTACTATTTTCAGTTCCGAAAAATGTTAATAATAGACAAAAAGAGTGGTAACAAAACTTTGTATGGAAAAAATATTTTTGAAAATGGAATGAGAATAATATTGGAACAAAGAGAATATCATTGGAAGCGGATTTTAAACCACTATACAGCTGTAGTCGTGATACCTTTATATAATCGGTACCGTAAAGTACCAGCCGCGGAGTTCACGAAAGAAATAGCTCAGAAAGCTTGGAAATCATTATCGCAAACGGATTTTGCCATCCAACCAGACTGGTAAGTTCTATTACTGTATTCATATCAGTACGGAAAATTCGAAAGTAACTTATAGTTATTTAAAAAAAAAACAAATCCGACCAGACAAGCAAACAAAAAACAAAAACTCTCTTAAAATACGTATTAATTAATTAATAATCTATAATTACCATCAAACGGCTCGTAACATCGGAGTCGCATCCGAAAGCATTTAATTTATTTATTATTTAAATACAACTTCATTACACGTCAATAAAGACGTAAATTTTGTACAGACAGACATGGAGATCTTCCTACATTTAGTATTAGTAGTACTCGGATATTATAATCTTAAATGATTCGGTTAATAAAACCCTTTAGATATATGTGCAATAGTGACATATTGTATATATTTGTAAAGGTTTTTTTTTAGACATACGTATTTATAATAATAATAATGTTTATAATAAAGAAACATTTTTATAATAATAAAAATGTTTCTTTTCATAAACGTTATTATTATTAGCTAGCAGTTAGTATTATAGCTCCCTTACTTTTGTGATAAAGTTATATAGTATTAGAAACATTTGTTTGTTGTTATCTAATGACCGCATATCAGTTCTACACATCTCGGAGATAAAACTAATTGTTTTGAGCAAATTACTAATAGTCATCCGGTTTCTAATATTTGTTATTATAGTAAATACGAAATATCATATACACATTGTAATTTATTATATGTGCACAAACCACGTCACCATAAAAATTAAGAATCGAAACGTTGAAATGATTTTTTATATTTTTTATACAATGTTGGATAGAAAGTATTGTAAATCAATATTAGATATATTTATCTACGTATATAATCTGTTAAATCGCAGTTTAAAACAAATTACAGGTTATATTGCCGTCACATCGAACCTTATTTTGAATCTCGTGAAGCAGAGGTGCGCCACTTCATCAGACGTCGAAGTGATGAGTCCAACTTTGCGATGAAGAATCTTAAACATCACTTATCTCCCATCAAACCTGGTTTATTGGAGAAGAATTATATATGTTAGTATTAAAGAACAGGTAGAGTATTAAACAGGATATGGCTGTATTAGTCTGCCCACAAAATTTCGAGGCGAAAACAAGACAAGATGTAGTATAGCTGAGCCATGGAGTCTTATGAATAATAATACTTCTTTTATTACCAGGGATCTAATACCGTCTAGCCTCTTGACACGTAAATCATCTTAAAAAACGTTGAGAATGGGAAAGGGTGAAAGGAGCGGTCATAGCCAAATTGCCCTTGGTGACAGCACGGTCATTACATAGATGTGTGATTGATTGTGGCATGATACGCAATTATCGTTTCTGTGATTCGGAGGTCACGTTACGCAGTCCGTCCCGGTCGTTATCATATGAGAAGTCGTGAAGCTTAAAAACACCCAACGGCAAAATTACGTAGCCACAACGTTGTCTTTAAGTTCCCAACCCGTAATAAGCCAGTGTTAGGACGCATGGACTTAACCCTCTCGAGACATGAGTACCGAGCTTAGCAGTGGGATATGTGGGTAATTGAGGAGGAAGGTGAAAAGTTTCTCTTTTTGCGCATTTTTATATATGTCTTGAAATAATATTCTGGTAAGATTGCCTTGTGGGTCTAGTGGTTAGCGTATGCGGTTGCTGATCAAGAGGTCTCGGTTTCGATTCCCGGGTCGGATTCAAATATTTGTGTGTACTACAAATATTTATTTCGCAGTCTTGGTGTTTTCTATGTATAATATGTATGTATTTAAAAAAAAAAAGTAAATTTATGTATTTATATCAATTGTTTAGTACCCATAACACAAGCTCTGCTCAGTTTAGGACTAGATGACGTGGTGTAAGATCTCCAAAATATTTAAAATAAAAAACATCATCGCTTATCTTGGGTATACATAAATCGTACCATAAATGTGTTTTACTTACGAGTATACCCGTGCTATTTCTTGCTCGATATAATCTAATCTCTGCCAATTGCTGTTCGTATATTCTTTAAAAAGATACAATACCAAAGCACTTTATCAACAGCCTTTGATTTTAATATCGATACATTTACAATACCGATTTACAAGAGAGATACCGATAATTTAAGACTGACTTACAGAATGTAAGAGGCAGTGCATTTCTGTGATTATCATCAAAACAATGCTCTCATCGATGTTACATTAAATTAATTCATTAACAATTAATGCTGTGTCCTGATGGTAATCTCATGATAGTCATCAGTGTTTCAATAATAATCGATGTTTCATGAATGCATAAAGCGATGAAATCATAACAGTAAGAAAATATATAGTGTGACAAGGTAACAATTGAAATATGCGGACAAACCTTAGCACGTGACTAGGCTAGGATAGTACCTCTCAGTAGTGCCTCTATTTCTTTTTTTAAATTATTTATTTAGGTAAATAAACAACGACACAATATAAGAGTATAAATACAATTACTTAAGTGGGGGTAATTGTTTCCTTAGCGACATTTACCACATATTCGCTATGTTATGTTAAATTCTGCGAAATGATAAGATCAGTTTTCAAAGTTAGGTAGATAAGATGTTTCCTAGATTGGTAATTGATTTAACGGTTTAAGCGGCTAGAGATTCAGAAAAGGAATGGCTGAACATTGCTAATAATAAAAAGGAAGATTCTGTGCTCAGTCAGAGAGGGCATAAGCCAGATTGCAAAAAGAATAAACATAAAAAATAGGTAACTTTACTTTATAATTAGACACAAAAAATTTGCGCGTGTATGAATAATGAATCTGGTAGAGCAAAACCGTGACACTTTGCGGAACTAAATATTTTATATTTAAATTTAAATATTTAAAGCGTACACCACTGTGTTCGGAGATTATTTAAATATAGTATATTGCTTAATAAATAAACAAACATTTTTAAATTTTTCCCTTTAATGTAACTGACCCTATTTCGTAAGAACGGTAACTTGTGACATCACATTTTCCTATTTTCAAATAATTTTCTGTTATTGTTTAAATTATCAATTAAAGATTAACAACACTTAATCGTAGAAAATGGCGTATAAACTATTCGTTACTCTTTTGTCTTTAAAATTACAATATATATTGAAACCTTCAGTAACATACCTACTGAAAGCACTTCCTTAATAAAACTAGACTTTCCACAGTTCTCAGAAACTGCATACAGTACATGACCTCATCAATAGTATGAAATAAATGAGATCTTAATGAACTATTAATAATAACAGTAAATATTTTGGACATCTTACACACAACGTCATTTAAGCAGAGCTTGTATTATACAAGACAACTTATAAAAATACATAAACATACTTTTTGTAAATACATATATATTATACATAGGAACACCCAAACTCCGAAACAAAATCAATTTGCGGATCACACAAACATTTCGTCCGACCCGGGATTGGCACCTGAGACCTTAATCACAGCATTCGCATACGCTCTCACTGCACCACCGAGGCAGTCAGTATTACTGAACTAAATAGACATTTCGTTAACCGTGTGTACGTCCTACTGTTTACAGGTAATGAGGAACTGATGGCGCATTTGTGCAAAGAAGTAATCGCTACCGACAAATGGGCCAGAGAGCGCGAAAGGCTTGGCACCGAACACGATTGCTCCACATGCGAAATGGGATCTTTAACCGCTTTCTTTGCTACCGGTATGGTAAATATTTACGATTTTAGTATTTTGAGTACATAATTAAAGTAGCTTGTGTACTGAAACTTATCAATATCGTCACTTTTGAGGCTGGGTATTACTATACTCGTATCTTTCTTCAAGCCTGTTTTTTAAAACAGGTTGCAGTTGTTGTCGTAAATCTGATACGAAATAGATGAACTTCGTTTTTTTTTAAATTATGGAGGTACTGCCGTCAGACCTCCACAACCCAATAACTAGGTAATATCAAAGTTCTATAGAAAGACTGTTTGTTGGGCTTCTTAGGGTTGCGTACCGAAAGGGTAAACGGAACACTATTACTAAGACTCCGCTGTCCGTCAGTCTGCCCGTCGGTCACCAGGCTGTATTTTCTGAACCGTCATAGTTAGTTGAATTTTTCACAAATGATGTATTGTATTTCTATACGTACAACAACTAAAAAACAGAATAGAGAAATGAATATTTAAGGGGGCTCCCATATATGGAACGTGATTATTTTTCTCATTTTTCTCGAAATTGATAACCGTAACAAGTAGACGCTTTAAATGTGCAGGTAATGGTATGGAACTTTCTGCTTGACTCGAACTTAGTTGATTTACAGGTTTACAACTACTAACATGCAACTGAATAGTGACATGAAAATCGAAATAAAACACTAATGCCAGTTTTCACCAACTATACTAAACCGTCTCCTTACTAGGAGCCCCCTAATGTCGGTAGTACCTAAATTTTAATAGACATCTAAGCACTTGGGTGTCTTATAAGGTCTGGGGAAAACGAAAATATCACTAAGGGTTACCTAACTCTGTTTAAATGGCTCCTTAAATTCATTAGAATTAAAAAATCTTACTATGGGTCATAGTATGGGTCACCATGCTGCATTGTCGACTTTTGCAATGAGGATTGGGACCTCAACTCATACCTTCCATCAGGCATAGTCGAGTCAGGCCAACCGATATAAAAAAAAAATAAGATCAGTTTGTTAGACCTCTTTATATAGAAAATATTGTATTTCATATTTATGTTTGTATGCAGAAAACGGCTTAACCCGTTGGCAACAATACCATGCCACCAGCTCACACGCTCCTCCACCCAATGCCTCATGGTGGTCGCATGGTCCGACAGACCCGTATTACAGAAGGGCTGTAGCTTCACCAGATAAATTCGTGATACATGTCCCCGTGTCACCTATGAGGATTATGCGAATAGGTGAAGAAAAACCACCTGCTGTAAGTAATCTTACAGATTATTATTGTACAGATGATGTGTTGGTTTGAGCAGTAACCTCGCCCCTTCCAGACGAGAATTGTGGGTCCGTGCCGATTCTCATCTACAACACTGTGTTGTCTACGAATTGCACGTCATATCCTTTCCATATATGCTTTGAAGTCCCTGCGATACAAGAATTATTTCTAGTGTGGGGAGATGTTAAAAAAATAGAAGAAAATGTCAACGTATCTATGTAATTCATCATTAATTGCTTGACTTAATTTCTAAGGACAAGAAATATTTTGCAGTATCTAAATAAATTGACAGTACTATTCAACTTTTCAGTTTGACATTCATTCAGAGTGGTATACAGCTGCAAAAGTACTGGGGTCTCCAAAAGAAGGTATTATTGGCGTGGCGGGCTTCCACTTCCATCCACATCATTTGAAAAACCTGTTCTCGTTAATAACCAATTTTCCCGTAAGTAATTAATAACAATAATTAGTTAAAGATTCACTTGTTTACCTATGCTTGATGTTCTGTAAATTAAGAGAACAGTCTCGGCAAACGTAGTGTAGGACAACCACAGGGCAGTTGGAATGCCGACGTGCGCAGGGTGGTGGGCAGGAGCTGGTTGCGAAAAGCCCAAAATCGATCAGAGTGGCGTGCAATGGAAGAGATGTCCAGCAATGGACTACAATAGGCTGATAATGATAATGATTACACCAATATAGGCCTAAAACTCAAAATTTGATAATTAAATTGCAATTAGATCATTTTAAGATAAAAAATAAATTTCCACGAAATAGGAAGTTCATTTACGCCACTGTATAACAAATTTCAGCTTAATTGTTTTACAAAGATTGCAATCTTTTACATGTTTTGTTACTTTAGGAAGCTTAATGATGTTTATCAGATTTTAAAATGATATACAGTATTTAATGTTTTGTAAAGTAAGTAAGTAACTGACTACGTAATATAATTAAAATGATAATTGACTTCATTTGCCGGCAATCTGACTGATTCGGTATACAGAATATATATATATATATATATATTCTGTACTGTAATATATGGGTCATGCACAAAATATCCGAATTTGGCCGGAAGTCCTGAAGAGTGTACCCAAAGGCCTAACGAAAATATGTAAATTGATGTTGATCTGTATGTATCAACAGGTAGAATGTATCTACCCCAACTAATATGTACACTCCATTTTTTTTTTTTTTTATTGTGATAATGGAATAGGCGTTTGTCTTCCATCTCACCTGATGGAAAGTGTAGATGAAGACGAAGATGGTACACGCCCATCCAAAAGAAACCTGTTCACTCTACTCTTAAAGACTCCAGAGTTCAACTCATCAGGAAAAATAGACCCAGGCAGGTCGTTCCAAACTTTGGCGACTCTCACCAAAATCGAGCTGTCAAACCGTTTAGTTCGTCTTTTGGGTATGCCAACAACGTATGGATGAAACTTCCATACGAATATAATACTAATACCAATTAATATTCGTTCTTCGTTCTATGAGCGTGCTGGTTTTTCCGGCGCAATTTATCATCAAGACGTCATGTTTTATCGTTAGAAATGTGAGCAATACCAGACGACTGGGATTTGTACAGATAAAATACTTTTAAAACACATTTTATCTATGTTTTATATTTGTCACGTAATAATGAAAAGGTAATTGTTGAGTAATGTCGTATATTCTTCATGACTTAATTATTTTTAACGATCATGAATCGTCCTGAAGGATTCTAGTCCTCTACATCTAAATTTTTTTTTTTTGGATTGGCTTAACTGACACATACAGTCTCATATCCATATTTGCCTATTTACTTCAGACTTTCTGACTGTCTATTACGCTTTCAAGCTTAAAATTTCTACTTTGATTTTTTAATATGCATAGACTACTCTTTACCGCGACAACCTACATAAACGTAGGAATAAGCTAGTTAGTTGTACCTAAGTTTAATTTACCGTAATTAGAAAAATAAGCATTTATTGTGCAGTCAACAAAAGTACGACAATCATTACAGAAGAGGACAATTAGGGTTTACGTGTGGGTATCCTGCAATAAACCTATTTAATATGGAAGTGACTAACAAATCTTTTACTCAACGCTCTCCACAACTTCGCATCTGCATATGCACCAACACGTAGTAAAATATTAAAAATTCAGTTGTTATGGGTATAGCCGTATAACAAATGAAGAGATTAAGATTTTCATAAAAACTTGAGTTTTTCCATTCGCCCAATGCACGGTAAAAACAAACAGAAATACATACATTTTTACAGTTTGACTGTGTCCTAAAAGAAAGCACAAATATAATCGTCAAATAATAATAATATCCAAAATCGAATGAAAAAGTAGTGATTAAATAAAAACACATATTTATTACATTTGATTAAAGAATGGCGCCAACATGAGATACCGGAATAGATAATATGTGGTATTACGATTAAATGTCAATTAATAAATTGTTTGATTAACTTAAATCTAATATTAGTATAACATAAGTACCAACACAGATTACATACACATGAAAGAATATAATCTGAACTCAGAATTGGATGCTGTTTTTTAATGCAAATACTCTTCTTTTTCTCACTCACAATGAAAATCTCCTCGCATCTCCGACTCTTACGGTACCTAGGAGCTAGAAGTAGGTATGTGGTGTTTCCACTAAAACCATCCCGTCGCAAGTCGGCAGTCAGTAGTACTAAGTACCAGTGATTAAAAATGAAAAATTACTAGATTTGAGCTTTGATTGAATAATTATTTGGACATGTATGAGATAAGAAACGAGTAAACATTTATCAGCATATCTCTACCGCTAGTGTCTACGGGACTGTCGGTCCGTCGGCCTCTTTATTGTTATGCACACTTTCTCTACCTAAATGAAATAGTGATAAACTGATATGATAAATTCCTGAAACTTTTATTTGTAATTGATTACACGTGCATTAAAAATAAATAATCATTTATAAAATACACATCAATACCTACAAATAAATTTGAACTCTAGTTTAATTTTGTATTTGGTTACATTTTGTATAAAATTTTACAAGGTGCAGTCTTTGGGAGTGTTAGTAGGGCTACCGCTGGGGGCTTCAGACATGCAGAACTCTGCTGCACTCGGCCAATAAATCACATAGAAAAATATTATTATTTGAATATGCATTGCATTATTACACTCACGTCACATTTATTTACACTCTCTAACATGGTAGTTATCTTGGTGTGTACGATCGATGTACGGGCGGGGATTTCCCGTGTTTTATTTCGCTGTCATATTGACAGGTCTACATTGTCAATTATCGTCAGCCTATGATAATGTTCAAATAGCAGTATGTGTCGCTTTTTTGACTTTACAAAGACACATACAAATAAATAAAATTTGGGTGTCTGTATGTAATATCAAATGAACAGTTTAACTACGTAGTATGTAAGTACAGCTTGTAGTTTCTGAATTAAAAAATGAAAAGTTCCTTATTTACGGTTTTTCCCGAATCCATTGTACAAATTATAAAAATGCCGAATAGTCTAAATCGGCATTGCAATTTTATATCTTTATTTATATAAGAACTATCTGACCCACGCATACTTGTCTACGTCTTTTATTGCCCGTAGTGTAACGTTAAATCGCAAAAAGAAATTTGATTTTTGAGAAACCAACCGTTTACGCAGCTGACGCAGCGAAAGCTCTCAAGAGGAAGAAACCCCGATTTAGAATTATTATTCTTTATTGGTGCTTCGTTCCTATTGGTTCAAATAGGACCAGTAGTCGCTGTGATTAGCGCGTTCAACCAAAACAAACAAACGAACAAACTCTTCAGCTTTATAAAATTATATAGTATACATAATGAATTGGACTATCACTAATAACTTTTTAATTACTTTTAATTTACATTCCAGACAGAAGAGGAAAACGTTCCCCGTTGTGACGGCACAGTCTGGTCGTGCTTGTTAATAGACGAGTACGGCTGGGTGGTAGTTCACGATGGTAACAACTACACAGAACCTCCAACCGACCCTCTGAGGGAACACCTCTCCACGCTCTACCCTGGAATAATGGCTTCTTTACTTCATGAGAGCGTCTTTGAGCTTAGTTGGGTGAATGATTACCAAGGTGTTTGCTTTGCTCCCGAAGACGAGGTGATGAAAATGTCTTCAGCAGTGACCGTAAGATATTTTTACTGAGATTTTTTTTAATAATGCTCGTAACAACCGTCTGTTTCTCACAGTCAGAATCTCGCCTGCTGCCATGGTTTTTCCATGTATGTATTTGTTCTTTGTATAATATGTATGTATTTACAAAAAAAATATGTATATTTATATCAGTTGTTGTTGTTAAGTACCCATAATACAAGCTCTGTTTAGTTTCGGACTAAATGATGTTAATGTGTAAGATGTCCGAAATAAATTGTTGTCAATATTTATAGTGTGGATTAGGAATAATGATGATACACCTACTCTTTGATAGGCAGAGTAAAGTCATTTTGATAGTCTTAAATATATAAAAAACAGAACAGGAAAAACTTAACGCAATCTAATAAACATTTACCTTCTGTAATTACAATGACAAATTCAACTCTTATAACATTAGTCACTCGTGAAAGCTTCTTGGGAAACCGCTATAATAAGCTACTTTACATGATGTTTGAAAATTTAACAAGTAAGAAAAACAAAATCCTGTCGTTTGGTCTTTCGAGAAAAGTAGATATAATCTGGAAGATAGAGACATCACAAGATCATAGTTTTTACGATAACAATTAATTACGATACGATATAATTCGAAACATCGAAATATAGGTTTCATAACATTTTAAATTATTCGGTCTGTTGGAAGTCTAAAAACAGTTATCGTAAGAGAAATTGATAGACAATAATAGTTGGGTCTAAATAGATTATCTACTTTTTATCGCGATAACAGACATACACGCATTCGGAGCAGCGGGCGAGAGCTAGTACCTATCCTATAAATTTCAATTTATGAACAATTACTCTTTCATATTTATTTTTTACAGATAGTGCCCTCAATAATGAAGTCTCTTTGGCAAGCCGTAAGTTTTATATTCAGGGTGGCACAAGAAATGATATTATTTATAACAGTTCTAAGCTCAGGTAAGAAATAACTTTTACACGACTTCTCTGAAGTTCTCTGTAATTGTAAACTTAATTAAGTTTCGGTATTCGTTTTGGGGAATGAGATTATAGAGGATGTATACAGGGTGTCTTTACTTAGTCTAGTCTAATGAAGGGCGCTAGAGTAATGAATGCACACTTCACGGGCTACATACGTCTCTGGATGTAAATAATATAAAAGATTAAGTAGTGTATAAAAAGTATTGATTTCTATTGATTACACGAAGATTAGTAGCGATTAACAATAAATCAGATTTTGATTTTCCTTTAAACTTTGACTTAACTTGAATTCATCCTTTATTTTTTATATTATTTTTGTATGTAAATAGAGGAATATGTCATTTCTTTTTATTATTACTTACTCTATACCTTGTTTCTCTTAGGATCAGTAGTAACTGCTGAAACTGAGAAGGAAAAGGCGAAGCGACGCAGAAGACTGTGGCGCGATTCCCAGCGCGACGCATACGAGCGTTTGTTTGAAGAACGCGTACTTGTCAACAGGACCAGATTCGCGGCTTGCGATAGATCACGACCTGTCTACATATTACGGGTAAAGTTTAAAATTAAATCAAAACCCAGGACTGCACGCTGCCTAGTACACTGTCTAGTCTGCAACGACGTCAATTTCTGGCACAACATCGTTTAAGGTAAACGCTGTCTGAACAACTAATCTCATTGTGTAGATGGTAATGGGACTTCGGGAGTTGAAATACTGGTCACTTGTCCCATCAAGATGCAACTCAATGGGACTCACAGGATATACCCAAAATGTCGTACCTACATTAACATTGAAAACAAGTCTAAAAACTTAGGTTCATAGGCCAATTTTTGTTTTCAAGACCATCTTTTAATTCAATTAAATGCTTCTTCGTCAAAGCTTTTTTTAAAACATAACAACATTATAAACTTAAGAAATTAAACACATTTTATATTTTACAGGACACACCCAAAACCAACGAAGTCCTAAAGCGGCCTGCAAAACCTTGTAGCTGGCCCCTCGTAGCGGCTAAGGTACCGGACACTAACCTTCTGCTTATAGCAGTATTCAATGATTGTAAATACCAAGAAAATATAATGCTATCAGATCCAATGAAGAATATAATGGTAAGTATGCAGTTATTGACAGCAATAGAAATACTTAGTTTCTTCAAGTTAAAACATGGAAAGCTTAAGAATACATAATTTATTGATTAAACCCTTTCATGGCTTTCTCAGCTAAAAATTATTAATCTAAAAATATTCGTCTTTTTAAGGATCGTCCTTCGCAATTTCGCTTCAAATTAAACATAATAGCGTTTATGCATATAGATAGATAAAGAGTACTTACTAAATAAAATGATTAATATATATCTAATATAAAAAGGACACCCATTATTGCCACAAACAATTATTTCCGGAGTTCCAGATAACCTTAGGATGAATCAAAATGTTTCGAAGAGAGTAGTAGATGGTGCAATGAGTTTTGAAGGATCATACTTACCTAATGAATATAATTATAAACGGAGATCGTTTTTGTTTTTTCGGAAGACGGTCCCCATTTCATCTCGTCCACATTTAACGACGACTTGAAGACTAGAAAACTTTATAATTGAAGACTTTAATTACTTGACATTGACAGAAATACAGAAATTCGGCTGGTTGCCATTTCATCAAAAGAAGAAGAAGATAATTAGAAACATAAAAGACTAGATTACGAGAAGATCTAGAATAATATTTTATTATAATTTGTGTAAAGATTTGTTAGCGTAAAATTAAAAGCAGCATCACAATTTCAGTACGTAGAAGAAGAAGAACTAGTTGTGGGCAGTATGCAGGGCACGGCGAGCAAGCTGGCGTGCTTCCGCAACCGACAGCAGCTGCCCACGCGCGCACCGCACGTGCCCTGCTACCCGCACGAGTATCGCAAGGTACGAACACCATGTCGTCTATATACAAGCTGGCGTGCTTCCGCAACCGACAGCAGCTGCCCACGCGCGCACCGCACGTGCCCTGCTACCCGCACGAGTATCGCAAGGTACGAACACCATGTCGTCTATATACAAGCTGGCGTGCTTCCGCAACCGACAGCAGCTGCCCACGCGCGCACCGCACGTGCCCTGCTACCCGCACGAGTATCGCAAGGTACGAACACCATGTCGTCTATATACAAGCTGGCGTGCTTCCGCAACCGACAGCAGCTGCCCACGCGCGCACCGCACGTGCCCTGCTACCCGCACGAGTATCGCAAGGTACGAACACCATGTCGTCTATATACAAGCTGGCGTGCTTCCGCAACCGACAGCAGCTGCCCACGCGCGCACCGCACGTGCCCTGCTACCCGCACGAGTATCGCAAGGTACGAACACCATGTCGTCTATATACAAGCTGGCGTGCTTCCTGTCGTCTATAGCACTCAATATACATACAAACCTCTAAGGTTTCATACGAAATAAACAGATTTTTAGCTATGACTGACTTTTAAAGTGTAAAAAATAAACGACTGTTTGTTTATTATGTGTGTGAGACTCGTTCATGTTTAACTTAAATTTTTTATCCACATGAGTACATATTTTATAAATCTCCTTTCGAGTATATCTTGTTCTGTAACGTTTAGGTATGAAAAGAAATGTTACGCTCAGATTTAAAAAGAAATGTTGAATGAAAGTCAATGTGTTATTTATTAGTTTTGAAGAGTGCTTTGAGGATTGATTTTTAATTTTCAGGAAAAGGGCTACAGGCAGTGCGGACCATGGGTTCCAGATACTGATACAAACCTTTCGTCCACGAAAAGTTCGGATTTATTTTTAATCGTAGCTATGATATCGTTAATTAAAGCTAACTTATTGTTTTAATATTGTTGAAGAATTAATTTGTCACAGCACGATTTTCATGCAAGATTAATGAAATAAAATTTATAATTATAGAAAACAAGTCCTTTTATGTTATACATACCATATATCCCATTTATTGACTGAAGGAGTTTTATTAAGAATATCTAATAAGCAAACTCATTACGTAACAAGATCACAACATATTTCATAGTAAATAAAAAAATACGAGGTACCGTTCTCGAGGATGCTCAAAAATATGTCTACCTTGGGCAGACATTGCACTTGGCTAGAAACAATCTCGAAAACGAGGTGAATAGAAGAATTTAGTTGGGTTGGGCAGCATTTGGAAAGCTATATAAA
Source organism: Phragmatobia fuliginosa (assembly GCA_932526445.1). NCBI lineage: Eukaryota > Metazoa > Arthropoda > Insecta > Lepidoptera > Erebidae > Phragmatobia > Phragmatobia fuliginosa. The sequence goes on from OW052057.1 coordinate 75,917,755, forward strand.
GTATTCTCGTCGTCGAGCCCGCAGTGCCTAAAAATGAAAGTTTTTAATCAGTGTGAATGTCTATATTTTGTAGAAGACTATCTAAGGTGAAAAGCACCATTAACCGACGAGCATGCATACAGCGATTGATAGATATGGATAAAGCAAAATATGTTTCTCAGAACCATAGTAGATGAACTCTAGTAGAGATAACAACATATCTGAACTTATTTTGTACCAAACATTATGTAAATTATTTGTTTCTAGAAACTTTAAATTCGTATAATAAAACTAGTAACACATAAATGCATGTACTTTTACATACTTTACTCACTCGTTTAGTCACTATACTTCGTAAAACAAAGCAATAAGTTCAAAAGTTTGACATTCATAGACAAACTGATAAAAAAAAATTGGCGGTGTTGTAGATGATCTAAAATTTTTCTTAGATAGTGTCAAGGTAAGTTAATAAAAAAATAAAACAGTATTATATTCCCATTAACATTTTTATTTCAATCATTGGAACTTAGATATTTCGTTCGGAAATGTTAACACTGATCACTGTCATAGAAACAGACTTGATTATATTTATGACAATACTCTGATTTATTAAGTTATTAATATACACTTTGGTATGAAGAAGAATGTGAGAGACATAACCTCGTTGTTGATTGTCGTTGAAACTTTACTACAAACAATATCGTCATAAACACAAATCACAAATATTATTGATTTTAATCAAAAACTTATATATTTGAGTAGACATTTTTTAAGAATTGTCTAAAATATTAATGCGTAATTAAAATTATTACATTCTGTTTTAACTTTCTTTGACAATATAGACACTTGTTATTAAATGATTTATTAAATGAGGTTGGATCTCGTTGACATGTTCATTACTATTATTGGTTAACATTTATTGGCTAATAAGTCACAAAATACAAATAATTGCAAAACAAATATAACTCTAAACAATCTAAAATCGAACAAAAAATCAGATTCTTTTTTTTTTGGGGTTGTTTAAATTTTACAGATACAGAAATCATAACACTCGTTATATGCTCAGGAACCATAAAGTATAGAATTTAGACTCATTCTAGAGGACATCATATTAGACGAGACATTTTAGCTTTTCTTCACCCATTCGTGAATCGGTGAATGGCATGTGCTTAAATATGCATTTGCAATATGTATTGTTCTTTATATACATAATTAAATGTAGCGACGAAAGTTTATTAAACATGGCTGCTCTTTTCTGATGTTGAAGAAAATACATAAGTGTAATTATCCAAATATTACTGACAAATAAATACATAGTTGATTTGAACATATATTATTACATATTTTTAAATATATCTGATATGTTAAAAACTTAATACTTTTTTTATTGTTAAATAAAAATACTGTCAGGGAAAAGAGATTTGGGGACTTTTAAAGTGTAGCTTTTATGTCATAATTTGTATATCAAATAGAGGAAAATTAGCATCCAAAGAAAATTTAAGACTTGTCAAAATATTTAGATCTTTATAAAAGTGTATAATGAAAGTTATTGACAAGAACTACAGTTATTGGGGTCAACATGTTTGGGTAAACAAGTTACTATTTGTTGAATATAATCACGAAATATTCAAGTACGGTAATAAAATCTGACATAAAGATAATCGATTCATTTTTTTTTCTAAATTTGAATAACTTCTTCTAATTTCGACCTGTGACATATCTTTTTTACAATCCTTCCTTCTAATTTAAAAAATCGACAATTTACGAGAAAAAAAAACAGTAAGAGAATATATATGTAACAGAGAAAATGAAACTTAAAATCCAGCACTTCAGGAGTTATTTTGGCATGTAATAATCTAGCACTCGTATAAAACCACTTGCCCCGATGGATAACCAGACACAGTGATGTTTCCCGCTATTTAACACTAATACACACATGCTATTTAATACTTACAACCCTGGAATGTCAGACTATTTATATGTTCTATACTTTTTCAACTGTCTACGGAGTTTTATGTGACGTCACACAATATTATAAGGCGATGTTAGAGACATGGAAATATTTTTGAATTTACATTTAGGTGCATTCAGTCAAGTTGCTAATTTGACTCTAGAAGGTTTTATTGTAGTAAGATATGTGGAAAATAAAAATTGGTAAAAAGAAATCAATATATAATATTGTTTTTAAACCGTCAGGACAGAAGGACCAATATGCCACTAGAGTGTGGCTTCATTGTCTGCATTCACAATTACTATGGTGACTCTTAGATTCTACTCACGCTTACCATCAGGCAGAATAGCCACTTGTCAGACTCATAGAACAACTTTTTTTTAAAATTATTACGTTTCTAATTAATCATAATCCAAACTTTTCATCTCAATTAAATATAATTGCTGTCAACATAAGGTCAACATAAGGCATGAAGATAGTTTCAATTTAAAAAAATATGATCTTATTACAACAAAACCAATTTTATAACATATTTTTTGTCAAATCAGCAATTTAGTGAATCTGTCCCTATATATTACCCTAAGAATTCCTTATAATAACTACATACTATGAATAATCATACCTCCTTACGATTTCATATCAACAAAAATATACAACTAGAGGTATTCATGAGTTTGGATAAATCTTTTGTCCAATTATAGCTCACTATTTCTTTACTATAATATCTTTGAGCGTAAATTTAAATACTAAACCATTGATGTATAATAAAAGTACGACACATACCAAATGTTTTTACTCCAGACGCATTCTACAAATAACAATACTTGCTGTTTGTAGAATGCAAGACATCAGTTAAAAGAAATGTGTATTGATATAAATTTTGTGTATTGGAAATACAATACTACTTTGGAATTTATATGTGATCGAAAAACAAGGAGACTGAATTGGCACATTACTTAAACCTATTAAGTTGTATGCATATTCTCTATTTATATTAACTGAGTACTGAGTTAAAAGAGCATGCCCTTTTGGATTTTACTATACATCAATGTACTGACCGATTTAAATTAACATCATAGTTAAACTACTGATTATAATCTTTGGTGTAATAAATAATATTAGCTGCAAAATAATACTTTTTTAAATAACGCTCTTATTTCAAATATTTTATACACTTTTCGTATTTGAAACGTGATTTTAAAACAAGGTAATACAGCACTAGTATCAATCATAAACTGAAAGCACTTTGAGTATGTGCTGTAGGTATGTTTATTTCGACCAAAACCTGCCACCCAAGCCAATTTGCATTCTACAAATGTTAAGGTTATTAGAACACTAACAAATGTATGGAAATGACATCTCTCAATACTAATGCCCGTTTTCACTAACTAATACCTCAACCGTCTACTTAGTAGGAGTCCCCTAACGTAGGTAGCCCCTAAAATTTAATAAACATCAACACTTAGGTATCCACTGAAGGTTAGTGAAAACAAAAACATCACTGGACCCTTAAATTTAGGGAAAGTTGGTGAAAACCGTCTTAAGTCATGAATTCAAAACCAAATATTTGCCAATAATACTAGAAAATAAAGGCGTTGGCGATTGTAGATAAAGAATCGACGCGAAATACTTGCAACTTGGCTTAAGGAGCTGGCCGAGAAATACCATTTAACCTTTAGTGAAATTGATTGAATCCTAAATGCAAAAAGTAATGTTTTTAACGAATATGAAAAAAAAATAAGCTCTAAAAATAACCCAAACGATGGTATGATGTTTTTTTTAATACAAGATGATCAAATCAAAGTATCTAGTAATATTACCACGGCTATTCAAATTAAAATTTTTTTTTTGAATATATTACCAAATCGTAATATTAACTTATCTTCATAAAATCAATTTATATAAGAAGGCAAATACTGTTAGAAGTTATTATCGCAGAGATTTCTTAATTAATAATACTTGTTTTCTTCACATTAAATAAATTATGTTGTTTTTATAATAACCTATTAAATAAACCCAACACTTGATGTACCTTAGAATATAGTCCTTTAACTTATTTTTAAAATAATATGTTATGATTTGAAGATACATTGAATAATATTTTTTTGCGAACCAGAGAGCTTTGAAACAAATCTAAAAAGTTAATTGTCGCTATAATTTGAGGACCAACAGACTGGTATTGATCAATATTTCGGCAATTATTATTATACATTACATACTTATTACTATTACACACTAATTTTATTTATCTTAACAAAATACTCTAATACTATAAACGAACAACGAATTTCTAAAGTTTATAACATAATTTATGGAAATTATAACAAGAACACATATACAAAAAAATAACAAATCTTTGGTATAAAACAAATAGGCAAAGTGCTTTGTGCAACAAAAATATAAATAAGTTAATAAAATAGAAAACACATTAAATGTGGCAAAAAAATAATAATATATCCGTGTTTCACCGATTTGTGATGTAAGTTGTACTAAAAACATATATAACTTATAGGAATGTTAATAATAATTTTAGGTACTGGTAACATAAAATTACACGCTTTTAAAGCAAAATAAAAAAGTTAAAAATGTTAGTCTACTTATAGAACTAATAGCCATTTAAAAAAATATTGGCTGAATTTATTTTACCTCATCAAAATAAAGGAATGACGTTAATACCTAAATGCTTAAATCAAGAACTTACAAAGAGATGCTCGCGTATTATGAATCATTCAATCGACTGAATATCGATAGTATCGATTTTTTATTCCTCTTCAGACTCGGTGTCGGAGTCAGGGATCGTTTTGAACCAGTTCTCCCAGTTGGATGGCGGACCCATCACAGTTCGACTGAAAAACAATGAGATCGATATGTCAGTTAAAACATTGACACGAATTAAATAAGAATAAAAAAGTGTTTTATGATTTTTACGTATTTGTGACCCCGATTTAAAAATGTGTTAAAAGATTGACGTTTGATGTCTCACTGTAGACTGTAATATAGTGCCGGAACGGATGGACTGATTTATTCTTAATTTAATATAGATTGTTACTTGGTTATTGTTTATTTGGAACATGTAACAATTTTTAGTTGGCAAGGTATGAGTTTTCAGAAGTTTAATATTTTACTTTAAAATGGTTTTAACTCGATTTTGTGTTACATTTTTTTCGTGTATTCATTTGTATCGAAAAAATCTAATTTCAGTTTAAGATTTTAATGATTTAGTAGCTTTTTCGGGAAAAAGCCCGGGGGCTCTGCCCGCGTATCTATTGGTTATTGCGGTAAAGAATAGCCCTTTCTTACACAAGAACCAAAGTATTTCTAGTGGTTGGTGTCTAGGCTCATTGTATGCATGTGTATGTGTTGTCTATTCTCTCTCTTTGTGTGTGTGTGTGGTGTGTGTTGGATGTTTATTCTATCTCTGTGTGTGTGGTGTGTGTATATTCTTTCCCTCTTTACAGATGGTGGGTTGGCAGAGTAAGGGTAGTGAGAGTGGCATGTGGTACCCCTGCTTGGTGACGGGCTGCGGCAGCGTGGCGGTGGCGGGCGGCGCCTGCGCGGGGGGCGGCGCGCGACGCTGCAGGGTCTGCGTGCCCGCGCCCTCCGACCCCTCCCACCCCTCTTCCAGCACCCACCTGCCGAGTACCTCACGAGCTATTATGTACTCCTAGCAGACTTCGGCCACGGCAGCCAGTCTCGACGGAGACCAGCCAACTACTATACAAACTAAAATATTATAACTCCTGTATAGTTGGCTGATTTCCGCTGAAACAAGTGCACTAGGGTTGGCGAAAACAGGTGCACTCTCTGTTTCCTAGCTCTCATAATCATGGACCAGGGAGACATTAGGTGCAGGATCAATGGCTTTCAATCAATCAATTACAACCCATATCGTCCCAGGTGGACTCATCGTATGCTGAACTCAGGCCTCTTTTCAGGAGAGGGTTAACGTCATAATTTCGATAGTCAAGATGGAGATAGATCAAACGGATGAACGTCTTACCAAACTAAAATGATTAGGGATCACGAAACTAACTACAACGTTTAGAGAACTACAATGTATAAAAATATTCTAAGTTGTATAATGTAAATTTCATTGATTATTTATATTATTTTCTGTTCACACGATTATTTAACTAATAAAACAAAACCATTTCCAATAATAAAAATTATATAACTAACCGTTATACATTTTATCATTGAAAATTACCAAACCCTAAATCAAAATAAAATAGGCACTAATAGACTGCCTTGTGGCACACCAAATTATATTGTATGTTCGTTACTAAGAACCACCACCTATTTGAACCGCTGTTTTGAAATTAATACAGCGGTATTCAATATAAAATTAGATGCAAAAAATGAGATTATTTTAATCAACCCATTTACCTACGCCTTTTCAAAATTGAATCAGTACAATCTGTGTATTAAGCTTTAGACAGTTCCAAAAATATGCAAATTTTGCTAGAAAGTCTTTTTGTTAATTATATTGTATTAATTATATTTTGTATATTAAAAATCATTATTGTATTTTGAAAGAAATGATATATAAACTTGAAATATGTATATTTGAGGATAAAACGATACCTTGAGCTGCTGGCGGATTTGCAATTTTCACATTCGCTGCGGTAATCATCGGTCTCTTCAGTACCAGGTGCGTTCGTTTGTTCGTAACTGCAAACGCATGATGGCTGCAAAACAATAATAATTGACTTTCAAAAACCTCTAAGTAATTACTAAAAAAATGTTAAATTACTGTATCATAATGTGGTGTTTATAATAGTATTTCAGCTACACAAATTTATAGTTTTATAATAAAGTTTACATAAAAATTAATATCACATTAATTTTATGATGAAATTAATGAAAGATTCTAAACAATTGTGGCAATAGTACTCAGTAGCCGACTCTGTATAAATATGATTGAATTGCTATTACTTCAGCCTCTAGCCTGTTCACTGTTGCTCACAAAGACGGTTTTTCAATTATCAGATGAAAGGGAGCAGCTTCATTGTCGAATACAATATGTAATAGTCCTAACCGATTATCAATTAATTTTTATCTTAATTGCTTATAGTAATAGTGTTCTTAGTTAGGGTGTCTTGTATATTAACAAATTACGGATATTGTTTTATGCCCATTAATCATTGCAGGTATAAAAATAACGTTAAACGTTCAAAATTACCTAATACAAATGGCGGAATAACCGAATCAACAGTACACTTCCTTACAGTCAATTTTTTACAGTGTAGCAGTGTACTGTTAGGACGCACCTCACGTCAGTCTTTTAAAACAAAACTCTTGAACACTTTTAAGAGCAAGTTTATTCTCAAGGAGATGGTTCTCGAGATTTTCTCAACAAATCACGTCACGAAATTTAACGAAAGCGCAGTTCGGAGGTTGGCAGCTGACCGGCGTGTCCGCGTGGCGACAGATAGTTTTATGTAAACTAATTATGAATGATTATGCATTTTAGTCCATAGTATTCCAAGACATAACAGTACGAGTATTCATTATCAATATGTTGTCTCTTTAAAAAAAAGTATATAGGTATATATCATCATCATCATCATCAACAGCCTTTAACAGTCCACTGCTGGACATAGGCCTCACCTTAGAAAGGAGGTTTTGGCCTACTATACCACGCTGGCCAGACGGGTTGGTAAAGGGTTTGTTTCAAGTCTTCCTTCTCTTGGCAGTGATGTTAGCTGCTTATTTTAATCCTTTAGTCGCCTCTTACGACACCCATAGAATGAATAGAGGTGGTGACACTTTGTATTCTTAATCTGTCACCACACGGAAGATAGGTATATATGGTATATAGTTAGGAGAGAAAGCTGTTATTTAAGTGACCTTGTCGACGGTGAGTGGTAGCGTGGGCGGCGCGGGCGTGTGCGGCGCGGGCGGGAGCAGCGGGGCGGAGGGGGCGGGCGCGGGCACGTGCTCGTCGCTGTGCGTGCGCGCGCGACACCCGCCGCTCAGACGACCACTGCTGCACCAACATACCAACATTATTTACAATTTTAAGCTATTGTATAGCTTTTATCGCGGGCTTTGAACACGGGGATTCCCTAACGAAAAAACCTATCACCTTAAAAAAGGATAGAGAATATGATTGTAACTGCAGTGCGACAAGGATGTGCTCCGTGGCGATGCGCGGGCGGGGAACCGGCCGTTATCCGTTGCCTTCAATAGTCATTCTAGATTCTTCTTGCTTTTCTAGAATCCTATTTTAAAAAACTAATTACAAAATATATTATTGTTATCTACTTTACACAATACATAGCGTCCGCGTCCTCCAGTACCGACTATGTTTTTATTGTTTTTTATTCCATAGATACGCTCATATTACTATTATGTACTCTGTTTTGTTTAGTTGTCATTGTCTTTCGGTTAATAGGATGATTATATTGTTTGGCAATAATATATAATAGAATGTTTAATGGTAAAAATACAGTGTATATTGTTTTGTAAACTTCAATTAATATCAAAGAAACAAAAATACTGCATAAATAAAAAATAAATAAATAATTATAATTGCATAGGTAATTTGATAAAAAATGCTATGCAATAGCTTTACCGTGGCAGTCCCCGAGTGGCACACGACTTTTTTTTTATATTTCAAACATTGATGTGGCGACTGCCACATACAGCGCAAGCAAAAATCATACAACAGCGCCATCTACCGAAGAAAGACTAAACTACGAAGAAGATACAGAGTAACTACTAATCCTGAATCGCCATAGAGAAATTCTCGCACCGATTAGCATATATACAACATCCCAACATCAACTGTTAGGCAGTGCCCGCCAGGCATAATCACGTTGCCTGGTCGGAGGATCCTCCTTTTGTGATGGAGAACACAATATCCAATGCTCCACAATTGACACACAATACAAGCCAGTCTCAAACTAAGCAGAGCTTGTACTATAGGTACTAGATAACTGATGTAAATACATAAACATACATGTTTTTCTAAATACATACATATTATACATAGTAAACACTCAACTCCTAAACAAATATTTGAAGATTTGAAGAATTGAACCCGAGATCTCTTGATCAGCAGTCGCATACGCTAACCAGTTGACCAACAAGGCACTCGGTTAGAATTCATAGTATGATACTCATACATTGAGGCGGTACTTGTATTTGAAACTAACTATGGGTTTCTTGATCTTTGTACCAGAAATCGGTGGTCCAGAAACTATTTTTAAAATTGAATTTTGTGTTTTTCTTCTACTCAAATTTTTTTTTTTTAAAGATGTAAGTAATTTACGACTACGGCAAAGAGTGCAGTCTATGGATGATTGTATGCTTCAAAATGGCGTCTAATCGACTAAACCGTTTTTTTTTTTATTATTTAAGCCTACCAAAGTGACTCTACTCTCCCTGATGGAAAGCATGAGTAGAATCCAAGAGTAGGGGTTACCATCCTCATTGTGAGGGTAGGCAATGAAGCATGGTGACAGAAACCACTGACCAGGCCCGGCTGGTCAGTGGTTTTTGTTCAATTAAATGAATGAGGTGTCAATGGATTCATATTACTAGCCTAGATGGCATTAGCTATATTAATATCATCAAAAATTTTCATTTGTAAAATGATTATACTCACGGATCGTCCAGTGTAGTTTCAATGTTTCTAGTAATATCATTGGTGGAGGCGAGATTCAAATTCCTGGGCATACTGCGACCGGTGTCGGCCATATTGTGTCTGTTGTTGTCGCTCGGCTTGTGGAACGATCGTCTGATCTCGTTGTGAAGTGACCGGTCCGCGCGGTTGAACCCCGAGATAGGAGTATCCAGGAGTGTAGTGTCTACGGCTGTGGAGATGCGTGGAATCGTGCGGTGGCTGGAAAATAAAGAGTTTTAAGATGATAACGTATAATTACAATAAAACAGATACACAGATACATTTATGTATTTAAAAAGACAGTTTCTTACGAATCTTTACGTTTTATTACCGCAATAACCGTAATATTTATGTATGTATGTGGAAATAATTTTAACTAGCTACTGGTTGTGCCCCAGGCGCGCACCGGCCTGCTGCAGAGGGCGCCGCTCACGCGTGCCTTGCGTGCGCTCAATGCGGTTGCTAATGTCGTTGACATATTTATTTGTTCACTGAACGAATTCACCAGGGTAACTTACTGTGAACTTGAAAACAGTTAATTAAAACATATTGTCTACGTATACCGCATTAGATTCTACATATCTGTAATGGTAGACGTAAGTGTGTTATAAAATAAATAAATAAATAACTTTAGCTTCCAAAAATTTGTTATTTTTAATGCAATTTAATTTTTCACTTAGGCAAAATATTAATATTACTAATATCTTGTTTTGAAAATTTGAAAGTTCTCTGTCTGTCTTTTACTTAGATTAATTTTACAATGGAGAACCTTTTATTCGTGAAGAAGGACATCGGCTAGCATTTTACCGTAATAACCGACATACAAGCAACAAAAGCTTGTAACTTTTAAGTATCATAGAAACTATCGGTGGCGCAGTGGGAGTGTATACGATTGCTGTGCTTGAGGTCTCGGGTTCGATTCCCGGGTAGCACCAAATGTTTGTGTGATCCGCAAATATTTGTTTCGAAGTTTGGGTGTTTTCTATTAATAATATGTATGTATTTACAAAAAAAAAGTATGTTTATGTATTTATATCAGGTGTCTAGTAACCCATAATACAAGCTCTACTTAGTTTGGGACTAGTAACATGTCCGAAATGTTTATTATTATTGTCATTAGTGGTAGTAATATTATGTGATTTCTTTCATATTTCCCTCAAACAAATAATATTGAATTAAAAGTTGATTAAAATGAAATGTCCCTGAAATGTTCCCGATGTGGGAGTTGCCTATTAAAAAAAGTAAAAAAAAAAAGAAAGCACTTACAGTGAAGTATGAACGTTATGATTGTTGGTATAGAACCCGGGAACGTTGTGTGGCCGCTCGTGGTCCGGTTCTCGTTGCAATACCGACAACAGTCCTCGGTTGCTGATCGCGCCGAGCGAACCTGTCAGACGAATCGCACTTGGGAAACTGACCACTGGAAACAGAAACAATATTTAAAATCAAAGTCACAGAGTGAAGTAATAAAGAAAAAAAGCAATCTAGAGATAAACTTTTGGAGACAACCTTATTTGAAGTGTAGCGGTCACGGGTTCGATCCCCGTTATGAAAAAACAATCGTGTGTTGAGCGAACAAATTTGTCTCACACATAACTCAGAAACAGATTGGAGGCAAGTTGACTCGACGGCTACAACAAGGCATAGGCCTTGACCGCGCGACGAAGATTATAAAATACTAGTTGACCCAGCGAACTTCGTACCGCCCAACTTTAAAATTTGAACACACACAAAAAATTTCATCAAAATCGGTCCAGTCGTTTGAGAGAAGTTCAGTGACATACACACTCACACAATAATTATATATATAAAGATTGTTGGGTACATTCGGGTAATTCTACCCGCGACCTCTCGATATATTAGATATTAGTGTCGGGTGCAAAAGACTTGTATATACCCGTGTAATGTAATTATGAAACTCACTTGTCTTAGAATTGTATCATAATAATTGTAAATATTATACGGTATCGAAGTATTTTACCGCGTTTCGTTATTTATCGCATCTCACCCGCACAAGAATTATTGTTAGTGGTTTTGGGTTAAATAAACCTCGAAACTTCTACAGAAGCACCGACATCTAGATTTTTGGCCGAATCATTCAAAAGTGAAACTAAGTCTTTATTTGGATAAATCCATTAGTATAACTATATGTACGGATATCATCATCATCAACAGCCTTTAACAGTCCACTGCTGGACATAGGCCTCTCCTTTGAAAGGAAGTTTTGGCCTACTATACCACGCTGGCCAGACGGGTTGGTAAAGGGTTTGTTTCAAGTTTTCCTTCTCTTGGCAGGATGTTAGCTGCTTATTTTGTTCCTTTAGTCGCCTCTTACGACACCCATGGAATGAATAGGGGTGGTGACACTTTGTATTCTTAATCCGTCACCACACGGACAGTACGGATATACATATTGTAATTTTCTTTTGTACCTATTGTTTACTTTTGTTCAGATAGGTATGAAACAACATAAGCAATAACAGTCAAAAGGTAAAGCAACGCTGATTTTAGATCCTACTCATGATTTCCATCAGGCATAATAGAGTTGGTATCGCTCAAAACTTTATTGTTTTCAATAAATTTTACTTAATCATACATAAATTTCAATCGGGATTTTTTAAACAATCATGTTTGTGATTTCAAATAAAGTCTTGACCTCAATTCCTCAATAATGATAACATGTTATGATTTTTGATAAGACTTTTGTCGTAGTACTTTTACGATCTAACAGCACTACACTAAATCATGTCCTGATAGTGAAAATCGATTGTGGATCGATTAATCTTTATCGATTTATAATCGATTTTAAAAAGTCAAGTTAAATTCAGATGATGGTGATCACTTACTGTTAGGTGCTATTGGGTGGTGGGGCATTGATACTGGCTCTCTGTTATCAACCTGGTGAACTGGCTGCAGCAGTGGGGCATTGTAACAATTTTGGGTATTCGCGATCTGGTGATAGAATGCATTCTAAAATACATTTGGAATCGAATTTATTAACCATTGTCGAAAAGCAATACAAACAGTAATTGTAGAGATATTTTGTTTATGTATTTTACGAGTTACTATCTAACCAAAATAAGAAATCATCTCAATGCAAACGTGTGCAGTGGTAGCGTATGAGCCTGCTGTGTTTGAGGTCTCTGATTCGATACCCGGTTTGGACGAAATGTTTCTATGATCTGCAAATATTTGTTTCGGAGTTTGGGTGTGAATAAAAAGTATACATTTGTTTATATCACTTGTCAGTTACCCACAGTACAAGCTCTGCTTAGTTTGCGACTAGGTGGCGTAGTGTTAAGGCCGCTGCATACGTGACGGGATTTTACACGGACGGAACGGGACGGGAAGTTTTGCAAACATCGTTTCATATAAAATGTATAATTCACGGAGACACGGACGGGGCGGGAACGGACGAGCTAAATATCGTCGCCGACGATGTTTAGCACGTCAATAGCAGTTAAAGCCAATTCTTGAAATTAAAAATACATCTTTCCTTGTTCACAACACTAGCACGTTACATCCGAGTCACAGTCACGGTGCGTATGCATTTACATCACGGCCCCGTTTATAACGAGGCAACCACGTCCACGTCCCGTCCGTGGTAATATCTCGTTACGTATGCAGCGGCCTTTAGATGTCCGAAATATTTATTTATTTTATTTATATTTACTACTGGTATAAAAATAATTGTTTAACAGAACTCTTACCTGTGTAACGGGCCGCTGTATATTGACATAGCCGTGTCCTGCACACTGCACTGAGTCGTCGGGCCGGGCCAGCGTTTCTACTGTAGCTGGATATGTACGGTGGTAAGACATCTCGTTCGCAATCCTAGGAACATAAATTCAACTGTTAGAAGAAAAGACAGGGTGATATCGATGAGGAGCGGGACCGGGCGAGGTTTAGAATGCTTCCGGTCCACCAGGCCCGGGAACAGGCCCGGTACCTCAGACGACTCAAGCGCCGGAGGTCGTAGAACGATCTCCGTCATCCATAAGCTCTAGCTTGGGAGTCACAGGTGAGGTCATCTGGCACCCTAGCAGAAGCAGGCCGGGGAAGATGCACCATGCGCTATTATTATGAAGAGGGTCATCTACAAACCGTAGGTAGATGGCCCGAGGTAGGTACGTCGGGGTTCCAGGGATTTGCTTTCTAGGGTACACCTGGTTCCCCGGCTATTGGTACCTGAGACGGCGTGCGGTTTTGGTCTGGAACTGGTGGTATCCGAGGGGATTTCCGCAGAGACAAAAAAAAGGGAGATATCGATGAACAGAAAAGTGGAAGGAATTTTTATAATTATTCCATCATGAACATTCTTTTCGATTATATAGGGTAAATCATTAACGACTTTTACTACCTTAAGATTGGCTGGTGTAGTTATGTAGTTATGTGTGAACTTACAGTATAAACAGATGGCCGACAGTTGGATGTCCGGCAGTCGGATGTACTTTATGTTGGTCAAAAGGACTGGGAGATGATTAAGATTGAGTAACACGCCATTACTTTTAATTACATATAATATGTAGGTATAAAGAACCTTACCTCATATTGTCCTGTCTCGTTTGTGCAATGACCTCATCGTAGGGTGGCGGGGCTTCTCCGCGTGGTAGGTAGTTGGTAGGCGGCTTCCACGCCGCAAGCGCAGTCTCACAAGTCCCACCCATATATCCCATACTGCCGCTTATGTAACTGGAAATGTATATCAACATAAGCTAAACTTATTTAATACCTTTAGTTGTCCCCAATTTTTTTCAGGCAAGTTGCAAACGTTCTATTCTATTCTCTATTCTCTTGTTTCATTGGCTAATGTCTGCAGTCACGTGATCAAAACAAGATATTAGGGGGGGGGGGGGCTCGTATTTACCTATGTTCTATGCAAATAAATAACTTAGACAGATTCAATCACTCAAGCTTTACTTTATTGTTTCAATTTGAGAAAGCTGTCTTAATATCGATAGTTATTCAATCATCACTAGTACATTTGCAGTGGAATTTCGAACAGGAAGTATTCTTGTGGGTGGTTTATTGCACAATGCCAATAATAGCCTCATACTCAGTATCTAATGAAAAATAGCGGCTAACTGTTAGGCTTGTTACACACGTAACAAAACCACACCATAACCACAAAAAGTGAACGTACATTATTTGATTTTACATTAGATTAGGATCTTTCCAAAAACAAGATTGTGGCCAAAAGGAATCTGAATTTTAATAAGCCTTTTCAAATGTCACATTAATGACTCTAGTTACGCGGTTCCAAAGTGTCATTCTTGTGGAGAAGAACGGGCAAAAAAGTCCATTAATTTATCTTCTGACTTTAAATCCACTACGTTACTGGTGTTACTGCTGAACTTAAGTATTTTAGATATATATATACTCGTATAGCTATAAGCAACTTCTATCAGACCTCCACAACCCTAGTTTTATCATACGGACCACAATCTGTCCTGTATCTGTGACAACGACCATATCGAAGCCACATAGCATCAATTACGCAACCACTGCGAACTAGTGACCGCACCCATCGCAAAGACTAGCAAGGAAATTACATCCACATTTTGTAGACATCATAACTGAACTGATACTATTCGTTCGTAGCCACAACTTGAACATCTTTTGTAGCGAAGTTGTGGTGTATTTGTAGTGCGTGTGAAACAAACCTTAGCATCAAAATAGTTCAAGTCAACACGCGCTGACGCCTGATTGATTTACAGTTACAACTCATCGCTATTGAAAGCTCTTGCGCAAATGCATACAATTTTATATCCACCCATTACCACTTCGAATTTTAAGTTCTAGAACATAAAATTCGAATTTATTTTTCATAGTACATAAATAGAATGAGAAAGAAATATGCAATATGTTCGATTTATTTTACAAGATTTGTATTTGTTTGATGATCAAGTAGGTATCACACAAACGACCAACTGAAGAAAAATCACATTGACTTGAAGTTATTATTCATAATACTTAAAAAAGTATTATTACTAAAATTAACATGTTTTTAGATCTTTAAAGTATGACCTAAAATTATGTGTTTACTAAAAAAACCAATGTAAACCACATCGGTCAGTGACCTTCTATATTAGCAGCGATCGTCGGGATTGAAGCATTCACACGTGTTCAAATTCACACGCAAGTAATGTAACCTTTTTGGTAAGAGCTACTAGATATTTTTTTAGCTTTAATTAGATATCAACTATATTTTAAGTGTTATCTTTCTAGCACCAACCGTTTGGGCGGTAGGTCGAGGACGGATGGACGGACATGACGAATCTGTAAAGGTTCCGAGCTATGAACTACGGAACCTTAAAAAGAATTGGGTCTACGATCTTGCACTCGCCAACAAAACACGCCAGCACCATTGCTGTCATTTTAGGTTGGTCTTCAGTGCGGTGGTAGAATCACTCCCGTCGGGCCGGCCCGTTCGTCCTGATATCAGCATGGCTCTATTACCTTTAAAATACATTTTATAGTATTGCTGCTTTCCTTTAATGACTAAAACTTTTTATCCTTTCCTTAATTATTGATCACCTTTGATTACCTTCTTTCGAATTGTCATTTGTTTCTGTGTGGATGAAATAATGACTAAATATTTACGTTACGAAATAATTAGCTAACAATACAATTGTCTAATAATATGCGGTCTATTGTCAATCGTGACTAGCATTATTGTGTCCTTAACAATAAGAGGCCGGTAAACAACCTTGTTATTACAACAGGTACGCGTTAATAGCGTCTAATAAAACCACGGTGGAACATGCAAACACACATATTGTTGTACGACAACTCCCTATACTAAAAATCATAAAAACTAAATTAAGGCCTATCAAACTACGGTCTCGGTATAAACGTCAAAGATTGACTAGATATGTCACTCAAAATAAGCGTTATCTAAATACATACATACAAAAATAGTATGTAGGTAGAAAATCTTTGCACATAGTTAACTAAGATAATTTTAGAGAAAATTTGGTTTAGTGACAGTAACAGAATTAGTACCATGTTAGTTTTATTTGAATTTTACATCTCCGCTCTAAATAACTTGTTTTAAGTAAATTAATTTTACAGCAAATTTAAATTTAAAAAATCCAGCATAAAAAATATTCATTTAGGCTCTTAAGTTGTTCATGCTTTTTTAAAAGTTAATTACCATTTTCGGTGCCTCGGTGGCGCAGTGTTAGCATATGCGACTACTGTGCTTGAGGTCTCGGATTCGTTTCCCAGATCGGACCAAATGTTTGTGTGATCCCTAAATATTAGTTTCTCTGTATAATATGTATCTGGGTGTATGTGAGTGTGTAACATGCCCGAAATATGGTGACTTTTACATACTGCTTTTTTTTGTGTCGCGACATAAGTCCCGCTGACATGACGTCTTTGAGATTATCGTCTCTCAAAGACGGCATGTCAGCCTAAGCCAGTCTAGGGCATCATGGATATTTAAATCCATTCATAAAGAAACAAACGACTCAATTAGATCCGACCTATCCTGGGATGTATTGAGCTTTCAAATAATTATTGAGAACTCGACCTTTTGGTAATACTTTTTTAATTGGCAAGAAACAGACTCCTAAATTGCTGATTTATATCGAATAGTAGTATTTTCTGTTCGCTAATTGCTGCTTCAATTGTGAACCGTGGGATGATTGTGGCGTGTAAACTAAATGCGATGGTTCTGTGACACGTTACGTGCTATAGCGGTTGCATAATAATATTGATATACAAACAATGTACTGCAATCTATACAATATAAATTAAATTGAAGTGGCTTTCAGTAATTTCAAAATATTGCCTATTTGTTCCGGCTTTTCTCAGGAACGGCTAAACAAATTTAAATGTGAATTTCACTAGCAGATAGCTCAAGTCACACCGCAAGGCTCAGAAAATCAAAAAAAAATTGTATAGTATGGAAAGCGACAGAGAGGAATCTCTTTTATTTTCTATATGTGAATTGTTAGTAAATCCCCTGACCCAGTTTAGCCGATGGCCGTACGTAAACTGTTAGTCATCATTATTTCAAAAAACCGTGTGTTTTGTTTTTAATTCAGACATTGAACCAAAGCCATGGACAAAATCATATTCATCTGAGTATTTACGCTATTTCGAAAGCTATTACTCCGTTGTGGTATGTTGCAAAGGAGGTTACTCACACGATTTAAGTAACAATGGTTTGTACTTCTATTATTTGCTGACTACGCCTACCTTATGTTTGATATACATTAACAGATAAACGGGGAGATTTTAATAACTTTTACGTCTATGATGCATCATTGGATGTCGAATAATAAGCACGTACATTGATGATCTGAGGGTCCAGTGCCAGTTTTTATTTTAAAGACAACTCCCGCATTAGTAATATAAATCCTGTGTCACGGGGGGCATTACAAACATACATGAAACGGACACAAAGAACACCCAAACTTAAAACAACAATTTGTGCATCACACAAAGTATAATCCCATGTGGGATTTGAACTCACAACATTTGGCGCAGTAGGAAGCGGCGTGGCAACCGCTTAAACCACTAAGCCAACTGAACAGTCAGCATTGTGTACCGAGTGATAAATTACATTACATTGATGATCTGAAGTCTGGTGTCAGTCATCGTGATAATCGAGTTATCTATAAAATAAATGAAATTCGAAGTGTCTGCTTGTAATATCAAATGAACAGTTTTTTAGTACATGCATATGAAAGTATATACGGTAGGTACTTACATGAGAAAAGCTATTTTTAATAATGTACTGTCATACTGTCTGTCCATTTGTTCCGACTAATCTCTGGAACGCCTGGACCTAAGTAATATCATAACACCCCTACCCTAGACCTAAGGGCACAAGGAGAAACTTGGATAATTTTTTATCTTAGCTAAGTTCTGCGGCATTACTAGCGATTTATAAATAAATAAATATTTAGGACATCTTACACACAACGTCATCTAGTCCCAAACTAAGCAGAGCTTGTATTATGGATACTAAACAACTGATATAAATACATAAACATACTTTTTTTTTTGTAAATACATATACATACATATTATGCAAAAAAAAACACCCAGACACCGAAACAAATATTTATGAATCACACAAATGTTTCTTGATCAGCAGCCGTATATGCTAACCACTAGACCTACAAGGCAGTTAGTTATTCACAACAATAACCGATTTGTTTCGAGTTTTCCTTCTCTTTGTAGAGATGTTACCGTGACCAGATCGGGAAAACTAGAAAAGGTCATTATTCATGTGATTTATTAAATTACCATGAACTTACAAGCGTTAATATTTTACAAGGACACTGTACTCTATACTAGAGTTGCCAACCGTCCTGTTTTCCCAGGACATGTCCAAGTTTTTGAATTGTCCTACGATGTCCTGAATAGTTTTTAAGGAGCGTCCTGGGTTTTTAAGGTTAAAATAATTCACGTTACTCTTAAAATTTTATTGTTACGTTACGACCTCACGGCTCGCAGTCGCAAGTTATCGCGCTGCCGTGCCGAGCCTTAGAAAAACTGAAATTCAGGAAAAAGCGGTTGAACTAGTAACCGACCTCAAATAAACTAGGGAATAAAGGCTAGGAAGATGAAGATGATGAATTACTGAAGTTTAATTTCACCTGTTTTCATTACATATTAATTTAACTATTGCAAACTCTATTGTGCGTCCTGTTTTTAAACTGAATTGTCCTGGTTTTTCCAACTTAAAATCCTAGTTTTTTAATTTGGGTATGGCAACCCTACTCTATACTAAACTATAGAGCAATTTGCGACATCCGCCGCTAGTAAGCATTGAAATGTTAAACAAGTTTTATTTATGCGACTTTTATTGGTTCAGATAACAATCTAACCGATAACCGAGTACTTTTAAAGTTTACTTACAAAGTTCTGATAATACACGTTTAGATTGTATGGTACCTTGAACGGAACTCACTTTAAACTGTAAAATAAATATTGCCTTTATTGATATATGATAGAACGCTATATAAATATTAAATTTTAAGGCATGAGTAACAGAAAACAGAATGTACAAACCATATATACCTTGTTTCGCGGTGTTTGTAGTTAAAAAAAAAAGCGGCCAAGTGCGAGTCAGACTCGCCCATGAAGGGTTCCGTACCAGCAAGTACCATCATATAAAAGTTCTTGTAGTTCGTTGTAACTTTCATCGATGTTTTTATACTAGTGTATTGATTGGATGAAAGGTATATTGCGTGTTACGATTTATGACGTATTAAAAAAAAACTACTCACTAGATCTCGTTCAAACCAATTATCGTTGGTACTTTACATGGTAATGTACAACATATATTTTTTTTAGTTTTATCACTCTCTTATTTTAGAAGTTAGAGGGGGGGGGGACACACATTTTTCCACTTTGGAAGTGTCTCTCGCGCAAACTACTCAGTTTAGAAAAAAATGATAATAGAAACCTCAACATCATTTTTGAAGACCCCACACGTATAGGTTTGATGAAAAAAAAAATTTGAGTTTCAGTTCCAAGTATGGGAACATCCAAAATGTATTGTTTTTTTTCTATTTTTATGTATAGCTCTTATAGTTTCGGAAATAATTGGCTGTGACATACGGACGGACAGACAGACAGACAGACAGACAGACAGACTTGACGAATCTATAAGGGTTCCGTTTTTTGCCATTTGGCTACGGAACCCTAAAAACGAAACGGCTTGACAGATTCTCATGAAATTTTGTGTGCATATTGGGTAGGTCTGACAATCGGACAACATCCATACCCCTAGAACACGAGCGGAGCCGCGGGCACAGCTAGAATGTATATAAAATTCTCGTGACAGAATGTTAGTTACAATACTCCTTCGAAACGGCTGGACCGATTTGTATAAAATTTCGTGTGCATACCGGGTAGGTCTCAGAATCGGCCAACATCTATTTTTCATACCCCTAGGACGCAAGCGGAGCACGGGCATCAGCTAATATATGTATACGATCGTATCTACAGTAGTAGATTAATCTTCTTTACATATTGATACCTAATATAAAATGAAACCGCTTTGGCATCTGTTCGCTTAGATCTTTAACTGCTCAACGGATTTTAATGCAGTTTTCAGCAATAGATAAAGCGATTCAAGAAGAAGGCTTATGTGAATACTTGCATAAAAAAGTAGAGGAAATCCGAGATATTCAAAAAGTTCCGTGCAAAGGAAGCCAGCAAGGGTAGGTTGTAGTATGATATACATAAGTAAATTTAAAAGAGAATAGATTTGCCGTATCGTATGCGATTACATACTGATATTTCGCGATTTACACGTTTACTCGACAACCATTCGATATCTAGATAAACTGTCAAAGTTGTAAACACTCCAAAAAAAATTGTATTCATTTTAGGCCACAAAGTTCCTTTCAACGCTATGTGTGTCAGTTGTCAATATACAATCGCTGAATCACACCACCATAGAAAGGTTTCGGTCTGTTTGTTTCATCGATAAACGTAGTTTGTAACACTTGTTTTATAGTACGATAATATCATAAAGCTGAAGAGTTTGTTTGGTTGAACACTCATCTCAGGAAGTACTGGTCTGATTTGAAAACTCTTTCAGTGTTAGTAAGCCCAGTTATCGTGGATGGCTGTATAGACTATGTATCATCACATTCATCACGTAATAACTAAAAGGAGCGGAGTATCAATGGAAAATGTGGCAAAAACGGTAGAACATTTTTTTTTTGATGGTTCATTGCCTTAAAAAAAAAGTTTGAAAAAGTCTGCGGAGCATGTGTACTGTTACATCTTTTAGGTATACAATCTTGTCCAGCAGTGGATAATGGCTGTTGATGATGATGATGAGGTATACAGATTTGTTTCCGCTTTTTATCATCACGCTAAGGGTAATAGAAGACTGACGGGACAGCGTGGGTCAGCTAGTAACGTTTAAACCTAAAGTCTCAATGACTAAGCACCACTGACGACCTTAAAAACAGATTTATTAACCCTTTTTGCAAGAGGAGAGCGTCTATAAATAGCTGTGGTTCGCCATATGATTGACATTCAATGTAAATACTACAGAAAGAAATTGAAGTCATATTATCAACCCTTTCCTGCCATAATGGTATGACGCACTGCTATCAATGTGGCAATTGCAGTTTCAGACTTTGAAGCATGTAGATCTCGTAACTATGATTGACTCCACAGATAGGGTAGTTTCTGAAAACGGTAATAACACAGCTCGTACTGTGCCAAGTAGTGGGTTTAATTTATACAAGGAACAGCACTTTGTGTAATGCACAAGAAGTTACTCGCGATATATGCTTGGTACGTACAGGGACTCAGAAGGCAGAAGTATGCGGTGTTTCAAGTAAAAATCATCCCGATTCCCGTTCTCAATTACTCTACTGTGGGGAGGAACCGGTTCTAGTTCCCCCCTGGATCGAGGCCACGCCTCACCAGGCTATATCTCGAAGGAAGCCACAGAGGTTTCCCGTCACGTCGCACGTCGGCCCATTCAATATATTGGTCTATTATAGACATTATTAATACTACAAACAAGTGGATACTCACCCAATACTCGTCAAACTCCTCTGATCATCAGCATGGGGAGGTCTTCGTCTCTTTTGCTTCCTCACTCTGTAGACTACGAGAGCAATGGTCAAGAGCACGACTACTAATGCGCCACCAGCTGCCATACGCACATTGGCTTCTCCGCCCTCCACCGGTTTGACGACGTCATCCAGGCAAATGAACTCACAGCATGTGCTACCCACACGGAATGATCGGCAGTCCTGTGATATCACACAAATGTTGATTGTTAGAATACAATACATTTGTAAATTGTTAGAATAGAGAAAGGAAACACAGAGTGTGTTTTCTTTTCAGTGCGCTTTTATTAACTTCACCTGTATGTTTCTTTGTTTATTTGTAACCGGCTTTTTTTAACGTGCTTTTTAGTGCAAGTTTTATAGAGTAGTATTATAGAGTAGTATTACAGGTAGTCTATCTGTAGTCAGGGAAACCTGATGTGAGTCACTCCACGTAAAAAATGGAAGTTCAATCATATCGTAGTAGATGTAGAAGAGAAAAAGAGGAAGGAAGTAGGCAGATTTATGATAAAAATATTCGTTCAATCACTTATTAATTTTTATCTGTATTGTATTTACTTCAAAAGTTTTTGCCGCGGTTCTACCAGTGTTTATGTCGGTTATCGTAGTAAAGAATAGCCTATGCCCTTCCTCAAGTATCAAAGTATCTCTGTGCAAAAATTTCATTGAAAACGGTGGACCGTTTAGCCGTAAAAGTGTAATAGACAGACAGGTACTATAATATTAGTGTTGTATGAAGTATGAATGTAAATTTTCAACAAGATTTGTAGAAACATTCTAAACAAAAGTGCTGATAAACTATATGTATGTGAATGGTGTTATTTGTACTTATGTAAGTAAGCTGAAAGACTTGACACACAGTCTTATCTAAGTGATTTTATCAGAAATAGGGACTACAGTGGTCTCTTATTGTATGATGTCAATCTGTTTATGGTTGGAGACTTGGTATACATCAATAATAAAAATAATGAGTCATGCTCTATTTATTTCTATGGAATATAAGCAAGATAATATGATTTGCATAAGACGGCTGATAGGAGTTAGATGCGAGTAGCCGAGGATCGAACTAAGTGTCGTGCAATTGGAGAGGCCTATGTCCAGCAGTGGACTGTGATAGGCTGATGATGATGATGAAACAAGACACCAATGTGCAGTAAACTGTAATAAGATGATGATTATGAAGGAATATGAAACTTTTAGATGTATACTTACAAATAAATAATAACATTAATAGAAAAATTTTTTTTTTTGTTTGTATGCATTTTTTTCTTCAGATTGTTTCTGAATCTATTTATGTGTATTTTTAAAATTTTAATAGTTTTTTTTTCCAAGTAAAATATAGACACTGTCAAAAACTTAAATTTAAAATATCCCTTAAATATAAGGAACTTCACCTCTCATATAAGGTAGAAGTTTAGAGAATATTTTCAATACACTCTCTATAAGGTGGAAGATTTAGCAAATCTTTTATATTAAAATTAACCACTAATTGACCATACACAGGATGTGAAAAAGACACCCTGTGTATGGTAGAAGGTTTAAAAATTGCTTTTAATGAAATTAATCAAGACTATTTATATCCTGTATAAGGTGGGAGGCTTAGAGAATATTTTACATTTAAATTAATTAAGTCTGATGACACCTTTTGAGTCTGTTCACACCTTTTACAAAGAAGGTTTAGAGATTTTTTTTTACTTTAATTACCTAAAGCTCTTTAGTACTTGCACAAGGTAGGAGATATGGACAATCTTTTTAATAGAACTAATCAAAGTTCTTTAGACCCCATAACCTTGTTATAAGATGGGTAATTTAGAGAATATTTGAATGCAATTAAAGAAGTCTATTTACACCCTGTATAAGGTGGGAGGTTCAGAGAATCTTATGAAGTAAAATTAACCAATTTATATCTTAAGTCATTTTCAATTTTACTTATATTTATTTAAAGGAATAATTCAGATTAAGTTATATTACAATAAAAGGTATAAAACAATTATCTTATCCATTAACTGAAAAGGCCAATAAGGTTCCAAAATAAACATTAGCAGCCTATTATAGTTCACTTCTGAGCATAGGGCTCTCCTATATAGACAGATTGATATAAGGGCATTTCTCTGTAAGCTCGTACAGGTCCCATACAAATGCTGTCCTGGCAATTTTTTTTAACATTTGCTAAAAAACTGTGTTCCTTTTCGAAGATAATAAACTATTATTTAAGTATATAAAGAGGCCCACTGAAATTATTTATATTTTCCAAGTTATTAGCGATTTTCCAAAAAATCATGACAGGGGACTGTTAAGTCAGACAGAGGACTGTTGTACTTTAGAAAAAAGTCATATTACATTAATCAATTATTTATTCTTTTTATGAAATATTTTCGCATCAATAATAAATAAAACTTCTTTATGAAAAGTGAACAGAAACAACAACTTTCTATATAAATATCAGGTGTTTTACATCGTTTAGCTTTAGGTACTTCTAAGCCAATGAGATTAGATTTTTTGCCGGGTCTAGACAACGACTTTATTTCTTTAGGTATCCAGTGCTTGTACTTTTAAAGAACACTACCAGTTACAAGTTTTTTAAAGATTTGTCTCTCTTTGGTACATTTCAATGTGGAATAATTTTCTTTTAACTGCTTACTAATGTCGCCAAACAACGCTTTCTTGACAAATATACAAAATACACAGGCCCCTGTTCTTTTCTTTGGTCAGGCTCGTCTAACATTTTCAACACTTTTTCTTAGGCGTATCTTCAACGTTCTTTTTGTTTTTTCTTTCTAATCTCGCTATTTTTTTTGTACTTCTTAAGTTTTTTCTCTAAGCGTGCGATCTTTTCATTTCTTTCCCTGTTAAACTTCTGTCGTCGCTATTTGGCTTCTTTTTTTCTTTGCTGTAGACATGCACTGGAAAATTTGCTGCAATTTCAGACAGGGGACTGTTGCCAGGGGACTGTGTTTTTCGGCTAAATTTCACAATATTTACAAAACTGATATAAAATAGTTTTTTAAGAATATACCCATCAATTGAGACATAAATAATGCAACAATAATCTTTATTTGGATATTATTAAAGTAATTAAAATACATATTATGACTTGCCAGAGGACTGTGCGTGGTAGCGGTACAAGCGCTTGTTCACCTCACAAATGACGCTGTGACACTTAACAAAATGGCATATGAACGCCGCATTCGGCAAGGTTGCTAACTTCAAAGCTATTACGTTTAGTGTGACTTAAAAAAATTATCGTAAATATGATAGTTGTTTTTAATTATGAATTTAAATATTTGGCAGGGGACTGTTTAAAAATTCTAGGGACAAAGTTTACAGAAGTCTAATAATTAAATAAATTTCGTAATAAAACCTTGTTTTACGAAAATAATATCATAAACTTATCTTCTTAATGATATTGACTTCCTAATACTTCATTTATCACTCACTTCTTCGTAAATCTCATTTCTAGGTGGAAATACAGTGATGGGGACAGCCAGGGGACTGTATTTTTAGAGCTTCTATCGCGTCTAGAAAAAAACTGAAAATAGTTAAGGTTCTAAAAACAAAGGGTCCGTAAAGTTTCGGAATTAGAGTTTCATTAGGAGTTGGGTTTTTTTAAATCATTTAATAACGTCTTGAAAAATTCGGTCTGGACAGCCGATTACGAGTTTACAGAGAATCGCCCATAAAAGAGGTCCCTGAATATTTAATTAATTAATTTAATTACTTTTAGATTAATTTAATCTTCTTTTATATTCACATAGTTAATATACTTACTATGTTTAGAATTTTAAGCTCTCTATAAATATAAATATTGGTAAATTCAAATACCCATAAAATATTCAGTCAATAATAAATTAATTTATAGATAGAGTCCAACATTTATGTGTTCTTAGAATTTGATGAAACTGAAGAGGAATTGACTAATTACCTATATTAAAATTTACCTCCAAAGTTTTAATTAGTACACATTTTTTAATTTTATTTTTCTTTCATATTTGTTACTATAAAAATAGTATAATACTTACATGTTTTTTTAATTAAAATGTATTAAGTATGTACTTATATACTTATTATTTTTTCATTTTTTTTAAGTAATAAAAAAATTAGAGATTGAAGAGTTTTTATTAACGTATTTACCTGAGGCGGTGAGCATAACACCGCTTTGCATACTTTCGGTAGCCCATTGTCACAAACGCAGAGCGTGCAAGTATCCGGACCAGGTACATAATGAAGGCCATGAGAAATGGAGCGACCACGCAAATCTGTGCACTGCTCCTGAGCTCCTACATCTGCAAGTGACACCACACAGAACATCCAAGCCACTAGTTTCATACACATATCGACTTTAATTCACCAAATTATCATTTAAGAAAATAATTACTGTAAATATTTAACGTCGATAAACACAATACAACTTTTGCTAACATAATGATCGCTTCAATTCAATTTAATGGCATTTATTAACGTAAGACTCATTGTTGTTTCAGAACTTTTGTCGTATTTTATAATCGATATTCACTCGTAGCCGTATAAAATCTTTTTGATCATGCGTCTTGGCTATTTTGCTCTACTTTGCGTACGTCTGTCAAATCAAATGTCAAACAAGAAATGTCAAGGTCTAGTTTAAAAAAAAAACTTGTATGATCTGGTTACTAGGACCTTCTACTTTAGATCATTTCTCCAACAAAAATAATAAGTATAATAAATATTTAATTAAGAGAATAAGTAAATACACCATAACTTTGCCATTTACAATAACATAAAATCATCTCAAACCTAACGGTAGTTGACGGTAGTAATCAGAGTTGCCACCCGTCCCGAATTTCCCGGGACAGTCCCGAATTCGATGATATCGTCCCGCGTCCCGACAGCCTATTGATTTTGTCCCGATTTTTCACAAATGTAACAATTGCTCAATTTGAATTCACCTTCTTCCCCTTACGCGCAGTGTACATAAAAAGAAACAGCTATTGGGTGCCAAATGGAACTAATGAAAACCTTTTTACTAAAATCTTTATTTGTTGTATTCAGTGGAGTGTGTCTTTTCGTCAGGGCGGATGACTGAACTGCCCACGCATTCGCTCTTACGCATGACCTCACCCAACTGGTACTCCAGCACACCAGGTTACCAGACACATCGAGTCAAGCGCCCTCCTTGCTAGACCTGTTGCTGGCGAGACACCCAGCGCAGTACTGTGTGTCGGTTCTCACCCCTCTAGGCTCCTCCGACCACTGTCTGGTGTCCACCGTAGTGAAGTACGCGCGGAGCTTCGGTCACTCGTCGTCCGGAAAGCCAGTGGACCTGACGGGATCCCAGCGGTGGTTCTAAAGAACTGTGCACCAGAGTTGTCTCTAGTACTGACACGCTTGTATTGCCTGTCATATTCCTAAGGAATTGTCCCGGAGGCCTGGAGAGAGGTGAATGTTCAACCTATCCCCAAAAAAGCTGACCGCTCAGATCCCGCCAACTACCGTCCTATAGCTGTCATCTCTATACTCTGCAAGGTGGATCATTACCTGGCAAATCACTCTCTGCTAAGTGATCGGCAATATGGCTTGAAACCGAACCGATCCACGGGTGATCTTCTCACGTACCTCACGCACCTGTGGGGTGAGGCTTTGGATAGGTATGGAGAGAACCTGTCCATCAGTCTAGACATGGCCAAGGCCTTTGATAGGGTTTGGCACCGCTCGCTTCTCTCTAAGCTTCCGGCATACGGCCTGCCCACTAAATTGTGCAGGATTGTGGATTGCCGCCTTCCTGCGCCAACGCCGCATTAGAGTCCTTTGTGACGGCGCGGCGTCTGATTTCCAGCAGGTAAACGCAGGCGTACCCTAGGGCTGTCTTGTTGCCCACGCTATTCCTTCTACATATCAATGACATTTTGTCGCTCTCGATCGGTTGCAGGGGCGAGCAGTTCGCATCATAGACAGTCCCGAAGCCACCGAGTTCCTGGAACCTTTGCAGTTGCGAAGAGATGTCGCCTCTATGGCAGTCCCCTATCGCCTTTACCATGGAGAGGGTTCTGAAAATAATGCGATCTGGCCAGGGAAGTCACCCCTTCAGAGTGGAAGACATACGCTCCAGAAAGCGGCTCGGGTCTTCCTTCTTGTGTCGAGCAGTTAAAAACTGGAACTCATTGTCAGCTGATGTTTTTCATTCCTACTATGATCCCGGGTCCTTTAAGCTAGGCGTGAAAAAGCATCTCCCTAAGCCGCCATAATGTGGTTCGCCATACTGCTTGCATTTGCAGTGAGTATGGCGACCCCCACTTGTGGATTTTACTTATGCTTTCCATCAGGCATAGTAAAGTCACCTTGGCAGGAGTTTTATAAAATAAAAATCCCCTTTAAAGTTGAATAACTCTCAAATGGATATCGAAATCAAAAAATTTCTAAAAAAAAACTTTCTTAATGTTTAGAAATGACCGACCTAATGATAACCCTAACGATAAAAAAATCACCCCTACTTTACGTGTAGGGAGGAACCCCAAAAAAAAAATTTTTCATGACCTTAATACTTCAGCACATTGTCGCCATTGTTTTCCAAAAAAACTGCTTTTTTATCATGATCTGAATTAGACTGAAATTTGACCGACTGTCCACATAATAAGTACTGTCCCGATTTTTTTTTTCCAAAAGGTGGCAACCCTGGTAGTAATGCTAGTTGCTAATGTGAAAATTAGGTGTTATAAGATTTAAAAAACAAAAACCATCCTTTTTAAGGGATCATCTCCTTAAGAGGGAGTATCGGGGGGATTTTAATGTTTCTCCAAAATCACTGCGTTAAGTGGGGGCGAGGCGAGTGCAAATGAAATGTTCACGGCTGAACGCAGCGAAAGCACTACAGAAGTACCCGTATAAATCTGATATGACAAAAACTGCTATACATAATAAGAAAGAAAGTATAATATTTAGTAATAAGAAACTACTACTTATTTCGCTCTTGTCTGGCACATAACTAAAAATTCAATTAAATTATTGCACAACAGCTTTTCTTAGAAACTTTACGCTGCTGCGCTGTAAGAAAAATCACTGTTAATAAAGGCCGTTGATGATTAAGATTTTATATTGGGTACTTATTTATATTAGATTTTAGATCATTCCAGCTCATTAATTTTATTGGTATAATCTTGTTAGTTTTTAGTTATTTAATATGTGCCAGTTTATCATGTTTCTGCAATAAATCTATAAAGTCAAACATTCTATCATCAAAGAGTCAAACTAAGATTTTCCTACATTTCTGGCAGCACCATTGATTGACTTTGACACATGAAAATGTCTGTTCTCTGTTGTAAGTTTAATGAAAATTTAAATTATGATGCGTTATAATTGGTAGTAATTGACAAATCACATAATCTTAGTTTTTTTATTGGTACTTTAAAAATGTCCATGACATTTATATTGATTTTATTAATTCGAACTTAAAGAAAAACCAAAATACTTTCATTCGATATTTTTGGTTAGGTATTTAGTTTTTATACTCTTTCCTTTGCTAAAAAAATGCAATTAACGTTTTAGCTGAAAAATAATGCATTGATTAAGTGAGAATGGCTGGATTTGGTGAATATTCTGGATACAATAGGCCTTTTGGTCTAGATCCTAATAGAGAATCCAACGATTTATATGATACTCGCTATCAGCAAATTTATGGCTATCATACTCCTGTTACCGAAGAGTTTCAAGGACCACCTCTGGTAATGGATGAAATTCCCGAAGAAGGTATGCAAACCCAATCCTACCTGTCCCTATGATCATAGAAATGTAATTGAAAAGGCACCAATGGAAGATAAATATTGGCACCAATTTTGAATGTGTTTTGGGTATAATTTCAGATAGCAATGCTTATGTGACAACCGCCATTAGCGTAGCCAGTTTAATTACGGAAAATTTATTAAGTCATCCATTTATTGTGTTGAGAAGACAGTGTCAGGTATGTACTTGTAAAACACAAGTTGAATTACAACAACTGCCTGTTCATATAATAATTTAAGGTCTTTTTAGGTTCATAATAGTTTAAAAAACTATCACATAGTACCATACACTTTATTGCCTATAGTGGCAAGGCTGCATAGACGACAAGATGTAACAACTTTATGGAAAGGCATTGGCTCAACTTGTATAGTTAAAGGACTTAATTTGGCAGTTGAGGATGTTGTTTCTAAAGGTACAGGGTGGCCCAAGTAAGTTAAAACTACTTTGTTGCTAGACCAGCTCCTCTATCTCTATTATATGAAGGGGTGAAAGAAGTGTGTAAATTTCGGAAATGGTTTTATGTCAGTAATTATTATTATAATTTTTTAATCAACATGAAATGAAATTGGCATATCCCTAATCCTGTATATCTGTAACAATAAAGGTTTGAACAATTAAGTAACAAAGTAAAGCTGTTTAATAAATGTTATAATTATTTGCAATTATACTGTATCAAAATCAGCATATTTGGAATGGACTTTCTAAGTCCATAATAAATTACTTAAATATGATTACGTAAAAGCTCAAAAACACAAAGCAAAATGAGATTTCTGTATTAATTTAATGTTAGATGTTCAGTTCTTAAATGTTTAAAAAAAAACTTTGTGAAAAAGTTTCTAGTCTGTATGTAATTCTGGATGCGAGAAGCCCAAAATCGATCAGTGTGGTGTGCAATGGGAGAGGCCTATGTCAGGCAGTGGACTGCGCTAGGCTGATGATAATGATGTGTAATTCTGTTCTAATTCTAGTGCTTTCATTTTTATTCACTGAATTTTATTATGAAGTATTTTTATGACATTTGTAAAAGTAAAGTATTAGTTATGTTTAGCTAGATAAAGAAAAGTTCTGCTATAACAAGTGTTCTATCCTGGCTAATGGAAAGAATGAGCAGAATCCAAAAGTGGTGATCCTCATTGTGAGTGCGCACAATGCAGCATGGTGACCCATGCCATGGCGGCCTAGTGATATGGTTTTGCATCATTGACCAATGACATACAACATGAATGCTGTCATTTTTAGATTGTTCTTCTATTCAAAGCCAGTACCGCCCAGGTCGAACTAGCTTATTAGTTATGCAACCAGTGTGTCTTTATTACCTATAGTACCCATGCTAACAAATAAAGCATAAAAAATAAACATATTTATATAAATTTACTTGTAATTGTGTTTTTCAGGGAAATTGGGAAATGCAGTTCTGTTTTGCAGTTCCTTCAACATGTCACAGTAAAATGGTAAGAAGTAATTTAACGTAAAGTAAGAATATTGCATACAGGTCTCATTAGTGATAATGTTCAACTAATTTTGTCATTAAATATTTATTTTCAGTGTAAGTTTAGCAATAATCACACCATTCTACTCTGCTAGTTTAGTAGAAACAGTACAAAGTGATATTGCAAGTGACAAACCAGCCTTGTTGGATGTGTTCAGAGAAGGTTTCATGCGTATATTGGAATGGGGTACTCCCAGCAGAGGCAGAATGTTGCCAATATGGGCTATTGTGTTGCCAACTGTTGCTCTTGGTATTACTAAATATATTACACAGTAAGTATCTAGTCCTTTTTTTAAAGAACTTCATAAAAGAAGGAGGTTCTGAATGTTTTTTTTATTTGACTGGTCTGGTGGCTGGACTGTCAACTGTGATTGTGAGAGGATGGGGATTTGATTCTCATTGTACACAATAAATTGTATGATGGGTGTGGTCATTTGTTCTGTATCTAGGGTAATTTACGTATGTACTTAGAAATATATGTGAGGATGTGTATCAGTAGTAAAAATAAATATTTTGGACATGTAACACACAATGCCACCTACATAGCTTCAAACCAAGCAGAGCTTGTACTATAAAATATAGAATAGAATAATAATTAGAATAATTATATTATACATTGAAAATTACCCAAACTCTTGAACAAATAGTACAGGCATTGCCTATTTTGCGCGACTATCAGATTGCCACAACAAATAGAAACATTTTTAAGTCATAGTATGTAATCAAGTATTTTACCTTATTTTCAGCATAACTTTGAAGAACATAACAGAAAAAATTCTTCGTTTCCAACAAAGGCACAAACATGAGCTCAGTGACTCATACAACATAAACTATAGCAAGAGTTCCCCAAACCCCCTGCTAGAAGATATCAGCCTGAAAGCAAATATATTCTCTTTTATTTCTATGGAGATCTTATTCTTTCCAGTTGAAACTATCATTCATAGACTTCATATACAGGTGAATACAATAAAGCTTGCATTATTTTATACAAAACATCAGGTTGAACCATATCCCTTGAATGTAAAAAAAAACTCTTTAATCATTTACTAACTTTTGCCTGCGGCTCCGTCTGCACGTAAGGTCAGTTATCACAGTAAACAGTATGTTGTTCCTATAAAAATCATAGTATCTCCATACCACAGAATACATAATAGTACTCATACAGAAGCCTCACTCCGAAAAGTAAATTAAAGAAATCGCTGCCCTAGGCGTCAAAACATTAAGTTCAATTCAGATCGCACAGCGCCGAATCAACTACAATTATATTTACCTACCATTGCGTCTCTTTCTATCGTGTAACTCTTACCTGTTCTGACGACGTCTATTCGACCGGCATGCTCGTCTGGGCAGGGAGGCGGCCGACTATACTTAAACTACGGAGTGACACCCCCCTGTCCATACCAAATCTTATTGAATCTATGCAGAAGTTTAACCAAGACAGCGTCACGGATAGACAAGCAAAGTTATTTAGGAATTCATAATATTTGTATGGATTCTTCCATATTCTAGTATTCGTAGTATAGTACATCCACCTTTTCTTCAATAAGTTGCCAAAAGCCTAAGACCTAAAGCTAACTTTTATATCTCTCTTTAAATCCTTGTTTGATTTTATTTTCTCACAAAACATAATATTGAATTACGTAATGGCATGAATCACTTCACATTATTGGAGCAAAGCTCGTATGTTCTTACTTTAGGATACCAAATCTTCATGAGGTTGTTGGATAGTTTCAGTAGACATACTGGTTATGTTGTGTGTTATCAAAGCAATCAAAACCCTTGACAAGTTGACTAAGTGTTAATTAAAATAAAATACTTATTTCTAAAATATATTTTCAGGGAACTAGAACAATAGTAGACAACCTAGATACCGGCACATCTGTCATACCCATTTTAACTGGTTACGAAGGATTCATGGATTGCTACAACAGTACCATTGCTAAGGAAGGTGTTGCCGGCCTATACAAAGGTTTTGGTGCATTAGTATTGCAGTTAGCAGCACACTTGGCAATTATAAAACTAACCACTCTGGTTGTTTCTGAAATCTCTAATCTCCTAAAACCGGCCAAGTCACCAACCAACTCGGATGACTCACAACCAAAATATATATTTAATTAGATGGTTATTATTTATATAAAATTTTATTATATAAGTGTAATTTATAAATTTGTTGATCAGTTCAGTATTGAACAGTTATTAAATTTCAAAGAACAAATTGTTTTCATTCTATTGTTTTGCAGCTTACAAAGTTTCTGCAAAATATGTGCAATACACATTTTTATGCGAAATTTCTCAACCATATGTGTATTATTATAGTACAAGAGGTCTTGATCATGCATACTGAAACATATTGAGACACTAATTATTATGAGATTTTGTTAATTTTTTTAAGGGAAACTAGTTTGTAAGTGAAATGTGTTACTGCATTGAATAGAAAACTAAACTTTTAGAAAACAGGCTTATAAATAAAAAAATGTTTTTGAAATACTTTTTATTTGAATCCTAGTATGTTACAATTTTGAGATTGATTATTTCAACTACTTTTTTTTTATACTATTTATACTGATCTACATATCAATGACTTAAAACAAATCTTCCTTTTAGCAATCTTCTCATAATAACTTTACGGCCATTAGGAGTAGAAATTCTTGTTTCCCAACCGTGCCTGCGGACTCTCCGTACTTCGTTCGGTCGCGGAAAATAGCAGCGTACTTTAGTTCGAACTGATGACAGCAAATAGCAGTCTGGTTTTACTATACCGGGGCTAAAGGTGGAAGCAACCTGTAGGCTTTGTCTTACAAATCTGAAATATTATCAGAGTATGTAATAATTTTAAAAAGGTTACAACGCATGGTAAAGTGTATTATGGTGTATTGTTTTTACCTGAGAGGTTGGAAGATAGTAGATATAATTCCTGACATGACTGTTTATTTATTAGATATTACTGAAATATGAATTAACGCTACAATTCAGTATCAGCTTTTATATTTAATGCTGTACCTAAGCAAAATACCATTAATTTTTTTAAAACTGACAATTCAATTTGACATAGCAGGTATGTGACACTTTATAATCGCCTAATTCTACAATTCGGAAAATAGTATCCCATATAAAAATGTATTACTGCATCACCGAAACCTAATTGCGGTATATTTGTTTATTTATTAATTGTCTGTTCATAAGGTATTCTTTTTATTTTCATTTTTATTTATGAGTATTAGGAGTAAAAAACATTGTTTGCAGTATGAAGCAAACAAGTAGATGTGATACAAATCTCTTAATTAAAACAATTTACCCTCGATACAATATAATAATAAATA
The DNA here is from genome assembly GCA_932526445.1 of Phragmatobia fuliginosa. Lineage (NCBI taxonomy): Eukaryota > Metazoa > Arthropoda > Insecta > Lepidoptera > Erebidae > Phragmatobia > Phragmatobia fuliginosa. The sequence continues at coordinate 75,952,439 of OW052057.1, forward strand.
ATAATATATCAAAATACGTTATTTTCGTAAAATATAAAGATAAACAAAAACCGCATTTTTTTACATTTAATGCATGAGCTTTGTTATCTAAACATTTAGATCAAATTTCTTTAACAATTATGAAATCCACCATTACGTCCATTACTACTCTGGCTGATGATCATGCATTTAAGACCAAAGTGAGTCGAAAATTAAATGGCTGTTGTTTAATAGCGGTCCTGCCATCCTGAGTATTTAAATACAGGACAAATGGTTTAGTTGGGACATTTCCTGTTATTCAAGAAATCCGATTCCTGATTAGGGATGCTCAATTTAAGAAAAATATCGATGTGAACATCGATACATAAAAATCGATTAAACATAAATCTCGTTTCAAAACCATAGTATAAGAATATCAAGGTTTTCAGTAACAACTAACATTGTCTATTAGATGATTGAAATGTATTTATTGTTATTAAAATTAAAAAAGTCTAAGAAAATAATTAACATTTAAAGTATTTTTAGGCAGATTATAAAAAAGTTATTAAAAAGATTTTTAGGATTCCGTAGTTCATGACTCGGAACCCTTATAGATTGGTCATGTCCGTCAAACGTCGCTGTTAGAAAGATGAAACTGTGTATGAATATTTGTTGTAATTACGTCGGCAAAGTGCTACAATAAAGTAACGAAAAATATTTTTATTTGGAGTACCTGTACACGTAAAGTGAGGATGATTATTTTTTCTCGTCTACCTCACCTTGTGGGGTATTATTAGTTAGGTCTTCTAAAAACATTGCGGGGTTGCTCAAACCATTTTTAAATTTTGGCTTCCGAAATATTCAACTTTAAAGCGCATATTTTTGTAAAAACAATCCCCCCACCCCTCTCTAAAAGCTAAACGGCTGGCTCGAAAATCTGAAAAAATTCAAGAAAATACAGGGTGAATTTTTGAGACGGGTCAGTAAGGGTAGGTACCATAACCGTTATAATTACAGGGAAACGCTTTTAGGAGACTATCCATATTTTTTTAAGATATTCTGAACTGCATTTACAGATTTTGGAAAAAATGTACAGCCAGCAAGATAATGGTCATTTTATACAAAAACTTTTTTTGATGCCATTCGATCCTGTTTCTTATAAGGATCAAAAGTCTCTACCGGACCGACTGAGGTTTGAGTACTAGAACTGTCAGAAATTGCAAAAAACTTTTCCCATACAATTGTACGGAAATAAATCATTTTATTATGTATTTTAGACACAGACAAACATACATTTAGATGATCTACGAAATAAATTGCCCAAAAGGACCAACGCTTTCACGAATACATAAGTTCACTCATTTTTGTACTGAGCTTTCCAATTTCCAATAAGACACGATTTCAAATCTACCTACCATCACAGGTGACTACGGAACCCTATTCTATGCGTGGCCTGACATGCATTTGGCATTTTTTTTATTTCCACTTTTATTTAGTCTGTTCCGTTGTTGGTACAGGAGTTGGCCCGCTTTGGAAATAAGCCTTTCTGAATTCAGATATGGATGTCATTGTGGCATGTGCCAGGGCTACTTGGGTAGGTCAATTCTATGTAACACTTTCCATAATAGTAATGTTATATTGAGTAACATGATGGTAATCAATGCACACTAGAGGTGCTCGAAATTATAAATATAATTGACGTTTCAGTAAAAAAAAAAAAAATCGTCGTGTCGATGTAATCAAAATCAACTCGGCGATTACAAGTTTTCACAATCGATTAAAATTGACCATCCCTATTCCTGTTTAGTCGATTTATTTGGAAACAAAGCTCTCTACGACGTGCGCGCTTGTCTACGACGCGACGTATAGAAAGTAAATAAAGTCTCTACTCTATGTGCATTTCAGACTTCAGTTTATGAAATAATATGGCTGACCAAACCAAAATAACAAGGGCGCTAAAAGATTATTTTGGTTTTTTGTTAAATCTATCAAATAAGTGACTTGTTTAGGTTTTAAATTGCACTTGTTATGTTAATACTATATTTTCTAGCAAAAGTACCTTGTAACTGTAAGTATATGTGTTAGAAAGTGTATGTTTTTGTTGCATGTTATTTGTTAGCGCAGAACTGAGTGCTGAACTTATTATTAATTAAATCGTGTTGTTTTTAGATTCAGAATGTCTACTGCGATAAAAGTGAGTTTCGAAATTGGACATGTCGCGTCTTTAAGATCTAAACAGACGCCCGAAGGATTTACCCATGATTGGGAAGTGTTTGTACGCGGCGCGGAAGGTGCTGATATCGGCCACTTCGTTGAAAAAGTGGTATTTCACTTACACACCACTTTCAAAAAGCCAAGAAGAGGTGAATATAGATACTATTATGAACAAACTGTTTAGTATTCATAAACATTGCTTGGTCTTTTTACTATTATACACATTTTAGGGTCTTTAAAAGTTGTTATTTTCAAATATGATCGAATAATCGTCAACAACCTTATATCCCACTGCTGGGCTCAGGAGAGGCTTAGGGATAGGCAAGACAATATTGTGGCTGCATGATCTTGTTGTTGGAAGGTTTTAAGCTGCTCGAGGTCCTCCAATTAAACTTCGCCACTGTTATCCTATGTTTAAATCTTGTTATCCTGTTCCAATTAACTTACTAATTCTTTATTTCTTTAAAAACACTTCCAGATTCTTTTAACTAATTTGAATATACTTTGTTTCACAGTTGTTAAGGAGCCACCATTTGCCGTTAAAGAATCTGGCTATGCAGGCTTCATGTTTCCTATAGAGATATATTTAAAAAATAAGGATGAACCTAAGAAAATACAATTCTCTTATGACTTCACCTTGCAACAAAGTGGGCTGTTGAGAGACCGTTATATTTTCCAAAATCCTAATGAGGAATTTAGAAAAAAGCTTTTTAAAGGTGGAGGTATACCTGTTACTAATGAATCCTATTACACTAATCCAGATCAGGAAAGTAGAAGTAGAGATTCATTTACAGAAGAAAAGCAGCAACTTGTTAGTAAACCGAAACTGTCATCAGACAATATCAAAAAACACAAGTCCAAAGAGCATAAGGATGAAGTACCCCACAGATCAAGTAGTTTCGAAAATTTGTTTGGACCACCTATACAAAAACCCCCTAAAGTGTCACCAGAACCTAAAAAAAGTGAAAAAATTGCACCCTCTGTCAAAATAGACAAAAAAGAAAAAGAGAGATCCAATTCCGAAAAGAAACTTAAACATGAGCACAAAGAAAGTAAGCCAGAAAAGATAAAAAGTAAAGATGATAAAGATAGAAGATCTGAAAAAAATAAATATGCAAATAAAGAACAAGAGAAGCCTAAAGACAAACCCAACAAAAGGCCGAATGAAAGGCCTCCTTCACCTGATGTCAATAAAAAGCAACGCATCATAAGCCCAGTTAGAAGACCACCTAGTCCACCACGATCCAGCAGCGCCACAAGTATTAAAGAAGATTACAAAATGAAACATAATTCTGAGGTTATTGAGTCAAAGAAAACTAAAGTAGATGAAAAAGTTTCTGATATCAAAGTGGATAAGGAAACGAAAGAGAAAAAAAAGAAAGAGAAAAAAAGTCACTCTAGAGACAAAGAAAGAAAGGAGAAAAAGGAACATAAGAAAGAAAGTCACAAATTAAAAGAATCACCCAAAGAACCACCTAAGGAAATAATTAAAGAATTACCTAAAATCAGAGAAGTTCCGAAAGAAAGAGAACCATCAAAGGATTCACCAACAGTAAAGGAAAAGCCAATAAAACCTGAAAAGTCAATGAATAAGTTTTCAATGGAAAACTTGAGAAAAACCCCTCCTGTAGAAAATGAAGATCGTCTTGAAAATCATAAGCACAAAGATAAATCAGATCCCAGAAAACATAAACATAAAAAGAAAGATAAAAAAAGAGATGAATCCAAAGATAAACATAAAGAATCTAGCAAAGAAAAGAAAAATAAACATGAGAAAATTAGGGAAATTCCACCTGAAAAACTGGAAATTATTGAGCGTCGAGAAACACCTATACCAAAAGAACGCCCTATACCTGAATCTGCTTCTCCTATTTCAGTAGACACAGCATCTCAATGCAGTTCAAAAAGTGGTTTGGCCAAAACTTTACATTTGAGTAATGAAAATGCCAATAGTAGTCATTCAGACTCTGAAGGTTCGATTATAGATGTTAAAGATATCAAAATTAAAATTGAAAATCCATCCCCAGAGCCAGTGAAACAAGAAATCCTCTCAGAAGCAGAGCCTGAGATTGATCCTGAACCAGAAGTAGAACCTGAACCCATTGCTGAGCCACCGCCACATAAGGAGAAATCCAAGAAGAATAAAGATAAATCTGCAAAAAGAGAAGAAAAGCGACGTAAACGAAAAGCAGCTGAGGAAGAAAGAGAAAACTTAGAAAACCTAGAACATAGAAAACTAGCAAAGACCTCAGAAACAGCCCCTCCAATCAATAATGAAATGGAGATTAGTGAAAGTAGTGCCTCATCATCATCGTCAGAAACCAAAGTTCAAGACAATGGTGTGTCGAGCAGTCTCGGAGAGGATGCGGAACCAGGTGATCTCTCTCCTGACTACATGGTGCAACTGCGAGATTTGCAGCAGCGTATTATGAAAATTAAAAATAATGAAGATTTAGAGAGGGTAGTGAATCTTATTGCCGAAACGGGACGGTATGAAGTAACAACTCAGACTTTTGATTTTGACTTGTGTTTGTTAGATCGCTCTACAGTACAACAGCTGATACAGCTAGTGGGCTGCTAGCCGGCGGGGTGATGTGAACTTAATCATGTAGTGAATGTAAATAATACACCCCAAGTGAAAAGCAATATATTTAAGCCTTGGCATTTGTACAACTACGTTTCGCATCTGCCTGTATTTATGGCAGCATAGTAGATACAGCATTCTTTTATTTACGACGTTGCATAGACTAAGTTAGTAATAATCTCTAGAAAAGTTTTATCTATTGATTTTCACATTACTCGACACTTGAGTTTTAAGTGCAATACTGTATAGTTATATAAAGATATAAGACTGTTGAAAGATTGTTAAAGTAATGTATATTTTGTACATTATTGTATTGATTCATTATTTTGTAAGTTAATAAAAAGTTTTTGATTAACCTCCATTGGCCCACAAAGGGTACAGAGAGGCTATGTTAATAGTTATAATAATATATATAGTTATAATGTCCTCTAATATTTTAAATTATTTTGCTTACATAAGAGCAAACACCACAAATCGTAGTGGTCATATTATGTTATCATTTTTGTGCACCACATTTTATGTTATCATACCCATTGTACCATAGCAATCTACATTGCGATTGTTGCATAATTTCTAGTATACCAATTTATAATTTAAACGATCATCATTTTAGATAACATGAATTGTGTTATATGTACTTTTGAAGTCACAGTACATGAAGGTTCCTTTAAAATTTTAACAAAAATTTTAATAAATTATTTAAGTGCTCATTTTGGTTTAGTGTGATCTTGTACATTATATTTGTTACATAACTTATTTTTTTATTTATCTCAGATTTTAGGGTCATTTTAAACAATAATAAATAGTGTACAATTATAATTTGTTTTGTTTTATACAATCCTCCATCAATAATTTTGTATAATTTAATTTACATTTTTGTCGCTAGGGGCGCTTTAGCAAATTTGTACAGCTATTGAGAAACTAAGCACGGGCTTTCATGGTACTGTTAAAGGCTATAAAGGTCCATTTATTTATAACGTAAGACGATTAACGGGGGAGGGGGGTCACGGTGTTTAATTTTTTCTTGCAAAGGGGGGGGGGGGTGAACCTTGATAGTTGTTACGTAAGATCACAAAAAAACGCTAAGTTAAGAGTAGTGATTACATTCAATTGATTAAAATGAGTCCATTCAACATGATTGTAAACTTTTCTAAAAATTTTAAGTTTTAAAAATAAATATCAAAACCAGCCAAAGGTATATTCATTTGTTCCTTTACATTCGTAGGTAATTAATATTAGACCGGTGGGGATGGGTCCGCTAATCATATTTTTTCCTATTTATGGGAAGTATAAATAATTGGCCCCTTACGTATGTAACTGAGTTTAATTCCATATTTTTTTTAAATGTTTCATTTATATTCGGTGAACACGTACTCATAGCATATTGGGCTGGCTAATAATTGTATGTCTACATTAAATAAGTGAACTTAAAGTACTGAACCTTTTCCTACTGACAATAGGTATTTCAATATTTACCTACACAATTTTAAAAGGTGTTAATTAATTTTTAATACCGTAAGTTAATCCCCCATGGGCGCAACATGTCATGCGGTGTTCTGCAAGGGTCTGTTCTTTGGGCCTTTATTTGGAACATAAGGTACGATTAAGCCCTTCAAAGGGATTGTTTCGCTAGCGTGTCTGGCGTAACATGAGGGGACCTTATGACTTTTCCAGGATACTGCCGCGGGAGTTGTACTTTGTACGGTCTATGGTCGTTTATGGAGCTTCAGTATGGAGGAGTCTCGAAGATCAATAACGTCGTGTTACTGTGATGACTGCAACGAGTGTTAGCTATTAGACTCGTGGCGACTTTCCTATTCGAAACTTAACAACTGTTTCGGACAGGTGACTCTCAACGCCATTTAGTTTCAACACACACACACGTACCATTTTTTTTTTTTACGTATGGAAGTCCTCGCGGACCGTCACTCCGCCGGGGGGTTAGCGGCGGGGTGGTGTGTCGGACTCGAACCGACTAAAACCATACGGTGTGACCTCTCTGCGCCTGTGTTTAGGGAGGGGGCCAGGGTGTTATCTCCTTCTGGACCCCTCCCGGCGCCTGCCCGCACTGTTACAGGCACCATCTTAATAAATTATACTCTCCATTTGCGGTGTCCGGTCACACGCGGACGTCGCCTCCTCGCGGCTGGCCACTAACTACAGCGGATGGACAGCGAACCCATCCGCGGCCACGCTCAGGACAGCATGAGGCGCAGCTAAGCGCGTCTCCGCCGCCCGGTTCGCCGACGGCGGATCGGGTCTGAGTGGAGGTCGTGCTCCCGGGCCTTCTCCGCCGCCTCCTTCTGCGAGATTACGTCCTCGCAGAAGGTTGCGACCGCGGTAAAATAACTGTCGCTACCGGCCATCGTTCTTATAACGGTCGGTAGCGAGAGATCTTGATACTTGACAACTGATATAATACATGTACACTTAATATTCTTCTTAAATACATATGTAGGTACATATTATGCATAGAAAACACCCAAACTCCAAAACAAATACTTATTTGTAGTTCATACAATTTTTTTAGATCTGGGAATTGAACCCGAGATCTCAAGAACAGCAGTCTCATACGCTATCACTGTGCCACCGAGGCAGTCAAAACTGTACCATAGGACTTAGACGCGGGAGTGCATCCGAAGCCTTGATTTTGGAAGTCAATCCATTTAGTAGAGATCAGAAATCCAAATTCAACCCGGTCCTCCTGTTTGGATGTTTCAGAGATCACTTATTTCTAATCCAAATCCAAAAATAGCTTGAGTTTGACGGTATGTGCACAACTGGGACGGCACGGCTATCTCTTACTATTACGAGTATATCCTAATTATCCTAATCGTTGATTCCTCAGCTCTAAAAACTCGATGGTAGAACGACAACTATAGCCTGACTACTACGAAGAAATAAACTACGAATCTATTGCTACCTCGCTCATTAAAATCGTAGAAAATTAAATTAGAATAAGTATAAAAAATACAAGTTATAGTCATGATAACATTTTTATTCCAATGAGTAATGTAATCAAATCATACTATAGTATCATTTCCTTTTTTTTGCATTTTGCACACAAGTAAAAGAAAATAAAATGAACAAATAACTATTGATTAAAATGGACGATGAACATTGGGTGAAACATGACTGATGAACATGTATTTCCTCATATGATATTTATGAACATAGCATAAAAATAAGACTTAATGAACATGTGAAAAATGATATTATCTAAGTTTTTTAGTGAAATCTTTAATAGCTAGGTAGAACACCCACTATTAATTTTAAATCCCTGCGAAACCAGATATCGATTACGATATTCAATTGATGATAAAATTTGCATTGTGCTTAGCTTTTGTAAGCGCGCAAATATACCATCCTGACTCCCTCAACGAGTTGATTCCATTTCTTTACACTGAAACTGTAGACCATCTTTGTCTGCTTGTTTGCTGCAGTTGAGTCCCGAATTTCTCGATGATGTGTTCATCTCTTTTTGCCATTCTTATGGATACTTTGACGCCATTTGGTATAGAAATCTCCGAAAAACTCTACGGAAATACCAGCAGCATGTGCAGCACCAGTTACACTGAATTCTTTATAGTTCTCCTCATCACTAACACGTTCATTCCCAACTAACAGTATCAGTAATGGCGTAGATTTGTTCTGCAATGAACTATCAGGGTCCCCGTTACCTCCTTGAATGTTTCTATCTTCGGCAATGAGATGGTTGCAAAACTCCAAGATTTGTATAAAGTTCAGAATATGTGGGGGAGCTTTCCGTGGATACTTCAACAGAGGCAATGGTTTAGATTGACCAGGTCGTTGGGCGCGTAAGAAACGCGATCCACTGCGCAATTGAACTTCAAGCCAACGTATTGCATCGCGAGCTGTACTTTCCTCCCTTTTCAAATTATCCAGCTCTTGTAACACTGTAAAATTGAAATGGTGTTAATATTTTGCTGAAGGAATTTCAAATATGCTTTATATGAATGTGTGTTATTCTTACCAACAGAAGGAATAAGTAGTATAAAGTGTCGAGCGCGCAGCAGTTGTTTTACTCGTCGTAAGTGTTTGTGTAACGAGGCAGTGTCGAGAGCAAGTAGCGCTGGTACAGGAGCCTGACCAGTACGTTCTAATTCGCGCACTTGTGATGTTAGCCAAAGACGACCCAGTCTTCGTAATAAGCCGCCTTCATTAGATTCAGTCTGTACAAGAAAGAATTGGATTAATTAGAACTATTTATTTTTAGTAGCTATTTATGTTTTAGTAATTTTACTTACATGGGGTTTTTTAGAGTTATGCCATTCTCTGCTTCTCTTGTGGTTGATTTTCGTGTTATGTTTGGGAGGAGAAGTTTTCTTAAAATAAAATACCTTGAGTGTCCTATTGTATTTTATGCGAGGTATTATCTTTGCAATTTGATTACCAAAGTCAACAAAATTTTGAATTCTTATTATATTTTCATCATACAACAATAGTTTATATCTATCTAACAGTTGCCATTCAGCAGCATCTTTGTCAAATTTACAAATGTTAGTGCCTCGCAAATTTATGTCTTCAGGAAGTGGAATAGTTTTATATTCAAGTTTGAATTTTTTGGCGGCACTTCTAGTGTATTCCAAAATTTGGCATTCTTTAGCTTCATTACTTTTTGGGTTGAAATAAAATGTTAATATGTTGAGCAGATCAACCACACATTGAAAAAGGGATTCTCCACTATCTCCACAGGACAAAATCAAATCTTTTTCATTGAGTGCCCAATCCTGAAGTAATTTAATACTGGGCAGAATGTTGTCACCGTGTAAAAAGTTTTGCAGGCCCTTTGCATCTAATTCTTTGTTAATGTCTGTATTAGGACTTGATTCGTTTTTGACAACTTTAACTGTTTCCAAATCACCATTTGGTATATTGTTCTTGTCAACTTTCTTTAAACTTGATTCTACAGCTTCTCCAACAATTGCTTCAGCAACTTCTTCATTATCAGAAAGTTCATAACAGGAATCATCACTTGGAGCAAGATCATCTGACTGACTACTAGATTCAGATAAAGCTTCATCATCAGAACATGACTCAAATGTTTCTGTTTCACTGCTTTCTGTATCATCTCCAGACATCTCAGAACTACCCGAAGACGCTAAACGTCGTCGTCGCCTACGTTTTGTCACTGGTTTTTTTGCAATGGTTTTAGAATCACCATTTGGTACAGTTTCAATTTTTACTTCAGATATATTTTCTGGTACATTTTGCACATCTTCCTTTGAATTAGTTTCAACATCATTATCATGAACTGTTTCCATATCAGGTGTTTCTCCTTGATTTTGTTCTATGTTTGAATCTGTATTAGAATATTGCTGCATGTAATGTTTTGGTTTGTACTTACTTGCTGGATTTTTAAGCCCAAGAGCCTGTAGCTGCTGCAGAAGTTTTTGAAGCAGTTGTGATAGCAAAGCTAAGGTAAACGCTTTACATGCAAAAGCTTTTACTTCATCTGTCTCAGTAATCTTTGTTATTGTAAACAAGCAAATAAGCACAATTTTATGAACAAGATTAGCATTTAAACATGACGGGGCGGACTCTTCCTCTTCCAGTGCTTGTACATATTCATTGTAATTTTTATCCATATCCGGTAAAGGACTTCTTACAAAGTCCATTGCTACTTTCAGCTCCTGGGCAATTGTACCACATCTTTGGGGTATGTTAGTATCATTTTTACTCATGTACCATATTTCAATGAGAGACAAAAAATCTGATATTGTATTTTGTATATGTTCTGTTTGAGTCAATGTTTCAGGGTGGTTGTTTAAATCTAAACACTGACCATTTTTCTCAAATATTTTTGTAAGATTTCCAATCGCCCCATCAAATGGAGAAGTGCAGCTTAGACATTGTATGTAATAGCATACTGAATCTAAATTATAATTCTTTTCAAGATATAAATTTCCAAGTTGGTTGTAGGGCATGCCTGAAGACATGTCAACATGAGCAGCCTGAAGGTAATAACGAGCCGCAATTGATGGATCAAAGTCATGAAATAATTCAACCTGATATCGACAAAGATCGCCAAGGTATATAAGACATGAATGCAAAGCTGAACGACTAAATTGTATTTCATCATCAGGTGGAGCATCTTTATTTTCATTAAACTCTTCATCTTTATGTAAATGAGTATAATCTAAGTCCTTGAAATGAACTCGCATTTCAGTTTCCAATCTAGAAATGAAATGATGGAAATGGCCAATACCACATACTATATGGGTGAATAAGTAGCTATCATTGTCACTGTCCGTCTCTCGGAACTTTTTTGCTGCTGTCACGGTGTCATAATAAACTTTTCTCCAGAGTAGTTCCAGGGATTTTTTGCCATAGTTTATAGGGTCAAAAAATATTAGTTTTTCACAGTTATCGCGTAGTTTTTGTCGCTGAACTTCAAGTTTCGTGGAGAAAAGATCATGTATGTTTAGACTTGCTGTTGTCATTTCCCCAACACGCCTCGCTACATCGCTCACATACCTGTAAATAATAATAATAAATGTATGGTAGTTGACGCAAAAAGGTTAAGTTATTACGCAGTGTAATTAAACGAAACAAAGGCATAAGATTTAGTTTCGAAGAACAACATTATCAAAATATATGTAAACATAGTCAACAAGTTTCACCTTTGACCTTTTGTGCTTGAAGCACATTAGTTGAATAATTATAATATTTTAATGTGTTACATTATAAACGATAAAAATGAACAATTTATATTATAGTATTTACCGATAGAGTTTTTTGGCACGTTCAGTGCGCTCGGCAACTTTTGCCTCCAAAATTTCATTACAACTGTTCTTCATTTTCAAGTCATTTTCTCAACTTGTCAAGATGTTGATTGAAAATAATAGTTTTCATTGCTCACATTTAATCTACACTCAGAAACCATTTTGATAACACCATTTTTCACTATAAAGTCAACATTCCAGAAATTAACGTAAATGACAGTAGTGTCGCCACATGGAAATTTGTCATGTCATGGGTGTCAGTTTTTGACTCAAGAGGTCATAGTCATGTCATGTAAAAGAGCTGATTTGTGCAAAATTTAGACAAGCAAACAGTTTTAAACAGATCAAGTTTATTTTTTGACTCTATTTAAATTCTTTGTCGATTATTATTAGCCATTAAATATTCTCTAGTCTAATATCACCTACTTCTTAGTCTGCCCTGGAAATCGGACCTATCTTTAGTCTTTGCCGACTCACGACTTGTTCAAGTCGTCTGCAAACAGCAAACAGTGTGCATCAATGTGCCTCCTCTTGTATGTTAAGTCATGTTATGTCAGAAGATTCATAATTAGCAGAAAGAGGAATGGGTTAAAAGCCAATCCCTGTAGCAAGCAAACAGAGACAATACATTTTTCAATGTTTCTAGCGACTGATCTAACATGAGTGTCAGACTCTCAGTACTTAGCACAAAGCAAACGAAGAAGTGGTAGAGTACTTTGCACCCACACACATACGTCCTTGAATGGTTCACAACACCAAACCAAAAATTTCTAGTATTTGACATACGGAACATGGGACTTTTATCAAAATTTTATATGTCAACAAACTTTTATTTTAGTGAAAATTGTAGTTTAAATATCTTATAGAATTCTATTAAAAAACATCAATAAAAAAACAGTTCTGTTACTGACTGAGTGACAGACAACGCACAAACGAAATCTACAGGGCATGTGGCATGTATATGTTTTCCTTGAAAATTGTAAGCGAGTACCAAGAGAAGAGAGGAATTTCTCCTCTAAGGGGATGAAAAAGGCAATCGAAGTTGTACATAAGAATAACCCGTAAACGAAGCCGTGAGCAACTGCTAGTTTAAATATAATATAATAATGACCTAGTTTATTAATTACTTTGAACATTTTAAAATTGAATTAACAATTAATAACATTAATAAAATTAATGAAGAAGTAAATTTACTAATTCAGAATTTAACTATAGTTCCTGATTGCGTTTCGAATCACACCACTACTCTACTGATTGTCTATGATCATTAAAAAGAAACGGAGCCCATGCAATAAATCGAGTCGTTGACCGTTGTTGACGCATTCTTTTTGAGTCTATTCTGAGTGTAAAAATGATTGAGTTGTTATAAATTTTAAAAATTACTGAATACAATACATTAGGATATAGAAATAGATGTTTAATAAGTGTTATAAGTGATTTTGTTTAAAGGAAGTAAAAGGATTATTAAATAGTTGAAATGGCTGTATCTAAATCAACAAATACTTACAATCGTCAAAACTGGGAAGATTCGGTAAGACATTCGGGCTTCAATGTTTTGTTTCTGTTAAAAGCTGTTTAAGATATTCAAATGAATATCTATTAATGAAACAATTGTTTTTTCTGCAGGATTTCCCAATTTTGTGCCAAACATGTCTCGGAGATAACCCCTACATTCGTATGGTAATTATTATTAGTTTCATAAATATTTTTATAGTTAGCAAAATTGTTGGATATCATTTAAACTATGATCTTATTATGTTTTCAGACTAAGGAGAAATATGGCAAGGAATGTAAAATTTGTGCAAGGCCTTTCACCGTATTTCGTTGGTGTCCAGGTGCTCGGATGCGCTTCAAAAAGACAGAGATTTGCCAGACATGTTCAAAGCTTAAGAACGTGTGTCAAACTTGCCTCTTAGATCTTGAATATGGTTTACCTATACAAGTAAGAGACGCTGCACTTAAAATACAAGATGACCTACCACGCAATGAAGTTAATAAGGAATACTACATCCAAAACTTGGATAGTCAAATGTCTAAGTTTGACTCGACACAACCTAGCAATTCTGCTTTAAAATCTAAAGGAGCTTCTGACTTGCTGCTGCGATTAGCGAGAACGGCACCATACTACAAGAGAAATAGACCTCATGTTTGTTCATTTTGGGTGAAAGGAGAATGTAGACGTGGTGAGGAATGTCCATACCGGCATGAGAAACCAACAGACCCTGATGATCCATTGGCTGATCAAAATATTAAAGACAGGTATGGAAATGTCATTTATCAAATTAGAAGGGTTAGTACAGGACATGTAATTTTTAATATGTTGTGTCTTGGTCTGTGTGAACCTCTTGACATTATTATAAGAACTATGCTCTCATTGAGTGTTTATCCCCTTTTATTATTTGTGAGGAATGTATGTCAATGAACATATAATTTGGCACTAATGAAGCCTCGCAATGTTATCTGTGGTTGTTGTATGCAAGGTAAGCAAGAACAAGCTAGTTTTAAAAGAAAAAATCCTCAGTTACTTCTTATATCATCAGCTATCTGCCAGTGAAAGTGCTGTCAAAATTGGTCAAACTATTCCAGAGATTGGCTGGCACAAAAAGAAGAACATAGAAAAGATTTTCATATGCATTTAGTGAAAAACTGTGACATAATTCGAAATTAAAACAAACAAAATATTTTATTTATTTGTATAGATAATTCTTAGCAATTTTGCTTGCTATGTGAATATAATTATTAATCAAGAAGAATCAGAGTGACTGACTCTGCCTAATTTGGCATCAGACTGCTGTGTGTGAGATGTGGAAATTGATTATTATTCTATACTATGACAACTTTATCATCATCATCAGCCCATCACAGTCCACTGCTGGACCTAGGCTTCTCCCATTGCACACCACTCTGATTGATTTTGGGCTTCTCACATCCAGCTCCTGCCAGCCATCTTGCACAGGTTGTCACTCCACCTCACCTGTGTCCTAGACTATGTTTTGCGAGAGGCGGTGTTCACTCCAGAACTCTTCCACCCCAACGGACATCAGTTCTGTAGCTAATATGGCCAGCCCATTTAAACTTCAGCTTGCTAATCCATAGGCTTGACAAATTGACTGCTGATAAATTGTGTCTGTATGTAATATCAAAATAAAAATAAAAACACCTTTTTTACCTAATGCCAATGAAAGTACATATGGTACTTACACCAACAATGCAGTTTTATAAATTTTTGTCTGTCTGTCTGTTTGTTTTGGCTGATCTCTGGAATGTTCTGGACCGATTTTGACATGACACATATTGTTGTTACGAATGTTCACAATGTTCATTGGTTTTTAGATATTATGGAGTGAATGACCCAGTTGCTGAGAAGCTTATGAGACGTGCTGCAGCCATGCCTGCTTTACCGCCTCCTGAGGATAAAACTGTTACTACATTGTATATAGGCAACCTACCAGAAAATATCACTGAAGATGAACTTAGAGGACATTTCTACCAGTACGGTGAAATAAGGTATGTCTAAAATTATATTCTATCACTATATTGTAATATTAATTTGATTATTTTTTTCCACAGATGTTTACAGCTGTAGATTTTCCATTGATATACTTACAATTTAGAAATAAATATTTTTTAAAATATTTCTATATATTTCCAGGTCTCTGACTTTAGTACCCAGGGCACAATGCGCATTTGTGCAATATACCACCAGGAGTGCTGCAGAACATGCTGCAGAGAAGACATTCAATAGGCTTGTTATTGGTGGGAAGCGGCTTACCATTAAGTGGGGTAAATCACAAGGTATGTACCATGATAATAAAATAATAATTAAAAGAATTAATATTATTTAAAGACCATGTAGAAATATTTTTAAGAAAATACAGACTATTTTTATCAATTTGTTTTTGTCATTTGTTTGAGCATATTGTCTTAAACTAATGTGTCGTCTGTAAAACTATATTAAACTAATTAAAAAGAAAACAGTCCTAACTTTAATGTTTTATGACAGGTCGCCAAGGTCCTAATGACAAGAATGAAACGATGCCTTCACTGGAACCCGTGCCTGGACTGCCTGGAACGTTACCACCGCCACCTGCTTACTTACACCCATTCCCACCTCAGGTATGTAGCAACAATTGCTCTGGTATTTCTATATAGTATATTTTATACTGGAGTAAAACATACTTTTTAAGGGCATCAAATTTGTTTAGTATTGTGAACAATGATGCGAATATTTCATTTCCGCCAAATTTTAATCAAGAGAAATCAGTTCTTTTTACTGTTAATTTAATAGTCTATTTTTAAAAAAATTAAAAAGTAAATTTATCTGGTTATTTCTACTTTCCCTTTTGTATTCTTTTTACCTTTTGTCAAATTGGATCTTCAAGAGTAACAGTACTTTTTTATAGGTAAGATAAAAGCACTCTATGGCTTTTTTGTTTATCTCAATTAGATGTAATTTTAACGTTTAAAAAAAGTTATAAGAATTAATGTTATTATGTTGTATTTATTGTATCGGTATCGTAATCACACACTATTTAGTTGAGCTTTACATTGTGATAGTTGTTTGGAACGTGAAGCTTAATTAGTAAACCATTGTCATTTCTGAAATTAAAAAAATTGGGAATTTTTTATTAATTTTGCTTACGCATGTCGGGGGCCCCCCGTGTAATTGATACGGCAGATACGGCGGTAGATACGCCCCTGGTTCTGTTACATGTTAGCTCTTTGTTCACTTTAAATAATAAATGAAATATTGTATTTCAGATGCCGCCGCCACCAAACCGTCCCAACGACTTCTTCAACCTGCACCACTACGGGGGTGGGGGCTGGGCGGCGTGGGGCGGCGCGCCCCCTCCTCCCGCGCCGCTCGCGCTGCACTACCCCAGCCAGGACCCTGCAAGACTCGGCGCCCATGCGCACGCCAACGCGCCGCAGCCCTAGGCGCTTCAAGCTTTCTTTCAGCCAATCATTGTCTATACTGTATTGGTAATCAAGTAACGTGTAAATGTTGTGAAGTATTCGGTAAAACTTTAAATATTATTGACCTGTATTATATGCGTCCTTGGTTGACGCATACATACAGCTGTGGGGAGGTTTTGGGAGGCTGAGAATTGTATGAGCTGGAGGGTGTTACTTACGGTTGGTGACAGGAATCCTCTTCGGGTGGTCGGCCTCGTGGTACTGTATCACACTAATTGTTCGTGGCATTACTGTCTATGTAACACGGCACGGCAAGCAATGAGCTGATTTGGGGTTTTATTTCACACTCGCGTTTATTGTCTGAGCAGAATATAACTTTTCACTTCACAACGCCACGCGCCCGGGGTCCTCACTTTACGAGTTTTAGTCTCTTACGCAAACGTCACTCGTATGCGTAAAGACACTTTGACGTTTCATTTCTGCAGACGTCTCGCTAGTGGTGAGAACATCCTGTGGGCCGGGACAGATCCATCATCTTGAGCTGAGACCAATCGGAGCCTTGCGATCTTGAACACAGTCCAGTGTCCAGTGGCCGTATCCAGGTCCACCACTCGAACCACTCCATCCTTCCCTGGTATAGTGCGGATAATTCTTCCAAGTCTCCACTGAAAGGGTGGTAGGTTGTCCTTTTTGATTAGGACTAATTCACCAACTCGAGGAGTAGAAGATGGGGAGAGCCATTTGGATCGGGTTTGGAGGGTATGAAGGTAGGGTTGGTCCATAGAGTCCAAAAGCGCTTAGAGAGAGCTTCTATGAGCTGAAAGCGTCTAAGTAATGACAATGGTCTTTCCTGTAGGGGCTCTTCGGCGAGAGCAGTGAGAGGCCGACCGATGAGAAAGTGGCCGGCCGTCAAGGGTTCAAAATCTAAGGGGTCGGAGGACATTGGGCTGATGGGCCGAGAATTAAGTACAGCCTCAATTCTAGCTAAGAGGGTTGAGAATTCTTCAAAGGTGAAGCGCTGCTCACCAATTACGCGGTACAGCAGCTGCTTTGTTGACTTTACATTAATTTCATGTAATGTCCCTTGGGGACGTTAAGTAACCATGCTATGTGCTAGCGAGCAAGTTTGTGGGCAATTGCATCTCTATTCGCGTTAAGGAAGTGCTGAACTTCAATTGTGGAGTATGTGCTGAATGTGTGAAATAGTTTTTTCCAAGGCTATCAGAAATCAAATACTCATGTTTTTATAGTTTTAATTATTTTTTATTAAACTTTAAAGAATCAACTATGATATTATAAACATAAAAGTAACAATTTCTAATATTATCACCTTCTTAGTTTTTGTTTTTTCAAATCACAATTTGTGTGTGAAACATTAGACATCGTGGCAGTTTTTACGGAGACTTTCACCCTAATCTTGAAACCGTTTCTACAAAGAAACTATTTCAGGGCTATGGTTTGTATCAATTCTTGGTTCATGAGAACAACCTGGTATAGGTTTATTTTCATTGTTCACAGCAGATGTACAGGGGAAGCACATGTGTAACTGAGGTATTCGTAGAGTCACTTATGGATATTTGAATAAACGCATAATTTGGCAACGTTTCTGGGTTGAGGGGATACACTCCAGTTGCTTTAAATCCAGTGATTGCATTTTCCGACGATGCTGCATTTCCCAAAGCCTTGCTAAGTGAAGCTCCTAAAGAAAGCCTCGATATTCGACATCCTGGGTTTTGGATAAGCCAAAGTCTACACTGTTCATAAAAGTGATGTTTTAATTATTTAAAAACAGAGCGATCTAAGGGCTGGAGATAATGAGACGTGTGACTGGGCATTGATATCAAAATAATTTTATTCTGATTGGCATATTCTAACATTGCCACAGAATTCAAAGAGTTGAGTGGCCGTCTATCAGAAGAACAACTTTTCCCACTGGTTTCCTTGGAACAAAGAGTGTTATTAACCATTCTAAAAAAAATTCTGTTGTTATATACGCTGATTTTTGAGACATGAATAATTTTGATCCTGGAGGCATCCCATCTTCAAACTCGGGTTTTTTTATTTTTCCTTTAATACAGGCAGGTGGCAAGAACGTGATTACCGCATTACAGCAGGCTATAATGGTTATTGTCTCCCCCTTTTCAGTTGATGTCACTGTGGAAACTGCTTTAGAACCTTTTTTAGCAAGTACGTGTCCCAGACGACTGTTTAACTGTTGGCCAGATTCATCCATATTAAATACGCAGTTAGGAGGTAACATCTCACTGTTTTGACTAGGGACGCTTTCAAGCAGTTTAAAATATGCATTAACTTCTGATATCTATCGATCTGAGATAGATCGATGAACGAGTCCTTGAAATATTTCGATAGACCTTCTCTCCCATATGGCCATCTACCCCGGACTTACCTTACTCTTATAAACCAATCAATAAAATCTTACGTATACTAAAACCTCTTTAATAATGTGTAGTGGACATAAAGATGTGTGGGCTACTCGAATCCAACTCCTGCCAATCATTTTATGCAAGTCGTCACTTTCCCTGGCCTGTGGGCGACTTCCACTACGTTTGTCGAGATTCAGTTTCCACATTGGAAGTCTATAATTATGTACTAGTGGTGAATGATAAACCTTTGTGGATGCGGAAAATATTTCTATCATATTTACACGAAATCACAAGAAATACAACAAATGTGGGAAGGGTTGAGTGCTAAATAAAAACTTTGATAATTGCGTGTTCTTTTTTAGACTAAGTACTTCAGTTAACTGTAAGATAATTTGTGACATCGTTCAATTTGTTAATGGTGTAAATAATAAAGAACTTTACGTTTATGATAAACTTTGTTTTCTTTTTGTTTATTATTTTTGACAAGTTCATGTGATACTAGGTCAATTTCTTTTTATTTATTTCAACGTAAGTATAAATAAACTGAGCTCATGTACATGAAATGTATAAATAAAAATACATTTTTTTTGCTAGTTTGCGACACACAGTGAGGGTTACCGAAATGTCAAATGACATTTTCTGTGGGCGAGAGTTTATTTCGAGCGAGCATAATAGCATAATCATTTTTAAAATGAAAATTTATACATCCTTTGATGTAGGCAATTTCCAATGAAGCCGTCTTCTGCTGAATGAAAGTCTCTCCCAAAGACCGCCAACCATACCAGTCTTGGGCAGGCCGCATCGTTTTATGGCGTAGTTGTGTTTGTTTCCACCTTTTTAGGGTTCCGTAGCCAAATGGCAAAAAATGGAACCCTTATAGATTCGTCATGTCTGTCTGTCCGTCCGAATGTCACAGCCACTTTTTTCCGAAATCATAAGAACTATACTTTTGAAACTTGGTAGGTAGGTGTAATCAGTGAACCACATTAAGATTTTCACATAAAAATAGAAAAAAAAACAAAAAAAATTGTGGTTCCCATACATGGAACTGAAACCCAAAAAAAATTTATACGTGTGGAGTATCTATGGATAGGTGTTCAAAAATGATATTGAGGTTTCTAATATCATTTTTTTCTAAACTGAATAGTTTGCGCGAGAGACACTTCCAAAGTGGAAAAATGTGTGCCCCCCCCCCCCTGTAACTTCTAAAATAAGAGAGTGATAAAACTAAAAAAAAATATGTTGTACATTACCACTCTTCTTCCAAAGTCCTCACATTTCCTTCATAAAGTAATGTTGCTAAAAAAAAACCATTTAGTACTCGGCAAGGGGGTCAGGGACGAAGGTCTTATGATTTTTAAACGAGCTGTTGATGGATTTATTCTGATCAGGTACAGTGAGTACTACCGCCCATACTATTGCTTGATTCTCGGAAATTGATTCCACGACATCAGGGATAGAGGTTAGGAAACTAGCCCAAGAGGGTGCTTTATTGTGTTCTGGAGTTCTCTCTGCCATAGCACATGATTGATGTACTTCCTGGAATGACCGTGGTCACCCCGAGGATACCTAAGTGGTTTATCCGAAAAGTTTAACTGAAAAACGCGGTTCACTTTTGAAAGATCCATGATGAATCTGATAACTTTTTTTTAAATTAGATCCCAATTTCAAAATGTGGATCTGCTGTCAATTTTTTATTCATACAATCTCAGGAGGATCCATTGGCTAGATCCATGTTGCATGTTATGATTATTTTATTTTAATTAGATCCTAACTTCAAAATGTGGAATAAGTAACTATAAATCGTGCGAGCTAAGATGGCACCTGGCATGCGACGAAACCGGATGCCGTTCCCCGGCGTGACACCCCTCTGTCATCTTGCGAATAGCGTTAGCATCACTGTTGCACGAATCTTTCCATAATAATTATAGTTTATTAGGTATTACCTAATATCATTTAAATCACTGCACGAATTTATTTAATGAATATATCATTAGATTCGTCAGGGTAACCCAATTTTTTTAAGAGAAGTGATTCGAAAAAAAGAACCAACATGATTGTTAGACGCAATAGTTTAAAATAAAAAAATATATAGGTACATATGATATTTTGAAACTAGAATTAAAAGGCTTATGACGATTTAAAATCTTACATATGTATAAAATTCTCGTGTCACAATGTTCGTTCCCATACTCCTCCGAAACGGCTGGACCGATTTGTATGAAATTTTGTGAGCAAATCGGGTAGGTCTGAGAAATGGCCAATATCTATTTTTCATACCCCTAGGACGCGAGCGGAGCCGCGGGCATCAGCTAGTAGTATTATATAACTATATTTCGGTACCTTAAATCATTTAAAATGATATTAGGTACTACGTAATATCATTTAAATCACTGCACGAAGAATGCATTGCATGAATGCATTCTGGTAAATAATGAATGAGGCCTGTTTCCTATTGGTATGCATGTGTATTTTTTTAACTCAGGTAGTAAATTATCAGTATTATCACACACCATAAAGTAGTAAGTTATGAGAAACTACTTAGTGCAAAATAAATGTAGTAATTAAAAAAAATGTCTATGTCCAGCAGTGGACTGTTAAAGGTTGCTGATGATGATGAAAAAAAAAACTAGGTACTTACAATAAAATATATATTTTTTCGCACTCGGTACTATAAACGACTGTTATATAAGTCAGGTGCCATCTTAGCTCGCACGAGTTATATCTATCTAATAAACTTATTTTTACGTTTGATTAAATATTTTAGACTTTGCCTTCCCCGTCTATATTTCGTTTCTTCATCCTCTTTTTTTTGAACAAAAACTTTTCCAAAAAGAGAAAGAAAGTATCAGGAACTTAGCGATATTCATAACAGTAAATAGTAGGTAGATATAATGAGGAGCTGGATGCGAGAAGCCCAAAATCGATCAGAGTGGTGTGCAATGGGAGAGGCCTATGTCCAGCAGTGGACTGCGATAGGCTGATGATGATGAAAAATAAGTTAATTTTATAGATAATGACTTATCCACCATCCATCTTGAAATTGGTCGAACCATTCTCTAGTTTTGAGCTCCACCGGTTTTAAACCCATTTGGCAACCAGGCAATGTTTTTGAAAAAGATACACAGGAATAACGTTATTAGGAGATTATCTATAAATAAAAGGGTAATTTTCTGAAACTATATTTATTATTAATCATAAGTTTATAACATGACTTATTCGTTACAAAACAGTTTAAACATTTAGATAGAACTACACGCCTTCGCTTACCGTTTATCTGGGGTAAGGACGGTCTGTTAAATATTTTACAATATGCTAGGCCCAGATTACATAAGGTAGGTACGCGACATCGTGCACTGACCGTGACGCATCCACGTAGTTCGTACTTTACATTGGATTGGATTCAATTTTGTAAGCGGTCTCTATTAGTTTAGTCCATAGATTTCCAAAGACTAGTCAATAAATATGCTTAAACGTTTATCAACTTACAC
Organism: Phragmatobia fuliginosa; assembly: GCA_932526445.1. Taxonomy (NCBI): domain Eukaryota; kingdom Metazoa; phylum Arthropoda; class Insecta; order Lepidoptera; family Erebidae; genus Phragmatobia; species Phragmatobia fuliginosa. Next base: position 75,974,733 of record OW052057.1, read on the forward strand.
TATTATATTTATACAACGATAAATACTAAAATTGAAGTCTTGTGCATCTAATAAATAGTCTCAACGCAGGGCAAGAGGGAGTCACACGCATGGAAATACTACTGATTAAGGTAAGATAAATGGTCCAAATAGATACACCTATTAGCGATAATATACGATTTTAAAATGTTATATAAAATGATGAACGATTTTTAAATTTAATTTCATTACACAATTAATTTTCAAATACAATATTTACATTTTAGTACTGGAATGTCTACAAAACAGGTCCTACCACATTTCTAATAGTCAATTCAATGAATACAGTATTGATATTGAAAATAATAATTATAGTAAATACTTCACATTTGTTAAATCAAATCTGTTGACTGTTGTAGTGTCAATATTACACCAAACAATAAACCCTGGTTTAAGATTGTTAGAAATTGTATGAAGACTCCATAATTTTAGTAGGTACGTAATGTTAAAGCGTTCGTAAGCTCATGTCGATTAAAATAACGTTTACAGCTAGCAATAAACTAAATCGTCTGCATATCATAATCTTACTATATATATTGTAATAATATTAAATTATCGAAATGCTGTTCGTGTAAGTACAGTGCTACAAATAATAGAGGTGAACACTAACTTTAAAGTAAATGATTATGAAAATATAAAGTAACATTAAAAAAGAAGAAATTACCTATAAAAACGATTGACTATTTAAAAAGAAGCTTTAATTAATTTAATATTAGCTCTATTTTCAGTTGCACTATACACTGTACCACTAAAATTAATATAAATTGATTGTAATAATTGTTAAACCGCATTTCGTACACAGCCATTTTGAATTTTGGCCGATAAACTGATGTTAATTATCTCCAACATCTAAGCACATGACAAAAGATAACCTTTGCATAGTATGAAATGGAATCTCTTCCGCTGTGTTCGTTTAATTTTTTTCAACTAATTATCAGATTTTAATGCAGTTTTCAGCAATAGATAGAGTAATATAAAAAAAGGGTTAATAAATAAGGAAATCCAAGAATTTTTAGGACTTCCGGGTAGGGTTGCTAGTTAGACTAAGGGACTGTCATGCAATGTAATATGAAGTTGGGCACTATTGATCTGACTACTATTGAATAAACCAAGCCTACAACACTTTTATATTTAAAACATTTCGTATGCAATTAACAGTTAGTTACATGTAAAACAAGAACACTGTCCTCAAGCTATCATAAGTTTGATCAATCTCGAGGTAGAAAAATGAGATTAATATATATAACAATATTAATCGACAAAATTACTTGTGTCTGAGAAAAATATGCAATATCAGAAAACTCTTAATACTTGTTATGTTTTTATTTTGTAACCTCCGAAGTGCACTAACAGAATTATCATCCATTTGGTCAGTACATTCACACCTGCAACAAAATAATATCGAAATTAACAAAACACGTCATATTTTGGTTGTGTGAAAATTGATTGTTGTCATTAATTTTGAGTAAATTGAAATAACTTTTTTTTGTCAACTGATGGCAATACGAACACTACATGCTAGGTGAAGTTTACAGTAATACATAAGCGAAAACTTCATCAAAATAGGTAAAGTCATTTGTGAGATTAGCCTGCGAAAACAGACAAAAAAATTTAAAAATATTTTTGACAATTTTTTTACTTTAATAAAAACATTCGACATTCATTAGTATTTCTTAAAAAAAAATTATTCAGACATCGACATCGTACAATTTTTATATGTAGACATTAATATGAGAAAAAAAAACTGATTTTGAGATTTTGGTGAAATAGTACAAATTATTTTGTTAAAAAATAAATTATGTATAAATATAAATTTTGGATTATGTGTGAGAAAGGAAGGGAGAGAGAAAGAGATACAGAGGGGGAAAGGAAGAGAGACAGAGGGGGAGAATGAGAGATGGGAAGAGGGGGAGAAAAAAGAAAAGGAGGCGGAGCGAAAGACAAAGAAAAGGGAGAGGTGAGAGGAAAAGAAAGAAAGAGGGAGAGAGAGAATGAAAGGGAGAGGGGGAGAGAGATAGAGACGTGGCGAGTACGGACCGTGAGCGCGGCTAGTAGCGGTTGGCGTTGGCGATCTGCTGGTTGACGGCTGCGGCGGCGGCGCTGGAGGCGGCGGTCTGCACGTGCTGGTTGCGCAGGATCTCCGTCGTGAACTCCGCCTGCGCCTTCGCCATCGACGCGCCTGTTGACCGGTAGATGCGGTGCACCTGACACACAAACATTTAACTTCACACATTTTTTTTGTAAATACAAAACATAGAAAGCACCCAAACTCTGAAATTGATATTAGTATACAATATAGACATTTGGTCCGACCCAGGAAACCAAACCTGAGACTTTTGCAGTGTCACTGCGGCACCGAGGCACCAAAAAAAGTATATTATAAACACTGAAACATTACTTGTGTTACATATAAACTCTTTTGCAAAAAAAACGGGCACTTAGGTAAAGAACTATTTTATAGTTACCATTTGTTTGTTTGACAATTTTAGGTATTGTTATCCTCAGAATTTTATAAATTAATTAGGAAGGAATAGTTTTCATCGGTTTTATCATAACATTTTGAAATTATTGAGAAATAATGTTTAAGCTCAAAACACTATTATTGTACCTGCTCGCTAAATAAAAATGAAACGCGTTAATTTCTTTGTTTTTATTGAATACATTAAAAGCAGATAAAATTTTAGTATTGAGTGTGACCCCCTCTTGCTGAAATCATGGCTTGCATTCGTCTGGCCATGATAGCGAGTATATCTTTTATGGTTTCTTGGGGAATACTTCCCACTCCGCGGTAATCACATTCTTTAGCTCTCTAATGGTCTGCGGAGCCGGCTGCACTGATCTCACTCGTCGCTTCAGAACATCCCAGACATGCTCTATGGGATTGAGGTCCGGACTTCTAGCTGGCCAGTCCAAACGACGAATTCCGACTTCTAGCATATACGCTTCCACATCGCCAGATCGATGGGCGCGAGCGTTGTCGTCCATAAAAATTGAGTTTTCGCCAAGAGCGGTTAAAGCGGGTTGTGCATAAGGAATTAGGACTTCCGTTATGTATCGGAGTCCAGTCAGTGTACCGTTTTCGATGAAGACTAACTCCGTACGATCCATAGAATTTATTCCTGCCCAAAACATAACAGATCCCCCTAAATAAGGTGTGATTTCTTCAAAACATACCTCTGCAAAGCGTTTGCCTCGTCTACGTAGCACTCGCTGACGTCGGTCTTCACCGTGCAGAGATATCATGGCTTCATCGGAGAACAATACCCTATCCCAGTCTTCATGAGTCCATGACACACAATTTCGAGCGAAGCTAAGCCTGGCAACTCGATGTCCACGGAGTAATTTAGGGCCGCGTGCCGGGTGATGACTGTGTAAATTAGCAGCGAGAAGCCTCCTCCTGACCGTCCATAGACTAAGTTACACATTTCTTACTTCTTCGAGTATGTTCTTGAGGTCCACATAAGACGATTTGCGATTTCTCAACGCTTGACTAACTAGAAAACGATCATGACGTGGTTCGGTACATGTCTTTCTGCTAGAACCAGGCCTTCTCTTGACGGAACCGGTCTCTTGATAGCGCTGCCAGGTCCTTTGAACTGTCGACCGACTCACATTTTGCCTCTGAGCCACGAAGCATGGGCTGCAACCTTCTTCAAGCAGCGCAATAATTTTGCTCGCTTTTATCACTTTATCTACCATTTTCGAGATTGCTAAACAGCAATAACAATTCTTTTAAATGTCAAGGACATCAGATAATTTAATAAAAATTGACAAAAGTTAATTAGAGTCGATATTAACTATAGGGAATTCGCGCAACTAAATGTAGTTAAAAGTTGTTATCTTTGAAAACCAGGCTCAGTCAAAAATTTGAATTTGGAAGGTACTCTTATAAACATTATGGCACTTTTATAACTGGCCAGTAACATGTTCAAATGATTAAAACCTTTTTGGTATTTTATTTTTTTCGGCCAGGAAGAAAATCGAAACCGCCCGTTTTTTTGCAAATGAGTGTATATGCCAATGATGTTAAAAGGGTAAATATTTATGTGAAAAGATTCTATGTAAAAGCTCAATTTGACTGCACGGTTGGTTCTAGTGATTAAAGCAGTCGTCATGGTGCTTTCTATTGTGCCAAGTATTGCGGGTATAAATTACACATGGCACAACACTTTGTGTAATCTATAGAAAAGGTGAGCATTATTGATCTGTACTCTTTTTCATCCCCAAGATATGGACAGATTTTAATAATTACGTTACAAAGAATGGGTTCAAACTACCTTTAAATGTAATCGCCAGGTAGTAATATAGTGATAACATTACCTTTGCCATTAGAAGGACATCGGCTACGACGCACATGATGAATCCTATGGTCACCAGCAATGTGATGATGCCCACTCCAACATTGATCTTGAATGCTGTGATGCTGGTGATGAGCCCACTATAAAATATAATAAAACATTATATTAATTATTTCTGATGACTGATTAAGAATACAGAGTGTCACCACCCCTATTCATCCCGCGGGTGTCGTAAAAGGGCGACTAAGGGACAAACTACGCAAGACAACACCACTGCAAAGAGAAGGAAAACTTGACACCAACCCTATACGAACCCGTCTCTCCAGTGTGGTATAGAGGCCAAAACCTCCTTCTAAGGAGAGGCCTATGTCCAGCAGTAGACTGTTAAAGGCTGTTGATGATTGATTATTTAACTTTGTTATGATCAACCACTTATTATATTTTTTCATTATTTTTTAAAATAAATTAATAAAACATTCTGTTTCTGTTTTTCTTTATAAATAAAATTCATAATAATAAATATTTCCGACATCCAGGCTAGTACTAGACAACCAATAATACATACATATATATTTTCCTTTTTAGGGTTCCGTAGCCAAATGGCAAAAAACGGAACCCTTATAGATTCGTCAAGTCTGTCTGTCTGTCTGTCCGTCCGTATGTCACAACCAATTATTTCCGAAACTATAAGAGCTATACTATTGAAATTTGGTCAGTCGATGTATTCTGTGAACCGCATTAAGATTTTTACATAAAAATAGAAAAAAACAATACATTTTGGGGGTCCCCATACTTAGAACTGAAACTCAAAATAAATTCTTTCATCAAACCTATACGTGTGGGGGTATCTATGGATAGGTGTTCAAAAATGATGTTGAGTTTTCTAATTTGATTTTTTTCTAAACTGAATAGTTTGCGCGAGAGACACTTCCAAAGTGGAAAAATGTGTGTGTGTCCCCCCTCTAACTTCTAAAATAAGCGAGTGATAAAACTAAAAAAAATATATGTTGTACATTACCATGCAAACTACCAACGAAAATTGGTTTAAACGAGATCTACTGAGTAGTTTTTTTTAATACGTCATAAATCGTAACACGCAATTTACCTTTCATCCAATCAATACACTAGTTTATAAACATCGATGAAAGTTACAACGAACTACAAGAACTTTTATATGATGTTGCTTGCTGATACGGAACCTTTCATGGGCGAGTCCGACTCGCACTTGGCCGCTTTTTTGTAAATATATACATAGAAAACAATCCAACTGCAAAACAAATATTTGCAAATATTTGGTCCGACTAGGGAATTGAACCCAAGATCTCAAGTAGTAGCATACACTATCACTGCGCCACAGACACACTAATTTTTACGGGACTTTGGTAATGATTTATGGGATCTTGTACAGTGTTATCAAATATTAGTTTTTCATGCAATTACCAATTTCAATATAAATCGATCATTGACCAAAGCAGGTGTCACCTTTGATTGTCTTTATCAATTTATACAATAAAAAGATATTGGTAATGTTTTAGAATGTGTCATGCCAACTCTTGTTCTTTACAATGAATTATCTTATCTCTAAATGTACAAAATAACATAAACATTGTTTCTAGAACGGTCATTGTCTCTTTCCTTTTTATTGAAACAATCTATGCACAATGCCACTTGTAAACTGAGTATGTGGTTTCTATAGTACTGGGATTGTCGCTGAAGTAAGCTACTAAATCTAATAGTGCACCGTGTGATATAAGCAGGCTTAGTTCCGGGTACTTCTGCTTCGGAATTTAACCAACTCAGTCTCTAAGAGAGACTTGAGGTCTACTACTACTGCAGTGAGAACTTGGTACATCAACAATGGTCGTTGGGTGACACACCGCCCTAACGAAAACTCCAGTGTAGTAGACACGCCGAGTTCAGCACGAATGGGTCGGCTCGTCCGGGGAAATACTAATCTCACACAGAACACTAACCCAATAAAGATAGCATTTGTGCTGTCGTATTTCGATGGTGAGTGCGAGACCGGAGGCCTAATCATCGTCTGGAGGCTGGGAGAATGAGGATGGTGACCCCTTACCCTGGATTGTACTCATTGCTTTCTATCAGGCAGAGTAGTCACTTTGGTAGGCTTACACATATAAAAAAATGTATCCCATAGAATACATCTTAAAGTATTTTAAAGTTAAATGAAATGAACTTACCAAGAACCTCCACCACTGAATCCAATAGACTGCACTAGAGTTATAATAGTTTGGAACAGGAAAATGAAGAAGAACACCATGAAGTTGAACGATGAGTCGCTCCTGAAGGCCTTGTAGATAGGCCTGTACCAGCAAACGAAGCTAAACGGTGTCAGCAGTATGAAATATAGTATGGAAAGTCCGAATATCGTGAAGCCTTCTCCGACGAACATTAGAGACATTGCTCCAATGATGTTAATGGTTAGGACGAGAGCGTGGACTGCAAAAGAAAAATAATAATAAATCCAAAAACTCTTAATCTATACAAATAAATGAAATTGGAGTGTCTGTTTGTAATTTTCAATTAACTGCTCTTCACTGAATGCATACGGTATTTAAGTAGGTATTTCAAATAATTATATACTTTTTAAATTTTGACCATGTGTTTGTTCCGGCCAATCTCTCAAACACCTGGACAGGCTCTGACGGAATTTTTACTGGCAATTGCTAATATGTATAAGGAGTAAATAATATAAATAATTAAACTTTTTTAGATTTGCGGTTGCGGTTACCCGCGGTTGTCGTGTTAAAGGTACATCCAAAACCATCGCAACAACATCGCGGGACACAACAAGTAAATAATATGGGCGTTTATAAGGTATTAGACTTTAATATGGTTGTTTGGTAAAGAACTGTCATGCATATAATGTTTAAGTGAGCCACTCTCACAACCAATTTTGATACAATAATGTTTAAGTCATTAATACATTATTATGTTTACAATCTTTATAGTTGCTGAGTCATAAAAAGTAACGAGATATGGGTGAAGCAGGGTAAACCACTTTTTATCATCAGTATGATGAAAACAATATAAGGAACTACTTAGTTTTTTAAATAAAATAGTTCATTTTTGACAGTGGCGTAACAATAGGGTGGCAGGGCTGGCAAAATGCCACGGGCCCCTGACCCAAGAGGGCCCCGGCCCAAGAGGCTGCGAGCTCAAAAAAAATTTTTTACATTGTACCTGAGTATTTTATTTTATTTGAAAAGTCTAGTTTTATAAGTTCTGCTTAAAATCCAAAGTGAGACAACTAAATAAGATAATACAATTTCAAGTTAATCGTTAAGCATTTCAACCAACCTAAACAAAAATATGTTGATTCATTTTTAGAGATATACACGTTACCCGTGGCAAGTAATTTTACGTACTTATGACCGTCAAAAACCGTCAATAACCCAGAACAACCACAATAAGGTACTAGCAAAAACCAAAGATAACTATATTTTAGCATGATCAATATTGGATCTTCGCCAATTATGTTACTTATAAGGGTAATTTTAAAGAGCTAACTTGATTGAAAACGGAAACGTTGTAAACCTAGGGGCCCTTTCTTAAAAGATAGTGACAATAGATATTTTCTAGAAAAACATTACTAAATTGTTTCCAAGACTGGCGTGAAACTTGAACATGGCTATCCTATTCTTTAATACTTCAGATTCAAAAGGCGTATTGTGAACCGTGATGGTTATTCGCAAATCATAATGGTTAAATATTTATTTATTTATTTATTTAAATCGGGCATCTAAGAAAATACAAAATGTTTGGATTGAGGGCTATGACGACTGGAAACATATTGTAGATGCCATACAAAGACATGTGACATCAAAAATTCATCTAAGAGCAAGAGTCTATGATCAAAAAAAATTTTTTTGGCGCCAAGTACTTTCTATACTCCTTGATGTTACTCTGACAATTTAAACGTGTTATTTAGCCTTTTGTGGCCACTGAGAAAACGCAGATAGCAGTGATCCAAGCCCCAAAGGAAACATTTTGAGTATTGTTGAGTTATTAGGAAAATACGATGCGATTTAACAAAAATTGTTAAGTAAACCAAAGGGCCAGATAAATTGTTTAAGCCCAAAAATACAAAATAAGCTAATTTCTGTCCTGGTTCTAAAAGTAGAAAATTCACTGATTTAGGGCTTTCACACACTGGCCACGCGCTCACGCGCGTGGGCGCGTGGCAGCAGATCACGCGCGCGGCGACGGTGGAGCAGATCTGCCCGTTCGAGCAGATTTTACCGCGCCTACGCGCCTGTCGGCTTTGTCGCCAAATTGCTGGGCGTTGTTCAATTTCGAATATAAATGTATCCGTGTCCAGATTCATCGTGAACAAGTCCTTATAGCACGAAAACAGGCGCGATACTTCGTTCAATTTCGTATATAAATGTGTTTACTGCTGCGGCCCGCCACGCCTAAGCGCGCGGTGGCAGAATCTGCCCGCGGCACGCGCTCACGCGCCTGGGCGCGTGGCCAGTGTGTGAATTCCCATAGGCGCGTGAGCGCGTCCCGCGTCGTGCCGCTAGCAGATTCTGCCACCGCGCGCTTGGTCGGGGCGGGCCGCAGCAGTAAATACATTTATATACGAAATTGAACGAAGTATCGCGCCTGTTTTCGTGCTATAAGGACTTGTTCACGATGGATCTGGACACGGATACATTTATATTCGAAATTGAACAACGCCCAGCAATTTGGCGACAAAGCCGACAGGCGCGTAGGCGCGGTAAAATCTGCTCGAACGGGCAGATCTGCTCCACCGTCGCCGCGCGCGTGATCTGCTGCCACGCGCCCACGCGCGTGAGCGCGTGGCCAGTGTGTGAAAGCCCTTAATGAAGTAATGCCGCACCATTCTACTCTATCATATTCGATACAATTCGAGATATTTCAAAAATTGATCAAATTTGTGAACTTTACCTTTATTGTATGATAGAAAAAGATGGTAATGGGATCCCAAAGGCACTTGTCATTAAAGAAACATTTTTAGGATTTCATGAAGTTAAGGATCAAACTGCCTTAGCAATGTCCAAGCAAATTATTAAATCCATAAATGACAAATATATTCCACTAAATAAGTGTCGAGGACAAGGATAGATGGTGCTAACACAAGGAAAGGGACTTATGGTGGAGTTCAATAATATGTCAAGCCGAATGCCGTATATGTTCACTGTGCTGCTCATAATTTAAATAGAGGTTATTAATATGCAATATTTTTTTTAAACAGTTCAACAAGTTAGTATTTTTATGGTCATAGTATTAAAAGATATTCCATATATTTTATCAAGTTATAAATAGATTTATATTTTATATAAAGAAAGAATATTATATTATATATAAGAAAGTGAGACTTCAACTTCAATAACATTCAAAAAAAATCTACTAGATAGGCAGGACGTTATGATGCCGTTTTTGCTTAAAAAGTTCGGTTTGTTGAAGTCCAAAAAGCGCTAACTCTTCTATGGATGAATGTGAAGTCTCCAATACGCATTAGGATAGTGTGGGGACTAAAGACCATTGCCTCTCGCCTAAGAGAGGAGGCCTATGGCCATTAGTGGGACATTTACAACTTGTAATTTCATCATAATCATCATCAACAGCCTTTAACAGTCCACTGCTGGACATAGGCCTCTCCTTAGAAGGAGATTTTGGCCCCTACTATACCACGCTGGCCAGACGGGTTGGTATAGGGTTGGTTTCAAGTTTTCCTTCTCTTTGCATCGATGTTGTCTTGCGTAGTTTATCCCTTAGTCGCCTTTTACGACACCCGCGGGAAGAATAGGGGTGGTGACACGCTGTTAATTAAAGTTTATTAAAATTAAACTGAGTACAACGTGACGGTTTTTACTGATAGGGCCCCATCAAAAGAATTTGCCATGGGCCCCAAATAGTATTGTTACGCCACTGATTTTTGACTTCAATGAATTGAGAGTGTTGGAGAGATTATATAAAAATTATGAAGTAAAATCAACATCATGGATGTATTCAATTAAAAACGCTACTGCGATAAAACTTATAAAATTAAAAGTTGTGATAAAACATAAACACATGATAACAAAATACTCACACATCCACAAGTGGTAGAGGTGTCGAACAATCCTCTGGAACTCCAACGGTATGTCAACATTGATGTCTTGATAGAAACACGGTTGTATGGGGCAGAACGAAGGCAAAGGTGGCCAATTGTTCCGCCTGCCCGCTGAACCAGCTCTGAGTTCGGCCTCCCTTCGAGCCAATTCTTCTGCTTTGCGTTCTAACTCTTCTTGTCTCCTCTGTAGTTCATTCACATCCATGGTTATTGGCACAGTAAAAAAACAAAACTAAAGCGTGTGTGAGTTTACGAGACAATCTACAACGGATGGTATCACACCTACTTATGCAATTTGAATTTAACGAGATCGAGTGGGTGTAACATTCGTGTACACTCATTATAGTTAACTAGCTAGCTGCTTGTGCTGTGTAAAAATAGATAAATGTGTGTATTTAATATTTTATTTACACTTTAATGTAGTGTAAGCAAAATTCATCCTTATGTGTCAGGTTTAATTTATAAATATGATAAAATTTGGAGGTCGTGCCTACAATGAGATGGAAGTTATTAATTGTAGCTAGGTTTTTGTCTACACAATATGTCATTGTATAATAGTAAAAGCAGGTAATATTTCATATCAATATTTGTGATTAAACTTTTGCTGCAGTTGCTACTGTGGCTATGTTGATGGTTATAAAGTAATGATTGTAATTCTAATTTTTCATTCAAAACCAATAACTATCTGATGTGCAATATTTATTCCATGTCATGAATGGGTGTCTACTAAATTGGCTTTACATGGATACCCTCCTTGGAGGAAAGTTTAAGTATGTATGTATGAATAAATCAATAAATATTTTGCTATCAGTTTGGACATCTGACATACATCATGTGGTCCCAAACTAACCAGAGCTTGTGCTATGGGTACTAGACAACTGATATAAATAAATATGTATGTATTTACATAAAAAGGTATATATTATATGATATACTTTCTTTTTGTCAATACATACATATGATATAATTATAGAAAACACCTAAACTCCGAAACAAATATTTGTAGATTATACAAACATTTGGTCCGACCCAGGAATCGAATCCGAGACTTATTGATCAGCAGTCGCATACGCGGATCACTAGACCAAAAAATCAGTTGAATGCTAGTTTACTTTTATGAAAATATCATTAGTTATTTACATTTTACTATTATACTGTACTGTACCGTCTGGCCAGCGTGGTATAGTAGGCCAAAACCTCCTTTCTAAGGAGAGGCCTATGTCCAGCAGTGGACTGTTAAAGGCTGTTGATGATGATTGATGATGATTATACTGTACAATACATAAACAATGAAATTTTAAATGATTCAAAAACATGTAGATTAATGTTGCAGCATTATGAAATTAATACTAAAGTGACTTACTATGCTAAGTGATTCCTTACATGACAAGTTATGGGGTAAGTATAACATGATGAAAATGGGTGTCGTTCTGAAGCTATGCTTCACTAATGGTAATAATAATTATATATATGTGTTCAAAAAGTGTTTACCTTCAACTCCTTTTGTGTGATTCGAAAAAAGCAAAGTGCATATTAGTTGGCATGCAATACTATAATATATATATATTAGGTAACTATGAGCTATGTCTAGACTATGATTATCCCAATTTCTGAGTATTTTTATACGATTTCTTGCTCTCATTCAGCCTAGATTTTGTAGTGACTAATAAGGACTCCGAATTTATTAATACATTAAATGCATTATTATTATAATATGGAATTTCATCCATTGAAAAGGTACATCTGTACCCTGAAGGAATCCAAAATTAACACATCTTTAATTTATAGTTAAGTAATGTGAATGGATTGATTACACATATTATCATCCAGTAGGTGCAGTAATAATGATATTACTGTTACAACACTATGACGCGATATTAAGTCATAGAGTTTTTCTGCAGTCAAAACCTCATAGTGCTATGCAGCTGCAGGTGAAGTGGCCACCATTACACATACATGCTTGTTTTTTTAATGTTATCTAAGGTCGTGACTAAATAACTTAGCAAATGAATTGGATATAAATCATTTTGATAATTTGTTATTCATACCTTTAGAGATAAGATAATCGTTTTTATTACTCTGAGTAAGTTTTGTTTAAAAAGCATTATGCCTTTTTTTATTAGAAATCAATTCAATAACCAATAACTAAAATTAATCATCATCTTCTGAGCCCTTCTTCCCAAGTTTACTTGGGGTCAGCTACTAGTTCAACCGGTTTTACCTGACCTCCTCAACCCTAAGGGAGAACTGAAATTCGAAGATTGAACTAGTTGTCAGTATATTTGAGGGAACTGACTTTCCAATAACGATTGATTGATAGATGTTTATGACAACCGGGACCAACGGCTTTACGTGCTCTCCGAGACACGAGCGTGAATCACCGCCAAACTTCCAAACTCCGGGCTGCTATTAGGAATTTCCTAAGAAAAACCCAAAAACACTTTTTGGCCCGACCCGGGGTTTGAACCCGAGACCTCTTGATTAATAGCCGCATACGCTTACCACTAGACCACCAAAGCAGAAATCTTTCATTATTCTGATGCTAACTTAGTTAATAGATTTAATATCAGATTAACTTAGAACATTATTCATCAAAATAAATCATATCTTTGAATGCGAAAGTAACTCTGTTTGTCTGTCTGGCTTTCACGCAAAAAGTACTGAACCTATTCTAAATGTAATTTGGTACTCAGAGCCTGAGAAAGGACATATGTTACTTTTTGACTTTTTATGGAATTTACCTACACGTGGGCGCAGCCGCGTGCGGAAGCTTGTTTTATATATGATTTGATGAAACAAGAACTAAAACTAGGTATATCTACCTCCTTCCTACTGTGCTGTGTTAAAACTTTTATTTTTCATGTAATATCTGTTAATATGATTCTACTCTGGAAAGCATGAGCAGAATCTAAGAGTGGCAGTCCCCATACTCAATGCGTGCATAATGCTGTATGGTGACCCACACTATGGTGAACTAGTGAGATATGTTTACACGCCACGCTAATTGGACCAGAGAGGGAAACACTTGCGTAGAGGGAAATAAGTAAAAAACCACCTATGCACTGTGTGTGCGTGTGTGTGTGTTACTCCCCTGCGACACAGGATTAATTCTTAAAGTAGGAGATCCATTTTCCGAAATAAAATAAATGGGTGTATACCTGAAAGTCAGCCGTTGTGAAATTCTGTGGTGGTTGATTTGGCTGTTGGGGTTGTGAAGGCCGTGTGTACTGACCACTGACTGGCGGTGATACAGCTTGCATGATGGCTGGTTGAGACGGTGGCTGAGGAGGTTGTTGCTGAAAAGTTTTATATTTTGTAAGTACAAGTATAACTGATATAAGACTGTTGTTTACTGTAACATAAGACTGTACTTTGTTTTAGTATGTAGCCAAATCTTTTGTAATGATTTAAAGTAAAATCCAAGAGTGAAACACGGACAATGCTTTATTACAAATAGTATTGGCATATTATTTAAATTGGATTTATAGTATGTTAATGTAAATGTTATCATCTTCAGAATTTATTAACTAACCTAACTGGAAGAGTCATTTAAACCTGTTTACAGTATATAATTTGGTAATTAAAGAGCCTCTTCTATAGTTCACCATCACACACCTGAATGTTTTTTAAAAAAAAAACAATCTCCTATTTCTATCAGACTACTTGAATATGAAATGCTTTAAATGTATTAAGTAATACATTAACATCTAAACCCTTCAATTCAAATAAACTAGGCCATTTTGACTTCATAGTTTACTGTAGTAATTATGCTTCAAAAAAATTACATCTAGTTTCCGATGGTGCCTTAAAAAGTTTAGTATAAATATATCTTTAGTATAACTTGTCATAAATTTTAATTGGTGTACTTTAGAAACTATTTCTTTTCATAAAAGAGTATGCTTAGAGCAGAGAATACGAAAGCTAGACATGAATAAAATAATAATTAGAGATTACTTTTATAACAAAGGCGTTAATTGCAACAAGTTGGGTATAACGTGCCATTATCTATCAAAGATACCATTGCTTAGACGTATTGACACCTACAGAAATATCATCAAAATGACTAATAATAACATATTACCGCAGTTTGATTTGCATTTTGTTGTCCGTCGAAAGGATTATAGTCATCGAGGCCTTGTGTTGCATTATTTGTACTCCTGGCAACCTGCTGTACCGCAGGATCCTAGAAATAAGTAATTGATTATAATCACACCTATAAAAACATTGTAATTTTCGTAATAATGTAGGGCTACATACTGCGAAGGGGTTGTCTATGGTTGGATCACCAAACGGATTATCCTCAAATTTCGACATATTTAAGACGTTATCGACGCCACTTTATACTCATGCACACAGTAAACACAAAGGAAAGTCTTTCTCGGGTCTAAATATATTTTTTTTGCACAAAAGCAGAGATAACAATCAACTATCAACTAAATTGACAGATCACTGATGACGACGAAAATGACAGCTGTTTATTTAGTGTTGCAAGTCTTCCCATAATTTATTTCTAAATTTTGTTTAATGTAACGTAAGTAAGTTTATACGAATAAATATCTGATTTGGGCAACTATTTGTACTAAGAGATCAGCGGAGAGTCGTTTCTAGTCTAATCAGTATCCGTGTAAAATAGTTACCTAAGCGCCCTTTTGTTAGCGTGCGGGCTTAATGGAATTTGTACATAAGTCAATATACCTAAATGTTGCATTAATGTTTTAAAATGGAAATTGTAGAAAAAAAGAAGAACTTTCATTCTAATTCTTCTCAAATCCAGAAAATTACAGACCTATAACCGTCACCTCCATTCTCTTGCCAAGTGCCCAAACGAATCACCGACGAGTTTATTCCGCTACCTGTAGGATTACTCTTTGTTAAATAATCGGCATTATGCCTGTCTTTCAATCATACCCATTCACTGGTGACCTTCTAATGTACGTAACACCTTTGAGATGACGCTATGTCAATAGCGTCACCTCAAAGGATTTTCACTTCCGAGGATCCATTTCCAAGGATTCACCGTATCTGTCAAGATACGGTAAGTCCTTGGAAATCAGCTTCCACATCCAGGCCTTCGATAGGGTCTGGCACCGAAAGTTTCTCTTTTGATAGATTTATACTTTATATATTCGGTAGATACTTTTGATATTCGGTCTACCCCACAAACTCTGCAATTGGGTTACTTCTCTACTGAAAAGTCCCACCCCCTACAGAGTTACTCCTGTGAGCATTATGGGTAAACACGCTTCTGTAAGATATATTACAAATTTATGACAAAGTTTTTATTTTGAAAATAAACCGAAATAATAATATACGTAGGAGTGGGTAGGCATTAGGGTGATATGACGAACTCGATGACCTGGAAAAGATCGAGGGCAACCGTTGCATGCGGGTAGCACAAGGGAGGAGTGAGTGTTAGGGGCTGGTGGAGGTACATGTAAAGCAATTGACATCTTTAGGGTAGGATGATTATTATTTCCTTTTATGTATTCTGATCTCAAAAAAATTTGCTTTATGGATTTAAAGCATCGATTTCAATATAATTATCTCATTGCAATTTCGAAGCAACCTTCTATCATCACATAAATCGCATAATATATTTCCATTTTATTTAGACAGTTTCAATATGCTCAACCTGTACGGTGATTGGTTTATCAGATTTTTTGAAGTCTGACATTCAAATCTGAATGTTGGTAACTTGCGTTTGATTGTGAAGGCGAAAGTGGTTTTGGAGTTGGCAACTGCCGAAGTGTCAGTTTCTTGGATGTTTCTGTCAAAGTAGGTAGCTGTTTACGTTTTGTATCGTTATTTTGCGATCGTTTTGCTCAACTTTTGTTATATCTTATTGTTTTTATGATAACACTTTATCCCTGCGTCTTAATGGTGAAATGTATAAGTGGTATTCTTTTATGTTTTTTGAACAATGTCAGATGTCAAGAGGTGAATAGGCTGTGTTTTGTGTTGTAACGTGTGAGTGACAGTTTTTATATTGTTTGGGATTTGGAGCGATAAACATATCGGTGAGTATTTCCTCTTTTATTCATCTATAGCTTACTCGTAAACAGACAATTTTTAGTTACGTGGAATATGTAGTGAATTGCACTTAGAGGTGAATGATTTTATTGAGCTTGTTCTGGTCATGAATACGTGAAGACTTGCGTAATGGACCGGTAATAGTGGTAATCGAACTGCTAGGAGTAACTACATATGGGTAATTTATTTTTAAATTGGATAAGGCGCGTGCGCCAGCTGGAAACAGGAGCCAGGCGCGCGCGCACCCGCCGCTCGCAGCGAAAGTTGTTTGCTCTTGATATCGAGGAAGTGGCACCAGACCGACAAAGTACCGGTCTTACTACGTAACTTAAAACAGACTATTTAAATAAATAAATAAAAATGTTTATGGTACAAAAGTTTTTTTAAATTAGACTTTTTTTTAAGCTGTAGTTTTTCTTTTATAAATTTAATAATTGAACAACATAGTTAAAGTTCAATAGTTTGGTTTGGGTTGTTGAACTGTGATTGATAATGATGTCAGAGGCTAATGTAACACACCTAATTATTATCATTGTTTCACATGACCCTGGGTTATTTAGAATATTTTAACATTATTTAGATTGAAAAACACTATACAGTTTCATGTTATTTAACTAAAATATTTTTCTACTGTAGAAAGTTATTACCAACATTTACTTTTATTATTATTGAAATATTAAATATATAATGCATCTATTACTTACTTAAAAGTAGTAGGAAGTTAATATTATATTTAAATATTTTTTTCCCTACAACTACATACTTACTTACTTAATAAATTTTTTTCAATATATATTTTTTTCAGAACCTTGATAAGAAATTACCATGAAAAAGAATTTAGTTAGATTTTTTTTTTATCTAAAACTGATATATTTTTTGATAAAATAACTTTTTTTATTGTATAAATCCTCATCATCATCTGAAGAACATCATTTTTTAGACATAGGCCAGCTGCAACATTTAACTGCTGTATGTGACTGTTTATAGTATTATGTTAAACTATATTATTTGTATCTATAAAAAAAACATTTGTCAGTGAGAGGCAAGCACTCATCAGGGAGGTGAAAGGTTATCTATAAACATTTAAACAAAAAACATATTCAAAGGAAAGTCCTATTACTTACTACTTACTAACTATTTAAAATAGTTTCATAAACAATTCACAAACTACTTTAATTATCATATTGCAATTTTAGTATCAAATATTAAATTTTTAATTATTATTTCTTCACTTATAATAATATTAGTAGTTTTTTCTCCCACTTATTATTTTCTGTTCTTCTGATTCTCCTGTGTAACATTGATAAAATATTGCTAATAAGAATAATACTGCTAATGCTTATAAATCGTTTTGACTGACTGCCTTGTTGGTCTAGTGGTTAGCATATGCGGATACTGATCAAGAGGTCTCGGTTTCGATTCCCAGCTCAGACCAAATATTTTTGTGATCCACAAATATTTGTTTCGTAGTCTGGGTGTTTTTCTATGTATAATATGTATGTATTTATAAAAAAAAGTATGTTTTTGTATTTATATCAGTTGTTTAGTTTCCATTAATACAAGCTCTGCTTAGCTTGAGATTAGATGATGTTGTGTGTAAGATGTCCAAATATTTTTTTTTTTTTTTTTTTTTTTTTTTTTATTAGTGAATGGGTCACTGCACTGTTACTACTGCATTAGCAATGACTATGGTGATCACTACTATTAGATTTGCTCATGCTCTCCATCGGACATATTTAAAGTTACTTTAAGAGGCTAATTTAAATTATCATTTTCCTAGTCCTTAAAATTCCCAAGCCTATTTAGGGTCAGCCAGTGGTTGAAAATGAAGTTGCTAAAATTTTTTTTTTTTTTAATAAATTAAAATCACAACAATAGACTTTATATGAATAAAGTACTTTGATTCACTAGAGGAATTAATTTGATTCACTGTCAATTGGCTTTGTAAACTTCATATCAGTCAAACAATGTGGTCAATGCTAGCATACTATAAGCCACTATTCAACTGTTCACATACTAATCATAACATGTTGCCATGTGTGTGTATAAATGAAATACAAAAGTTAGTGAACCCGAACACACAGACAATTATGTATCTTATGATTATGCACATAAGGATTATTTTGGTGAAATTATACACAGATCACTTAAATTTTGTCGAATATTCATTGAATAATTCTTTAAGCTTGGAGTCTTACTAGATTTGTCTTCTGTTCTTATTGGAATATGAAATTGGAAATGAAGATCAAACTAAAATATAGCAATATAAGGTGAACTGTTGCTTCTGTAATTTTAAAGTTTGAGGTAGACAGCAAGTGTGGTTTGAAATGTACCGACTAACTAAAGCCACATGTTGTGCCATTTCGTAATACATAGATATACTAGGGATATGTGAAATGTTCAATATCCCCTGCCTGCTCTATCAATAAGTTTTAGTCTAATTTTTAGCTTGTAGTTTTATTGAGTAAAAAAGTAAAAATAAAAATCTTTTTGTTTTTTTATAAATATTTGACTGATACTTATTTCTACTTACTTACATAGGTATTTATTAAATAAAAAGTTTATGGTCTAACAGTTAACAGTATTGTTCAATATAGGTAATAGTTATGATTCCCTTGGGAGTGTCGAAATATGCCTTTTTTTAGCGGAATAAACGCCCGTATTTTTTTTTTACATAAATTTCGACAAAAGATTTTTTCATAACTTGTAACATAAAATAGACTTGACTTTACGCTTTAAATTTCAATTCGCACACATTCACGCGCTCCCGACCTAGAGGGTGTTGACAGACAGACAATGAGTGTTCCGTTTTTGCTTGTGAAATAAGAAATCCTAAAAGTGTGATTAGGTAATCTTGAATAACTTGAACATTAAGGTCAGGGTGAAGAGAAGAATTCAGCTGGGTTGGGCATCCGACAGACGAAAGTTTTTAATCAGTAATACATACGTGTCTATGGTGTCCTACCACTCATGAGATACGGAAATGATCAGGAGAGGAGCCTTGGTCTATTAAGTATACTTTTATTAATAAAATATTATGTCAAATATTTCTTCTTGTCTCAGATGTTTATACACGTAACATCATTCTTTATTCTGATATATATAATCATACGACACCTCTACGGATTTACGTAAACAAACAAAAAACTGTCGGGTTTCGTCAGTTTTTATGTAGCTGGAAAAACATGCGCTTAATTATGTTTTCGTCATAAGTTTGTATCATGAATTATCAACACATGAGCACAATGTATTACCATTTTAGCGCGGAGCTCTATACGCAAAAAATTGTATGCGATATTTTATTTTTTGCTTTTCTATCATACTTCAGTTACACAAGTACACAGTACAATAGTCTTTATAACCGGTGTAGTACCTCTAACAGTTAGGCAGGCTAGGCATCAATAAACAACTATTAGCTAAGGTATTGTTTTAGAAATAAACTCAAGTTACTTGTTAATTAAGGATACAAAGGCTCGCAATGTTGCTATTGTTTTCGCTGAGCTCTGTCGGAACAGTAAAGTTAATGTTATATTTCAGTGCTTGCCGATGTTATTTAGACTGTAAATTGTTAATTAGCTGCAATTTCTTAATACGTTTGGAACAAAAAGAATTAGATTTAGGTACTTTTAGTAATAGGTATATGAACTTCAGGCCACTTTGGATCGAAACAAGTGGCGTGCTATTGAAGACTAGACTGTTGATGATATGAATTTTAGTTTCCATTTTATCCAGACATCTATTTTCTGAAAAACTAACTTCGCCGTTGGTTTAGCACGGATGTATGTTGGTTTTCAGATGCCACGTTAAAATGTAGCCCATGTCCTACCTCAATAACCATAGCACCATAATGCTAAATTTAAAATCGATTTAGTGGGCTAGCTGTAAAAGGTAAGAGATAGACTTTCATGTGCAAATATTTATTTCGTTATTACTATGTCAACTTTTGGATGCGATTTCGGCTGAGTTTGATTGTTTTCACGGTAAACATGTTCTTCCTATGTTATTTCTCACGTATCTCCACGCCAAATTTAATTGAAATCGGTGCAGCAGTTTTGATATGAAAGCGTAACCAATAGACAGAGTTACTTCTTAATTTATCATAAATATTATTTATTATGGATTGTAATCCTTTTTTAGGGTTCCGTAGCCAAATGGCAAAAAACGGAACCCTTATAGATTCGTCAAGTCTGTCTGTCTGTCTGTCCGTCCGTATGTCACAGCCAATTATTTCCGAAACTTTAAGAGCTATACTGTTGAAATTTAATCAGTAGATGTATTCTGTGAACCGCATTAAGATTTTTACATAAAAATAGTAAAAAAACAATACATTTTGGGGGTCCCCGTACTTGGAACTGAAACACAAAAATTTATTTTTCATCAAACCTATACGTGTGGGGTATCTATAGATAGGTGTTCAAAAATGATGTTGAGGTTTCTAATATCATTTTTTTCTAAACTGAATAGTTTGCGCGAGAGACACTTCCAAAGTGGAAAAATGTGTGTCCCCCCCCCTCTAACTTCTAAAATAAGAGAGTGATAAAACTAAAAAAAATATATGTTATACATTACCATGCAAACTACCAACGAAAATTGGTTTGAACAAGATCTAGTGAGTAGTTTTTTTTAATACGTCATAAATCGTAACACGCAATTTACCTTTCATCCAGTCAATACACTAGTATAAAAACATCGATGAAAGTTACAACGAACTACAAGAACTTTTATATGATGTTACTTGCTGATACGGAACCCTTCATGGGCGAGTCCGACTCGCACTTGGCCGCTTTTTTCTTTTTTTTGTAATTTTATGTTCTTGTTGGGTGTACCCAGTTACAAAAAATATCGTACTCATAAGTTTATTAACTGTTTATTATAGTGCTAGTAGGGAATCGAAACCTAACTAACGATGGCACAGGCTGGTCGAATTTTATTCTATTCCAGTAATTTGGACGCTTCGAGGGTTTAATGGACACTTCATACGTACCCAGAAACTCGTATAAAAACTTTTATACTCAAAGTAGAATACGTCTACTAGGGTCGAATTTATCATCTCACTCCCAGAAGACAGTCACAATTTGGAAGAGGTCACTTTTTACGGTCGACCGGGGCGTAATCAATCGAGGCGAAAATGCGTTATGTGGGCCGCATTACGAAAAAGAACCTCGAACTTTCCAGGCCAGTGCACTTGTATAGTTTAACTTTGACTATAAACCGATTGCTTCGGCGTCATGGTGACGATGTCAAATGTAAAATTTACTTGGAAAAGTACACTTGTAGTCCACTGTCTGGAAATCAAAATGTGTGTGTGTGTGTGTGTGTGTACATACAAATGCCTGGAATACAATTTGTCTATGACTAATGATTGACCATCTGGAATATATAATACTTTGTGTTCCAGATAGCGCACTGTGATTAATAAAAACAAGCAATACTTAATACAATTTTAGTCTTAAGGTGATCTTTTTTTTGACGCATGAACATGCATGCATTGGTTTTATTAAAAGAAACAAGGTGCTTGTTTCTAATACCTTAGGAAGTATGCAATCTATCATGTCGACTCGTATGAACTAAACTCACTATAATTCTATATTATTGTTGGTTTACATAGTTACTTAATCTAAATTATCCAGATTTAAAATTTAAACATTTCGGACATGTAACTAATTTTTTTTTTTTTTGTCTATTTATTTTTTTCTATTTATTTAAGTACAATATCTTAAATTAGTCTAAAACTATAAGTTAAAACTTATAATTAGCTCTCTGATGCTAATCTGCCTTAACTTTCTAACATTTGTAGCTGTAACTAAGTTTTCCATGCATAAATATATAAATAAATAACACCATCTAGCTTCAAATTAAGCAGAGCTTGTACTATGAAAGCTAGATTGACTGATAGAATACTTAAGTATATTTTTTTTACGATTATTCCTATACACGTACCAGGCCGAGAGTGCCTACAAAAATATAAAGTACAGTACTTTTATTCAGGAAAAAAGTCCAGTTTCCAAGAGATGAATAATGTAACCTTCACGAGAGCAGGTCCGCGGTTTGCCCGCGTAGTAGTATGTAGTAACTAAATAATTTTTATGTTACTTAAAGAAGGCGGATACGAAAACGGTAAATTTTTAAATAGGTAGTGAATGGTTAACCTTGTCTCTGCCACTCACTTACAACATAATACCTGATGTAATTGCAAATCAAGATATTTTTTTTACAGTGTGTATCAAGGTACGTATGTCCTTATTCCTTTATCATTTTCTTAATTACGTAGGTAATTTATATTTATAAATTCCTAAAATCAAAGCACTTTTGTGCTCTTGTCTTGTTCTCAGTATGTACAGTATATTTAAATTATTGATAACTTTATTTATGCCAATACATTTATGTAGATAAGTATAAAAATAAAATATAAACTCAAAGCGTTTCCTGCAGAAATATTGCTAAATTAAATAGCGACTGTATTTATTTAATACTAAACATAGCTAGGTATACGTAATTATTCGTTTTGTAAGTATTGAGACCTTACATAAGCGACTACGCTCTGCTTTGGACAGATTTCATATATCTAGCCGTAAAAACTTGTAGAAAACTAGTTCGCAGTACTGGAATTTAACGAAATGCATGTTGTCCACATTTATTAGAACTGCTAAATTTATAGAATACGTTAAGTATGCAACTACATACATACATACATATAATTCTGTGCATTGAATGATTAGGAAAAAGTAGTGTCACCATGCCTATTCCGTTAAGAGTAGAAGAATTCGGAACAAACTCTATACGAACCTGTCTGGGAAGCATGGTGTAGCATGCCCAAATCTCATTTTTAATTTAATAAAAAGCCTACGAGGATTTCCAAGCAATAGACTACAAACGTAGTGTAGGACGCCAAAGGCCAGATGGAGTGATGATTTGCTCAAGACGGCTGACAGAAACTGGATGCGAGGAGCAAAGAATGAATGAAGTGACGTGCAATTGGAGAGGCATCATGTCTAGCTGTGGACTGCGATAGGCTGATGACACATGTGAACGTTAATGTGTATGGTTCAGGCATGCGATGCAGATTATTCTGAAATTACCGAGTTAACTACCCGTTATTTCAAAAATTCCCTTGAGCATGTCTTCCTTTAATTAATCTTTGAAATGAGTATCTCGAGGTTTGGATGTAAAGAAGTATGCGGAAAACAAAACTATTTGAAGTAACCTTGTATGTAAATTTGTTAAACTTATCTTACACATAAACTTCCGAGTCTGTGGTTTTATAATAATATATATATGCGAGAAATAATCGCTAAGGAAGAAAAAAAAAAGTAGGTATTAGTTGTAAGTTTTTAATGTTAATGTCTTTTTGAAACTCGCATGGGTAGTTTATATATTAATATAAAGTGGCAAAAGCTGTGGACACATATTATTTATGTATGTACTGGATTCAAACGTTATAAAACTAGATATTAAGATATTTTGTACTATACATTGTTTGTGTTCCTTGAATTAAATAAATAAATAATATTTCGCTAATACGCACACGTCAGTAAATCTTTTAGAATTCAATGATTATCTTATGTCATTGCCATTTTTAACTTTCACGTTTGACGGAGCTGTTGTTGTAATGGTTAGCGACCCAGTGTGATAAGCTAGAGGTTATTTGGTCTGTTTCTGGGTGTAAATTAATTACCTACTTAGCTTTTGCCCGATGCTCTACACTCGTGTACATATGTCGGTTGTATCGGTAATAGAAGTCATATGTCCTTCTCTGCTCTATTGTGAATTTCATGCAAATCGGTTCAGCAGTTAAGCCGTGAAAGCTTAACAGACATACAGACAGAGTTACTTATGAATTGATAATGTGGATAACACCAGTTGAAATAGTAATAATAGCCGAACCTAAATAATTTTGGATAATAATAATAAAGACTAGAAATAGGTGTTCAAAAATGATGTTGAGGTTTCTAATATCATTTTTTTCTAAACTGAATAGTTTGCGCGAGAGACACTTCCAAAGTGGAAAAATGTCCCCCCCCCCATCTAACTTCTAAAATAAGAGTGATAAAACTAAAAAAAATATATGTTGTACATTACCATGCAAACTAGCAATGAAAATTGGTTTGAACGAGATGTAGTGAGTAGTTTTTTTTTTAAACTTCATAAATCGTAACACGCAATTTACCTTTCATCCTATCAATAGACTAGTATAAAAACATCGATGAAAGTTACAACGAACTACAAGAACTTTTATATGATGTTACTTGCTGATACGGAACCCTTCATGGGCGAGTCCGACTCGCACTTGGTCGCTTTTTTTGTTTAATTTCGTCTTTTGAGATATTTTACAAATGTCGTTGCATGCTAAATAAGACCTTCCTGTGATCTCAGATCTTAAACAATGTTCTTTATCCATTCATATCTTTAAATAAGAAATTTTATTTCAACATAACTGAAACGGCTATTGTTGTATCAAAATTATGAGTTGATAAAAGTCATGACTCGTACTTTTGAGGATGAACAGTTATATATATATTAATGTAAGTAGAGCGTTGTACGGCCGACTTAACTTGTAAACTGAGATCTTTCTAGAACACAATGAAAATACTGAAGTGAAAGAAACATAACCATCATAGTTATTCGTAAATAAATACTTCTCCTACAAAGGATTGTTGTTTAATGCAGACAGCTCAACTTGTCTATCTATATCAAGATGAGATCCTCACTCGCTTATTTCTGTTTTTGTTTCATGAAAGGTTAATGTCGGATCGTGAACTTAAGAAGTGTTGATTAAACCCTCTTGTTAAATGTAGAGGAAAATATGTATGTTATCTTACCTACCAAAATTCACGAGTTTCGTTCATATGAATTTCTTTTTTTTTATTTTTTCTTAATTTCTTTATACGCGTTTTTAACAAACAATAGATGAATCTGACCACAATATTCGTATAAATACAACGAAATTTGGCATCATCAACATATTAACCGAAAGACCTCCATTGTTGGACTTCATATAGACTTCAACTAAAGTCCCCTTTCACAATGTCACTTAGGGCCACCGCAGACTAGCTATTTAGCATCGGCGATTGCATCGATGCTGCATCGCGTTTTAGCGACTTCCTGCGTTCGATCGCGGTATCGGAAACGCGCGTTTTAGCGACTGCTCAGATGCAAAGTCGCTGCTACCGGGATCCGAAATAGTGCGGAGAGTAGCGTTCAGCTGCTGTGTCGCGCTTCTAAAAAGCGACTCGATCGCCGCGTTTGGCGTTTTTAAGTGTGCGGTGTGGAGCGTTCGGTCGCCGTATTTAGCTTCTAAAAAGCGTCTAGTTGCCGATCGCCGATGCTAAAAGTAGCTAGTCTGCGGTGGCCCTTACTGTACTTCTTCTATAAACAAACTTAAATATGCCGCATTTCCTAAAACTATACATGTCGTTGTGGAAAGTCTTGTAGGTGCCCTGTGTCCAGCGATGGATGCCTTTCGAATGAAATGATGAATAAAAGTTTTCCGGTTTTTTAGGGTTCCGTAGCCAAATGGCAAAAAACGGAACCCTTATAGATTCGTCAAGTCTGTCTGTCTGTCTGTCTGTCTGTCTGTCTGTCTGTATGTCACAGCCAATTATTTCTGAAACTATAAGAGCTATAATATTGAAATTTGGTCAGTCGATGTATTCTGTGAACCGCATTAAGATTTTGACATGAAAATAGAAAAAAAACAATACATTTTGGGGGTCCCCATACTTGGAACTGAAACTCAAAAATTTTTTTTTCATCAAACCTATACGTGTGGGGTATCTATGGATAGGTATTCAAAAATGATGTTGAGGTTTCTGATATCATTTTTTTCTAAACTGAATGGTTTGCGCGAGAGACCCTTCCAAAGTGGAAAAATGTGTGTCCCCCCCCCTCTAACTTCTAAAATAAGAGAGTGGTAAAACTAAAAAAAATATATATTGTACATTACCATGCAAACTACCAACGAAAATTGGTTTGAACTAGATCTAGTGAGTAGTTTTTTTTTAATACGTCATAAATCGTAACACGCAATTTACCTTTCATCCAATCAATACACTAGTATAAAAACATCGATGAAAGTTACAACGAACTACAAGAACTTTTATATGATGTTACTTGCTGATACGGAACCCTTCATGGGCGAGTCCGACTCGCACTTGGCCGCTTTTTTAAACACTAGATTCGTTCGTTGACCTTAGTACTTATCCAGCCAGTGGTATTTACATTGGAGTATTTAAGGCTAATCTAATTTGAATGTCTGCTTTGATTCAATTACCTGAGTTGCCATGAAAACGTCCTTAATGCTAATGAATACACAACTCTGTGCTCGCGGCTTACCGCTCCGGGAGCCGAATAATTAAAGTCTTTATACAGCTTGTTTGTAATGATAGTGGGCTTTTATTCAAATGTACGTTACGTGCAGGAAGCCCGAAGTGGATGTTAAGATTTCGTCTTCTGCTTTGCTCCTGTCTCATTACGAGGAGTATATTTTCGCCTTAGCTATGACACATGTCCTTCATTCAAATGTCCTCTACACACTACTTATATAAAACCATCGAACCAGTCAGCGTGGTGTATTACCCCCAAAATCTCCTTTCTAAGATGACCTATAAATAAAGGCTGGTAAAAGTATACAATGAATGGTCCTATTATAATTTTCCAAATTAATACTATGATCGAATTCGTAATAGGTACTATGATTTACTCGAATTTTGAAAGTTGTGCACAAGTTCAAAGCTGCCGTAGACTAAGTTTAGAATTAGTATCAGATGTAGATATCTGAGTGTCTAAGTTACTATTATTTAACTAGGTAACTGGACCAGTCACAGTATAGTGGAGCGTTGTAAACGGATCAGAACTAACCTAAGTAACTTGGCTAGTTAACAAGTTGCAATTACGAGTCAGAGGTCGCTACGCGACTCAGTCAGGCGATTTGTAAGCAATCCGGTTAAACCTCTATTGGATTATATTTTACGAATGTAATGCCAAATGTCACTGCGTTTCTTCTATAGTTTTAGTACTTACTATTCATGCAGCTCACAGCTGTTCTCTATTACTTTTAATTATGAGTTCTCTGAGAATGTGTGCGGTCTTCTACAGACCGCAACTTCAAGTGTTATAAAACACACCAAAACGTTTATTCCTATTACATGGATAAGGGCATTTCTCTGTAAGCTCGTACAGGTCCCATACAAATGCTGTCCTGGCAATTTTTTTTAACATTTGCTAAAAAACCGTGTTCCTTTTCGAAGATAATAAACTATTATTTAAGTATATAAAGAGGCCCACTGAAACTATTTATATTTTCCAAGTTATTAGCGATTTTCCAAAAAAACATGACAGGGGACTGTTAAGTGAGACAGAGGACTGTTGTACTTTAGAAAAAAGTCATATTACATTAATCAATTGTTATGTATAATATCAATTGTTTATTCTTTTTATTAAATATTTTCGCATCAATAGTAAATAAAATTTCTTTATAAAAAGTGAACAGAAACAACAACTTTCTTTATAACTATCAGGTGTTTTACATCGTTTAGCTTTAGGTACTTCTAAGCCAATGAGATTAGATTTTTTTCCGGGTCTAGACAACGACTTTATTTTTTTTGGGATCCAGTGCTTGTACTTTTGAAGTACACTACCAGTTACAACTTTTTTTAAGATTTGTCTCTCTTTGGTACATTTCAATGAGGAATAATTTTATTTTAACTGCTTACTAATAACATCGCCAAACAACGCTTTCTTGACTACTTCTTTTCTTTGGTAAAGCTCGTCTAACATTTTTAACATCTTTGTCTTAGGTGTATCTTCAACGTTCTTTATATTTTTTCTTTCTAATCTCGTTTTTTTTGTACTTCTCAAGTTTTTTCTCTAAGCGTGCGATCTTTTCATTTATTTCCCTGTTAAACTTCTGTCGTCGCTATTTGGCTTCTTTTTTCTTTGCTGTAGCCTAGCACTGGAAATTGCTGGGCTTCGAGCTGAAGATATTTGCACTGGAACTGGATTCGCGGGTCTTGAAGGCGGAGTATCTGCTTCTAGGTCTGTTAACGGCGTATTTTCTCGTACAATAGTGTTAGTGATGCTTTTCAGTGTTATTCTTTTGGCTCAGTATACGTGTCATATCCTTTACTAACCTCCGCAATCCTTTTTCTTTTGGTATTTCAAATTCTCCTTTTCTCTCATTTCTTCTCTTTTAAGGGGGTCATTTTTTTCTTTTTTGGTAAAAATCTTTCTGCTTCTCTCTTTTTCTGTAGTAATTCCTCTCGGGATAACTTTTTCTTTTGTAGGAGCCATAAGTATCACGTGCGTTCGATTAGCCTGTGGAAAATTAATTTAAGTTCATAAATGATAAAATTAATGCCAAGCCTGCCTCCTTTCCTCATCCCCTTTCAGTATTGAGTAAATTATTCTACTATTCAAGACCTTTCATTTGATATCCATATTGAGGTAGTTGTTAAAAAATATATATTCAGCCATTTTGTGGCAGCGGCCATTTTGGACCGATTTTTATTAATCATAACAAAGAACACTCCCAACTAATTCATCTTTAATAAACAATACGCAAAATACACAGTCCCCTGTTGTGTAAAACAGTTCCCTGCTGCAATTTCAGACAGGGGACTGTTGCCAGGGGACTGTGTTTTTCGGCTAAATTTCACAATATTTACAAAACTGATGTAAAATAGTTTTTTAAGAATATACCGATCAATTGAGACATAAATAATGCAACAATAATCTTTATTTGAATATTATTAAAGTAATTAAAATACATATTATGACTTACCAGAGGACTGTGCATGGTAGCGATACAAGCGCTTGTTCACTTCACAAATGACGCTCTGACACTAAACAAAATGGCATATCAACGCCGCATTCGGCAAGGTTGCTAAGTTCAAAGCAATTACGTTTCGTGTGACTTAAATAAAATATCGTAAATATGATAGTTGTTTTTAATTATGAATTTAAATATTTGGCAGGGGACTGTATAAAAATTCTAGGGACAAAGTTTACAGGAGTCTACCAAATAAATAAAATACGTAATAAAACCTTGTTTTACGAAAATAATATAATTAAATTATTCTTCTTTATGATATTGACTTCCAAATATTTCATTTATCACTCACTTCTTCGTAAATCTCTTTTCTAGGTAGAAATACAGTGATGGGGACAGCCAGGGGACTGTATTTTTAGAGCTTCTATCACGTCTAGAAAAAAACTGAAAATAGTTATGGTTCTAAAAATAAAGGGTCCGTAAAGTTTCGGAATTAGAGTTTCATTAGGAGTGGTTTTTTTTTAAATTATTTAATAACGTTTTGAAAAAATCGGTCGGGACAGCCGATTACGAGGTTACAGAGAATCGCCCATAACTATTGTGTTTCTTTCAAATTTTTATCAATTTCAAACAAATTTAACATTTCAACAATCCAGCAAATTGTTCTTTGTAATCGTAAGTAACCTTTTTATAAATTTAAGCCTACCAAAGTCATTCCACTCTGCCTGATGAAAAGCATGAGTAGAATAAACGATACTACAATTTGTTTTAATGATTTTTTTAAATACTAAGTAAGTACTTACCACATTTTTTTTAATTTCAATAATGAAATAGAAAGTCCGACGCTTGAAATGTGATATATCTACATCGACTAAAGCAATTCATTTTGACTATTCTCAGCTTGTAATATTCTCTGCAATCACTGCTGATCGTAAGAACCATCACCATTAATGTTAGTTTTAAAACGTACCGGATGTCAGCAATTAATCACAGATACGTTCTATAATGGAATCAGTCTAAAGTCAAAGCTCGATGATTGAATGCTTTTCAAATGCCTCATTAATAGTGTATGCGTAGTTATATTCTCTAGTACGTGATCGTATCTTAAACATTATCAGGTTTACGCTGAGCCCAATAGGCCTCGTTTCGTTTGCCACTAATTGGCTCATAAACACTTATCAGGGACATTCCGTCCCGTCCTCATTGCTGCTCGGAGCCAAATAGCGATCAACTCAATATTATTGGCCTATAATCGCAATTAATTTATATAGATATCTATTCGAATTTATTTGTGACCGCGTGAGATATGAAATTGTCCAATTATTTTGTGAGCTAGCCCACTGTTTTGTAGTTATTTTCGATGAAATATTCTAGAGATACCGCCTGGAATGACCCCAAAAAGTAGAACACAGTGTAGGAAAATATCATAAATTCCACAAAATAAGGTTTCCCCGCAGCTAGTTGCCTTTTCGACTGAACTTCCTTTCAGCTCCGGGAATATGTTCGCTTTGTTTTGTTGTGTTTGCGAGTTAGGAACGGCAAATTGTCGGATTACACAACTCCTAAGTTGCTAGGTCAACATTGACGTGGAAACCTTCTTAGGTTCTGGCTTTATTCTCGATTTGTGTTTTGATACGTAATTAGCTTATATGCATAATAGTATCAACAGACTTTCTTACTCTTCGATTTTCCAAAACATGTGTGGTTACCGAAATTAAAAGTTTCCAATGTTAAAACGTATTTGATGAACAATGCAAAATTTCTCAAATTTCCTATGAGGAAACCGTCTTACTTGTTACTACAATTTATTTTTCTTTCTTAAATAATAATCCCATTTCAGTTGTTTGGTGGTAAATTCAACGATTTATGTTCGTTTCCTTTAGCAAGCTGCTCCGCCGTTTCGGACTTCCTGTCGGCGGCGTGTAAATAGGCTAGCCCAGTATTTTGTTTGCTAGTTGTAAATTCTATGAGAAAAACAGTAACTGGCGACTGACAACGACATACTGCAAGTCGGACAGCGGGCTGAAAGTGGCGAGTCGACCGACAACTTCTTACATATTTATGAGATTTTACAAAAAACATCTTTTAACTATAGAGTGTGTATGGCATTAAAAGTATGTAGATAGTTGAAGTTATAAGAGTTAGACGAGTAAAGACCCTGTTCTTTTTACGAAGGTAAATAAGATAGTCACGACAGTGCTCTGTCAGTCGTTACTATTTAACTTGAAAAAAGCTTTTTAAGGGTATCGTTTCCATAATTGCTCGAAAAAGCACTTACGGTTATGACAAGAGAAACAAATTAATTCATTATTTGACAGTAAAAAAAATATCTCAGTTTCTTAATAAATCAATCTATAGAGAAACCGAGTAAAGTTACTAATACGATTATTTATTTTCGAGAAAAAAATCATCAACAGTGACTAAAATCACCGAAATCGACCTTTTCTGTTTGGAATCAATCTAGTATTATGTTGCTTTATTTGAAATAAATATTTTATTAGTTGCAAGAAAAAAGTACAAAAAAGAGATTAAGCATTTAAGGTTTCTATTAATTCTCACCAGAAAGTCATAATTTAATCTTAAACATCATTAATTTTTAGCGGCAAAAGTTCCATACATTTTACTTAGTATGGAGAAATAATTTGCAATAAAACAGAGTTCACGCGATCCAAAAATTCAGTGTTCTCCGAATATTCAAGGCGAGCGCACGCTCGTTTTTAGCTCCACACGCACTGTCACGCACACAGAGATTTGATTGTTTACATACGACGACGTGACTGTGTGTAACTTTTGATAATATTTGGTAGGTCTGAGAATAGACACACCAATCTTTATATTTTAAATTATTATTAACCAACTTCAAAAAAGGAGTATTATTTATGTTTAACTAAATGATTTTTTTTATTGTACATTCATTGATTACTCTGTCAATTGTGGACCGATTATTAAAATTCATTTTATATGACTGCCTCGGTGGCGCTGTGGTAGCATATGCGATTGAGGCCTCGGGTTCGATTCACGGGTCGGACCAAATGTTTATGAGATCCACAAAATTTTTTTTTTTAGGTGTTGGCTGTTTTCAGTGTTAGTTCATAGGGAAACCCTAAAATTTTATAAGCACGTTATAAATAGTTATTATATATTTTTTTATTTTGTAATGCTATTCCAGACGCAATATCTGAGCTGGTAGCCATCATTTCGTAATGATGAGGGCAGTAGTAGCGCATGCGACTACTTTGCTTGAGTAAGGATTCAGGTTCGATTCCCGTGTAGGACCAAATATTTGTGTGATCCGCAAATATTTATTTCGGGGTCTAGGTGTATTCTATAGGTAAGCAACAAAAAAAGTATGTTTATGTATTTATATCAGTTGTCGAATCAATAATATAAGCTCTGCTTAGTTTGGGACTGGATGATGTCGTGTGTAAGATGTTCGAAATAGTTGTTTATTTATTATTGTAATATATCATACTGCCTTGTGGGTCTTGTGGTCAGCGTATGCAACTGCTAACCAAGAGGTCTAGGGTTCGATTCCCGGGTCGGACCAAATTTTTGTATGATCTGCAAATATTTGTTTCGGAGTTTGGGTGTTTTCTATGTATAATATGTATGTATTTATAACAAAAAAGTATGTTTATGTATTATAAACTGCGAAATAAATATTTGCGGATCACACGAATATTTGGTAGATGATATTCTGTGTCATTCGTCTGAAATATTTATTTATTGTTATTTATTATAAACTAGCTTTCTGCCCGCGGCTTCGCCCGCGTGGAATTCGTTGATATCACACGACATGGTAAGGGTAGATTAAACAATCTTACCTGATTTTATGTTTGATAATAAGGAACTTCGACACAAACTTTCGTCCCCTATTTCAAACCCTTCTACCTTTATTTTCGCGATAAAAAGTACCCTATGTCCTTTCCCAAGTTCAGTTCTATCTTCGTACCAAATTTCATCAAAATCGGTTCAGTGGTTTAGGCGTGAAAGCGTAACAGACAGACAGAGTTACTTTCGTATATGTGTGTTACCTTTAGTCGTATCTTTCAAGATGTTCAGCTGATGATGGAAAGTAATACTACTCAATGGTTTGGTCTTGGATGATTAGTATTTCACTTTTATACGTATGTATAAACCGCTAGTCGTATTTATGTTTTACTAGCTTTAGCCCATGGCTCCGCCCGCGAGTGTGTCGATTTTCGTGGTAAAAAGTAGCCATGTCCTTTCTCGGGGTCCCATATATCTCTATACTGAAATTGATCAAAATCAGTTCAGCGTTTTACGCGTGAAAAGGTAACAGACAAACAGACAGACAGAGTTACTTTCACATTTATTTTAGTAACATTATTGCGTAAATAAGCCGTTTGCATTAAATATATTAAAAAAAAAACACAGTCCTCTGCCTCTTCAACCTGTCTATTAAACTCAAAACATAACGTAACTTAAAAACTACTGCACCAATTTTCATGATGTTTGCAGCAATGGATAGATTGGTTTTAAAGGAGGGTATAATTTGTCAAATTTTAAATGTTTTTTAAATGCCTATAAGACCATGTATCGTTAATCACACATTATTGACATAATAAAATCTTACACTGAGAGTCACTAGTGTAAGATTACGGCCAATTACGGGTGCGACCTGGATGAACGCTCTGACGTATTAAAAAATATTTATTTAAATAATATTGTGTAATAAACAATTTTATTCTACATATTTCATGTAGAATAAAATTGTTTTAAATGTCTACAGTATTTATTATGATAAGGATTAATATTACATTGTTCCAAATTACTTTGAAATTATTATTCACAAATAAAATAATAAAGAAATATTAAAAAAGTATAAGGTAAAAGCACTAATGCTAGACACATTAAGGACACATCAAACTTCATTCTCAATTATTAAATGTATTTATCAAAAATTAGATTCAATCAATTTTTTTACTGCTAGAGGAACATTTAGAGATCAATTTTTTCATATAAAGTATTTTAAGACTGTAGTACTTTCTACAAAAAATTACAATATTTTAATTTTGCCATAGACACTAAAAGATGACAGCACCGAAAATCAAATTCACCAAAAATAGACATCAATTAGCACTAATAATAGACATGACCATCACATTAATTTTTAAAATACAAAAAGACCAGTAAAACATTATTTTTCATTGGTGTTAATGTTTTGGTACACAGTTCGCTCTCCTTTTGGTGCTAGGATCTTACTTCCTTTGGGGCTCAAGAAAAAACCCTTTCGTCCGTCGTGTTATAAACTCATTGAGGTACATTATGAGTATCTGTATGATTATTACTGTTGAAGTAAGCCCTAACTTCTTGAATAAAGTTTTTTATTTGAGATGTCGTTTGACACAGGTTTGCGCGTTCACAACTAAATAATTGTCGCTTGTCGTATCACCTCGTTTTGAGAGCACTCCCCTATAGGCCTCTGCCAATATTGGAATTCTTGGTATCGGCTTATCGAGCGGTCCAGTTCCGTGGCCATTTGGAGTGTAAGGCCAAATTAGCTTCAAAAAAGCTTGGTGTGCTCAATAAAGCGAGACGGTATTTCACTCCTGCGCACCGCCTGCTACTTTACAAGGCACAGGTTCGTCCGCATGTGGAATACTGTTCTCATCTTTGGGCCGGGGCACCACAGTACCAGCTTCTCCCTCTGGACCGCATTCAGCGGAGAGCGACTCGAATCGTCGACTATTTATCGGAATATTTCGGATATGCATCTTCTATAGCTCATACCACGGAGAGTCATCGTCCCACACGACAGCATTTCCATTTCCATTTGTCCACAACAGTGCGTTTTCCCCGAAATATCCTGACTCGCACATGACATCTAAATTGTGGAATGAACTGTCGCCTGCGGTGTTTCCCGACCGATACGACCTTTAAAAAAAGAGCGTACTCTTAAAGGCCGGCAAGGCACCTGCGACTCCTCTGGTGTATCGGGTGTCCATGGGCGGCGGCAATCACCTACCATCAAGTGATCCGTCTGCTCGTTTGCCCCCTAATAATATATAAAAAAAGAAATATGCTTTGGAGGGTGTCAAATTTGTGCTCGAAATTTAATCTGTAACTAATAGTTGACATCTAGTATACCCTAATAGTTGACACTGTCTTCTATTAGTTAGGCTAGTGTAAAACAAACGAAACTCAGATAGGAACGTTTGTTTTACAACATAAAGGCTAAATTTGAATTAAAATAAGCTAACATATTCAGTTCGATGTTACCCTAGTAGAAGACACAGATGTCATCTTTTAGGTTTTTATTAAATTCTGGTACTAATAGTTAACACCACTTAAAATATGTAGAAAAACACACCAAAATAACAAGGAAAGGGTTCTAATAAATCAATAATTTCATACATTTATAATATTGAAACCAACAGTAGCCAATAATCATAAATATAAGACAAAATCATAGTTGTTAAAAAGTTAGTTTGCTTAACGAAAACGCTAAGAATTACGCCCAAAATGTCAACCTGCGCACATTGTTTGATGTCAATTGATACCATTTTGAAATTTGCTTTCGGGAATGTACAGAAGCTTTTGAGAATGTATCATAGTTGCACTAGGAATCTTTAACATTAGTAGCAATGTTATTTAAATAATTTGTTTTCTTACTATGGAAGTTTTTTTTTCAAAGTGTCATCTTTTAGTTCAATGTCCAGCATTAGTGCTTTTACCTTAATTAAAAAAGTATTACTGTAGGTTATTCCTAATTTATGTAACTCGTAAACTTTTGTCAATATTGGCTTTATTTATGTGTTCCTTTAAAATAATAAAATAACATTAATAAATCTTCTTTAAAAGGTAACCTTAATTATGATGAAAACCGTATTTAAATACCTTGCGTATTTAAAACGATCTGAGTTGACAGACAATGCACGCGAGCAAATTTATTTTATACTGTGTAAAATTATTTTATAATCTTTGACCATTCGATTGGTATACAGAAAGTATTATGACTTTCTGTACTGAATGAATCCTACGGGCTTTACGTTATGGCAAGATACATTGCGTGCGTTGTAAGACATTAAAATACGTTCTACAAAGGCGAACAGTTGATGGATATTTAACATAAGCAAAAAACCGAAAGTCGGTGATTGCTTGCTACGGTATGTATGCGACAGTGCGCGATGCGTCTGTGTGCATGTAAAATATGTATGTGGGTGTTCAATCACAAATTCTCACGCTTGGTGTCGCGGGCCTTAATGAAGGGTTTTACAATATTGTCTGTTGCCCATTAACACTAGTCTCTTAAAGAATCATTAAACGTCTTTGTGTATTGTTCCACTGAATTCTATCTTGATCTTGGGGTCCACAAATGCAAGAAGTCAGTTTTAAGTTATTAGCTTCTGCCTCGTCTCTTCGAAGACTACGAAACTTTCTTCTGACTGCAACTACAGCTGCACTTGCACAAACACTTCTTACTGCACTACACAATTAACAGTCAAACAAGCTTTTTTTAGCATTGGGCCTCCAGTTTTGCACCTTCCAACGAAATACGATAGCACAAATGCTGTAATTTTAGGTCGGTTTTCTGTGATAGGTTAGTACTTACCGCTCCGGTCGAAAAAAGAAAAAAAGAAAAAGAAAATTTATGTAATTCCGTAAATGTATTTAATTTAGTTATAATAATTTCAGTATATTGACCTTATAGACTATGTAATTACGTAGCCATCATGTTGGCTTGCCAGTCCCTAACCTGCACTCGGCCAACGTTGGGACGAATTGCCTTAACCCTCTCCTGTGAGGAGACCAGAACCCAGCAGTGGAACATTATAGGTTGTTGATGATGGACTTAAGCGGTTACATGTACAATTATTTAATATATGTATTATAATGTCTTTAAGTCCATTATTAAGATTGTCAATGTGTCTTTACATATGAAAGTATGTTGCAATAATTCAATATTTATAAACGTCGGAGTTTTGTTTGCCTTCACAGTGCTCTCGTGAAAATATTTATATTAAACATATTCAACGGCTTCTATAAAGTAATGATGTAATGTGCTGTATGTTAACAGCAATGTTGAAATTGTAATTTTTTAATGAGGTACAAAGTTCACAACTACACACATCAAAAGTGTCTAGGGATCAAGCATTTTTATGCGGATTTCTTGAGATTGAGATGTGGCTTTGTAATAAATTTATGATTTTATAAATTTATATGGATCCTTTTTGGTGCATTTCATAATTTGAATCAGGAACTGTCAATCAAATTCGAGTAAAAGATGAAAATCAGCTGCCAATATTTTCCCTATAAAAACATACAACGCATTGAAGAAATTATTAGTGCTACTGTTTCCCTACTACTGATTAAAACCAACGTTATTATGGAGCGGCGACGTCATTTAAGCAGGGAAGAAATGCTCAGAGCCGTGGGAATGATAGAAGCTGGTTCCCGGCAACGTACTGTGGCTTTAGCTCTGAATACAAGTCAGAGTGTTATCAGTCGACTTTGGACACGTTACCGAAGCACTGGTACCGTGGCTGAGCGCCATGGAGGACGGTATCGCTGCACCACACGGAGACAAGACCGATACATTCAAATCTTAACTCGAAGAGCTCCAACAATAACCGCCATGATGTTAGCCGTGAGGCTTCATCACTCTTCAGGGAACTTAATTAGCGACCAAACAGTCAGAAACCGCTTGCATGAAGTGAACCTTCATTCCCGAAGACCGCTACGGGTACCACCTATAGCAATGCACAATCGTAGGATTCGATATCAATGGGCTCTTGAACACAGAAATTGGGCAGAAGAACAATGGCGTTTCGTGTGCTTTTCTGATGAGTCTCGTTTTGGTATGAGACCGGATACAAGACGTATACGACACTGGAGAACCCCTGGACGCCAACAGCGATTAAAATCCTGCCAGGAAGTCCATCCTTATAGTGGTGGAACCATCATGGTATGGGCGGGTATTTGGATCGGCGGAAGAACTGAGTTGATTTGGATCAGAGGCAACCTCAACGCTCAAATTTATGCTGAGACGATTGTATCAGACGTCATCGTTCCTCTACAAGTGCAAATCGGTCCCTTATTTCAGTTAATGCATGATAATGCACGACCGCACACCGCAAGAGTTGTAAGACAGACTCTCGCCGCAGCTAACATCAATGTCCTGCCCTGGCCTGCTCAGTCGCCAGACTTGAACCCGATTGAGCATGCATGGGATATGCTACAGAGAAGAGCTCTGCCGAATATGGAGGGTATCCAGTCGCAAGAAGACCTTTTTTTGTTGTTGCAACGAACATGGGCGGCCATTCCACAGCGTGATTTGGATGAACTCATTTTGAGTATGCCAAACCGATGTTCTTGTGTTGTTAGTGTTCGCGGTAGAAACACGGATTATTAATTGTTTAAGTTACCTAATAAAATTTTTAAGAAAACTGTTATTTCAGTCTTTTTTTCGAACTTTAATGTTAGTGGTTCAAATGTCAAAAATCCCTTTATTAGGAAAATGGCAAATTTCTTTACTAATGCAAAGGTGACTTGGTTTATCGTTACTGTGACAAACGAAAACACTTTATTTGATGAATCCTTAAAGAAATTTTTTATTAATATCAATCAGGAGAAAAGTTATTGCAAAAATATATGTTGATCCCTAGACACTTTTGATGTGTGTATTTAGGAAATTAAACGTTTATAACCATTTAAAACAAAAATATTTTAATAAATACTTACCTGCTGCGAAACTTCGTCTGCGTCATTTGAAAGTAAAACAGTTTCCCTGTTTTCTCAACCTTTTTCCATTTCACCATTTAAACTTTCTCTGGAGTTCTAAATCCAAAGATTAACAAAGTCAGTCCAACCATTCCTGAGTTTTGGTAAGACTAACGAACAGTAATTCAGTTTTATAAATTGTTGTGAACGTACAAAAATAAACGCGGGTGATACCGAGGGGTGTAGCTAGTCTAGAATAAAAGTAGCTTGAGGTATTTTTTATAACATCAGGTATCTGCCAGTGAAATTCCCGTCAAAATCGGTAGAGCCGTTCCGTTCCAAAGATTAGCCGGTACAGACAAAAATAAAAACAAAAGATGTAAGAACCGGATAAACATTCCATGTATGTATATGCATTTAGTGAAAAGCTGTGAATTTGAAATTACAAACCGACGCTTCAAATCTTTTTGTTTGTATAGATAAGATAAAGTAGGTAGTAAGGTAAGGTAGGTTAGGTAAATGTACACACGGTATGATCTTGTACTGAGTTCAACTTCGTTAAATCGTCAGTTGGGCAGTTTGTGATGGCGCTGGCTAACGCTTGTTATTGCCAAGCTGGTCACGTTCGGAGCCGCCACGACCGACGCGACAAGTTTTTCCCTCGTTGGTCAGGAAACTAGCGTGTTTACGAGCTGTGAGTTCTTATACAACTCATGACATTTATGTAAGTTTTTTATGCACGTTATTCTAATTATAGTTTTGTTGTCTCGTCATAGCTCTCTGAGTTGTAACTAAATATACGATTTATTCATTATTAGGTATGTTATTTATACACACATCAACTTAAACTGAGTTTACTTTACTTCTACTTTTTTACCAACAATTAAAAATACAAATTGAGCAATAATCCATCAATCAAGCAACGATGTCGCGGTCGGACCTAGATGGGTGACCGTTTGTGGTATGATGTTATGAGCGTTTCCGTGTTTCGGAGAAAACGTTAAACAGTTGGTACCGTTTGTTATCATAAGATAGCTGTCGTGAAGATTAGTTCGGGAGGCTTAAAAACATCCACCGGCAAGATTACGTAGTCACAACGTGTCTTGCCAGTCCCCGACCCGAACCTATCAATCCTTTGCAGTCAAATGGATTCTCACCGCGCCCTAGTCAATGGTGTATCTTCACAGCATAATTAAAAGTTCGAATCAGCCTGTCGAGTTTATTTTTTTTACATTTCCACAACGTCATGTAGTCCCAATATTTTCAATTTTTATGTACATACAAGCGTCAAAAATCATCAATCCTTCGCATCATCGCTTACTGGTAAACTTTGGGTGCCACGTCGACTAAAATTTTAATTGTAGGTAGGTGCCGTATAAAATGTCATATGTGTTTAGTAAAAAACTGTTCATTTGATAAACAGACACTTCAATTTAATTTAATTGTATAGATCACATTTTGGCGCTAAATGTAATGCTTTCTCGCAGAGAAGTACTGGATCATTATTATGCCAAAACTAAATTTCTTTATGTATTGGACGTGTCATCTCCATCTTCAAAATGGTCTCTTCAACTTGCACAATAAAACAACTTCTCGCTACTGAAGTCGTGTTTACAATGCTGCAACAGCGCTGGTTTATGACGTGAATGTCCCATCCCTGCATACAAATGCCACAAAGACACTTTCGAGTTTTAGTAGGTACGCCTTTATCGAATCGTATTATGTGGTTAATCCCTCGCTGTGGTGAATTTAAAAAAGTTTCGTATAATACAGTTTCACATGTGACGCAACTACATTTTAGAAATGGAAATCGTAACACTGATTGTATCATTTGAAAGTAAATGTGAAATGAACACACGTAGATTCGCTTGTACGGCCTATGTTTTTAGTTTTTTTTTTTATGTTTTTAAACCTACTAAAGTTAACTACTCTGCATGATTATCCTCATTGTGAGTGAAAACAATGCAGCATTACCCACACTATGGCGGTCTAATGAGTTGTTTTTGTATCATTGGGTCTTAGACCTCATACTCATCAAGAAAATATATCAGCACGAATGCTGTCATTTTATTTTGGTCTTCAGGGTCAGGGTAGTAGGTACTGCCCCGGTCAAGCCAGCCCATTCGTGCTAATATCAGCGTGATTCTACTACCTTTACCAATTTTTTACCAAGCATTCTCATTTTTCTAAATTATTTCATGACCTGTTGAATATTTTCATTACCTCCTTCGTATTTAAAAGCTAGTAGACAATCCTCCACGGTTCTTTCGAGGACTTCAAAACGGTGTAGGCAAATCAATGAACTTAGACAGCCACCAGACTCGGATCGATCTGTTGAATACAAAAAATTTACTTAAGTAAGTAATATTTCTTTTACACATGGTAAAATCATCAAATTTACATGATGATAAAAATCTATATTAAATTCAATATGTAATGGAGTTTTTTCAATTTATTGCTCAGGAAATAGTACTCTATTCCAAGTTGAATCTAAAATGTCAATAGTCTCACTTATATTTAAATGATAAACTAATGTAATAATTTGAAACATGTAATACATAGCTACATATCACATATAAAAACCTCGTTTTTAATTTATGTAATAAATATATGATAATAAGCCGCGTTCGACAAGATGAAACAAATTCAAAGGGATTGACTTAAGCAATTTACTAATGTTGTTTTTAAGCTCAGTAAAAACTTTTCGCATTCTCGGCGTACCCTTTAGAGTTTTGGTACTTTCGTATTTTATTAAACTTTGTATATTGTTTGTAAAGTATGGCTTATATTCTGCTTTGTTTTACTTGAATTTAGAGTTTAATAAAACATAAGACCAAATATGAAGTTGAACGGTGTCTGTTAAGTAATTCAAAACACAACTCGTGCAAATTATCTCAAGTGTATTTTGAGTAGTTGAAATGTTATTTTGCGTGGATAGGAACGTACCTTCATGTAAATTTGATGAACACACTCGAGTGTGACAAACCTGAAATTAGTGCTAATTGTCTGGCATTGTACTCGGTTTGTGTATCGGTGACTAATTAACCGAGTAATTCGAGATTGCTTCTTGAACTTTGTCACATAAAGCGTTCATAATTGCATTACCTTATATAGCACTGTCTGATTTACACCATTGTAATTGATTGAAAGTTGTTATACTCAATGGTTTCAATCAAAGTAGTTTATTACATAGAATAAGAGTCAGAGGCTGGTAAAAACTGTTTTGATTTTTATACAGTTATATACACGGATGCGAAAACTTCGCCTGTTAAAGACTATTATGTATTCTGTGGTTAAAGTCACAATTATCTAACTATCGATGTAAAAATAAATTTTTAGTTTAACACATTTTACCGCCAGTTAAAAAGAGACTATGTTTCTTCTTTATCTTCAAGTCTCATTTTAGCTTCCGCATAAGTTTTAAATATTTTTTTAAATAAGGTGTATAATTAAAAGTCTTGATCAGCCACTGATGATAGACTATATGACTAGACTAGGGTGTAGGTTTGTAAACATGCTTTATAGATAGAGTTTCTGACTTAAAAAGTTTCATTATTTTTACCACAAAGACATATACGCATATAACTAGCGTTACAAATATGACTCAAAGTGGTATAGTAATTTTGTTTTACTCATTCTGACCAAACTGACTTTCGGTTTGTGGTTTTCTAAAAATATAGGTATGTCTTTAGATGTAATATACAATACAGTAGTACGTCTTATAAAAGTTAACAATATGAAAAATAAAATGAAAATAGATGGTACAAACGACTCTTATTCTTTTTTTGTTTCGTGTGGCAAGTGGAAACTCCCACATGTTATTAGACTCAAAATACTATGTTTAACTCGAAACCGATTAAAACTACGCTGTTGCAACACAGGTGAAGCCATTGCAGAGGACTCTGAATATCCGTTAGGTTCGTAAATGGTTGTGCGTTAGCACCATTTACATAGGTAGATGCATTGTGTTTGTATGTAACGCATCTAATATTACGCACGAATATTTGAATTTGAAGGTTATGCGACACGGAAACTAATAGTCAGAGAGATCTTGTATATAACCTGTCCTTCGTGAACATCCTTTAAAACATTGCACAGCTGAACATAGACCTCTGAGTAGATAGGAGGCTGGTTGGGTATAAAGTTTTTTTTCAAGTTTTCTTTCTCTTTGCAGTGAAGTTGTCCTGTGTAGTTTGATCCCTAAGTCGACTCTTACGATACCCATGGTATCAACAGGGGTAGTGACACTCTGTGTGCTAATTCGTCAGCACACGAGGATTATAACCTGTCACGATACAGAAACACAAGAGTTTAAACAGTTTGAATAGTCCATACGAAACAAATAAATAATGCCCAATTTCGACCACCAAGCATTCTGTAGTAATAATAAATACAGTCGTATATGTACGTACATACATTAAATACATACATTTACACGCTGTAGCAAAATTCACAACCTTACGCCACATACACATTTCACACAACTAAGTACTTATGTATATTAAATTAAAGTAACAACAAAAACTATACGCTTCGTAAAAACATGTGCACTTTTTATTATGTTCTCGAAATGTATATTAATGAAAAGTATTCATTGTACTTACATAAGTAATTAAATTTTGTAATATATCTTTTGACTTATTATGACACGCGTTGGAATTCAAAATAGTTTTTTTATAACTAAATATATAGCGTAAACAGTTTCCTTTGCAGGAATATCTGAGTTAAAATTTAATACAGTTAATACATTTTTTTCAAAGCGATGTAAAAACTGCCATGTCTTGAAAACTAAACTTGAAATGAGAATCTTTTACATCCATATAAATCTAAAGCGCGTGGTAAATTCAGATGGTGACGTTTCAAACATTTCAATATTTAAAATCACTTTAGAGAAAATTTGCAACGTTTATTACATTAGATTCGACATTCATTAGGTAAGTGTTCTTGTGTCTCTCTCTTCGAGTCTCGAGTCGACAGCACAAAAAAGATATCGAGAGTTTCATTAACACTTTTCTTACACCTCGTTGGAATAAAAATTAATTGGCAATTACGACCGTTAGGACCCTTAATTACTGATATTAATTATTAATGAGTAGGTGTCTAATTATGACTTTTTGTGATGATGCAAATCAAATTTGAAAGAAGAATTCATGTCGGTTTTAGGCCTAATGAAACAAGCACTTATTCACTGTGAAATATATGTATAGTCTTATTGGCATCTATTTGTGTTCCTTTCTGTCTGAAGTTACAGTGAGTTTAGAACTGCAGTGCAGGTTTATTGCATTATCATCACTTGTCTTTCTAACCTTTATTATCCCAAGTGTTAATCGGGGTCGGCTACTCGTTCAACCGATTTTACCTAAATAACAAATTTTTGACTGGCCTGGACCACAAACCTCCGCAACCCTTAAATTCCACCTGGACCGACGGCTTAACGTGCTCTTGGGAGGCAGGGACGTGAAACACCACCAAACGTCCATATTCTGGGCTGATATTACGAATTTGTTGTAAGAA
This sequence comes from Phragmatobia fuliginosa, assembly GCA_932526445.1. Taxonomy (NCBI): domain Eukaryota; kingdom Metazoa; phylum Arthropoda; class Insecta; order Lepidoptera; family Erebidae; genus Phragmatobia; species Phragmatobia fuliginosa. Next base: position 76,019,146 of record OW052057.1, read on the forward strand.
CAACCTAAAAACACCAATCCGGGAATCAAACTTGAGAACTCTTGATCGGCAGTCGCATACGCTAAAACGAGGCACTTTTTATTGCATTATCATCACTCTCGTAAATTATTTCAAGTCACTAGGCTATCTATTTAATTTGTTAAATTGAAAAGAAACATCGTATTGTTCAGACAGAATTAGGTTTATTTGTGGAGCCCATTCGATCGTAACAGTAGATCCCTTCGACGGAAATAAGTGAATGGAATAAATGAAATGACCTATAAAGTGGATCGGATGCGGCAGTTTCCACAGAGCTCAATGTACTTTACTTTCTTATCTTGTAATTTATTCCTATTCTCAAATAATGTTCATCAAAATACTGGGTGTTACGGCCAATGTCTTTATGTATTATAGCGGGCTTTTTATTAACATTTTTTATAATATTGAAGCCTACAAAAATGTCTCTACTCTGCCTAATGGCAAGCGTGAGTAGAATCCAGGAGTAGGGGGCCACCATCTTCATTGTAAGTTATACAATGCAGCATGGTGACCTACCCCATGGTTCCTTAGTGGGATGTTTCTGCGTCATTCTCGGGAGGCATTGATTGGGCCTCCGGTTTCACACTCACTTTAGGTTGGTCTTCTGCGTGAGGATAGTAATGCCCCGATCGAGCCGACCCATTAGCTCAGTAGCTCTACTATCTATAAATATAATTTATATAATCAATATAATAATATTTTATATGCAAACTACCTTTTATGCTCAGGGCTTCGCCTATTAGACCAGGGTAGAAGCCTCTTAAAATAACAAAAAGTAACATAAATTATAGTAGGATGAAACCCATTGTAAAAGGAGGAGAATAGTACAAAAATTAAAGGAAAAATAAATTACGGGCGATCTGAGGTCGGGAAGGGGGAGAGGAGGGGTTTTAAGGGAAAACTACAAGTCCTATGGAAAAAAGTTAAATGGCAAAGTTGTAGGTAATAAAAAGATCTACATCTTTTGCATTTACACTTTTTTCACATAGCCTCAAATTTTATTTGAAAAATTCAAGAAACCAAGTTTTTCGTTTTTTATTTTAATCTTTTACAAATAAAATTATTTTTTAACGAAATTTAGTGAAAACTTACCTTTTCATACCCTCTCTTGAGAGGAGACCTGAGCCCAGCAGTGGGACGTTAAGGGTTGTTGATGAAATGATGAACAATATTTTGAGAAAGTTGCAGAATCTTCTTTAAAGTATATGCGTATATGCCTATTTATTACTATTTTAAAATAATTTAATACCTAAGTGAAGTGACCTTCGAAAAATTTAAGGCCACTAAAAGGTTTTTCATAGAGAAGTGGGCTAGGCAGGTCTGGGCCAGTAGTTTCGTCTGTGCGTTGTCTGTCAGTCAGCCAGTAACGGAACAGTTTTATATATATATCTATATATATATATATATATATATATGATGATGATGATGATGATGTACATCATCATCATCATCAACCTATTACAGTCCACTGCTGTACATAGGCCTCTCCTAAGACATACTACAGAGGCCGGTAAATATATTGACAGATAAATATTGATTGTAAAAATACATAGCAAAAGATTAAATGTACTTAAAAAGCGTAACGTCAATGAATAATTAATGTGATTTCTTAAATGTTTGACTATGAAAGTAACGGTGTTACCCATTAAAGTCTTATCAGAAAATTACACCTTGCACAAACTGAACTCTGACGTACCTATTCTGTAATTAACAGAATTGAAATTTGAATGTCGATGGTTAAGTACGTTAATGTTCAACATTTTCACTGGCCGTTTTACAACGAAATTACTCAGTTTTTAACAGGTTTCAAGTTGTTGGTTTCCTTGTCATTGCTGTATCTTGATATGTAAGACAAATTAGTATAGCCTTACAGGTTGCTTTAATGTTTAACATGACGTTCTTTTGGATAACGAGTTGTACAAAAACAAAGTTTAGATAAAATATTATTTAAGGTTATTGGATAGCATGATTTGAAAATGATCTATTTACTATACTACTACTTAACTGAAAAAAAAAAACAATAATCATCTTCCTAGCTTTTATTATTCCTAAATTTTTTTGTGGTCGGCTATTAGTTCAACCGGATTTACCTAAATATCAGTTTTCCCACGGACCAATTAGCATCGGACCTCCACATCCCTGAGAGCAATCTAAATTCGAAGATTTAACTAGTTGTAACGATTAGTATACGATTGCCATGGATGTTCGTGAACACCAGTGCCGACGGCTGAACGTGCTCTCCGAGGTCCGAGTTTTAAACACCGCCAAACTCTCATACTGCGGACTGTTTCTTGTAAGAAAAACCCAATCAAACTCTTTGGCCTAACCCGGGAATTGAACCTGAGACTCCTCGATCAGCAGTCACGCTTGCCGTTAAATCAACGTGGGACGTTTTAATTTGTGATTGCTAATAATGTCATTGCAAATTCAAATGTATATTTGTTACTTTTATGATAATAACATCATACTGGTCGAACTTTGGGTTTTTACAAAGATCCAATATTGTAACATGGACGTTTGCACAGGAACTGCTACATAAGTATATCATGATAAATATTTATAACACTCATAATATTTAAGAGACGTTATGTACCAAAAAATAAATCAGACAAAATGTGTTAACAGGTGCCAAAAAAGGAGTCCTCAAGTAAAACTCAAAAGTAAAACTTAGATGCTTCTAAGCTATTAAACGATATTGCAGGAACTGTAAAACTAGAATGACGCATGTTTGAACAGCAGATGTACTCATATTTCTATTCTTAGCCGGAACTTAAGCAGGTTGTACAATAGGGGAACACGTGCAACGGACCGCTCTTCATAAACCAAGTGTTTAATGTATTTATACCGTGCTCCAAGGGTTACAGTGTGAGTCCGTGTCGTCCTAAGTTGTATAATCGTTTATCTCGTGACTCTGCAACACTATTTTGATGTATATTGTCACCCTGGTACACAACATTGCAGTAGATTTTGCGCTAGGTATTCAATATTTAAATGCTCTTGAACAGTATCTAAAATTGTTTTAACAATCAAACATACAGTAATACGATTTAGTTAAGAATTAATTATTGTAAACAATTTAAATTATAACAGACAGGATGACTTAGAAGTTTTAAATGTATTGTTTTCTGTATGGTATTGTATTGTTTCATATGCGTACTTATAAAAACTATGCAATAAAAATGTATTCATAATACTTTGTAGAAGATTTTAATTTTGGGCATTGCATTAGCATTAGGTATACAAACAAATAACAAATTCAAAATGGTATCGTTATTCAATGCAGAGGTTTCAATGTTTCAATTTATTGAACGCTGTTAGGAAATTTGAATGTGTTTATGGTAATAATGATTATTTTAACATGAATTTCGTGCATATTCGAATCGGGGTTTGGATTACTCATATGAGATTGAATAATTAATATGTATTTAGTTAATATTTAGAGTCTTGAGAAAGATTTTTGAGAGTCACCAGCTGTTTTAGTCAGTTCAGATTTAGTACTTCGCTATTTGCGGTCTCTGTAGACTTAACGATTCCAAATTAGTAACAATGCTCATTTGTAATATAAACATTGTTTTGTTTCAGGTATGTCAACATTTCCCCAAAAAACGAGAGACGAATTTTTTTTAAATCGTCAAACAAAGTTGTCTTCAGCCCTATATATAATATCAATGTAAATAGGGTCGATGGGTTAGAGTATGTTTATACATGTGTTATATGAGAAATGAGTCGTGAGAAGTATGACACAACTGTGGTTCAAACAATCATTGTGTCGGTGTAGAGGCTTGCAAAGATTAGTGCTACTGTACATTTGCATTCAATATAGATGACTTTTGTTTTTATAAATGTATAAACTAGGGGTGATTTGCCGCATGAGAAAATGAACACGTAATTATGTTATGGCAATGAATCTGTTTAAGTACAAGCAGCGTACAGCAGCTGTTATATAATATCACTATAATAATATTAGGTCTAATTCGTTTCACTGAGTAAATATGTTTCAATGTAAATTCTCCAATTTCGCGTGAACCTAATTCAACATAATGGATGTTGGTTTAGAGAAATAAATTAGTTATTCTTCACTTCTTGTAGGTAATGGAGCCACACAAATTTCGGCACAAACGGGCCGAACTACCCTCACACAAAAGACCAGCCTAAAATGATAGCATTCGTGTTGTCGTGTTTCGTTGGTGAGTGCGACACCGAAGCGAAGTACCAATAATGTAGAAGCATTTTTCTAGGCCACCATACTGTGGGTCATCATGCTGCATTTTCTGCATTCACAATGATTTCATCATGCAGAAAGAATCATTTTGTCAGTCTAAAATATGAAAAAAAAAACCCTCAAGTTATATATTTTTTTAGATTGCCATTTAGGTTGCAACTCATAAATTTTACCTTGATTGTTAATTAGCAATATTCGTGAAGGTACTGCTGCTAAGTAATTCGCCCGCTACTATTAACATCACGATCATAATCATCAGCCTATCGCTGTCTCCTGCGGGATATAGGCCATCCACATGTTATTCCGATAATTTTGATAGACGAAATAAATTTTCGCAATAACAACAAACTAGTTAGAATCTGTATGATAACCACATTGCTGATAAGCATAGGAGTACTTCAACTACACACCAAAACATACGCATCGTAACGGGAGCGACTCGGCGATTTTTATTTTCAGTTGGAATAGTTTGTACAGTCTTTGTCCGTTTTCTACTGTACCCGTGTTATCTATCACAAATACGACAGTGCACATCAATCAAAACCCTAAACAAAACCGTAGATAGGTATATGTATTGTAAACTATTCTTTATGGGCAAAATAAAACCTAAAACCATGAAAATTTCGGGGTACAGATGACCGGTTGTCTTAGTCCGGATGTCTTAGTGACAGCAGTTCTCTGAACCCTCTCATTTTCGGCGTAGAGTAGCACACCGTGTGATTTTGGACGGTCCGATTCCGACAACCCACCTCGTCGAAAACCCTGTATAGCTTTAGGGTGACGAGGACCCCAGGAGGTTTTCACACGTTAAAAAAGGCCTACCTCCAGTAGACGGCCTTTAGTTCACATGATGATGAGATCAAAATCATTAAAATAGTAAACAGCTATGAGGTAATGTTATGATGATTCCTCCTGCTCCTACCGTTAATACCATTAGGTACCTATATGTGAACTATGATTTAGGTTTGAGAATTAATTGGGATGGATAATAATTCTAATAGTATGTGCATAGAGACAAGTAGCTGTATTACTACTGAATCATGTTTACATAAATCCACTGTGTCAATTGTGGAAGTCGGAAACGTGAGTTTGGCACCGCATCGGATATATTCCGTCCTGCTACGCTATTGTATTGTTTGTCGGTTCGGTTGCATAGCTGCAGATATATGTATCGAGCACAACTGTCCAATATATTACTTAAAACGCTTATTATTGTTTCTTTTAAAAACATACACAATTATTGCAGCTAATGAAACCTTGTTGATTATATTACAACCCGATCTCACATATTATCACAAAAAATATAAGACGTATTTCCTTCGGTTCGATATTTCACGAAATTGTTTTCGCTCTTTATGATTCATCAATTTGCAAGAGCAATCAAACCAAATTAGATTCGTTACAGAAATAGCCCACAATTTGTACTTTTATACGTAGAAATTGAATCCGCCGAGTGCTTTAGAAATACGACAATGGTTATAATATTTGATGAAGTATCAAAGTTTGGATGTTTGTCAGCTGTGATTTATCGGTCTGCCTAACTCCGTATCCATGAAAATGACAAGGGTAAGAAGATAAACAGTGTTACTACATGTGACATTATCGACGCGTTTATAAGGGATTATGTTAAGTTTAGTAGCTAACGGCTACGGACGATAAACAAGCAGTTTTCCCGTACGACGTGTCGCCAATATCAACGTCTTCGCTAGTTGTGACGGCCGTCGGAAGCCTGCAGCCGACGCCGCTCTGCGCTCCATTCACCCAGCTATATCGACATAATCTGTTACTGCATTTACAGTGACTCATAAAACATATAGCGAGGGTGTACAATCGTTTAACAGATGGAAATGTCAAGTTTGTGCAATTGTAACTAGTGTCGATTAAGCGCCATGTTGTTTAGACGTATCCTTTGTTTACAGTGACGTGCGTCATGCTTTAGGACATGGTGCATAGTGCATAGCTTGCTATCAAGCATCTTAAACCTAGTTGAATGTTAATGTTTACTACACCTACTGTGATCATATCTAGTTTGTGTGCTACCTTTATTTTGGAGAAATGTACTATTTTGACATTTACAGGAACTACTTTACCGGTGATCGCAAAATGATCTCTGTCCTTCATAAGCGCAAGCCTGGGGGGTAATAGGTGAGGGCATCTGTCACCATTGCAGAAGTAGCCCGGGGTGGCAACGCGAGCGCCACAAAACGCGCACGCCTCTGTTTTTGACAGAAAGGGAAATCGGAGTTCACGCACAGTAAGGGGCTGTCTGCAAACCATAGATGGCCCGAGGTAAGTTGGAGTCCCAGGATTTTTCTTCCTATGGTGTACCTGGTTCCCCGACTTCTAGTGCCAGAGAAGGCGTACGGTTTTGGTTGGTTCGAATCATACATAGCCACCATTGTGGGGCTTTCGGGGGGATTTCGCACAAAAAAAAAGATAAAACAATATTAGTTAGTAAACATTTCTCTTTATGCGATTTACTTAATTAGTTATATTTTAGGCTACTTGAAGTGGTTAACTTCGAGTAACATAGTGAATGGTAGAAGCCGTAACGAAATGTAAGTTATATTGATCTCAAACAGTCCGCAGACTGAAATTCATTGAGGTGTAAATTTATATACAATGATTTTATTTAATTTTCTTTCAGCACATTGCCGTCCACTGCTGAAAGAAGGCATTTGATCTTTATTTGATTATTTTTTTAAGTTAAACTTAGTATTTTATTGATTCCCGACGGTATATTTAAAGTACCGTAAGGTTTATTTAAATTGCACATAGGATGTATTAAGATATAATGATATTGCTGCATCATAACTGGAGAAATCGGGATGTACTTACACTGTAATGTTATATGTAATGTGAGTATTAAATATTTAATGCTTGGAGTAATTGCACGTGGAGTGCACTCGGGGCAAAAGGAACATTAAACGAAATGGGTATGGCCTATCAGATGCGTTGAACTTTCTCGTCGGGCTTGTATCGAGGAACTTCGTCGATTAAACAATTGAGGACGTTCGTTCTGTGCCTGGGGGACTAGATAATACTGCAAATGGCTGCTGAACGTAGCCCTCGGTCAATGAATATGACTAAATGTGTATTCCTCAATAAGTTTAATGCTTTATTTTCTTCTGAAATGTACAAATTTCTTGATATTAGTTGTTAACAAAACACTAAATACGTAAATTTTAATCCATATAATAGTAGTACATAATAGATTTTTTTTGTCTTTTTTAATACAATAATGAATTTAATATTATTTACTTGCTTTGCAATATCTAAGTACGTCGATTGCACATGAAGGAATCTGTCGCAACAAGAGTTATAAATGTATATTTTGACCGGTTTTAACATAATAAAATATGATTAGTTGTTTTAATACCAGACAATGTTATGCATACATATTTAATTATGAAACAGGAACATAAATGAAGTTAATAAACTCAGCTCAAAAGGAATTGATATTTTCGTTTAATAAACATAATAGTTTAAAAAAGTAAAGCCATCATCATCAGCCAATCGCAGTCCAGTATTGGACATAGGCAAAGAACTTATAGTTATGAATAGTTTATAGAGGTGATATGTACGTCAAGACGTGTCTTGACGTCACAATATGATAATCTAAACTGTTTGGCTGTGGGATTAGGTATGTGTTGTTGGATCTCCACTTACTAAATCTCTCAATTGTATTGACTGTCACGCGTCATCGAACTTACTCTGCATTTCGTATAAGACACGTATTTTACAAGTGGTTACATACATTTGTATATAATTATGGCAATTTTATTTTTACATGTACTAGGTTAGCCCGCGGTGTTACCCGCGTTTGTTATTATAAACCGCAGTTAACGTCACACAGCGACGTTCGTCTAAAAAGGTAGCCTAACTTACTACTTATATCATTAGCTATCTGTCAGTGATAGTACCGTGATATTAGCCGAAACAAACAGACAGACGGACAACTTTTTTAAAAGTGATGTTTTCATGTACGAGTAAGTATCGCATATACTTTCATTTATTTGCATTTCGTGAAAAGTTGTTGAATTGAAATTACAAACAGACGCTTAAAATTTATTTATTTGTATAGATATGTAGATAAATGAAGTTTATAATTTGAATAATACTTAGAGAAAAATTGCACCAAACAAGTAATAGGGTACTAGTTACGACGTAGTTCCGCCACCCTCCGCTAGATGGGGATATAAGCTCATTTGCGTCTAGATTTCTAAGTTAGATTATTTCATTTCAACTTTTATTGAAATATCTAACGACTAAAGCTTTGCAGTAATGATTTAACTAAATAAATACGGACATCATTATTATCATCTAAGCCGAAAGATTTAAAGTTCGACTTTCGAATGCCTTGTTGGTCTAGTGGTAAGCGTATGCGACTACTGATCAAGAGGTCTCGGGTTCTATTCCCGGGTCGGACCAAATATTTTTTTAGGAGTTGGGGTGTTTTCTATGTTAAATATGTATGTATTTACAAAAAAAGTATATATGTATTTATATCAGTTGTCTAGTACCCATAGCACAAGCTTAGTTTGGAACTACATGATGTTGTCTCAAATGCCCGAAATATTTCCTTTTTTACTTCTGCACATAGGCCTCTCCTAAGGCTTCTCACAAGAATCGCTCCTGTGCTGCTCGCATCCATCGGATTCCCGCGACCTTTACCAAGTCGTCGAACCACCTTGTAGGGGGCCTACCCACGCTCCGTCTTTAATGGTTTAAGTATTCGCCACATCGCTTTCTGCTGTGCCAAGGGTTCTAATCTCACATGGACAACACTTTGTGTGATCGCGACACAGTATGTATATTTCTAATGCGGGAGTTGTCTTTCTAAAAACAAAAAACCTAGGGTAGGTGTTTTTGGCATCGGCATCAGTCTATCGCAGTTTACTACTGGACATAGGCCTCTCCAATTGCACGTCACTTAGTTCGACATACGATGACATAGTAACGTTCTCGTTACTATGTCATCGTATGTGCTAACCTTCTGTGGAAACCTTCTGGTTGAAGACATGATAAGGCGTAACTAAGGCTATTTCATCACGAATAGCTCCAGTCCGCGTCGTCACTCGCGAATTTAAACAATAAAAGCGGGTAACAACACCGCGGGACTCAGCTAGTTAATAAATAAGACTTAATAAATCAACTCTTTTTTTTTTTTTAACAAATATTGGGTACTTGCAAAACTAGCCAAACCAGTGAATAATAAAAAACAGGGCAATGCCCCTCTGCTTAATATCTATGGAGCCAGACACATGTATTTTAAAATAATATTCGAATACACAAAAAATAACGACTTGATTGGCCATTTAATTCATCTGCGTGGCTAATCGCGAAATAATGGGTAGGTTTTTTAAAAAATCTTTGTAAAATTCTGATATGTATACGATTTGGTTCAAGCCAAGTTCCTTTTGTTTTAATTCATCATGAAGTAACTCAAATTCTGAAGATCTACATTTAAGCTCAAAGAAATGACGAATCCTCAGCCTATTCCAATCTTCCTCTAAAATTTCGCAAGATTGGGCTTTGACTCACATGAAACTGAATACGTCAAATCGTGTACGTTTTGAATGTATTATCACCATTATTACCTCTCGACCTAGAAGGAACGGCACTGGCACTCAGCATGCATATTTGACTCTTGTCCATGGGTAGTGTTAGCTATTTACCATCACGTGCACTCATTCTTCGCTCTCAATATCCCAAAAACCTATACTTGCATGTCTACTCTGATGCCGTAGAGGTGTTAACGCCCACCTCACCGATTTGTATTACACTGAGTGTTGATAGTTCAAATACAACACTTCTTGAGTTTGGGTCTTGAGTTTGGATTTTATTTGCGTCCGTTTCATGTACATATATTTGTAAGGTCTGCCGCGACACAGAAACAATCCTAGTGCAGGTTTTATTGTGTTTAAACGAGACAGAAAAGAATATGAATTTTAATTGGATAATTTTAAATCAAGTATAGTATAGATACATAGTATTAAAGATAATTTTACTATCTAATTTGTGTAATATTTGATAGACCACCCACATGTAGGTAACTGTACACTATATAGATTGGTTTATCTAACACAAGTTATAATTTATGCACACATTAATAACCAATGTTTGAGTGTAAGCATACACACGCTTGCGTGATCTCTGCTCAATCTGCCTTTAGTGAAACGTAATAATGTTCATATTATAATATCGCTCTATCATTGGTTTTGACTTCCAAGTTCATTTATTTGCCCCCTATTAATTTATTAACGTCGTAAACTAATAGAACTGCCTATTAGAAGTATATACTAAAAGTGATACTAAACAGTTGGTAATAAAGCATTTAGTAATTTATGTTCTTTACCTATCTATACAAATAAAATTAAACTATTTGTTATTTCTAATTAACATACACGTTACTTATATGTTTATTTTTTTTTGTCTGTTCCGGCTAATCTTACGTACACCTGTTCCGATTTTGATGTGACTTTCACTAACAGATAGCTGATGTTATAAGGAACAACTTAGGCTACTTTTATTTTAGCAAAAATAGAAAATGTATGATTATGTGTTAACCGATTGTTACGTAGGTTTGCTTATAAGTAAAAGGCGAATAAGTAGCATTTCGTTTTGTGATAAATAGTAAAATTTTAACCGATTTCAAAAAAAGGAGGAGGTTCTCAATTCGTCGGAATCTTTTTTTTTTTTTTTGGTATGTTCAGCGATAATTTCGTCGTTTATGAACCGATTTCAAAAATTCTTTTTGCATTGGAATGGGCGTAGCTTACTGGTGGTCCCATATCTTTACCATATCGGGCTCTGATGATGGGATCCCAAGGAAATCGAGGGAACTCCTCAAATATCATAGGCACAATTGTCGCGATTTGGGTACTCGGCATAGTTTTTCATTGAAGTCGGTTCCTTTTTTGTTAAAATTATACGAATTAATAATAATAGTTTTAGAGAGTTCGCACATTGTCGCTTGATCTACATATGTATACAAAAAAAAAATTCAAGTGTCTGCTTGTAATTTTAAATTACTAGTATTTTACTAAATGCAAATGATAGTTTATACGGTTCTTACATAAAAAAAGGTATTTTAACATTTTGTCTTTTTTTTGTTTTGCCTAATCTCTGAAATGGCTGGACTGATTTTGACGGGGTTTTCGCTGATTACATAAGGATTAACTTAGTCTAATTTTTTTAGACTAATTTCACTCCACGGCGTTACTCGCGATTTACAACAAAAACCGCGGGTAACACATTGGGTGTTAATGGTTATTGTTCGTACTGAGCTAGTCTACCTAGCTTTTTTCACCATTTACAAATTGTTGCTGACTGTACCTCAACCTGATATTATCTTCCTTTTCATTGTTTCGTTTATAAAGTAGACAGTTTAATGACAAGATATAACAGGTATAAATAAAACGTTCATTCATTACAATGATAGTACCGGAGAGCGATGTCGAGTCTTGGGAACGGCTTTTGCTTCATCAGGTAAATTACAATAATGGATTGTTCGTACTGAAAATGTCTAAAACAATAGATAAGAATTCATCACTTTGATAGCTTCTTATAATATATATTCTTAAGGGTATCTGTATTTTCTCTATGCAGAAATATTATAAATTTGTCTTTATTTTGAAACTCTGCTATTAATACATGCAGATAACAACTATTAAATAAATGCAGATGGTGACCCTCACATAATCACTTGTGCATAATTGGGACCTGTGGTCTTTCACTCACCAACGAAACATGACAGCACTTGAGCTCTCTAAGAGTTTTAGGTTGGTCTTCTATAACCATTTTATCATTAGTATTAACTAGCTGATAAGAGGTAACCAGTAGCTATATCTTTCCTCAAGAATCAAAATGTCTCCATTCCAAATTTGATTGAAATCAATGCAGTGATTTTGCCTTGAAAGCATTACAGATAGACAGACAGTTTCAAATTATAATATCAGTATGGTTTGTAAGAGTTTTTGCTTTTGTGTACCTAACCAAAACCTCCTCGTATATCACCTTGTACTTAAGTATCCTTTGTACAAAATTAAACAGCTTTTAAATGCTTATATAAGTACGTACTTTACAGTAAAGATAATTGTAAGATTGCCTCGAGATACAACGTGTAATGTTATGTTCCGTAATGCAAATTCTTCGTACGTGCACTGAACCACATAAGGGCCATTATTGTAAAGATTAATGAAATTGCCTTCATATGATTACTGAAAAAAACTCATCAGGTAAACTGCACAGTACCTTCAGCATAGTAGGGTTGATGTACCATACTAAGAGTATCTGATCTTCTTTAAGCGAATAAAAGCTGTATGTGTGCGTTTACACGTAGAAATTTAACGATGTACCTGAATTTCAAAGAAACAGGTTGACGACACTCGACAAAGTATAGTTATAGCCAGATTCAGCAGCCCTGATTAAGTTTTAGATAGTTATCTGCCAAATAATAATATAATTTGTCAAAAATAAAGGTTGCTGAAATTAATATATAAGTATACTAGCTGATCCGGCGAACTTCGTACCGCCCGAATTTGAAATCCCATAGCTTGTTCGCAGCGCCACCTACCGGGTACTATAATTTGAGATTTAAACTATCCTATCTCTCAAGTTAGATCGAACTGCACATGGTGTGCGAATTTTATTATAATCGGTTAAGTGGTTTAGAAGTCCATTGAGGACAAACATTGTGACACGAGATTTATATATATTAAGATATATATTTATCTGACATATTATGTCAGACAAATATGCATAATAAGTATAACATACCTAACACTACTGACTTGTGTAACCGTAATCTGTACCCTATCTAACAGGTTAGTTCAATCAATGACTTTATCAACAAATTGTGAAAGTGGCTCTTAAAAGTTTAACTAATTGAATATTTTATTTATTCAGTTAAAGGAAAGTCTATGATAATCGGTTTAAAATTCTCGGCTCTACTACTACAGCAGATAACTGTAAGCAGATTTAACTCACTCTATGTGAGAGTTGCAACTTCGTTCAAGGTAAACGTTAAAATGTTACCTGTTTATTAATGTCAAGTTCAAAGATGAATTAGCTCAGATAGTGTGGTCCCTGTTCATTTGTGTCAAGTTCGAAGATAGATAGATAGTGTTATAAACAGATACACAGTGTTATATAACAATAAAATTAAGTAGTTGGTTTTTAAAAGACAAGATTTGAATCTTGAAAAAGCTGTGGCCTCCTGTAACTTAAGGAGTGCACTAGCAACACCTTTGTATGTTACAGCGATTTTATTGTAAACATCTTTTATTGGAGGTCCTCAATAATAAATTAATAAAAATTTAATAGTAACGATATAATGATATAATAGGTGTATAAAACGCGTCCGTTGGTAAGTTAGTTAAAAACTAAACTAAGCAATCACTTTTATCTGCTATAAAACGATTGTCAATTACTCAATCCATACTTATGTCATTGTTTTGTCTGTTTTTACAATTTAGTGGCTACTGCTAAGCCAACTTACTTTTTGTCGCGATAACCGACATACACGTGGGTGGAACTGCGGACTAAAGCTAGTTTATTCTAAATAAATGCTTTGAAAATACTAGTACTATGCTGTAATACCAATCTTTACTAAAATATACTTAGAAAAAATGAAAGCAACAAACTATCACCGAACACAATTCGTAGACGATTACAGGAAACAGAATTATTTGGAAGAATGGCTCGCAAGGTACCATTTGTTAGTAAACAGGGCAGCCAAGCTAGACTGAATTTCGCAAGGAAGTATGGCAGTTGAGCGGAAACGAAAATGTGAAATATCTTGTTTTCGGATACGACTAAAATAAATAGATTGGTTCGAGAGTAAATAGTAAAGGCTACTTTCTATATTCTATCCCGAAAGAAAAGAAATTGGGGATAAGTCCGGGCTATGAGGTGTCCATTTAATGGCACCTCTTTTGGATATCACTTTTTGTCCAAAAATTTGCAAATACGAATCAAAGATGTTCTGGGCAAGGCGTTAGACCGCTTAAGTAGAGAGTTAAGGATTTCACGAACGACGCACTTACACGCTCAACGTTTTCGGGATCTCTTGATCTTCTATGTCGGCCGGATTGTAGTTGATTCATTGTTGAACCTGTCTCCTCGAACTTCTGTGCCCATTATCTAATCAATTGAATCGATGGAGCTTCATTTTTACGCTGAATGTTGTAATGAGCGCAAAATTTTCTTTGCGCTAGAGTAAAAGAATCGTTAATTTCCATTGGCCGCTATTGCACTTCGTAGCCCCTCCGCCTTACCCCGTCGGTCGTCGCTGCTCGTCGCAGCTACCGATTAATTTTAAACGAAATTTTGGTACATTCTGTATAAAGAAATGTGGAGTAGGTAATTAATATTTCGGACATCTAACACACAACCCCGTCTAGTCCTAAACTTGTTAAGACATAACTTGTACTACGGGTACTAGACAACTGATACAAATACACATATATTAAAATACTTACTTAGAAAACATTCAAACTCCGAAACAAATATTTGCAGATTATACCTACAAATATTTTTCATACCCGGGAAGCGAACTATTGCATCCGCTACTTTACCAACTTATGTTTGTTCTTTATGGTTTTATTTTAGATGTTTCATGATAATGTAACCAAATTGTAAACAATTGTGTATACATGCACAACAATCAAAACAAATCAGGTTATACGATGTGAGCGGCCATTGAAATCTGTAGGTTGATTGAGATTCAGCATCTTAGTTCTCAGAATTTGGTTTTGTCATTAACTTGTCAATGTTGTTTTCTGATTTACTATATTAATAAATAAATTATAATAACTTCATCGCATTATGAATTATATAGATATGTAAATTACTAGACTGATAACATACCGTGTTACTAAGAGTAATTTTCATTTTTGCATAACTAGGCTTTGCAAGCATGTATAGTCACGTGATATTAAAGTGTATTATTTTAAGTATAATAAACGGTTTTATGATTGGTTGGTCTATGAGTCGTCGTTCTAAATAAAGAATAAAACTAAAGAAGGATTTTTTTATTCGAAATCCTTATAGTTTCATCATGTCCGTTCGTCTGTCCGTCCTCGTCTTACCGCCCGTCCTCGTGTTACCGCCCAAACGGTAAGTGCTATAATAATGAAACTCTTCACACATATGTATTGATCACGTCGATGAAGTGCTAAAATAAATCATGAAGAATTTCTTTTTGTGGAAGCTCTACACGTAAAGTGGGAATGCTTTTTGTCCTTCCTCAACATCCAAAGGTTTTTCCATGCCAAATTTATTTGAAATCGGTGTAGCGGGTAACAGACAGACAGTTACTTTATAATTTGTAATATTAATATGGATGTTACTGTTCTCTTGCGCTTGTCTTGTCTTGTCTTAGAATTCCTCCATACAAATAAATAAAATTAAAGCGTCTGTTTATTTCACATAAACAGTTTTTTACTAAGGGCCATGTTCATCGAAACACATTTAAACGTTGATTTCGTAACCGACCCGTTAATATTTAAACAATGGTTAAACAAGGAGCGGTTTTTTCCTGTTCACCATCATCTTTCAGCGTTCGGTTACTTAACCGAGACATAACGGAACGTTTTTGTTTGAATGAGTGAGTAATACAATACTACCAAATGAAATGTAAGGTTACAACATGAAATCTCGTTCACGCTTACGACTTTTTAATATGTTCAGATAATATATGATGCCATAAAATGTGAAAGTAGCTGTTCATTGTTTCTTTCGCTTTACGAATAACACATTCTACTTTGGAAGGTTAGCGCGCTCTTTCTTTGTCTATCAGTGTCATTCAGTTTGTTCGTGCAATTTGCAATTTCGTGGTATTTTTGTTTTATAAACAAAGTGCTAAATTCTAATTTATCTTCAATTAATCCCAGAATATGTATAGCACTACACTTGGATAAACGAAACCTGGTCTTGAATGCAATTTCATCGTATTCCTCGTAAAAGTTACGATGATTTTGAAAAATCCTAGGTCTTCTCGTCATCGTTTCTAACTCGTCCAAATAATCTAACATATCGAGATTGTATTCATCACCCATTATAAAATTAAAAGCCATTATTTGTCACAGATAAATAGGCACTTCGTTGGTAAATCGAACAATATAACCTACAAATTACTGTCAAATTACTGTAACCAACGTTTAAACGACGTCTTGAAGCTCGGTTAAGATAACCACCCGGTTAACGTCAATAACCGACGTTTAGGCTGTGGTGAACAGGAAATATTGCTTAAACAACCGTTTTAATATTTAAACAGTCGGTTAAGTGTTGGTGAACACCGGCCTAAATACATATGAAGTCTATACGTTGGTTACAAAAATAAACAAATAATTTTTTTTTTGTCTGTCTGTCTGTCCGGATGGGGGACGGGACGATGGGACGGATCAAATATCGGGTATTGAAGTATTTTACTGCTTATTTCAAACCGAACATACATAAAGAATCCCACTTCCTTTCATAAACTCCCTCGCTTCATACACACGTTGCAACTTAATGACAATGAATACTTTTCTATTATTATGTTGGTGTAAGTAGCAATCAGTAGGATTTGTTTTCATAAATCACTTCTTACAACTTGGCTCAAGGCCAGTAAAATCTGATGACATTTTCCACACATTAAATTGATATTGGCACTTGGTGCCACGTTCCTTATTGCTATAAGTAATAGTTTTAAGTTTGTTTCTCTATGATAACGGGAAAATATGTAATATATTGTTTGATATTTAATAGGTACTCCTGGTCATAGGTATTTCCTTAGAAAGGAGGTTTATAGAAGTTTTTTTTTTCAATATACATAATATTAGAAATTTGTAAACCTTTGATAAATATGTTAAGCGTGGAGCTTGTATATTTACATATATTTAAAATGTTAAATCAGTTTTTGTAAGAGAAACCCGAAAAGTTATATACCGATTGAGCTCAAATTTTGACAACCTGCTTTAAAGTTTCGAATTTCAATTTTCCGAGTCAGTTTTCCTAATTTCTCGTCAATATAATCAGAATGTGCCACATCTATGCGTGGCAGGGTACAGCCAACATGTTATAGATATGATGTTAATTCACCGCCTTTAACACTCCACTGCTGTTCACAGACATCTGGTTAGAAATGAGGTTTTGCTTTACTATAACACGCTGGCCTGACATGTTGTACTGTTCCCCTGCATTAATAGGGGACGTCGACCCTCCATAGCTTTAATCTGTAATTACACAGAGATAAATATGAAGATGTGTGTGTGTACTAACATCATCACACCGTAAAATAACATTAGAAGTCTGTCTTCATTTGCAAACAAGCATTGAATGCTTATATAAGTACATTTAAGAGGCAACGAATGTAACAATTGTAAGCAAAGGTCATGGTTTCGTGAATACGTGTTACGCAATCAACCTGTGCTGCTGAGTACCGGTCTACAACACGACTCGAAGAAACCATTGAATAATGCTGACAAAAACATCGACTTCAAGATTTTCCTTAAGACATCTTAGGCGACGTTCAACTTAATATAAATTGCAAATTGGTTGCGCTGCATCGTTGCGCATTCTGACACAGATTATGAAATATTCACCAATTGTTGTCCTACCTGTAGTCCAAGTTATCTTTACCTTGAAGTGTGTGCTAAGCAAAACTGGTTTAGAATGCATATGTGGCGTTAATTCCTACCAAGTTATTATAAAGCAATCGAATAAATGTTAAAGCCAAGTCCAGATAATTATGATAATAACAATTCTTTGTTGAAGCAAACGAGGCATACAATCCAAGTGCAAGCACTGATTCCCAAACTAGAGTGAGCTGTATTTCATTAATCAGTACCTTCCTTAAAAATAAATCAATAAATAGGATAACAAAGTGTGATAGTCGCTTATTAATTTTCTTCTCGAGTCATGTACGATGTTTGGCATCTCTCTTTGAAGACGACTCACTAAATATGACACGATCAAAATGTATAGCACAGCAGATTGCATTTCAAATTTGAATACCCGGTTTAGGAATTGTCAGTCTAAAACCGGCATGTGCCATACCTACGACGAACATAATTTTAAGATGTGTGTGTGTGTGAAGTGCTGCGCTGATAACTACTATCTATCAGACCTGTCAGGTACGTTTGTTTATCGTCATAAAAGTGATCTGCTTGAATAAAAATATTAAAATGTATATTTTAATTCTTTTTATTTCAAAACCTTCGTAGAACAACGAAAATGAAAACTTTCGAGGGATTGTTTTTGTTATCTTTTTGTTGGATTTTGATTTGTGGCAAAACGTCGGCGTAAGTTAACCGTAAAAAATCAAAGCATATTTCTCGAGACCCTTTGCCCCAGATACATACTTACCTCTTTATTTTTTTCCATCGATAAAATATTGGCATTCCGATATCCCGTTTGTATCAAAGTGAAAATGGCACGTAGAAAGACATTGTTTCTTATCAAACATCGGAATATATTCCAGAGGAATTTGGTGAAGCTTCGGTCGGGCTGGAGGCGGCGATCGTTGGAATTTTGCCAGTAGACAGCGCATTGTTAGACCGCCATGTTAGTAAATTAATATCGCCAATAGAGCTGCACTCTACACGGCAAGTTGCATCTACATTTGTAGGGTCACCATCATAAGTGTTCTTTGTCTTAGTCTTGTGTATAAGTTTGTCGTCTAATTTGAACCCTATAGGCAAGACTAAAATTTGGAACGGCGATATTATTGCAAGTTACCAGTATTTGTAAATATATATGTATGTCATATTGTTATAGTATGTGCATACACGTACAAATATAAAGAAATAGGAAGTATTATTGCACATACAACTTATTTGTTAGTTTAAAAGAATTTCATATTTGTACGTGCTCTATAATTGTTTATAGTTTACAATTCGCTTGGGACAAAACAATATTTTACGGTTAAAGTAATGTGTGCTATACTTGTTTAAGTGATTAGTATAAAATCTATATAATATTGGTATATAATACTTATTATTAAATTTGGTTGCCTGCTTAAAAAAAATCGAAATCTGTTGGATCTATTCCAAAAATGTTTTAATGCGAGAAGTGATAATATTATGTGCTTTAGACTATCTGGGTACAAAATTTCATTTAAATCGGTGCAGTGGTTTTTGAGTTTATCGCGAACAGACAGATGAGGCTTAGGAGGATTTATTTTATAATATGTTGTTATGTGAATGTTTATAGTATTCATTTTACTATTAATATTATTATGCTACATATTATTTAATACTTAATACGAACCTTTACTCGCAGCTCTGATACATCGCCGAAACTGATTCTTCGAACCAGTTATTATAATCAGTGTTACGATAGTGACATTGTACCGCTTTCACTGCTCGTCTCTGTGTGTATATATGATTTAAAATTTATACTACAATAACGTAATAAATGTCTCAGTATTACTTATTCAGACGAAGGGTGTTTCGTTGGACATTTCGTGGTTAATGCTTTTCCGTCACCGTCATATCCGTAGGCTAGAAGGTCATTGCCATTATATTTCATTGCGCAATATAATAGCAGTGACCTTCAGCGAAGTCCACGCTTTCTTTATTTAATCTTAAAACGAATTGTACAATTAGTGTTCGAAACCTTGAATTCATGACGTGCTTTTACTGATTTTTTCATTTAAATAGCATACTACGTCAGCGCTTTGTAACACACGTTAGATATTGTAAATAGGGGAATTTGTTTCATGAGGTATCTCTGGCAGTCATACCTATTCCGTAAGCATATGATACGGGTTTATAATAATTTAATTATTTGGTTGAAGATATACCGAAATTAGATATGATTTATGAAAAAAATATAATATCAAAATACACAGGTACCTAATAACTTACGTCACAAACCTGTGTTTGCCACGTAATCCTTACGTCCTTGCTAATGTTATAAATGCGAAAGTACTCGTAACGCTCGTAACGCTGTCTGTCGCGCTTTTACACCAAAACTACTGAACAGATTTACTTAAAATTTAGTACACAAGTAGTCTGAAGAATGAGACAGGACATAGGCTACTTTTTATACATACTTAAAACATTATAATAAAACCTTCGAGGCACATTCTGCACAGCAAAATATCTTAAATATCAGATAAAATGGCAGCACATGACGATTTAGCCACGCCTAAAAATCGTGCAGATGCATATTCAGTTGGCAATATTTTTGATCTTTAATAAGATGAATTTTGATTAAGTAAATATATTGCGACAAAGATGGATGAAAAATTTTGCTTTCACTTTGACAGGTTTCAATAAAAAAGAAAAAGATAGACAGATTGATTAAACCGTTTGACAGTAAATGTTTTCGATTCGTTATTTATTATTGAAAGCACTGTGACATTCATTAGAACAAAATGAGATTTCATACACATTGGGAGAACACAACGATAAAAGAACTTAACGAGTACATTATTATCCTTAAAAAATATTGGTATTCTGGGTTATAAAAAAAAAACGTCTGTTTTCGTTTAATATGCTTACTAGATTTTTTTAATGTACCTACAAATCTTATTTAAATTATGTATGCATTATCCTTAACGGAGACGTGTCATGGTCACCGTCATTGGCCGTGTGTTGTTTAGGTTAAGGTTCGCTTTATTGGTGTATCTAGTAAACAATGTTTTGAACTTCCTATTAACCACTTAACGCCAAGATTTAATATTCTGTACAGTATTCCAGTATTACATCGGACTATATTACATGAAGAATAAATTACTTACTTAAAGCATTCTAAAGTTATGGCACATTACATGATCGCTGTCATCAGCAACCTTGTTAACAGATCTTCGGATGGACTGTCGGAAGGTCGTAATGCGTTTCACGACGAAAGGTCTAATTTTTGTCAGTATTACGACTCCAAAATCACAAATACTTCATTGCCGTGACTCCACGAGACATTTTGGTATTTAGCACATCTATAAATGTCAGTTTCAAAACAAAACTAAATAGTGATGCAATTGTAGTAATAAGGTTGATGTCTTTTAAAGAGCATAAGAGATCTAAAAATGTTAGTTAACGTTATCAATATTTATAGATTTTTTTTTAGATAACACTCTCTTTCCCGCAGTGTGACCACGGGTTATTTAGTTTTATTTTAAGAGTTTTATGAATGAAAAACATCTTATACTTTAATTCTTAATTATTAATAGCTTATTAGTAAGATATTGACCTCTGCTCAGTAGGAGTTTCACTGAGTTCACGGATAAACTGAACTGTATTTAAAGAGGCTAATTTTTATTGTATTCATTTTGTATCGAAACAGAATATTAAATAGTGAATAAATCAAGTACAATTATTTACAAGTTTCAATGTTACGCAATACTCGTGGGTCCAAAATTGTTGTTAAGTTTTTCTTACAAGAAACTCTTAAAGACAGGCCGGGAGTATAGATGTTTGGCGGTGTTTCACCTCCGCGACTCGGCGAACACGCTAATCTGTCGGTCCCGGTTTTCATACACTTATACATATACATATGATTGCCATAGATGTTGTCAAATTGGTTTAATCTTCGAATTCAATTCGCTCTCAGGGTTGCGGAGGTCTGATGCGAGTCGATCTATGGAACAGAATGATGAACTGGTACTGATGGCCAACTCGAAATGGGAATAGATTAGGAAGATAATGATTTCTATGTTGTACGTCTGTAGTATTATTTACTTACGACAGGATGAGTCTGTGTCAATGTATGTCAATATTGAGTATCATATTAGATTTACGACGAAATCTACGAAATGTTCAATCTGGTTCAAAAATCTACATTTTTGAAATTCGCGTATTTGACTATATGTATTTTCAAAGGCTATGTCTCTCCATGCGTTTCTAAAAAAACACGTTTTAAATAACAGACAGAAAAAGTCGTTCTCTCTTTACGGTAATCCTTTTTACGGTTTTCGTTATATCAGTAGGTACTAATCTCAATCTTAAAACAATAGTCTATATCGCATTAGTATATGTGTATAAAAAGGGAAGTCGAGAGAGTTTCGCGATAAGTATAATAGATCATTTAGACGGCTAATCTTGAGAAGGATAATTTAGTATAGCGAAAATGTGCGAAGTACAAACCTATTAAGTTATGTGAGGCATAAATTTAATACTTTCTCTGTGCATTTGTGTTTTCTACTTTCGTATTACGAAGAAGCATATTACATAACTGACTTTGTTTTGTAATCGTATGCCATTCGTACCTAAAATATATTTTTATTATTATTTTTAAAAACGTATCAAGTTGCCCTTGACTGAAAAAAGCGGCCAAGTGCGAGTCGGACTCGCCCATGAAGATTTACGTATCAGCAAGTAACATCATATAAATGTTCTTGTAGTTCGTTGTAACTTTGATCGATGTTTTCATAATAGTGTATTGATTGAATTAAAGGTAAATTGCGGTTTACGATTTATGACGTATTAAAAAAAACTACTAACTAGATCTCGTTCAAACCAATTTTCGTTGGTAGTTTGCATGCTAATGTAAAACATGTATTTTTTTTTAGTTTTATCAGTCTCTTATTTTAGAAGTTACAGGGGGGGGGGGGTACACATTTTTCCACTTTGAAAGTGTCTCTCGCGCAAACTATTTAGTTTAGAAAAAAATGATATTAGAAACCTCAACACCATTTTTGAACACCTATCTATAGATAGGTGTTCAAAAGTGGATTCACGTATGGGTTTGTGGGAAAAAAAATTTTAGTTCCAAGTATGGGGACCCCCAAAATGTTTTTTTTTTTCTATTTTTGTGTGAAAATCTTAATGCGATTCACGGAATACATCTACTTACCAAGTTTCAAAAGTATAGCTCTTATGGTTTCGGAAAAAAGTGGCTGTGACATACGGACGGACAGACAGACAGACAGACATGACGAATATATAAGGGTATATATTCGTCATGTCTGTCCTATAAGGGTTCCGTTTTTTGCCATTTGGCTACGGAACCCTAAAAAGTATTGAAGGAAGGATTCTATCAGTGTCAATGTTTGTAGAACATCTAAAACCTGTGTTTGGTTGCCATTAAATGGGCTCTGCCCGCGTGTTTATATGTCGTAGCCTATGTCCTTTCTCAAGTTGTACCTATCTGTACCAAATTTAATTTAAAAATAGATTGAGTGGTTTCAGCGCGAAAGCACGGCAAACAGACAAAGTTGTTTTGTTGTCAATTTATAGAGGATCTAGGAGTTCTGACGTATCCAACATAAAAGAAAAATAATTAAGAATCAACTCTTGCTTTTAAAATCATCTCAAAAGGAATAGATGTAGACAATTAAAGTACATTTTCCTTCCACCAAATTCGGTAATTGCAAAGCGTTTTATTTTAAGTGAAACACTAATTCATTGTGTCTGCGACTGTGGCTTTATCCTCATTCTCAGCGGCTGGTGACTGTTGAAATCGAAGATTTCAAGGCTATCATTATGATCTTGACACTCATTGAATACTAATTATATATTCGCTAGTTTGTGTGATACGTAACGAAATACTTTTTGCAGAACGGTAAGATGGATTCTAGAAAAATATGTAAATATTTTTCCGGTTAATTGCTAGTCTTGGAAAAGACTAAAGCATTTTAGAAGTCTACAGTGCCTACTACTTTATAATCCTTTAGCCTAACGATCCTTAGCCTAGCGCTTGAGACCGAATAAGATGAATTCTAGAAAAATATGTAAATATTTTTCCGGTTAATTGCTAGTCTTGGAAAAGACTAAAGCATTTTATAAGTCTACAGTGCCTACTACTTTACAATCCTTTAGCCTAAAGATCCTAAGCCTAGCGCTTGAGACCGAATATCGGGTCGATTTTGGAAGAAACACCATGTATTCTAGACTCCTGTGACCCAAGAGCCGGAGAACTGAAGTGATTTTTCAACGTTATGTCAAAGAAAATCGAGAATCTAAAAAGGATACTAAAAGGCGAGGGCTTGAACTAAATTACGTGATTAGCAGCCTTTCTATGTATCGTTGTAAAAGTGATTTTATTTCTAATAACGAAAATGTGGATCGTCGCTTTTGGCCAAGTGTGATAGTGTATATAATATATGTTTGTATCTATTGTATTTATGCCCATATCTTATTTTGTAGAGAGAAATAATATTATTATATTATTAATATAGTTTTTTGAAGTTAGATTCCTACTTTTGAAACGGGAAGTGGTCGAGTTGCCAGTGTTTTTTTAATTAATTTTTATTGTGTTCTAAGTAGTACAGTGCATCACATTAAATTATAGTAGCTTTATGTCGCTCATTTGTGAAATATGCAATTCGTCCGTGTAAATACCAAACTACCAAACAAAGAGTTTTCATCACGGTTTCTATTTACTGTTGCTAATGGGAATGCTCTTTACGTTATAATTGGCTATTCATCAATTGGATGTTCGAATGCTTAGTAATTATCGTGTTTCTTTGGTTCTAGTATTCATCATATTTCTACATTTTTTAGTATATTTTGGGAAATTGATTGGTTAAAAATACTTCTACCATCGTAATTTAGTTCTGCATAAAGCTAGAAGATAATTATTTAAGTTTGTCATTCACAGGTAAACCTGTAAAATGTAATAATACTTTTTACAAAATATAATATGCAGAAATTCAAGTCTCGCATTCCGTCAAGCCAAGCTTCTTTTATGTAAGAAATAAAGATGTTTAAAATTTATCCAATTATTTTACTAATGAGATAACTACGAGATAACTCGTATGATGTGTGTATATAATGTTATAATATGTGTAAATGTATGTATATGTTATGTTCATGTGTCTTGTGTGTAATATTTGTAGTCATCTCTAAACTGGACCTTGAGTTCATCATTTACATTTTTAGGGTGATTTATTTCTAAATCACCCTAAATTTGACTGGTAGTGAATGCCCTGGGCATTAAGTCAGCCAATGTACAAAAGTGCATAAAAATTAAAATAAATAACAATTACATTTCTCAACCTTTTCTTTGTGATGTATATCTTACTAAACAATTAGTAAGTCCTAGCAGTGGGACGTCATGGATTGCTGATGAAACAATTAGTGTTTGTATATTTATTATTTTTTAATCAACATGTTACATTAATAATTTTATTGGCTGAATAAAACAGTTCATAAGTGCATTCTTTCTTTACCACAACACACTGAACCACAGAACTGACTTTAAGATAGTAACGCTATGAAAATCGTTACCTACTTAAGTTTTAGCCTTGAGAAAGCATATTTAAATCTGATGCTGGCACACTGCCAAGATTATATGATTAAAGGAATAAATTCTTTAGCATGCGAGGGTTTTAATTCTTGGCTATATTGATTTCCTTATGCATTCTAATTATAACCATTCATATAAGGAAATTTAAATTAGGCTCACTAGATACATCAAGTGGAATTTTCTAATTCAGATTAGAAGCTAAGTTATTTTGTAGATATATAGGTATGTGTATAATTGAGGAGGTTCATATAACGAATCGAAGATAGCTTCGTAAATGTTAAAATGTATCCGAAAAATTTATATACAATTGTCATAATATCGTTTGACTGAGGTAACCTATTTACAGCATCGATAACTGCAAACAAGCAAGGTTAAGTCTTGTATAAGAGCTTTATGTCTATTAATCTAATTACGATAAGGAGCTGGAAGGGTTCATATGGTTTCCACAAACAACTTAGGCCCCCCTTTTTTTTTTGTGTGTGGAAAATCAACATGGACCGTCACCCCACCATAGGAGAAGTCCAGGGTGGGATCTCCTTCTGAACTTCTCCAGCGCCTGCCCGCTCCTGATGCGGGCACCGTCTCGGTTTGACGACCCTCTCTTAGGCGGCGTCCGGCACACACCGACGCCGCCTCCTCGCAGCTGGCCACATAGTGCGGGTGGAGGGAAAACCCGTCCCGTCCACCCGCGGCCACACTCAAGGCGGCATGAGGCGCAGATGTTCACGCCTCCGCCGCCCGAGTCGCCGGCGGCGAATCTGGTCCGATTGGATGTCGTCCTCCCGGGCCTTCTCCGCCGCCTCCTTCTGCGTGATTACGTCCTCGCAGAAGGATGCGACCGGGGTAAATGAGCTCTCGCTGCCGGCCATGGAACGATCGACGGCCGGAAGCGAGAGATCCTCTTCGATGACTGCAGTGAGGACCCGGCGCTGCGTCTCCCACGCGGGGCAGACCGCCAGCGTGTGATGAGCCGAACTGCAGTCGCAGTGGTGACAGGCGGGACTCAATTCCCTCCTGGCGACCGAGTGCAGGTACTTTCCGAAGCAACCATGCCCGGAAAGAACCTGCGTCAGTCGGAAGGTAAGGGTCCCGTGCTGCCGCCCTACCCATTCGCCGATGACCAGCTGAAGCGCCTCTACGGTGGCGAAGTCAGCACGTGAAGTCTCCAGCCGGATCGACCATCGATCCATCGTGGCTCGGTGAGCGGTTCGCGCCACTCGCGCACGTCCTCGGGCGGAGGTCCAACTCCACCACTCTCCGCCCGGTAATTAACCACTCGCCGATAAACGTCGGCGAGCACTTCCGCCTCCAAATCCCACGGGGGTGTTCCGGCCAGGGCGCACGCCGCCTCCGTCGATACGGTGCGGTAACCCCGTATGGCTCTGACCGCCAGAGTTCTCTGTGGCCGCCTGAGGCGCGCCCTATTCTGCTCGGTCAGAGCCGCCGCCCACACCGGTGCACCATAGAGTGCCATAGACCGGACAACCCCCGTGTACAGCTGCCTCGTGGCGACACTGGCTCCTCCCAGATTGGGCAAAAGACGCCCAAGGAAGGAGGCAGTGCCGATCAGCTTGGGAGCAAGCTGTTGGAAGTGCTCGTCGAAGAGCCACCTACCGTCGAGGACCAGACCCAGATACTTCAGATGGGCCCGGACCGGTACGAGGACCGAGTTGACCTCGATGGAGGCGCCGGCGGGCGGACCACGATCCGTCTTTTCTAGGGCTACCCGTAAGCCCAGCGCCTCAATGCGCCCGACCACCAGGGAGACTCCTGTGATGGCCAGGCAACAACTTAGGCCCCCAAGCCAACCTCACCTGCAAGTGGTGCGCCTGCTGATTTTCGGACGAGGCTCTCGCAAACAACATCCCAGTTAACATCCCGGTAAACGGCAGCAGGCTCTCCAACTTTTACGTGAGACCAAAACTATAGAAAAGTGGAGCGTTACAATGCCTCGGCTTACCCTTGTAGGGAAACAGGTGTGATTTTATGTATGTACTAGCTGCGCCCCACGATTTCACCCGCGTGGTGATGTATTGCAGCCTATGTGTTATTCTGATATGTAAGCTATAATATTGTGAAGTTTCATCAAAATTCATTCAGTAGTTTTTGAGTGAAAGAGCAACAAACATACATATCTACATACTCACAAACTTTTGCGTTTATAAAATTGATGAGCTTAGGGGTTAAGACCAGAACTATCCTGAAGCGATCGTTTTGACAATATGACATAGGTGACTGCCGCACTACGATTCTCATTTTCTGATACTTTAAAAGTTCCGAGAAAAATATGAACTTAGTCGGAAGTGTAAATCAACTTAACGAGGTTTTGACTCCAGTTTGTAAACTTCTGTCAAGCAGCTAACGTTTACCACAGAGTGGTAATAGCATCTATCATGTAAGATGCCAGCACAATTTATTATGATGGTTATGATAAACTGCACGAATGGCGTAGTGGTTTGAGTGAACACTTTATTGCATACTAAAGCGAAGTGTTGTGGATTCGTTCGGGACACTTTGTATGATCCACAAATTGTTATTATAATGTCCATTTTCACCAATTATACTTAAGACGTCTCCTTGCTAGGTGCGTCCTAACGTAGCTAGTCCCTAAATGTTCAGTGTCACCTAAGCACTTAGGTGTTCCCTAAAGGTTAGTGAAAACTAAAATATTACTAAGGGTTACCTAATTCTCTTTAAATGGCGCCGTAAATTTAGGGGACATTGATGAAAACGGCCGTAGGTCTTGGTGTTCTTTGTCTTCCCGTTTCATGTATGTATGCGGCACGAGATAAGTTCCTAGTGCAGGTGAAGGTGGTATTTTTCATAAAAGAAAAGATTGGTCAGTGTGCGTGCTTTTTATATGTATGTTTAAGCGTTTACGTACGATTCATGTCTGTGTTTATACAGTCGTGCTAGCTCATGACGACGATGACACGACTCGTTTCGTTGATAATTGGAGCACAACCATCACGCAACGTTGCAAGGTCGATGTAAGCATGCATTTTTGTTTGTGTATGTATGCAAAGACTGTTCTAGATAATGCCACATCCAATTAAAAAATCATAACATTTTAAGAAAAATATTTAAAAATGTAACTGCTGAATTATATTAATATATATGATATCTTAAACAAATAAAATTTGCCATTTTTCTACGTCTGGAAATAACAAAATAAATGGTTTATCATACTACTCTGTGAAGGCGCGGACGGATACTAGTCACTATTAAGTTAAACGTTAGTGCCAGCGATGTAAGCGGATGTACGATGTAAATTACGGTTGACATTATGACCCCTGTGTGTTCACCAACAAACAACACCATTTTGTTTTCGAAATGTACGATAAGATACAATTTTTATCTTAAAAATGCTGCGATACATTATGAATAAATAATACTTTTCTGAATAAACTCATAGTGATTAATGTCGTACGTTATATTTCAAGGTTTATAATTTTTATTCTTTTATTATACTACACATTTCGCATTTAAATTGTTCTTAAAGATCATTACAAAATTATGAGACCACAATGCTACACTAATTTGGATGCAAGTTATTAACTACAAATGTCTTGGCGTGTGTATATTTACACGTGAGCTTAATAATATAACAAATTGTATGTCTGACATCAAACAAACGAGTTTATAGTACTTCCCCCGAAGCATGTTAATAACTAGCGGTGGGAGTTAAGCAGCTACCAGCATAGTTCACGGCCACAAGACTGGGTTGAGCAATTTATAATGTCAGTGTGTAATCACTAATCAGCAATCATAGTGCGAGCCATTAAGCTCGCTTAACTCGGTCGGAAGTCAGACGTGGCTGACTCCTGCGGCTACGACACAGCACCAGTTTTACCGATATTTGCTCATACTCACACCCAATATGTGTTAAACTTTATCAATTATCGAGTAATGTGGCGAAGTTTCTCGGCCCGTCGAATACTTTACGCACTCTCAACTCCGCTAACTTCTTAGCGATAAGAAATACGTATTTCGGTTTCTGTTTGAGGTGCCAAGAATACAAATTATGTTAAATTGCCAGATTTTCAAGTAACAGCAGTGAAAGAACCTGATTTGAAATTTAATTTTTGGTTTCTGAACACTCAGTTGTTGAATTTATTCTCTGCCACGGACATGTTAGATTTCTGACTCATTTATTATGCTGATTTTTATGCTTCTGAATCTGACAGTTACATTAACCTTACTCATCCTCCCATTAAACACGCTACAATGTAAAACTGTAGCTACAATAATTTAGGTACCTAACGTATTGGGTATTTTTTGTTGATTTATCCACTCGAGGTTCAGAATATGTTAGTTCAAGTTGAGATGGGTATGAACAATATAAATAAAATTTGGCATTATTTCAAGAATATTGCTAAAGCAAGAGCCTTCAGTTCAGAAAGGCTTATTGTGCTAAAATCATTTTACGTTGAAATCAATTACCACAAGCTATTGGAAATAACGATATATAAATATAATCCGTTTATGAGTCGCGTCAGGTTTGCTTTCTCCTAGCTCGTGGCTGTTATGTAAACACTGTCGAAATACCTACATTGAGAAATCAGCGTGAGATTATATCGCGGCCAAAAGAGCCTTTT
This sequence comes from Phragmatobia fuliginosa, assembly GCA_932526445.1. Taxonomy (NCBI): domain Eukaryota; kingdom Metazoa; phylum Arthropoda; class Insecta; order Lepidoptera; family Erebidae; genus Phragmatobia; species Phragmatobia fuliginosa. Next base: position 76,049,161 of record OW052057.1, read on the forward strand.
TGGGGACATTAATTTTTACTTCGTTATTTTAACTGAAGTCTTATAAACTGGGTTTAGTACCCTTTCTTTTTGAACATGAAAGTACCTCATTCATCGATTCCTTCATATTTGTGAATTGTATGTATACATATCTATGCACAAGTCTCCTTGAATCTATACCTAACAGAGCGACACAGACCCGCAGATGATGCCTCTAAATAAATTATTAATTTATGAATAAGATTTTTCAAACAAAAATGTTCGCCAATATTAACAACTTGATTAATTGCTATCATTTGTGACCAGTTCTGTAAAGGAAAAATCATTTATTAAACTCTCTCACTTTGTCTATTCAAGGAATTTTGAAATTTCGTAATCGGATTAAGTAAATGATAAATATTCATGCTATTTACGATTCATAAATAAAAGATTCTTTAAGAGGCTGAAATACCGCGGCATCCCTGTTTCGTTCAAACCAAATATCTAAGAGGACAATGAATAGACAGTTCGCGTCGGATCACCTGTCCAAGTGTCTAGACCGCTGAGGCGTCGTTTATCAACGTCACTCGGCAAGACTCGGAGAATGCTTGGAAGGCGCCCATTGTCCGCGTGTCCAGTCATCCCCTATTTTTAACCCGAAGGAACCAAAGCTCATCTACGATCTCTGTAAGACTTTTCAAATAATAACAAAATGTTCTTACAAAAAAAGCGTCAAAGCAAATGTATTGTAAGTAATATTAGTCTTAGGTTTCAGGAATGCTTTATAGCACTTATGGTCTACGCATTTCACATTTGCTGCGAAATTAGATAGTGTGATCGTCTTTTGTTCTTTGTTCTCACGCACTCGTATTGTTAGGAATATTTATTTTCGTAACAAATTCTGCACGTGATATTACTTTATTTCCTCAAATGTTTTTGTATTACAAACTTCTTCTGGAAGAAATAGGAAATTTCGTACGATTTTAGCACACTTATATATTACCTTTTGTTTAGTTCAAACAGACGTCTTATCACATACTGTTTAATTATCGTTTGGTTAAATTTTAGACAAAATGCAAAAAGGGTTCTTCGATTCAACATTTTAGACGACACCGGTGAATGGCCGGTATATGTCAAGTACAACAGCTCCTCAATATATACCGTAGGGAGGCTGAAACAACGGTTTTTACGAATTGGCTGTAATATGGGGTTTATGTGGATATTTATTAAAGAGTCCTTTAACGCATTTTGAATATCATTCCAGGCTGCCTTTAAGAAGTTGAACAAGTTTTTTACAAATACAGCGTTTTCCCTCTAGATTATACAACTACCTACGAGTATATTCCTACCTATAGGTCATATTTATTTGTACTGAAATACAGTAGATCGATCAAAATTGCCTTTGTTATATTGTACTGTTCGCAAGTTTTAAAAATGCAATAATATTTTCTTTATTTTTAGAGACTGATTCTGGGATTATTTATTTCTGTAGTAAAAAAACCATAAAATATATATTAGGACTTTGTTGTTCTACTTTTGGATATTTATTTTAAAATCAATTCTTCATTTATAATGTACTGTACTAAACACCTTTTTAGCCCTGTCTGGCAATCGAACTCGAGACCTCTTTAGTCAGCAGTTGCATACGCTTACCGTTAGGCCAACAAGCCGATCATTAATATTAATTCTCTTATAGATTACTTCTACGTGAATGTTTCTATAATAACCTACTAGCCTAATGCCTACTAGCCTTTTAATTCACATGATGCCACCAATCGCTTAAGTTACACGTTCTTAAACTCCCTAACAATTAGCTAGTTACTCGTTGTCTCATTTAAGTTGTTCTCGCTCGAACAATTCACCAAGTGTACAGGAGAGTGTCGCAACTTAGGGCGGAATTTGTTTAGAACTTTAGAGTGTCAATGGCAGTTCTCGACTCCTACAGAGCAGTTATTCACTCTGCAAGTCAGCACAACTTTATTGCGCTGTGTTGCATTATAATGGTAGCATTTCCGCGTGCACCCAACGTATCTATTTATTTACGACATCGATGTAGCTTGCTTAGTCATATTTGAACTTTGGTAAGTCGTGTCTGTGAAGTGTAGTGTTGTAAAGTGGAACATAGTGAAATGAAACGCATGGTATAAACTTTATGGAGGTTGTATTTTTGTTTAATGTCTTTTTATTATTTTTGACTTTGACTAATAATGTGGGAAAAAAATACAGCATGAAAAGTATTAAGCAAGGAAAGGAAATATTGAAGTGAGTTGTACTTTCAGGTGTTAAAAAAGAAATCTTAAATATAATATTAATTTTGTAGGAAGTAACCCGTAAGTCCCCAGCCCGCACTCGGCCAGTGTGGGGACCTATGGCCTTAACCCTTAATGTTTGTGTGATTCACAAATATTTGTTTCGGAGTTTGGGTGTATTATATGTATCATATGTATGTATTTAAAAAAAAGTATATTTATATCAGTTGTCTAGTTACCCAAAATACAAACTTTGCTTAGTTTGGAGACTAGATGGCGTTGTGTGTAAAACATGTCCAAAATATAAAAAAAACTAATCAAAAAAAAGTTTAACAAACAGGTTACCACAGCTTAATTTCTTATGGTGTTTAACTGTTGGTATCGTTTTGTAGAAAAACTTAATTGTATTATGTCACTGCCTTGCTTCAATTAATACTCTTGCTTTGTCTTGACTTAAATACTCGTTTTACTGTTTCTTGTTTCTAACTTAGAAGTAAGCAATTTTAAAAAGTCAGTGAATTTTTATATATATATCAGATCTGTTAATGTAAACGATGCTTGTTATGTGTAGTGCCAATTGGGTTAACCATCTCAGGAGTACGCACACGTTGTATTCATTACGTATTCTTGTACATAATTACAGATAGATATGTGTATATGGGTAGAGGTTGGGCCTTGAGTTCAAATGCGGTGCAAACATCCCTTTACCCTTTACTACATGTATGCAAGTGAAATATTTAACGGCCATGCTTTCAACATGAGGGGCCATATATTATATTACATAATATATTTTCTCGTAAGTCATTATTATTAACGTAACTGCAATTTTTAAATTAAAGCTAGCTCTGTGATAGATGACTACGTGTGAAGTAACTTTGAATAGGTGATATTTTTTGTATAGAGTCCCGCGGTGCTACCCGCGGCTATTCTTGTAAATCGTGAGTAACGCTGCGGAGCGAAAGCAAGTCTTAAAATAAGTTACTCCTTATGTCATCAGCTTTCTGCCAATTAAAGTCGTTTCAAAATCGGTAAAGTTGTTTTAGAGATTCTGTTTGTTTAAACTATGAAGATACAGACAAAAATTTTGAAAATTGCTTTTCTGATGTACGACCTTTTTATATTTTTCTATGTATTTAGTAAAAAATAATAATATTATTTTTACGGGAATTAACGCGATCACTTATTTAGGGTATTACATACCTCTGATTTGTCTGACGTTTCGACCAGGTTGCACCGGCCGTGGTCAGAGGCTGACTAAATAAGTGATCACGTTAATTCCCGTAAAAATAATATTAATTATCATGAAATGCGGAAGTTTAAAAGTTAGTATAGTAAAAAAAAACTCTTAATTATAACTAAAAGACAGACACTTCAATTTGACTTATGTGTATAGTTCATTTATATTCAATTTTACTTGTGTATAGTTTTTACTTGGCGAAAAATTCCTTTCGGATCGCCTGCTTGGGCATATAGGAAGGATATGTTATAATTATATTAACAACCACCTTGACGGGACTACGACCCAAAATTTCAAAAGTAATCGGAAAGATCTGAATAACATGAAATCGAATAACCAAAGTTTTGCACTTATATCCATAAACCGCAGTGACAATATGATATCACAACATTTTATCAACTTTCTCTTCAATTAGTGTCAGTATTCAGTTGGAAAGTCATATTGAATGTCGATATCACAATAAACCGGATACAAAGTATGATTTAAAATGTTTTATCAGTCTTATCCCTTCTGCTGATTTAATTATCCATTTATGTTATTGTGAGATAGATTTTTCCGACTATCTGTACTATGATAAAGCTGAAGAGATTGTCTGTTAGTTTGAGATCGCTAATCTTAGGAATTTCTGATCCGATTGGAAAAATTCTTTCAGTGTTAGATAGCCCAGTTATCTAGCTTGGCTATATGCTAGATATCATCACGCCACGACCAGTAGAAGCAGAATGTTAATGTAATTGTTTCAAAAAACGGGGACACTTTTTTTTGAGAGCTCTCATTGCGGGTGTGCGTGGTTAAATTTTGTCAATGGTTATGAATTCTGAAAATAATGAATGAGAGAATCTTTCTTCCTGCAAAATTTAAAAAAAGCAAATGTCTTCATTTAATGTTCATCAATCATCATCAACAGCTTTTAACAGTCCACGCCGGCCAGACGGGTTGGAATAGGGTTGGTTTCAAATTTTCCTTCTCTTTGCATCGATGTTGTCTTGCGTAGTTTATACCTTAGTCGCCTTTTACAACACCTGCGGGATGAATAGGAGTGGTGACAATCTGTATTCTTAATCCGTCACCACACGGACTTTAATGTTAGCTCACCATAATCCGTTTTACATTACGGGCAATAAAAGATGCAGACGGAACTGCATGGGTCAGCTAGATATTTAATAAAATTGCGTTAGACGTGTGAGTACAAGAGGTCCTTACAACTAAAAGATAATAATAAGCCATTTCTCAAGAAAAGATATCGGCAATAGGCGGCAATTGTATTATGACAATGCACTGTACCATGGAGCGATTACACAGTTGATGCCATTGTCAGGAATCGTTCGCTTATAGTCCTTTTTGCCATTCACTCAACGGTGAAATGTATGGACATTGATTTTAGTCGTATCGTATGATATCTAGTCCTTGTCATGGGTATATTTATGATTGAGTAATTCGTTTAGTAGTTATTACAATATGATCTTTCGTATAATGTATATTTGACCTGTGAACATTGTAGCTGGCACTCGTATGAAATTCAATCTAAAACTTTATTTTTTGAAATGATACTATACTTGTATAAATCTTCTGTTCGTGTGTTTGTAATTGAACTTCTTCTAAAATGCTGGACCGATTTTGAAAAAAAAATGTGTTCAAGTGGGTTCGAGAATGGTTTAAACTCGCAATTGAATCCGGTAGATGGCGCTGCGATCAAGTTCTTGGATTTCAAAAAAGTTCGCCGGGTCAGCTAGTATAAATCTGATATTTCTAGTCTTTACAGGCGTTAATATGCTTCGTTTCAAAGTACTTGTAGAATAACTTTTGTAAGAATCATTGAATTCTATTCAAAGTACGTCTCATGTAGTAACTAAAATCTCAACCTGATGACTTTGCTGTAATGAAGAAGATAAATACTAGTGTCCGACGCGCTAATGTTGGGACGTCCCGTTTACAGAACCTAACCACAGATTTACCTTATGAAACAAATAATTTTGTAAACATAACACGAACGAATAATTTGGATGATCGATTCTGTGTTGTTCGACTGTTGGTTCATTTTACGGGTTATCGAGAGGTCAGTAAGTCAGAAAACGATATCGGTAAAAGTACATGTAAGTTTTTTTCTCACTGTACTTACACCTCTTTATCAAATAAGATAATAATTTATAAGAAAATACATTTCTAATTCAGGTAGGTACATGTCGAATTAATACATAAACATACTTTTTGTAAATACATACATACATATTATGCATAGAAAACACCCAAACTCCGAAACAAATATTTGCAGATCGTACAACCATTTGTTCTGACCCGGTAGTCGAACCCGAGATATCTTAATCAGCAGCCGCATACGCTAACTACTAGACAAACAAGGCAGTCAAAATATTCTTACAATATTCTTCTTTTCGATTAAAATAACTAATCTTTGCTAATATTAGCCGAAACACGTATATGGATACAAATATGTAAATAGAATATTTATAAATAGAATCGTTACTTTTAAACAGTTACCAATAAATTTAATTTAGTGCAGCTCCGTTTGTTTACATTAAATTATAATTACGACTTTGTAAATTTTGTTACTTCTGCAAAGGGCCTTAATTATTTTTAATTATAGAAATTACAATGAGTCTATAAAGTTCGAGTTACAGTGTAATAAGTACTAATAAAAAAGTTGTAATGGCAATTTAACTGCGAGACTGTACGGTCCGGATAGGCATTTAATCAAAGAAAACTAAAATGTTTCAAGTAGGTATTTGGATTTTATTTGTTTCTTGAGTCTCGAACGTTTAAAAACAGCAATTATTGTCGTTTTTTCATCCAAAAACTTAGGTTAAAACATTTATTTTTAATGTTAGGTAATGCAACTGAGTTATAAAAGTTATAAATTGTGGTTTAGAAAGATCCATTTTGATCTTTTGAATAGTGATCCTGAATATTGAGCCAGAACTTGTGATTTTAATTCCCAGCAGCTCAGTTATTTCGTTGTTTTTTTATTTGTGAGTCTGTCAAAATGACTCCATTCTGCCTAATGGAAAGAATGAGAAGAATTCAAGAGTGGCGATCACCATATTAATTGCGAATGTAGACAATGCTGTATGGTGACCTCCGGTCTCACACTTGCGATCACTACGACAGGACCAATGCTGTCATTTTAGGAATGATTCTCTATGAGAGAGTCCTCCTCCCCGATCGAGACACCCTTTCGTTTTATTAGCGTGGCTCTACTACACAAGTATAAAGAGACAAGTAAAAAAAAGTAGAGTTTCAAAACGTTTCATGACAGTTGTTACGGCACCGTGTGAGCTCACAAAATAACAATGTTACTCCATCAAGTAACCTTTAAAGTAATCTTATGTAATAATCATTGTACTCCATGTATGACATTTAAGTTTGTTATATCTACTGATATGTAATTATTCTAACTATAGTCCCACATCTTCGTGTGTTCGTATGTTAATTCTAAATGTCAATTGACGTCATATCAAACTGCGATTAGGCGGGAAAATCGATAGATAGTGAACATCGAACACGATTTGATCGTAAAAGGCGCTCCGTGCCAAGTCCCAATTACGAAACTCTGACTGAGTGGCGCCGTCAGTCCGGTTCTTCATTAAACGTTCTCATCACTAATAGCACCATTCACATGCTCATATACTTGCTGAATCTGACAACTGCAGTGATTCGTAATTCGATATTGTCAGCCGCAGAGCTGACCCGATGTGTAATACAATTTGAAATTATTTTCTGACTATTGTGCAGGGTTTTACTTTATTTGTCTTTATTTATATTTGTGTGACTGACTGTGGAGTCTGTGGGTTTTAGTGCATCCTGATTTCTATGAAAATGCTTTGAACTGGTGACATATTAGGGTCTTTTTGTGTACCTTAAGGTATGCACTACAATCTTACGTCGATAGTAACTCCTATAGCAACTAAGAATCGTTAGGGCACTTCATAGACAAGTTAAACCCTGTTGATTTTATTAAATTATGGTAGAAGGGAACATTCACACAGAGAGTAACAGTACTTTCGTGATAGGTTTTTAAATATTTAATATTTTATTAATTTTAATAATTATCAAATATTTTATCAATTTCCGCTATCAGGAGTTTTAGTATACTATGGGTGTAGGTTATTATTTTACTTGTATAATCCTAGTAATATTATAAAAGTTCGTGAAGATGGTTGTATAAATGTTTGTTAGTCTTGCACGCAAAAACTACTGTACATCAGAATAACAAGTAATCAACATAAACGGTATCGGAGCCGCAAGCAAAAGGAATATTTAAATAACGAAAATAAGTTATACGAACATAAATTGGTGTGATTGAGTAGAGTTTAATATTTTACGAGCACTAGCTATATTTGTCAAACATTAAATAATCACGAGCTAAAGATGCCTCGCGGCCTACTTCTGTTTCACTTTCGAAGTGCGCCGATCAATCGATAGGAAGTAACTAAGTATACCATTATACCTCACCGCAGTTCGTTGGGTTTGCCTCTGTTTACCTTAATCGGACGTTAATACAAATCTCATAATCCTTTAAAAACGAAATACTTTTAGTTTTTATTGTAAAAGCTTAATTAAAGTCAGAAAAATAAAAATCCGATATTTTTAATGTTAGTTCAATCTTCGAATTCAGTCCAACCTCAGGGTGACGGAGGTCCGATGCCAGTCGTTCAATGAAAAAAGTGATATTCAGGGAAAACTGGTTGAACTAGTAGCCGACACATAATAATCTTGGGAATAATAAAGGCTAGGATGATGATTCCTTTTGTTAATTTTCATGGTTATGGTTTTTTTTATTTAGGACAACAAACAATTGCACAATATTAAATTACTTACTATGTCTTGCTTCGTAGAGGTTCTCTTAATTACGCAACCAGCACCGTTATCCACAGAATAATATTACACAGAAGGTATTCAATGGTAACGTAGTAAAGAAGAAGAAAGGGAGAAGGTAGAGACTAAGTGACATGGTGGTAATGTTTTAAAATACAACTTTTAAATTGTCAAAAACTTCAACATACACATACTTATCTCAAGTTTGTTGAAGCTCTGTTTTTAATTTTTTCTATCCAAGCCATTTGTATTTTAAACACAACGGTACTTATATTTAAAGTTGGGAATTATTTCGAAAGATTGAAAATAAGTTATCAGAAGTTTCTAGACAGCTGAGCATCAAACAAGAAAGTAAGAAACCGACGAAGTTATTTGTAAGATAGAAACTAAAATAACTTTAACATTTAAAGATAGAATTTTATATTTAAGTTTAAGAATATAGGATTCTTATTTAACCATAAAATTAAATCAACATAAGATTCAGGGGCTTTCTACCCTAGGTTGGATTTAATTACTGTGTAGTTTATTCGGTTCGATTCCGACATACCACTTCCACGATAAACTGTAAGGAGCTGTTGCCGCGGCTCCGTCTATGTGTATGTCGGCAATCGCGATAAATAGTAACCTATGTCCTTCTCCATGGTCCAATCTTTCTTTATACGAAATTCATCGAAATACTTTTAGTGGTTTAACTGTAAAAGTGTAACGGACAGAGGTGTACTTTCCAATGTATAATATTAGAATGGATAGGACAGACAATATGAGATAAATGTTTTGTTCTAAACGATATACTTGAATTGAAAATAAAAATTTATGCAGCATATTATTTCTTTATACCTTTTCACTTACATAATGACCATTTGTGAAACTGGACCTAACCGTACTAGATCTTATAACACTAACATTTGATATATTATTAACGTTGATATTTATCGTTACAGTTTCGCAACATTAGAATGTAAAGCCTGCAACTTACATTCACCAGTTTGTATTGCTATTTAATTTAGTACTTCGAAAGTGCGTTCATGTAACTGGTCTAGATCTGAATAATAAACCTTTATGTTTATTAGACACTACAAGTTGATAAGTTAGCTTATCTATATAATTAGCGAAGCCAAAAATATAATACAGACAAATGGTTGGATAATTTAGTTTCTAGTGTTAATTTTATTGTAGTACTTTGAATATTACAAATAATGACTTAGTCTCAAAGAAAATTAAAGTGTTAATAGTGTTTGTTAAAATAGACGTTAGAATACGTTAGATTAGATTACACATCAAAATCGTCATCATCATCAACAGCCTTTAACAGTCCACTGCTGGACATAGGCCTCTCCTTTAAAAGGAAGTTTTGGCCTACTATACCACGCTGGCCAGACGGGTTGGTAAAGGGTTTGTTTCAAGTTTTCCTTCTGTTTCCAGTGATGTTAGCTGCTTATTTTGTTCCTTTAGTCGCCTCTTACGACACCCATGGAATGAATAAGGGTGGTGACACTTTGTATTCTTAATCCGTCACCACACGGACAAAAACGTATTACTTACATGTTAAATAAATGAATAAAAAAATAACTTTATAATTTAAAAGAAGCTGAATTTATATGATGTAACTTAAAATATTTAAGTAATTATAGAAACAGAATTACAGTCAAAATAATTTTATAAATGACATACACTGAGAAAAAGATGAGTGCTTTTTTTTAGTTGTGTAAACTTCCATTGTGGGCACAGAAATTTCTAAATTGCAAATAACAATAAATATTAGCAGAAATTTTCCATAATACCTACTTATAGTATCACATAATTACTACATACATAGTCTCTATGATATCACTAGACTTCATTGGGAGCACCATAAGCGGCTTGGTAATTCTTTTTTTTTCTTAGCAATTTATCCGTCTGCACAATTGAATTGAATTAACATAGTTATGTGTAAGTCCTGTGAGTTCCTTCTTAATTATAATATATAATATGCATTGTAAAACTGCTTTACTTTAAAACAGCTTGTCTATTGTACGTTAAGATTAAAATTGAAATAGGATATCTATCTGAAAATGTTTGCCAAATAAAACAGTGATACTGCAACGAAGAACGCGTAAAAGAAGTTATCACTCCATATATCGTACCGCAGCTGTTTTACAAAGCGACAACATGGTTGGTGTAAGATTTTGAATCATGAATTGGCACAGAAGGCTGGACCTGCGCCCGTTCGCTGTACCATATCTCACCTAGTTGGGTGTTAACGATACTGTACCGTAACACACTCATGTACCTTCTATTTCTAAATAAAGAGTTAAACTTTATACCAGATTTGACTCGGAATAGCCGCCAGGTCTATTTAAAAGTTTTTGACGTTTTGACGAAGAGTTTACTGTAGACATGTTGTCTAGACAGATAACCAATAAATTGTTTTGGAGGAAAACGCCTTGTGTTAAGTAATAGAAATTGTTTTGGTCTAAAACTTTTGCTTTGATACCAACAATGTGGCCAAGTATTATAAACTTAATTCAATTAAATAACCGATCAACTGTAATAACTATAATATTTTGAAATAAATAACAAGAATTTAGTGACACTAATCACTTAAAAAATGAATAAATACTGAAAATTAGCTTTTTCTCGCGGCTTCGCCTGCGTTTGATGTATAACTATGATTCCCTTTCCCCTTAGGAAAACACATGCCAAATTTGTGCTTCCTGCGCTCAGTGGTATCGGCTGTGCGTTGTCTATCAGTCAGTCAGTAAGTAACGCACGTTTTATATATGTATATTGTATTGTAACAAAACATAACAGATGTGTAGGAAGCCTTATGACTTCAGCTAAAAACAGCCTTCAGAGTCTACTGGTCTCAGTGCAGTGTTATCCGTTGCCGTAAAACATCATCATTCATCATCAACAGCCTTTAACAGTCCACTGCTGGACATAGGCCTCGGCTCGCCTAGACGGGTTGGTAAAGGGTTTGTTTCAAGTTTTCCTTCTCTTGGCAGTGATGTTACCTGCTTATTTTGTTCCTTTAGTCGCCTTTTACGACACCCATGGGATGAATAGGGGTGATGTCACTTTGTATTCTTAATCACCACGTCACCACACGGAAGTGTCGTTGCCGTAAATAACTTCTAATTTGACAGGATAGCTTTTATACTAGCAGTAACTTCAGTGTTTCTATTAGGACAATTGTCAGGCAATTAGATTTATTAGTCATTGTGTATGACTTTTCCTTGAATGTTTCGTCAAACGCCAACTTTATTTGAAGTACGACCCCGGGCTACAGTAACTTGTGATCAGAGTTCTGACTAGTTAGATTGCGGCCTTAATCCAATTTGATCTTCATGAACTACTGTTGATATACGAGCCACAGGGGTCGTTTCGAAATTAACTATTGCTTCTAATGTTTGCATGTTTGTTCCTTGTACATATAGAGACAGATGTTTGATTTATATGTGTACCGTATCCTTATTGATGATAATTTAGTATCACGATTCTCACTGACATCCCTTTTACAAGTATATTAAAGGTTTTATTAAGTTAAACTACTTCAGTTTTATCATCAAATCATCAACAACCCATAACGTCCACTGCTAGGCTAGGGTCTTCTCTCAGGAGTTAAGACCCACGCTGTTCGTGTGTGGGTTATGGAATGGCAAGATATGCATTCGTAATCTTGCCGTTGGATGTTTTTAATCCGTACGAATGCCTCCACTAAGCTTCACGACTGTTATCTTATGATAACATCCGGCACAGACTGCTTAGTGTGATCTCTGAATCACGGAAACGCTCATAACGTATCATGCCACAAACGGTCACCCATCTAGGTACTAGCCTCGCCGCTGTTGCCTACCTTTGGTGATTGTTTCCAGGCACCTAAGACCACTTGGCTATAATCTTTCTTTCAGGATCTTTCAGTTTTATAATTGTTTCCAAAGTAGTATTTTATTAATTGGATTATACTTTTAATATTCACCATCATCAGCCTATCGCAGTCCACTGCTGGACATAGGCCTCTCCAATTGCACGCCACTTGGTTCAATCCTCGGCTTCTCACACTTTTAATATTACAGTAAGTAATTTTGAACAATGTAGTTCCGGAAGATTACACAGTAAAAACAATTATTTCAGTTTATTTATTATAAATTATCAGTAACAATTCCAAGTATAAGTTAGAAAATATATCAATCTTGATAGTATGAAAAACTGATCATACAAAGGAAAAAATCACTAATAACATGCCGAAGGCGGTGAATGAAGAGTCATTCATAAACTTTCATTGAACGTCGCTCGTAATGCTTGTAAATATGGCTTCACACATTCATTAATTTGTTTTATTCATTCTTTGCGGGCGGGCTATCAATGAAAATGTCGATGAATATAAATTTCGTATAGCTTTACTTTGGTTTTGTATAAAGAACGAGTAAGACGACTTTTTTAGGTAGGCAGTCACGCAACAATATGAAGAGGTTAGGTTCCTCCGGAATGATATCACAGTCTAACAGAAAACAAATGTCCAGAAATTCTTCAGTTTCTTTTCTTTCGGCTTCTGTAGAGATGTTTCAAAGAATACCAAGGCATTTGTGACTTTTAAGTTACAGATGATCATAATCTGCTGTTCCTTGCAGTTAGACGATGGTAAACTAACTTAATGCGGGGATTTTCTCCCACCCCCGTCGCACCGTGACTGTACCCAGTAATAGTGCGACTGCCGCGAATTATGGTATTTGGTTGTGATGCATTTGAATTTTGGCAATATTGACCACGTTAATACGCGGGTTGTTGACCGCAGTGGTGAGAATCATTATCTATCGATGCTGCTGCCTTTTATCAGCATCAAAATTAGGTGATCCCTGTTGCTATACCACCACGAGTCGATCACTACAGCTTCTTTCGTTCTTTAGTAGGGTGGACCGCGTGTAGGTGAGGTTGACGTTACGAGACCTAAGATGGTAGATAGCCTTATAGCTCGAGAGTATACTGAAAGACAGTCTGACATTGATTTTTGTTTATAACATTAAAAGAACAGTTTGGAATTGCTCAGTAAAGCTATGTACTCGTATAAGGTTCAAAGCCTTTTTATTAGGTTTTGTCCCTGCAGACATTCTAATTGCTAAGATAGTTTCCTCGAATTGAGCTTGAGCCAATTGCGATCAATCAATGTTCGTAATTAGTTCAAGACTACCTTACCTATATTAATTAATTGTGTTTAGGTTGGGTGTAGTATAAGCTCAATAATTCTTGAGCATTGCTCTTGTCAGCTTGCTAAAATCTGTGTTTAAACTTGTAGATCAGAAAACTTTTTCTTCAGAAATAATTGCTCTAAACTAATTATGTATAAAATAGAATTAAATAATAGTATAATATAATAAATAATTTAATATAATATAATAAATAATATAAGGATCAAATTTTCTTTATTGCTTTATTAATTTATAATTATTTAATGCTTTATTTTATTATTACTGAAAAGTTAGGTAACTATCAGAGACACTGTTTTTAGGACAGAAAACGCTTGTAAAGAAGTCTTTTTTATCAATAACAATTTATACATTTACCGTTTTGCTAACGTATTAAATTAAATTAAATTTCGCTATGCTGAAATCTGCAATAAAAGATTATTGTTACTGCAAAATTTGTTGGATTAATTTACTTTTACACTCTGTCATCTTACAACTTACATATATATATACAATTATTTAATATAACTAAGTGCTGTTATAGTCGATTAGGTAAATTCTAAAAATTAACCGTTGCTTTTAAATTGTAAACGAAAGGTTTCTTGTTACATTGATTCGAAGTTTTATTGAAACTGTTAGTAGATTAGTTTTAGAAAATGGTTATGACATATAAACTATAATTATCATAGAGCTATCGGTTGGGTGTAGCTATATGCAGGCGTTTTCCTCTGCCAAAGTATAAGCCCAAATAGGCTTACATATAACACAGAATGTGTTTATGTGTGTGTGAAATTGTGAATGCTTTGTTTTTAATTTAAGTTCGTAGTGACAGGCGATTGTTTACGAGGATGTGTGAAGATTTCTATCTGTAAAAGTGACCGGCTATTTTGAAAAGACGATATAGTACTCCCCAGTCCACCTGCCTGTGTTGATCTATGACTACAATTGATTAACGAATCATCTATGTACCTATGGTAGATGTGATACCTCATAATTAACGTATTATCTCCCCCTGTGAGCATGGTTAACTAAGTTTGTGGCTGATAATAATCAAATGACGTTATAATGCTGCTAGAAACTTTGACATTTTGGAATTTCAACTCAACATATTAACAGTGTTTGATAACTAATATATGTTTCAATAGGAACATTTCTTCATTATTATTTCAACCGTGAAATGCTAAGTGCTGAATAATGTGCGAATATTTTCATGAAAATAACGTGCTAATGTAAGCACATTTATTATTTGATACATTTACATGTCACTAGCTTAGTTGCGCTGTGTTACCAGCGGTTATTGTTGTAAATCGCGAGTAACGCCGGGGAGCGAAGTTAGTCTAAAGAATATCCTAAATTACTATGTATGTCATCCATCAGCTAACTGCCAATGAAAGTAAGAAAATCGATCTGAATATTTCAAAGATTAGCCGGAGCAAACAGACAGAGAAAAAAAATTAAAAATTGCTTTTTGATGTAAGTATTGTGTATACGCATATACATTTAGTAACAAACTATGTGTTTGATATCACAGACAGACACTTCAATTTTATTTATTTGTATACATTGCTTGCAATGGGCAGGCATATATATACAATTATTTGTATTTATGGTATACACAAATAAGTACAAAAAGAGAAACCAATGAGTTACAAAGTATGTATGTACAACAACAGGCGGTATACATGGGTATAGCATAGCAATTACGTAATAAGTTACTGAGGAAACTAGCAATAATATTTATGGTATAAGTGGCGGTGGGAAACGTTATTTTATAACAATATTAAAAGGAGGTTTAAATATTATAGATTCTCACATATTTTCTCTTTGTTATAGAGAATTACTCGTAGATAATTCAAGCAGAACTTGACATGTTAATATAGTCGTGATCTCACTTACATATATAACTATTAATTTCGTGTATGTTGGTTATCGCATTAAAAAGTTCATGTCCTTTCTCAGGTTCTTGACTATCTGTGCACCAAATTTAATTTAAATCGATTTCGTGGTTACAGCGTAAAGGGCGACATCCAGATAGACTCGCATTTAGTAAGGATTGCTTAGCGAAACTGTAGACAGTAGATAGTGTTTACAGCTTCGTATGCCTGAATATATTTTATTTGTTTTATTTACTTTAAAAAAAAGTATGTAATTTTTAAAACTGCTCATTTCTTATTTTACCTTTAGGGATGAAATTTTGCAGAAATCATTACATAATAGGTGCTCACTAGATGAAAAGCATTGGTTAGCAACCTTTTGGGTTTGTAGCCGCAGCTATTTAGGCTTTGCGCTTATGAAGGAAGTAATCAGGACAAGTAAATAGATAATAGTGTAATAACCTTGAATAACAGCGTCCGTGTTATCGTGTTTCTTTAGTGAGTTAGAAAACGAAGACCCAGTGATGCAGCCCACCATAGTGAGGGACACCATACTACATTGTCTGCTTTCACAACAAGATCACTGATCTAAGATTCCATTCATGCTTTCCATCAAGCATAGTAGAGTTACTTTGACAGCCTCATATATATACAAAAGAATATAGAAAACAGATTATTGTGAGTTCATGTACGTCGAGGTTCTTACGATTAACAGACCGGCAAGGTTGTAAAACTTATATTAAGGCATTCGCTGTCTACTACATTGTTTCTGTGTTGAAAACATATCATGTTTTTAATATAGCCTTGTCTTGCGAGTAGTGAAACGTGAGTGTAGGTAGTCTATTATCCCGCGACGAGAAAGTAATTTCAGTGAATATTAATGAGCTACGCAGTGAACAAAAGCTGCTTCCACTTTTCGAGTATTTACTCTATATATGTTACTTGACTTATATATAATCATATCTAGGTAGATACAACTAATAAAAAGAGTAAGAAAATATGTTGGTTGACAATATTAGCTTCCGGCTTTCGTGTGTTTTTTAACCATCTTTGTTTTACATACTGTTAACACAGTAAATACGAAATAACTGTTTTTGTTTCTTTATAGATGATTGATTACTTTAGTGACTTTATTCTACTTGAATGCATGAGTAGAATCCAAGAGTAGGGGACACCATCCTCATTGTGAATACCTACAATACAGTATGGTGACCCATACTATGGCAGCTTAGGGTGATGTTTCTGTATCATTGGACCCCCGGTCTCATACTCACCAACGAAATACGAAAACATGGGTGTTGTCACTTTAGGTTGGTCGTCCGTGTGAGGGTAGTACTGATACGTGCTGAAATCAGCGTGGCTGTACTAACTATACTAATACTATTTTGAAAAGAATAGATTATTGTAAGAAATTATTTCTTTGAAAGTAATTTAATAGAAACATTTTAATTAAAATGCATAAAAAATAGCAATGAAATGGATTACAGTTATCGCACTGACGTAGACGTTTAATTTTTAATCGTATTTTAGATTCATAAATCATCGTAAATATTTCTAAGCATAATTTATTGTACGAGTCTGTGATAATCGTGTTGACAATGCTTTTCAAATAGACGGACGACAATATTTATGCTGTTTGTTTTTTCACTGACACCGCGCCCAGACTTTGTTTAAATGAATTGCAATGGCCGGCGCACCTAGTTATTACGATTGAAACGCACTGGCTTTAGCTTAACAAAATTGAACTAAAATTAATCTATTTCTTTATCAACTAGTTAAGTCCCGCGGTTATTGTTGTCAATCTCGAGTAACGCCGTGAAGTGAAGCTAGGCCAAAAAAAATTTTTGCCTAACTTACTCCTTATGTCATCAGCCATCTGCCAGTGAAAGTCCCTTCAAAATCGGTCCAGCCGTTCCAGAGATTACCCGGAACAAACAGACAGAGGGACAAAAAAAAAACAATTTAGGATGTCAGTACCGTAAATAATTTGATATGCATTTAGTAAAATACTGGTTATTTGTTATTACAAACAGATACTCCAATTTTTTTAATTGTATAAATAGATAACCTTGTGATATAACCTAAGATCAGCCAGATGATTCTATATTCGACTGCCAAATGTTATAATGGTTATCATGTTTTCCGTTGATTTGATGTTGTGATTCAATCAAATATTGGTGCATGTGAGGGGCGATCTATGTGAATATGATCGTTACATTCATTGCCACCAAACTGAGTTATTGTTGTAAATGATTTCACTGCAATGATTTCAAACGGTAATTGTGATGACAATCAAATTAGAACACCTATATCCGTGTTAGATTTTGATACAAAGAACTCAAAAAAGCCTGCATAGTTGTACTTTACCAATTTAACAGCTTTTAACAGTCTACGGAATATAAGCCTCTGCTTAGCAAGGATACTTTTTCTTTACATGTTGTCGATCAATAAAATTAAGAATATACAGATTCTATAGTTTTCACCCATTCCTGTAAAAGTACCGTTGACATCTATTTATTGTGTTTAATTTATTTATTATGCATCCAAACCAATGAGCAAATTTCAAAACTTTAATAAATTGAACTTATTTGTTTCAGGTATGTACAGATCGATTTCACACAAATTGAAAATTCCTGGTAAAGTATAAGACCTTTCAACTGTAAGCTGCGATCGGCATTCAATTTCGTTTGAAGAAGTTGCGGCCAATTCCGTCGGGCACCGGGCTCGAACAAAAAGTCAATGGAAGTGCAATAAGTGCCGCCATCAATGTCGCGTTAGCGTCAACACAATAAAATAGAAAGTCAATTGGCTCTGCGGAAAAAGTCACCGCTGCCTCGACATTCGAGAGGTCTCGAGCGAGTCTCGGTGTAACGCCACGAGCGCCACCGTGGCTTCAATCGAATTGCTTTTCTGTTATTGTTTCGCTATTGCATTAGCTCTTCTATTATTGTTAGAGTTTAAGGTTCTTTATAGTAGATACTGCCAAAGGTAGCCGTATAGGTAGAATTGAATTGCATCTCTCTCCTGACTCTAGGAAAAACAAAGCAAAGATTTTTGCTACGACCAATTTATTGAGATTACTAAGGACTACAAATAATAATTAAACTAAGTAATACATCATACAATTTAAATAAATGTCATGAAAGGTTTTCCCATAACATATTAATGAATGGAATGTTAAACTTGAAAGGTAATACATT
The DNA here is from genome assembly GCA_932526445.1 of Phragmatobia fuliginosa. NCBI lineage: Eukaryota > Metazoa > Arthropoda > Insecta > Lepidoptera > Erebidae > Phragmatobia > Phragmatobia fuliginosa. Next base: position 76,067,671 of record OW052057.1, read on the forward strand.
GTCTGAACACCGCTTTACGTGACACATCACGTAAGACATTAAACTACTCGATGTACCGCACATTTATCACGTGTATATAGTCCATTAATCAAGATACGATTGACTAGTACTAATTACTATTTATTGAAAGATGTGTCAAGATGTCACTAGAGGATTGTTCATCAAATTTCTTATTTGTCATTGTATTAACTTGATAAAGTAAGTAAGAGTCACATTTTTATTTACAACTATTTCTTTTAAAATTTGCAACAAAACGTGTTTGCTAACAAAAAAAGTACATGCAAAAATGCACGAGTTCCGATCTCATATCGATGCGCCAGCAAAAATTACCATAATGGAACTGTAGCGAAATCCGTTGGTTATACGGCTATACGTGTTGACATAAAGTGTTGCATAATTTCACTTTACGTGACACAATTTACATTTGCCGGGTACTAGCTGTGACCGTGAGCAAAGCCCGTGCTGACTCACTGACGTCACATAACTTTACATTTCCTGGACGTGTTAATTCCATTAAGTGTTGAAGTGTTTGTGCCAAACGATTACTCGGCATATTTTGTAATAAATGATTAGATTAAATTTGTCTTGCAAAACCAAGTGTATATAAAGATCTAGCATTTAAATGAAGTCCTTGATGTTAGTACGAGTATGCCATTATACATTTAGATTCCGTTTCCATAACTAGTGTACATGGTAAGAGCATATTAAACGATACCAGTTACGGCCAATCGTACACTTCTTATTAAGGCTATGGAATACTTTTGCTTAAAATGTTGCAAATTTTAATCAGGTCACAATGTAAAATATTTAGTTTCGAAAAACTTTACGTAGGGAAGATAATGGGATTGTTATCTACAAGTTTTAGACTTTAGACTGCCTTGTTGGTTTAGTGGTTAGCGTATGCGGCTGCTGATCAAGAGGTCTCGGGTTCGATTCCCGGGTCAGACCAAATATTTGTGTGATCCACAAATATTTGTTTCGGAGTCTGGGTGTTTTTCTATGTATAAAATGTATGTATTTAAAAAAAAGTATGTTTATGTAATTATATCAGTTGTTTAGTACCCATAACACAAGCTTGCTTATTTTGGGACTAGATGACTTTAATATATCTCTTTATTGTACACCAGAATAGAAACATAAAGTGGTAGCTTAAACTAGGTGGTACAAGTGGCGGCCTTATCGCCCGAAGGCAATCTCTTACAGGCAACCATGGGATGGAGAGAAAGAAAGTTAAAAGTATGTGGTAGTTCCTGGTGTATTTAAAAAAAAAAAACATTTGAACTTACTGATTTTAGAGTAGTTAATATAATACACATAGTGAATAGGATAAAATAACATACATAAAGATAAAAATAAATAAGTGTAATAAACAGATATTAAATAAATAAATATAAATAAACTTAAAATATATCAATAAACTTATATGTCCTTAAAGTCTCCCAAGTAATATCCCCTTTCAAGAGACTGGTCTCTTGAAGGCAGCTAATGTCTGCGCACGTCTGATTCCAACTGGTAAGACGTTCCATAATCGAACTGCTTGGACAGAAAAAGACTGGTCAAGGAATCTAGTGGTATGTCTCGGCATTCCCAATCTCAAGTTCTCCGACGATCTCAAAAATCTGTGATGCGTATCATGCAGTGCATGCATGCATGACTTTGTGTGTAAGATGTCCAAAATATTTATTTATTAGTTTTTATAATTAATAGTAGATTTCATTTAAGTGGCACTGTAATTTCTATATTTGTAATTTTAAATTTATATGCTCCGTATTGCTAAATAAGAAACACGCATTACCTTAATAGGTGGCACGAGACCTCGAGCTGTGCGAAATCGAGAGTTCGACCGAATCTGGCCGGCCATTCACTTTCACTATAGTACAAAGGCCTGTTAGTGTTATCTTTTAGCTGGCTCGCTTTACGCTGTTTGTGTTTGACGTTTCCTTTTGTGCCCAATTATATTTGATTACAACGTAGACCGCGACGTGCCAACGGCGAACGAAATTGAGCAAAGGACTGTTGTATTAACTCACAGCTTAAACAGATTATTTACGATCTAATTGAATAGGGGATTATACCTCTTAATAGGAACGGATGATGTTACGATACCTCTCAAAATGTCTGGGGATTTCATTATAGCCATTATCCTAAATATTTTTTTTATAATGAGAATTTTCTGACCCAGCTTTACTGGACTGGACTAGCTTTACCTGCGGCCACGCTCGCGTATTGTCGTTTACTGGTTCTACTTTATTTCTAATAATAAATAAATAATAATAATAATAAATCTTTCAAATATCTTAAACACAACGCCATCTTGTCCCAAACTTAGCAGAGCTTGTCTTATGGGTACTAGACAACTCATGTAAATAAATGAACATCCTTTTTTTTGTAAATAAATACACACTTTACTTAGAAAACACCCAAACTCCGTAACAAATATTTACCAATCACACAAATAATCGAACCCGAGACCTCAAGCGCAGTAGTCGCATGCGCTGCCTCTGCGCCACCGAGGTAGTCATTTTTGTGATTCTTTCTTTTATAATGTATAGTATACTCGTAAAGAACACTAAATTGGATTTTGCAAGTTCTTGCAACGATGGTACGAGTATACCAGATCTCCAACAAAGCCGGCGCTGTCTAATTGTCAACTTGTGTTATAGAAAAGCGTTTTGTAAAACATCTCCACCTACTTTCGCAACGTACCCAGTTATATTTCTTTTACTGCAAGCTACTTTCGTTTGCGCATAATGTTTTGTACAAGAACAATTTACGAATTCGTATCTTGTCTTTTCTGTACTACAATAATACAAACTAAACAATGCAGATTGTTTTGGTTCGTTGCATTGTAGTTTGGTCTAAAGTTACTACGAAACTATTTGTTTATAATTTTCCTGCTATGCAGTCGTAGTAGTTACTAGCAGCATTGCGGATGAAACTGTTGAGTCCTGACCTTCTGGGTTTATTCCCCGGATTACAATACCAATTAATTCGTATTTCGAAGAAATTTCTTGATAAACGATAACGGCACCTCATATGAACAGATCACGAAATGGCTTGTATATTATTCGTTATTTTTTATGCTATCTAAATCAGTTCTACACTTCTGCTGAAACTTAGGCATTATGGCATAACAGGTACAGCGCTTAATCTTGTTGCTTCTTATCTTAGTGAGCGAATACAGTATGTTGATATTAATGGAATAAGGTCCTCCGGATCACCAGTGAGTATGGGCGTGCCACAAGGCTCAATTCTGGGTCCTTTTTAGGGTTCCGTAGCCAAATGGCAAAAAACGGAACCCTTGTAGATTCGTCAAGTCTGTCTGTCTGTCTGTCTGTCTGTCTGTCTGTCTGTCTGTCCGTCCGTATGTCACAGCCAATTATTTCCGAAACTATAAAAGCTATACTGTTGAAATTTGGTCAGTCGATGTATTCTGTGAACCGCATTAAGATTTTTACATAAAAATAGAAAAAAAACAATTCATTTTGGGGGTCCCCATACTTGGAACTGAAACTCAAAAATTTTTTTTTCATCAAACCTATACGTGTGGGGTATCTATGGATAGGTGTTCAAAAATGATGTTGAGGTTTCTAATATCATTTTTTTCTAAACTGAATAGTTTGCGCGAGAGACACTTCCAAAGTGGAAAAATGTGTGTCCCCCCCCCTCTAACTTCTAAAATAAGAGAGTGATAAAACTAAAAAAAATATATGTTGTGCATTACCATGCAAACTACCAACGAAAATTGGTTTGAACGAGATCTAGTAAGTAGTTTTTTTTTAATACGTCATAAATCGCAACACGCAATTTACCTTTCATCCAATCAATACACTAGTATAAAAACATCGATGAAAGTTACAACGAACTACAAGAACTTTTATATCATGTTATATAATATATATATATATATATATATATATAAACGATTTGCCATTTTTTACTAGTAAGTTATGCGATATTGTTCTATTTGCTGATGACACTTCTCTGATATTCAAAACCAATCGCAAAAACGATTACTCTGACGAAGTAAATAGGTCCCTCGCATTAGTCCTTGACTGGTTTACATCAAATAACTTGCTTTTGAATTCTAAAAAAAAAAACCAAATGTATTAAGTTTAGTTTGCCAAATGTAAGGAATATCAGTACAAATCTAGTTTTAAACAATGAAGTTATTAATTTTGTTGATTCAACGGTTTTTTTTGGGAATTACTTTAGATAGTAAGTTACAGTGGGGCGCCCAAATATCGTGTCTCGCAGGGAAACTCAGTTCTGCAGCGTATGCTGTCGGCAAAGTCAGACAGCTTACGGATGTGGAAACAGCAAGGCTAGTATATTTCGGTTATTTCCACAGCGTCATGTCGTATGGCATTCTGCTATGGGGCAAGGCAGCTGATATTCAAACAATTTTCATTCTCCAAAAACGTGCAGTGCGTGCGATTTACAAACTAGGTGCACGAGTTTCCCTTAGAGAAAAGTTTAAAGAGATAGGCATTATGACAGTTGCATCACAATATATATTTGCAAACATTGTGTTTATAAAACAAAATATGCATTTATATCACAGGAATAGTGACGTTCACTCGGTGAACACGAGACATAAGCATAAATTAGTAGGTCAATATCATAGGCTACATAAAACGCATAATTCATTTATGGGTCTTTCCGTGCGATTTTTTAATAGGTTACCAGCTAGTGTTATGAGTCTATCAGTGGAAAAGTTTAAAAATGTAGTCAAAACTTATCTTATACGTAAAGGTTATTATACAGTTGACGAATTTTTAAATGATAAAGAAAAATGGATTTGACTACTTGCTCCTTATCATTTTATTCTACTCATGTGAATGTTGTTATCACATTGTTTAAGAGCATGATCTTACTTTTGTAAGTAAAGATTCTACGTGACTAATAAAGGCCATTCTTCTCTTTCTTTTGATCTTATAATTAATATTTTATATTTAATCTTTCGTTACCAGTAATTTGGCCAATATTTGAGCACATATAGTTTTTACCTTTGATGTAAGTAGATGCTCCTACTATGTTGTACCCACTGAGGCTGTTGTTTTTTTTTTTTTAAATTAGCATAAGTTCTAATTTTTAATCACTATAATTTGCATCAGTCCTCTAACATGGTGTATAGTATATTAGTGGCAGCACCTTACCCCCATATCAGGTTTATAAACATTAAAACTATGTAAACATTGGCGATTTGAAAGGAGTGGCCGCGAGTTTTTATTGCCATGTTCTTTTCTCCGGCTCTACCTATTGTTTGCGAACATGGCATAAATGTACATGTAGAATCTTGACCTGTCACAAGAGATGTATTGCATCCTAAGTGAATAAAGAATTTTGAATTTGAATTTGAATTTGAGTTACGATGATTTTAATAATTTGCATAAAATTTTATTGTAAATTTTTAACAATACTGGGAACTCTCATATCTTTATTATTTCCGTTGCTCTTGTCACTATATGATTCGATAAATATTTAAAGGTGACTCTTAACTAAGAGACCGTAATTATTTGCTCTGTGGTTAAAAATGATGAAATTGAATAGCAGACGAAAGTACCTAATCTTTTTGACGCATCATTTTCGTGTTATTTCTTTAATCGCTAACTTTACTCCGCGGCTCACTGATTTTAGGTTATTGTGGTAAAGAGCAGCCTATGTCCTCAAGATTCAAAGAATGTCCTCAAGATTCAAAGAATCTCTACATTAAATTTAAATGAATTCGGTGCAACGGTTTAGCCTTGAAAGCGTAACACACAAACTGATAATATTAGTATAGATATGCAGTGATGATAATGAAATTTAAATGCTATATTGAAGTGACTTTAAAATGTTGTAATAGTATGTTGATATTCGGCTTGTTTTATTAGACACGGCGAATAAAGTTTACAGTTCTTTAAGCGTGCAAGTACCGCCGTTGCAATTGAAAGGCGAAACGATTATAATATAATGTTTATGCCATGACCTCATTGTTATGGCATAATTATTTTACACTTTAAGAATTGTATACTGATGAATTATAACCAACTGCAACTAGACATTTTCTTTTACAAAAGATCTAGGTTTATTCTTTTCCCACGATTATTTTTCATATAATAACTTTATATGTGTAGTGTTATTTATTACATAACTTTATATATTTATATGATAGTTAATTTACATCTAGAAACATCGTTAATCTTACAGTAAATATATATAGAAGTTATGACATTAACCATTTTTGTTGCCTACTCAAGTGGAAATGTAAAAAAGATGTCATGAATAAACATTTTAAAAGCATTTCAAGTGTGCCTGAATTTTTTAACGCTACAAATATACTTTGCCAAATATTATAACCGTTTTCAATTAACATTTTAATGAGCTTAGTCATTTCTGGTAAGTTAACTAATGAACATATTTAATAAACTTCTTTATTTCTCTTCTACATTATACCAATTCATACAATTAACATATAAACAAATTTATATGTTAATTGTATGAAAATTTTCATTTTTTTAATCCAATTTCACAAATTTAATCCAAATGTTTGTACTACAAGACAGTAACTGTGAGAGGACTGGTGTCCGAATTAGACGTGAGTCTGTAGCTCATGTCACCAGACTCAGTACGCCAACACATAGTTTTGCTTTTGAATAAAATTATACATAGTATATGACATGAATACAGGATATGAGGTAATATAGTATAAGAAACAGTGAGAGAAAAGCATTAATTGGAAGAATACGATTATTTTATTGTACAGGGAGGCACTTAAATAGTAAAAGCAGTTATGTGAAAAAGTAGAATTAAATTTATTTATGTTCAAACATAGAAATTTTGGGAAATTAATATTGGATCAAAAACTATCGTTGAATGTTGCCTAATCACTATATGTAGCACAAAGAGCTGACGAACTGTCATTACGTCACTTCGTAAGTAAAAGTCAGTAGTTGGATGGAAGAAAGGTAAAAAGGAACTAACTTTGAGTATGGCCCTTTGTGATATTTCAATTAGGAGATATTTTTTAGCTGCTCCCCCTCAAGATGTTATACAGTATGTTATAAGAGACTGGCACAATGATAAATAGACGGATCTGATCACTTTCCTATCAGCCACATGTCTCAGGGTTTTAAAAATGTAGATTAACTTATCGCACCGATATATCCGCAGACTGGGACAAGAAGAACCTGACTCAGTATTAGTTGGACACGTATGACAAATAATGCCAAAATGATTTTCTTCCACTCCAGGACCCCTTATAGAGAATGTCATATATCAAGTTTTGTCTACATTAAGAGTTGAGACGTTAGCCTGCAACCAAATTAATATTTGATTGATTAAAAGTGTAAATATTGTTTTAACAAAAACAAAGAATTACTTTCGATAACAATTACGTAAATTCCCACGTTTCTACGAAACATTAGCGACGTTTTTATTGAGTGTTGCGTAACTGAATGTCAATAAAGTTAGAAATGTTTGGGACGTCGTTCGTTTGAAACTATGAACTATCAAATTTATCGTACACGAGGACTTTACAGTACATATTTGACATTTGAGATGGCTCACGATTTAACTTGTGCTTAGAGCTTTTAAGTTTTAATTGTTTAAGAAACAACATTTTTCAAACATAATATTCCCAATGACAATATAAAATTGCAGGGTGGCACTTTTCGTGTAAACTCTACTTATCGCTTACACCCTTTTGCTTTCTGACTGTTGATACGTTGGAAGATATTAATTTAAGGGCGACAACATAAGCGTAATGTAAACTTATTGACTGTCTTGGTCTGGTCTCGGATTAGATTCGAGCCAAATTTTTGTATGATCTTCAATTATTTCGGAGTATGAGTGTTTTCGATGTGTAAATATCTATGTATTCCCATATAAGTGTATTATATGTAATTATATCAGTTGTCAGGTACCCATAGTACATAACTTGTGTGTCAGATGTTCAGAATATTATCATGTATTTATTAATATTGGCATTTCGATTAATATTCGATTCAATGAAACATTCAAACCACGGCTTGCACGAAATTGTACTTCATCATCATCAACAGCCTTCAACAGTCCACTGCTGGACTTAGGCCTCTACTTATTTCATATTGTAGTTGTACAGTTTTTATTTGTTTATATCATCAATCATCATCAACAGCCTTTAACAGTCCACAGCTGGACGTAAGCCTCTCCTTTGAAAGGAGGTTTTGGCCTACTATACCACGCTGGCCAGACGGGTTGGTAAAGGGTTTGTTTCAAGTTTTCCTTCTCTTGGCAGGATGTTAGCTGCTTATTTTGTTCCTTTAGTCGCCTCTTACGACACCCATGGAATGAATAGGGGTGGTGACACTTTGTATTCTTAATCCGTCACCACACGGAAGATTTATATATTTATATATAAATATTTAAAAAATATTCCTCTGTCATTATCCATCAGTCTACATACTGAGTGTAGTGAAAGTTACAATTGAAAACTATGGTCACATTTATTTCTTTATAACTGGTACTGGAAATGTTAGTTTAAATTTGAAATTTAAAAATCAACAGCAGTGTTGTTTTGTTAAAAGTTTTGACATTTTATTCTAAATAATTCACTAACTGTTAAATTTAATTTCTGTCTCTGACATGCGTAGATATTTTGTTTATGATTTTGACGTGTAAAATTTTGTTTCATAAAAATCTGTGAACCTATTTTGAACGAATATTTTTTTAATGTTTATGCTTCAAAGCATATTGAAAATTTAGATTCAATTTTAATATTTATTCGTCAATATTTTATGTGCTATTTCGAAATTTTTTTTTCTCTTTTAAAGACAACTCTCGCATTATGAACATATATCATGTGCCGCGGGGGACTTTACAGACATAAGTGAAGCGGACACAATGAAAATCTAAAATATTTGTGGATCACAAAGTGTGGTCCAATGTGGAGTTTGAACTGACAACACTTGGCTCAGTAGGAAGCGCTTAAACCACTAGGACAACCGCGCAGTTAAAAAATATATTTATTTTTTTGTGTTAGAGCAAGAAAAACTTAATTATATTGGATTGAATTCTATATCCAAACTAGTATAAAATTATTCCAATATATGAATATATAGCCTGACATTCAGAACTTCTAAAGGTATAGTAGCATAGATATTTCTCATCTGATTATCACAACTGGTTCTTTGAACGTTCTGTTTACGTAATTTCGCAAATTGCCTGATTGCGATGTTTGTCAATTGAATGCGATATTACATATTACAAAATAACCTATCAAATATATTGTGGTTCAGAGTAGATCTTTAGCTTACATAGTATTACAATTTACAATACCGGTGCTGCATAAATAGATCCCTTCAGGTTAGGGTACTTTTAAGCCTCCAGCCTTACACGTCTATTACATTCCATTTATTGGAACGTGAATATTCGTCCTTCAAAGCAGGATATCACACAATAGTGTCAGGTAACTGACACCTTGTTAGAGAGGTCGCTCCTTTTGAATCTTACCTTCATTGTGTTGAGATGGGTCGTCTGGATTCTGTTTCAAACGTGTCTCATTCCCGAGTCTGACAAATGAGACACCTACTTAATTGATATTACCCTCTGACCGATCTACGAATTCACTCATGTGAATTAAAATGAAAAGGTCGTTCTCAAACATTCACTATATTTTCGTTTAGCTCCGGATTGCGGAAAGTTAGTTCAGTTTAGTTAAGGGTCGTAACCGAAAATATTTATCCCCTATGCTGGGTATATATGCTTGTGTGTTGGAGAAACTGTCTAAAACATGCCAGCATCCAGTCTATAATTCACGCTCGGACGAGCACTCGACCGTCGCGGGCGGCTTCAATCGCTCAATGTCAATTGGACCACCCCCGTCCGCGATCTTGCGCTCTCAATGGCACCTTGACAAAGAAATGTTCGCCATTTTTCTTCGAGAAATGCAATTAGAACGGATGCATTTCTCTTTCACTGCTTGTGTTGTGCAACAACGGACAACTCTTGGATTTTTAATTTAAGGTTTTATTTTCTCGGGTTTTATGTAACTTGACATCACACAATTGTATAAGGAGAAAACAAGAAGCTCCGACAGATTTAGTACCAACGTATTTATTGCTCGGGTGATTGTTATTGCGAAAGTTATTGGTTGTGTAAAGTCCTAGCTTACCAAATTGGTTTTGTGATTGGTTCTATTAAAAGTACTATCAATTGAAAGTGGTAGAATTTAAGAAATACCTTTATGCATACAGTGACATATAACATCCATGATGTTAATGGTGCTTTGACAGTGGCTAAAACAGGCAATTGTGAACAGAACCGGCCCATATCTGAAGTCAATAACAATTGTGAATTAGATGGAGTTACAAGTTGCGTAAGCGAGTGTCTGGACATCGTACTTGTCTATCAGCTTTGTTGTTAAGACACACTGCGTAACCAGTCGTATTTGGTATTCGCAACTTACGCAAATTCTATATTGTGTTCATGTTAATACTTGATTTCTGCATTTTGGAGAAGAAAATAGTAAATAACTATGTAACTAGATGTTTTATAAAATAAATAGGGAAATAGCTTGTATTTTCAATGGCTGTTTCAAGTTGCTTATGGGTAAATTGCCTGTGAAATTAAACTTTACCGTTTGCGAAATTCATCCAGCCTTTTGAATAATGCAAGCGCTTTATTGGACTAGTTGTTGATACGTATGTTGTTCAATGCTATCTGTAACGTTTTTATTTTAAGCGATTTAGTGAAACTCGTGCGATGTTGACGTGCGATTGTTTGCGACACAATTGCGCTTGCCAATCCTCATGAATACGAATAGGCACCATCGAGCAGAGCCCTCACAAAAACGGACACATTTTTCATCCGTACAACAGATATGAATTATAAAAATAAAATTTATATTTCACTGTCGAATATGTTCTGGATTACAAGCCATATATCAAACAGAACGCCATTAAATCTAAACGGCATGAATATTTCAAGCTCGACAAACCTATGTATGGCTGTGCGTTTTTATTAACACAAGACATTAACGCTAACGGTTGACTGCACTTCGCTACGCTCCACTGATATAAATCCATCTGAATTAGCGCAACGACAATGCGAGGACATTACGTTGTGCGCAAGTCCTTGTACTAAATCAGCAAACTCTGTTAGAGGAATAACAGCTGCAGCCGACTAGGTACTGCAATAAAAGCAGCCGCATACTTTGATATAAACATTGTACCATCTAAGTTTCCTTTATAAAAATAAGTACATATATACTTTATATATTAAATCCTGGAAAGTGTTACAATGAAGTTTTTAAGTAATCCTTTTCTTAACACAAATTACATAAATTTATGCTTCAGCAGTGGACGGCGATAGATTGACACTACTACTACTACTACATGTAGATATCTACATATATGTATAACTACCAGCAGTTAGAGATTTTGAATTATGCCTACCTTTCGTAGGTCAGGTTGTTATAACTAACTCTAACTCATATGTTGTTAAGTAAGTAAGAAACGCACACAATGTAAAAAAATCGGTTCAATACATAAAGAAAGAGGTGCATGGAATTCCAATACTATTATATGTAGTTGCTAAATTAATAATATCAAGAATAAATATAAATAAAGATTGTATTAAGATTTATAACTAGGTAGACTAGAACTCAGTAGCCTTCGTGTAATTAGTTTAAAAGGCTGTGGTCCCATATAAATATTACAAGACACACCGCCTCTCTATATCTGTCGTCCCTTTCATTTCTATGCAAACCGTGCTACCGATAGCCTTTCTGAATGGTATTCATGTTCTTGTCAGTTGCATAACTAAAAGCGTATAGTCGATAATGTGTCGGCGCATAGCAACGTCAGATTTCCACTGTTACATACTTGTGTGCGTGTGGAACTTTTCCTGTTTATATCTGCAGTATGACGTATGGTGGATTGCAAATAAATAATGTGTTGTGTGGTAACGCACGGTTCGCCTTTTTTATTCGTCATTCGGTTTGTTTTTTTTTTTCCAGGGCCGCGACAGATAACGTTACGGCATTGTATTTGCAGCTGAACGTGCGTCATTCAAGTAAACGACTTTTTATTTATGTATTTATAATAATTTTCATATACAATATATTTAACTATATCGCTGCTGTCGGTACAATTTTTGACATCGTGATACATTTTGACGTTATCGTCCAAAACATTGTATGTGTGACAAAATCACACGAAGTAATCGCTATCGCGACAGTTTTGATTCGTGATAGCGATACTATATAATACCGACAGTACTAGGGTAAAATACATTTTGGTGTTTCAATCGACTAATCTGTAATTATCGGCGTAATATATTGCAACCGCTGGCTGCTTACTTGTTTGTTCGCTCGTGACTCTCGTAATTACAAATTGTGGTTATGTTTGATACTGCACACATACACCTGAAATATTTATACCTGACTCACTGTCCAATATAATTTAATTTAGTTCTGTACGAAGACAAGGATTACAATGAGGATTATTTATCATTCAATGTGTATTCATGTCAAGACAATACTGGCGGTGTCTTCACATTCACAGAAGCTTAAGCTCCACTTCAGGTAATGCTAGCGACGTATTTATCATTGTCGTCTTAATAATAACAATGAGGGTCGCCTGCCGCCCTCCCTCTAATGTTCATTAGAACATAACAATTTATTAATCATAGTCGTACGTGACATCATTAATAATAATGTGTATATCCTCCATAAAATTATATCATAGCTTTAGTTAGAAGACCACAGTATCAACTTGACTCAAAATTTACGAATTATATTTAACAAACAGCTCCTGGTGAAACAGTTTAAAGTGCACTCTGCGTCCGCATCAACATAATTTATAATGTTGCAGTAAATTATATAAAATGAATTCCCAATTGAAATAACCACGTTACTCCCGAAAGTGATCTGTGGCCCACGAAGAAATAAAGCTTACCTGGGTTTGGAGTAGGGCATCTATAAGAGCGCTCACTCGCTCTCAGTTGTGGCTACGAAGCGCCCTAATCGAATTCGGCGCAAATTGTATTACCAATCCTTCAATGCATAGATCAACCTAGTGAGGGATCTGTGGCGTGAGCTGAATGTAGTTACACATAACCACCTTTGACTGCGTGAAAGTATAAATTGGAAAATACATTTACAAAAAGAACTACATTTAAATCAAGATTAAAATAGATTTAACCTTTACGAACTGAGTTTTCCCAGTTTATCAACAAAAATTTCGAAATTACTGTATTGAGGCACTATTTCAAATTCTGCCTTTGAGGAGCTCCTTAAAGTTGCTTACAAAGTTTTGCTTAACCACCTTTAAACGTTATAACCACGTTTATTACGTAGCCCAAATATTAGCGGAATTCGAATTCCGTAAAGGAATTTAGTGGAATCTTCTTGGCTCGGCTTTCTTGGGATGCGTTCACATGGGCCTCCCGTAACTTTCACGCGCCAACTACTTATTGATTTACGGGGCTTTGTCCTATATATATATATATATATATAGACATCGACACACATCGAGAATTTCTCTTGTTCTCCAAACAAGAATATTGTGTGAATTTCTATATTCTCCGTCGTTGTAAAACAAACGATCCGTAGTGTTGTGTAAAACCGTTGTATTCCTGTTTAATTAAAACTCGTTGTCCGAGTCTTAGTGGAGGACTTAAACAACTGTTTGTGAAGCTTACCTTCATTACACGAGCTTTATTTATCTTAATCTATTTAACGAGTACCTGCTAAATGCTAAAATACAATTCCTCGTAGCATTTCTAGATAGCATGAAGATTGATAGCCGTGTCGAAATGGTTGGATTTGATAAAAAAATAATGCCAGTGGTTTATCCTTCGTAGATTTCCATCAGAGCGGAAACGACCGTACTAGAGTATCGTGTACGAAATTGCCTCAAAAGGAACTCTAAAAAAAAAGGGAAAATAAGGCGACATCCGCCAGGGCCGACGGTCATTACGTTAATGCGAGACTAAACTTGATTGATGATCCTATACTCTACGAAATCCGTTGACCTGCTCCTAGGATCTGTCGTTGTCTCCACGAACAGCCTTAAAAACGTGTTACTCCGTTCCATTAAGACAAAAGTCAATAAGTGTCACATGTTCTTGTCTACTCTTTGAAAATTCGCATTGTGCTTACAATTTGGGCAACTCTTGAGAGAGTCGAGTCGAATTAACTATTACTTTTTTTGTCATATATTCTGCATTTTGCTAAGCTACATTCGACTACGATTGTGTGTATAAATACGGTACGTTGAACAATTCAGTGTACGAGTAATATCTGAGCTAAGCATGAATATCACCTTTCAACTCTGGAACTCGACGAAGTTATTCTGGCACGTAGCTTCGTATTAATTTAATTTTATAGCAGTAATATCATTTACCTAAGACCTTCATTTTAGTAAACCCAAAGTTACTTTTATTGTTTCGTGAGAAATAATGTGAGAATGTTGTGCGCAAACAAAATGACATTTTATATTAATTTTGATTGAAGCTACATATTCTTTTTTTATTTTCTTACAAAGTATTTTTAGCCACTCATTAAAATATTTTAAGATGATTCATGTAATAATAAGATGCCTCCTATACGAAGCAAATGACATTTTTCTTGCAATAAATAATTTAATTCACTAAATATAATAATTATTAAGATGTCCTATACACGAAACTAAATGTCATTTCTCGGTGTCTCGGTGTAAATACGTCCCAGTGCTTTGTGCATTGTCCCAGCTGGCGTCCTAATTAGTTCATGATGCACATATAGCAGTAATGGACCGACCGTGTACTAAGCAATGGACATCGGGTACCTGTACTAAATTTAGACCCACCTGCCTGTTAGAGTATTATCTAGAGCCTTTGTTGAGCATACGGGTCGGTGGATAGTGCCTTATTCGATAAGATTAGATTACTTGGATGCCTATTATTGTCTGTATGTTTACGATGACATTAATTCAGTTTTTTTGATTGAAATGTTAGCTACGTGACCTATGACTGTACGTAGTTTCGTAACGTTATATGTCAAGGTAATATCTTAAGTAACAGATCCTTTTTGAGTTTACGTAAACATTTATGTAATATCAATGCAGCCCTGAACTTAAGTTAGCACTATTTTATTATATAAGTTGTTTTATGTATACCGGGATAATCAATTTCATATAGAAATCAGAAGCGGTTAACACTTCAATCCATTGCATTTAACTATTATATTATCATTCTTATGTTATGTTTATCGTTTTTAGTATTGGGTGCTTACAATTATAGCTTGTGGTATAATCTACATCTTTAGATATATAATTCTTGTGTGAGTGTGTATGTCACTGAACTTCTCTCAAACGACTGGACCGATTTTGATGAAATTTTTTGTGTGTGTTCAAGGGGATCTGGGAATGGTTTAGATTCACAATTGGACCCGGTAGGTGGCGCTGCGATCAAGTTCTGGAATTTTTAAGTTGGGCGGTACGAAGTTCGCTGGGTCAACTAGTATATAAATAAAATTGAAGTATCCGTTTCTAATTTAAAATTAATAACTTTTCACAATGCATTGATGAAGTATATACGGTACTCCGTCAAATCGTGTTTTTTTTTTAATATTTGACAGTCTGTTAGTTCATGCTAATCTCTGGAACGGTTGGAATGATTTTGATTTGACTTTCACTCCCATATGGCCAGTATAAGAAGTAACTGAGGTACTATCTAGAAAAAAAATAGATTTACATGAAAACATCATTAAAACTAACTCAAACGCTATAAAAATTAATACCGATGGGAGCATTAGTATGAATATATGTTTCAATGGTGTAGCATTAGTTTGTATATAGATAGAGTACACACATTTTGTACAGATATCAAGCCGTCTTTATCGTTTAAAAGCAATCTCGTGATTTTATTTTTAGTTTCTTCCATCTTTAACGATGTTTTGGCACGCTAATGGTCTAGGAGTATAGTTGAAAAACATTTTGAGAAGAACTTTAATTTCAAGTAAAATTCTTCAATTTTTTTTTATGATTAAGCCCGCTGAAGTACCCCTACTCTGTCTGAAGGAAGTTATGAGTAAAATCCAATAGTGGTGGTTACCATCCTCACTGTAAATACTAGTAATGCACCCAGACCATGGCGGCCTAGTGAAGTGCCTCTGCATGAAATGGCTTCGGGTCTCGCACTCACCAATGAACCACAACAGTACGAATGCTGTCATTTTCAGGCTTTTTCTATGTGTTTGTTTCAAAGTTATTTATGAGTAGTACTGGCTCGATATGTTATATTGGCGTGACATTGTATTGAGATAGTTACAGATAATATGTATGTACCGAAACATATTTTTGTTCTGAGATTTATTCTAGAGCGAACTTCAGGTATTAAAGTTATGCAAGTACTACCTATTTCCTTGTGCTGAAGTTCCATTGGATACCTCCAACTGCTGATTATGACGGACATGAACCGACTAAAAACCGCACTAGAAACCAGGGAACCAGATGCACCATAGAAAGGAAATCTCTGGAACCCTGGCGTGCTTACTACTGCTTGTGTAGACATTATGGGTTGATGATGAATATCGTGTTATTTAAATAGTTCGTAGTTAATAAACAATTAGTTTTTTATTTTTATTTTACTGTGTTCGAATCACTGGAATTCAACACAAAATGCATAAAATATGATTTTGCCGCAAGAGTCATTTCGTTTTGCATACTTTTATTATCTTTATGTACGTTGACTTTACCACTATTTAAATACCGTAAATAAAACATTGTTTTATGTTTAATAATTAAAAAAATATGAGAATTGGTTGACTTGTTCTGACTAGCCGAAAGATCCACTCAGTGTAACCGTTGATAATTTACATGTTGCTTCTTGCTTTTAAACCCGTAAACGCGATCATTAATTTAATAGTGCTTTCACCCCGTAATGGTCCATATATGCGATCAATATGACTACGAGTACGGCGCATTGACTTAAGTAGTAATCAAGCCGCTCACTACTGCGCTGAATGTTTGAGTTCAAACTCTATTGTTGGTCTGACCCAGCCTCAGAGCAACAATTTGTGGATCACACAAAGTTTTCTTTTTGTGACCGTTTCTTGTATATTTGTAAAATCCTCGAGACAATATTTTGCCAATGCAGACGTTTTTTTAAATATATTTATTTATTTGTTTCCACTAAAATAAGTAATATCTAACTACAATCGGTCGTGTGGGGTCGCGTTGTTAGAAAATAGCATCGAAATCATACATTTATTTGTTATTGGGTAAAGTTCGAGAAAAAATGCTTTAAAAAACAAGCTTTTTAGGATAAATAATATTTTCATGATAAAATATTAACAATATTTTCTCCATACGTATTTATTACTCACGCAACCTAATTCTGCCTATCATTTTAGATTTGAGTTCATTTGCTACGCTTTCATGCCTAAACCACAAATTGATTTTAATAATTCTGACACCCATGGAAAACTATATTATTATCAAACCACATAGGATATTTTACACCACCATAACCCACATAAACGATGGTTGAGCCGGGGGCAAGTCAAGTATTTATAATATAATCTCGTAACAATCTGAACCATGTTAACAGTTCAAAAGTATCCTCAAACAAATATCAAATTGCAATTCGGATTAACATTTACATAAAGATAGTGTTAAGGCCCTTAACTAGTTCTCCAAACTGTCGTTGCGTTTCAAATGATGTTATTACATTAAAAGCACTCGTAACAAATTACGTTGGATTAAATTTTAAGGATCCAAAGCAATTTTGTTTGATGACTCTCTGAGGAATGTTGTTTGAAAGTGAAAGGACGATGCACAGTTAATAGGGGCGTGAACCATTTAAACAAATTTCAAATCTGCTTAAAATCCAATAAAACCAAAATCGGGCTTACCAAGGGTATTAGTTCAACACTATCTTTTTCCCGTGACTCCGCCCGCGTATATGTCGGTTTTCGCAGTAAAAAGTAGCCTATGTCCTTTCCCAAGGTTTTATCTATCTCTATATTTTTTGCATTTATAATATTAGTAGGGATTAGGGCCGGTACAAGAAACCAAAAAAAATATACAAAATTGAAAAAGGTTGGCAAAACAGACTCTTTCATAATATACTTAAACTAGTTTCAAATAGAGATTTCAGATGGTCATTCTACAGCCATCAATTATAGGTATGTAACAACACTGACTTTCATGGACTATTGGTTACGTACACATTATATTTATAAAAGTTTAAAAAAAAAATGGAATAAGTACATATTATTTTGTGTATAGAGGTATAGACCTTAAAGGATTTATATTATACAGCTGATGTCCGCGGTTCCACTAGAGTTCGAATCATCATTCATAATCTAGGGGTATAAAAATTATGTCCCTTTCTTAGATCTTTGAGACACAAGAGTCTTTAATGCGATTTTATCTATTTCTTCATTTGCTACACATGTATTATAACGCTGCTAATATCTAGAAATTATTTAAACAAAATTGAAGTCTAGAAAAGCAATTTTTAAACAGTCATTCGGAATACCATTTTACTGATAATCGGGATTGACTTAATTTTTTATCAATTTACCCATTCGTTTTACTCAATGTGGATAAAGCAATTTTATCTGTCGATCTTAGGGACCTTATTTTTCAAACCACACCAATGATTCACTTACGTTCGTCCCCTTTACTATTTACTGCGTCGAAGAAGTGCCAATAGACGTTATAGGCTTTATTATGCACGAGTAAACTCCGATAAATGTAGGGTCTTCGTTTATCCACTTGTACCCTTTTGATGTTGCTTCAAGTGCAACTTCTTGCTAAGAAATTGATGTTACATTTATAAAATCGTTGATATAAATCAGAAGTTTGGTTATCGAAATACTCGAATAACATCTTAAGAGGCCGGCGTACGACACTCGAAACTGCAAGTTGAAATTTGTTCGTAAAATATTGCTGTCTCTGTTTGACAAAATACAACGTAGATACGAATGCACCGCAATATGTGTGTATGTGGATTGACATTCATTCGTAGTAATT